>CM077165.1:63895840-66736931 GCA_039583875.1 Platanthera guangdongensis
AGGTCTTTCGACTGGCCGAGAGGTTAATCGATCTACCTAAGGTTAGTCGAGTGCGTATTCTCGAGAGAGGCGCTTCGTAGCTTTGGAACCTCCGCGGTCAAAGTTAATAATTTAGATTCTTGTGCTCTTAATTTCGTGGATTTTATTCTAGCCCAAAGGATTCTAGATCAAGTCATTGCTAGCCTTTTAATCATCGAATTTCTCCTCTTCATTTACTTTACGTTCGTTTTCGTTTTCGCAAAACCAATTTTCCGATCGATAAAATAATAGTTCGTCCTTGTGAGTACAAATACACAACGGTCCCCGAGTTTAAATACGATATTCCATATACTAAATTCGATAGGTGCACTTGCCTAGTTGAGAGTTTAGTTTGGATCATTTTTCAAAACTTATAAAATCTTCATCAAGTTTTTGGCGCCGTTGCCGGGGACATTTTTTTGTTGATATTTTGAAAGCAAGGCTCTATTAATTTTATCATTTTCTTTTGTTTTAGAAATATCAAAATCACAAAAAAAATTTTATTTTGTTTTATTTTGGTGTATGACCCGAGGGAATCCGTCGCCTCTTTTTGATTTGGATCCGGAAATCGAGCGAACCCTTCGGCATCGCTTACGATTTCAAGTTCCGAATTTTCAAGATACGGACTCCTTAGGAGACACTCCTAATCCTTCATTAATCCTCTCTCCGTCACCGCCTTCTTCTTCTCCTTCTTCATTTAGTTCTTCTTCTCATTCTCCTAGATCTCCATCTTCTGCTTCTTCCAATATGGGTGAGCCAAATGCGGTTGAACAAAGGACTATGTCCTATTATGCCCGTCCAAACTTGGACGAGACTCAATCTAGTATTGTTCGCCCCGCTATTGCCCCCAATAATTTTGAGTTGAAGCCAAGCATCATCCAAATGGTTACAACAATATGTACAATTTGATGGGCTTCAAGATGAAGATCCAAACGCGCATATTTCAAATTTCTTAGAAATATGCGATACTTTTAAAATTAATGGTGTATCCGATGATGCCATCCGGCTAAGGTTATTTCCATTTACATTACGCACTAAAGCCAAGCAGTGGTTGGGTTCTCTACCAAGAGGATCCATCACAACATGGGCTCAAATGACGGAAAGATTTCTTACGAAATACTTTCCGCCGGCTAAAACGGCTAAATTGCGCAATGATATCACTTATTTCTCCCAAATTGATTCGGAAATGTTATATGATACTTGGGAGCGTTTCAAGGAATTGCTTCGTCGATGTCCTCATCATGCAATTCCGGATTGGTTACAAATCCAAACCTTCTATAACGGCCTAAATTCTCAAACTAGGCAACATATTGATGCCGCCGCCGGTGGAACGCTTAATAACAAAACACCGGCGGCCGCACAAGAGCTTATAGAAGGTATGGCTTTGAATACCTATCAATGGAGTACACCTCGGTCTAAACCACCTAAACCGGCCGGGATGTATGAAATGATACGGTTTCAAGTTTGTCTCTCCAGGTTGAGCAACTGCAAAAACAGATGAACGAGATGTCTGCTTCCTCGTCCAAATCTACCTGTGAGCCCCAATATTGGGAGCCTTCTACTATTGCCGAGCATGTGGATTACATGGGTAATCCGAATCGGCCACCTTATAATCCGGGTAACAATTTTGGCAATACCTATCACCCGGGTATAAGGAATCACCCCAACTTCTCTTTGGAGTAATCCGGGGAACGCGGCGCGCCCTCCGAACACGATTCCACCCGGCTATTTTCCACCGCAAGCTCCCAAAGCTCCCAATCTCGAGGAATTGTTCACTAAATATACAACTACAAATGACGCCAACATCCGGAATCTCACCGGATCTCTTCGAAGTTTGGAGACACAAATCGGGCAAATCGCTAAAATGCTCTCCGATCGTCAACAAGGAGCGCTACCGGGCAATACAGAGCCCAACCCCAAGGAGCATGCAAAAGCCATCACCCTACGGAGCGGGAAGGAGGTAACCACTTCTCCAAATCCGGTTGATACTTCTCCAATTCCAATTCCGACTGATACGGAGGTAATAATTTCTCCATCTTCTCCTCCGTCTAAGCCTTCTACTCTTAATAAACCAAAAGCTTATCAACCACCTCTTCCCTATCCATCTAGAATGCAAAAAAACCGGGTGGATGAACATCACGGTAAATTTTTGGACATGTTTAAACAAATCCAAATTAATCTACCGTTTTGTGAAATAATCGCACAAATGCCGAAATACGCCAAGTACCTCAAGGATCTTTTATCCAATAAAAAGAAACTTGAGGATATCTCCACGGTTCAATTAAATGCGGAGTGTTCGGCAGTTTTACTTAATAAATTACCTAAGAAATTACCCGATCCGGGTAGTTTCTCCATTCCCTGTTTGTTTGGTGATTTATTAGTAAAACGTGCGTTAGCAGATCTAGGCGCCTCAATCAATTTAATGCCTTATTCTTTAGTTAAGAAGTTGGGATTAGGAGAACCTAAACCCACAAGAATGTGCATTCAATTGGCGGATCGGTCTGTCAAGCTCCCTATGGGGATCATAGAGGATGTGCTTGTCAAAGTTGACAAATTTATATTTCCGGTAGATTTCGTCATCTTTGACATCGAAGAGGACACCGAGGTCCCACTCATTCTCGGTCGCCCTTTTCTTGCCACCTCGCGCGCAATTATAGACGTTAGTAATGGGAAACTTCTCCTTAGAGTCGGAGATGAAGAAGTTACCTTTACTATTGACACGTCTATGAAAAAACTCGCTCTCAAATGACGACTCATGTTATTATTTGGAGGCTTCTCCTGAAGAAGACTCTTTTCTTTTTTCTGAAAAATCTTTATCTTCTATTGATCATGATGCCGATTTAGAACATTTAGATTCAATTGCTCATGAAAATAGTGATAATCTCTCGATCACGCACGCACCTATTTTTGAACTTTTAGAAATTGGTAGTGATCGTTTGAAAACTTCTTATGATGAACCTCCCGCGCTAGAACTAAAGCAATTGCCTGATCATTTAGAGTATTTATTTTTAGCGGAGGATTCAAAACTTCCGGTTATTGTGTCGGCCTACTTGACCAATGAAGAAAAAATTAAATTATCTCATATTTTAAAACTTCATCGCCGCGCAATTGCGTGGAAGATCACGGATTTGAGAGGGATTAATCCCTCCTTTTGCACCCATAAAATTTTTTTAGAAGAACACGCTCACAAAACTATTCAACCTCAACGCGGCTAAATCCTAACATGAAGGAGGTAGTCAAGGCCGAGGTCATAAAATTATTAGATGCGGGTATCATCTATCCAATTTCGGATAGCTCTTGGGTGAGCCCGGTCCAAGTGGTGCCCAAGAAAGGAGGGTTAACGGTAGTGCCTAATGATAAAAACGAGTTAGTTCCCACTCGAACCGTTACCGGATGGCGGGTGTGCATCGATTACCGTAAATTAAATGATGCCACCCGTAAGGATCACTTTCCTTTGCCGTTTATTGACCAAATACTTGAACGGCTATCCGGGCACTCATTTTATTGTTTTCTTGATGGTCTCTCGGGATATTTTCAAATCCCAATCGCGCCCGAGGACCAAGAGAAAACAACCTTCACTTGTCCGTTTGGCACCTTCGCTTATCGAAGGATGCCTTTTGGTTTGTGCAACGCGCCGGCCACCTTCCAAAGGTGTATGCTAGCAATCTTTGACGAATTAGTGGAGGATATCATGGAGGTTTTCATGGACGATTTCTCCGTTTTCGGAGATTCGTTTGATTTATGTTTGGCAAACCTTTCCCGTGTACTCCAAAGATGTGAGGACACGAACCTAGTTTTAAACTGGGAGAAGTGCCATTTTATGGTACGGGAGGGTTTGGTCTTAGGCCATAAAATTTCTAGTAAGGGAATAGAGGTAGATAAAGCAAAAATTGAAACTATAGAAAAGTTACCTCCCCTTCAAATGTTAAGGCCGTTCGTAGTTTTTTGGGGCATGCCGGTTTCTATCGCCGGTTTATTAAAGATTTTTCTAAAATAACTAAGCCCCTAACCCACTTGTTAGAAAAAGACGCGCCGTTCATTTTTGACGAAAATTGTTTGCGTGCTTTTTCTCTTATTAAAGAAAAATTGATTAACGCTCCTATCATGATCGCTCCCAATTGGGAGCTTCCCTTTGAGATAATGTGCGACGCTAGTAGTTTTGCCGTTGGTGCGGTGTTAGGACAACGCATAAATAAAAACTTTCATCCTATCTATTATGCAAGCAAAACATTAACCGCCGCACAGGAAAATTACACGACCACCGAAAAAGAATTATTAGCCGTAATTTTCGCATTTGATAAATTCCGCTCATATCTCACTTTGTCTAAAATTATTGTTTTTACTGATCACTCGGCTTTGAGATATTTATTAGCAAAAACAGATGCAAAGCCGCGATTGATTAGGTGGATCTTACTACTCCAAGAATTTGATTTGGAGATTCGCGACAAGAGAGGAGCGGAGAACTTGGCGGCTGACCATCTTTCGCGGTTGGAGAACCCAAATTCGGGGAGCTCATGGAGGAGGACATTGACGACACTTTCCCCGAGGAGCGCCTTCTCGCCATTCATAAGGTAATCACCCTCCCCACTCCTTGGTTCGCCGATCTCGCAAATTATCTTGTTGCGAGATTCCTCCCGAATGGTTTTTCTTATCAAGAAAAGAAGAAATTCTTTTCTGATTTGAAAAATTATTTTTGGGAGGATCCCTTCCTTTTTCGTGTTTGTGCGGACCAAGTAGTGCGGAGGTGTGTTTCTCATGAGGAAGGCGCACAAATTTTAAAGCATTGTCATGAAGGACCCGCCGGTGGGCACTATAAAGCTAATCGGACGGCTCGGAAGGTACTTGAAGCGGGCTTCTATTGGCCAAGCATCTTCAAGGATGCTCACGCCCATGTAAGTCGTTGTGAACAATGCCAACGCTCAGGTAATATTTCCCGCCGTGATGAAATGCCGTTAAATACATTTTTAGAAATAGAAGTTTTTGATTTATGGGGGATCGACTTTGTTGGACCGCTACCAACATCGCATGGAAATAAATATATATTGGTAGCGGTCGACTATGTGTCACGGTGGGCGGAAGCGCAAGCCTTCCCCACTAATGACGCCCGAGTCGTGACCCAATTTCTCAAAAAACTATTTTCACGATTTGGAGCACCGCGGGCAATAGTTAGTGATAGGGGCACCCACTTTTGTAACGCACAATTCGCTAAGTTTTGTCTAAATATGGCGTTACACATAGGTTAGCCACCCCCTATCACCCTCAAACAAGTGGCCAGGTAGAAGTAGTTAACCGTGAAATCAAACGAATTTTGGAGAAAACGGTTTCTACTAATAGGAAGGATTGGTCGGTCAAGCTTGATGATGCTCTTTGGGCTTATCGGACCGCGTACAAGACCGCTATCGGTTGTACGTCGTACCGATTGGTCTATGGGAAAGCATGTCACTTACCGGTTGAGCTTGAGCACCGCGCCTTTTGGGCGCTTAAATTTTTAAATCTAGATGAAAATTTGTCATCCGAGCTTCGGAAATTCCAAATTAACGAGCTCGATGAGTGGCGCTCCTTAGCCTTGAAAGTAATAAACTTTATAAGGAGCGCACAAAATTTTATCATGATAAAAAAATTAAGCACCCTAAAGATTTCAAACCGGGAGACCAAGTTCTCCTCTATAATTCGCGCCTTCGACTTTTTCCGGGCAAACTCAAGTCCCGATGGTCCGGCCCTTTTATTGTAAAAGAGGTATGGCCATATGGGATAGTGCTTATCTCGCACCCGGAACAAGGCGACTTTAAAGTGAATGGGCACCGGTTGAAGATATTCCTCGCCGGTGATACTACTAATGAGTACCGGGAGGAAATTAACCTCCCGAACCCATAAACGAGTGCCCCGCTTGGGTCGAGCTCAACGACCATAAACAAAGCGCTTGTGGGAGGCACCCCATGCTTATCTTTTCTTCTTATTTTTTTAATTCTATTTAAATTTTCGCAGGTTTGAAGGACATCTTTTTCGGCGTGACGATCGAAGGAGTTGAGCGTCAAGTCTACGCGTTTCTTCAAGTCGGTAACTTTTGTTTTATTATCGTTTAGTTGAATCTAACAAAATATATAAACAAAAAAAAAAAATCAAAAGAAAAAAAAACAACAAAAACAAAGGAAAAAATTTTCTGCTCCGACACGCCTCTGTCACGGGCGTGACCTATGGGTCACGGGCGTGACCGAGACGTGTTTAGTTCGTCGAGCGAAACCCGACAGTGGTTTCGTCGAGCGCAGCGCTCTGTTCGTCTTTCGGTCCTATCACGGGCGTGACCATCATTGGTCACGGGCGTGGCTAGCCCGAAATTTCGTTCGACTAAGAGAAGCTGGAAAACTTCTCTTCCTGCCCAGTCATGGCCGTGACAGTTAGTGTCACGCCCGTGACACTACCTAGTCACGGTCGTGACTAGCCCGAAAAAAAAAAAAAAAAAAAAAAAAAAAAAAAATTTAATTCTCGTTTCAGATACACGCCCCAGGGTCACGGGCGTGACCCTGGGCCGTGTCGTCGAATCCGAGGCGTGACCCCGGGTCAACGCCTCGGATTCCTTTTAGTTTTTTTTTTTTATGAGACACGCCCATGGTCACGGGCGTGACCATGGGCGTGACCTTGGAATCCAATGCCAGTGCATTGGATTCCTGCGCCGATCACGCCTTACACGCCCAGAGTCACGGGCGTGGCTCTGGGGCGTGACCAGGGAATCCGAGGCAGGAGGCCTCGGATTCTCCTTTTTTTGTCCCGTGCTTGTCACGCCCCCTGTCACGGGCGTGACAGGGGGCGTGACCAACCCGAAAACCCTATAAATAGGGCTTTTCCCCTCTTCTTCCTCCACACCATCCACCCTTCTCTTCTCCCTTTGCTAACCCGATTCCTTCCTTCTTCTCCCCTCTACCAAAATGCCTCGCCACCACCCTCGCTCCACCGCTTCCTCCTCCGAGCACCCCGCGGATCCCGCAGCAGCGGAAGCCATGCTTCTTTTCCAAAACCAAACCCAGCAGGAGCGCAGCGAGCGCCTACGCGCCAAACCCCTTGGCGTGTTCCGCATTTTAGATTGGGCGATCCTCGCCACATTTGGAGCTGCGGATTTGGTACGGGGATTTCTGTCCACCCCTGGATGGAGTTCTCTCTTCTCTATTTCCGAGCATGCCTTTCTTGAACTCACCGTTGAGTTCTTGGCTTCCTTCGAGTTCCGCTGGGCGGCCGATGACGACTTCATCATCTTTCGCATAGGTGGGATGGTGCATCAGCTCACCATCCGCCAGCTCAATGTCGTCATGGGCTTCTGCTCGGAGGCTTTTTCCCAATCTCCCGCCTATCTCGATTTACTTACTGATTTCCCGACCGATTTCAACCTTCTCGCCTTTTGGGCGGAAATCAGTAGTGACACCGCCCCCTACACCCCAAAGAAATCCAAAGGCAGCCAACTCATTTCTCCCGCCTTACGTATTCTCCACAACCTCCTTACCTTCACTATTTCTGGTCGCGGCGATAGCCACGGGGTGGTGACTCGGGCAGACTTATTATATTTATATAGTATGTTTTACCGGGTCCCCCTCAACCTTGGTTATCTGCTCGCCATTTTCTTTCGGCACCAGGCCGAAAATGCGAGGTTGGGCGCAGTGCACGGCGGGAACTTCATCACTTTCCTCGCAAAGCAACTCGGCATTTGGGATGCTCTTCCACGCCTCAGCTGCGTCCAGACGCCGCAAGTTATCCAGTTCCAGACCCTTCAGGCCCTCGGCCTAGCGCGGCGACGTGATGGAGAGTTTGAGGCTATTCCCCCGCAGTCGTTGGTGGAGATCTTGGCCTTGATTACGGTGCCGGTCCCAGCGGCACTATTCACTCTCCCCAGATTCCTCCACCACCGCAGGACCCTTCTTCCGAGCCCGGCCCTCAGAGCTATTGGGATCGTCAGTTTGCGTCTCTTCACACACGCTTAGATACGATGCAGGCCGATTTTGACGCTCGATTTGTGAGTTTTGACACTCGATTTACCACGCTAGCAACAAATCAAGCCTCCTCCATGGCACGTATTGAGCGTGAGTTTTCAGACCTCCGGACGCACTATCAGGAGCCGCGGCAGCATAGCGATGAGGATTAGCCGGCTTTCTTTTTCTTTGGGATTGTAGACCGCCCTCTTGTATCTTTTCTTTTTATCATTTTCTTGTCCTTTATCATGTATCTTTTCTTTTTCGTAAAATAAATAAAAAAAAATATGTTTGCTTTAGCTTTCTCTTCCAGGTACTTTTGGTGCTGCATGACCCGCTTCAGGGAAGTCTCCTATCCTTTCTCTTTATTTATCTATTTTTCATTGGGGACAATGTCTTGTTTAAGTATGGGGGGATATTTCTCAAGCAAAATATACAAAAAAAAAAAGATTTTATTTCTTTTGTGCAATTTTGTTTTTTTTTTTACAAAAATACAAAAAAAATACAAAAACAAAAAAAAAAAATCCAAAAATCAAAAAAAAAAAATATAGGATTACTTTCAAAATTAGGGAGATCTTTATTTCTCTATTTACTCACATGCGTAATTCTAGGTATTCAACTTTTACATAAGTTTAGAAAATTTTGATGCTTTAAATTGAATTTTGAATTTTGTAGTAGAACTGTTGGCCATGCTGTGTTTCTAGTTAAGTGCACATGTTAGTAGAATTTGAGTAGAATTAAATATTCAGCATACAATTAGATTTTTCTTTTTCTGAATGCGTAGAAATAGTTTATTTTACTTCTACTTGGAAACCGACAAAATCTAAAAATATTTTAGGAGAGTGTGTAGAAGTTTACTAGAGAGATATTTCGCGGATCAAGAAAGAGGTATTCTTTCTCGATGTCTAGAACTTGCCCTCTAGCTATTCTCAAGACTTTGCATAGGTTAAACTCATTAGCATGAAAATGATTTAGGCATTTCTTTTTGGCTAGTTTGAGCCTTTGCACCCGTACCTAACGTTTCTCCCTTGCTAAGCCAATTTGAGCCTCTACCCTTCCTTTTGATATAGCTCCATCAACACTTTACCAAAGCCTAAAAAGCATCCTAATTACACACCTAAAACCGAGCTTGAAATTATAGATAAAACAAGTTTATGTGTGATTAGGAGTCATTTTATTTTGGTGGCTTTTGAACAAAATATACAGGAGTTGTTCTATTTTTCACTTCTCCTCTAAAAAAAAAAAACCAAAAACAAAAAAAAAAAAGAAGAAAAAAAAAAACAAAAAAAAAGAAAAAAAGAGGAAGTTGAAAAAAATATTCAACATATTGAAAAAAAAAAAGCAAAAGGATTGGCGAAGTTTTTTAATTTATTTCTTTTGTGCAAGCTCTCTTTAGGTTTTGGTGTGTCTACCCATCGCATTTATCCTTGTTTTTCCAAACCAAAAACCTAAGCCTACATTCCAACCTACTTAAGTCCTACTGATTTGTGCTCATAAGTTAACCTAGTGCCGTGGCGAGAGTGTGAAAGGGCAAGCCTATGGCCATCGACATTGATGGATTTCTTTGGAGGGTATCCCGATCTTCGATTTGTGCAATGTTATCTTAGCAAACACACTACTTTCTCCCTAAACATGATTCGAAGATTTATCGTGTTTCCATCTTTGAAGTAAAAATAATAAGTGGAAACACATTTTAGAAAATTAAAAAACTAATTTGTATGCTGAGTAGGTTCTTCTACAATAATTACTACAAGCATAGGCATAAGACTTCGCATTCTACTCCTTATATTCAATTTTCGTTTTTAGCGTTAAAAGTTTTCTACTCTCCATGTGAAGTTGTTTGCTCGGGACGAGCAAACGAGTAAGTATGGGGGTATTTGATAACTCTAATTTTGTCCAACTTTTTACATTATTTTTATTTAATAATTAGTTAGTTTATAATCATATTTTGTAATTTTATTATTGAATTTTTCTAATTTCTTATTTCAGGGCAATCTGGGCTGCAAATTTCAATTTGGAGTCTATATGGTTGACCAGGAGACAAAACTAGAAAAAAGAAGGAAAATTTCAAATGTACACGCCAAGTCACGGGCGTGACCAAAATGGTCACGGGCGTGACATCCTTTCGAGAACCCGGCGCGTGGAAGTATCTCTGCCACGTCAATTAAAATTACACGCCTTAAGGTCACGGGCGTGACCATCATTACACGGGCGTGGCGATCATTACACGGGCGTGTACTCCAGGCGTGACATCCAGTGCCCTGCCCTGACTTCCAGTCAACGGCAGTTTCACTTTGCAACAAGTCACGGGCGTGACACGTTTGGCACGGGCGTGACTAACCCCGTGACAGCCCGGCGTGCCGACTCAATGCTGCAGTTTCAGTCGCTGGGAGTTTTCTAAAGGCACGCCCACGGTCACGGGCGTGACCATGGGCGTGACCCTTCCAACAACGGCCGGAGTTATTCCCGCCGTTTCTGCTTCCCGCCGTTCTTCAACAACCGTCAAGACACGCCCTAGGTCACGGGCGTGACCTAGGGGCGTGACCCGCAAATTAACAACTTTTGGCGGTTTCGCGCCAACGTTCAGATGACTTGAAGACGACGGTTCCGAGACCGACACGCCCTAGGTCACGGGCGTGACCTAGGGGCGTGACCATCCAGCAACTTTTTCTATAAATTCCAGACAGCTTCAGATGGCCAGGAGGAGATTTTTGGGAGCTTAGTTCTATTTATTTACTGTTTTTCCTGCATTCTAATTTCATTTTGTACCTTTACTTTCAAGTCTTCTTTTTAATCATGTCTTTCTTCATGTTTTCATGTAATTCTCTCATCATGATGAGTAGCTAATTTCCCAATTAGCACTTGATCATGATGAACTTTGGAATGGAATAAAATTCTTATTTTTGTCTCAAATTAGCAAGCATTCTATTTTCTAAACTTTGATTTATCTTTGATTTAATTTTTCTTCGAATTCATAAGTTGCAAATTATGTTTATTCGAGCTTAGATTCGTATCCTAGATTTACCGAGAGGTTGTGGATACGAGTAGATCACTCAAGGATAAAGAGAATTTCTTGCACCCCTCGAGAGAGGAACGCAAAATTCTTCCGCCTTGGAGTCAACTCCATTAGTGAGGTTCACCGCCTAAAGCAAGCTTAGGTCTTTCGACTGGCCGAGAGGTCTTAATCGATCTACCTAAGGTTAGTCGAGTGCGTATTCTCGAGAGAGGCGCTTCGTAGCTTTGGAACCTCCGCGGTCAAAGTTAATAATTTAGATGCTTGTGCTCTTTAATTTCGTGGATTTTATTCTAGCCCAAAGGGATTCTAGATCAAGTGCTAGCCTTTTAATCATCGAATTTCTCCTCTTCATTTAACGTTCGTTTTCGTTTTTCGCAAAACCAATTTTCCGATCGATAAAATAATAGTTCGTCCTTGTGAGTACAAATACTCAACGGTCCCGAGTTTAAATACGATATTCCATATACTAAATTTCGATAGGTGCACTTGCCTAGTTGAGAGTTTAGTTTGGATCATTTTTCAAAACTTATAAAATCTTCATCAATAGTCTGAGAAAGGGACTGACCCGCCATAATTTACCGCAAGCAATTCACACGCAATCAATTAAACAATCATACTAATATGCATTGGGTCTGCAGCAGCTTGCCCTCGCATATGTTAAACTTCAGGCAGCGACTCTCAGCTCAACTTTTGACAAGGAGCTTGGGAGCGCTTTATTTGATGCTAATCCCGGAGGAACACCTCAACTCTAGTTATCCTTAACTAAGGCTCAACCTTAACAAACAACTGTTTATCAAAGCAGGACCCATGCTTATAATAGTAAATTGTAGTAACAAAAATGCAGTAATTAAAACTACTGATAATAAATGATGCATAATGAGATGTGACCAGTATGAAACTGGAGTAGTACTGAAATGGAAGTACTGAACTGAAATGAACTTGACCAGTACGAGACTGGAGTAGTACTGAATTGAAAGTACTGAATTGAAATGAACTTGATCAATACGAGACTGTAGTAGTACTGAATTGAGAGTACCGAAATGAAATGAACGTTACTAGTATGTGATTGGAGTGGTACATAATTAAAAGTACTGAACTAAAATGAACTTGACCAGTTTGAGACTGGAGTAGTACTGAATTGAAAGTACTGACCTGAAATGAACTTGACCAGTTCGAGACTGGAGTAGTACTGAATTAAAAGTACTGAACTGAAATGAACTTGACCAGTACGTAATGGGAGTAGTACTGAATTAAAAGTACTAAACTGAAATGAACTTGACCAGTTCGAGACTGGAGTAGTACTGAATTGAAAGTACTGAACTCAAATGAACTTGACCAGTACGTGACTGGAGTAATACTGAATTAAAAGTAATGAACTGAAATAATTAAAGAAACTGAACCAATTTAAGACTAGAATAATCATAAAGAAAATGGTTAGTAGTCCAATCACTCCATTCAGGAGGCTTCAGTTCCATCTCCGTTCTCCGAAGGTATTTTTAGTTCCTTTTCCATTCTCAGGAGGCATTCATAATTTCTTCTCCGTTCTTAGGACGTATATTTGGTCCCATTTTAGTTTTCAAGATTTCTTTGGGTTACACCCATTATTAAGATCCGATAACAATTCAATTGCTTAATAGGATTAGGGAAAGTTTATTATGTGTTACATCTTTACTAATCATCCGAGAATAAATATCAATTCGATTTCTTACGTCTAATCGAATCCGAGAATCTCGTTAGAGGCTACATTCTTCCTCAAATTTCAACCTCAAAAATCGTTTTTTAACACATGAGGGAAATTCTTCACCTAAAACGAGGTTGTGAATTATTTTTCTCGATACTCGTATTTTCATCTTCCGAGTACACTAAAAATGCCTAAGAGTTATTTTAAAAATGAGGCGCTCGGTGGTTTTGCAAAATCTCAAAATACTCAGAGTTGGAAGTCTTTCCTCGATAACTCTCATTGATTACTTAATTTGAACTTAATATTCAATATATAAAGTGATCGCGCGCTTTGATTTTCATTTTCGAAGAATTTGAGCAAATAAATTTCCGTGCGCGACCCAAGACTCCAAAAAAATTGGAAAATCTTCAATTTTTATCCTAAGGTACCCAAATTTTAATACAACCTTTAAGAGAGCCTACAAAGAGCCTAATAATTTTTCCAAAATTTTTCGAGCAATTTAGGGCCTCCAAATTGGCCAAATAATTTTTTAGGCTTTTACAAATATCCAATTATCTCCAAAAATTCCCAACATTTTTGTGTAAACTGCCCTTATCAAGGGTAACAATTTTCATGTTCAAAACTTTTTCATAAGGGCTATTGTTTCGTCTTAGAAAAATCAAAACCCATTATTAATTATAATATTATAATATTTATTATAATATTATAATAATTATATTATATATATACATATATAAATATATATATATATATATATATATATATATATATATATATATATATATATATATATATATATATTAAATCCTTCCTCTTCCCCCTGATGTACCAAAACCCGCCGCCCTTAAGGGCCTTCCCTGCCAACGGCCGGCCGTGACTCCGCCCCCGGCCGACTCCCAGTGTAACGCCCCGGATTTTTATTACGTACGCATGATGGGCGTTACGTTGGCGTTGACTGTTGTTCGAGCATGGTTTTCCCGCGAGCTTGCGAGTGGCTGTTTTGGTTGCCGAGTTGCACGATTCCCCAGCAAACCGTAGTCCAACTGAGGGACTCGGTGAGGCCTCTTAGGGACTGGTTGCACGTTTTCGCGCCCGGGGAATGTTGCTCAACATAAGTTGCTGGTTCAGGACACAAAAAAAGGGTAAAAAGTGCTTAAGGCAAAAATGGTCTAGGACGTCCCAGGAACATTTTTCACAAAAGGGGAAAATGGTCGTTTTTGCTAGACACGCCCCATGTCACGGGCGTGACCCAGGCCGTGACCTGGGCGTGACCTCCTTGACTCGACGAATTTTCGTGCGTCGAGTTAAGCTCGACGAATGGGGGTACACGCCCCCTGACACGGGCGTGTCACGGGCCGTGTCCCGCTTCGTCGAGTGTCGAGTGTCGATCGTCGAGTATCGAGCGTCGAGTATCGAGTGTCGAGTCGTCGAGAGAGGGGACACGGCCTGTGACACGGGCGTGTCACAGGGCGTGTCAAGCTGGGTCGAGTGTCGACACTTTCTGTCGACGAGGTGTCGAGACACGGGTTACACGCCCTAGGTCACGGGCGTGACCGACCCGTCACGGGCGTGACCGACCCGTCACGGGCGTGTACCCCGGCCGTGTACCGTCTGGATAAACATAGCATTGCCGCCTTTCGGCGCCGCTTATGGTACACGCCCTGTGTCACGGGCGTGACACAGGGCGTGACCGGCCCGAAAATCGACTTTTTCCAGTTTTTTTGTGCCGTTCATTTCCTTGATCCTGCATCGAACGGTTCAGCTCGGTTCTGGAGGAAATAAGTCCGAAACAGAAACCTTTCATTTTCCTCTTCTTCCTCTTCATCTTCATCTTCTTCTTCCTTCTCCTCAAAGAGAAAGCAAAGAGAGCAAGGCTCAAGCAAGGCAAGAAAAGAAAAGCAGCCGTCGCGACATCGTCTCGGTTCAGGCAAGCGGTGTCCTCCACCCTTGCCAATCTTCATTCTTGTGTTCCTCTTTCCCCTTTCTAGCTTTAGTTCTTGTGTTCTTAAATTTCCCTTATTTGTTCATTATGCCCTTGCTAATTTCTTATGACCTTGCTAATTATAATCAATCCAAATGATGACCTTGCTAATTTCCTATGTTAAATTCCCTATGCTAAAGTCAAATTAGCTAATTCCTTATGTTAATTCCATATGACATTAGCTAATTCCCTATGGTAAATTCCCTATGCTAAACGACGTTGCTCTCCCATGTTTATCAATTTGCCTATGCTAACTTAATTCATGTAGCTAAGTTGTTCTATTCATGTACCCATCTTGAGGCGATTGTGTTCTAAATATGGGTTCTATGTACTCATGTTAATCAAATCCTATCATGTAGTTCTCTTTTGATACAAAGCATGTGATTTATGTATTTCTCACACTCTACGTTGGCAATTGGGCGTCATGTGTGAGGACGATGCAAGGAAACGTGTTACCTTGGGTTATGGGGTGTTTTGCGAGGCGAATTCGTGAAGCATGGCGGGAGCGTTTGTGTGAGGATTTTGCAAGGGGTGGTGTGGTTTCAGCCTGTGGCCACCGGGTTTTGTTTTTGTGGTTAAAGAGACCACTTTGGCCCCGATTTGGGCTGGTTTTGTTTGGTGTGTTCCACTTTAGGGCCGCCACCGATAAGACCCTTGTGAAATTGAACTTAACCGCTGATTATGCTTCACTTGTCTAGTAGATTCTTGTTCTATGAATGATGGAATAGGCATGTGTTTTGCCTTTTGTTCTTGCGGTTTGAGCAGGACTTGAAGAACTAGTACGCACTTGGTGCGGTTGATCCTTTGGAATGACATTGTTTTTCTACATGTACGCACTTGGTTTGTGCACTCTTTTGACGTAAGCATTGCTATGGGGTTGGTAAGCCCCTTCTTGATCCATTATGAAATTTGTACTCTCTTTTGTATAGTTTGGTTGATTGCTGAGGTATTCTTGCTTGAATGCCTCAGGTGCAGGTTGTAGCCGGTTGAGCGGCTAGGTTGGTTGGAGGCGTTTCTTGGGAGCTAACCGAGCATTCCTATGGTAAAGGTGTTATGGAAAAATCAAGATGTGGAAAGCGCGACGTGGGAGCTCGAGTCAACGATGAGGGCGGCTCACCCTCACTTGTTCCCGTAAGCTGGTATGTGATTTAGTGTTTGATTGGATTCATGTTTTGGTTTGCTTGTGTGTTGGGTTTTGTGAAAAGTTTCGAGGCGAAACTTTTTGTTAGGGGGAGTGATTGTAACGCCCCGGATTTTTATTACGTACGCATGATGGGCGTTACGTTGGCGTTGACTGTTGTTCGAGCATGGTTTTCCCGCGAGCTTGCGAGTGGCTGTTTTGGTTGCCGAGTTGCACAATTCCCCAGCAAACCGTAGTCCAACTGAGGGACTCGGTGAGGCCTCTTAGGGAATGGTTGCATGTTTTCGCGCCCGGGGAATGTTGCTCAACATAAGTTGCTGGTTCAGGACACAAAAAAAAGGGTAAAAAGTGCTTAAGGCAAAAATGGTCTAGGACGTCCCAGGAACATTTTTCACAAAAGGGGAAAATGGTCGTTTTTGCTAGACACGCCCCATGTCACGGGCGTGACCCAGGCCGTGACCTGGGCGTGACCTCCTTGACTCGACGAATTTTCGTGCGTCGAGTTGAGCTCGACGAATGGGGGTACACGCCCCCTGACACGGGCGTGTCACGGGCCGTGTCCCGCTTCGTCGAGTGTCGAGTGTCGATTGTCGAGTATCGAGCGTCGAGTATCGAGTGTCGAGTCGTCGAGAGAGGGGACACGGCCTGTGACACGGGCGTGTCACAGGGCGTGTCAAGCTGGGTCGAGTGTCGACACTTTCTGTCGACGAGGTGTCGAGACACGGGTTACACGCCCTAGGTCACGGGCGTGACCGACCCGTCACGGGCGTGACCGACCCGTCACGGGCGTGTACCCCGGCCGTGTACCGTCTGGATAAACATAGCATTGCCGCCTTTCGGCGCCGCTTATGGTACACGCCCTGTGTCACGGGCGTGACACAGGGCGTGACCGGCCCGAAAATCGACTTTTTCCAGTTTTTTTGTGTCGTTCATTTCCTTGATCCTGCATCGAACGGTTCAGCTCGGTTCTGGAGGAAATAAGTCCGAAACAGAAACCTTTCATTTTCCTCTTCTTCCTCTTCATCTTCATCTTCTTCTTCCTTCTCCTCAAAGAGAAAGCAAAGAGAGCAAGGCTCAAGCAAGGCAAGAAAAGAAAAGCAGCCGTCGCGACATCGTCTCGGTTCAGGCAAGCGGTGTCCTCCACCCTTGCCAATCTTCATTCTTGTGTTCCTCTTTCCCCTTTCTAGCTTTAGTTCTTGTGTTCTTAAATTTCCCTTGTTTGTTCATTATGCCCTTGCTAATTTCTTATGACCTTGCTAATTATAATCAATCCAAATGATGACCTTGCTAATTTCCTATGTTAAATTCCCTATGCTAAAGTCAAATTAGCTAATTCCTTATGTTAATTCCATATGACATTAGCTAATTCCCTATGGTAAATTCCCTATGCTAAACGACGTTGCTCTCCCATGTTTATCAATTTGCCTATGCGAACTGAATTCATGTAGCTAAGTTGTTCTATTCATGTACCCATCTTGAGGCGATTGTGTTCTAAATATGGGTTCTATGTACTCATGTTAATCAAATCCTATCATGTAGTTCTCTTTTGATACAAAGCATGTGATTTATGTATTTCTCACACTCTATGTTGGCAATTGGGAGTCATGTGTGAGGACGATGCAAGGAAACGTGTTACCTTGGGTTATGGGGTGTTTTGCGAGGCGAATTCGTGAAGCATGGCGGGAGCGTTTGTGTGAGGATTTTGCAAGGGGTGGTGTGGTTTCAGCCTGTGGCCACCGGGTTTTGTTTTTGTGGTTAAAGAGACCACTTTGGCCCCGATTTGGGCTGGTTTTGTTTGGTGTGTTCCACTTTAGGGCCGCCACCGATAAGACCCTTGTGAAATTGAACTTAACCGCTGATTATGCTTCACTTGTCTAGTAGATTCTTGTTCTATGAATGATGGAATAGGCATGTGTTTTGCCTTTTGTTCCTGCGGTTTGAGCAGGACTTGAAGAACTAGTACGCACTTGGTGCGGTTGATCCTTTGGAATGACATTGTTTCTCTACATGTACGCACTTGGTTTGTGCACTCTTTTGACGTAAGCATTGCTATGGGGTTGGTAAGCCCCATCTTGATCCATTATGAAATTTGTACTCTCTTTTGTATAGTTTGGTTGATTGCTGAGGTATTCTTGCTTGAATGCCTCAGGTGCAGGTTGTAGCCGGTTGAGCGGCTAGGTTGGTTGGAGGCGTTTCTTGGGAGCTAACCGAGCATTCAAAGCGAGGTAGTTCTTCTTTTGTTGTACAGACATACCTATGCCCCAATGGGTTCGTGTCAGCTTGTTGGCGCCCATTTGGTGGATTTTCTTTTATGTAGACTGCTATTGTAACTCCTTTGGATGGAATATACTTGCTTTTGGGATGGTTTTCTGGTAGGTTGCATTAGGTATTTTGAAGCTAAACCAAAACTATTATTGTATCTCTTGCATACATGACTTGATAAATTAAGACTTATTTTCAAATAACGTAAACAAAGAGGATTTCTTATAATAATATCACTCTAGGCTGCATATAGGAGTTCATTATAAATAAACCAAGGATTTCCGCCGCGTAACAATGTGTTGTGATACCTAAGGCCGAGGGATACGGCCAGCAAATGAACTACTTTTCTTACATATAACTGTTGAATTTCAATTCATAAAGTAAGCGTCAAGAGTTGCCTGAGCGTGTGCAGTTATCCCCTGCTCGACGTGGCATCATAACCCGTAGTTTCTCTTACTCTGATACGATATGCTCGTTGAGGAAATGCGGGTTGTGACACCCAGGGGTCGGGCGCTTCTAGTAATTGCTAGAACGGCTCAAACACGACTTTCTCTAACAAGGAGGAAACTAATCAACATATATCATGAATAAGGAATCACCGTACAAAACCGTAACAAGACCTTGAACAAAACATAGCTAATAAACCTCAAGCAAAACAGCACAAGTTCAGTTTAAAGTAAATCCAAGAAAAAGGGGAGATGAAATATAAACTAGCACTTGAAGACTCTCAAAGATTCATGGCCGGAAGCGAGGGTTGTCGAGCCTCCTCCGAGCTCGGTCTTTGGAAGATATCTGGGATACCGAAGGGCTGTCACTTCCTTCTTCACACACGGCTTCATCGTGTTGTAGTTGTTGATGCGGATCGGAGTGAAATGCTTCACAAGTTCAACAGCAAAGAACTCAAACTGCACTTTGGAGGTCGGCAATGACGATCGTGGCCGGAGACAAAGCTTTAGCAAGCTCTTTGGAGGAGAAGAGGTGGCCGGATCAACCCTCCAAGGAGGAGAGAGAAAATGACGGTTGGAGGGGCGAGTTCCCGCTCTAATAGGCGGAAATGGCGGGGGAAAATGAAGAGTACTCGATCCAAGAGCAATCTGCGACTTAAATAGTAAAAGTCAGAAAAAAAATGGTCATGCATGGTCTGGCGCACGACCGTGCGTGAACCGTGCGATATTAATAACCAGAAGGCACCGTTGACCTGTGTGATTTTACTCGCGCACAGGCGATTCCGCCCGTGCGTGAAGTAATTCGCACGGGTAGCGACAACAAGCAGAAAACGCAGGCAACCGGGAGAAATCATGCGTTTGCGCACGCACATGCGCTTCCTCTCGTGCATGAAGAAGACGCACGACCAGCCATAGAACGGAGAAAAACCAAAAGGCTACAGGAAAACTGTGCATTTCCCTCGTGCACGGTTCCGAAGAAACCGTGCGTGAAGAAATCGCACAAGCCGATCAATGTTCCAAAATAATCTGCAGGAAAACGCACGACAGAAACAAACCGTGCTCCAATAAAACGCATGGTCGTGCGTTTTCATCAAATTAGTAAACTGAAGAGGGGAAAGATGACCACCTGCACACAAAAACACTAGCAACGGAGGACCCTCCAGCAATCGACAAAAAGCAATAAAACTACTGGAACGAGCCCCGAGGAGCACCAAGTGCATACCCCCAGCAATCGAATGCGCAATTGCGCACCCACGGGCTAAAAAGGTTCACTAAACGTGAAACACAGTAGGAACGAAATATCAATGAAAACAATCGAAAAGTGAAGTGCAAAGACAGGAAAACCAGCCCAAATGAGTCTGCAAAACCCTATATAAACAGGACTCATCACAGGGCGCTCCCTCTGGCGGTAGTCTGGCAGCCTGCCACCGCCGGCCATCGCTGGAGCTTTTTTTTGTTTTCAAACGGAAGGGAGGGGGTGAGGGAGGCTGTGCTCCGGTCGCCAGAGCTCACATGAAACCCGTTCAAAAGATTGGGAGGAAGGAGAGGAGAAGTTTTCCACCTGAATTCGGGACGTTCTGGGCTTCCGACGAGATTCTCAATTGGAGGTGGTGGAGCTCAGGTAGGCTGTTTCTGGCGAGTCAGAGCTCCGGCAGGCGTGGTGGTTGCTTGTTTTGAGCTTGGAAGAGGGGTGCCAAGCTCTGAGGGAGGGGAAATCTTTATATAGAGGGAGGGGAGAGCCCCTCCCTCCTCTTCTCCCTCTTGTCCATGGCAACCCGAGAGGGTTTGAGCCATGGTTACTCCAACTTCAGGTGAGTTTAAGAGGGAAAGATGGCATTATTTTAGTTGCTGGTTGTACACCCTAGGAGTGGGTAGGGGGATAAAGTACATTTAGGCCATCCGGGGGGGGGGGGGGAGGGGGCTTGCTTTTAGCCAATAGAAAGAGTGAGAAGGAGAGAGAGTTTCAACTAATCTTAGTGAAGCTAGGGCAGGTGGCATCCATCTGAATGGGTAAGTACAACCATGTATCCTAATCTTATAGCATAATTTAGGTGGGCATGGGCTTTGGAATGGGGAAAGAGAGAGAGGGAGAGGGGCTCTTTTTCTTGACTTGGCCCAAGGCCCATCTCCTTGGCTTCATATATAGAAATTTGAGCCCATGAGGGCTCCAATATGGACTCATAGTGGTGGCCTCAAGTGGTTCACCATTAAAGATGCGCCTCTTTTTAAGAGAAATGCATTTTTAAGTGGGTTGACCAAAAGTCAACCATTATGTGGGTCCCCCATGTGGGTCAAAGTCAAAATAGGTC
Organism: Platanthera guangdongensis; assembly: GCA_039583875.1. NCBI lineage: Eukaryota > Viridiplantae > Streptophyta > Magnoliopsida > Asparagales > Orchidaceae > Platanthera > Platanthera guangdongensis. The sequence goes on from CM077165.1 coordinate 63,916,650, forward strand.
TAAGTCGTCAAATGACGTGCCAAGGTAGGGGCATTTTAGTAACATCGGCATGTGGACGCCTTTCGATGCATCGTAAAGCTCTTTTTGACCGATGTTTACCACTCATACTTAAAATTGACTGGGACCAACTTCGTTGACTTTTTATTGACCATACGAATTTAATGCCACTAACAAGGGTCGAATCGGAGTTCATTTGTTAAATATTCAAAATCTGTGAGTCGCGGTGCCCTAAAATGGTAAAAGCACTCATAATCATTGTTAGGCTCTAAATCGCGACGCAACGAGTTCTGATGTGTTAGTAATGACTATACGAAGTCATAGGAACTGACAGAACACAAATCGGAGTTCTCTAGCTCGAAATTCAAAAATCTCATTTTCGTAACGTTCTACGAGGAATAGTCATATACACCATATGACCTCAAAATTCAACGGAATGAGTTCCAACGCACTCATATTGACTATACGAGGCCACAGGAACTGACAGAACTCAAATCGTAGTTCTCTAGCTCGATATTCAAAAATCTCGTTTTCACGACATTTTACGAGGAACAGTCATATACAATACATGACCTTGAAATTAAATGGAATGAGTTCCAACGCACTCATATTGACCCTACGACGCCACAAGAACTGACAGAACTCAAATCAGAGTTCTTTAGCTCGATATTCAAAAATCTTGTTTTTGCGACATTCTATGAGGAACAATCATATACACCACATGACCTCGAAATTCAACGGAATGAATTCCAACGCACTCGTATTGAGTATACGAGGCCACAGGAACTGACAGAACTCAAATCAGAGTTCTCTAGCTCGATTTTCAAAAATCTCATTTTTGCGACGTTCTACGAGGAACAGTAATATACAACACATGACCTCGAAATTCAACGTAATGAGTTCCAACGCACTTGTATTGACTATACAAGGACATAGGAACTGATAGAACTCAAATCAGAGTTCTCTAGCTTGATATTCAAAAATCTCATTTTCGCGACGTTCTACTAAGAACGGCCACATCCTCCATATAACCTCAGAGTTCAACTAAATAGTTCCAACGCACTCGTGTTTACTATACGAGGCCACAGGAACTGACAGAACTCAAATCAGAGTTCTCTATCTCTCTATTCCTGTCTAAGGTTACCTCCTACATTGGTATGGGCCATGGGTTGAGGTTTGGGTAACTTTTATTGTGCTAATTAGGGTTCCGGTGTCCCAAAAAAAGTCGGAATGTACAATCCAATAAAATGAAAAAGATTTTTGTCCCCAGAATTTTGCTTAAAGTAGGGGGGAAAGTTGCATACTTGGGGAAAGAGCTTTGGGTGCTTTTCTTGGACGAGTGCTTCAGGTTCCCATGGATACTCGTGTCGTCCACAATTTGACCACAACATCTTACCATCGGAGTGGTCTTATTACGTAAAATCTTCACTTATAATCCACTATTCTGACCGGTTCAAGCTGGACGGATCTATCTGACTGCAACTGTACTGGTGGTATAGGAAGGTGTTGTTCTGGTTGTCTGAGGACTTGCCTAAAGGATTGGACATGGAATACATCATGGAGATTTCCCAACTCTAGGACAAGGCTAATAGATAGGCACTAGGGCCAACATACTCTATCACCTGATAGGGTCCCAAGTAACAGTGATCTAGTTTCTTTTGCTTCCTCAACCGGGAGACACCATGCATGGGCTTAATTTTAAAAAAATATCATTTTTCCCATAGTAAACTCCACCGATTAGTGTCGCGCATCATAATATTTGTTCTGCCAGCTCTGCGCTTCCAGCATTCGCTCCTGGAATAGTCGTATCTCTGCTGTAGTATCAACACTATAAGCCACTCCGAAGGCTTTCGGGTCCTCATCATGACCGCAAGTCAACGGAGCTCGGCAACGCCTTCCATACAATACCTCGTACGGTATCATCTTAATGTTGCCCTGATAGCTGTTATTATAAGAAAACCCAACTAAAGCTAACAACAGTTCCCACAGCTCGCTATGCTCTACTATGCAAAGTCGTATTAGATCCTCCATCGTCTAGTTCGTCCCTTCTGTTTGCCCATCTGTCTATGGGTGGAAGATGGTGTTAAAGTCCAACTTGGTCCTGAAGTATGCATGTACCCTCCTCCACTCCTTGGATATGAAATGTTCGTCACGATACTACACAATGGACTTTATCACTCCGTGGAACCGAACCACTTGTTATATAAAGAATCTGGTAAGAACGTCAACTTCATTACAAAGTCAATTTGGAATGAACCGCGCTACCTTGGTAAGTCGATCCACGACAAATCATATAGAGTCATTATTAACACAGGATCGAGGTAAGCCATGGACAAAGTCCATGGAAATATCCCCAAATTTCCATTCTGGTATCGGCAGGGGCTATAACAGGCCTCCTGGATTGCGACATTCAGCTTTAACCCTATGACAGGTATGTCACTAGGCCACGAAGTTTGTTACGTCACTTTTCATTCCAGACCAGAAAATGGTCCTGCGCAAATCAACATACATCTTAACCACACCAGGGTGAATAAAATACCTTGACTAGTGCGCTTCCAGAAGAATCTCGTCTCGGATTCCTTCAGTAGAGGGAATATATATGATGTGCCTGAACTGCAAGATTCCATCGTGCAAGTCGAATTCCTCTCGTGCTCTATCGTATAAGGAGTAGATGATTGAGACCACTTTCGGATCGACCTTCTGGGCTTCTCGTATTCGATCTCGGATGTCACACTGAATTTTCATCCAATATAGCTGGGACTGGTACTCTTCTGGGTCCCCACGAGCAACACGAGTAAACTCCAAGTCTATCAAAGATTGAAACCATTCCCTTGGAATCTGCTCCATCCAACTCCCGAACAGCAGGGGTTGGAGGCTCAATGCATCAACAACCTTATTAGCCTTCCTGCGGTGGTACTGGAGAGCGAAATCATATTCACACAAAAATTCCAACCATCAGCGTTGCCGAAGGTTCTACTCTTTTTTTGAGTCAAGATGTATTTGATGCTCTTCTGGTCGGAGAAGATATCACATCTTACTCCATACAAGCAATGTCTCCAGATCTTGAGGGCAGAAGCAACGGTGCCCAACTCTAGATCAAGGGTTGCATAATTCTGCTCGTGCGGCTTTTGCTAGCGCGACGCGCATGCTAATGCTTTGCCATGTTGTATCAGAACAACTCCCAATCCTTTCAGGGAGGCATCAACATAAATCTGGAATCCTTCGATTCTCAAGGGGATCATAAGGATTGGGGCAAAAGATAGCCGCTTCAAATGCAGTTTTGCATTTTGGCGTCCATCAAAATGCAACATCCTTTCTCGTAAAAGCTGTAAGGGGTAACATAATCTTTGAAAAATTTCCACCAATTTCCGGTGATATCCGCTAAAACTAAGGAAATTTCGTATGTCTGTTGCGGTCTTAAGCGGCGGTCAGCTTTGAACTGCATGGATTTTGGCCTGATCCATTGCTACCTCACTTTTGTTGATGGTGTGGCCCAAGAATCCGACCTCTTACCAGTATTCACACTTGCTGAACTTTTCAAAGAGAGAGTGTTCTCGAAGTTTAAGAAACACAGTCTGCAGATGTCTAGAATGGTCTGTAATGGTCGTCTAATATATTATGCTGTCGTCGATGAAGACGATCACAAAATAATCTAGAAAGGGTTTAAATACATTATTCATCAGATCCATAAGGCAGAGGTGGCATTAGTGAGTCCAAAAGGCTTTACCATAAACTCGTATATATCATAGCAGGTGGTAAGGGCAGTCTTGGGATATCCACCTCCCGGATCCGATGTTGGTAGCAGCCTGATCTTAGGCCCATCATGGAGAATAAGGATGCACCTTGTAATCTATTGAACAACTCGTCGATCCTTGGAAGTGAATACATATTTCGTATAGTGAGTTTGTTTAGTTCCTCATAGTCTATGTACAAGCACAGTGTCTCGTCTTTCTTCTTTATAAATAGTACAGGGACTCACTAGGGCAAGGAATTAGGGCAGACAAATCCAGCATCTATTAGATCCTGAAGTTGAGTCTTCAACTCGGCCAATTCCTTAAGGGACATTCGATATGATGCTCGGCACACTGGTCGAGCTCCAGACATAAGCTTAATATGAGGGTCAACCTCTCGCTATGGTGGAAAAGTAGGGAGGTACTCAGTGAAAACATCCGGAAAATTTCGCATCACCGGAACTTTGGTTATCACCTAAACTTGATTCTTTATTTTGAAGTAGATGAGGAGTATATGAAAAGACGCATCTGATGTAGGAATACATATGCATAGAGTATATAATATAGGTATCATGATAACTCTAATTTTATCTCTAATTTTTATATAGTTTTTATTTAATAATTAACTAGATTATAATTATATTATATTAATTTTGTTACTGATTACATTCTTTTCTTATTTTAGGTCAAACTGGGTTTCCAATAGCATTTCGGAGTTTCAAGAATGGATCAAGAGACAAAGCTGGACAAAACATGTAAAATCGCAAATTACACGCCCATGTCATGGGCGTGACTTATTGGTCCCCATCGTGACAGGCATGCGTGACCCCGACACGTGCCTTAGAGTACATCGCCATGTCAATTAAAATTGCACGCCTACATGTGACGGGCGTGACCATGCTGATACTGGCGTGACGACCAGGAATGACATGCAGATGATGTTCCAGGCCTCGAATCCACGTTGGATTAAAGTTACACGCCCTGGTCATGGGCGTGACTTCGAGGAGTGAAATTCAGGCGTGCGATGCTTAATGGAGCAGTTAAAGATCTTGGTGGTTTTTGACTTACACGCCTGAGGTCACAGGCGTGACCAGGGGCGTGACCCTTCCAACAATGGCCAGAGTTACTCCCGTCATTTCTTCTTCCCTCCGTTTCCAGCAATTGAAAAGACATGCCCTAGCACACAGGTATGACCTAGGGGCGTGACCTGTAACACCCCGAAAATCATAATAAAACCGGTCGCGTCCAAAGGAATTTTTGTTGCCTTATTAGGGGTACACGGCCTGGGACACGGGCATGTCCAAGGCCTTGTCTTTCTCTGTGTTGGCCAGCTGTGTCCAGAAAAGGACACGGCAGGAAACAAGGTAGCGTGAAACGGGCATGTCAAGCATGACACGGGCGTGTGCAAACCCGTGTCACCACCCGTATTCCCAAGAGACGTGTCGGTTTGCGTGGCGGTTACCTGTGACATGCCCCGGGGACACGGGCATGTCAGGACACGATACGGGTGTGTCAGGTTGAGATACGGGCGTGTCTTGACCCGTGTCCTTTTCTATGATCGACGATTGTGACTGGATCGGGGCACACGGCCTGGGACAAGGCCGTTTGTAAGGCCGTGTTCGGCCCAGGATTGCGGAATTTTTGGCGGATCTAAGTCGTTCGTTTTCTTTAAATAAGATCTGATGACCTAGGTGTGTTCCTGCTTTGTTAAGGCTGGGAATGGAGGATTAGTTCTTCATTTTCTCTTAAGCCTTCTCTTTCTAAGGAGTTAGAGAGAGGAGAGAGAAAGGAGGAAGGAATAGGAGGATTTCGGCCGCCGGTGGAGCATCGGAGCACCGAATCGAGAATCGAGACTGGATCCGCGGAGGAAATTCCCTTCCGAAGCTTTTCATCCGGATAGATTCCCATGGCACAAAATTGAACTACAAGGGTAATGATTCTCTACTAGAGTATGTGAAGTTATCCTTCTTTTGCATAAGGAACTCTCTCCCGTGTGTATGCGGTGAGTGTGCGGTGTTTCTTGGGGTTGACGGGAATAGTCCCCCTTGTGTTGCATATAGAGTCCGGAATCGAAGTACGAACATAGGCATTGTGTGTGAAGCCTACCCGGACGTGTTGGTCTGGATCGGGGATATTTCATATTGTATGGTTTGTCGGAGAAGACTCCGTGCTTTGTATTTTTGGGTTTCTACACGGTCGATTGCAGTAGGGATCCTTGGGGATTAACTCCAAGGCGCACCCGAAAAATTGAGCGGAAACGTACCTTTGCTAACTTGGCGGCTGGGGAGCCAGCCTTGAACATAACTGGGTTATGTGATTGTTTGGAAATGTTTTGAGATCCAAGAGAAGCTTGGCCCGTGCATACGTCTTAAAGTGACTATGCAGAGTGAGCTACGGGCAAGTGGAATCGGACCTAGGCTATGTGGTTCGGTGCTAGAGACCCATAGAGGGACTTACCATTGGCATAGTCGGGAGTCTTAGACAGTGGTCAGAAAGACTAAAAATGCTCACGATGTTGTCATCCCAGGGATGGTGGTGAAGTTACAAAATTGACCGGATTCACCGATAATGTGCCCTAAGTGCACGGGGTGTTTGGCCGTGCGATCCTACACCTGTGGCGAAGTATGTTTGTACTTTATTGTTTAGCTGGGCTAATGAAATGCAGGGAAGGAGCACCGCCATCTCGAGTAAGGGGCGAGGTCGTTATAATTTGGTCGGCTTTGGCTGACCGTTACTTTGTTTGTCACCGTGCGGTGGAATGTTGCTTGCAGGTGCTGCGGAACCAAGTACCAAATAGCGGGCTGAAGCCCATGTTGCTGAGTTGGCCCATGAGGGCCAAAGCAAATTGTTGTTTTCATTTCTGTCATGTGTGGCCAGCCTGCGAGCTGATGTTTGTAAACCATTAATTTGTTAAGTAAACTCTTGTAAGGCCATAAGGCCATGTACTTTCAGTGTATTTGTTATTTCATTCCTATGGTAGTATGTGGACATTGATGATAATTGCTATTCAATTATGTGTTCTTTCCAACTATTTAAAATCTTCTGCTAGAATGCTCTGTGTTCAGGCGAGTAGTTATAGTTGGATTTTTTATATTCTTATATAACCCATCTGACCGTCCGTGGTATATAACGTCGGGTTCCAGCTGGACCGTATATTATATGCCATTTGACATATGGGGGTGTTACAATTTGGTATCAGAGCCCAAGTGTAGGTCTTCTTTATTTGAATTTGTGGGTGAATTCTTTTAAGGGGTGGTGAGCACATATATGTGCGTCATCGTTATTACATAAAAGAACCCATGAATGTCCACTTAGGAATGAAAAATACACTTGTTTTGAGGAACCTGAGGGTTCCAATGATTGCTTTTAGCAATCTGTTTGTCGCCTAATCAAGGGTTTATGCTATTATAGGCAGCTAGGAGCGGTGCTGGGCAATCAGAACATCCGCGATCGGCGGAAAGTAGTGCACCGAATGGCGTACCTACAACACCTCTTTCAGCAAAGACCATCAGATTTGTGGCTGAAGCACTCTTTGCTATGATAAATGCCCAACCTGTAGGGCAAATGCACAACGCACCACCTATTAATGAGCAAGAATCGATTAGGGTGGCAGAGCCTGGAGTGGTAGAATGTGTGGCAGTTGATCAAGTAGCACCATGGAGGGCTATAGAGAAGAAGCTCAAGCATGTAATGAGCTTTAATCCTCCGATGTTCGATGGGATTGGAATGCCAACTCAAGCTGAGGATTGGCTCTCCATGATAAAGAGAGTCTTGACGGCCACATTAACTGAGGAGTGGAAGAAGTCCACCATAGCGACCTTCAAATTGGATGGTGAGGCGAGGATGTGGTGGGACGAGTTGGAGGGTCATCTTTTAGTGGGAATGCAACTTGCAGATGTGCTTATGGAGGAATTCTCAAGGTTGTACTTGGCCAGATATCTATCCTCTGCTGAGAAGCTTGAGATGGAGAATCAGTACCTTAGTTTGACTCAGGGAGACAGAAGCATGGATGAGTATCTTCATGAGTTTACGCGGCTAGGTCGTTATGCTGGTGGTACGTTTACTGAGGAGGAGCGGAAGACCAACCGATTTTATGAGGGTCTACGTGGCGACCTATAACTACTCCTTACTGGTCCTAAGGCACATGGTTTCCTAGCGTTGGTCAATTCGGCCCGGTCATTGGAAAAGGTCGCAAAGAAGGTGCAAGAGAAGAAGGACTTAGGGGAAAAGAAGTCAGAGTTCAAAGTGCCGAATACAATGTCAGGTTTCTACAGATTGAGCAAGAAGCCGAAGACTTCGAGCTCAGTACCTTCATCTTGTGCGACGGGGGCAACCACAAGTCGAGTCCCAGGAGCTTGCTAAAACTGTGGAAAGATGGGGCATTTTGCTCATGAATGTTGGAGCGGACGCGCAAAGTCTGAGAAGAAGCTTGGAGCAACTTATGAAGAAAAAGGGAAGGCAGCAGAGTCAACTGCATCCCACCATGCTCTAGCCCAGCCTATAGTATATAATCTTAGTTTGCAAGAGGCCATAGAACAAGCTGACGTGATGATAGGTATGAGTTAAGTTTTAACAGTTTAACTTTATGTAGTTGTTACCTTTTTTATATATGTTAGCTTATAAATGTTGGTGCTAGACTTTGTGTTGATTTTCGATTGTCCGGCAAGAGCCCTATTTGATACGGGAGCTTCGCATTCCTTCTTTTCCGAAAGATTCATATCGCGCATCGGAGTCCCTTCCTCGATGACAAAAGACAAGTTGAATGTGTTGTTGCCCAATAGGTTCTCAATGCGCGCGGATAGAATCTATGTGGTAAGGATACATATTGGGGACCAAGAGTTTGATTTGCGAGCATCGGTACTGCCGTTTGTGGAGTTCGAGGTAATCTTTGGTATGGACTGGCTCTCGGATCAGCGAGCATGCATTTACTGCAATCGAAAGGTGGTTAAGTTAGGACTGAATACTGATCGGGAGACTACGTTTGCCGGCATGAATAGGTCAAGTAAGATTTTGATGTTAGCCGCTCAGGTGATCAAGGCAGTTTGGTCTAGGGTAGAGCTGTTTGTCACATTACTGCAGGCTTCAATGCCTAAGCCAAGTCTGAGTAGTATTCCAGTTGTGTCCGAGTATCCTGATGTCTTCCCAGATGATCTCCTAGGAGCCCCTCCTCAGCGGGAGATTGATTTTACTATTGAGCTGGTGCCGGGTGCCAAACCAGTGTCACGCCCTCTGTATCGGATAGCGCCAAGAGAGATGGCGGAGCTGAAGGTGCAACTGCAAGAGTTATTGGAGCAAGGGTATGTGCATCCAAGTTTGTTTCCTTGGAGAGCACCGGTCCTCTTCATTAAGAAGAAGGATGGGAGCTTGCGACTCTGTATCAACTATCGGGAGTTGAACAACCTTACGAAAAAGAATAAGTATCCGATCTAAAGGATTGACGATCTGTTGGATCCCTAGCTGATTTGGTATTGGTTCACTAACTTAGGATGTGACCCAACATGTATAGTCAGGGTCAAATTTGTGTCCTAGAGTCTAGGCCAAGTCCTTAGAGTCAATATCAGATGGACCAGCTATCAACAAGACCATCAGAGACTCAAGACTTTGAAGATTTCAAGACCAAGCGAAATGAGTTCGACGTTCGTCGAACTCAGTTCGACGAAAGGCGTTCTCAGCTCGACGATCTTGAGATATTTCTCTGAGCTGAGCTCGACGATCTTCATTCTCTGTTCGATGAAAATTGGGACACTTCAACAAACTAAAGTCAGGGTAACTCCATATTTTTCTAAGTCCAACTTCAGGCATTGGTCGACGAACAAGATTCTCAGCTCGACGAACTTGCACCTCAAGTTCACAACTTCTCAGGTCGACGAAGTCAACTTCTCAGGTCGACGAACTCAGTACTCTACACCATGAATTATAGAATCAGAGGATTTGTGTCGACACTTAGGTCATGTGTCGACACCAACTTATGTCGACATCAAAAGATTTGTGTCGACACCAAGATTAATCAGTCGACACTCACCTATGTCGACACAAGAAGTTTTCATGTCGACACACAGAAGATCAGTCAACACAGAATATTTGACTAAGTCCAGAACTGTTGCTGATCTCCAGTCGACGAATGCAATTGTTAGCTCGACGAACTTAAGACAGAAAAGGCAAAGGTTTTGAAGCATGCAAGTTCTGTTATCTGCTCGACGAACAGAAGCTGTCTGGTCGACGAACACAGAATTTCAACTCGACGAACTGTTAACTCAGCTCGACGAATTCTGTTATACGTTCGACGATTCCAGACTTAGCCATTTCCGGTATTTAATCCTCACTCAAATGCAATAATTCCTGACAGATTAAATGATCAAACATTCTCTGAATGTAGCCGTTAGAGGAAGCATTAATTACAGTCTTCTTCAGGAATATTACTTGTAGATTTTCCACGGGACAGTTGAGGAAATGATTTAATGCTGATTATTCTCAAGGCGTCAGCATTAATTACAGAGGATTCAAAATTTTTTAAATACACACAGAAGAAAAGTAGATCGATAGAAAGTAAGCAACACAGTGCTAGAACATTAGAACAAGAAAGAAGATTACACTCAGTCAGAAAAACACAGAGATACATACTGACTGGAGGGTTTCATACAGCACCAGAAAAGCTTCACACAAAAACTGATACTGAAGCTTACAAGTGACAGGCAGTGATATTCATTCAGAAGAAGAAGAACAACTATACTATATCAAGAGTCTTCTTCTTCAACATTCTATCCATGACTTCCAAGCACAACAGATATCAAATCAGTCAAGAAGATCCTGCATCACTGCTTGTCCAGAACTCTGATTGAAGACCTATCACCCTACAACAAAGCTCCAGATCTTCCCTGAAACATTCTACATCTCAAGGGGAGCTGTTTGCTAACATCATTCCACAAAAGTCTTCTCTCTGATTGTTGACAGAGAAGACATAATCACTCTCTCACCCCCTCCTGTATAAAGGGTTGTCATATTCCTTCAAAAGTGATTCCTTGTTGCAAGTCTCCTTCCAAAAGACTTGAGTTGGTTTTTGGGGACCTGATCAAACCCATTGGTGTCAGGCACCTGATAAAAAACCTGAGTGGATTCCTACCAAGGGTGGTAGAAGAGTGGATGTACCCAGTTGAGGGGGAACCACTATAAACTTCTTGTGTCGTCTGGTTGCTTATCTTTTCTTTTTGTTCTTGTTGTGTGGCTGTGATTAGGTTTAATATTTTCGGTATTTCAGTTTTCTATTTACTGCATATTTTCAGCTTACAGCAAAAGCTGTAACAGCACCTTTTTGAATTGGGACCTCATAAATTTTAAACATACTCTATTCACCCCCCCCCCCCTCTAGAGTATTGTAGACCTAACCCTCACTTTCAATTGGTATCAGAGCAAGGTTCCTTTGGTTGCACAAGTTAATCCTTGAACCAAAGATCCTGTGTTAGATCTACATATCACTTAGTTCACATTTTAAAGTAGAACCACAACCATGACACAGAACAAAGATTATGCAAGCAACAGACCTCCAGTTTGCAACTTGCAAAAGTTTGGAATCTGGAAGAAAAGAATCAAGTTGTATATGAATTCTATTGATGAAGATATTTTTGCTTCTATCTTAATAGGAGTACCTCCAGCACCTGCAGCTTCTCCAAGCACCTCTACTGTAACGTCCCGAATCGCACTAGGCCCCTCGTGCGTATTTTGAGTCAGGAGAGCTGACTAGGGTTCATTAGGAGTGCTGACAACATGGCAGCACATGTGAAAAGGAGGAGAAATTAGACAAGCATGAGCCACGGGTAGAGGCACGGGCGTGTCCCTACCCGTGTGTGTGTGCGTCGAGTTGAACTCGACGAGGCATGCCGAGATCGGCGAGCTGTGTCGACATGATGTGACACGGGTAGCGAAACGGGCGTGTCCCTACCCGTGTGTGTCGAGTTACACTCGACAGGGCATGTCGAGACTGACGAGCTGTGTCGACACCATGTGACACGGGTAGCGACACGGGCGTGTCCCTACCCGTGTGTGTCAAGTTACACTCGATGAGAGGTGTCGAGATCGACAAACTGCGCGTCGACTTCGACGAATTAACATAACACGGGTAGAGACACGGGCGTGTCCCTACCCGTGTTCTCCAGTCGACGATTTTGATCGAGATCGACAAAATGTTGAGATCGTCGAAATGCATCCTGAGAAGGACACGGCCAGGGCACACGGCCGTGTCATGTGGAAACGGGTCGGGTCACGGGTCTGGACACGGGCGTGTCACTACCCGTGTCAACTATTGAACCGACATGAAACTGTCGTTGCCGCTTCGCCCATGCAGGACACGGGTAAGGACACGGCCGTGTCCCTACCCGTGTCACTTTTCATTTATAAGGGAAGAGAAAACCCTAGCTGTTTTCATGCTCATTTCATTTCCTATTTCTTGTGACAACTCCTGGTGAGAGAGAAAACTGCTGGAGTAAGTTCTACAGGAGAAAATCCGCCATCACCGTGAAGGAGAAGATGCCGCCAAGGAGAATTACGAGATCCATCGCCGGAAATGGAGGAACCGCTGGAATCGATGTGAGTTTCCTACCCTCTCCCTTGGTGCTAGATCTGTAGATATTTAGGCGAGACGTCGACTCAAAAGAGTCTTGACATGTGAGAAGATGCTTTCTCTAGGGTGAGGCCAATCCGGGGCTTGTGCTCTTGGTTAGTGGTGTCTTCAACCTCTCCGATCTTCTATGTGGAGATGGGGGATGGTTTCATGAAGAGCAAAGGCCTCTTGAGGTTGAATAAGGGAGGAGATTTTCTGGAATGATTTGGGAAGATCACCTTGAGGAGGAAGATGAACCGATGTCGTTCATTCCGCCTTAAGATGCGTGCAGAATATGTATTCTGCGTGCAGTGATCTTCGTGGCCATTTTTAAGCATGATATGTCCAGATATGGGCTTTCGGATAAACACGACAGTTGAAGCCCTTGAAAATACCTTTCCAACGAATGGTTGCACGACTTCAGGCGAAGTCTGTAGCCATGGGAAAGTCTAAACGAAAATGGTATTCTATAAATCCTGCATGCTGAAATTATGTTCTGTACGCAGTGGGCTTCAAGGCCGATTTCCTATAGGATAATTTCAAAACTGGGTTGAGGTCTGTATACGGAAGTTGTAGACCACGGAAAGACCTTTCCATCGTGGGGTTACACGTCTTCACCAGATTCCTGTAGCTTCAGGAATCTCCGGTCGAAGTTGCTATCTAGATTCCAACTGCACCTAAATTCTGGGCTTATATATGACGGATTTGGATTCGGTGGAATTAATATTGCAAGTTACTTGGCTTGGATGAACTCTTAGGATTAATCATTTGTTGCATGATTGATGTAGCTTATTAAACCGATTTCATATAATCAAATTGTGAAGCAATATTATTTAAACGATTTGACTTGATTGGAATTGAAAGATTGATATTTGTGCGCATCATGTTTATAATATGTCATTATCATATGTAAAGTGTGATAGATCTTTATATGCGCATCATGTTTATATTACGTTGTCATTATTTGGAAGCCATGTAGAGGAATAAGTTATGGCCATGAGTAAGGTTGACTAATTGAATGAGTGTAGTAGTCCAATACTTAGAGCGTCGTTTCCCTACGGGTAGTATTGTGAAGGGATGTAAGTGTGGTGTTGACCGTCACTTGTTTGGTTGTGTTGAGATAAGGTGTGGATGGACGGTTGGGTTGTGTCTTCGTGCTTACTTCTGAGGCCCCTTCCTTGTTATGTTGATGAGGTATTTGCATGTGGTGTGACTCGACATGCGGTGTCGTAATCCTGGGTTAAGGATAGTGTGGCAGGTCTACGGGCTCGCCAGTCGTCACACCGACGGGAGTCGACAGTTAGACTTTGGGCGGTTGGGCTGTGTCCTCGGTGTTCACGTCCCGGGGCTCCTTCCGTGCCAAGTTAACGGTTGGGCTGTGTCCTCGTGCTTACTTCCGAGGCCCCTTCCGGGTCACGCAAGGTCAGTTCCGGCTGTGTTCTTGGTGCACATCTACCCAAGACCCCGCTGGGCCATAGTATGCATGGGCTCCGCTGTTGTGTTTTTAGCGTTGAGGCGTACAGAGGCCTAGGTGAATTAGTGTGGATACCCGCTTAGTAGTAGAAGTGCCCGTTTTACTGTCACCGCCTGTCCACGGAGGCTGATGCCTGAGAGGTTAGCTACCTGCTCGAAAAGTGGGAACTATAGTCTGTGTCGACATAACAATTACATGGGTGTGATCATGGGTGAGTCATTGCATAACATTCATAACATTTCATATCATTGCACAACAAGATCCTCATCGTATAAGTTTGTATGGGCACTCTTATACGATGAATTACCTTTATGTAACCCGATCCTTAACTTATAAATTTGTATGGGCATTCTTATAAGTTAAGTTACTTACCTGCTGTTACTTATACTTGTTAGTTTAAAATAGCCCTTAAATAACTGCTGATTATGATACTGCTACTCTTACTCTATTGTCACCTGCTTGTACCTCTTTTACTTGTATATATATATATTATCCTTGTTCCTTTTCTCCGCCCGGTGCCGAGGAGTCGCCGGGGGAGTGGATGTGAAACCACTTAGTTGTTTCGACTAACGGTTGCTACGTCTTCCTTTTTAGGAGGTCACGCCACAGGTGGAGCAGCCGCAGACTACGCAGCAGGACAGCCAGGCCAGGACGATAGGGCCTGAAGTGACGGTGCCGTCGATACCGTCGGTTACTGATGTTAGTATTTTGATACTCTGATGTAGCCCGTTTGGGCAATGTCTAGCTTTACTCTGATATATTGTAGAAACATGTTTAGCTTCTCCTTTATTGATGTATTGGACATTATTACTTAGTGTGGATTTTGACTTCTCTTGCTTATCATATTTGGTTGGGTTGGCATGTTCTATTGATATTGTTGTAGCCGGCGGAATAGGCGTCTTGTGGTACAGGTTAGCCCGTGTGCTAATGCTACCGCAAGGCGGCTGTTTCGGGCATAAGACTCCCCCTACGTGCCGTGTTTTGGGATCCGAGAGGGGGGTCTTACATCTACAAACATGAATGCAGTACATCCTATAGATAATAATGATGCTTACAGGAAAGCCAAGATGGCTGATGTAAAATCCATGAACATCTTGGCACAGATAATGTCTGATGATATATTTCAGAAGGTGGCTGAGTGCACCTCAGCCAAGGCCATTTGGGACTCCCTCAACCAAATGGTAGCTGGCTCAGCTGATGAAAAGAAAGATAGGAGATCAAATCTCATATCCCTGTATGAGAATTTTAAGAAGGATGAGGCTGAATCAGTTGTTGAAATGTACAATAGGTTGAGCTCAATCATCAATGAGCTTAAAACCTTGGATAAAGATATCACCCTTACAGAGGTGAATGACAAAATCTTGATGTGCTTCCCTAGCTCTTGGGACTCAAGAATCTGGCTTATCAAATAAGCCAGAAGCCTAAATGAGATATCAACTGAATCACTGCTAGGCAAACTATAGTCTTATGAGCAGTTGATTAAATCAAGAGAAGCAGCTGAATAGAAGTCAACAACTCCAGTGAGAAAATATCACAGTATAGCTTTCAAGGCATCAGAGTAAGGTGAGATCTCAACATCCAATGAAGAACTAATGAGCCTCTTTGCAAAAAGATTTTATAAGATGGCTAGAAACGACTTCAGAAGAAAATCATCCAGACAGAATGATAAGCCCAAATTTGACAAGACACCAACCAAGGAGGTTGTGTGCTTTGGATGTAGAAAGCCTGGACATTACATATCTCAATGTCCAGAAAGATAGAAGAAGGAGAAAAGCAGAGAAAAAGACTCTAGGAGAAAACACAGCAGCAAACCCTCCTCCAGCAAGTACAAAAAGAGAGACAAAGGCTTTGTTGCTGAATCATGGAGTGATACTGAAGAAGAATCATCCTCTTCCAGCTCAAGTGAAGAAGAGGAAGAAGCAAGAAACAAGGAGTTCTGCCTTATGGCAATTGATGCCTCCAGGAGCAGTTCAGGATCAGAAAGTGAATCTGAAGATGAGGCAGCCTCAGAGTCAGAGGCAGATCAGGTTCTTTCAAGTTTTGATTTTAATTCTGATTCATTTAAAATTGAATTGAAAACCATGTGTTTAGATTTAATTAATTCAGAGAAAGTAAAAACCCTTAGAGAAAAACTAGGAAACCATGAATCGGTTAACTCAGAAAATCTTAAACTAAAAGATAAACTAACTTTGCAAATGAGCAGATAATTAAATTAAAATCTAATTTATGTGAGGCTAAACAACTTGAGCAATC
Source organism: Platanthera guangdongensis (assembly GCA_039583875.1). Lineage (NCBI taxonomy): Eukaryota > Viridiplantae > Streptophyta > Magnoliopsida > Asparagales > Orchidaceae > Platanthera > Platanthera guangdongensis. The sequence goes on from CM077165.1 coordinate 63,932,698, forward strand.
TCTCAATGGAAGAAGTCTCAAGCTGATGGACATAACAAGTACAGTAAATGCCGGATTAAATGGCAAGCTGGGCTTGGGTGCTTCATCAGGTTTGCCCCCCATAATTAAGAAAAATATCCTTGCAACACCCATTAAATTTGTTTCTGCCAAGGGAAAAGAGAAGATAATAAACGAACCAATGTCTGAGAATAATCCAAAACTCATAGACAAGAGCAATATAAATCATAAAACAGCTAATAAAAACAAGATTCAGCAGCATTCGTTGAACTCAGATCGACGAAATGTGGCCCGTTCGTCGAACCTAGATCGATGAACGCTGAACGCAAACTTCAGTAATAACAACTCGTCTAACTGCGATCGACGAACTTTGTATGGTTCGGCAAGCAGAGGTCGACGAACATGGGGCGCAGAAAATGACTATTGTCATTCTCTGAGCAGAGATCGACGATCTCAGCCCTATTCGTCGAACTCTGGTCGATGAACTTACAGAAACTTGTCTAACCCAGAAGGACCAAACATAAATCATTTCTTTTACAGAAATTCTAAGTCAGCTAATAAACCATTCACTCCAGTAGTTGATTGGGTTATTCCACCTAGGAGATATCACCCTTTAGGTTATAAATCTCAACCTACATTGTCAGTTATATCCAGCATTTCATTTCAACCAAATATAGGACCCTAGGTGACCTGGGTCAAGAACAATTAATTTTTGTTTTTCATTAAAGGTGAAGAGCTGTCCAAGGGTGAGTCAGACCTGGTACTTGGACAGTGGTTACTCCAAGCATATGACAGGCAGCAAGGACAATCTATCTAATTACAATTCCAAGCTAGGACCAAAGGTGATCTTTGGTGACTTAAATAGTGGCCAGTCTGAAGGATATGGAGCAGTAAAAGTTGGAACAGTTACTTTCAAGAGAGTAACATATGTAAGAGGACTCAAACATAACCTAATATCCATAAGCCAATTATGTGATGAAGGTTATCAGGTACACTTTAACTCTACCTCATGTTCTATTATTAATAATGAAAACAAAACTGTTTTAATTGGAACTAGACAAGGTAACATATATCTAGTAGATTTTATTTCTGCCAAAACTGATGTTTGTTTACTCAATATCACTAGTAACCAGAATGAGTTGTGGCATAAAAGATTAGGTCATGTAAACCTTAAGAATATAGCTAGGTTATCTAAAGACAACCTTATTAGACGTCTACCTTCTGCTCCCTATAAGAAGGAAGGTCTCTGCAGGGCTTGTCAATTAGGCAAGCAAACTAAAACTAGCTTCAAATCAATTAATAAGAGTGATCCACCTAGGATCTTGTACTTGCTACACTTGGATCTTTTTGGACCCATTGCAGTATAAAGCCTAGGAGGGAAATCCTACACCTTGGTTATTGTGGATGACTTCTCTAGGTTCAGTTGGGTATTCTTTTTGAGAACAAAGTCAGATACATTCAAGATTCTTACAGATTTTCTCAGGACCATACAGATTGAGTTCTTTACTCATGTTGCCTTGATCAGAAGTGATCATGGCATAGAGTTTGAGTCTCTTCTTATGCATGAGTTCTATGAGAAGGAAGGTATCAGGCATTGCCTCTCAGCTCCTAGAACTCTCCAACAAAATGGGGTAGTTGAAAGGAAAAATAGAACACTCATTGAAGCTGCAGGTACATTACTTGGTGATGCATACATGACACTAACCTTTTGGGCATAGGCTGTAAGCACAGCAAACTATGTCCCGAATAAAAGTTTAATTCACAAACTAAAGAATAGGACTCCCTATGAATTGCTCAAAGGGAAGAAACCTAAAATTAACTATTTCAAAGTATTTGGTTGTACATGCTATATACACAATAACAAAAAGAAATATGAAAGTGCAGGTTAGATTTGAAATACTCTAGATGGGGGTGGATGAATAGAGTATTGTGCTCACTACAAACTTTTTACAACTTTTGTTGCATTCCTAAGTGAACAAGTCAGCAAATAAAATAAATAAGCACAGCAAACTATCTAATCACAGATCACAGCCAAAACAAAAGAAAAGGGCAACCAGACGACACAAGAAATTTTATAGTGGTTCCCCAACCTGGGTACATCCACTCTTCTACCACCCTGGTAGGAATCCACTCAGGTTTTTGATCAGGTGCCTGACACCAATGAGCTTTTGTTCAGGTGCTCAAAAACCAAAACCTCAAGTATTTTGGTAGGAGACTTGCAACCAGGAATAATTTTGAAGGGAATTAAAACCCTGTAAAAGAGTTGGAAGAGAGGTGATGGAATCTTCTCTTTCTCAATAACAACTGAGAAGACTGTGGATTGATGTTAGCAGATTTGCTCCCCCTGAGATCAGGAAAACTAGAGCACTGCTACAGGGTGACAGGTCTTCAAAAGCTGGAATGCTTGGATGAGAGATTGTTCAGGAACTTCTTTGATAGATAGAGTTTGTGTTGTCCTTTTGAGGTTGTCCTGTAGAATTCAAGATGTTCTCTTGCCTGGGCTGATTGCAGTAGAACTTTAGATTTCTGTATGATTGTTCTTCTGTGCAATCTGTCTGTGTGTCTGAATAACTGTATGCAAGATTATTTTCTCTTCTGTGTATTTCTCTGACTGAAGAATCCTTTTGAAATTTGAATGCTTGAGCAGTAATTGTAGTCGGCCTTGGAAAGAAGCGGCAATCAATGATTTCCTTAACTATCCCATGGAAAAACGACATTAAATAATCCAAGATTAATGCGCGTTCTAACGGTAACATTCCGAGAGGATTGGGCATTAATTACTGAGGATTCATCGCTGATAAAAGGGACGGGAAACTGGAGAAGACCTATTCTGGGATCGTCAAATGAAGAACACAATTCGTTTAGCTGAGTTTGAGTTCGTCGAGCTGAGCTTGAGTTCGTCGAGCTGAGCTTGATGAGTTCGTCGACCAGACAATAGCAATTAGTCTTCAAGTCAATACAGCTATAACCTTCGTCGAACTGATAATCTTCATTCATCGAGCTGAGAACCAAAATTGTCGAGTAGATAACTATCACTGTCAGACAATAATCGTCGAACTGAGATCCAAATTCGTCGAGCGAAGAAAGATTGTGGACTTAGAATCTGAGAAGTTATCTGACTGAGAAGAATATAAATCGTTGACCAGAATTCGTCGAGCAAAGAACAGTTCTGGACTTAGTCAAAATATTCTGAATGACTGATATTCTGTGTAGACTTAAGTTGGTGTAGACTGATTGATCTTGGTGTCAACACATAAGTTGTCTGGTGTCGACATAAGTTGTCTGGTGTCGACACATGCCCGAAGTTTCGACACAAATCCTCTGAATTCAGAATTCGTCGAGTAGAGTACTGAAATCGTCGACCTGAGAAGTTGACTTTGTCGACCTGAGAAGTTGAGAACTTGAGGACCAAGTTCGTCGAGCTCAGAAACATGTTCGTCGACCAAAGAGTGAAGCTGGACTTAGAAAAATTCTGAAGTTTTCCTGACTTAAGCTTGATGTAGAAACACAGTCTTCGTCGAACAGAGAATAAAGATCGTCGAGCTCAACACTAAGAATTGTCTCACGATCGTCGAGCACCGAACACCTTTCGTCGAGCTGAGTTCGACGAACGTCAAACTCATTTGACTTAGTCATGAAAACTTCTATATCTGGAGACTCTGATGGTCTTGTTGATAGCTAGTCCATCTGAAGATGACTCTAAGGGCTTGGCCTAGACTCTAGGACACAAATTTGACCCTGGCTATACATGATGGGTCACATCCTAAGCTAGTGAACCTAGCCCAAAGCAACTAGGGATCCAACAATCTCCCCCTATTTGGGTGAGGTCACTAATAGAGTCAAAACAGAAACAAACAGAAAAACAAAGCAAGAAAAAAAATATATCTGGCAGAGAATTACCAACACATGCAGCAGATATATATATACATAGTCTTTGTTTAAACAAATAACATAGTTTGAAAACTAATGCAGAAAGAGACTGAAACAAAATAAGGATTACTTCTTTCACTTTTTCTGCTTGGACCTGTCTTATGCTGTCTGCTCTCCTAGCTTTTTGAAGATGATTTCTCTCTTTGGATCTGAAGCCTGAGCCTTTGTCATAGTCATATCAGCTGCCCCAATAATATTCAATGATGTAGCTCTGGGTACAATTGCTTCTGGATGGAGCTTCATATAGTCATCAACATTAAATAGTTTATTGCCTTTGTCAAACCTTTTCAACTCTTCTTTTCTGTACTTTGACATTGTTGTTAAACCTGATGTGTCTTTTCCTTCAGCCTTTGCTTTATTGATCAAAGATAGTCCAATTAATTCTTGGTATCTAGCCATTCTTGCAGTATTTGCAGTTTTAGGATCTTTAAATGGAATTGGAGGAGAGTATGGCCTTTTTGGACTGTCAGCTTTGTGTTCTTCAGAGGTATGTTGTTGTTGCTGCTGATGCTATTGATGCTGATTACCTGAGGATGGTTGCCTCTGCTGGCTGCTTCCAGATGATCTCCCTGACTATCTCTGAAATGTTTGCATGGGGGCAGATCACTGAGAGCTAGAGCCACTGGCACCAGCTGCTGGAGGAGGAGGAGGAGGTGGATCCTTTCTGTATCTGTGCACTGGAGGAGGAGAATATCTCCTACTTCTTTCCCTATCCTTCTGCTGGTTCTTGGATATCCACATCCATGCAGGCATTCCCTTATATGGAGTAACATTATGTAGAATGTAATAAGGGGTGTCAGTATTTGGATTAGGCTTAGGATCTTGAGGAGGAGGAGCCTTCCTTTTCTTTGACAGCATCTTCTTTTTCTTTGCAGCATCTTCATCTGAATCATCATCATCATCAGCTTCATCATCAGTATCAGAACCATGAGTGTTATCATATAGAGCATCCAAAGCTTTTAAAGCATTATCATCAATAACAACTTTGTTTGGAGGAGGGGCAGAAGGTTCAGGAACTGGAGTTTCAGCAACAGGAGAGGAGGAGACTGTACAGGAATCAGGAATAATAGGGACAGAGCTTTCAGCTGCTGCCTTAGTTTCCTCTTCAATATCATCCAGGATTAGCTCATCCAAATCTGGCATAAGAGAGTCATCCATAACAAAACTTGGGGCTGAGGTGGCTTCTGGAATAACTTCTGGACTAGCTGCAGAGATTGAAGCTAAAGCAGGGATAGCAAAACTGTCAAAGAGTTTCTTAGCAACTGCTGGACTTATTGGAGAAGTGTAGGGCACAATAGCCAATTGTGGCTTAGTAAAGACTTCTTGAAGAGATTGCATATATACAGTATCAAAATTTCTCAACAAAACATCCAAATGAACTGTGAGATTTAAATGGAAATCACCATCAGTTTTTATTTGCACTGGTACTGACTCATCTAAGTCACTATCAGTATCCATAAAATGAATCAATTCAATCATCTCGGAATTATATTCTAGCAAAATTTCTGCATCTTCATCTGAATCTGCATCTACTGTAGAAGGAACTGCTGCTGTGACTGCTGTTGCTGCATCTGCATCTACTGCAACTTCATCACTGATAATCTCCCCCTGCCTGGGTTCAGGAAAACCTGGAGCCAGGCCCCTGGATGAAGAGGGGGTAGCAGAGAGAAGAGAAACTTGTGCAGACAAAGAATTGATAGAATTCACAAGAGGTGTAATGGGCTCTATGATTAGAGTTTTGATGAGTGGAGTGAGCAGGGATATGATTGTAGATAAAGTGGAGGGTTCCAGAGATGGAGAAGTGTGGGTGAGGGTAGAGAGGTAGATGAAGGAAGGGGGACAGATGGAGGGGATAGAGGTGGAAATGCATCTGTTATGGTGGTGTCTGAGGGTAGGGTGTAAGATGTAATGGAGGATAAGTGAGGTTGAAGTGGAGAAAGTGGTGGTGTAGGAATAGATGTGTCATGAGGTGAAGTTGGAGGTGTTGGGTGTTGAATATGAAAGTGCAACTAGATCTGATATACTCTAGAGGGGGGTGAATAGAGTATATGGTGTTTTAGTACTTTTAAAAACTTTTACAACAATTGTTGTAATAAGTGTGAGCAGGGAAGCAAATATAAATCTAATCACAGAACTAAGCTATGCAAAAACTAAGCACAGACAAATCAAGGCCAGAAACAAAAAGTAAACAAGCAGAACCAGAAGACACAACGAAATATAGTGGTTCCCCAAACTTGGGTACATCCACTCTTCTACCACCGTAGGTAGGAATCCACTGCAGGATGAGTTGATCAGGTGTCCTGGGCACCAATGAGCTTTTGATAAGGTGCTCAAAAACCAAAGCAGATTTTTTGATCAGGTGTCTTGCCACCAATGAGCTTTTGACAAGGTGCTCAAAAACCAGATTCAAACTTTTGAAGGGAGTTTGAAAAACCCTTTACAGAGTTGGGGTGAGAGAGTGATGGCAGTCTTCTCTTTCTCAAACAACTGAGAAGACTATGTGGATTGATGTCAAAGCTCCCCCTGAATCCTTGAAATCTTCAGGAAGAAAAGCTTTGCTTGAGGGTGATAGGCCTTCAAATATTGAACTCCAACAATGGATGATTTCAGCAATAGCTGAAATGTTGAGTGTCTGGAGTCTTGAAATAATGTTGGCCTTGAACACTTTGAGAGCTGAAGAGATCTGAAGATTTGAAAACTACATCTCCTTGGATGAGTGTTCTTCAGAATTCTTTTTGACAGAAGATTTTGAATGAGACTCTGTAATCTGTATTGTGTGTTCTCTTATTGTTAATGTCTGTATATCATCTATATTGATTCAAAAAAAACTGTATTTTATTCTCTGTTCCAGAATAGAATATCATTCTCTGTCAAAGATAGCCATTGGTCTGCATTGATTGCATTCTTAATTGAAAAAACTCTTCTGGAGGAAAGTCCACAGAATTATTCCTTGAAAGATCCCTTGAAACTTGGTCCATAAATAAATGAAAACGGCTAGCAAATCTCTGAATTAATTGCAGAATAACTCCTGACTGATTTGAATTTGAATTCTGGAAGTTATCTGAAATCGTCGAACTGAGCTCTGCTATCGTCGAGCTGAGCTCAGCGAACTGGAAAACTCAAGCAGCAAAATAATCGTCGATCTGAGCTCAAAGATCGTCGAACTGAGCTCAGAGATAAAGATCCAAAGCAGAGTCAAAATCGTCGACCTGAGCTCACCGATCGTCGAATGGAGTTCGACGATATTGTGAAGTTGAGCTCAGCGATCGTCGAGTGGAGCTCGACGATCTGTCGAAGTTGAGCTCGACGATCAGACTTAGTCTCCAGTCTGAAAAACTTGGTCTTCAGGGCAGCTTCCAATCCTAGACTTCTAACCCTTAGACTCAATTCTAATTGACCTATTAAGCTATACAGAAGGTCAAGAAAAGATTCCTAGAGACATAGTGATCCTGACCCAAAATAGTAATAGGGTGTTCCAACAATCTCCCTCTATTTGGGTTAGGATTACTATTTACAGACTTTGGAAAGTCAAATAACAACATATAATTAGAAAAGCATAAAAACAACAACTAGACATTGCAGAAACATCACAGAGATATATATATATATGTATATGGCATCCAGATAGCAGTCAGAAAATCCAAAGATTGTCACCTTACAAAGTCACTTCTTCTCTTTGCCTTTAACCATTTTGATTTCTCTGTTTGGATTTTGGGCTTCCTTGTTGGACCTGGTGTCATCTGCTGCACTCAAGTAGGTTTGCTTTGCAGCCCTGGGAACCACAGCAGCAGGATGCAATTCCATATATCTGTCTGCATCAAAGAATTTGCTGGAAGCATATCTCTCTAACTCCTTTTGTCTTTGCTCTGACATAGTAGAAATATTGGAAGTGTCTAGCCCTTGTTCTTTGGCCTTCTTTATCTCATCTAATGCAGCCATTTCCTTCATCCTAGCAGTCCAAGCAGATGGATTCTTTTCAGGGTCCTCAAATGGTACAGGTGGCTCATACCTGTTGGAAGAATTGTCTTGAGGAGGCCTGGCAGACACTGTCTCTTTGAGCTTGTAGGGGAATGGACCAGAAGTAGTATCAGAAGAACCATGTCCTCCCCTGGAGTATGGGTGCTGCCTGGAATACCCTTTAGAATAAACCTGAAAATCTCTTTGATTACCCCTGTATCCTCCTCTCCTAGAATAAGAACCCCTAGACTGGCTTTCCCTTTGATAGGATCTGGCATGGGGTTGATAGGGAGCCTGGCTTTTAGCTGGGGCTTGACTTGTAGAGCTGCCACCTGCACCTGCATCAGGAGGAGGTGGTGGAGGAGGATGAGGGTGCTGGAACTGGGAGGAGCCCTTTTCATACTTTCTCTTCTTCTTCATGGCTTTCAACTGGTTTTTGGAATACTGCATCCAATGTTCAGTAATTTGGCAGTTATGCAGAATATAATAAGGAATATCATTATTATCCTTGACTTTTGCAGGAGGAACCCTTTTCATTGCCTTGCTCCTAGCTTTCCTTTTCCTTGCAATAGTAGCAGCTGAATCATCAGAGTCTGTTTTGAATTCATCAGTCTCAGAACTCTGGTCATCATATATAGCATCTATCTTCTTCATAAGATCTTTCTTTAATTGAACAGAGGTAGAAGAGGCAGAAGCTGAACCAGCAGCAGCAGGGACAGCAGCAGAGACAGGAGCAGATATAGCAGCAGATACAGGAGGAGAAGCAGAAATAATAACAGCAACAGCAGAAGTGATGGCAGCAGATGGAGCAGCAGATGGAGAGGGTGCAACAAGTACAGCAGATGCAACAGATACTGGAGTAGTAACAGCAGAAGTAACTGTAACAGTCTCAGTATCAGCAGAAATTTCAGTAACATCAAAAACTGCAGCAGGCTCAAAAACAGTGGCCTCTGACATCAGCAAATCCTTGGATGTCTGCTCATCAGAGACAGTTGGGATTTCAGCAGCAGCAAAAATAGTCCTTTCTTCAACAACAGCAGTAGCAGCAATTACTAAGAGTACAAAAGAAGATATAATGCTGGGGTCACAGCCAGAGAAAGGCACTAGTGCCTTGGACAGGTCTTCTGAGGGCTGGACAGCATTACTCTTAGGCAAACAACTGAAAAAGGCAGTATCAAAAGCTGAGAGCAAGGACTTTAGGTTTAGTGCCAGAATTGGAGTAGGAGGCACAGCAGCAAGAGCAGAGGTAGCAGAAACAGAAACATCAGCAGCAGCAGCAGTATCATCAACAGCAGGAGCAGAGACAGCAGCAGCAACAACATGAAAGCTTGCTTCATATGACATCTCCCCCTGCCTAGATACAGATACATCTGTATCAAGGCAAACTGCTGGAGGTGCTGCCTGAGGAAGGAGGGAGGAAAGCCTGACAGAGAGAGCTGCCACTGACAGTTGTAGAGGAGCCAAAGAGGTCTCTAAGAGCAGAGAGAGCCTGGGGGCAATTAGCTCATACAACTTGTCAGCCAGGGCTGAGAGGTCTACATGCTCAACAACAGGAGCAGAGGTAGATGGAAGAGGGATAGCTGAGGATGCTGGAAGTGGAGGGCTGGAGAGTGGAGGGATGGATGGCTGAGGTGTGGGGATGGTGGAAATGGAGGACAAGGGGATGGATATGGATGGAGTGAATGTTGGTTGGTCAATAATATGGTGGAGGAGATCTTGGAATGAAGTTGAGGAGGAGGGTAAGTCTGGAGGGGAGGATGGGGAATCATCCATATAGGAGTCATCCAGGAGGGTGAAGGATGGAATAGATGGAGAAGATGTGACATCTGGTGGGGGGTATGAAAACAATGGGTGGAAGTGGTCTGCAGGTGGAGGTAGAATTGGGTCTGGAGATGGAGTTGAGGTTGGAGATGGGCTGGATATGGTAATGGGGGATGAAGCTGGAATGGTGGATGGAAGAGGTAGGGTTGGAATTGGAGGAGGAGAAGAGGCAGTAACAGTAGCAGCCAGGTCCTATGCAGAAGCAGAGACCTGTGGGGGAGTGACTCCATGAGTCCTGGTGCCTAAAGGAGCACTAGAGGAGGGCCTGCTGGGCTTGCTTATTTGCCTGTCCCACTTGCCAAAGAGGGCACAGGTAAGTCTCTTGGAGGCATTTATGTGCACTCCAGAGGAGACCAGCAAGGCAGGGCACCTGTTTTGCAGGAAGACTCCAAGAATCCTTCCAAAGTTAACAAAGCTTTTGTTGATTTTCTTCTTGATTAGGTCAAAGAAGACCTCTCCCCAGTTCAAACTTTTCTTATCTACCAGAGCTCCCATGAGTCAGCGCTGATGTCTGGAGATAGTATCATGAGCTGAGTGCTTTGCCAGCAGCACTTTTCCTACCACATCTGCTAGGAACCTGTACTCAACAGACTAGTTCCTTTTGAACAACTTGCTAGGGTTTCCCTCTGGATGACCCATCCTGGCAAGTATGTCAGAAAACTCCTCCCCAGATAATTCAGCAGAATCATCTCTATTTCTTAGTCGAAAAACATCTGTTAGAATGATGGGGGTCAAGGGTACCTGGTTTCCAGCAATGGAGCCAACTATAGTAGAGTTGTCCAGATTATGAGCAGTGTAAACCCATTCCTTGATTTCATCTAAGGCCAGCTTTATTCTGGTGGTCATGAGAGCAGACAAGTTCTGATCCTTGAATAAACTCAGAATGTCTTAGAATATTTGATCAGTAGTGTTGAAAGATTCCAGATCAATGTCGAATCCAGCATCGAACTTCATGGCGGCTAGAACTGCAACTGACACAGCCATTGTACCTGCAAAAATTCAACAAACAAAACGACCAAGCGTAGAACTGTTTGGAGGGAAAGAAAATCCTTGCAGAGAAATCGAAAGCGCAAGAGAGAATGACGGCGAAAAATGAGTTTTATATTAGGGTTCGACGCAGAATTGGAAAGATCGTTGAACTCAGTTCGACGATCGAGGCTTCTAAAGGAATCTGAAGAGACTCCAACATCGTCGATCTCCGTTCGATGATCTTGGAAAGCGTCGAGCTCCGTTCGACGATCGTTCAGTGAACATAATCATCGAGCGCCGTTCGACGATCGTTGACCGGAAGAGATAGTTCATACTATCTAAGAGGCGCTGAACTCAGTTCGACGATTCTGGAAATCGTCGATCTCCGTTCGACGATCTTAGGGGAAATCGTCGAGCACAGTTCAGAGATCAGAAAATTCTAGACACTAAGAAAAATCAGAATTTTTGCCTAGTCTTGGTCAATTTTTAGCTTTCAAAATCTTGGAGATTATTTAAGACTTCCTCCATCTAACATTCCTAACTGATTTAGGAAGAAGGTGTGTTTCTTTTCATCCAAAGTCTTGGTGAAAATATCTCCCCTTTGTAAATCAGTTGGGATATATTGTAATTCAATTTTGTGTTTTTCAACATTATCCCTTAAGAAGTGATGCCTAATCTCTATGTGTTTTGTCCTACTATGGAGGACTGGATTTTGAGCTATAGAAATAGCACTTGTATTGTCACAAAAGATTTTAGACTTCTCTAAGTTGTAACCATAGTCTAGGAGTTGGTTTTGAATCCACAATATTTGTGAACAACAACTGCCTACAGCCATATATTCAGCTTCAGCAGTTGAGGTTGACACAGATGTTTGTTTCTTACAAAACCAAGAGACAAGTCTGTCACCAAGGAACTGACAAGTTCCACTGGTGCTTTTCCTGTCAATTCTGCATCCAGCATAATCAGCATCAGAGAATCCAGTTAAATCAAATGCTGAATCTTTTGGATACTAGAGACCTAGATTTGGACAACTTTTAACATACCTGAGAATCCTCTTTACTAATGTTAGGTGTGACTCTCTAGGGCTTACTTGGAACCTAGCACATATACATGTAGCAAATATTATATCTGGTATACTAGCTGTAAGATACAGTAAAGAGCCAATCATTGCTCTATATGTTGTCTGATCAACAGGTTTCCCATGTTCATCAGCATCCAGTACATCATTGGTAGGCATGGGTGTTTTCATACAAGATGCCTCAGACATACCAAATTTCTTAACCAGTTCATTAGCATATTTGTTTTGAGAAATAAAGATGCCTTCAGCATGTTGTTTGACTTGCAATCCTAGGAAGAAGGATAGCTCACCCATGCTACTCATCTCAAATTTAGAATGCATCAGGTTAGAAAACCTTCTGCACAATTTTGAGTCAGTGGAACCAAAAATGATATCGTCTACATAAATTTGCACTAGTAGGGTATGGGACTTATGGGTTCTAATAAAAAGAGTTTGGTCTACTCTACCCCTTATAAAACCATTTTCCAAGAGAAAGCATGCTAAGGTCTCATACCATGCTCTAGGAGCTTGCTTGAGAAAATATAATGCTTTATTTAATCTGAAAACATAATCAGGATAAGTTGGAGAGATAAAACCTGGAGGTTGTCTGACATAGACTTCCTCTTTGATGTCTCCATTTAAGAAGGCACTCTTGACATCCATCTGATAAACCTTGAAGCCTTTGTGAGCTGCATAAGCTAAAAATATCCTGATGGCTTCTAATCTTGCAAAAGGTGCAAAAGTCTGGTCGTAGTCAATTCCTTCTTCTTGAGAATATCCCTGAGCAACTAGCCTTACCTTGTTCCTTATTATTACTCCTTGATCATCCAGTTTGTTTCTAAATACCCATTTTGTTCCAACAATGGAATGATCCTTAGGCTTTGGCACTAGTTCCCATACTTTGTTCCTCTCAAATTGATGCAATTCCTCTTGCATTGCAATGATCCAGTGTGGATCTTGCTCTGCATCTTGAATGGACTGAGGTTCAATTTGAGATAGGAAGCAGGTGTACAACAGGATTTGGTTGACCTGATTTCTGGTTTGCACACCAGCTGAGATTTCTCCAATTATTTGGGTAATTGGATGATCTCTTGATGTTACTAAATCAACAGGGGGTGTTGATTGTTCACCAACCTGTGTTGTTGTTTCCTCTTGTGGTACAACAACTGGCTCTTCAAGTGGTGGTTCAATATGTTGAGCATTGCCTTCATCTTCACTGCTTTCTTCTTCTTGAGCAACCTGTAACTTGTTCATATCTTCAACTAGAGAATGTTCCTGCAAAGGTTCTATGGTAGAAGAAATCTTCTCCTTGAAAGACATGTTAGTTTCATCAAAAGAAATATGAACAGATTCATCAATTTTCAAAGATGATTTATTATAGACCCTATAGGCCTTGCTGATCATGGAGTATCCCAGAAACACTCCTTCATCAGCTTTGGCTTGAAATTTTGCTAAATATTTCATGTCATTATTGTGAATATAACAAATACAACCAAAGACTCTAAAATAGTCAACCTTAGGTTTCTTCCCTTTGAGTAATTCATAGGGAGTCTTTCTCTTTAGTTTGTGTATCTGACTTTTGTTCAGCACATAGTTGGAGGTGTTCACTGCCTCTGCCCAAAAGGATAGAGGTAGATGAGCATCTGACAACAATGTAGTGGCAGATTCAATAAGGGTTCTATTTTTCCTTTCAGCTACCCCATTTTGTTGAGGAGTTCTAGGAGCTGAGAAAGTATGCCTGATCCCTTCACTCTGACAGAACTCTTGCATAAGAAGAGAATCAAACTCTGTCCCATGATCACTTCTGATCAGGGCAATGTGAGTATTGAACTCAATCTGTATACATTTGAGAAACTCTGTCAGACACTTAAAGTTATCAGACTTCTTCCTTAGAAAGAACACCCAAGTGAATCTAGAGAAGTCATCTACAACTACTAAAGTGTAGGATTTCCCTCCTAGGCTTTGTACTGTGATGGGTCCAAATAGATCCATGTGTAACAGATACAATATCCTAGGTGAATCACTCTTATTAAGTGACTTAAAACTGTTTTTAGTTTGCTTGCCTAATTGACAAGCCCTGCAGAGTCCTTCCTTCTTGAAGGGGCCAGAAGGTAGTCCTCTAACAAGGTTGTCCTTGGATAGCCTAGCAATAGTTCTAAGGTTTAGGTGTCCTAATCTCTTATGCCATAACACATTTGGTCTACAGACTGAATTAAACAAGCAGATATCTATATCAGTTGAAAGAAAATCTACTAAGTAGATGTTACCTTTCCTTTTACCTGTCAACACTGTTGTGTTGTCCTCTGACTTGATTTTGCATTAGGTCTTGCTGAAGGTCACCTGGTAGCCTTCATCGCACAGCTGACTGATGTTGATTAAGTTGTGCTTCAATCCTTCCACGTATGCTACCTTCTTGAAGGTTACTGAACCAATCTGGACTTCACCATATCCTTTAGTCTGTCCAAAGTTGGAATCACCAAAGATAACTTTGGGTCCAAGCTTGGCTCTAAAGGAAGTGAGGTTGTCCTTATTCCGTGTCATGTGCTTAGAGCACCCACTATCCAAATTCCATTGCTGGTTAGATGTTGGATAGGTCTTCACCTGCACATAAAGCAATTCATTTGTTTTTGACCCAGTTTACCTTGGGCCTAGGTTGATAGCCTTTAAATTCAGAAATGAAAGACATCCCTGGTTGAATCTTATATCCTTCAGGATGATATCTCCTTGGAGGTAAAATCCATTCAGTATAAGGGTTAAAGATTTGGGATGAAGAACCCTCAGGATTCAATTTTGATTTGCCTTTGAAAAATTTTCCAGAGCTCTGACCTCTGTTCGACGATCTTGGAGCTGAGTTCGACGATCTTGGGTCAGATCGTCGAGCTCCGTTCGACGGTCGACTATGGGTGAGGTCAGGTATATGAGATCGTCGACCTGCGTTCGACGACTTTGGCTGAGATCGTCGATCAGCGTTCGACGATTTTGCCTGAGATCGTCGAGCTGCGTTCGACGATCGTCGATCTTCATTCGGCGATCGTCGAGCTTCGTTCGACGATTTCTGCTGGGACTTAAATTTCTGAGGCAGATCAGAATTTTTCCTGGCAACCTCTACAACTCCCTTTCCCTTGTTAGAAATAAACTTGATGGGAGTTGTTAGGACTATAGGTTGGCTGGATGAAGCACCCAAGCCCAGTGTACTGTTGAATCTAGAGTTCACTGTGCTTGTGATGTCCATCAGCTTGATGCTTCTCCCATTAAGGGATTCTTAAAGCTTCTTGGCCTCAAAGAGCTCACTTTTCAGTGTAGCTATCTGTTCCCTACAGTTCTCCAACTCCTGAGAGAGTTTGAGGTTTTCTGACTTTAAACCATTGTGTTCAGATAATTGATTTCTGAGAGAGATAATCTCTTTCTCAGACTTTAGCAGGTCTAAGCACAGTGCTTTAAATTCAGATTTAAAATCTTCTGAAGTAAAATCAAAAGAACTAATTACCTGATCTTCTTCAGGTTGGGTTTCTGAGTTTGACTCTGACTCTTCATCCTCTGAATTGTGCTGTGAGGCATTAATTGCCATCATGCAGAATTCCTTTTCTTCTGTATCATCCTCATCATCACTGGAGCTGGATGAGGCTTCTGATTCCTCTTCTGTCTCACTCCAGGATTTAGCAACAAACCCTTTTCTTGTATGCTTATTTTTGCTTGAAGAGGGCTTGCCATTTCCATTCCTTTTGGAGTCTTTCTCCTTTCTTCTTTCTTTTCTGTCCCTTCTGTCCTTGGTCTTATTCTCTGGACAGTCAGGAACTATGTGCCCTGGTTTCCTACAACCAAAGCAGATAATGTCTTTATTGTTGCTAATGGACTTGTCATACCTTGGCTTGTCCTGCTCCTTGTATGATCTTCTCCTGAAGTCCTTTCTAGCCATCTTGTAGAATCTTTTGGCCAACAAGCTGAGTAGTTCATCATTGCCTGTGCTCTTATCTTCAGGCAGATCCTCAGTTGCCTTAAAGGCTATGGTTTTCTCTTTCCTTGTGGCTGGTGAAGCAGCCTTCTAATCTTCCTCTCTATTCTTGATGAGTAGCTCATAAGATTTGAGCTTACCCAACAAGGCTTCAGTGGTGATCTCATTCAGACTTCTGGCATCGTTAATTGGCCAGATTCTTGAATCCCAAGTGCTGGGGAAGCACATTAGGATCTTGTCATTAAGTTCTGTCAGAGAAATCTCTTTGTCCAATGTCCTTAGCTCACTGACAATTAGACTCAATCTGTTGTACATGTCTCCCACTGACTCAGTCTCTCCCTTCTTGAAGTTCTCATATTGGGAGATGAGATGGGATCTTCTGTCCTTTCTCTCATCAGCTGAGCCTGAGACAATTTCTGAGAGCTTGTCCCAAATCTCCTTGGCTGAGTTGCATTCAGCTACCTTTTGGAATATGTCATCTGACATTGTCTGGGCTAGGATGTTCATAGCCTTGGCATCAGCTACTTTCCATTTTTTGATGTCAGCATCTGTTCCTGATGGAGGTGGAACAGCATTTGTGCTTGTGCTCTCTGGGGGTCTTGGACACACTGTCAAAACAGAATTGAAAATATCTTCGTCAATAGAATTCATGTAAAGTCTAATCCTTGCTTTCCAAAGTGCAAACTTGGAAAGATTGCACACTGGAGGTCTGGTGCTAGCATAATCTTTGTTTTGGGCCATGAGTTGTGCAAACAAAATCTAATAATAAAATACAAAAGAAAAATAGATCTAGTTTAGGATCTTGAGGTTCAGGTGTTAGCCTGTACAACCAATCAGGTATGGTATGTTTAACCAACCTGGCTCTGATACCAATTGAAAGTGCAACTAGATCTGATATACTCTAGAGGGGGGTGAATAGAGTATATGGTGTTTTAGTACTTTTAAAAACTTTTACAACAATTGTTGTAATAAGTGTGAGTAGGGAAGCAAATATAAATCTAATCACAGAACTAAGCTATGCAAAAACTAAGCACAGACAAATCAAGGCCAGAAACAAAAAGTAAACAAGCAGAACCAGAAGACACAAGGAAATATAGTGGTTCCCCAAACTTGGGTACATCCACTCTTCTACCACCCTATGTAGGAATCCACTGCAGGATGAGTTGATCAGGTGTCCTGGGCACCAATGAGCTTTTGATAAGGTGCTCAAAAACCAAAGCAGATTTCTTGATCAGGTGTCTTGCCACCAATGAGCTTTTGACAAGGTGCTCAAAAACCAGATTCAAACTTTTGAAGGGAGTTTGAAAAACCCTTTACAGAGTGGGGGTGAGAGAGTGATGACAGTCTTCTCTTTCTCAAACAACTGAGAAGACTATGTGGATTGATGTCAAAGCTCCCCCTAAATCCTTGAAATCTTCAGGAAGAAAAGCTTTGCTTGAGGGTGATAGGCCTTCAAATATTGAACTCTAGCAATGGATGATTTCAGCAATAGCTGAAATGTTGAGTGTCTGGAGTCTTGAAATGATGTTGGCCTTGAACACTTTGAGAGCTGAAGAGATCTGAAGATTTGAAAACTAGATCTCCTTGGATGAGTGTTCTTCAGAATTCTTTTTGACAGAAGATTTTGAATGAGTCTCTGTAATCTGTATTGTGTGTTCTCTTCTTGTTAATGTCTGTATATCATCTATATTGATTCAAAAAAAAACTGTCTTTTATTCTCTGTTCCAGAATAGAATATCATTCTCTGTCAAAGATATCCGTTGGTCTGCATTGATTGCATTCTTAATTGCAAAAACTCTTCTGGAGGAAAGTCCACAGAATTATTCCTTGAAAGATCCCTTGAAACTTGGTCCAGAAATAAATGAAAACGGCTAGCAAATCTCTGAATTAATTGCAGAATAACTCCTGACTGATTTGAATTTGAATTCTGGAAGTTATCTGAAATCGTCGAACTGAGCTCTGCTATCGTCGAGCTGAGCTCAGCGAACTGGAAAACTCAAGCAGCAAAATAATCGTCGATCTGAGCTCAAAGATCGTCGAACTGAGCTTAGAGATAAAGATCCAAAGCAGAGTCAAAATCGTCGACCTGAGCTCACCGATCGTCGAATGGAGTTCGACGATATTGTGAAGTTGAGCTCAGCGATCGTCGAGTGGAGCTCGACGATCTATCGAAGTTGAGCTCGACGATCAGACTTAGTCTCCAGTCTGAAAAACTTGGTCTTCAGGGCAGCTTCCAATCCTAGACTTCTAACCCTTAGACTCAATTCTAATTGACCTATTAAGCTATACAGAAGGTTAAGAAAAGATTCCTAGAGACATAGTGATCCTGACCCAAAATAGTAATAGGGTGTTCCAACAGAATAGCTAGCAGAGGGGAAGATGGAGGTGGATATGGGATGTTGGTGAGGTCCAGTGGTGGAGATGGAGGTGGAGTAGGCACATGAGAAGGCTGCTTTGCTGGAAGGGGTGCTGGAAGAGAGTGTGGAGATGGAATGACATCTTCTTCAGGGTGGGGAGTGGCCTTTACATCCCTGGTGCTCTCAGAAGTAGGGATGGAAGAGGAGGAAGCCTTGGACGGCTTGGAGATCGTCCTCTCCCATCTGCTAAACAGAGCGCAAGTGAGGCGCTTGCTGGCATTGATGAAGATGGTCGGGGAGACCATGCATTCACCTGCCATTTCCTTAAGGAAGATCCCCAGGATTCTTCGGAAGCAGACTTCCTTCTTGCTATTCTTCTTCCTAATCAACTCAAAGAAAATCTTACTCCAATCAACAGGACGCTTGTTCACCACCGCACACATGATAAAGAATTGATGTCGGGTAATGCAATCATGTGCGGTGTGCTTGCCCATCAGAATCTTTCCCACAATATCCGCCAAAAACGGATAAGCGGCAAAAAGTTGTTTCTTCAACAACTTGTTAGGGTTGCTTCCAGAAAACCCCATTAACTTCATCATTTCACAAAATTCTTCAGAATCCATTTCCATATCATCTTCTCCATTTACCAAACCAAAACTTTCAGAGAGAACGCCGGGAGACAAAGAAACAGCATGACTCCCGATATTTCCTGTCAAAATATTTTCCTCTGAAACAGACGATGTATACACCCATTCTCTGATTTTAGTTGCATGTAGTTTAATCCTTCTGGTCATGAAATCCTTGAGATGAAGTTCTTCTAGCAGTTCCAGGATATAGAGAAATATGGGTCAGAGTGCTGGAAAGAATCGAAATCCATATCAAAACCAGTATCGAATTTCATTGCGGCTAAGGTGCTCGCTGGAATCGCCATTGATGACCTGCAAGAAAGATAGAGAAAAACGGCGATCAAGAGCAAAGGAACTGAAAGCGCGGGACGGAGGTCGAAGAAAACCTAGATATACGTTTTCCAGAATATGAATCGACAACCTCTGTTCCACGAAAAAGAAACAATTCTTCAAACTGAGGTCGACGAAATAAATTATAGACAAATAATTCGTCGATCTCATCTAGAAGAATCGAAAACAGTTCGTCGAACTCCGTTCGACGAAATATCTTCTGAAGCAAAGTTCGTCGATCTCCGGTCGATGAAAATTGTTTCCACACACAGAGAATTCGTCAATCTCCGTTCGACGAGAATCTCTGAAACTTTCGCTAATTTGTCGAACACCGTTCGATGAACTCTGGAAAATTCGTCGAATGCAGACAGCGACTAATTTAACTCTTCTCCATTGATCATTCCCAGTTGATTTATAAAGAACAGATGAGTTTTCTCATCGAAGAGTTTGGTGAAAATGTCTGCTCTCTGTAAATCAGTAGGAATATGGATTAAGTTAATTTTCTTTTTGTCTACATTATCTCTAATGAAATGATGTCTTATTTCAATATGCTTAGTCCTAAAATGGTGAACTGGATTTTGTGCTATAGCAATAGCACTAGTATTATCACAAAATAATGTTGAATTATTTAAGTTGACACCATAGTATAGGAGTTGGTTTTGTATCCATAACATTTGTGAACAGCAGCTGCCAGCAGCCATGTATTCTGCTTCTGTAGTTGATGTAGACACAGATGTCTGCTTTTTACAAAACTAGGAGACAAGTCTCATACCCAGGAACTCGCAAGTTCCAGAGGTACTCTTTATGTCCACTCTACATCCAGCATAGTCAACATTTGAGTATCTAGTTAACTCAAACTCTGACTCTGCAAGATACCATAGTCCTAGATTAGGACAACTCTTTATATATCTCAAAATTCTTTTTAAGAAAATAAGGTGAGATTCTTTAGGGTTCACTTGGAACCTAGCACAAAGGCATGTGGCAAACATTATATCAGGTCTGCTGGCTGTTAGGTATAATAAGGATCCAACAATTGCCCTATAATGTTTCTGATGTATAGGTTTCCCAGCTGTATCAGAATCCACAACAACATTAGTAGTCATAGGTGTTTTCATTCCTGAAGAATCACCCATCCCAAACTTCTTAATAAGCTCTTTAGCATACTTAGCTTGGGAGAGGAAGATACCATCAGGGAGCTGCTTCACTTGGAGACCAAGGAAGTAGGAAAGATCACCCATGCTACTAATCTCAAATTTAGAATGCATGAGGTCAGCAAACCTCTTGCATAATTTGGGATTAGTAGACCCAAAAATGATGTCATCCACATATATTTGTACTAACAAAATTTGGTCCTTATGATGTCTAGTGAAAAGAGTTTTATCTATGGTTCCTCTTGTAAATTTATGCTCTAAAAGAAACCTTGCTAAGGTCTCATACCAAGCTCTTGGAGCTTGCTTTAAACCATAGAGAGCTTTATGCAATTTAAATATAAAAGAGGGTTGAGTTAGAGAGATAAAACCTGGAGGTTGTTCTACATAAACCTCTTCTTGAAGCACTCCATTCAAGAATGCACTCTTGACATCCATTTGGAACACTTTGAATCTCCTGTGAGCTGCATAGGCAAGGAATATTCTTATGGCCTCTAACCTTGCAACAGGGGCAAAGGTTTGGTCATAGTCAATTCCTTCCTCTTGCCTGTAGCCTTGAGCAACAAGCCTAGCCTTGTTTTTCACTATGGTTCCTTGAGCATCAAACTTGTTTCTGTAGACCCATTTAGTTCCAATAATTGGGTAGTTATGAGGTCTTGGAACCAAATCCCAGACTCTACATCTCTCAAACTAATTTAGCTCCTCTTGCATTGCAATGATCCAGTGGGGATCTTGCTCAGCTTCATGGATGGTGAGAGGTTCAATTTGAGAGAGAAAACAGGCATGCATCAAGTCTTGGTTGAGTTGATGCCTTGTCTGTACACCTACTAAAATGTCTCCAATCACTTGAGATCTGGGGTGATCTCTAAGTGTGACAAGATCAGCTGGTGGAGTTTATTGAGCAACAACTTCTTTAATTAATTCCTCTTGTGGAATGGTACTAGCTGTTGAGGGAAGTTCAGCCACTTCGACTTGAAGTTCTTCTTCACTGTCTTCAGCAACCTGTGGAGTGGGATGGGTTGACACCTCTTGGGTAAGGTTTAGTCTATCCATAGACTCACACAGTGGTGGAACCTACAAAGAGTTATTGGTATAAATCTCTTTCTCCTTGTAAGACATGTTAGCTTCATCAAAAGATACATGAACAGACTCTTCAATTTTAAGAGATGATTTATTAAAAACCCTATATGCCTTGCTTACTTGTGAGTATCCTAAAAAAATCCATTCTTCAGCCTTAGCCTCAAACTTTCTAATGTATCTCTTATTATTTGTGTGAATGTAACATATACAACCAAAAATTTTAAAATATGTGATTTTAGGTTTCTTCCCTTTAAGAAATTGATAGGGGGTCTTATTTTTTAGCTTATGTATAAGGCTTCTATTCAGGACATAGTTAACAGTGTTTACAGCT
This sequence comes from Platanthera guangdongensis, assembly GCA_039583875.1. Lineage (NCBI taxonomy): Eukaryota > Viridiplantae > Streptophyta > Magnoliopsida > Asparagales > Orchidaceae > Platanthera > Platanthera guangdongensis. The sequence goes on from CM077165.1 coordinate 63,954,253, forward strand.
TCTGCCCAAAAGGATAGAGGCATGTAAGCATCTGCCAATAATGTTCCTGCAGCATCAATGAGTGTCCTATTTTTCCTTTCAGCTACCCCATTTTGTTGGGGAGTTCTAGGAGCTGAGAAGCACTGCCTGATACCTTCCTTCTCACAGAACTCATGCATAAGAAGAGACTCAAACTCTGTGTCATGATCACTTCTGATCAATGCAACATGAGTAGAGAACTCAATATGTATGGTCCTGAGAAAATCTGTAAGAACCTTGAATGTATTGTTGGGTACATTGGTTAAATGTACCTGATTTGAAGAAGATTCACCCAACTCAATGATATACATCATAATGTATTTGATGTATGTTGAGTTTATTTGTGCAGGTTAAGTATTCACTGGACTGAAGCAAAAGGTTTCTAAGTCCATGTGTCGACACCCAGAGGGAAAGTGTCGACACTTAAGAAGGCTTGTGTCGACACCCAGACAAGCAGTGTCGACACTTGGAGTCATTGTGTCGACCCCTTGGATGCAGAGTCGACACCAGACAGAAAGTGTCGACACAAGGAGCTGTGTCGACACTCAGTGAAGAAAAGTGCAGACAGAAAGTGTCGATACAAGGAGCAGTGTCGACACCCAGTGAAGCTGAGTCTACACCAGAAAGTGTCGACACTTGGAGCAGTGTCGAAACTCAGCAAAAGTCTGCAGAGACTAAGTACAAATGTCGACACTCAACACAATGTGTCGACACTAAGCAGAAGAGTCAGCACTTGAAGTAAGTGTCGACACCCAGCACAATGTGTCGACACTCAACAAAAGAGTCAGCATTTGAAGTATGTGTCGACACCTAGAACAATGTGTCGACACACAGCTGAAAACTCAACACTTGAAGAAAGTGTCGACACAAGGAGCTGTGTCGACACTTAGCAAAGAACAGAATTATCTCCAAAATATTCTAAGTACAAGTGTCGAAACTAAAGGAATGTGTCGACACTCAGCTGAAGTCTCAATAGAAGAATCAAATGTCGACACAAGGAGCTGTGTCGACACTCAGCAAGTATCAACATAGAAGACTATGTGTCGACACCAAGAAGCAGTGTCGACACTTAACAGATTCAACACAAGAAGATGTGTCGACACAAAGGAGATGTGTCGACACTTAGAAGAAATCAGTTAAAGATAGAAGATCAAGTACTTGTGTCGACACTCAATTTCAGTGTCGACACCTGAAGAAGAATCTGTGTCGAGACATACAAGGAGTTGTGTCGACACCTTGTAGACTTGTGTCGACACTTACACAGCATGTGTCGACACTTAGACTATAAGTGTCGACACTTAAAGACAGAAAGTCTCGACACTATCAGACAGTTAGAGATTTTCAAGAAATGACTGGATGACATGATAGCTGCCGTTCCAGCCGGTCTACAGCACCTATCAGAGATGTCAGAAGACAGTTATGAACCGGATCAGCCGGTTACCAAGAAGAAGGCCTATAAATAGGCACATACAGTCTACAGAAACTGTTGTTGATGATTAACAAGTGGATCACATTGTTGAAGAACAAGTCATCAAAGTGGTACACAGAGTATCAAATCAAGAAGATCTTGCAGTCCAAGTGCAGATCTAAGAAGTTGGAGAGAGAGGGCTCCATCCAAGAAATCAGCCATTGGAACTAGGCTGAGAAGAAGGGTTCAGATCTATTCTGAATTCTAAGTGGCAGAGGTCAAGGAACAACTGCAGAAGGAGACAATCTTATTCAGTTCTACTCAAGAAGCTTTGAAGAAAGCTAAGTCAGATTGAATCCAGCTGAGTTCTTCCAAGAACTCATCAAGAAACTCTCAACTCCCCTCTCTTGTTTCAGAGTTGTTGAGTTATTATTTCTATAATCATTTTTATCTTGTAGGATCCTTTGGATTTGAGTGAATTGTAAGCCTGTATTTATAAAGGCTGAGGGTAGGGCTTGAGGGCCTGAGTGTAGGAGATTGTTATCTCTGAGTGTAGGCCTTGATTGGCTGTGTGTAGGCCTGGGTGGCTGAGTGTAGGCCTTTGTGGCTGAGTGTAGGCTTTGGGATAAAGCTGAGTTGTAAGGCTTTGGGCCTGAGGTGTAGGAACCAATTTGGGTTATGAGCTAGTGGAGATGTTTGGCCGAATCTAGTACACTGCTAGATAGGCGAAGGGGGAAAGTGGATGTACCCAAAGATTGGGGAACCACTATAAAACCTTGTGTATGCTGTGCTGTGATTGTGCTGTGACTGTGTATGCTGTGTTATTGCTGTGCAAAAGTAAAGTAGATTTTGTGATAGAACTGTTTGCTTCCATTAAAGTGTAAAAAGGATTAGGTCACCTATTCACCCCCCCTCTAGGTGTTTAGGTACCATATCTTTCAAGTGGTATCAGAGACAGGTTCCTCAAAACAAGGACTAACAGTCTGAGGAGATCCTGATTGGCAGATTCAGTGTAAGGCAAAATATAGATTCAAGAAATTCAAGAAAATCAAGAAACATGGGTTCTTCTGAGAATCACAAGGAATTGAGTTCCATGAAATTGCCCATATGCAGAAAGGAAATCTTTGGGATTTGGAAGGAAAGGGTAAGGCTGTTTATGGAAGCCTCAGACCCTAGAATCTACATCACAGTAAAGGAAGGGCCTTATGTGCCCATGAAGATATCTGTTATAGATGCAAATCAGAGAATTCCAAAGGATTTCTCTGAGATGACTAAGGATGAGATTGTCCTAACCACCATGGACAAGAGGGCACAAAATATTATAGTGAGTGCCATAGATGATGCAACATTTCAGAATCTTATACACTGTAAGACAGCCAAAGAGATGTGGGACACTCTTATAGTGTATATGGAAGGATCTGAAGAAGTTAGACAAGATAGAAAATCCTTGCTAAATCAGGAGTATGAGAGTTTTAGACAAGGAAAAGGTGATAGCATAACTGAGTGCTATAAGAAGTTCTACAGAATAGTGAATGAACTCATGTCTTATGGAAGAGAGTTCAGTAACTATGAACTTAATGACAAATTCTTAAGGTCCCTAACCAAAGATTGGGACACCAAGACTGTGCCATAAGAGAAATGGCTAAGTTGGGGGAAATTCCTCCTCCTACACTGTTTGGCAAGTTATTGTCATATGAGATGCAGTTGACAGTGAGAAAAGAGGAGGAGAAATCAACAAGGACTGAGCACAAGGAAAGAACTGTTGCCTTCAAGACAGATGCCTCCAGGAAGTGCAGGAATAAATCACCAACTCCACCTGCAAAGATTGCTGAATCAGAGTCAGATGAAACAGTCAACACCAAGTCAGAAAGCAGTGAAAGTGATGAAGACTTTGCTGCTTTCACTAGACACTTTCAGAAGTTTTTGAAAAAGAAACAGTGGAGGTCAAGGCCTTCTACATCATAAGGAAAGGAAGACTCTTATCAGAAAAAGAGGTCTTCAAAGAATGACAAGAAAAGGACAAAATCTAGCAAGGCAACTAGTTCAAAGATAGTGTGCTATTGTTGTAATAGACAAGGCCATGTTATTGCAGACTGTCCTGAAAAGAGGAAAGAATCTGGTGACAGGAAAAAGACTCATTTCAAAGGCAAGAAAGAGAAGTTTTTTGTAGCCAAGAAGGAGAAGACTCTATCAGATATCTCTTCTTCAGAAACTGAGTCTGAGGCTGAGGCCTACATAGGGCTGTTTGCTGAAGAAGAAGAGGAAGAATTCATGCAGATCATGGAGTCTATTTATGAATAAGAAGACAGTCATTGCCAAGGGCTAATGGCTTTGACAGAGAGTGCCAAAATCCTGGAGCAGCCAGGACCCAGTAAGGTACAAGGTTCAAGTTCAAGTTCAGTTTCTTGTTCTAGTTCAGATTCAGATTCTTCTTCATCAAGTGATGAGAATGTATTTGAGTCTGAGGATGATATTCATCAGCTTATAGATGAATATAAAGTGCTGTTGCAAGTTTACAAGAAAAGCAAGACCCTTGCCAAAAGTCAGGCATTGGAAATTGCTGATCTAAAAGCTGCTGTAATAGATTTTGAGAAGTCTTTTGATCAAAAGCTTAATGAAATAGCCAGGCTGAAACACATAACAATGATTCAGATGGGCACTATCACCTTTAAGAATGATCAAATGAAGAGTCTGGAGATAAATCTTCAGAAAGAGAGAGATCTTGTTGCTAGGTTTTCTAAACCTAAGTCAGTGCTACATCTAATTGATGAATTTGTTCATCATAAAGGCAAGGCTGAACTGTGCTTTATTAGACCTGCAGGGACTAAGCAGTCCAAGGGCAAAGCCCCAACATTCAACAAGTCTGCTGTAGACAAGACAACCAAGGCAGTACCTAAGCAAAGGTACAATAAGTTTGAATGTTGTTGGTGTGGCAAAGTTGGCCATTTTGCAGTGGACTGTTGGCACAATGCTAGTGCCAAAGTGAGTACCAAACTACCTGTTGGAAAGCCAATAGGTAGCTTTGTCAGATTGCAAACTAACATGTACCAATGACCCAAAAATTCTTTGGGTTCTAAGGTTCATTAATCTGTTTTGCAGGTGAGTCCAAGTGGCCATACCCCAACATGGTACTTGGACAGTGGATGTTCCAGACATATGACTGGAACAAGGGGACTACTAAGGGAATACATTCCAATCAAAGATGGTCCAAAGGTTACCTTTGGTGGTTCTGAAAAAGGAATCATCAAAGGGTTTGGTAATATTTCTATTAACTTAGTTACCATTACTCAAGTGGCTTATGTTAAAGGGTTGAAACACAACCTAATAAGTATAAGTCAATTAAGTGATGTAGGGTATGACATCTCATTTGTTAAAAATGGTTGTCATATCAAGAGGTCAAGTGATCAAGAGATCATTTTGATAGGTTATAGGAAGAGGAATGTCTACTGCCTAGACATTATGGTTGAGAACAGTGGTTCTCCAGTGTGTCTTGTAGCTGATGAGACAGTCTCTCATTGTGTCAAATGGCACAAGAGGCTTGCTCATCTTAACTAGAAGACTATTGGCCAAACTCTTTAGCAAAGAGTTAGTGAGGAATGGTCCTCAAGTTAAGTGTGTCAAAGATGGTATTTGCTCAGCTTGTCAAAAGGGCAAGCAGACTAAATCCACCTTTAGTAGCATAGAAAACAAAGATGCTGTGAGGTGTTTATACCTCTTGCATTTGGATCTCTTTGGTCCAATGCCAGTTCACAGCTTAGGTAGGAAGGTCTATACCCTTGTAGTTGTAGATGACTACTCAAGGTTTTCCTGAGTGTTCTTTTTAAGACAGAAATCTGAAACACCTAGTGTCTTCTATAGCTTTGTCAAGCAAATTCAGAATGAACTAAATAGTACAGTGGTCAAGATTAGAAGTGACCATGGTACTGAGTTTCAGTCTGAAAGCATGACAAAACTATGTGAAGACTTTGGGATATTTCAAGAATTCTCTTCACCTAGAACACCTCAGCAAAATGGCATTGCTAAGAGGAAGAATAGGACCTTGATAGAGGCTGGTAGAACCCTACTAAGTGATACATCACTGCCTGAGTATTTCTGGGCTGAAGCAGTTAACACTGCATGGCATGTTATAAATAGGGCTACCATCACTAAAGGGCTAAACAAGATGTAAGACTCCCCCCTCCCGGATCCCAAAACACGGCACGAAGGGGAAGTCTTATGCCCGGAACAGCCGCCTTGCGGTAGCATTAGCACACGGGCTAACCTGTACCACAAGACGCCTATTCCGCCGGCTACAACAATACCAATATAACATGCCAACCCAACCAAAATAAATAAGCAGAAGAAGTCAAAATCCACACTAAGTTATAATGTCCAAATACATCAATAATGAGAAGCTAAAACATGCTTCTACAATATATAAGAGTACAGCTAAACATTGCCCAAACGGGCTACAACAGAGTAATAGAACTAACATCGGTAACTGACGGTATCGACGACACCGTCACCTCAGGCCCTGTCATCCTGGCCTGACTGTCCTGCTGCGTAGTCTGCGGCTGCTCCACCTGCGGCGTGACCTCCTAAAAAGGAAGACGTAGCAACCGTTAGTCGAAATGACTAAGTGGTTTCACATCCGCTCCCCCGGCGACTCCTCGGCACCGGGCGGAGAAAAGGAACAAGAGTATAGTATATAGCAAGTATGCAAGTAAAGGAAGTACAAGCAGGTGGCAGTAGTGTAAGAGTAACAACATCATAATCAGCATTTATGTAAAAGCTACACTAAACTAGCAAGTATAAGTAACAGCAGGAAAGTAACTTAACTTATAAGAATGCCCATACAAACTTATAAGTTAAGAATCGGGTTTCATAAAAGTAACTCATCGTATAAGAGTGCCCATACAAACTTATCCGATGAGGATCTTGTGGTGCAATGATATGAAATGCTATGAATGCTATGCAATGACTCACCCATGCACACCCATGCAATTGCTATGTCGACACAGACTGTAGTTCCCACTTTTCGAGCAGGTAGCTAACCTCTCAGGCATCAGCCGCCGTGGCCAGGCGGTGACAGTAGAACGGGCACTTCTACTACTAGGCGGGTATCACACTACTTCACATAGGCCTCCGTACGCCTCAATGCTAAGAACACAACAGCGGAGCCCATGCGTACTATGGCCCAGCGGGGTCTTGGGTAGATGTGCACCAAGAACACAGCCCGAACTGGCCTTGCGTGACCCGGAAGGGGCCTCGAAAGAAAGCACGAGTACACAGCCCAACCGTTCACATGGTCGGAGGGGCCTCGGGACGTGAACACCGAGGACACAGCCCAAACCGACCAAGTCTAACTGCCAACTCCCGTCGGTGTGACGACTGGCGAGCCCGTAGACCTGCCACACTATCCTTAACCCAGGATTACGACACCGCGTGTCGACTCACACCACATGCAAATTCCACATCAACATATCATGGAAGGGGCCTCGGAAGTAAACACGAGGGCACAGCCCAACCATCCATCCACTCCTTATCTCAACACAACCAAAACAAGTGGCGGTCAACACCGCACTTACAAACTTACACAATACTACCCATAGGAAGGCGACGGTCTAAGTATTGGACTACCAAATTCAATCCACTATTCAACATTCACATGGCCATGAGTTATACTTCTATATGTCATATCAAGTGATTTCAACATGATATAAATAAGATTTGCTCTTACGACAACTTACCGAAGTATTATCAAATCAATCCAATTAAACATAAGGAAATCAACAGGCCTCAAGCTATCTTGCAATAATAAATTGATTTCTAAAACAGTAAATATTATCATCCATAACACTTTGGTGGTTAACATAAAATTATTTCACCAAAACCATGAATTAATTGCGACATTGGATTCACCAATTTCAAATCCACAATGTATGTAGAGACCCAGAATTTCAGCGCAGGATTAGCACTGGACAGCAACTTCAACCGGAGTTTCCTGAAGTTACAGGAATCCGGTGGAGGCATGTAACCCCTCGTTGGAAAGGTATTTCCATGATCTACAACTTTCATATTCAGGTCACAACCCAGATCTGACAATAACTTACTCGAAATCGGCTTCGAAGTTCACTGCGCACAAAACTCAATTTCTGTGTACAGGAATTGCCGGACAGCAAACTCGATTAGGTTTTCCCGGGGCCACAGACATCACCTGAAGTCGTGCAACCACTCGTTGGAAAGGTATTTCCGAGGGATACAACTTTCGTGTTTAGCCAGAAGCCCAGATCTGGCCATATCCATCGGGAAAATGGCCTAGAAGATTGCTGTGCGCAGAATACAGATTCTACGCGCATCTTAAAGGAAAATGAACGGCATCGGTTCGTCTTCCTCCTCAAGGCGATCGTTCCTAAATTTTTCAGAAATATTCTCCTCCCTTATTCAACCTCAAAGGCCATAAACTCCTCACGAGACTATTCACCCATCGTCATATTGAAGAAAAGGGGAAGGGTTGAAGAGATCTAAAGTCTAGAACACAAGTTCTAACATGACCTAACCTAGAAATCTTCTCCTCTCCATCAAGACTCTCTTGAGTCGATGTCTCTCCTAAGACATAACTATAGATCTAGCACCGAGGGAGAGGGTAGGAAACTCACATTGGATCCAGCGGTACCACCATTTCTTGCCATGGATCGCGTAGTTCTCCTCGGCGGCATCTTCTCTTTCACGGCGATGGCGAATCTCCTCCGGTAGAACTTGCTCCAGCGGTTTTCCTCTCACCAGGAGTTCTCACAGGAGATAGGGGGTGAAATGAGAGTGAAAACGGCTAGGGTTTCCTCTGCTCCTTATAAACAAAATATGACACGGGTAGGGACACGGCCGTGTCCGTACCCGTGTCCTGCTTCCGCGAAACGGCCGTGGCGGTTTTCATGTCGGTTCAATATTTGACACGGGTAGGGACACGCCCGTGTCGCGACCCGTGTCCCCATGACACGGCCGTGTGCATGGCCATGTCATTGGCCGTGTCGACACAGTTCGACGATCTCGACACGGCTCGTCGAGCTCAACTCGACGCACACGGGTAGGGACACGGCCGTGTCACTACCCGTATCACTTAGTGTCGACACAGTTCGACGATCTCGACACGGCTCGTCGAGCTCAACTCGACGCACACGGGTAGGGACACGGCCGTGTCACTACCCGTGTCACTTAGTGTCGACACAGTTCGACGATCTCGACACGGCTCGTCGAGCTCAACTCGACGCACACGGGTAGGGACACGGCCGTGTCACTTAGTGTCGACACAGTTCGACGATCTCGACACGGCTCGTCGAGCTCAACTCGACGCACACTGGTAGGGACACGGCCGTGTCACTACCCGTGTCACTTCCCGTGTCTTTTTACACTGATTTCTCCACTTCTCCACAAGTGCAGTCCAATTCCCTGCACTTCTCAGGACTCGAGTCAACCCTCCTGACTCAAAAACACACACACTAGGGGCCTAGAGCGATTCGGGACGTTACAAATCCTATAAACAAAATAAAAGATTTCGTCCCCGAAATCAGGCTTAGGCTGTGGGGAGAAGAGCATAACAGGAAATTTAACAAATGCTTTTAAATAAGATTACCTTGAGCAAACAACTCCGGGTAGCGTTGCTGCATTAAATCCATTGGCTCCCATGTGTACTCCTCCTTCCCATGATTCAACCATAGCACCTTCACTAAGGGAACACTTTTGCGGCGTAATGTTCTTGTCTCGCTGTCAACAATCCGCACCGGCTCTAGTCGCACAGATCTATCTGACGCTACTGCACCATTAGTAGTGGGAATAAATTGGTCGGGCCGCAATAGTGCTTTTCGAAGCGACGATACATGGAACACGTCGTGAAGATTTTCCAGTTCCGGTGGTAACTCCAACCGATAGGCCAACGGGCCAATCCTTTCCAATATAGTTTAAGGCCCAACATACCTTGGGCTGAGCTTTTTCACTCCACGCACCCGCGACACTCCATGCATCGGCCGAATCTTGAGGAACACTTTTTCGCCCACTTGGAAATCCACCATCCGGTGCTTTTTATTGTAATATTTCGCCTGTCGACTTTGAGCCTCCAACATGCGATCCCGTATCAATCTGACCGCCGCATCAGTATCATCTATGTATTCGTTTCCCAATGCCTTCGGATCTTCATCTTGCACCCAAGACAAGGGAGTCCTGCACCTTCTTCCGTAAAGGGCTTCATGGGGCGCCATGCCGATGCTCGCCTGATGGCTATTATTATAGGAGAATTCCACTAGGGGCAAGAGTCTTTCCCACGGCTCTCCTCTGTCCAACACACATAACCTCAATAAATCCTCCAGCGTTCTGATGGTCCGCTCTGACTGTCCGTCAGTCTGTGGATGAAATGCGGTACTAAAGGTTAGGCATGAGCCCAAATACGCCTGTACCGCCTTCCACTCATTGGATGTAAACCGACCATCCCGATCCGAAACAATTGTCTTGGGCACGCCATGATACCGTACAAATTGCTCCACAAAAAGGCGTACTAAAACATCCACGTGTGCTTCCTTCTTCATTGGTATGAACCGGGCTACCTTTGTCAGTCGATCAACGATAACCCACACTGAATCATTCCCGGAGCGGGAACGAGGTAACCCATGAACAAAGTCCATGGAGATATCCTCGAACTTCCATTCGGGGATGGGCAATGACTGCAATAAACCACCGGGACTCCTGCATTCAGCCTTCACTCTTTGACAAGCTTCGCAATGTGTAACATAGTAGCGAACATCCTTCTTCATTCCCGGCCAACACATGGTCTTCCGCAATCCGGCGTACATCTTAGCAATACCCGGGTGTACTGAATATTGAGAGGAATGTGCCTCTCTCAAGATATCCTCCCGAATTTTGCCGCCCTTGGGAATATAGAGTCGGCCACGAAAATAAACGAGGCCGTATTTGAGTGTGTACTCATCGGTGGTCCCATCTTCAATTGACTTGATTGCCGGGGCCAAGGCTGCATCCATTCCTTGCTCCACCCGAATCCGGTCTCGGATATCACAAACTATGCTCACGTTGGCCAAATACTCCGCATACTCGGCCGAAGGAGCCTTGAATACTAGAGTAATTTCCATCTCCTCGATCATCCGAGCCAACTCCATACTGATCAACTGAGACTCTGGGCTAGAGCCTGGCGCTTTTCTACTCAAGGCATCGACTATCGAGTTCGCTTTCCCGGGGTGGTAGTTCATGGTGAACTCATAGTCGCATAGAAATTCCAACCAATGCCGTTGTCTCAGGTTCAACTCCTTCTGAGTGTGAACATACTTCAAGTTTTTGTGATCGGAAAATATCTCGCAGTGTACGCCATATAGGTAATGCCTCCAGACCTTCAAAGCGAAGACCACTGCTCCCAACTCCAAATCATGAACCGGGTAATTGATTTCATGTTTCTTTAACTGCCTTGAAGCATATGCGATCACGTGCCCATGTTGCATCAATACCGCTCCCATCCCTTGATATGAAGCGTCCGTGTAAACTTGGAATCCTTCCTTCCCCGACGGAAGTGCAAGGATGGGGGCGGAGGTAAGCCTATCCTTCAGCTCTTGAAATGCTGCTTCACATTGAGGTGTCCACTCAAATGGCACACCCTTCTTCGTCAAGGAGGTAAGAGGAAGGGCAATCTTGGAAAATCCTTTCACGAACTTGCGGTAGTAGCTAGCAAGTCCAAGAAAGCTTCGTACATCGGCCGCCGACTTTAAGGGAGACCACTCCTTCACGGCCCGCACCTTTGTTGGATCCACTGCTAACCCTGCTCCACTGATCACATGCCCCAAGAAGGCAACCTCCTTAAGCCAGAATTCACACTTGCTAAACTTGGCATACAAGGCGTGCTCCTTCAATTTCTTCAAAACTAAGGTCAGGTGCTCGACATGCTCCTCCTCCGTCTTTGAGTAGACCAAGATGTCGTCGATGAAAACAATGACGAAGATGTCTAAATACGGTTCAAACACCTTGTTCATCAAACTCATGAAGGCCGAAGGGGCATTTGTGAGCCCAAACGGCATTACTGTGAACTCATACAAACCATATCTCGAACTGAATGCTGTTTTCTGAATATCCCCCTCATGTATCCTCAACTGATAGTATCCGGAGCGCAAATCCAATTTAGAAAACCAATGTGCTCCCACTAGTTGATCGAACAACTCATCGATCCGAGGTAGTGGATAAGTGTTCCGCACCGTCAACCGATTGAGTTCCCGATAATCTATGCACAATCGCAGGGTTCCATCCTTCTTCTTTACGAACAGCACAGGGGCTCCCCATGGTGATGAACTGGGGCGAACGAACCCTGAATCCACCAGTTCCTGCAATTGAACTCTAAACTCCGCGAGTTCTTTCGGAGCCATTCTGTATGGAGCCTTGGATACAGGCTTGGCACCTGGTACTAGATTGATCTGGAAGTCGACCTCTCTATGCGGAGGTAATCCTGGTAGCTTCTCAGGAAATACCTCGGGAAAATCCCGCACAACCCGTACATCCTTTAATTCCAACGCTTCCTCCTTCAACTCGAACCAGATCATGAAGACCTCATCCCCCTTCATATGAGCCTTTACAGCCTGAATAGAAGATAATATCATACGAGGCGCGAAGCCAATACCTTGGAAGATGACGTCAGAGTCTCCATGTCTCAAATAGATCCGCTTATCCGCGCAGTCGATCCTCGCGAAGTGCCAATCCAGCCATGCCATGCCCAAAATGATGTCAAACTCCGGCATTCTCAGAACCGTGGCCGGCGTATCAAAGGCTTTCCCATCAATAAATAACTCCAACTCGCACTTAGCGGTCGCGATCATCTCCGAGCCGTCCGGAAGGCGTACACGTCGGGCTATGCTAGTGAAGTACTGTACATCCCCCATGTCTTTTATGAAATCCTCGGACACAAAGGAGTGTGAGGCACCGGTATCGAACAGCGCATAGGCTGTCTTCCCACCAATAATCACGGTGCCTAAGTACCAACAACCAAAACTTATTGCTAGTGGCTAGTAAGTTCTAATCAATTCAAGTTAGACCATGCAAATATGTAAATTAATTAAATCATACCTGCAATCACATCTTGTGGGTTCCATTCCTGCGCCATGTCAAGCGCGTACACCTGATCCCGGACCGGTCCGGGGTTTCCTCTTGGCGGTCCTCGTCCTCGACCGCGCATATATCCCCGCCCTCGTGGAGCTGCTGGAGGGAGAGCAGGAGGGAGAGCAGGAGGGAGAGCAGGAGGGGCATTCCCATATAGCTGCGGGCAAAATCGCCGGATGTGGCCCGGCTGGTTGCATTCGAAGCACACCAGACCACGACGCCCTTCAGGTTGTTGAAATCGCTGAGGCTGTGGGGGTGGAGGCAACGCAGGCGGCTGCGGAACTGGGTGCTCCACCCTATAGTTTCGGTGGACACGCCCTCCACCTCTTTGATAACCTCTTCCTCCTCTGAAGTCCCGTCTCCTTCTATTACTTGGGCCGGCTGCCATCACGTCCTCCGCAGGCCTCTTACTACATCCCAGGTGGTCCGCCTCCAATCTTTTCGCCATATCAATGATCTCCGCCAAGCTACCATCCGCTATAAACAAAAGGGACTGCCTTAGGGGATCTCGCAGCCCTTTATAGAAGCGCTTGGCATAACCTCTGTCATCCAACTCATAAGAGTCCGCAAACCTTGCGAGATGCTGGAATTCCCGCTGGTATTCTGTAACCGACTTTGATCCCTGCTTTAGTAGGAGGAACCTCTGCTCAAGCTCATCTCGGGCCGATGTAGGGATAAAGTGCTCCAAGAAAACACCCGAGAATTCACTCCAACTTATCTCTGTGTAGATCCGGCCTTGGAAGGTAGAGCCCATGAGGGACTTCCACCACCTCTTCGCATGTAAGTCCAAGACGGACACTGCCAATGTCACTGCCATGTTGGCTGGGCAACGGATACCGGCCAACAACTCCTGTATCGTGTCTAGCCATTCCTCTGTACGTACGGCTGACTCCGTCCCAAGGTAGACGGGAGGGGAGAGAGCCCGGAAGGTGCTCAGCCAGTTGGAGCTCGGGGCCTGTTGTTGCACCGGAGCCTGATGTGCCTTAAAAGCATCAAGAATGGCGGTGAGCGTCTGCCCCAACTCATACTGTTCGAACTGAGTGGGTATGGGAGGGGTAGGAGTACCCCCCATCGGCTCAACATGCAGTGGAACCTACACATACACGACAAATTTGGGGTCAGGTTGGCTAAACTTAAGGTCAAAGTTGGACCAACTTAATGTGAATTACATATGGGCACACCACTGCTTCCGCTAAGTCAGTTTGTCCCCAAACTGACTAACCAAACGGGGGTGACACCATTGTTGAATGACTTCGTAGTTGAGGATCATGGCAAACTGATACCATTTGTAAGACTCCCCCCTCCCGGATCCCAAAACACGGCACGAAGGGGAAGTCTTATGCCCGGAACAGCCGCCTTGCGGTAGCATTAGCACACGGGCTAACCTGTACCACAAGACGCCTATTCCGCCGGCTACAACAATACCAATATAACATGCCAACCCAACCAAAATAAATAAGCAGAAGAAGTCAAAATCCACACTAAGTTATAATGTCCAAATACATCAATAATGAGAAGCTAAAACATGCTTCTACAATATATCAGAGTACAGCTAAACATTGCCCAAACGGGCTACAACAGAGTAATAGAACTAACATCGGTAACTGACGGTATCGACGGCACCGGCACCTCAGGCCCTGTCATCCTGGCCTGGCTGTCCTGCTGCGTAGTCTGCGGCTGCTCCACCTGCGGCGTGACCTCCTAAAAAGGAAGACGTAGCAACCGTTAGTCGAAACGACTAAGTGGTTTCACATCCGCTCCCCCGGCGACTCCTCGGCACCGGGCGGAGAAAAGGAACAAGAGTATAGTATATAGCAAGTATGCAAGTAAAGGAAGTACAAGCAGGTGGCAGTAGTGTAAGAGTAACAACATCATAATCAGCATTTATGTAAAAGCTACACTAAACTAGCAAGTATAAGTAACAGCAGGAAAGTAACTTAACTTATAAGAATGCCCATACAAACTTATAAGTTAAGGATCAGTTTTCATAAAAGTAACTCATCGTATAAGAGTGCCCATACAAACTTATACGATGAGGATCTTGTGGTGCAATGATATGAAATGCTATGAATGCTATGCAATGACTCACCCATGCACACCCATGCAATTACTATGTCGACACAGACTGTAGTTCCCACTTTTCGAGCAGGTAGCTAACCTCTCAGGCATCAGCCGCCGTGGCCAGGCGGTGACAGTAGAACGGACACTTCTACTACTAGGCGAGTATCACACTACTTCACCTATGCCTCCGTACGCCTCAACGCTAAGAACACAACAGCGGAGCCCATGCGTACTATGGCCCAGCGGGGTCTTGGGTAGATGTGCACCAAGAACACAGCCCGAACTGGCCTTGCGTGACCCGGAAGGGGCCTCGGAAGAAAGCACGAGTACACAGCCCAACCGTTCACATAGTCGGAGGGGCCTCGAGACGTGAACACCGAGGACACAGCCCAAACCGACCAAGTCTAACTGCCAACTCCCGTCGGTGTGACGACTGGCGAGCCCGTAGACCTGCCACATTATCCTTAAGCCAGGATTACGACACCGCGTGTCGACTCACACCACATGCAAATTCCACATCAACATATCATGGAAGGGGCCTCGGAAGTAAACACGAGGGCACAGCCCAACCATCCATCCACTCCTTATCTCAACACAACCAAAACAAGTGGCGGTCAACACCGCACTTACAAACTTACACAATACTACCCATAGGAAGGCGACGGTCTAAGTATTGGACTACCAAATTCAATCCACTATTCAACATTCACATGGCCATGGGTTATCCTTCTATATGTCATATCAAGTGATTTCAACATGATATAAATAAGATTTGCTCTTACGACAACTTACCGAAGTATTATCAAATCAATCCAATTAAACATAAGGAAATCAACAGGCCTTAAGCTATCTTGCAATAATAAATTGATTTCTAAAACAGTAAATATTATCATCCATAACACTTTGGTGGTTAACATAAAATTATTTCACCAAAACCACGAATTAATTGCGACATTGGATCCACCAATTTCAAATCCACAATGTATGTAGAGACCCAGAATTTCAGCGCAGGATTAGCACTGGACAGCAACTTCAACCGGAGTTTCCTGAAGTTACAGGAATCCGGTGGAGGCGTGTAACCCCTCGATGGAAAGGTATTTCCATGGTCTACAACTTTCATATTCAGGTCACAACCCAGATCTGACAATAACTTACTCGAAATCGGTTTCGAAGTTCACTGCGCACAAAACACAATTTCTGTGTACAGGAATTGCCGGACAGCAAACTCGATTAGGTTTTCCCAGGGCCACAGACATCACCTGAAGTCGTGCAACCACTCGTTGGAAAGGTATTTCCAAGGGCTACAACTTTCGTTTTTATCTAGAAGCCCAGATCTGGCCATATCCATCGGGAAAATGGCCTAGAAGATTGCTGCGCGCAGAATACAGATTCTGCGCGCATCTTAAAGGAAAATGAACGGCATCGGTTCGTCTTCCTCCTCAAGGCGATCGTTCCTAAATTTTCCAGAAATATTCTCCTCCCTTATTCAACCTCAAAGGCCATAAACTCCTCACGAGACCATTCACCCATCGTCATATTGAAGAAAAGGGGAAGGGTTGAAGAGATCTAAAGTCTAGAACACAAGTTCTAACATGGCCTAACCTAGAAATCTTCTCCTCTCCATCAAGACTCTCTTGAGTCGATGTCTCTCCTAAGACATAACTATAGATCTAGCACCAAGGAAGAGGGTAGGAAACTCACATTGGCTCCAGCGGTACCACCATTTCTTGCCATGGATCGCGTAGTTCTCCTCGGCGGCATCTTCTCTTTCACGGCGATGGCGAATCTCCTCCGGTAGAACTTGCTCCAGCGGTTTTCCTCTCACCATGAGTTCTCACAGGAGATAGGGGGTGAAATGAGAGTGAAAACGGCTAGGGTTTCCTCTGCTCCTTATAAACAAAATATGACACGGGTAGGGACACGGCCGTGTCCATACCCGTGTCCTGCTTCCGCGAAACGGCCGTGGCGGTTTCCATGTCAGTTCAATATTTGACACGGGTAGGGACACGCCCGTGTCCCGACCCGTGTCCCCATGACACGGCCGTGTGCATGGCCATGTCATTGGCCGTGTCGACACAGTTCGACGATCTCGACACGGCTCGTCGAGCTCAACTCGACGCACACGGGTAGGGACACGGCCGTGTCACTACCCGTGTCACTTAGTGTCGACACAGTTCGACGATCTCGACACGGCTCGTCGAGCTCAACTCGATGCACACGGGTAGGGACACGGCCGTGTCACTACCCGTGTCACTTAGTGTCGACACAGTTCGACGATCTCGACACGGCTCGTCGAGCTCAACTCGACGCACACGGGTAGGGACACGGCCGTGTCACTACCCGTGTCACTTAGTGTCGACATAGTTCGACGATCTCGACACGGCTCGTCGAGCTCAACTCGACGCACACGGGTAGGGACACGGCCGTGTCACTACCCGTGTCACTTCCCGTGTCTTTTTACACTGATTTCTCCACTTCTCCACAAGTGCAGTCCAATTCCCTGCACTTCTCAGGACTCGAGTCAACCCTCCTGACTCAAAAACACACACACTAGGGGCCTAGAGCGATTCGGGACGTTACACAAGACCCCCTATGAAGTTGTGAAAGGCAGGAAACCAAACCTATCCTACTTCAGGATTTTTGGTTGCAAATGCTTCATACTTAACAATGGGAAGTCTTACTTAACTAAGTTTGCTGCCAAGTCCCAAGAGGGAATTTTTGTTGGGTACATCAATAATAGTAAGGCTTATAGAGTCTACAATTTGACTACACAAGTTGTAGAAGAATCTGTGCATGTAGTTTTTGATGAGACTAAACTTATTAACAATGAGTTGTCTAGTACTGTATGCAGCCCCACAGGTTTATCAAAGAAAATGAACAAGCTTACTATAGAAGAAGTACCTGCTGCAAGACAGCAAGGAGAGGAGAGTAGCTGTTGTCCAGGGGGAGAACTACATGTGCCAATTGCTGAAGAAATACAAGGAGAACAGCATGATGGAGATGCTGAATTGGTTCAACCAGAATTAAGAATGCCTCCAGCCAACAGGCATCTAAGAGATCATCCAGTAGAGCAGATTATTGGAGATCCAAGACAAGGAGTACAAACCAGGAGCAGATTCATGAATGCAGCAATCTACTCTAGTTTCCTGTCTCAAGTTGAACCTATGAAATTTGAAGAAGCAATACTGGATCCACAATGGACTGAAGCAATGCAAGAAGAGCTTAATCAGTTCAAGAGGTGCAAGGTCTGGGAACTAGTTCCTAAGCCTAAAGACCACAATGTAATAGGAACTAAGTGGATCTACAGGAATAAGATGGATGAACAAGGGGTCATCATTAAGAATAAGGCTAGACTGGTTGCTAAAGGATATAGGCAAGAAGAAGGTATTGACTTTGATCAAACCTCTGCTCCAATAGCCAGACTGGAAGCCATAAGGATGTTCTTGGCCTATGCAACCTATCAAGGATTCAAGGTTTACCAGATGGATGTCAAGTCAGCATTCCTAAATGGTAATCTTAAGGAAGAAGTCTATGTGGAACAACCTGCAGGTTTTGTTGATCCAACTCTACCTCATCATGTCTATAGACTTAGGAAAGCTTTATATGGGTTAAAGCAAGCCCCTAGGGCTTGGTATGAAACCCTATCTAGTTTCCTCATTGAGAACAAGTTCTCAAGGGGGAAAATAGATAAGACTCTATTCCTTAGGGAATCTAGAGGCAAAGTTATACTTGTCCAAATATATGTAGATGACATTATATTTGGGTCTACTGAAAGCAGCCTTTGCAAAAAGTTTGCAAAACTTATGCAAGGTCAGTTTGAGATGAGTTGTATGGGAGAGCTAAAGTTTTTCTTGGGTCTCCAAGTTAAACAGACTGAAAGTGGTTTGTCCATTTGTCAGTCCAAGTTCACCCTAGAACTCATAAGGAAGTATGGTATGGATTCATCCAGTACCATGAAGACTCCTATGGGGTCAAGTATGTCTCTTAGCAAGGATGATGCAGGGAAACCTGTAGATGAAACCTTGTATAGAGGGATAGTTGGCTCCCTATTATACTTGACTGCTAGTAGACCAGACATCATGTATGCTACATGTGTTTGTGCAAGGTATCAAGCCTGCCCTAAAGAGTCTCATTTGACTGCAGTCAAGAGAATATTGAGATATCTAAAGGGCACTCCCTATCTAGGCCTCTGGTACCCTAGGAATGGAGATTTTGATCTAACAGGTTATTCAGATGCAGACTTTGCAGGATGCAAAGAAGATAGAAAAAGCACTACTGGAACCTGTCAATTCCTAGGTGGGAGACTAATTTCATGGAGTAGCAAAAAGCAAACCAGTGTGGCTATCTCCACAGCAGAGTCAGAGTATGTGGCTGCAGGAAGTTGTTGTGCTCAACTTCTGTGGATTCAACATCAGCTAGAGGACTATGGATTTCAGGTAAGTAGAACTCCACTTTTCTGTTATTCTACAAGTGTTATTTCAATAGCTAATAACCTTGTATGTCATAGTAGAACAAAACATATTGAAATTAAATATCATTTTCTTAGGGAGCATGTAGAAAGAGTAGATATTTTATTAGAATATGTTAAAACTGATAATCAAGTAGCTGATATGTTTACTAAGCCCCTAGAAGAAGCTAAGTTCAATAGATTCAAAATTGAACTAGGAATGATAAACTTAGAGTAAGTTTTCAGAATTAAAAATGACTAAGTAAAAAGGTGTCGACACATAGACAAGTCTATGTCGACATAGAATAGTGGTGTCGACACTTCAGGAAAAAGGTGTCGACACATCTAGGAATGTGGTGTCGACACTTCAGAATGTTAGTGTCGACACATGCCAAGTAGGTGTCGACACATCCAAAGTGGTGTCGACACTTAGTATTTACTCAGAATTTTCTAAGTAAAGTCTCGACAATGTGTCGAGATATGTTGTGTCGACACATAACCAAGTGTCGACACATAAAATCTGTTGACTAAACTTGTGTCGACACATGTGTGTCGAGACATTATAAGTCAGTGTCGACACTTATTGCCAGTGTCGACATATTTTAAGTTAGCTGTCCCGCCTATTCATCTTCAAAATCAGAAAGGTATAAATAGGGTTCTGTCTTTGTTTGTCGACACGCTTTCAAAGTTTCGAGACCAAAACTACTATGTCGACACCTCTCTTATCTAAAGACAAATTCTACAAACCCTAATGGCACCTAAGCTTGAGGAGAACGTTAACGAAGGATATGAGCTAGTGCGCGGCGCGTTCGACGATGCAGATCAAGAAATCAAGGTGGTCGTAACCCTAGTTGCTGGTTCAGGGTTAGAATACTTAGTTTCTGAACCTACAAAAATTTGGAAGAAAGAGGTTCTTGAATTCCTTAATGGAGCGAAGGTCGATGACTCTGGATACAAAATCAAATCCAGAGTTCATGGAGAAAGGGTTAAGGTATCCCCTAAAAATCTGAGGAAGGTGCTCCAGCTACCAAAAACTCAAGATGAAGAAGAAGTCATTGCATCCAAGACCAGGGAAGCTTTAACCTGGTGTGGACTTGATCCAAAAATGAAGATAGGCTCTGTGTTTAACAGGAAAGGCATGAACAGCCAAGGCAAATTCCTGTCTGAAATTGTTGGTAAGGTCTTACTCAGTAAGCCAGGAGGGCATGACAGAGTGTCTGCCTCCATGTTCAATATAATGACAAGAATTATCTTCACTATAAGAACTGATTGGTCAGTTATAGTGTTTGACAAGATTAAAGAAAGTCTGAAGAAGCCCAACCTGGGCAGAATCTTAAGTCTCTACCTTGCTGGTGTGATACCAGAGATAATGAGTACTGTTGCAGGCAGCAAGATAAACCACATGAGGAAGATGGATCTAAGGATCTTTTCTAGATGGGACAGGGTGTTGTCCAAGGAAATGCCAACCCCAGAGAAGACAGTTACTGAGAAGGAGATTCCTCCTAAGAAAAAGAGAAAAACTGCTCCAGTGGCACAAGAATCCTCCAGTAGTTCTGATAGTGATGAACAAGTTGTTTTCACTCCAGATGACCATGAGGAAGAGCCTGCTGAAAAGACTCCTGCTCCTCAAGAGGCTGCTGATATCCAGGGGGAGCTGCCTCAAGCTAACCCCATCCATAGGGATCACAGCCAGGGGGAGCCTCCAGTTGTAGAAGCATCATCTACACTGGAAAGTGAACAAGCCACCAACACCATACTAGAGTTACTCACTGACCTAAATACTTTAGCATATCTTAAAGAAGATGCTGATTTGTCTGATGTTCCTCAGCAAATTCAACTGCCTAGTCAAGCTCCAGATGTTGTTATAAAAGACACATCTGCTGTACAAGAAGAGATTCCTGATCCAGTAGTTGAAGAGCAAAGAATGTCTCCAGCTTCTTCACCCCCTGAATACACCATGGAAGATTTATTTCTAAATCTAGATCAAGCAGATTTTTACATGGACAAGAATGCTGCTGAAAAAGATCATGCAGCTGCTGAGGGGGAGCAAGTACAAGTTCTGGAAGAGCCTTTAAGGCCAGAAACTGAGAAGGCACCTGATGTGCAAGCAGACAGACCTCCAAGCCCTAAGGATAGGGTTGACATAGCCAGCACTTCTGTCTCTGAAGATGAGGAGAGTGCTAGGGCAAAGAAGAAGAAATTGTACGTCTTTAAAAGGAGAAGTCAGAGTTATAAGAAAGCTCTGCAATCTATTGCCCCACAGCCTATAGTTCAGCAAGCTCCAACTGTTGATTATAGTGCTTTGATGATTGCCATGCAGATTAAATTGGATGAACAAAGAAAAGCCATAGAAGCTTATGTAGATGAAGGGCAGAAATCACTCCAATTTGATCTGGCACAGGATATAAAATCCATCAGGTTTGAGATGAACCTTAACAAGAAGGAAATGACTGAATGCTTCCACAAGGGTGGAAATGCAGTGGTGTATTTGGCAACACACCAGGAGAAGATCAAGGCACAAGTGGATGACATAGCATTGAAGCAAGGGTATGTGCTTGAAAATCAGCTAAGAATGAATGACAATCTTACAGCTTCACATAATGCTATTGTCACTGAGTTAAAGAACAATGCTGCTGAACCTTCTACATCTACTGATGCTGCTAAAGCTGATTTTGATAAAGTATTTCAAGAAGAAATTTCTGTTGTTAAGACTGCTATCCAAGCATCCCAGAAAGCCATATCTGAACAACTGCAAAAGCTCAAACCTTACTTTAAAGATGGAATCAGATACTTGGATAGTCAAATCAGATTTCAGAAGGATGATGTCAGAGATCATATGGCTAGAGAAGTCATAAAGGGGGAGAGAGTTTTAGTCAAAGCTAGCTCTGACCATGCAAAGTGGATATCTAATTCCATCAGAGCTACACTGGGCTATCCTCCACTCTGTGATGATGACAATGTTGCTGAATCTGGGATTCAAACTGCATATCTTGGAGGTGAGCAACCAGAGGTAGCTCAAGTGATATATCCTCCACCAGATTTTGACGTGGTGCAAGCTGATATTCATCATATGTATAGCCCAACTGAAGGGAAGTCTAATGTTATTCTGGATAAAGTGGTTCAGCCTATGTCTGAAGCTATGCAAGCAGCTTTTCAGAAAGAATAAGAAGCTCTACAAAAAGAAGAAGAGACAAGGTTATCTAAGAAGAGGTTTAGGGAACAAGCAGAACAAAGGCCAGACTTTGAACAGTGGAGCCCTACCTCTAGGAATATAATATTAACTGCCTGGAAAGCGGCCAAGGATAACACTCATGACAGGAACAAGTGGTTCTCTGAAGCAGAATGGAGGAAACATGAGATCAGACAAGAAGCAATAGTTCAATACAGAAGGAAGGCAAAGATGGGAAAGCTACCTCCTAATGCAGTGGAGCCTAGCAAGTACTTTCCTAAGCCATACCATTACTTTGAGAGACAAAAGATCAAAGCTGAAGAGCTCAAAAAGAAAGATCTAAAAGGCAAGAAGCCTGCTGATGCTGAAACTACTGATGCCCCTGTCAAAGCTCAAGTTCAAGCTGGCAAGGGAATAATTATCAAGGAACCTGACCAGAAATAGATTAAGAATTTACTTGAAGATTATTTTGTAATCTTTTGAATGTAAAACATTCTTTTGTGAACTGCTGAAAATATATAAGACAAATGTTAGAACAATATATGATCAATATAATTCATGTTTGTTCTGTGAATATGTCTATTTCTTAATTGTTCTATGTTGATGAATGTGTATACATGTGTGATTTATACATGTTATGTTTACCCTGCTGTACTTTATCCTGCTTTACATCATTTTGTAATTTTTAATTATGAATGGTGTATATCATTGACTAAGGGTTATGACTTCTCCAAATAGGGGGAGATTGTTGGGTACATTGGTTAAATGTACCTGATTTCAAGAAGCCTCACCCAACTCAATGATATACATCATAATGTATTTGATGTATGTTGAGTTTATTTGTGCAGGTTAAGTATTCACTGGACTGAAGCAAAAAGTTTCTAAGTCCATGTGTCGACACCTAGAGGGAAAGTGTCGACACTTAAGAAGGCTTGTGTCGACACCCAGACAAGCAGTGTCGACACTTGGAGTCATTGTGTCGACCCCTGAGATGCAGAGTCGACACCAGACAGAAAGTGTCGACACAAGGAGCTGTGTCGACACTCAGTGAAGAAAAGTGCAGACAGAAAGTGTCGACACAAGGAGCAGTGTCGACACCCAGTGAAGCTGAGTCTACACCAGAAAGTGTCGACACTTGGAGCAGCGTCGACACTCAGCAAAAGTCTGCAGAGACTAAGTACAAGTGTCGACACTCAACACAATGTGTCGACACTAAGCAGAAGAGTCAGCACTTGAAGTAAGTGTCGACACCCAGCACAATGTGTCGACACTCAACAGAAGAGTCAGTATTTGAAGTATGTGTCGACACCCAGAACAATGTGTCGACACACAGCTGAAGACTCAACACTTGAAGAAAGTGTCGACACAAGGAGCTGTGTCGACACTTTGCAAAGAACAGAATTATCTCCAAAATATTCTAAGTACAAGTGTCGACACTAAAGGAATGTGTCGACACTCAGCTGAAGTCTCAACAGAAGAATCAAGTGTCGACACAAGGAGCTGTGTCGACACTCAACAAGTATCAACATAGAAGACTATGTGTCGACACCAAGAAGCAGTGTCGACACTTAACAGATTCAACACAAGAAGATGTGTCGACACAAAGGAGATGTGTCGACACTTAGAAGAAATCAGTTAAAGATAGAAGATCAAGTACTTGTGTCGACACTCAATTTCAGTGTCGACACCTGAAGAAGAATCTGTGTCGAGACATACAAGGAGTTGTGTCGACACCTTGTAGACTTGTGTCGACACTTACACAGCATGTGTCGCCACTTGGACTATAAGTGTCGACACTTAAAGACAGTAAGTCTCGACACTATCAGACAGTTAGAGATTTTCGAGAAATGACTGGATGACATGACAGCTGACATTCCAGCCGGTCTACAGCACCTGTCAGAGATGTCAGAAGACAGTTATGAACCGGATCAGCCGGTTACCATGAAGAAGGCCTATAAATAGGCACATACAGTCTACATAAATTGTTGTTGATGATTAACAAGTGGATCACATTGTTGAAGAACAAGTCATCAAAGTGGTACACAGAGTATCAAATCAAGAAGATCTTGCAGTCCAAGTGTAGATCTAAGAAGTTGGAGAGAGAGGGCTCCATCCAAGAAATCAGCCATTGGAACTAGGCTGAGAAGAAGGGTTCAGACCTATTCTGAATTCTAAGTGGCAGAGGTCAAGGAACAACTGCAGAAGGAGACAATCTTATTCAGTTCTACTCAAGAAGCTTTGAAGAAAGCTAAGTCAGATTGAATCCAGCTGAGTTCTTCCAAGAACTCATCAAGAAACTCTCAACTCCCCTCTCTTGTTTCAGAGTTGTTGAGTTATTATTTCTATAATCATTTTTATCTTGTAGGATCCTTTGGATCTGAGTGAATTGTAAGCCTGTATTTATAAAGGCTGAGGGTAGGGCTTGAGGGCCTGAGTGTAGGAGATTGTTATCTCTGAGTGTAGGCCTTGATTGGCTGAGTGTAGGACTGGGTGGCTGAGTGTAGGCCTTTGTGGCTGAGTGTAGGCTTTGGGATAAAGCTGAGTTGTAAGGCTTTGGGCCTGAGGTGTAGGAACCAATTTGGGTTCTAAGCTAGTGGAGAAGTTTGGCCGAATCTAGTACACTGCTAGATAGGCGAAGGGGGAAAGTGGATGTACCCAAAGATTGGGAACCACTATAAAACCTTGTGTATGATGTGCTGTGATTGTGCTGTGACTGTGTATGCTGTGTTATTGCTGTGCAAAAGTAAAGTAGATTTTGTGATAGAACTGTTTGCTGCCATTAAAGTGTAAAAATGATTAGGTCACCTATTCACCCCCCCCCCTCTAGGTGTTTAGGTACCATATCTTTCATGTATCTGACTTAGATCTCAGAAAGGCTACCCAACTGAATCTAGAGAAGTCATCAACAATCACTAAAGTGTAGGACTTCCCTCCTAGGCTTTGAACTGCAATGGGTCCAAATATATCCACATGGAGCAAATACAAAAATCCTAGGTGAATCACTTTTATTAATGGATTTGAAGCTAGTTTTAGTTTGGTTGCCTAATTGACAAGCCCTGCATAGGTTTTACTTCTTATAGGGGCCAGAAGGTAAACCTCTAACAAGGTTATTTTTAGATAACCTAGCTATATTATTAAAGTTTACATGCCCTAATCTTTTATTCCATAACTCATTTTGATTACTAGTGATATTGAGTAAGCAAACATCAGTCTTGACAGAAATAAAATCTACTAGATATTTGTTGCCTTGTCTAATTCCAATTAAAACAGTTTGGTTTTCACTATTAATAATAGAACAAGAGGTAGAGTTAAAGTGTACCTGATAACCTTCATCACATAATTGACTTATGGATATTAGGTTATGTTTGAGTTCTCTTACATATGTTACTTTCTTGAAGGTAATTGTCCCAATCTTGACTGCTCCATATCCTTCTGACTGGACACTCTTTGAATCACCAAAGATCACCTTTGGTCCTAGCTTGGACTTGTAATTGGATAAATTGTGCTTGCTGCCTGTCATATGCATGGAGCAACCACTATCCAAGTACCATGTCTCACTTACCCTTGGACAGCTCTTCACATATACCTGTAATGAAAAACAAAATTCAATTGTTCTTGACCCAGGTTACCTTGGGTCCTTTATTTGGTTGAAAAGAGAAACTGGATATAACTGATAATGCAGGTTGAGATTTATAACCTAAGGGGTGATATCTCCTAGGTGGAATAACCCAATCAGCTACTGGATTGAATGACTTATTAGTTGGTTTAGAGTTTCTGTAAGAGAAATAGTTTAAGTTTGGTCCTTCTGGGTTCGACGAACTTTTGTAAGTTCGTCGACCAGAGTTCGACGAATAGGGCAGAGATCGTCGATCTCTGCTCAGAGAATGACAATAGTCATTTTCTGCACCCCAAGTTCATCAACCTCTACTCGACGAACCATACCATGTTCGTCGATCGCAGTTAGACGAATTTTTATTACTAAAGTTTGCGTTCAGTGTTCGTCGATCTGGGTTCGACGAACTGGCCACATTTCGTCGATCTGAGTTCGACGAATGCTGCTGAACCTTATTTTTATTAACTGTTTTCTGATTTCTATTTCTCTTGTCTATAAGTTTTGGATTATTTTCAGACAATGGTTTGTTTATAATCTTTTCCTTTCCCTTGGCAGAAATAAATTTAATAGGGGTTGTAAGAATATTTTTCTTAATTATGGGGGGCAAACTTGATGATGCACCCAAGCCCAGCTTGCCATTTAACCTGGCATTCACTGTGTTTATAATGTCCATCAACTTGAGACTTCTCCCATTGAGAGATTGCTCAAGTTGTTTGACCTCACATAAATCAGATTTTAATTTAATTATTTGTTCATTTGCTAGAGTTAGTTGGTCTGTTAGTTTAATATTTTCTGAGTTAACAGATTCAAGATTTCCTAGTCTTTCTCTAAGTGTTTTTATTTCTTTTTCTGAATTGATTAAGTCTAAGCAAATAGTTTTGAATTCAGTTTTAAATAAATCAGAATTAAAATCAAAACTAGAAAGAACCTGATCTGCCTCTGAGTCTGAGGCTGCTTCATCTTCAGATTCTCCTTCTGATCCAGAATTGCTCCTGGAGGCATCAATTGCCATTAGGCAAACCACCTTGTATCTTGCTTCTTCCTCTTCTTCACTTGAGCTAGAAGAGGATGATTCTTCCTCAGTTTCACTCTATGTTTCAGCAACAATGCCCTTGTCTTTCTTTTTGTATTTGGTGGAGGAGGGTCTGCTGCTGTGTTTTCTCCTGGAGTCCTTTTCTCTGCTCTTGTCCTTCTTCTGGTTTTCTGGACATTCTGAGATGTAATGTCCAGGCTTTCTGCACCCAAAGCACATAACATCCTTGGTTGGTGTGTAACACCTCCCCTGTAATGACCGTATAATATGGGTCCGGTCGGGGCCCCACAACATACGGATGCCACAGCTTTAGTATTATAAGATGATATAACTACCCACACTCAAAACTCTTTGCACAATACAACGGAAACACAAGCAAGAGTAGAAGTTATCCACCACTACAAGAGTAATAAAATGACCCTTATGGCCTTACAACATTAGAGAGTCCAAACTCAAATAATACAACAGTCATGAAAGTGCATAAGCACTCCTAGTCTACCTCGACGTGCAAGCCGGACAACAAGAGTCTCAAACATACAATATCATATAAGTAGAGTTACAAAAGAGGGGAACACTTCATGAGGCTTAGGCCTTTCTGGCCGGCGAGCTAGCTCCTGCTTGCGATCCTTGCCCTGTACAAATTATTAGTAATGTGGATCCGTAAAGGCTGACCTCAAACTATGTAACCAACACATCTCCTCCCAGCCGCCCCTAACGGACCCCGGGGAACCCTCCAACCTGCAAGTCATCACTTTGTATGCAATATATAAATAGAAACAAGAAGTGCATTAAGAATAAGCTCTGATGTCTGAAACATCATACACGTTCTCTACTGGTTAGGCATATAATATAAAAGGGGCCTACTTATGCAGCATGTATGCAACCACCTGGGTTTCACCCAAGGCACCCTATAGCGTATGCATCTAGCACAACATCACATCAATTGAGTACTCAACGTTTCCCCATAGGCATAAAGCCACAAACAAAAAGGGAGACACAATTCCCCCCAACGGCACACAAGCCGCCACATGGAACTCTTGCCTAGGCACCACCCGCTCAAGGTCTTAGTCCCGGGCTTGCCTGCAAGCTCTGACGTCTCATGCCAGGATTCCAACAAACACACACTGACCGATTCTAAGAAGCCTTGCTGGACCCCACCCGCTCATGGCCTCATTGCCCGGGCTTGCCCCTTGCTTGGCATTCTCGTCAGTCTCACAGAAGGGGACACTCTCCATACAAGACGTGTATGTCAATGGATAGCCAGCCGACCACGGAGACACAGCCACACCTTGGCACATCACAAACCAAGACAATTACACCATAGTCCCTCATTTGTACTGCAGCGTTCCCGCGCACCAAGGAAACCATCTACCACCAATGTGGAGCTAACCTTGTCCACCAAGGAAATCATCTACCGCCATTGAGGAGCTAACCTTGTTCGGTTCCGGCTACACGTACTCACTTGAGAAAAAGGGAAAAATATCAGCACATCACAAACGACATCTTGCCGCAACGGATCTCTACGAATCCTTAAAGCTCGTATGCAACATCACCGAGTCGGACTAATGGTCGCGAGTACGGCTTCACCCACCATGCCTAATCCACTAACGCAGCGGATCTCTAATGCAAAATATGTCGGGGACGGACTCAATCGACCCGGAGGTTCCTCTTGAACCTTGGCGACCCAAACCCCTCTCATTTGAGTGTTTGGTGCCCAAAAACTAGAAAAGAAAAGATGCTAAGACATGCATCCTAAAACCGAGAGGAGAAGTGTTGTTACCTTCCGACTCCTCTTCCTAGACATGTCAAAATAGCCGGATGAAAACCTTCGCAACAATCTAGCGTCCACGGATCTGGACTCAGCTCGCGATTTGGAGCACCGAAACCTCTCCAATAACTAGATCTCCACTTCACCTTCTTCCTTGCTCTCCCTTCTCTCTAGAACATTAGAAAGAGAACCACTCAAAAGAAATGAGGGTTTCTACGGGTACAATCTCGTGTATATCCCATCAGGAACAACCCCCAGCTGTTGGATCCCAAATTAAAGAAACGAACGGCCTTGATTCGGGCCTGAAAAGATAAAACTAGGCCGAACACGGCCTGGCACACGCCCGTTGTAATGCCCCCGGTTTTTTTGTGTTTTGTTTGATCTTTGGCTGGCGTTACGATGTCGTAATTCCGACTTTTTGCCCTTGTAGAGCGTGATTTTAACTCTTAGGGTTCCCTGTGTAGCCTGTTAGCAAGATTCCCCAGCTAGACAGAGTCTTTTTGATGACTCGGTTGGGCCTCTTAGGGAATGCTTGTATTTTGGCTTCGGGAGGTGTTATCCCGGGTTTCGTCCGTCGAATGCTAATTTCGACTTCGCAGTTGTGTTCGTAGCATGGGTTTTTATCTACGGCGTGAATTTCGTCTGTTTTCGAGAAGTTTTAGATTGCGTGTTGTTTTGATATTAAATATAAATAATTACTGAAGTGTTGATTGTTTATTATTAAAACTTTTATATGTATATAGTCTTGGGTCAGTTTTAGGGTTGGGTTCCTTTTTGTTCTTTTCCTGTTTCTCTTCTTGCTTGAAGCCGTCGCCCGTCGCCTGTACGAGAGGAAGAGCACCGCCGACCTACCATAGCCTTCGGACGCCGATTCCTGGAGATTTAGCTGTCGGAAGTCGATTTTGAGAGCAGATCTGGACTGCCCTCGCGGGGATCTGTTTTCTTTCTGCTCCTCAGCTTGCTGCTCTGCGGCCAGATCCGTGAGCGGGGGAGGCCACCGACCGAGTTCCTGGTATTGAGGCAAGTGATGACCCTTCATCCTTGCCAAAGCTGATTCTTGTCTTTCTTTTGAGCTAATTTCTATCTCTTTCTTGTTTGGATCTTAAGTGTAAGCTAGGGTTTGTTCCCGATCACACTGTGGTTAGTGTAGAAAATTCCAGTTAACTCTCAGTTTTCCGAGGGATTGTGTCTATTAGGGTCAGTTTTGGTTTGGTTTAGGACGAGTAGCTGCCATTGCCGGTGAGTGTTGTACTCTAGAGAGAGAGTATCCTCGTCCTCGCTTCTGGTTATGTGCTGGTTCTGGCGCCTGAAGCCAATCGGGGTGTCGACACCTTGTGTCGACACCAGCTAGTCAGGGTGTCGACACCTTGGTGTCGACACCGGCCAGTCGGGGTGTCGACACCTTGTGTCGACACCAGCTAGTCAGGGTGTCGACACCTTGGTGTCGACACCGGCCAGTCGTGGTGTCGACACATTGGTGTCGACACCAGCTAGTCAGGGTGTCGACACCAGCTAGTCAGGGTGTCGACACCTTGGTGTCGATACCGGCCAGTCGGGGTGTCGACACCTTGGTGTCGACACCAGCCAGTCAGGGTGTCGACACCTTGGTGTCGACACCAGCCAGTCGGGGTGTCGACACTAGGTGTCGACACCAGCCAGTCAGGGTATCGACACTTGGTGTCGACACCCGCAGCGGCAGTGTCGACACCTTGTGTCGACACCAGCCGCAGTGGTGTCGACACTTGGTGTCGACACCCGCAGCGGCAGTGCCGACACCTTGTGTCGACACCGGTCGCAGTGGTGTCGACACTTGGTGTCGACACCCACAGCGGCCGTGTCGACACCTTGTGTCGACACCGGCCGCAGTGGTGTCGACACCCGTAGCGGCAGTGTCGACACCTTGTGTCGACACCGGCTCGTCGTGGTGTCGACACACCGTGTGGACACTGGGTGCTGCCCTTGTTCTGGGGTCAGGGAGACTCGGTGTTGGTTTGGTTAGGCGTGCAAGGCCGCGTCGGTTGGACCCGACTTTTTGCCTTGGGTTCGTGTGTTTACTAGGACTGTTAGTGGGACTTTTCCCTAGGAGGGGGACATTGGGTGCTCGGTTAATCTCTTCATGCCGACTCTTGGGTTGTGGCGGGTGGTGGAGTTTTTGGTGGCCTCTAGAGGGGTGGTTTTATGTGGAGAGCTGTGGCCACCACCTGTTTGCCCCGGTTTGGGTTGGTGTGTGTGGGACCCTAAAGCTGCCACTGTTTGACCCCTTAGCCCTTTTTGGGTCTGATTTTGGTTATGCATTCAGACCTATGTTTTGACCACTGCCACTTACCCACGTGTTAGGACTGTTAGTCCCATTTCTGTTTATGCTTTTCTTTCTTTTGGCATATGTATATGTCTTGATGCTGTTGCAGGTTTTATTGGTAGGGCATGTTGGTTCTAATGCTCGGCCTTGGTGTGCTCTGTGGTGTTTTAGACAGTACACTTTTCTTACTGCCTTCCTTTTTTTTCTTTTCCTTATAGCAGCTTGTTGCCGGGTTGGTAAACCCTTCATCTTATTTACTCATTAATCTATTGCTCTATTTACTTTTGATTGTTCCCTTGCTGAGGTGTTCCTTTCTTGAATGCCTCAGGTCCAGGTTGTAGCCAGTTCAGCGGCTAGGTCTTTTGGAGGGGCTTGTTGGTGGCCTTTAGGGTAGCTGAGATTGCTGATCCCCGTTAGCTGTGAGGTAGTTCTTTACTCTTCTGTAAAGACATACATACTCGCCAGTGGGTTCGTGTCAGGTTGTTGGCGCCCACTGGTGGCGTCTTGTGATGCTGAATATGAAGTTAAACTGCTGTTTTTGCCTATTTGTGGTTGATTACTTGCTTCTGGGAAGGATTTATGCTAGGTTGCATGTTAGATATTTTAAAACCTAAAAGCATTATTATATGTACCCCATACATAGCATGTTTCTAAATCCAAGACACTATTTTTCCTCAATGTAAAACGTTATTTTCCATACTTACTATATTCACCTTAGAGTCGTGCCCGCATAAGTCGTCCCCCGGGGACACTTATGCTCATTTAGGGTGTCACTTAATTGAACCAAAGTATTTACTGTTGCGTATAAATATAGTTTCAACAGTGGACTAGCTGATCAACCGGGCCGAGGGATACGGCCAATTATCAAAATTGATTTTCTTTCATACTTAATTAACATTTTTTTTTCCTTAAAATCTAACGTCTGGAGTTTTGCCTGAGCGTGTGCAGTTATCCCCTGCACGACGTGGCATCATGGCGCGTGTTTTATCTTACTCTGATACGTTTTTACCGTTGAGAAAATGCGGGTTGTGACTGTTGGTATCAGAGGGAGGTTGCTTGATAAATGGTTGGGCAACCTTTCCCTTGTCTGCATTAGTGTTTAACATCATACCATTCACACACCGATATGTCATCAGCACGTCTTGGCTGAAGCACGAACACTATACTCAAGAGCATAAAGAAGTATACAAGGCATATTATGTAGTATGGGATGCATAACATGTGTTTGTATATGGATCCACCATAGGAGGCAACATGTGAGGGTTATGTAGTATGGGATGCATAACCTCACCACATGAATGCGGCTAGCACGTTTTCTTTTTCGTTACATGGGAATGTTATGTAGTATGGGATGCATAACATTTTCATGTGTACGCCGCCCATGGCATGCATTAAGGCTTTTTTTTAGAATGCATAGCATAACATTTCATAAGCACAACGTGCCAAGCTAAAGATTTGCAAGATGACATATGTACACACATGGTTTTGAGTCAAAAAGAATACGAATGCATGCATTCATGGTTTAGGCACATGAGTCAGGATGATGGTGGTGAACCGTCTTAGGATAAGCATAACATCATCATGGTAAAAACAACTCCCAGAGCAAGTTTTGCAGTTGAAGTTCATATTTCAGTGTGTTTGTCCGTACCGGGTAGTTTTGTTCTAGTTGATGGGCTAGGATTTGTCTAAAGCTGGTGCGCTTTTAGGATGGCGAGACGTCCTGCGATGAGATCGACCCCCCAATCCGAGGGTGAGACGTTAGGAGCGCAGAGCGATGCGTTGGTGGAAAGCCTGCGGCAGAGTAATGAGGAGTTATCGAGGCAGGTAGTGGCTATGCAGGCTCAGATTCAGTCCCTTGTAGCAGTGGTGGCGGGACAGACCCCGAGAGCTCAGAACCCCGCTGAGGGGGTAGCTGTCCCTACCCCTCCTGCTCCTCCCGTGCCTTTGGTTGTGGTGCCTCTGGAGATGGCGTTCATATCCCAGTTTCAGCGGCTGAGACCCCCTACCTATGATGGGCAGGCGGATTTCATGATTCTGGATGATTGGCTGATTACCATTGAAGAGATGTTCTCGTACTCAGGGATTACGGACGATCAGAGAGTGATGCTCGCTGCTTACCAGCTCAAGGGCTTGGCAAAGAACTGGTGGCTGGGGGAGAAAGAGAGCTTAGTGGCAGGTTGCACTTGGGAGTCGTTTAAAGTGATGTTGTTAAGTAAGTTTCTGCCTTCAGTCGAACGGGACCGGCTAATGAACGACTTCCTTCACTTAAAACAGAGGAAACTTACGGTTAGTGAGTATGAGATTGAGTTTAGTAAGTTGAGTCGGTTTGCTCCGGGACTGGTGAGTGTTGAGGCAGACCGAGTTAAGCGATTTCTGGGTGGACTAAGAAGCGACATTCAGCAGTTAGTGAACGCCTATGGAGCGGCCAGTTATGCCAGCGCGGTTGAAGCTGCTTTGAGAGTTGAGGCCATTGAGAACGCCAAGAATAGAGGCCAGCAGTTAAGGAAGGATAAGCGGAAGTCCGGTGGAGGGAAGAGCCCTCAGGAACCTGATGCTGTCTCGAGAAAGAAGGTCAAGGAGATTTGTAGCTTTTGTGGCCGTCCAGGCCACCCCTTCGAGAAGTGTTTCAAAAGGTTGGGAGTGCAGAAGAAGGAACAGGTGCACGCGATTCAGGGCACTTCCAGGGGAGACTTTGTGTGTGCCTTGTGTGGAAGGAAGGGGCATGAGGCCGCCCGTTGTTGGCTAAAAGATAAGTTCTGTTTTCAGTGTAGCCAGAAGGGTCATCTCAAGACAAGGTGCCCTCAGACCCAGTCTATTCTGCAGCCAGTTCCCCTCCAGGCTCTGCCACCGCCTCAGCGAGTGGATAAAGGAAAAGGAAAGCTGAATGTGCTCTCGGCAGACGAAGCGCAGACGTCGACCCAGGTTATCTCAGGTTCGACTCCTCCCCAGTCGTTACGTTACGTTCCCTTTTATGGTTGTAGTTTTCGTTTAGCGCCTGTTGCCTTAGATGCGTGTGCAATTCGTAGGGCGATTTAAGGTAAAGAACCGCTGGGCGCACGTTCTCTTCGATTCCGGTGCTACCCATTCGTTTGTGGCTAGAGCCTTCGTGGAGCGGTTCAGTTTGGGCCTAGTTTGTGTCGGTGGAGCCTTCTGCGTTAAGTTCCCCTCCGGTGACTCTGTGGTTACGGACCTGGGTGTCCTTGATTGTCCAATTTTGTTGGGAGATTTTCTAGCCAAGGCAGATTTGAAGGTGATTGACCTGGTGGACTTCGACGTTATTTTGGGCATGGACTGGTTGTCAAGGTACGATGCTGTGATCCAGTGCAAGGGTAAGCGCTTGGACTTCATCAAAGACAACGGTCAGCCGGGGAGCGTTTATGGGTATTCTCTCCAGGAATCTCCAATCATTTCTGCTATGTGTGTTCGGAAGTTGCTTGTTTCTAGCTGTTTTGCCAGTGTGGTTTCTCTGGTAGGGTCGATTGTTAGTGAGCCCCGTTTGGAAGAGATTCCTGTAGTGTGTGACTTTTCTGATGTGTTTCCAGACGATCTTCCCGGTCTTCCACCCGATCGAGATGTCGAGTTTGCCATAGATTTGGAGCCAAGTACGCGTCCTATCGTAAAGGCGCCATACCGGATGCCCCGCGAGAGCTGGAAGAGTTGCGAATTCAGCTGGATGAGTTATTGAGAAAAGGCTTTATAAGGCTGAGTTCTTCGCCTTGGGGTGCGCCAGTGCTGTTCGTTAAAAAGAAGGATGGGTCGATGAGGTTATGCATCGACTATAGAGAGCTGAATAAGGTTACTATTAAGAACAGGTACCCTTTGCCGCGAATCGACGATTTGTTTGACCAACTGCGTGGTAGTGCCGTGTTTTCCAAGATAGACCTTCGTTCGGGCTATCACCAATTGAGGATTCGGGAGTCAGATGTTCCGCGGACGGCGTTCCGCTCTCGTTATGGGCATTTCGAGTTTCTGGTTATGTCATTCGGTTTGACTAATGCGCCCTCAGCTTTTATGGATTTGATGAACAGAGTTTTCAAGGATTTTCTAGATAAGTTCGTGATAGTCTTTATAGACGATGTTTTGGTGTATTCTAAGGATGCAGAGGAGCATGATCGACATTTGCGGCTGGTCTTAGCGACCCTGAGACACCATAAGCTATATGCCAAGCTGAGCAAATGTGAATTTTGGTTGCCTCAAGTTTCTTTTCTAGGCCACGTGATCAATAAGGAGGGAATATCGGTGGACCCAGAGAAGATCGCTGCTGTTATGGAATGGGCGAGACCCGTTACCCCCAACGAGATCAGAAGCTTCTTGGGTTTGGCTGGTTATTATAGAAGATTTGTAGAAGGTTTCTCTACCTTGTCCGCGCCGTTGACCAAGTTGACGCGGAAGAATGTGGCCTTTATATGGGATGACAAGTGTTAGAAGGCTTTTGAGGAACTAAAAAGAAGGCTATGTTCGGCTCCAATTTTGTCTTTGCCTACAGAGGGCAGTGAGTATGATATATATGTGGATGCATCGCATGTCGGTCTGGGCTGCGTTTTGTTGCAGGGCGGAAAGGTGATTGCGTACGGGTCGAGGCAGCTGAAGACTCACGAGAGGAACTACCCTACGCATGACCTGGAGTTTGCAGTTGTGATCTATGCGCTGAAATTGTGGAGGCATTTGCTATATGGCGCGCAGTGCAAAATTTTCACGAATCATAAGAGTTTGAAGTATGTCTTCACTCAGAAAGAATTGAATCTGCGCCAGCGGCGGTGGTTGGAGTACGTTGCCGACTATGATGTTGAAATTCAGTATCATCCAGGCAAGGCAAATGTGGTGGCTGATGCCCTGAGTCGGAAGTCAGGTAAGATTTTTAATCTTTCCGCCGACCATCTAGTGGAAGAGTTTCTGTTGATGGACATTTCTGTGGGAAGCTGTGATTCACAGAGTAGCATAGCTATAGCAGAACCTTCGTGGATTACGCTTACGAGACTACATCAGAAGGACGATCCCGATCTTCTGCATTTGTATCTTCGAGCTGAGAAAGGTGAATTACCAGACTTCTCTATAGATGATGCGGGTACCTTGAAGTATCGTGGCAGGTTTTGCATCCCCGCAGTTGGAGATATCCGGGATATGGTGTGCAGAGACGCCCACGGATCTAGTGTTTCCTACCATCCAGGGTCTACCAAGATGTATCATGATTTAAAACAAATTGCCTGGTGGTACGGGATGAAGAAGGACATATCCAGATTTGTTTCAGAGTGTTTCACTTGCAGGCGTGTGAAAGCCGACCATGGGAGGCCTGGTGGCAAGCTAACTCCCTTGGAAATTCCGATGTGGAAGTGGGAGAGTATCTCGATGGATTTCATTACCGGCTTACCGAGATCTCCTAAGGGGCATGATTCAGTTTGGGTAATTGTAGACAGATTGATGAAAAGCGCTCATTTCGTACCGTTTAAGATCGATTATCCGATGAGGAAGATAGCCGAGCTGTATCTGGAAGAGGTTATCAGATTGTATAGTGTACCCGTAAGTATCATATCAGATCGAGACTCCAGGTTCACGTCCCGTTTTTGGAAGAGTCTTCAAGAAGGGCTGGGTACAGATTTGAGATATTCCACAGCTTATCATCCGCAGACCAATGGTCAGACGGAGCGAGTAAATCAGATTGTGGAAGATATGATCCGATGCTACATTCTGGACCACGGAGGAGCGTGGGACGAGCGCTTGCGGCTGATGGAGTTTGCATATAACAACAGTTACCAAGAAAGCTTGCAAATGGCTCCCTTCGAAGCTTTATATGGGAGGCGCTGCAGGACTCCCTTATTTTGGGCTGAGCTTGGCGAGGGACCTTTGTTGGGTCCAGAAGCACTTGAGGAGATGGAAACCGCTGTGAAGCTTATTCGGGAAAAGCTTCGGTTAGCCCAAGTGAGATATGAGAAGAACGCCAATCGGCGTAGATCGGACTTGGAATTTGCTGTGGGGGACTTGGTGTTCTTAAAGGTCTCCCCGTTGATTGGAGTCAAACGGTTTGGCAAGAATAGGAAGTTGGACCCGAGGTACGTGGGGCCGTTTCTGATTGTTGAGCGGATTGGGGTATCAGCCTACAGGCTGGCTTTGCCCGCAAATTTCCCTGGCGTGCATGATGTCTTTCACGTCAGTCAGCTGCGAAAATGTGTGATGAATGGCAGGCAGGTTTTGGATTATGTGCCTCAGTTGGAGCCGAATCTTTCTTATGTGGAGGTGCCTGTTCGCATTTTGGATTCTCAAGTTTGGGCGTTGCGGAAGAAGACTATTCCGATGGTTAAAGTTTTATGGAGGAATCAAGATGTGGAAAGCGCGACTTGGGAGTTGGAGTCGGCTATGAGGGAGGCTCACCCTCATCGGTTTCCCTGATCTTGTGCTTGGTATGTTCCATTTTATTATTTATTTAGCCCTTTCCCGGCTTTTTCTCTCTCCTTTTAGGGGTGTTGAGAGTAAAGTTTCGAGGCGAAACTTTCTTTTAGGGGGAGTGGCTGTAACGCCCCCGGTTTTTCTGTGTTCTGTTTGATCTTTGGCTGGCGTTACGATGGCGTAATTCCGGCTTTTTGCCCTTGTAGAGCGTGGTTTTAACTCTTAGGGTTCCCTGTGTAGCCTGTTAGCAAGATTCCCCAGCTAGCCGGAGTCTTTTTGATGACTCGGTTGGGCCTCTTAGGGAATGCTTGTATTTTGGCTTCGGGAGGTGTTATCCCGGGTTTCGTCCGTCGAATGCTAATTTCGACTTCGCAGTTGTGTTCGTAGCATGGGTTTTTAGCTACGGCGTGAATTTCGTCTGTTTCCGAGAAGTTTCAGATTTCGTGTTGTTTTGATATTAAGTATAAATAATTACTGAAGTGTTGATTGTTTATTATTAAAACTGTTATATGTATATAGTCTTGGGTCAGTTTTAGGGCTGGGTTCCTTTTTGTTCTTTTCCTGTTTCTCTTCTTGCTTGAAGCCGTCGCCCGTCGCCTGTACGAGAGGAAGAGCACCGCCGGCCTACCCTAGGCTTCAGACGCCGATTCCTGGAGATTTAGCGGTCGGAAGTCGATTTCGAGAGCGGATCTGGACTGCCCTCGCGGGGATCTGTTTTTTTTCTGCTCCTCAGCTTGCTGCTCTGCGGCCAGATCCGTGAGCGGGGGAGGCCGCCGACCGAGTTCCTGGTATTGAGGCAAGTGATGACCCTTCATCCTTGCCAAAGCTGATTCTTGTCTTTCTTTTGAGCTAATTTCTATCTCTTTCTTGTTTGGATATTATGTGTAAGCTAGGGTTTGTTCCCGACCACACTGTGGTTAGTGTAGAAAATTCCAGTTAACTCTCAGTTTTCCGAGGGATTGTGTCTATTAGGGTCAGTTTTGGTTCGGTTTAGGACGAGTAGCTGCCATTGCCGGTGAGTGTTGTACTCTAGAGAGAGAGTATCCTCGTCCTCTCTTCTGGTTGTGTGCTGGTTCTGGCGCCTGAATCCAATCGGGGTGTCGACACCTTGTGTCGACACCAGCTAGTCAGGGTGTCGACACCTTGGTGTCGACACCGGCCAGTCGGGGTGTCGACACCTTGTGTCGACACCAGCTAGTCAGGGTGTCCACACCTTGGTGTCGACACCGGCCAGTCGGGGTGTCGACACCTTGGTGTCGACACCAGCTAGTCAGGGTGTCGACACCTTGGTGTCGACACCGGCCAGTTGGGGTGTCGACACCTTGGTGTCGACACCAGCTAGTCAGGGTGTCGACACCTTGGTGTCGACACCGGCCAGTCGGGGTGTCGACACCACCAGCTAGTCAGGGTGTCGACACCTTGGTGTCGACACCAGCCAGTCGGGGTGTCGACACTAGGTGTCGACACCAGCCAATCGGTGTGTCGACACTTGGTGTCGACACCCGCAGCGGCAGTGTCGACACCGGCCGCAGTGGTGTCGACACTTGGTGTCGACACCCGCAGCGGCAGTGCCGACACCTTGGGTCGACACCGGCCGCAGTGGTGTCGACACTTGGTGTCGACACCCACAGCGGCCGTGTCGACACCTTGTGTCGACACCGGCCGCAGTGGTGTCGACACTTGGTGTCGACACCCGCAGCGGCAGTGTAGACACCTTGTGTCGACACCGGCTCGTCGTGGTGTCGACACACCGTGTGGACACTGGGTGCTGTCCTTGTTCTGGGGTCAGGGAGACTCGGGGTTGGTTTGGTTAGGCGTGCAAGGCCGCGTCGGTTGGACCCGACGTTTTGCCTTGGGTTCATGTGTTTACTAGGACTGTTAGTGGTACTTTTCCCTAGGAGGGGGACATTGGGTGCTCGGTTAATCTCTTCATGCCGACTCTTGGGTCATGGCGGGTGGGGGAGTTTTTGGTGGCCTCTGGAGGGGTGGTTTTATGTGGAGAGCTGTGGCCACCGCCTGTTTGCCCCAGTTTGGGTTGGTGTGTGTGAGACCCTAAAGCTGCCACTGTTTGACCCCTTAGCCCTTTTTGGGTCTGATTTTGGTTATGCATTCAGACCCATGTTTTGACCACTGCCACTTACCCACGTGTTAGGACTGTTAGTCCCATTTTTGTTTATGCTTTTATTTCTTTTGGCATATGTATATGTCTTGATGCTGTTGCAGGTTTTATTGGTAGGGCATGTTGGTTCTAATGCTCGCCCTTGGTGTGCTCTCTGGTGTTTTAGACAGTACTCTTTTCTTACTGCCTTCCTTTTTTTTCTTTTCCTTATAGCAGCTTGTTGCCGGGTTGGTAAACCCTTCATCTTATTTACTCATTAATCTATTGCTCTATTTACTTTTGATTGTTCCCTTGCTGAGGTGTTCCTTTCTTGAATGCCTCAGGTCCAGGTTGTAGCCAGTTCAGCGGCTAGGTCTTTTGGAGGGCTTGTTGGTGGCCTCTAGGGTAGCTGTGATTGCTGATCCCCGTTTGCTGTGAGGTAGTTCTTTACTCTTCTGTAAAGATATACATACTCGCCAGTGGGTTCGTGTCAGGTTGTTGGCGCCCACTGGTGGCGTCTTGTGATGCTGAATATGAAGTTAAACTGCTGTTTTTGCCTATTTGTGGTTGATTACTTGCTTCTGGGAAGGATTTATGCTAGCTTGCATGTTAGATATTTTAAAACCTAAAAGCATTATTATATGTACCCCATGCATAGCATGTTTCTAAATCCAAGACACTATTTTTCCTCAATGTAAAACGCTATTTTTGATACTTACTATATTCACCTTAGAGTCGTGCCCGCATAAGTCGTCCCCCGGGGACACTTATGCTCATTTAGGGTGTCACTTAATTGAACCAAAGTATTTACTGCTGCGTATAAATATAGTTTTAACAGTGGACTAGCTGATCCACCGTGCCGAGGGATACGGCCAATTATCAAAACTGATTTTCTTTCATACTTAATTAACATTTTTTTTCCTTAAAATCTAACGTCTGGAGTTTTGCCTGAGCGTGTGCAGTTATCCCCTGCACGACGTGGCATCACGGAGCGTGTTTTCACTTACTCTGATACGTTTTTACCGTTGAGAAAATGCGGGTTGTGACACCCGTGTCCAGGGCCGTGTCCCCCATTCGTCGTCAAAACCGACGCGCCTGGAACAGCACACGGGCATTCAACACGCCCGTGTTCGACCTGACACGCCCGTGTCCCAACTGACACGGCCGTGTGGTCGGCCGTGTGCCTCCATCGACACAGCCCCGAAAACAACCCGAGAACTACACGGGTATTGGACACGCCCGTGTCCTTGCCCGTGTCTACCTCAACACGCCTGGGCTCCAGGCCGTGTTCACTGTCTCGACACTTCGTCTAGCGAAGTTCGTCGACTGACTGACATGGCCTTGGACACGCCCGTGTCCTAGGCCGTGTGCCTTGTCTCGACACATCGTCGAGCAAAATTCGTCGACTCCCCGGGCCGAGTGTCGACACGGGCTCGACACGCCCTGAGACACGCCCGTGTCTCAGGCCGTGTGCCCTGTCTCGAGACATTATCGAGCGAAAATGTCGACACCCCGGGCCGGTTGTCGACACGGGCTCGACACGCCCTGAGACACGCCCGTGTCTCAGGCCGTGTGCCCCATCTCGACACTTTGTCGAGCGCAAAATGTCGACTAAGAGGCCAAGTCGTTGACTCCAGCCTGACATGCCCTGGGACACGCCCGTGTCCCAGGCCGTGTGCCCCCTGCCAGAAACCAAATTTCCCTCTTCAAAAATTTGGGGTGTTACAACTTTCTCCCACTTAAAAGAATTTCGTCCCGAAATTACGAAGCAATAGGGAACACAACTTAAATGGTACCTGATTTGAAGAGCGCTGGATACTCTTCTAACATGGCTTGTTCTCGCTCCCAAGAGTGCTCCTCACGACCGCAGTTGTCCCATCGGACTTTCACGAGTTTAACCTCTTTATTCCGCAACTGCCGAGTCTCTGAATCCTCTATATCAATTGGACGGACTCGCGTCCTCAAGTATTCCTCTATCGGTACCGATGCCGGCTCGATCACCACACTAGCCTCCACCAAGGCTTTCCTCAAGATGGAGACATGAAAGACGTCGTGCAATCCACTCAGCTCCGCGGACAACGCCAACCGATAGGCTGCTTCTCCCACCCGTTCAACAACTTCAAAAGGGCCCAAAAACCTTGGACTCAACTTCTTGAGTCGGCGAATCCGTGAAACGCCTTTGAACGGCTTGATCTTTAAATAGACTCAATCACCTACCGCAAAGTCCAACTTCCTGTGACGAGCATTAAAGTATTTTGCTTGCCGGTCTTGCGCCACCTTCATACGCTCTTGAATGGTCCGTACCATCTCACAAGCGTCAACTACCACCTCTTTTCCCAAAATTTTGGTGTCTCCCGCCTCTGTCCAAGACATCGATGTTTGACACCGTCTCCCATAAAAAGCTTCGTATGGCGCCATTTTTACACTTGCTTGATAACTGTTATTGTACCCGAATTCCACCATGAAGAGGTGATCTTCCCACTTCTTGCCGAAGTAAAAAACGCACATTCTCAGCATATCCTCCATAGTACGGTTCTTTCTTTCGGTTTGCCCGTCAGTTTGAGGATGGAACGTCGTACTGAACTTTAGCTTCGTGCCCAAACTCTTCTGAACCAATCTCCAGTCCTTAGACGTAAACCGTCCATCTCGATTGCTGACTATGCTCTTAGGAATCCCATGCAGTCGTACAATGTTGCGAACAGATAACTCCACCAGCTTCTCCACGCTGTCCTCCTTCCGATTTGGTATGAAGTGGGCCACCTTGGTTAAGCGATCCACGATCACCCAAATAGCATCATTACCCTGCTGCGATCTACGCAAACCATGTACAAAATCCATGGAGATGTCATCAAATTTCCACTCAGGGATTGGAAGGGGCTTCAGGAACTCGCCCGGCTTCTGACATTCGGCCTTCACCAAGGCGCAAGTTCGGCAACGATTCACATACAAAGCTACGTCCCGCTTCAGCCCCGACCACCAAAAGGATTTCTTCATATCCAAGTACATCTTTGTACTGCCCGGGTGAATGGAGTACTTTGTGAAGTGAGCCTCAAACATCAACTCCTCACAGAGTTTGCCAAACTGCGATACACAAACCCTTCCGTCCTTCCTCAGAATTCCATCAATCATCTCCCAGGCGCTGCTCTCGCCATTTTGAGCCTCCAACACATATGGTTGAAACTGCACATCCAACTGAGTCGCTTCCCGAATGCGATCGGACAAGTCATTCTGTATTTCAATCTAGTTCAACTGAGCCACGCTGGACTTGCCTCTCGCAACACATTCTAAACTAAGGGACTCCCATTCCGGTACCAACCGCTCATCATGAGCTTCGATCCAATTCCCTTGCCCCGAGTACTTTCCACTCAAGGCATCCGCCACCACATTGGCTTTACCTGGCGTATACTGAATCGCCACCTCATAGTCTCCAAGAAACTCAACCCACCTGCATTGCCGCATGTTCAAGTCCTTTTGATCCAAGAGATACTTCAGGCTTTTATGATCCGTGAAGATCTCCACCTTTGCACCGTACACATAATGTCGCCAAATTTGCAACGCAAAAATTACCGCCGCAAACTCCAAGTCATGGACGGGGTAATTCCTCTCATGAGGCTTTAGCTGTCTAGAC
The DNA here is from genome assembly GCA_039583875.1 of Platanthera guangdongensis. NCBI lineage: Eukaryota > Viridiplantae > Streptophyta > Magnoliopsida > Asparagales > Orchidaceae > Platanthera > Platanthera guangdongensis. The sequence continues at coordinate 63,997,291 of CM077165.1, forward strand.
CCAAAAGCTATCACCTTGTCATGTTGCACCAAAACGCAACCCAAACCGCATCCTGATGCGTCACTGAAGATCTGAAATCTCTCGGTCCCTTGCGGTAGACTTAGGATTGGAGCCATCATCAGTCTTTCCTTCAGTGCCTAAAATGCTTGACTGCACTCTTGAGTCCACACAAACTTATGATCTTTATGAGTGAGTGAGGTGAGGGGTAGAGCTATCCACGAAAAATTCTCCACGAATCTCCTATAATACCTGGCTAGTCCAAGAAAACTTCGGACTTCCGCCACGGTCCTCAAAACCGGCCAATCTCTGATGGCTTCCACTTTTGTTTGATCCACTGCCACCCCATCCCCACTAATCACGTGGCCCAAAAATGCCACCTTCGCTAACCAGAATTCGCACTTTGAGAACTTTGCATACAGCTGATTCTCCCTCAACACTTGCTAGACCACTCTCAAGTGCGTCTCATGCTCCACTTCCGATTTTTAATACAACAAGATGTCATCAATGAAGACAACCACAAAAGAATCCAAGTATTCCCGAAATACTCGATTCATAAGGTCCATGAACACAGATGGCGCGTTCGTCAGCTCGAACGGCATCACCGTAAACTCAAAGTGTCCGTACCTCATACCAAAGGCAGTCTTGGGTATGTCCTCGTCCCGAATTCGCAGCTGATAATAGCCTGACTTCAAGTCCAATTTTGAGTACACCACCGACCCCACCAACTGGTCAAACAAGTCGTCTATCCGAGGAATCGGATACTTATTCTTAACGGCCAGTTTGTTCAGCTCTCGGTAGTCTATGCACAGCCGCATAGTACCGTCTTTCTTCTTTACAAACAACACCGACGCGCTCCACGGCGAAGAACTGGGTCTAATATAACTTTGCTCCAACAGTTCCTGCAACTGTACTTTGAGTTCAGCCAACCTCTTTGGTGCCATCCTAAACGGAGGACGTGACACCGGCCTAGCCTCCGGCACTAACTCGATCGAGAAGTCGATCTCCCGCCGAGGAGGAGCTCCAGGAAGTTCATCCGAAAACACATCCTTAAACTCTGCCACTACGGGCACTTCCTCAATAGAAAACTGGGAGAGAAGAACCTCCAATAGCGCTACCAGCGCTACACCACCCTGGTTAACCGTCCGCATCAATTGCATGGCTAAAATCAGGGAACAGGCCACTCCACAAAGGCCCTCAATTTGGACTTCCGCTTGCCCTTTGCTCCTTACGGTCACTACCTTAGATAGGCAATCAATACTGGCGCGCTGCTCTGCAAGCCAGTCCATGCCCAAAATGACATCGAACTCAACCAATGGTAAAATCGCTGCTAACAAAACGAAGTCAACTCCGTCCAGCTCCCACAAATGTGCCCTTTGGCCCCGGTGGTCATGGATGACCCACTGGGCATGCGCACTTTCAGCTCCGCGTCCGCCAAGAAAGACTCAAATCCTATTCTACGGACGAAGCTCTCCATAAGAAAGGAGTGCGATGCTCCCGTATCCGATCAATACCCAAGCGGTCCACTAGAGTGAGAACGTCCAGGCGTCCACTTGCCTGGTAGTGAAACCCTCACGTCGTTGGGTTCACTACCGATCACTCTCCAATATCTTGGTAGCCTCAACTAGCTCAATAAAACCAGCTCTCTTCATGGAAATGAGGGGTTGCCTCAGATTCTCTCTCTATATCATCTGTCATCGTCGTTCCCGCGTAACGACCCAAACGGGTGAACTCCTGCATGTACTCGTCCACCGTCTTGTCTCGCTGCATTAAGTGCAGAAACTGCCTCTGAAGGGCCAACCGTGTAGAAACGGGAATGTACCCCTTTAGAAAAACATCCCCAAATTCCTCCATCTACGGGGTACGTCCAGGGAACTGGCGGCCGCTATGGCTCACCCACCACAACTTGGCGTCTCCTTCGAACATGAACGCTGCATACTCCAATTTCTTTTCTTCTGGCGTCTCTGCCACCCTCAAAAGCTCTTGAATTCGAACCCACCAATCCTCTGCATCCGTTGGCGTACCAACTCCCTTGAACGACGGGGGATGGAAGCTCAGGAAATACTTCATGTATCGGTCTCCATGTCCGACAACCACCCTTTCCGCTAAAGGCTCCACTCTCCTGGCTTCTCCACCTGGCACGGCCGTCTCCAGGGATCAGTCTCTAATCTCAAGACTTAAACATAAGGACACTCATGGTCCCGCGTTACTCTTATGTGGATAACTTCTCTACGCACTTAACTTGAATCTAACCTCCCTCTGATACCAAATTGTTACACCTCCCCTATAATGACCGTATAATATGGGTCCGGCCGGGGCCCCATAACATACGGACGCCACAGCTTTAGTATTATAAGATGATATAACTACCCACACACAAAACTCTTTGCACAACACAGCGGAAACACAATGAAGACTAGAAGTTATCCACCACTACAAGAGTAATAAAAATGGCCCTTATGGCCTTACCACATAAGAGAGTCCAAACTCAAATAATACAACAGTCATGAAAGTGCATAAGCACTCCTAGTCTACCTCGGCGTGCAAGCCGGACAACGAGAGTCTCAAACATACAATATCATATAAGTAGAGTTACAAAAGAGGGGAACACTTCATGAGGCTTAGGCCTTTCTGGCCGGCGAGCTAACTCCTGCTTGCGATCCTTGCCCTGTAGACATTATTAGTAACGTGGGTCAGCAAAGGCTGACCTCAAACTGTATAACCAACACATCTCCTCCCGACCGCCCCTAACAGACCCCGGGGAACCCTCCAACCTGCAAGTCAGCACTTCGTATGAAATTTATAAATATAAACAAGAAGTGCATTAAGAACAAGCTTGGATGTCTCAAACATCATACACGTTCTCTACTGGTTGAACATATAATATAAAAAAGGGGCCTACTTATGCAACATTTATGCAACCACCCGGGTTTCACCCAAGGCACCCTATAGCGTATGCATCTAGCACAACATCACATCAATTGGGTACTCAACGTTTCTCCATTGGCATAAAGCCGCAAACAAAAAGGGAGACACAATTCCCCCCAACGGCACACAAGCCGCCACATGGAACTCTTTCCTAGGCCCCACCCGCTCAAGGTCTTAGTCCCGGGCTTGCCTACAAGCTCTGACGTCCCATGTCAGGATTCCAACAAACACACACTGACCGATTCTAAGAAGCCTTGCTGGACCCCACCCGCTCATGGCCTCATTGCCCGGGCTTGCCCCTTGCTTGGCATTCTCGTCAGTCTCACAAAAGGGGACTAGTCTCTCCGGGACACTCTCCGCACATGACGTGTACGTCACGGGATAGCCAGCCGACCACGGAGACACAACCACGCCTTGGCACATCACAAACTGGGATAATTCCACCCTAGTCCCTCATTTGTACTGCAGCGTTCCCGCACACCAAGGAAACCATCTACCACCAATGCGAAACTATCCTTATCCACCAAGGAAACCATCTACCGCCATTGAGGAGCTAACCTTGTCCGGTTCCGGCTACACGTACTCACTTGAGAAAAAGGGGAAAACATCACCACATCACAAACGGCATCTTGCCGCAACGGATCTCCACGAATCCTTAAAGCTCGTATGCAACATCCCCGAGTCGGACTAACGGCCGCGACTACGGCTTCACCCACCATGCCTAATCCACTAACGGAGCGGATCTCTAATGCAAAACATGTCGGGGACGGACTCAATCGACCCGGAGGTTCCTCTTGAACCTTGGCGACCCAAACCCCTCTCATTTGAGTGTTTGGTGCCCAAAAACTAGAAAAGAAAAGATGCTAAGACATGCATCCTAAAACCGAGGGGAGAAGTGTCGTTATCTTCCGACTCCTCTTCCTAGCCATGGCAAAATAGCCGGATGAAAACCTTCGCATTGTTCTAGCCTCCGCGGATCTGTACTCGGCTCGTGATTTGGAGCACAGAAACCTCTCCAACAGCTAGATCTCCACTTCCCCTTCTTCCTTGCTCTCCCTTCTCTCTAAAACTTTAGAAAGAGAACCACTCAAAAGAAATGAGGGCTTCTAAGGGTCCAATCTTGTGTATATCCCATCAGGAACAACCCACAGCCGTTTGATCCCAAATTAAAGAAACAAACGGCCTTGATTCGGGCCTGAAAAGATAAAACTGGGCCGAACACGGCCTGGCACACGCCCATGTCCAGGGCCGTGTCCCCCATTCGCCGTCAAAACCGACGCGTCTGTAACAGCACACGGGCATCCGATACGCCCGTGTTCGACATGACACGCCCGTGTCCCAACTAACACGACCGTGTGGTCGGCCGTGTGCCTCCATCGACACAGCCCCGAAAATAACACGAGAACTACACGGGTACTGGACACGCCCGTGTCCTTGCCCGTGTCTACCTCAACATGCCTGGGCTAAAGGTCGTATTCACTGTCTCGACACTTTGTCGAGCGAAGTTCGTCGACTGACTGACATGGCCTTTGACACGCCCGTGTCCTAGGCCGTGTGCCTTGTCTCGACACTTCATCGAACAAAATTCGTCGACTCCCCGGGCCGAGTGTCGACACGGGCTTGACACGCCCTGAGACACGCCCGTGTCTCAGGCCGTGTGCCCTGTCTCGACACATTGGCGAGCGAAAATGTCGACACCCCGGGCTGGTTGTCGATACGGGCTCGACACGCCCTGAGACACGCATGTATCTCAGGTCGTGTGCCCCATCTCGACACTTCGTCGAGCGCAAAATGTCAACTACGCAGCCAAGTCGTCGACTCTAGGCTGACACGCCCTGGGACACGCCCGTGTCCCAGGCCGTGTGCCCCCTGCCAGAAACCAAATTTCCCTCTTCAAAAATTTGGGGTGTTACATGGTGTCTTGTCAAATCTGGGCTTATCATCCTGCCTGGATGATTTCCTTCAGAAATCCTTTCTAGCCATCTTATAGAACCTTTTTGCAAAGAGGCTCATGAGTTCATTATTTGAAGTTGAGGTCTCAGTTTCCTCAGATGCTTTGAAGGCTATGCTGTGATCCTTTCTCACTGGAGTTGTTGCCTTCTGTTCTACTACTTCTCTTGATTTGATCAGCTGCTCATAGGACTTTAATTTTCCTAGCAGAGATTCAGTTGATATCTCATTTAGGCTTTTGGCTTCTTTGATTGGCCAAATTCTGGAGTCCCAAGAGCTAGGGAAGCACATCAATATCCAAGGTTTTTAGCTCATTGATGATTGAGCTCAACCTATTATACATGTCAGCCACTGATTCAGCCTCATCCTTCTTGAAATTCTCATACAGGGATATGAGATTGGATCTCTTGTCTTTCCTTTCATCTGCTGAACTAGCTACCATTTTGTTGAGGGAATCCCAAATGGCCTTGGCTGAGGTGCACTCAGACACCTTTTGAAATATGTCATCTGACATAGTTTGAGCCAAGATGTTCATTGCCTTAGCATCTGCCATTTTGGCTTTCTTGTAAGCTTCATTGTTCTCTAGAGGTGGTACTGCAGTCATGTTTGTTGAGGTGCTTGTAGAAGTTGTAGGTGCTGGAGGTACTCCTGTCAAGATAGAAGAGAAACGATCCTCATCAATAGAATTCATATATAATCTGATTCTTGCCTTCCAGATGGCAAATTTGTTAAGATTGCAAACTGGAGCTCTGATGCTTGCATAATCTTTATTTTGCGTCATTTCTGTGAAGAAATAAATCTAATAACAAAAACAAACAAACAGATCTAACAAGAGGGATCTTTGTGGTTCAGGTGTTAGCCTGTACAATCAATTAAGGTATGGTATTTTAACCAACCTGGCTCTGATACCAATTGAAAGTGCAGGTTAGATCTGAAATACTCTAGAGGGGGGGGGGGGGGTGAATAGAGTATTGTGCTCACTACAAATTTTTTACAACTTTTGTTGTATTCCTATGTGAACAAGTCAGCAAATAAAATAAATAAGCACAGCAAACTATCTAATCACAGAGCACATCCAAAACAAAAGAAAAGGGCAACCAGATGACACAAGAAATTTTATAGTGGTTCCCCAACCTAGGTACATCCACTCTTCTACCACCCTGGTAGGAATCCACTCAGGTTTTTGATCAGGTGCCTGTCACCAATGAGCTTTTGTTCAGGTGCTCAAAAACCAAAACCTCAAGTCTTTTGGTAGGAGACTTGCAACCAGGAATAATTTTGAAGGGAATTAAAACACTGTATAAGAGTTGGAAGAGAGGTGATGGTGTCTTCTCTTTCTCAATAACAACTGAGAAGACTGTGGATTGATGTTAGCAGATTTGCTCCCCCTGAGATCAGGAAAACTGGAGCACTGCTACAGGGTGACAGGTCTTCAAAAGCTGGAATGCCTGGAACAGAGATTGTTCAGGAACTTCTTTGACAGATAGAGTTTTTGTTGTCCTTTTGAAGTTGTCCTGTAGAATTCAAGATGTTCTCTGGCCTGTCCTGATTGCAGTAGAACTTTAGATTTCTGTATGATTGTTCTTCTGTGCAATCTGTCTGTGTGTCTGACTAACTGTATGCAAGATTACTTTCTCTTTTGTGTATTTCTCTGACTGAAGAATCCTTTTGAAATTTTAATGCTTGAGCAGTAATTGCAGTCGGCCTTGGAAAGAAGCGGCAATCAATGATTTCCCTAACTGTCCCATGGAAAAACGGCATGAAATAATCCAATATTAATGCGCGTTATAACGGTAACATTCCGAGAGGATTGGACATTAATTACTGAGGATTCATCGCCGAGAAAATGGACGGGAAACTGGAAAGACGTAGTCTGGGATAGTCGAACGAAGAACACAATTCGTCGAGTTGAGTTTGAGTTCATCGAGCTGAGCTTGAGTTCGTCGAGCTGAGCTTGATGAGTTCGTCATCCAGAAAATAGCAATTAGTCTTCAAGTCAATACTGCTACAACCTTCGTCGAACTGACAATCTTCATTCGTCGAGCTGAGAACCAAAATCATCGAGCAGATAACTATCACTGTCAGACAGTATTCGTCGAACTGAGATCCAAATTCGTCGAGTGAAGAAAGATTGTGGACTTAGAATCTGAGAAGTTGTCTGACTGAGATGAATATAAATCGTCGACCAGAATTCGTCGAGCAAAGAACAGTTCTGGACTTAGTCAAAATATTCTGAATGACTGATATTCTGTGTCGACTTAAGTTGGTGACGACTGATTGATCTTGGTGTCGACACAAATCTACTGGTGTCGACATAAGTTGTCTGGTGTCGACATATGCCCTAAGTGTCGACACAAATCCTCTGAATTCAGAGTTCGTCAAGTAGAGTACTGAAATCGTCGACATGAGAAGTTGACTTTGTCGACCTGAGAAGTTGAGAACTAGAAGTCCAAGTTCGTCGAGCTCAGAAACTTGTTCGTGGACCAAAGCCTGAAGCTGGACTTAGAAAAATTCTGAAGTTTTCCTGACTTAAGCTTGATGTAGAAACTCAGTCTTCATCGAACAGAGAACAAAGATCGTCGAGCTCAGCACTAAGAATTGTCTCACGATCGTCGAGCGCCGAACACCTTTCGTCGAGCTGAGTTTGACGAACGTCGAACTCATTTGACTTAGTCTTGAAAACTTTTAGGTATGGAGAGTCTGATGGTCTTGTTGATAGCTGGTCCATCTGAAGTTGACTCTAAGGGCTTGGCCTAGACTGTAGGACACAAATTTGACCCTGAATATACATGATGGGTCACATCCTAAGCTAGTGAAACTAGCCCAAATCAACTAGGGATCCAACAAAATACATTATAAAGTTTGAGGCTAAGGCTGAAGTGGGAGTTTTTCTAGGATACTCCCAAGTAAGCAAAGCCTATAGGGTTTTCAATAAATCAACATTAAAAGTAGAACAATCAATTCATGTTTCTTTGGATAAAACTAACATGTATTGCAAGGAGAAAGAAGTTTCTACCATTAGCAACTTACAGGTAACCCACCTGTGTGAGACATTGGATGGACTAAACCTCACCCAAGAGATTCCCACTCATCCCTCTCCACAGGTCATTAAAGACAGTGAAGAAGATGAAGCTGAAGAGCATGAGACTCAACCAACAGCAAATATAATCACACAAGAGGAATTTATTCAAAATGTTGTTGCACAACCAACTCCACCCACTGATTTTGTCACACATATGGATCACCCCAGATCTCAAGTAATTGGAGACATATCAGCAGGTGTACAGACAAGGCATCAACTCAACCAAGACTTGATGCATGCCTGTTTTCTCTCTCAGGTTGAACCTCTCACCATCCATGAAGCTGAGCAAGATCCCCACTGGTTCCTTGCAATGCAAGAGGAACTAAACCAATTTGAGAGATGTAGAGTCTGGGATTTGGTTCCAAGACCCCAAAACTATCCAGTTATTGGAACCAAATGGGTTTTCAGGAATAAGCTTGATGCCCAAGGAGTCATTGTGAGGAGCATGGCTAGGCTTGTTGCTCAAGGATATAGGCAAGAGGAAGGAATTGACTATGATCAGACCTTTGCACCAGTTGCAAGGTTGGAAGCTATAAGGATTTTCCTTGCCAATGTAGCTTTCAAGAAGTTCAAAGTCTTTCAAATGGATGTGAAAAGTGCATTCTTAAATAGAGTGCTACAAGAAGAGGTTTATGTAGAACAACCTCCAGGTTTTGTTTCACCGACTTATCCCTCTTATGTTTTTAGATTAAATAAGGCTCTTTATGGTCTAAAGCAAGCTCCAAGAGCTTGGTATGAGACCTTGACAAGTTTCTTATTAGAGCATAAATTTACAAGAGGAACTGTAGATAAAACCCTTTTCACTAGACATCATAAGGACCAAATTTTGTTAGTACAAATCTATGTAGATGACATCATATTTGGCTCTACAGATTCAAAATTGTGCAAGAGGTTTTCTGACATCATGCATTCTAAATTTGAAATGAGTAGCATGGGAGAGCTTTCATATTTCCTTGGTCTCCAAGTGAAACAACTCCCTGATGGCATCTTCATCTCTCAAGCAAAATATGTTAGAGAACTTCTAAAGAAGTTTGGGATGGCTGATGCCTCAGCTATGAAAACTCTTATGCCAACCAATGTTGTTGTGGACTCTGATATACCAGGAAAACCTGTAGATCAGAAAGTTTATAGGGGCATTGTTGGGTCCCTATTATATCTTACAGCAAGTAGGCCAGATATTGTGTTTGATACATGCCTTTGTGCTAGGTTCCAAGTGAACCCTAAAGAATCTCATCTTATTTTCTTAAAAAGGATTTTAATATATATAAAGTGTTATCCTGATCTGGGCCTTTGGTATCCTGCTGAATCATAATTTGAGTTAACTGGATACTCTGATGCTGTTTTGCTGGATGCAGGGTAGATAGAAAAAGTACTTCAGGAACTTGCGAGTTCCTAGGTATGAGATTAGTATCATGGTTCTGTAAAAATCAAACATCTGTGTCCACTTCAACTGCTGAAGCAGAATATATTGCAGCAGGCAGCTGTTGTTCACAGATGCTCTGGATACAGAATCAGCTTCTAGATTATGGGTTCAACTTAAATAATTCAACCATATTCTATGATAATACTAGTGCTATTGCCATAACACAAAATCCAGTTCACCATAGTAGGACTAAGCATATTGATATAAGACATCATTTCATTAGGGAGTGTGTAGACAAAAATAAGATTAAGCTTGTCTATATCTACACTGATTTACAGAAAGCTGATATATTCAACAAATATCTGGATGAGAAAAATCATGCTTTCTTTCTAAATCAGCTGGGGATGATCAATGGAGAAGACTTAGCTTAAGTTCTGTCTGCATTTGACGAATTTTCCAAAGTTCGTCGAACGGAGTTCGACGAACCAGGGAAAGTTTGAGAGATACTCGTCGAACGGAGTTCGACGAACTCTTTGTGAGTGAAACAAGTTTCGTCGACCAGCGATCGACGAACCTTGCTTCAGAAGATATTCGTCGACCAGAGTTCGACGAATTGTCTTCAAGTCTCCTGAATGAGTTCGACGGATTACTTATTATTAAATCACTTCGTCAACCTCAGTTCGAAGAACTAATGTTATTTTCGTGGAACGGAGATTGTCGATTCATATTCTGGAAAACCTTATATCTAGGTTTTCTTCGACCTCCATCCCGCGCTTTCTGTTCCCTTTCACTTGATCACCGTTTTCTCTGTCTATCTTTCAGGTGATCTTCATGGCGATTCCAGCAGGAGCTCTAGCCGCAATGAAGTTTGACACTAGCTTTGATGTCGACTTCGACTCATTCCAACACTCAGATCCAATCTTCCTCTATATTATAGAACTTCTGGAAGAATAGAATCTGAAGAACCAGATGACCACCAGGATAAAGTTGGCAGGAACAGAAATCAGGGAATGGGTCTATACTTCAACCACTTCTAAAGACAATATGATAACAGGATCAATCGCCAGTAACCCTGTTTCCTTAACCCCGCAGTTTTAACTGAAAAATTTGGTTTGACAAATGGCGAAGACGGCTTAGAGATTGATACTGAAGATTTTACTGTGATGCTCAATCTAATGGGTTATGCTGGTGACAACCCAAATAAACTGTTGAAGAGGCATTTGTCTGCAGCATACAAGTTCCTGGCAGACATTGTTGGGAATGTCTTGCTTGGCAAGCATACTGCCCATGACTATATCACAAGACATCAGTTCTTGGTCATGTGGGCAGTAATAAATAAGAAGCAAGTGGACTGGGCTCAGATCTTCTTTGATCTGATAAAGAAGAAAAATAACAAGAAAGGAGTGTGTTTTGGAAGGATCCTAGGGATCTTCCTCAAGGAAAAGGCTGCTGAAACACTGGTCTCCCAGACCATATTCATTAATGCCAGTAAAAGGATCACCTGTGCATTATTTGGCAGGTGGGAGATGACAATCAACTAGCCCACTAAGGCTCCTAACTCTTCCACCCCATATTTTGAAGGCACTAGGGCTGTTAACGCCACTCCCACACCTGCTGAGGAGATTCATCCCACTCCACCATCTCTTCCAGCACCCCTTCCAGCAAAACAACTCACTTCCTCTCTTATTCTTTCTTCAACACCTCAATCACCACAGCATACTCATGTGCCTACTCCACCTCCATCTTCCCCTCTTCAAGCAAATCACCAACCAACCCCTCCTGCTTACCCACAAGACACCTACATTCCTACACCACCACAGTCTCCACTTCCCCCACATTTATCCTCCATCCCATCTTACATCCTACCCTCAGACATTGTAATGCTAGATGCCACCCTTCCATCCTCATCACCATCCACTCCTCACATACATGCTGTTCCACCCTCCATTCCATCACTAGTTACTCCCTCTCCCACACCAAATGCACCATTATCTCTCACTTTCTCATTGGATCCCACTACCATATCCTCTATCCTCACCATCATCACCCCCCTTCTGAAATCCCTTCTAGCAGAGGCCATTACACCTCTTACTACCACTATTCAATCTTTATCTGCCCAAATCTCTGCTCTTACTGCTGCCCCCTCCTCAGCCAGGGGCCTGGCCTCAGTTCCCATTGAAACCAGGCAGGGGGAGATGCCTGATGATGAAGCAGCAGCAATAACTTCAGATACTTCAGCTCCAGCACCAGTAGATATTTCAGTCCCCACAACAACATATACAGATTGTATAAATACAGATTTAATTGATTTAATTGATTTTATTGATACTGATATGGACATTGATGAAATTGTTGGAGATTTTATCATCAATCCCACAGTTAATTTACAAGAATTGCTGACAACTTTCGATACTATATATATGCATCCTCCTTCAGCAACATTCACTAAGCCACAGTTGGCTATTGTGCCTTATACTTCTCCTGTTAGTCCAGTAGTTGCTAAGCAACTCTGTGACAGTTTTGAAATTCCAGTTTCTGCTCCAACCTCTGTAGTTATTCCATCCTCTCCAGAAGCTATCTCAGCACCCATCTTTGTGATGGATGACTCACCTATGCCAGATTTAGATGAGATGATCTTGGATGATATTGAAGAAGATAATAAGGCAGCAGCTGAAAGCTCTGTCCCAATTACTTCTGATGCTTGTACAGTCTCTTCTTTAACTACTACTTAAACTCCAGTTTTTGAAACTTCTGCTCCTTCTACAGAAAAGACTGTCATTGATGATAAAGCCTTGAAAGCATTGGATGCTTTATATGATAACCCTCAGGGTTCTAGCAGTGAAGATGATGAATATGATGATAAAGAAGATTCAGATGAAGAAGTTGCCAAGAAGAAGAAGCAAATGTTGTCAAAGAAGAGAAAGGCTCCTCCTCCTGCTCCTAAGCCCAATCCAACACCTGACACTCCCTACTACATCTTGCATAATGTTACTCCTTATAAGGGAATGCCTGCTTGGATGTGGATGTCAAAAAAATCAGCAAAAGGAGAGGAAAAGAAGCAAAAAATATTCTCCTCCACCAGTTCATAGATACAGAAAAGATCCACCTCCTCCACCTCCTCCAGTAGCTGGTGCCACTGGCTCTAGCTCTCAGGGATCTGCCACTATGCAAACCTATCAGAGACATCAAGGGAGATCCTTTGGAAGCAATCAACAAAGATATCATTCTTCAGGAAATAAACAACAGCAACATCAACAACATCAACAGAATCAGCAGCAACAGCAACAAATCTCTGCACAACAGAAAACTAAGAGTCCTGAAAGACCAGATTCACCTCCTATTCCTTTTGAGATTCCTGAAACAGCTAACACTGCTAAAATGGCCAGATTCCAGGAAATTGTTGGTCTATCCTTGATAAATAAAGCAAAAGCTAAAGGCAAAGACATATCAGAATATACAACTATGTCAAAATACAGGAAGGAAGAACTAAAAAGATTTGATAAAGCAAACAAACTGCTTAATGTTGATGATTACATGAAGCTCCATCCTAAAGCAGTTGTCCGCAGAACTACATCACTGAAGATTATTAGGGCAGCTGACATGACAATGACACAGGTACAGACCTTAAATCCAAATAGAGAAATTATCTTTACAAGGCCAGGAGAGAAGATAAAAGAAGACAAGTCCATGTAGAAGAATCAGAAGAAGTAATCTTTACTTTCTTTCAATTTCTTTCTGCATTTACTTTCAAACTATGTTATATGTTTAAACAAAGCCTATGTACATATATATGTGCTGCATGTGTTAGTAATTCTCTGCCAGATATATCTCTTTTTCTTGCTTTGTTTATCTGTATGTTTATGTTTTGAGTCTATCAGTGACCTCACCCAAATAGGGGGAGATTGTTGTATCCCTAGTTGATTTGGGCTAGGTTCACTAACTTAGGATGTGACCCAACATGTATAGCCAGGGTCAAATTTGTGTCCTAGAGTCTAGGCCAAGTCCTTAGAGTCAATATCAGATGGACCAGCTATCAACAAGATCATCAGAGACTCAAGACTTAGAAGATTTCAAGACAAGGTGAAATGAGTTCGACGTTCGTCGAACTCAGTTCGACGAAAGACGTTCTCAGCTCGACTATCTTGAGATATTTCTCTGAGCTGATCTCGACGATCTTCATTCTCTGTTCGACGAAAATTGGGACACTCCAACAAACTAAAGTCAGGGTAACTCTAAATTTTTCTAAGTCCAACTTCAGGCTTTGGTCGACGAACAATATTCTGAGCTCGACGAACTTGGAACTCAAGTTCACAACTTCTCAGGTCGACGAAGTCAACTTCTCAGGTTGACGAACTCAGTACTCTACTCGATGAATTCTGGAATCAGAGGATTTGTGTCGACACTTAGGGCATGTGTCGACACCAACTTATGTCGACACCAGAAAAACTTATGTCAACACCAGAAGATTTGTGTCGACACCAAGAATAATCAGTCGACACTCACCTGTGTCGACACCAGAAGTTTTCATGTCGACACACAGAAGATCAGTCAACACAGAATATTTGACTAAGTCCAGAACTATTGCTGATCTCCAGTCGACGAATGCAATTGTCAGCTCGACGAACTTAAGTCAGAAAAGGCAAAGGTTTTGAAGCATGCAAGTTATGTTATCAGCTCGACGAATAGAAGTTGTCTGGTCGACGAAAACAGAATCTCATCTCGACAAACTGTTAACTTAGCTCGATGAATTCTGTTATACGTTCGACGATTCCAGACTTAGCCATTTCCGGTATTCAATCCTCACTCAAATGTAATAATTCCTGACAGATTAAATGCTCAAACATTCTCTGAATGTAGCCGTTAGAGGAAGCATTAATTACAGTCTTCTTTAGGAATATTACTTGCAGATTTTCCACGGGACGGTTGAGGAAATGATTTAATGCTGATTATTCTCAAGGAGTCAGCATTAATTACAGAGGATTCAAATTTTTTTGAATACACACAGAAGAAAAGTAGATCGATATAAAGTAAGCAACACAGTGCTAGAACGTTAGAACAAGAAAGAAGATTACACTCAGTCAGAAAAACACAGAGATACAGATTGACTGGAGGATTTCATACAACACGAGAAAAGCTTCACACAAAAACTGATACTGAAGCTTGCAAGTGACAGGAAGTGATATTCATTCATTCAGAAGAAGAACAACTATACTATATCAAGAGTTTTCTTCTTCAACATTCTCTCCAGGACTTCCAAGCACAACAGATATCAAATCAATCAAGAAGATCCTGCATCACTACTTGTCCAGAACTCTGATTGAAGACCTATCACCCTATAGCAAAGCTCCAGATCTTCCCTGAAACATTCTACTTCTCAGGGGGAGTTGTTTGCTAACATCATTCAACATAATTCTTCTCTTTAATTGTTGACAGAGAAGACATAATCACTCTCTCACCCCCACCTGTACAAAGGTTTATCATCTCCCTTCAAAAGTGATTCCTGGTTGCAAGTCTCCTTCCAAAAGACTTGAGTTGGTTTTTGGGGACCTGATCAAAACCCATTAGTGTCAGGCACCTGATCAAAAACCTGAGTAGATTCCTACCAAGGGTGGTAGAAGAGTGGATGTACCCAGTTGAGGGGGAACCACTATAAACTTCTTGTGTCGTCTAGTTGCTTATGTTTTCTTTTTGTTCTTGATGTGTGGCTGTGATTAGGTTTAATATTATCTATATTTCAGTTTTCTATTTACTGCACATTTTCAGCTTACAGCAAAAGCTGTAACAGCACCTTTTTGAATTGGGACTTAATAAATTTTAAACATACTCTATTCACCCCCCCCCCTCTAGAGTATTATAGACCTAACCCTCACTTTCACGATCTATTAGATCAGTTGGTTGGGTCAACAGTATATTCGAAGTTAGATCTGAAATCCGGCTACTACCAATTAAGGATAAGGGAAAGCGACATCCCAAAGATAGCGTTCAGCACGCGGTTTGGGCATTACGAGTACACGGTTATGCCGTTTGGGTTGACCAATGCGTCATTCGTGTTTATGGATCTGATGAACAGGATGTTCAGAGAGTACTTGGACCGTTCCGTGATAGTATTTATTGACCATATCTTGGTGTACTCGTAGTGTGAGGATGATCACTACAAGCATCTGCATATGGTGTTGGAGACGTTGAGAAGGAATCAGTTGTATGCTAAGTTCTCCAAGTGTGAGTTCTGGTTATCCTCGGTAGCTTTCCTTGGTCATATTGTTAGTGGAGAATGGAAAGCTGTGGATCCGTAGAAGTTAGTGGAGATATTGGAGTGGCCTGTATTGACTACAGCGGCGGAAGTCTGGAGTTTTCTGGGGCTTGCCGGCTACTAAAGGCGCTTCTTAGAGAACTTCTCGCAGATAGCGCTACCACTCATGACATTGACAAGGAAGGATCAAAAGTTTTTGTGGTCGCTGGAGTGCGAGCAGGCTTTTGAGGAATTGAAGAGGCGGTTGACCACGACGCCTATTTTTTGTTCGCCGAGTGCGATCGAAGGGTTTGAAATCTATATTGATGCTTTGGGCAGTGGTTTGGGTTGTGTTTTGCTACAACATGGGAGCGCGATAGCTTATGGTTCACGACAATTGAAGGTTCACTAGAGGAATTATCCGGTTCACGACGTAGATTTAGCGGCCGTGATATTTGCTCTAAAGCTGTGGAGGCACTACTTGTGCGGTGTGAATGTCGATATTTACACCGAGCATAAGAGCTTGAAGTACTTGTTAGATCCAAAGGACCTGAACATGTGGCAGCGGAGCTCGATGGAGTTCCTGGGGGACTAAACCTTCGAGATACATTATGTGCCTGGGAAAGGAAATACAGTGGCGGATCCATTGAGTCACAGGGTTCCTGCGCGGGCCAGCAAGTTGTCGGTACATGATGAGAGTTTGGTCCGTGATTTAGAGGCATTAGAGATCTCTTGCGTCGATAAGCAGATGAGTGTTGAGGCGAAATTGTATTGGACAGAGGTGTAGTATGACCTAGCTCATAGGGTTCGTTGGGCTTTGGTTCAGGATAGCAGCATGAAGCAGATCTTAGATAAATCTTTGTGTGGGTCCAATTCCCAATTTGCTGTAGAGGATGGACTGCTAATGAGGGACAGTCGTCTATGCGTCCCTAGTGCGGATAACCTTCGGGTGGAGTTGATGTACGAGGCTTATCATACCAAGTACTCAATCCACCCGGGGAGCACAAAGATGTATAAAGACATGAAGAAGTTGTTCTGGTGGCCAGGATTAAAGAAATATGTAGCACTTTATGTGGCCAAGTGCCAAACATGTGCCTTTGTAAATGCGGAGTGCCAGAAGCCCAGAGGATTCTTGAAGTCCTTACCTATTCCGGAGTGGAAGTTCAACGACATTTTTATGGATTTTGTGCATGGTTTGCCAAAGTCGTAGAGGGAAAACGACGCCATCTGGGTGGTCATAGATAGATTGACAAAAGTGTCGCACTTTATCCAGAACAGGAAGGAACATCTGGTGGAAACGTTAGCCAAACTCTATGTGGATAATATTGTTCGATTGCATGGTGTGCCCCGTAGTATTGTTAGTGACCGAGATGGATGCTTCACGTCGAATGACTGGATGATGGTGCATAGTCTGTTGGGAACTAAGTTGAGTTTCAGCACAGTCTTTCATCCATAGACGGATGGTCAAACCGAGAGTGTCAACAGGATGATGGAGGACATGCTTCGCATGTGTGTCCTGGATTTTGGAAAGCAGTGGGAAGATCACCTATACATGGTGGAGTTTGCATATAACAACATCTATCAAGCAAGTATTGGAATTGCGCCTTTCGAGGCCTTGTATGGGAGAAAGGGTCGCACGTCGTTGTATTGATTGGAGACAGGCGAGTCGAAGGTTTTCAAACGTCAAGCGGTGGAAGACACCACTTCAATGATACATATAATTTAAGAACGGTTGAAGATCGCTCAGGACAGGCAGGCAAAATCCTATAATGCCAAGCATAGGAATGTGGAGTTCGGTGTTGGTGACTGGGTGTATTTGAAAATCAAGCCGTTTAAGGGTGTCTCGAGGGTTCGACGCCTGAAGAAGCTGAGTCTGAGATACCTTGGACCGTTTAAAATCCTGGAGTGGGTTGGTGAAGCAGTGTATCGATTGAAGTGTTAGTGGAGTTGAGTGGGCTACATGTTATGTTCCACATTTCAGTGTTGCGGAAATCGGTACAAGAGCCTTCGCAGGTCGTTGCGGTCGATCAAGTGCCTGTTCATTACAGTTTGACGGCAAACGCCAAGCCATTGTGCATTGAAGACTTTGAAGTAAAATGACTCCGCAACAAAGAAATCCGAATGGTTAAAGTCCGTTGGGATAACTGCGGACGTGAGGAGCTTTTATGGGAGCGAGTGCAGACTATGTTGGAGGAATACCCCGAGTTATTCCACTCAGGTAACATTTAAATTTTGTGTACCTTTACATAATTTCGGGATGAAATTATTTAAAGGCGGGAGATTTGTAACACCCTGAAAATTGTAATCAAATCGGTCGCATCCAAAGGAATTTTCGGTGCCTTAATAGCGGTACACGGCCTAGGACACGGGTGTGTCCAAGGCCGTGTCGTTCGCTGTATTGGCCGGCCGTGTCTAGAAAAGGACATGGCAGGAAACATGGCAGCGTGACACGGGCATGTGAAGCATGACACTGGCGTGTACATACCCGTATCACCACCCGTGTTCCCAAGAGACGTGTCGGTTGGCGTGGCGGTTACCTGTGACACGCCCCTAGGAAACGGGCATGTCAGGACACGACACGGGCGTATCAGGTTGAGACACGGGCGTGTCTTGACTCATATCCTTTTCTGTGCTCTACGATCCTGCCTGGATTGGGGCACACGGCCTGGGACACATCTGTGTACATGGCCGTGTTCGGCCCAGGATTGAGGAATTTTGGGCGGATCTGAGCCGTTCATTTTCTTTAAATAAGATCTGACGGCCCAGGTGTGTTCCTGCTTTGTTAAGACCGGGAATGGAGGATTAGTTCTTCATTTTCTCTTAACCCTTCTCTTTCTAAGGAGTTATAGAGAGGAGAGAGCAAGGAGGAAGAAAGAGGCGGATTCCGGGCGCCGACGGAGCGTCGGAGCTCCGAATCGAGAACCGAGACCGGATCCGCGGAGGAAATTCCCTTGCGAAGCTTTTCATCTGGATAGATTCCCATGGCGCAAAAGCAAACTACAAGGGTAATGATTCTCTACTTGAGCATGTGAAGCTCTCCTTTTGCATAAGGAAACCCACTCCCGTGAGTTTGCGGTGAGTGTGCGTTGTTCCTTGGGGTTGACGGGAATAGTCCCTCTTGTGTTGCATATAGAGTCCAGAATCGAACTACGGACATAGGCATTGTGTGTGAAGCCTACCCAGACGTGTTGGTCTGGATCGGTGATGTTGCATATTGTATGGTTTCCCGGAGAAGACTCCGTGCTTTGTATTTTCGGGTTTCTACACGGTAGATTGCAGCAGGGATCCTTGGGGATTAACTCCAAGGCGCACCCAGAAAACTGAGTGGAAACGTAGTTCTGCTAACTTGGCAGCCGGGGAGCCATCCTTGAACATAACTAGTTATGTGATTGTTTGAAAATGTTTTGGGATCCGAGAGAAGCTTGTCCCGTGCATACATCTTAAAGTGACTATGCGGAGTGAGCAACGAGCAAGTGGAATCGGACCTAGGCTATGTGGTTCGGTGCTAGAGACCCATAGAGGGACTGGCCATTGACATAATCAGGAGTCTTAGACAGTGGTCAGAAAGACTAAAAATGCTCACAATGTTGCCATCCCGGGGATGGTGGTGAAGCTACGGAATTGACCAGATTCACCGATAATGTGCCTTAAGTGCTCGCGGTGTTTGGCCGTGCGAACCTGCACCTGTGCCGAAGTATGTTTGTACTTTATTGTTTAGCTGGGCTAATGAAATGCAGGGAAGGAGCACCGCCATCCCGAGTAAGGGCAGGGTCGTTATAATTTGGTCGGCTTTGGCTGACCGTTACTTTGTTTGCCACCGTGCGGTGGAATGTTGCTTACAGGTACTGCGGAGCTAAGTACAAAATAGCGTGCTGAAGCCCATGTTGCTGAGTTGGCCCTCGAAGGCCAAAGTGAATTGTTGTTTCATTTCTGTCATGTGTGGCCGGCCTGCGAGCCGATGTATATAAACCATTAATTTATTAAGTAAACTCTTGTAAGGCCATAAGGCCACGTACTTTCAATGTATTTATTATTTCATTCCTATGGTAGTATGTGGACATTCATGATAATTGTTATGTAATTATGGGTTCTTTCCAACTGTTTAAAAGCTTCCGCTAGAATGCTCTGTGTTAAGGCGAGTAGTTATAGTTGGATTTTTGATATTCTTATATAACCCTTCCGACCGTATGTGGTAGATGGTGTCGGGTTCCAGCTAGACCTTCTGTTATATGCCATTTGACAGTTGGGTGTGTTACATGACCCACTAATTAACGATTTTTGGCGGTTTCGCTCCAATGTTCCCTGGACTTGAAGACGATGGTTCTGAACCTTAGACGCCCTAGGTCACGGCCATGTCCTAGGGGCGTGACCATTGAGCAAACTTGCCTATAAATTACAGACAATCCAGAAGCTGGGGAGGAGATTTTGGGAGTTAGAGTTCTGTATTTTACGCTTTATTTCATGCATTTTTCCATTTCCTAGTATAATTATTTTACTTTATAAGCGTTAAGTAGTTTTTCATATAATCTTGTCACTCTTTTCCCTATTGTGTAATTCACCCATCATGCTGAGTAACTAGACTTCTTTTAGCACTAGATCATGATGAACCTTGGAATAAAATAAGCTTTTCAACTTTATCAAATATGTCTAGTTCTTTACTTTACTCACTAACGATTTATCTTTTATTTTTAACGTGTAGAATTCATATTTCGCAGATATGATCTTCGGTCAAAGATTCGTATCATAAATGACCGAGAGGTTGCGGATACGAGGAGATCACTCAAAGATAAAAAGAGTTGATTGCACTTCCCGAGAGAGGATGACATAAATCTTCTAGTTTGAGTCAATTCCAATAGAGTGTTTCACCGCCTAAAGAAAGCTTAGGGGGTTCGCCTAGCCGAGAGGTCTTAATCGATCAACCTTAGGTTAGTCAAAAGCATGAGATCGAGAGAGACATTATTGTACTTTAGGAACCTCCACGGTCGAGTGAGTAATTTAAGAGTCTTGCGTACTTTATGTTCATGAAGGTCTATTTTAATTCAAGGGGATTCTAGATCAAGTGCCAGCTTTCGCATCATCGAATTTTCGATTAGTAGTTTAACCTTTTCTTTTCCGAAATTGCAAAACCAACTTTTGTCCTATAAGATAATAGCTCTTTCTTGTGATTACGAGTACTCAACGATCCCTGAGTCCTAATACGATATATTCTATACTATATCTCGATAGGTACGCTTGCCTATTTTGGATTATAGTTTGTATTATTTTTAAAACTATTAAAATTCTTCAGCAGGTTTTTGTCGTCATTGCCGGGGACTTTTCTTTGTTGATAATTTGAAAGCAAGGATCTTTTAATTTTATCATTTTCTTTTTGTTTTAAAAAATCAAAATAAAAAAATTTTTAATTTGTTTTTACTTTGTTTTTATCTTGGTGTATGACCCAAGGAAATCCGTCAAATCTACTTGATTTGGATCCAGAGTTCGAGCAAAGCTTGCGGCGACGCCTATGACTCTGTGATGTCAATTCTCCAGACTTGGTTGAGGAATCCATAGGTGACATTTCTTCTACTGCTTCTTCTTCTTCCTCCTCCTCTTCTTCTTCTTCTTCTACTTCTTCATCTTTTCAATTTTTTCTATTTTGGGTAACCCAAATCCAAATGTGGCCGATCAACGAACTATGTCCTATTATGCCCGACCAAATTTGGATGAGCCGCAATCAAGTATTATTCGAACCTCTATTGCGAACATTAACTTTAAATTGAAGCCAAGCATCATTTAAATGGTACAACAATATGTATAATTTGATGGGCTTCAAGATGAGGACCCAAACGCTCATATTTCTAACTTTTTAGAAAAATGCGATACTTTTAAAATTAATGCGGTTTCCGATGAAGCCATTCGGTTAAGGATTTTTCCTTTTTATTTGCGCACCAAAGCAATACAGTGGTTGGGTTCTCTACAAAGAGGCTCCATCACTACATGGGCCGAGATGACGGAAAAATTTCTCACAAAATATTTTCCGCCCGCTAAACTGGCCAAGTTGCACAACAATATTACCTATTTCTCCCAAGTTGATACTGAAACGTTATATGATACTTGGGAGCTCAGGGAATTGCTTCGTCATTGTTCGCATCATGCAATCCCCGATTGGTTGCACATGAAAAACTTCTATAATGGCGTCAATCAACAAACGAGGCAACATATTGATGTCGCCGCTGATGTAACGTTAAACAATAAAACACTAGCTACCACCCATGAACTTATAGAAGGTATGGCCATGAATACGTATCAGTGGAGTACACCCCGGTCTCGTCCACCTAAACCGGTCGGGGTTGTATGAAATCGATACGGTTTCAAGTTTATTTC
The DNA here is from genome assembly GCA_039583875.1 of Platanthera guangdongensis. Lineage (NCBI taxonomy): Eukaryota > Viridiplantae > Streptophyta > Magnoliopsida > Asparagales > Orchidaceae > Platanthera > Platanthera guangdongensis. The sequence continues at coordinate 64,019,203 of CM077165.1, forward strand.
TCCATGTTGAGAAACTACAAAAACAAATGGACGAGATGTCTGCTTCCTCGTCTACACCTACCTGTGAACCCCAATATTGGGAACCTTCCACCATCGCCGAACATGTGGATTACATGGGTAATTCGAATCGGCAACCTTATAATTCGGGAAATAATTTTTGTAACACTTATCACCCAGGTTTAAGGAATCACCATAAATTCTCTTGGAGTAATCCAGGGAACGCGGTATGCCCCCACAATACAATTCAACCCGGTTACATTCCGCCACAATCTCCCAAACCACATACTCTCGAGGAGTCTTTCCACAAATATGTGGATACTAATGATTCCAATATCCGCAATCTTACCGGATCTATCCGCAATTTGGAGAATCAAATTGGGCAAATAGCAAAGATGCTCTCTGATCGCCAACAAGGAGCATTGTAGGGCAATACAGATCATAACCCAAAGGAGCAAGTAAAGGCTATCAAGCTACGAAGCGGGAAGGAGGTACATACTTCTTCAAATCCGGTTGAACAAGAGGTAACAATTTCTACATCCCCTCCTCCTTCTAATACTTTTAATGAAAATAAAATTAAAGAATACCAACTGTCTCTTCCCTATCAGTCTAAAATGCACAAAGACCGGATGGATGAGAATCACAGTAAATTTTTAAATTTGTTTAAACAAATTCAAATAAATTTACCATTTTGCGAATTAATAGCACAAATGTCGAGGTATGCCAAGTACCTCAAGGATCTTTTAACAAATAAAAAGGAACTTGAGTATATCTCCACAGTTCAATTGAACGCGGAGTGTTCAGCGATTTTACTTAATAAATTGCCTAAGAAATAACCGATCTGGGTAGTTTTTGTATTCCTTGTCTATTTGGCGATTTATCATTAAAACATGCATTGGCAGATCTAGGCGCTTCGATTAATTTGATGCCTTATTCATTATTTAAAAAGTTTGGATTAGGAGAGCCTAATCCCACAAAATGAGCATACAATTGGCGGATCGGTCTATAAAATACCCTATGGGTATTATTGAGGATGTGCTTGTCAAAGTTGAGAAATTTATCTTTCCGGTAGATTTTGTCATCCTTGCCGTAAAAGACGACACCGAGGTTCTGCTTATTCTCGATCGCCCTTTTCTCGCCACCGCACGTGCCATTATAGATGTTAGTAACAGTAAACTTCTCTTTAGAGTCGGAGATGAAGAAGTTACCTTTACTATCGGATCCTCCACGAAAAATACGCTTGCTAATGACGAATCATGTTTCTTTTTGGAGTCTTCTCCCGATGAGGGCTCCATTTAATTTTTTGAAAATTTTTATTCACCTATTATTCATGACATAAATTTTGAAAGTTTAAATTTAATTTCTCATGAAATAAGTAATAACAATTTGGTCACACGCACACCTATTGTAGAAACTAAAGACTTAGGCAGTGACCGTTTCAAAACTTTGTGTGAGGAACCTCCAAGTTTTGAACTTAGATAACTATCAGATCATATACAACATTTATCTCTAATGGAGGGCTCCAAACTTCCCGTACTTGTGTCAGCTTATCTATCCGAGAAGCCCATAACATAGTAGCACACACCACAACGGACGAGCTCAATGATCATAAACAAATCGCTTGTAGGAGGAACCCCATGATTATCCTTTCTTTTTATTTTCATTTTCTGTTTGAGTTTTTGCAGGTTTGAAGGTTATTTGATGCATGACGATAGGTCAGGTTCGAACGTCAAGTTCATGTGATTCCTTCATGTCGGTAAATTTTATTTAGTTTATTTTATTTCTGTCAAAAAAATATAAAAAATATAGATGAAAAAAAATTCTGATACGTACACACCCATATCAAGGTCATGACATATGGGGAACGGGCTTGATAAAGTCGTGTTTTGTTCGTCTTGCGAAACACGAGATAGGTTTTGTCGAGCGCAGTTTTTCTGTTCGCCTTCTGTTTATGTCACGGCCATGACCTGCGGGTCACGGGCGTGACAGGTGCCGAGACTATTTTCGTCGAACGCAGTTTGTCCAGATCAACTTCCGTTAATGTCATGGCCGTAACCTTTAATGGTCACGGGCGTGACAAGCACAGAATCCCGTTCGACGAAAACCTTTAGTGGAAAAATGGAAATCTTCTATTTTTCAAGTCACGCCTGTGACATGCTATGTCACGTGTGACACAGGAAAGTCACCGCGATGACGTTCTCGGGAAACCCCAAACAATTTTTTTATCGTATTCAATTACATGCCCTAGGGTCCCGGCGTGACCCTGGGCCGTGTCAACCGAATTAGAGGCAATGACCCAGGTCAATGCCTTAGATTCCTCTTTTTATTAATTTTTATGTGACATGCCCCAAAGTCACGGGCGTGACTCTGGGGCGTGACCCGCGAATCTGAGGTAGGGAGCCTTTGATTCTTTTTTATTTTTTATTTTTTAAGTACACGCCCCGTGTCAGGGGCGTGACAGGGGGCATGACCGACCTGAAAAAAAAATCCTTTAAATTGGATTTCTCCCCCTTTGTTTTCTCCACACCATCCAGCCCTCTCCTTCCCTTATCTAACCTAAAAACCTATTTTCTTTCCTCCTTCCGCAATGCATCACAACCACCCTCACTCCACCGCTTCCTCCAAAGAGCATGCTGCGGATCGCGCCTCAGCAGAAGCCATGCTCCTTTTTGAAAACTCCACCCATCAGGATCGGAGCGATCGCCTACGAGCTAAACCCTTTGGCATATTCCGGATCTTGGATTGGGCGATCCTCGCGACTTTTGGAGCTGCAGATTTGGTTAGGGAATTTTTATCCACATCTGGATAGATTTCCCTCTTCTCCATTCTGGAGCCCAATTTCCTTGAGCTCACCATAGAGTTCTTGGCGTACTTTGAGTTCCATTGGGCAGAGATTGATGATTTCATAATCTTTCGCATGGGTGGGGTGATGCATCAGCTCACCATCCGCCAACTCAATATTGCCATGGGCTTTTGCTCGGTGGTCTTTTCCCATTCTCCTGCCTATCTCAATCTCCTTACTGATTTCCCTCCCGATTTCAACCTTCTCACCTTTTGGGCAGAACTCAGTAATGACACCGTGCCCTACACCCCTAAGAAATCTAAAGGCAGCCACCGCATTTCCCCTCTTGCGCATTCTTCCCAACCTTCTCACGTTTACTCTTTCTGGTCGCGGCGACTTGCATGGTGTATTGACTCTGGTAGATTTACTATATTTATATAGTATGTTTTACCGGGTCCCACTCAACCTTGGTTATATGCTCGTAATTTTCTTTCGGAACCAGGTCGAAAATGCAATGTTGGGAGCGGTGCACGGAGGGAACTTCATCACTTTTGTCGCCTTGCAGATCTGTCTTTTGGATTCACTTCCACGACTGAGCTGCGTTCAGATACCGCAAGTCATTCAGTTCCAGATCCTGCAGGCCCTCGGCCTAGCGCGACGACATGATGATGAGTTTGAGGCTATCCCCCCAGCGGTCGATGGTGGGGATCTCAATCATGATTTAGGTGTCGGACCCAGCGGTGCTCCTCACTCTCCCCATATTCTTCCACCACCACTGCACTCTACCACAGCTCCCGGTCCTCAAAATTATTGGAATCATCATTTTGGGTTGATTCACACTCGCCTAGACTAGATGCAGACTCATTTTGACGGACGTTTTACTCGTTTTGATGAATGCTTTGCCGTGTTGGATCAGGGTCACGCTTCTTCCGTGGCGCACATTACACGAGAGTTCACGGATCTGTGAACTCATTATCCGCCACTAGGAGGTGCTAGCGATGAGGAGTAGTTCTTTTCTTTGGAGTTGTAGTCGATTGTCTATTTCTGTATCTTTTATTTTCAGTTTCAATGTATCTTTTGTTTTTATTTAAAAAAAATATCAAAATTAAGTTTTGCTACGGTTATGTATTACAGGTACACCTTGGTGCTGATTTGACCTCTTCAGGGAAGTCTCCTTTTCTTTTCTTTACTTATTGCTTCCATTGGGGACAATGTATTGTTTAAGTATGGGGGGGGGGTATTTCTCAAGCAAAACATACAAAAAAATCATAAAAGTTTTTCAAAAAAATCATTAAAATTTTTCAAATTTAAAATTTATTTTTACTTAGTCTTCACAAAAATACAAAAAAAACTAGAAAAAAGAAGAACAAATATATCAAATATTTCCAAAAAATAGAAATAGAAATTAAATTTCTTAGAAAGGGACGTTTGTGATATCACCCCATTTTACCTCCTAATACCAGTGAGAGCACTTCACAGAGTATACCTCGGGAAGTCTGAGAAGTAACAAAAAAAAATTGGTTTAATTTTAAATTAGAGAAATCTTTATTTTTATATTTATTCACATGCGAAATCCATAGTATTCAACTTTTACATAGTATTTTTAAGAATTTGATGCTTTAATTGAATTTTGAATTTTGGAGTAGAACTGATGACCATGTTGTGTTTCTAGTTAAGTGCACATGTAAGTATAATTTATGTAGAATTAGAAATTCATCATACAATTAGAGTTCTTGTCTTTCTAAATGCGTAGAAATAGTTTATTTTACTTTTACTTTGAAACCGATAAAATCTAAAAATAATTTAGGAGAGCGTGTAGAAGTTTACTAGAGCGATATTTCGTGGATCAAGAAAGATGTATTCTTTCTCGATGTCTAAAACTTGCCCTCTAGCTATTCTCAAGACTTTGCATATGTTAAACTCATTAGCAAAAATATGATTTAGGCACTCCTTTTGGCAAGTTTGACCCTTTTGCACCCGTACCTAAACATTTTATCTTTGTTAAGCAAAATGAACCTATACCTTATCTTTTGTTTTAGCTCCACCAAACACTTTACCAAAACCTAAAAAGCATCCAAATTACAAACCTAGGACCGAGCTTGAAAATATATATACAAAAATAGTTTATGAGTGATTAGGAGCCATTTTATTTTGGTGGCTAATTGAGAAAAAAAGAGTTGATTTATTTTTCCTTCTCAAAAAATATAGATAAAAAAAATAAATATGAAAATAAATATAGTAAGTGGAAAAATCTTCAACATGTTAAGGAGAAGAAATAAAGGGATTTAGGAATTGGCATCATTCTTCAAGCCATGACAATTTATTTCTTTTGTTCAAGCTCTCTTTAGGTTTTGGTGTCTAGCCATAGTTTTTATCTTTGATTTTCCAAACAAAAAAAAACCTAAGCCTATGTTTCAACCTAGTTAAGTCCTATTGATTTGTGTTTATAAGTTAAACTAGTGTTGTGGTGAGAGTGTGAAAGGGCAAACCTATGTCCATCGACATTGATGGATTTCTTTGGAGGCTATTGATAGTACGTTTTGTAGTTAAAAATATTAGGGTATTTTAGGGGTTTTAAAGCACAAATCATGTCTTGTAAGTGCTTATATTGACCTCCTTTTGTATATATTATTGTCACTAATGCATTTTCTGCTTTTTGAAGGTTTTCAAGGCTTTCAGCCATTTTTTGTTGTTACACGCCCCAAGGTAACGCCCAACCCGGGCATGTACCTACGGCGTGTAACCCCTACACGTGTAACACCTACACCGGCGTGTTCTAGAGGCGTGTCCCCAAGTTCCGAGGAATCTGTGCTGCACGATCTTTTTCCCGCTCCACCGTCGCATCGAATGTGTCACGGCCCCCTTACACGACCGGGTCAGGCGTGACATATGGGCGTGTAATTCAACTATGATGCCTGTCACCTCCAGCTTTTAATTTCAGCAAAAAAAGTCGCACTGAATGTGTCATGCTACAGGTACACGTCTGACCCAGGCGTGTAATGGGGGCGTGTCCAAACCCGAAATACTCTATAAATTGAGCCCATCTCCAAGGGTTCAAAAGCCAGTTTTTGCAGTGAGAGGGGAGGTTCTGCCCTTTAGTTTTCTTGTAGTTTTCTTGTAATTCTCCATGCTTCTCCTCTACCTCCTCATTTTAAGATTTTTAATCTAGCTTAGTTTACTCTTTTTGTATTAGTCGTTGTAATTGCTTTGTAGCTAAATGTTAATTCTAGCATTTGTTTTCATTTTCAGCACTTATAATCTTCTATTTTCAAGTTCTAGCTCCCTTTCAGTGTTAATAAAATTTTTGCCCTTTTCTTTGTTTTCTTAATGCATTTCTACTCATCTCTCTTCCTCCACTTCACCATGAGTAACTAATCCTCCTTATACTTGATCTTGATGATCCGAGGTTTGAGTTGATTAAGTTATTGTGCTCTAGTTCGCTCTTTCTTTGTAAGGCTTAGACTTTTGATTTACTCTTGAAAAAAATCATGTTTTGAGTTATATCATCAATATATAATTTCCATATTTTTTTTCATTCTTAGCTTGCCGAGAGGCTCGTATCTTGAAGTGAACATTCAAGAGTAAAGAGAGTTGCACGCACCCCTTGAGAGAGGCAGACATTAAATCTCCCGGATTGTAGTGAAATACAATAGAGGGGTTCACAGCGTAAAGTGAGCTTCAGGTCTCCGATTTGGACGAGAGTTCGGTCGGACCTTAGTAAACTCAGGTGGGCACGACTTCGAGAGAAGAGTGTTCATGCGTATGAACTTCCACAGTCACGGTTTTTTACCTTATTAAGTTAGGGTTTATTATCGCATTTTTAATCAACTTTAGCCGAGATGATTCTCGATCGAGTGCTCTTCTTTATCATCGTCTTAACCACTCAGTGTAATCGCTTTTAATAGCTCTTTATTTAACCGCAAGCATTTCTCTTTTTAGCGTAATATTTCTCTTCTTAATCACATTTAGCTTTCTCTTAAACCCTAAACCCTAAACCTGCCTCTGATACCACTTGAAAGTCCACCTAGTGTCAGCTATGTGCACCTATGGGGGGGGGGAATAGGTGACGTGTGGTTCTTTTGCGGAATTTACGGATGTACCTGCACAATAAAAACAACAAGCACAGCACACAGAATACACAGCAAATTTATAGTGGTTCCCCGACTTGGGTACATCCACTTTCCCCCTTCGACCTATCTCCCCAACAAGGGACGACTCGGTCACTTCTCCAACGGGATTGAAATCCAATCCCTTCACTAACGGAAGGAGCCCTTCCACACGTGAGAGTCAACACTCCCACAAAACGGGTTGCACCCAACCCTTACAACACGGAACAAAGGTTCCTATACAATAAAATAAATGTAGAATGTACACGTGATACAAACTTCTCTTGGAGACTACGGTGTTCCTCTTTGTTCGACGACGTGTTCTTGAAGTCGATGAAGAGTCTACGACCTTGGTCTCTCTTGGAGAAGATCTCCCCGGAACCGGCGGCGGCACACGAGCGGCGGCTAGCTTCGGGATCGGCGGCTACGATGAAGAGCGGCTGCTGAACTTGGAGATCTAAACTTCGTAGCGAAGCAAGCTAGGTCTACCAACGGTCACTCTAGGATCAGTCGTCTCGATCGATTCGGACGGGGGAGTTTTTCCCGGTCAACAAATCGAGAGACAAGAGATCTCCGGATAGACGTGTGAGACTCAAGCTTTGCTAAGCTTCTGTCACCGGAGATCGGGAAGAAGATCGATCAGCGGCGGCGACGACTTGACGCGAGCGGCGGCGGCGGAGCGGAGCGATTTCGTGAATTTAGGGTTATGTCGCGGCTCGGTTTTCTTTCTCTCTTCTCCGTAGATTTACTGTTCAGAATACCCATGTATTTATACCCTGAAGATACAGCAATTTTGACCGTTTGTGGGACCCACAAAAGGAATCCCCAAATTCCGGTTCAAACTAGTCCAGAAGCAGAATCCGGTCCTGCAGCATTCTGAGAAAACGCCAAGTAAAAATCGGCGAGAATCGCAGACGATTTTCGACGAATCTGCGAGAATCACCAAGTGATTCTCGACGATTCGTCGAGAATCGTTTGTGATTCTCGTCGAATCACTTGTCGATTCTCAACGAATTTTACTTTATACATGGGCTGCTTGACCACTGGTTCGGCGGGAATCACAAGTGATTCTCGCCGAATCTTACTTGGCACCATTTTGAGATGGCCAGAAGGAGTCGGGGAGAATCACTGATGATTCTCGTCGATTCGGCGAGAATCACTAGTGATTCTCGCCGATTCGGCGAGAATCACTTGGTGATTCTCGTCGAATTTGCCTTGGACGATTTTTCGTCTTCCACCTAGGAGCTGCTCCTTGATCCTCCATGCTCCTTGTCTTCTCTTGCATATGAACGGCCCTGTACTTGAAAGTAAGTGCACTCCAATAGAGAGAGTACACATAGGCCAACACACTGATCTGCTCAACGAGGGATTACGTCGTGCAGACCCGTGTATATTGACCTACTGCACCCTGACATTGGTGTGCACTTAGTGTGGAGAAACTGCAAGTACAACTTGAAAAAGTTTCATCAAATACATTGTGAATTCATCTTAGCTTGACAGGGGGCTTCCTCAAATCTAGGTAATCATGGATACAATACCCAACAATCTCCCCCTATTTGACGAAGCCAAAACCCTACTAGCTAAGATGAATAACACCTATCAAATAATAATTATAGCATTTAAAAATTAAATATGCAACACAAGGGAATATATGCAATCAGAACAGGACTTGAGTCATTCACACATTCAAGAATATATATATATACCAAGAGAAATATATTCACATATAATTCAGAATTGTTCATATGACACTAATAATCATTAAACGTTCTTAAGACACAGTGACCAGCTATAACATAATGACTATTTGTCCTTAGCTACGTCACCCTTCAGAGTTTGAGCCAAGTACTTTTTGCTTTGCCTTTCCATGTATTCCTTGGGCTTCGGGTAGTACCTAGGAGGAGCAACTTTGTCTGGATCCTTGTTGTTTCTGAAGAAAATGTTGCGTTTTGCTTCAAACGTCTTGTGCGTCTCCCACTCATATTGGCTATATACCTCGTTTCGATTGATCTCTCCTCTTTCTTGTAGCCAGAAGGTGTCTAAGATTATATTCCTTGAGACTGGACTCCACCTTTCATTTCGTACATCCTCCTCATTCATTCGAATTCTCTTTGCAGCCTGTGTCTCCTTGGATGTCCCTTCCTGAACTTTCCTCTTTTCCCTGGCTTTAGCTAAAGCCTCCTGGTCAAACTTACTCCTCAGCTTAGATTTGGAGATGGCCCTAGCATCAGCTTTATCAGTGAAAATTTCTGCAGCACTTGTACTTACATCCTCAGCAATATTTACTTCCTCAGCAGCCTTAGAAGTCTCAGGAACCTGAATGCCGGCAGGTTGGTCAGGTAGGACGACGCCTAACGTGCCCAGTGCCTATTGTAGCATCCACTAGCAACTCTCATAGACGTATTTGCTTGATTGTGCAAAGTTTGCATCCATGCTTTCTTGGAGCTCGGCCAGCTTACCGATATACTCCTTCTCCCCCTTTTTGGCTTCGTCAGCTATGCAATTGGCATATGAGTGCAGAGAGTCATCAATATGCTTAGTTGTCTTGCTGAATTCAGTGATTAGGGCCTGCTGATTTGCATTTAAGGTTACCATATTACCATCAAATTTCTGAATATTGTTGGCTACAACGTGTGCGTTCTGATTTACAACAGCCAAAGTATCAGTACTCTTTTTCAAACCGGCCATTAAGAGTGTGACAGCTTCGCTGGCCGCGGTATACTTTTCTTCGAATTTCTTCTCCATCACATCCAGTTTGTGGTTGATTTCCACCATATTCTGCAGCATGAGATCTTCAGAAGTCTTGATCTTTTTCAGCAGTGTTTTCTGAGCTGTATCAAAAGAATCTTTAAGCTCGTTCACTATTCCTTGAATGACATTGATGGTGTGAGTGGCCAGCTCATCTCGCAACGGTATGGTCTGAGGTACTTCTTGCCCTTGCTCGTGCTCTGCAGCAGATGCATCGGTAGAGCTGGATACAATCACAGCCTCTATAGAAGGAATGTTGGCGGCCTCTTGAGGTTTATCAAACTCCCCCTCCACTGGTACAGACTTATCAGATGGAGGTTCAACGGGATCCGGAGTCTCCAACACTTCATGGTCCTCATTCTCATCGTCCTCTCCGTCCTCATCCAAAAATTCATCCATATCAGCAGCTTCTTCCACTTCTTGATCAGCAGTGTCCAGTGCTTCAGCTTCAGTTCTTTGAGTGTTTCTGTTCAAGCCCTCCTCATCCTCCAACTCAGGTTCACTTACTTCATGAATTTCGGCCACCGCATCCTTGGCCACCTGGGCGATTTCAGATATTATATCCATATGAGTGGGTAGAGTCTCCCCCTCGATTCCTGCAGGCACAGTATCAGGAATTTCACTAGGGGAGGCTGCTGGAGATACTTCCTCTTGCTCTTCCATAGCAGGCTGCCCGATGCGTCGCTCCCATCGATCAAACACAGTAGCATCCATCTTTTTCAAGTAATGGAGAGGAACTCCTTTGCTCATGTCGAATATGTCTCCGTTGAGCTGGTTGAGATATAGACTAATGATGCGGCCGAAGCTTGGAGTGCCCAGAGTGTCCTTGATCTTTTGGAACAGCAACTCCCCCCAGTTGAACCTCTTTCGGCAGACCACAGCTATGAGAATTTTGAACATATCTCCGGAGATATGATCATGGGAGCCTGGCTTGCAGATGAGTACTTTTCCTATGACGTCAGATAGGAGCTTCCCTTCTTCATTCATCTCTTTTCTCTTTACTGATCGAGTGCCTCTTGGAAGACCGCAGAACAAGAGGGTTCTGGCTTTGTCCTCGTCCTCCAGATAATCTTCCTGCTCCGAACTTGAGAGCTGCAGGTAGCGAGTTAGCTTACTGGCAGACATCTTTACTTTTGTCCCAGCCACCTTGCTCTTGATGATGGAGTCTCTATCTCGGAGTCTTGCGGTAGAGAAGAACTCCAGCACCTCTTTATCCAGGACTTTGCAAGGGTGCTCCAATATGAAGGTTAGCACGGCCTCTTCCAGCATGAGAATGATATTCCGGAACTCGTCCGAGGCATGACAGACTCCAGTGCGAACCAGCTCGCAGCCAGAAATCAAGCCTGCAGTAGTCCTTGGAGCCATTGAAGATCTAGAGAGAAGCCCTACTCTAAGCATTAGTGAACATTCAAAAAGAAAGCATCACTAGTGAGCGCGTCCAAGTGCGGTTGAGGAGAAGGTTACCTAAGGACTTACACGGAAGAGAGTTGATGAGCTTCGGGAAGATCTTCGGTGGAAGGAAGAGTATCCTGTGGGAAACACAGCAGCGATTCACTCACTTCGACGAGAGCGTCGGAGGGCTGCGGGTTTCGGCGAGAGTCGTCGGGATCCTTTCGAAGAGAACTTTGCGAGACCCTAGCGGGAGCGTAGGAGGAGACCTCACGAGCTGCTGCGAATCGGCGGAAGAACTCCTGCGGGTTGCGGAGAATCGGCGAAGCTCCTGCGGGTTGTCGGGAGAGTTCTTGCGGGAAGAATCAGCGAAGCTCCCACTGTGGTCACCAGGGTGTCGGGGAACTTGTTGCAGCGTGACGCGGGAGTTGTGAGGAAGGCAAAGGGTTTTACGGGATTTAAATGATTCGGCTTTGTCAAATTCGGCGAGATTCAGGAGATTTGGTTAATTCGGCTTCTGATACTATGTATCTGATTCGAAATTGAGGGGTCTCTTGACTAGGGATTTTCACATTTGAGAAGCTTGCAATATTTTAGAAATTTTCCGATGTCAAGTCAATAAAAAGAATGATAAATACAAGTATATTCTAAAGTCAATCTATTTGAATTTTACTGAGGTTTTTGCAAAGTCTTCTTAATGTCAATTGTATGTTGTCGAGATTTACAACGACATGTCTTCGTTAACCCTTTATTGAGGTGTAAAGGTTTGCATGCATCGAGTTAACCAATCCTTAGACGTGCATACATACACTAATATACAAAGAAGGATCTGTATATGATGATATATATAAGTATATATTTTTTTTTGAATGAGGATCCATTATGACACAAGTCCTTGAACTGATCAAAATTACCTGGGATTTTGAGAGTCATCGTCTTAGTCCCACAGGTAGAACACATTAGTAGCTTAAAGTGAGTATGCTCAACAGGTAGCACATCTGTTATTGCAGACGCTTGTTCCAAGTTAGCCTTGAGCCACCTACTGTCCAGATCCCATCGTATTTACGGGGACCTAGACTACCCTGCAAAACAGAATTACTTCACCTTAGGAACCCAAATCATATTGGGTCCTAGGTTTCTATTAGCATAAGCACGCAACTGCCTTCCTTCAGAAAACCTGTCTGGAAGACTACCTCTGTCCCTAGAATGTGGATAAGCCCTTGCTGTGGGCACAGAGGGGTTGTGCCAACAGTCAATGGCAAAGTGCCCCACTTTGCCGCAGCACCAACAAGGGTGAATGTTGTATCGCCTTTTTCGACCTGATCTAGTGACTGATGAAGTCACGGTCCTAGGTCTATGCGGGATAGGGCATGTTCTTGTCACACAAATTCCTCTTCCATCGTGACACGAGGAAGGGTGGAACGAATGCATGATGTGAGCGTTATGAGGCCGAGAAGGTGGTGCCATTCTTTCAGGCATCTCCCTTGCTGAGGCCCCATGAAGCCTGACATCATGACTTCTATCCTCCCTATCCCGTGTCCTCGAATGGTGAGAGGTCTCCTGTGAGCTGGGACATGCAGATCCACACTTTGTTGTAGCAGTGGCTGTGAATACAAAGGGCTCAGAATGAGCCTTAGGTATTCTCTCGTGGGTGGCCATGCCGGCCCTTGCACGCCGGGTGTCTCCACATGGGGACAGATCATCCTTGCAGTGACCACGACTATTCCTGTGGTCATACCTGAAGGCATGATGAGTTGCCTTCCTGCTTGGAGTGGGGGGTCGGAATACCGTTTCCCCATTTCTCCATCCCTGAATAATCCGGGAAATCCACCCGGTTTCTTGCTTTCTCTTTATAGCATCAACTTTGGAAAAGTTTGATACTATACGTTTCTCATTATCTAGACTATTCTCTAGAGCTGAGATCTTAGAGTCCTTGACCTTGTTGGACGCCAATTGGAGAACCAACAAGATCTTCAGTCGAGCAATCTCTCGAGCTTGTTCCTCAGCAAGTAGATTGCTTTCCTGAAGGGCTCTCTTCAGGGAATCAGTATTTTCTGGAGGAAAGCAGTTTCTGTCTTCAGAAAAGTCGAAAGATATGGGGCAGGATGAAGATGATACCTTCTCATCTGAGTTATTATCATTAGAATCAGTGACCAATGTTTCGTCCTCGTCGGAGCTGCTTTCCTCACTATCTTCTTCAGTCTCTGAAAAGGATACTAGAGCTCTGATGCAATCCGAAGAATCCTTGCATTCATCTTCAGAAGTGAGGACCCCCACATATGCCTCATCCTCTGATTGGCAGCATATTTCAGCTTTCTCTGACCCCCCCATCAGCTCTGAGATCATCATCCACAGAGATTTATCCGTTGTACATTTTTCCAATCTAGAGCGAGAGGCTCCAGACCAGACATCCATGATAATTTGTCGAATCCTCTCGTCCAAGAGAAATAGAGATAGTTCCATCTCAGACATCTCAGCAATGCCCATGGGCACTTGGATCCCAGAGTCGGAGGTCTTCATGGGGATAAACGGACCCTCTTACAGGATGAGGGATGCTCGTGGATCGATGGCATCCAGGTGAAATAACACTCTCATCCTCCAGATGGGATAATAATCCTTTGTGCATGCAGGGAGTTTGAGTGGCAATACGTCATAATACAGATCCATGCTTCTGACACTGGTGGCAGGATTCTACTCAAGGTGTTAACCTTTTTGAAGAGTAACCTCCCTCTGATACCACTTGAAAGTCCACCTAGTGTCAGCTATGTGCACCTATGGGGGGGGGGAATAGGTGACGTGTGGTTCTTTTGCGGAATTTACGGATGTACCTGCACAATAAAAACAACAAGCACAACACATAGAATACACAGCAAATTTATAGTGGTTCCCCGACTTGGGTACATCCACTTTCCCCCTTCGACCTATCTCCCCAACAAGAGACGACTCGGTCACTTCTCCAACGGGATTGAAATCCAATCCCTTCACTAACGGAAGGAGCCCTTCCACACGTGAGAGTCAACACTGCCACAAAACGGGTTGCACCCAACCCTTACAACACGGAACAAAGGTTCCTATACAATAAAATAAATGTAGAATGTACACGTGATACAAACTTCTCTTGGAGACTACGGTGTTCCTCTTTGTTCGACGACGTGTTCTTGAAGTCGATGAAGAGTCTACGACCTTGGTCTCTCTTGGAGAAGATCTCCCCGGAACCGGCGGCGGCACACGAGCGGCGGCTAGCTTCGGGATCGGCGGCTACGATGAAGAGCGGCTGCTGAACTTGGAGATCTAAACTTCGTAGCGAAGCAAGCTAGGTCTACCAACGGTCACTCTAGGATCAGTCGTCTCGATCGATTCGGATGGGGGAGTTTTTCCCGGTCAACAAATCGAGAGACAAGAGATCTCCGGATAGACGCGTGAGACTGAAGCTTTGCTAAGCTTCTGTCACCGGAGATCGGGAAGAAGATCGATCAGCGGCGGCGACGACTTGACGCGAGCGGCGGCGGCGGAGCGGAGCGATTTCGCGAATTTATGGTTATGTCGCGGCTCGGTTTTCTTTCTCTCTTCTCCGTAGATTTACTGTTCAAAATACCCATGTATTTATACCCTGAAGATACAGCAATTTTGACCGTTTGTGGGACCCACAAAAGGAATCCCCAAATTCCGGTTCAAACTAGTCCAGAAGCAGAATCCAGTCCAGCAGCATTCTGAGAAAACGCCAAGTAAAAATCGGCGAGAATCGCAGACGATTTTCGACGAATCGGCGAGAATCACCAAGTGATTCTCGATGATTCGTCGAGAATAGTTTGTGATTCTCGTCGAATCACTTGTCGATTCTCAACGAATTTTACTTTATACATGGGCTGCTTGACCACTGGTTCGGCGGGAATCACAAGTGATTCTCGCCGAATCTTACTTGGCACCATTTTGAGATGGCCAGAAGGAGTCGGGGAGAATCACTGATGATTCTCGTCGATTCGGCGAGAATCACTAGTGATTCTCGCCGATTCGGCGAGAATCACTTGGTGATTCTCGTCGAATTTGCCTTGGACGATTTTTCGTCTTCCACCTAGGAGCTGCTCCTTGATCCTCCATGCTCCTTGTCTTCTCTTGCATATGAACGGCCCTGTACTTGAAAGTAAGTGCACTCCAATAGAGAGAGTACACATAGGCCAACACACTGATCTGGTCAACGAGGGATTACGTCGTGCAGACCCGTGTATATTGACCTACTGCACCCTGACATTGGTGTGCACTTAGCGTGGAGAAACTGCAAGTACAACTTGAAAAAGTTTCATCAAATACATTGTGAATTCATCTTAGCTTGATAGGGGGCTTCCTCAAATCTAGGTAATCGTGGATACAATACCCAACAAGCTTCGATAATATAATAGTTTTAGTGTGAGTATGATTACTCGACGTTTCCCAAATTTTAATACGACACTTGTGTCCCCTAGCTGCATTTCGATAGGTATACTTGCCTCGTTGGATTGTTAGTTAGGTTTTTCTTCTCTTTGCGAATATTATCTCACCAAGTTTTTGGCGCCATTGTCGGGGAACAACTTTTGTTGATAATTCAAAAACAAGAACCCATTACTTTTGTCATTTCTCCTTCTCACCATCTTTCTCAAATTAAAAATCCAAAAAAAAAATTAACGCACTTAATAGAAACCTATATCACAATTTTTTTACGCCACCTAACTCTCTCGAAAAGGGCAATGTGGCTTTAAATGCCACTATATTCTCTAGTACCTTGTGAACCCTTCATCGGGTAGCCCTTGGGAAGTTCTGGGGTTAAATCAGAAATAAAAAAAAATATATTTCAAAAAAATATATAGTAACATTTTTTTCAAGTTTATTTTTCTCTTTCTTCATCTTCCCTTTTTCTAGTGCATGAACCGCGAAAATCCGTCGGATCATTTGGACTTGGACCACGAAATTGAGAGTACTATTCCGATAAGATCGCGATTTCAAGGCCCTAATCACCAAATACCGGTTGAGGATTCCGAGTCATTTTCTACCCTAAGAATGGAAGAACCTATCGTAGAAGAATCCATCCATAGGCCTTGTCCTATTATGTACGACCAAATCTAGAGGTTAAAAAATCAAGAATAGTTCGCCCTGCTATAGCTAATAATAATTTTGAACTTAAGCCTAGCATAATTCAAATGGTACAGCAGTATGTGCAATATGCCGGACTTCAAGATGAAGATCTGAATGCGCATATAGCAAGCTTTCTTGAGATTTGTGACACCTTTAAAATTAATGGTGTTACAAATGATGCTATTAGGCTAAGACTCTTCCCTTTCTCCCTAAGAACCAAGGCTAAGCAATGGATGAACACTACCAAAAAATAGCATCACCACCTAGAATAAGCAAACTGAAAAATTTCTGGTGAAATATTTTCTGCCGGCTAAACCGCAAAACTTAGGAATGATATTTCTGCCTTTGGACAAATAGATTCTGAAACTTTGTATGAAACCTGTGAAAGATTTAAAGAACTCTTAAGATGATTCTCCCATCATGCGCTGCCTGTATGGTTGCAAGTGCAGACGTTTTATAACGGCCTAAATCAAAGCACAAAACAAATGATAGACGCAGCTTCCGGTGGTACCTTAAACCACAAAATCGCGGAACTAGCTCTTTAGCTTTTTGAGGACATGGCCATGAACACATATCAGTGGAATGTGCCTAGGATCCGCCCAAACAAACCTGCAGGTATCTTTGAAGTAGATAATATCTCACTGCTAGCTCTGTAAATGGAAATTTTAAATAAAAAGATAACGGAGATGAGTGCTGCCTCTGCGCCTCAAGTATGGGAATCTGCAACTCCTGCTGCCGAACAATTAGATTATGTTAATAATAAGCGTAGAAATGCTTTTCAAAAATTTTCTGTTGCTAATTTTCATGCTCCGGGTTTCGCTTTTCCGAATAGTTACAATCCCACATAACGTAACCACCCAAACTTTTCATGGAGTAATCCCTCGAACGCAATGTGCCCGCCGCCACAAAATGATTTTTTTGCACCACCACCACCGCCTCAAAATTTTCCAAAACCTTCAAGTTTGGAGGAGATGTTTTCAAAATATATGAACGTTAATGAAGCTACGTAAGAACCCTAACCGGGACTGTTAATAGTTTAGAGAATCAAGTAGGTCAACTCGCAAAAATTATTTCTGAGCGACCCGCCGGGTCTCTTCCTGCCTACACCGGGCCCAACCCGATAGAGTAAGTGAAAGCTATAACTCTTCAGAGTGGGAAGCAAGCTGGTATGGTTAGCAAATAGCCCGAGGCAAGCTCCGCCTCCATTTTAAAAAATCAAAGCTTCGCCCACATTTTAAAAAATCAACCCTCCGCCGAGAAAATTTTTATCATTCCACCTCTACTGAAGAAGAAGTTATCACCTGTCTCCCTGTTAAAGAAAAAGATCTCACTCCACCACCCATCTTTAAAAATATTTCAACTCCACCATACCCTTCCAAACTTAGCAAGCAACGTCAGGATTATCAATACTCCCGCTTCCTAGAAATATTTATGCAAATCCCTTAAATGTAGCCTTGCAGGAAGCAATCTCACAAATGATAAAGTACGCCAAGTAACTTAAGGACCTCCTGACTAATAAAAAGAAGTTAAAAAACTTATCACATGTCAAACTAATTGTCGAGTTCTCTACGGTCTTAACAAACGGTTTACCAAAGAAGATCAAAGACCGGGTAGTTTTTCTATTCCATGTGTCTTTGGTGATCTTTTTGTCAAGCACGCATTGGTCGACTTAGATGAGAGTATCAACCTAATGCCCCTCTCATTATTCAAGAAGTTAGGAATTATTAGCCTCAACCCCACACGCATGAGTATCCAGCTCGCTAATAGATCCGTGAAATACCCGTTACGAATTGTGGAGGATGTCTTGGTTAAAGTCAACAAATTCATCTTCCCGGTGGATTTCGTCATATTGGACATCGAAGAAGATGTCGATGTTCCCTTGATCCTTGGCTGACCCTTCCTTGCCACCTCCCAAACTATCATTGATGTAAGTAATGGTAAGCTCTTCCTACGAGTAGGAGACGATGAAGTGACCTTCTCTATCACCCCTTCGATGAAGAACACCCTAGAAAATGACGACTCAAGTTTTTTCTTAGATGCCTTAGGTGAAGAATCTTCCTACTACATTTCTAAAAGTAAAAATAAATTTTCTGATTTTTGTTCTTCCTCTACTCTTCCAAATGAATCTCTACAAGAGACGGCCAAGGCGGCGGAGTCCACCCTTTCCAATTCTTCGTATAAAGTAAAGGTCTACGAAGACATTGTTTTTGAAAATGAGAGAATTTCCAAAACATCGTATGAAGACCGCCCCCCCCCCCCCCACCCACCCTGGAATTAAAGGAACTACCCAAACATCTTAGGTATACCCTCTTAGAATAGGATTCTAAGCTAACAGTAATAGTTTCGGCCGACCTAACTGAAGTGCAAAATGATAAGCTCCTACTAGTGTTACGTAAACATTGTCGAGCTATTGCCTGATAGATGGCTGATATCAAGGGCATAAGCCCATCTTTCTACACCCATAAAATCCTAATGGAAGATAATTCGCGTAATTCAATCCAACCTCAGCGCCGTATAAATCTAAATATGAAAGAAGTTGTACAGGGCGAGGTTATGAAACTCTTAGACGCTGGAATTATCTATCATATATCTGATAGTTAGTGGGTTAGCCCTGTCTAGGTAGTGCCAAAAAGATGAGGGATAATTGTAGTTAGTAATGAGAATAATGACGTAATCCCGATGCAGACGGTGACGGGGTGGCGAATGTGTATTGACTATCGTAAGTTAAATGATGCCACCCACAAGGACCACTTTCCCTTGTCGTTCATCGATCAGATTTTAGAACGACTATCCGGCAATAGCTTTTTCTGTTTTCTCGATGGTCTTTCAGGGTACTTTCAAATCCCCATATCTCTCGATGACCAAGAGAAAACAATGTTTACTTGGCCCTTCAGCACCTTCGCTTACCGAAGAATGCCATTTGGATTATGCAAAGCCTAGCTACATTCCAGTGATGTATGCTTGCAATCTTCGACAAGTACGTATAAAATAGTACGGAGGTATTTATGGATAATTTCTCCGTCTTCGGTGATGTCTTTGATAGTTGTTTAAAAAACCTCGAAAAAGTTTTAGAAAAATGCGAAGAATCAATCCTTGCCCTAAATTCGTAAAAATGACATTTTATGGTGAGGGAAGGGTTATCTTTGGGTCATAAGATTTCTGCAAGAGGAATTGAGGTAGACGTATCTAAGATAGAAGTTATTGAGACGCTGCCACCGCCTACGAATGTCAAAGATATAAGAAGTTTCCTAGGACATGCTGGCTTCTACCACCGCTTCATAAAAGATTTCTCCAAAATCACCAAACCCCTTACTCATCTTCTGGAAAAAGACACCCCGTTTATCTTTAATGACCTTTGTCTATCTGACTTTGAAACAATAAAAGGAAAGTTAATTAATGCCCCTATGATGATAGCTCCAGTCTGGTACATTCCCTTTGAAATTATGTGCGATGCAAGTAGTTTCGCAGTGGGAGCCGTATTAGGACAACAAATATCTAAAAACTTCCACCCCATCTATTATGCAAGTAAAACACTTACATCGGCACAAGAGGAGTATACCACAACCGAGAAGGAGCTCCTATCTATTGTTTTTGCTTTTGATAAATTCCATCCTTATATTACTCTTTCCAAAATTAACGTTTTTACGGACCACTCGGCCCTCAAGTATCTTCTTGCTGAGACGGATGCCAAGCTACGCCTGATTCGCTGGGTCTTATTACTCCAGGAGTTTGACTTTGAAATCCGTGATAAGCGAGGAGCAGAGAATTTGGCCACCGACCATCTCTCACGATTAGATAATCCGTATATAAAAAAATTAGATTAAAAATCTTTTAATGATTTCTTCCCCGATGAGAAGTTGCTTTTGATTAGTACATCTCCTTCTCCTTGGTTTGCACACATAGCTAACTATTTAGTGGCATGTGTTCTCCCGAAAGAGTTATCCTATCAGCAAAAGAAGAAATTCTTTTCTGAGTTGAAGAACAATTTTTGGGAAGACCCGCATCTTTTCCGAGTCTGTGCAGACCAAGTGATAAGGAGATGCGTCTCTTTTGAAGAAGGATTAGATATTTTAAAACATTTGCATGAAGGACTGACTGGTGGTCACTATCAAGCTGCTCGCACCGCCCACAAAGTGCTTTGCGCGGGTATTTAATGGCCTAGCCTGTTCAAAGACGCGCAAGCCTTTCTCTATTCAGAACGCCACGGGCCATCATTAGCGATAGGGCTTCACATTTTTGTAACTCGCAATTTTCAAAAATTCTTATTAAATACGGCATTACACATAAGCTTTCAGCTGTCTACTGCCCCCAAACTAACGGACAAGTCGAAGTAGTAAATAGAGAGCTCGAAAGAATTTTAGAAAAGATTGTTTCCACATGTAGAAAAGACTGGTCAACCAAATTAGACGATGCTCTATGGGCCTACCGAACAGCGTACAAAACCGCTATCGGTTGTACACCATATCGGTTGGTTTATGGAAAATCGTGTCATTTACCCGTAGAATTAGAACACCACACTTTTTGGGCCTTGCGATTTTTAAATTACGATCCCCACTCTGTCGGTAATTTTCGAAAATTTCAACTTAACGAACTCAAAGAGTGGCGCTCTAATGCATACAAAAATAACAAATTTTATAAAGAGCGAGCAAAACATTTTCATGACAAGCACCTAAGGCACCCAAATACCTTCAAGCTGGGTGACCGAGTTCTTTTATAGAATTCACGATTACATTTATTTTTGGGTAAGTTAAAATCACGATGGTCTGGGCCGTTTACTGTTAAAGAAGTTTTTTCGTATTGTACGTTTTTAATTTCGCACCCTAATAAAGGTGATTTCAAAGTGAATGGGCACCATCTTAAACTCTATTTTTCTGGTGATGATGATGTTAGTCCGAACAATGTTAAGTTTCTTCTGCATGAAATTTAACTAACTTCAAACCTATTTTTTTGTTAAAAACTTTAAATATTATTTTGTACAATAATCTTTTGGACAATATTCTTTTTGGTCGAGCTCAAATGACCTTTATAAACAAAGGGCGCTCTTGGGAGGCAACCCAAATTATTTTTTTTGTTTTCTTTATTTTACACTTTTTGCCCTGGACATCTCCGCATGTTGAAGCTTCTGCGATCGCCACCTCCAATGCTACTGAATCCATCACAAAGTCCAAAGAAGATATGTCATATGTTCCAAAGCGCAAGCATGGGGGAGTAGCATCACTCAACATTCGCGACACATAAATCCGGGGAAGTGCCTGTTTTTCAATTCTGTACTTTTATTTATGTTTTAATTTTTCTCTCTCTCATACCCCTCCTTTCTCAATGGAGGACAATGTCTATTTTAAGCTTGGGGGATGGTTTTCTCCTTCTATTGTCTTTATTTTTGTTTCCATTAAAAATCAAAATCAAAAAAATTTATATATCTTAAAAATACAAAAAAAGTGAATATCTCAAAAATCCAAAAAAAATAGAATATTTCAAAAATATATATATGTTACTTTAAACTGATTTTGGTATTTCAATAGCACCCCCTGCTTTTGTTTTGTTTTTCTCAAAATTCCATATAAATAACTTAGCCAATTATAATCTTTCTAATCATTCTTTTTAATTATGTTTCACAAGTAAAATGTTGGCCTTATCGTGTTTCTAATTCACGGTAGCATGTTAACCTGAAACATTTTTCTAAAACTTGAATTTTTATTATGGTTTTCGTTCTTTATTTTCTTTACTTTCTCGAAAATCTTTCATCCATTATTTTCCTTTTCATTTTTAGATAATTTTTGTAATGCCAACTTTTGATTGGCATAGTAGATGTGAACGATCCAAGACGCATATTATTTCTATTTTCAAGATAATTTAATTAGTCTTCTTTTATTATCTAGGACTTGCTTTTTGAAAATTTTCAAAACTATGATTTAGATAAATTTTAGAAGCATGAAAATGATTTACGCCATTTTTATTTTCGTTTGAGCCTTCTTGCCAACCTAAAAAATCTTTCCCTAGTTAGCCGGTTTTGAGCCATTTTTCCTTTTCCAATTGATTAGCTCCACTTATCATTTAATTTTCAACAAAACTTAAATTTTCCAACCTATCTAATCACACTAGCCTTTTTGAGTTTCATCAAAAATTTTCATAATTATGATAAGGTTTTTGTGAATTATTTTTGGTGAACTTTTTGAAAAATGTATGCTCAAAAGATGTATTTACTCTTGTTTGGCCAATTTCTAATTGAAAAGAAAATTATTTTTGGCCTTTATTTTGTTTTGAAAAAAATAAGAAAGAAAAAAAAGGAAAATAAAATGAAAAAAAAAAGAGAAAGAAAAATAGTTTATTTATAATGAAATTTTTTGAAACTTTTTATTTTGCTTTAGTGTGATTTTAAGCCTTCACGTTTATCTTTGATTTCCATTCCTAATTATATGCCTAAACCAAACGTGTCAGTCCTAATAAGTCCTTTTAATCATGCTTTTGATTTTTATTTATTAGCTAAGTAAAGAAAAAAGTAAAATATTATAGTTTTGGATTTAAATTTAGATTTTTGTTATTTGATTGATATAATTATAATGTGTCCCTTGGATCTAATAACAACTCAATGTGTTTTTTTCGTTTTGTTGCTTTGCTTAAATTTATTTAAAGAATTCCGTTAAAATTTTGGATTATCTATTTTAGTTAGTAAAGTTTATAAATTGTTAAACCATGTTTAAGTAAATGCTTTAGGTTTACGTTTCACATTCTCTCAACTTGGAATTCCGCATAGTACTTGTGTAAGCATGATTAAAACTTTTTGGATTAGTCACTTTTTATGATTAGCTAGTTTTTATATCTTTGCTTCGGGATAAGAAAAGCTTAGGCTTGGGGGAGTTTGATAGTAAGTTTTGCAGGCAAAAATATTTGGGTATTTTTGTGTTTTTAAAGCAGAAAACACGTCTTGTAAGTGCTTATATTGACCTCCTTTTTTATATATTATTGTCACTAATGTGTTTTCTACTTTTTGCAGGTTTTAACGACTTTTAGCCAATTTTTGTTGTTACACGCCCCAAGGTCATGCCCTACCCGGGCGTGTACCTAGGGCATGTAACCTAGAGGAATGAAGCTATCGGTCTGAAACTTCATTCCTTGAAAACTCAATGTACATGCCCTATGTCCCGCCTATGTAACACCTACACGGGCGTGTTCCAGAGGCGTGTCCCCAAGTTCTGAGGAATCGCCACAGCACGATCTTTTTCCTGCTTCACCGTCTCACCGAATGTGTCACGCCCCCCTTACACGCCCGGGTCAGGCGTGACATATGGGCGTGTAATTCAACTCCGATGCCCATCACCTCCAGCATTTAATTTCAGCAAAAAAGTCACAACGAATGTGTCACGCCTTAGGTACACGCCCGACCTGGCCGTGTAAGGGGGCGTGACCCAACCTGAAAAAACTCTATAAATTGAACCCATCTCCAAGGGTTCAGAAGCCAGTTTTTGGAGTGAGAGGGGAGGTCCTGCCCTTTAGTTTTCTTGTAGTTTTCTTGTAATTTTCCATGCTTCTCTCCCTCCTCATTTTAAGCTTTTTAATTTAGCTTAGTTTACTCGTTTTGTATTAGTTTTTACAATTGCTTAGTAGCTAAATGTTAATGCTAGAATAGGTTTTTATTTCCAGCACTTATAATCTTCTATTTTCAAGTTGTAGCTCTCTTTCAGTGTTAATAAAAAGTGTGCCCTTTTCTTTGTTTTCTTAATGCATTTCTACTCATCTCTCTTCCTCCACTTCAGCATGAGTAACTAATCCTCCTTGTACTCGATCTTGATGATCCGAGGTTCGAGTTGATTAAGTTATGATGCTCTAGTTCGCTCTTTCTTTGTAAGGCTTAGACTTTTGATTTACTCTTGAAAAAATCATGTTTGGAGTAATATCATCAATATATAATTTAAATATTTGTTTTCATTCTTAGCTAGCTGAGAGGCTCGTAGTTTGAAATTAACACTCAAGAGTAAAGAGAGTTGCACGCATCCCTCGAGAGAGGCAGGCATTAAATATCCCGGATTGGAGTGAAATCCAATAGAGTGGTTCACAGCGTAAAGCGAGCTTTAGGTCTCCGATTTGGACGAGAGTTCGGTCAGACCTTACTAAACTCAGGTGGTCATGGCTTCAAGAGAAGCGTGTTCATGCTTATGGAACCTCCACTGTCAAGGTTTTTTACCTTATAAGTTAGGGTTTATTATCGAATTTTGTAATCAACTTTAGCCGAGGTGATTCTCAATCGAGTGCTCTTCTTTATCATCGTCTTAACCCCTCATTGTAATCGCTTTTAATAGATCTCTATTTATCCACAAGCATTTCTCTTTTTAGCGTAATATTTGTCTTCTTAATCACATTTGGCTATCTCTTAAACCATAAAACAATCTTCGATAAGACTATAGTTTTCATGTGAGTAACATTACTCGACGGTTCACTTATTTTAAAACGACACTTGTGTACCCTAGCTGCATTTCGATAGGTATACTAGCCTCGTTGGATTGCTAGTTCGATTTCTATTCTCTTTGAGAATATTATCTCACCAGGTCTCTCGATCTTTGATTTGTGCAATGTTATCTTAGTAAACATGCAACTTTCTCCCTAAATACGATTTTAAAATTTACCAGTTTTACATTTTCGAAGTAAAAATAAGAAGTGAAAACACATTTTAGAAAAGTAAAAAACTAATTTGTATGTTGAGTAGGTTTTTCTACAAAAATTACTACACACATAGGCATAGGACTTCGCATTCTACTCCTTAGGTTCAACTTTATTTTATAGCGTTAAAACTTTTCTACTCTCTATGGAAATGTGTTTCCTCGGGACGAGCAAACAAGTATGTGGGGTATTTCATAACTCTAATTTTATCTTTAATTTATATATAGTTTTTATTTAATAATTAACTAGATTATAATAATATTATATTAATTTTGTTACTGATTATGTTCTTTTCTTATTTTAGGTCATACTGGACTGCCAATAGCATTTTGGAGTTTCAAGAACTGATCAAGAGACAAAGCTGGACAAAACATGTAAAATCGCAAACTACACGCCCAGGTGACGAGCGTGACCTATTGGTCACGGGCATGACTGTCAGGCGTGACCCCGACACATTCTTCAGATAACACCGCCATGTCAATTAAAATTGCATGGCTATAGGTCACGGGCGTGACCATGCTGCCACGGGCATGACGACAAGGCGTGATATGCAGATGACCTTTCAGGCCTCGACTCCATGTCGGATTAAAGTTGCACGCCTTGGTCACGGGCGTGACATATTGATCACAGGCATGACTTCGAGGCATGAAATCCTGGTGTGCCACGCTTAATGGAGCAGTTTCGGATCTTGACAATTTTTGAATTACATGCCCGAGGTCACGGGCGTGACTAGGGCATGACCCTTCCAACAACGGCCAGAGTTACTCCTGCCATTTCTGCATCCCACAGTTTCCAGCAACCGAAAAGACACGACCTAGGTCACGTGCGTGACCTAGGGGCGTGACCCGCCACTTAACGATTTTTGGCATTTTCGCTCCAACGTTCCCGACACTTGAATATGACGGTTTCTAACCTTACACGCCCTAGGTCACGGGCGTGACCTAGGGGCATGACCATCCAATAAACTTGCCTAAAAATTCCAGACAATTCCAGATGCTGTGGAGGAGATTTTGGGAGTTAGAGTTCTATATTTTATGCTTTATTTCTTGCATTTTCCATTTCCTAGTGTAGCTCTTTTACTTTGTAAACGTTAAGTAGTTTTTCATATAATCATCTCTCTCTCTCTTCCCTATTGTTTAATTCTCCAATCATGATGATTAGCTAAACTTCTTTTAGCACTTGATCTTAATGAATCTTGGAATAAAATAAGCTTTTCAACTTTATCAAAAATTTCAAGTTCTTTACTTTACTCACTAACGATTTATCTTTGATTTTTAACACGTCAAATTCATATTTCGCGAATATGTTCTTCGATCTAACATTCGTACCATAAATGACAGAGATGTTACGGATCTGAGGAGATCACTCAAAGATAAAAAGTGTTGATTGCACTAATCGAGAGAGGACGACATAAATCTTCCGGATTGGAGTCAAATCCAATAGAGGGGTTCACCGCCTAAAGCAAGCTTAGGGGTTTCGACTGCCCGAGAGGATTTAATCGATCAACCTAAGGTTAGTCAAAAGCATGAGCTCGAGAGAGATGCTTTTGTACTTTAGGAACCTCCATGGTCGATTGAGTAATTTAATAGTCTTGCGTACTTTATGTTCATGAAGGTTTATTTTAATTCTAGGGTATTCTAGATCAAGTGCTAGCTTCCCATCATCGAATTTTACCTTAGTAGTTTAACATTTTCTTTTCTGAAATCGCAAAACCAACTTTTGTCTGATAAGATTATACCTTTTCCTTGTGAGGACGAGTACTCAACGGTCCTTGAGTCCTAATACGACATATTCTATACTATATCTCGATAGGTACACTTGCCTATTTTGGATTATAGTTTGGAATATTTTTAAAACTATTAAAATATTTCACCATATCAATATTTGATGTAACTAAAAGATATATACCTATCACTACATCGAGGGCATGTCCATGCTGAAGTTCCAACGCGTAACCTTCTAAGGGCATTGCTCGACCCTGCGAACCTTTACTGTCAGCTCTACTATTTCAGCCTATATGTCCCTATCCACGCGTTGCATGTCCTCTATGAACTGCTCATAATCCTGGCCTTCCTGCCGCCTGCGAGCAGTAGGCTCTCATATGTCCTGATTGCTAGCATAGAAAGTAGTTCCCTGTAAAGGGAATGTCTGATCGAGCTACTAGCGCAGGCTGTGGTAGTGGAGCTGGCCTGGGCTCCTGCTGTGGTGTCGGGGGTGATGGTGGGTGATGAGTTGTAAATATACGTGTTTTTATATACATTAAATAAGATGTATTAGTATCTTTTTGTAATTTTTAGTTGTTTTTCCTTAATAAATTGCTTCCGTTTTGTAAATATTTTCTAACTTAGAGATATTTTTGTTTTTTGAATTTTTCAGGAAGAATTGTCAAAAAATCAAAGTACACGCCTGTGTACTGTTGGTCACGCCCGTTACCAGGGCGTGATACGTAAAATTCCAGAGAAATGACATCTTTTTGAAGAAATAGCGTGACACGCCTGTGTCACACCCATGTCACCCGAGTCACGCCCGTGACCCATGCCCGTGACCATCCAGATCGATGAAATCGCGCTCAACGATCGTCGACCCAGCTGACACGCCCGTCGACACGCCAGTGTCACCTTACACGGGGCGTGACCAAAGCCGTGACCACTCCTTTCGACGTTTTTCGCTCGATGTTCGTCGAGCCAACCCGATACGCCTAGAGTCATGCCCGTGACCTAGGGCGTGACTCTTCCACCTGGCCCGACAAACCGCCGTCGGTGACCCCCCTGAAGTCACCAACGCCATCAATCGTCGAACGACATGCCCAACGTCAAGCCCGTGACGAGGGGCGTGACCGCCACGATTTTCTCCGCAACGTCAAATCGCCATCAAGTCACCTAAATCTACTACTCAATAGTGCCGACACGCCCACCGTCACGCCCGTGACCAGCGGCGTGACCGCCGCATTTTCGGCCGCAAAGTTAAATCTCCAGTAAAATCGGACGGCCGCCATATGTACAGTATCGACAAGCCCCCTGACACGCCCGTGTCGGAGGGCGTGTCCGATGAAAAATTTTGTCTATAAATTTCCAACTTCTGTTTGAGTTGTTGTTCCCTTTCCTTGAACCATTTTGTATAGGGTTATGCTGCCGCGATTTTCTCCGCAACGTCAAATCGCCATCAAGTCACCGAAATCTACTGCTCAATAGTGCCGACATGCCCACCGTCACGCCCGTGACCAGGGGCGTGACCGCCGCGTTTTCGTCCGCAAAGTCAAACCTCCAGTCAAATCGGACGGCTGCCATATGTACAGTATCGACACGCCCCCTGACACGCCCGTGTCGGAGGGCGTGTCCGATGAAAAATTTTGTCTATAAATTTCCAGCTTCTGTTTGAGTTATTGTTCCCTTTCCTTGAACCATTTTGTATAGGGTTATGCTGCCGAGATGATCCCAAATGTTATGTAAGGGATATTTCCCCCCCCCCCCCACTCTTTAGATTTTGTTTTCGTTCTTTTGTAACCCCGGTTTTTACTTAATCAAATGCGTTCTTTTCATCTCTTTACATGATGTTGGAATGAATCTAAGCAACAAAACCTTATACAATCTTATTGTTTTTATCTTGTTTTGCTTTTGTTTTTGTTCTTTTAAAATGGGTGTGTGGGTGTATGAGATTAGTTCTTTTTATGCTTTTATACTTCGCTATTTTTAGTTAGTTTTGTTTAAACTTAGTTCTTTATAGCCTTTAATGCATTCCTATAAACCTGTAAAAGCGTTTTCAAAGTGGTTTTGATTTTCACTAACTAAGATTTTCCTTTTTAGGTAGCAAAACTTTTCATCCTTTTTACTTTATTTTCACTTTTAATCACTTTTGCGGAGATATAGGAACGTATATATAGTCGTTTTAATTTTTCAAACACTTCATTTTTGCTTTTATTTTCTAAAACGTTTTGCCCGTTTAAATTTTATTTCTCCTTTTTACGCATTTCTATCGCATTCAATCGGTAGAAATGTATTCATTTCAATTTTTCGAGTACTTGCACTTTTCGTTTATTTGCAAAAACCTTTGCTCCTATTAATTTTATTTTCACGTTTTATTCATTTCTACCGCATTTTAGCGTAGAAATGTAGTCGTTTTAATTTTTCAGTCACTTAGTTTTTCTTAATTTTGTACATGTGTGTGCGTTTATGAGATAGTTTTTATAACTTTATTTCAATTCATGTTGAGTGTGTGCGTGTGTTGTTTTTATTTTTCCGCCTACTCACTTGAGTTAAATGGCTGGATTATATTCAGTAGAGTGTGTTTACTTTCTGTAGAGTGGGTGTGTTTTAATTTTATGTCGAGTGCGTGAGTGTTAGCTTTTATTTTCCGCCTACTCGCTAGGAGTTAAATGACTGGATTTTATTTACTGCCTACTCACTAGGAGTTAAATGGCCGGTTTGTATTGTAATAGTTGGAATGGACTTGTAAATGCATTTATTTTCTCCTACTCATTTGAGTAGGACTCGCTTTATTTTATCCTGCCCACTCATTTGAGCCGGGACTTACAATTTTCCTTCTTTCATTTCAGTCCTACTCGTTTGAGTAGGACTTGCAATTTACTGTTTTCCATTTACTGCTTTCACTTTCCTGCTTTATTTTACTGCTTTAATTTTATTGCTTTTAATCGCTGCCGTCCCCATTCCGATGAGTGGCTAACGTTCTTAGCCCTCTGTATCGAAGAGCTTTGGGACAAATAAAATTGCTTTAAATAATTAAAGGTCTCATTTTTCTAATTAATTAAAAATCACTTTAGGTTTGTCGTGGGTTTACGATGCGTAGGACCACATAATCGATGTGTGGGCCCTATTTTCGTAGTCCATATGCTAGCTAGCCGAGAGGCCGTGCATATGGACTGATCACCCCTTGGTAAATGGAGTTCGCACTAACCTGCGAGAGAGGAGGTGCGCCAACTCTATCGGATTGTGTTCCCCACCCAATAGCGGGGTTCTTAGCGTAATGCGGGCATTAAGAGGAATCCTTCGTCGGACGAGAGCCCGGTCGAATAGTCTTAATGTTCAGGTGAGCGATAGTCCTAGAGATAGGTGAGCTCATTTTAGTGGGGCCTCCACGGCCAAGTCTCCGCCCTAATTAGTTAGAAACTTAGGATCTCTTTTTATTAAAAGTCTATTTTAGTTCGAAGTTTATACGGTTCCATCAAGCTAAGCTCTTCATCGGCTCCACCCTTTATTATGCTTTTATTTTCTGCCTTTTGTTTATATAAATAATATCCCGAAAAGATAAAATTATCGGTAAAATAATAGTCCCCTCTAGGGAAGAGTAGAAATAAACGAACCGACCCCGAGAACAATACGACCTCGATATTCCACCCGGAATATCCTGTACTACTCACGATAGGTGCACTTGCCTCCTTTCGTTAAAACTCGATCTAACCCGTTTTTTATCCAAATAAATAAAATACGAGCGCCCCGTTTTCTTAAATAAAAATCACAATATGCTTTTCTACTTAAATAAAATCGCCCAGGGTGCCGCGCTTCGTAAATCTTTTTGGAGTTTTAACCCGCATTAAGTTTTCGGACTTGATGCGAGAAAATAATCAATCAGTGGGTGCATATAAGGCTGTCTATTCTGCCTCTGTCTGTGCTTACTCTCATGTTGGTGGGGAGCATATCCTCTATCTCTTCCCTGACCTCTAGGGACCTCGACCTATCCCCGACAATACTGGTCCACCATCCTCTAATCTAACTCCAACACAGTAGAGTGAGTTGTTATATTATGGAAGGTGGACTTAGAGATCATGATGAAGACATGTCTCAAGTCACCTCGTAAGCCTCATAAAAGTGAACAGCTCTATCTCTGTCTGTGGCTGCTAGGATCCCAGCAAAATCTGTCAGTTGGTTAAACATTTTCTTGTAGTCTTGTATCATCTAGTCCCCCTGACGAATGTGCAGGAACATCTCCTGTAGTGACGCTCGGTCGGCAACGGAGATGAAGTGCCCCAGGAATGCCTCTTAAAACTCCCCCGATAGGATAGTGCTCAACGGTCGTCCTCTGAGTGTCGTGCGGTTGGCCACTCTCCACCAGTCTCTAGCATATCCCTCTAACAAGGTCACCACTAGTGACATTGCAACTACAGTCGGGCACATCATTCCTACCTACAGCTCCTCTACGAGCTCAACCCACTATTCTGTCTGTATGACAGTCTCCATGCCTCTGAAGGTGGTTGGCGTAATCCCTCGAAAGGTCATCAGTAGGTCAGTGGGTACCACCAACTATAGTGTCGGTTGTGCTAAAATTGTCCGGAAGGTCGCCAGGATAGCTGTCAATGTTTGCCCAAGTTGGTGACATGCAAAGGAGAGGTTAGTGGCTCTCAAAGCTGAGAGCTCTAAGAAGAACATGGAGAAAATTCTCTTTTATCTAAGAAGGCCAGCTGACTCAGAGAGTTTTGAGTCCAACATATTTGGCAGTAATATGTCTTATGGGGAAATTGATGCCTTCTCAAGGCAATTCAAGAAAATGATGAAGAGAAACCAATGGCAGAGCAAACTTCCTCCTCTTCAAATAATAAGGACAACAGCAGACCTGGAAAGAAGTACTCCAAAGAACACATATATGAAACTAAACCTAGTAAACATTTTTTTCTAATGTTATATGTTATTGCTGCAGTAAGCCTCGGCATGTCGTTGATGACTGCCCAATCAAGCAAAAGGTACAGGTGAGAAGAAGCACCATCACAATAAGGTAAAAAAACCTGAAATTAATTTCCTTGCCAAGAAGGAGAAGAGCTGGAGTCAATCTGACTCAACATCTTCAGATTCTAAAGAAGAAGATGAGGCCTCTATAGGACGTTTTGTTGCTGATGTAGATGATGATGATTATCCTGCTGCAAGGATGGGCATCAAGGCCCCTCTATCACATTCAGACAGTGATAATGAGGAGGATGAAGAAGTCAATGGCTGTTGTGGATTGAAGGACATAACTGAAGGAGAAAACAACCAGAGCAATTCTAATCCTGTTGAGGTATTAATACATTCTATCTCCTCCTGTAAATCTGATTCTAAATATGAGACTAGTTTAGATTCTAATGGACGTTCACCTTGTGGTAATGGTGGCTCAGAATCTGAGAGAGTTGTCAATCAACTGATTAATAATTATGATTTAATCTTTGATTCTCTAAAGCAGAGCAAGCTGCGTGTCAAAAGGAAAGCTAAGGAGATTGATTCGCTATGAAAAGATAAGTCTTTATATGTTGAGTCTGCTTCACAGTTAAATCAACTAAGCAAGGAAATATCGAAACTTAAAGTAATCACTATGATCCAAATCACAACCATAAGTAAGAAGAAAATGTTAATCAAAGATCTAGAAGAAAAGCTCCTCAAAGAGAGGATGCTACTGGCTCAATACTCTAAACCAAAATCTATTTTGCCACTTATTGACACCTACATCTCCCAAAAGAGTAATATGGGGTTGTGGTTCAATAAGAGGAATGCCGAAAGAAGGAATGAGAGTAAGGGAAATGCTCCAATAAAGCCCATGATTTCTTTTGTGAAGTTATTATTGCCATCGAACAAGTATGACCAAGATAGCATGAATGATCATTTATTGAATGATAGATCCAATAGCATGACAAAAAATGCCCACAGTTATAGTGTAAGAAAGGGGATGGGCTTGAGTGCCTTAAAGGCCCCATAGGCGAAAATTCATATGACCGATCCAGGACCATTTGTGTTTGGTGCCTCAGCGCTCTCACTCAAGGTAATGGAAGTTGCTTCCTCCAAGTACCTTCCCGCAAAACATATGCTTGTTTCCAAGCCTATATATTACTCTCACAGGGCAATATCTGATGTTATAACCTTATGCTTAGCCTCCAAACTGAGACTTGCTGATATCATTCAGATAATGACTGCTAAGACAAACTATAGATATGCAAAATGCCAAGTAATTCTGACAGGAACTTGAGGAATGTTTATATCATCTTTAATGAACAAAAAGGTGAATCCTCTACTTCTAAATCTGTTTAGAAAATAAGATACAATATTCAAGAGTGTTGGTGCTGTTGCAGAGTGGAACACTTGTCAAACAGTATTGGCACAACCCCAATGTGCCAAATGCAAAGAGAGTCATTCCTACAATACAAAATTAAAAAAAAACTACATCTTATGCTGCTAACAAGTACGTAGGACCCAAGACATATTGGGTACTTAAGGATAAGTGAATTATATTTTGCATGTTAGTTCAAGTACCCTAATAAATTAAATATATTACTTGGAATATGGTTGTTCCAGACACATGCATGGAATAAGGATCTTATTAAATGACTATTCGCCTATAAAGAATGGACAAAAGGTCATCTTTGGTTGCTCTCACAGGGGTAACAACAGATGGCATGGTATGATTACCAATTGTATAGTTCAATAACAATGATAGCTTATGTGGAAGGGTTGCAGCACAAACTTGTAATCATAAGTCAACTATGTTACTTGGCCTATGTTATTGAATTTCACAATGATAAGTGATTGATCAAAAAGTTAGTTGACTTAGGGGACATTCTCTCGGGCACTAGGAGTGGGAATGCATATTGCTAAGATTTTATTTGCAATAGTTCTTTACCACCAGTGTGTCTTGTAGCTAATGAGAAAGAGTCTCTTTGTGTTCACTGGCACAAGAGACTTGCCCACATTAACTATAAGATAATGAACAAACTATTTTCTGAAAATCTAATTAGAAATAATACAAATTTGAAATATGTCAAAATTTCCCCCTATCATGCATGCCAAATAGGCAAGAAACAAGGGCCAAATTCAAGAGTATTGGCTCCAAAGACACTAAAAGATGTCTTTATCTGTTGAATATGGACTTATTTGGTCCTTTGCCCATTTAGAACCTGGGTGAGAAGTTGTATACCCTATTGATTGTTGATGATCACTTAAGGTATGGATGGGTATTCTATCTTAAGAAGAAGTCAAATAACCTATGTATCTTTATGAACAATGTCAAGTCAATTTTGAATGAGTTATAATGTACTGCGGGCAAAACATGAACTTACCATTGTACATATTTTCAATCTGGGGCCACGACAAAGTTCTGTCAAGATTTTGGTATCACCTAAAAAATTTCCTCTCCAATAACTCCCCAACAAAATGGAGGGGCTGAGAGAAGAAATAGGACCTTGACAGAAGTTGATAGAACACTGCTTAGTGACTCCTCACTCCTAGAATATTTCTGTGTTGAGGTAGTAAATACTACTTGTTATGTTCTAAATAGAGCCTGCATTAACAAGGCCTAAGGTATAACCCCCTATGAAATTATGAAGGGAAACAACAAATAATTTCATATTTTAGAATATTTGGTTGCAAGTGCTATATTTAAAATAATAGTAAAGCTCAACTTACTAAATAAGCTGAAAATTGCAATATAGGTGTTCTGGTTGGATATAGCTCACATAGTAAAGCCTATAGGATATTCAACAAGAAAGCCCATGTAGTTGAAGAATCTATGCATGTTATCTTTTATGAGACTAGTGTGCTTTATAAGGGGTGGTCCAGCAATCATATTCTTACAGGTACTGATTAGAACATGCAAGAGCTAGGCATTCAAGACACACCTAGATCTTGCAGGGTTACTTCTAAAATTTGAGCACTCAATGAGGAAGCAAATCCAGCTGAAGGTGATCAGATTATTGAAGAAGTAGAGGTTGTAGAAGAAATCCAGCAAGGAGCTAACAGATTGCCTGCTACAACCAGGCTTCTGAGAGATTACCCAAGGAATCTCATTATTGGGAATGAAAATCAGGGTGTGACCACAAGAAACATGGTTCATAACGAGGCCTTATTACTGAGCTTCCTGTCATAGTGGAATATAAGAGGTTTTGAAAGTCTTTAATTTCAAGAGTACCTAAACACCTACAGGGGGTGAATAAGTTTTTAGTCTGTTTACTATTTCTTTTTTACTTTCCTGATTTAATGTGTTGCGAGTTATAATATATGGTTAGCTTTCAAGAACACAACCAACACAGAAATATTTTATAGTGGTTCCCCAGATTAGGGGTACATCCACTATCCCTACCACCTTTCTAATAGATTGTTAGACAAGGCCAACTTCTCCAAACTTGGCACAAAGAGCTTACAACACAAATCCATCAGGATTTCTCAGACTCCTCCAAGTTCTACACTCAGTTCCAAGGCCCTACAATCAGAGAAATTTTCTCCTACCACTTAGGCATATAGGACCTACCTCAGACTTTAACTCAAAGTACTACACTCAGGCATGGAGGATAACCCAACACTCAGATCCACACAGGATCCTACAGCTCAGATTCCTAACTAGAGTCTTACAACTCAGGCACAAAGGCCCTACAGCTCAGATCTATAGAAAGATCCTACCTCAGCTTGTATAGATCACGATTACACTCAGATGAGTACTGACCTATAATTGAAAGGTCGGTTGGTGTTGATGAATGGCAGCAAAGAAATAATCTCTGAGTTTGCCTTTTCCTGAACTGAAATCATTCAGTCCTATCTTCTTCACAGCTCTAAGAATGGATCTTCAAGATTAGTTCTGCTTGAGCTATGAAGTCACTACAGCTAGGGCTTGTTTTGTTCCTAATTCTACCTCAGTGAGAAGGCTCTCAGAACTTGTTGTTGAAGTTTTGTAGGTCAATAGCCTACTTTCTTGAACTTTCAGATCAACAGAATGAACAACTTCAAGCTCCAAAAATAGGTCGACATGAAGAAGATGAAGCTCTGTATTTTCAGAGATAAATATCTACAAGTTAATTTCCTCTCCCTTTGAATATTGCTTTTGTATTCAGTCGTCCAACGGCTCTTTGGGAAGCGGGACCACCTAGAGTTGGTAGCTGCAACTTCTCTTTTGCATTAATTACTGTACAACAGGCAAGCGGCGCCATATGTCGTCTTCTGTTCTGTTCCCTCAACTTTTGAATTTTTGTGGATGTCATCATGACTCAGCACCTGTGGACTTGGCTAATTTCAGACAATTCTGCATAGGTGTTGAGTGAGGGCTTGTCACTCAATGCCAAAACACTTAGGGAGAACTCTGCACCACCATGCATTGAGTGATCATTAATGACTCAGTGGTCTAACTAACTAGGCATTGAGTGAGCCTTCAGCACTCAACTCATCCAGACTTAGTCGATTTTCTCTATATTAGGGCATTGAGTGAGTTGTCTTCACTCAATGCTTTTTTACCTTTACCTTTTTTAATGAATAGGCGTTGAGTGAACTGCCTTCACTCAACACTTTTGTCCTTAGGCAGATTCTCTATTGAAAAGGCGTTGACAGAGTTGTTTTCACTCAACGCATCTGTCTTTTGACAGATTTCCAAGTCAACCAACCCTATGGCTCTGACTGAACTATGTTCTGTCAATGTTTTTCCTTCAGGGCATTGAGTTAACTCCCTTCACTCAATGCTTCTGGACTTAGACAAAATTATTGTTAGCTTTACTCTAGAATTGACTGCTTGAGCTTTATTCAATTCTTATAGATATAGGCGTTGAGTGAACTGCCTTCACTCAATGCTTCTGGACTTAACTAGATTTCTGCTTTGGTAATGTTGAGGCTTGGAATGCCTAGGCTTTACTCAGCGCTTAAAGCCATCTGGCATTGAGTGAACTGCCTTCACTCTGTTAAAATTTCACAAGTCAACAAATTGGTAGTTCTGGTATCAAGCAAACACTTCCAAAACTATCAAGCTAATCACTTGATTCTGCGGAAATGAGAAATAGGCGCAGGAACACTCCAACCATAAACTGAGCTATGCATCAGAGACAATGAAGAGCAAACACAGATTTTGCATTAATCCATTATCAACTTTACAAGGCAAGGTATACAGAGCGAGACATGATTTCGCCAAGTACAATGAGAAGACAAACAAACAAGAGCAAACTTCAAGCCGGGCGAACTACCTCTAAGACCGCTAAGTCCGCAGAGACCGCCGAGACCACCAAGCCGCTACTGCAACTCTGATTTTATGGAGTCCGCACAAACCGCACGAACAACTAGTTATTCTGCTGACGTCTGCTCTACAATCCGCCACCAAATTGAATGAACAGACCACCAAGTCCTCCTTGACAGGGGACCTGGTTATTGAACTTGGATCAATTTGAGGAGAGAAACTGGTTGGCCTCCACCTGCGACATGATGCAACTATTGATTGTAAACCGCAAGCTTCACTGCTTCCTGACCATGATTAGAATAAGACTCCCGGCTTCACGGTGCTAGCCGTACAACCTGCAAAGAGCAACCAGTTAAATCTCAAACCGCAGGACTTGGAAAACCGAGTCCGCAATAATTGATCTGCACTCAAATTACTATTCACTCTGTTACTGTAGATGTGCAGGAGGGTCTATCTATAGGCGGAGTGAGTAGTGTGGTCATCGCCCTGGTGAATAGAGTCACCACCCCTGCTCACGGCTAGCAAACACCAGTCTACTGAGTCTGCAAGGACTTAGTCGGACTTCAAACAACCCATCAGGCACCAAGTCAAGGTCAGTCCACCACCAGGAGGACACCACGCCAGTCCACACACATGCAACACGCAGACACAACAACATCTCATTCACTGCGTCAGTCCGCATGCTACATGCGGACACGGCAAAAGCCCGCACATCCCGGAAGCACACCACCAGACAGCCACACTGCATAGCATACGGATACAGCCACAGCCTATGCTACATAAGTCTGCTTGCCATACGCGGATATGGAGACAGTGTGCACAGCTCGAGAACAACACCTCAGCACCCCGCAAGAGTCCACAACCAAAAAGCAGACCGCTCGGTCAACAACGGACTCTGCGGACTCTGTGAACACCGTGAACTTGTCACAGATTGTGACCAAGTCTAGCACCCACCAAACAACTCGTGCAAGCTTGGCGGACACGAAACCCAGACCGCCAACTCCATGGACAGTCCATCACCATAAATGTGGCTAGCACCCACCGCATCACCGGAGAGCTCGGCAAGGACCAATGTCGATCTCCAAAACCAGTCCACCAAAACAGACTTTGTGGACTCTAACTGAGACTGCCACATCTCCGCAGATTTAACCTCCAAACCGCCCGGCTACTATAAGAGAAAGATTTGAAGAACTGTAGTCTGAGCTAAGCTCTGCTATCAGTCCACTACAGACAGACCGCTCATGCCGCTCCACAAGACGCCGAAGCCGCCAAGTCTACTCTGGCCGCAGACCACCCAGGACGCAACAACTGTCCGCCCAGGCTAATCCACTAGACACCCAAGCCGCCAAGTTTCTCCTAGCCACTGAACACCCAGGCCGCAACATCAGTCTGCCCATGCCGCGGACTAAGACCACCCAGACTGCGTGGTTTTCTCCATCACTCACTTTCACTTCATAATTTTCAACACTGCCCCTTGAAGTGAGACGTGGTGATCAAGCCCAGCAATCCTCGTAACCGACTAAACGGCACCTTCGGCAATAGCTTCATGAAAATGTCCACAACATTATCCTCACTCCGCACATCTAGCACCATCAGAGATCCCTCCAACACCTTCTCCCGTATGAAGTGGTGCTCAATCTCGATGTGCTTGGTCTGAGCGTGACAAACTGGATTATTTACCAGTTTCAGGGCACTCTCATTGTCACCACTCAGCAGAGTAGGACGACACACTTCTTCATAGACATCCTCTACTAGTCTTCTAAGCCAGATGGCTTCCCGAGCTACCAAGGCCGAGGCCTTGTATTGTGCTTTTGTAGTAGAGACGGACACCGAGTCTTGCTTCTTGCTGCACCAAGAAATACTCCCTGATCCATAAGTGAAGACGTAACCGGATGTTGACTTTCGATCATCTGAATCTCCCTTGTAATCAACATCTGAGTACCCTTGAAGAACAAACATCGTGCCTCTCCTATACAGGAGACCCATATAAGAAGTAGCCTTCATATACTTCAAGATATTCCTAGCCGTCATCAGTTGAGGCTTCCTGGGTTCCGCCATATACCGACTTACTCGGCCAACTGCATAATCAATGTCTGGCCTTATAATCGCCATGTAATTAAGACTCCCAACTAGAGCCTGAAATACCAAAGGATCCGGAAGAATCCTCCCCTCATCCAGCCAAAGTTTGATGCCAGAATCAAATGCAGTAGAGCTACTCTTCCCCTCCTACATGCTGAATCGCAGAATGATCCGTTCCGTATAGCCCTTCCGGGATACGGGTATTCCGCTCTCCTTCTTGAGCTTGTAGACCCACTTACATGTAACAGGAGTGATGCCATTCATCATGGGCACCAAGTCCCAAGTTTCATTCTTCCCGAGGGCAGCCATCTCTGCATCTATGGAATCGACCTAGTCCTTTACTCCAGCGGCTTCTTCAAACTTTGAAGGCTCCTGTTCATCCAAGGGGACTAAAGAGAAACAAGTAACGAAGCTCACCGTGTTTCCTTCTCAATACCAAGCTGGTGGCTTAATGATCCTCTTTGATCTTCGAAGAGGCTGCTCCTTGCTCACCACCTCCGTTGCTTCTTCAGCACCAACTCTGTTCCCCGGAAGACTGGGAGTATCGCTCCCCCTGCTTCCCAAACTAGAAGCTTCAGCCCCAGAGTTTGAAACACTTGGAGCTCCTGGTGACATAGGCAGCTCCACCTGAAGATCTTCATCAGCTTCCACCTGCCCTTCATCAACCCTGCTCTCCTGCAGTTCAACAGTGCCACCTCCATATGATATTAGCTCATTAAAGACAACGTCTATTGAAATAAAGAACTTCTTTGTCGCAGGATCCATGCACTTCGACCCCTTCTTCCGCTCATCATAGCCCACAAAACCAAGCTTCCTTTCCTCTACATGAAGCTTGGCACTCTGAGCATCCGGGATATGAACATAGCAGGTTTATCCAAACACCCGAAGGTGTTCCACAGTCAGCTTCTCCTTGAACATCATTTCAACCGGAGACTTCATGTTGATCAGACTTAGACACATCCAATTGATGATATACGTTGCACAGGCCATTCCTTCCACCCAGAAGGACATGGGAATGCCCTTTGCATGAAGCCAACATTTGCAAGTTTTCAACAAGTGATGGATCTTCCTCTCCGCTACTCCATTTTGTTGTGGAGTATGAGCACAAGTAAGCTCCCTTTGGATCCCGTATTTCCTTAAGAAACTAGAGAACTCAGATGAGACAAACTCACAACCGTTGTCTGATCTGAACTTCTTAATCCGCAAGCCAAGCCGGCCTACCACCAGCTCCTTGAACTCCACAAACAATTGGAAAGCTGCCGACTTATCCTTCATGAAATACACCCAAGTGTATCTTGAGTAATCATCAATCAATACAAGCATATATCTACTGCCTCCAAGACTAGTGGTTGTTGTTGGCCCCATCATGTCACCACGAATGCAATCCAATGGTGCCTTGCTCCTTGTTTGAGCCTTATCAAATGGAAGGCGATGAGCCTTACCGTACTGACATCCCGCACAAACATGGCCATCTCCATAGGAGGACATCTTCGACAAGCATCTCACCAGGCTCCTCATTGACATATCATTGAGTTTGTCCATCCCCACGTGCCCTAGTCTCTCATGTCAGATAGCCACGCTATCATTTACTCTCATCCGATCAATATAAGAGCTTTTTGATAGAACAAACAAGTCTCTTACTCTTCTCCCTACATGAGCAACATCAGCATTTACCGCTGATACGTTGCAGAGAAACCTTACCTCTGTTGGGCCAAAAAGAACATGAAAGCCCATGTCGACTGCGTTGATCATCGAGAAGAGGTTCTTCTTCAAGCCAGGTACGTGATACACACTCCTTAGAGTAAGCAGACCCTGTGCACTCTACAAAGAAACAACGACCTCCTTCTCTACAGAATGAACGGAATCATCAGCTGTAATAATTGCTTCATTACCTGTGAACGGTTGCAGAGATGAAAACTTCGACTAGTCTCCAGTGAGTTGATGACCACACCCCGTGTTGACTATCCAGTCATCTTGGTAGTCAACCGTATCAAGCGCACGAACACATGTGCTTGTCAAGAAGCCTCCTCCCCACCCTGCTTCCTCAGAACTGGAACAAGCTCCCTCCTTGCCTGCAACATGCCTAGGTTGCAACTTAACCAAGCAGTCGCGCTTGAAGTGGCCTGCCGGATTACATCTGTAACACTTCAACTCTTTCTTCCAATTCTTCTTAGGAGCAGCGCTCCTCTCTCGCAGATAAGAGGTTAAAGGCCCTTCTTTAGTAGCAGGCTTCTTCTTCTTCTCCCAACTAGATAAGTAAAACTCCTATGTTCTGTGATTCAACTAGTACAATCTCCACTACTAGAAATCCTGTCTCACACAGCAGGACTAAGAATACTGAGATAAGGTATCCTTTTATTAGTGTTAGAAACCAGGCCGGGGGTCCCACACATTTTGGGTAAAGGCCCGGTTTCTAACAAAAGATGGCCATCTTTTATTAGAAACCAGGCCGGGGGTCCCACACATTTTGGGTAAAGGCCCGGTCCTGGCCGTTTGCAGTCGAACGACACTGCATCTCCAACCAAATCTCCTGGTTTCCACCTCGGTTTAATCCCAGGTAGGTTGTTAAGGCCCGGGGCTTGATCCCGGGACCTCCTTAAGATCCTTATTTACTAGTTTCAGGGCACTCTCATTGTCACCACTCAGCAGAGTAGGACCGCACACTTCTTCATAGACGTCCTCTACTAGTCTTCTAAGTTAAATGGCTTCCCGAGCTACCAAGGCCGAGGCCTTATATTGTGCTTCTGTAGTAGAGACGGACACCGAGTCTTGCTTCTTATGCACTAAGATATACTCCCTGATCCAAAAGTGAAGACGTAACCGAATGTTGACTTTCGATCATCTGAATCTCCCCTGTAATCAGCATCTGAGTACCCTTGAAGAACAAACATCGTGCCTCTCCAATATAGGAGACCCATATAAGAAGTGGCCTTCACTTACTTCAAGATATTCCTAGCCGCCATCAGTTGATGCTTCCTGGGTTCCGCCATATACTGACTTACTCGGCCAACTGCATAACCAATGTCTGGCCTTGTAATCGCCATGTAATTAAGACTCCTAACTAGAGCTTGAAACACCAAAGGATCTGGAAGAATCCTCCCCTCATCCTGCCAAAGTTTGATGCCAGAATCAAACACAGTAGAGCTACTCTTCCCCTCCTGCATGCCGAATCGCAGAACGATCCGTTCCGTATAGCCCTTATGGGACACGTGTATTCTGCTCTCCTTCTTGAGCTTGTAGACCCACTTACATGTAACAGGGGTAACGCCATTCATCATGGGCACCAAGTCCCAAGTTTCATTTTTCCTGAGGGCAGCCATCTCCGCATCTATGGAATCAACCTAGTCCTTTACTCCAGCGGCTTCTTCAAATTTTGAAAGCTCCCGTTCATCCAAGGGGACTAAAAAGAAACAAGTAACGAAGCTCACTGTGTTTCCTTCTCAATACCAAGCTGGTGGCTTAATGATCCTCTTTGATCTTCGAAGAGGCTGCTCCTTGCTCACCACCTCCGCTGCTTCTTCAGCACCAACTCTGTTCCCGGGAAGACTTGGAGTATCGCTCCCCCTGCTTCCCAAACCAGAAGCTTCAGCCCAAGAGTTTGAAACACTTGGATCTCCTGGTGACACAGGAAGCTCCACCTAAAGATCATAATCAGCTTCCACCTGCCCTTCATCAACCCTACTCTCCTACAGTTCAACAGTGCCACCTCCATACGATATTAGCTCATCAAAGACAACGTCTCTTGAAACAAAGAACTTCTTTATCGCAGGATCCATGCACTTCGACCCCTTCTTCCGCTCATCATAGCCCACAAAAACAAGCTTCCTTTCCTCTGCATGAAGCTTGGCCTCAACCCAGAAAAACTTTTCTGAACTTGTTGTAGTTGATAAAAATATCTTGAAACAAAGAACTTCTTTGTCACAGGATCCATGCACTTCGACCCATTCTTCCGCTCATCATAGCCCACTTCTTCTTCTTTCCCAGAAGCTCATCAAAGACAACATCTCTTGAAACAAAGAACTTATTTGTCGCAGGATCCATGCACCAAGTCTTTGCTTCTTATTCTTTCCCAGAAAAACTTTTCTGAACTTGTTGTAGCTGATAAAAATAGCTACAACTAACTTGAGGAACTTTTAGATCGGTTGAATCAACTTCTTGTTTCAAGCAGGATAATAATGGCGATGAAGATGAAGTTCAGCCGCAAATTGTCGAAATGAATAAACCCTCAATGTTGGGTACATTGGTTTAAATGTACCTGATTTGAAGAAGCCTCACTCAACTCAATGATATACATCAAAATGTATTTGATGTGTTTTTGAGTTGCTTGTGCAGGTTAAGTATTTGCAAGACTGAAGCAAAAATTTCTAACTCCATGTGTCGACACCCAGAGGGAAAGTGTCGACACTTAAGAAGACTTGTGTCGACACCCAGACAAGCAGTGTCGACACTTGGAGTCATTGTGTCGACACCTGGGATGCAGAGTCGACACCAGACAGAAAGTGTCG
Organism: Platanthera guangdongensis; assembly: GCA_039583875.1. Classification (NCBI taxonomy): domain Eukaryota; kingdom Viridiplantae; phylum Streptophyta; class Magnoliopsida; order Asparagales; family Orchidaceae; genus Platanthera; species Platanthera guangdongensis. The sequence continues at coordinate 64,062,465 of CM077165.1, forward strand.
ACACAAGGAGCTGTGTCGACACTCAATGAAGAAAGTACAGTAAAGCAGTGTCGACACTTAATAGCAGTGTCGACACCCAGTGAAACTGTGTCTACACTAGAAAGTGGGAGCTGTGTCGACACTCAGCAAAAGTCTGCAGAGACTAAGTACAAGTGTCGACACCCAGCACAATGTGTCGACACTCAACAGAAAAGTCAGCACTTGAAGTAAGTGTCGACACCCAGACCAATGTGTCGACACTTAGCAGAAAAGTCAATACTTGAAGAAAGTGTCGACACATGGAGGGTTGTCGACACTTAGCAAAGAACAGCAAGATCAACAAAATTTTCTAAGTACAAGTGTCGACACTATGGGAATGTGTCGACACTCAGCTGAAGTCTCAACAGTAGAATTAAGTGTCGACACAAGGAGCTGTGTCGACACTCATCAAGTATCAACACTGAATACTATGTGTCGACACCAAGAAGCAGTGTCGACACTTAACAGATTCAACACAAGAAGTTGTGTCGACACAAAGGAGATTTGTCGACACTTAGAAGAATTCAGCAAAAGATAGAAGATCAAGTACTTGTGTCGACACTCAATTTCAGTGTCGACACCTGAAGAAGAATCTGTGTCGATACATAGAATCTACAACACAAGGAGTTGTGTCGACACCTTGTAGACTTGTGTCGACACTTACACAACTTGTGTCGACACTTGGTCTATAAGTGTCGACACTTAAAGACAGAAAGTCTCGACACTTTCAGACAGTTAGAGAACTTTCAAGAACTGACTGGATGACTTGACAGCTGCCGTTCCAGCCGGTCTACAGCACCTGTCAAAGATGTCAGAATTCAGTTATGGACCGGACCAGCCGGTTACCATGAAGAAGGCCTATAAATAGGCCTATGCTGTCTACAGAAAATGATGATCAACAGTTGTTGAAGAAGTTGCTAAAGCAATTCAAAAAGTGGTTCACAGTGTTGTTTGATCAAGTATCAAATCAAGAAGATCTAGCTGTCTAAGTGCAGATCTAAGAAGGTTGAGAGAGAGGGCTCCATCTAAGAAATCAGCCGTTGGAACTAGGCTGAGAAGAAGGATTCAGATTCATTTTGGGTCTTAAGAAGCAGAGGTCAAGGATCAACTGCAGAAGGAGACAATCTAATTGAGTTCTACTTTCAAGAAGCTTTGAAGAAAGCTAAGTCAGATTGAATCCAGCTGAGTTCTTCCAAGAACTGATCAAGAAACTCACAACCACCCTCTCTTGTCTTTGGGTTGTTGAGTTAACAATTGTAAATTCATTTTTATCTTGTAGGATCCTTTGGATCTGAGTGATTGTAAGCCTGTATTTATAAAGGCTGAGGGTAGGGCTTGAGAGCCTGAGTGTAGGAGATTGAAATCTCTGAGTGTAGGCCTTGTTGGCTGAGTGTAGGCCTTGTTGGCTGAGTGTAGGCCTTGGTGGCTGAGTGTAGGCCTTTGTGGCTGAGTGTAGGCTTTGTGGAAAAGCTGAGTTGTAAGGCTTTGGGCCTGAGTTGTAGGAACCAGTTTGGGTTCTGAGACAGTGGTGAAGTTTGGCCGAATCTAGTACACTGCTAGATAGGCGAAGGGGGAAAGTGGATGTACCCAAAGCTTGGGGAACCACTATAAAACTCTGTGTCTGCTGTGCTGTGCTTTGCTGTGTATGCTGTGTGATTGCAAAAGTAGAGTAAATTCTGTGTTATAACTGATTGCTGCAATTAAAGTTTAAAAAAAAGAAATAGGTCACCTATTCACCCCCCCCTCTAGGTGTTTAGGTACTATATCTTTCAAGTGGTATCAGAGCGAGGTTCCTTAAAAAGGACTAACAGTCTAAGGAGATCCTGATTGGCAGATTCAGTATAAGACAAATTATAGATTCAAGAAAATCAAGAACCATGGGTTCCTCTGAAAATCACAAGGAATTGGGTTCCATGAAATTGCCCATATGCAGGAAAGAGATCTTTGGGATCTGGAACGAAAGGGTAAGGCTGTTTATAGAGGCCTCAGACCCTAGAATCTACATCACAGTAAAGGAAGGGCCATATGTGCCCATGAAGATATCAGTTCTAGATGCAAATCAGAGAACCCCAAAGGATTTCTCTGAAATGACTAAGGATGAGATTGTCCTAGCCACCATGGACAAAAGGGAACAAAACATTATAGTGAGTGCCATAGATGATGCAACATTTCAGAATCTTATACACTGTAAGACAGCCAAAGAGATGTGGGACACTCTTATTGTGTATATGGAGGGTTCTGAAGAAGTTAGACAAGATAGAAAATCCTTGCTAAATCAGGAGTATGAAAGTTTTAGACAAGGAAAGGGTGATAGCATAACTGAGTGCTATAAGAAGTTCTACAGAATAGTGAATGAACTCATGTATTATGGAAGAGAGTTCAGCAATTATGAACTAAATGACAAGTTCCTAAGGTCCCTAACTAAAGATTGGGACACAAAGATTTGTGTCATTAGAGAAATGGCTAAGTTGGGAGAAATTCCTCCACCTACACTGTTTGGCAAGTTATTGTCTTATGAAATGCAGTTGACAGTAAGGAAAGAGGAGGAGAAATCAACAAGAACTGAACACAAGGAAAGAATAGTAGCTTTCAAGACAGAAGCCTCCAGAAAGTGCAGGAATAAGTCATCAACTCCACCTCCAAAGGTAGTTGAATCAGAGTCAGATGAGTCAGTCAGCACAAAATCTGAAAGCAGTGAAAGTGATGAAGACTTTGCTGCCTTCACTAGACATTTTCAGAAATTCTTGAAGAAGAAACAGTGGAGGTCAAGGCCTTCTACTTCAAAAGGAAAAGAAGATTTTTATCAAGATAAAAAGGCTTCAAAGAAGGACAAGAAGAGGACTAAATCTAGCAAGGCAACTGTTTCAAAAATAGTATGCTATTGCTGCAATAGACAAGGCCATGTTGTTGCAGATTGTCCTGAAAAGAGAAAGGAGTCTAGTGACAAGAAGAAGACTCATTTCAAAGGCAAGAAAGAGAAGTCTTTTGTTGCCAAGAAAGAGAAGACTCTATCAGATATCTCTTCTTCAGAAACTGAGTCTGATGCAGAGGCATACATAGGGCTGTTTGCTGAAGAAGAAGAAGAATTCATGCAGATCATGAAGTCTATTTATGAACAAGAAGACAGTCAATGCCAAGGGCTAATGGCTTTGACAGAGCATGACAAAATCCTGGAGCAGCCAGGACCCAGTAAGGTACAATGTTCAACTCTAAGTTCAGTTTCTTGTTCTAGTACAGAATCAGATTCATCATCATTTAGTGATGAGAGTGTATCTGAGTCTGAGGAAGATATTCATCAGCTTATAGATGAATATAAAGTACTGTTGCAAGCTTACAAGAAAAGCAAGTCCCTAGCCAAAAGTCAGGCAAAGGAAATTGCTGATCTTAAAGCTGCTACAACAGATTCTGAGAAGCAATTTGATCAAAAACTTAATGAGATAGCCAGGCTGAAACACATAACAGTGATTCAGATGGGGACTATTACCTTTAAGAATGATCAAATCAAGAGTCTGGAGATCAATCTTTAGAAAGAGAGAGAGATTGTTGCTAGGTTTTCTAAACCTAAGTCAGTGTTACCCATAATTGATGAATTTGTTCATCACAAGGGTAAAGCTGGACTGGGCTTTACTAGACCTGCAAGGGCTGAGCAGTCCAAGTCTAAGTCCAAGGGCAAAGCCTCAACATTCAACAAGTCTGATGCAGATAAGACAGCAAAGACTGTACCTAAGCAAAGGTACAACAAGTTTGAATGTTGGTGTTGTGGCAAAGTTGGCCATTTTGCAATGGACTGTTGGCACAATGCTAGTGCCAAAGTGAGTACCAAACTACCTGTTGGAAATCCAGTAGGTAGCTTTGTCAGATTGCAAACTAACAAGTACCAAGGACCCAAGAATCCTTTGGGTTCTAAGGTTCATTAATTTGTTTTACAGGTGAGTCCAAGTGGCCATACCCCAACATGGTACTTGGACAGTGGATGTTCCAGACATATGACTGGAACTAGGGGACTACTAAGGGACTACATTCCAATCAAAGATGGTCCAAAAGTAACCTTTGGTGGTTCTGAAAAAGGAATCATCAAAGGGTTTGGTAACATTTCTAGTAACTTAGTTACCATTACTCAAGTGGCTTATGTTAAAGGGTTGAAACACAACCTAATAAGTATAAGTTAATTAAGTGATGTAGGGTATGACATCTCATTTGTTAAAAATGGTTGTCATATCAAGAGGTCAAGTGATCAAGAGATCATTTTGACTGGTTATAGGAAAAGGAATGTCTACTGCTTAGACATTATGGTTGAGAACAGTGGTTCTCCAGTGTGTCTTGTAACTGATGAGACAGTCTCTCATTGTGTCAAATGGCACAACAGGCTTGCCCATCTTAACTACAAGACTATTGGCAAACTCTTTAGCAAAGAGTTAGTGAGGAATGGTCCTCAAGTTAAGTGTGTTAAAGATGGTATTTGCTCAGCTTGTCAAAAGGGCAAGCAGACTAAATCCACCTATAGTAGCATAGAAAACAAAGATGCTGTGAGGTGTTTATACCTCTTGCATATGGATCTTTTTGGTCCAATGCCAGTTCACAGCTTAGGTAGGAAGGTCTATACCCTTGTAGTTGTGGATGACTACTCAAGGTTTTCCTGGGTGTTTTTCTTAAGACAGAAATCTAAAACACCTAGTGTCTTCCATAGCTTTGTCAAGCAAATTCAGAATGAACTAAATAGTACAGTGGTCAAGATTAGAAGTGACCATGGTACTGAATTTCAGTCTGAAATCATGACAAAACTATGTGAAGAATTTGGGATATTTCAAGAATTCTCTTCACCTAGAACACCTCAGCAAAATGGCATTGCTGAGAGGAAGAATAGGACCTTGATAGAGGCTAGTAGGACCCTATTAAGTGATACATCACTGCCAGAGTATTTCTGGGCTGAAGTAGTTAACACTGCATGCCATGTTATAAATAGGGCTACTATCACTAAAGGCCTCAACAAGACTCCCTATGAAGTTGTGAAAGGCAGGAAACCAAACCTATCCTATTTCAGGATCTTTGGTTACAAATGCTTCATACTTAACAATGGGAAGTCTTACTTAACTAAGTTTGCTGCCAAGTCCCAAGAGGGAATTTTTGTTGGATACAACAATAACAGTAAGGCTTATAGAGTCTACAACTTGACTACACAAGTTGTAGAAGAATCTGTGCATGTAGTTTTTGATGAGACTAAACTTATTAACAATGAGTTGTCTAGTACTGTATGCAGCCCCACAGGTTTAATAAAGAAAATGGACAAGCTTACTATAGAAGAAGTATCTGCTGCAAGACAGCAAGTAGAGGACAGTAGCTGTTGTCCAGTGGGAGAACTACATGTGCCAATTGCAGAAGAAGTACAAGGAGTACAACATGATGGAGATGCTGAAGAGGTTCAACCAGAAGTTAGGATGCCTCCAGCCAACAGGCATCTTAGAGATCATCCAGTAGAGCAGATTATTGGAGATCCAAGACAAGGAGTACAAACAAGGAGCAGAAACCTGAATGCAGCAGTCTACTCCAGCTTTCTATCCCAAGTTGAACCTAAGAAGTTTGAAGAAGCAATACTAGATCCACAATGGACTGAAGCAATGCAAGAAGAGCTTAATCAGTTCAAGAGGTGCAAGGTCTGGGAATTTGTTCCTAAACCTAAAGACCATAATATAATAGGAACCAAGTGGATCTACAGGAATAAGATGGATGAACAAGGAGTCATCATTAAGAATAAAGCAAGACTGGTTGCTAAAGGATATAGGCAAGAAGAAGGTATTGACTTTGATCAATCCTTTGCTCCAGTAGCCAGACTGGAAGCCATAAGGATGTTCTTAGCCTATGCAACCTATCAAGGATTCAAGGTTTACCAAATGGATGTCAAGTCAGCATTCCTGAATGGTAATCTTAAGGAAGAAGTCTATGTGGAACAGCCTGCAGGTTTTGTTGATCCAACTCTACCTAATCATGTCTATAGACTTAGGAAAGCTTTATATGGGTTAAAGCAAGCTCCTAGGGCTTGGTATGAAACCCTATCTAGTTTCCTCATTGAGAACAAGTTCTCAAGGGGGAAAATAGATAAGACTCTATTCCTTAGGGAATCTAGAGGCAAAGTTATACTAGTCCAAATATATGTAGATGACATTATATTTGGGTCTACTGAAAGCAGCCTTTGCAAAAAGTTTGCAAAACTGATGCAAGGTCAGTTTGAGATGAGTAGTATGGGAGAGCTAAAGATTTTCTTGGGTCTCCAAGTTAAATAGACTGAAAGTGGTTTATCCATATGTCAGTCCAAGTTCACCCTAGAACTCATAAGGAAGTATGGTATGGATTCATCCAGTACCAATGGGGTCAAGTTTGTCTCTTAGTAAGGATGATGCAGGTAAACCTGTAGATGAAACCTTGTATAGAGGGATAGTTGGCTCCCTATTATACTTGACTTCTAGTAGACCAGACATCATGTATGCTACATGTGTTTGTGCAAGGTATCAAGCCTGCCCTAAAGAGTCTCATTTGACAGCAGTCAAAAGAATATTGAGATATCTAAAGGGCACTCCCTATCTAGGCCTCTGGTACCCTAGGAATGGAGATTTTGAACTAAAAGGTTATTCAGATGCAGACTTTGCATGATGCAAAGAAGATAGAAAAAGCACTACTGGAACCTGTCAATTCCTAGGTGGGAGACTAATTTCATGGAGTAGCAAAAAGCAAACCAGTGTGGTTATCTCCACTGCAGAGTCAGAGTATGTGGCTGCAGGAAGTTGTTGTGCTCAACTTCTGTGGATACAACATCAGTTAGAGGACTATGGATTTCAGGTAAGTAGAACTCCACTCTTCTGTGATTCTATAAGTGCTATTTCAATAGCTAATAACCCTGTATCCCATAGTAGAACAAAACATATTGAAATTAAATATCATTTTCTTAGGGAGCATGTAGAAAGAGAAGATATTTTATTAGAATATGTTAAAACAGAAGAACAATTAGCTGATATGTATACTAAGCCCCTAGAAGAAGCTAAGTTCAATAGATTTAAAATTGAATTAGGAATGATAAACTTAGAGTAAGTTTACAAAATTGAAATTGGCTAAGTAAAAAGGTGTCGACACATAGACAAGTCTATGTCGACACAGAATAGTAGTGTCGACACTTCAGGAAATAGGTGTCGACACATCTAGGAAGTTGGTGTCGACACTTCAGACTATTAGTGTCGACACATGCCAAGTAGGTGTCGACACATCCAAAGTAGTGTCGACACTTAGTATTTACTCAAAATTTTCTAAGTAAAGTCTGGATAATGTGTCGAGTTATGTTGTGTCGACACATAACCAAGTGTCGACACATAAAATCTGTTGACTAAACTTGTGTCGACATATATGTGTCGAGACATTATAAGTCAGTGTCGACACTTATTGCCAGTGTCGACACATTTTAAGTTAGCTGTCCCGCCTGTTCATCTTCAAAATTAGAAAGGTATAAATAGGGCTTTGTCTTTGTTTGTCGACATGCTTTCAAAGTTTCGAGACCAAACTTCTGTGTCGACACCTCTCTTTTCTTAAGACAAATTCTACAAACCCTAATGGCGCCTAAGCTTGAGGAGAATGTCAACGAAGGATATGAGCTGGTGCGCGGCGCCTTTGTGGATGCTGATCAAGAAATCAAGTTTGTTGTAACCCTAGTTGCCGATTCCGGGTCAGAATATCTAGTGTCTGAACCGACTAAGATATGGAAGAAAGAGGTAATTGAATTCCTCAATGGAGCCAAGGTGGATGAATCTGGATACAAAATCAAATACATAGTTCATGGAACAAGGGTTAAGGTATCCCCTAAAAGTCTGAGGAAGATTCTCCAGCTACCAAGAACTCAAGAAGAAGATGAGGTTACAGCTTCAAAGACCAGGGAAGCTCTAACCTGGTGTGGACTAGACTCTAAGATGAAGATTAGTTCTGTCTTCAACAGAAAAGGCATGAACAATCAAGGCAAATTCTTGTCTGAGATTGTTGGAAAAGTTATTCTCAGCAAGCCAGGAGGGCATGACAGAGTGTTTGCCTCTATGTTTAGTATAATGACAAGGATTATCTTCTCTCTGAACACTGACTGGTCTATGATAGTCTTTGAGAAGATTAAGGAAAGCTTGAAGAAGCCCAACCTGGGCAGAATTATAAGTCTATACTAAGCTGGTGCCATACCAGAGGTAATGCAACAAGCTGCAGGAAGCAAAATAAACCATATGAGAAAGATGGATATGAGGTTGTTCTCAAGATGGGACAGGGTGTTGACTAAGGAGCTACCAACCCCTGAAAAGATTGTTTCTGAGAAAGAGATTCCTCCAAAGAAGAAAAGGAAGACTGCTCCAGTGGAACAAGTGTCCACTAGCAGCTCTGATAGTGAAGAACAGGTTGTCTTCACTCCAGATGAACATGAGGAAGAGCCTGCAGTGAAGTCTCCTGCTCCTCAAGATGCTGCTGAGATCCAGGGGGAGCTACCTCAAGCTAGCCCCATCCACAAGGATCAAAGCCAGGGGGAGCTTCCAGTTGTAGATGAACCCTCTACACTGGAAAGTGAGCAAGCTACCACCATTATACTAGAGGTACTCACTGACCTAAATACTTTAGAATTTCTTATAGAAGATACTGATTTGTCTGATGATCATCAACAAAACCAGCTGAATACTCAAGTTCCAGATGATGTTAGAGAAGACACATCTGCTGTACTAGAAGTAGTTCCTGATCCAGTGGTTGAAGAGCATAGAATTACTCCAGCTCCTTCACCACAAGAATACACTATGGAGGATTTATTTTTAAATCTGGATCAAGTGGATTTTGACAAAGAATCTACTGCTGCTGAAGGAGAGAATGTTGCTGCTGAGGGGGAGCATGTGCAGATTCTGGAAGAGCCTATAAGGCAAGAAACTGAGAAGGCACAAGATGTGCAAGCTGAAAAGCCTCCAAGCCCTAAGGAGAGGGTAGATATAGCCAGCACCTCTGCCTCAGAAGATGAGGAAGCTGAAAGAGTAAAGAAAAATAAACTTTATGTCTTCAGGAGAAGAAGCCAGAGTTACAAGAAGGCTCTCCAAACAGTTGCACCACAACCTATAATTCAACCAGCCCCAGCCATTGATTATAGTGCACTGATGGTGGCAATGCAAATCAAGTTGGATGAGCAAAGGCAGGCCATAGAGAAATATGTAGATGAAGGGCAAAAATCACTCCAATTTGATCTGGCCCAGGATATAAAATCAATCAGGTTTGAGATGAATCTCAACAAGAAGGAGATGACTGACTGCTTCCACAAGGGTGGGAATGCAGTAGTCTATCTTCCAACTCACCAGGAAAAGATAAAGGCACAAGTGGATGACATAGCTGTGAAATAAGGTTATGTTCTTGAAAATCAGATAAGAATGAATGACAACCTCACTGCTTCTCACAATGCAATAGTCACAGAACTAAAGAATCTGGCTGTAGGGCAGACTCCAGCTATAGCAAAGGCAGATTTTGACAAAGTATTCCAGGAAGAACTCACTGTTGTTAAGACTGCAATTCAAGAATCTCAGAAGATCATCTCTGAAAAACTCCAAAGGTTAAGACCTTTCTACAAGGATGGAGTTAATTATCTCAATGCTCAAGTGAGATTTCAAAAGGATGACTTAAGGGATCATATTGAAAGAGAAGTCATAAAGGGGGAGAGAGTGTTAGTCAAGGCAAGCTCTGATCATGCCAAATGGATATCAAATTCTATCAGAGCTACACTGGGTTATCCTCCTCTTTGTGATGATGACAATGTGGCAGAATCTGGAATTCACCCTGCATATCTAGGAGGAGAGCAACCTGAAGTGGCTCAAGTCATATACACTCCTCCAGATTTTGACATGATACATGATGATGTACAGTCTATGTACAACCCACCTGGGGGCAAGGACAATGTTATAATTGAAAAGGTTGTTCAGCCTGTCTCTGAAGCTTTACAAGAAGCCATCTTAAAGGAGCAAGCTGAAGAGGAAACTAGATTGTCAAAGAAGAGGTTTAGGGAACAAGCAGAACAAAGGCCAGACTTTGAACAGTGGAGCCCTACCTCTAGAAACATTATATTAACTGCCTGGAAAGCTGCCAAGGATAACATTCAAGACAGGAACAAATGGTTCTCTGAGGTTGAATGGAGAAAACATGAAACCAGACAGGAGGCAATTGTCCAATACAGAAGGAAGGCAAAGATGGGAAAGCTACCTCCTACTGCCCAGGAGCCTAGCAAGTACTTTCCTAAGACATACCATTATTTTGAGAGGCAAAAGATCAAAGCTGAAGAGCTTAAAAAGAAAGATCTGAAAGGCAAAAAGCCTGCTGATGCAGAAGTTGCTGATGCTCCTGTCTAGGCTAAAGTTCAAGCTGGCAAAGGAATAGTTATTAAAGAGCCAGAACAAAAATAGATTTAGAATTTTCTTGAAGTTTATGCTGTAATCTTTTGGATGTAAAACATTTTGTGAACTCCTGAAAATGTATAAGACAGATATTAGAACAGTATATGATTAATATATTTCATGATTGTTCTGTGAATATGTCTATGTTTATTTCTTATTTGTTCTGTAATGATGTATTTGTATACATGTGAAATTGATACATGTTTATGTTTACCCTGCTGTACATTATCCTGCTTTACATCATTTTGTAATCTTAATTATGAATGGTGTATATCATTGACTAAGGGTTATGACTTCTCCAAATAGGGGGAGATTGTTGGGTGCATTGGTTTAAATGTACCTGATTTGAAGAAGCCTCACCCAACTCAATGATATACATCAAAATGTATTTGATGTGTTTTTGAGTTACTTGTGCAGGTTAAGTATTTGCAGGACTGAAGCAAAAATTTCTAAGTCCATGTGTCGACACCCAGAGGGAAAGTGTCGACACTTAAGAAGACTTGTGTCGACACCCAGACAAGCAGTGTCGACACTTGGAGTCATTGTGTCGACACCTGGGATGCAGAGTCGACACCAGACAGAAAGTGTCGACACAAGGAGCTGTGTCGACACTCAATGAAGAAAGTACAGTAAAGCAGTGTCGACACTTAACAGCAGTGTCGACACCCAGTGAAACTGTGTCTACACCAGAAAGTGTCGACACTTGGAGCTGTGTCGACACTCAGCAAAAGTCTGCAGAGACTAAGTACAAGTGTCGACACCCAGCACAATGTGTCGACACTCAACAGAAAAGTCAGCACTTGAAGTAAGTGTCGACACCCAGACCAATGTGTCGACACTTAGCAGAAGAGTCAATACTTGAAGAAAGTGTCGACACATGGAGCTGTGTCGACACTTAGCAAAGAACAGCAAGATCAACAAAATTTTCTAAGTACAAGTGTCGACACTATGGGAATGTGTCGACACTCAGCTGAAGTCTCAACAGAAGAATCAAGTGTCGACACAAGGAGCAGTGTCGACACTCATCAAGTATCAACACTGAAGACTATGTGTCGACAACAAGAAGCAGTGTCGACACTTAACAGATTCAACACAAGACGTTGTGTCGACACAAAGGAGATGTGTCGACACTTAGAAGAATTCAGCAAAAGATAGAAGATCAAGTACTTGTGTCGACACTCAATTTCAGTGTCGACACCTGAAGAAGAATCTGTGTCGAGACATAGAATCTACAACACAAGGAGTTGTGTCGACACCTTGTAGACTTGTGTCGACACTTACACAACTTGTGTCGACACTTGGTCTATAAGTGTCGACACTTAAAGACAGAAAGTCTCGACACTTTCAGACAGTTAGAGAACTTTCAAGAACTGACTGGATGACTTGACAGCTGCCGTTCCAGCCGGTCTACAACACCTGTCAAAGATGTCAGAATTCAGTTATGGACCGGACCAGCCGGTTACCATGAAGAAGGCCTATAAATAGGCCTATGCTATCTACAGAAAATGATGATCAACAGTTGTTGAAGAAGTTGCTAAAGCAATTCAAAAAGTGGTTCACAGTGTTGTTTGATCAAGTATCAAATCAAGAAGATCTAGCTGTCTAAGTGCAGATCTAAGAAGTTGGAGAGAGAGAGCTCCATCCAAGAAATCAGCCGTTGGAACTAGGCTGAGAAGAAGGATTCAGATTCATTCTAGGTCTTAAGAAGCAGAGGTCAAGGATCAACTGCAGAAGGAGACAATCTAATTGAGTTCTACTTTCAAGAAGCTTCGAAGAAAGCTAAGTCAGATTGAATCCAGCTGAGTTCTTCCAAGAACTCATCAAGAAACTCACAACCACCTTCTCTTGTCTTTGGGTTGTTGAGTTAACAATTGTAAATTCATTTTTATCTTGTAGGATCCTTTGGATCTGAGTGATTGTAAGCCTGTATTTAAAAAGGCTGAGGGTAGGGCTTGAGAGCCTGAGTGTAGGAGATTGAAATCTCTGAGTGTAGGCCTTGTTGGCTGAGTGTTGGCCTTGGTGGCTGAGTGTAGGCCTTTGTGGCTGAGTGTAGGCTTTGTGGAAAATCTGAGTTGTAAGGCTTTGGGCCTGAGGTGTAGGAACCAGTTTGGGTTCTGAGACAGTGGTGAAGTTTGGCCGAATCTAGTACACTGCTAGATAGGCGAAGGGGGAAAGTTGATGTACCCAAAGCTTGGGGAACCACTATAAAACTCTGTGTCTTGTGTGTTGTGCTTTGTTGTGTATGCTGTGTGATTGCAAAAGTAGAGTAAATTCTGTTTTATAACTGATTGCTACCATTAAAGTTTAAAAAAAAGAATTAGGTCACCTATTCAACCCCCCTCTAGGTGTTTAGGTACTATATCTTTCACTCAATGTTATTTTGCATCTGCCAACCTTGTCCCTTTTATCTGCAGCCATCCAACGGCTATATGACCTGTGGTACCACTGTAGTTGTTGGCTGCAACTTGGATTTTACAGAAAAGTCATCTTGTAGACCTGCGGTGCCATTTGTCCTGTTCTGTAGGTTTCCCGTAACTAAATTGAATCATGTTGACTTTTGTTAACTTTTGCTGTTGTCAGCATTTGTAGACTTTGCGAAATTCTCAGATTCAATCCAGGCGTTGAGTGCATTGAGTGAATGACCTTCATTCAACACCTCTGGACTTAGCCATTTCTTCTGCCTCGCTTAGGCATTGAGTGTATTGAGTGAATCTTCATCACTCAATGCCCCCTTGACTTAGACAGATTTTTCTATTCATCTTTCCTTGAGCTTTGATATCATACGATGTTTTTTTCTCTAGCGTTGAGTGAACTGTATTCACTCGACGCTTCTGGACTTAGCCAGATTTCTTGACAGATCTTCAACTGCTTTGACTGCTTGAGCTTGTATCAATGCTTCTTGGTATATGGTGTTGAGCGAATTTGCTTCACTCAATGCCTGTAGACTTACCTGCATTTTCTTCTTTGCCAATGCTGAAGCTTTGACAGACTCAGCTATACTCGATGCCTTTTGGTATGTGGCGTTGAGTGAACTGCCATCACTTAACGCCTATGGACTTAGCTTTAGAACTGCTTTGCAGATTGTTGGGCTTTGACTGTACATACCTTACTCAGGGCTTTTTGGCATTTAGCATTGAGTGAGCTTGCTTCACTCAATGCCTGTGAACATAACTACATTTCTTTGCATCTGGCATTTAGTGAGTTGTCCTCACTCAACGACTACGGACTTAGTCAAATTTTCCGTTTCTTCATCTTCCTACCTTGTGACCACCTGTCAACATCACTTAGACAACCTCTGTAAACTTGTTCCAAAGAATATCCTGCACATGATGATCTTAACCAACATCAAATATAACTATTATCTTAGTGTTGATGGTGATGCCTCTTCAAATCAAATTTAGGTAATATTGAGGGCAATATTCCCAACAATCTCCCCCTATTTGAAGAAGGTAGAACACCTAGCAATACTAAGAAGCATTTACATAAAAGGCATATAAATTTAGAAGAAGTTGTAAGCTTTCTCATACCACTTGAAAATTTCAAAGTAGCTTACAGCTCTCCTCACAACTTAATATTTAAGTGGAGTACTTTCCTCAAGCCACTTGAGAGTGGAAATATAACATGCAAATGCTCGACATTGCTCTCTTCATATTACTTGAATGTTTCCAAGCAATATGCACTTCTCTGTATTCTACATCTCCCCTGGCCATGTAATGTCCACCATCTCATCATTAGGGTTTAGGGTATTGCCTACATCTCACTGTAGGATCATAACAGATCATCTACACCTCCACCTTTAGTGTTTAAGGTATTGCCTATCTCTCCCCCTTTCTGTCTTCTTCAAAAAAACGTTTTCATGTGAGAGAGGTGATAACATCAAGGAATAGAATAACTCTTAATGTTATACCACTTGATAAAATCCAGTGTTGATACCACTTGAGAAATTATCCTACTGAACAAACTATTTGACTAGGACTCATACCTTTTGTGTTGATACATTGATATAACACATCACTGCAGCAACCTGAGTTAGCTGCTAGCTTTATTCCACTTGAGACATTGCCACTCCTATACCACTTAAGGCTTCATGCAATTGTAGTAAGGGTGGTGCTGGCTATTCCTCTTGTCCTGCAGCAGCATATTTACAGTAGCAGTAGTGACTGCATAGCAGTAGCCATCCACTAGGGTTGATCTCCCCCTCAGACTGTGCATACTCTTGAGAACTTGCTAATCAGCTGTGATGATCTTTAATCCACTATAACTGCTGGATGTTACTTAACGTGAAGCTAAAATAGTTCCTACAACTTTGAATTTGCTCCCCCTCAACTAGAGCATCTGATGTCATTCCCTTTACTGGACACTTGAGTCCATCTTAGTCTTGATACCACTTGATAACACTTAAGAGTCTTGTTATCAAATGTAAGACTTATCTACCTGTAAGATAGATGAGTTCTACAATATAAATATAACAAGGAGCAACTGAAGCTATACCAAGTTCAACATACCAAACTCAAACTTGTGGGTGTTGAACTTGATTTCATTTAGTGGCTTAGTAAAGATGTTAGTCATTTGCTTGTCTACGGGGACCAACTCAAGACAGAAGTCTTCCTTTTCCACATGCTCCCTAATAGAACGGTACCTAATCCTTACGTATAGTCCTGCTATGAGAGACAAGATTACTAGCAATGGGGATTTAACTAGTTGACTTACAGTATATGAGAATGTTACTAATCTCAATGTTGTAGACCTGGAGCTGATGTTGGATTCACAAAAACTATGCACAGTAGCTCCCTGTAGAGATATACTCTGACTCAGCAGTGGATATAACCACAATGGTCTGCTTCTTGCTACTCAAATGACATTAGCCTTCTCTCATGGAATGGACAAGTTCCATCCTTACTTTTCCTATCTTCCTTGAACCATGTGGTGGAGGTGCTTCTTCTCACCTGTCTCGTTTCTTCTGACTGAGTAGTCAGCAGTTACATGTACAACTTTACTACAACAATAACATATTATGTTAGAAGAAATATGTTTTTTGGGTTTAGGATCATACTTGTCTCCTTTGGAGAGCATCTTCCTAGATTTGTTGTGAACCTTCTTGTAATATGAGGAGTAGGAATATTTATTCTTCCATGGCTTCCTCCTTAACATTTTCATGAACTGCTTGAAGAATAGTGACAGTTCACCATCTGTATACTGTTCAAGCCACAATGAACCACTAATTACATTGGTGACCCAAACAATATTCTTCCCTTGATACATCCACACATGCTTGATCAGGAAAATAGGCAGTGTGAACTGTATACCACTGGTCGCACATTCTCTTTTATATACCACCAGGACTTGCACTACATACTCCCTCTTGATCATGGTCATTGCCTTTGATCACTGTCATCTACCATTGACTAGGGTAGGGAGTCTTTGGCCTGATCTGCCTCTTCATCCAGAAAAATCATTATCCTTTGAAGCATCTTTAGTCATTTCAATGACACTCTTAGTATCTCGAGCAGGGAGTTCAGTTATAGTCTCCCCCTCAATCTTTCCGTTTCCCATAGGAAGTTGCTGACTTGTATCAACTATAGCTGTAGCAATCCAGCTATTCTAGAATTAATTGTACTTGCTTTCCCACATCAGGTGCAACCATCTTAGTATTCTTTTTCTCAACCCCAACAATGTCCATAGGGACAAGCTGATCTTCAACAGTTTTGCTGACCTTGAAAGTCTTTAATTTCAAGGTAGCTAATAACCTAGAGGGGGGGGTGAATAGGTTTTTGGTCTTTTATAATTATCTTTAACTTACTGTATTGTGAGTTAGTAGTTTTATGCTTTCAAGACACACCACAACGAACACACATAGAATATTTAGTGGTTCCCCAGATTATGGGTACGTCCACTATCCCTCCCATCTTTCTAACTTCTTGTTAGACAAGAAACTTCTCCAAAAACCCAACTCATTAGATCTTATAGCACAGATCCTGCGGGATCTCTCAGTATCCTCCTAGACTTACAACTCAGGCTTAAAGCCCTACCTCAGAGCAAATTTTCTCCTACAACTCAGTGATCAACTGAACAACTACCTCAGAATTGAACCCAAGTCCTACAGCTCAGGTTATGGAGGTTAGCCCTACCTCAGAGAGAATTACTCTCCTACAGCTTAGGCACAAGGCCCTATCTCAGATCCAAATCTAAATCCTATCTCAGACCCAAAGGTCCTATACTCAGAGAGAATGACTCTCCTACCTCAAGCAAACTACCCTACCTCAGGCACAAAGCCCTACAACTCAGATCCACATAGGATCCTACCTTAGACCCAAAGGTCCTATAACTCAGATCCAAAATTGGATCCGACCTCAGGCAAATTTTCCCTACCTCAGGCACAAAGGCCCTATCACTCAGATCCACAACTGAATCCTATAGAAAAGAAATGGGTTTGGTTGGTGTTGATTTGACACCAGAGAAATTTCTCTATGTATGCTTCCTGAACTAAGTTATCTCAGCCCTAACTTCTTCTCAGCAGCAAGAGAATGATCTTCAATGAGTTACAGCTTGTGCTGGAAGTAACTCAGGATCTTATTTCTGAAATTGCTGGAGAAGACTGAAGATTTGACAGTTCTTGTGTTCTTCAATAAGCTAACCTGGACCTACAGAAACCTGAAAGCTCTGCTTCTTCTTCTTTGTTAGAACCTAATCTGAACTTGTTGAAGCATAAGAAATTAACTACAGCTAACTTGGAAAAACTTTTAGATCAGTTGATTTAACTTCAGACTTCAAGCTCGGCAATAATGGCAAGGAAGAAGAAGTTCAGCCGTAACTTTTTGAAATGTATAAGCCCTAAAAGGTAAAGTTTCTTCAGTCCATCTTGTCCCTTTTATCTTTCGCCAATTCATGGCTCCAAGAAGCAGTGGCGACCACCTGTGGTTGATAGCTACACCTTGCTTTAACGGAAGAAGACGTATAATAGACCTCTAACGCTATTTGTCGTGTTCTGTAGCTTTCCCGCAACTAATTTGAAATACTGTGAGTACACCAGTATCTCATCAATGAAGACTATCACGAACTTGTCCAAGTACTCTTTGAACGTCCGGTTTATCAAATCCATAAACATGGATGGCGCATTCGTCAGCTCAAATGGCATGACGGTGAATTCATAATGCCCATAACATGTGTTGAAAGCCATCTTGGGAATGTCACCTTCCCTTATTCTCAGCTGATAGTACCCGGATTCCAAATATAGCTTCGAGTACACAGTCGACCCGACCAGTTGATCGAACAGATCATCAATCATCACATTAGATATTTGTTCTTCTCTATCATCTTATTCAGATCTCGATAATACATAAACAGTCGTAAGCACCCATTCTTATTCTTAACAAAAAGGACTGGCCTGATCCAAGGCGACAAACTTGGACACACGTACCCTTGATCTAACAGCTCTTGCAGCTGTACCTTCAATTCCGCCATCTCCTTAGGCGCTAAGCGGTATGGGGAGCATGACACGGGCTTGGCGCATGCCACTAGCTCGATGGTGAAGTCAATCTCACGCACAGGTGGGGCTCCGGGGAGATTTTCAGGAAAAACTTCAGAAAACTCTGATATAACTGGGATACTATCTAAACCTGGCTTGGGTTTTGAAGTCTCCACTAAGGTGAAAAATTGCTCTGCACCACTATGAACTGCCTTAACCACATGGATAGCAGACATCAAAGTCTGTCTTGACCCCTTCATGCAAGAGAATGTCGTCTCTCGCACCGTATCCACTCCCAATTTGACCACCTTGCGATTACAATCAATGTACGCATGCTACTCTGAGAGCTAGTCCATGCCAAAGATTACATCAAACTCCACTATCGGTAATAATGACACTTGCAAGTCAAACTCATGACTCCCAAACCGTACCTTCATGCAACAAACTCTATCTGCGCACATAAAATACCCATTAGGCAGCAACACATCCAATTTATCCATTATTATCGAAGAAGGCACTCCAATGCGCGATACAAATTCCTCAGACAACTAGGAGTGCGACGCTACCATATCGAATAGTGGTCTCATAGGAAGATTTAAGATCAAAACAAAGCCTAACATAACAAGTAACATGCTTATGCAGGCCCGAGGTTTCTACGGAATAAACACTACACGTTCTTAGGATCAGTAAATAAAATAACTACGTAGCGAGCAAAGTTCTCTAAATTATTACTAACGGTGAATCCAACAATTTAACAATACACAACGCAAAGGGACGCTACCCCTTTTATAGATTGAACAATGCCTATAGGCCAATGTTCTCTCAAGTGAATAGGACCCACACGATCCGGACAATTAGTTATTCAAACTTAAATTATACACAAACATTCACAATTCCAATAAGAGAAATTCCAGGCCGAAATTAGTGATTTAAAATTAAGTCCAAATTAATCCCAAAATATAATTAATATGAGGGAATACCAAACCTCTTGAACTCAAGAGGAAATCAAGGGTGATGAACCTGATTTCTTCTAGTGTTCACGAGATCTACCCACTCCAAATTATACGAAAAATATTCGGAATACCAACTCTTAAAAATCAGATATTAATTACGCACAACATTCAA
Source organism: Platanthera guangdongensis (assembly GCA_039583875.1). Classification (NCBI taxonomy): domain Eukaryota; kingdom Viridiplantae; phylum Streptophyta; class Magnoliopsida; order Asparagales; family Orchidaceae; genus Platanthera; species Platanthera guangdongensis. Next base: position 64,081,500 of record CM077165.1, read on the forward strand.
TATAAATCAGGATAACTTACTAGTCTTCTATTCCACCAATACCTCACAAATTTATAGAAGAAATCACACAAAGATGGTTAAGAAAATCATTACCCAATCCCAAGAATAATCTGTCCACAAGATGAGTGGAAGAGGCGCACGCGACAGTGGTAGAATCTCTATTTCCACGCAAGTCTTGGATCCACACCGGACGATGAAGACGCTCGTCTTTTTCTCTTTTGCCCAAACCCTAGAAGAGGGAGAATTTAGGAATCTAATGTATATAAGGAAATAAGAGAGAGGAAAGGTGGTGGTCTATTCCTTTCAAGGAGGGTGGCTCGGGTTTTGTGATGGTGATGGCTTCTTGGGTTTTGTTGGTGGTGGAAAGGTGGTCGGGAGTTGTAAAGGTGGGAGAGGAGGTGGAGGCTAGGACTTTGGCAGGGATTACAGAGTGGTGGTGGCCGGCGGCTTGGAGGGAGATGGGGCTCGGGTTGGTGGAAAGGGAGGGTGGCCGAGAGGGTTTGGAGAGGGAGAGGTAGGGAGGGCAAGATTAGCAAAGGAGGAGGAGGATAAGAGGAAGAGAGAATGGAGGGGAGGATGGAGATGGCCGGCGGCCAAGAGGAAGAAACCTAGGGGGAATTTGAGAGGAGAAGGAGAAGGAGAGGGAAAAAGATCTCAAGGAAGATTTGGGGATTTCAAATTTGTTTCATTCTCTACAAAATCCTTCATGACATGGACTATAAATAGGCTACACCACTCAATCTCCACCCTAGAAAAATAAACCACTCATGATGGTTATATGAACCCATCATGACATAACAAATACAATAATTAAAAACATGAAATAAAGAAATAACAATTGATGGTTATAAGCACTCATCATACACAAAATGAAATACTAAAATAGAATTGCTTAAAATAAAAATTGCTAACATATAAATGATAAAATATGTAATTATAATTATGTAATTTATAATTATATATTTTATTTATTGGCGGCGGCGGACGTCGAGCAAAACATGTAGCGGTGGCGGCGTTGGCGAAGAAATGTCGTGGTAGACTCCCATATTCGAGCTTGCGGCAACGACCGTCCCAATCCACGAACACACGATGCCGTAGATCCACGGCCGTATTAGCTCGTCGCCATCAAACCTCCCCCACTCAAAATTACTCATCACCGATGAGTGGCCGTGAGGGGGTAACCATCAGAAGCAGCAGCAACATGGGAAAATCTGGCCCCACAATCTGTGTCGTAGTAGCATGAACATCCCATAGCACTAAGAACCTGTCAGGTGTAGAAATAGCAAAACTCGAAATGGTGTCAGGCAAAAAAAAATTAACTTGAATCTTACCATCCGGTTCAAGAACGAAGGAGTCCACGTGGAAATTAGATACAACAATACTAGCACTCCCCAACCCAAAAGAATATTTAGTGGTAGGAAGAAACGATGGAGAAAAGCACTAAGGTGGAATACAGACGTACAATAAAAAGTCCGGAAACTTGAAATAAAGTGAAACACCCTCTGCTATATAAAAATATGAAATAAAAGCATGAAATCTGATGTTCTTCATAATCATGGATGGGTCGGCGTTCCTACATATTAATTTATTAATGGAGCCAGAAGGCATCCACTCGAGGACTGACAAGACTAAACCCAAATCACTAAATCTAGCATCGAATAGTCTCGGAAAAGAGTGGAAGTGTGTGCGACATAACCTAAAGTGAAACTCTAATGTCCTAGCTACAAGAGGAGAGAATCCATGTACTACATGACTTAAACCAAAAGCGGAGGATAAGGGGGCTAAATCAAGTGGCACGAGAGCCTTGTAATAAGAGATAATTTTTATGGGCTCTGACACCGTAGTCTTAGTTTCAATTTTAATATTTTCATGCTTGGCATGAAGATATGCCAAGGTGAACCGCTCATCATTAATAATTGAATTGGATTCTCCCGAATGTGAAAAGATGTGCGAGCGAAACAACTCAAGGGACCCAACTATAGTCACTAACGTGGGAAATGAGGGTTATCAAATGGCGGTCGGTAAATGTATGCGACCGGGTGTGGTATATAAGTATGTATACTGGACACCACAACTAGAGGAGAAATTGCCAAAGAATCAGAATCAGTCGTAGTAGAGGATAGAACCGTAAACGGACACGCAGAAAAATGAGCTGTCAAAAGTGACTCGTAGTCATATCTATAAGGTGCGGTGAAAAGTCCAAATACTAGTACGCTCAACATAGAAATATCTAAATGCTGATATAACGACAATGTATGAGCTAATACAGCGGGTGTGACACAAATACTCGGACTAGGTCTACCGGGTCTACGTCCTAAAAAGTCAACTAATGTGGGCAAATAAATAGGGGATAGGGTCGGAAAAATAAAAGCCGGGTTAAAATCTGAATCAGTATTGATTTCACCCAACTATGACAACATCAAAGAACTCTCATCCGGGTGTACAACCAAAGAATCATCCAAAAATACACTTCCCTCAGATCGTACTCATCCACAATAATAATAGGAACATCCTCACTCTCAGGCTCCTCGGATAACTCAGATATAATCTCAGTAGGTGTAATCGTAGGCTCTAACACAATGGGGATCGTAGCCTGGAGAGGACACTCAATAATAGGGTGATCAAACACAACGCTAGTAGGAGACATAATAGGCAACATGATACTCTCACAGATTAGATTGTCATCATCCCACACATCGTCTTCCACATCACTAGGATATCCAAACTCCTCAATGTCAGAATCATCCGAATCGTCGGGCACTATCATACATGTCGAAATACTCTCACCTAGCCAGTCATCTTTAGAATCCAGAGATACCACATCTATATCAGAGTCCTCGGGGGTATCAGTCACAAGCTTAGGAGGCTCAGACGTCGGAGCTAAAGGAGCCAACACCCTATTAGTAATATCTTTGGAGTCCCAATTATGGGGTCTAAACTACTTATTTTCCCTAGAGGTGGAAATAGGCACCCTTTGGGTATTACTACTACTGTGGGGATAAGATCTAACCTGAGGTATATGGTCACTCCTATAAGCAGCTACAGGTCTAGTGACATAACTAGTCTTGCTAACGGGTGGCATGGGGTCACTCCTATAATCAGATATGGGTCTAGTGCCATAACTATACTGGCTTACAGGTGTGGTGCTATTAGTACGAAGGTAGTCGGATAAAATTGATCCGAGAGTAAGTTTTGCATGTGCGTCCAAGCATATTGATAGCTACCAACACAATGATTTTTGTTTAACCAAAACACGCAGGTTTGACCTACTAACCGCTCTCGGGCGATGTTAACCTTTTGGTGGTCGTCTCATTCGTGACAATCAAAATAAATTTCTATCCCCTTAAGCCAGTCACTAAAAATTTTGGGACACCGTAAATCATCATAAGTAGGTGCAACATGTAACGAATCCATTCGTTCATATAGTATATACTAGAAGGTCCGGTCGGGGTCCTACAGTATATACCACAAAATGGGCGGCGAAGTCACGGAGTGATACCAGAGTTGCGCGTCCTAACTCATTACATTCTAGCGGAAGCCTATAACACGAAACGGAACTCTAAACATGAATGACCACCACATGAATATCTACATTGATATATAAACAAGAATGTTTAGCAAATACAAAGTCAGTTGGCCTTATGGCCTTACAAGTCCTTTTTCACCAGTGGCCCCCAAACATTGGCGCGCAGGCCAGCCACATATAAACACAGCATTTTAAGCTTAGCCTTCAAGGGCTAGCAGCAACAGCAGCAACAGAAGGGACGTCAACCTTTATGTGTCCCGCTTGGTTCTCCAGCACCTGCACAAGGACATCCCACCCAACGGTGGCACACAAGGCAATGGTCAGCGTTCGGCTGACCAAATTATAACGACCCTACCCCTTTCCCGGTGCAGTGGTATTCCTTCCCTGTAGTCATAGAAATTCATATGCATATATATACATCACATATTATGCACTCACGCACAAACATTCCATCACAATCGTCAGCCACACGGCCCGACTATCCGTGCACTTAGGGCACATTCTTGATGTACCGGCGAACCAGAGTTCCACCACCGTATCAGGGCCGAATACCAACAGTAAAAGTTGAGAATTTACTCCTTGGCTTGCAGCCGGAGATTTTAGTCTTAATGACCCAGGATTGGCCCGTAGCCCCATATAGTGTCGTGGCACACAGGCCTAAGAGTCTCGCTATGCGCTCCAACAGACCACACTTTCAGGTCTTCAAGCCGGACGGACATAATGCAGGTCGGATCAACCACCCCGCGTTTTTCAAGTCGTCTTGCCATCACCGAGTATAGCGTACTCGCGGCTAAGAAAAGGCGTAGGTCGGTTTCCCTGTACCTGTTTAGCATCAAGCCGTAAGAGCTCTTCCAGCTCATACATAGCAATCATGTCCTAACAGGACTGGCTTCACAATCACAGGTTAGCTAGGTGCCACGCTCAGTGATTGCGACATAACTCATTTTCCATCCCTAGCTCTAACCAGCATTTGCGGGTATTTCCTGGGCGTTCACGCCAGTACTTCCTGCTACTACCCTTCATAGGCACAACCCACCAAGCTTCACCAATATCAAGTGTATTTTCCTGGATCTCCAATCTAGTACTTCCTGTTACTGCCCTTCACAGGCACAACCCATGAACATCACAATCACTACAAGGGTATTTTCCCGGACTATCACTCCAGTACTTCTTACTACTATCCTTCACAGGTATAACCCATCGACTCCTTAAACTACACGTTTCATCGCGGAGTCTTCTCTGGTGCTTATATGCAACATCACCAATCCAGACTAACCTGTCCAGATGGGCTTCACACAGCATGCCTATTCCGTACTCAATTTTCGGATCTATATGCCAAATGATTAGGGACTCCATGAATCAACACAAGGGACTCCCGTAATAACCCACCCTCTGGTGAGGGAATCCTATGCACATGCCAAAAAGGAAGCCTTCACATGGTTAGGAAGAAAGATCGTTACCCTTGAAGATCGCTTTGGAGCCATGGACTTTTAGACGGATGGAAAGGACCGCAGCGGCTTTGCCTCCACAATGCTAGCCTCGGATCTCGAAACAGAACTCCGCAGCTCCACCGGTGGCTGGCTCTCCTCCTCCTTCTCCTTCTTCCTCTCTCTAGGTTTGTAGAAAGAGGATGGCCAAACTAAAATGAGAATTCCCATCTCATTTTTAGCCTTAAGGAAACAGGGATGAGCCAGAGCCATTAGATCTCAGCTGAGAAAATGGATGGCCACGATTTTGCCACAAAAGACTGAATTTTTCTTGACACGGCCTGTGACACGACCTTGTCACAGGACATGTACCTTAAGCGGCACACAATCGACTCATCCAGACCAGTACACAGTCATGTGACACGCCCGTGTCATGGGCCATGTCACCTAACATGCCTTCAGACACGCCCAGGTCTGTGGTCGTGTACTTCAGGCTGCACAAAACCAAATCAACCCAAGCGGGACACAGCCAGTGACATGCCCGTGTGATAGGCTGTGTACCCCAAGACACGACCGTGTCCTGCCCATGTTCACCAGGCCTCAAATTCCCTTGGCACATTGAGTAAAGGACATGGCGTGTGACACGCCCGTGTCACAGGCCGTGTGCCCATACATGGCAGCATACACTCCTCCAGCTTAACTTCGTCGAATGAAGTTCGTTAAGCAAAGGAGGACACGACCTCTGGCACGCCCGTGTCAGAGGTAGTGTGCCCTCATTTTTCGAAAAACGGATTTTCATCGACCACTCGCCGGCTGCTCACCCAAGCATGTTACGCCCTAGGACATGCCCGTGTCCTAGGCCGTGTCACCCAACTTTTTCCCAATCCTAGGATTTGGGGTGTCACAGCCCTCCCCTCCTTACAAAAATTTCTTCCCCGAAATTTGCACATAGGAAGGAAAGGAAACAACAATGTTTTATTCCATAAACGTTCATACAACTTGACACACTCTACATACCAGTTACACAAATAGATTGGTTAATTAAGCTCGCATAGTCTGCCCTCGCTCTCATGTTTGCTCTTCACGGCCGCAATTGTCCCACCGGATTTGACCATCCCGATTGTCTTATTCCGCAACTGTTTATCGACACGATCCTTGATCCGAATGGGCCTAATCTTCATCGTTAGCCCATACTCCACCGGCACACGATCAGACTCGATCACTTGAGCTGGATCTTTGACGTCTTTACGCAGCACTGAGATGTGAAACACATCATGTTATCCAACCAAGTATGCCGAAAGAGCTAGCCGATATGCATCTTCCCCAATCCGCTCCACCACTTCAAACGGACCCATATATCTCGGACTCAACTTTTTTAGTCGCAGAATCCTGGACACGCCTTTGAAGGGCTTGATCTTCAAATAGACCCAGTCGACCACCGCAAACTCCACGTTCCGGTGCTTGGCGTTGTTGTATTTTTCTTGATGATCCTGTGCTATCAGTAGCCTCTCTCGGATAGTGTGTATCATCGAGTTCGCTTCCTCGACTTCGCTATACCTATACACTTTGGATTCTCCTGCTTCTGCCCAAGCTAATGGCGTACGACACTTCCGATCATACAGAGCTTCAAACGGTGCCATACCAATGCCCGCTTGGTAGCTGTTGTTCTAGGAAAACTCCTCCAGATAGAAATGATCTTCCCATCTCTTCCTAAAATCCAGGGCGCACATTCGGAGCATATCCTCCATGGTCCTGTTGGTCCTCTCGGTCTGGCCATCTGTTTGGGGATGAAAGGTCGTACTCAATGTTAATTTAGTGCCTAACAACTAATGTATTGGCCTCCAATCATTCGAAGTAAAGCGCCCATCACGATCGCTCACAATGCTACGAGGAACACCATATAGCCGTACGATCTGCTCCACATAGAGCTTTCCCAGACTTTTCACTGAATCGTCATGTTTGTTCGGAAGTAAGTGCGCCATTTTTGTCAACTGGTCTACAATCACAAAGATTGAATCATTCCGGCGCTGAGATCTCGGCAACCCGTGCACGAAATCCATTGAAATATCATCGAACTTCCATTCCGAAAACAACAACGACTTTAAGAAACTGCCGGACTTCTGGCATTACACCTTTACCAAAGCACAAGTCTGGCATTTGGCTACATACTAAGCGATATCATTCTCCAGTCCTGGCCACCAGAATAGCTTCTTCATTTCTCTGAACATCTTTGTGCTCCCAGGGTGAATTGAGTACTTCGTAAAATGAGCTTCGTACATCAATTCTTCCCGCAACTTACCCATACTTGGGACGCACAATCGGACCTCTTTCCGCAAAAGGCCATCATCCCAGGAGAATTTGCCCTCTGACCCGTCCTTTGTGTAGCGTTGGAGACTTTCATCCAGCTCTGTTGCTCGTCGAATCCTGTTTGTAAGATCATATTGCACCTTTGTCCAGTTCAAACAATGCATCAGTCGTGGAATTCTTGTCAACACAAGAAATCTCTAACGCATCCAACTCCTAGATTAGACTTTCATCGTGCCTCTACAACAAATTATCCCTCGACGGAGCCCTCCGACTCAAGGCATCAACGACCACATTTCCCTTCACGGTAGTATAATGAATCACAAAGGTGTAGTCCCCAAGGAACTCCAGTCACCTTCGTTGTCGCATATTCAGGTCCTTCTGCTCCAACAAATGCTTTAAGCTCTTGTGGTCCATATAGATATCCACTTTCACGCCATACAGATAATGTCGCCATAACTTTAGTGCAAAGATAACCTCCGCCAACTCTAAGTCATGGACTGGATAATTTCGCTCGTACACCTTCAACTGCCGTGAGCCATAAGCAATCGCATTCCCATTTTGTAGAAGAATGCAGCCTAAGCCGCTTCCTGGAGCATCACTATATATCTCAAATCCATCGGTACCACATGGCGATGTCAACACAGGTGTCGTTGTCAACTGACTCTTTAGCTTTTCAAAATCTCGCTTGCACTCCGGTGTCCAAACGAACTTCTGATCCTTTCTCGTTAGTGTGGTCAAAGGCAAAGCAATCCGCGAGAAGTTTTCAACAAACCGTCGATAGTAGCTTGCCAGTCCAAGAAAGCTCCTGACTACGGACACCGAAGACAACACCGGCCACTCATGTATGGCCCTTATCTTCGACGGATCCACTGCTATGCCCTCTCGACTTACCACATGGCCTAGAAAAGCGACCGGCGATAGCCAAAACTCGCATTTCGAGAACTTGACATAAAGATTATTTCTCCGTAAAGTATGCAACACTAACCATAAGTGGTTTGCGTGATCAGCTTCAGATTTCGAGTACACCAGGATGTCGTCAATGAACATGATCACGAACAAGTCCAGGTACTCTCGGAACGTACGGTGTATCAGATCCATGAATACCGATGGCGCATTGCATAGCCCAAATGCTATTACAATGAACACATAATGACCGTAAGGTGTTCCAAATGTGGTCATGGGAATGTCTCCTTCCCATATCCTCAACTTGTAATACCCATACTTCAAATCCAATTTAGAGTAGACGGTTGATCCCACCAGCTGATCGAACAACTCATCAATCCATGGAATCGGATACTTGTTCTTCTCTGTCAGCTTATTCAGTTCACGGTAGTCAATACATAGCCGCAAGCCACAGTCTTTCTTTTTCACAAACAGAACAGGTGTGTTCTAAGGTGACATCCTTGGGCGTATATATCCCTGCTCCAGCAACTCTTGCAATTGGATTTTCAACTCAGCCATTTCCTTTGGCGCGATGCGTTATGGCGAGCAGGCCATAGATTTCACACCTGGCACTAACTCGATCGTGAAGTCAATCTCTCGCTGCGGTGGTAGCTTAGGGAGATCCTTGAGAAACACATCTGCAAATTCCGGTATATCCTAAATATTGCTCACACCGGCCTTGGGCTCAACAGCCTGAATCAGCATGAAGTATAACTCTGCGCCCTTCCGAACAGCCTTGACCACTTGGAATGCAGACATCAACGTCCCGCCCACTCCTCGCATTCCTGCGAACTTAGTATCCTGCTTGGTATTCTGGCCCAATGTCATCTCTTTGGCTTTACAATCAATCAAGGCATGCTGCTCCGCGAGCCAGTCCATACCAAAGATCACGTCAAATTCCGATATCGGTAGTACAGATGTAGTTAAAAAAACTACAGACTTCCAATTTGCACCGCCACAACGCAAGCCCGATCCGCGAGCATCAAACAACCATTCGGTAACAACACCCTGACGCTCTCTGTCTTCGCATGACTAGGTACTCCAAGTCGAGCTACAAATTCTTGAGACAGAAATGACTGTGAAGCACCCGTATCAAACAGTGCTCACGCCAGCATGTAGCGAATCATAACAAAGCCTGTGGCAATCATATCACACACAAGCTACATACAAAGCATATGACACGAAACGGAACTTCGCAGCTCCACTGGTGGCCGGCTCTCCTCCTCCACCTTCATCATCTCTCTCTCTAGGTTTGTAGAAAGAGGATGGCCAAACTCAAATGAGAATTCCCATCTCATTTTTCTGCCATAACGAAACAGGGAGGAGCCAGAGCCATTAGATTTCAGCTGAGAAAATTGACGGCCAAGATTTTGCCATTAAAGGCTGAATTTTGCCTGACACGGCCTGTGACAAGCCCGTGTCACAGGCCGTGTACCTTAAGTGGCACACAACCGACTCATCCAGACCAGTACACGGTCATGTGACATGCCCGTATCATGGGCCATTTCACCTGACACGCCTCCAGACACACCCGTGTCTGTGGCTGTGTACTTCAGGCTGCACAAAACCAAATCAACCCGAGCGGGACACGGCCAATGACACGCCCGTGCTACAGGCCATGTACCCCAAGACACGACTGTGTCTTGCCCGTGTTCATCAGGCCTCAAATGCCCTGGGCACGTCCAGTAAAGGACATGGCCTATAACACGCCTGTGTCACAGGTCGTGTGCCCATACACGATAGCAGACATGCCTCCAGCTTAACTTCATCGAATGACGTTCGTGGAGAAGAGGAGGACACAGCCTCTGACATGCACGTGTCAGAGGGCGTGTGCCCTCATTTTTCGCAAAACGGATTTTGGTCGACCACTCGCCGGCTGCTCACCCGAGCAGGACACGCCCTGGGACGCACCCGTGTCCCAGGCCGTGTCACCCAACTTTTTCCTAATCCTGGGATTTAGGGTGTTACACAACATTCCTAGATGACCTAGAAACACCAATTTCTCGCTCAGTGTGACGATCCAAATGATAGTGAGATTGCCTAGGGGGTGGTGGTGCTACTTGGTTAGCCTTTAGTTGTGCAAGCAAAACCTTATTCTCATCCATTACAAGGGAATTAACTGGTTTCCTAACATTCGTCATGGAACCAAAAGATTGTAATCGGGAAACGTTAACGTCATATGCCATTTTCTAGTGGCGACGGGACAAAAAAATCTACTCGAATCGTGTGCACATGCAATGAAATAATGATTCTGACCCTTATAATCTAAGATATGTGGAATTGTTCCTGCTAAATAATTAAGACAATATATATATTTTTTTGATTTTCTCGCTGAAAATAATATGTAGATTATTAAAAAAAAATTATTTTTTGCGGAAAAAAATATATATTTAGGTCTCTATTTGCAGACCAACGGTTAAACTTTTATTTTACTATTTTTGGAAAATAAAACGTGCAAGTGCGTGACGACATACTAATAAAAGGGGGAAGGTGCCAATTAGGAAATTAACATGAACCTCCCTCTGATACCAAATTGACGCAGGCCCAAGGTTTCGACGGATTAAACACTACGCGTTTTTAGGATCGGTAAATAAAATAACTACGTTGCGAGCAAAGTTCTCAAAATTATTACTAAAGGTGAATCCAACAATTTAACAATACACAACGCAAAGGGACGCTACCCTTTTATAGATTGAACAATGGCTATAGGCCAATGTTCGCTCAAGCGAATCGGACCCACATGATCCGGACAATTAGTTATTCAAAATAAAATTATACGCAAACATTCACAATTACAATAAGAAAAATTCCGGTCCAAAATTAGTGATTTAAAATTAAGTCCAAATTAATCCCAAAATATTATTAATAAAGCGAATATGGTTGACTTCTACCATTCCTCCATTTCAGTCGCTGTCATGAATCTATTAACACGAGAGAACCAATCCTTGGCCTGGGATGGGATTCCAGTCCCCGTAAATACTGGAGGATTGAAGCTCATCACATGCTTAAGGTGCCTTTCTGTCACTCTTCTCAGCGCCAAAGGTTCTACAGCCACTCTTTCCACCACTCTAAGCTCTGTCGCATGAAGCGGCACCTGCTCCATAACAAGGACAGGAGGTTGTGCTTGCCTCCTTAGCCAGGTGTTTATCATCGCAAACACCGCCTCGGCTACTTGTCTTATCGTCTCTACCGAAGGAGGGGTTGCAGGCGCATCATTAGGTGCACTGCTTTCCACAGAGTGCGGCCGTTCCGACTGTCCAGCACCACTCCTTGTCACCTATTGTTGTAGGACAAACCAATAAGTGACCAGACAAAATTTCAAAAAGCAATCATAGTGTTAGACCCCCCCCCCCCTTTTCCCTTTTAAACACCAGGGTCTTAGGCTTAGAACTGCCACTTTGCGGTGACACCTTCACGCACGGGAAGGTTATCACTACAGAATGCTGATCCTGCCGAACAAATCGATCACAATAGTAGGAAAATAATAAAAGACAAGTCCATAAACGTCACATATATAGCAAATAATCTCCACGAAGGGAGTGCCCATAGATATAATAAAAGTACTAAAACTTGGGCTCATGCCCAGTACATCCATGTCCTCACTACATATCTCTCATCGCAGAAGCAAAACTAAAATAACTACTAGCAATCAGGACTCACAGTCCCTGGTGTCTGAACTCTAGTACTAGACTATCCCATCTCCAATCATGCTGACCTTCGGGGATGCTCCTCCATGCTGGGCTCCACGGTCACCTAAAATGATGTGGTTCAAAAACCGTTAGTCTAAAAGAATAAGTCCTATCGCCCCCCGCCCCTTCCCTCATGGCTCCTAGGCACCGAGCAGGGAGGAGGAAAGGAGAGTACATGAAAGTGGAGAATAACAAATATAAGTAAGTGGCGGCGGAACTAATCTAGCAGTTCTATAGTGTATAAGATAGAATGAAGATAAGAAAGACTGAACAAGAAAAAGTAACCTTAACTTATATGTAAACACATAAGCTAAGGGATCTTTTGCAAGGCTCCTATCATATAAAAAGTCTCAAACTAATTTATACGATAGGGAGTCGGTTTTCTAGCAAGCATACATATATATTTACTGAATAAAAACCTTAACTTATAAGCATGTTGCGCGAACTTATAAGCCAAGGGGTCATTTTGCAGGGCCTATTGTATAAAGCATCCCATACCACTTATACAATTGGTGTCACGGTTATATGTAATGGTTATGCTATGAAATGCAATTATGCCATGATGTGAACATGTAAATGCAACTCACCCACTCGAATCTGTATACACAGACCTTTAATTGCCCCTTTTTGGAGCAAAACCTCCCAGGATACCTCCGTAGCGGCAAATAGAAGCAGTGGGTTGGGCCTCGCCAACATCTAAACAGGTAATTTCACTACCAGTCAGACCTATCGTACGCCTTAATGTTGGTGTACTAAGCGGAGCTCCTGCGTACTCTTGTCGGCTGGCGCACCGGACTCTATTTGGCCAAGTGCTAAATCACACTTGCCGAGTCAACGTATTGGCGTCGGTGCATCGACCCTCCAATACTGAAGACCCACCACCTTAAACTTGATACATGTTGAAGATGGTGACCGGGCGGTCTGTCTTGGCGGGTTGAAGACCGCTCGGTCTGGCGGTTTGACTCGCCGGCTTGTAAACCGGGCGTTCTAGCGATCTTCACAGGCGGCCTATCTGCTTCTCTTGTTGTAGCCGTGCGGTTAGTCCTTCTGTCTAACCGCGCGGCTTGTGCGGTTTACTTTGTATAGTCCGCTTAGCTTGTAAATTTTTAGTCCCACATCTCTTATTTGTATTCTCTCATCTCTCCTCCATTCTATATAAGGGAGGGCATACCTTTGTAATAGTTACCTTTTTTGGATAATAAAGTTTCAATTATTCAAAAGCTTATCCGCGTGTTCTCTACTTTTCGCTTCTTTTCGCTACTTTCTAACATGGTATCAGAGGACACGGTCATTTCCTCCTGATTCTGTGCGTTCTCTGTTATTCGCGGCTTGCCTTCTCTTCTTTCCGCGCGACTTGTTTCTATCCGCGCGGCTTGTTTCTGCCGCTGCCCTGATCGCGCGGCTTGCTTCTTCTTGGTTCTCTTCTCCTACTGCTATTCGTCGCAGCGACCTGTTTCCTTGTCGCCGCGTTCCTTGTCCTTTCTTGCCTCTCCGGCTTCCTAGTCGTTGCGGCTTGTTTCAACCCGCTGTGGACTTCTTCTCCCTGTCCGCTTCTGCTTTCCCCTTTTCCGCTTGTCTCTATACTCGCGGTTTACTGCTGTGATCTGCCTGACCGTGCGGGTTGTTCCTATCTCACCTGCATCTTGGTCGCGGTCACCTGCTCTTCTCCTCTCTGCTGTGATCTGCCTGACCGTGCGGGTTGTTCCTATCTCACCTGCATCTTGGTCACGGTCACCTGCTCTTCTCTTCTCTTCTGTTCGCCCGGCCTTTTCAGTCCGCGCGACCTCTTCCCCGCTGTGCCTTTGACCTCTTTCTAGCCGTACTGTTCGCGCGGCTTCTTCTGTTCTCTAACCGCTCGTGTTCGCGCGGCTTCTTCCCTTTAACCCGCTGCGGTTTCGCACGGGTTGCTCTCTTTTCGCGCGGATTCTTCCGTGTTTGAGCGGCCTCTCTGCCTTTCTTCCTTTAGCCGCTTCTGCCTGTTAGTCGCCGCGACCTCCTGGTTCAGTCGCGCGGCTTGTACTCTGCACCTTGGTCGTGGCCCTTCTTGCCGCTGGTGTGCTGTCACCTAGACCGCTGCAGTTTCTTATTCCTCCCTTCATGGCTTTCATATCCTCCTCCAAGCCATTCGCCTCGGTTGTCACGTCTTCTGGTCGTGCCCACGTTGTTATTCAGGGCAAATGGCTGATCGACACTGGTGCTACAAATCATATGACCGGCCATCTCCCGTGTTTCTCTCTCCTAGAAAAACATGATCGCTTGCCCCCGGTTATTCTCGCTGACGGCTCTTCATCCTCAGTCCATGGAACAGGGATCGTTCATGTCACTCCGTCTCTTCACTTGGCGGATACTCTATACGTGCCCCAGTTCCCGTGCAACTTATTATCTGTTACCTCTCTTTGCAAGCAATTACAGTGTTCAGTCACATTTACTTCTACTTCTTGCTCTTTTCAGGATCCGGACTCCCAACGGACGATTGCTACTGGGACTGAGAGTGGCGGCTTATACTTCCTGGACAACATTTCTGCTTTCTCCACGTTATCCTCCACCTCCACAGATTTTCTCCAATGGCATCTCCGCCTTGGTCATGCTCCTCCCCGTCTTCTTCGTCAACTTCTGCCCCACCTTCCTCCTCAAAGTCCTCCGCTCAACTGTGAGGCTTGTCAGCTTGGCAAGCATCACCGCTCCTCCTTCCCTCCAAAGCACGTTCGTAGCTCTACCCGTCCGTTTGATCTTATCCACTCCGATATCTGGGGTCCTTCTCCTACTCTTACCATTGGTCGGGGTAGTTCATATTTTGTCACGTTCATTGATGATTTCTCTCGCTGTATGTGGGTGTATCTATTAAAAGATCGCTCCGAATTATTCTCTGTATGGACATCCTTCTATCTCATGATCAAAACTCAGTTTGGTGTTTCTATCAAAGTTTTTCGATCTGATAATACCCAAGAATATCTCAGTCATGACTTCTCTACATTCTGCATGCAAAATGGGATTCTTCATCAAACTAGTTGTGTCTATACTTCACAACAAAATGGTGTGGCCGAACGCAAAAACCGTCACCTCCTCGATGTCGCTCGCACCTTGATGACTCAGATGCATGTTCCTCGCTCCTATTGGGGCTATGCTGTTCTCCTTGCCTGCTACCTCATCAATCGCATTCCCTCCACGGTTCTCCACGGCCAAACCCCGTTCTCCATTTTGTATCCGGGCAAGGAGCCGTTTCCTCTTCCTCTCCAAATCTTTGGATGCACTGCCTTTGTGCATGCCCCTTCTGCCACCCTTGATAAGCTCTCCCCTCGCTCCACCAAATGTGTCTTTCTGGGGTACTCCACCACTCAGAAAGGCTATTGTTGCTTTGATCCCGTCCTTCGTAAGCAGTTCGTCTCTGCTGACGTCACCTTCTTCGAGAATACCTCCTACTTCTCGGATGACTCCTCTCCTCTTCTCCCCACTTCTGATTCTCCTGCCGTTCCCTTCGTTCCCTCGCATACTACTACACTCTCCACCCCTCCACCGTCTCCACCCCCTTCTCTTCCTCCACCTCTCTCTCTCCCTTCTCCACCACCCTCTCCCTCATCTCCGCTACTGTCGCTCTCTTCTCCCGGGCCAGCTTTCTCTACCACGGATGCTCCGGATGTCGCGGGCCCGGCTGACCTGGATCTTCCTATAGCTCTTCGCAAAGGGGTTCGGACGTGTACCCTACACCCCCTTGCTGCTGTTGTTTCCTATGATCGTCTTACCCCTTCTCGCAGGGCATTTGCACTGGCTATCTCTGCCACTGCCACACCCCGCTCCTATCAGGAGGCACTTGCTATTCCTCACTGGAAGATGGCCATGGATGAGGAAATGGCGACCCTCACTGAGCGGGGTACCTGGACTCTTGTTCCTCCTCCCTTCGGTACTGATGTTGTTGGCTGTTGCTGGGTCTTTGTGGTCAAATTTCGCCCAGAAGGCACTGTGGATCGGTATAAGGCTCGCCTTGTTGCTAAGGGCTTTACTCAGACCTATGGGGTTGATTACTTTGACACCTTCTCCCCCGTGGCTCGTCTCAGCACTATCCGGGTTCTTCTCTCTGTGGCTGTCAATCGGGATTGGCCGATTTCTCAGCTGGACGTCAAGAATGCCTTCCTTTATGGTGATCTTCACGAGGCCATTTACATGGAGCAACCTCCTGGGTATGTTGCTCAGGGGGAGACACGAGTATGCCGGCTGCAGAAGGTAATTTATGGCCTCAAGCAGAGTCCTCGAGCTTGGTTTGACAAGTTCAGCGGCATTGTGGCGGCTGTTGGTTTTGTGCGAAGCTCTGCTGATCACTCTCTCTTTATTCGCAAAACTCCTTCTGGGCTGGTTGTTCTTGTTGTGTACGTCGATGATATTCTTCTCACTGGCGATGACCAGGAAGGGGTAGCCCTGACAAAGCGACCTCTTCGCCAACATCTGATCACTAAAGATATGGGCTCTCCAAAGTACTTTCTGGGGATCGAACTCTCTCGGAAGCCCGACTCCTTAGTTCTCTCTCAGCGTAAGTATGCCCTTGATCTCTTAAAAGAGGCAGGATTAACTGCAGCAAAACCTGCCCGATGCCTCATGGCTACTGGGGAGGACAAAACCTGGACAGATGATTCGCCTCCTCTTTCAGATAGTTCGCGGTACAGGCGTCTAGTTGGTAAGCTCATATATCTCACAGTGACCAGACCAGACATTTCCTATGCTGTGGGCAAGGTGAGTCAATTCATGCAAGCGCCTCGGGAGTGTCATCTGCAGTCCGCCTTGCGGATCTTGGAGTATGTCAAAGCAGCGCCTGAGAAAGGATTACTTTTTCAGAAGAATGGTCATCTGAGGATTGAAGCCTACTCAGATGCAAGTTATGCTGATGACAAAGGGGATCACAAGTCAACCTCAGGTTTTTGCACATTTGTTGGGGGAAATCTGGTGAGCTGGAAGAGCAAGAAGCAGTCTGTTGTCTCCAGGTCTAGTGCAGAAGCTGAGTATCGCAGTATGGCGTCAACCACTTGTGAGTTGAAATGGTTGCGGGCTCTCATGCTAGATTTAGGAGAGGTGTACAACCATCCTCTACCTATGTTCTGTGATAACAAGGCCGTCATATACATCTCCAAAAATCCGGTATTCCATGAAAGAACAAAGCATATTGAGGTTGACTGCCATTTCATTCGTGAAGAGATTTTAAAAGAACAAATTTGCACTCCGTTTGTCACGTCTGATAAAGAGCTGGCTGACATCTTCACCAAGCCAGTTTCCGCCTCGTTTCTGCATGTTTGCGACAAGCTGGGCATGATTGATATATATGCTCCAGCTTGAGGGGGAGTGTTGAAGATGGTGACCGGGCGGTCTGTCTTGGCGGGTTGAAGACCGCGCGGTCTGGCGGTTTGACTCGCCGGCTTGTAAACCGGGCGGTCTAGCGATCTTCACAGGCGGCCTATCTGCTTCTCTTGTTGTAGCCGTGCGGTTAGTCCTTCTGTCTAACCGCGCGGCTTGTGCGGTTTACTTTGTATAGTCCGCTTAGCTTGTAAATTTTTAGTCTCACATCTCTTATTTGTATTCTCTCATCTCTCCTCCATTCTATATAAGGGAGGGCATACCTTTGTAATAGTTACCTTTTTTGGATAATAAAGTTTCAATTATTCAAAAGCTTATCCGCGTGTTCTCTACTTTTCGCTTCTTTTCGCTACTTTCTATAGTTACCTTTTTTGGATAGTTACCTATCGTACGCCTCAATGTTGGTGTACTAAGCGGAGCTCCTGCGTACTCTTGTCGGCTGGCGCACCGGACTCTATTTGGCCAAGTGCTAAACCACACTTGCCGAGTCAACGTATTGGCGTCGGTGCATCGACCCTCCAATACTGAAGACCCACCACCTTAAACTTGATACACATGCAACTTATGTATCAGCTACCGAGCCAAAGCATCCCGGACCATCCCGTCCATCACAAACATCAACCGAGCCAAAGCTCACCGGGCTAACCTGCCCATCACTAAATCCACCGATCCTGCAGCCCGAGTGAGCCCACCTAACATCCCGAGGCATCGAGGCGAGTGGAAGTGAAACCCTAATTATGCTAGTTACTCTTGTAATTCAGTTTTACCTACAGTTTAGGTTAGCCTAGGACTGCCCCCGGAATACCTCGTGAAGGGCTCTCAAAGGGCACTAGGAACTACAATGGGCTGAAGCCCAAAGCTCCCTTTTGCAAGGCAATTATTATGATTGGTTAATACCTGATTCCCGATCCCTTAGTTTTACTCCGGACCTAATCCTAATGTGTTTTGACTATTTCTCCCTCTCCACGGGGAAGACGATGTTTCGTCGACCCCGTGCACCTCTTAACACTAGTCAACCACCCACTCCTCATCACAACTCCCGATGATTAACTCACTTCACTTACCAGGTCAACACCAACATCCCAACTCTTTGGGTTCATTTTGCACTATATCATGATTTCTGCAGTTTTACTAAACGCATACCATCCTAAGCTATATGAAGTATACAATGAGAGGTACTCAAAATAGTCATCCAATATCACTATAATAATTATTAGGGATCTATCATAACATGTTAGCCTAAATCCAGAAATTCATAATTTTCCTAATTTATCTGATAATTTATTTAATTTTTTTAGTATTCCGAAAACCCAAGTTTGAACATGAAGCACCCATTTCAGACAAGCAAATGCTCCACAAAATTTATGATAAATACAAGATGACTATTTAACATAGAATCCAAAGTCTCCCAATTTTTCAGTAAGGTTTAGACATCTAACCCTCATTTTAAATATAACCTACATTAATCATTTTTAAGAGACAAGTACAGTAAGAATACTTCCAAAACTTCTGAGAAAATCCAAACATGTATATAACGATCAATAAATACTCTAGGCCAAGTTTTATAATTTTCCAGTGAACGAAGGTCTCTAAACCTAATTTTGAACAATAATCCAAATTGGTAATTTAATGCACTAAGTACAGAAATTATTCATTTAAAAATTGTAACAAAATCTCCACCAGAGCATGTTGACCTAGAATCGCTACTGGTCAAGTTTCACAATTTCGCAACAAATAATGAGCTCCGAATAAAATATTGAACAAGTTTCCATTTTTAAGAGCTTGTAAAGTAAGTACTGTAAATATGCATCTACAAATTGTAATAAAATTCATGTGTGAATTTAGTGACCCAAAACTCCCTATTCCCAAATTATACAAATTTCCTATGGACATGGAGGTCATAAATAATAATTAATCAAATAAGGGCTAACACTTGCATAACAAAGGAAGTACCAAAATAATTGCTCCAAAATTTCCATTAAAATTTCCAAGGACTCATACCAACCATTTGACTACACTTCCCAAATTTCATGGCTTTTCATTAAATTTAGGTGGCTCATCTTGCATGTACAAGTGTTGTACCCTAAGCTATGGTTAGGGTTTTGAGGGGCCTACCTATCTCCAAATCCTCTAAGATTTGTACCAGAGAACTTTGACAACATGCCCTTCTCAAACCCCCAAGGTCCTAACATAGGGTTTGAACTAGTAACTTAAGGCAATTCAATCCCAAACCACCTCATATCCCATATGAGGGTGTTACATGTCATGCCAAACCAGTGGCCTAAATCCCAACCTCTGTTGAGGGGATTTGGCCACTCAAAACTCAAGGTGCACTTTTGACCTAAATACCCTCATTATGGCAAGGCTAGGGTTTGCAAGAATTCAATCCAAATCATCTCCAAATGAGATGAATTTTTATCCAGAGTCTTATGATGACCCCAAGGACCACTCACCAAAAATTGGGATAGTTTGGAGGTCATTTGGTCCCTTAATTAATTTACCCTACAGTAATTAAATAATTTCAGAAACTATAAAAAAATTATCCCCAAAAATTATCATTTTTGGGCAGGACTAGGGATAGACTAGGGTGACTCCCTGTCCAAATTTCAGGTCATTTGGACAAGAGATGAAGTGTGGGCACTCATTTTAATCTCTGTTTAGCTCTAGGTATAGACCCCACCATAATGGGTGCCCTGGTCAAACCAGTGTGTTGGATCCCTAGTTTGATTTGGGCTAGGTTCACTAAGTTAGGATCATCTGACCCAACATGTATAGCCAGGTTCATGGTTATGTCTTAGAGTATAGGCAAAGTCCTTAGAGTCAACACTACATGGAGCAGCCATCAACAGACTTCATAAAGACTCAAGACTTAGAGAAATATCAAGACTTAGAAAATGAGTTCGACGTTCGTTGAACTCAGGTCGACGAAAGACGTGCTCATCTCGACGGTCTCAGAGACAATTCTCTGAGATGTGCTCAATGAACTTGAGACTCAGGTCGACGATTTATGGACACTACTTCAACATTTCAAGTCCAGAATTTCTCTGAACTCTGCTCGAAGAACTTGGTACTCAGGTCGATGATCTATGGGTATTCTACTTCAACATCCTATTCCAGAAACAAGTAAATTTTCTAAGTCCAAGATCATACTCCAGTCGATGAATTCACCTTCTCAGCTCGTCAAACTTAGACCATATTGCTGGCAAGACTTATCTAGTAGTTAGAAGTTCTCAGGTCGACGAATCTAGTTCTCAGGTCGACGATTCCTGGCAACTCCACTTCAACACTTCATTCCAAAGACATCTAGAATATTCTAAGTCCAGAAACACTTTGTTGAACTCAGGTCGACGAATTTAGATTATTAGCTCGACGAACTTCATGCACAGAATTGGAAAGGTTCTGGAGAAAGCAGTTGTCTGTTCTGCGGTCGACGATCTTGGATCTCAGCTTAACGAACAACCATTATCTGGTCGACGAACTTGACTTCACAGCTCGACGAACTTTGGACCCAGATCGACGGATTTTGTGAAGAGCCAGACTTAGTTATTTTCATCCATCTGTCCTTATTCTATGACAAGAATTCCTGAGTAATCAATGCTAAAATATTCTCTGAATATGACCGTTAGAAGCAAGCATTGATTATGGTCTTCATCAGGATTGTTGGTTGCTGTTTTTCAATAGGACAGTTGGGGAAATCATTCAATGCAAAATATTCTCCAGGCCATCTGTAATGAATGCAGAAGAATTTCAAATTTCAAAAGGAAGATAATATGGAAAATACAAAAAGGGATTTTCCATCTCTTTCTTGCACAGATAGTCAGTTTGTTAATCAAGTATCTTTTGCTGCTCTCTCTCGACAGCATTCTGAGACAAAAATAAATAGAAAGCTGATACAGAAAAAGAAGCCCTAACCAGAGAAAGAACATCAAGCTGAAGAAGAAGAAGAACAACCAATCTAAATCAAGAGTCTTCTTCTGTCTTCTGCCAGGACTCTTCAAAGGACAACAAATCTTCTATCTATCAAGGAGTTCCTGGAGTTTATCTAGTTAAAGCAACAGTTTGAAGACCTATCACCCTGAAGCAAAGCTTCATCCTTCCTGAACCATTCAATATCTCAGGGGGAACATTTGCTAACATCAAATCCACAAAAGTCTTCTCAGTTGTTTTGAGAAAGATAAGACATAATCAATCTCTCATCCCCCCGCTGTATAAAGGGTTCTTAACTCACTTCAAAAGTTATTCCTGCTTGTAAGTCACCTGACCAAAAGACATGAGGATTGGTTTTTGAGCACCTGATCAAAAGCTCATTGGTGTCAGGCACCTGATCAAAAATCTGAGTGGATTCCTACCAAGGTAGTAGAAGAGTGGATGTACCCAGGTTGGGGAACCACTATAAATTTCTTGTGTTGTATGGTTGCTATTTACTTTTGTTTGTTGTTGTGGCTGTGCTGGTTAGGATAGCTGTGTTAGTGTTTAATTAGTTTATATTCTGCAGCACCTGTGGTAGATTAACTTAACTTAGGATTATTTAATTCATAAGTTTTATTTGTAGCAGAAAGTTGTAAAGTTTTGTAAAGATTCTCTATTTGCCCCCCCCCCCCCCAGCTCTAGAGTATTCCTGATCTAACCCCTCACTTACAATTGGTATCAGAGCCTGGATTCCCTTGGTTGTACAAGCTAACCCTTGAACCAAAGATCCTGAATTAGATCTGTCTTTTCATTTCTATTAGATATTCACACACAGCATGGCACAGATCAAAGACTATCTAAGCACCAGACCTCCAGTTTGCAACCTAAATAGGTTTGTCATATGGAAGGCAAGAATCAAGTTATATATGAACTCTATTGATGAGTACATTTTCAATTCCATTATGACAGGTCCTCCTCAAGCATCTACCTCTACAACAACCTGCAACAACAATGCAGTTCCACCACCTGAGTAGACTGAGGCTTAGAAGAAGGCAAAAATTGTTGATGCCAAGGCCATGAATATTTTGGCCCAAATAATGTCAGATGACATTTTTCAAAAAGTGGATGAATGCACATCAGCCAAAGCCATCTGGGATTCCCTCAATCAAATGGTAGTTGGATCTGCTGATGAAAGAAAGGATAGGAGATCCAATCTCATATCCCAATATGAGGATTTCAAGAAAGAGGAAGCTGAATCAGTAGCAGACATGTACAATAGGTTAAGCTCAATCATCAATGAGTTGAAAACCTTGGACAAGGACATCGCCCTCACAGAGGTGAATGATAAAATCCTTATGTGCTTCCCAAGCTCATGGGATTCAGGGATCTAGCCCATCAAGGAGACCAGGAGCCTGAATGAGATTTCCACTGAATCTCTTTTAGGAAAGCTTAAGTCCTATGAGCAGCTTATCAAATCCAGAGAATTAACTGAGAAAAGAATACCTCCACCATCAAGGAAGGAGCACAACATTGAATTCAAAGCTGCTGAGGAGACAGAGACTCCAACAATGAATGAAGAACTGATGTCTCTCTTTTCCAAGAGATTCTACAAGATGGCAAGGAATGACTTCAGAAGAAAGTCATTCAGACAGGATGACAAGCCAAGGTATGACAAAACCCACACTAAAGAAGTGGTGTGCTTTGGGTGCAGGAAACTAGGACACTTCCTCTCAGATTGTCCAGAGACTCAGAAGAAGGAGAAGAGAAGAGAGAAGGACACAAGAAGATAGCAAAGCAGCAGGCCTTCCTCCAGCAGACACAAGAAGAAGAAGAAAGGCTTTGTAGCTGAAAGCTGGAGTGAAACAGAAGATAAATAATCATCTTCCATCTTTAGTGAAGAAGAAGAGGAGGCAATGGCCAAAGAAGTATGCCTCATGGCCATTAATGCCTCCAGGAGCCAATCAGATGAAGATGCGTCTGATAATGAAGAAGCTTCAGAATCTGAAGCTGACCAGGTATTTTCTTCTTTTGATTATAACTCTGATTCATTCAAATCTGAATTTAAAATCATGTGCATAGATCTAATAAATTCAGAAAAAGAAATTAAGACACTTAGGGAAAAACTAGGAAACCAAGAAAATGTTATTTCTGAAAATAATAGGTTAAAGGATGAATTAAATTTAGCTAATGAACAAATTATCCCTTTAAAGGCTGAGTTATGTGAGGTTAAACAACTTGAGGAAACTCTCAATGGGAGAACCCTCAAGCTGATGGACATTACAAGCACTGTAAATGCCAGACTAAATGGCAAGCTGGGCTTGGGTGCTTCATCAAGTTTGCCCCACATTCTTAAGAAGAATATTTTGACAACCCCCATCAAATTTGTTTCAGCAAAGGGGAAAGAAACAATAAACCATAAACAAACCATATAAGAAATTCCCAAATCAAAAGGTCAAAATAACAAAAATCAGAAAACCTTAGGTAAAAACAAAGTTCAGCAGATTTCGTCGAACTCATATCGACAAAATGTGGCCAGTTCGTCAAACTCTAGTCGACGAACTCTGAATGCAAACTTAAGTTATTATTATTCGTCTAACTGCGATCGACGAACTTCGTATGATTCGTTGAGCAGAGATCGACGAACGTGGGGCACAAAAAATGACTATGTTCATTCTCTCGGCAGAGATTGACGATCTCATCCCAATTCGTCAAACTCTGGTCGAAAAAGTCACAACATTTCGTCGAACCCAAAAAGACTTAACAAAAATTATAACTATAACAACAATTCTATTAAATCCAGAAAACCAATTAACCCATTAGCTGACTGGATAATTCCACCAAGAAGATATCATCCTTTAGGATACAAATCTCAACCAGAATACTCTGTGATATCTAGTTTTTCATATCAACAATATAAAGGACCCAAGGTAACCAGGGTCAAGAACAACTAACTGTTTTTACTGCAGGAAAAGGGTTGTCCAGTGATTAATCAAATGTGGTACCTGGACAGTGGATGCTCCAAATATATGACTGGCAGCAAGGACAATTTAATCAACTATAATTCCAAGCTGGGACCAAAGGTAATCTTTGGTGACTCAAAATGTGGCCAGTCAGAAGGCCATGGAGAAGTGAAAATTGGAGCAGTCACCTTCAAGAAAGTGACTTATGACAGAGGACTCAAGCATAACCTCATCTCTATAAGCCAATTATGTGATGAAGGTTATCAGGTACATTTCAACTCAACTTCTTGTATTATTTCTAATAAAGAAAAACAAAAAGTTTTAATTGGAAATAGACAAGGAAATATATATTTAGTTAATTTCTATTCTTCCAATTCAGACATATGTTTGCTTAATATTGTTAGCAATCAAAATAAACTTTGGCATAAAAGGCTAGGTCATGTTAACATGAAAAATATTGCTAGGCTATCAAAAGACAACCTTGTGAGATGTTTACCTTCTGTCCCTACAAGAAGGAAGGTCTCTGCAGGGATTGTCAATTAGGTAAGCAAACTAAATCTAGCTTTAAATCAGTAAATAAAAGTGATTCACCTAGGATTTTGTATTTGCTACACATGGATCTTTTTGGACCCATTGCTATACAAAGCCTAGGAGGGAAATCTTACACCTTAGTTATTGTAGATGACTTCTCAAGTTTCACTTGGGTGTTCTTTCTGAGATCTAAGTCGGATACCTTTAAAGTTCTTACAGATTTTCTCAGGACCATACAGATTGAGTACTCTACTCATGTTGCATTGATCAGAAGTGATCATGGTACAGAGTTTGAATCTCTTCTTATGCATGAGTTCTGTGAGAAGGAAGGTATCAGGCACTGCTTCTTAGCTCCTAGAACTCCCCAACAAAATGGGGTAGCTGAAAGAAAAAAAAGGACCCTAATTGAAGCTGCAGGTACATTGCTTGTAGATGCTTACATGCCCCTATTCTTTTGGGCAGAGGCTGTAAGCACAACAAATTATGTCCTGAATAGAAGCTTAATACATAAACTAAAGTATAGGACTCCCTATGAATTACTTAAAGCGAAGAAACCTAAAATCACCTATTTTAAAGTATTTGGTTGTATATGTTATATACATAATAACAACAAAAAATATATTAGAAAGTTTGAAGCTAAGGCTGATGAGGGAATTTTTCTAGGATATTCCCAAGTAAGCAAAGCTTATAGGGTATTTAACAAATCCTCCTTGAAAATTGAAGAGTCTATACATGTAACATTTGATGAGGCAAACATGTCTTGTAAGCAGAAAGAAGTTTCTACCAGTAATCCTTTATAGGTACCTCACTTGTGTGAGAACTTGGATGGACTAAGCCTCACCTAAGAGGCACCAACACATCCTTCTCCACAAGATGAAGATGAAAGTGAAAAAGAATGAACTGAAGTGATAGAACATCATCCAACAGCAAACTCAATTCCACAAGAGAAACTAATTCATAATGCTGTTGCAGAACCAACTCCACCAACTAACTTTGTCACACTTGATGAGTCCACTTTATATACCTATTTTCGGACTCATCTGGGCTAGTTTTCACGCGTTTGCACTTCACTTTTAGTTCTATATCGTTCATATCTCATCTTATCTTTATTTCCATAGGAAGTGCACATTTATGCCCGTGTTGTGTATTTTGTTACTTTTATTATTTGTACTCCTTTTTGTGATTGCCTGAAATGTCTGCACATATCAGTAATTGGTTTTTCTTTCGGTACAGGGGTCGTGTGCATGTTCTGGGATGGTTGTGAAACAGGAATACTGCGCACGATCATGGGATCTAATGCGCACGACCACTGCTTGTGCGCCCCTGATCGTGCGCACAACTCTACATTTTTCAGAATCAGCATGGGGTAAGCGCACGACCACTGGACATATTGCGCACGACCACCGGTCGTGCGCCACTGATCGTGTGCATTGATTCCTCTTTTCTGGAGTCCTGTCTGGGTAATCGCATGATCATTGGACTTAGTGTGCACGACCACTGGTCGTGCGCCACTACTCGTGCGCATTATCCCAGTTCTTCTTCCTGATTTTCCATGCCAGTGCACACGAGCACAGGACATAGTGCGCATGACCACTGGTCGTGCGCCTGTGATCGTGCGCATTGTTCATTTCTGCTTTTGTATAAATAGTGCAGGTTCCGCCCTAATTCAGGATCGCTCATTTTTCCTCCGCCGTTTTCATCTCCAAGGAGGGATTCCGCCGTCCTCCTTCAATCTCCACACTAGGGAGGTGCTCCGGGCAAGCGTTCACTGCCAAATCCAAGCCGGAGCTTCCTCTCGGCCTCCTCCTTCATCTTTGAGCTTCAAGAAGAGCTTGACCTAGCTTTCTTCACCAAGCTAGGAGAAGTTGTGCCAACCTCCACCGGATCGTGACACGAAGAAGACGGGCCATTGGAAGGTGGTGACAGCCCTTCTCTATCCCGGACGCAGTTGCGGACCGAGCTTGGATGCGGATTGACAACCCGACATCTCCAACCGTGAATCCTCCGCAAGGCTTCGTCTTCGGTCGATTTCGCACACTCTTTTCTTGATTGGTTGTTGAATAGTATAGTTGATCTCTTGTGTTTGATGAAGTTGTACTTATTTTGATATACATTTGTATGAAATCATGTCTATGTGATTACTTATTTTTGTTATTTACTTGAGGTGCGCCTATTTGTCCATCCACCATCCATCCGCCCTTGCCGCACTAGAGATTGCTAGTGGCGTGCGTAGCGAAGAGGTGCATACGACCCTCATTCCGCCATTCTCTTCACCTCATCTGCAAGCCTACTCGCCCATTCGCCTAGTGATTCGGTGCATAGCGGCCCGACTAGTCTTCCATCCCGCCTGGCGAAGCATCGCATAGCTGCGTTGCATAGGAGTAGTTGACAGTGTTTTATTTTCTTTATCCGCAATCCAAACCCCCCTTAGTTAGCTCTGACCTGAGGACTTCAATCTCAAGTCCTCCTCGAAATTAACTCCACCTTACTGTGTTCCTTGTGAGATCGATACTTGGGAAAACCCCCATTTTATATTACTTGTGCGACCGGTTCACTGCCGTGATCTTTAGCATTAAGTTTTTTGCGCCGTTGCCGGGGAACACAGTCGTGTGAGTTTTTGGAGAGGGAGATGTGAGATTGCTTTCCTTTTCCTTTGTAAATCAATTTTGTTTTGTTCTATTTTTGTTTTGCCTGCCTTTTTCTTGTTTCTTTAGGCAATTGTAGTAATATATTGTTGGATTTAGTAATTTGCACAATTTATTTTGAATCTGCTGTTTCGACACCATGTGGGGATATTCATATGCCCAATGATGTTGGTGTGGGAAGCCTTCCCACGCTAGTCATGAATGCCCTACGAGAGATATTGAGCATAAGCCTCAGCGCACAATGCATGAGATGCTGTATTCGTACAGCCTTTCGAACATTGTGCCCCGAGCTTATGGTCAATCGTCCTCGCCACATACACCGTTCTCCTATTCCTCTCCGGCCCCAAAAGTACCGTAGCGTAATTGGAGAAAGTGTTTGTATTGTCGTAGAATAGATCATGTCCTGAAGGAGTGTGTCGAGTACCTCCATGTTATGGAAGAAGATGATGAGCCGGACATCCGGATCATTCCGACTCCTACCCTTGGTAGCACATCTTCATCTTTTGGTTATGTATCCCTGTCACCTTCATTTGTTGAAGGGAATGATGTTGACACAACTGCCAGATGTGTGGCTGATCTAGGCTTCGATGTGGCTGAGCCTATATCTCATGTGCATACATCTCCAAGCGTGCAGCAGATTCTTTGTGAGGAACCTGCGCTTGACTTTTATTCAAGCAAAGTTCTTCCGCCTTTTATGCATTCTACTTCAGTTGCCTCTGGCGACATTTTCGACGATGCAACACAAGTTGAGGCTTGTGATACATGGGTTGTTTCCACTCCCATGGAGGAGGACAACCTTCTTGGTGTCGAGGATTCTCCCTTGATACCAAAGGAGGAAGTCCAAGTCTTGGTGGAGGCCTCTATGGATCTAGCCGAGCCTTGTAGCATTGTCGAGATTACTGATGATATTTTTCTACCTCAGCCTTTGGGTAGTGAAACTGGGATCACTCCCCCGATTATTTTTTTATGTTCTTCGTCTCTTTTATTTCTTGACCCACCTTCCTTTTCTGAGCCTGTGCAGGTTGAATCTCCACGGGTAAGTTGGGTTGACGTTGAGCCTTGCGCTCAGGCTGTCGACGAGTGCATCCTCTTGTGTGAGGAGGTTCCTACCTCCTTCACAGTGGAAGCCCGTGCTGTCACCTTCGCCCCCAGCAAACTTGTGGTGGATGAAACCTTGCTAGGCAAGGATGTGTTTTGTGGTGAGAAGAGTGAGGACCAGCGCTCCTTCTCTTCTTACTTCCTATTTCCTCTACCTGTGTTGGGCAGGTATTACTATTTAGGTAGAGGGGTAACTGCTCTATTACCGTATCGGTACCCGTTACCGAAACGGATATTAGGTCAGTTACCTGTGCACTTTTTATTTCCTAGGCCCATTAGCTAGAACTGTTTAGAATTTAATAAGTCATGTTGGGATGACAGTAACCCCAGTACTTATCTTTCATTTTTTGCATTTTATTTTTCATGCCTAGTTTGTTTTTGTATTTCTTTGTAGTTTGTATATTTTTGTTTTGTTTTTTGCGGAGCTCACCCTGCAGGTATTCATAGCAAATCGCATTGGCGGGGTTCTAATTCTTTGTATGGCGGGCCTGCTTCTGTTTCCACGCGTCTTCTGTTATGCTCACTAGCTGAGCATGGGGTAAACTCTTCCCTTAGCTCTTTATGATTTTAATTTCTCTATCTTATGATTTGTTGCTTAGTTTAAGTCTGGGGGAGAGATCTGTTACATATTGCACATACATATCTCATGTGCATAGTAGAAGCTTTTATTGTTTTATTTTGCTTAGTTCATTGCATCACACACCACTGCACCACATGAGCGCGTGCTTAGCTTTTTGCGTGCTGCGAGTTAAACTCATTTCTTCGTTAGATTTGGGAAAATTATGGTGCTGGCTTAGGATTGTGAGACGGAGTAAAATGTTGGCCTTGTTGTGTTTCTAGTCAACTGCTCTCGTCTCGTGTAGAAATTCGAGTAGATTTAATTTTTTTGTATGCTTTTAGTTTTATATTTTTCTAATTGCGTAAATACTTTTTATTCTACTCAAAAGTTGGTGAATCCGGTGTGAATCCGACGGTAGCTTAGGGATGTGTGTAGACGACCGTTAGTTTTGTATTGCTCGAGTCGGGAGGAGGTATAGTATTTCTCGTTGGCTAAGAACTTGCCCCAAGCTATTCTTGAAGCATGGGTATAGGTTAGTCATGCATGAGTGTGATGTAGGCCATCAATTTGGCCCAGTTGAGCTTTGTACCATTACTAACGTCTTATCCTCGCTAGCCCTGTTGTGCCTACCCCTCCTTTTGATTCAGCTTCACCATGATTTCACCAAAGCCTCATAGCCAATCCTAGTCGCACACCCAAGTTGAGCTTTAGTGTTTACATTTTAATGTTGGGGTGTGATGTGGTGTTATTACATGTGAAAATGTGGATGTGCTCTAATGTTATATTTGCTGAAATTACAAAAATAAAAAGATGATTTGAATAAAGAAAAAAAAAGAAAAAAAGAAAATATTTGTAAAGAAAAAAAAGTGAAAAGTAAAAGTAAAATTGAAAATCATTTTGGAAATGTGATTATATTTGGAGTAGGCGGTGCACACACCCATATGTTAAAAGTTAAGTTTGGAGGTGTGGTGTACCCACCTGTATTTTGCTTAGTAGAGTGATTCATTTTTATACTAGCTCATTTGGGTTAGGTGCATAGCCATCCTGTATATCTTTGTTTACCTCACCGAAACCCAAGCCCCATCTCTTCACCTAAAGTCCTACTGATTCGTGTGTGAACCAAACCAGTGTCGTGGAGAGAATGCGAAAGGGCAAGCATATGGTCACCGACATTGGTGGATTCCTTTGGAGGTTTTCCTGAGCCCTGATCTTTGGCAATGCTCGTCTAGCGATTAATCTACTTTCTCCCTACGCGTGACCGGATGATTCACCGTGATTCCATTTTGAGTAATAATAAAATTTTGATACACATTGTGAAAAGTATAAACTATTTTGTATACTTAGAAATTTCTTCTATTATATTTTTACGCGCGCGAGCATGCGACTTCGCATGGTACTTCGTATCACAATTTCTTTGTTAACTAGTATTTTTCCTTATCTGCTTAGATTTTGTTTGCTCGGGACGCGCAAATAGTTAAGTCTGGGGGTGTGATGAGTCCACTTTATATACCTATTTTCGTACTCATCTGGGCTAGTTTTCACGCGTTTGCACTTCACTTTTAGTTATATATCGTTCATATCTCATCTTATCTTTATTTCCATAGGAAGTGCACATTTATGCCCGTGGTTGTGTATTTTGTTACTTTTATTATTTGTACTCCTTTTTGTGATTGCCTAAAATGTCTGCACATATCAATAATTGGTTTTTCTTTCGGTACAGGGGTCGTGTGCGTGTTCCGGGATGGTTGTGAAATAGGAATACTGTGCACGATCTTGGGTTCTAATGCGCACGACCATTGGTTGTGCGCCCCTGATCGTGCGCACTACTCTACGTTTTCCAGAATCATCCTGGGGTAAGCGCACGACCACTGGACATATTGCGCACGACCACCGGTCGTGCGCCACTGATCATGTGCATTGATTCCTCTTTTCTGGAGTCCTGTCTGGGTAATCGCACGATCATTGGACTTAGTGCGCACGACCACTGGTCGTGCGCCACTACTCGTGCGCATTATCCCAGTTCTTCTTCCTGATTTTCCATGCCAGTGCGCACGAGCACAGAATATAGTACGCACGACCACTAGTCGTGCGTCTGTGATCGTGCGCATTGTTCATTTCTGCTTTTATATAAATAGTGCAGGTTCCGCCCTAATTCGGGATCGCTCATTTTTCCTCCGCCGTTTTCATCTCCGAGGAGGGATTCCGCCGTCCTCCTTCAATCTCCACACTAGGGAGGTGCTCCGGGCAAGCGTTCACCGCCAAATCCAAGCCGGAGCTTCCTCTCGGCCTCCTCCTTCATCTTTGAGCTTCAAGAAGAGCTTGACCTAGCTTTCTTCACCAAGCTAGGAGAAGTTGTGCCATCCTCCACCGGATCGTGACACGAAGAAGACGGGCCATTGGAAGGTGGTGACAGCCCTTCTCTATCCCGGACGCAGTTGCGGACCGAGCTTGGACGCGGATTGACAACCCGACGACTCCAACCGTGAATCCTCAGCAAGGCTTCGCCTTCGGTCGATTTCGCACACTCTTTTCTTGATTGGTTGTTGAATAGTATAGTTGATCTCTTGTGTATGATGATGTTGTACTTATTTTGATATATATTTGTATCAAATCATGTCTATGTGATTTCTTATTTTTGTTATTTACTTGAGGTGCGCCTATTTGTCCATCCACCATCCATCCGCACTTACCGCACTAGCGATTACTAGTGGCGTGCGTAGCGAATAGGTGCATACGACCCTCATTCTGCCATTCTCTTCACCTCATCTGCAATCCTACTCGCCCATTCGCCTAGTGATTCGGTGCATTGCGGCCCAACTAGTCTTCCATCCCGCCTGCCGAAGCATCGCATAGCTGCATTGCATAGGAGTAGTTGATAGTATTTTACTTTCTTTATCCGCAATCCAAACCCCCCTTAGTTAGCTCCGACCCGAGGACTTCAATATCAAGTCCTCCTCGAAATTAACTCCACCTTACTGTGTTCCTTGTGAGATCGATACTTGGGAAAACCCCCATTTTATATTACTTGTGCGACCGGTTCACTGCCGTGATCTTTAGCATCAACACTCAGGGATCACCCCAGATCCCAAGTAATTGGAGACATGTCAGTAGGTGTACAGACAAGGCATCAACTCAACTAAGACTTGATGCATGCCTGTTTTCTCTCTGAGGTTGAACCTCAGTCCATAAAAGATGCTGAGCAGGATCTCCACTAGATCATTGCAATGCAAGAGAAACTTAACCAATTTGAGAGATGTAGAGTTTGGGATTTAGTTTTAAGACCTCAAGACTACCCAGTCATTAGAACCAAATGGGTATATAGAAATAAACTAGATGCCCAAGGTACAATTGTGAGGAACAAGACTAGGCTTGTTGCTTAAGGATACAGGTAAGAAGAAGGCATAGATTATGATCAAACCTTTGCACCAGTTACAAGGATAGAGGCCAACAAATTGTTTCTGGCCTATGCTGCCTATAAGAAATTCAAGGTGTATCAGATGGATGTGAAGAGTGCATTTTTAAATGGAGTACTGAAAGTAGAGGTTTATGTTAAACAACCTCCAGGTTTTATCTCTCCAACCCATCCTTATCATGTATTTAAATTACATAAAGCCCTCTATGGCCTAAAGCAAGCTCCAAGGGCTTGGTATGAGACCTTAGCTAGCTTTTTGATAGAGCATAAATTCATTAGAGGCATAGTAGATAAAACACTTTTCACTAGACATCATAAGGACCAAACCTTGTTAGTACAAATCTATGTGGATGACATCATATTTGGGTCTACTGACTCCAAATTATGCAAGAGGTTCTCTGACCTCATGCATTCTAAATTTGAAATGAGTAGCATGGGTGAGGTCTCCTACTTCCTTGGTCTCCAAGTGAAGCATCTCCCTAATGACATCTTCATCTCCCAAGCTAAATATGCTAAAGAGCTTATAAAGAAGTTTGGGATGGCTGATGCCTCAGCAAAGAAAACACCCATGGCTACAAATGCTGTAATAAACTCTGATGCACATGTGAAACCTGTGCATTAGAAACTATATAGGGGCATTGTTGGGTCCCTACTATACCTTACAGCAAGTATACCTGATATTATATTTGTCACATGCCTTTGTGCAAGGTTCCAGGTGAACCCTAAAGAATCTCACCTAATTTTCTTAAAGAGAATTTTGAGATATATAAAGGGTTGTCCTAGTCTATGCCTATGGTATCCTACTGAGTCAGAATTTGAGTTAACTGGATACTCAGATGCTGACTTTGCAGGATGCAGGGTGGACAGAAAAAACACCTCAGGAACTTGCCAGTTCCTTGGGATGAGATTAGTGTCTTGGTTCTGTAAGAAACAATCATTTGTGTCCACTTTAATTGCTAAAGCAGAGTACATTACAACTGGCAGCTGCTGTTCACAGATGTTGTGGATTCAGAATCAACTACTAGACTATGGTCTCTACTTAAATAATTCAACTCGACACTCTGATAACACAAGTTTTATAGCCATTACACAAAATTCAGTCCATCATAGTAGGACTGAACATATAGACATTAGGAATCATTTTATTAGAGAGTGTGTAGAAAAAAACAAAATTAAAGTTGTCTATATCTACACTGATTTACAAAGAGCTGATATTTTCACCAAACCTCTGGATGAAAGAAACCACATGTTCTTTATAAATCAGATTGGAATGATCAATGGAGAAGACTTAGTTTAGTTTCTGTCTGCACTCGACGAATTTGCCAAAGTTCGTCGAACGAAGTTCGACGAACATGGGAAAGTTCTTGAGATATTCGTCGAACAGAGTTCGACGAACTCTCTGTGAGTGAAGTTGTTTTCATCAAACGGAGATCGACGAATTTACTTCAGAAAACTTTCGTTGAATGGAGCTCGACGAAATGTCTTCAAATCTTCAGACTGAGCTCGACAAATTGTTTAACTCTAAATTATTTCGTCGACTTCTGATCGAAGAATTTTTTAATTTTTGTGGAACAGAGTTTGTCGATTCATATTCTAGAAAACCTTATATCTAAGTTTTCTTCGAACTCCGTCACGCGCTTTCAGTTCCTTTGCACTTGATCTTTGCTTTTCTCTTGTAGGTGCTCTCATGGCGATTCAAGCAGGAACTATTGCGGCAATGAAATTTGACACAGGGTTTGATGTCGATTTTGATTCCTTTCAACATTCAGACCCAATATTCCTGGGAATCCTGCAACTACTTGAAGAACAACAATTGAAGAATCTGCTATCGACTAGAATCAAGATATCTGCTACAGAAATCAGGGAATGGGTGTACATCTCTGCCACAATAGATGACAATACCATGACCGACACTATATCCGGTAATACTGTTTCCCAAACTCCCGCCATTCTCACTGCAATTTTTGGATTAATCAATGGTGAAGAGGATTTAGAAATGGATACTGAAGTGTATGATGAGTTGCTAAGTCTAATGGGTTATTCTGGACACACCTCTAATAAATTACTGAAGAAGCATCTTTCTGCTGAATTCAAATTCCTAGCAGATATAGTGGGCAAAGTCTTGCTGGGCAAGCACACTGCACACGACTATATAACCAGGCACCAATTTCTGGTTATGTGTGCAGTGGTGAAAAAGAAAATGATGAACTGGGCACAGATCATGTTTGATCTTATTAAGAAAAAGAATAATAAAAAAGAAGTCAGTTTTGGAAGGATCCTGGGGATCTTCTTGAAAGAAAAATCTGCTAAATCCCTGGTCTCCCCGACCATATTCATTAATGCCAGCAAAAGGCTCACTTGTGCCTTGTTTGGCAGGTGGGAGAGGACCATCACAATGCGACCTAAGGCTTCCTCCTCTACCACCAGAGCTTCTGAAAGTACAAGGGCTGATCCAGCCACTCCCCACCCTTCTAAAGAGATCCCTTCTACACATCCATCCTCTTCCACCATTCCTTCTCTACACCAACCAAACCAACAAACACAACAACAAACACAACAACAAACACAACAATAACCACAACAACCTGTTCATGTTCCTACTCTAGCTACATCTCCTGCCACCTCTCCACCAATAGATATCACTGACATTCCCTCTTCCCCACTTCAGGAATCTCACCAACACTCTCCTTCTCCATCCCCTTAACAAACCCCACATCAGTCCCCCATGATACCCACATTCCTTCACCACCTCATCTCCCTTATCCCCTCATTTGGACACCATCCCATTCTTTACTCTACCTACTTCCCCTCCTCATACTTCCTCCCTTCCAGATATACACATGCAAGATGCTCTCCCTCCTACTCCACCATTGACTTCCATTCCTTCATCTATTTCCACTCAAACACCTTCCATTCCACCATCTGCAAATCTACCCTTGGAACCCTCCAAAATTTCATCTCTTATTGCACTGCTTACTCCTCTCCTCAAAAATCTTATAGCAGAGGTCATTAAACCTCTTGTTACTTCTATATCCTCGCTTACTGCTCAAATAAATGCTCTCTCTACTAACTCCTCTTCAGTTAGGGGCCTGGTTCTAGTTTGCACTGAAACCAGGCAGGGTGAGATACTTGATGAAGAAGAAATAGTAGCAGTATCCCCAGCAGCAGTACCAACAGCAGCAACAACAGTACCAGCAGCAACAACAGTACCAGCAACAACAAGACCAGAATTAGCACCAGAAGAAACAGCAGCAGGTGCTGATCAAGAGTTACTAGATTTAATTGATTTTATTGAGTTTGAGTAAACAGTTGTAAGGTCATAAGGTCATGGTTCTTGTGTATTGTACTTCATTCGTATTGTTTTTAGTAGTGGACATTCATGCTTATGGCTGGGTTCTTTATTTTGCAACCTTTAATAATTGCTTCTGCTAGAATGACTCTGTGTAGGATGTTGGTTATTAGTTGAATGGTTTCCATTGAGTAACCGCCTAGTCTGTCTGTGGTATATGGCGTCGGGCCCCGATCGGACCTACTGCTATATGTTATACGACGGATACGGGGTGTTACAACCGGGCAGATAGAAACTCTAGTCGCGGAGTCTAGCATGAAGTGGACTGAAGAACTGGATCTCGGCAGACCGGTTTGGCAGTTGCCTTTGTCTAGCTCTGGTATATCGGCAACAGGAAGCCGCGTGGACCGCCAGTCAGTGCGGACTGATACTGGAGTTCGCCGGTACAGGCGTACTGGATCCAGTGTCTGCCAGTAAGTGCGGACTGGCCCTTGTGGCCAGTGGTGGACTTGGTTGGTTCTGAACCAAGTCCATGTTTGGTTCAGTCCGGAGAGATCGCGCAGTGGAGCGCGGACTGCTTCTCAGTCCGCCAAGCTTGGCAGAAGTACTTGTGCCTTGGTTGCAAGTTTGGGGATAAGCGGACTGGAGGTTGTGTCCGCAACTATATGCGGACTGGAGATGGAGTCCGCTGAGTCTGGTAAGTGTCTTGGTGACATGACTATGGACTTGGGATATATGGACTAGTGCAGTCTGCGGGATATGCGGACTGCGGAGGTCTGCAAGTTATGCAGACAGGAATGTCTGCAGGGATATGCAGGCTAGAGCTGTCCGTAGTATGGGCGGACTGAAGCCGGTTGTTCGCTTAGTCTAACAGGTGCCTTTGTGGCAGTCGTGGGCTCGGGATGTGCGGACTGAAGCCGGGTGTTTGTTGAGCCCAGATGGTGCCTTGGTGGTGAGGCTGTGGGCTCAGGAATGCGGGCTGGTGTTGTGTCCGCGGATTGCCGGACTGTTGCTGTGGAGTTCGGCTGTGGCTGTCCTGGCTTGGGCCTTGGCGACAAGGCGGACTGGTGTTGCTGTCCAGCCTTGGTGATGTCTTGGCGGTTTGGCCTTTGGCGACAAGGCAGACTGGTGATTGGAGTCCGGCCTTGGATAAGCTAGGCGGGCTGGCTATCTTGCACAGGTGCGGCGGACTGGTATATATCCGCGGACTGCGGAGAAGTCTTACAGTAGGATGTGGCGGTAATCCTATCATCTAGGGCGGTGACCACACTCATCATTGTGCTTATAAATAGGACCCCTACCACATCAGGAATAGTAACCTCCATGCATAAGTGAACAGTATCTTGAGCCTGCATAGGTTGCTACAGACTGCCTTTTGGTGTCCGCGTGGTTTGGTGGAGTTGATCGGGTTGTGCTGTGTAGGTTGTGCGGATAGCGCTGGAAAGCCGGGACTTGGCTCTGATTGCGGTCAGGGATAGTGCGGACTCTGCGGCTAAGTAACAGGCGGAAAACAGCAGGTCGCGGACAGCGACCAGACGGTCTTCTCTTTGGTAACTTGGTTCGGGGTTCAAAAAGTTGCCTGCCTCAAGCTGACTGTTCTATTCGGCATCGCAGCATGTGCAGTCTGGCTGCTAGGCAACCTCGTAGTTAGGCGGCTTGCAGATCGGCGGTTAGAGCTAACATTGGAATAAAGGGTAGTCCGTATGGCCTGGGTTGCGGTCTGGTGACCTGGCGGACTGTGCGGACTCCACAGCAGTAGACCGGCGGCTTAGTGTTGAGTCCGTGCAACTTGTTTCTCTTGTCTTATTTTTGTAGTTCTCTGCATTCCCTTGGGTGGTTGTTTGGTGAAGCATGACTCGCCATGTATGTCTCGATGTATAGGGAAGATTGCTGTGAATCAATAAAGACTCTTGTGCTACAGATGTTTGCTGGTTGACTGACTTTAGTTGAGATAACCCTTGCTCACTCCAGGTTATAGGGAATTTTTTGCGTGATCAAGGTGTGATCTTGATAGTCCGGAGAATATTAATTTGGCATCAGGCTATCTCGTTGACCACCTGGAGAAAATTCAACGTGGTAGATGTGGTAGGTTGTTGGATTTTAACATGGCATCAGAGCCAGGTTCAGTTACTTGAGAAGTGAACTTGGTCTTGGAGCTGGATTAGAGTGGATAAGCAGCGATCACTAAAGTGGTTGTTTCTCTTTGAAGAGGGAACCAATGGTAGAACTATTGCAGTCGAAGATGCAAGTTGTCTTGGAATTGATCTCCTTACAGAGACAAACTTTGATAGGTGGAAGTCTTGTATGGAGAGCTTTCTTCTTGGCGAGGACCTTTGGGAGGTTGTATGCAGAGTAGAAAGACAAGAGGCTACTGCTGGCAATGCTGAAGAGATGAGAGCTTGGAAGGAGACAAATGCGAAAGCGGAGTCTATTCTCAAGAAGGTGATCTCATCGGAACTCTTGGACTAGATCAGTAAATGTCGGTCAGCTGCGGAGGTTTGGACTTCCCATGATCGGTTGTTCAGGATGAATGTTACTACAGAGGATGGTCCTTCTACTTCATATCAATAAGAGAGGAGTGGTTCTCCTAGGCATGATGGGAAGAGGAAGTAGGGAACAAGGTGCTATAGATGCAAGCAGCATGGTCATCTCAGGA
Organism: Platanthera guangdongensis; assembly: GCA_039583875.1. Classification (NCBI taxonomy): domain Eukaryota; kingdom Viridiplantae; phylum Streptophyta; class Magnoliopsida; order Asparagales; family Orchidaceae; genus Platanthera; species Platanthera guangdongensis. The sequence goes on from CM077165.1 coordinate 64,119,787, forward strand.
ACGAGTGCAAGGTTGTCTTGCTCTTGGCGAACGTAGCTCATATTGGGAGCAAGGAGAAGAACTTAGTTGAGTCTTCAACAAGTTCTGGTGCTGATCGGATGAAGGCCAGTGATAGTGCAGCTATCTCGCATGAAAGACTGGGACATGTAGGGATTAACAAGCTGAAAGCAACGACAGTAAGAAGACTCGTAAGAGGATTGTCTAGATTGTCATCCTATGGTGATAGTCAGGGATGTATGGGATGTCAGCAAAGTGAAACTTATCGCATTATCGTTGATATGGCACAATCCAGATGTAAAGCACCTTTGGCGGTTGTCCATTGTGCTCTGGTTAGACCGATTGTCACTGCCAGTCTTGGAGGCAGCAGGTTTATGTTGATATTGGTTGATGACTATTCAAGATATACTTGGGTATAGTTCATGAAGAAGAATTCCAACATGATGCGCTTGTTTGTGGAGTTCAAGAAGCTTGTGGAAGGGCAGCTTGGCCTGAGGATCAAGAAGTTGAGGACAAGCATCGGTGGTGAGTTTGGCTCACCCGACTTCTCAAACGTTTGCAGGAAGCAAGGGATCCGAAAGGAGCTTTCTTGTGGACATACTTCACTGCAAGGCGGGATTGCAGCTCAGATGATCTGTTGGTTGACGGAGACCTGCAAGTGTTGGCTTCAGAGTAAAAGCATTCTTAAGGCCCTTTGGGCGGAAGGGATGGCATGTGATGCTCACGTCATCAATCAGATGCCTCTTAGTCCGATCTATGTGAAGAATCCTTATGGGCTGATGTTCGGGGTGAAGCCCAGTGTAAAGCACCTAAGGGTATTTCGATCTACCTGCTATGTACACACTCTGGTCTCTCTCAAGATGAAGCTTGTCTTTGTTGGGTATGATGAGCAAAGGAGAATATGGAGGTGTATGGATCCTGCGACGAAGAGACTCATCGTGTAGAGAGACGTTGTCTTCGATGAGTTGACGCCGTATTGGGATAGCTCTTATTTGGAGCTAAAGATGAGCGGGTCATATGGTGGGCTGAATGAGGCTGCTGCTAAGGTTCGGGTGGAGCTGCCTGGGTCACCAGGAGCTCCAGGATGTTCTAGCTCCGGGGCAAAGTTGTCAGGGTCAGGAAGTAGGGGGAGCGATGCTCCAGGTACTTCTGGCTCGAAGGCGGAGGCTTCCGGTATAGGAAGCAAGGGGAGCGATGTTCCAAGTTGTTCTTGTTCAAGAGGAGAGTCTTATTGTTTAGGTAGTAAGGGGAGCATTGATCAAGGTGCTTCTGGTTCCAGTAAGAAGACGTCTTGTTCAGGAAGCAAGGGGAGCATTGTTTCGCGTTTTCCCGGGAACGGAGCTGGTTCAGGAGCAGCGGAGGTTGTCAGCCATGATCAGGTTCTTCGGAGATCGAAGAGGATCAGTAAGCCACCAGCTCGATATAGTGAAGGGAACACGACGGGCTTGGTCCCATGCTTCCTTGCTAGACCTCAGGTAAAGCGAGTACCTTCTAGCTGTGATGACCCCACTAGAATCAAGGAGGTGATTGACACAAAGGCTGAGGAGGTGACTACTCTCAGAGGTGATGAGATTTGGGCTTTTGTGCCCAAGCTTGTTGGCGATACTCCTGTGATGCATGAGTGGAGGTTGAAGCTAAATAAGAAGGCAGAGGAAAGCATGGATCCTTTTGGGAGATGTTGGAGGGATCCCTCATGGTCCATAATATGCGGGGCGAGGACTATGTCTTGGACATTTCTTCGTAGATGCTATCGGAGGGACCAAGTGCAAGGTTACGGGAGCTGCTAGAGTTATTCACCACTTCTCACTTCAAGGGGGAGTGTAGAAATTTGTGAACTGAAAGTGGGTGAATGGAGCACTTGGACCTATCCGCGCGGACAGGGTTGGCAGACTGCTAGGTCGGTAGGGATGTTACAGACGGTTTATTGTGTAGCTGCCTGGGCGGTCTGTTCGTGCGGACTACACGGACAGCAGCAGTGGTTAGCCAGGTCGGCTGGTGATCAGAAGGTAGTTGGATCTCAGGAAGTAACCGGGCGGATAGAAACTCTAGCGGCGGAGTCCGACATGAAGCGGACTGAAGAACTAGAGCTCGGCAGACCGGTTTGGCAGTTGCCTTGGTCTTACTCTGGTGCAGCGGTAAGAGGAAGCCGCGGAGACCGCCAGTCAGTGTGGACTGATACTGGAGTTCGCCGGTACAGGCGCACTGGATCCAGTGTCCGCCAGTAAGTGCGGACTGGCCCTTGTGGCCAGTGGTGGAATTGGTTGGTTCTAAACCAAGTCCATGTTTTGTTTAGTCCGAGGAGATCGCGTAGTGGACCGCAGACTGCTTCTCAGTCCGCCAAGCTCGGCAGAAGTGCTTGTGCCTTGGTTGTGAGTTTGGGGATAAGCGGACTGGAGGTTGTGTCTGCCACTGTGTGCGGACTAGAGCTGCAGTCCGTTGAGTTCGGTAAGTTTCTTGGTGACAAGGCTATGGACTTGGGATATGCAGACTGGTGCAGTCTGCGGTATATGCGCACTGGGGAGGTCTGTAAGTTATGCGGACTGGGGAGGTTTGCAAGTTATGCAAACTAGAATGTCTGTAGGGATATGCAGGCTAGAGCTTCCCGTAGTATGGGCAGACTGAAGCCGCGAGTCCGCAGAGTCCGGCAGGTGCCTTTGTGGAAGCCGTAAGCTCGAGATGTGTGGACGGAAGCCGGGTGTCCGCTGAGCCCGGCAGGTGCCTTTTTGGCGAGGCTGCGGGCTCGGGATATGCGGGCTGGTGCTATGTCCGCGGATTGGCGGACTGTTGCTGCGGAGTCCGGCTGTGGCTGTCCTGGCTTGGGCCTTGGCGACAAGGCGGACTGGTGTTGTTGTCCGGCCTTGGTGATGTCTTGGCGGTTTGGCCTTTGGAGACAGGGCAGACTGGTGATTGGAGTCCGACCTTAGAGAAGCTAGGCGGGCTTGCTATCTTACATAGGTGTGGCAGACTGGTATGTATCCGCGGACTGCGGAAAGGTTTTTCTGCAAGATGTGGCGGTAATCCTATCTGCTAGGGCGGTGACCACACTCATCTTCGTGCTTATAAATATGACCCCTGTCACATCATGAATAATAACCTCCATTCGTAAGTGAACAGTATCTTGAGCCCGCATAGGTTGCTGCGGGCTGCCTTTTGGTGTCCGCGCGGTTTGGTGGAGTTGACCGGGTTGTGCTGTGCAGGTCGTGCGGATAGTGCTGGAAAGCCAGGACTTGGCTCTGAATGCGGTCAGGGACAGTGCGTACTCTGCTGTTAAGCAACAGGCAGAAAACTGCAGGTCACGGACATCGACCAGATGGTCTTCTCTTTGGCAACTTGGTTCGGGGTTCAACAAGTCGCCTGCCACAGGCAGACTGTTCTATTCGGCATCGCAGCATGTGCGGTCTGGCGGCTAGGCGACCTCGCAGTCAGGAGGCTTGCAGATCGTTGGCTAGAGCTAGCATTGGAATAAAGGGTAGTCTGCGTGGCTTGGGTTGCGGTCTGGCAACCTGGCGGACTGTGCGGACTCTACAGCAGTAGACCAGTGACTTAGTGTTGAGTCCGTGCGGCTTGTTTCTCTTGTCTTGTTTTTGTAGTTCTCTGCTTTCCCTTGGGTGGTTGTTTGGTGAAGCATGTCTCGCTATGTATGTCTCGCTGTGTAGAGAAGATTGTTGTGAATCAATAAAGACTCTTGTACTGCATTTGTTTGCTGGTTGACTGACTTTAGTTGAGATAACCCTTGCTCACTTCGGGTTCCAGGGAATTTTCCGCATGATCAAGGTGTTATCTTGATAGTCCTGAGAATATTAATTTGGCGTCAGGCTATCTCGTTGACCACCTGGAAAAAATTCAACTTGGTCGATGTGCTAGGTTGTTGGACTTTAACAAGCAAATCATGTTAGAGGAAACATGTTTACTAGATTTGGAAACATACCTATCCTCCTTAGAGGATTTTTCTCATGCCCTCTTAGTAGTAATCCTTAGGATGAGAGGAGGAGAAAGGCCTGCCTCTCCAGTGCTTCTTCTTCAAGAACTTTTGGAATGCCTGGTAAATGCAGTAAAGTATTCATCAGACCATTAGCAGTCTGATGTGCTTTACTCTGATTTTCTAAACTCAGATTCAGTATCTCTCCTTGTTGGAGAGGGAGACTACCTTCTGCTTCTACTGGAGCCTTTAGATTTAAATGCTACAGACTTGTCCCTTGTTTGAGGCTTGTTGTTGTTCTCCTCATCTTTCTTGGCAGCCAGCTGCATCTCATATGAAAGTAGCTTTCCAAAATGGGTGTGAGGAGTTGTTTCACCCAGCTTTACCACTTCTCTTATGCCATAGATTCTTGTGTTCCACTCTCTAGAGAGAGATTTAAGAAACTTGCCATTTAGTTCATAGTGACTGTAAACTCTTCCATAAGTCTTCAGCTCATTCACAATCTTGAAGAACTTCTCATAATAGATGGTTATGTTGTCCCCCTTGTATTGCCTGAACGCCTCATACTCTTGGTTGAGCATGGACTTCTTGTCATCTCTGACCTCATCTATCCGGTCCATGTAGATCACTAGTGTTTCCCACATTTCCTTTAATATTTTGCAATGGATCAGATTCTAGAGTGTAGAATCATCAACAACACTCATAATGATATTCTTTTCCCTCTTTGTCTATTGAGGCCAGGGTCAACTCATCATTGGTCATCTCATCATATGTTTTGGGGGTCTTGAAATTGGCATCCAGTACTAAAACCTTCATAGGGATGAATGGTGCTTCTTCAACTGTAATATAAATTCTAGGACAGCAACTTCCATGAACTGCCTCACCCTTGCTTTCCCGATGCGAAAATCTTCCTTCCTACAGATTGGAAGTCTCATAGCACTCAGCTCCATATTGGTCATTTTTGAACCCATAGAGATAGACGTCTAGCTAACCTTGGAGATCTACTCAGACTGTTAAGCCTTTAAAGAGCAACCTCCCTCTGATACCACTTGAAAGTCTTGTTTTCAAAGTGTAACGGCCCGAAACTCAAAAGAGCGACGGGAGGCATTTTGGGCCAAATTTGGAATGTGGCAGGGGGCACACGGCCTAGGACACAGGCGTGTCCTAGGGGCGTGTCATGCTCGGGTCGATGATCTGGCCGTGTGGTCGACAAATTTGGAGCCGACGATCATCGAGCAGCGAACACGTCCTGAGACACGGGCGTGTCCCAGGCCGTGTCCTTCTCGGGTGGTTGTCCGAGTTAAGTTGGGGGAGAAACATGGCCTGGAGCCAAGGCTTGTTCGGGTATGACACGGGCTTGTCATTTGGTACACAGGCGTGTCCAATACCCGTGTCCTTCACGGGTTGGTGTTGGGCCTGTATCGATGGAGGAACACGGCCCACTACACGACCGTCTACTGGATGACACAGGCGTGTCAATCCGGACACGGGCGTGTCGCGAACCCGTGTCCTTTTGGGGAAGCGTCAGTTTCGATGGCGAATGGGGAAAATGGCCCTGGACACGGGCATGTCACAGGTTGTGTTCGGCCCAGATTTTTCATTTCAAGCCCGAATCATGGCCGTCTGTTTCCTTATTTTGGGATCCGACGGCAGGGGTTTGTTCTTGCTTGGATATACCCGGGTTTAGGGCCTAGAAAACCGCATTTTACTTGGGTTATTCTCTTTCTAAAGCCTAGAGAGAGTGGCGAGCAAGGAATAAGAAAGGAGGCTAGATCCGGCAACCAGCAGAGCTTTGGAGCTCCAAATCGCGAGCCGACTTCGGATCTACGGAGGTAAGGAGATTGCGGTGCTTTTCATCTGCATAGAATTCCATGGCTCCAAGGAAAAATGCTAGGGTAACGATTCTCATCCTAGGATATATGAAGTCCTCTTTTCTTTGCATAGGAAGCCCGCTCTCGCGAGTTTGCAGTGAGTTTGAGGCGTTCCTTCGGGTAGACATAAATAGTCCCCATTGTGTACATGTAGAGTCTGTAATCGAGAAACGGACATAGGCATTATGTGTGAAGCCTACCCGGACAAGTTGGTCTGGATCGGTGATGTTTTATTGGATGAATGGCCGGAGAAGACTCCATACGAATGGTTGTTTTTCGGGTTTTCTACGCTGCAGATTGCAACAAGGAGCCTTGGGAACTAACCCCAAGGTGCACACAGAAAATTGGGCAGATGCGTGGTTCTGCCAATGTGGTGGCTTGGGAGCCAACTTGAACATAACCGGGTTATGTGATGTGTGGGATGGAAATGGGACTCTTGGCGGTTTGACCAGCGCATATGGCTTAAATTGACATTGCGGTGTGAGTAATGGGTCAGGCGGAACCGTACACGTTCAATGTCGTTCGGTGGGAGCCGTTGGCATAGATGAGGGTCTTCAGTGGTCTATGGCTTAAATTGACGTAACCCATGCCGGGAAGACAAAAATGCTCGCAAGATTGGTTGTCCAAGTGGAGGTGGTGAGACCGTAATTTCTATGGCTTAAATTGACGTGACGTTGCCCGGTTCACCTAGAATGTGCCATGAGAGCACGGGGTGTGTGGCAATGCGTACCCATGCCTGTGATGAAGTGTTTAAACTATACTGCTTGGTTATAATAACAAAGTGTAGGGAAAGGAGCATCGACGCCCCGAGTTTGGGGGTGGGATCATTTTAATATGGTTAGCATAGCTGACCATTGCTTTGTTTGCCACCGTTACGGTGGATTGTTGCTTGCAGGTGTTGTGGAGCCAATCGGTAAATAGCGGGCAAAAGCCCAAGTTGCTGAGCCAGCCCTCGAAGGCCTAATTTTGATTGTTTACTTGTATTATTCATGTGTGACCGGCCTGCGTGTCGTGGTATCGAAAATACTGTAATTTGAGTAAACAATTGTAAGGCCTTAAGGCCATTGTACTTTTGTATTGTACTTCATTCGTGTTGGTTTGAGTAGTGTACATTCATGCACATGCTGGGTTCTTTGTTTTGCAACCTTTAAATTGCTTCCACTAGATTGTCTCTATGTAGGACGTTGGTTATTAGTTGGATGGGTTTCAGAGTAACCTTCTGGTCTGTGTGTGGTATATGGTGTCGGGCCCTGGCCTGACCTACTACTATATTCTATGTGACAGATAGGTGGTGTTACAATTTGGTATCAGACTCCTGGTTTAGGTCAGGATTAAATGAATTCGTGGGCGAATTCTTTTTAAGGGGTGGTGAGCACATATGTGTGCGTCATCTTCATAACATCAAAAGAACCCATGAATGTCCACTTATGAATGAAAATACACGTGTTTGAGGAACCTGCGTGCTCCTATAATTGCTTCTTGCAATTTTGTTCGGTCGTTTAACGGTGTGTTGTACAACTATAGGTAACTAGAAGTGGTGCAGTGTCGTCTGAACCCCTAGTTTCTGAGGCTATTAGCGCACCAAATGATGCGCTCCTGCAACACCTCCCTCGGCTGAAACCATACGATTGGTTGCCGAAGCAGTGTTTGCCATGATCAATGCGCAGCCTGCAAGGCAAATGCAGCAACCCGCTCCTACGATGGAGCAGGTACCGCTTCAAAGGGATGAACTGAGAAGAGTGGAGCAGGTAGTGCTGTAGCCTTTGGTGCCGAGGAGAGCAACCGAAAGACAGCTCAAACACATTATGAGCTTTAATCCTCCTGTGTTCTCGGGGTTGGGAACCCATCTCAAGCTGAAGACTGGCTCTCTCGAGTAAAGAGAGTCTTGACAGCTACTGAAACAGAGGAGTGGCAGATGACCACTATAGCTACATTCCTGTTGGACGGGGATGCGAGGATATGGTGGGAAGGTCTAGAGTTGCATCACTTGGGAGGAAGGAAACTTATAGACGTCTCGATGGAAGAGTTCTCGAGACTGTTATTGGCAAGGTACCTCCCTTCAGTGCAGAGGATAGCATTGGAGAATGAGTTCCAGACGTTTGTGCAAGGAGAGAGTTGCGTGGATGAGTATCTCCACGAGTTTACTCGATTGGGTCGGTACGCTAGCTCCACATTCGTGGATGAGGAGTGCAAGACGAACTGTTTCTATGAAGGTCTGAGAGATGATATGAGGCTACTGCTCTCGGGGCCGATGACGCAGGGCTTCTTGACCCTGGTCAACACAGCCCGGTCTTTGGATAAGGACTTGAAGAATGTACAAGCAAAGAATAGCTCTGGTGATAAGAAGACGAAGTTTAAAGTGTCGAATACTTCGAAGTCTGGATATCATAGGTTCTACAAGAAGGCTAGGACCTCGGGTCCAGCGCCCTCTTCTAGTGCTTCTGGGGTGACTATGGGTCGAACCCCGGGTGCATGTTTTACTTGTAGAAAGCCGGGGCACTTTGCATGTGACTGCTGGAGCGGACGTCCCAAGTCCGAGATGAAGCCGGGAGTAACAAATGAAGAGAAGGGCAAGACGGTGGAGTCAACCGCGTCCCATTATACTCCAGCTCAACCAAGAGTTTATAATCTTGGCCAACAGGAGGCCATTAATAATGTGGATGTGGTGACAGGTACGGTTTAAACTTATAGCAAGTTAATTTTGAAAAACTTGTTATGCGTGTATTACCTTACCACTGCCTGTATAGGATTTGTTTTGATTTGTGAGAATCCGTCGAGAGCACTCTTTGATATGGGAGCTTCACACTCCTTTTTGTCCGAAGGATTTGTATCACGCATCGGAGTACCTTCTTCGATGGCAAAGGACAAACTGGATGTGTTGTTGCCAAATTGGTGTTCAATGCGCGCGGATAGAATCTGCGGCATTAAGATTCATATTGGGAGTCAGGAGTTCCATTTGCTAGCATCGTTACTACCGCTTGTGGAGTTCGACGTGATATTTGGTATGGACTGCCTCTCGGAGAAGCAAGCTTATATTGATTGCGGTCGCAAGGAAGTCAAGTTGAGAACAGGTCGTGAGATGACTTTTACGGGCTTGAAAGGGTTGAGCAAGACTTTGATGTCTGCTCTTCATGTGGTGAAGGCGGTTCGTGCTGGTGCAGAGCTGTTCTTTACGCTAGTGAAGGTTGCAAAGCCTAAGCCTATGTTGGACAGTATTTCAGTGGTATCCAAGTACCCTGATGTGTTCCCTGGCGAACTTCCTAGAGCCCCACCTCAACGGGAGATTGATTTCACCATCGAGCTAGTGTCAGGTGCGAAACCTGTGTAACGCTCTCCGTATCGGCTAGCTCCTAAGGAAATGGCGGAGCTGAAGGTTCAACTGCAAGAGTTGTTGGAGCAGGGGTATGTGCTTCCAAGTTCGTCGCCTTGGAGCGCACCGGTCCTTTTTGTTAAGAAGAAGGACGGAAGCTTGAGACTTTGTATCTATTATTGGGAGTTGAACAAGCTAACAGAGAAGAACAAGTACCCGATCCCGAGAATTGATGATCTTTTTGATCAGTTAGTCGGGTCGACAGTGTACTCAAAATTGGATCTCACGTCCGGTTACTATCAACTGAGGATAAGGGATAGTGATATCCCTAAGACAGCGTTTAGTACGAGATACGAGCATTATGATCTTACGGTCATGCCGTTTGGGCTGACGAATGCGCTGTCAGTGTTCATGGATCTGATGAATCGGACTTTCAGGGAGTACTTAGACCACTTTGTGATCATCTTCATCGACGACATCTTAGTGTACTCGCAGTGTGAGGAGGATCACTTCAAGCATCTTCATTTGGTATTAGAGACGCTGAGGAGGAATCAATTGTATGCCAAGTTCTCCAAATGCGAGTTTTGGTTGTCCTCAGTAGCGTTCCTCGGTCACATAGTCAATGGAGAGGGCATTGCGGTCGATCCGGCAAAGATTGTTTCGATACGAGAGTGGCCTGTGCTTTCTATGGTAGCGGAAGTCTGGAGCTTTCTGGGCTTGCCGGCTATTACAGGCGCTTCGTGGAGAACTTCTCGCAGATAGCGTTACCCCTCACGACTCTGACGAGGAAAGGGCAGAAGTTTGTTTGGACGCAGGAGTGTGCACGAGCTTTTTAGGAGTTGAAGAGTCGGTTGACCATGGCACTTGTGCTGAGTTCGCCGAGGGGGACCGAAGGTTTTGAGATCTATAGCGATGCTTCGGGCAGTGGCTTGGGTTGGGTGCTACTACAGCATGGAAGCATTATAGCGTATGGCTCGCGATAGCTGAAAGTGCATGAGAGGAATTATCGGTCCATGACTTGGAGTTAGCGGCTGTGATTTTTTCCTTGAAGCTGTGGAGGGACTACTTGTATGGGGTGAAGGTCGATATCTATACCGACCACAAAAGCCTGAAATATTTGTTGGATCAAAAGGATCTAAACATGTGGCAGCGTAGATGGATGGAGTTCCTGGGGGACTCCACATTCAAGATCCATTATGTGCCTAGTAAAGGCAATGCAGTTGCGGATGCGTTGAGCTGCGGGGCCTCAGCTCAAGCCAATTGGCTATTGATCCATGACAAGAGGTTGGTTCGGTAGTTGGAGGCATAGGAGATCTCTTGCGTAGACAAGCAGTCGAGTGCTGAAGCGCTATTGAACTGGACAGAAGTTCAGTATGACTTGGCTGATCGGATTTTGCAGGCACTGTATGTGGATAACAGCATGAAGCAGCTCATGATAGAGGGTTTGGATGTGTCAAATTCCCAATATGAGTGTTACATCCCTAGTTGGATTTGGGCTAGGTTCACTAAATTAGGATGTTTGACCCAACATAAACAGCTAGGGCCATGTCTGTGTCCTAGAGTATAGGCCATGTCCTTAGAGTCAACACTGCATGGACCAGCCATCAACAGACTACAAAAGACTCAAGACTTAGAGAAATTTCAAAGACTCCGAAAATGAGTTCGACGTTTGTCAAACTCAGGTCGACGAAAGTTGTGCTCAGCTCGACAAACTCAGATACAATTCTCTGAGCTGAGCTCGACGAACTTGGTACTCAGGTCGACGATTTATGTACACTATACTTCAATATTCCAAGTCCAGAATTCCTTTCCTCCTGTCGACGAACTCAGTTCTTAGGTCGACGATTTCTGGGTATTCTACTTCAACATTTTATTCCAGAAACATCTAAATATTCTAAGTCCAGAATCATACTCCAGTCGAATTCATCTTCTCAACTCGACGAACTTAGACCACATTCCTGGCAAGCTTTATCAAGTTGCAGTTAGAAGTTGTGAGCTCGACGAAACTAGTTCTCAGGTCGATGATTTCTAGACACCTTACTTCAACATTCTTAAGTACAAGAAATATTTCACTGAACTCCAGTCGACGAAGTTAGAATCTCAGCTCGACGATCTTGATGCATAGAATTACAATGGTTCCACAGAAATCAGTTAACTACACTTAGGTCGACGATCTTGGATCTCAGCTCGATGAACGAAGATTATCAGGTCGACGAACATAATCTCTCAGCTCGACGAACTCTGGATCCTGGTCGACGAATTCTGTTTTTTGCTCAACGATTTCTGTGAAGTTCCAGACTTGGATATTTTTCTGCATCTGTCCTTAATTTATTGCAATAATTCCTAAGTAATCAATGCTAAATATTCTCTGAATATTACCGTTAGACGCAGCATTGCTTATGGACTTCATTAGGATTATTGCATGTCATTTTTCAATGGGAAAGTTGGGGAAATCAATCAATGCAAATATTCTCCAGGTAGTGAGCATTGAATGAATGAAGGAATTCAAAATTCAGATGGAAGATTTCATGTAAAATATAGAAAGATTTTTATTCCTTCTTCCACAGACAGTCAATAGGAATTTTCTTCTTCCTTATCGTCAAAACACTGAGAATAGAATACACATGGCAACAACACAGTAGAGAAATCAGAAGCCCTAGACCAGAGAAAGAACAGAAAGCTGAAGAAGAAGAAGAACATCAATCAAAAATCAAGAGTTTTCTTTCTTCTACATCTCAGGATTCTTCAGAGGACAACGAATATTCTATCTGTCAAAGAAGTTCCTGGATACCATATGGTCAAAGCTGAAATATTGAAGACCTACTCACCCTGCAGCAAGGCTTAAATCTTCCTGAGTTCAATATCTCAGGGGGAGCTTTTGCTAACATCATAAATCAACTAAGTCTTCTCAGTTGTATTTGAGAAAGAGAAGACACCATCACTCTCTCATCCCCCGTTGTAAAAAGGGTTCTTTAACTCCCTTCAAAAGATATTCTCGGTTGCAAGTCTCCTCACCAAAAGACTTAGGTTGGTTTTTTAGCACCTGATCAAAAGCTCATTGGTGGCAGTCACCTGATCAAAAACCTGAGTGAATTCCTACCAAGGTGGTAGAAGAGTGGATGTACCCAGTGTAACATCCCATGTTACTTTTGGCCCCCTCAACTTAGATTGGGTTAGGCATGGGGTGAATTTTAAGGAGATCAACTAGGTTTGACCCTAGGTAGTGGGTGGTAGCCATGTGGAGCCCACTATAGGACCAAAGTCATACTAGGTCAAACTAGCCTAAATGAGGACCCTAGCCACACCATGACCCCACCACATTGCCCTAACCCTAAAAACAATCTAAGTGTACCCTAGGGCATGCCATTAGGTCAACACTTTGACCCCAATTGACCAAAGTCAACCTTGGGCCTAATTTGGTCAAACCCACACTCATAAGCCCAATTAGCCTAAGTAGGGCACCCCCTTGACCCAACCCAAGTTGGGTGGTACCACTAGACCCATTACCACCAAGTAGGTTCAGCCCACCCACCATGTTGACTAAGTCAACTCTCCAAGTCAACAAGTCAACTATGTGACCTAAAAGAAGGAAATGAAGACCAAGCCACCCTCCTTTGGACCAAACCCACCAAATTTGGCCCATGGCCAGCCCAAGTGAACAAGACCAGCCCTACCACTCTAAATCAGGAGAGAGAATGCATGCAAAGGGGTAGAAATGGGATTTTGAGAGAAAGAGGAGAGAGAAATGGGGATGAAAGGGAATGGTGGCCACATGGCCACCCCTTCAGCTGAATTCCTCTGCCCAACAGCAGATGGCCGACCTCCTCAATTCTTTCTAGAGGAAATTGGGGGATGTGTGCCACTTGGCAAGTAGGGGCGGAGCAACCAAGGCCGAGCCCGAGCTCACCTTGGTTGTATCTCCCCATATACTCCCCCTCAGCCCCAAATAACCTCACCAATAGCTTCAGGAGGTAGAAAGGAATCGAAATCGAGTGCTGGAACATGGAAAACGGTGGAGAATCAAGCTTTCGGGGTGGAGCTCGCCGGCGCACCACCACCATGGCAAACCGCCGCCTGACCCGCAGCCAAGCCCCAATCCAGGTCCGTTTCGCCGCCCCTCTACCTGTACTAGAATTCTAGATCCATTTAGGGAGATATGGGGCTCAATCGAGCCCGATTCCATGAGAGGAAAAACGAGAAATTCGGGCTTTTTCTTCTTGCTCGGGTTCGCCGGAGGAGCCAACTCCGGCGGCCCCACCGCCGGGAAACGCTAGCCCCCCACCTTAGAGAAGGTGGTGGCGACATCCGCCGGCGGTGGTGGTGGCTCAGCTGGCCGGAAACCGCCAGCAAACATCGCCCAGGAAAAATGAATCTCGGCCTTTGATCCATTGGAGAAGATGAACGGATTCCGTCCGTTTACACTTTAAGATTCGTGCTGATATAATATTATGATTTAATTTAATATTATGAATAGTTAAATTTATGTCACACTTATTCAGTGTCATTGCATGCCATTTGTAGGCCTCTTAGATGCATTTCCAGAAACTGATCCCTGAATGAAAAATGTAGCCTTACCTGTTACCTTTAATTTGACATCTTAATCATTAACTTTGGTCCAGTATTCTGGCCTGTAGGACATTTCTCCTAGGACTGGTCCTAGACTAGGGCAGAAATTCATTTGGATGCCCAATTCAAACCACAATCACCATGGCCCCAAATTTTGGGTACATGCATGACTATGACATACCTAGCCCCTGCCAAAATATAGGAATTTTTGAAACAACCTTTCCTATAGTTTTGGTCAAAATGTCAAAATGTAAATAAATGAAATATATGGAGTTATATGACTCCTCATGGCCCCAAATTTTGGAGGTGGGTCCTTGGGAACATCATTAGTGCATGATAAAAATATCAGCACTTTTGGATCACTGCATGATGGAAAATCCACTTGCATGTGTTGGTGTAGATATTACCTTGGTGTGCCAATAGCAATAGTTTAAATATTGTGCATTCAGCCTAATGGAGGCATTCAAAAATCTTGGATTTGATTCCAGTGGTTCATTAGGGTAAATGTCACCCCTCAGATTAATTATGGGATTTTTGGAATCAAAAATCCCATTAATTGGAATTTTAAAAAACTATGGCTCCTTTTGAAAATAAATTTGAAAAATAGGTTTTCCTCAAGTACAAATCCTCAAACTTTGCCAAGTTGAAAATAAGGTTATAGTTGACTTAGGAAAAAATTGATCTTTCTGTTTGAAGAACTTTTAGAGTAAAATATCTTGAAATGCTCATTTTACCCTTATTTCATTTATTCTGGAATTGATGGATATACACCTCAGAAATATTTGTAAATAATTCTAGTGTTGTAAAATTGTATTATTAGTCTTGCATAATTATTTCAGAATTTATGGGTGTATTGATAGTTTTTAAATTAATATAATGACTTTTTGGTAAATATGTAAGGATGGAAATTGATGGGCCATTACTCTATAAAAGTTGATGAAACTCTGCCAATAGTCATAAATTAATGTTTTATATGCTCTGTAATTTTCCTGGAATTTTGGGTTACATATTCCTTATACTTCATTTGGAAAATGGAAATTATGTAGATTTGGTATTAATTAATGAATTGGTATAAATAATCAAAGGAAAATTATGAAACCCTGTAGACAGAAATATTTTATCAAGATACAACTCAGGAAAAATTACCTAGGTCAGTGGATCATAAATCATACTACTTCATGTGTAAAGTGACCTAGTAATTAATTTAAAAGATTTAATTAAAGGATTATTTGGCCAAGGAAATTTATGAGAACCCATAAGATAGTTCCCTTAGCCCATACCAACCTAGGATAAATATTTAGAGGCAAGATTTCCTAAGGATTGAAAGATTCCATTTTTAGGGTAATAATAGGGCATGGTCTGCATATAACATAAATAGGTCTTGCCTTAGGGGTTACCAGAGGATTGATTATCGGAAGAAATAAGAGAGTGCAGTATGAATAATCCCTGGTGGGTAGTATGGTCTTAGTGATGGGGTTAAAAGTGCAAGTCTTTAGGAAACAACTGGAGTGGGGGTCGACGGAAGACCGTCGGTTTCCCGGTAACACCATAAGTCACTAGGGTTGTTCCAGAGCAACAAAGAGAGCTGGGGTGAAACATGGGTAGCCATCAACTAAAGTAAATATCCTTGTGAAAGGGAATGTTGGGCGTAATCCCAACACAGTTCCTAGTGCCCCTTGAGAGCCCTTCATAGGGAATACTGGGGGCAGTCCTGGGATTAACCTTAAATCACTAAGTATAATAACCCGTAGACAAGAGTAGTCTAATAGGTTAGGACATTTGTTGTACCTTCTCACCCGTGTAGGGTTGGAGAGATTCATGATATATGCTCACCCATTTAGGGTTTGAGGGAGTTGGTATAAAGACACTAATGTGCGTTCTCACCCGGGTTGGGTTTGAGGGTTTCAGGACGAGTTTGGTCCTGCGAGCGGAAGACTCGGAATGAAATACTTGCATGTGTATAAATATAGTGGCAGGGCATGCGGTACTGGCCGTTCGTCACACCGATGACAGTACGGTGCACCAGGCGGTTGTGAGGGTTAGAGGGGCCAGTGGGATGTTTTACACTGCGATCTGGAGGACGACCCCCGATAATGCACATCCAACCCAACAAGACTGACGGGTTGTCAGCAAAGTACGTACGCGAGACTCTAGATTGCACCTTGGACGTGTACAGAGGCATATGAGAGGGGTCTAAGGCTTGGTAGTGTGCATACCGGCCTAGAAGCGGAGACGCCCGCTCCGCTGCTGCCGTAGCCACAGTGGTGGTACCCGAGAGTGATGCTAGCTCTCAAAAAGTGGGAACTAAAGGTCTGTGATAACAGAGTCGTTGTGTGTGAGTTGCACTTGCCTGTGCATGAAATTGCATCATAACATTCATTCATATTAGGTCATACGCTTCATAGATCCTTATCATATAAATTAGTATGGGCTTTTTTATATGATAAGTTAAATTTCCTGGAAATCCTAACTTATATATTTGTATGGGCATTTATATAAGTTAGGGTACTTTTGTGATGATAGTATTGTGGTAGAATAGTTTATTTACTTGCTCTTACTGCTGTCCTTTACTTCCTTTACTGTACTGCTCTTACTTGCTTGTACTATATTTAGAACTGCTAGAGTAGATCAATATTACTTATTACAACTGCTAGCTAGATTCTGTCACCTGCTTCCACTTTTGCTACCCCTTGTTGTCCTCCGCTTCGACCTCCCGCTCGGTGCCTAGGAGCTGCGGGGCGAGGTGCGGAGGAAACGACTTAGTCTTTTTGATAATGGTCGGTGACCATACAATTTTTAGGAGCCCGTTTAGATGGAGCACCAGCATGTCGAGGAGGCAGGACTTGAGGAGCAGATACCGCTTCAGCAGGCTACTACCACTACTGTGCGTCCTCAGGTGGGACGAGTTCTGATGTACTAGTGTAGCTTCCGTTTTTATTTTGAGAGAGAGTGGATTTTATGTACTGGGCATAAGCCCTTATTACTCTTTCTTTTTGTACTCTTTTGTGGACTATGTTTTTTTGTACTTTTCATTTCTTACATATGATTTGTACTATGTGACTTGTGGACTAGTGGATTCATATACTGCTTTACCTCTTCTTCTCATATTGGCCTACAGGTTAAATGATCGTATTAGCCGGCAGGATCGACGTGTTGCAGTGTCGACTAACCCGTGCGTTAGTGCCACCGTAAGACGGCGGTTCTGGGCATAAGACCCGGTAGCCTACTTGGTAGGGGGGGTCATACAAACTGGTATCACTTGAACAATGATCATATGAGAAAGAAGTCCACAACATGGGACCACCCCCTCCCGAGCATCAGTTTGCGGACAAACTATGCAGCGGAAGCAGTGGTGTGCCCATGTGCAAAAGTCACATAAATGGTCCACAAAGTACAATGAGTTAGGCCAGTTCTGTTTTAACCTTACCTTGATGCAACCTCCACAGGTCGCCGCGCCGCAAAATGTGGCTCCTCCCCCTCCAGCTGCCACCCTATTCCTACATATGGAGATGGGGCAGACTTTGACGGCGATTCTGGATGCCTTCAGATCCCAGCAAGTCCTGGCTCCACAGCCAAATCCGGGGTCGAGCTGGCTGAGTGCATTCAAGAGCCTGTCCCCACCGACGTACCATGGGACAGAGGATACGGTAAAGACGGAAGAATGGCTGGAGGCCATACACGAGATTTTAGCAGGCATCAGCTGCTCGGTCGGTGAGGCAGTACCTCTAGCCACCTCTGCACTAGAGGCGCATGCGAAGAGATGGTGGAAATCAGTGCGGGAGTCTACATATGCGGACTTTGAGCTGTCAGAGATATCATGGGAGGAGTTTGGTGATGTATTTCTGGAGCACTTCGTCTCTGCTACGGACAGAGATGCCTTGGAGGAGAGGTTTTTGAACCTCAGGAAGGGGACTAGATCGGTGATCGAGTATCAGAGAGAGTTCTCTCATTTGGCCAGGTTCGCAGGGATTCAGGATACCGATGATAGGAGGTATGCCAAGAGGTTCTACCGGGGCCTCAGGGATGATTTGAGGCAGGCCTTGCTGTTCATTTCTCATGGCACGTCTAGACAGATCATCGAGATGGCAAAGAAGCTGGAGGCTGACCAGCTGATGGTGCAAGTCAGAGGGAAGAGACTGTTTGATGGGTCGACATCAGGATAGAGCAGCAGGGGCTCTCAGAGAGGCAGGACTATCGGATACAAGAAGGGTGGGGTTCGTCGTCGTCCCAACTCCAGGCAGGAGCAGGGGCCTCCTCCAGCATTGGCTCCCCCACCTCTACAGATGCATGATCCGAGGAGACAGGATGACCGAGGCCACCGACAGGTAGTTTGTTACGGATGCCGCCATCCCGGGCACATTAGGTCGGAGTGCCCGCATCGATTCCATCCTCCTCCTCCTCCTCCACGTCTAGTGGCCCCAGTACAGCAGGGCCGAGGCCGAGGCCGAGGATGAGGCTGAGGCCGTGGATATCACAGCAGAAGACACGAGCAGGAGCAGATATACGCCTTGGACCTCACAGAGCAGAGGAACCCCGAGGAGGTTATCACAGGTACTTAAAGTTAATGATTAAATTTCTTGAATTTTCAATTATATAGTACCTAGAACTATAGGATAACAATTAATTTTAACGTAAACAAACCTCAGGCATAGTTATGATCAGCGGCAACCCCGCTCATACTCTCTTCGACACGGGTGCTACGCACTCGTTCGTATCCGAGGCCTTCATTGACGGACTCGAAGGCGTGGAGAGGTTTCCTGGACTAGAGATGAGGGTGCGTCTACCCGATGGGTCAGATCTGCGGACCACTGCACATTGTGATATGGAGGCCGAGATTGGCGGTAAGGCATTTGAGGCGCCAGCAACTATTCTGAAGCTGCAGGACTTCGACTTGATTTTGGGCATGACATGGTTACATCGGAACCATGCTCAGATAGATTGTCCGTCCAGGAGGATCACGCTAAGGCATGGCGACTCTCATGTTATCATTGAAGGTATTCAGCCTATCTGCCACCTAATGTTATCCTCTATACAGGCTGTGAAGGCCCACAAGCAGGGAGAAGAAGTTTATCTTATCTGCTTTGAGATGGTGGGAGCAGAGACGACTATTTCAGATATTCCGGTGGTCTGGGATTTCTCCGACATATTCCCGGAGAAATTGCCCGTGGCTACCACCTGCTAGAGACTTGGATTTCAGGATTCAGCTAGTACCGGGAGCGAGGCCGGTGTCTCGAGCACCCTATAGGATGGCTCCCAGGGAGTTAGCAGAGTTCAGGACTCAAGTACAGGAGCTAGTCGAGTCAAGATTTGTGCAGCCCAGTTCATCGCCGTGGGGAGCGCCAGTTCTCTTTGTGAAGAAGAAGGACGGGTAATTGTGACTATGCATAGATTACCGAGAGCTGAACCGGTTAACGGTCCGCAATACCTATCCTCTGCCTCGGATAGATGAGCTATTTTACCAGCTGTAGGGAGACTTCTGGTTCTCTAAGCTAGATTTGCGATCCGGTTACTACCAGCTTCGCATCAGGGAAGAGGACATACCGAAGACGGCATTCAGTTCATGCTATGGATTATACGAGTTCACGGTGATGCCTTTTGGGCTCACGAATGCCCCTACCGCATTCATGAGTCTAATGAACCGTGTATTCGAGCCCTTCTTAGACCGCTTCATGATTGTATTCATCGACGACATTCTGATATATTCCCGGACTCAGGAGGAGCATGCAGAGCACCTGGCGCTGGTCTTGCAGAGGCTGAGGGAGTCCCAGATGTACGCAAAATTTTCAAAGTGCCAGTTCTGGCTGCAGAAGGTGGCTTTCCTGGGACACACGATCAGTGGGGCTGGATTAGCAGTGAACCTAGCTAAGATAGAGACAGTAAGGGATTGGCCATGACCGAAGACCGTATCTGACATTCGTAGTTTCTTGGGACTATCAGGGTATTATCACAAGTTTGTGGAGGGATTCTCGAGGATAGCACTCCCCCTCACGTCCTTGACGAAGAAGGACGCAGATTTTATTTGGTCAGAGCGGTGCGAGACGGCTTTTCAGGAGCTGAAGGACCAACTCATCTCATCCCCCATTCTTGCGCTTCCATCCGGGAGCGAAGGATTCCAGATCTACACGGACGCCTCTTATCAGGGGATGGGTGCAGTCCTGATGCAGCATGGACATGATATTGCTTATGCTTCAAGACAGTTTAAGAAGCATGAGCATAACTATCCAGTACATGACCTAGAGCTCAGGGCTGTGGTATTCGCCCTAAAGATATGGAGGCATTACTTATACGGGATTCATTGTGACATCTTTTTAGATCACAAGAATCTTAAATATATCGATAGACAGAAGGATTTAAACCTGAGACAGAGGAGATGGCTGGAATTCCTCTGTGACTATGATTATAAGATCCACTACCATCCGGGAAAAGCGAACACGGTAGCAGATGCCTTGAGCAGGAGGGCCGACACTTCTAGACCGGAGCCTCGGTTGATGTCTATAGAGCTGCCAGATGATGGAGGACATGCATATTACCATGGTATCTGAGGCCGAACCAGTGGTGTATCGAGAGTATCTGAGCTCAGTGATCAGTGGTGATGATATACGGGAGCGCATCCGAACACATCAGAGGCTGGATGCTGCATTACAGCCGATTTTTAGTGCCCTAGAGAGGGGCAAGGTTGAGGAATACACGCTACAGGATGATCTTCTTCGATTTCGTGGGCGCATTTACATACCAGCAGGGGGCAGTATTCGGGATGACATACTCAGAGAGGCTCATTGCTCCAGATATTCAGTGCACCCGGGCATCACCAAGATGTGGGCAGATTTGCGGAGGTCTATGTATTGGCCCGGGATGAAGAGGGAGATCACAGATTTTGTGACCCATTGCGAGACCTGCCAGCGTGTGAAAGCAGAATGCAAGAGCCCGGGTGGTTTACTACAGCCACTGCCAGTTCCAGAATGGAAGTTCGAGGACATTGCTATGGACTTTGTACACGGATTGCCTCGCTCCCACTCTAGGCATGATTCTATATGGGTCATAGTGGATAGACTGACCAAGGTAGCGCGATTTATTCCAGTTCGGAAGGATGCCCTAGTTGCAGTTCTGGTGAGATTATTTGTGGAGCAGTTCGTCAGATATCATGGCATTCCCAGGAGGATTGTTTCGGAACGTGATGGTCGGTTCACTTCGAGCGAGTGCAGGGTCGTGCATGCTTACTTGGGATCTCGGTTACTTTTAGTACCGCCTTCCATCCGCAGACCGACGGACAGACCGAGCGGACCATCCAGACCATGGAGGACCTACTCAGACTATGCATATTGGATACGAGGAAGCCCTGGGAGAGGCTGCTGCCACTGATTGAGTTCTCGTACAATAACAGCCACCAGGCTAGCATCAGGATGACTCCATATGAGGCACTTTATGGGAGGAGATGCCGGACACTGCTATCATGGGTTCAGGATGTGGATACCAGGGCTCTTGGATCTGATTACATAGAGGATATTGAGGTCCAGATTCGTTTGATCAGGGATCGGCTACTAGAGGCCCAGAGCAGGCAGGCAAAATATTATGATGCTCGGCACCGGAAGGTGGAGTTCCAGGTTGGAGACAGAGTATTCTTGAAGATACGTCCAGTACACGGGGTCCCTCGGGTGCGGAGGCACAAGAAGCTCAGTCCACGATACATGGGGCCATACATGATCCTGGAGCGCATCGGCCCCTTAGCTTACCGACAGCAGCTGCCATCGGAGTTGGGTGCATTGCATGACATCTTCCATGTCTCTTCCTTGCGAAGAGCTCTCCTTCGGCCGGAGCAACACATTACTACTACAGCCAGACCGGTAGAGCCTGACAGATCAGTTAGATTGGAGCCGATCCGGATTGACGATACAGCCATCCGAGTGTTGCGGAAGAAGAAGGTCCCTCTTGTGAAGGTATTGTGGTCCAATCATGGACGGAAGGAGCACACCTGGGAGCCGAGGGATCTGATGCTGGAGCAACACCCGGAGCTATTTCCATATGGTACTTTCAAGTTATGTTTTAAAGTTTCTTAAAAATTCTTGCAAGTAGAACCCCGTAGACCCGAACTTAAATTTCGGGGACGAAATTATTTTCTTGTTTATTGGAATTTGTAACATCCCATGTTACTTTTGGACCCCTCAACTTAGATTGGGTTAGGCATGGGGTGAATTTTAAGGAGATCAACTAGGTTTGACCCTAGGTAGTGGGTGGTAGCCATGTGGAGCCCACTATAGGACCAAAGTCAAACTAGGTCAAACTAGCCTAAATGAGGACCCTAGCCACACCATGACCCCACCACATTGCCCTAACCCTAAAAACAATCTAAGTGCACCCTAGGGCATGCCATTAGGTCAACACTTTGACCCCAATTGACCAAAGTCAACCTTGGGCCTAATTTGGTCAAACTCACACTCATAAGCCCAATTAGCATAAGTAGGGCACCCCCTTGACCCAACCCAAGTTGGGTGGTGCCACTAGACCCATTACCACCAAGTAAAGTCAGCTCACCCACCATGTTTACTAAGTCAACTCTCCAAGTCAACAAGTCAACTATGTGACCTAAAAGAAGGAAATGAAGACCAAGCCACCCTCCTTTGGAGCAAGCCCACCAAATTTGGCCCATGGCCAGCCCAAGTGAACAAGACCAGCCCTACCCCTCTAAATCAGGAGAGAGAATGCATGCAAAGGGGTAGAAATGGGATTTTGAGAGAAAGAGGAGAGAGAAATGGGGATGAAAGGGAATGGTGGCCACATAGCCACCCCTTCAGCTGAATTCCTCTGCCCAACACCAGCTCGCCGACCTCCTCAATTCATTCCAGAGGAAATTGGGGGCTGTGTGCCACTTGGCAAGCAGGGGCGGAGCAACCAAGGCCGAGCCCAAGCTCACCTTTGTTGTATCTCCCCATATACTCCACCTCAGCCTCAAATAACCTCACCAATAGCTTCATGAGGTAGAAAGGAATCGAAATCGAGTGCTGGAACATGGAAAACGGTGGAGAATTAAGAATTCGGGGTGGAGCTCGCCGGCGCACCACCACCATGGCAAACCGCCGCCTGACCCGCAGCCAAGCCCCAATCCAGGTCCGTTTCGCCGCCCCTCTACCTGTACTAGAATTCTAGATCCATTTAGGGAGATATCAGGCTCAATCGAGCCCGATGCCATGAGAGGAAAAACGAGAAATTCAGGCTTTTTCTTCTTGCTCGGGTTCGCCGGAGGAGCCAACTCCGGCGGCCCACCGCCGGGAAACGCTAGCCCCCACCTTAGCGAAGGTGGTGGCGACATCCGCCGGCGGGGGTGGTTGCTCAGCTGGCCGGAAACCGCCAGCAAACATCGCCCAGGAAAAATGAATCTCGGCCTTTGATCCATTGGAGAAGATGAACGGATTCCGTCCGTTTACACTTTAAGATTCGTGCTGATATAATATTATGATTTAATTTAATGTTATGAATAGTAAAATTCATGTCACACTTATTCAGTGTCTTTGCATGCCATTGGTAGGCCTCTTAGAAGCATTTCTAGAAACTGATCCCTGAATGAAAAATGTAGCCTTACTATTACCGTTAATTTGACATCTTAATCATTAACTTTGGTCCAGTATTCTGGCCTATAAGACATTTCTCCTAGGACTGGTCCTAGACTAGGGCAGAAATTCATTTGGATGCCCAAGTCAAACCAACAATCACCATGGCCCCAAAGTTTGGGTACATGCATGACTAGGGCATACCTAGCCCATGCCAAAATTTAGGAATTTTTGAAACAACGTTTCCTATAGTTTTAGTCAAAATGTCAAAATGTAAATAAATGAAATATATGGAGTTATATGACTCCTCATGGCCCCAAATTTTGGAGGTGGGTCCTTGGGAACATCATTAGTGCATGATAAAAATTTCAGCACTTTTGGATCAATGCATGATGGAAAATCCACTTGCATGTGTTGGTGTAGATATTACCTTGGTGTGCCAATAGCAATTGTTTAAATATTGTGCATTCAGCCTAATGGAAGCATTCAAAAATCTTGGATTTGATTCCAGTGGTTCATTAGGGTAAATGTCACCCCTCAGATTAATTACGGGATTTTTGGAATCAAAAATCCCATTAATTGGAATTTTAAAAAAATATGGCTCCTTTTGAAAATAACTTTAAAAATAGGTTTTCCTCAAGTACAAATCCTCAAACTTTGCCAAGTTGAAAATAAGGTTATAGTTGACTTAGGAAAAATTGATCTTTTTGTTTGAATAACTTTTAGAGTAAAATATCTTGAAATGCCCATTTTACCCTTATTTCATTTATTCTGGAATTGATGGATATACACCTCAGAAATATTTGGAAATAATTCTAGTGTTGTAAAATTGTATTATTAGTCTTTCATAAATATTTCAGAATTTATGGGTGTATTTATAGTTTTTAAAGTAATATAATGGCATTTTTGGTAAATATGTAAGGATGGAAATTGATAGGCCATTACTCTATAAAAGTTGATGAAACTCTGCCAATAGTCATAAATTAATGTTTTTTATGCTCTGTAATGTTCCTTGAATTTTGGGTTACATATTCCTTATACTTCATTTGGAAAATGGAAATTATGTAGATTTGGTATTAATTAATGAATTAGTATAAATAATCAAAGGAAAATTATGAAACCCTGTAGACAGAAATATTTTATCAAGATACAACTCAGGAAAAATTACCTAGGTCAGTGGATCTTAAATCATACTACTTCATGTGTAAAGTGACCTAGTAATTAATTTAAAAGATTTAATTAAAGGATTATTTGGCCAAGGAAAATTATGAGAACCCATAAGATAGTTCCCTTAGCCCATACCAACCTAGGATAATTATTTAGGGGCAAGATGCCTTAAGGATTGGAAGATTCCATTTTTAGGGTAATAATAGGGCATGGTCTGCATATAACATAAATAGGTCTTGCCTTAGGGGTTACCAGAGGATTGATTATCGGAAGAAATAAGAGAGTGCATTATGAATAATCCCTGGTGGGTAGTATGGTCTTAGTGATGGGGTTAAAAGTGCAAGTCTTTAGGTAGCAACTGGAGTGGGGGCCGACGGAAGACCGTCGGTTTCCCGGTAACACCATAAGTCACTAGGGTTGTTCCAGAGCAACAAAGAGAGCTGGGGTGAAACATGGGTAGCCATCAACTAAAGTAAATATTCTTGCAAAAGGGAACGCTGAGCGTAATCCCAACAAAGTTCCTAGTGCCCCTTAAGAGCCCTTCACAGGGAATACCGGGGGCAGTCCTGGGATTAACCTTAAATCACTAAGTATAATAACCCGTAGACAAAAGTAGTCTAATAGGTTAGGACATTTGTTGTACCTTCTCATCCGTGTAGGGTTGGAGAGATTCATGATATATGCTCACCCGTTTAGGGTTTGAGGGAGTTGGTATAAAGGCACTAATGTGCGTTCTCACCCGGGTTGGGTTTGAGGGTTTCAGGACGGGTTTGGTCCTGCGAGCGGAAGGCTCGGAATGAAATATTTGCATGTGCATAAATATAGTGGCGGGGCATGCGATACTGGCCGTTCGTCACACCGATGGCAGTATGGTGCACCAGGCGGTTGTGAGGGTTAGAGGGGCCAGTGTGTTGTTTTACACTGCGGTCTGGAGGACGACCCCCGATAACGCACATCCGACCCAACAAGACTGACGGGTTGTCAGCAAAGTACATACGCGAGACTCTAGAGTGTACCTTGTACGTGTACAGAGGTGTATGAGAGGGGTCTAAGGCTTGGTAGTGTGCATACCGGCCTAGAAGCGGAGACGCCCGCTCCGCTGCTGCCGTAGCCATAGCGGTGGTACCCGAGAGTGATGCTAGCTCTGAAAAAGTGGGAACTAAAGGTCTGTGATCACAGAGTCATTGTGTGTGAGTTGCACTTGCCTGTGCATGAAATTGCATCATAACATTCATTCATATTAGGTTATATGCTTCATAGATTCTTATCATATAAATTAGTATGGGCTCTTTTATATGATAAGTTAAATTTCCTTGAAATCCTAACTTATATATTTGTATGGGCATTTATATAAGTTAGGGTACTTTTGTGATGACAGTATAGTGGTAGAATAGTTTATTTACTTGCTCTTACTGCTGTCCTTTACTTCCTTTACTGTACTGCTCTTACTTGTACTATATTTAGAACTGCTAGAGTAGATCAATATTACTTATTACAACTACTAGCTAGATTCTGTCACCTGCTTCCACTTTTGCTACCCCTTGTTGTCCTCCGCTTCGTCCTCCCGCTCGGTGACTAGGAGCTGCGGGGCGAGGTGCGGAGGAAACGACTTAGTCTTTTTGACTAATGGTCGGTGACTATAATATTTTTAGGAGGCCGTGGAGATGGAGCACCAACATGTCGAGGAGGCAGGACTTGAGGAGCAGATACCGCTTCAGTAGGCTACTACCACTACTGTGAGTCCTCAGGTGGGACGAGTTCTGATGTACTAGTGTAGCTTCCATTTTTATTTTGAGAGAGAGAGTGGATTTGATGTACTGGGCATAAGCCCTTATTACTCTTTCTTTTTGTACACTTTTGTGGACTATGTTTTTTTGTAATTTTCATTTCTTACATATGATTTGTACTATGTGACTTGTGGACTAGTGGATTTATATACTGCTTTACCTCTTCTTCTCATATTGGACTACAGGTTAAATGATTATATTAGCCGGCAGGATCGGCGTGTTGCGGTGTCGACTAACCCGGCGTTAGTGCCACCGTAAGATGGCGGTTCTGGGCATAAGACCCGGTAGCCTCCTTGGTAGGGGGGGGGGGGGGGTCTTACACCCAGGTTGGGGAACCACTATAAAATTCTTGTGTTGTCTGGTTGCACTTTTTCTTTTGTTCTTGTCGTGGCTGTGTTACTTAGGTTTGCTGTGTTAATTCTAGTTAGTTTGAAATTTGCAGTACATGTGGTAGTTTAGGTTACCTTAGGATTGCTCTTTAAATTACTGCATATTTTTGGTATCAAATAGTTTACAGCAAAAATCTGTTATAGATTTTAAGTTTTCAAATATACTCTATTCACCCCCCCCCCCCCCCTCTAGAGTATCTCAGAACAAACCCTTACTTTCAATTGGTATCAAAGCAAGGTTCCTTTGGTTGTACAAGCTAAACCTTGAACCAAAAGATCCTGAGTTAGATCTGAATCTTATTTCTATTAGATTTATATTCACACCATGGCACAGAACAAAGATTATGCAAGCACCACACCTCTAGTATGCAACTTAAATAAGTTTGCTATCTGGAAGGAAAGAATCAAATTATATATGAATTCAATTGATGAGGACATCTGCAATTCCATTTTGACAGGTCCTCCTCAACCATCTATATCTACAACAACTTCCAGAACACATGCAGTTCCACCACCTGAGTGGACTGATGCCCAGAAGAAAGCCAGAGTTGCTGATTCTAAAGCCTTGAACATTCTGGCCCAAACAATGTCTGATGATATTTTCTAGAAAGTGACTGAATGCACTTCAGCCAAGGCTATCTGGGAATCCCTCAACCAAATGGTGGCTGGATCTGCTGATGAAAGGAAGGACAGGAGGTCAAATCTCATATCCCAATATGAGAACTTCAAGAAGGAGGAAGCAGAATCTGTTGCAGATATGTACAACAGGCTGAGCTCAATCATCAATGAGCTGAAGACCTTGGATAAGGACATCACCCTCACTGAGGTGAATGACAAAATCATTATGTGCTTCCCAAGCTCATGGGATTCAAGGATTTGGCCAATCATGGATGACAGGAGCTTAAATGAGACTTCCACAGATTCTTTTTTGGGAAAGCTCAAGTCCTATGAGCAGCTAATCAAGTCCAGAGAAGCAGCTGAATAAAGGACTCCTCCACCAGCAAGGAAAGAGCACAACCTGGTATTCAAGGCTGCTGAAGAGACAGAAACTTCAGCAATCAATGAAGAGCTAATGAGTCTCCTTGCCAAAAGATTTTATAAAATGGCAAGGAAAGAATTCAGGAAGAAATCATCTATGCAGGATGATAAGCCAAGGTATGACAAAACCCCTACTAAAGAAGTGGTTTGCTTTCGCTGCTGGAAACCTGGACACTTCATCTCTGAGTGCCCAAAAAATCAAAAGAAAGAAAGGAGAAGAGAAAAGGATTCTAAAAGACAACAAAGCTCAAGGCCTTCCTCCAGCAAATACAAGAAGAAGAAAAGAGCATTATAGCTGAATCTTGTAGTGAAACTGAAGATGAATCCACATCCTCTAGCTACAGTGAAGAATAAGAAGAGGCAAGGGCCAAAGAAGTGTGCCTCATGGCCATTGATGCCTCAAGAAGTCAATCAGATGAAGAGGAAGAGTTTGAAATTGAAGAAGCTTCAGAAACAGAAGCTGATCAGGTACTTTTATATTTTGACTATAATTCCGATGCTTTCAAATTTGAATTTAAATCCATGTGTATTGATTTAATAAACTCTGACAAGGAAATCAAAATACTTAGTGAAAGACTAGCTAATCAAGAAAATATAATTTTTGAAAACACTAGGTTAAAAGATGAACTAAATCTGGCTAATGAACAAATCACTTCCTTGAAAACACAGCTGTGTGAGGCCAAATAACTTGAGGAATCTCTCAATTTGAGAAGCCGTAAGCTGATGGACGTCACAAGCACATTCAATGCCAGACTGAATGACAAACTAGGCTTGGGTGCATCATCAAGTTTGCACCCCATTCTCAAGAAGAACATATTGTCAACCCCTATCAGATTTGTTACAGCTAAGGGTAAAGATGTAATGAACAACAACCAAACCACAGAAGAAGTAACAAATTTTAAAAATCACAATAACAGAAACCAGAAAAACATAGATAAAAACAAAGTTCAGCAGTTTTCGTCGAACTCAGATCGACAAAATGTGGCCAGTTCGTCGAACTCAAGTCGACGATTGCTGAACGCAAAACTACATAATAATCATTCGTCTTACTGCGATCGGCGAACTGTGTATGGTTTGTCGAGCAGAGGTCGACGAACTTGGGGCATAGAAAATGACTATGTTCATTCTCTGAGCAGAGATCGACGATCTCATCCCATTTCGTAGAACTCTGGTCGATGAACTCACAACATTTCGTCGAACCCAGAAAGACTTAATAAAATTCATAACTATAACAACAACTCTAATAAATCTAGGAAACCATTTAACCCACTTGCTGATTGCATAATTCCACCGAGAAGATATGACCCATTAGGATATATATCACAACCTGAATTTTCTGTGATTTTAAGTTTTTCCTATCAGCAAAACAAAGGACCCAAGGTAACCTGGGTCAAGAACAATTAATTATTTTCTCTACAGGTGAAGAGTTTTCCAGTTGTTAATCAACTATGTTATCTAGACAGTGGATGCTCCAAACACATGACTGGCAGCAAGGACAACTTAAGCAACTACAAGTCCAAGCTGGGACCAAAGGTTATCTTTGGTGATTCAAATTGGGGCCAGTCACAAGGCTTTGGAGAAGTAAAGAATGGAGCAGTCACTTTCAAGAAAGTGACATATGTAAGTGGACTCAAGCAAAACCTCGTCTCTATCAGCCAATTATGTGATGAAGGTTATCCGGTATAATTTAACTCTACATCCTGTATTATTCCTATAAAGAAAAACAAAATAATTTAATTGGAAATAGACAAGGTAACATATACATAGTAGACTTTCTTTCTGCTAATTCAGATATTTGTCTGTTAATATTGTTTGCAATTAAAATGAATTATGGCATAAAAGGCTACGACATGTTAACATGAAAAATATTGCTAGGCTATCTAAAGACAACCTTGTGAGAGGTTTTCCTTCTGGTCCCTACAAGAGGGAAGGCCTCTGCAGGTCTTGTCAATTAGGTAAGCAAACTAAATTTAACTTTAAGTCTGTTAATAAAAGTGATTCACCTACGATCTTGTACTTGCTTCACATGGATCTCTTTGGACCCATTGTTGTACAGAGCATAGGAGGGAAATCCTATACTCTAGTCATTATAGATGACTTCTCAAGATTCACTTGGGTGTTCTTTTTGAGATCTAAGTCAGATACATTCAAAGTTTTTACAGATTTTCTCAGGACCATACAGATTGAGTACTCTACTCATGTTGCATTGATCAGAAGTGATCATGGTACAGAGTTTGAGTGTCTTCTTATGCATGAGTTCTGTGAGAAGGAAGGTATCAGACATTGCTTCTCAGCTCCTAGAACTCCTCAACAAAATGGGGTAGCTGAAAGGAAGAATAGAACATTGATTGAAGATGCAGGCACATTACTTGCAGATGCTTATATGCCACTATCCTTTTGGGCAGAGGTTGTAAGCACATCAAATTATATACTGAACAGAAGTTTGATACATAAACTTAAGAATATGACTACCTATTAATTACTTAAAGGGAAGAAATCTAAAATCACTTACTTTAAAGTATTTGGATGTGTATGTTATATACATAATAATAACAAGAAATACATTAGAAAGTTTGAAGCGAAGGCTGAAGAGGAAATTTTTCTAGGATATTCCCAAGTAAGCAAAGCTTATAGTGTATTTAACAAATCCTCTTTGCAAATTGAAGAATCTATATATGTAACTTTTGATGAGGCTAACATGTCTTGCAAGGGGAAAGAAATTTCTACCAGTAACCCTTTGCAGGTATCTCACTTGTGTGAGAATTTGGATAGACTAAGCCTCACCCAAGAGGTTCCAACACATCCTTCTCCACAAGTTGATGAAGACAGTGAAGAAGAATCTTTGGAAGAAGTTGAACCTCATTCAACAACAAACATAATTCCACAAGAGGAATTAATTCCAAATACTGTTGCTGAACCAACTCCACCCACTGATCTTGTCACACTAAGGGATCACCCTAGATCCCAAGTGATTAGAGACATAATAGTAGGTGTATAGACAAGGCATCAACTCAACCAAGATGTGATGCATGCCTGTTTCCTCTCTCAAGTTGAGCCCCAATCCATAAAAGATGCTGAGCAAGATCCCCACTGGATCATTACAATGCAAGAGAAACTCAAATAATTTGAGAGATGCAGAGTTTGGGATTTGGTTCCAAGACCCAAAGACTACCTAGTCATTGGAACCAAATGGGAATATAGAAACAAACGAGATTCCCATGGTGTAATTGTGAGAAATAAGGCTAGGTTTGTTGCTCAAGGTTATAGGCAAGAAGAAGGGATAGACTATGACCAAACATTTGCACCAGTTGCAAGGTTAGAGGCAATCAGAATTTTTCATGCTTATGCTGCCTAGAAGAAGTTTAAAGTCTAGCAGATGGATGTGAAAAGTGCCTTTCTAAATGGAGTACTAAAAGAAGAGGTTTATGTTGAACTACCTCCATATTTTATCTCTCCAACCCATCCTTCTTATGCATTTATATTGCATAAAGTCCTCTATGGTCTGAAGTAAGCTCCAAGGGCTTGGTATGAGACCTTAGCTAGCTTTCTGATAGAGCATAAATTCACTAGAGGCATTGTAGATAAAACATTGTTCACTAGGCACCATAAGGATCAAACATTGTTAGTACAAATATATGTAGATGGCATTATATTTGGGTCTACAGATTCCAAACTATGCAAGAGATTTTCAGACCTCATGCTTTCAAAGTTTGAAATGAGTAGCATGGGTGAGCTCTCCTACTTCCTTGGTCTCCAAGTGAAGCAGATACCAGATGGCATCTTCATCTCCCAGGCTAAATATGCTAAAGTGTTTATTAAGAAGTTTGGGATGGTTGATGCCTCAGCAAAGAGAACACCTATGGCCACTAATGCTTTAATAGATACTGATGAACATGGGAAACATGTTGATCAGAAGTTATATATGGGCATTGTTGGATCCCTATTATATCTTACAGCTAGCAGACCTGACATAATGTTTGTCACATGTCTTTGTGCTAGGTTTCAAGTGAACCCTAAAGAATCTCACCTAGTTTTTCTAAAAAGAATTTTGAGATATATAAAGAGTTGTCCTGGTCTAGGCCTTTGGTATCCTACTGAGTCAGAATTTGATTTAACTGGATATTCAGATGTTGACTTTGCTGGATGCAGGGTTGACAGGAAAAGTACCTTAGGGACTTGCCAGTACCTTGGTATGAGATTAGTGTCTTGGTTCTGCAAGAAACAAACATCTGTGTCTACATCAACTGCTGAAGCAGAATACATTGAAGCTGGCAGTTGCTATTCTCAGATGTTGTGGATTCAAAACCAACTTCTATACTATGGTTTCAACTTAAATAATTCAACTCTCTTTTGTGATAACACAAGTGCTATATCCATAGCACAAAATCCAATCCATCACAGTAGGACTAAGCATATAGACATTGGACATCATTTCATTAGAGAGTGTGTAGACAAAAATAAAGTTAATCTTATCTATATATATATACACTGATTTACAAAGAGCTGATATTTTCACCAAACCTCTGGATGAAAGAAATCGCTTGTTATTTATAAATCGGCTTGGAATGATCAATGGAGAAGCTTTAATTTAATTTATGTCTGCACTTGACGAATTTTCTAAAGTTTGTCGAACGGAGTTCGACGAACTGGGAAAAGGTTTTAAGATATTCGTCGAATGGAGATCGACGAACTCTTTGTGTGTGAAGTCATTTTCATTGAACGGAGATCGACGAATCTGCTTCAGAAAACTTTCGTCGAACAGAGCTCGATGAAATGTTTTCAAATATTCAGACTGAGCTCGACAAATCATTTAACTATAAATTATTTCGTCGACCTCAGATCGAAGAATTATTTTATTTTTCGTGGAACAGAGTTTATCGATTCATATTCTGGAAAATCTTATAACTAAGTTTTCTTCGACCTTCGTCCAGTGCTTTCAGTTCCATTGCACTTGATCTTCGTTTTTCTCTTGTAGGAGAACTAATGGCGATTCCAGCAGGCAGCCTTGCGACAATGAAATTTGATACAGGATTCGACGTGGACTTTGAATCCTTCCAACACTCAGATCCAAGATTCATGGACATCTTGCAACTGCTTTAAGATCAGCAGTTAAAAACTTTGATGACTACCAGGATTAAGATATCTGGCGCAAAAATCAAAGAGTGGGTCTATACTTCCTCAACAGCAGATGATAACACCATGACATGCACCATATCGGGTAATGCTGTTTGTCTTACCCCCGACATTCTGACTGAAATCTTTGGATTAACTAATGGTGAAAAGGAACTAGAACTTGCTAGTGATGAATTTGATGAGATGCTGAGTAAGATGGATTATTTTGGAGAAACCCCTAACAAACTGCTGAAGAAACATCTCTCTGCTGAGTACAAATTTCTAGAAGATATTGTGGGTAAAGTATTGCTGGGCAAGCACACTGCTCATGATTACATAACCAGGCATCAATTCCTGGTAATATGTGCTACAGTGAACAAGATGCAGGTGAACTGGGCTCAGATTCTGTTTGAGCTGATTAAGAAGAAGAACAATAAAAAGGAGATTTGTTTTGGAAGAATTTTGGGATTCTTCCTTAAAGAAAAGGCTGTTGAATCCCTGATCTCCCCGACCATAATCATAAATGCCTCCAAGAGGCTCACCTTTGGCCTCTTTCGCAGGTGGGAGAGGAGCATCACCAAGCCCTCCAAGGCTTCTTCCTCTTTCACCAGGCCTTCTGAGAGTACTAGGGCTAGTTTGGCCACTCCCCACCGTGCCGAAGATATCCCTCCTCCACCTCCACCTCCTCTAGCTCCTCAAAGCCATCCTCAGATGCTACACCAACTCCCCTCCTCCACAGTCCACACCATAGTCCATACTCCCACACCTCCATCATCACCAATTCATACATCTCCACCTGATCATGTTCCCCTTCATACCTCACCCTCCTCCAAACATGATACACAAATTCCATCCCACAGTCATATTCACTTTCGTACATCCCCTTCCTCTCCCCATGGTACACTAACTCCATCACCACCTTCATCTCCCTTACCCCACCATCTAGACAACATCCCATCCTTCAATCTACTTATATCCCCCCTCCATACTCCTCCTCAGGATGCACAAATGCAAGATTCCTTACCTCATCCTCCACTATCAACTACCATTCCCCCATTTGTTTCCACTACAACACCCTCTGCATCTCTGCCAGTGGACCCCTCCATTATTCCATCTCTCATTGCACTTCTTACTCCCCTCCTCAAAACAATTATAGTAGAGGTTATTTCACCTCTTGCTTCATCCATTTAATCCATTGCTGATAAGATATCTTCTCTTTCTACTACTCCTTCAGCTAGGGGTCTGACTTCAATACCCACTGAAACTAGGTAGGGGGAGATATTTTATGAAGAAGCAGCAGTAGCAACAGCAGTAGCATCAGACATAACAGCAGCAGCAACAGCAGCAGTAGAAACATTAGAAAAAGAAGCAGCAGAAGTAGAAGCAGATGCAAATGCTGATAAAGATTTATTTGATTTACTTAATTTTATTGAGTCTGATATGGATTTGAATGAGTAGGTTCCAGAGGAAATAAACACTGCTGGTGATTTTATTATAAATCCACAGTTGATCTCTAAAAGTTGTTGAGCAATTTTGGTACAGTTTATTTTAATAATCTTCCAGAGTATAACATTAAGACATCCATGGCTATAGTCCCCTACACCTCACCAAAAAGCCCCAAAGTTGCCAAGCAACTCAAGGCAAGTTTTGTCATTCCAGAGGCTCCTATCCTGCCATCTCCACCCAGAGCTAATCCCATCATTATTTCATCCCCTCTAAAATATATTTCTGCTCCAACCTTTATAATGGATGACTCACCAATGCCTGATCTTGATGCATTGATCACAGCTGACATAGAAGAAGAGAATAGAAAAGTTACTAAAAGCACTGTTATGTATAGTCCTCCTGCTCCAGCTCCAGCTCCTCCTCTAGCTCCTTCCCAGGCAGAGAAACCCTTGATATCTGCTGAGGCCCTAAAAGAGATTAATATACTATATGATAATCCTCAAGACTCCTATGATGATGATGATGAAGAGGACTCTGATGATAAGCCTAAGAAAAAGAAAGTCTTTAAGAAGAGGAAAGCTCCTCCACCTCCTGCCCCAAAACCAAATCCAGCAAATGACACACCATATTATATACTTCAGAAGATCAGACCTTACAAGGGCATGCCAGCATGGATGTTGCTGTCCAAGAACCAACAAAAAGAAAGGAAGAAAAGCAGGAGATACTCACCTCCTCCTCAGAGATTCAGAAAGGATCCTCCTCCTCCTCCTCCACCTGCTGCTGGTGCTTCAAGTTCTTCAACTCAGAAGACTACCCAGTTTCAAACTTATCAGAGACATCAGGGTAGGTCCTCCTCTTCTTCAGGAAGCAGCCAGTAGAGGCATTATTCATCAGGCAAGTAGTAACATCAATAACAACATCAACACCACCAACAACAAGTTACTAAACATAAAGCTGAAAGCTCAAAGAGGCCTGCCTCCCCTCCTGTACCCTTTGAAGATCCAGAGACAGCTACAACTGCAAGGATGGCCAGGTTCCAGGAACTGGTTGTCGTATCCATGATTTATAAAGCAAAAGCTGAAGGGAAGGATCCCTCTCAATACTCAACCATGTCCAAATACAGGAAGGAAGAACTTAACAGGTTTGCTAAGTCTAATAAAGTTTTTAATGTTGATGAGTATATGAAACTGCATCCTGAAGCTGTAGTGCCAAGGGCTACCTCCCTTAATATCATTGGAGCTGCTGACATGATAATGACAAAAGCTCAAGCAACTGATCCTAACAGGGAAATTTAGTTTACTCAGCCAGGTGACAAAGCTAAGGAGGATAAGCCAAAGGAGCCCAAGAAGAAGAAATGAACATTTTGAACTATTCTTAATCTCTTTATTATTTTAAAACTGCATGTATATATTCTTGATGCAAAGCTCTCTGTATATATATATATCTGCTGCATATGTTAAAATTCCTGCCAGATATATTTTTCTTGCTTTAGTATTAAGGTGAATCTGTAATTAGTGACATTTCCCAAATAGGGGGAGATTGTTGGATCCCTAGTTGGATTTGGGCTAGGTTCACTAAATTAGGATGTTTGACCCAACATGTATTGTAACGTCCCGAATTGTACTAGGCCCCTTGTGCGTGTTTTTGAGCCAGGAGAGATGACTTGGGCTCAGGGGAGTGCTGACAACTGGGAAGCATGTAGCAGCCAAAAAGTCTGGGATTGGCAAATTTTCGGGTGATACGGCCTGGGACACGGGCGTGTCCTGCTCGGGTGCGTAGCAGTCGCGAGGTCGACGAAAATGGGTTCGATGAAGTGTTCGGGCGAGACACACCCCATGTCACGGGCATGTCACGGGCGTGTATGGGGCGTGTTAGAGGGCGTGTGTTCCCTCTGTTTGATGATCAGCGCTCGACGATCGTCGAGTGTAAAGTATGGGGTACACGACCTATGACACGGGCGTGTCACCGGGCATGTCCCACTCATCCTCGAGTAGTTCTCGTGTAGGTCGAAATATTCTCGAGTAGGTGGAAAGGTACTCGAGTAAGAGGGGGTGACACGGGCATGACATCCCTGTGACACGGGCGTGTCCTATCCAGGTACTCGAGTAGTTGGTTTTCTCTCGAGTAAGTCCTCTCGAGTAAGTCTCAAGAGGTTTACATGCACCATGTCACGGGCATGACTGGACCGACACGGGCGTGTCCCACCCGTGTGTCGTGTCGCGTATTGAACCGACGCATAAAAACCGTCGTAAGGCTTCACCGAAGCAGGACACGGGTAAGGACACAGGCGTGTCCCTACCCGTGTCACTTTTATATAAAATGGGAAGTGATAACCCTAGCCGTTTTCACTCCTCATTCCAGCCATTTTTCTGAGAGAAACTCCTGTTGAGAGAAGGAAGTCGCTGGATCTAGTTCTAGAGGAGAAGATCCGCCGCGGGTGTGGAAAAGAAGATGCCGCCGAGAAGAGTCATGAGATCCATGACCGGAAATGGTGGAAATGCCAGAAATGACGTGAGTTTCCTACCCTCTCCCTTGGTGCTAGATCTTTAGTTATGTTCGTAGGAGAGATATCGACTAAAGAGAGTTTTGATGGAGAGAAGGAGTTTTCTAAGGACGGCCATGCAAGGACTTGTGTTCTAGGTTTTAGATCTCTTCAACCTCCACTTTCTTCTATGTGACGATGGGTGGATGGTTTCGTGAAGAATCATGGCCCTTTGAGGGTGAATAAGGGAGGAGGAATTTCTGTAGTGATTTTGGAAGATCGACTTGGAGAGGAAGACGAACCGATGTCGTTCATTACTCTTTACGAAGCGTGCAGAATTTGTATTATGCGCGCAACGATCTTCTTGGCCATTTTTATGTAGGATGTAGCCCGATCTGGGCTTTTGACTAAACAATAAAGTTGTATCCCCTGAAAATACCTTTCCAACGAGTGGTTGCACGTCTTCATGTGAAGTCTGTCGCCACGGGAAAGTCTGAACGAACATGACGTCCGATAAATCCTGCATGCAGAAATTGTGTTCTATACGCAGCGGAATTCAAGGCAGATTTCAACTAGGATACACTCAAATCTGGGTTGTGGGTTGAATATGAAAGATGTAACCCATGAAAATACCTTTCCATCGAGTGGTTACACTTCTTCACCGGATTGTTGTAGCTTCAGGAATCTCCGGTTGAATTTGCTGTCCAGATTTATTCTGCACTTAAATTCTGGGGTTTATAAAATATGAATTTGAATGCGGTGGAATCGATGTTATTGATTAACTCTAGACTTTGATGAACTATTTTATGCTGACCACCGTAGTACTATGAATGATAAATCTTGTTAATTAGATTTCATAAAACTGAATTGTGGAGCAAGCTTTAATGCATGATATGACTTGCTAAAATTGATAGATTGTTATAAATCGCGCCATGTTTATAATATGATGAATGGAATGACTGGATACAATGTGTAGATTATTATTAAGGCGCACCATGTTTGTAATAAGTTGAAATCATTTGGAATGACAAAAAGAGGGATAAGCCATGGCCATGAGTATTTATGATGGTAAGAATGAAATCTTGTAGTCCAATACTTAGAGTGTAGTCTCACTACAGGTAATATTGTGAATGGATGTAAGTGTGGTGTTGACCGTCACTAGTTGGTTTGTGTTGGATGTGGTATAGATGGATGGTTGGGCTGTGCGCTCGTGCTTACTTCCGAGGCCCCTTCCATGCCACGATGTTGTGAAATTTGCATGTGGTTTGAGTCGACACGCAGTGTCGTAATCCTGGTTTAAGGATAGTGTGGCATGTCTACGGGCTCGCCGATCGTCACACCAACGGGAGTTGACGGTTAGACTTTGGGCGGTTAGGCTATGTCCTAGGTGTTCACGTCTCGAGGCCCCTTCCGTGACAAGTGAACGGTTGGGCTGTGTCTTCGTGCCTTCTTCTGAGGCCCCTTCCGGGTCAGACCAGGCTAGTTCAGGATGTGTTCTCGGTGCACATCTACCCGAGACCCCGCAGGGCCATAGTACGCATGGGATCCACTGTTGTGTTCTTAGCGTTGAGGCGTACGGAGGCCTCAGTGAAGTAGTGTGGATACCCGCCTAGTAGTAGAGATGTCCGCTCTACTGTCACCGCCTGGCCACGGCGGCCCATTCCTGAGAGGTTAGCTATCTG
Organism: Platanthera guangdongensis; assembly: GCA_039583875.1. Classification (NCBI taxonomy): domain Eukaryota; kingdom Viridiplantae; phylum Streptophyta; class Magnoliopsida; order Asparagales; family Orchidaceae; genus Platanthera; species Platanthera guangdongensis. Next base: position 64,158,095 of record CM077165.1, read on the forward strand.
CTCGAATAGTGGGAACTATAGTTTATGTCGACATAGCAATTGCACGTGTGTGATCATGGGTGAGTCATTGCATAGCATACATACCATTACATTGCATTGCACAAACAAGACTCGTATCGTATAAGTTTGTATGGGCACTCTTATACGATGAGTTACTTTTATGTAACCCGATCCTTAACATATAAGTTTGTATGGGCATTCTTATGAGTTAAGTTACTTTCGTATTGTAGTTACTTGTACTTGTTGATTTACTAATATTGTTATTCAAGTAGAACTACTAGTTTATAATGTTGTTAATCATGTACTATTACCACCTTCTTGTACCTGCTTTACTACTTGTATTATACTTGTACCCATGTTCCTTTCTCTGCCCGGTGCCAAGGAGTCACCGGGGGAGCGGATGTGAAGCCGCTTAGTCTTTCGACTAACGGTTGCTACGTGTTCCTTTTTAGGATTTCACCCCGCAGGTAGAGCAGCCACAGACTTTGCAGCAGGATAGCCAGGCCAGGATGATAGGGCCTGAAGTGACGGTGTTGTCGCTACTGTCGGTTACGGATGTGAGTGTTGTGAGATTCTGTTGTAGCCCGTTTGGGCAAATTTTATAGTTGTACTCTGATAATGTAGAAGCGTGTTTTAGCTTCTCTTATTTGATGTATTTGGACTCATATGCTTAGTGTGGATTTGACTTCTTATTGCTTATATTATGGTTGGGTTGGCATGTATATATTGATATTGGTTATAGCCGGCAGAATAGGAGTCTTGTGGTACAGGTTAGCCATGCGCTAATGCTACCGCAAGGCGGCTGTTTCGGGCATAAGATCCCCCTTCGTGCCGTATTTTTGGATCAGGGAGGGGGGTCTTACAAATGGTATCAGTTTGCCATGATCCTCAAGTAAAGAAGTCATTCAACAATGGTCCCACCCCCGTTAGATTACTCAGTTTGCGGACAAACTAACTTAGCGGAAGCAGTGGTGTGCCCATATGAAATTCACATTAAGTTGTCCAACTTTGACCTTAAGATTAGCCAACCTGACCTTAGGTGCGATCTTTATACGTTGATCTCCTGAAGTTTGGACAACCCTAGGTATATAAACCCATTGTATAAAGTGTTGCGAGATCCCCTAGGGCAAGCACTTTTGTTTATAGCAGATTTTGAATCTAGCGGAGATAATAGATATGGCAGATTTCCTAGGGCAACCACTTTTGTTTATAGCAGACTCGAGCTTAGTGTAGAAAATGGATATGGTAAAGTGGTTGGAAGCGGGTCTTTTGGTTGTTCAGACAAGCATTAAGAGACTCTCTTAAGGGTTAGTTGAAGCATGACCCAGCTTCAGGACGATGACTACGAGGAAGAAATTAAGCATTCGTCCTTAGTCTGCCTAAGTTGTTCTAGGAATCTGGATAGACCCTTCACAATCTTTATACTTAGGCGTAATGGTTAGTGAGAAATCGGCCTACACACTATTCGATACCGATGCCACACAGTCGTTGGTGTGGCGGACTTCATTAAAAACCTAGAAGATGTACAGTACTTTACTAGTATAGCCTAGGGCAAGTACTTTTGTTTATAGCGGATTTTGAATCTAGCGGAGATAATAGATACGATAGATTTCCTTGGGCAACCACTTTTGTTTATAGCAGACTCGAGCTTAGTGGAGAAAATGGATATGGTAAAGTGGTTGGAAGCGGGTCTTTTGGGTGTTCAGACAAGCATTAAGAGACTCGCTTAAGGATTAGTTGAATCATGACCCAACTTCAAGATGAGGACTACGAGGAAGAAATTAAGCATTCGTCCTTAGTCTGCCTTAGTTGTTCTAGGAATCTGGATTTACCCTTCACAATATTTATACTTAGGCATAGTGGTTAGTGAGGAACCGGCCTACACTCTATTCGATACCGATGCCACACAGTCGTTGGTGTGATGAACTTCATTAAAAACCCGACGACTGCGCCTACCGGACGGCTCAGAGATGATTGCAACCGCTAAGTGCGAGTTTGAGATATTTATTGAAGGAAAGGCCTTTGATACGCCTGCCATGGTCTTGAGAATGCCGGAGTTTGACATCATTTTGGGCATGGCGTGGTTGGACTGGCACTTTGCAAGGATTGATTGTGCGGAGAAACGAATCTACTTGAGACATGGAGACTCCGACTTCATCTTCCAAGGTATTAGCTTCGCACCTCGTATGTTGTTATCCTCAGTTCAGATAGTAAAATCCCATATGAAGGGGGATGAAGTCTTCATGATCTGCTTCGAGTTGAAGGAGTTAGCATTGGATATAAATGACGTACGGGTAGTGCGGGATTTTCCTGAGGTACTTCCAGAGAAACTTCCAGGGTTACCCCCGTATAGAGAGGTTGACTTCAAGATAAATCTAGTACTGGGCGCCAAGCCGGTATCCAAGGCCCCTTACTGAATGGCCCCGAAGGAACCCGCGGAGTTTAGAGTTCAACTACAAGAACTGGTGGAGTCAGGGTTCGTTCGCCACAGTTAGTCACCCAGGGGAGACCCTGTATTGTTCGTGAAGAAGAAGGATGGAACCCTGCGTTTGTGCATAGACTGTAGGGAACTCAATCGGCTGACAGTACGGAACACTTATCCACTACCTCGGATCGACGAGTTGTTCGATCAACTAGTGGGAGCGCATTGGTTTTCTAAACTGGACTTGCGCTCAGGGTATTATCAGTTGCGAATACAAGAAGGTGACATCCAGAAAACGGCCTTTAGTTCAAGATATGGACTGTACGAGTTCACTGTAATGCCGTTTGGGAACACAAATGCCCCTTCGGCCTTCATGAGCCTGATGAACAAGATGTTTGAACATCATTTGGATGTCTTCATCATTGTTTTCATCGACGACATCTTGGTCTTTTCAAGGACGGAGGAGGAGCATGTTGAGCACTTGACCTTGGTATTGAAGAAATTAAAAGAGCACGCCTTGTTCGCCAAGTTCAACAAGTGCGAATTCTGGCTTAAAGAGGTTTCTTTCTTGGGGATGTGATCAGTGGAGCAGGATTAGCGGTGGATCCGGCCAAGGTGCGTGCCATGAAGGAGTGCGTGCCCTTGAAGTCGGCAGCCGATGTGAGGAGTTTCCTTGGTCTTGCTGGGTACTACCGCAAGTTCGTAAAAGGATTTTCAATGATTGCTCTTCCTCTCACTTCTTTGACGAAGAAAGGTGTGCTATTTGAGTGGACACCTCAATGTGAAGCGGCGTTCCAGGAGCTGAAGGATATACTTACCTCCGCCCCCATCCTTGCACTTCCGTCTGTGAAGGAAGGATTTCAAGTCTACAATGACGCATCATATCTATGGATGGGAGCGGTGTGGATGCAGCATAGACCCGTGATTGCTTATGCTTCGAGACAACTGAAGAAACATGAAATCAATTACCTAGTTCACGATTTGGATCTTGGTGCAGTGGTGTTCGCCTTGAAGGTTTGGAGGCATTATCTATACGGCGTCCACTGCGAGATCTTTTCAGATCACAAAAACTTGAAGTACGTTCACACTCAGAAGGAGTTGAACTTGAGACAACGGTGGTGGTTAGAATTTCTATGCAACTATGAGTTCACCATGAACTACCACCACGAAAAGGCGAACTCGGTGGCCGATGCATTGAGTAGGAGGGTACCAGGCTCTAGCCCAGAGGCTCGATTGATGAGTATGGAGTTGGCTCGGATGATTGAGGAGATGGATAGTACATTGGTGTTTAAGGCTCCTTCGGTAGAGTATACAAAGTACTTGGCAAGCATGAGCATAGTTTGTGATATCCGGGACCGAATCCGAGTGGAGCAAGGAGTGGATGCGGCCCTGGCCCCAGCAATCAAGTCAATCGAAGATGGGACTACAAATGAGTATATGCTAAAAGACGGCCTCGTTTATTTCCGTGGTCGTCTATACATTCCCAAGGGTGGTTGAATCGGGGAGGATATCTTGAGAGAGGCACATTGCTCTCAGTATTCGGTGCACCCTGGTATTGCCAAGATGTACGGCGTCTTGCGGAAGACCATGTGTTGGCCGGGAGTGAAGAAGGATGTCCGTTATTTTGTTACACACTGCGAAGCATGTCAAAGAGTGAAGGCAGAATGCAAGAGCCCCGGTGGTTTGATACAATCATTGCCCATCCTCGAATGGAAGATCGAGGATATCTCCATGGACTTGTCCATGGGTTACCTCGCTCACGCTCTAGGAATGAATCAGTGTGGGTGATAGTTGATCGCCTGACGAAAGTAGCCCGGTTTATCCCAATTATGAAAGAATCTCATGTGGATGTCTTAGTACGCCTCTTTGTGGAGCAATTTGTACGGTATCATGGCGTGCCTAAGACGATCGTGTCTGATCATGATGGCCGGTTTACCTCCAATGAGTGGAAAGTGGTACAGGCATATTTGGGCTCGCACCTTACCTTCAACACTGCGTTTCATGCTCAGACGGACGGGCAATCTGAAAGGACGATCCGAACATTGGAAGATTTGTTGAGATTATGTGTGTTGGATAGAGGAGAGTTGTGGGAAAGACTCTTACCATTGGTAGAATTCTCCTACAACAATAGCCACCAGGCTAGTATCGGCATGGCTCCTCATGAAGCTCTTTATGGAAGGAGGTGTAGAACCACCTTGTCTTGGGTGCAAGATGAAGACCCGAAGGCTTTGAGTGTTGAATATATTGAGGACACCGATGCGGCTGTTATACTGATTCGGGATCGCATGTTGGAACCTCAAAGTCAGCAGGAGAAGTATTATAATGCAAAGCACCAGATGGTGGAATTTCAAGTGGGTGATAAGGTGTTCCTCAAAATCCGACCGATGCATGGAGTGTCACGTGTGCGTGGTGTGAAAAAGCTCAGCCCAAGGTATGTTGGGCCTTATACTATATTGGAAAGGATTGGCTCGCTGTCCTATCGGTTGGAGTTAGCGCCCGAGGTATAGAACCTCCACGACGTGTTCCATGTGTCGTCGCTTCGGAAGGCGCTGTTGTGGCCCGATCAATACATCCCCACAACTGATGGTGTTGTGGCGTATGATAGGTCTATGTGACTAGAGCCGGTGCGGATCGTAGATAGCGAGACGAGAAAGTTATGCCGCAAAAGTGTTCCCTTGGTGAAGGTGCTATGGTCCAATCATGGGAAGGAGGAATATACATGGGAGCCGCTGGATATGATACAAAAACACTATCCGGAGTTGTTTCCTCAAGGTATTTTTATTTAAAAGCATATTATATTTCTGTTATGCTTTTCTCTCCATAGCCTAAGCCTGATTTCGGGGACGAAATCATTTATTTTGTTTATAGGATTTGTAACGTCCCGAATTGTACTAGGCCCCTTGTGCGTGTTTTTGAGCCAGGAGAGCTGACTTGGGCTCAGGGGAGTGCTGACAACTGGGAAGCATGTAGCAGTCAAAAAGTCTGGGATTGGCAAATTTTTGGGTGACACGGCCTGGGACACGGGCGTGTCCCAGGCCGTGTCCTGCTTGGGTGCGTAGCAGTCGCGAGGTTGACGAAAATGGGTTTGATGAAGTGTTCGGGCGAGACACGCCCCATGTCACGGGCGTGTCACAGGCATGTCTGGGCGTGTCAGAGGGCGTGTGTTCCCTCTGTTCGATTATTAGCGCTCGATGATTATCGAGTGTCAAGTATGGGGTACACGGCCTGTGACACGGGTGTGTCACAGGGTGTGTCCCTCTCATCCTCGAGTAGTTCTCCTGTAGGTCGAAATATACTCGAGTAGGTGGAAAGGTACTCGAGTAAGAGGGGGTGACACGGGCATGGCATCCCTGTGACACGGGCGTGTCCTATCCGGGTACTCGAGTAGTTAGTTTTCTGATGGTCAAAACTCCAAAATTATTTACGGTCACGCGGCGACCCGGCAGTTTTATTTGAGAAAAAGGCGGAATGATTTTTATTTAGAAAACGGGTCGCGCGTATTTATTTATTTGGATATAAAACGGGTTAGATCGAGTTTTAACGAAAGGAGGCAAGTGCACCTATCGTGAGTAGTACAGGATATTCCGGGTGGAATATCGAGGTCGTATTGTTCTCAGGGCCGGTTCGATTATTTCTACTCTTCCCTGGAGGGGACTATTATTTTACCGATAATACTTGTCGGGTATATTTTATATATAATAAAAAGCAGAAAATGGCAGAAAGAAAATGAATGCTTGAAGGTGGTGACGATGAAGAGCTTAGCTCGATGGCACCAAAAAAAATAATTGAACTAAAATAAACTTTAAATAAAAAGAGCTCCTAAATTTCTAATTAATTAAGGCGGAGACTTGGCCGTGGAGGTTCCACTAAAATGAGCTCACCTAGCTATAGGGCTATCGCTCACCTGAACGCTAAGACTATTCGACCGAACGTTAGTCCGACGAAGGATTCCTCTTAACGCCCGCATTACGCTAAGAACCCCGCTATTGGGTGGGGAACCCAATCCGGTAGAGTTGGCGCGCCTCCTCTCTCGAGGGTTAGTGCGGAACTCTCTTTGCCAAGGGGTGATCTGTCCATACGCACGGCCTCTAGGCGAGCATATGGAAAACGGAAATAGGGCCCACACATCGATATGTGGTCCTACGCGTCGTTAACCCCGGGCAAACCTTAAGTACTTTTAATTAATTAGAAAAATTAGACCTTTAATTATTTTAAGCTATTTTATCTGTCCCAATGCTCTTCGATGCCGAGGGCTAAGAATGATTAGCCACTCATCGGAATGGGGACGGCTTGCGGTGAAAGGAAGAAAATAAAGCGATAAAGAAAGCAGTAAATGAAAGCGATAAAATGAAAGCAGTAAAGGAAAGCTGAAAATTGCAAGTCCTACCCAAACGAGTAGGACTGAAGAAAGCTGTAAATTGCGAGTCCCGGCGCAAGTGCGTGGGCGGGAGAAAGAAAGCGGGTCCTACTCAAACAAGTAGGACTAAATAAATGCAACACACGCACACACTCGACAGAAATTAAAACTCACGCACACGCTCTCTCGACATAAATGAAAACACACACACTCTTCAAGAAAGTAAACACACTCTACCGAAATAAAATCCAGCCATTTAACTCAAGTGAGTAGGCGGAAAGAAAGAAAATTACAAACTCACGCACTCTACAGAAAGTAAAATAAGCAAGCGCCATTTAACTCTTAACGAGTAGGCGGAAATAAATGCGCATACATGAAAAATTGCAAAAAAAAACTAAGTTACCGAAAAATTAAAACAACTGCATTTCTACCGCTAGAATGTGGTAGAAATGCATAAAAAGTGAAAATAAAAATTAAATGAGCGAAAAAGTTTGCAAATAAACGCAAAATGCAAGTGATCGAAAAATTAAAACGAATACATTTCTACCGCTAAAATGCGGTAGAAATGCGTAAAAAGAGAACGAAAAATTTAAATAAGCAAAAGTTTTAAATAAAAAACTAAGTGCATGAAAAATTAAAACGACTATATTATCATTCCTATAATTCCGTAAAAATGCTAAAAAAGTGCGAATAAAAGGAAAAGAACGAAAAAGTTTTACGAAACAAAAAGCTAAGTAAAAAAAAAGGAAAAACACTTTGAAAACGTTTTTACGGATCTATAGGGATGAATTACAAACTATAAAATTCTAAGTTAAACTAAAACAATGTAAAAATAACTAAACATAAAAACAAGAAAAACTAATCTCATACACACACACACACACATATAAAGAAGAACGAAAAACTAAGTTAAAACAAAAAGGAATAAGATTGCATAAGGTGTGAGTTGAATAGATACATTCCAAAGGCAGTATAAGAGAAGAAAACACATATTTCATTAAAATAAAAAACAAGTTACAAAGACATGAAACTAAAAGCTAAGGAGAGGGGGAGAAAATATCCCTTACATAACCCTTGGAAGCATTCCAGCAGCATAACACTAAGGCAAAATGGTTCAAAAAGAGGAACCGAAATCCTAAGCAGAAGCTCTGAATTTATAGAAAAAATTTACATGGGTCACGCCCTTGGTCACGGGCGTGACATGGGGCGTGACAGTACTATTTGAGAAGGCGGCCGGCGATTTGACGGGAAAGTTGACTTCGGCTGGACACGTGGCGGTCTCGCAGTGGTCACGCCCCAGGTCACGGGCGTGACTCTGGGCGTGTCAAGCAGGTGGATCTGGGCGCGGGTTGCGCCGAAAGTCTTCGGGCAGGTCTTGTCGGGCTAGCTGGAAAGGTCACGCCCCAGGTCACGGGCGTGACTCTGGGCGTGTCGGCTGGTGTCGACACTCGACGAATGTCGAGCGGAAAGTGTCGAGTTGAAAATCGTTGAGCTGAGATTGAGTCACGCCCCCAGTCAAGGGCGTGACGTTGGGCGTGACTGTTGGTGTCGACACTCGATTATCGTCGAGAGGAATTCGTCGAGTGGAGTGAACACGGGCTTGGGTCACGCCCCGTATCAGGTGACACGGGCGTGACGCCAGGCGTGTCAGGCTTTGCACTTCAAAATTTTGCTGATTGACTGGAATTTGACGTGTCACGCCATGGTCACGGGCGTGACCAATTTGTCACGGGCGTGACATGTCAATTTTTGGCAGATTTTTGATTTTTTCTAAAAAATAAAATAAAACAAGTTAGTATAATATTTACAAAAATAGGAGCATTTTATTGAATAAAAATAAGTAAAAATGACAAAAATAAATGAAAACAACTAAATTAATGTACAGAAAAATAGGTATATTTACAATTCATCAAATACCCTCATACTTAAGCTTTTGCTATTCCAGAGCAAAAGTTGGAGATGAACTTATAAGGAATAAAAGAAATCCTAAGTTTAGCTACCGCTTGAATTAATTAAAAGTAAGATCAAAATAAATATCCGGGGTTAAAGAATTAAATCCTAATTTATGAAATGTTATGAATAGAGGAAGAGTTTCAAAAAGACTTCTAGATAAAATAAAATAGAAAGCAAAAATTCATTTTTGTTAGTTTAACAAAGATGGATTGGATTTATACAAAAAAAAACTTAGCTTAAAAGAAGTTAAAGGAAATAATGCAATTTAAAAATTATGCTCTCAAAAAAATTTTAAATTAAGTCTAGAATCATTGAAATGAGATAAGTGGTTTGGCGGTTTATGAAGAAGGCTTGAATATTGAGGCGAGACAATTTTTTCTCGAACCTCCAATTTTTTTCTTTTTGGATAGTTAGGAAAATGAAATCTTATTTTCCTAACACATAATAATTTTTTTTTCTTTCTTCATAATAAATAACTCAATGTATATGTGTAGAAGTAATGAATTTTATCCTCTTACTCCATAACATATAATCTTTTTAAATATTGGGTGCCTATGTTTACGGAATGAAATCTTATTCTCATTGACATAAGATCTTTTAAGGGATAGGGGTAAACATGTCAAGTAAGACATGAAAAAAAGGAAGTGGGTTTAGTTTTTTCAAAAAGGAAAACTAGATTTTAATAAAAAAGTTTTGAGAGCAACCTTTTTAAAATGAACGTTCCAATGTTTCTAAAAGCAAAGAGTAGAAATAATTGAAATCCATGCATGTTATTTTCTAACATAAAAAACGAGCTTCTATTTATAAAATTAGAAGTGGTGGTGAAAAACAAGTTCCCTTTTATAAGGAAAAGGCATAAAAAATTCTTTAAATCTTAACCCCAGACACTTAAATCTATCGAACTTTAATTAATAAACGAATAGTAAGCAAAGAATAACTAAAATTCGCATATAAATTAACTCGAAACTAGATTTTTGGAAAGCAAAAAAGGGTTAAGATATGGTATATTCGAATTATTTTGTTACATAATTAACAAAACATTTTTTTGGAATTTTTAGAGTTTTTATCATTTTTTTTGTGTTTTAATTATTATCTTTTTAAGATTTTTAGAGTTATTATCTTTTTTGGTATTTTTGGTTTTTCTAATTTTTTTGATTTTTAGTGTATTTTGATAAGTTATTTACAAGAAAGAGAAGAGAAAGAAGTGTTATTAAAAGAAGATAGGGGGAAAGAGAGATTTTTACAAAAAAAGGGGTACAAAGTAAAAACTCGATTGCAGCCCCCGCGAACAGACTCTATTTGAATGGTTGGTTCGATGAGTCGAACGTCGCGGGCAGGCAGAATGCAAGCTTTTACAAATAAGAAGATGGGGGGGGAACAGAAGTTTTTTTACAAAAAAAAAAATTTACGAAGTAAAATTTTTTTTTTTGAAGTTTTATGATAATAAAAACAAGGAAAAAAATTTTAGATTTTAAGTTTTGCAAATTTTTTTGTATTTTTGATGAGTACAGAATAAAAATGCAGTATAGGAAAACACCTCCATACTTAAACCCAACATTGTCCCCAATGTTGCATTCTAAGTATGCGGAACGATTAATATACAAAATATAATAAGTACAAAAAGAAAAAGGGAGGGTAGGAGCTTCCCTTAGACTAATGCGGGAGGTCCGGGTCGAAACTCTGCATTATTATTAGAAGAGGAAAGAATATCAAAACAATAATAGAAAAAACAAAAAACGAAAAATTCGGCTAAAGGGTTGCAGGCGGTAGGGGGGGCAAGTGCGTGGGGGAGTCGAAGGTAACTAAGGCCTTAGCTACGTGAGGGTGATGGAAATGCACATCCCTAGCGTGCACAAGAATGGAAGTGCGCCGAAGCGAAACAAAATAAAATAAAACAAGTTAAAGGAAAATAAATAGACAAAATATATACACATGTATTTTTTTGTTTTTAAGGATGTTTTATTATATTTTTTTGTTGTTTTTAGGTAGGTGTTTTAGTTTTTAATTTTTTTTTCGTTTTTTTGTTTTTTTCATGAAAATATAGTATTTTATATATTTTTTTTGTTAAGTTTTTTCATTTTTTCGAATTTTTTTTAGTTTTGTTTGTTTTATAGTTTTTTTTTTCATTAAAAGAATGAAAATAAAAATTTTTTGTGAAGTTTTATTTTTTTTTGTATTTTTGTTTTGGGTTTTAGTTTTTTTAGTTTTATAGTTTTTTCAAATTTTTATTTTTTAAGGTTTTTCGAAATTTTTTATTTTGTAAGTTTTTCAAAAAATTTTTTTTTGTTTTATAATTTTGTAAAAAAAAACTTTTATAGTTATTATTATTATTATTATTATTATTATTATTATTAGTATTATTATTATTATTATTATAGTTTTTGTTAGTTGGCCAAACTATTTTTTTTTGTTATATAAATATATATAGTTAAAATTAATAGAACCCCAAGGTTCAAAATAACGAACCGAAAATTCCCCGGCAACGGCGCCAAAAACTTGATGGTCAAAACTCCAAAATTATTTACGGTCACGCGGCGACCCGGCGGTTTTATTTGAGAAAAAGGCGGAATGATTTTTATTTAGAAAACGGGTCGCGCGTATTTATTTATTTGGATATAAAACGGGTTAGATCGAGTTTTAACGAAAGGAGGCAAGTGCACCTATCGTGAGTAGTACAGGATATTCCGGGTGGAATATCGAGGTCGTATTGTTCTCGGGGCCGGTTCGATTATTTCTACTCTTCCCTAGAGGGGACTATTATTTTACCGATAATACTTGTCGGGTATATTTTATATATAATAAAAAGCAGAAAATGGCAGAAAGAAAATGAAAGCTTGAAGGTGGTGCCGATGAAGAGCTTAGCTCGATGGCACCGAAAAAAATAATTGAACTAAAATAAACTTTAAATAAAAAGATCTCCTAAATTTCTAATTAATTAAGGCGGAGACTTGGCCATGGAGGTTTCACTAAAATGAGCTCACCTAGCTATAGGGCTATCGCTCACCTGAACGCTAAGACTATTCGACCGAACGTTAGTCCGACGAAGGATTCCTCTTAACGCCCGCATTACGCTAAGAACCCCGCTATTGGGTGGGGAACCCAATCCGGTAGAGTTGGCGCGCCTCCTCTCTCGAGGGTTAGTGCGGAACTCTCTTTGCCAAGGGGTGATCTGTCCATACGCACGGCCTCTGGGCGAGCATATGGAAAACGGAAATAGGGCCCACACATCGATATGTGGTCCTACGCGTCGTTAACCCCGGGCAAACCTTAAGTACTTTTAATTAATTAGAAAAATTAGACCTTTAATTATTTTAAGCTATTTTATCTGTCCCAATGCTCTTCGATGTCGAGGGCTAAGAATGATTAGACACTCATCGGAATGGGGACGGCTTGCGGTGAAAGGAAGAAAATAAAGCGATAAAGAAAGCAGTAAATGAAAGCGATAAAATGAAAGCAGTAAAGGAAAGCTGAAAATTGCAAGTCCTACCCAAACGAGTAGGACTGAAGAAAGCTGTAAATTGCGAGTCCCGGCGCAAGTGCGTGGGCGGGAGAAAGAAAGCGGGTCCTACTCAAACAAGTAGGACTAAATAAATGCAACACACGCACACACTCGACAGAAATTAAAACTCACGCACACGCTCTCTCGACATAAATGAAAACACACACACTCTTCAAGAAAGTAAACACACTCTACCGAAATAAAATCCAGCCATTTAACTCAAGTGAGTAGGCGGAAAGAAAGAAAATTATAAACTCACGCACTCTACAGAAAGTAAAATAAGCAAGCGCCATTTAACTCTTAACGAGTAGGCGGAAATAAATGCGCATACATGAAAAATTGCAAAAAAAACTAAGTTACCGAAAAATTAAAACAACTGCATTTCTACCGCTAGAATGCGGTAGAAATGCATAAAAAGTGAAAATAAAAATTAAATGAGCGAAAAAGTTTGCAAATAAACGCAAAATGCATGTGATCGAAAAATTAAAACGAATACATTTCTACCGCTAAAATGCGGTAGAAATACGTAAAAAGAGAACGAAAAATTTAAATAAGCAAAAGTTTTAAATAAAAAACTAAGTGCATGAAAAATTAAAACGACTATATTATCATTCCTATAATTCCGTAAAAATGCTAAAAAAGTGCGAATAAAGGGAAAATAACGAAAAAGTTTTACGAAACAAAAAGCTAAGTAAAAAAAAAGGAAAAACACTTTGAAAACGTTTTTACGGATCTATAGGGATGAATTACAAACTATAAAATTCTAAGTTAAACTAAAACAATGTAAAAATAACTAAACATAAAAACAAGAAAAACTAATCTCATACACACACACACACATATAAAGAAGAACGAAAAACTAAGTTAAAACAAAAAGGAATAAGATTGCATAAGGTGTGAGTTGAATAGATACATTCCAAAGGCAATATAAGAGAAGAAAACACATATTTCATTAAAATAAAAAACAAGTTACAAAGACATGAAACTAAAAGCTAAGGAAGGGGGAGAAAATATCCCTTACATAACCCTTGGAAGCATTCCAGCAGCATAACACTAAGGCAAAATGGTTCAAAAAGAGGAACAGAAATCCTAAGCAGAAGCTCTGAATTTATAGAAAAAATTTACATGGGTCACGGCCTTGGTCACGGGCGTGATATGGGGCGTGACAGTACTATTTGAGAAGGCGGCCGGCGATTTGAAGGGAAAGTTGACTTCGGCTGGACACGTGGCGGTCTCGCAGTGGTCACGCCCCAGGTCACGGGCGTGACTCTGGGCGTGTCAAGCAGGTGGATCTGGGCGCGGGTTGCGCCGAAAGTCTTCGGGCAGGTCTTGTCGGGCTAGCTGGAAAGGTCACGCCCCAGGTCACGGGCATGACTCTGGGCGTGTCGGCTGGTGTCGACACTCGACGAATGTCGAGCGGAAAGTGTCGAGTTGAAAATTGTTGAGCTGAGATTGAGTCACGCCCCGGGTCACGGGCGTGACGCTGGGCGTGACTGTTGGTGTCGACACTCGATGATCGTCGAGAGGAATTCGTCGAGTGGAGTGAACACGGGCTTGGGTCACGCCCCGTGTCAGGTGATACGGGCGTGACGTCGGGCGTGTAAGGCTTTGCACTTCAAAATTTTGCTGATTGACTAGAATTTGACGTGTCACGCCATGGTCACGGGCGTGACCAATTTGTCACGGGCGTGACATGTCAATTTTTGGCAGATTTTTTATTTTTTCTGAAAAATAAAATAAAACAATTTAGTATATTATTTACAAAAATAGGAGCATTTTATTGAATAAAAATAAGTAAAAATGACAAAAATAAATGAAAACAACTAAATTAATGTACAGAAAAATAGGTATATTTACAATTCATCTTTTTCTCTCGAGTAAGTTCTCTCGAGTAAGTCTCGAGAGGGTTACACGCCCTATGTCACAGGCGTGACTGGGCCGATACGGGCGTGTCCCACCCGTGTGTCGTGTCGAGTATTGAACCAATGCATAAAAACCGTCGTAACGCTTTGCCGAAGCAGGACACGAGTAAGGACATGGGCGTGTCCCTACCTGTGTCACTTTTATATAAAAGGGGAAGTGATAACACTAGCCGTTTTCACTCCTCATTCAAGACATTTTTCTGAGAGAAACTCCTGTTGAGAGAAGGAAGTCACTAGATCTAGTTCTAGAGGAGAAGATCTGCCGCCGCCGTGGAAAAGAAGATGCCGCCGAGAAGAGTCACGAGATCCATGACCAGAAATGGTGGAAATGTCAGAAATGAGGTGAGTTTCCTACCCTCTCCCGTGGTGCTATATCTTTAGTTATTTTCTTAGGATTGATATCGACTCAAGAGAGTCGTGATGGAGAGAAGGAGTTTTCTAAGGACGGCCATGCAAGGACTTGTGTTCTATGTTTTAGATCTCTTCATCCTCCCCTTTATTCTATGTGACGATGGGTGGATGGTTTCGTGAATAATCATGACCCTTTGATGGTGAATAAGAGAGGAGGAATTTCTGGAGTGGTTTTGGAAGATCGACTTGGAGAGGAAGACGAACTGATGTCGTTCATTCCTCTTCACGAAGCGTGCAGAATCTGTATTATGCGCGCAGCGATCATCTTGGCCACTTTCACGTAGGATATTTCCAGATATGGCTTTCCGATTAAACACAAACGTTGTAGCCCCTGAAAATACCTTTCTAACGAGTGGTTGCACGTCTTCATGCGAAGTTTGTAGCCACAGGAAAGTCTGAACGAACATGACGTCCGATAAATCCTGCATGCAGAAATTGTGTTCTGTACGCAGCGGACTTCAAGGCTGATTTCAACTAGGATACACTCAAATCTAGGTTGTGGGTTGAATATTAAAGATGTAACCCAAGGAATGATCTTTCCATCGATAGGTTACACGTCTTCAACGGATTCCTGTGGCTTCAGGAATCTCCGATCGAATTTGCAGTCCAGATTTATACTACACTTAAATTCTGGGGTTTATAAAATATGAATTTGAATGCGGTGGAATCGATGTTGTTGATTAACTATAGACTTTGATGAACTATTTTATGCTGACCACCATAGTACTATGAATGATAAATCTTGTTAATTAGATTTCATAAAATTGAATTATGGAGCAAGCTTTAATGCATGATATGACTTGCTAAAATTGATAGATTGTTATAAATCACACCATGTTTATAATATGATGAATGAAATGACTGGATACAATTGGTAGATTATTATTAAGGCGCATAATGTTTGTAATAAGTTGAAATCATTTGGAATGACAAATAGAGGGATAAGCCATGGCCATGAGTATGTATGATGGTTAGAATGAAATATAGTAGTCCAATACTTAGAGCGTAGTCTCCCTACAGGTAGTATTATGAATGAATGTAAGTGCGGTGTTGACCGTCACTAGTTGGTTTGTGTTGGATGTGGTATAGTTGGATGGTTGGGTTGTGCCCTCATGCTTACTTTTGAGGCCCCTTCCATGCCACGGTGTTGTGGAATTTGCATGTGGTGTGAGTCGACACGCGGTGTCGTAATCCTGGGTTAAGGATAGTGTTGCAGGTCGACGGGCTCGCCGATCGTCACACTGACGGGAGTTGACGATTAGACTTTGGGCGGTTAGGCTGTGTCCTCGGTGTTCACGTCCCGAGGCCCCTTCCGTGACAAGTGAACGGTTGGGCTGTGTCCTCGTGCCTTCTTCTGAGGCCCCTTCCGGGTCAGACCAGGCTAGTTCAGGATGTGTTCTCGGTGCACATCTACCCGAGACCCCGCAGGGCCATAGTACGCATGGGCTCCGCTGTTGTGTTCTTAGCGTTGAGGCGTACGGAGGCCTCAGTGAAGTAGTGTGGATACCCGCCTAGTAGTAGAGATGTCCGCTCTAATGTCACCGCCTGGCCACGGCGGCCCATTCCTGAGAGGTTAGCTACCTGCTCGAATAGTGGGAACTATAGTTTATGTCGACATAGTAATTGCATGTGTGTGATCATGGGTGAGTCATTGCATAGCATACATACCATTACATTGCATTGCACAAACAAGACCCGTATCGTATAAGTTTGTATGGGCACTCTTATACGATGAGTTACTTTTATGTAACCCGATCCTTAACATATAAGTTTGTATGGGCATTCTTATGAGTTAAGTTACTTTCGTATTGTAGTTACTTGTACTTGTTGATTTACTAATATTGCTATTCAAGTAGAACTGCTAGTTTATAATGTTGTTAATCATGTACTATTACCACCTGCTTGTACCTGCTTTACTACTTGTATTATACTTGTACCCATGTTCCTTTCTCTGCCCGGTGCCAAGGAGTCACCGGGGGAGCGGATGTGAAGCCACTTAGTATTTCGACTAATAGTTACTAAGTCTTCCTTTTTAGGAGGTCACCCCGCAGGTAGAGAAGCCGCAGACTTTGCAGCAGGACAGCCAGGCCCGGACGACAGGGCCTGAAGTGACGGTGTCGTCGCTACCGTCGGTTACTGATGTTAGTGTTGTGAGATTCTGTTGTAGCCCGTTTGGGCAAATTTTACAGTTGTACTCTGATAATGTAGAAGCGTGTTTTAGCTTCTCTTATTTGATGTATTTGGACTCATATACTTAGTGTGGATTTGACTTCTTCTTGCTTATATTATGGTTGGGTTGGCATGTATGTATTGATATTGATTGTAGCCGGCGGAATAGGCGACTTGTGGTACAGGTTAGCCGTGCGATAATGCTACCACAAGGCGGCTGTTTCGGGCATAAGATCCCCCTTCTTGCCATGTTTTGGGATACGGGTGGGGGGGTCTTACATGTGTAGCTAGGGTCATGTATGTGTCCTAGAGTATATGCCATGTACTTAGAGTCAACACCGCATGGACCATCCATCAACAAACTACAAAAGGCTCAAGACTTTTAGAAATTTCAAAGACTCAGAAAATGAGTTCGACGTTCGTCGAACTCAAGTCGACGAAAGTCGTGCTCAGCTCAAAGAACTCAGAGACAATTCTCTGAGCTGAGCTCGACGAACTTGGTACTCAGGTCGATGATTTATAGACACTATACTTCAATATTCCAAGTCCAGAATTCCTTTCCTCTAGTCGACGAACTCAGGTCTTAGGTCGATGATTTCTGTGTATTCTACTTCAACAATTTATTCCAGAAACATCTAAATATTCTAAGTCCAGAATCATACTCTAGTCGATGAATTCATCTTCTCAACTCGACGAACTTAGACCACATTCTTGGCAAGCTTTATCAAGTATTAGTTAGAAGTTCTCAGCTCGATGAAACTTGTTCTCAGGTTGATGATTTCTTGACACCTTACTTCAAAAATTTTAAGTACAAGAAACATTTCACTGAACTCCAGTCGACGAAGTTAGAATCTCAGCTTGACGATCTTGATTCACAGAATTAGCATGGTTGCAGAGAAAGCAGTTAACTACTCTCAGGTCGACGATCTTGGATCTCAGCTTGACGAACAAAGATTATCTGGTGGACGAACATAATCTCTCAGCTCGACGAACTCTGGACCCAGGTCGACGAATTCTGTTTTCTACTCAACGATTTCTGTGAAGTTCCAGACTTGGATATTTTCCTCCCTCTGTCCTAAATTTATTACAATAATTCCTGAGTAATCAATGCTAAATATTCTTTGAATATTACCATTAGATGCAGCATTGATTATGGACTTCATCAGGATTATTTCTTGCCATTTTTCAATGGGACAGTTGGGGAAATCAATCAATGCAAATATTCTCTAGGCCGTCAGCATTGAATGAAGGAAGGAATTCAAAATTCAGATGGAAGATTTCATGGAAAATATAAAAAAAAATTTCTTCCTTCTTCCACAAATAGTCAATAGGAATTTTCTTCCTTCTCATCAAAATACAAAGAACAGAATACACAGGGCAACAACACAGTAGGGAAATCAGAAGCCCTAGACCAGAGAAAGAACAGCAAGCTGAAGAAGAAGAAGAACATCAATCAAAAATCAAGAGTCTTCTTCCTTCTTCATCTCAGGATTCTTCAGAGGACAACAAATATTCTATCTGTCAAAGAAGATCCTGGATACCATCTGGTCAAGGCTAAAATATTGAAGACCTACTCACCCTGCAACAAGGCTCAAATCTTCCTGAGTTCAATATCTCAGGGGGAGATTTTGCTAACATCATAAATCCACTATGTCTTCTCAGTTGTATTTGAGAAAGAGAAGACACCATCACTCTCTCATCCCCCACTGTAAAAAGGGTTCTTTAACTCCCTTCAAAAGTTATTCTAGGTTGCAAGTCTCCTAACCAAAGACTTGGGTTTGTTTTTGAGCACCTGATCAAAAGCTCATTGGTGGCAGTCACCTGATCAAAAATGAAAGATATGGTACCTAAACACCTAGAGGGGGGGGGGTGAATAGGTGACCTAATCCTTTTCTAACTTTGTTGGCAGCCAAACAGTTATATCACAGATTTCTAACTACTTATGCACAGCAAACAGCAATATCAAAACATACACAGCTAATCCACAGCACAATCACAGCACAGCACACAGTGTTTTATAGTGGTTCCCCAAGATATGGGTACATCCACTTTCCCCCTTCGCCTATCTAGCAGTGTACTAGATTCGGCCAAACTTCTCCACTGTCTCAGAACCCAAATTGGTTCCTACCTCAGGCCCAAAGCCTTACAACTCAGCTTTATCCCAAAGCCTACACTCAGCCAATCAAGGCCTACACTCAGCCAACCAAGGCCTACACTCAGCCAACAAGGCCTACACTCAGAGATCTCTATCTCCTACACTCAGGCTAACAAGCCCTACCCTCAGCCTTTATAAATACAGGCTTACAAATCACTCAGATCCAAAGGATCCTACAAGTTAAAATGTAATACAAATAATAACTCTACAACTCAGAATTAAAGGAGGGGAGTTGAGAGATTCTTGATGAGTTCTTGGAAGAACTCAGCTGGATTCACCCTGACTTAGCTTTCTTCAAATCTTCTTGAGTAGAACTGAATAAGACTGAATCCTCTGCAGTTGTTCCTTGACCTCTGCTACTTAAGATCCAGAATTGAATCTGAATCCTTCTTCTCAGCCTAGTTCAAGAGGCTGATTTCTTGGATGGAGCCCTCTCTCTCCAACTTCTTAGATCTGCACTTGAACTGCTAGATCTTCTTGTGTTGATACTCTTTGTATTACTTCAATAATTACTTCAACAACTCTTTACCACTTTCAACAACTTTGAACAACAGTTTCTGTAAACTGTAGGTGCCTATTTATAGGCTTTCTTCATGGTAACCGGCTGGACCGATTCATAACTGACTTCTGACATCTCTGACAGTTGCTGTAGACCGGCTGGAACGGCAGCTGTCAAGTCATCCAGTCACTTCTTGAAAATCTCTAACTGTCTGTAAGTGTCGAGACTTTCTGTCT
Organism: Platanthera guangdongensis; assembly: GCA_039583875.1. Lineage (NCBI taxonomy): Eukaryota > Viridiplantae > Streptophyta > Magnoliopsida > Asparagales > Orchidaceae > Platanthera > Platanthera guangdongensis. The sequence continues at coordinate 64,177,718 of CM077165.1, forward strand.
TTAAGTGTCGACACTTATAGTCCAAGTGTCGACACATGTTGTGTAAGTGTCGACACAAGTCTACAAAGTGTCGACACAATTCCTTGTATGTCTCGACACAGATTCTTCTGCATGTGTCGACACTGAAATTGAGTGTCGACACAAGTACTTTGTTCTTCTAGCTTTTGCTGAATTCTTCTATGTGTCGACACATCTCCTTTGTGTCGACACATCTTCTTGTGTTGAATCTGTCAAGTGTCGACACTTCTTCTAGGTGTCGACACATAGTCTTCTATGTTGAATCTTGCTGAGTGTCGACACACCTTCTTCTTGTGGAGACTTCAGCTGAGTGTCGACACATTCCCATAGTGTCGACACTTGTACTTAGAATATTTTGGATATAATTCTGTTCTTTGCTAAGTGTCGACACAGCTCCATGTGTCGACACTTTCTTCCAGTGTTAAGTCTTCAGCTGTGTGTCGACACATTGTTCTGGGTGTCGACACATACTTCAAATGCTGACTCTTCTGTTGAGTGTCGACACATTGTGTTGAGTGTCAACACTTACTCCAAGTGCTGACTCTTCTGCTTAGTGTCGACACATTGTGTTGAGTGTCGACACTTGTACTTAGACTCTGCAGACTTTTGCTGAGTGTCGACACAGCTCCAAGTGTCGACACTTTCTGGTGTAGACACAGCTTCACTGGGTGTCGACACAGCTCCTTGTGTCGACACTTTCTGTCTGCACTTTTCTTCACTGAGTGTCGACACAGCTCCAAGTGTCGACACTTTCTGTCTGGTGTCGACTTTGCATCCCAGGTGTCGACACAATGACTCCAAGTGTCGACACTGCTTGTCTGGATGTCGACACAAGTCTTCTTAAGTGTCGACACTTTCCCTCTAGGTGTCGACACATGGACTTAGAAACTTTTTGCTTCAGTCCAGTACTTTCTTAACCTGCACAAGTAACTCAAACATACATCAAATACATTATGATGTATATCATTGAGTTGGGTGAGGCTTCTTCAAATCAGGTACATTTGACCAATGTACCCAACAATCTCCCCCTATTTGGAGAAGTCATAACCCTTAGTCAATGATATACACCATTCATAATTAAAGATTACAAAATGATGTACAGCAGATTATATTTAGCAGGGTAAACATAAACATGTAATATTTCACACATGTATACACATACAACATTGCAGAACAAATAAGAAATAGACATATTCTCAGAACAATCATGAAATATATTTATCATATATTGTTCTAACATTTTTCTAATACATCTTCAATGGTTTACAAAAATGTATTTCATTCAAAAGATTACAACAATCTTCAAGTCAATTCCTAATCTATTTCTGGTCTGGTTCTTTGATAACAATTCCTTTGCCAGGTTGGACTTGAGCTTTGACAATGGCTTCAGCAGTTGCAGCATCAGCAGGCTTCTTGCCTTTTAAGTCCTTCTTCTTCAGCTCTTCTGCTTTGATTTTTTGCCTCTCAAAATAATGATATGGCTTAGGGAAGTACTTGCTAGGCTCCACTGCAGTAGGAGGTAGCTTTCCCATCTTAGCCTTCCTTCTATACTGAACAATGGCCTCCTGTCTTATTTCATGTTTCCTCCATTCTGCTTCAGAGAACCACTTGTTCCTTTCATGAGCATTGTCCTTGGCAGCTTTCCAGGCAGTTAAAATTATATTCCTAGAGGTAGGGCTCCACTGTTCAAAGTCTGGCCTTTGTTCTGCTTGTTCCCTAAACCTCTTCTTTGACAACCTTGCCTCTTCTTCTTTCTCTAATGCCTCTTGCATAGCTGCAGAAATAGGTTGAACAATCTTTTCCAGAACAACATTTGACTTCCCTGCAGTTGGGCTATACATTGTGCTTACATCTGCATGAACCATGTCAAAATCTGGAGGTGGATAAATCACTTGAGCTACCTTTGATTGCTCACCTCCAAGATATGCAGTTTGAATCCCTAATTCAGCAACATTATCATCATCACAGAGTGGAGGATAGCCCAGTGTAGCTCTGATGGAGTTAGATATCCATTTGGCATGGTCAGAGCTAGCTTTGACTAATACTCTCTCCCCCTTTATGACTTCTTGGGCAACATGATCTCTTACATCAGCCTTCTGGAATCTGATTTGACTATCCAAGTACCTGATTCCATCTTTAAAGTAAGGTTTGAGCTTAGTGAGCTGTTCAGAGATACCCTTCTGGGAATCTTGAATTGCAGTCTTGACAGCAGTAATCTTAGCTTGAAATACTTTATCAAAGTCAGCCTTTACTGCTGCAGCAGATGTAGAAGGTTCAGCAGTCTTATTCTTCAATTCAGTGACTATAGCATTGTGTGAAGCAGTCAAGTTGTCATTCATCCTTAACTGATTTTCCAGTACATACCCTTGCTTCAATGTTATATCATCTACCTGGGCTTTGATCTTCTCTTGGTGTGTTGCTAGATACACCACTGCATTGCCACCCTTGTGGAAGCAGTCTGTCATCTCTTTCTTGTTGAGATTCATCTCAAACCTTATAGATTTTATATCTTGGGCAAGATCAAACTGTAATGATCTGTGCCCTGCATCAACATAAGCCTCTATGGCTGTCCTTTGTTCATCCATTTTTATCTGCAGTGCAATCAGTAAAGCACTATAGTCAACAGTTGGAGCTTGTTGAACTATAGGCTGTGGGGCTATAGATTGCAAAGCCTTCTTGTAACTCTGGCTTCTCCTTTTAAAAACATATAATTTCTTCTTCTTAATATTTGCAGCCTCATCTTCTTCAGATTCTGAAGTGCTGGCTATTTCAACCCTTTCCTTAGGGCTAGGAGGTTTGTCAGCTTGCACATCAGGTGCTTTCTCACTTTCTGGTCTTAAAGGCTCTTCCAGAACTGTCATTTGCTCCCCCTCAGCAGCAGCACTCTTATCGTCAGCAGCAGCATCCTTGTCCATATCAAAATCTTCTTAATCTAAATTTAGAAACAAATCTTCCATTATATATTCAGGTGGAGACTGTGCAGGAGAAGTTCTTGGTTCATCAACTACTTGATCAGGAACCACTTCTAGTACAATAGATGTGTCTTGGATAACAACATCTGGTTCTTGGCTAGGCAGCTGAGTTTGCTGAGGAACATCAGACAAATCAGCATTTTCTATAAGATATTCTAAAGTTTTTAGGTCAGTGAGTACCTCTTGGATAATGATGGTGGCTTGCTCACTGTCTAGAGTAGAGGGTTCTTCTACTACTGGAGGCTCCCCCTGGCTTTGATCCCTGTGGATGGGGCTAGCTGGAGGCAGCTCCCCCTGAATCTCTGCATCAGCTGGAGGAGCAGGAGTCTTGTCAGCAGGCTCTCCCTCATGGTCATCAGGAGTGAAAACAACTTGTTCTTCACTCCCTGAACTGCTGGAGGACTCCTGTGTCACAGGAACTGTCTTTCTCTTTTTCTTAGGAGGAATCTCCTTCTCAGTAACTGGCTTCTCTGGGGTTGCCATTTCCTTGGACAACACCCTGTCCCATCTGGAAAATATCCTTTGATCCATCTTCCTCATGTGGTTGATCTTACTTCCTGCAGCTGTATTCATTACCTCTGGTATGGTACCAGCTAGGTAGAGACTAAGTATTCTGCCCAGGTTGGGCTTCTTCATGCTCTCCTTGATCTTGTCAAAAACCACTATTGACCAGTCTATTTTCAGAGTGAATATGATTCTAGTCATAATTCCAAACATAGAATTAGACACCCTGTCATGCCCTCCAGGCTTACTGAGAATAACCTTGCCCACAATCTCAGACATGAATTTTCCTTGATTGTTCATGCCTTTCCTGTTAAAGACAGATCCTATCTTCATCTTTGGATCAAGTCCACACTAGGTAAGCGCTTCCCTGGTCTTGGATACAGTTACTTCTTCTTCATCTTGTGTGTTAGGTAGCTGGAGTACCTTCCTCAGACTTTTTGGTGAAATCTTGACTTTAGATCCATGAACTCTGGATTTGATTCTGTATCCAGATTCATCTACAGTAGCTCCATTAAGGAATTCAAGAACTTCCTTTTTCCAAATCTTTGTTGGTTCTGAAACCAAGTATTCTAGTCCAGAATTGGCGACTAGGGTTACCACCGACTTGATTTCTTGATCAGCTTCATCGAACGCGCCTCGCACTAGCTCATAGCCCTCGTTAACATTCTCCTCAAGCTTAGGAGCCATTAGGGTTTGGAGAATTAGTCTTTAGAAAAGAGAGATGTCGACACAATAGTTTTGGTCTCGAAACTTTGAAAGCGTGTCGACAAACAAAGACAGAACCCTATTTATACCTTTCTGATTTTGAAGATGAACAGGCGGGACAGCTAGCTTAAAATGTGTCGACACTGGCAATAAGTGTCGACACTGACTTATATTGTCTCGACACACATGTGTCGACACAAGTTTAGTCAACAGATTTTATGTGTCGACACTTGGTTATGTGTCGACACAACATAACTCGACACATTGTCGAGACTTTACTTAGAAAAATTCTGAGTAAAACTTAAGTGTCGACACCATATTGGATGTGTTGACACCTACTTGACATGTGTCGACACTAACATTCTGAAGTGTCGACACCACATTCCTAGATGTGTCGACACCTTTCTCCTGAAGTGTCGACACCACTATTCTGTGTCGACATAGACTTGTCTATGTGTCGACACCTTTTTACTTAGCAAATTTTCTATTCTGTAAACTTAGTCTAAGTTTATCATTCCTAGTTCAATTTTGAATCTATTGAACTTAGCTTCTTCTAGGGGCTTAGTAAACATGTCAGCTATCTGATTATCAGTTTTAACATATTCAAGTGAAATATCTTCTCTTTCTACATGTTCTCTAAGAAAGTGATATTTAATCTCAATATGTTTTGTTCTACTATGAGATATAGGGTTATTAGCTATTGAAATAGCACTTGTAGAATCACAGTAAAGTGGAGTTCTACTTACCTGAAATCCATAGTCCTCTAGCTGATGTTGAATCCACAGAAGTTGAGCACAGCAACTTCCTGCAGCCACATACTCTGACTCAGCTGTGGAGATAGCCACACTGGTTTGCTTTTTGCTGCTCCATGAAATTAGTCTCCCACCTAGGAATTGACAGGTTCCAGTAGTGCTCTTTCTATCCTCTTTGCATCCTGCAAAGTCTGCATCTGAATAACCTGTTAGATCAAAGTCTCCATTCCTAGGGTACCAGAGGCCTAGATAGGGAGTGCCCTTTAGATATCTTAAAATTCTCTTGACTGCAGTCAAGTGAGACTCTTTAGGGCAGGCTTGATACCTGGCACAAACACATGTAGCATACATGATGTCTGGTCTACTAGCAGTCAAGTACAATAGGGAGCCAACTATCCCTCTATACAAGGTTTCATCCACAGGTTTCCCTGCATCATCCTTGCTAAGAGACATACTTGACCCCATAGGAGTCTTCATGGTGCTGGATGAATCCATACCATACTTCCTTATGAGTTCTAGGGTGAACTTGGACTGACAAATGGATAAACCACTCTCAGTCTGTTTAACTTGGAGTCCCAAGAAAAACTTCAGCTCTCCCATACTACTCATCTCAAACTGACCTTGCATAAGTTTTGCAAACTTTTTGCAAAGGCTGCTTTCAGTAGACCCAAATATTATGTCATCTACATATATTTGGACTAGTATGACTTTGCCTCTAGATTCCCTAAGGAATAGAGTCTTATCTATTTTCCCCCTTGAGAACTTGTTCTCAATGAGGAAACTAGATAGGGTTTCATACCAAGCCCTAGGGGCTTGCTTTAACCCATATAAAGCTTTCCTAAGTCTATAGACATGATGAGGTAGAGTTGGATCAACAAAACCTGCAGGCTGCTCCACATAGACTTCTTCTTTCAAATTACCATTTAGGAATGCTGACTTGACATCCATTTGGTATACCTTGAATCCTTGATAGGTTGTATAGGCCAAGAACATTCTTATGGCTTCCAGTCTGGCTACTGGAGCAAAGGTTTGATCAAAATCAATACCTTCTTCTTGCCTATATCCTTTAGCAACCAGTCTAGCTTTATTCTTAATGATGACCCCTTGTTCATCCATCTTATTCCTGTAGATCCACTTAGTTCCTATTACATTGTGGTCTTTAGGTTTAGGAACCAATTCCCAGACCTTGCACCTCTTGAACTGATTAAGCTCTTCTTGCATTGCTTCAGTCCATTGTGGATCTTGTATTGCTTCTTCAAACTTCTTAGGTTCAACTTGTGACAGAAAGCTGGAATAGATTGCAGCATTCTGATTTCTGCTCCTTGTTTGAATTCCTTGTCTTGGATCTCCAATAATCAGCTCTACTGGATGATCTCTAAGATGCCTGTGGGCTGGAGGCATCCTCACTTCAGGCTGAACCACTTCAGCATCTGCATCATGCTGTATACCTTGGATTTCTTCAGTAACTGGCACATGTAGTTCTCCCCCTGGACAGCAGCTACTCTCCTCTCCTTGCTGACTTGCAGCAGGCACTTCTTCTATAGTAAGCTTGTCCATTTTCTTTGTCAAACCTGTGGGGCTGCATACATTGCTAGACAACTCATTATTAATAAGTTTAGTCTCATCAAAAACTACATGCACTGATTCTTCTACAACTTGTGTAGTCAAGTTATAGACTCTATAAGCCTTACTATTATTGTTGTACCCAATAAAAATTCCCTCTTGGGACTTGGCAGCAAACTTAGTTAAGTAAGACTTCCCATTGTTAAGTATGAAGCATTTGCAACCAAAGATCCTGAAGTAGGATAGGTTTGGTTTCTTGTCTTTCACAACTTCATAGGGGGTCTTGTTTAGCCCTTTAGTGATGGTAGCCCTATTTATAACATGGCATGCAGTGTTAACTACTTCAGCCCAGAAATACTCTGGCAGTGATGTATCACTCAATAGGGTTCTACCAGCCTCTATCAAGGTTCTATTTTTCCTCTCAGCAATGCCATTTTGCTGAGGTGTTCTAGGTGAAGAGAATTCTTGAAATATCCCAAAGTCTTAACATAGTTTTGTCATGCTTTCAGACTGAAACTCAGTACCATGGTCACTTCTAATCTTGACCACTGTAATATTTAGTTCATTCTGAATTTGCTTAACAAAGCTATAGAAGACACTAGGTGTTTCAGATTTCTGCCTTAAGAAGAACACCCAGGAAAACCTTCAGTAGTCATCTACAACTACAAGGGTATAGACCTTCCTACCTAAGCTGTGAACTGGCATTGGACCAAAGAGATCCAAATGCAAGAGGTACAAACACCTCACAGCATCTTTGTTGTCTATGCTTTTAAAGGTGGATTTAGTCTGCTTGCCCTTTTGACAAGCTGAGCAAATACCATCTTTGACACACTTAACTTGAGGACCATTCCTCACTAACTCTTCACTAAAAAGTTTGCTAATTGTCTTGTAGTTAAGATGGGCTAGCCTCTTGTGCCATTTGACACAATGAGAGACTGTCTCATCAGCTACAAGACAAACTGGAGAACCATTGTTCTCAATCATAATGTCTAGGCAGTAGACATTCCTCTTCCTATATCCTGTCAAAATGATCTCTTGATCACTTGACCTCTTGATATGACAACCATTTTTAACAAATGAGATGTCATACCCTACATCACTTAGTTGACTTATACTTATTAGGTTGTGTTTCAACCCTTTAACATAAGCCACTTGAGTAATGGTAACTAAGTTTGAAGAAATGTTACCAAACCCTTTGATGATCCCTTTTTCAGAACCACCAAAGGTCACTTTAGGACCATTTTTGATTGGTATGTAGTCCTTCAGTAGTCCCCTAGTTCCAATCATATGTCTGGAACATCCACTGTCCAAGTACCATGTAGGGGTATGGCCACTTGGATTCACCTGCAAAACAAATTAATGGACCTTAGAACCCAAAGTATTCTTGGGTCCTTGGTGATTGTTAGTTTGCAATTTGACAAACCTACCTACTGGCTTTCCAACAGGTAGTTTGGAACTCACTTTGGCACTAACATTGTGCCAACAGTCCACTGCAAAATGGCCAACTTTGCCACAGCACCAACATTCAAATTTATTGTACCTTTGCTTAGGTACTGCCTTGGCTGTCTTGACTACAGCATGCTTGTTGAATATTGGGGCTTTGCCCTTGGACTTATACTTGGACTGATCAGTCCCTGTAGGTCTAACAAAACCCAGTCCAGCCTTGCCTTTATGATGAACAAATTCATCAATTAAAGGTAGCACTGATTTAGGTTTTGAAAACCTAGCAACAAGCTCCCTCTCTTTCTGAAGATTGATCTCCAGTCTCTTAATTTGATCATTCTTATAGGTGATAGTTCCCATCTGAATCACAGTAATGTGTTTCAGCCTGGCCACCTCATTCAGTTTTTGATCAAATTGCTTCTCAAAATCTGTTGCAGCAGCTTTAAGATCAGCAATTTCCTTTGCCTGACTTTTGGCTAGGGTCTTGCTTTTCTTGTAGACTTGCAACAGTACCTTATATTCATCTATAAGTTGATGAATATCATCCTCAGACTCAGATACATTCTCATCACTTGATGAAGAAGAATCTGAATCTGAACTAGAACAAGAAACTGAATTTAAACTTGAACTTTGTACCTGACTGGGTCCTAGCTGCTCCAGGATTTTGGCACTGTCTGTCAAAGCCATTAGTCCTTGGCAATGACTGTCTTCTTGTTCATAAATTGACTCCAAAATCTGCATGAATTCTTCCTCTTCTTCTTCAGCAAACAGCCCTATGTAGGCTTCAGCCTCAGACTCAGTTTCTGAAGAAGAGATATCTGATAGAGTCTTCTCCTTCTTGGCTACAAAAGACTTCTCTTTCTTTCCTTTGAAGTGAGTCTTTTTCCTGTCTCCAGAATCCTTTCTCTTCTCTGGACAATCTGCAATAACATGGCACTGTCTATTGCAGCAATAGCAAACAATCTTTGAACCAGTTGCCTTGCTTGATTTTGTCCTTTTCTTGTCATTCTTTGAAGACCTCTTTTTCTGATAAGAGTCTTCCTTTCCTTGTGATGTAGAAGGCCTTGACCTCCACTGTTTCTTTTTCAAAAACTTCTGAAAGTGTCTAGTGAAAGCAGCAAAGTCTTCATCACTTTCACTGCTCTTAGACTTTGTGCTGACAGACTCATCAGACTCTGATTCAACTACCTCTGGAGGTGGAGTTAAAGACTTATTCCTGCACTTTCTGGGAACTTCTGTCTTGAAAGCAACAGTTCTCTCTTTATGCTCAGTCCTTGTTGATTTCTCCTCCTCTTTTCTCACTGTTAACTGCATTTCATAAGACAATAGCTTGCCAAACAGTGTGGGAGGAGGAATTTCCCCCAACTTAGCCATTTCTCTTATGGCACAGATCTTAGTGTCCCAATCTTTAGTTAGGGACCTTAAGAACTTGTCATTTAGTTCATAATTACTGAACTCTCTTCCATAAGACATAAGTTCATTAACTATTCTGTAAAATTTCTTATAGCACTCAGTGATGCTATCACCCTTTCCTTGCCTAAAGCTTTCATACTCCTGATTTAGCAAGGACTTCCTATCTTGCCTAACTTCTTCAGAACCTTTCATATAGACAATGAGAGTATCCCACATCTCTTTTGCTGTTTTACAGTGAATTAAGTTCTGAAAAGTTGCATCATCAATGGCACTCACTATTATGTTTTGTGCCCTCTTGTCCATGGTGGCCAAGACAATTTCATCCTTAGTCATCTCAGAGAAATCCTTTGGAGTTCTCTGATTTGCATCCAATACTGAAATCTTCATTGGCACATAAGGTCCTTCCTTAACTGTGATGTAGATTCTAGGGTCAGAGGCTTCCATAAATATCCTTACCCTTTCTTTCCAGATCCCAAAGATCTCCTTTCTGCATATGGGTAATTTCATGGAACCCAATTCCTTGTGATTCTCATAGGAACCCATGTTTCTTGATTTTCTTGAATTTCTTGAATCTGTGTTTTGTCTTACACTGAATCTGCCAAACAGGATCTCCTCAGACTGTTACTCCTTGTTTTGAGGAACCTCTCTCTGATACCACTTGAAAGTTATGGTACCTAAACACCTAGAGGGGGGGGGGAGTGAATAGGTGACCTAATCCTTTTCTAACTTTGTTGGCAGCCAAACAGTTATATCACAGATTTCTAACTACTTATGCACAGCAAACAGCAATATCAAAACATACACAGCTAATCCACAGCACAATCACAGCACAGCACACAGTGTTTTATAGTGGTTCCCCAAGATATGGGTACATCCACTTTCCCCCTTCGCCTATCTAGCAGTGTACTAGATTCGGCCAAACTTCTCCACTATCTCAGAACCCAAATTGGTTCCTACCTCAGGCCCAAAGCCTTACATCTCAGCTTTATCCCAAAGCCTACACTCAGCCAATCAAGGCCTACACTCAGCCAACCAAGGCCTACACTCAGCCAACAAGGCCTACACTCAGAGATCTCTATCTCCTACACTCAGGCTAACAAGCCCTACCCTCAGCCTTTATAAATACAGGCTTACAAATCACTCAGATCCAAAGGATCCTACAAGTTAAAATGTAATACAAATAATAACTCTACAACTCAGAATTAAAGGAGGGGAGTTGAGAGATTCTTGATGAGTTCTTGGAAGAACTCAGCTGGATTCACCCTGACTTAGCTTTCTTCAAAGCTTCTTGAGTAGAACTGAATAAGACTGAATCCTCTGCAGTTGTTCCTTGACCTCTGCTACTTAAGATCCAGAATTGAATCTGAATCCTTCTTCTCAGCCTAGTTCAAGAGGCTGATTTCTTGGATGGAGCCCTCTCTCTCCAACTTCTTAGATCTGCACTTGAATTGCTAGATCTTCTTGTGTTGATACTCTTTGTATTACTTCAATAATTACTTCAACAACTCTTTACCACTTTCAACAACTTTGAACAACAGTTTTTGTAAACTGTAGGTGCCTATTTATAGGCTTTCTTCATGGTAACCGGCTGGACCGGTTCATAACTGACTTCTGACATCTCTGACAGTTGCTGTAGACCGTCTGGAACGGCAGCTGTCAAGTCATCCAGTCACTTCTTGAAAATCTCTAACTGTCTGTAAGTGTCGAGAATTTCTGTCTTTAAGTGTCGACACTTATAGTCCAAGTGTCGACACATGTTGTGTAAGTGTCGACACAAGTCTACAAAGTGTCGACACAATTCCTTGTATGTATCGACACAGATTCTTCTGCATGTGTCGACACTGAAATTGAGTGTCGACACAAGTACTTTGTTCTTCTAGCTTTTGCTGAATTCTTCTATGTGTCGACACATCTCCTTTGTGTCGACACATCTTCTTGTGTTGAATCTGTCAAGTGTCGACACTACTTCTAGGTGTCGACACATAGTCTTCTATGTTGAATCTTGCTGAGTGTCGACATAGCTCCTTGTGTCGACACACCTTCTTCTTGTTGAGACTTTAGCTGAGTGTCGACACATTCCCATAGTGTCGACACTTGTACTTAGAATATTTTGGAAATAATTCTGTTCTTTGCTAAGTGTCGACACAGCTCCATGTGTCGACACTTTCTTCCAGTGTTGAGTCTTCAGCTGTGTGTCGACACATTGTTCTGGGTGTCGACACATACTTCAAATGCTGACTCTTCTGTTGAGTGTCGACACATTGTGTTGAGTGTCGACACTTACTCCAAGTGCTGACTCTTCTGCTTAGTGTCGACACATTGTGTTGAGTGTCGACACTTGTACTTAGACTCTGCAGACTTTTGCTGAGTGTCGACACAGCTCCAAGTGTCGACACTTTCTGGTGTAGACACAGCTTCACTGGGTGTCGACACAGCTCCTTGTGTCGACACTTTCTGTCTGCACTTTTCTTCACTGAGTGTCGACACAGCTCCAAGTGTCGACACTTTCTGTCTGGTGTCGACTTTGCATCCCAGGTGTCGACACAATGACTCCAAGTGTCGACACTGCTTGTCTGGATGTCGACACAAGTCTTCTTAAGTGTCGACACTTTCCCTCTAGGTGTCGACACATGGACTTAGAAACCTTTTGCTTCAGTCCAGTACTTTCTTAACCTGCACAAGTAACTCAAACATACATCAAATACATTATGATGTATATCATTGAGTTGGGTGAGGCTTCTTCAAATCAGGTACATTTGACCAATGTACCCAACAAAAAACCTGAGTGAATTCCTACCAGGGTGGTAGAAGAGTGAGTGTACCCAGTTTAGGGAACCACTATAAAATTCTTGTGTTGTCTGGTTGCACTTTTTTTTGTTCTTGATGTGGCTGTGTTACTTAGGTTTGTTGTGTTAATTCTAGTTAGTTTGACATTTGCAGTACCTGTGGTAGTTTAGGTTCTCTTAGGATTACTCTTTAAATTATTGCATAGTTTTGGTATCAAATAGCTTCCCAATTTTAACCCTTTAATTTACAGCAAAAAGCTGTTATAGATTTTAAGTTTTCAAATATACTCTATTCACCGACCCCCCCTAGAGTATCTCAGATCTAACACTTACTTTCAATGAGGTCGTGGATGGATTGCTTTGGAAAGAAGGTCTTCTGTGCGTCCCAAATGTGGGCACTTTATGGGTGGAATTGTTGTACGAGGCGCATCATACCAAGTACATGATTCACCCGGGGAGCATGAAGATGTATCGCGATGTGAAGAAATTGTTTTGGTGGCCAAGACTGAAAAAGGATGTGGCACTGTACGTGGCGAAGTGTCAAATATGCGCCTTAGTGAAAGCGGAGTGGCTAAAGCAGGGAGGATTCTTGAAGTTCTTGCCAATTCCGGAGTGGAAGTTCGACGACATTACTATGGATTTTGTGCACGGGTTGCCAAGGTCGCAGAAGGGGAACGACGTCATTTGGGTGGTCGTAGATTGTCTAACGAAAGTGTCGCACTTCATTCCGCATAGGAAGGATGATCTCGTGGAGAAATTGGCAAAGTTATATGTGGATAACATAGTACGGCTTCACGTTGTGCCCCGCAGCATCGTGAGTGACCAGGATGGCGGTTCATGTCCAATGATTGGAGGTTGGTGCAGCATATGTTGGGAACAAAGCTGAGTTTCAGCACAGCCTTTCATCCGCAGATGGATGGGCAGACCGAGAGGGTCAATAGGACAATGGAAGATATGCATCACATGTGTGTCCTGAACTTCGGAAAGCAGTGGGAAGATCACCTATACTTGGTGGAGTTCGTGCACAACAATAGCTACCAGGCGAGCATACAAATGGCACCCTTTGAGGCCCTTTAAGTTAGAAGATGTCGCACGTCGTTGTCTTGGTTGGAAACGGGTGATTCAAAGTTGTACAAGCACCAAGAGGTGGAAGATGCTATGTTGTTGGTTCGAACAATTCAAGAGAGGTTGTTAATCGCTCAAGACCGCCAGGCTAAGTACTATAATGCCAAGCATAGGAACGTGGAGTTTGCTATTAGCGATTGGGTGTACTTGAAGATTAAGTCGTTCAAGGGTGTCTCGTGGGTGCGGCGATTGACGAAGCTAAGCCCGAGGTACCTTGGGCCATTTGAGATTCTGGAGATGATTCGCGAAACAACTTGTCTATTGAGGCTGTCAGTGGAGCTTAGTGGTCTACACAATGTATTCCATATATCGGCGCTGCGGAAGGCGGTGCAAGAGCCTTCGCAAGTGATTGTGGTCGACCATGTGCCGGTCGATAATGGGTTGTCGACGAAGGTCAAGCCCATTCGCATAGAGGACTCGGAAGTCAAGTGGCTACGCAACAAAGAGATCAGGATGGTCTAGGTCCATTGGGACAATTGTGGTCGGGAGGAGCTCTCGTGGGAGCAAGAGCAGACCATGCTTGAGGAGTACCCGGAATTATTCCACTCAGGTACCATTTAATTTTGTGTTTGTCTTTCCTTTATGTAATTTCGGGGATGAAATTCTTTTAAGAGGGAGAGAGTTGTAACGCCCCGAAACTAAAAAGAGCGACGAGAGGCATTTTGGAAAAAGTTTGGAATGTTGCAGGGGTCACTCGGCCTGGGACACTGGCGTGTACCAGGGGTGTGTCGTGCTCGGGTCGACGATCTGGCCGTGTGGTCGACAAATTTGGAGTCGATGATCGTCGAGCAGCAAACACGGCCTGAGACACGGGCATGTCCCAGGCCGTGTCCTTCTCGGGTGGTTGTCCGTGTTGAGTTGGGGGAGAAACACGGCCTGGAGCCCAGGTGTGTTCGGTTATGACACGGGCGTGTCATTTGGGACACGGCCGTGTCCAATACCCGTGTCCTTCACGGGTTGGTGTTGGGCCTATGTCGATGGAGGAACACGGCACACTACACAGTCGTGTACCGGATGACACGGGCATGTCAATCCGGACACGGGCGTGTCACGAACCCGTGTCCTTTTCGGGATGCGTCGGTTTCGACGGCGAATGGGGAACACGGCCCTGGACATGGGCGTGTCACAGGTCGTGTTCGGCCCAGATGTTGCATTTCAAGCACGTATCGTGGCCGTCTGTTTCCTTATTTTTGGATTCGACGGCTGGGGGCTATTCTTTCTTTGATATACCCGGGCTTAGGGCTTAGAAAACCCCATTTTACATAGGTTATTCTCTTTCTAAAGCCTAGAGAGAGGGGAGATCAAGGAAGAAGAAAGGAGGCTAGATCCGGCCACCGGCGGAGCTTCGGAGCTCCAAGTCGCGAGCCTACTTCGGATCTACGGAGGCAAGGAGATTGCAGTGTTTTTCATCCGCATAGATTTCCATTGCGCCAAGGAAAACATGTAGGGTAACGATTCTCATCCTATGACATGTGAAGTCCTCTTTTCTTTGCATAGGAAGCCCGCTCTCGCGAGTTTGCGGTAAGTTTGAGGCATTCCTTCGGGTAGACATGAATAGTCCCCGTTGTGCACATATAGAGTCCGTAATCGAGAAACGGACATAGGCATGATGTGTGAAGCCTACCCAGACAAGTTGGTCTGGATCAGTGATGTTGCATTGCATGAATGACCGGAGAAGGGTCCGCGCGAATGGTTGTTTTTCGGGTTTTCTATGTGGTAGATTGCAACAGGGAGCCTTGGGGACCAACCCCAAGGTGCACCTGGAAAACTGGGCAAATGCGTGATTCTGCCAACATGGTGGCCTGGGAGCCAACTTGAACATAACCGGGTTATGTGAAGTCTGTGATGGAAACAGGACTAGGGGACGTTTGACCCGCGCATATAACTTAAATTGACGTTGCGGTGTGAGCAACGGGTCAGGCGGGACCGTACCCGTTCTATGTTATTCGGTGGGAGTCGTTGGCATAGATGAGGGTCTTTGGCGGTCTATGGCTTAAATTGATGTGACCCATGCCGTGAAGACAAAAATGCTTGCAAGATTTGCCATCCAAGTGGCGTTGGTGAGACCGAAATATCTATGCCTTAAATTGACGTGACGTTGGCCGGTTCACCGAGAATGTTCCCTGAGAGCACGGGGTGTGTGGTCGTGCATGCCCACGCCTGTGATGAAGTGTTTACACTATACTGCTTGGTTATGCTAACAAAGTGCAGGGAAAGGAGCATTGTCGCCACGAGTTTGGGGGCGGGATCGTTATAATTTGTTCAGCATAGCTGACCGTTGCTTTGTTTACCACCGTTATGGTGGATTGTTGCTTGCAGGTGTTGCGGAGCCGAGCGGTAAATAGCGTGCAAAAGCACAAGTTGCTGAGCCGGCCCTCGAAGGCCTAATTTTGAGTGTTTACTTGTATTATTCATGTGTGACCGACCTGCGTGCCGTGGTATAGAAAACACTGAAATTTGAGTAAACAATTGGACGACCTTAAGGCCATTGTACTTGTGTATTGTACTTCATTCCTGTTGGTTTGAGTAGGGGACATTCATGCTCGTGCTGGGTTCTTTGTTTTGTAACCTTTAAATTACTTTCGCTAGAATGACTCTGTGTAGGACGTTGGTTATTAGTTGGATGGTTTCCATTGAGTAACCTTCTGGTATGTCTGTGGTATATGGCGTCGGGTCCCGGCCGGACCTACTGCTATATGTTATGTGGCGGATAAGGGGTGTTACACAAAGCTAGCTTTACACCTAGAGGGGGGTGTATAGGTTTTTGTCTCTGTTTTAGTTTTATAATCTGTTTATTAGATTAATGTGTTTTTTTATTAGATTAGATCAGCTTTCAAGAACATTCACAGATGATATAGCAAATTTATAGTGGTTCCCCAATCTTTGGTACATCCACTGTCCCTCTGCGCCTATCTAACAATATGTTAGATTTGGCTCTCCCTCCAGTACTCAACTTGTTAACAGCTTACAACACCGATCCCGCAGGACCACACAGGTCACACAGACCATCAACTTAGGCACTAAGCCAACCCAGGTCACAAAGACCTCTCACCTGGCACAAAGCCAAACACATAGGTCACTAATACCTCAGCCTTTATAGAACAGGCTTACAACTCCTGATTCACTAAGGATCTTTACAGAAAACAGAAGTAAAGAAAGAGATGTTAAGACAATAGAGCAAGCTCTGTGTCTCCTTCTTCGTGTACTGAGCAGATATCAGATCCAAGATATAGCTGTTGAAGATAATATATAGGCAGTAGAATCTTTCTTCAAACAACTTCCTTTTTCCCTGCAGAACTTATAGATCTTCTAGCTTCAAAACAGCTTCTGATCCTGCTGATGCAGATGGGGATTACTTCAGCTATCTCCTTCCCAGCAAGGATCTCTGTGCAGAACAACTTCTTCATGCTCGACGAAAATGGCGTTGAAGAAGATGACGTTCAGCCGCACTTTTGTTTTCAGAAAACCTAGACAAGGAATTCTCTTGTTTGGTTCAATGATCTGATTCTTTATATCTCGGGCTAATTGAGCGTGGGTCCCACCACCAAGATTGATGGACGAGATTTAGCTAATCAACCTACGCTTTCCATTCATTCCCGATTCAACGGCTCTTTGCTGTGAGTGGGCCCTAACACTTAATGATGAAATAATCCTTGGTAATTGCAGAAGATATCAATAGCTGGCCCGTCAACGTCTCTGGCAGCATTTCCACAACATTTGAATTTTGGTTGACTTTTGATTTTACTGACGTCAGCATGACTCAACATCTGTGGACTTAGCCAAATTCAATCATTAGTGCCAAAGGCGTTGAGTGAGTAGGAATCACTCAATGCCACAACACTTAGACAAAATTCTGTCTGTCTAGGTATTCAGCTCGACGAACTCTGAGCTCCGTTCGACGAATGGCAAGCTCAGCTCGACAAGAGCACAAAATCAGTTCGACGAACTGCGGGCTCAGTTTGACGAACTACGAGCTCAGTTCGACGAACTCTGAGTTCATTTCGACAAAGATGAGCTCGACGGAATCATAAAGTCTGTTCGATGAACTATATACTTAGCTCGACATTTTGTTAAACTCAGTTCGACGAACACTAGGCTGAGTTCGACGAACGTTAAGCTCAGGTCGACGAATCTGAGCTCGACCAAAGCCAAGCTGACCACGCATTTGGACTTAGCCAAAATTCTGCTTCAAGTCATTGAGACCGTCGAGAGTGTTGAGAGAGCTTGCCTCACTCAACACTTTTTGCCTTAGCAGAGATTTCTGCCTTGGCGTTGAGAGAGTAAACTCCACTAAACGCCAAACTACTTAACAAAATTTCTATTATCTGGCATTGAGAGAGTAAGCTACACTCAACGCCTTTTGCGTTGGCGTTGAGAGAGTAAGCACCACTCAACGCCAAACTACTTAACATAATTTTTGTTATCTGGCATTGAGAGAGTAATCTACACTCAACGTCATTTTCCTTAGCGCTGAGAGAGTAAGATCCACTCAACGCCAAACTACTTAACATAATTTTTCTGTTATCTGGCATTGAGTGAGTAAGCTACACGCAACGTCTGTGGACTTAGTCAAATTTTTGTTCAACATTTTTGTGCAGTTAACTGGAATAGCAACACTCAACGCTTTGAGCTACATGGTATTGAGTGAGTAGACCACACTCAACGCTTGTGGACGGCCATATTTTTAGCCAATTTTTCTAGGCTTAGACTGACTCAGCCTGACTCACAGCCTTTTGCTGTATGGCGTTGAGTAAGGAGATTACACTCAACGCTTTTGTACTTAGCCATCTTTTTTGGCTATATTTCAGTTAGGCTGAGATAGTCTGAACGCTATATGTTATATGACGTTGAGTGAGTTGACTACACTAAACGCTTTTGTACTTAAGCAAATTTCTACTAGACAATATTGAATCCATACCTCTAGCGTTGAGTGAGAATGGTCCACTCAACGCCTGTGGACTTAGTCGATTTTTATGTTGTGTCAAGCAACCACTTCTTGTGTCCACATGTCCAATCAATATAAAATAGACTAACCTGCACTCAAGGAATCAAATGCACATCAAATATAGTTGATGTGTGTGACATTGACCTGTTTGACTTCTCACAAATCTGGGACATTGGGAACAATAGACCCAACAATGGTGGTCGTGGTTACTCAAAGCATCTTTGTTCTCATTGTTGCCGACTTGGTCACTTGGTTGATCGTTGTTGGACTAAATATACTCATCTTCGTCCAACATCAACTGATTCCTCCAAGTCGTCAATTGATTCCTCCAAGTCGTCAGCTTCTTCTCTTGCTACTTATGGAACTGCTCAATTGGATACAACGAGTAGGTGGCATTTGATTCTGGTGCTACGAATCGTATGACCGACAATACTCGCATTTTCTCTTCTCTTGACAAGAGCAACTGGTTACCTCTGGTTCTTATTGCGGATGGTTCACCATCTCCGGTATGTGGGTCTGGCACTATACATATTACTCACTCTCATCAGCTGCAGGACACACTTTATGTCCCTAATTTTTGTGCAATCTTTTTTCTGTTACTGCTCTTTGCAAACTACATTATGAAGTTATTTTTACTACCTTTACTTGTATTTTTCAGATTCCTCATTCCAAGGAGGTGATTGCTACTGGGACTAAAAGCGGCGGCTTGTTCTTTCTTGATACTGCTTCTGTATTTTCTGTCTCTTCACCTCTACTTCAGTGGCATCTTTGCCTTGGGCATCCTCCTCCTCGTATTCTTTATCAACTTCTGTCAGATTTACCTCGTGGCGATTCAACTCTGGATTGTGAAGCTTGTCAATTTGGCAAGCATCACCGATCTACTTTTCATGTTAAGCATGGTCGTAGTTCTTCTCATCCCTTTGATTTGCTTCATTTGGATGTTTGGGGTCCTGTTCCCTTTAAACTGTTGGTAGCGGTAGTTTGTATTTTGTTACATTCATAGATGATTTTTCCGGGTGTATGTGGTTATATTTGTTACGAGAACACTCTGAGATTTTTTCGATTTTTTCTGCTTTTTATAATGAAATTTGTACACAATTTGATACTCCTATTAGAACTCTTCGTACTGATAATGCTAAGGAATACCTTAGTCATCAGTTTACTTGGTTTTGTTTGGATCATGTCATTGTTCATCAAACTACTTGCCCTTACACTTCCCAATAGAATGGTATTGTTGAACGTAAGAATCACCATTTTTTGGATGTGGCTCATAGTCTTCTTACTCATATACATGTTCCCCAGTATTATTGGGGTCATGCAGTTCTTCTTTCATGTTTTCTCATTAATCGAGTTCCATCTTCAGTTCTCAATTGAAAGACTCTTTTTTCTATTCTCTATCTTGATGGGACACCACTTACGTTATCTCCTTGTGTCATTGGATGCACAGCGTTTGTCCACTCTCCTGCTTTTGGACGTGACAAACTTTTTACTTGTTCTGTCAAGTGCATCTTTTTGGGTTATTGTCCGACACAGAAATGATATCGGTGTTTTGATCGTATTCTTCGACGATAGTATGTATCAGCTGATGTTACTTTCTTTGAGGATGCTCCATTCTTTTCTTCTCCCTCTCTTCTTTCTTCTTCTAATAATTCTTATTCTTTTCCCAATGTGTCGGCACCTCTTCCAGAGCCTGCTATTCTTTCATCTCCTCCTGTTTTTGATTCTTCTCCTTAGCTGCTGCTACCAGCCCCCTGGCCAGTGGACTCTTCTTTGGATGAGGCTGATACAGTAGAGAGGACAGATCTTAATATTCCGATCGCTCTTCAGAAATGTGTTTGCACCTGCACCTAGCATCCTCTTCAAGTTGTGGTCTCTTATGTTCGGCTCTCTCCTTTGTCTAGGAGCTTTGCTATTGTCCTCTCAGCAAATGTTGTTCCTACCTTGTATCAAGATGCTCTTGTTATCCCTCATTGGAAGGCTGCTATGGATGAAGAGATGTGTACTCTTAATGAACGGGGTACTTTGACTCTTATTCCTACTCCTCCAGGCGCTGATGTGGTTGGCTGTCGCTGGGTCTTTATCATTAAGTTTCTCCCTGATGGTTCTATTGATCATTACAAGGCACGACTTGTTGCCAAAGGTTTTATGCAGACCTATGGTGTGGATTTCTTGGATACTTTCTCTCTTGTGGCAAGAATTACTGCAATTTGTGTGCTCTTTTCAGTGGCTGTCAACATAGACTAGGAGATGACTCAGTTGGATGTGAAGAATGACTTTTTTATGGTGATTTATAGGAAACTGTTTATATGTAAGAACCTCTTAGGTATGTTGCTCAGGGGGAGTCTCAGGTCTGTAAATTGCGAAAGGCGATTTACGGTCTTTAGTAAAGTCCCAGGGCCTATTTTGACAAGTTCAATGAGGTTATTTCATTGGTTTGGTTTGCTCGAAGTGTTGTGGATCACTCGTTATTCCTTCCAAGACATCGGCTGATCTTGTTGTCCTTGCTGTTTATATGTATGATATTATTCTTACAGGAGATGATAGAGAAGGTGTGGATATAACAAAGAAGCATTTTCTTCAGCATTTTGTTACTAAAGATATGGGATCTCAGAAATATTTCTTGGGCATTGAAATATCAAGGAAACCAAGGTCTATTGTTCTTTCATAGCGAAAGTATGTCTTGGGTCTTTTAAAAGAGACAAGCCTCATTGGGGCTAAACCTGCTCGATCTTTGATTTCTGTTGGAGATGACAAGAATTGGAGTGAGGACTCACCTCTTGAGGATGTCACCAGGTACAGACGGCTCGTGGGGAAACTCATTTATTTGACATTCATAAGACCTGATATTTTTTATGTAGTGGGAAGAGTGAGTCAGTTTATACAAGCACCTAAGGAGTGTAATCTCCAGTCGACAATGAAAATTCTAGAGTATGCGAAAGGTGCTCCAGAGAAAGCATTTCTGTTTCAGAAAAGGGGACATTTAGAGGTTAAGGTATATTCTAATGTCAGCTATGTAGATGATAAATAAGATAGGAAGCCCACGTCTAGGTTCTGTATTTTTGTTGGCGGGAATTTGGCCAGCTGGAAGAGAAAGAAACAAGTTGTAGTCTCCAAGTCGAGCACAGAAGCAGAGTATAGCAGCATGACTCTAGCTTGATTTTGGAGAGGTTTATGATCATCATCTGTCAATGTTTTGTGCCAATGTGATGACTTTGCAAAGTTGTCGCTGGGTGTTCAGTTATTCATTGTATAGTGTGCGGTTTGACCATGTCAAACAGCATAGGTCGTCCGACTTGTATTTAGTCCCACATTGATTATTGTATTCTATCATCTCCCTCGTTTCTATAAATAAGGGGGTATATCTATGTAATGATTATATTTTTGGAGCAATAAAATTTGCGGTTTATTTTGCTTTTTTTCATCACCACTAAACACCTTACTAGGTTCCCTAAGCTACGGTTTATTACTTCAGTCTGCTCGTCCGACTATGGGTGATATGCCGAGAAGAACCTAAGGGTGGTGTCAGTCTTGTGTCATAGGTTCTTCCAGAGATAACTCATAAATCTAACATCACGGTCTGACACAATAGTCTTGGGCAGGCCATGTAGTATAAAAATATCCCTCATAATGATGGATACTACGTGTGAAGTATCCGTCGTCTTGTGGCACACAATAAAATGCGCCATCTTCGAGAACCGATTGACCACCATAAAGATAGAATCGTGTTTTCAAAGAGTACGTGGGAGTTTGAGCACAAATTCCATGCTGATGCCCTCCCAAGGGCGGTGTGGAACAGGTAAAGGTCCATACAAACTCGTGTTCTGCTTTGTGCCCTGAGTTGTTTCCCAAATACGGTAATGACAGACAATGTGGGTCACGTCCTTCTAAAGGTAGGGCCAGTAGAGGCGATCCTCAACAATAGTTAAGGATTTATCTCGCCCAAAGTACCCAGCGGCCCCGCCCTCATGCAACTCTCAAATCAAGTAATCACGGTAGGAAGTTTGGGGTATACACAGGCGAGAGCCCGGCTACAGATAGCCTCAGAATTTCTGATAGCCATCAATAGGGTCAGGGGGTCTCGGGACAAGATTGTATAAATCTCGCCAAAAATGGGGCATGTCGGATAATCTAGAATCACTCACTCAAGCCCATCTACATGTGCGGTCATTGCCTGAAGCAAGGAGACACGACGACGCAGCGCATGAGCTGGCTTGTTCTCAACACGAGCTCGGTGTTTGAGAATGTAATGAAAATCCTGCAGGTACTCGACCCAATTGTCATGATAGTGTCCCAACTTGCGCTGTGAATATAAATATCGTGAAATATGGTGATTTGAATAGAGCACAAAGTCTCGGTGAAGGTGATAGACTAGTCTCTAGTAGCGCAGAGACTGAACAATCGCATAAATTCCCGATCATACTTCCAGTAAAAAATTGGATGTCTCTCTTGGCTCAATACACCAGCAATACCTACACCAGAAGCATCACAAGAGACCTCGAATGCGCGGCTAAAACCAGGAAGTTTCAGGATAGGAGCTGTCATCAATATCTCTTTGATCTCGTCTAAAGCACTAGTGGTTGTTTGGTCCACTAAAATTCTCCCTTCTTAAGGCAGTTTTTTGAATGGGTCCATAATCGTACTGAACTCATGGACAAACCTCTTATAGAAAGTGGCGAGTCCGTGAAAGCTGCGAGCCTCAAGGATGTTCGCTAGAACAGTCCAGTCGTGAATGGACATGACCTTCTCAAGGTCAACAAATACTCCAATAGTCAGTAGATGATACGATGAATCCCAGAAAATGAACAGACTGAGAAAGTAAAGAGCACTGATTCAAATTCACAAATAATTTCTCCCGGCAGAGCTTGCTAAAGACAAGCATTGGGTGATCGAGTTGGTTGGCATGAGCCTGGCTATAGATCAGTATATCATCGAAATACACCACCAAAAACTTATCCATTTATGGTTCGTAACACCTGCATCATAACTCTCATAAACGTGCTTGGTGCGTTAGATAGCCCATATGGCTTGACAAGCCACTCGTACAGACCGTCCTTGGTCTTAAAAGTTATCTTCCATTCGTCTCCATCACGAACTTGTATTTGATAGTACCGACTATGTAGATCGATCTTGGAAAAGATCTGGGCACTGGATATAGTATCCAGTAGGTTATCGAGTCGTGGGATAGGGAAATGTTATTTGACAGTGATATTATTAATGGAGGGGCTATCGATGCACATAAGTCAACTATCGACTTTCTTAGGGATAAGAAGGTCAGGAACCGCAAACGGACTCAAGCTTTCATGAATAAATTACTTCTAAATAAGCTCGTCAACCTGCCTCTTGAGCACAACATGCTCGTCAGGGTGCATACGATAGTGGGGCAGGTTCGGAAAAGAAGCCCACGGGACTAAGTCAATAGCATGATGAATGTTTTGTGGAGGGGCAACTCGTCGAGGAGCTCATCAGGCATAATATCCACAGACTCATCAAAAAGGAGACGCAATGCTAGGGGGTGGTTGTTTTCAGTGAGGCTCTCAGAAGCCATCATGGCTGACACAACAAAGATGATATCCGACTCAATGCTATCTCGCACAAACTCTCCTCGCCTCAAGATATGTAGGGTCCTCGAGGCACTTGTGCTCACGAAAGGCTCAATCTGACCCTTAGATTTCTCCTTAGGTTGCTTAGGCATCAACGTAATCTTCTGCCCCATGTCATAAAAGACACACGTGTTCAAGCGGCCAAAACACGTGATGTTATGATCAAATAGCCAGGGCCGGCCGAGCAGCATATGGGAAAAGTTCATGTGAATGAAGTCACACCAGACCCGATCCTAAAAGGAGGCGATGCTAATCATGATGAAGCAGCACTGACTAACCTGAATCACGGCCTTGTCAACCCAGAAGACACGATAAGGGTAGGGGTGAGGCCCTGCCTTGAACTGCATGCGGTCAAGACCCTTTGGCACTACGATATTCACACAACTCTCACTATCGATAACTAGCTTGCATAGATCTCCTGCACTAGGAAATTACGTGTAGAATATGGTAGTGCGACATCAGTCCTCGTCTACACGTGGGGTATGTAGGAGGCGCCTAATCACTCCCACCTCTTGGGATCGTTCAGCATCACTCACCCATCCTTCCTCGATAGTGGTTGTGATCTCCTCAATAACCTCCTCACCTTCTTCGAAACCCTGCTCCTCATCCTGAACTACCAGACATCGCATGGGGCACTGTGCCGCCATGTGTTCTCTGCCAGAACATCGATAACACAGAATATCCCAAGATCGTTGGCCATCAGTGGTGATGGCCTTTCCCTTCATTTCTGCAGGAACACGTGAGGATGCTGTTGTGATAGTCTAGGGCGGAACGAGTTTCCTATAAGTCGAAGTATAGGTCCGAGAAGGGAACTGCCTCGTGCTAGATGCACGAAGGTACTCCTCGCATTCTAGGACGTGCTGAAAAATCTGATCTACTGTCCTAAATGGTGGGAAATCAGCTCTCTCCAAATCTCAGAACGTAGGTCAGCCTTAAAACAAGAGGCAATGGCAACGGGATACTCTGAGATATCACTCCTAACAACAAGCTCGTTGAAGCAAGATATATACTCAGCGGCAGTGAGTGTCCCCTATCTTAAGTTTTGTAACTGCTCAAATAACTAGTCATGGTATAACGCAGGGAGATACTTCTCTTTAAGTATTTGCTTCATCTTATCTCATCGGGTGATAGGATAATCATCATCTCGCTCAACTGCACTCTTAACGCTAGTCCAAAATACATTGGCTTCTCCGACCAGCTTCATTTTGGCGAAGAAAATGCAGGGCTCGTCGCTCATGTCGTATGACTCGAAGTAATTGTCCATGTCGAGGAGCCAATCACTAAACGCTTTCGGGTCCAGGCAGCCATCGAATGAATGGGCATCGATGCGAATATGACGAATGATGTTGTAGTAGTGTCCACCTCTCTGTGGGTTAGAATAATCCGCTGGGTAATCGTCATGTGCGTAATCATATTGAGCGGGTGGGGGACCACACTCTCTCTGACCCGGGGGATAATACTCATCACAGTGATGGTCACAGCGGCTGTGTGGGGGTGTATGATCTCTGGGATCAGGCTGAGGATGGTGGGGCATATGATACTCATTACGCTAGTGTAGGGGTCTATCACGAGCCGGAGCTTGTCTATGCTTAATTGCAAGATCGGGATTCCGCCTCATCGGCGGTGCTGGGGCTCGGGAGGGAATACCACAACGATAGCGGTCTACAGGAGGCTGGTCATCCATCGAACGCTGGCCAAGACGAGGAGGAGCATCACTGTCATCCTCTAGCGAGTCGTCGTGTTGTGTTGCAGTGTCCCTAGAATTCTCCAAGTGGTATAAACAGAGATTATCCTCGGCAAGATCATGATGCATATCGTCGAAGTAGGCACCTAAAGTATCAAAACGATCTCGGACAAGATGTTGAAACTCAGTAAAAGTAGCACCTGAATTCGAGCTCGGCGCTTGGTCGTCGGTGACTACTGGATCTGACATGCTTGCTCTAAAATTCCAACAACTACGGAGCATGCAAACGGCCCGACCTGGGCTCTGATACCAATTGATGTAGGGTAGCTACGGAGGTGCACTAAACCTAGACTTCTAGGGATGGGATGCAAATGTGACACACTAACTCAAAACTACAAGCTATAAAACCGTCGACAGCGGCGGCTATAAATTAGAGCAATGAAATCGTATATCACGCAGTTAATTTAAAGAACAAAGACAAGCATTCAATTAAGCAATAATTTAATGGTTTTCCTCCGCTCGAAGGGTCAAGGCTAAGCGCGCGGCGAATAAATCCCAGCTACAAATTATAAGTTTATTGCAAACAAATTTCTACACGTATGAATCCAAATAAATGCAGTAGCTAATCCAATAATAATGTCAAATCAAATAATCCAATACAACAAGGAACTCGCCAAAGTAGTGGTCTGACCGAGGCGCAGAAAATTTCGCAGCCGGATGCGAGAGTCGGCAATCGAACGTTGTACCAGTGATGCAGAAATGATGGCGGTGGCAGTCCTCGACAGTGGATGGTGGAAATGGGCCCGCAATGGGTAGATCCGGTCACATAGGTATAGATCCAGGCGAGGGATGGATGGATTTGATATTTGGTAGCGGATCGGAGCTAGGAGATGAAGTATAGGTGGAGGGAATGACGGATCGGGGGCTGAAATTCTCAGATCTTGACTGATTTAGAGAATTGGGGCTGTGAGAAATGGATCCACGGGAAATAGGGGCATGGGAAGTTGGAGCTGGCGGCTGGACTGCTTGCCGGCTTCAGGGAAGGTTTTAGAGGAGCGGTTGTGGTCTAGAATGGGTGTGGCCGGCTATAAAGAGGGGGAAGGGTTGTGGCGGCGATGGAGGGTTCGTCGACAATGTTGAAGCGGTGGTAGGATAAGATCGAGTGGAGGGTGTCTAGGGAGGGGCGGTTGGTGGTTTGCTGGAGCCGGATTGGGTGGCTGATAGAGGGAAGTTGTTGGACAGGTTTTGACCGGCTGTAGAGGAGAAAGGTGCGGTGGATGTAGGGTTTACGGTGGAGGAATGAAGGCTATGGATGGGTAGTACCTTTGGGTGAACATCGAGCACCTAGGAATCGTCACTTAGGGTTCCACGGAGTCAACACTGTGAGGTGATCGCAGAGTTCCAGGATAGAATTCTCCAATGTTGAAATTTGTGAAGTGGATGTGGGTGACGGGACAGGCCGGGCGGCCTGGGGCGGACAGCTTTGGCGGACTAGGCATACTGGGCGGACTGAGATGTGCGGCCTGGTGGAAGGTCTAGTGGGAAGCCATTTGTTCTTCTGGGCGGTTTGCACGGGTTGAGTCCGCGGACTATGCGGCCTGGTTTCTGCGGATAGGGTGTTTGCTGATTGGCTTTGCCAATGAGCGGCCTAAGTGGATGGAGGCTTGCGGACTGGTGCATTGCTCAGTGGCCGCGGGTGCAAGCTTGTGCTGATAGGCGGTTTGGCTCGTGTCCGCGGGAAGCTTGCGGACTAGTGTGTCCGCGGTGTGGGCTGTTGCGGACTGGGCTTAGAGCTTGGCTGAGGCCTTGTCGAGCTCTGGTGGCACAGCAGGCGATTCGCTGTGGAGATCGATTGGCGGACTGGTTTTGGAGTCCGGAGTTGGCTGCTGCATTGGACAGTAGTGCGAGGAGCTCGCGGACTGATGGCGGTCTGTGCTAGGGTGTTTGGCGGACGGGAGTTTGTGTCCGCCATGCTTGCATTGGCCCTTGATGGTTTTTTGGACTTGGTCACACTTTTTGCCAAGGCCATGGTGTCCGCGGTATCCGCCAAGTCCACTGTTACCGGGCGGACTGTTGCTGTCTTCCTTTGGTCGTGGACTTGTGGCGGATTGAGGTGTGAGTCTTGCGGACTGCCTCGGGTTGGTGCGGACTGCCATTGAAGGGGGTTGCTGTCTTGCAGTGGTTGAAGCTTTGCGGGCTGATGCCTTGTCCGCATAGCTTGGGCGAACTGGAGAGGGTTCGCCAATGTTGGCCTTGCTCCTGGCGGTCTTCCTTGATATCCGGCTAAGTCCATGCGGACTCGGCGGACGGTGTTTTGCTATCGCGCGGGCTGGGGTGGTGACGCTATCTCTTGGGCGGTGACCACACTCCTCACCTTGCCTATAAATAGGACCCCCCTGGCACAACCTAAGTAACTAGAGTGAACAGTAAGTTGGGGTGTGCAAGGAGCTGCGGTCTGTGTTTGTCAATCCGCGCGGATTGTTTCAGGCTGACGGTTTGCTGTGTGCAGGTCACGCGGATAGCTCCAAGGAGCCAGGAGTTTGGCTGTGACTTTGGTCAAGTACTTGGAAGTGTGCGGTCTCTGTGGACTCAGCAGGAGGTCGCTCTGCGGCTTGTCAGTTCTGTTTCATCTTTGCCAGCTTCAATAACCTGTCCGCCGGCTTCAGGCGGGTAGGGGTGTTCCTCAGTTCAGGTTCAGCAGGAGACGAATAACGGTGTGTCCGCGTGGCCTCGCGGCTTCGGCGGACTCCGTGTCTATTCGGCGGATTGCAGCATATCTTGGGCGAGCTCAGCGGTCTCGGCGACCTCGCGGTCTCGGCGGAATTCGGTGCTGTCCGCCCGGCTTGTTTTTGGTGCTTTCTGTTTTCAGCTGTTATACTAGCGAAATCATGTCTCGCTATGTATGCCTCGTATTGTAAAGAAGTAAATGTATAAAAGACCTGCTTGTGCTTCCATTGTTTGTTGGGATTTACCTTTGTACCTCTAGTCCTTGGTTTCCGCTGGTTTAACGTGCGAACTGGGTAGTTTCGAAGATATTAATTTGGCGTTTGGGCTATCTTGCTGACCACGTTGAGAAAATTTAACATGGTATCAGAGAGAGGTTTCTGAGGTTCAGTTGCGTGAGCGGAAGTCAGCCAGTGTTGTTACTCAGTGATTGAGTGGTGATCAACCTGTGTTGTTGCTCGGAGCTTCTGAAAGGTTGCCAACAGGTGGTGCAATGGAAGGGAGTTTTGCAAGAGGTCTGGGCATTGAACTCTTAACGCCGACTAACTTCAAGAAGTGGAAGTCGTGCATGAAGAGTTATCTTCTTGGCGAGGAGCTGTGGGAAGTCGTCGGTGGTGACGACAGGCAGGAGGTCACTGCTGCTTTCGGTACTGCTGAGCAGGTTAGGCTCTGTAGAAGAACAAATGCTAAGGCGGAGTTCATTCTGAAGAGAGCCGTGTCTCCGGAACTGTTTGATCACATCATTGGATGTGAGTCGGCTGCTGATATTTGGAAAACCATTGATGAGTTGTTCAATAGGAAGAATGTGGCGCGGCTTCAGTTCCTGGAGAATGAGTTGGCCAGGGCAACTCAGGGAGACCTTTCCATCTCCAAGTACTTCTTAAAGATGAAGAGCTTGTGTGCTGAGCTGTCGGCACTGGATCCTGATGAGCCTATCTCTGAGGCAAAGATGAAAAGGCACATTGTCCGCGGCTTGCGGAAGGAGTATGTGGCCTTTGTTACATCTGTTCAAGGGTGGGCTACTCAGCCGTCATTGCTGGAGCTGGAGAATCTGCTTGCCTCGCAGGAGAGCTTAGCAAGGCAGATGGCTGGAGTGAACCTGAATCAGGAAGGCAGCGAAGCTCTCTTCTCAGGTAAGAAGAAAGGATGGGAAGGGAAGAAGAAGAAGAAGGTGCATGCTGCTAGTGAGAAGGAGACTTCAACTTCATATCCGCCGGAGAGGAGCAATGCTCCTAAGGACTGGAAGAAGAATCTGAAGTGCTACCGGTGTCATCAGCGAGGGCACTTCAAGCGGGACTGCAAGGTCAAACTACAGCCTGGGCATGCTGCGGGAAAGGAGGAAGCTTGCTCGAGAAGTGAAGAAGTAGAATGGGGCGGAGCTTTCATGACGGGCACTTGTGTCCGGGCCTTGTCTGCTGAGGACTTCAACAACGAGTGGATCGTGGACTCCGGGTGTGGTCATCACCTCACCGGAGACAAATCGAAGTTCACCTCCATGCAGCCTTACTCAGGTAATGAAGTTATTATCACTGCTGATAATACTGTTTATGCAGTAGAGAAAGAGGGGGTCGTGTCTTTGGGTAGTGATCAGGGGCCACTCACGTTAAGGAGTGTGTATCACGTGCCGGGCATGAAGAAAAACCTCTTCTCGGTGACCAATGCGGTGGACGCTGGGTATCACGTTCTGTTTGGGCCAACAGACTTGAGGTTCCTTCGCAACGTATCAGCGGTAAAGGCTGATGTTGCTCATGTTGGGAGGAGGGTGAAGAACTTGTTTGTTCTTTCCACCAATGCTTATGTTGATAAGATGAGGGCCAATGATAGCGCTGCTATCTGGTATGAGAGGCTGGGGCATGTTGGCATGGACAAGCTGAAGGCGATGGAGAGTAAAAGTTTGGTGAGGGGGTTGCCGAAGTTGTCCTCCTTTGGTGATGAGCATGTTTGTGTGGGCTGTCAATACGGTAAGGCACATCGCCTTCCGTTTGATAAATCATAAACAAGGAGCAAGAAGCCACTGGAGTATATTCATGGCGACCTGATGGGACCAACGGTTACTGCCAGCCTTGGTGGGAGCAAATACATGCTTGTCTTGGTTGATGACTACTCAAGGTATACTTGGGTGTACTTCTTAAAGGAGAAGTCGGAAGCCTTCCGTTTGTTTGTGGAGTTTAAGGAGTTGGTAGAAGGCCGGCTTGGCTTGCGGATTAAGAAGCTTAGAACTGATAACGGGGGGGAGTTTGTCTCCTCCGAGTTTTCTAACTTCTGCAGGAAGCACGGGATCCAACGAGAGCTTACTTGTGCTCACACTCCACAACAAAATGGGGTAGCGGAGCGGAAGATCCGTCATTTGACGGAAACCTGCAAATGCTGGCTTCATGCGAAAGATATTCCAAGGTCCTTTTGGGCGGAGGGAATGTCTTGTGCTGCTTATGTTATCAACCGGATGCCACTCAGCCCTATCAACATGAAGACTCCTATTGATCTGTTGCTGAAGGAGAAGCCGAGTGTTGGACACCTTCGGGTGTTCGGTTCAACTTGCTACGTGCATGTCCCGGATGCTTCACGGACAAAGCTGGATGCGAAGGCAAGGAAACTTGTCTTTATTGGCTATGATGAGCGGAAGAAGGGATGGAAATGAATGGACCCTGTGACGAAGAAGTTCGTGGTGTCAAGAGACGTTGTCTTTGACGAGCTGACGTCATATGGAGGTGGCTCGGAGGAGCTAACCGGAAGTAGCAAGGTTGATGAAGCACCGGTGGAGGCTGCTGAAGGCTTGGAAGAGGAGCTTATTGTTTCACCAGCAGCTCCTGTTGCTTCGAACTCCGAGGCTGAGCCTTCTGGCTCAGGAAGCAGGGGGAGCACTACTCAATGCTTGCCCCAGGTAGGAGTGGAGCCAGAAGAAGCAACGGAAGCCGTGAGCAAGGAGCCATGTCTTCGGAGATCGAAGAGGGTGGTTAAGCCACCAGCTCGGTACTGTGATGGGAATGCAGTGAGCTTTGTCTCCTGCTTCTTTGCAGGTCCTCTGGATGAGCGAGAGCCTGCAAGCTTCAACGAGGCCACTGGAGTAAAGGAGTGGGATGATGCCATGAAGGAAGAGATTGATGCTCTGAAGAAGAATGAAACCTGGGACCTTGTGCCCAAGGTTGATGGCGTTACTCCGGTTACTTACAAGTGGGTGTATAAGTTGAAGAAGAAGGCTGATGGGAGCATTGATCGGTTCAAGGCTCTCCTGGTCGCTAGAGGATTCTCACAGCAGTATGGAGAAGACTATGAGGAGACATTCAGTCCAGTTGCGAAGATGACTTCTGTAAGAGTGGTGATCGCCTTGGCTGCTAGCAAGGGATGGAGATTGTGGCAACTCAATGTGAAGAATGCCTTTCTTTACGGAGAGATTGACAAGGACATCTTCATGGATCAGCCGCTTGGTTTTGTCTCTGAGAAGCATCCGGACTATGTCTGCAAACTCAGGAAGGCTCTCTATGGGTTGAAGCAAGCTCCTAGAGCGTGGTATGGGAAGATTGCAGAGTACTTGCAATTATGTGGATACCTTGCTTCTAACTCGGATTCAAGCTTGTTCGTCAAGAAGAAGGGAGAGCTACGAGTCTTGGTCCTGCTGTATGTGGATGACATGAACATCACAGGGAATTCGGAGGGGGAAGTAGCAAGGCTCAGGGCTGAGCTTGCTATACGCTTCGAGATGAAAGACTTGGGAGAGTTGCATCACTTTCTCGGTCTGGCAGTGGAGAGGAAGGAGTGCGGGGTTCTCATTAGCCAGAAAGGGTATGCTGATCGCATTGTGAAGCGGTTTGGCATGGGCGAAGGGAAGAAGTGCTCTACTCCACTGGAATCTGGGCTGAAGCTTCGACGAGATGAGGGAAGGGTTCTTCATGATCCCTTGGTGTTCAGGGCTCTTGTTGGGAGCTTGATTTACCTGACGATTATAAGGTCGGATATTGCCTATGTTGTTGGCCGAGTAAGTCGGTATATGGCTGAACCAAGGCAATCTCATCTAGTGGCGGCAAAAGGAATTTTGAAGTATGTCAAGGCTTCTTCTGACATGGGACTCCTCTATAGAAGGGACGCGGAGGTTGCGTTGCTCGGGTACACGGATGGTGACTATGGCGGTGATTCGGATGATCGAAGGTCTACTTCTGGTTATGTGTTCACTTGCGGTTCAGCTAGCATCTCGTGGTGTAGCAAGAAGCAGGACTCGGTGTCGGTTTCAACCACGGATGCAGAGTATAAGGCTTCGGCCTTGGCTGCTCGGGAAGCTGTTTGGTTGAGAAGGCTTATAGAGGATGTTCATGAAGAAGTGCAAGGGCCTACTTTACTCCGGGGTGACAATGAGAGTGCTCTCAAACTGGTAAACAATCCAGTGTGTCACGCCAGGACCAAGCATATAGAGATTGATCACCACTTCATCAGGGAGAAGGTGTTGGAGGGGTCTCTGCTGGTCGGGCATGTTCGGAGTGAAGATAATCTTGCTGACATCTTCACGAAGCCACTGTCGAAGGGGCCCTTTGAACGCTTGCGCAGCTTGCTAGGCTTGGTCACCACTTCCCACTTCAAGGGGGAGTGTTGAAATTTGTGAAGTGGAAGTGGGTGACGGGACAGGCCGGGCGGCCTGGGGCGGACAGCTTTGGCGGACTAGGCGGACTGGGCGGACTGAGATGTGTGGCCTGGTGGAAGGTCTAGTGGGAAGCCAGTTGTTCTTCTGGGCGGTTTGCATGGGTTGAGTACGCGGACTATGCGGCCTGGTTTCTGCGGATAGGGTGTTTGCTGATTGGCTTTGCCAAGGAGCGGCCTAAGCGGATGGAGGCTTGCGGACTGGTGCATTGCTCAGTGGCCGCGGGTGCAAGCTTGTGCTGATAGGCGGTTTGGCTCGTGTCCGCGGGAAGCTTGCGGACTGGTGTGTCTGCGGTGTGGGCTGTTGCGGACTGGGCTTAGAGCTTGGCTGAGGCCTTATCGAGCTCTGGTGGCACAGCAGGCGATTCGCTGTGGAGATCGATTGGCGGACTGGTTTTGGAGTCCGGAGTTGGCTGCTGCGTTGGACAGTAGTGCGAGGAGCTCGCAGACTGATGGCGGTCTGTGTAGGGTGTTTGGCGGACGGGAGTTTGTGTCCGCCATGCTCGCATTGGCCCTTGATGGTTTTTTGGACTTGGTCACACTTTGTGCCAAGGCCATGGTGTCCGCGGTATCCGCTAAGTCCGCTGTGACCGGGCGGACTGTTGCTGTCTTCCTTTGGTTGTGGACTTGTGGCGGATTGAGGTGTGAGTCTTGCGGACTGCCTCGGGTTGGTGCGGACTGCCATTGAAGGGGGTTGTTGTCTTGTAGTGGTTGAAGCTTTGCGGGCTGATGCCTTGTCCGCATAGCTTGGGCGGACTGGAGAGGGTTCGCCAATGTTGGCCTTGCTCCTGGCGGTCTTCCTTGATATCCGGCTAAGTCCATGCGGACTCGGCGGACGGTGTTTTGCTATCGCGCGGGCTGGGGTGGTGACGCTATCTCTTGGGCGGTGACCACACTCCTCACCTTGCCTATAAATAGGACCCCCCTAGCACAACCTAAGTAACTAGAGTGAACAGTAAGTTGGGGTGTGCAAGGAGCTGCGGTCTGTGTTTGTCAGTCCGCGCCGATTGTTTCAGACTGACGGTTTGCTGTGTGCAGGTCGCGCGGATAGCTTCAAGGAGCCAGGAGTTTGGCTGTGACTTCGGTCAAGTACTTGGAAGTGTGCGGTCTCTGCGGACTCAGCAGGAGGTCGCTCTGCGGCTTGTCAGTTCTGTTTCATCTTTGCCAGCTTCAATAACCTGTCCGCCGGCTTCAGGCGGGTAGGGGTGTTCCTCAGTTCAGTTTCAGCAGGAGACGAATAACGGTGTGTCCGCGCGGCCTCCCGGCTTCGGCGGACTCCGTGTCTATTCGGCGGATTGCAGCATATCTTGGGCGAGCTCAGCGGTCTCGGCGACCTCGCGGTCTCGGCGGACTTTGGTGCTGTCCGCCCGGCTTGTTTTTGGTGCTTTCTGTTTTCAGCTGTTATACTAGCGAAATCATGTCTCGCTATGTATGCCTCGCATTGTAAAGAAGAAAATGTATAAAAGACCTGCTTGTGCTTCCATTGTTTGTTGGGATTTACCTTTGTACCTCTAGTCCTTGGTTTCCGCTGGTTCAACGTGCGAACTGGGTAGTTCCGAAGATATTAATTTGGTGTTTGGGCTATCTTGCTGACCACGTTGAGAAAATTTAACATCCAAAACCTGCAATACCTCCAAAACCGCTCATTACAAGGCTAATTTATAATAAAACAAAGCTAGGGAATCCCACCTTCAACGGCTATGATTGGTCGGAGGTAGGGTCACTCAAAGTACACTAAAATAAACCAAAAATAATAAAGTAACATATAAATTTGACTCGCAACACGGATCCGGACACATCCTCCGAGTCGGATCGGCGATCCGATCAAGCATTCCTGCGCAAATACACAAACGTGGGTCCCGCCTTGCGGCGGACCTCTTCTGGTACACAATCTGATGGATCCTCGTCAACAATCAAGCCTGAAAATTCTTCAAAAACATATTTAAGGAATTTTCATAGGCCTGTAAGAATGTATGAAGCACCGTGCACATATCTGACTCATAGAAAATTCTAGTCTAGGGAGCAATTTGATATACATCATACTAGTTAGGCCTCAAATAATAAACAAAAAAGGCACATATATGACGCTTAGAAATTTTAGAAATAAAAAACCTTTTAGGATTAAAAGAATTGAGAGACTAGAAAATTATTCCTTTCTTCTTTATAAGAAACTGAAAAACCTTGTAATTAATTTAACATATGTAACCTTAAAAGAAAAGATAAAACATAAATAAAGGGATAAATATATATTATGTTAATTTACTAAAAAGAATAGTTTGTGTATCACTAAATGTTATTTCCCTGTCAATTTACGAGAGAAACATTTTCCTCCATTCAAAGGAGAGTATTTCTGTTTGTTTTCCATCTTTTTCTCAATTTAAACTATCAGTATAAATATTTTGTGCACTTTCTTCCTAATTCAGTTTCATTTCTATATACAATTGAACTCCCAAAAGAAGGTAAGAAAAGGAATGCGAAATTTGCTTCAGCAATCCATGAACAGACCTTGAGTATACCAATTCTCTCTTTTTGATTCTCAATTCATTTTCTAATCAAAACATTGCTCCCTTTTGATCCCATGAATAAAATTTGAAGTGTCAGTCACATACATACTTACGAACGTCAAAAGAGATTCACTAGGGTTTAGCATGTTGAAATTTCTCGATGTGGTCAACGAGATAGCCTGACGTCAAATTAATATTCTCAGGACTATCAAGATCACACCTTGATCATGCGGAATTTTCCCGGACCTTGGAGTAAACAGGGGTTATCTTAACCAAAGATAGTCACAACCAGAAACACATGCAGCAACAAGAGTTTTTATTGATTAACAACAATGTTCTTTACAAAGCGAGACATACATGACGAGACATGCTTCACCAAAACCAACATAGGGAGAAACAGAGACAGTTACAAAGACAAGACCACACAAGCCACGCAGACTCAACACCAAGCCACCGGTCTACTGTTGTGGAGTCCGCACAATCCGCCAGGTCGCCAGTCCGCAAACCAAGCCGCGCGGACTACCCCATATTCTAATGCTAGCTCTAGCCGCCGATCTGTAAGCCACCTAGCCGTGAGGTCGCCTAGCCGCCAGACTGCACAAGCTGCGATGCCGAATTGAGTAGTCCGCCTGAAACAGGTGATTTATTGAACCTCGAACCAAGTTGCCAAAGAGAAGACCGTCTGGTCGCTATCTGTGACCTGCTGTTTACCGCCTGTTGCTTTACCGCAGAGTCCGCACTGTCCCTGACCGGAATCAGAGCCAAGTCCTGGCTTTCCAGCGCTATCCGCACCACCTGCACAACACAACCCGGTCAACTCAATCTAATCGCGCGGACACAAAAGTCCAGTCCGCAGCAACTATTGCGGGCTCACTTACTGTTCACTCATGCATAAAGGTTCTCTCAGGTTACTATTCCTGATGTGACATGGGTCCTATTTATAGGCACGATGAAGAGTGTGGTCACCTCCCTATCCGATAGGATCACCGCCACATCCCGCAACAAGAACATGTGTATCCGCAAGACTCGCAGATACACTCCAGTCCGCCGCTACCTGTGCAGGATAGACAGTCCACCATTGCTTCTCCAAGGCTGGACAACAACACCAGGACGCCTTGTCTCCAAAGGCCAAGCCAACGCTAAATCTTCAACAAGGCCGGACAGCAACAGCAGTCCGCCTTGTCGCCAAAGGCCAAGCCAATGCCAAGGCTTCACCAAGGCCAGACACATCGCCAGTCTGCCTTGTCGCATAGCCAAGCGAAGACCGCCACAGCCGAACTCTGCAATAGCTGTCCGCCTATCCGCGGACACAGCTCTAGTCCACATATCCCGAGCCAATAGCCTCGCCACCAAGGCAACTGCCGGACTCAACGGACACAACTCCAGTCCGCTTATACTGCGGATACCTCCAGTCCGCATATCCCACATACTACTCCAGTCCGCATATCCGCAGAATACTCCAGTCTGCATATCCCACAGACTACTCCAGTCCGTATATCCCGAGACAACTCCAGTCCGCATATCCAGTAGACTACTCCAGTCCGCATATCTGTAGACTACTCCAGTCTGCATATCCCGCAGACTACTCCAGTCCGCATATCCAGCAGACTACTCCAGTCCGCATATCCCGCAGACTACTCCAGTCCCCATATCCTACAGACTGCTCCAGCCCGCATAACTCGAGTCAACCACGCCAGCAAGGCAGCTGAAGGACTCAGCGGACCCAGCTCAAGTCTGCATTATCACAACCCGCATTTTCACCGCATATAAAAAACTTATCAGAGTAAGGGAAAATGCGCGTCATGATGCCATGTCAACAGGGAATAACTGCGGATGCTCAGGCAGACACCCAACTAAACAAAGTAAGAAAGGTTCTTTTTTAAGTTATTTTAAGGAAAATCAGTTAAGTGCAGTAGTTAGCCGTATCCCTCGGCTTAGTGGCTCATCTATTCCACGAATCAAAATATATTACACGCTGCGGAATAATACTTGATTAGATTAACTCAGACATCCTACATGAGTAAAAACATCCCTATAGGACAACTCATGCTTTGCAAGACTCTAAATTTATTATAGTAGGAAAGATAACTTTTACGATCGCTAAAAATAACAAGTTAGAGTTTCAAATTATGCAATGCATGAAGTAATAGTAGTAGATTTTATAGTTGAAAATACCTAACATGCATTCCTAGCATAAATCCTCCCAGAGAACAAGTAATCCACATCCACATTTGAAGAAATGAGCAGCTAGCAAGTATCAAGCAACTAACAAAATCAGTGGGCGCCAACAAACTGACATGAACCCACGAACAAAAGTATGTCTGAACTAGCAAAACTAAACAAACAACTAACTACCTCGCTGAGACGAGGCAACAAACATGTCCAACGCTGCCGCCTAGAAAACTCCAAAACCAGCACTGCTAACCGCTACTAATCTGAACCTGAGGCATTCCAAAAACAGAACATCTCAGGAAGAAAGTACAAGTAGTGGCAGGAAGAGTAATAAGCCAAAATAAGCAAAGGTCAATAGGGGTACCAACCCAAGACCAAAAACACTGAAGTAAAGTACGAAAAAACAGGGCATCAACAGGAAAAGAAATCCTACGTGTTTTGTCACGTTCCACAAGAGTGCACCAAATGCACAAGGCTTAAGGTGGCTACATGATTATTTCACCAGAAAGAAAAATATAAAACCTTTATTATGCACCTGTGGTCGACTCTACCCGAACACACGGGCGAAGTGGTCACTCTTGGACACACCACCCAAAAAAACGGGTGAAGTGGTCCCTCTTTGACACACCCCCCAAAAACACGGGCGAAGTGGTCGCTCTTGGACAAACTCCCCAAAAACACGGGCGAAGTGGTCGCCCTTGGACACACCCCCAAAAACACGGGCGAAGTGGTCGCTCTTGGACACACCCCCCAAAAACAAACAAAACGGATAAATAATCCGTTTAACTGCGAGGGAGTCTCATACTCTCCACCATACACTGTAGACATCCAAAAACCAGGTAGACTTCTGCAGGGCACTAATGAAGGTGACAAACACTGCAGAGGTGGAATCGTCCACTAACTCCGCATTCAAGAAACCCAAATAAACCATAATATAAATATTTAGGGATTTGGCTCGACAGATTCTACTTGACATTACTAGACTCGAGACGCGGTTGATCATCCCTTACGGATGATTTACAATCTTAGATAAACTCTAATACGTTCGATAACGATAAATAAGCCAATTAACGCCAACACTAAAAATATTCTATCAAACCAATATGAAATTACCAGATTTAGTTAGTGAAACAAGATTTAGAAATTTTCAAGTGATCGAAAAATTAGACATAGCTATAACTTGGAAAGAAGATAAAGGAACAAAACTCATTTGTTACGATCAAATCGGACAAGGAGAAATGAGGGGAAACCACCACTTGCCTTAGTTTTACCGGAAAAGTCCACCGAATCACTCCACGTCGTACATCGGGGCAAAAGTATGCGGGATGAGTTGAAATCTAGACAAAAATGGCCAAAATAGAGATTAGTGCCGAAAAACCCTAACGATAAATCTCAAGAAACGGGGAAGAAATTACCACGAGGGCGTAGATCTCGGCGAGAGCTTTCCGGATCGATATTCGGATGAAGATTTTGAGCACCGGAGCACCGTCGGCGGCCACCGGAAGGTTCACGAAATATATTTTCTCTCACGCTCACGCCGCTCTGGTTCGGGAGGAAGAAGAATCAGAGAAGATGAAGAAAATCAAGTTTTTTGTGATAGTATATATATATATATATATATATATATATATATATATATATATATATATATATATATATATATATATATATATATAAAGATACATAAATATATATATAACATTCTGTCTAAAAACGGTATTTTTACAGGTGGGTGCGTGGAAGACGAAAATAGGGGTTTAGGATTGCCTTAAATCGAAAAGTGGCCAACATAAAAGTTGTAGATCTCGTCGAGACGCAAAATTTTCATGTTAACCATTTTTCAATACGACATCGTTTTGATGCTCAAAAAGGCTCCAGAACGTAAACTGCAACGGACTACACGAGAAAAACTTACGGGTACTCGAGAGGTAGAAAACGGCTACTCGAGTAGTTCAAAATGGCTACTCGAGTAGTTCAGAATGGCTACTGGAGTGGTTCAGAATGACTACTCGAGTAGTTCAGAATGACTACTCGAGTAGTTCAGAATGGGTACTCGAGTAGTTCAGAATGGCTACTCGAGTAGTTCAAAATGACTACTCGAGTAGGAGAAAAGTACTCATGTAGGAGGAAAAAAATTCACTCGAGTAGTTGAGAAGATCACTCGTGTACCTGAAGAAGAAGTACTCGAGTAAAAGGAAATTCTCTCGAGTAACTGAAGAAGGGGTACACGAGTACACAGAAGGCACACTCGAGAGGTTTAGAAGAGTACTCGAGTGGAATTACTGTAGATGAGAAAAAATTTGCATAAAGAACAATTTCTTTACAAATATATCCTGTAAATTAAACTATATAAATGAATAGTGTTTTCATTTTTGAATAGTAGTTTAATATTAAAATATTCATGTTTATATATTTTTGAATAAGAAAATTACGAGATCAAAACGGAGGCCCGAACGGGCGCCGAATCAAACGAAATTCGCACCGTAGGCGAACACTGACGCTACGAACACAACGGCGAAGTCAAAACCAGAATCCGACGAGCCATTCCAGAGATATTAATCTTTCAAGTATACGACGAACATAAACAAATCCAAAACTTCAATCGTGCGCCGAGACTCCAAAAATGCTCGGATTGCGACGAAACTTGACGAGCAAGTCCAAAATTATTTAACTTAAATTCCAAATGCAAAATTTTCCCATTACAACAAGAATTCAGCCTACTCGACCGCACATACGCGAAAATGCCTTAACTGCATTGCGCCGTCAACTCGGCGTTAAAAGTAACGCCACGACGTCATAAATCTGGAGTTGCCCAAACAAATAAAATCATCGAAAAATCGGGGGTGTTACAGTCACTCCACCTAAAAAGAAGTTTCGTCCCGAAACTTATCACAACTCCAAAACAAAACCAAAATCGATAAAACCATGCATAACTGAAAACATAGCAACATACCCGAAACTAAGGGAAGAGGTGCGGATGAGATTCCCTCATCGTCGATTCCAATTCTCACGTCGCGCTCTCGACGTCTTGATTTCTCCAAATAATCTTGACCATAGGGATGGTCTTTCTCCGCAACACACGCTCTTTCGAATCCAGAACAAGAATAGGTTCTTCCACATATGTAAGATTGGGCTGAATCTGGGGTATCGAGTCGAGGACTTGACAATCACTACGAACACACTTCTGTAACTAGCTCACATGTAACACATCATGGACACCAGGCAAGGTCGCAGGAAAATCCAGCCTATAAGCTGACACTTCGATGCGCTGAAGAATCTGGAAAGGTCCCACATACCGTGGGTCTAACTTGTGGTTACTTCCAAACCTTTTAACGCCAGACATCGGAGAAACCTTCAGAAAAACAAAGTCTCCAACTGCAAACTCCAGATCGACCCTTCGTAGATTAGCATACTTCTCATAGCGCTCTTGAGCCACATGAAGCTTTTCCCGAATATGAGTCACGACATAATTCATCTCTTCAAGGGTTTCCGGACCTAACAACGGTCTCTCACCAACTTCAGCACAAAACAATGGAGTTCTACAACGCCTCTCATACAAAGCCTCAAACGGATCCATCTGCAGACTCTCTTGATAACTATTATTGTATGCAAATTCCATGAGTCCGAGACGCTCATCCCAAGCACCACCATGATCTAAAATATAACACCTGATCATATCTTCTACGATCTGATTTACTCTTTCCATCTGACCAATAGTCTGTGGATGATAGGCGGTGGAATACCTTAAATCGGTACCCAACTCCTCCTGTAAACTCTTCCAAAAGCGAGACGTAAATCTAGAGTCCCGATCTGATACGATGTTAATAGGCACACCATGTAACCTGATGACCTCTTCAAGAAATAGCCCAGCTATCTTCTTCATCGAGTACCCAATCTTAAATGAAACAAAGTGAGTACATGTTGTCAATCTGTCGACTATCACCCAAACAGAGTCGTACCCACGGGGAGATTTTGGCAGACCGGTGATGAAATCCATTGAAATACTTTCCCATTTCCAACTTGGAATATCATACAGCGTCAACTTACCATCGGGCCTTCTATGACCAGCCTTAACACGCTGATACGTATAACATTCCAATACAAACTTTGCGATGTCATTCTTCATCCCTGACCACCAAACAATTTGCTTTAGATCTTTATACATCTTTGTGGAACCAGGGTGGTAGGCCACACTGGAACCATGTACTTTAGCACAGATCTTAGCTCGAATATCGCGAAAGGCGGGGACGCAAAATCTACCCCGATACTTCAAGGCGTCTAACTCGTCCACAGAGAAATCAGGTAGCTCTCCCTTCACAGTTCTATTCCGGAGGTGCAACAAATCAGGATCATCCTTCTGATGTGCTCGAGTAAGGGAAATCAACGAGGGTTCTTCTGCTTCTAGACTAGCAGGCACGGTACTACTCCCAACCTCAATATCCATCAACAAAAATTCTTCTACCAAGGACTGCACCGATAGATTAAAAATCTTAGCGGTCTTGCTACTCAAGGCATCGACTACTACATTAGCCTTTCCTGGATGATAAAGAATTTCCACTTCATAATCCGCCACATATTCTAACCACCGACACTGGCGTAGATTTAGTTCTTTCTGAGTGAAGACGTACTTCAAACTCTTATGGTCCGTATAGATCTTGCACAATGCGCCATATAATAAGTGTCTCCAAAGCTTCAGCCCATAAATTACGGCAGCAAACTTCCAAATCATGCGTAAGATAGTTTATCTCGTGGATCTTTAGTTGCCTCGGTGCATACGCGATCACCTTACCATCTTGCATTAAACCACAACCAAGTCCGATGTGTGACGCGTCAACATACACAGCATACTCAACTCCTTCCGTAGGTAAGATTAAAATCGGATCAGTACATAATCTCTTATTCAACTCTTGGAAAGCCTCTTCGCACTTATCACTCCAAATGAAAGCAGTATTCTTCTGAGTAAGTCTAGTTAGAGGAGCAGACAACACCGAAAACCCCTCCACAAATCTTCTATAATAGCCAGCCATGCGCAAGAAACTCCTAGTCCAGTCCTCACTTACTGGCAGACACTGGATCCAGTCCACCTGTCCCGGCAAACTCCAGTATCAGTCTGCACTGACTGGCGGTCTCCGCGGCTTCCTCTTGCTGCTGCACCAGAGCAAGACCAAGGCAACTGGCAAACCAGTCTGCCGAGCTCCAGTTATTCAGTACGCTTCATGCCAGACTCCGCGACTAGAGTTTCTATCCGCCCGGTTACTTCCTGGGATCTAACTGCCTACTGAGCACAAACCGGCCTGGCTAACCGCCGCTGCTGTCCGCGTAGTCCGCGCGAACTGACTGCCCAGGCCGCTACAGAGCAAACCGTCTGCAACATCCCTGCCGACTTAGCAGTCTGCCAACCCTGTCTGCGTAGGCTGAGCGGATAGGTCCAAGTGCTCCATTCACCCACTTTCACTTCACAAATTTCAACACTCCCATTGAAGTGAGAAGTGGTGAATATCTCCAGCAGCTCCCGTAACCTTGCACCTGGTCCCTCCGATAGCATCTACGAAGAAATGTCCAAGAAATAGTCCTCACCACGCATATCATGCACCATGTGGGAGCCCTCCAGCATCTCCCAAAAAGAGCCATGCTTCACTCTGCCTTCTTCTTCAGCTTCAACCTCCACACATACATCACAGGAGTATCACCAACTACCTTGGGCACAAAAACCCAAGCCTCGTTACCTCTGAGAGAAGTCACCTCTTCTACCTTGGTGTCAACCACCTCCTTGATTCTAGTGGTGTCATCACACCCAAAAAATACTTGCTCGACCTGAGGGCGAGCCAGGAAACATGGGATCAAGCCCGCCGTGTTCCCTTCACAATATCGAGCTGGTGGCTTACTGATCCTCTTCAATATCCGAAGAACCTGATCATGGATGACCACCTCCGCTGCTCCTGAACCAGCTCCATTCCCGGGCAAACCCGAAACAATGATCCCCTTGCTTCCTGAACAAGACGCCTCCTTACTAGAACCAGAAGCACCTGGAGCAACGCCCCCCTTGCTACTTGAACCAGAAGACTCTCCTCTTGAACAAGAACTACCTCGAATATCGCTTCCACTGCTTCCTGAACCGGAAGCCTCCGCCTTCGAGCAAGAAGTACCTGGAGCATCGCTTCCCCTACTTCCTGACCCTGATTCCTTTGCCTCGGAGCTAGAACATACTAGAGCTCCTGGT
Organism: Platanthera guangdongensis; assembly: GCA_039583875.1. NCBI lineage: Eukaryota > Viridiplantae > Streptophyta > Magnoliopsida > Asparagales > Orchidaceae > Platanthera > Platanthera guangdongensis. Next base: position 64,221,474 of record CM077165.1, read on the forward strand.
GACTCAGGAAGCTCCACCTGAACCTTAACAGCAGCCTCCTTCAGCCCACCATCTGATCTGCTCATCTCTAGCTCCACACGAGAGCTATCCCAATACGACATCAACTCATTAAAGACAACGTCTCTCGACATGATGAGTTTCTTCATTGTAGGATCCATACACCTCCATCTTCTCCTCTTCTCATCATACACAAAAAAGACTAGCTTTGTCTTGAGAGCACCAGGAGAGTGTATGTAGCAGGTAGATCCAAACACCCTTAGGTGCTTGACAATGGGCTTTACCCCGAACATCAGCTCATAAGGAGTCTTCACATAAATCGGACTAAGATGCATCCGATTGATGACATGAGCAGCACAGGCCATCCCTTCCGCCCAAAGAGCCTTAGGAATGCCTTTACTCTGAAGCCAACACCTGCAGATCTCCGTTAACCAACGGATCATCCGAGCTATAATACTGCCTTGCTGTGAAGTATGTCCAGAAGAAGGCTCCTTCTGGATCCCTTGCTTCCTGCAAAAGTTTGAGAATGTGGTTGAGCCAAACTCACCACTGATGCTTGTCCTCAACTTCTTGATCCTCAAGCCAAGTTGTCCTTCCACAACCTTCTTGAACTCTACAAACAAGAGAATCATGTTGGACTTCTTCTTCATAAAATATACCAAAGTATATCTTGAATAGTCATCAACCAATATCAGCATAAACCTGCTGCCTCCAAGACTGGCGGTGACGGTTGGTCCAACCACAACACAATAGACAACCGCCAAAGGTGCTTTATATCTGGAGTGTACCTTATCAACCATAAAGTAATAAGCTTCACTTTGCTGACATCTCGCACATCCCTGACCATTGCCATAGGATGACAATCTAGGCAATCCTCTTACGAGTCTTCTTACTGCATTGCTTTCAGCTTGTCCATCCCTACATGCCCCAGTCTTTCATGCCAGATAGCTGCACTATCACTGGCCTTCATCCGATCAGCAACAAAACTTGTTAAAGACCCAACAAAGTTCTTCTCCTTACCTGCAACATGAGCTACATTCACCGAGAGCAAGACAACCTTGCACTCTTTCCTAAGATGACCATGCAGCTTGCATTTATAACACCTCGGTCCTTCCTTCCTTTTCCCATCATGCCTAGAAGAAACACTCCTCTCTTGCTGATATGAAGTAGAAGGACACTCCTCTGCAGCAACCTTCACCTCCTTCCTAAACAACCCATCAAGGGAAGTCCACACCTCCGCAGCTGACCGACATCCACTGATATGGTTCAAGAGCTCCGATGAGATCACCTGCTTGAGAATAGACTCTACTTTTGCATTTGTCTCCTTCAAAGCTCTCATCTCTTCAGCATTGCCCACAGTAGACTCTTGTCTTTCTTCTCTACATGCAACCTCCCAAAGGTCCTCGCCAAGAAGAAAGCTCTCCATACAAGACTTCCACATATCAAAGTTCGTCTCTACAAGGAGATCAATTCTAAGACAACTTGTATCTTCCACTGCCATGGTTCTACCACTGGTTCCCTCTTCAAAGAGTAACAACCACTTTAGTGATCGCTGCTTATCCCCTCTAATCCAGCTCCGAGACCAAGTTCACTTCTCAAGCAACTAAACCTAGCTCTGATACCATGTTAAAATTCAACAACCTGGCATTACAACCACGTTGAATTTACTCCAGGTGGTTAACGAGATAGCCTGACGCCAAATTAATATTCTCAGGTCTATCAAGATCACACCTTGATCACGTGAAAAATTTCCCAGGAACATGGAGTGAGAAGTGGTTATCTCAACTAAAGCCGGTCAACTAAAAAACACATGCAGCACAAGCGTCTTTATTGATTCACATCAATCTTCTCTACACAGCGAGATATACATGATGAGACATGCTTCACCAAACAACCACCAAAGGGAAAGTCGAGACTACAAATACAAGAGAAGAGAAATAAGCCGCGCGGACTCAAACACAAGCCATCGGTGTACTGATGTGGAGTCCGCTCAAACCGCCAGGTCGCCAGACTGCAACTCAAGCCACACGGACTACCCTTATTCCAATGCTAGCTCTAGCTGCCGATCTGCAAGCCGCCTGACCGTGAGGTCGCCTAGCCGCCAGACCGCAGAAGCTGCAATGCCGAATAGAACAGTCCGCCTGAAGCAGGAGACCTATTGAACCCCAAACCAAGTTTCCAAAGAGAAGACAGTCTGGTCGATGTCCGCGACCTACTGTTTACCGCCCGTTACTTAACCTTAGAGTGTGCACTATCCCTGACCGCAATCATAGCCAAGTCCTGGCTTTCCAGCACTATCCGCACAACCTACACAACACAACCCGGCCAACTCAATCAAACTGCGCGGACACAAAAGTCCAGTCCGCAGCAATAGTTGCAAGCTCAAGGTAATATTCACTTACGCATGGAGGTTACTTTTCCAGATGTGACATGGGTCCTCTTTATAGGCACGATGATGAGTGTGGTCACCACCCTAGCCGATAGGATTACCGCCACATCCTACAGCAAGACTTCTCCGCAGTCCACGGATACATAGCAGTCTGCCGCACCTGTGCAAGATAGCCAGCCCGCCTAGCTTCTCCAAGGCATGACTACAATTGTCAGTCATCCTTGTCGCCAAAGGTCAAACCGCAAAGACATCACCAAGGCCGGACAGCAACACTAGTCCGCCTTATCGCCAAGAGCCAAGCCAGGACCAACACAGCCGGACTCCGCAGTAACAGTCTGCCAATCCGCGGACACAACACCAGTCTGCTTATCTCGAGCCTGCAGCCTCGCCACCAACATACCTGCCGGACTCAACGGACACCTGGCTTCAGTCCACAAATCCTGAGCCCACGGCTTTACCATAAAGGCACCTGCCGGACTGAGCAGACACGCCGATCCAGTCCGCACATATTGCGGACAGATCTAGCCTGCATATTCCTGCAGACATCCTAGTCTGCATACCTTACAGACCTCCAATCCGTATATCCCGCAGACTACACCAGTCCGCATACCCGAAGTCCAAAGCCTTGTCACCAAGACACTTACCGGACTCAGCGGACTCCAGCTCCAGTCCGCACATAGTTGCGGACACAACCTCCAGTCCGCTAATCCCCAAACTCGCAACCAAGGCACATGCACTTCTACCAAGCTTGGCAGATTGAGAAGCAGTCCGCGCTCCAGTACGTGATCTACCCGGACTGAGCCAACCATGGACTTGGTTCAGAACCAACCAAGTCGACCACTGGCCACAAGGGCAAGTCCGCACTTACTGGCGGACACTGGATCTAGTCCGCCTATCCCGGCAAACTCCAGTATCAGTCCGTATTGACTGTCGGTCTCAACGGCTTCCTATTACCGCTGCACTAGAGCAAGACCAAGTCAACTGCCAAACCGGTCTGCCGAGCTCCAGTTCTTCAGTCTGCTTCATTCCGCACTCCGCGGCTAGAGTTTCTATCTGCCCGGTTACTTCCTTGGATCCAACTGCCTGCTGAGCACAAGCCGGCCTGGCTAACCGCCGCTGTTGTCCGCGTAGTCCGCGCGAACAGACCGCCTAGGCCGATACAGAGCAAACCATCTACAACATCCCTGCCAACTTAGCAGTCTGCCAACCCTGTCCTCATAGGTCGCATGGATTTGTCCAAGTGCTCCATTCACCCACTTTCACTTCACAAATTTCAACACATGAATGTCTTTTATGGAGGGTGATTATGAGGTGACAACATGCATATAATGGAAGTGGCTTATGTGGTTTTCTTTTCAAGTGAAAAAAGTGGAATCAGGATTATGGCTTATATGGAAAAAATGGCAGGCCATATTAATTAAATATTTTGAGTCACATGGGTGACATGACCTAAAAATGGAATTTGAGGGAGGTGGGCTACAAGGAATGGTATGAAAAATCAACAAAGGTGGCAGTAATTCATAAGATTTGTGTGAGATATTGCATGGGAATATGTGGTCAGGCAGCTATATGGATATATAGATGATATTGATAATGGAGAGGCTAGCAGCCATGTTGGATCGCATGGCAGTGGTCTTGCATAAGAGTGTATGTGGTCAGGAAGCATCTTGAACTTGGGCTTGCATGGACAGGTTCGGGCAGCAATATACAAGGCGAGTAGCAACGCAGGCAGAGGAGCGTGGATGAGAAATATTGTCATGATTGCTTGGACTCCACGAGGATTGGTGTTGAACTGGGCATGTTCCATAATATCAACACTCGATCGGCGAAAGGATCTGACGAACAAAACTTTGGCAATGGGCTTTTTCTTTGATGATGCATATTTTTCATACATTAGTGAAATTTGTATGAGAAATAATTAACAAGAAAATAAATTTATTATTTTGAGAAAATATATAATTTATATTAAAATTTAGTATTTTTACTCAAATAATTCAAGTCCAAATATGCATCATCAAATTTCCCCAGACTAAGAATTTTACTTGTCCCCAAGCAAACACATATGTGCTAGCAAAAATAAAAAAACAAAACCAAACAAATTGGTTATGCCAAACACGAGTAAGGTGTGAAATTATAAGTAGGGAAACTTTGAAAAATAAACTAAAAATTTTTAATAAACCATGACATAAAATTTTATAAATTTCACTAATACAAAAAAAAATCTTCCCAAGTTTTGGCAAAATTAAAAACTAAGTAATATGACAAATGAAAAGGGCATTGAATTGCTACTAAAATATAAGAGACATTTTATAATCACCTCAATATAAATCTAAATCCAAACTCCTACCAAAAAACTGACCCAATCTACTTTTTCACTCCCTATTAAAAATAAACCTAGGAAGCATTAATCAAGAGGACTTTCATTAGGAATAACTTTTAGGCATGAGTTTAATGTGCAGATATCAAAAGATAAACAAGATGGGTTAAGCACACTGAAACAAAGAGAAGAGAATTGCAAAAATATCTATGCTAGCAAAAAAATTATGACACCCCAACTAGTTTTTGAATTATAGAATTAAGGGTCAAAATACATTGTTCATAATCTTTTTTTTCAATCTTGATTTCATTCGATTTTCATTTTCATTTTTTTCATCTTTCACTCTATTATAGCCAAAGGATAACACATTAAAAGTCCACCATTTTCACGAAAAGAAAACACACAGTTCCAACATATAAAGCTCAAAATTTTAAGTGTGCAATATAGGATGGCTATTTGGCTTTGGTGAAAATAAGAGTGGCCCACAAAAGGAACGGGTAAAACACAAAGTATCTAATAACTGTTAAGATTTTATGGTTCAAAATGCAAAGGCTCAATTGAATCAAGAGGAGGCCTAAATCATTTTCAAGCTCCTAAGTCTATCTAAAGTAGAGCTTTGAAAAATTTAAAAGGTGCAAGTATTGTCTAAAAAATAAGGAAATTTGACTTTTCTTGAAAATTAAAATAATAAGCATCTAGATTTGTTCGCATCTACTACACTTAATATAAATCAACATTACTATGATTTATAAAAAATAAGGGATGATAGACTTTATATAACTGAAAACATAAAAAAGGAAAGACATGAAAAATTGTAAAATTGGAATTGATTTTTCAAACATAACACGCTACTCTAATTAGAAACATTACACGAGTCAACATATTAGTCGTGAAATAGCCAAAATGAAAATTAGAAAAATTTATCTAGCAAAACAAATAAATGAATGACTAGAAACAAGAAAACACCAAGTCATGGGTACTTAAGACTAAGCAAAAATTAACTCAAATACTAAAGGTTTTTCATGTTTACTCATTTTTTAACTTTTGGATATTATCTTTTTAAAGGTTTTTATAGAAAATACTTAACATAATAATAAGCATAAAACTTAAACCTATGAATTTTTTTCATTAATTCTTGGACTTGCCGAGGTCTGACCTATGAGGGATTCAGAATGGTACAAGGCAGTATGATGGGGTGAAATTCCAAATGGTCGTTTCCAAAAAATTAGATTCTTGATATTCAGAAAAATTTTGTTGAACTTTTTACTGGTTCTAAAAGAAAAGAAAATTTAAGAAAAAAATAAAATATATTTAAGATTTTTCGGATTTTTGAATTTTTTGTCAAATTTTATAATTTTGTTGGAAAATTTAAAATATTTTAAATGAAAGTGAAAACTCTCTCATTCTTAAAATTCAATATTTTCCCTAATGTTCAAAATTAAGTATGAAGAAAAAATGAGCAAGAAAAAAATATTATCAAAGTGTGACATAAATGAAAAATAAAGTGCAAAGTTTAAAAAAAAGGAAAAAGAGCACATCCATGATTTGGAGATGGGCTAACCGCACGAAAACCTGTAGAATAAGTTAGAACAAAAACAAACATAAGAAAACAAAATAAAAGAAAATGTTTTTATATATTTTTGAAGTTTTATAATATTTTTGGATTCTTTAAGCAAAATGTTTTATTCAATTTTTATTATACTAAAAGAAGAAAATAGATCATTTTTTGTGACTTCCTTAATCTTCGACATCCCATGGTCTACCTAGTGAAGGAATCAAAATGTACGAGGAGATGCAATGGGATGACACCTCAAATCTTCCTTTCCAATAATTTAGTTACAACTTAAAAAAAATAGAGGGGGAAAAAGAAAATAAAAGAAAAAAGTAATAGCACTCTCTTTTTTTCAAAATATCGACAAAAATAATCTCGTCAACGGTGCCAAAAACCTTATAGAGAAAATTTGTGTTCTGTAAACTATACTTGACTAAGGTAAGTGTACCTATCAAACTATAGCTTAGGTTATTAAGAATATTCGGGACATATTAAAACTCGGGTCTGTCGAATATTTCTACTTTGAGAAAATAACAATTATTTTACCAATATTAACTTAAGAGAAATTTATAATTAAACTAAAATATGAAATAAGAAAACTTAACTTGATCAAAACGAACTTCGAATGAAAGCTTGGCCATGCCTCTTGATCTGCTGGACACGCCCTCCCTATCATGCCCATAACACACGGGTGTAATTAATCAGACATAGTAATGATCTGGTGCACTAGAAGACATCATGGTGCGTGAGACTGGACACGCCACCCCGATCATGGCCGTGACCAGGGCATGTCAAAATTAAAGTTCTCCAAAATTCCTTCAAAATGTGCCAAATAGACCTCAAAAGCTTAAGTTTGATATATACAGTCCAAATTATCCTTAATTGTAAAAAGAAAATAATCAAAAGCTATTTAAACAAAAAATAACTATAACAACACTAAATTTTAAAATAAAATAATATAAAAATAACATTAAAATTAGATTTATCAAATACCTCATACTTACTCATTTGCTAGTCCTGAGCAAACAACCTTCCATAGGGAGAAGAGGAATTTTTAAAACTATAAAAGAGCAATGAATCTGAGGAGTAAAATGTTAAGTCTCATGCCTATGTGAGTAGAGAGATTAGTAGAAAAACTTATTCAACATATATATTAGTCAATAGTGTTCAAAAGTACGTTTCAATTTATTATTGCCACTTTTGAAAAAAAAATTGTAAATCCCCAAATTATTATTAGAGTGAGAGAGTAGCATATTTTACTAAGATTGACATTACACCATATTAAAAATCGGGGTATCCTCCAAAGAAATCCATTAATGACGATCTCCATAGGCTTGCCCTTTTACATTCTCCCATGACACCAGTCTAACTTAAAAACACAAATAACTAGGACTTAGCTAGGTTGAAATGCATGTAGTCTTAGGTTAAAGGTACAAATAATCAAAGATAAACTTGAAGGCTAGACACACCTAAAACAAGAGTGAGCACAAATAAAACAACAGCAACTCCTTATTTTTAAGCACATAACCAACTTGTGGAACATTTGTTTCACATTTTCCCCTTTTTTCAAAGTAAATCCGATGTTTTTCGTCCTTTTTTTCTTGTGAAATTTCTTTTCCTTATATTTATTTTCACGAATTAGAGAAAAAAATAACGAAAATAAACACCATACTCACAAAGAGTTCCAAATCATACACAATGGGAAATAACTTTTTTTGAGCTCGGGTTTAGGTGTGTGATTACGATGCTTTTTGGCTTTAGTGAAATTTTGGTAGAGTTTAGTTAGCAAAGGTAAATGTTAGGTGCAGGTACAAATGCTCAAACGGGTCAACAGAAACGCCTAACTCATTTTCATGCTAATGAGCTTAACTTATGCAAAAGTCTTGAGAATATCTTCGGGCATGTTCTAAACACCGAGAAAGTAATACCTTTCATCTTAACTTGGGTAATATCGCAGTAGCAAACTTCTACATATTGAACTAAAATATTTTTAGATTATACTGGTTTCAAGTTAAAATAGAAATAAACTATGTCGACGTAATTAGAAAAATATAAATCTAAAAATATGCTGAATAATTAATTCTACTAACATGTGCACTTGACTAGAAACACAGCATGACCAACAGTTTTGCTCTAAAATTCAAAATCTCTTATAGCTTAGAAATTTTCTAAATACTATGAAAAAGGTGAATTTACAAAGAATTTTGTGAAAAAAGTAGATATAGAAATATAAGATTTCCTTAATAAGATTTTGAGTAAAATAAAAAAATAGATTTTAAAAAATTATTTTTTTAAAAAACTCTTTTTTTAAAAAATAAAAAATAGATGTTTGATACCACCCATACTTAAAATGAAACATTGCCCTCAATGTTTTGTAAAAAAGAAATGAAAAGTATAGGAAGAAGAAGAGACTTTCCTGAGAAAAAGAGTCAAGTCACAACAAGTAAAACTGAAAGAAATGACCTAAACAAAACAAATAATAATATTGATATTAATTTTTTCATCAAAAATAAAAAGTGATGCAGATACATAATGTTTATAAAAGCTGATACAACAAAAAATAAAACCAGAGGGGCCCCAAGATCTAGCTCTCAGAATCACTATCATCAACATTGCCTGCAAATAATCACGCAACACTTTTAACTCACGCGATAAGTGATCCATAGAAGTACTGTGTCGCCGATCTGATGTCTCGAGCCATCGATCAAAGTTGGTTCTCAATTAAACAAGTTGCGCACCAAGACTCATATACTCTGGGTCCCTAGAAGTGGAGGGACCGGCTACTGAAAGAGAAGACTGAGGAGGAGGAGGGCTGTTGAGGTTGCCGTTGAAGGAAAGGTTGAAATTATCCTCCCAGGACTGCATGGATAACCTCAAATGCAACACCACCCCGACATGCCGAGCCAAGAGCTTGGAGGTTTGCGAGACAAAGCGGAAGAGGCATCTGAATACAATGCATTCATGGAAGCACGTCCCAAACCCCTATTCATTTGGAAAGGCAAGTAATGAGATTTCTAATGTTAACTATCCCTAGACGAATGTTTTCGGCTTGATGCGAGATAAATAATGCGACCTCCATACTGAGGTTGAGCAGGGCTCCATTTACCATACTGTAAAGATAGAGAAGGTCATGAAAAGTTACTACACCATGACTGTCGCCGCAGCCTATGAGAGAGAAAGAAAGAACATTATGTAGAATATGTAGAGCGTGGGAGATGAGGTGGCTTTTCTTGGAATTCTTCGGAGTGTAAGGCACGATATCATTGTCGGTATCTAACCAAAACTGGAGAAGGATAAATAGCGGTGGAAGCCGGAGTGTAACTCTGAGTAAGCATGAGATTGCGTAAAAGGCTCATCCAAGAAACCCATTATGACATTGAGCGGTCGGATGGAGATCTCGTGCTCGAAGCTGCTAATCCTTAATTTGATGAAATTGTCGAGATGGCCCACTTGAAACTCGAATGAAGAAAGTAACTCCAATATGAGTTCCAAGAAAGTAGGCTTGGAGATTGCGAAGAAAGCATCCCACCCGGGAGTGGAGAGAAACCCACGAACTAGTTCTGCCATACCGACGGTGGCAAGGACTCCCTATTCAAAAATTTGAAAGACCCCAAACATTTTCCCGCTTAGCCAATGGCTATGGGATTATTGCATAGGATTGTTCAAAGTGAGCATTGAATTCCTAGCATCTGGGTTATCAGGATGCTCAGATGACAAGGTTGAGGATCTTGGGCAGTGTGGAGGCATAATGTCACAAATCTTGAAGAAATTTGAGGGATAGAATAGGGATAAAAGCTGAAGGAAGAATGGTGAAGAAAAAGGGGAAAATAAAGCTATTTATTGAAATTTAAGGCGAGACACGCCCCCTAGTCATGCCCGTCACTTGTGGGCATGTAACTTTAAAGCGGTGGTTAGGCGACTATTGGGATTCTGGCCCAATTCAAACATTTGCGCGACAAGTCATTTGTCACGCCCGTGACTCTGACGCTTGCAGAATATTAAATGGTGCCCAGCTCGCGCCCTACGGGACACACCCGTGACACCCTGGCATGCCAAAAAGACGATTTGAGGGTTTTTAAGAAAAAATCCAGGCCTGACATGCCCGTGATAATGGCGTGCAAAAATAAACTGATTTTTTAATGTTTTTAATTTTAAAATTGAGAAAGAAACTCTAGAATCAAATATGAAAGAATATTTTTGAAAAATAAATGATTGGTTACCGACTTTTTACACGAAAGGAGGTTAGGATATTGGTTTTTCCCATCCTTCAAATTGCTATCCTGAATCTATAACAACCTAAAAGAATATGAAATATCAAAATAAGATAAAAAATGAGTACCTCCCAAGAGTGCTTTGGTTATAGTTGGTGAGCTCGACTATCATGGTGAACCAATGGTAGTGGAGTATGAAGAATGATGTCCTCCCTATTTTCATTGACATTATCTTCAGTGAAATATATTTATAACCTACGTCCATTTACCTTGAACTCGCCATTTTATGGGTTGGAGATCAGGACAGTGTCGTACGGACAAACCTTTTTGACCACAAAAGTCCCGGACCAACAGGATTTAAGTTTTTCTGAAAAAGGCGTAAGCGTGAATTGTAAAGGACTTGGTCTCCGGGCGTAAAATCATTAGGGTGCTTATTCCTTCTATCAAGATAAATTTTTTTACGTTTACTATATAACTTGTACTCTCATAGACAAAGGAACGCCACCCTGTTGGGTCCATTGTTCCCAATGTCCCTGATTTGTAAGAATTCATACAGTTCAATGTCACACACATCAACTGTATTTGATGTGCATTTGAGTTCTTGAGTGCAGGTTAGACCATTTCATATTGATTGGAATGTGGACACAAGAAGTGGTTGCTAGACACAACACAAAAATCGACTAAGTCCACAGGCATTGTATGGAGCAAGCTCGCCCAACGCCAGAGGTATGGGTTCAATATTGTCTAGTAGAAATCTGCCTATGTACAAAAGCATTAAGTGTAGTCTACTCACTCAACGACATATAACATATAACGTTGAGACTATTTCAGCCTAACTAAAAGATAGCCAAAAAAGATGGCTAAGTACAAAAGCGTTGAGTGTAGTCTACTCACTCAACTCCATACAAGAAAATTTTGTGAGTCTGGCTGAGTCAGTCTAAGCCTATAATAAATGGGTAAAATGTGGCTAAGTCCACAAGCATTGAGTGTGTTCTACTCACTCAACACCATACAACTAAAGCATTGAGTGTTGCTATGCCAGTCAACTCCACATGAATATTGAGCAAATATTTGACTAAGTCCACAGGCGTTGAGTGTAGCTTACTCACTCAACGCCAGATATCTAAAAAATTCTATTAAGTAGTTTGGCGTTGAGTGGAGCTTACTCACCCAACGCCAAGGAAAAAGGCATTGAGTTTAGCTTACTCTCTCAATGCCAAATAACAGAAATTTTGTTAAGTATTTTGGCGTTGATTGGAGCTTACTCTCTCAACACCAAGGCAAAAGGCATTGAGTGTAGCTTACTCTCTCAACGTCAGATAACATAAATTCTATTAAGTAGTTTGGCAATGAGTGAAGCTTACTCACTCAACACCAAGGCACAAAATCTTATGCTAAGGCAAAAAGCATTGAGTGAGGCAAGCTCTCTCAATACCCTCGACGGTCTCAAAGCCTTGAAGAAGAATTTTAGCTAAGTACAAATGCGTGGTTAGCTTGGCTTTGGTCAAGCTCAGATTCGTCGACTTGAGCTCAACGATCGTCGAACTGAGCCTAGTGTTCGTCGAACTGAGTATAACAAAATGTCGAGCTAAGTCTACAGTTCATCGAACTGACTTTATGATTTCGTCGAGCTCAGCTTCGTCGAACTGAACTCAGCGTTCGTCGAACTGAGCCTGCAGTTCGTCAAACTGCTTTTTATGCTCTTGTCGAGCTAAGCTTGTCATTCGTTGAACGGAGCTCAGAGTTCGTCGAGCTCAATACCTAGACAAACAGAATTTTATCTAAGTATTGTGGCGTTGAGTGATTCCTACTCACTCAAAGCCTTTGGTACTGATGATTGAATTTTGGCTAAGTCCACAGATGCTGATTCATGCTGACGTCAGCAAACTCAAAAGTCAACCAAAATTCAAATGTTGTGAAAATACTACCAGAGACGATGGCGGGCTAGCTTTTGCAATCTTCTACAATTATCAAGGATTATTTCATCATTAAGTCCTGGGGCCCACTCACAGTAAAGAGCCGTTCAATCGGGAATGAATGGAAAGAGTTGGCTGATTGGCTAAATTTAGGCCATCAATCCTGGTGGTGGGACTCACTACTCAATCAGCCAGAGATATAAAGAATCAGATCATCAAATCAAGAAGAGATTTTCCTTGTCTAGGCTTTCTGAAAAAAAATAAATAGTGCGACCGAACTTCATCTTCTTGCTCGCCATTTTTTGTCGAGCTTGGAGAAGTTGTTCTGCACAGAGAACCTTGCTGGGAAAGACATAGCTGAAGCAATACCCATCTGCATCAGCAAGATCAGAAGCTGTTCTGAAGCTAGCATATCTATAAGTTCTGCAGGGAAAAAGGATGATGTTCGAAGAAAGACTCTACTGTCTACATATTGTCTTCAACATCAATATCTTGGATCTGATATCTCCTATGTCCAAGAAGAAGGAGACATAGAGCTTGATTTGGTATCTTAACATCTCATTCTTTACCTCTATTTTCTGTAAAGATTCTTAGTGAAACAGGAGTTGTAAGCCTATTCTATAAAGGCTGAGGTCTTAGTGACCTGTGTGTTTGGCTTTGTGCCTGGTGATATGTCTTTGTGACCTGGGTTGGTTTAGTGCCTAAGTTGTTGTTCTGTGTGACCTATGTGGTCCTACGGGATAGTTGTTGTAAGATGTTAAAAGCCTGAGTTCGGGAGGGAGAGCCAAATCTAACACACTGATAGATAAGAACAAAGGGACAATGGATGTACCCAAGATTGGGAACCACTATAAATCTATTGTGTCGTTTGTGAATGTTCTTAAAAGCTGATCTAATCTAATCAACAGACATAGCAATCTAATAAACAGATTAGAAAACTAAAACAGAGAAAAAAACCTATTCACCCCCCCCTCTAGGTGTAAAGCTAGCCTTGAAAACAAGACTTTCATGTGGTATCAGAGGGAGGTTGCTCTTTAAAGGCTTAAAAGCCTGAGTAGATCTCCTAGGTTAGCTAGAAGTCTGTTTCCATTGCTTCGGGAATGACCAATAGGGAGCTGAGTGCTATGAGACTTCCAATCTTTAGGAAGGAAGATTTTGGTATCTGGAAAGCAAGGGTGAGGTAGTTCATGGAAGCTGTTGACCCTAAGATGTATATTACAGTTGAAGAAGGACCTTTCATCCCTATGAAGGTCTCAATATTGGATGCCAATTACAAGACCCCAAAACATATGATGAGATGACCAAGGATAAGTTGGACCTGGCCTTAATAGATAAGAAGGCAAGGAATATTATTACGAGTGTTGTTGATGACTCTACACTACAGAATCTGATCCATTGCAAAACAACAAAGGAAATGTGGGAAACTCTTGTGATTTACATAGAAGGGACGGATGAAGTTAGAGATGATAGGAAGTCCATGCTCAACCAAGAGTATGAGGTTTTCATGCAATCCAAGTGGGACAACATAACCATCTGTTATGAGAAGTTCTTCAGGGTTGTGAATGAGCTGAAAAATTATGGAAGAGTTTTCTGTCACTATGAACTAAATGATAAGTTCCTTAAATCTCTCTCTAGAGAGTGGGACACAAATATTTGTGCCATAAGAGAAGTGGCAAAGCTGTGTGAAACAGCTCCTCACACCATTTTTGGAAAGTTGCTTTCATATGAGATGTAGTTGGCTTCCAGGAAAGATGAGGAGAACAACAATAAGCCTAAGACAAGGGACAAGTCTATGACATTCAAGGCTGAAGGCTCTAGCAGAAGTAGAAGGAAGTCTCCCTCTCCAACAAGGAGAGATGCTGAATCTGAGTCTAGAAAATTAGAGGAAAGCACATCAAAATGCCAATGGGCTGATGAAGATTTGCTATCTTCACCAGGCAATTCCAAAAGTTCCTGAAGAAGAAGCACTAGAGAGGAAGGCCTTCCTCCTCCTCTCATCCTAAGGATGACTACTACAAGGGCAGGAGAAAATCCTCTAAGGAGGACAGGTATGTTTCCAAATCTGGCAAACACGTTTCCTCTAACATGACTTGCTATCATTGCAGAAAACCTGGGCATGTGATAACCGACAGCCCAGTCAAAAGGAAGGAACATGGTGAGAAAATGGATCACCAGCAAAAACGCAAGAAGGAGAAATCCCTCTTTGCTAAAAAGCAAAAGAGCTGGACTGACTCCTCCTCATCAGAGTCAGAAGAAGAAGAAGCCTACATTGGGTTGTACTCTACTGAAGAAGGAGCTATTGAAGCAGACTGCATCAAAAGGATGGCTGCTTTAGAAGAAGAAGCTGAGGAGGTGCATCCTACTATCAGGATTGAAGACAAGGCCCCTCTATCAAAATCAGATGGTGATTCAAAGGTGGATTCTGAAGAAGACGGCTGCTGCCTTGGGCTAATGTCCAGGTCAGATAAAGAAATCAACCATGATTAGCCTGGTCTAAGAAGGTAAATTCTGTCACTAGCTCTACATGTTCAGATTATGAATTTGCTCCAGTTTCCTTTGCATCTGCATTAAGTGATGATAATGGCCCAGGATCTGAGAGAGACATCAATCAATTGAATGATAATTATGGTGCACTTCTTCAAGCTTTTAAGAAGAGCAAGCTCCTGGCCAAATAGCAGGCTCAAGAAATTGCCTCTTTAAAGCTTGCTGCTTTAGATTCAGCAAAATTGCTAGATCTGAAGACTCAAGAAGTCAGCAAACTGAAAGATGTTACAATCCTTCAAATGAGCATCATAACCTTCAAGAACAACCATATCAGGAATCTTAAGGGAAGGCTCCAAAAGGAGAGGGAACTAGTGGCTAGCTACTCCAAGCCTAGCACAATATTGCCCTTGATAGACTCATTCTCCCCACAAAAGGGGAAGAAAGGGTTGGGATTCAAGGGAAAGACAAGAGCTGCTAATCCTAAGGGATAGGGCAATGCTCAAGTGGAGCCACTAGCCTCTAAGGCTCCAGTTAAGTTTAATAAAGTTCAGTTTCCTTCAAACAGACATGACCATGAGAGTATATATGGTCACTGGAATCATGCCAAACCATCTTGTGTGAACAAAGATGTTCCACAAAATGGCGGATTTTATAGCAAATGTGCTAATGCCCATGAGAAAATACAAATGGCCCATCGTGGACCATTTGTGTTTGGTGCTACAGCCCCTTCAATCAAGGGTAAAGCTACAGCCTGTTCTCAAATTCCTCCATCCCACACTAAAACAAAGGGCAAGGCTGTGAGTAGACAAGACCAGGGCATCTATGACGCCATCAAGAGTATACTGTCTGAAAAGAAATTTGCTGCTAGAAGGGCTCAAGATATACCAAGAACTTCTACTGCCAGACCCACCACTTGTTAGATTGGGGATGGGAAACCATGGAACATGACTGCTGCTACTCCTTCTAGACCTAGAGCTGATGTTAACACAGCCACTAGACCTGCTCCAAAAAGAATGTACAACATCCATTATTGTTGGTGTTATGGCAAGTTAGGCCACTTTATTGTTGATTGCTGGCACAATCATAGTGTGCAGAGTGTAAATGTCATCTTGCCTGTCAAAAAAGCTGCAGGAAGACTGAATTATTTTCAGCCTAACATACACCAAGGACCAAATACAAATTGGGGTCCTAAGGTTAACTGATTTGTGTTTTGCAGTATAGTCCAAGTGCTCATACCCTATATGGTACTTGGATAGTGGATGTTCCAGGCACGTGACTGGAACAAGGAGCATGCTGAAGGATTATGTTCCTGTAAAGAATGGACCAAATATGAACTTTGGTGGGTCAGAAAAAGGGGTGACTAGAGGTTATGGTAAGATCTCTAATGGAATAGTCACTATCACTAGAGTAAACTATTTGGAAGGGTTATAACACAACCTGATAAGCATTAGCCAACTCTGTGATCTTGGCTATGATATAGTATTGCACAAGGATGAGTGTCAAATCAGGAGGTTAAGTGACCAAGAGGTCATCTTAATAGACACTAAGAGTGCAAATGTGTACTATTTAGATTTTCTATGCTCTAGCAAAGACTCACATGTATGTCTAATTGTAGGTGAGAAAGCCTCTTCATGTGTCCAGTGGCACAAGAGGCTAGCCCATCTAAATTATCGGACCATAGTCATGCTATTCAGTAAAGAGCTGGTTAGGAATGGGCCTAAGTCTATATGCACTAAGGAGGGCATCTGCTCTACATGCCAAAAGGGAAAAGAGACTAAGACCTCCTTCAAGAGGAATGGCTCCAAAGATTCAGTGAGGTCCTTATACCTCTTGCATATGGATCTGTTTGGTCCTATGCCAATTCAAAGTCTAGGTAGGAAAGTATACACCCTTGTGGTTGTTGATGACTTTTCCAGATTTGCCTGGGTGTTCTTCCTAAGAAAGAAATCTAAAACCCCTGATGTCTTTCAGACATTTGTCAAGCAAAATCAGAATGAATTCAACAGCACTGTGGTCAAAATCAGAAGTGACCATGGGACTGAGTTTAAATCTGAGTGCATGACACGGTTCTGTGAAAAGCAAGGGATTCATCAAGAATTTTCCTCTCCTAGAACACCCTAGCAAAATGGAATTGCTGAGAGGAAAAAAGACTCTCATAGAGGCTGGTAGAACCTTATTAAGTGACTCATCCCTCCCAGAATACTTCTGGGCTGAGGTAGTTAACACTGCACTCTCTGTTCTTAATAGAGCTTCTATGACCAAGAGCCACAAGAAGACTCCCTATGAGATCTTGAAGGGCAGAAAACTAAACCTGAGCTATTTTAGGATCTTTGGTTGCAAGTGTTATGTGCTCAACAATGGAAAAGTCCATTTAACTAAGTTTGTTGCAAAGTCCCATGAAGGGATCTTTGCTGGGTATAACACTCATAGTAAGGCATATAGAATTTACAACTTAACTAACCAAGTTGTAGAAGAGTCAATGCATGTTGTTTTTGATGAATCTAACATTGTTAACTGTGAGCTGCTAAGCTCCTCCTCTTCTAGTATTACAAGAATAGAGCAGATGATGGACAAGATGACCATCAAGGAGGCTACCACCACAGTCCCGAAAAATGATTATGGACTGCCTATTCCAAGATAAGGGGAAGACATACCTGAAGAAAATGAAGACCAACTAACTGAAAACCCTGAAAATCAGCAAGCTGCAGCTAGATTGCCTCCATCTACCAGGCATCTAAGGGAACATCCAGTTCACCAAATCAGTGGTGATGCACATCATGGGGTCCATACCAGAAGCATTGCACTCCACACAAGAACACTTCCATCCATTAGCTTTCCGTCCACTTGCCCAACCGAAGTTTGGCATCGCGGCCGAAACACTCACTTCACCTTGCGAAGCGGTGCCTTCGACCCGCATAGCTTTTATTAGTTTTTTAGATCAAACAACCACAATCTATCAAGTCCCCTTTTTACTCTTTTTCTAAGTATAACCCTCATAACAATATTTTCTTAATTTTTGTCGCTCTATGCTAATTGCATTCCTCAAGAGACCGAAACTCTGGGATTTATTCCCAAACTTTATTACTTGTGCGACCGGTGTGCTTGCCGATTTACACGCATCAGTGACACGGGCGTGAATCCGAGCTTATTGAGCTTTTCTCTTCAAAAATCACTTATTTCACTGGAATTTGACGGGTCACGCCCTGGTCACGGGCATGACCAACAGTACACGGACGTGACTTAACTTTGTTTTTGCAATTTTTCCGAAATTTTCTGAAACAATAAAATAAACTAAGTTAGTAAAATATTTACAAAATAGGAGCAATTTATTAAAGAAATATAAGTAAAAATTACGAAAATAAACTAAAACAACTTATTTATTGTACACAAAAATACGTATATTTACAATTCATTAGACGACAGCCAAAACACACACTTTGAGAACTTGACGTAGAGCTTATTTCTCCGCAGGGTATGCAATACCAACCATAAATGGTTTGCATGATATTCTTCAGATTGAGAATACACCAAGATATCATCAATAAAGACAATCACAAACAGGTCCAAGTACTCTCGAAACGTTCAGTACATTAGATCCATAAATACCGATGGTGTATTACATAGTCCAAACGGCATTACAGTGAACTCGTAATGACCGTAGCGTGTTCCAAATGCTGTCTTGGGAATGTCACCTTCCCGAATTCGCAACTGGTAGTAGCCCTATTTCAAATCAAGTTTTGAATATACTGTCGATCCCACAAGTTGATCAAACAAGTCATCTATCCGTAGAATCAGATATTTATTTTTCTCCATCAACTTGTTCAATTCATGATAATCAAAACACAATCAGAGGCTACCGTCCCTCTTTTTCAACAAAAGAACAGGTGCGCTCCAAGGTGATATATTTGGGCGTATATAACCTATTCCAACAACTCTTGCAGTTGAACTTTAGTTCGACCATTTCCTTTGGTGCTACTCGACATGGCGAACGGGCCATAGGTTTTGAACCTGCGACCAACTCAATCGCGAAATCAATCTCCCACTGTGGTGGTAATCCAGGAAGCTCTTTCGGAAACACATCAGCAAACTCCAACACAATCATAACATCACTCATACTGGCCTTTGGCTCAACAGCCTCAAAAAGTGTGAAGAATAACTCCGCACCTTTCCAAATTGCCTAAACCACATGAAGAGCAGACATCAACGTCTTGCTCGACTCTCTCATACCAGCAAACTTCGTTTCTCGTTCGATATTCTGCTCCAGTGTGACTTCCTTTGACTTGCAATCTATATAGGCACGCTGTTCCGAGAGCCAGTCCATACCAAAGATCACATCAAACTCCGATATCGGCAGCACCGATGCTTCCAATCTGAAATCCCGACTTCCTATTCGTACCTCCACAAAACAAGACCTATCCTCATACATTACACATCCATTTGGTAATAACACCTTCACGCTATCTACCATCATACGAATCAGTACACCGATCCATAACACGAAGTCCATAGATAGAAATGAATGAGAAGCACCAGTATCAAACAGTGCTCTCACCGAACAGTCTCAAATCAGGATAAAGCCTAATACAAACACATCATACACAAGCTACAAACAAGGTATGAAATAGCAAAAGCAGTAATCAAATATGTCACCGTGTACCTGTGACAACGTCACTTTGCTTAATGGCCTCCTACTGGCCAAGATTATACACTCGAGGTTGCGCATGGGATGTCGTGGACTCCACCACTGCCTTTCCATTTTCAGCATATGACGCTCATGTCTTCTTTTCAACCTTTTGGTGGACCACTCCGATAGTGACGGTCTATATACCCCACCCTACCACATATATAGCAGGTCTGAGACTCCTTCCTCGAAGTTGCTCCCGATGCAACAATTGAGGGAGCCTGTGTAGAAGACTTGAATCTCTTACCCCATTTCCCTTAGTACTTTGATTTCCCCGGGTGCGACACCTTAAACTCGGACTTTGTCACCGCCAAGTCCAATTTTCCTTACACCTGCTTCATATCCTTCTCCAACACACATGTTGTATCCACCAACTCCTGAAACCCTTGGTTCACCGAACTTGATAGTAGGAATCTCAACTCATCTCACAATCCTTCGTAGAACCGATTGGTTTTTCGATGTTCATCAGCGAAGATAGAGCCCGCATGGCATCCCAATCGCGTAAACTCATGTAAGTAGGTACCGACACTACTCTCTCCTTGAGTTATACGTTGGAACTCATTTTTCATAGTGATGCGTTGAGCCGCTGGCAAGTGTTTTTCCAAGAACAGTGGCAAAAACTCCTCAATCGAGACTTCTATTAGTTGTCTGCCCGCTAAGTGGTGTAACTCTATCTCATCCCACCATAGTCGAGCCTCTCCTTCCAACAAGAAGGTGGCCAAGGTGACCTTATTTTCCTCCGTCCTTATCGCCATCAATATTCACTTGACGTACGACAACCAATCTTCCGCCTGCGTTTGGGATCCCACACCCGTAAACATCGGAGGATTGAAGCTGATAAACTACTTTAACTGCCGTTTGGCTGCCCGAGTATCAACAGTCTCAACAGGTTATGGCATTACACCAGCCCGTTATGGAACCAAAGCTGGTTGCGCCTGCCTAGTAGGCTGTGCATGAATTATTGAAAACAACACCTCAACAACTAAGCATACTATTTCCGCAGAAGGAGGAGGTGTAGGCACCTCAGCTGGTGCCGCACTCTCATTAGAACGTTGGGGCTCAAATAGCCCAGCACTACAACGAGTCACCTATAGGTGGACAAGACACGCATTAGCGACCATACACAAGCAATAACAATAATATAGGAACCCGCAGGTTCCCTAAACAGGCGTATTTATATTCCTTAGTGGACATTCTTGAGCTCATTAATGTTATAGTGGGTCGTACTTACACGGCTTGCCACCCCACAAAAGAATTCGACCACGAATTCGGAAGGGAAAGACCGAGACAAGCTGATACCAAAATGTAACACCTCCATCTATTGCATGACATATAATAGAAGGTCCGACCGGGGCCCCATACCATATCCCACAAACAGGCGGTGAAGTTACTGGTTAATATCAGAGTTGCACATCCTAACTCAGAGCATTCTAGCGGAAGAATTTAAGTTGATTGAACTCAACTCATCTGAATGTCCACAATATATAAACCAAAATTTATATATATATATATCAACACGAATGAATTTTCTCCAAATACACAATAATTCTAGCCTTATGGCCTTACAGTTAAGCTTTATAACCATGACTTTCATACTTCGGCACGCAGGCCGGCCACACATGAAAATACTATCATATGGACTCCTTTGGCCTTCGAGGGCCAGCATAGCAGCAACAGCAGCAGCAACAATAAAGGATTCAACCCCCTATTTTCCGCTCGTCTCTCCTGCACCTGCACGGGACAATCCACCAGAATGGTGGCAAACAAGGCAACGGTCAGCGTTCAGCTGACCAATTTATAATGACCCTACCCCTTACCCGGGGCAGTGGTATTCCTTCCTTGCAGGCAGAGCATTTCACAAGCAGATATATATGACACAATGTGCACTCACGCACAATCAATATATCATAAATGTCGACCACATGGCCCAAGGCTCCGTGCACTCATGGCACATTCTTACTGTACCAGAAATACTCGTGTCCCACCGTTGTTCCTGGCACATTCTTGGTGTATAGGAAATACCAGGGTCCCACCGTAGTTCGAAGGAACATGCTTGGTGTACCAGAAATGCCAGGGTCCCACTACCATTCAGAGGCACATGTTTAGTGTACCGGAAATACAAGGTCCCACCGCCATTCGAAGGTCCAAAGCCTAACGGCAAACTTGAGCATTTCACTCCACGGCCCCCAGCCGGGGACTTTAGTCTTATTGTAATGACCCAGTATTTGGCCCGTAGCCCCCCATAGCATCGCTACCAGATGAAGCATAGGCGTAAGACTCTCATTATGTGTTTCTGCCGAATGCTAATAAATTGGGCCCTAATGACGGACCACCATAACATGGATATAGGTCAGCGCTTGCCCGTTGATCAAATCATTAGTTCAATGACTAAACTAACATGGGTCGGATTACCCTTGTCTGTTCGGCACGAAGCCTTTTCAAGAGCTCACAAAGCTCACAAATAGCCACACTGTCCCCGAAGGACTGGCTTCACAATCACAGGTTAGCTAGGAACCATTGCCAGCTACACTCACTCTAGCCCGGCTTTAGCGACAGAACTCACTTTCTATCCCTAGCCCTAACCTTATTTGGATCAACCATCCGGCAATCCCTGCAGCCATCTGCAGTACCAGAAACACTGGTCTTTTATAGCAGACAGCATAAGCACTTTGCGGGTATTTTCCTGGACTTTCACTCCAGTACTTCCTGCTACTATCCTTCATAGGAACAACCCACCGAATCCTCAAATATATTCATTTATACACGGAGTCTTCTCCGGTGTGCAAAATAAAACATCACCAATCCAGACCAACCTGTCCAGATGGGCTTCACACAGTATGCCTATTCCTTATTACACATTTCTGGATCTACATGCAAAACATCTTGGGGATATCCAAAATCAACTCAAGGGGAATCCCTCAACAATCCATCTTTTGGTAGGGGAAACCCATGCACATGCGAAATTAAGGACTTCACATGTCCAAGGAAGAAAGATCGTTACCCTTGATGATCGCTTTGGAGCCATGGTAAACTAGTCGAATGAAAAGCACCGCAACGACCTTGCTTCTAAAAATTTGGACTCGGCACGTGATTCGGTGCTCTGAAGCTCCACCGGCAGCCAGATTCCTCCTCCTTCTCCCATGTTCTCCCCACTCTCTCTACCTCCTTAGAAAGAGAGAGAGAAACCTTTGGTAATGAGAGAGTTTATCCTCAACTCAAAGCCTTATAATAGCAGGGAGATCTCAGGACCGTTGGATCCTATTTGAAAGGAATGGACGGCCACAAAAAGCCCTAAAAATCACTTTCCTAGGTTGAACACGGTCTGTGACATGCCATTGTCACAGGCTGTATACCTTAAGCTGCAAAGAAACCGACTTAACCAGACCAGGACATGGCCATGTGACACGCCCGTGTCACAGACCGTGTGCCAGACACGGCTTCAGACACGCATGTGTCCCGCCCGTGTTCATAAGTCCTCGCAGAACTGTCCAAGCACAGGGAAGTACATGGCCCGTGACACACCGTGTCATAGGCCGTATTCCCCACTCGAGGATCGTCGAGCGCATTTTGTCGATCTCACTCGAGAAAACATCGAGAGCATAGCAGAACAGGGCCCTAGACATGCCCTTATCATAGGCCGTGTATCCCACTCGAGGATCGTCGACTGCATTTCGTCGAGCTCAGTCGAGACCGCTGGTGGCCAGACCTTTCGCTAAAGAAAAGAGAGCAGCTGAACTAGCAATCCAACTAGACAAGTATACCTATCGAACTTTAGTAAGGGGACACGAGTGTCGTATTTAAACTCGGCAACTGTTGAGTAAACTTACTCACACGAAGGCTATTATTTTATCGACGAAAATCTTAGGGTTAAGGGGAAAATTAAACGCGCATAAAGAAAGTAAATAAAAAGAGCGCTGATTGCACTAAAAATAATGAGAACATAAAAGAAACGATTACACTGAAGGGTTGGAACGATGAAATAGAAATGCACTCGATCAAGAATCACCTCAGCAAGAGTCAATTAAAAACACGATAAAAAAAAACTAAGCTTGATAGGGTAAAGGTCCTTAACCGTGGAGGTTCCTAAATCTTGAACACGCTTCTCTCGAAGTCGTGCCCAACTGAGTTTACGAAGGTCCGACCGACTCTCGTCTAAATCAGAGGGCTAAAGCTCGCTTTACGCAGTGAACTCCACTATTGGATTTTACTCCAATCCGGGAGATTTGGACGTCTGCCTCTCTCGAGGGGTGCGTATAACTCCCTTTACTCTTGAGTGCTCACTTCAAACTATTGGCCTCTCGGGTACTCAAGAATGGAAGCAAAGGTGGAGAATATATAAAGATGATATATCTCCAACCAAAAATAAATCAAGAGTAATTCAAGGTTAAACCCTAAGAAAGAAAATGTAAGTTCAAAGCATCATATCTTAATCACTCGAACCTCGGATCATCAAGATCGAGTACAAGGAGGATTAGTTAGTCATAGTGAAGTGGAGGAGGGGGAATGAGTAGTAAAGCATAATAACACAAAGATAAGAAAGGAGCACTTTTATTAATAATAAAGAGAGCTACAACTTGAAATGGAAGAGTACAATTGCAATGAAAATTGAAATCCTATTCTAGACCTTCGACTAGCAACTAAAGCAATTACAAAGGATACTACAAAAGCTTAAACTAAAATAGAATTAGGAAAAAACTAAAATGAGAAAGAGAGAGAGAGAGAGAAAAAGCATGAAAACTTCAGAAAAGAATAGGGTAACACCTCCTTACACACTCTAGGACTCTCCTGGAAACAAGCGGGAGGGGCTGAATTTATAGAAATGCAAGAGGAGATGACACGGCAAACGACACGACCGTGATGGTGGCTGTGTCCCGTGCTGGTTAACTTCGGGCTCGGGTTCTGGCGGGAAATGATCATTATAATGTTGAATCAGCGGGCACGCCCATGCTGACATGGCCAACGACACGGCCGTGTTGGTGGCCGTGTCCTCTACGGTTGATGGGCTTGGACGGGGGGTGCAGTAATGGCGGGCTGCATGTATTGAGGAGGTGGTGACACGGCCGGCGATAAGGCCATGTCGGTGGCCGTGTCCTTCTCTGGAAAATCATCGGCTCCTGTTGACACGACCAACTGTTGACACGGCTAGCTGGACATGGCCAGAGATACGGCCGTGTTGTTGGTCGTGTACTGCACGGGATGAACTCTGGACTTTCCTCTGGTGGTTAATTCTTTGTGAAAAAGTGAGACGCCCCATGACACGGCCGTGTTGGTGTCCGTGTCAGGTCATTTTGGCTGAAAATTTAGAAAACCTGCAAAAGAGCACAAAAGCATTAGTGGCATAAATAAATACAACAGGAGGGGACATATAAGCTAATACGATAAGATTTGCACAATAAATAACTAAAAAACTCTAATATCTTAAATACAAAACAAACTATCAAATTCCACCAAGCTTAAGCTTTGCTTGTACCTATGAAAAAATATAAAAACTAGATAACCATAAAATAAGACTAATCAAAAAGTTCTAATTATGCCTACATAAGTACTATGCGAAATTCTAAGTAGGGAAAAGGTAAAACGTGAATCTAAAACAATTATTTAGGTACGGTTTAACTTTTATAAACTTTACTTAACGAAAATAAATCATCTAAAATTTTGATTAAATTCTTTAAATAGATTTAAGCAAAGCAACGAAAATGAAAAAATGCATTGAGTTGTTACTAGATCCAAGCAACGCATTATAATTATATCAATTAAATAACAAAAATCTAAGTTTAAATCCAAAAGTAATACTGATTTACATTTCTTTTTTCCTTAGTTATTTAATAAAATTCAAAAAGACGTGAATCAAAAGGACTTAATAGGACCGAAGTGTTTGTTTTAGGATTACGATTAGGAGTGGAATTCAAAGATAAATAGGGAGGCTTAAAACCACACTAAACCAAAACAAAGAGTTTTTAAAAAAATTTCATTTTGAACAAAATATTTTTCTTTCTTTTATTCTTTTCCATTTTTTTTTTCAAAATAAGGCCATAGATATTTTTATTTTCATTTTGAATTTGCCAAAAACAAACATTTCTTTTGAGCATACCTTTTTCAAAAACTTCTCCAAAAATATCACAAAATAACCTATCAAAATCATGAAAATTATTTATGTGACTCAAAAAGGCTAGTGTCATTAGATAGGTTGGAAATTTTGGCTTTGGTGAAAATGATATGAAAAGAGGAGCTACCAAAGGAAATTGGAAAAAAGGCTCAAAAGCGGCTAACTAGTGGTGAAAGTTTTTAGGTTGGTAGGAAAGCTTAAACAAAAACAAAAACGGCCTAAATCATTTTCACGCTTTTAAATTTATTCAAAACAAAGATTTGAAAAATTTCAAAAAGCAAGTCCTAGATAATAAAAGAAGATTGATAAAATTATCTTGAAAATAGAAATAATTGGTGACTTGGATCGTTCACTTCTACTACGCTATTCAAAAGTTGACCTTTCAAAAATTATCAAAAAATGAAAAGGAAAATAGTGGATGATGAATTTTTGAGAAAGTAAAGAAAATAAAGAACGAAAAACCATAATAGAAATGCGAGTTTTAGAAAAATATTTCACCTTAACATGCTATCATGAATTAGAAACACAATAAGACCAACATTTTACTTATGAAATATAATTAAAAAGATTGATTAGAAAAATTATAATTTGCTAAGTTGTTTATATCAGATTTTGAGAAAACCAAAACAAAAACAAGGTGTACTATTGAAATACCAAAATATCTAAATTATTAAAGTAAAAAAACAAAAAACATATTTTCTTTAAATTTTCAAATAATATCTTTTTTTGGATTTTTGGAACTATTTTCTTTTTTTTTTGGAATTTTAAGATATTCATTTTTTTTGGATTTTTGAAAAATATTCACAAAAAGCAAAAAAAATATTCACTAATAGCATAAAGAAGGAGGAAGTCCTCCCCTAAGCCTAAAATGGTCATTGTCCTTAATGTAGAAGGAGGTTAGAGAGAGAGAGAGAGAAAATTAAAGTATAGAATTGGAAAACAGGATTGAAAAGCAGGTACTTCCCCGGATTTATTTGCTGCGAAAGCTGAGTGATGCCGCTCCCCCATGCTTGCGCTTTGGATCTTCATGAAATGTCTTCTTTGGACTTCGCGATGGATTCAGCAGCGTTGGAGCAGGCGATCGCAGAAGCTTCAGCTTGACGGAGCCATCTGGGGCAAAAATTATAAAATAAAGAAAACAGAAAAAGATAACTTGGGTGGCCTCCCAAGAGCGCCCTTTGTTTAAAATGTCGTTTGAGCTCGATGCAACAAAATAATATTTTCCCAAAAATATTGTCTAAAACCAAGTTCAAAGAAATAGTTCAATGTTTTAATAAAAATAAAACAAAGTTTCAAACTAATCAAAAGTTAGATCATGAAGGATAGAGTTAATAGAGTTAGGACTTACATCATCACAGAAATACAGTTTAAGACGCTAACCATTCACTTTGAAATTACCCTTATCAGGGTGGGAAATAAAAACAGTACCATAAGGAAAAACTTCTAAAATAGTAAAGGGCGCAGACCAACGTGATTTTAATTTTCCAGTAAATAAACGTAAATGAGAATTATAAAGAAGAACCTGGTCGCCCAGCTTAAAGGTTTTTGGGTGCCTTAAGTGCTTATCGTGAAAGCGTTTCATCCGCTCTTTATAAAGTTTGTTATTTTCGTATGCATAAGAGAGCCACTCGTCGAGTTCGTTGAGTTGAAATTTTCTATGGTCGCCGACAGAGTGAGGATCGAAGTCTAAGAATCGCAAGGCCCAAAAAGCGCGGTGTTCTAATTCTACGGGCAAATGGTACGATTTTCCATAAACCAACCAATACAGCGTACATCCGAGGGCAGTTTTGTATATTGTTCGGTAGGCCCATAGAGCATCGTCTAATTTGGTTGACCAGTCTTTCCTAGATGTGGAAACAGTCTTTTCTAAAATTCTTTTTTTTCTCTATTCACTACTTCGACTTGTTCGTTAGTTTGGGGGTGGTAGGCGGTTGAAAGATTATGTGTAACGCTGTATTTAGTAAGGATTTTAGAAAACTGTGCGTTACAGAAATGAGAACCCCTATCGCTAATGATGGCGCGCGGCGTATCAAATCGAGAAAATAATTTTTTTTAAAACGTAACCACGACTCGGGCGTCGTTCGTAGGAAGAGCATGGGCTTCAAACCATCGCGAAACATAATCAATGACAACTAAAATATTGTTATTTCCTAAGCTAGAAGGAAGAGGGCCAACAAAATCAATTCCCCAGAGGTCAAAAATTTCGCACTCAAGGAAATAATTTTGTGGCATTTCATTTTTATTGGAAATGTTGCCCGACCGTTGGCAACTATCACACCTACTCACAAAGGCTTGCCCATCTTTAAACAGGCTAGGCCTGTAAAAACCCGGGCAAAGCAACTTTTGAGCGATGCGAGCAGCTTGATTGTGCCCAACAGTCGGACCTTCTTGCAAGTGTTTTAAAATATCTAATCCATATTCATAAGAAACACATCTCCTTATCACTTGGTCCGCACAGACTCTGAAAAGATGCAGGTGCTCCCAAAAATAGTTTTTCAACTCAGAAAAGAATTTCTTCTTTTGTTGAGAGGAGAACTCTTTTGGGAGTACACGAGCCACTAAGTAGTTGGCAATGTGTGCAAACCAAGGAGAAGGAGAAGTGCTAATTGAAAGCAGCTTCTCATCTAGAAAATAATCATTAAAAGATTTTTCATCTAGATTTTCAATAAAAGGATTATCTACGCGCGAGAGTTGGTCGGCGGCCAAATTCTCGGACCTTGCTTATCACGGATTTCTAAGTCAAACTCCAGGAGGAGTAAGACCCAGCTAATAAGGCGCAGCTTGGCATCCGTTTTGGCAAGAAGATATTTGAGGGCCGAGTGGTCCGTAAAAATGATAATTTTTGAAAGTGTAATATGAGTGCGGAATTTATCAAAAGCGAATACTACAGCTAGGAGCTTCTTCTCAGCTGTGGTGTAATTTTCCTGTGCAGATGTGAGCTTCTTACTTACAAAATAGATCGGGTGGAAGTTTTTAGATATGCGTTGAACTAATACAGCTCCCACCGGAAAACTACTCGCATCACACATTATCTCAAAGGGAAGGTCCCACACCGGAGCTATCATAATCGTGGCATTAATTAATTTTTCTTTTATTAAATTAAAAGCAGCTAGGCAAAGGTCATCAAAAATGAATGGGGCGTCTTTTTCTAAGAGATGGGTAAGGGGTTTTGTGATCTTGGAGAAGTCCTTTATGAAACGACGATAAAAGTCGGCATGTCCTAGGAAATTTCTTAAAGCTTTGATGTTCGTAGGCGGAAGCAGCTTCTCAATAACTTCTATCTTAGCAACGTCTACCTCAATACCTCTTGCAGAAATTTTATGACCCAAAACTAACCCTTCCCTCACCATAAAATGGCATTTTCCCAATTTAGGGCAAGGTTAGTTTCTTCACATCTTTCTAAGACTTTTTCGAGGTTTTCTAAACAACTATCAAATCTGTCACCGAACACGGAGAAATCATCCATGAATACCTCCATAATGCTTTCTACGTACTTGTCAAAGAGAGCGAGCATACATCGCTGGAATGTAGCTGGAGCATTGCACAATCCAAACGGCATCCTTCGGTAAGCGATGGTGCTGAAGGGACAAGTAAACGTAGTATTCTCCCGGTCCTCGGGAGAGATGGGGATTTGAAAATACCCCAAGAGACAATTGAGAAAACAATAAAAGCTATGGCCAGATAATCGTTCTAAAATCTGATCGATGAACGGCAAGGGAAAGTGATCCTTGCGGGTGGCGTCATTTAACTTATGATAATCTATACACATTCGCCACCCCGTCACCGTCCGTATCGGGATTAATTCATTATTCTCATTACTAACTACCGTTATCCCTCCATTCTTTGGTACTACCTGGACTGGGCTAACCCACTTACTATTAGATATATGATAGATAATTCCTGCATCTAATAATTTCATAACCTCGCCCTTAACTACTTCTTTCATGTTGGGATTTATGCGGCGCTGAAGTTGGACTGAATTACGCGAATTATCTTCCATTAAGATTTTGTGGGTGCAGAAAGATGGGCTTATGCCCTTGATATCAGATATCTGCCAAGCAATAGCTCGGCGATGTTTACGTAAAATTAAAAGAAGTTTATCATTTTGCCATCCGTAAGGTAGGCCGAAACTATTACTGGCAGCTTGGAGTCCTTTTCTAAGAAAGCGTATCTAAGATACTCGGGTAGTTTCAATTCTAGGGTAGGGAGGTCTTCATATGACGTTTTAGAAATCCGTTCTTTTTCAAAAACAATATTTTCATAGACTTTTTCTTTATATGAAAAATTGAAATGGGTGGGGTTAGCGGCCATGGCGGCTTCTTGCAGCGATTCAGTTGGAAGAGTAGAAGAGGAACAAAAATCAGAAAATTCTTTTTCAAATTCAGAGAGGCGATAGGAGGATCCATCACTTAGGTGTGGCGATTCAGTTGGAAGAGTAGAGGAAGAACAAAAATCAAAAATTCTTTTTCAAATTCAGAGAGGCGATAGGAGGATCCATCACTTAGGACATCTATGAAAAAACAGGAGTCATCATTTGCTAGGTTGTCCACTTCAAAGAGACCTACAGGTTTGTTTGGGCGGGACCTAGGAACATTCCACTGGTAGGTGTTCATGGCCATATCCTCGAAAAGCTCAAGAGCTGCCTCCGGGGTTTTGTGGTTTAAGGTACCACCAGAAGGTGCGTATATCATTTACTTTGTGCTTTGATTTAGCCCATTGTAAAAAGTTTGGACCTGCAACCATACAAGCAGCGTGTGATGTGGGCATCATCTTAATAGTTCTCTAAATCTTTCCCAGGTATCATATAAGGTTTCAGAGTCTATTTGTCCAAAGGCAGAAATATCGTTCCTAAGTTTTGCAGTTTAAGCTGGCGGAAAATACTTCGCCAAAACTTTTTTGTTAATTGAGTCCAGGTTGTGATGTTATTTTTAGGTAGAGTGTTCAGCCACTGCTTAGCCTTAGTTCTAAGGGAGAAAAGAAATAATCTTAGCCTAATAGCATCATTTGTGACACCATTTATCATGAAGGTGTCACAAATCTCAAGAAAGCTTGCTATATGTGCGTTCGGATCTTCATCTTGAAGTCCGTCAAATTGCACATACTGCTGCACCAATTGAATTATGCTAGGCTTCAGTTTGAAATTATTATTAGCTATTATAGGGCGAACTATGCTAGATTCTATACCCTCGAGATTCGGTCGTGCATAATAGGACATAGGCTTTTGCACGGCTTCATCCACGTGGGGCTCTTCCATTCTTAAAGTAGAAAATGACTCGGAATCCTCAACCGGTATTTGGAGAGTAGGGCCTTGAAATCGCGATCTTTTCCGAAGAGTACGCTCAATTTCGTGGTCCAAGTACAAAATAGCCGACAGACTCCCGCTGGTCATGCACTAAAAGAAGAGAAGATGAAGAAAGTGAAATAAAAAAAAACTAGAAAACGAGAGCTAATAAATTTTTTGAAATATAATTTTTTTAACATAATTTAACTCCCGAACTTCCCAAGGGCTACCCCGCAAAGGGTTCTCAAGGTACTAGACAAGATAGCGACACTTAAAACCGCTTTGCTCTTTTCGAGAGAGTTAGGTGGTGTAGAAAAATTGTGATGTGGGTTTTTATTAAGAGCGGTAATAATTTTTTTGATTTTAAAATTTTTTTAGAAGGAGGATGAGAAAGAGAAATGATAAAATTAATAGGTTCGTGTTTTCAATTTATCAGTGAAAGTAGCTCCCCGGCAACGATGCCAAAAACTTGGTGGCCCGGCGCTTCTCTTAAGAAATGAGAGCAGCCGAACTAGCAATCCAACTAGGTAAGTATACCTATCGAACTGTAGCAAGGGGACACGAGTGTCGTATTTAAATCCGGGAACTGTTGAGTAAACTTACTCACACGAATGCTATTATTTTATTGACAGAAATCTTAGGGTTAAGGGGAAGATTAAACGCGCTTAAAGAAAGGAAATAAAAAGAGAGCTGATTGCACTAAAAATAAAGAGAGCATAAAAGAAATGATTACACTGAAGGGTTGGAACGATGAAATAGAAATGCACACGATCAAGAATCACCTCGGCAAGAGTCGATTAAAAACACGATAAAAAAAACTAAGCTTGATATGGTAAAGGTCCTTGACCATGGAGGATCCTAAAGCTTGAACACGCTTTTCTCGAACTCGTGCCCAACTGAGTTTAGGAAGGTCCGACCGACTCTCGTCTAAATCAGAGGCCTAAAGCTCGCTTTACGTAGTGAACCCCACTATTGGATTTTACTCCAATCAGGGAGATTTGGATGTCTGCCTCTCTCGATGGGTGCATACAACTCCCTTTACACTTGAGTGCTCACTTCAAACTATCGACCTCTCGGCTAGCCAAGAATGAAAGCAAAGGTGGAGAATATATATCGATGATATATCTCCAACCCAAAATAAATCAAGAGTAATTCAAGGCTAAACCCTAAAAAGAAAGGTAAGTTCAAAGCATCATAACTTAATCACTCGAACCTCGGATCATCAAGATCGAGTACAAGTAGGATTAGTTATTCATAGTGAAGTGGAGGAGGGGGAATGAGTAGTAAAGCATGATAACACAAGGATAAGAAAGGAGCACTTTTATTAATAATAAAGAGAGCTACAACTTGAAATGGAAGAGTACAATTACAATGAAAATTGAAATCCTATTCTAGCCCTACCTTTAACAACTAAAGAAATTACAAAGGCTACTACAAAAGCTTAAACTAAACTAGAATTAGGAAAAAACAAAAATGAGAAAGAGAGAGAGAGAGAGAGAGAGAGAGAGAGAGAGAGAAAGCATGAAAAACTTCAGAAAACAAAAGGGCAGCACCTTCGTACACACTCTAGGACTCTCCTAGAAATAAGGGGGAGGGGCTGAATTTATAGAAATTCAAGAGGAGATGGCACGACCAACGACACGACTATGTTGGTGGTCGTGTCCCGTGCTGGTTGACTTCAGGCTCTGGTTCTGGCGGGAAATGATCATTGCAACATCGAATTGGCGGGCACGCCCACCCTGACAAGGACAACAACACGGCCATGTTGGTGGTCGTGTCCTCTGCGGTTAATGGGCTTTGACGGGGGGGGGGGGGGGGGGGGGGGCGCATTAATGGCGGTATGCATGCGTTGAGGAGGTGGCGACATGCCCGGCGACATGGCCATGTCAGTGGTCGTGTCCTTCTCTGGAAAATCATAGCCTCATGTTGACACGGCCAGCTTGACACGGCTAGAGACACGACCATTTTGTAGGTCGTGTCCTGCTCGGGATGAACTCTGGACTTTCCTTTGGTGGTTGATTCTTTGTGAAAAAGTGACACGCCCCATGATACGGCCGTGTTGGTGGTCGTGTCATGTCATTTTGGCTGAAAATTGAGAAAACCTGCAAAAGAGCACAAAAACATTAGTGGCATAAATAAATACAAGAGGAGGGGACATATGAGCTAATAAGACAAGATTTGCACAACAAATACCTAAACAAAACTCTAATAGCTTAAATACAAAACAAACTATCAACCGCCTAGCCAACACTCGAGCGCAGGACACAGCCATGCACACGCCCGTGTCCCCGGCCGTATACCTCACACAGAGTAGGACACGGCTTTGGGACATGCTTATGTCCCAAGCCGTGTTGCCGACTCTTCTCAGCCAAGTCACCACTGAGATTTGGGGAGTTAGATGTAGGCCTTGGAGGAGGCTGATTTGTAGGTACTTGGTTGGTGTACTGAGTTGTAGGAGTGGTGCATCACTCTTGGAGTAGGGCTGTGTGCCTGAAGCTGTAAGGCCAAAGAGCCTGAGTTATAGCCCATAGAAATAAGGCTGAGGTAGGTGATCAGTGGATCACTGAGCTGTAGGAGCTATATAGAGCTCTGAGGTAGGAACCCTTGTGGTTCTAAGTTTGGATTCTGTGAAGAAACTATGTTATAGGCTAAGGGCCTGAGATGTAAGCTCTGAGGAGCATTTTGGTGGAGTTTGTGCCTAGTCCAACAAATCAGTTGGATAGGTGGGAGGGAAAATGGATGTACCCAATTGGGGAACCACTATAAATCTTTGTGTTTGTTGTGTGCATGTTTTCTATTTTATTGCAGGTGCTAAGGACAAGCTATAGATAATATAAGTTAAAAATCAGAAAAAGAATTGATAAAAATTCTAAGACCTATTCACCCCCCCCCCCCCCCCCCGCCCTCAAGGTATTAGCAAACCTTGAGTTAAATAAGTTTCAATTCAAAAATATGCAGCAGAGTGTATCCCCTATCGAAACAGACTATCTCACCTACTATTGATAATATTTGTGTATGACTTGTTCAATATTTTGTTATTTTTGAATAAATTTTTGATTGCTTTTCTTACCCTGTATAATCCATCATAAACATATCCAAATAATTGCTTCTCATGGACATCAACAATACGTAGTAACCTTATGATAGGACCCGATATTTTTATCATTATCAAGCAAGAAGTCCAAAACTTGTTATCCAAAATAATTGAAGTTGGTTCTTTTCCTTTCACTATCTTAGCTAGCTTGGAATCAGAGTAGTATTTACTTGTTATCAAATCCTGTAAATCAAGCATATGATCATGCAGACTTTTTAATGTAATAAAAGTAGTTGCAAACTGAGTTGCTCCACGACGCACAATCTCATTCCATCCGTCTCTTTTTCTTAGCCAAGATAATAAGAAGATATGATTATACACAAGTATAGTTAATTTTAAAGCTTTAGTTGCAAGATCTTTGACATGACTCATAGAACAAATTTCCTTTAAAATAAGATTCAAGCAATTAGCGGCACATTGAGACCAATAAACATTAGCATACATCTCAAATAGCAAAGCACACACCTTTTTATAATTACCTGCATTATCAGTCAATATTTGAACAACATTGGTAACCCCAACCCATTCTGCTACTTTTGAAAATAGCTCGCACAATGTGTCTGCATCCTTCTTGATATCAGAAGCATCAATAGACTTTAAAATTGACAAACCATGAGGGTAATAAACTAATAAGAAGATATGATATCAGTCACTAAGAGGAAGCACAATCTCCTTTCATCCTTCTCTTTTTCTTAGCCATAACAATAAGAAGATATGATTATACATAAGTATAGTTAATTTTAAAGATTTAGTTGCAAGATCTTTGACATGACTCATTGAACAAATTTCCTTTAAAATAAGATTCAAGAAATGAGCGGCACATGAAGACCAATAAATAATAGCATACTTCTCATACAGAAAAGCGCCCGCCTTTTTATAATTAGCTGCATTATGAGTCCCTATTTAAACAAGATCGGTAACCCCAACCCATTCAGCTACTTCTGAAAATAGCTCATACAATGTATCTGCATTTTTATTGATATCATAAGCATAAACAGACTTCAAAAATGACAAACCATGAGGATAATAAACTAAAAAGTTTACTAATGATCTAATTCTTACATCAGTCCAACCATCAGCCATGATTGTGCACCCATTCTCCTTCCAACAATATGTGAGCTTCTACTAATAATTTACTTTCCTCCCTACAATCTCTTAATAGATTGGCTCTCATCATATAATATGTAGGAAAATTATATTCAAGGTCAACTGTAGTGATTGAATCAATAGTCTTTTGTGAATAAATTGAGTTTAATGCATTCATTGGTATGCAACTGTCATAAAACCATATAGCCACAACAATGTCAACACGATGTACAACTTGCTTTGATGCCAAAACACTTTTAATGGATGATTGCGATCTTGATGATGTTTTAGGAGCAAAATAATTATTTATTTCATCTATCCTCATTTTACTTTTATCTTGTGCAATAAGATTTTGAGATATAGATGTAGTAGATCCCTTCGCCTCTAAATTATATGATCATCATATATACTTATATTTTCTCTTGACTCTTGAATCTCTTGTTTTTTTCTGAAATACCTTTGAGGTTCTCTTGCATTTGATGGAGAACATCATGTGGAATCTTTTTACAAGCATCAATATTTTATTTAAAACCAACTAAATGTTGTTTCATTAGATTTATTCCTCCCCCACTATAAATTGTTCCACAATGTAAACACTTGTATTTTTTCAACTATCACCTTTTACTAAACTGAAGTGTTCCCATCCTAGATCATTTTTTTCACAAACTCATGACTAATATTTGTAGATTTTACTCCTTCCATATTAGTATATCTATTAAAAATGCATAGATAACATCATAAGTGAATAACACAATATTAATGGATATTGTAGACGCTTACAAACAATCTAGTGCAACATTATACAATATTATTAAATAGCAAACAAGATTATACATGTAAAAAAGTTATACCTCTCTTGATCCAAGAATAAAATTGCTGAAACTTCAAACTTCAAGTGAAATCCCTTGCAAGTTGCAACAAAAAAGAGAAATCCTGATGAAAAGATACTTTCTAGTTAGTCGTGTAATAATATTGTAACAAACTCTTTTGTGTTAGGCCTAATGCATCCATATGGGAATTTTATTGAATATGCTCACATAAATGACAGGATAATTAGACCAACAACTCAAGTTATATTTGGTCTTCTAAAGTCAAGTATATTACAATATCAATTAGAACATAAATTAAATTAGTACATATTGAATGACACACAATTAACCCACAATTTTATATCCATGATCGAAGTTTCCTATAGGGCAAAGCCCAAAATTTTTTTTACGTCCCCACATATGAGTATAGAATGTTCTCAATTGACTATGGCTTCATATGCACAATAAGATACAAGAGTTTACTCAACCACATACATCATTGTTGGAGCAAAATGTAATACTTCTTTGTTTTAGTGTTTGTACATTTTAGTTTTTTTAAATATCCTTGCCTCTTAAGTCATAACCATGACTCAGGGGAACAACTAATTTCCAAAAAAAGATCTTAAAAGATCCCCTGCCAAGACACTGTCTACAATTTTCATCCTAATGGAAATATGGTATCATTCAATCAATCGAGTTTGGAATCCCTCCTCACACAAAGAGTAACAGGGTGGTAATCACAATCAAAAGAGTAACTCTTTTGTGTTTACTCTTCGTGTTTTTTGTTTTTGAAAAAAATATAAATCTTTAACAGATAGATCGAGAGCTTAAGAGATGTTAAAAGATTTAAAAAACTTGAAATTCTTAAGAAAATATAGGAAGATGAAATGTAGAAGAAGATGAATTGTGGAAGAAGAATAACCGACCGAGTTGCAAGGAAGATCAATCAAGGGCAGTGGGGGTATGTACCGATCGCTGATTCTAGTCAGTAAAAAGTAGAAGAACTAAAATCTATTAATCGATTAACCCTAGATTATCTCTGTTTCCCCAAAGCTAGTGTCATTTTATTAAATCGGAGGGTCCACTATTCACCCGCCCGATTATGGGGAACCTGCTACGGTGTAACACCCCAAATTTTTAGAGAGTGTTAGTCTCGTGAAGCAATCAGGCGGTGATAGGTAGTTATCACTCGGCAAAAGCCTTTTTTCGTCAAATCCAGGTGTTGAGTGAAAAGCATTGAGATCGTTGAGTGCTAGCGTGCGGAGTTAGCTTTCTACTGCTCGGCGGTAGCTTGGGGTTGAGTGCATTGTGTAAGACCCCCTGTCATTACAAAGAAGGGTAATCGA
Source organism: Platanthera guangdongensis (assembly GCA_039583875.1). NCBI lineage: Eukaryota > Viridiplantae > Streptophyta > Magnoliopsida > Asparagales > Orchidaceae > Platanthera > Platanthera guangdongensis. Next base: position 64,258,743 of record CM077165.1, read on the forward strand.
TCTTATGCCCAGAACTGCCACCTTATGGTGACACTAACACACGGGCTAGTAGACACCGCAAGAGGCCGAATCTGCCGGCTAGTATGATCATTCAACCTGTTTGGACAATCGATAAAAGAAGTATAACAAGTAGTAAAATAGAACGAACAAGTCCACAGTCACACGTACAACATCATATTTATACAATATAAAGTACTAGAAACCACAATGAGTACAAAAAAGGGAAGGGATTATGCCCAGTACATGCCAATAAAATCAAATCTCTCTCTCACTACAACACTAAGAGAAAGCAGAATTTGTAACACTCATCATCACCTGATGCCGAGCTGTGGTAGTAGTAGTGCGCGGCAAATGCTCCTCAGGTCCTGCCACCTCGTCCTGCTGGTCTCGCTAGCACTCCATCTCCCTGAGCTCCTAAAATGATACTGTCACAACCGACGGTTAGTCATAAAGACTAAGCCATTATCATCCTCGCCTCACCCCCGTGAATCTTAGGCACTGTGCGCAGAGGTGGAAAGCAGAGGATAACAAAGCAGAGTAGAACAAGCATGCGACAACTACCCTAGCAGGTGTATATACAAAAGAACTATAACAATGAAGCAGCAACGTAAACAAAGTAAAGTACAGAGCAGTAAAAATAGTAAGGTGAACAACTATATTAAAAGTAACCTTAATTTATAAAAATTCCCATACAAACTTATAAATCAATGGGTTATTTTGCAAGGCTTATCGTATAAAGAGTCTCATTATAATTTATACGATAAGGGTAGTGGTTTAAATGCAATGATGACATGATTTGTTATATTATGTTGGTTTAATGCTATATTCATACAAGTACAACACACACACCTGACTCTATGTGCAGAGACCTTTAGTTCCCTGGTTATGGAAGCTAGCTTAACTCCCAGGAGCTTCAGTATTGGCCAACGGAGATAGTGGGTTGGGCCACTCCACTCCTAGGCGGTATTCACACTACCAGGCATATCCTTTACGTACGCCTCTGAAGGACACACCAGAGTCACCACGTATTCATGTTGGCAAATCCATCAGTCTTTTATTTGGCTAAGTGAGAACCACACTTGTCGAGTCAACGTATCGACATCGGTGCGAATGACTGTCTAGTGTCGACCACCCACCAGCTTTATGCACATGCAATTAAGATAAATATAAATCTCTGAGCCAGTGGCTCCTCGGACTAACCCGTCCGTCACAATTACTTTCTGAGCCACTGACTCCCCAGAATAACCAGTCCGCTACAACTACCTTTTCAGCCTTCGGCTTGCCGGGCTAACTTTCCCATTTCCACAACCACTGAGCCTACTGCTCGCAGGACAAAAACCCGTCATGCGTCCAAACTGTAATACCCCATCCGTCACATGGGATATAACAAAAGGTCCAGCAGGGGCCCCACGCCATATTCCACGACAGTCAGCGAAGTTACATATTAATACCAAACGAAATCTAACACAGAGCATTCTAGCAGAAGCTTTTAAATATGTTGGAAAAACCCATCACAGTACATGAATGTCCACTAAAGTCCAAAGCAGGAATGAAAGAACAAATACACATACAGTCTTGCCTTATGACCTTATAATATTTTCTTAAACAATAAGTGTTTTACAAACTTCTGCGAGCAGGTCGGTAATACATGAAAATAGTAAAAGTAAACACTTTGCTTTGGCCTTCAAGGGCCAGCACAGCATCAAGGGCTTTAGCGCGTTACTTGCCACTTGGCTCACATATTCCTATAAGACCAATCCACCAAATGGTGGCAAAACAAGGCAACTATCAGCTAAAGCTGACCAAATTATAATGATCCGCCCTTACTCAGGGTGGCCGAGCTCCTTCCCTGCAAATTATTAGCAAAACCAAACATATTAATGAAAGTGCAATTTAAGCACACTTCACCACAAGCATAGGCACGAACGACCACACACCTCGTGCTCTCAGGGCACATTCTCGGTGTCTGGACAAAAAGCCAGGAACCACCACCGTTCTCTAGACGGCAACAACATGTGCCTTTGGTAGTCTTTACGGCCTGCGCAAGGCCTAAGACCCGTAACTATGCCTGCGACAGGTAACACTACCCACGGACGTACCATATAGCTATTGGGTAGGTTCGTCCGTTTATCATTGCTCACATCACCGGGAAAAACTACCACGATGCGGATCGGCCTCCCTATTCTCATTCCTTCAATCAATACATAACCCTGTTATGATTTACGGGTGGTTCGCATCCCACCTGACTGGGCTCCCAGAGTTCATAGCCCCACATCACAGGCCCCAGGTCTACACGACACAGGCCATAAGCAAAGCTCCCAAGGAGCTACCGCCTGCAGTATTACTACTATCGCGTGGTATCTGGTAGAAATGCGATTCTGCCAAGTTTTTTGGGTGCTCCTTGGAGTTAGTCCCCAAGGTTCCCTACTGCAATCTACCGTGTAGAAACCCAAAAAATAAACATCACAGAGTCTTCTCCGGCCAATACAAGCATAATGAAAAACATCACCAATCCATACCAACCTGTCCATATGGGATTCACACACAATGCCTATGTTCGTACTTCGATTCTGAACTCTACATGCAAAAACTACGGGGATATACCGTATCTACTCAAAGGAAAACCTCACGCTCATCGCACACTTGCGGGAGAGGGATTCCTATACAAAATGAAGAGGACTTCGCATGTCCAAGTTTAGAATCGTTACCCTTTGCTCTCTCTTTGGGGCCATACCAGAGATCTAGACGGATGAACGCGATCGCAACGACCTTGCCTCCATAGATCCAGACTCGGCTTGCGAATCGGAACTTCAGAACCTCAATGACGGTGAGATTTCCCCTCCAGCGTCATTGCTCCACATACAGGAACTCAGGCCAACTCCAAAAACCAGAAGAAGGTGAAGTGAAAATTGCTAGACAGGCATATATACCATGCTAACGCCGCACGGTACCGCACAAACTCTCCAATCAAACGCCGGCACATGGCCATGTCATTTCGGGATCGCTACCGCCACGCGATAATATACTAACACCGCGCGATAAAGGACATCAGTTACGACATCACTAGCCTCTATCGCCACGCACTAACTTCTATCCCCGCGCGGTAAGATCCCGAGAACCATATCTATATAATTGACCCATCTATCGCCTGCGGTAACACTATCGCCGGGCTATAGCTCCCCGAGGGGTCTGCCAGATTAATTCCCCTGCTACCGCCGCTCGGTAACAACTTCCCTCCGTGGGGTAACATCTTTCTCGAGAGCTCGACGTTTTCTTGAGAACTCGATGCGCTCGACAAAATCCTGGAGTTATCGCCGCATGGTAACAGTTACTGCCGAGCAGTAATCCCCAGAGAAACATATTCTACCTTATGAAATTTGCGGCGTTACAAATCTCCCCCACTTAAAGAAAATTTGTCCCGAAATTTGATGTTACGGGAAAATATACAAAAAGTAAACAGTGTATGTGATTACCTAGAGTAATAGCTTAGGGAACTCCTCCCTCATAGTTTGATCGCGCTCCCAAGATAGCTCCTCTCAGCCATAGTTGTCCCAAAAGACCTTGGCCATTCTAATAGACATGTTCCACAGCTGCTTGGCCTCTACGTCCTCGATCCGAATGGGCTTGACCTTCGTGATCAACCCACTATAGATTGGTACTTGATTCATAGCAATCACTTGTGTAGGCTCTTGAATAGCCTTCCGCAGCACTTTGATGTGAAAAACATCATGCAAACTGCTCAACTCCAATGAAAGAGCCAAACGATAGGAGGCTTCACCAATCCGCTCCAAAATCTCAAAAGGCACAGCATACCTCGGATTAAGCTTCTTTAAGCAACGAATCCTTGATTAGCCCTTAAATGGTTTTATCTTGAGGTATACCTAATCGCCCAATATAAACTCCACATTCTGGTGCTTAGCATTATAGTACTTCGCCTGTCTATATTGAGCAATCAGAAGCCATTCTCGAATCAACCGTATCGTTAAAGTATTATCTTCAACGCCCTTTTGCTTGTACAGCTTCGATTCTCCCGTTTCTACCCAAGCCAATGGAGTACAACACCTCCTTGTGTATAGAGCCTCAAAAGGCGCCATCTGAATGCTGGCTTGGTAGCTGTTATTATATGCGGATTCAATCATGTAAAGATGGACCTCCCACATTTTTCGAAAATCCAAAACACACATACGAAGCATATACTCCATCGTCCTGTTCACCCTTTCTGTCTGACCATCCGTCTGTAGGTGAAAAGCCATGCTGAAGTTCAACTTGGTACCCAACAACTGATGAATGAGCCTCCAATCGTTAGATTCGAACCGACCATCTTGATCACTAACAATGCTCCGGGGTATATTGTGTAAACGGACTATGCTGTCCACATAAAGCTTCGCCAGTTTCTCCACTGAATCATCCTTCCTATTGGGTATGAAGTGTGTCACCTTCATTAAACGTCAACGATCACCCAAATGGCATTGTTCCCTTTGTGCGTTCTCGGCAAACTGTGCACGAAATCCATGGAGATGTCATCAAATTTCCACTATGGAATGGGCAAGGACTTCAGGAATCTGCCAGGCCTCTAGCATTTGTCCTTTACCAAGGCACAGGTCTGACACTTCGCCACGTACAATGTTATGTCTTTCTTCAGGCCAGGCCACCAAAATAACTTCTTTATATCACTGAACATCTTTGTGCTACCGGGGTGAATAGAGTACTTCGTAAAGTGCGCCTCATACATCATTTCTTCTTGTAACTTCCCCATGTTGGGGATGCATAATCGGCTGCTTTTCCATAAAAGGCCATCATCGATAGAGAACTGGTCGTTACATCCATCAGCGGTATCCTCCTAGTGACATTTCAAGCTCACGTCCAACTTTAAGGCTCGTCGAATCCTGTCTGCCAGGTCATATTGAACCTCCATCCAATTCAAACATGCATTTTCACTAACGCCCTTGTCAACATAAGAGATTTCCAAGGCCTCCAGATTCTAAATAAGCCGCTCGTCGTGCAACTGTAACCAATTGGCCCGCGTAGGGGTCCTGCGGCTCAAAGCATCTGTCACAACGTTCCCTTTCGCAGGAATATAATGAATATTGTAGGTATAATCCCCAAGGAACTCCATCCACCTATGCTGATGCATATTCAGGTCCTTTTGATCTATCAGATGCTTCAAGATTTTGTGGTCTGAATAAATATCAACCTTAACCCCATACAGATAATGTCTCCAAAGCTTAAGATCTAACACCACGCCCACCCAACTCCAAATCATAGATTGGGGAGTTCCTCTCATGCACCTTTAGCTGACGCGATCCTTAGGCTATCACCTTCCCGTGCTGAAGCAGAACACAGCCTAATCCACTCATAGAGGCATAACTATAGATCTCAAAGCCCTCCGAACCACATGGCGAACACAAGACAGGTGTAGTGGTCAGACCACACTTTAGTTCTTTGAAGGCTTGTGCGCACTCCGGCAACCAAACAAACTTATGATCCTTCCTTGTCAGGGTAGTGAGGGGCAGCGCTATCCACGAGAAGTTTTCCACGAAGCACCTGTAATAGCTGGCAACCCCCAGAAAACTCCAGACTTCCGACATAGTAGACATCACAGGCCACACCCATACCACAGCTACCTTCACCGGATCTACAACGATTCCCTCACCACTAAGCACATGACCAAGGAACGCTACCGAGGACATCCAAAACTCATATTTGGAGAATTTGGCATACAGTTGGTTCCTCCTTAGGTTATCTAAAACCATATGAAGATGCTTGAAATGATCCTCCACGCACTGTGAGTGCACCAGTATATCAACGATGAAGACTATCACGAACTGGTCCAAGTATTATCTAAACGTCTGGTTCATAAAATCCATAAACACAGATGGTGCATTCGTCAGCCCAAACGGCATGACGGTGAATTCATAATGCCCATAATGTGTGTTGAAAGCCATCTTGGGAATGTCACTTTCCCATAATCTTAACTGATAGTACCTGGATTTCAAATCTAGCTTTGAGTACACAGTCGACCCGACCAGATGATTGAATAGATCATCAATCCTAGGGATCAAATATCGATTCTTCTCTGCCAGCTTATTCAACTCACGATAATATTTACACTGTCATAGGCCTCTATCCTTCTTCTTAACAAAAAGGACTGGCGTGCTCCAAGACGACGAACTTGGACGCATGTACCCTTGATCTAACATACTTCTAGTTGTACTTTCAATTCCTCCATCTCCTTAGGAGCTAAGTGGTACGGGGAGCATGACACATTCCTGGCACCTAGCACTAGATCGATGGTGAAGTCAATCTCACGCTGATGTGGGGCTCCGAGGAGATTTTCAGGAAAAACATCTGAAACTCTGATACAACCGGGATACTATTGAGACCTGGCTTGGGCTTCGAAGCCTCCACTAAAGTAAAAAATAGCTCTGCACCACTACGAACTGCCATAACCACCTGGATAGCAGACATCAAAGTCTGTCTCAATCCCTTCATGCCAGAGAATGTCGTCTCCCGCTTCGTATCCATACCCAATCTGATCACCTTGCGATTGCAATCAATGTATTCACACTGCTCTCAGAGCCAGTCCATTCCAAAGATTACATCAAACTCCACTATCGGTAATAGCGACACTTGCAAGTCAAACTCTTGACTCCCAAATAGTACCTTCATGTGGCAAACTCTATTCGCGCGCATAGAACACCCGTTAGGCAGCAGGACATCAAATTTATCCATTGCCATCGAAGAAGGTACTCCGATGGGCGATACAAATTCCTCAAAAAAAAAGGTGTGCGAAGCTCCCGTATCGAGCAGTGCTCTTGTAACACCACCATCCGTTTCATGACATATAATAGAAGGTTCGACCGGGGCCCCACACCACATACCATAAGCAGACGACGAAGTTACGGACTAATATCAGAGTTGCGCATCCTAACTCGGAGCATTCTAGAGGAAGCTTTTAAGATGATTGAACTCAGCTCATCAGAATGTCCACAATATATAAATTAGCATTTATATATACATCATGATGGAATGTACTGCATATACACAGCAAGTCTGGCCTTGTGGACTTATAGTTAAGCTTTATACATGCGACTTTCATACATCGGCACGCAGGCCGGCCACATATGAAAGGACTATCTTATTAACTTCTTTGGCCTTCGAGGGCCAGCATAGCAGCAGCAGCAATAATAACAAGGGCTTCACACCCCTATTTTCTGCTCGGCTCTCCTGTACCTGCAGGAGACAATCCACCACAAGGGTGGCAAATAAGGAAATAGTCAGCATTCAACTGACCAATTTATAACGACCCAAACCCTTACCCGGGACAGTGTCATTCCTTCCCTGCAGGCATAGCATTTCACAAGAAGATATCTCACGTAATGCGCATTCATGCACAATCAATGTATCACAAACGCCGCCCACATGACCGATGCCCCGTGCACTCAGGGCACATTCTTGGTGTACCGGATATACCAGTCGCCCAACACCATTCAAGGCCCGAAGCCCAACGACAACTTTGAGCATTTTGCTCCACGGCTTTCAGTCGGAGACTTTAGTCTTAATGGCGCGCAGGCCTAAGACTCTCGCTATGCGTTTCTGGCGAATGCTAATAGCCCAGTCACTCATGGTGGATAACCATAATGTGGATACAGTTTAGCCCTTGCCCGTTGCTCAAGTCGTTAGTTCAGTGACCAGACTAACGCATGTTTGCATCCCCTTGTCCGTTCGACACGAGGCCTTTTGAAGAGCTCATCAAGCTCATAGATAGCCACACAGTCCCCGAAGGACTGGCTTCATAATAACAGGCTAACTTGGATCCATCGCCAGCGACACTCACTCTCGCCCGGCGTTAGCGACAGAACTCACTTTCCATACCTAGACCTAACCTTATCTGAATCAAGCAATCTCTGTAGCCATCTATAGTGGTAGGAGCACTGGTCTTTCATAGCAAACATCACAAGCATTTGCGGGTATCTTCCTGAATTTTCACTCCAGTACTTCCTGCTACTATCCTTCATAGGAACAACCCACTGAAGTCACAAGCATATTCATTTATATGCGGAGTCTTCTCCGGTGTGCAACATAAAACATAACCAATCCAGACCAACCTGTCCAGATGGCCTTCACATAGTATGCCTATTCCGTACTTCACGTTTTCGGATCTACATGCAAGACATCTTGAGGATATCCAAAAAAACCCAAGGCATTTCCTCAATAAGCCACATTTTGGTGGGGGAGACCCATGCATATGCCAAATTAATGACTTCACATGTCCAAGGAAGAAAGATCGTTACCCTTGATGATCGCTTTGGAGCCATGAAAATCTAGCTGGATGAAAAGCACCTCAACGGCCTTGCCTCCACAAATCTGAACTCGGCACGCGGTTCGGGGCTCCACAGCTCCACCGGCAACCGGATTATTCCTCCTTATCCCTTGCTCTCCCCACTCTCTAACACTTGAAGAAAGAGAAAGGCCTTGATAAAATGAGAGAGTTTATCGTCAACTCTTGGACTTATCAGCAGCAGGGAAAATTCTGGGTCGTTAGATTCCCTTTGAAAGGAATGGACGACCACAAAAAGCACTGAAAATCATTTTCCCAGGCTGAACACGGTGTGTGACATGCCCGTGTCACAGGCCGTGTACTGTAAGTGGCAAATAAACCGACTTAACCAGACCAGGATACGGCCGTGTGACATGCCCATATCACAGGCCGTGTGCCGGACACTGCTTCAAACATGCCCGTGTCCAGCCCTCGTTCATCAGTCTACCCAAGTACGGAGAAGGACACCACCTTTAGCACGCCCGTGTCACAGGCCGTGTGACCCACTCGAGGATCGTCGAGTGCATTTTGTCGAACTCACTCGAGAACTTGTCGAGTGCATAGCAGGACATGACCCTAGACACGCCCGTGTCATATGCCGTATACCCCACTCAAGGATCGTCGACCGCATTTCGTCGAGCTCACACGAGACCACCCTGCAGCACTCGAGTGCAGGACACGGACATGGACACGCCCGTGTCCCCGACCGTATAGCTCACATAGAGTAGGACATGGCTTTGGGACACGCCCGTGTCCCAGGCCGTGTGACCCACTCTCCTCAGCTTAGTCATCACTGGAATTTGGGGCGCTACAATCCTCCCCTCCTTATAAGAAATTTTGTCCCGAAATTTGCATACAGTACTCGAGAAACTCTCAACCACAAATGTGTTACAAAATTTTCTGTACACACCAACTATTATACAAGTTTAAACAAACAATTCAGGAAATTCAGAACGCATAGTCTGCTCCTGCTCCCATGTTTTCTCTTCATGGCCACAGTTTTCCCATCAGACCTTGACCATCCCGATTATCTTGTTCCGCAACTGCTTATCGGCCTTATCCTAAATCCGAATGGGTCTAACCTTCGTCGTTACCCCAACTTCGATCGGTACACGATCATTCACAATCACTTGAGCTGGATCTTTTATGGCTTTTTGAAGTACTGAGATGTGTAACACATCATGCAATCCACTCAATTCATCCGATAGAGCTAGCCAATACGCAACTTCACCAAATCTTTCCACCACTTCAAAATGGACCAAGATACCTCGGACTTAACTTTTTCAAGCGCCGAATCCTGGAGACGCCTTTGAAGTATTTGATTTTCAAATAGACCCAATCGCCAACCACAAACTGAACATTTTGGCACTTGGCATTATAATATTTGGCTTGTCTATCTTGGGCTATGAGTAGCCTCTCCCGAATAGAGCGTATCGTCGAATTAGCTTCATTGACTTCCTTATGCTTATATAGTTTCGATTCACCTGCTTCCCCCCAAGCTAAAGGTGTACGACATTTTTGACCATACAAAGCTTCAAACAGTGCCATACAGACACTCGCTTGGTAGCTATTATTATAGGCAAACTCCACCGTATAGAGATGATCTTCCCATCTCTTACCAAAATCCAAGGAGCACATTCGGAGCATGTCCTCCATTGTTCTGTTGGTACTCTCAGTCAGGGCATCAGTTTGGGGATGAAAGGCCATACTGAACATTAACTTCGTTCCCAACAACTTATGGATTAGCATCCAATCATTCGATGGGAATCGCCCGTCATGGTCGCTTATGATGCTACAGGGAATACCGTGCAACCGTACGATCTGCTCAACATAGAGTTTCGCCAAGAAATCCATTGAGTCGTCCCTCTTGTTCGGAAGGAAGTGAGCCACTTTATTCAATCGGTCTACGATTACCCAAATCGAATCTTTACCGCGTTGAGACCTGGGCAAACCATGCACGAAATCCATTGAAATATCATCAAACTTCCACTACGGAATTAGTAGCGACCTCAGGAAACCTCCAGGTTTCTGACATTCAGCTTTCACTAAGGCACAGGTCTGGCATTTCGCCACATAATGTGCCATGTCTTTATTCATGTCTGACCACCAGAATAACTTTTTAATGTCTTTGTACATCTTTGTGCTTCCTGGGCGAATTAAGTATTTCGTAAAATGAGCCTCAAACATCAATTCTTCTCTTAGCTTACCCATACTTGGAATGCATAAACGACCCTCTTTGCTTAAAAGGCCGTCATTCCAGGAGAATTAGTCATTCGACCAATCCACTGTATAGCATTGCAGACTTTCATCAAGTTCCGTTGCCCGCCGAATTCTATCCGCAAGGTCACACTGTACCTCCGTCCAGTGCAAACACGCATGTACTGTGGAATTCTTGTCTACACAAGAAATCTCTAAAGCTTCCAACTCCTGGATCAGACGCTCTTCATGCATCTGCAACCAATTTACCCGTGACGGAGTCCTACGACTCAAGGCATCTGCGACCACGTTTCCCTTCCCGGGAGTGTAGTGAATCTCAAAAGTGTAGTCACCGAGGAACTCCATCCACCTTCATTATCGCATATTGAGATCCTTCTGATCCAATAAGTACTTTAGGCTTTTATGGTCCGTGAATATATCCACCATCATGCCATATACATAGTGATGCCACAATTTCAGTGCAAACATCACCGCTGCGAACTCTAAATCGTGAACGGGATAATTCCGCTCATGCACTATCAACTGTCGTGAGCCATAAGCAATCACCTTCATAAACTGAAGAACTAAGCCACTCCATGATGCATCACTATAAATCTAAAAGCCGTCTATACCACATGGCGATGTCAAAATAGGCACCGTGGTTAAACCACTTTTTAGCTCTTCAAAAGCTCGCGCGCACTCCGGCGTCCAAACAAACTTCTGATCCTTCCTCATCTATGTGGTTAGAGGCAAAGCGATCCGTGAGAAATTTTCTACAAAACGTATGTAGTAGCCTGCCAGCCCAAGGAAACTCCTGACTTCGGCCACTGAAGATGACACTGGCCACTCCTGGATGGCTCTTATATTTGACGGATCCACCGCAATGCGCTCTTCGCTCACCACATGGCCAAAAAAAGCCCCTGACGACAGAAAAAACTCACACTTTGAGAACTTAGCGTAGAACATATTTCTCCTCAGGGTATGCAACACCAACCGTAAATGGTTTGCATGATCTTCTTAAAATTAAGAGTACACCAAGATATCATTAATGAAAACTATCACAAACAGATCTAAGTACTCTTGGAACGTTCGGTGCATTAGATCCATAAACACAGGTGGCGCATTACACAGTCCAAACGACATTACAGTGAACTCGTAATGACCGTAGCGTGTTCCAAACGCTGTCTTGGGAATGTCACATTCACGAATTTGCAACTGGTAGTACCCCGATTTCAAATCCATCTTTGAATAAACTTTTGATCCCGCCAATTTATCAAACAAATCATCTATCCGTGGAATCAGAAATCAATTTTTCTCCGTCAACTTCTTCAACTCACAATAATCAATACACAATCGCAGCTACCATCCTTCTTTTTCACAAAAAGAATATGCGCGCTCCAAGGTGACATACTTGGACGGATATAACCCTATTCCAACAACTCTTGCAGTTGAACTTTTAATTCGGCCATTTCCGTTGGCGCTACTCGATATGGCGAGCGGGACACAGGTTTTGCACCTTGCACTAGCTCAATCGAGAAATCGATCTCCCATTGTGGTGTAAAACTCGAAAGATCCTTCGAAAACACATCAGCAAACTCCGAAACAATCACAACGTCATTCACACTGTCCTTTGGCTTAACAGCCTCAACAGGCATGAAGAACAACTCCGCACCTTTCTGAACTGCCTTAACCACTTGAAGAGCACACATCAATGTCATGCTCGATCCTCGCATACCACCGAACTTCATTTCTCGTTCGGTAATCTGCTCCAGTGTGACTTCCTTTGACTTGCAATCGATATAGGTACGCTGCTCCGAGAGCCACTCCATACCAAAATCACATCAAACTCCGATATCGGCAGTACTGATGCTTCCAATCCAAAATCCCGACTACCTATTCGTACCTCCACAAAACAAGACCTATCTGCATGCATTACACATCCATTTGGTAATAACTCCTTCATACTATCTGCCACCATACGAATTGGTACACCGATCCGTGACACGAAGTCCACAGATAGAAATGAATGAGAAGCACCAGTATCAAATAGTGCTCTCGCCGGACAGTCTCGAATCAGGACAATGCCTAATACAAACATATCATACACAAGCTACAAACAAGGTATGAAATAACAAAACAACAATCAAATATGTTACCGCGTACTTATGACAATGTCACTTTGCTTTATGGCCTCCTGCTGGCCAAGATTATACACTCGGGGTTGCGCATGGGATGCCGTGGACTCCACCACTGCCTTTCCCTTATCCGCATATGACGCTCCTGTCTTCTTCTCAACCTTTGGTGGACCACTTCAATAGTATCGGGTTATATGCCCCACTTTACCACATGTATAGTAGGTCCGAGGCTCCTGCCTCGAAGTTGCTCCTGACGCAACACTCGAGGGAGCCTGTGAAGAAGACTTGAATCTCTTACCCCATTTCCTTCGGTACGTTCATTTCTACGGGAGTGGAATTTTAAACTCGGACTGTGTCACCACCAAGTCCCTTTTTCCTTGCACCCGCGTCATATCCTTCTCCAATGCACATGTTGTATCCACCAATGCCTGAAACCCTTGGTTCACCGAACTTGATAGCAGGAATCTCAACTCATCCCGCAATCCTTCGTAGAACTGATTGGTTTTTCGTTGTTCATCAGCGAAGATAGATCCCGCATAGCATCCCAATCGCATAAACTCATGTAAGTAGGTATCGACACTACTCTCTCCTTGAGTTAGACGCTGTAACTCATTTTCCAAAGCGATGCGTTGAGCCGCTGGCAAGTGTTTTGCAAAGAACAGTCGCGAAAACTCCTCAATCGAGACTTCTATTTATTGCCTGCCCGCCAAGTGGTGTAACTCTATCTCATCCCACAGTAGCCTAGCCTCTCCCTTCAACAAGAAGGTGGCCAAGGTGACCTTCTGATTTTCCTCTGTCCTAATCGCCGTCATTATTCGCTTGACGTGCGAAAATCAATCTTCCGCCAAGTGGTAAACGTAGGAGGATTGAAGCCCATGAACTACTTCCACTGTCGTTCATCTGCTTGAGGATCAACAGCCTCAACAGGTTCCGGCCTTACACCAACCCGTTCTTGCATAAATGTCGATTGCTCCTGCCAAGTAGGCTGTGCATGAATCATTGCAAACAACACCTCAGTAACTAAACGTATAGTTTCCGCATAAGGAGACATTGTAGGCACCTCTGCTGGTGCCTCACTCTCATTAGAACGCTGGGGTTCAGACTGCCCATCACCAATACGAGTCACCTATAGGTGGACAAGCCACACAGGTGTATTTGCATTCCTTAGTGGACATTCTTGAGTTCAGTAATGTTATAGTGGCTTGCACCTTCATGTGCTCGCCATCCCACAAAAGAATTCGACCATGAATTCGAAAGGGAAAGGCTGAGACAAGCTGATACCAAAATTATAACAACATCATCCATTGCATGACATATAATAGAAGGTCTGGTCGGGGCCCCACACCATATGCCACAAACAGATAGCGAAGTTACGGGTTAATATTAGAGTTGCGTATCCTAACTCATAGCATTCTAGCGGAAGCTTTTAAGTTGATTGAACTCATCTCATCAGAATATCCACAACATATAAATTAGCATTTATATATACATCACGAAGGAATGTACTCCAGATATACAGCAAGTCTGTCCTTATGACCTTACAGTTAAGCTTTATACATGTGACTTTCATACATCGGCACGCAGACCGGCCACACATGAAAGGACTATTATATTAACTTCATTGGCATTCGAGGGCCAACATAGTAGCAGCAGCAACAACAACAACAACAACAACAACAAGGGCTTTAGCCCCCTATTTTTCGCTCGGCACTCCTGCACCTGCACGGGACAATCCACCGCAAGGGTGACAAACAGGGCAACGATCAACGTTCAGCTAACCAATTTATAACGACCCTACCCCTTACCCGGGGTAGTGGCATTCCTTCCTTGCATGCATAGCATTTCACAAGTAGATATCTCATGCAATGCGCATTCACGCAGAATCAATATATCACAAAGGTCTCCCACACGACCCGACGTGCCGTGCACTCAGGGCACATTCTTGGTGTTTCGGATATACCAGTCGCCCATCGTCATTCAAGGCCCGAAGCGCAATAGCAACTTTGAGCATTTTGCTCCACGGATTTCAGCCGGAGACTTTAGTCTTAATGGTGCGCAGGCCTAAGACTCTCAATATACGTTCTGCCGAATTCCAATAGCCCAGGCAGTCATGGCGGACAACCATAAAGCGGATACAGTTCAGCCCTTGCCCATTGCTCTAGTCATTAGTTCAATGACCAGACTAACGCGGGCTGACATCCCCTTGTCTATTCGGCACGAGGCCTTTCGAAGAGCTCATCAAGCTCACAGAGAGCCACACAGTGCCCGTAGTACTGGATTCACAATAACAGGTTAACTAGGAGACATCGCCAGCGACACACACACTCGCCCGACGTTAGCGACAGAACTCACATTCCATCCCTAGCCCTAATCTTATCTGAATCAAGCAATCCCTACAGTCATCTGTAGTGCCAGGAGCATTGGTCTTTCATAGCATACAACACAAGCATTTGCGGGTATTTTCCTGGACTTTCACTCCAGTACTTTCTGCTACTATCCTTTATAGGCACAACCCACTGAAGTCACAAGCATATTCATTTATACGCGGAGTATTCTCCGATGTGCAACATAAAACATCACCAATCCATACTAACATGTCCAGATGTGCTTCACAGAGTATGCCTATTCCGTACTTCACGTTTCCGGATCTACATGCAAGACATCTTAGGGACATCAAAAATCAACCCAAGGGAATCCCTCAATAAGCCACCTTTTGGTGGGGGACACCCATGAATATGCCAAATTAAGGACTTCACATGTCCAAGGAAGAAAGATCGTTACCCTTGACGATCGCTTTGGAGCCATGGAAATCTAGCTGGATGAAAAGCACCACAATGGCCTTGCATCCACAAATCTGGACTCAGCACGCAATTCGGGGCTTCGCAGCTCCACCGACAACTAGATTCCTCCTCCTTCTCCCATTCTCTCCCCACTCTCTAACACTTGAAGAAAGAGAAAGGCCTTGAAAAATGAGATAGTTTATCCTCAACTCTTGGCATTATCAGCAGCAGGGAGAATTTTGGGCCGTTGGATACCCTTTGAAAGGAATGAACGACCACAAAAAGCCCTGAAAGTCATTTTCCCAGGCTGAACAGGGCTTGTGACATGCCCGTATCACATGCCATGTACCGTAAGCGACAAAGAAACCGACTTAACCAGACCAGGACAAGGCCGTTTAACACGCCCGTGTCACAGGCCGTGTGCCGGACACAGCTTCGGACATGCCCGTGTCCAGCCCTGGATCATCAGTCTGCCCAAGTACAGAGAAGGACACGGCCCTTGACATGCCCGTGTCACAGGCTGTGTGCCCCACTCGAGGATCGTCGAGTGTATTTCATCGAACTCACTTGAGAACTTGTCTAGTGCATAGCAGGACACGACCATGGACACGCCCATGTCATAGGCCGTGTACCCCACTCAAGGATCATCGACTGCATTTCTTCGAGCTCACTTGAGACCACCCTATAGCCCTCGAGTGTAGGACACGACCATAGACACGCCCGTGTCCCCGACAGTATAGCTCATACAGAGTAGGACACGGCTTGGGGACACGACCGTGTCCCAGGCCGTATGACCCACTCTCCTCAGCCCAGTCACCACTGGAATTTGCGGGGCTACAGCTCTCTCCAGAATATTAAAGATCAAAACAAATCCCAGAAAACACGTCACATGCTCACGCGTATAAGGCAACAAGTATGTAAAGCTAAACGTACTATTCATGAAATCATACCTGTCACCACATCAGCCTGCTTTATGGCCTCCTGCTGGCCAAGGTTATAAACTCTAGGCTAGGCTGGAGCGTAGTGGGATGTGGTTGATTCCACCGCCTTTCCCATCTCCACATAAGATACTCCAGGCTTCTTCTCTGACTTCGAGTGCCCACTACAACATTCTCGGGCAATGTGTCTCTACTTGTCACAATTATAGCAAGTAATTGAGCCATTCACTGTAGTAACGCCAGACACATAAGATGGTGTGGCTGGACCTGAAGTCCGAGACTTCTTGTTCCACTTACAAAAACCAGACTTTTACGATCTTGGAACCTTGATTTATGACTTCTTCGAGATTGAGTCCTTTTCTCCTGAACTCTCTTCACATCCTTCTCCAGAGATCGGGCGGTATTGACCAGAGTTAGAAAACCTGTGTCATTGGCCTCGAGAGCAGTAGCCTTATGTCATCACGCAGACCCTCGTAGAACCAATTGGTCTTACGCTCCTCATCAGCAAAAGTAATGCTAGCATAACGACCCAACCTCGTGATCTCATGTAGATACTCATTCACACTACTATCTCCCTACGTTAGTCTCTGGAACTGGTTCTCCATGTCGATCCTTTACGTCGATGGGAGGTATCTAGATAGGAATAACCTCGATAACTCATCCATCGAAACATCGGTGAGTTGTCTTCCAACCAAGAGATGCAGTTCCAACTCTTCCCACCACAGACGTGTCTCTCCATCCAACAGGAAAGAGGCTATGGTTGATTTCTACCATTCCTCCATTTCAGTCGCTTTCATGACTCTCTTAACACGAGAGAGCCAATCCTCAGCTTGTGTTGGGGTTCTAGTCCCCATAAATACTGGAGGATTGAAACTCATCACATGTTTGAGCTGTCTTTTTGTCGCTCTTCTCGGCGCCACAGGTTCTACATTCACTCTTTCCACCACTCCAGGCTCTGCCGCACGAAGCGGTACCTGCTCCACAATAGGGGCAGGAGGTTATGCCTGCCTTCCTGGCTGGGCGTTTATCATCGTAAACACCACCTGAACTACAACTCTTATCATCTCAGCCGAAGGAGGGGTTGCAGGCGCATCATTAGGTGCACTGCTTACCGCTGAGTGCGGACGTTCCAACTGCCTAGAACCACTCCTGGTCAACTATTATTGCAGGACACACCAATAAGTGACCAAACAAAATTGCAAAAAGCAATCACAGGAACACGCAGGTTCCTTAAACATGTGTATTTTCCATTCCTAAGTGGACATTCACGGGTTCTTTTCATGTTATAACGATGATGCACATGACTGTGCTCACCACCTCTTAAAAAGAATTCGTCCACGAATTCTCCAAAGATATACTAAAACCATAGTCTGATACCAAATTGGAAAACCCCCATCTGTCACATGGGATATAACCGAAGGTCTAGCTGGGGCCCCACGCCATATTCAACGGACAGTCAGCGGAGTTACATATTAATACCAAATGAAACCTAACACAGAGCATTCTAGTGAAAGATTTTAAATATGTTGGAAGACCCATCACAGTACATGAATGTCCATTAAAGTCCAATGCAGGAATAAATGAACAAATACACATACAGTCTTGGCCTTATGGACTTACAATGTTTTCTTAAACAATAAGTGCTTTACATACTTCGGCACAAAGGCATGCCATACATGAAAATTGTTCAAGTAAACACTTTGCTTTGGCCTTCAAGGGCCAGCATAGCATCAAGGGCTTTAGCACGCTACTTGCCACTTGGTTCACCTCTTCCTGCAAGAACAATCCACCAAACGGTGGCAAAACAAGGCAACGGTCAGCTAAAGCTGACCAAATTATAATGACCCCGCCCCTTACTCAGGGCTGCGGAGCTCCTTCCCTGCAAATTATTAGCAAAACCAAAGATAATAATGAAAGTGCAATTTAAGCACACTTCACCACAGGAGTAGGCATGAGCAGCCAAACACCCCGTGGTGTCAGAGAACATTCTCGGTGTCAGGACAAAAACCCAGGAACCACCATCATTCTCCAGACGGCAACAACATGAGCATTTAATATTCTTTACGGCCTGCGCAAGGCCTAAGACCCGTAACTATGCCTGCGACAGGTAACACTACCCATAGATGCACCACATAACTACTGGGTAGGTTTGGCCTATTCCAGTTGCGCACATCACCGGGCAAACACTACCACGATGTGGGTTGGCCTCCCCATTCCCATTCCTTCAATCAATACATAACCCCGTTATGATTTACGGGTTGTTCGCAGACCACTTAGCTGGGCTCCCAGAGCTCACAGCCCCACATCACAGGCCCCAGGTCTCCACAACACAGGCCACAAACAAAGCTCCCAACGAGCTACCGCCTGCGGTATCACTACCGTCGCGCTAGATCTGGTAGAAATGGAATTCTGCCCAGTTTTCCTGGTGCTCCTTTGACTTAGTCCCCAAGGTTCCCTGCTGCAATCTACTGTATAGAAACCCGAAAAACCAACATCACGGAGTCTTCTCCGGCCAATACAAGCATAATGAAAAACATCACCAATCAATACCAAACTGTCTAGATGGGCTTCACACAACATATCTATGTTTGTACTTCGATTTCGAACTCTATATGCAAAAACTAAGGTGATATACTGTATCTACTCGAAGGAAAACCTCACGCTCACCGCACAATTGCGGGAGAGGGATTCTTATGCAAAAGGAAGAGGACTTCACATGTCTAAGTTGAGAATCATTACCCTTTGCACACTCTTTGGGGCCATGCCAAAGATCTAGATGGTTGAACGTGACCGCAGTGATTTTGCCTCCATAGATCCGAACTCGGCTTGCTAATCGGAACTTCGGAACCTCAACAATGGCGAGATTTCCCCTCCGGCGTCGCTGCTCCACATCCAGGAACTTAGGCCAACTACAAAAACCAGAAGAAAACGAAGTGAAAACGGCCAAACATGCATATATACCAATCTACCGCCGCGTGGTAACTAGCTACCGCAGTGTGGTACTGCCCAATCTCTCCAATCACACGCTGACATGTGGTCACATCATTTTGGGATCGCTACCGCCGCGTGATAGGATGCTAACGTTAAGTGATATAGGATGTTGGTTACAACACGCCACCAGCCGCTATCGCCACACGCTAATTTCTACTACCGAGCGGTAAGATCCTGAGAACCATATCTATATAATTGACCAATCTATTGCTTGCAGTAACACTATCTCTGGGTTATAACTTCTGGAGGGGTCTACAAGATTAATTCCCCTGTTACTGCACGGCGGTAACAACTTTTTGTCGTGCGGTAACATCTTTCTCGAGTGCTCAACATTTTCTCGAGAACTCGACTCGATTGACGAAATCCTGGAATTATCGTCGCGCGGTAACATTTACCGTCAAGCGGTAACCCCCAGAGAAACATCTTCCGCCATATTAAATTTGGGGAGTTACATAAACATTCGTGCCTCCAGCTCACAGGTCTAAACCCGTCCTGAATCCAAACATCCAAGCCTCCAGCTCGCAGGACTAAACCCGTCCCGAACCCAAATATTTGAGCCTACAGCTCGCAGGACTAGATACATCCTGGATCCCTCCAACACTATACGGGTTAGTTTGTCACATCGTTCCCGTAACATATTAGACTACTCTTGTTTAATTCTTGTTTTACATAGTAGTTTAGGGTTAGTCCTTGGACTGCCCAGGGCATACCCGGTGAAGGGCTCTCGGGGACACTAGGAACTACGATGGGCTGAAGCTCAAAGCTCCCTTTTCTCAAGGACACTTACTTTTATTAGTGTCTACCCATTATTAATGCCCAGTTCTCAATGTTGCTCTTGAGTGAACCTAATGACTTAAGGTTTTATTGGGAGAATGACGGTCTTCCACCGGTCTTCGATCTAAATACTTTCCTTGGCTTGCACTCTAACACTCCTTACTATGTAGTGGTCCACTTGACACCAACCACCTATTATATCCCTTGTGGGTCCTAATGTTATGTGTTATATTTGCTAAACGCAACTCATGACCTAACATAAACCCGCATGAGATGACCGGCAATTCCTTGGACAAAATGACCCTAACCATTTATTATTGGTCTGTCATGTATGTAACATTGAACATTCAGACTTTCCTCAGCATTCTAAATATTTTGGACATAATTTAAATTAAATAATTAAATGACCTAGGTCACTTTGAACATGAACTACTCTAACTAGTGGTCCAAAATGTCCAAATAAATTATCTGAGGTTCAACTAGGTTAAAAATGTACGTTCATCAAAAATCATGATTTTCCAATTTGAATTTCCATATATTTTTTATTTATGATTAAATTCATAATTAATTCATTTTATGAAGGAAGTACTTAAAATATACACCAAAAATTCCTAGAAAATTATTGGTGATCAAAATTAATGTAATAATAGTCAGTACAAAAATTTATGATCTTAGTCAATGATTTGACCTAATATAATTTTATATGAACATTATTACCAAATTGCCTCCACTAGGGTTTTCTGCATATATATTCATCCAAAAATTCTCAAATAATTATACTGGGTTTGAATCATACAAGTAGGATGCTATAAATTTTCCCATAATTTTTCAATAGTATTTCCCTGATTTTAAAATTAATTCCGAAAAGGGTAAGATTGTAAATCTACAATATGCACAAGATATATTCCTCGAATAGACTTATAATGTTCTCCAGAGATGTAAAGTGTCCTATTAGGGCATGTATCAAAATTTTAGAATTTTACAAGGTCAGTAGGCCTATATTTCATTTTTATTTCCAAACAATCTTATTTTCCAATAATTAAAAATAATGATATTTTTGTTCCGAAAAATCCCACTCTTTCTGTAAGAGGTGTAATTCATCCCTATAAGCTTATGTACAAAATCCCATGGACATTCATTAGGCCAAATGGGTTAACTTCCTATTTTTGCATTTGGCACAATTATTTACAAATCTACCCTCATCATGCATGTTGGATTTTCTCAACACGTAAAGGTCCAAATGGTCTGAAATTTCTACCATGGCCTTATAGTGACCCTAATACCACGCCACCCAAATTTGGGGGCATTTGGATAAGGGAATTTCCTTATTTTCATTATATTGAATAAATGAATTATCTATGAAAAACTTTAGAAAAATATCCCGCCAAAATTCTGATTTTTGGACAGGACTTAGGTTTAGCCCAGCCACATGCTTGCCCAAAATTTGACTGCATGTGGAGTTAGGGTTAAACCTTGGCACCCATTTCATTTTCTATCCCACTTTAGGAGTAGTCCTAGGAGAAATGTCCCACGGGGAGCTACAGTGCTCCAAATCATATGTTTAGGATGCCAAAATTAAAGTAAACTTAGGGCTACATATTCTATGATGGGAGTTGTTACTGAAAATGCATCTACAAGGCCTAAAATAAGGATGCAAGGTGACTGTTTAGAATGTGACAATATTCATATAAAATGAGTAATACTATAGTTTTATTTGAGTTAAACCGACGACATCGGGTTATCTCCTACCTTTAGCCGACGTCCAGGATTTGCTCGTCCTGTAGCAACTTCATGTCATGTTTTCGGTCACCTTGGCCGCCGTCGCCGCCAGAGATTATTGCCACCACATCTGTTGAAGTGGTGGCTAGCGTTTCCCGATGATATGGCCGCTGGAGGTGGCTCCTCCGGTGAATCCTAGAAAGAAGAAAATCACGGAAATTATGCCAACAACTCACATTGTATCAGGCTCAATTGATCCTGATTTCTCTCCAAATCAATCTAGATGACTAGCACAGGAGGAGAGGAGGTGAAATGGACCTGGATGTGAGCTTGACAGTGTGTGCGGTGGTGGTCCGCCATGACCGACAATCTCTCCAGCGAGTTTGCTCATTTTCTGGATTCTTCAGCAAAAAACTTGCTCCAGCAGTCGATCTCCACTCCTCTCAACCTTTTGAAGCTGATGGTGCACTTGGTTTTGGCTTGGAGTGGTTTGTTCATGGGTTTAGTTTAAGGGGGTGGCCGGCCTTGAGCATAGTTTGCTTCTCCTCACTGTCAGGTGGTCACCAGCACCTAAAAACTACTGGAAATGAGCTTGGGTGCTCATCCACATGCTTGGGCAGAGGGAAGGAGGGCCTAGTGACCTCCATTACCACTTTTCCTCTCTTCTCTCTCTTCTCCTTTAGCCAAATACCCCAAAATGCCCCCTTGCATGTCACTACCCTCCAAATTCAGACGGTTGGGGATGTACATGTGCACTTGGGATGGTCATCAGCCTTGGCTTATCTGCCTAGCCCTTTGGGAATTGGCTTGGTCTTCAAATTCTTTAAATATGCCTAAGGTTGACCAAGTTGACTTGGTCAACTTGATGAGTGGGCTGGCCCCACTTGATGATCACAGACCCAATGACATCACCCTACATTTGTTGGGTCATGTTGATGCCTCTCTTGGGCTAATTGGGCTTATAGGTGTGGGTTTGGCCTAATTAGGATTAAGGTTGACTTCGATCAACTTGGGTCAATGAGTGATGCAATGATGTGGCCTTAGGTTCACTTAGATTGTTTTTAGGATTAGGGGCATAATGGTGGGGCCAATGTGAACCTATGATTTCATATTGGGCTAATATGATTTAAGTTGACCTGAGCCCTATACTGGGCACTATGTGAATACACCATATCTCTATGGGTCTAACTTAGCATAAAACCCATATCCCCCACCACATGTCCTAAACCATTTTAAGTTTATGGGTCTAGTAGGAAAGGGGATGTTACAAATCCCAATAAACAAAAGAATAATTTCATCCCCGGAATTCAAGTTCGCGTCTATGGGGTTTCTGTGCACAAGAATTTCAAGAAACTTTCAGCATAATTAAAATATACCTGAGGCGAAAAGCTCCAGGTACCGTTCACACATCAGATCCATTGTCTCTCAGGTGTGCTCCTCTCGGTCGTGGTTGGACCAAAACACCTTGACCAAGGGAACCTTCTTCTTCCGCAGCACTCGAATCACCGTATCATCGATCCGGACAGGCTCTAAACAAACTGATCTATCAGGGCTATGTGGACTACTATAATGGTAATGTGCTGCTATGGCCGAAGTAGATCTCTTCGAAGTGAGGAGACGTGGAAGGCGTCATGCATGGTCCCTAACTCTGGCGGTATATCCAGTCGTTAAGCAAAAGGACAGATCCGCTCGAGGATCAAGTATGGTCCCCTATATTGAGGACTGAGCTTATTTTACCTCTATACCCATGAAGCACCATGCACCGGACGAATCTTCAAGAATACCATGTCCCCCACCTGGAATGCCGCCTTCTGATGCCTTGCATCGTAGTACTTGGCCTGCCTATTTTGTTCCTCCAGCATCTGATCACTGATCATCCTTATCTGAGCAATTGTATCCTCAATGTAATCTGACCCAAGTGCCTTTTGGTCCTCATCCTATGAAAGTCTTTGACTATAAGGGTAGCTAATCACCTAGAGGGGGGGGGGGGAATACGTGGTGTCGACGACGGCCCCCAAGTGGACGGCGGCCCCCACGTTGTTGATGACGGCACGCTAACGGAAGACCCTCCTTCGTCTCCAACAAAGGACTCGGGTCGCCGTGGTGTTCGTATGGAGCGGCGCTACAATTTCCGCCCTCGGCGCAAGACAAATATATAGTTAACTTTATCTTATTATTAGTATGCTATTTGGGATATTTTATTGTGGGCTGCATGTAGCCATATTGTGTGTTATTTTTATTATTTTATTTTGGGCTACATATAGCCAAGACTTGTTGGTAAGCCTATATATAGGCATGTATGCTTTGTTTTAACTTAAGTTGAATGATAAGAGAAAACCCTAAATCTTTCCTATCTAAGTCTCTCTCCCTCTCTCTCTACAACTCCTAGCCGCCACCCCCACTCCCCCTCTCTCTCTCTAAAAATTTTGGCCAGCACTCTTTTGCTTCCCTTCTTCCACAAGCCGCCACCTTACTCTTCCACTCTCCCTCTAGAAACTTCGGCCAGCACCCCCATCTCCCTCATCCAAGCCACCACCACCACACACCCACATCAACCCGGCCTCCTCCTTCCATAGCCGGCCAGCCCCCCTACCTTCTCCACCGAGAAGCCCCTTTGAAGAGAACCGGCAGCCCTCTCCACGTGAGGCTTGACCGGAAAGGCTTCCTTCTACGGCGAAACTCTGAACTTTGGCATGACGCGGCCAAGGCGGACGATCTATCTCTCCATCCGGCGCGACTCCTGTGGATCGCGGAAGAGCGGCCTTTCAAAGGTAGTCGGAATCATCTATTCCGACTTGGGTAACGATCCTCTCCACTCACGTGTGCTTCCCTTTAGATGTTCTAGTGGACGGAATAATTTTTGCGTTGGATTTGAATCGTTAGATTCTTCGTGGGTTTTCCTTTGGATTTTGCATCGATCTTAACCGCGTTATTTCCGAAAAGGGTTTGGCGAACCCCGTATTTTTTGTTGGGAGAGATCTACCATTTTTCGATCTCACTTTGGGTAGATCTCTTTTGGTACAACCTTCGCTCGGTCGGACCCAATATTGGTCCTTTTAGCTTGGGAGAACGTCGGCCTATCGCCGTTCGCTCGACCTTCCCGCGGAGTGGCTACCGTACGTTGGTGAACTGTGATAACACGCTTGCGAGTGCGCTGCGATTGAATCTAGTGCGTGAGAGATTGTGGGTTGAGCGTGGCGTTCGTTTCTTTCCCTTAACCCGTCTAGTGTCCGCGGTAGTGGCCTCCATCAAATTTTGGTATCAAAGCGAGGTTCTTGTCAATTTTTTAATTGGCACCCTCCCCTCTTTTAGCACGTTAACCTGCACTTGTGTTTGCGCGTTAGTTGTCACAAAAAAATTCTCAAAAAAAAATTATCTTTGGTCTGCCAATAGCGGCGTAGTTTTCTTAATTTTCAGCCAAAAAAATCAAAATAAATTTTTTAATAATCCTCTTTTTATTTTCTGCAAGAAAATCAAAAACAATTTTATTTTCCTATAGGAATTAAGCGGGATTAATTCCTTCTTTGGTCTGTCTGAACCTGTTGTCTTCCATTTGCATGCGTACTAGGCTCGGTACGGAATATCCTCCTTCGTCGTCTAATATGGATGATGACCGGGGTGAGGGTCGTCCCCTCACAGAGATTGAGGAGCTCCGTCAGGATTTCACGGAGCAGTTGACGGCCATTAGGGAAGCACTTCACGGATTGGGGTTACCACACGGGGCACCCCGTAATCAACCCGCTCACCCACGGGTGGGAGAGCATCACAACCCTTACCCCCACCCTCCTAATGAGAACGCCCCACGAGCACCGTACGAGTTTGACCTTACTCGGGCTGTCCGAGTAAAGCCACCATCCTACGATGGTTTAGGAGATCCCCAAGTCTTCCAGGACTGGATCATGGAGATCGAATGTTATTTCGAGTGGTATACCCTGAATGACGCGGATAAGGTGCGAGTAGCGAGAATGAAGTTGCTAGGGCGCGCTAAGATATTTTGGCTGAATGAGGAACGGCGTATGAGGGTCGAGAACGGAGCGTTGCCCATAGGCTGGGATGCAATGAAGGCTAGGCTAACGGAACAGTACGCCCCTACTTACCATCGGACACAAATGTTCGATGATTTAGCCACCCTTAAGTAAGGGACTAGGTCGGTGTCTGAGTATATGAGTTTGCTGAAGGACATGATGGTTAGGTGTGACGTGAGAGAGATGCCCGAGGTCACCCTCTCCAGGTTCCATAAGGGACTAAACCCCGACATCCAAGGAAAGCTTCTGCGTCATGGTCACACCGATTTGCATACCACTTTCAACGCTGCCTTAGATATTGAGCAGCACAGCGCGCTTAAGGGCAAGTCTCGCTCGTTCCAAAAGGGGAAGTCCATTTTAGGGCCGCCTCCCACCGCCACCTATAAGGCTAAAGGAAAGTATCAGTCCCCCGACTCGACCTCCATAGTCGTAACGGCTAGGAATGATAGAAACCTCTCTGGTGAGAGAGTCCCGGTGGGTCGGGTCAACAGAACGAATGTCACCTGTTACGCTTGCGGGGTCCAAGGGATCTATGCTAGTGATTGTCCTACTACACCCAGACCATTAGCCCTGTTAGATTCCGGCGGTGGGGCTGACGACATAACTTACGAGGCGGGCGAAGAGAGCGAGTCGGACGGAGTGCCTAGTGATATGGAGGATGACCCCCGTATGATGGTTATGAGGTGTATCCTGGCGACCCCTCGAGCATTAGACGATTGGAATAGGACGAACATTTTCACGTTGAATTTTAAGAGTGGTGAAAAATGGTGTAGGTTGATCATCGATAGCGGTAGTTGCATGAACGTAATTTCTGAAGCCGCGGTGAGACGAATGTCTCTTGTTGCCGAGCCACACCCTCACCCTTATAAAGTGGCATGGGTAGACAAGTCGTCCCTCCCTGTGACGAAGCGGTGCTTGGTACCCCTTACCATCAAAGCTTATTCTGAGCAGATTTGGTGTGACGTCATCCCTATGGATGCGTGCCACGTCTTGTTGGGTCGCCTTTGGTTGTACGATCATGACGTCACCCACTTTGGTCGGGCCAACACTTACGAGTTTAAATTTAATGGCCGAACCATCCTCTTAAAACCCGCCCCGCCGAAAGATCCTTCGGCCCCCTCGAAGGATACGGTCATCCCGGTCGAGAAGAAGATGTTGAGCCTGATAGGGAGGAAAGAATTGAAGCGTACTACCCTTGTAGATGGGGTCCTCTATGCCTTAGTGTGCCTACAAGTTAAGGAAGACGCAGCCCCTTTTGAGAACTTGTCGTCGGCGTTGAAAAAACTCCTAGAAGAGTTTGTGGATGTGTACCCGGAAGAGCTACCGGCTGAATTACCCCCGTTGCGGGAAATCCAACATGCCATTGATTTCATTCCGGGCTCTTCATTGCCCAACCTCCCGCATTATCGGCTAAACCCCTCCGCGCACTTAGAGTTGCAAACCCAGATCTCGGATTTATTGCAAAAGGGTTTTATCCGCCACAGCAAGAGCCCGTGTGCCGTGCCCGCCTTACTTGCCACCAAGAAGGACGGCTCTTGGAGGATGTGTGTGGATAGTAGAGCTATTAATAAAATCTCTATTAAATATCGCTTTCCCATCCCTCGCTTGGATGATTTATTGGACATGTTAGCCGGTGCCACGATTTTTTCAAAATTGGATCTTAGGAGTGGCTACCATCAGATCCGAATTAGGGAAGGTGACGAGTGGAAAACCGCCTTTAAGTCTAAGAAAGGGCTCTACGAGTGGTTAGTTATGCCGTTTGGACTTTCCAATGCGCCGAGCACGTTTTCGAGGATGATGACCCACGTCTTCCAACCCTATATGGGAAAATTCATCGTGGTATATTTTGACGATATCTTGGTATTTAGCACCTCCACGATTGATCATGAGTCACATTTAAGAACCATCCTTACCACGCTGAGATCGGAAAAATTATTCGTGAACATTAAGAAGTGTACCTTCCATGTGACATCGGTTGAGTTCCTCGGTTATATTGTGAGTTCGGAGGGGATCCACGTAGACCCCAGGAAAGTGCAAGCCATTAGAGATTGGCCCGAGCCCGCCAACATTCGGGATGTTAGGAGTTTTCACGGGCTCGCTACATTTTATCGGCGATTTATTAAGGATTTTAGTAGCATTATGGCCCCTATTACCGAGTGCATGAAAAAAGGTGCATTTACATGGACGAACTCAGCCGCTGCGGCGTTCCAATTAATTAAATCGCGCATGTCGGAAGCCCCCCTTTTGCGACTACCAGATTTTACCAAGGTTTTCGAGATGTCATGTGATGCGTCTGGAGTGGGAATTGGTGGAGTGTTGAGTCAGGAAGGCCACCATGTGGGGTATTTCAGTGAGAAACTAGCAGGTCCAAAATTAAATTATTCCAATTATGATCGGGAGTTTTACGCGGTTATTCGTTGCCTCCAACATTGGCGACATTATTTACTTCCTAAGGAGTTTGTCATCTTATCCGATCATGAAGCGTTAAGGTTTCTTAACTCTCAAACTAAGGTTAGTCCTAGACATGCCAAATGGGTCTCCTATCTACAGGAGTATACTTTCATTATCAAACACCTCAAGGGGACTCTCAACCGCGTAGCCGACGCCCTTAGTCGTGTTTCGTTATTGCTCTCCACGCTAGAAGTAAAGGTGATTGGCTTCGATAGGATTAAGGACGAGTACGTCCACTGCCCAGATTTTAAGGATATCTATTTCGCCACCCAAGATGACTCGCCGACAACCATTACTTCTTTTTACATTCAGGACGGCTACTTATTTAACCATTCGAAGCTTTGCATCCCCCGTTCCTCCCTACGCCACTTCATAGTGTGGGAATTGCATGGTGGAGGGTTAGGGGGACACTTTGGTCGTGACAAGACGATCACGTTAGTTGAAGACAAGTTTTATTGGCCCGGTCTTAAGGCCATGGTTAGTAAGATCGTGGGTAGTTTCCGAGCGTGCCAACTGGCTAAGGGGAACAAAACTAACGCAGGGATTTATACCCCTCTTCCGATTCCGTCTATTCCTTGGGAAGACGTTAGCATGGACTTCATTCTCAGCTTCCCAATCACATTTTGACGTCACGACTCTATCTTAGTTGTTATAGATCGATTCTCTAAAATGGCTTATTTTATCGCGTGCAATAAAACCAACGATGCGTCATACGTCGCACAATTATATTTTAAAGAGGTGGTAGGCCATCGAGGAGTTCCGAAGTCTATAGTTACTGATAGGGATGTGAAATTTACTAGTTATTTTTGGAAGACCCTGTGGAGGATTATGGGCACCAAACTTCTATTCTCTTCCGCGTACCATCCGCAGACGGATGGGCAAACAGAAGTTGTGAACAGAAGTTTAGGTAGTTTGCTTTGATGCCTTGTGGGAGACCAGAAGGGTACATGGGACCTTATCCTCCCTCATGCTCAGTTGGCATATAATAATTCCAAAAATAGGTCCACGGGTTTGTCCCCGAATGAGATCGTGCACGGTTATAAAGCTCTCGTGCCCCTTGACTTGCTTCCGTTACCGCCATCGTTTAAGTCAAGTCAATTTGCACAGGACTTTGCCTCTCACATCCATGATCTTCACAAACGCATAAATGAAACGCTTACCACTCAATACGCATCTTATCAAGTTCATGCCAACGCACATAAGAGAGTGTCTCCCTTGAAAGTGGGCGATTTAGTCATGGTACGTCTCATCCCTGAACGGTTGCCTACGGGCACCTTAAAAAAGTTAGCGGATCGGCGAGCTGGACCTTTTCGGATTTTAAAACGGTTAGGAGACAATGCTTTTCTTTTGGAACTGCCAACTGATTGGGGTATTTCCCCTGTTTTTAATGTTTCGGATTTAACGCCATATATTGCTCCGCCACTAGAACTATCTTCCTGTCCGTTTAGTTCCACTACAGATTCTCATGGGTATGGGGTTGAGGGGGGTAAGGGCTCGCTCTCTCCGTCGGTCTCCAACGGAGGTACGCTACATGTTGATGATATAGATTTTCCCCCTTTGCTGCCTAATGCTTTTCCCAGGTTTGCCAGGACCGCCTTTTTGCCAGACAGGATTCTCCAGGATGACGTGTTTCCCACTGCTGATGGCGATGTGCGCCGCTACTTGATCCGCTGGTGTGATCGCCCCGCCTCTGATGACTCTTGGCTCCCGGAAGTGGAAGTGGCTCTCTTGGATGGTGTTCTTCTCCGACGGTATCTTCAAGACAACTCATCGGTATAGAGTCCTTTCAAGAGGGGGAGGATTGGTGGCGACGACGGCCCCCAAGTGGACGGCGGCCCCCACGTTGTTGATGACGGCACGCTAACGGAAGACCCTCCTTCGTCTCCAACAAAGGACTCGCGTCGTCGTGGTGTTCGTATGGAGCGGCGCTACAATTTCCGCCCTCGGTGCAAGACAAATATATAGTTAACTTTATCTTATTATTAGTATGCTATTTGGGATATTTTATTGTGGGCTGCATGTAGCCATATTGTGTGTTATTTTTATTATTTTATTTTGGGCTACATATAGCCAAGACTTGTTGGTAAGCCTATATATAGGCATGTATGCTTTGTTTTAACTTAAGTTGAATGATAAGAGAAAACCCTAAATCTTTCCTATCTAAGTCTCTCTCCCTCTCTCTCTACAACTCCTAGCCGCCACCCCCACTCCCCCTCTCTCTCTCTAAAAATTTCGGCCAGCACTCTTTTGCTTCCCTTCTTCCACAAGCCGCCACCTTCCTCTTCCACTCTCCCTCTAGAAACTTCGGCCAGCACCCCCATCTCCCTCATCCAAGCCACCACCACCACACACCCACATCAACCCGGCCTCCTCCTTCCATAGCCGGCCAGCCCCCCTACCTTCTCCACCGAGCAGCCCCTTTGAAGAGAACCGGCAGCCCCCTCCACGCGAGGCTTGACCGGAAAGGCTTCCTTCTACGGCGAAACTCTGAACTTTGGCGTGACGCGGCCAAGGCGGACGATCTATCTCTCCATCCGGCGCGACTCCGGTGGATCCGCGGAAGAGCGGCCTTTCAAAGGTAGTCGGAATCATCTATTCCAACTTGGGTAACGATCCTCTCCACTCACGTGTGCTTCCCTTTAGATGTTCTAGTGGACGGAATAATTTTTGCGTTGGATTTGAATCGTTAGATTCTTCGTGGGTTTTCCTTTGGATTTTGCATCGATCTTAACCGCGTTATTTCCGAAAAGGATTTGGCGAACCCCGTATTTTTTGTTGGGAGAGATCTACCATTTTTCGATCGCACTTTGGGTAGATCTCTTTTGGTACAACCTTCGCTCGGTAGGACCCAATATTGGTCCTTTTAGCTTGGGAGAACGTCGGCCTATCGCCGTTCGCTCGACCTTCCCGCGGAGTGGCTACCGTACGTTGGTGAACTGTGATAACACGCTTGCGAGTGCGCTACGATTGAATCTAGTGCGTGAGAGATTGTGGGTTGAGCGTGGCATTCGTTTCTTTCCCTTAACCCGTCTAGTGTCCGCGGTAGTGGCCTACATTAATAGGTTATTATAGTCTTTTATGATTCTTTAAAATATTCTATGACTTAAGTCCTACCGTGTATACTTAATTAAGCTTTCAAGAACACAATACTCAGCACAGCAAAACACAATACACATCACACCAGATTTTTATAGTGGTTCCCCAGTGTTTGGGTACATCCACTGTCCCTCTCCGCCTTTCTAACAGTATGTTAGACAAGGCACTTATCCAAAAACTATGCCTCCTCAGAGATTATAACACGATCCCACCGGATCAGTCAGTCTCCACTGAGACTTACAACACTGGCTCATTGCCCTCCACACAATAATCACCTGAAAGCACACTCAGGCAAAAATTCTCTTTACACAGGCTGGGAGAAATAGCCCCACACTGATCTACACAGGAATCCAATCACATGCCCACAACCCTAATACAGATCTCACAGATTTTTCTCACAGACTTTATAATTTAGGCTTTACAGCAAAACCTCACAGATCTCTCATATAGCCTAAACAATCTAGGCCTCAACATATATCTATCATAGATCCACTGATTCTAAATGAGTTGTTGATTTGACATAAGAGAAATTATTATCTGAGTCAATTTCTTCCTGTGCTAAGTAAATCTCAGCATTATCTGCTTCCCAGCAACAAGAATGACAATCTTCGACTATTTGCGGCTTGTGCTGGAAATTCTTCAGGACCTTGATCATGTTCTTGCTGATGAAGGGGGAAGATTAAGAATGAAAGTCTATAATCATCTAACCTTTATTGGCAGTAAATGAATTGCTCGACCTCTCTTTCTATCCAGAGAAAACTCTATGCAGATATCTTCTTCTTATTCACCGATCTAGAGAAAGATCTTCAGATTTGGCTTGTCTTGGATCGTGAATCAACTTCAGCTAAGGCATACCTAGACTGATTGGTCTTCCTCAGTGAAATCCTCTGTTCTTGCTGTAGCAGATGTTGATTGCACCAACTAACTCAGAAACCCTTCAGATTTATCAATTGAAGCTCTTGGTTCTGTAACAATGGCGGATGAAGACGATGAACTCCCGCTTCTTGTTTTCAGAATGTTAATCAGAAAAACTTATTTGATCTTGATCTCAGCTGTTATTTATAATCTCATAGATTTGTCCGATGATTGACATTTGTCCCAATTTTAATGGTGGTTAAAACCTCAGCTTAATCAAATTGAGATTTACTGTAGACTGACGGTGACGTTAATGTTGATTTGCAGCATTTAAATAATGAATCAGAAAATCGTTGACTTGTTGACTTTGCTTACATCAGCATCATTTTGGACTTAGAAAAATCAAGCAATATTTCAGAAGTCCTCATTTCGATGAACTCAAAACTCAGTTCGACCAACTCAAAGCTCAGCTCGATGAAATTAAGCATCACCTCAGAAATCTTCAGTTCGACGAACTCAAAACTTAGTTCGACGAACCCACAGCTCAGCTCGACGAAATCAAGCATCACTTCAGAAATATTCAGTTTGATGAACTCAAAACTCAGTTCGACGAACCCAGGGCTCAGCTCGACGAAATCAAATAACATTCCAGAAATCCTCAAGTCGACGAACAGTTGAAAGTTGAGTTCGACGAAATCTGCACTCAATTCGATGAAATCAAAGCTCAGCTCGACGAAAAATGAATAAGCAATACTTCGACAATTCGGGACTTAGAAATTTCTTTAGCTCTGCTAGACACTGAGAGCGTGGAGTGTATATGCCTCACTCAACACTTTTTTTCCTTGGCCACCTTCTTCTGCCCTTTCTGCTTAAAAGTGTTGAGAGCGTTGAGTGTATATGCCTCACTCAACACTTTTTGCCTTAGCCATATTCTGCAGCTTTCTGCCTAATGGCATGGAGAGTGTTGAGTGTATAAGTTTCACTCAACGCTTTTATAATTTGCCCGATTTTCTGTAATCATTTATTCTTGCTGAAGTTTGGCATTGACAGACTCAGCATGGCGTTGAGTGATGAAACATCACTCAACGCTTCTGGACTTAGTCGATTTTCTGTCTTACACTGCCTAGGCTTTGACATGATATCCTTAACTCAACGATTCTGGCCATATGGCTTTGAGTGAGTTGAGCTCATTCAATTCCTATGGACTTAGCCACATTTCTTCCTTTTCAATAATGTAATCTTTGACTGTCAACCTTCTCTCAGCGCTATTAGCTGTATAGTGTTGAGTGAGCTTGCCTCACTCAACGCTTCTCGGCTTAGGCATTTTCAAATATTTCCGGCCTATCACTTTGAGTCCACCTGTCATTGTCTCTTGAACTATATGTCCAATCATTGTGACAAAGACCAACCTGTATGCATGAACTTAAACATACATCAAATACAACTATGTGTATACCATTGACCTCTTTGACTTCTTATAAAACCAGGACATTAGGATCAATGGACCCAACAATCTCCCCCTATTTGTAGATGTCAAAACACCACTTGAGAATTCTTTGTCAATGATATACACTAACATAAGTAGCAAGAATATTAATATTGTATTAATATAATATCAATAAAAGGTACCATATTAAGTTACCACATTTTCCCTTATGCTCCCCCTGCTTTGTTGTATCCTGCTGCTATAAGCTACTTCTCCTGTAAAGCCTTTCCTATAGCTGCTTCTTTGTTGCTATAACAACCAATTGCTACTATGTTCTTGTACTACTTCTCCCCCTTTTTGACTTCTGTGAAATAGCTTAGCGGCAACATGCTATCTACTCCCTCAATTTGAGAGCAGAGAAACACCTAGAGCAGAACTTGATCCCCCTCAATAAGAGCAACTGAAGCTATACCAAATTCAACATACCCAATTCAAATTTGAAGGTGTTAAACTTTTCTTCATCTATTATCTTGGTGAAAATATCAGTCACTTGTTTGTCTGTTGGGACAAACTCAAGACTAATATCCTCACATTCCACATGCTCTCTTATAAAATAATATCTAATCTCTATGAGCTTAGTCCTCCTATGTGATACAGGATTCTTAGCTATAGAGATTTCACCTGTAGAGTCATAAAATAAAGGGCCTTTACTTATCTGGAGTTTATAATCCTGGAGTTAATGCTGAATCTACAACATCTATACACAACAGCTTCCTGTAACTATGTATTCTGATTCTGTAACAGAAATAGATACCCTAGTCTGCTTCTTAGTGCTCCAGTACACTAGCCTTCTACCGAGGAACCCGATGTACTTTTCTTATCCTCTTTGCAGCCTGTAAAGTTTGCATCTGAATAGACAATTAGCTCAAAATACCTATTCCTAGGGTACTATAGGCCAAGATTTGGTGTGCCCTTTAGATATCTCAATATTCTCTTAACAGCCGATAAATGAGTCTCTTTAGGGCATGCATGATATCTAGCACAGACACGTGTAGCATACATGATGTTTGGCCTACTAGTAGTGAGGTATAAAAGAGAACCAATTATCCCTCTATACAAAGTTTGATCAACAGGTTTCCCTACCTCATCTTTGTCTAAAGACATATTTGATCACATGGGAGTTTTCATGGAGGAAGAATTCTCCATCCCAAATTTATTAAGTAACTCCCTGCTAAACTTAGACTGTGATATTGATATTCCACTATCAGTCTGTCTTACTTGGAAACCCAAGAAGAACATAAGTTCACCCATGCTACTCATCTCAAACTTCCCTTGCATAAGTTTGGCAAACTTCTTGCAAAAGTTATCATCAATAGACCCAAAGATAATGTCAATAACATATATCTGGACTAGGATGATCTTGCACTTAGATTACCTAAAAAATAGAGTCTTGTCTATCTTCCCCCTTGAAAATTTATTTTCAATGAGGAAGATAGACAACATTTCATACCAGGTTCTAGGGGCTTGCTTTAGCCCAAATAGAGATTTCCTTAGTTTATATACATAATCAGTATGGTAAGGAATAACAAACCAGGAGGTTGTTCCACATAGACTTCTTATTTCAAATCTCCATTCAGAAATGCTGATTTCACATCCATTTGATAGACTCTGAACCCTTGGAATGCAGCATATGAAAGGAATAACCTGATGGCTTCTAGTCTTGCTACATGGGCAAAGGTTTGATCAAAGTCAACGCCTTCCTCTTGTCTGTACCCCTGAGCCACCAGTCTAGCTTTTTTCTTAACTAGAATGCTATTTTCATCACGTTTATTCCTGTAGATCCACTTAGTTCCAATGACATTATGTCGTTGAGGTCTGGGAATCAGCTTCCAGACCATACATCTTTTAAATTGGTTCAATTCCTCTTGCATAGCTCCAATCCAAAACTGGTCTTGGTTAGCCTCTTCAAATTTCTTAGGTTCTACCTGTGATAGGAAGTAAGAATACATTGCTGTGTTGAGACATCTGCTCCTTGTCACTACTCCTTGTCTTAGATCACCAATAATCTGATGGTTTGGATGATCCCTCAGATGTCTTATTGCTGGAGGAAGTATTGCTTCAACATCCTGTTCTTCATGATGTTTATCTTCATCCACTTCCTGTGATCCTTGTGCTTCCTCTGTAATACACACACCTTGTTCTTGGTCTTGCATTATTGGAGCATCTTCTTCATTCCTCTTGACAGTGAGCTTTTTCAACACTAGTTCAGTACCTGTAGAACTAGAAGAAGAGCTTGACATCTCATTTTTAAGCATATTTGTTTCATCAAACACTACATTAACTTACTCCTCTACAACTTGACTTGTCATGTTATAGATCCTATAGGCCTTACTGTGATTGTTATACCCAACAAATATCCCCGCATATGCTTTGGCAGCAAAATTATTTTTATAAGATTTCCCATTGTTGAGTACAAATCACTTGCTCTCAAAAATTCTGAGATATGCAAAGTTTGGTTTCCTACCCTTCATAATCTCATAGGGAGTCTTATTGTGCCTCTTGGTGATAGAAGCCCTGTTATGGACATGACAAGTTGTATTTACAGCCTCAGCACAGAAATATTCTAGGAGTGAAGTGTCATTTAGTAGTGTTCTACCAGTCTCTATGAGAGTTCTATTCTTCCTCTCAGCTATCTCATATTGCTGGGGTGTTCTTAGAGAGAAAACTCTTGCTGAATCCCATGATGTTCACAGATTCTTATCATGCATTCAGACTGAAACTCAGTCCCATGGTGACTTCTGATTTTGACCACAATACTTTTCAGCTTTTGTATTTGCATGACAAATGTCTTGAAGACATTTGGATTTCAAACTTTTTCTTCAAAAAAAATACCCAAACAAATCTGGAAAAGTCATTAACCACCACAAAGGTGTTGAACTTCCTAACTAGACTACGATCAGGCATTGGAACAAACAAGTCCATATGCAAGAGGTATAAACACCTCACAGAATCTTTAGTCTCAATGCTTTTGAAAAAAGCTTTTGTCTGCTTACCCTTTTTGCATGTAGAGCAAATACTTTCCTTAGAGCATTTCAAGTTAGGACCATTCCTAACTAACTCTTGACTATAGAGCTTTCCTATAGTCTTATAATTCAAAAGAGCTAGCCTCTTGCGCCATTTGACACAATATGAGCCTTTCTCATTTGCAACTAGACAAATGGGAGAGTCTGATGATAAACAAAGAAAATTAAGACAATAGATATTCCCACTCCTAGTGTTAGTCAAAGTGACCTCTTGGTCACTTGATCTTCTTATATGACACTTATCATTGTGGAAAGAAATGACATAGCCAAGATCACATAGTTGGCTTAAGCTTATAAGGTTGTGTTGCAACCCTTCCACATAAGCCATGTTTGTGAAAGTAATTAAGCCATTAGTGATCTTACCATAAACTTTGGTGATCCCTATATCTGATCGACCAAATATCACCTTAGGTCCATCCTTTACTGGAATGAAATCCTTCAGGAAGCCCTTTGTTCCAGTCATGTGCCTGGAACAACCACTATCAAAGTACTATATGGGGCTATGACAACTTGGACTCACCTACAAGACATAAATCACTTGTCCTTAGTACCCAATTATCATTGGGTCCTAGGTGCAAGTTAGGCTGAAAATGAACATGACTTCCTGCAGCTCTTCTGACAGGTAAGCGTGCATTAGCTCTCTATAGACTATTATTGTGCCAACAATCAATGGCATAGTGGCCCACTTTGACACAACACCAGCACTCATAAATTTTGTACCTCCGTTTAAGGGCTGGTTTAACATCATTGTTGTTAGTAGCTCTCTGTCCAGCAGGTACAACAGCTGACTTTTTCTTGAGTGTTTGGGCTGGTACTCCAAACCTAAATGGTCTAGGATGGGCCATTTGACCTCCTCATGTGATGCCTTATAGCCACTAGCACCATTTTCATTCCTACCACCACAGTGGTGAGGAGCTTTGTCCTTCCTTTTGGAATTACCAGCTATAGTGTTGCCTTTGAAGCCTATCCCTTTCTTATCCTTTTGGGAAGAAAATGAATCTATCAAAGGCAACAAAGTACATGACTTTGAAAACTTAGCCACTTGCTCTTTCTCCTTTTGGAGTTTATGAACGATATGGTACCTAAACACCTAGAGGGGGGGTGAATAGGTGACCTAAACCTTTTTGAAACTTTGTTGGTAGCACAACAGTTATTTCACAGAATTCTACAGTTAACAGCAATCACAGAATATAAACAGTTAATCCACAGCACAGCACAGCACAGCAGACACACTAATTTATAGTGGTTCCCCAATCTTTGGGTACATCCACTTTCCCCCTTCGCCTATCTAGCAGTGTACTAGATTCGGCCAATCTTCTCCACTATCTCAGAACCCAACTAGGTTCCTACACCTCAGGCCCAAAGCCTTACACTCAGCCACAAAGGCCTACACTCAGCCACCCAGGCCTACACTCAGCCAATTAAGGCCTATACTCAGAGTTCTTCAACTCCTACACTCAGCAACCAAGCCCTACCCTCAGCCTTTATAATATAGGCTTACAATTCTCTCAGATCCAATGGATCCTACAAGTTAAAATAGAAATACAATAGCTATCTCTACAACTCAGAAAATAAGAGAGGAGTTGAGAGTTTCTTGAAGAGTTCTTGGAAGAACTCAGCTAGATCCAAACTGACTTAGCTTCCTTCAAAGCTTCTTGAGTTAGAACTGAATTAGTCTGAATCTTCTGCAGTTGATCCTTGACCTCTGCTTCTTGAGATCCAGATGATTCTGAATCCTTCTTCTCAGCCTTAGTTCCAAAGACTGAATTCTTAATTTGAGCTCTCTCTCTCCAACTTCTTAGATCTGCAGTTGAACTGCCAGATCTTCTTGTGTTGATCCTCTGTGTATCACTTTCCTGATTACTTGAAGAATCTGATCAACCACTTTAAGTATTCTTGACAACTACTTGTAACAACAACAATCAACCAGATTCTGTAAACTATGGGTGCCTATTTATAGGCTTCCTTCATGGTAACCGGCTGGTCCGGTTCATAACAGACTTCTGATTTCTCTGACAGTTGCTGTAGACCGGCTGGATCGGCAGCTGTCATGTCAACCAGTCACTTCTTGAAATTCTCTAACTGTCAGATAGTGTCGAGACTTTCTGTTCTTAAGTGTCGACACTTATAGACCAAGTGTTGACACATGTTGTGTAAGTGTCGGCACAAGTCTACAAGGTGTCGACACAACTCCTTGTATGTCTCGACACAGATTCTTCTTCAAGTGTAGACACTGAAATTAAGTGTCGACACAAGTACTTGATCTTCTGTAACTTGTTGAATTCTTCTAAGTGTCGACACATCTCCTTTGTGTCGACACATCTTCATGTGTTGAAACTGTCAAGTGTCGACACTGCTTCTTGGTGTCGACACTAGTCTTCAATTTTGTTTCTTCAGCTGAGTGTCGACACATTCCCTTAGTGTCGACACTTGTACTTAGAATATTTTGTAAACTTTTCTGTTCTCTGCTAAGTGTCGACACAGCTCCTTGTGTCGACACTTCCTTCAAGTGTAGAGTCTTCAACTAAGTGTCGACACATTGTGCTGGGTGTCGACACTTTCTTCAAGTGTTGACTCTTCTGGTTGTGTGTCGACACATTGTGCTGAGTGTCGACACATACTTCAAGTGTTGACTCCTTTGAGTGTGTGTCGACACATTGTGCTGAGTGTCGACACATTCTTCATATGTTGACTCTGCTGTTTGAGTGTCGACACATTGTGTTGAGTGTCGACACTTGTACTTAGACTCTGCAGATTTTTGCTGAGTGTCGACACAACTCCAAATGTCGACACTTTCTGGTGTAGACACAGTTCTTCAGGGTGTCGACACTTCTGCTAAGTGTCGACACTGCTTTTCTGCATACTTCTTCACTGAGTGTCGACATAGCTCCAAGTGTCGACACTTTCTGTCTGGTGTCGACTCTTCATTCCAGGTGTCGACACAATGACTCCAAGTGTCGACACTGCTTGTCTGGGTGTCGACACAAGCTTTCTCAAGTGTCGACACTTTCCCTCTGGGTGTCGACACATGGACTTAGAAACTTTTAGCTTCAGTCCAGTGTATACCTAACCTGCACAAGTAACTCAAACAAACATCAAATACATTATGATGTATATCATTGAGTTAGGTGAGGCTTCTCCAAATCAGGTACATTTGACCAATGTACCCAACAATCTCCCCCTATTTGGAGAAGTCATAACCCTTAGTCAATGATATACACCACTCAAAATTAAAAATTAGAGAATGATGTAAAGCAGGTATATATCAATAGAGTAAACTTAAACATGTAATAAAGCACACATGTATACTCATTCAGCATTACAGAACAAACAAGAATTAGACACATTCTACTGAACAATCATGAAATATATTTATCAAAAACTGTTCAAACATTGTGTTTAATACATTGTCAATGATTTACAAAAATGTTCAGATGTAACAGATTACAACATTTTCCAGTCTAATCTTAGTCTAATTCTGATCAGGTTCTTTTATAACTATGCCTTTCCCAGCTTGCACTTTGGCTTTTACAGCAGCAGCAGCAGCAGGCTCAGCATCAGCAGGCTTCTTGCCTTTTGAGTCTTTCTTCTTTTGTTCTTCAGCCTTGATTTTCTGCCTCTCAAAGTAATGATAGGGCTTAGGAAAGTACTTGCTAGGCTCCACAGCTGTAGGAGGTAGCTTTCCTAACTTAGCCTTCCTTCTATACTGGACAATGGCTTCCTGCCTGATCTCATGCTTCCTCCACTCTGCTTCTGAGAACCACTTGTTCCTCTCATGTGCATTGTCCTTGGCTGCTTTCCAGGCTGTGATAATGATGTTCCTAGAAGTAGGGCTCCACTGTTCAAAATCTGGTTTTTGCTCAGCCAGTTCCCTGAACTTCTTCTTTGACAGCCTTGTCTCTTCTTCTTTGTCCATAGCCTCTTGCATAGCTGCTGTAATAGGTTGAGTAACCTTTTCTAAATGGACATTGTCCATGCCCCCAGATGGGCTATACATAGTGCTCACCTCTGCATGAATCATTTCAAAATCTGGAGGTGGATAAATGACTTGAGCTACTTCTTGTGGCTCACCTCCAAAATAGGCAGGGTTCAGTCCAGATTCAGCAACTTCATTGTCATCACACAGGGGAGGATATCCAAGTGTAGCCCTGATTGAATTTGAAATCCATTTTGCATGCTCAGAACTGGCCTTGACTAACACTCTCTCCCCCTTTATGACTTCTTGGGCTACATGGTCTCTTACATCATCCTTTTGGAATCTAATCTGACTGTCCAAGTACCTGATTCCTTCCTTAAAATAAGGTCTAAGCTTAGTAAGCTGTTCAGAAATGACCTTCTGTGAATCTTTAATGGCAGTCTTGACAGCAGCAATTTCTTCCTGAAATACTTTATCAAATTCAGCTTTGGCAGCAGCAGATGATGTTGAAGGTTCAGCAGACTTACTCTTCAGTTCAGTGACTATTGCATTGTGGGATGCAGTCAAATTATCATTCATTCTTAGTTGATTCTCCAGCACATAGCCTTGCTTTAGTGCTATATCATCTACTTGAGTCTTAATTTGTTCTTGATGTTTAGCCAGGAATACCACTGCATTTCCACCTTTGTGGAAGCATTCATTCATTTCTTTCTTATTCAGATTCATCTCAAACCTGATTGACTTGATGTCTTGAGCTAAGTCAAATTGTAAAGATTTTTGGCCCTCATCAATATATTTTTCTATGGCCCTCCTGTGCTCATCCAGCTTAACTTGCATTGCTACCATTAATCCACTATAATCAGTTGATGGAGCTTGTTGGACTAGAGAGTGTTGAGCAACAGTTTGTAGAGCCTTCTTGTAGCTCTGACTCCTTCTTTTGAATACAAAGAATTTCTTCTTTTTAGCTTGTTCAGTCTCATCATCCTTAGACTCTGAAGTACTTGCTATATTCACCCTATCCTTAGGGCTTGAGGGTTTGTCATCTTGCACATCAAGTGCTTTCTCACTTTCCTGCCTAATAGGCTCTTCCTGAACTTCCAAGATCTCCCCCTCAACAGCAGCACCCTTCTCTGCATCAGCAGCATTCTTGTCCATGTCAAAATCCTCTTGATCTAAATTCAGAAATAGATCTTCCATTGTGTATTCAGGAGGTGACTGTGCAGGAGATGTACTTGGTTCTTCAACTACTTTATCAGGAACAACATCTGGTTCTTGATTTACTTGCTGAGTTTGCTGATGGACATCAGACAAATCAGAATCTATTACAGAAAAATCTAAAGTATTGAGGTCAGAAAGTACCTCTTGGATAATGAGTGTAGCTTGCTCACTCTCCAGTGTAGAGGGATGTTCTTCAGCTGAAGGCTCCCCCTGTCTTGAATCCTTATTCATGGGGCTAGCTGTAGGCAGCTCCCCCTGGATTTCTGCTGGCTCTTGAGGAGCAGGTGACTTCTCTGCAGCCACATCTATTGGACTATCAGGAGTGAAAACAACATGTTCTTCACTACCTGAGCTGCTGGAGGACTCTTGAGTCACAGCAGCTATCTTCCTCTTCTTCTTTGGGGGTGAATCTTTCTTAGAAACTTGCTTCTCAGGGGTAGGAACTTCCTTAGACAGCACTCTTTCCCATCTTGAAAGTATCCTCATATCCATCCTTCTCATGTGATTGATTTTAGTACCAGCAGCATTGCTAATGACCTCTGGTATTGTACCAGCCAGGTAGAGACTTAGTATTCTGCCCAGATTGGGCTTCTTTAGACTTTCCTTAACTTTCTCAAACACAACCATTGACCAGTCTGTTTTGAGGTTGAAAATGATTCTGGTCATAACACTGAACATGGAGGCTGACACCCTGTCATGCCCTCCAGGTTTACTGAGGATAACTTTACCCACAACTTCTGACAGGAATTTTCCTTGAGTATTCATTCCTCTCCTGTTGAATACTGAGCCTATCTTCAGCTTAGGATCTAGACCACACCAGATAAGTGCTTCCCTGGTCTTAGATGTTGTCACTTCCTCTTCTTCCTGAACTTTAGGTAGCTGAAGTACCTTTCTCAGAGATTTGGGTGAAATCTTGACCTTGGTGACATGCACCCTTGATTTGATTCTGTAGCCTGAGTCATCTACAGACGCTCCCGTTAGGAATTCAAGAACTTCCTTCTTCCATATTTTAGTTGGTTCAGAAACCAAGTATTCCAATCCTGAATCGGTGACTAGGGTTACCACCGATTTTATTTCTTGATCGCCATCGTCGAGTGCGCCACGAACCAGTTCATAGCCTTCATTGACGTTCTCTTCGAGCTTGGGAGCCATTAGGGTTTGGAGAATTAGTCTTTAGAAGAGAGAAATGTCAACACAGTAGTTTGGTCTCGAAACTCTGAAAGCGTGTCGACACACAAAGACAGAATCCTATTTATACCTTTCTGGTTTGAAGACGAACAGGCGGGATGAATTACTAAAGATGTGTCGACACTGGCAATAAGTGTCGACACTGACTTATAATGTCTCGACACTCATGTGTCGACACAAGTTTAGTCAACAGATTTTATGTGTCGACACTTGGTTAAGTGTCGACACCACACTACTCGACATGTAGTCGAGACTTTACTTAGAAAATTCTGAGTAAAACTTAAGTGTCGACACCTTATTGAATGTGTCGACACTAACTCGACATGTGTCGACACTAACATTCTGAAGTGTCGACACCTACTCGACATGTGTCGACACTAACATACTGAAGTGTCGACACCAACTTCCTAGATGTGTCGATACCATTTTCCTAAAGTGTCGACACTTACTATTCTGTGTCAACATAGACTTGTCTATGTGTCGACACCTTTTTACTTAGCCAATTTTTAGTTCTGTAAACTTAGTCTAAGTTTATCATA
The DNA here is from genome assembly GCA_039583875.1 of Platanthera guangdongensis. NCBI lineage: Eukaryota > Viridiplantae > Streptophyta > Magnoliopsida > Asparagales > Orchidaceae > Platanthera > Platanthera guangdongensis. The sequence continues at coordinate 64,302,393 of CM077165.1, forward strand.
CCTAGTTCAATTTTGAACCTATTGAACTTAGCTTCTTCTAAGGGCTTAGTAAACATATCAGCTATCTGATTATCAGTTTTAACATATTCAAGTGCAATATCATTTCTTTCTACATGCTCCCTAAGAAAGTGATATTTAATCTCAATATGTTTAGTTCTACTATGTGATACAGGATTGTTAGCTATTGAAATAGCACTTGTAGAATCACAGTAAAGTGGAGTTCTACTTACCTGAAATCCATAGTCTTCTAACTGATGTTGAATCCACAGAAGTTGAGCACAGCAACTTCCTGCAGCTATATATTCTGACTCAGCTGTGGAAATAGCCACACTGGTTTGCTTCTTACTACTCCATGAAATGAGTCTTCCACCTAGGAATTGACAGGATCCAGTAGTGCTCTTTCTATCTTCTTTGCATCCTGCAAAGTCTGCATCTGAATAGCCTGTTAGATCAAAATCTCCATTCCTAGGGTACCAGAGGCCTAGATAGGGAGTGCCCTTTAGATATCTCAAGATTCTCTTGACTGCAGTCAAGTGAGACTCTTTGGGGCAGGCTTGATACCTGGCTCAAACACATGTAGCATACATAATGTCAGGCCTACTTGCAGTCAAGTATAGTAGGGAGCCAACTATCCCTCTATACAAGGTTTCATCTACAGGTTTCCCTGCATCATCCTTGCTTAGAGACATACTTGACCCCATAGGAGTCTTCATGGTACTGGATGAATCCATACCATACTTCCTTATGAGTTCTAGGGTGAACTTGGACTGACATATGGATAGACCACTTCCAGTCTGTTTAACTTGGAGACCCAAGAAAAACTTTAGTTCTCCCATACTACTCATCTCAAATTGACTTTGCATAAGCTTTGCAAACTTTTTGCAAAGGCTACTTTCAGTAGACCCAAATATAATGTCATCTACATATATTTGGACAAGTATGACTTTGCCTCTAGATTCCCTAAGGAATAGAGTCTTATCTATTTTCCCCCTTGTGAACTTGTTCTCAATGAGGAAACTAGATAGGGTTTCATACCAAGCTCTAGGAGCTTGCTTTATCCCATACAATGCTTTCCTAAGTCTATAGACATAATGAGGTAGAGTTGGATCAACAAAACCTGCAGGCTGCTCCACATAGACTTCTTCTTTCAAATTACCATTTAGGAATGCTGACTTCACATCCATTTGGTATACTTTGAATCCTTGATAAGTTGCATAGGCCAAGAACATTTTTATGGCTTCCAGTCTGGCTACTGGAGCAAAGGTTTGATCAAAATCAATACCTTCTTCTTGCCTATAACCTTTAGCAACCAATCTTGCTTTATTCTTAATGATGACTCCTTGTTCATCTAACTTATTCATGTAGATCCACTTTGTTCCTATCACATTGTGATCTTTAGGTTTAGGAACCAGGTCCCAAACCTTGCACCTTTTTAACTGATTGAGCTCTTCCTGCATTGCTTCAGTCCACTGTGGATCTTGTATAGCTTCTTCAAATTTCTTTGGTTCTATTTGAGACAGAAAACTTGAATATACTACAGCATTCTGATTTCTGCTCCTTGTCTGAACACCTTGTCTTGGATCTCCAATAATCAGCTCTACTGGATGATCTCTTAGATGCCTGTTGGCTGGAGGCATCCTTACTTCTGGTTGAACTTCTTCAGCATCTTCATCAAGCTGAGTTCCTTGTACTTCTTCAGCTCCTTGTACATGTAGTTCTCCCCCTGGACATAAGCCATCTCCTTCTACTTGCTGTCTTTCAGCAGGTACATCTTCTATGGTTAGCTTGTCCATCTTCTTAGTAAGACCTATGGGGCTGCATACATTGCTTGACAACTCATTGTTAATTAGTTGTGTCTCATCAAAAACTACATGCACAGACTCCTCTACAACTTGTGTAGTCAAGTTGTAGACTCTATAAGCCTTACTATTATTGCTGTACCCAACAAACACTCCCTCTTGGGACTTGGCAGCAAACTTAGTTAGGTAAGACTTTCCATTGTTAAGTATGAAGCATTTGCAACCAAAAATCCTCAAATAGGATAGATTTGGTTTCCTGCCTTTCACAACTTCATAGGGGGTCTTGTTTAACCTTTTAGTGATGGTAGACCTATTTATCACATGGCATGCAGTGTTAACTGCTTCAGCCCAGAAATACTCTGGCAGTGATGAATCACTTAATAGGGTTCTACCAGCCTCTATCAAGGTCCTATTTTTCCTTTCAGCAATGCCATTTTGCTGAGGTGTTCTGGGTGAAGAGAATTCTTGAAATATCCCATAGTCTTCACACAGCTTTGTCATGCTTTCAGACTGAAACTCAGTACCATGGTCACTTCTAATTTTGACCACTGTACAGTTCAATTCATTCTGAATTTGCTTAACAAAGCTATGGAAGACACTAGGTGTTTCAGATTTCTGCTTTAAGAAGAACACCCAGGAAAACCTTGAGTAGTCATCAACAACTACAAAGGTATAGACCTTCCTACCTAAGCTGTGAACTGGCATTGGACCAAATAGATCCATATGCAAGAGGTATAAACACCTCACAGCATCTTTGTTGTCTAAGCTTCTAAAGGTGGATTTAGTCTGCTTGCCCTTTTGACAAGCTGAGCAAATGCCATCTTTGACACACTTAACTTGAGGACCATTCCTCACTAACTCTTTGCTAAAGAGTTTGCTAATAGTCTTGTAGTTAAGATGAGCTAGCCTCTTGTGCCACTTGACACAATGAGAGACTGTCTCATCAGCTACAAGACAAACAGGAGAACCATTGTTCTCAATCATAATGTCTAAGCAGTAGACATTCCTCTTTCTATATCCTGTCAAAATGATCTCTTGATCACTTGACCTCTTGATATGACAACCATTTTTAACAAATGATATGTCATACCCTACATCACTTAACTGACTTATACTAATGAGGTTGTGTTTCAACCCTTTAACATAAGCCACTTGAGTAATGGTAACAAGGTTTGAAGAGATGTTACCAAACCCTTTGATGATTCCTTTTTCAGAACCACCAAAGGTCACTTTAGGACCATTTTTGATTGGAATGTAGTCCTTCAGTAGTCCCCTTGTTCCAGTCATATGTCTGGAACATCCACTATCCAAGTACCATGTTGGGGTATGGCCACTTGGATTCACCTGCAAAACAAATTAATGAACCTTACAACCCAAAGTAAACTTGGGTCCTTGGTGATTGTTAGTTTGCAACTTGACAACACTACCTACTGGCATTCCACCAGGTAGCTTGCTACTCCCAATGACACTTGCATTGTGCCAACAGTCCAAGGCAAAGTGGCCAACTTTGCCACAGCACCAACATTCAAACTTGTTGTACCTTTGCTTAGGTACAGACTTGGCTGTCTTGACTACAGCAGGCTTATTGAATGTTGGGGCTTTGCCCTTGGACTTGAACTTGGACTGTACAGTCCCTGCAGATCTAACAAAACCTAGTCCAGCTTTGCCTTTTTGATGAACAAATTCATCCATTAATGGTAATACTTATTTAGGTTTTGAAAACCTGGCAGCAAGTTCTTTTTCCTTCTGGAGATTGATCTCCAGTCTCTTAATTTGATCATTCTTAAATGTAATAGTACCCATCTGAATCACTGTAATGTGTTTCAGCCTGGCTACTTCATTCAGTTTTTGATCATACTGTTTTTCAGAAACTACTGTAACTGCCTTGAGATCAGCAATCTCCTTTGCCTGACTTTTGGCTAGGATCTTGCTTTTCTTATAGGCTTGCAACAGTACTTTATATTCATCTAAGAGCTGATGAATATCTCCCTCAGATTCAGAAACACTTCCATCACTTGATGAAGATGAATCTGACTCTGAACTAGAACTGGAATCTGAACTTTGAGTTGGACTTTGTACCTGACTAGGTCCTGGCTGCTCCAGGATTTTGGTACTTTCAGTCAATGCCATCAGTCCTTGGCACTGACACTCTTCTTGTTCATAGATTGATTCCATGATCTGCATAAACTCTTCTTCTTCTTCAGCAAATAGCCCTATGTAGGCTTCAGCATCTGTCTCAGTATCTGAAGAAGAAATGTCTGAAAGAGTCTTCTCATTCTTTGCAACAAAAGACTTCTCCTTCTTTCCTTTGAAGTGAGTCTTCTTTTTGTCACTGGATTCTTTTCTTCTCTCAGGACAATCTGCAATAACATGACCCTGTCTATTGCAGCAGTAACACACTATCTTAGACCCAGTTGCCTTGCTAGTCTTTGTCTTTTTCTTGTCCTTCTTTGAAGGCTTCTTCTCCTGATACTGGACTTCTTTCCCTTTGGAAAATGAAGGTCTGTACCTCCACTGTTTCTTCTTCAGGAATTTCTGAAAGTGTCTGGTGAATGCAGCAAAGTCTTCATCACTTTCACTGCTTGTAGACTTTGTGCTAATAGACTCATCTGATTCTGATTCAACTAACTCTGGAGGAGGAGTTGATGACTTAGTCCTGCCCTTTCTAGGTACTTCTGACTTGAAGGCAACAGTCCTTTCCCTGTGCTCAGTCCTTGTTGATTTTTCTTCCTCTTTTCTCACTGACAGCTGCATCTCATAAGACAACAACTTCCCAAACAGTGTGGGAGGAGGAATTTCTCCCAACTTTGCCATTTCTCTGATGGCACAGATCTTAGTGTCCCAATCTTTGGTTAGGGACCTTAAGAACTTATCATTCAATTCATAGTTAGTGAACTCTCTTCCATAGGACATGAGTTCATTAACAATTCTATAAAACTTTTTGTAGCATTCAGTGATGCTATCTCCTCTTCCTTGCCTAAAGCTCTCATACTCTTGATGAAGCAAGGACTTCCTATCTTGCCTAACTTCTTCAGAACCTTCCATATAGACAATGAGGGTATCCCACATTTCTTTTACTGTTTTACAGTGAATTAGGTTCTGAAAAGTTGCATCATCAATGACACTTACTATTATGTTTTGTGCCCTTTTGTCCATAGTGGCTAAGACAATTTCATCCTTGGTCATCTCAGAGAAATCCTTTGGAGTCCTCTGATTTGCATCTAATACTGAGATCTTCATGGGCACATATGGCCCCTCTTTGACTGTGATGTAGATTCTAGGGTCAGAGGCTTCCATGAACAGCCTTACCCTCTCTTTCCAGATTCCAAAAATCTCTTTTCTGCATATGGGCAGTTTCATTGAACCCAATTCCTTGTGATTCTCTGAAGAACCCATGTTTCTTGATTTTCTTGAAACTGTGTTCTGACTTACACTGAATCTGCCAAACTGGATCTCCTCAGACAGTTAGTCCTTTTTGAGGAACCTCCCTCTGATACCACTTGAAAGATATGGTACCTAAACACCTAGAGGGGGGGTGAATAGGTGACCTAAACCTTTTTGAAACTTTGTTGGCAGCACAACAGTTATTTCACAGAATTCTACAGTTAACAGCAATCACAGAATATAAACAGTTAATCCACAGCACAGCACAGCACAGCAGACACACTAATTTATAGTGGTTCCCCAATCTTTGGGTACATCCACTTTCCCCCTTCGCCTATCTAGCAGTGTACTCGATTCGGCCAATCTTCTCCACTATCTCAGAACCCAACTAGGTTCCTACACCTCAGGCCCAAAGCCTTACACTCAGCCACAAAGGCCTACACTCAGCCACCCAGGCCTACACTCAGCCAATTAAGGCCTACACTCAGAGTTCTTCAACTCCTACACTCAGCAACTAAGCCCTACCCTCAGCCTTTATAATATAGGCTTACATTCTCTCAGATCCAATGGATCCTACAAGTTAAAATAGAAATACAATAGCTATCTCTACAACTCAGAAAATAAGAGAGGAGTTGAGAGTTTCTTGAAGAGTTCTTGGAAGAACTCAGCTAGATCCAAACTGACTTAGCTTCCTTCAAAGCTTCTTGAGTTAGAACTGAATTAGTCTGAATCTTCTGCAGTTGATCCTTGACCTCTGCTTCTTGAGATCCAGATGATTCTGAATCCTTCTTCTCAGCCTTAGTTCCAAAGACTGAATTCTTGATTGGAGCTCTCTCTCTCCAACTTCTTAGATCTGCAGTTGAACTGCCAGATCTTCTTGTGTTGATCCTCTGTGTATCACTTTCCTGATTACTTGAAGAATCTGATCAACCACTTTAAGTATTCTTGACAACTACTTGTAACAACAACAATCAACCAGATTCTTTAAACTATGGGTGCTATTTATAGGCTTCCTTCATGGTAACCGGCTGGTCCGGTTCATAACAGACTTCTGATTTCTCTGACAGTTGCTGTAGACCGGCTGGATCGGCAGCTGTCATGTCAACCAGTCACTTCTTGAAATTCTCTAACTGTCAGATAGTGTCGAGACTTTCTGTTCTTAAGTGTCGACACTTATAGACCAAGTGTTGACACATGTTGTGTAAGTGTCAGCACAAGTCTACAAGGTGTCGACACAACTCCTTGTATGTCTCGACACAGATTCTTCTTCAAGTGTCGACACTGAAATTAAGTGTTGACACAAGTACTTGATCTTCTGTAACTTGTTGAATTCTTCTAAGTGTCGACACATCTCCTTTGTGTCGACACATCTTCATGTGTTGAAACTGTCAAGTGTCGACACTGCTTCTTGGTGTCGACACTAGTCTTCAATTTTGTTTCTTCAGCTGAGTGTCGACACATTCCCTTAGTGTCGACACTTGTACTTAGAATATTTTGTAAACTTTTCTGTTCTCTGCTAAGTGTCGACACAGCTCCTTGTGTCGACACTTCCTTCAAGTGTAGAGTCTTCAACTAAGTATCGACACATTGTGCTGGGTGTCGACACTTTCTTCAAGTGTTGACTCTTCTGGTTGTGTGTCGACACATTGTGCTGAGTGTCGACACATACTTCAAATGTTGACTCCTTTGAGTGTGTGTCGACACATTGTGCTGAGTGTCGACACATTCTTCATATGTTGACTCTGCTGTTTGAGTGTCGACACATTGTGTTGAGTGTCGACACTTGTACTTAGACTCTGCAGATTTTTGCTGAGTGTCGACACAACTCCAAATGTCGACACTTTCTGGTGTAGACACAGTTCTTCAGGGTGTCGACACTTCTGCTAAGTGTCGACACTGCTTTTCTGCATACTTCTTCACTGAGTGTCGACACAGCTCCAAGTGTCGACACTTTCTGTCTGGTGTCGACTCTTCATTCCAGGTGTCGACACAATGACTCCAAGTGTCGACACTGCTTGTCTGGGTGTCGACACAAGCTTTCTCAAGTGTCGACACTTTCCCTCTGGGTGTCGACACATGGACTTAGAAACTTTTAGCTTCAGTCCAGTGTATACCTAACCTGCACAAGTAACTCAAACAAACATCAAATACATTATGATGTATATAATTGAGTTAGGTGAGGCTTCTCCAAATCAGGTACATTTGACCAATGTACCCAACAGTTTACCTTCTGCTTTAGCAAAGCTGCTATTTCAGAATGCTGGGAAGCATCAAGCTTTAGAGATGCAATCTCCTGAGCCTGTTGTTTGGTTAGAAGCTTAGTCCTTCTGAATGCTTCCGTAAGTTCGCCATATCTTTCAATTATTTGATTTTTGTCTTCCTTAGATTCAGAGCCATCTTCATCTCTTGATAAAGAAGCACTTGAATCTGGACCAGTCACATACTTGGACATGGATGAAGAGTGTACCTTAGATCATCCAGGATGATCCTGGCAGGATTCCTCATGTGATCTTGCCATCAGCCAAATGTAGGATTCGTCATCCTCTTCTGATTCTGATGAGAAAGACTCAGTCCAGCATTTCTCCCTCTTAGCAATGAAGGTTTTCTCCTTCTTGCTTCTCTTGTGGTCATGATTCTTTTCACCAGCTTCTTTCTTCTCAGGACAATCAGCCACAACATGACCTGGCTTGTTGCAACATAAACAAACAACCTTTTTAGAAATATGTTTAACAGGTTTTGGATCATACCTGCCCTCTTTGGAGGGTTTCTTCTTATTTCTGTAGTAGTCCTCTTTATGCTGGAAGAAAGAGGTAGGTTTGCACCTCAAGCCCTTCTTTTTCATCAGCCTCATAAACTGCTTTGAGAAAGCAACAAACTCCTCATCAGGTATATTACAACCTGATTCCTCTTGATCTGAATCATCTTACTCACCTGGACTTCTTAGGGGAGAAGGATTCTTCTCCTTGCTCCTTTTGGAGCTATCTGCCTTGAAGGCCATTGTAGTTTCTTTTTCCTGGCCTCTGCTAGTCTTCTCTTCCTCCTTCCTTGTTGTCAGCTGCATCTCATATGAAAGCAGCTTACCACATAGTATGGATGGTGGAGTATCTGCCAGCTTTGCCACTTTTCTAATGACACATATCTTAGTATCTCAGTCTCTTGTAAGAGTCCTAAGAAACATATCATTTAGTTCATAATTATTAAAGGCCCTACCATAAGTCTTTAAATCATTAACTGTCCTGAAGAACCTTTCATAACAGATAGTTATGGTCTCCTCCCTGATCTGTTTGAAACTTCTTATTCTTGATTTAACATTGACTTTCTATCATCTCTCATTTTCTCATTGCCTTCCATATACACTATCAAGGTGTCCCACATTTCTTTTGAGGTCTTGTAGTGCACCATGTTTTGAAAGATGGAGTCATTTATGGCACTAACTATGATGTTTTGTGCACTCTTATCCATTGTTGCTAAGATGACTTCATCCTTAGTCATTTCGGTGTACTTCTTTAGCGTCTGAAGATTTGCATCAAGGATAGATATCTTCATTGGGATGATGAGTCCTTCTTGAACTGTGATATATATCCTAGGATCAGATGCTTCCATGAAAAATCTGACCCTTTCTTTCCATTTTACAAAATTCTCCTTCTTATAGAGAGAAAGTTTCATGGATCCTGAAGGATGGTAAGAGCTTTACCACATGAGGGGATAAATATATTTAACTCTAGAGGGGGGGGGGGGGGGTGGCAAATAGAGTATTTTAAAAATTAATTGGTTTTTATAGCGGAATTAAAAATAGTGATATATATATATCTTAATAGTGTGCAGGAAAGAAAAACTAACACAACACACAACACACAACAATAAGAAAAATAACAAGAAATATAGACGACACAAGAAATTTATAATGCTTCCCCTAAACTTGGGTACATCCACTCTTCTACCACCCTGTTAGGAATCCACTACAGGTTTTCGATCAGGTGCCCTGTCAACAACATGTTTTTGCTCCGGTGCCCTGTCACCATAAGATCTATTTGAAGGGAGATCTCATAACCCTTTAGGCTTTTGATCAGGTGCCCAAAAACCAAGCTAAGTCTTTTGATAAGGAGACTTAAGAACCAGGTGCTTAACTTTTGAAGGGATTTAAAACCATGTGTACAGTGGGAAAAAGAAAATTGATGTTGTCTTCTCTTTCTCAAAAACAACTGAGAAGACTAGTGGATATGATCTTGTCAAAGCTCCTTGTGAGATGTTTATTGTTCAGGAGTTTGTTGGAAGCTTTGCTGGGTGTAGGACTTCTTTGATGAACTCCAGAAGCTTTTAAACTGATTGTATTTTGATATCTCTGAAAGCTTGGTGAATAGTTGTAGATTGCTGAAGACTGTATATATATGCAGACTGAATATGTTTGTTCTTTATCTTCCTCTTTTGAGTTTCGGGGCGTTACACTGCGGGTATGTATACGCAACCATGGAAATGAATGAGGTCATCATGCAGTGAATAATCCTCTGACTTGCCCCTTTACAGGGCCCTAAACACTAGCTCCAAAGCTGGATCTAGCCTCTATTGTGTCCTAGGCGCGCTCTCGTATGTCACACTCAAGGATTAGGGAGTTCAAGTACCCCCGATATATCTCTGGCTCAGACTCAGAAATGACAGAAATGTGCATATCCTCTAGCATCTGCAGCGCGCAGCTCCATAGATATAACCCGTGGCTCTGGTCCTGTGGTGTCGGATCTCCTACTCAAGGCATCTGCCACAATATTCAACCTCCCTGGGTGATAATGCACGGTGTAATCATAGTCGCAAAAAAATTCAAGCCATCTTCCTCGGCGTAGGTTTAGGTCCTTCTGAAAGTCAACATACATGAGGTTCTTGTGATCGGAGAAGATGTCACAATTAACCCCCGTATAAGTAATGATTCCAGATCTTCACCGCAAATACCACTTCCCCGAGCTCCAAGTCATGTACGGGGTAGTTCTTCTCATGTTTCTTCAACTGTCTCGAGGCATATGCAATGACGTGTCCATGTTGCATCAGGACTGCACCTATCCCCTAATAAGAAGCGTCGGTATAAATTTGAAATCCTTCCAACCTAGATGGAAGTTCAAGGATGGGGGAAGATGTGAGCCTATCCTTCAACTCCTGAAATGTGGCCTCACACTTCTCAGTCCATGTAAATGTGGCATTCTTCTTCATCAAGGACGTGAGGGGAAGTGTAATCCCCGAGTACCCCTGCACGAACTTACGGTAATATCCCGCTAATCCTAAGAAACTCCGAATATCTGAAGCTGACTTTGGCCGCGGCCACTCTCTAATTGTCTGAACCTTGGCCGGATCCACGACTAAACCGGCTCCTCTGATGGTATACCCCAGAAATGCCACCTCCTGCAGCCAGATTTGGCACTTGGAGAACTTTGCATACATCTGATGCTCCCTCAGTTTGCTCAACACCAGTACCAAATGATGGGTATGATCCTCTTTCATCCGGGAGTGGATCAAAATATCATTAATGAATACTATGACAAATCTATCCAGGTAGTGCTTGAAGATACGGTTCATCAGACTCATGAACGCGAAAGGTGCATTCGTGAGCCCGAAGGGCAATACCGTGAACTCATACAACCCGTATCGGGACCTAAAAGCTGTCTTCGGGATGTCCTCCTCCTGTATCCGCACCTGATAGTATCCATACCTCAAATCCAGCTAGGAACACGAAAAAGCTCTCTGTAGTTGATCAAAAAACTCATCAATCTGGGGCAGCTGGTACGTGTTCCATATTGTCAATCGGTTCAGCTCCCGATAGTCAATGCAGAGCCGCAGTGATCCAACCTTCTTATTAACAAATAGCACCGTCGCTCCCCATGGTGATGAGCTCGGTCAGACAAAACTTGACTCCACCAGCTCCTACAACTGAACCCTGAACTCCGCTTGCTCCTTGGGGGCCATCCTGTATGGTGCTCGTGACACGGGTCTCGTTCCCAACACCAACTGAATCCGGAAGTCCATATCTCTAGCCGGTGGCAATCCGGGCAACTTCTCCGGGAATACGTCGAAGAAATCCCGAACCTCCGGAATATCAACAATAGAAGTGTCTGCTCCCACCGTCTCGAAGTAGATCAAGTATACATCACCCCCTTCTTATGGGCCTTGACAGCTTGTACAGATGATAATAGAAGATGGGAGATAAGCCTAATACCTTTGATGGTGATGTCAGAATTCCCATGACGTAGGGTGATCCTCCTTGATGGGCAATCAATCTGGGCATTGTTCCAGTGCAACCAAGTCATAACCAAGATCAGATCGAAGTCCGGCATTCTAAAAATCATCTCCGACGCCTGGAATACCTTCCCTCTGATCTCTGCTTCGATGTTGCACTTTGCAGAGGTTAGAATCTCTGATCTATCTGGTACACGAACACTTCTAGTATCGTCGGTGAATCGGTCCATGCCATCCAATCCTTCCAGGAAAGTCTTAGATAAGAACGAGTGAGATGCACCCATATCAAATAAGGTATGAGCGGGCTTCTCACTTATAAAGACTATACCTGAGGTTTTGTTTGAATTAAAATTGCGTCATTATCCTACGAGGTCGAAGTAGTATATATATATAAAAAAATTAAATTTAGAATGGCATTAAGTACTATATATATTTTTTTAATTTTTGTCAAAAGAAGGTAAATTTAAAATATAACACGAGTTATTGAAGTGAACTCACAAACACATGTTAATCTCTGCAAAAGAGAAGTCAAACGCAGGAAAATTTAAAATAAAATGTCAGTACAAGTGTTGTCTAAAATAGAATTAAATTTATAATGGCATTGTTGTGGAGGGACTGTAGCCTGTGGTGCGGTGACCAGTGTTTAGAATGGCAATAAGAAGTCCACAACACTGGTGCGACAAGCTCCTTGCTGTGCCCATGTGTAGAAATTCACAGGAAATAGTCCATTTTATACAATGAGTTAGGCCAATCCTAAATAAAAACCTTACTTTTGTGTAGGTCCCACAGGTCGCCGCACCACAGGCTACCGTCCCTCCACATCCAGCTACAGTTACTTTTCAGCAAACGGTGCTGGGATAGACCCTGACGGTTATTCTTGAGTCCTTCAGGATTCAGCAGGCCTGTGGGACCCAGTATTGTCGACTTCTTTCTCATATGTTCAATTGTTCAAGTGATACAAGTTTGTAAGACCCCCTCCCCCTTACTAAGGAGGGTACCTGATCTTATGTCCAGAACCGTCGCCTTACAGTGACAATAACACACGGGCTAGTCGATGCTGCAAGACACCAATTATGACAGCTAGTACGATCATTCAACCTATTTTGCCAATCAAGAAAATAAGTATAACAAGCAGTAAAATAGAACTAACAAGTCCACAATCATAGGTACAACATCATATATATAATGTAAAGTACTAGAGTCCAGAATGAGTACAAAAGAGAGAAGGGCTTATGCCTGGTACATGCCAATAAAATGAAATCTCTCTCTCACTACAACACTAAGCGAAAGTGGAAGCGGTAACACTCATCATTACCTGATGCCGAGCTGTGGTAGTAGTACTGTACGGTATCTGCTTCTCAGGTCCTGCCTGTAAGACCCCCCTCCCCCTAACCAAGGAGGCTTCCAGTCTTATGCCCAGAACCGCCGTCTTATGGTGGCACTAACGTACGGGTTATTCGACACCGCAACATGCCGATTCTGCCGGCTAGTACGATCATAAAACCTGTAGGCCAAAATGAGAAACAGAAGTATAGCGGTAAAAGCAAACCATAACTAATCCACAGTCACAGCACATATATATAAATATATGAACGGAAAACATCAGTCCAAATGAGTACAAAAATAATATGAAGAGTAATAAGGGCTTATGCCGAGTACATCATATCAAAATCTCTCTCTCAACTGTAAACAGCGGAAGATAACTATCATCACCAAGTCATCCCACCTGAGGCAACTCTGCAGTAGTATTAGTAGTAGGTGGTGGTATCAGCTCCTCACATCCTGTCATCTCAACCTGCCGGTCGTGCTGGTGCTCCATCTCCTCGAGCTCCTAAAAATAGTTTGGTCACCGACCATTAGTCAAAAAGACTAAGTCGTTTCCTCCACACCTCACCCCACAACTCCTAGGCATCATGCAGGAGGATGAAGCGGATGACAACAAGGGGTAACAAGTGTAAACAGGTGGCATTGGCACTATATTAACAAGTATATGAGGAGTAATAGTAGTTCTACTCTAACAGTTCTATGTAAGAAGTACAAGTGAAGTAAGTAAAGTATAAAACTGAAGTAAGTAAGACAAGTGAAGTAAAACGTAGTACGGTAAAGTACGTAAAGAACTGAAAGTAAGAGCAGGAAAGTAAAACTATGCTACCACTACTCTACCATCACAAATCGTACCTTAACTTATAAAAATGCCCATACAAATTTATATGTTAAGGTTTCCAGGAAATTTAACTTATCATATAAAAGAGCCCATACTAATTTATATGATAAGGATCTATGAAGCGTATGACCTAATATGAATGAATGTTAATGATGCAATTTATGCACAGGCAAGTGCAACTCACACATAACGACTCTGTGATCACAGACCTTTAGTTCCCATATTTTGAGGGCTAGCTTCACTCTCGGGTACCACCGCTATTGCTACGGCAGCAGCGGAGCGGGCATCTCCACTTCTAGGCTGGTATGCACACTACAAAACCTTAGAGCCCTCTCATACGCCTCTGTACACGTCCAAGGTGCACTCTAGAGTCTATGCGTACGTACTTTGCTGACAACCCATCAGTCTTGTTGGGTCGGGTGTGCGTTATCGGGGATTGTCCTCCAGACCACAGTGTAAAGCAACCCACTGGCCCCTCAAACCATCACACCCGCCTGGTTCACCGTACTGCCGTCGGTGTGACAATCGGCCAGTACCGCATGACCCGCCACTATATTTATGCACATGCAAGTATTTAATCCCGAGCCTTTAGCTCGCAAGACCAACCTGTCCTGAATCCCTCAAACCCCACACGGGTGAGCATTTATGACAATCCCTCCAACCCTATACGGGTGAGCATGCACAATAGTGCCTTTATTCAAAAAATCCACAAACCCGTCACGGGCGAGAATGAACCACAATGTCCTAACCTATTAGACTACTCTTGTCTACGGATTATTATACTTAGTGATTTAAGGTTAATCCCAGTACTGCCCAGGGTATACCCGATGAATGGATCTCGGGGGCACTAGGAACTACGATGGGATTATGCCCAAATCTCCCTTTCTCAAGAATATTTACTTTAGTTGATGGCTACACAAATTTCACCCCCAGCTCTCGTTATTACTCTTGAGTGATCCTAATGACTTAAGATATTCTCAGATGGGAGACGGTCTTCCGTCGGCCTCCACTCTAGTTGCTATCAAAGGGCTTGCACTTTACTCTCATCACTAAGACAACTCTACCCACTAGGGTCATATTCCAATTGAAGTCTCTAGCTCATTTATTAATCTATCCCCCGTGGTCCTTATAGTATAACCTACTTACACTATGCGCCACCCATGACTTAATACCACCACGAAATGGAACATCCAATTTCTTGGGCCACCTGGCCCTAATTATTTATTCTAGAATGGTATTGACTAATGAAGTGAGTATATTGATTTCCGTAATTTTCTTATGTCATTAAGGCCTCCAATTAAATCATTTAATTAATCCCCTAGGTCATTTAATACATGAAGTATTACAAATCATAATCCACTGACCTAAGAAATTTTTCCTGAGTTGTATTTTGGTAAACTATAGCTGTCTACCAAAATTTATAATTTTCCTTGATTATTTCTATTTATTCCTTAATTAATACAAAATTCACACAATTGCCATTTTCCAAATGAAGTATAAGGAATACATTACTAAAAATTATATGCAAATTACAGAGCATATATATCATTAATTTAAGGCTAATGACAGAGTTTCATCAATCTCTATAATGTAATGGCCTATAAAATTTAATTATTAACAATTTACCAAAATGCCATTATAAGTTTTTAAAAATTATTGATCATCCAAAAATTCTGAGAAAAGTATACAAGGTTATTCATACTCAGATATATCATCAAGAAATTTTCCAAAATTTTCTACTTAGTATTTTCACCAAGTTGCTAATTAAGTAAAATGAGTGTGAAAAGATAATTTTCACATAACTCCTACCAAAATTCTTCAAACAGAGACATAAAAATTTTTAGGAGTTAAATCTAACATAATATCGATCTTGATAAAAATTGGGGATTTTATCTCAATGATAAGCCTATTTTTTCATTTATTTTTCAAAAGTTCTATTATTCCAAAAATTCCAAATAATGGGATTTTTGCTTCCAAAAATTCCATTATTACAATGTGGGGTATAATTCACCCTAATGAGCCTCTGAAATCAATACCATGATTTTTGGATGTTCCAAATAGGCCTAATACACAATATTTCAAAATTGGCTATTTGCACCCCAAGCCTATGTATAATCAACACATGCAAGTGAGTTTACCCAACATGCATTTGTCCAAATGTGCTCAAATTAGTACCATGCACATGAATAGTCCCCAAGGACATGCCACCAAAATTTGGGGCCATTTGGAGTCATAACATTCCAATTATTTCATTTATTTAATTTTGTGTATTATGAATAAAACTATAGAAACAGTTTCCCCAACAATTCTCAATTTTTGGCAGGGGCTAAATATGCCCTAAACATACATTCACCCAAAATATGGGGTCATTTTGATTAATGGTTTGGCTTGGGCATCAATTTGAAATTCTGCCCTTGCCTAGGACCAGCCCTAAGAAATCAGCCCTACAGGGCTATATACTGCACCAAATTACAAGTTTAAGGTGGCAATGTAAAGTTAAGACATTAAGATACAAATGTAATTGAGGGTTCATGTCCTTAAATTGCATCTAAGAGGCCTAAACTAGCCTTGCAATATTACTGTATAAGTGTGACAGATTACATATATACTCTATAGTTTATTTAATTTAATAAATATCGATTTAGCACGAATCTTGAAGTAAATTTGACGGGATCTGGTCATCGTCCCCAATCAGCCGACGACCGTGATTCGTTCTGGATGGGCCACCTTTACTGGCTGTTTCCGGCCAGCTGAGCCACCACCACCGCCGGCGGATGTCGCCACCACCTTCACTGAGGTGGTGGCTAGCGATTCCCGACGATGAGGCCGCCGGAATTGGCTCCTCCGGCGAACCCGAGCAAGAAGCAAAACTCGGAAGAATCTCCATTTCCTCACATGGTATCGGGCTCAATTGAGCCCGATGTCTCTCCAAATGGATCTAGAAAGCTAGTACGAGTATAGGGGAGGCGAAACGGACCCGAATGGCGGCACAGTGGCGAGGTTGGCGGTGGTTGGACATGGTTGGACCAAGTAAGCATGCACATCCCTCCACTCGCTCGAAGTGAACCGACCATCACGGTCCGAAACAATCGTCCTGGGGATGCCATGGTATCTGACAAACTGCTCCACGAATAATCTCACCAAAACTGCAATTGGAGCATCCTTCCTGACTGGAATAAAGCACGCTACCTTGGTTAGTCTGTCTACTATGACCCATATAGAATCGTGCCCAGAGTGGGAGCGAGGCAGTCCGTGCACAAAATCCATAGCAATGTCTTCGAACTTCCACTCTGGGACTGGCAATGGCTGTAATAAACCTCCCGGGCTCTTGCATTCTGCCTTAAAGCACTGGCATGTCTCGCAATGCATCACAAAGTGGGTGATCTCCCTCTTCATCCCAGGCCAATACATAGTCTTCCATAAATCTGCCCACATCTTGGTGATGCCGGGATGCACTGAATATATGGAGTAATGTGCCTCTGATGCGCCATAATGCCCTCCCGAATGTCATCATCTCTGATCAATGAGCTCAGGTACTCTCGGTATCCTACTGGTTCGGCCTCAGAAACCATAGTAATATGCATGTCGTCCATCATCTGTATCAGCTCCATAGCCATCACCCGGGGCTCCGGCCCAGAGGTGCGGGCCCTCCTGCTCAATGCATCTACTACTGTGTTTGCCTTCCCCGGGTGGTAGTGAATCTGGTAATCATAGTCACAGAGAAACTCTAGTCATCTCCTCTATCACAGGTTTAGGTCCTTCTGTGTATCGTTGTACTTGAGATTCTTGTGATCTGAGAAAATATCACAATGAATCCCAGACAGATAGTGCCGCCAAATCTTTAGTGCAAATACTACAGCCCCGAGCACCAAATCGTGTACAGGATAGTTATGCTCGTACTTCTTCAACTGTCTCGAAGCATAAGCGATAACACGTCCGTGATGCATCAGTACAACACCCATTCCTTCGTATGAGGCATCCGTGTAAATCTTAAATCCCTCACTCCCTGATTGGAGTGCAAGGATAGGGGATGAGGTAAGTCGGTCCTTCAACTCCTGAAATGCTATCTCACACTGATCTGTCCATGCAAACTCTACATCCTTCCTCGTCAAGGTCGTGAGGGGGAGTGCTATCCTCGAGAACCCCTCCACGAACTTACGATAGTAACCTGTTAATCCCAAGAAGCTGCGAATGTCTGACGTTGTCTTCGGCCGTGGCCAATCTCTCACTGTCTCTATCTTGGCTGGATCCACCGCCAATCCATCTCCACTGATCGTATGCCCCAAGAAGGCCACCTCCTGTAGCCAGAACTGGTACTTAGAAAACTTCACATACATCTGGGACTCCCTCAGCCTCTGCAAGACCTATGTCAAATGCTCTGTATGCTCCTCCTGAGTATGAGAATAGATCAAAATATCGTCGATGAATACAATGACGAAGCGGTCCAAGAAGGGCTCGAAAACAGGGTTCATTAGACTCATGAATGCGGTAGGGGCATTCGTGAGCCCAAAAGGCAACATCGTGAACTCGTATAACCCGTATCGTGAGCTGAAAGCCGTCTTCTGGATGTCTTCCTCTCAGATGCGCAACTGATAGTAACCGGATCTCAAATCCAGCTTAGAGAACCAGAAGGCCCCTTGAAGCTGATCAAATAACTCGTCTATCTGAGGCAGTGGATAGGTATTCCGGACCATCAACCGGTTCAGCTCCCTGTAATCTATGCATAGTAGCAATGATCCGTCTTTCTTCTTCACAAAGAGAACTGGTGCTCCCCACGGTGACGAGCTCGACCGCACAAATCCCGATTCCACAAGCCCCTGAAGCTGTGTCCTGAATTCTGCCAACTCTCTGGGGGCCATCTTATAAGGTGTCTGGGACACTGGCCTTGCCCCCGGCACCAACTGAATCCTGAAATCTAAATCCCGAGCTGGTGGTAGTCCGAGCAATTTCTCCGGGAATAAATCAGAGAAATCCCAAACCACCGTGATATCAGCTATAGAACTCTCTGTTGCCACCATCTCGGAGTAGATTGTAACGCCCCCGGTTTTTCTGTGTTTTGTTTGATCTTTGGCTGGCGTTACGATGGCGTATTTTCCGGCTTTTTGCCGTTGTAGAGCGTGGTTTTAGCTCTTAGGGTTCCCTGTGTAGCCTGTTTGTAGCCTGTTAGCAAGATTCCCCAGCTAGCCGGAGTCTGTTTGATGACTCGGCTGGGCCTCTTAGGGAATGCTCGTGTTTTGGCTTCGGGAGGTGTTATCCCGGGTTCTGTTCGTCGAATGCTAATTTCGACTTCGCAGTTGTATTCGTAGCGTGGGTTTTTAGCTGCGGCCTGAATTTCGTCTTTTTCCGAGAAGTTTCAGGTTTCGTGTTGTTTTGATATTGAGTGTAAATAATTATTTATATGCTGATTGTTTAATATTAAACTGTTATATATAAAGTCTTGGGTTAGAATTAGGGCTGGCTTCATTTTGGTCTTTTCTTAGCTCTGCTTGGAAGAAGCCGCCGCCTGTGCGAGAGGGAGAAAACTGCCGGACTACCCTAGCCTTCGGATGCCGATTTCCTGGAGATTTAGCGGTCGGAATTCGATTTCGAGAGTGGATCTGGACTGCCCTCGCCGGGATCTGCTTTCTTTCTGCTCCTCAGCTTGCTGCTCTGCGGCCAGATCCGTGAGCGGGGGAGGCTGCCGGCCAAGTTTCTGGTATTTAGGCAAGTGATGTCCCCTCATCCCTGCCAAAGCTGATCTTTGTCTTTCTTTTGAGTTAATTTTATCTCTTTCATGCTTAGATCCTAGGTGTACGCTAGGGTTCGTCCCCGATCATGCCGTGGTTAGAGTAGAAAGTTCCAGTTATAATACCAGTTTTCCTGAGGGATTGTGTCTAATAGGGACGGTTTTGGTTCGGTTCAGGTCGAGTAGTTGCGATTGTCGATGGTTGTTGTACCCTAGAGGGAGACATCGTTCTCGTTTCTAGTTATGTGCTGGATCTGGCGCCTGAAGCCAGACAGGGTGTCGACACCGTGGTGTCGACACCAGCCTGTCAGGGTGTCGACACCGTGGTGTCGACACCAGGCTGTCAGGGTGTCGACACCGTGGTGTCGACACCAGCCAGACAGGGTGTCGACACCGTGGTGTCGACACCAGCCTGTCAGGGTGTCGACACCGTGGTGTCGACACCAGCCTGTCAGGGTGTCGTCACCGTGGTGTCGACACCAGCCTGTCAGGGTGTCGACACCGGCCAGTCGGGGTGTCGACACCAGCCAGTCGGGGTGTCGACACTTGGTGTCGACACCCGCAGCGGCAGTGTCGACACCTTGTGTCGACACCGGCCGCAGTGGTGTCGACACTTGGTGTCGACACCCGCAGCGGTAGTGTCGACACCTTGTGTTGACACCGGCCGCAGTGGTGTCGACACCCGCAGCGGCAGTGTCGACACCGGCCGCAGTGGTGTCGACACTTGGTGTCGACACCAGCAGCAGTTGTGTCGACACCTTGTGTCGACACCGGCTTGTCGTGGTGTCGACACATCGTGTCGACACTGGGTGCTGCCCTTGTTTTGGGGTCAGGGAGACTCAGGGTTGGTTTTGGTTAGGCGTGCAAGGCCGCGTCGGGTGGACCCGACGTTTTTGCCTTGGGTTCGTATGTTTCTTAGGACTGTTAGTGGGACTTTTCCCTAGGAGGGGGGCATTGGGTGCTCGGCTAATTTCTGCATGCCGACTCTTGGGTTGTGGCAGGTGGTGGAGTTTTGGTGGCCTCTGGAGGGGTGGTTTTATGTGGAGAGCTGTGGCCACCGCCTTTTGCCCCGGTTTGGGTTGGTGTGTGTGGGACCCTAAAGCTGCCACTGTTTGACCCCTCAGCCCTTTTAGGGTCTGATTCTGGTTATGCATTCAGACCCATGTTTTGACCACTGCCACTTACCCACGTGTTAGGGCTGTTAGTCACTTTCCTGTTTATGCTTTCCTTTCTTTTGGCATATGTATATGTCTTGATGCTGTTGCAGGCTCTCTCTTGGTAGGGCATGTTGGTTTTATTGCTCGCACTTAGTGTGCTCCACGTTGTTTTAGACAGTACTCTTTTCTTACTACCTTTCTCTTTTTCTTTTGCTTATAGAAGTTTGTTGCCGGGTTGGTAAACCCTTCATCTTATTTGCTCATTAATCTATTGCTCTATTTACCTTTTGATTGTTTCCTTGCTGAGGTGTTCTTTTCTTGAATGCCTCAGGTCCAGGTTGTAGCCAGTTCAGCGGCTAGTTCTTTTGGAGGGGCTTGTTGGTGGCCTCTAGGGTAGCTGAGATTGCTGATCCCCGTTCTGTTGTGAGGTAGTTCTTACTCTTCTGTATAGACATACATACTCGCCAGTGGGTTCGAGTCAGGTTGTTGACGCCCACTAGTGGCTTCTTGTGATGCTAGATATGAATTTAAACTGCTGATTTTGCCTATTTGTGGTCGGTTACTTTCTTCTGGGAAGGATTTATGGTAGGTTGCATGTTAGATATTTTAAAACCTAAATGTATTATTATATGTACCTCATGCATAACATATTTCTAAATCAAAGACACTATTTTTCCTCAACGTAAAACACTATATTTCATACCTATTATATTCACCTTAGAGTCATGCACGCATAAGTCATCCCCCGGGGACACTTATGCTCATTTAGGGTGTCAACTTAATTGAACCAAAGTATTTTCTGCTGCGTATAAAAATATTTTTAACAGTGGACTAGCTGATCCACCGGGCCGAGGGATACGACCATTCAACCTAACTGATTTTCTCTCATACTTAATTAGCAATTTTCCTTAAAATCTAACGTCTGGAGTTTTGCCTGAGCGTGTGCAGTTATCCCCTGCACGACGTGGCATCACGACACGTGTTTTCTCTTACTCTGATACGATTTTACCATTGAGAAAATGCGGGTTGTGACATAGATAAGTTATACCTCTTCTCCCCGCTCATAGTCCTTGACAGCCTGTACAGAAGTTAATGATAGATGGGGGATAGTTTGGATACCTTCAATAGTAACGTAGGAGTCTCCATGCCTGAGTGTGATCCTCTTAGAGGGGCAGTCGATCTGGGCATAGTTCCAATGAAGCCAGGTCATTCCCAAAATCAAATCAAAGTCCGGCAATCTCAAGACCGCCACCTGAGCTTCGAATATCTTGCCTCCTATCTCGGTCTCCATGTTGCAGCTATCCGTGGTCCGTAGCTCCGAGCCATCAGGAAGACGCACCCTCATCTCTATGCCAGGGAATCTCTCCACACGCTCTAGTCCTTCAATAAAAGTGTCCGACACGAATGAGTGCGAAGCACACGTGTGGAAGAGGGTATGAGCGGGCTTGCCGCTGATCATAACTATGCCTGAGATTTATTTGATTTAAAATGTATGCTATCTCTATGGTTTTCAAGGCACTACTAAGGTTGAAATTTCTAAATTAATAATAATTTAAGTACCTGTAATCACTACCTCGGGGTTCCTTTGCTCCATGAGGTCCAAAGCATACATCTGCTCCTGGTTGCATCCTTGGTCGTGATATCCCTGGCCTCGGCCTCGACCCTGTCCTCGGCTACGGCCTCGGCCCTGCTGTACTGGAGGGGCCACTTGAAGTGGAGTAGGAGGAGGAGGATGGAACCGATGCGGACACTCTGATATAATGTGCCCGGGCTGGCAGCATCCGTAACAAACTACCAGCCGATGTCCAAGGTCATCCCGTCTCCTAGGAGCATGCACATGTAGAGGTGTGGGAGCTAATGCTGGAGGAGGCCCCTGCTCCTGCCTGAAGTTGGGATGACGACGTCCCCCACCCCTCTTGTATCGAATAGTCCTGCCTCTCTGAGAGCCCCTGCTGCTCTCTCCTGATGTCGACCCATCGTACGGTCTCTTTCCTCTGCCTTGCACCATCAGCTGGTCAGCCTCTAGCTTTTTTGCCATCTCGATGATCTGTGCTGATGTGCCGTGAGAAATAAACAATAGGGTCTGCCTCAAGTCGTCTCTGAGGCCCCGGTAGAACCTCTTGGCATACCTCCTATCGTCTGTATCCTAAATCCCTGCGAACCTGACAAGGTTGGAACACTCCCTCTGGTATTCAATCACCGATCTGCTCCCCTGTCTGAGGTTCAGAAACCTCTCCTCCAATGCATCTCTGTCTGTAGAGGATATGAAGTGATCCAAAATACATCGTCGTACTCCTCCCAAGATATGTCTGACAGCTCCCAGTCAGCATATGTAGACTCTCGCACGGACTTCCACCATCTATTCGCATGAGCTTCTAGTGCAGAGGTGGGTAGAGGAACTGCCTGGCTGACCGGGTAGTTGATGCCTGCCAATATCTCATGTATGGCCTCCAGCCATTCCTCTGTATTCACAACATCCTCTGTCCCATGGTACATCGGTGGGGACCGGCTCTTGAAGGCACTCAGCCAGCTTGACCCCGGATTTGGCTGTGGAGCCGGGGCTTACTGGGCTTTGAAGTCTTCTACGATAGCGATCAAAGTCTACCCCATCTCTGTCTGTAGAAATGCAGTGGTAGCTAGAGGGGGAGTAACTACATTTTGCGACGCAGTGACATGTGGAGGTTGCATAAATTTAAGGTTAAAACAGAATTGGCCTAACTCATTGTACTTAATGGACTATTTTATGTGACTTTTTACACATGGGCACACCACTGCTTCCACTGCATAGTTTGTCTGCAAACTAATGCTTGTGCAGGGTGGTCCTGTGTTGTGGATTTCCTTCTCATATGATCGTTCGGTCAAGTGATAACAGTTTATAAGACCCCCCTCCCCCTTACCAAGGAGGCTTCCAGTCTTATGCCCAGAACCGCCGTCTTATGGTGGCACTAACGCACGGGTTAGTCGGCACCGCAAAATGCCGATTTTACTGGCTAATACGATCTTAAAACCTGTAGGCCAAAATTAGAAACAGAAGTATAGCGGTAAAAGCAAACCACAACTAGTCCCCACTCACAGTACATATATATAAATATATGAAAGGAAAACATCAGCCCAAATGAGTACAAAAATAATTTAAAGAGTAATAAGGGCTTATGCCCAGTACATCATATCAAAATCTCTCTCTCTCAACTCTAAACAGCGGAAGATAACTATCATCACCAAGTCATCCAACCTAAGGCAACTCTGCAGTAATAGTAGTAGTAGGTGGTGGTATCAGCTCCTCACGTCCTGTCATCTCAGCCTGCCGGTCGTGCTGGTGCTCCATCTCCTTGAGCTCCTAAAAATAGTTTGGTCACCAACCATTAGTCAAAACGACTAAGTCGTTTCCTCCACACCTCGCCCCGCAAATCCTAGGCACCGTGCGGGAGGACGAAGCGGAGGACAACAAGGGGTAACAAGTGTAAACAGGTGGCAGTGGCACTATACTAACAAGTATATGAGGAGTAATAGTAGTTCTACTCTAGAAGTTCTATGTAAGAAGTACAAGTGCTGTAAGAAAAGTATAAAACTGAAGTAAGTAAGACAAGTGAAGTAAAACGCAGTACGGTAAAGTAAGTAAAGAACTGAAACTAAGAGCAGGAAAGTAAAACTATGCAACCACTACTCTACCATCACAAATCGTACCTTAACTTATAAAAATGCCTATACAAATTTATAAGTTATGATTTCCAAGAAATTTAACATATCATATAAAAGAGCCCATACTAATATATATGATAAGGATTTATGAAGTGTATGACCTAATATGAATGAATGTTTATGATGCAATTTATGCATAGGCAAGTGCAACTCACACACAATGACTTTGTGATCGCAGACCTTTAGTTCCCACTTTTTGAGAGCTAGCTTCACTCTCGGGTACCACCGCTGTGGCTATGGCAGCAGCGTAGCGGGCATCTCCACTTCTAGGCCTGTATGCACACTACAAAACCTTAGACCCCTCTCATACGCCTCTGTACACATCCAAGGTGCAATCTATAGTCTATGCGTACGTACTTTGCTGACAACCCGCCAGTCTTGTTGGGTCGGGTGTGCGTTATCAGGGATCGTCCTCCAGACCGCAGTGTAAAACAACCCACTGGCCCCTCTAACCCTCACATCCGCCTGGTTCACCGTACTGCCATCGGTGTGACTATCAGCCAGTACCTCATGACCCGCCACTACATTTATGCACATGCAAGTATTTCATCCCGAGCCTTCAGCTCGCAGGACCAACCTGTCCTGAAACCCTCAAACCCCACACCGGTGAGCATTTATCACAATCCCTCCAACCCTACACAGGTGAGCATGCACAATAGTGCCTTTATTAAAAAAAACCTCAAACCCATCACAGGCAAGAATGAACCACATTATCCTAACCAATTAGACTATTATTGTCTACGGATTATTATACTTAGTGATTTAAGGTTAATCCCAGGACTGCCCAGGGTGACCCGGTGAAGGGCTCTCGGGGGCACTCGGAACTACGATGGGATTACGCCCAAAGCTCCCTTTCTCAAGGATATTTACTTTAGTTGATGGCTACCTAAAATTCACCCCCAACTCTCGTTATTACTCTTGAGTGATCCTAATGACTTAGGGTGTTCTCAGAAGGGCGACGGTCTTCCGTCGGCCTCCACTCCAGTTGTTATCCAAGGGCTTGCACTTTACTCTCGTCACTAAGACAACTCTACCCACCAGGGTCATATTCCAATTGAAGTCTCCAGCTCATTTATTAATCTATCCCTCGTGGTCCTTATTGTATAACCTACTTACACTATGCGCCACCCATGACTTAATACCACCCCGAAATGGAACTTCCAATTTCTTGGGCCACCTGCCCCTAATTATTTATCCTAGGATGGTATGGACTAATGAAGTGAGACTATTGATTTCCGTAATTTTCTTAAGTCATTAAGGCCTCTAATTAAATCATTTAATTAATCCCCTAGGTCATTTAATACATGAAGTATTACAAATCATAATCCACTGACCAAAGGAATTTTTCTTGAGTTGTATCTTGGTAAAATATAGCTGTCTACCAAAATATATAATTTGCCTTTGAATATTTCTACTTATTCCTTAATTAATACAAAATTCACACAATTGCCATTTTCCAAATGAAGTATAAGGAATACATTACTTAAAATTTTAGGAAAATTACAGAGCATATATATCATTAATTTACGGCTAATGGCAGAGTTTCATCAACCTCTATAATGTAATGCCTACCAAATTCAATTCTTACCAATTTACCAAAATGCCATTATAATTTTTTAAAAATTACTGATTCATCCAAAAAGCTACGAATATTATACAAGGTTATTCATACTAAGATATATCATCACGAAATTTTCCAAAAGTTTCTACCAAGTATTTTCACCAATTAGCTCATTAAGTAAAATGAGGGTAAAAATGTAATTTCCACATAACTCCTACCAAAATTCTTCAAACAGAGACATAAAACTTTTCAGGAGTTAAATCTAACATAATATTGACCTTGACAAAAATTGGGGATTTTATCTCAATGATAAGCCTATTTTTACATTTATTTTTCAAAATTTCTATTATACCTAAAATTCCAAATAATGGGATTTTTGCTTCCAAAAATCCCATTATAACAATGTGGGGTATAATGCACCCTAATGAGCCTCTGAAATCAATACCATGATTTTTGGATGTTTTAAATAGGCCTAATACACAATATTTCAAAATTGGCTATTTGCACCCCAAGCCTATGTATAATCAACAAATGCAAGTGTGTTTAACCAACATGCAGTAGTCCAAATGTACTGAAAGTTTTACCATGCACATGAATAGTCCCCAAGGACATGCCACCAAAATGTGGGGCCATTTGGAGTCATAACACTCTAATTATGTCATTTATTTATTTTTGTGTATTATGAATAAAACTATAGAAAACATTTTCCCAAAAATTCTCAATTTTTGGCAGGGGCTACATATGCCCTAAACATGCAAACACAAAAAATTTGGGGTCCTTTTGATTACTGGTTTGTCTTGGGCATCAATTTGTAATTCTATCATTGCCTAGGAGCAGTCCTAGGAAATCAGCCCTATAAGCCTGTATACTGCACCAAATTACAAGTTTAAGGTGGCAATGTAAAGTAAAAACATTTAGCTACAAATGTTATTTAGGGTTCATGTCCTAGAATTGCATCTAAGAGGCCTAAACTAGCCATGCAATATTACTTTATAAGTGTGACAGATTATATATATATGCTATAGTTTATTTAATTTAATAAATATCGATTTAGCACGAATCTTGAAGTAAATTTGACGGGATCTGGTCATCATCCCCAATCAGCCGACGGCCGGGATTCGTTCTGGCTGGGCCACCTTTGCTGGCTGTTTCCGTCCAGCTGAGCCACCACCACCGCCGGCAGATGTCGCCACCACCTTCACTGAGGTGGTGGCTAGCGATTCCCGGCGATGAGGCCGCCGGAATTGGATCCTCCGGCGAACCCGAGCAAGAAGCAAAACTTGGAAAAATATCCATTTCGTCACATGCTATCGGGATCAATTGAGCCCGATGTCTCTCCTAAAGGATCTAGAAAGCTAGTATGAGTAGAGGGGAGGCGAAACAGACCCGAATGGCGGCACGGCGGCGAGGTTGGCGGCGGTTGGCCATGGTTGAGCTGCTCCGGAGATCTCCTGCTCAAAATCCCATTTCCTCACCAAAATCTTTGCTCCAGGACTCATTCTCCACTCGATTCCACTCACTAAAGCTGGTGATGTGGTTGGTTTGAGCTAGAAGTGGCTGTATAGGGAGATACAACAAAGCTGAACTCGGTTTGGGGCTTTGGAGGCTTCCCCCTTGGTGCCAAGTGGCCACCATGCTGCCAAATTCTCTGGAATTTACTGAGGAGGCCAGCCAGCACCATTTTGGGCTGATGGAGCCAAGGCCAAGTGGCCTCCTCCTCTTAATCTCATCTTCTCTCTCCTCTTTTAGGTTAATTCCCATTGACTTGTTTATTTTATTTTGTTTCAGAAAAATTTCAAAATTCTGCCCAAAAAAGTAAGTCACGCCCGTGTCCTATGGGTCATGCCCGTGACCAGGGCGTGACACGTCAATACCGTGGAAATCAGCAATCATTGAGAAGAAAAGTTTGACACGCCTGGGGTTATGCCCGTTTCACACAACATGCCCCATGACCAAGACCGTGTCCATCCCGCTCGATGAAATCAACTCGACGATTGTCGAGCAACCCGACCCGCCCAGCGGCACGCCCGTGACCTGGGGCCTGACTTCTCCACTTGGCCCGACAAACTGCCGCCGGCGACTTTCGACACAGACGGCGCCCATTTCAACCTCCCCGACACGCCCACTCTCACGCCCGTAACATGGGGCGTGACTGCCACGTGGACCTCGCCGAAGTCAACATTGCCATCAAATCGCCGGAAGAAGAAGCTGAAACGCGGCGGTCACGCCCACGGTCATGGGTGAAAATGTTTTCTCGCTTTATGTTTCGCACTTCTATTTTTTGCACTGTATTTTGTTATTTTCTGCACTTCCAAAATGAAAAAATATATGAAAAAAAACTATATATAAAGAAAACAAAAAAATTTGAAAATGAAAAACAAAAAAATTTGAAAATGAAAACAAAAATCCCAAAAACTTAAGGTCTTGTTTTTTTTCCTTCTTTTTTTTTAAAAAAATCTTTGTAAATTCCAAAAATTCAAAAAAATTATAAAACAAAAATTCCAAAAATATTTATTTTCATTTTCTAAAAATCTTTGTAAATATTTTTTGTAAATAATCTTCTCTGTCTCCCCCTCCTTTTCACCAACATTTTTGTAAATAACGTCTCTTTTTCTTGCACTTTTCGCAAAAAAAACTTTAAAATCTAAAAAAAAGATAATAAGTTAAAAAAAGTTCAAAAAAAGAGGCAAACTAAACAAAAATTCAAAAAAAAAGATAATAGATAAAAAATCAAAAAAAAAATTATAAAAACTCTAAAAAACCAAAAAACAATATTTTAAAACAAATAAATCAAATATACCATCCTTAAGTTTCTAGCTATCCAAAATTTTTTGTCATCTTTCTCTTCTTATTCGCTCCATTTCTCTCTCCCTCTCTCTCTCTCTCCTCCCCCTCTCTATCCGCCCCTTTCTCCTCCCCCTTCCTTCCCCCATCTCTCTCATATTCTCTCTCCTTCTTTCTCTACTCCCCCTCTCTCCCGACTCCCCCTCTCTCTCTCAAGTAGGGATAGGATTTATTTGATGAGATCCAATGATCAAAACTTAAAGTATGGTGTGCTTCAAGATATATATATATATATATTGTTTTATATATATAAGTTATATATATATGTATATATATATAATTAGAATTTATTATTTGTATTGTAATATATTATTTTATTATATGCTATTAAGTATTTTTTTTAAAAAAAAATTGGATTGTATAACAAAAATACAATAAACATTACATAATTTAAATGAAAATATTACATTTAGAATTAAAACTAAAATTTTGGGAGGTCATCATTGGGTTAGCTACAAATTCTTCGCGCGCTTTTCGAAAACGAGCGAGATGAAACTAAACATGTCAATAGTTCTATGCCACCAACAACTCATAATGTTGAAGATATGGACACAAGTGAAGCCAAAAAGATTTCATTAGTTCTTAAATCGGCATAAAAAGATCAAAGACAGAGATGCATATTTTGCACTTCGAGATGCACTGATTGAACATTTGTGGGCACGACATGGCAATGTAGAAATGTAATTTTTAAAATTTTATGCATATTAATTTGAATGTATTTTGATTTTTGCAAATACATATTTTCATGAACATTATTTAAATAATTTTCGTTTCCTTTTGTTGTTTTAGGTTAAGTTTCTTTAATAATATGCTCATTTTATTTTAAATCTTTGGCTGACTTGTTTATTTTATTTTGTTTCAGAAAAATTTCAAAATTCTGCCCAAAAAAGTAAGTCACGCCCGTGACCAGGGCGTGACACGTCAAAACCGTGGAAATCAGCAATCTTTGAGAAGAAAAGTTTGACACACCCGAGGTCACGCCTGTATCACACGACAAGCACCATGACCAAGACCTTGTCCATCCCGCTCGACGAAATCAACTCGACGATTGTCGAGCAACCCGACACGCCCAGCGGCACGCCCGTGACCTGGGGCGTGACTTCTCCACCTGGCCATACAAACTGCCACCGGTGACTTTCGACACAGACGGCACCCATTTCAACCTCCCCGACACGCCCACTGTCACGCCCGTGATATGGGGCGTGACTGCCACGTGGACCTCCACGAAGTCAACATCGCCATCAAATCGCCGGAAGAAGATGCTGAATTATGCTGACATGCCCACCGTCACGCCCGTAACCCGGGGCGTGACTGCCGCATTTTCGGTCGCAATGTCACATCGCCGTCAGATCATCGAATTCTGCTGTTGAATAGTGATGACACGCCCCCCGACACGACCGTGTCCGAGGGCGTGTACTTGGAAATTTTTGCCTATAAAAGGGCAGCTACTGTATGAGTTAGGGGTTCCAATTTTTGAAACCATTTTGAAGACTTAGGGCTGCCGTTGGAGCTGCTTTAGTACTATCGAATAGTTTAGAATGCTAGCATAACCAAACATATAAGATATCGCCATTCCGATGAGTGGCTAATTGTTTTTAGCCCTCGGCATCGAAGAGCTTTGGGATTAAGCTGTTTTAAATAATTAAAGGTCTTATTTTTCTATTTAATTAAAAAAACTGAAGTTTTACCCCGGGTTAACGACGCACAGAACCACATATCGATGTGTGGGCTCTAAATCCGTTATCCATACGCTAGCTATCCGAGAGGTCGTGCGTATAGACAGATCACCCCTGGTAAATAGAGTTCCGCACTAACACTCGATACAGGAGGTACGCTCACTCTACCGGATTGGGTTCCGTACCCAATAGCGGGGTTCTTAGCGTACTGCAGGCATTCAGGGGAATCCTTCGTCGGACGAGAGCCCGATCGAATAGCCTTAATGTCCAGGTGAGCGATATTCCTAGAGATAGGTGAGCTCATTATTTTGAACCTCCACGGCCAAGTTTCAGCTTTAATTAAATTGAAACTTTAGATCTCTAGTTATTCAAATCTATTTTTAATCCTAACGTAATTCGATACCGGGAGTTATCTCTTCATCGACTATATTCTTAAATCTATTTTCGTCTTATTTTAATTATAACCCTCAACTTACTATTTCGGTAAAAATAATAGTATTTTCGGAGCAGTAGGGGTAATCAACCCGTTCCCGGAAATAATACGACCTCGATATTCTCCTGAATATCGATTACTACTTGCGATAGGTGCAATTGCCTCCCCTAGCAAGCCCGTGGCGATCGACTCATCGAACCAACCACAGTAAGATTCTGTTCGCAGGCCAATCAAGTTTTTGGCGCCGTTGCCGGGGACTCTCTTTGAGTTGTTATTCGGAATCCGAAATCTATTACTTTTACCTTTATTTCTAAAAAACTAAAAAAAAACTTAAAAACTTTTCTTCAAAATCCAAAAAAGAAGTTAATTTTCTACTTTCTATTTTAGGGTGTATGACCCGTGGACAGCCTTCGGAGTCCGAAAATTTGGATTTCGATCCTGAGATCGAATGCTCGATTGCGCGTATTCGGTCTCAATGCCGAAATCCCTCTTTGGTTCCCGAAGAATCCATCGGAGAACCCTCTGCCGTTGCTATGGCCGACCCCAATCCGAACGCGACCGTCGAGCATACAATGTCCTATTACGCTCGACCGAATTTGGACGATACTGGGTCCAGTATTGTTCGCCCGACGGTGGCGAACAATAATTTTGAGGTCAAATCGAGCGTTATCCAAATGATCCAAAATGCCGTGCAGTTCGACGGACAGCCGGATGAGGACTCGAACGTTCATTTGTCTAGTTTTTTGGACATTTGCGATACTTTTAAGATCAATGGCGTCACTGATGCCGCCATTCATTTGTGCCTTTTTCCATTCTCCCTCAGATCCAAATCTAAGGCATTGTTGAATTCCCTCCCACGAGGATGTATCACCACCTGGGCCGAGCTTGCGGAGCGGTTCTTAACGAAGTATTTTCCGCACGCCAAAACTGCAAAGTTGCGGGCGGACATTTCTTCATTCGTGCAGAACGATTCACCGCCTCTCTTTGAGACTTGGGAGCGCTTTAAAGAATTCCTCTGCAAGTGTCCGCACCACGCGCTGCCTGCGTGGTTGCAGGTCCAAATCTTCCACAATGGGCTTAACTATTAGACACGTCAAATGATTAACGCGGCTGCCGGGGGTACCTTGAATAATAAGACCTCCGAGGCTGCCCAAGCTCTTATTGAAGAGATGGATATGAACGCCTACCAATGGAACGTCGCGCTTAGACGTCCCAAGCAGGCGGCCAGCCTCTTCGAAGTGGATGCCACTGCCCACTTAGCCCTTCAAGTTGAAAGGCTGACGAAGCAGGTGGCTGAGATGTCTGCTGCCTCCACCACTCCTCCTTGGGCCATTCCCCCTAATGCCGGCGTGGTCAATGAATTCATAGACTACGTGGGAAATGCTGGGCGGCCTACCTTCAACCCCAATAACAACCCTTATAGCAATAACTATAATCCGGGTTGGAGGAACCACCCCAACTTCTTATGGAGCAATGCGAATAATGCACAGCGCCCGCCCAATTCTTTTGCGCCCGGATTTCTGCCTCCTCCCCCTCTTCCAAAACCCTCCCCGATGGAGGAGAAGTTTTCTAAATATATCGCTTCCAATGAGTCAAATATCTAGAACATCACCTGGTCGCTAAAATGCGAATCCAACTAGCGGATCGCTCAGTTAAGTTTCCCGTCGGGGCAGTGGAGGACATACTTGTCCGAGTTGATAAGTGTATCTTTCCAGTAGACTTCGTCATCTTGGACATCGAGGAGGACACCAATGTACCAATTATACTCGGTCGCCCTTTTCTCGCTACCTCCCGCACATTAATTGATGTCTGTAACGGTCGTATCCTCCTTCGGGTAGGAGATGACGAAGTTACTTTCTCTATTAATCCCTGCATAGGAGACTCGTCATCGTGCGATGACTTTTGTTATAATTTAGACACATATCTCAGAGATTGTTCTTCCCCTATTTTTGAGTCTACATTTTTAAACGATGATATTTATGCGCTCAAAAATTTTAAATGCGATGAGGATACCTCTATAGGCTTGCCTTTCGAACTAATTATTAAGAAAGACATAGAAATTAAAACCTTGTTAGAAGAACCGCCCTGCCTTTAACTCAAACCCCTACCCGATTCACTTAAATACGCCTTTTTGGGGAAAGATGATACACTCCCTATTATCATTTCTTCGCATTTGAGCGAATCGGAGACTTCCAATTTATTGGGAGTTTTGCTTAAACATCGCCACACAATTGCGTGGCCAATTTCTGATCTGAAAGGGATTAACCCATCTTTCTGCACCCATAAGATTTTCCTTCTCGATAATTGCCGCAAAACTATTCAGCCGCAGCGACGTCTTAACCCAAACATGAAAGACGTCGTTAAAGCCGAAATTATTAAATTATTAGATGCGGGGATTATTTATCCCATATCGGATAGTACGTGGGTTAGTCCCATTCACGTGGTGCCCAGAAAGGGCGGTCTTACCGTAGTGGAGAATGAGCACAATGAACTCGTCCCAACTCGTACTGTTACGGGTTGGCGGGTGTGCATCGATTATAGAAAACTAAATGACGTCACCCGTAAGGATCATTTCCCACTACCATTCTTAGACCAAATTTTAGAGCGTTTGTCCGGTCATCCGTATTTTTGTTTTCTCGATGGACTATCGGGGTTTTTCCAAATCCCCATATCCCCCGATGACCAAGAGAAAATAACTTTTACCTGCCCGTTTGGTACCTTCGCATATCGAAGAATGCCATTTGGCCTCTACAACGCGCCCGCTACATTCCAAAGATGTATGCTGACGATTTTGGCGAGCTGGTAGGAGACATTATGGAAGTCTTTATGGATGACTTCTCTGTTTTCGGAAGATCTTTCCCGTCCTGTCTTAGTAATTTAGATTGTGTCCTTCAGCGATGCGAGGACACGCATCTTGTTTTAAATTGGGAAAAATGTAACTTTATGGTTCGAGAAGGTTTGGTTCTCGGCCATATGATTTCGTCTAAGGGGATGGAGGTCGATAATGCCAAAGGTGAAATTATCGAAAAACTTCTCCCGCCTTCCAACATTAAATCTATTAGGAGTTTCTTAAGGCACGCGGGCTTTTATAGATGTTTTATTCAAGATTTTCAAAAATAACAAAGCCGCTTACTCGCCTCTTGGAAAAGGAATCAAATTTTGTCTTTGATAGCGAATGCGAGTCTGCATTTAATTTTATAAAACAAAAACTTATCAATTCACCTATTTTAGTGGCTCCTGATTGAACCCTTCCGTTTGAGATTATGTGTGACGCTAGTGATCTTGCCGTAGGTGCCGTTCCTGGCCAACGTATAAACAAATATTTTCATCCTATTTACTACGCTAGCAAGACACTCACTTCCGCACAAGGAAATTACACGACAACGGAAAAGGAACTTTTAGCCGTCGTATTTGCTTTCGATAAGTTTCGCTCGTATATAACGCTATCCAAAGTTATCGTATTTACCGGCCACTCCGCCTTAAAATATTTATTAGCAAAAACGGACGCAAAACCCCGCCTTTTTCGATGGATCCTCCTCCTGCAAGAATTTGATTTAGAGATCCGGGATAAGAAGGGCGCGGAGAATTTAGCCGCCGATTACCTCTCCCGCTTAGAAAATCCAGCTGCGGAAGCGCTCGTCAAATCTGACATAAATGACAGATTCCCCGAGGAACGCATCCTTGCCATAACTACTAGTTCATCTTCCCCAACTTGGTTCGCAGATTTTGCGAACTATTTACTTGCGAGGGTGCTTCCAAAAGACTTTTCGAGGCAGCAAAAGAAGAAATTCTTTTCTGACTTGAAATATATCTTTTGGGAGGACCCTTTTCTTTTTCGTATCTACGCGGACCAAGCGGTCTGAAGATGTGACGCGGGTGTGGAGTGCACGTAAATCCTTAGGCACTGCCACGTGGGTCCGGCTGGTGAGCATTATCAAGCTAACCGGACCGCGCAGAAGGCGTTAGAGGCGGGCTTCTTCTGGCCCACTCTAATCAAAGATGCTCACAATTTTGTGCGTGCATGTGATAGTTGTCAGCGGTCGGGTAACATCTCTCGTCGCGACGAGATGCCCCAAAATTTGTTTTTAGAATGCGAAGTCTTCGATTTATGGGTCATAGATATCGTTGGCCCCCTACCTCTGACTTTCAAAAATAATTATATTTTAGTAGCGGTCGACTACGTATCGAGGTGGCCGGAAGTGCATGCTATCCCCACCAACGACGCGCGAGTCGTCGTTACATTTCTTAAAAAACTATTTTCTCGCTTCGGCACTCCACGCGCTATTGTAAGCGATAGGGGGAGACATTTCTGCAACACCCAGATGGCTAAGACGTTAGCTAAATACAGCGTCACGCACAAACTTGCCACCCCCTACCACCCGCAAACTAGTGACCAAGTAGAGGTAGTAAATCGAGAGATAAACCGCATATTAGAGAAAAACTTTTCACTTAATAGGAAAGATTGGTCCATCAAACTCGACGATGCGTTGTGGGCTTATCGTACCGCATACAAAACCGCAACTGGTTGTACGCCGTACCGATTAGTCTACGGCAAAGCGTGTCATCTCCCCGTAGAATTAGAATATCGTGCACTTTGGGCTTTAAAACTCTTAAATCTCGGCGCTAACTTAGCCGCCCAAAATAGAAAACTACAACTAAATGAGCTCGACGAATGGCGTGCAAATGCTTACGAGAGCAATAAGTTCTATAAGGAGCGTTCTAAGTTTTATCACGACCGAAAACTCAAGCCCCAAAAAAACTTTTTCTCCAGGCGATCTTGTCCTTCTATATAATTCACGACTTAGACTTTTATCCGGGAAACTTAGATCACGCTGCTCCGACCCCTTCAAAGTTGAAGAGGTTTGGCCATATGGGACCGTACTCCTCTCCCACCCGGATAAAGGCTCGTTTAAAATGAACGGTCATCGCTTAAAATTATACATAGCAGGCGATCCTGTGGGCGGTAATTTCGAGTCCATAACCCTCCTAGATATATAATCCACCAAAATAGTCAAGCTACGCGACTATAAACATAGCGCTCCTGGGAGGCACCCCATGTTTATCTTTTTCACTATCTCTTTACCTTTTTTTTGCTATCTTTCTTCATAATGCCGGGTTCCGAAACTGCGCCTTCCCCACCTCCTGTCAGGGAAGCTTCTACCCCCCCTCCTCTCTTTCTTTTCTTTGTATATATTATCTTACCTGTTTTGTTCCGCATACTTATGTTCCAACATTGGGGACAATGTTGGAATTAAGTATGGGGTTTTTTCTCACTTTCTGTTTCGCACTTCTATTTTCTGCACTATATTTTGCTATTTTCTGTACTTCCAAAATAAAAAAAAATATATGAAAAAAACTATATATGAAAAAAACAAAAAAATTTGAAAATGAAAAACAAAAAAATTTGAAAATGAAAAAAAAATCCCAAAAACTTAAGGTCTTGTTTTTTTTTTCCTTTAAAAAAAAATCTTTGTAAATTCCAAAAATTCAAAAAAATTATAAAACAAAAATTCCAAAAATATTTATTTTCATTTTGTAAAAATCTTTGTAAATATTTTTTGTAAATAATCTTCTCACTCTCCCCCTTCCTTTTCACCAACATTGTTGTAAATAACGTCTCTTTTTCTCGCACTTTTCGTAAAAAAAAACTTAAAAATCCTAAAAAAAAAGATAATAAGTTAAAAAAAATTGTTTAAATAATGTACATGAAAATAGGTAAATTTACAACTCATCAATGGCTCTGTCAGTGCCAAAATGCTTTGCACGTCACAGCGCCCCACAGAGATATCCATCAGGAGGAACTCTTCCACTAAACGATCGGCAGTGAGATTAAAGATCTTTCCCGTCTTCCGGCTCAGGGCGTCGGCGACCACATTGGCCTTGCCCGGATGATACTGTATGTCCACATCATAATCGGCCACATACTCTAGCCACTGCCGTTGGCGCAGTTTCAAATCCTTTTGAGTGAACACGTACTTTAGGCTTTTATGATCTGTGAAGATCTTGCACTGCACACCATAAAGTAAATGTCTCCACAGCTTCAGGGCAAAGATCACTGCTACGAACTCAAGATCATGCATGGGGTAGTTCCTCTCATGAGTCTTCAATTGCCTCGACCCATACGCAATCACCTTCCCTTCTTGCATCAACACACCTCTAAGCCCAACATGTGAGGCATCCACATACACATCATAGTCCATGACCTCCGTAGGCAATGTCAAAATAAGAGCAGTGCACAACCTCCTCTTTAGCTCCAGAAAGGCCTCCTCGCATTTCTCGCTCCAAATGAAGGCCGCATTCTTCTGCGTCAGCTTAGTCAAGGGCGCTGCCAGTGCAGAAAAGCCCTCCAAGAATCTTCTATAGTAGCCGACCAACACTAGGAAGCTTCTAATCTCCTTGGGCGTTCCCGGCCTGCTCCAATCCATCACTGCAGAAATCTTTTCCGGGTCAACCGAAATGTCGTCTTTGTTCACCACATGACCCAGGAAGGAAACCTGGGACAACCAAAATTCACATTTACTCAGCTTTGCAAATAACTGATGGTCTCTCAAAGCAGATAAAACCAATCGTAAGTGCTGATCATACTCTGCAGCATCCCGAGAATAAATCAGAACGTCGTCTATAAATATGACCACAAACTTATCCAGAAAATCCTTGAACACCCGGTTCATCATGTCCATGAATGCTGATGCCGCATTGGTAAAACCAAATGACATAACCAGGAATTCGAAATGCCCATGCCTTGACCTGAAAGCAGTCCATGGAATATCCGACTCACGGATCCTGAGCTGATAATAGCCTGATCGAAGGTCAATCTCAGAAAACACGGTGCTTCCACGGAACTGATCAAATAAGTCATCGATCCTCGACAGAGGGTACCTGTTATTAATGGTGACTTTGTTCAACTCCCTATAATAAATGAACAACCTCATCGACCCATCTTTCTTCTTCACAAATAGAACAGGAGCACCCCAAGGCGACGAACTCGGCCTGATAAAAGCTTTTGCCAACAACTCATCCAACTGGACTCGCAACTCCTCCTGCTCACGAGGGGCCATCCGATATGGAGCCTTAGCAATAGGACGTGTACACGGTTCCAAATCAATCACAAACTCAACATCCCGCTCGGGGGGAAGACCAGGAAGGTCATCAGGAAAAACATCAGAGAAACCACGTACAACAGGAATCTCCTCCAAGCGCGGTACACTGACAGCAGTCCCAACCACCGAGACTAAACAAGCAAAACAACCAGAATGAAACAGCTTGTGAGTACATACCGCAGAAATGATAGGAGAATCCTGGCACGGATCAGCATACATGCTTCCAGGCTAACCATTGTCCTTGATGAAGTACAAGCGCTTCCCTTTGCACTGAATAACCGCATCATACTTAGACAAACAGTCCATGCCCAGAATAACATCGAAGTCCTCTAGATAAATCATCTTCAAGTCTGCCTTTACAAGATAGTCCCCCAACAAAATAGGGTAATCCAGAATGCCCAAATCTGACAACACAGATTTACCAGAAGGGAACTTGATGCGGAAGGTATCACGAACTTGATCTAGAATCAACCGATAACGCTCTACAAAAGTTCTAGCCACAAATGAGTGGGTAGCGCCGGAGTCGAACAGAACACGCACCAATCGGTTCTTCACCTTAAATTTCCCTATAGGTGTATATATAAACAACTAAGGAACTACCAAAACAAAACTATAACCATTCTAGCAAACAAAACTTTCAGGCTAGGAAAACAACTAACTTGAGATGACCTGAGTCGAGGTTTGAGCCTCCTCGGAAGGGATCACGTTCAACTTTACCTTGCCCTTGTCCACACGCTGAGGCGGAGGTAAAGCCTGAAGTGGAACTGCTAGAAGAACAGGTTGGACCTGAGGACACCTTGTCTTCATATGGCCCTTCTGGCCACACTGATAGCAGACTTTATCCTTGGACCAGTACTGGGCAGCATCATGCCCGAGTCGCTTGCAAACAGAATAGGAAACATCCTTCCTAGGAGCACCTTGAATAACATGAACTTGCTCCTTCTTCTGAGCTCCTGCATTCTTGAAATACCTCTCAACAGGGTGGCCTGACCGGCCACAGAAGCTACACACTACCTTACTCTTCTTTCCCGAAGCAGCATCGAGTACCTAGGGGTTCTTCTCTTCAGCAGACTTCCTCTTGTCCTTCCTCATTTGCTGGCCTTTGTTCCTTGCGGTCTCAATTGCCTCCACTTTTAGAGCAGCCTCCACTACCCCTGCATAAGTCACTGATCCATAAGCACTGGATAATTGTTGAACCTCGTTCCTCAAGACACCAAGGAAATTCTTGACTCGATCTGCTTCAACAATCACCAACCCAGGGGCAAACCGGCTCAACTTGATGAACTCTATCGCGTACTCACTGACCGTGAGTTGCCTCTGCTTCAGGTGAAGGAAGTCGTTCATTAGTCGGTCACGCTCGACCGAAGGCAAGAACTTCCTCAACAGCATCTCCTTGAATAATACCCATGAGCAACCAGCCACCAAGCTCTCCTTTTTCCCTAAG
Source organism: Platanthera guangdongensis (assembly GCA_039583875.1). NCBI lineage: Eukaryota > Viridiplantae > Streptophyta > Magnoliopsida > Asparagales > Orchidaceae > Platanthera > Platanthera guangdongensis. The sequence goes on from CM077165.1 coordinate 64,341,595, forward strand.
CCACCAGATCTTAGGCAAACCCTTTAGCTGATAGGTGGCTATCATCACTCTCTGATCATTAGCAACACCGGAGTACGAGAACATCTCCTCCATGGAGATCAGCCAATCATCTATGACCATGAAATCTGTCTTCCCATCATATGTAGTAGGGCTAAGTCTATGAAACTGAGAAATGAAGGCCATCTCCACTGGCACCACCACTGGAGGTCTCAGGGGAGCAGGAGGGGGAGGAGCAGCTAACCCCCCTGCAAGATCTTGTACCCCCTGAGTCTGCCCTGCCACGACTGCCGCTAGAGACTGGATCTGGGCCTGCATCTCCACCAACTGCCTGGTCAAGTAATCTTTGCTCTGTCGCAGGCTCTCAATCACCGCATCACTCTGCGCTCCTGAGGACTCACCCTCAGACAGGGTAGTCGACCTAGTCAAAGGACGTCTCGCCATCCTAAAACCATATCAACATTAGTCAAATCCTGGTATAATAGTTGTAAATAACCACAAGTACAGACAATACATACATAAATATGATCTTAAAACTGCTAAACTTGCTCTGGGAGTTTATTTGAACAAAAATGATGTTATGCCTAACCTAGGATATTTTACCACCATCAACTAACTCTTGTGCCTAGATCGGGAATGCATGAATTTGTATTCTTTTTCTGATTTAAAACCATGTGTTTACATATGTCATCCTGCAAATATTTAGCTTGGCACGTTGTGCTTATGCAATGTTATGCTATGCATGATGTGCTATGCATTCTAAAAAGGCCCTAATACATGTCATTAGTGGCGTACACATGAAAATGTTATGCATCCCATACTACATAACATTCTCATGCAATGAAAATGAAACGTTCTACTCGCATTCATGTGGTGAGGTTATACATCCCATACTACATAATATGCCCCGTATACTTCATGTTATGATATGAGTGTAGTGTTTGTGCTTCAGCCAAGACGTGCTGATGACATATCGGTGTGTGTATGATATGATGCTAAACATCTAATACCTATAAGGAAAGGTTGCCCGACAAATTGTCAAGCAACCTCCCTCTGATACCAACTGTCACAACCCGCATTTTCTCCGAATTTGAGAAGTATCAGAGTATGAGAAAACACGCGTCGTGATGCCATGTCGAGCTGGGGATAACTGTCGACGCTCAGGCGAACACCATCTAACTAGACTATGAAAATTCATAAGTTTAATGATTAGAAAAATCAGTTATATTTTAGAGGTCGTATCCCTCTTCTCGATGGATCATCTAGTACACGGTTTAAAACTATACTTATACGCAGCGGAAAAATACTTTATTTACATTTGACACCCTATGAGGGTGCATAAGTGACCCCCAAGGTCAACTTATATTATGCAAGACTCTAGATTTATATTATATTATAAGTAGAAAAACGATCTTTTTACATTGCTTGGAAAGTAATGTATGGGTTTTATAAACATGCTGGTCATGAAATATAATAATAATAGTGTTTTTAGGTTTAAAAGTAACTAGCAACCTAGCATAAATCTTCCCAAGAGCAAGTAGACTATCTCCAGAAAGGTAGCAGTAAAAGAAACTTATCTAGTATCATAATGTAAATCTACCAGTGGGCGCCTACAACCTGACACAAACCCCCTGGCAAGTATGTATGTCTATAAGAAAACATAAAAACTACCTCACAATAGCAAGAGAAAGATCCCTACAACTCAATGGATCACCAGCAACACCACAACAAATCTAGCCTCCTGCCCGACTACTAATCAGAACCTGAGGCATCCAAAAAATAAAGGAATTCCTCAGCAAGTAAAACAAGAAAATCTGAATTAGGGCATGAAATCAAAATGGAACAAAGAAAGTAAGTAAACATGACAGTAAAAGCAAACACTATCCCAAGTAAGCCAAAGTACACCAAGTACCAGGTAACAACACCAAGCCCTGCTCAAATCCTGTAGAGGCTACAAGGCAAAAGACAAGAAAACTTGCCACAATATGCTGCATTCTACAAGGAAGAAACACGTAACAATCCTAATTTGTGAGTTAATGGCAGTAGTAAACAACATGGACCTGAGTTGGTGACCAAAAACAGACCCCCAAACAAAACAGTTCCAACTAAAAATTAACTGTTCCGGCACAAAGCCACCACATACCCAGCCCGTACCTGGGATTAAAAGGTGGCGGCCACGACAATACCCAGCCCGTACCTGAGACTAAAAAGTGGCAGCCATGGCTCGCACACAAAACATCCCGCTCCTTTAGAGCGTCAAAATACCACTACCTGCCATAACCCACGATTCGGCCCTCAAAACAAAGGGAGAACGAAAGGCCTACAAGACATCCCCCCTAGGAGGTAATCGCACGTGAAGAAGAGAAACTGAAAATGAATAAATCCCATCTTACAGGAATTCGTCGATCTCCAGCCACAGGAAAATCGTCGAACTCAGCTCTCAGGAAAGTCGTCTAACGCAGATCACGGAAAATCGTCGAACTCCATTTGACGATTTGCTTTTGTCGAACACAAGCCACAGGAAAAATCGTCGAATGTCGTTCGACAATTTTCCTTTCGTCAATTCCTGGCCACGGGAAAAATCATCGAACGTCATTCGACGATTTTCCTTCCTCGAACACTGGCCATGGGAAAAATCGGCGAATGTCGTTCGACAATTTTCCATACATCGAACACTGGCCACGGGAAAAATCGTAGAATGGCATTCGACGATTGTCCTTATGTAGAACACTGGACATGGGAGATTCGTCGAAATCCGTTCGACAATTTTCGTCGGACCCAGAACTAAGGCAAATCGTCGAGCTCCGCTCGACGATAATCGTCGAACCCAGATCGATGATCTTCACCGAACTGGTTGTATTGAGTGCACAGCAATCCTGTACCTCCAACTTCATTTCCGACCAATCTTCTTAGCCTAATTCGATCCTATTACTCGTAATATAAGTATGAAAAAACACTGCTACTAGTTCTATGGCTGAAAGGCTAAATACTACCCAATCCGAGATCAACATGGAGCAATTTGATAAAAGACAAGACTACAGCAATCCAGCCGAAGACTTGGAGTTTCAGAACTTGAGAAAAATGAAAAAGAACATAAAGGAGCATTCCTGGTTCAAGGACCTCATGATTTTTACAGAAAATCAGAGCAAAATAATAATCTTAGGAAACATGAGTGATAGCAACAAAAATGACATGAAAAGTAGAAGAAAAACTTGACAAGGGTAGGAGCACAACCATTCCTCTCTCTCTCGGCTCCATCCGCAACAGCACCTAAACAGGAATTTTAGAGTTTTAATGGCGGAAAAGGGTCAAACTAAAAATTTCGAGACCACTAGAAACACCACGAAAATTGAATCAATTACCGTAGGAATGAAGGTCTAGGTGAGAGTAATCCAAATCCGCTTTCGGAATCGAATTCCGTCAAAACGCTCCCAGAATCGGCGTCTGAAGGGTAGCAGGGTTGGTGTTTTTTCTTCCTCTCGAACAAGCGACGGTTATTCTCTCACGGAAGGAGACAATGAAAAGTCTCGATTTTGTCTTAAGGCAATATATATATGCATGGACATGTCTAATCAGCATTAACTGCCACCTAAAAGCCACTGGATTCAATTCAAGCTTTATTGATGAATTATTTGCATCCATTATTATTAACACATCAAAATGACATGAAAACCGAACCACCTCGGAATCCGACGAAATTCACACCATAGCAAAATACCCACGATACGAACGCAACGGCGAAGTAAAAATCAACTTTTGACGAACAAAACTCGGGTTATCACTACCTGAAGCCAAAACACAAGCATCCCCCGAGAGGCCTCACCGGTCACCAAAACAGACCTGGCTTGCTAGGGAATCTTTCCAAAAAGGCTACTAACAACCACACAAGGAACGTAGAGTGCTAAGACCACGCTACAACAAACGACACATGCCGAAAATGCGTCAACATAATGCCAAACGAGAATTAAATAATCGCAGAAAAATCTGGGGCGTTACACCAGATCTCTCAAATGATAAAGGTTCAATTGCATGGTTCAAGAGGAATAAACAGGTCGATTGTGTCCATCCCCGGCATGAAATTGCACTAGAAATCTACTCCACTAGTGGATTAGGCATTATAGGTGAAGCCGTAGTCGCGACCGTTAGTCCGACTCGGTGATGTTGCATAGCGAGCCTTAAGGATTTTGTTAGAAATATGTCAGCGGGAAGATGTCATTTGTGATGATTGTCCCCCCTTATTTTCATGTGAGTACGATGGTGGATTAGGGCGGGAAAGTCTTTCGATTGTGATGTGCTAAGGCACGACTTTGTCCCTATGGTCGGTTGGCTAGCCCATGATGTTGCAAAGTCACATGTGGAGATTGTCCAGGCGAGACAAGTCCTCTTCCATGAAACTGACGAGATCTCCAAGCTTTGGACAAGACCAGACGATACCAGCTGGGTCTCGGTGTGTTGGAACCTTAGTTCTGATTTGGGTCAGGATCACTATTAAGAATATTAGATTGACCCAAAATGTATAGTCATGGGTCATAGGATTATTTCCAGGTTTGGTCATTCAGAAAAATTCCAGAGAAGTTCAGATTTGACGTTCAGAAAATTGCTGGAAGAAAATCTCTGAAATCAGTTCAACGATCTCTGAGCGGAGATCAACGATCTCTGAGCTCAGCTCAAAGAAAACTGTAAAACTCAGATGCAGTTCAAAATCTCTGAACTCAGCTCAATGATCTCCGAGCTAAGTTCAACGATCTCCAAAGCCAGTTTGAAAAAGCTTTAAAATTTAGTTTGGCAATTTCCTGTGCCGTTTTTCAGACCTTCTTATTTACAGCTGCCAGATTTAATTAAGGCTTAACTGCAGGCATTTATGGCTCTCAGATTTAATGCTTTATATTCTTATCAAATATAGCCCTTTGAATGACAGTATAAAATATGTCCTATTACAGAGATTAAATGCCAATTGATTTCTCAAGACATATTCCATTCTCGGGAATTGATTTAGCCATTCCAAGATAGGAAGAATTCAAATGCTTGAATTCTTCAGGCATTAAATATACAGATATTATATCTTACAGAGAATATAAGAAGAGTAATACAGCACTCGACAAAATAGAAGAGATAGAGAGAGAATATTCAAGATGACTTTTTCTCTCACAAAAGAAGAACTCAGCAACAAGTTTTCTTACAGCAAATCAACATCATCTTCTTCATCTGGTCCAGGCTTTCAAGAGACAATCAATTCATATCAGTCTAAAAGCTTGTTGGAGAGCAACATCAACTTGAAGGCCTATCACCCTACAGCAAGGCTTCCATATTTCTATGAACCACTCAATATCTCATGGGGAGCCATTTGCTACCATCAATAATCCACAAGTCTTCTCTATGTTTGTTGACAGAGAAGACATAATCAACTCTCTCACCCCCACTATATAAAGGGTTGTCATCTCCCTTCAAAAGTGATTCCTGGTTACAAGTCACCTGATCAAAATACTTGGGGATTTGGTTTTTGAGCACCTGATCAAAAGCTCATTGGTGTCAGGCACCTGATCAAAAATCTGAGTGGATTCCTACCAGGGTGGTAGAAGAGTGGATGTTCCCAAGTTTAGGGGAACCACTATAAATTCTTGTGTCGTCTGTGTGCTTGCTTTTCCTTCTTTATCTTTGTGCTGTGACTTTTTACATTAACTCTATTTTACAAGAAAGTTAAGATCTATCCCCTTCTTCTTTCAAGTGGTACCAGAGGGGGTTTCTTCGGTTGTACAGACTATCACCTGAACCAAAACGATCTGATAGATCTTATATTTCTTAAGAGTTTCTCATGGCACAAAATGAAGAATGTTCATGCACTGGGCCTCCTAAGTGCAATCTGGATAAGCTTGCACTATGGAAGGTAAGGATTAGGATGTTTATGAATTCTATTGATGAAGCCATTTACAACTCTATTTTGTCAGGTCCCATTACACTATCTACAGCCTCAGAAGCCCAAAAATTGCTAAAAATTACTGATGCAAGAGCAATGGACATCCTTGCTCAATCAATGTCTGATGACATTTTTCAAGAAGTAGCTGAATGCACTTCAACAAAGGAAATCTGGGACTCCCTCACAGCAATGGCTGCTGGATCAGGAAAAGAAAGAACATTTAAAGATGAATCTTGGAGTGACTCTGAAGCTTCATCCTGTACAACTGAGGATGAAGAAGAAATAAGAGCAAGAGAATTCTGCTTGATGGCAATAAATGCATCTTCCAGCAGCTATGATGAAGAATCTGAATATGATGAAGAATCAATAACAGAATCAGGAGAGGATTAGGTTATTTCCTCCTTTGATTTCTCTTCAGAACATTTTATAGAAGATTTTAAAATTTTATGCAATGATTTGATTCTATCTGAGAAAGAAATAAAACTTCTCATAGAAAAAGTAATTAATTTATCTTCTGAAAACATTCAACTCAAAGAAGACTTAACAATTACTTCAAAAATATTAGCTTCATTAGAATCTGTTAAAGGCAAAGAAAAGAACCCTTGCTAAACCCTAATCCTTTTTTCTTTTTCCTTCTTATATGCGTTAATTTGAATCAACGACACAATTGTATGTGGGCCCAGCCAAGGATTGGTGAGCCTCTCCTTCAGAAAAGACAAAGCAGCATTCGGCGCCGCTGCAGCTTTTTTGCAACAGCTACTTGTAAGTTGACTTTGATGATGTCAGTAATGGTCATCACCATCTAGACTTAGAAAATATTGCAGAAATCCACAAAGTGTTGAGTGATGTTAAGTTACTCAATGCCATCTGTCTTGGCACTCAACGCTTCTGGACTTATCAATTTTCTCTGGATGTGTCTCAGCGGTTCTATCTCAGCCATTCTATCTCAGCGATCTCAACAGTTCTTATTAACAGCTGAGACAACCTTCTGTCTCAGCGCTTTCTATCTCAGCACTCTCAGCGGTTTCAGTGCCTTATTCTTAACTGCTCAGACAACCTTCTGTCTCAGTGCTTTCTTCTTAACTACTGAGTCAGCCTTCTGTCTCAGTGCTTTCTTCGTAGCGGTCTCAAAGCTTTCTTCTCAGTTATCTCAGCACTTTCTTCTCAGCTATCTCAGTTGTCTCAGTGCTTTTTGATTTAGTCAGTTTTTCTGGCTTTAGCTGCGTTCAACGAACTGTGGGTTGAGCTCGACGAACTCTGATCTTCTCAGTGGTCTCAGCACTTTTTGCCTTAGTCAATTTTTCTGGCTTTAGCACGCCAAGTGTTGAGCTGAGCTCGAGGAATTGCACACTGAGCTCGACGAACTATTATCTGAGCTCGACAAACTTTGAGTTTACCACCAAACTCATCTTGTTCACCTATACAATCATGGAATACTTGCATGCAAGAACTAGAGCACATATCAAATACATTATGCTCCTTAGCATGATTGGTGATGCCTCTTCAAATCCTGAGAAACATTGTAGGGCATAAATCCCAACAATATCCCCCTATTTGAAGAACGCAGAACACCCATCCATGTTAATGTGCATCAACATAAGAAATATCATGACAGGTCTAATGATAACATTATCATGACAACTAGCCATCCCAGTACAGGATAACTCCTCGTGTATGAGATGGCTTACCATTATGATTAAAAGATCAATAGAACAGGTGAATTATCAATCATTGACAATGTAATAGTATGATTCATCAACAAAAGATTTATTAATCATTTACAAGGTACACAATTTGATTAAGATCTGTCTAAACATTAACTTAGCCAAACAACAGTAGCAAACTTGCAATTACAGGATTTCTATGAAAGAACAACATATTTATTAATTATAGATATACAACTGAGAGTTGCATAAAACATTTATCACATCAATATAGTTAGGGGCAACACATTAATTTCATTGATAAAGATTTGATGTTGATACACTGTTGATATTCATTACAATACTTGAATAAAAGAACCGTAAGTATTGCAGCCTCATATTAGTTTCGTTTTGATGAACTAGAATCAGCATCCTTGGAAGCAGTAGTCTTCTTCAAGTTTTCAGCTTTGTTCTCCTACCTCTTGAAGTAAAGGAATGGTTTTGGAATATATCTAGGAGGCATTTTCTTGGGGTTACTCTTCCTTACCAGCTTCTCTTTGAATACTCTTTCCCATCGGGAATTTCTTTTCATATGATTTATACATTCCTCAGAAGGATATGCACTATCAATATTTTTTAAGATTTGTTCATGGCTTACCCAAGCATTGATAATGATGGATTCAGAGGCATCACTTAGTTGTTCAAGATCTGGATCATCTCTGTTCTCAGCTCTCCTCTTTTCCATGAACACTTCAGCCAATTAAGTTCCTTCCCTCTTTCTTCTGGCAGTAAGATATGCATCGTGTATAATTCTAGCTTGTGCTGGGAAGTCTAGGTCCTCTGGCCTCTTTCAATCTAGGAGGGGCAGGTGTAGTGCCACCCTGGTGCCTTGAATTACATTGAAGGCTTGATATTCAATGAGTGCTGCTGCCTTAACATAGCTGCTCTCCCCCTTTCTGCCTTCTTCAATGATGGTCTTTTGCAGTAAGGTGGTGTTGGCTTCATTCTTGCTTGATATAGAATTCAATATTCTTTCATTGTCAGCAAGCAGCTCATCTTTCAGAAGTATTGCCTCCTTCATATATTGGAAGGCAATATTGGTTATATGTTGATTTACATGATCGGTTGCACCCTTGATCACCTCATAAGTTGCACTTACATAATTCTTGACATATCCCATGTCAGCTGTAGAGAGTTTCTGACTTGTATCCAAGGATTTCATGACGGTGGTAAGTTTGATGCCAGCAGTTCCAGCCCTATCAAACCACGTTATGACTTGTTTGTTTAAGGGAGAGATTTCTTCTTTATTTTCATTGACTTTTGTACAAGTCATCTGTAACACCCCCTATCCGTCGCATAGCATATAGCAGTAGGTCCGGCCGGGTCCCGACGCCATATACTACAGACAGACCGGGTGGTTACTCATGGAAACCATCCAACCAATCATAACGTCCTACATAGAGTATTCTAGCGGAAGCAGATTAATCAGTTGTAGCAAAGAACCCAATACTAAAACATGAATGTCCACTAATACAAAATAGGAATGTTACAAAATACACCAGTACAAGCCTTAAGGCCTTACAAAAATTGTTCACTTCATATTACATGTTTTACAAACCACGACACGCAGGCCGGTCACACATGAATAAAGCAGTAAACACTCCGATTAGGCCTTCGAGGGACGGATTCGCAAAAGGGCTTTAGCCCGCTATTGACCGCTTGGTCCGGCAGCATCTGCAAACAACAAACCACCGCATGATGGCAAAACAAGGCAACGGTCAGCAATGCTGACCAAATTATAACGATCCCGCCCCCAACTCGGGGCGGCGATGCTCCTTCCCTGCATCTCATTAGCATAAGCGAGCAATATATATAACCATTTCATCATAGACGTTGGCTCGCATGGCCACACGCCCCGTGCTCTTAGGGCATATTCTCGGTGAACCGGTCGATGTCACGTCAATTAAAGCCATAGACATTCCGGACTCACCGCCGCCACTTTGACGGACAAACCTATGAGCATTTTGTCTTCTTGGCCTGGGTCACGACAATTTAAGCCATTGACCGCCGAAGACCCTAATCTATGCCAACGGCAAGTGCCACATACCCTTAGGTCTCTTTAACCGAACGACATAGAACGGGTACGGTTCCATCTAACCCGTGCTCACATCGCAACGACAATTTAAGCCATTTGCGCGGGTTAAACTTCTCCCGAGTCCCGTTTCCATCACAATTCACATAACCCGGTTATGTTCAAGTTGGTTCTCAGGCCACCAAGTTGGCAAGATCACGCATCCGTTCGGGTGCACCTTTGGGTTAATCCCCAAGGCTCCCTGTTGCAATCTACCGTGTAGAAAACCCGAAAAACAACCAATAACACGGAGTCTTCTCCGGCATTATGCAATGCAACATCACCGATGCAGACCAACATGTCCGGATAGGCTTCACACATCATGCCTATGTCCGTTCTCGCTTACGGACTCTAAACAACGGGGACTTCACATATCTACCAGAAGGAACGCCTCCAACTCACCGAAAACTCGCGAGAGCGGGCTTCCTATGCAAAGAAGGATAGCTACTCATGCTCAAGAAGAGAATCGTTACCCTTGCGTTCCTCTTTGGCGCCATGGAAACGTAAGCGGATGAAAAGCACCGCACTAGCTTTGCCTCCGTGGTTCCGGAATCGGCTCGCGATTTGGAGCTTCGAAGCTCATCCAATGGCTGGATCTATATTCTTCTTCCTTCCTTGGCTCTCCTCTCTTTCTAAGATTTAGAAAGACAACCACTCATGAAAAGTGAGGGTTTCTAAGGCCCAATCCCGGGTATATCCCTTCAGGAACAACCCCCAGCCGTTGGATCATCAATTAAAGAAATGAACGGCTTTGATTCGGGACTGAAATGCCCAATCTGGACCGCACACGGCCTGGCACACGCCCGTGTCCAGGGCCGTGTACCTCATTCTCCGTCAAAATCAGCTCGCCTGGAACAACACATGGGTATCGAACACGCCCGTGTTCGACCTGACACGCCCGTGTTCCACCTGACATGGCCGTGTGGCCGGCCGTGTACCCCCATCGTTTTTCACCGAAAACAACCCGAGCACTGCACGGGTTCTAGGACACGCCCGTGTCCTTGCCCGTGTCACCTCAACACGCCTAGGCTCCAGGCCGTGTACACGGTCTCGACACTCGACACTTCGTCTAGCGAAGATCGTCGACCTGACGACACGGCCTTGGACACGCCCGTGTCCTAGGCCGTGTGCCTTGTCTCGACACATCGTCGAGCAAAGTTCGTCGACTTTCGGATGAGTGTCGACACGGGTCGACATGCCATGCGACACACCCGTATCGCAGGCCGTGTACCATGTCTCGACACATCGTCGAGCGAAATTCATCGACCCCCTAGGCCGATCGTCGACACGGCCTTGACACGCCCTACGACACGCCCGTGTCGCAGGCCGTGTTATCTGCTCGACGATTGTGGACTCCAAAATCGTCGGCCTCTCGACCAAAATGTCGAACCCAGCCTGACATGCCCTGGGACACGCCCGTGTCCCATGCCGTGTGCCTACTGCCAGAACCCAAAACTGGCCCAAAATGTCCCCCGTCGCTCTTTTGAGTTTCAGAGCGTTACAACTCTCCCCCTCTTAAAAGAATTTCGTCCACGAAATTATATAAAGGAAAGACATGTACACAACCAAAATTTGTACCTGAACGGAACAACTCCGGATACTCGTCAAGCATAGTCTGCTCTCGCTCCCAAGAGAGCACCTCACGACCGTAATTGTCCCACCGGACCTTGACCATCCTGATCTCTTTATTGCGTAGCCGCTTGACCTACGAGTCCTCAATCCGCAAGGGCTTGACCTTTGTCGTTAGCCCAATGTCCACCGACTCGCTCCAGAACCTCAAACGGCCCAAGGTACCTCGGGCTTAGCTTTTTCAGTCGCCACACCAGCGAGACACCCTTGAACGGCTTGATCTTTAAGTACACATAGTCGCACACAGCGAACTCCACGTTCCTGTGCTTGGCATTATAGTACTTAGCTTGCCGGTCCTGAGCGATAAGCAACCTCTCCCAAATGGTTCTCACCAAAGAAGTAGCATCCTCCACTTCCGATCGCTTATACAGCTTTGACTCACCCGTTTCTAACCAAGACAACGGCGTGCGACATTTTCTACCATATAGGGCCTCGAAAGGCGCCATTTGAATACTCGCTTGGTAGCTATTGTTGTAAGCGACCTCCACCAAATAAAGGTGGTCTTCCCACTGCTTTCCAAAATCCAAGACACACATGCGGAGCATGTCTTCCATGGTTCTATTGACCCTCTCGGTCTGCCCATCCGTTTGCGGATGGAAGGCTGTGCTGAATTTCAGCTTTGTTCCAAACATTTGCTGCACAAGCCTCCAATCATTGGACGTGAACCGCCCATCTCGGTCACTCACGATGTTGTGGGGCACACCATGAAGACGTACTATGTTATCCACATAAAGCTTTGCCAACTTTTTCACCGGATCATCCTTCCTATGCGGAATGAAATGTGACACCTTCGTTAACCGATCCACGACCACCCAAATAACGTCGTTCCCCTTTTGTGACCTTGGCAAGCCGTGCACAAAGTCCATAGAGATGTCGTCGAATTTCCACTCCGGGATAGGCAAGGACTTAAGAAATCCTCTCGGCTTTTGGCACTCCGCCTTCACCAAGGCGCAAGTTTGGCACTTCGCTACGTAGAGCGCCACAACTTTCTTCAAACCCGGCCACCAAAACAGTTTCTTCACATCACGGTACATCTTGGTGCTCCCCGGGTGAATCGAGTACTTGGTATGGTGTGCCTCGTACAACAACTCCACCCGCAAATTACCCACACTTGGGACGCACAGACGACCGTCCTTCCAAAGTAATCCGTCCTCCACGACAAATTGGGAATTTGACCCATTCAGAGCCTCTACCATGAACTGCTTCATATGAGCATCCATATCCAAAGCCTACCAAATACGATCAGCCAGGTCATATTGGACTTCAGTCCAATTCAGAACTGCTTCAGCACTTGATTGCCTGCCCACAGAAACAATATCCAACGCCTCCAACTCCCGCACCAACCGCTCATCATGCACCGATAGCCAATTGGCTTGAGCTGGGGCTCGGCGACTCAATGCGTCCGCAACCGCATTCCCTTTACCAGGCACGTAGTGGATCTTGAATGTACAGTCCCCCAGGAACTCCATCCATCTACGCTGCCGCATATTCAGATCCTTCTGATCAATAAGATAGTTCAGGCTCTTGTGATCGGTGTAGATATCAATCTTCACACCGTACAAATAGTGTCTCCACAGCTTCAAGGCAAAAATCACGGCCGCTAACTCCAAGTCATGGACCGGATAGTTCCTTTCATGCACTTTTAGCTGTCTCGAGCCATAAGCTATTACACTTCCGTGTTGTAGTAGCACGCAACCCAAACCGCTGCCCGAAGCATCACTATAAATCTCATAGCCTTCGGTCCCACATGGCAAACTCAGCACAGGCGTCGTGGTCAACCGACACTTCAACTCCTCAAAAGCTCGCGCGTACTCTGGTGTCCAAACGAACTTATGCTCCTTCCTCGTCAAAGTAGTCAGAGGTAACACTATCTGCGAGAAGTTCTCTATGAAGCGCCTATAATAGCCGGCAAGCCCCAAAAAGCTCCGGACTTCCGCTACCGTAGCAAGCTCAGGCCACTCCCGTATCGCAACAATCATCGCCGGATCCACAGCAATACCCTCTCCACTCACTATATGACCGAGGAATGCCACTGAGGATAGCCAAAACTCGCACTTCGAGAACTTGGCATACAGTTGATTTCTCCTTAGCGTCTCCAAAACCAAATTAAGATGCTTGAAGTGATCTTCTCACTTTGCGAGTACACCAAAATATCATCGATGAAGACGATCACGAAATGGTCCAAGTACTCCCTGAAAGTCCTGTTCATCAAATCCATGAACACTGACGGCGCATTAGTCAGCCCAAACGGCATGACCGTAAACTCATAATGCCTGTATCTCGTACTAAACGCTGTCTTTGGGATATCACTCTCCCTTATTCGCAGCTGATAGTACCCAGCCTTGAGATCCAACTTCGAGTACACCGTCGACCCGACAAACTGATCAAAAAGATCATCAATCCGGGGGATCGGGTACTTGTTCTTCTCCGTCAACTTGTTGAGCTCCCGATAATCAATACATAGCCTCAAACTTCCGTCCTTCTTCTTAACAAAGAGGACCGGTGCGCTCCAAGGCGAAGAACTCGGGCGCACATACACTTGCTCCTACAACTCTTGCAGTTGAACTTTCAGCTCCGCCATTTCCTTAGGCGCTAGCCGATAAGGAGATCGTGACACAGGCTTTGCACCTGTCACTAGCTCAATCGTAAAGTCTATGCCCCGCTGAGGCGGGGCTCCAGGAAGATCTGCGGGGAACACATCAGGGTATTCCGATACCACTGAAATACAGTCCAACGCGGGCTTCGGCTTCGCAACCTCCACTAGTGTAAAGAACAATTCTACACCGGCATGAACCGCTTCACCACCTGAAGAGCAGACATCAACGTCTTGCTCGACCCCTTTAAGCCCGTAAAAGTCGTCTCACGACTTGCTCCCAGCTTGACTTCGTTGCGACCGCAGTCAATATAGGCCTGCTTCTCCGAGAGCCAGTCCATGCCAAATATAACGTCGAACTCCACCAACGGAAGTAAAGACGCCTGCAGGTCGAACTCCTGATCCCCAATACGAATCTTAACATCGCAGATCCTACCCGCTCGCATCGAACACCCATTGGGCAACAACACATCCAACTTATCCTTCGCCATCGAAGAAGGGACTCCGATGCGTGATATAAATCCTTCGGACAAGAAGGAGTGTGAAGCTCCCGTATCGAAGAGTGTTCATGCTGGATTTTCACAAGTCAATACAAATCCTAAACAAGCAGTGTTAAGGTAATATGTGCATAACAAGTATTTAAAGAAATTGACTTGCTATAAATTAAACCGTACCTGTCACCACATCAGCCTGTTTGATGGCCTCATGTTGGCCAAGATTATAGACCCTTGGTTGGGCCGGAGCATAGTGGGACGCGGTCGACTCCACCGCCTTGCCCTTCTCTTCATAAGTAGCTCCTGGCCTTCTCTCGGACTTAGGAGGTCCGCTCCAACAATCGCGGGCAACGTGCCCCATCTTTCCACAAGTAAAACACGTACCCGGGGTCCGACTCGTAGTCGCCCCAGAAGCACCAGAAGGAGCTGGACCCGAAGTCCTATGCTTCTTGAAAGACCTCCGATAGCCGGACTTTGAAGTAGTCGGCACTAGGAATTCAGATTTCCTATCACCCAAGCTTTTCTTTGCTTGTACATTCTTCATGTCCTTCTCTAAGGACCGGGCAGTGTTGACCAAGGTTAAGAAACCCTGCGTCATCGGCCCCGAGAGTAGTAATCTCAACTAATCTCTCAAGCCTTCGTCGAATCGATTCGTCTTGTGCTCCTCATCCAAAATAGTGGAGCTAGCATAACGACTCAGACGAGTAAACTCGTGGAGATATTCATCCAGGCTCCTCTCACCCTGAACCAACTTCAGAAACTCATTCTCTAACGCTATCCTCTGCGCCGAAGGGAGGTATCTAGCCAAGAAAAATCTCGAGAACTCCTCCATCAAGACATCACCAAGTTGCCTACCTCTCAGTAAGTGCAGCTCCAATCCTTCCCACCACATTCTCGCTTCACCGTCCAGAAGGAACGTAGTGATGGTGGTTATTTGCCACTCCTCCGTCTCCGTTGCTGTCATGACTCTCTTCACCCTGGAGAGCCAGTCTTCAGCCTGAGATGGGGTTCCCAACCCCGAGAATACCGGAGGGTTAAAGCTCATTACATGCTTAAGTTGCCTCTCGGTTGCCCTCCTTGGCACCACCGGTTCCACAACCACTTGCTCCACTCTCCTCGGCTCAGCCTCTTGAAGAGGTTCCTGCTCCATCGCAGGAGGAGGCTGATGCGTTTGCCTTGCAGGCTGCGCATTTATCACGGCCAACACAGCTTCAGCCACCAAGCGTATGTTCTCAGCCAATAGAGGTGTTGCAGGAGCAACATCCGGTGCACTGCTAGCCTCAGAAACTCGACATTCCGACGGCCAAACACCACTTCTGGTCACCTATAGTGGTACAAAACACCGTTAAGCGACCAAATAAAATTGCAAACAGCAATTATAGGAACACGCAGGTTCCTCAAACACGTGTATTTTCATTCCTAAGTGGACATTCATGGGTTCTTTTACCGTTATAACGATGATGCACACAATGTGCTCACCACCCCTTAAAAAGAATTCGCCCACGAATTCATTTTAAGACCGACCAAAACCAGTAGTCTGATACCAAATTGTAACACCCCCTATCCGTCGAAGGCTCTCGATCACCGCATCACTCTGCGCTCCTGAGGACTCACCCTCAGATAGGGGAGTCGACCTAGTCAAAGGACGTCTCGCCATCCTAAAACCATATCAACATTAGTCAAATCCTGGTATAATGGTTGTAAATAACCACAAGTACAGACAATACATACATAAATATGATCTTAAAACTGCTAAACTTGCTCTGGGAGTTTATTTGAACAAAAATGATGTTATGTCTAACCTAGGATAGTTTACCACCATCAACTAACTCTTGTGCCTAGATCGAGAATGCATGAATTTGTATTCTTTTTCTGATTTAAAACCATGTGTTTACATATGTCATCCTGCAAATATTTAGCTTGGCACGTTGTGCTTATGCAATGTTATGTTATGCATGATGTACTATGCATTCTAAAAAGGCCCTAATGCATGTCATTAGCGGCGTACGCATGAAAATGTTATGCATCCCATACTACATAAAATTCTTATGCAACGAAAATGAAACGTGCTAGTCGCATTCATGTGGTGAGGTTATGCATCCCATACTACATAATATTCCCCGTATACTTCATGTTATGATATGAGTGTAGTTTTTGTGCTTCAGCCAAGACGTGCTGATGACATATCGGTGTGTGTATGATATGATGCTAAACATGTAATACCTATAAGGAAAGGTTGCCCGACAAATTGTCAAGCAACCTCCCTCTGATACCAACTGTCACAACCCGCATTTTCTCCGAATTTGAGAAGTATCAGAGTATGAGAAAACACGCGTCGTGATGCCACGTCGAGCTGGGGATAACTGTCGACGCTCAGGCGAACATCATCTAACTAGATTATGAAAATTCATAAGTTTAATGATTATAAAAATCAGTTATATTTTAGAGGCCGTATCCCTCTTCTCGGTGGATCATCTAGTCCACGGTTTAAAACTATACTTATACGCAGTGAAAAAATACTTTATTTACATTTGACACCCTATGAGGGTGCATAAGTGACCCCCAAGGTCAACTTATATTATGCAAGACTCTAGATTTATATTATATTATAAGTAGGAAAACGATCTTTTTACATTGCTTGGAAAGTAATGTATGAGTTTTATAAACATGCTGGTCATGAAATATAATAGTAATAGTGTTTTTAGGTTTAAAAGTAACTTGCAACCTAGCATAAATCTTCCCAAGAGCAAGTAGACTATCTCCAGAAAGGTAGCAATAAAAGAAACTTATCTAGTATCATAAGGTAAATCTACCAGTGGGCGCCTACAACATGACACGAACCCCCTAGCAAGTATGTATGTCTATAAGAAAACATAAAAACTACCTCACAACAGCAAGAGAAAGATCCCTACAACTCAATGGATCACCAGCAACACCACAACAAATCTAGCCGCCTGCCCGACTACTAATCAGAACCTGAGGCATCCAGAAAATAAAACAATACCTCAGCAAGTAAAACAAGAAAATCTGAATTACGGCATGAAATCAAAATGGAACAAAGAAAGTAAGTAAACATGACAGTAAAAGCAAACACTATCCCAAGTAAGCCAAAGTACACCAAGTACCAGGTAACAACACCAAGCCCTGCTCAAATCCTGTAGAGTCTACAAGGCAAAAGACAAGAAAACTTGCCACAATATGCTGTATTCTACAAGGAAGAAACACCTAACAATCCTAATTTGTGAGTTAATGGCAGTAGAAAACAACATGGACCTGAGTTGGTGACCAAAACAGTCCCCCAAACAAAACAGTTCCAACTAAAAATTAACTGTTCCGGCACAAAGCCACCACATACCCAGCCCGTACCTAGGATTAAAAGGTGGCGGAGACGACAATACCCAGCCCGTACCTGAGACTAAAAAGTGGCAGCCATGGCTCGCACACAAAACATCCCGCTCCTTTAGAGCGTCAAAATACAACTACCTGCCATAACCCATGATTCAGCCCTCAAAACAAAGGGAGAACGAAAGGCTTACAAGACATCCCCCCTAGGAGGTAATCGCACGGGAAGAAGAGAAACTGAAAAGGAATAAATCCCATCTTACAGGAATTCGTCGATCTCCAGCCACAGGAAAATCGTCGAACTCAGCTCTCAGGAAAGTCGTCGAACGCAGATCACGGAAAATCGTCGAACTCCATTCGGCGATTTGCTTTTGTCGAACACAAGCCACGGGAAAAATCGTCGAATGTCGTTCGACAATTTTCCTTTCGTCAATTCCTGGCCACGGGAAAAATCGTCGAACGTCATTCGACGATTTTCCTTACCTCAAACACTGGCCATGGGAAAAATCGGCGAATGCCGTTTGATAATTTTCCATACGTCGAACACTGGCCACGGGAAAAATCGTCGAACGGCGTTCGACGATTGTCCTTACGTAGAACACTGGACACGGGAGATTCGTCGAAATCCATTCGACAATTTTCGTCGGACCCAGAACTAAGGCAAATCGTCGAGCTCAGCTCGACGATAATCGTCGAACCCAGATCGACGATCTTCATCGAAATGGCTGTATTGAGTGCAAAGTAATCCTGTACCTCCAACTTCATTTCCGACCAATCTTCTTAGCCTAATTTGATCCTATTACTCGTAATATAAGTATGAAAAAACACTGCTACTAGTTCTAAGGCTGAAAGGCTAAATACTACCCAATCCGAGATCAACAGGGAACAATTTGATAAAAGACAAGACTACAGCAATCCAGCCGAAGACTTGGAGTTTCAAAACTTGAGAAAAATGAAAAAGAACATAAAGGAGCATTCCTGGTTCAAGGACCTCATGATTTTTTACAGAAAATCAGAGCAAAATAATAATCTTAGGAAACATGAGTGATAGCAACAAAAATGACATGAAAAGGAGAAGAAAAACTTGGCAAGGGTAGGAGCACCACTTGCCTCAAATTCTAGCGATTTATCTTGCACAGCCCTTCCTCTCTCTCTCGGCTCCAGCCGCAACAGCACCTAAACAGGAATTTTAGAGTTTTAATGGCGGAAAATGGTCAAACTAAAAATTCCGAGACCACTAGAAACACCACGAAAATTGAATCTCTTACCGTAGGAATGAAGGTCTAAGCGAGAGTAATCCAAATCCGCTTTCGGAATCGAATTCCGTCCAAAACGCTCCCAGAATCGGAGTCTGAAGGGTAGCAGGGTTGGTGTTTTTTCTTCCTCTCGAATAGGCGACGGTTATTCTCTCACGGAAGGAGACAATGAAAAGTCTCGATTTTGTCTTAAGGCAATATATATATATGCATGGACACGTCTAATCAGCCTTAACTGCCACCTAAAAGCTACTGGATTCAATTCAAGCTTTATTGATGAATTATTTGCATCCATTATTATTAACACATCAAAATGACACGAAAACCGAACCACCTCGGAATCCGACGAAATTCACACCGTAGCTAAATACCCACGATACAAACGCAACGGCGAAGTAAAAATCAACTTTTGACGAACAAAACTTGGGTTATCACTACCTGAAGCCAAAACACAAGCATCCCCCGAGAGGCCTCACCGATCACCAAAACAGACCTGGCTTGCTAGGGAATCTTTCCAAAAAGGCTACTAATAACCACACAAGGAACGTAGAGTGCTAAGACCACGCTATAACAAGCGGCACATGCCGAAAACGCGTCAACATAATGCCAAACGAGAATTAAATAATCGCAGAAAAATCGGGGGCGTTACACTAGATCTCTCAAATGATAAGGGTTCAGTTGCCATGGTTCAAGAGGAATAAACAGGTCGATTGTGTCCGTCCCCGGCATGAAATTGCACTAGAAATCTGCTCCACTAGTGGATTAGGCATTATGGGTGAAGCCGTAGTCGCGACCGTTAGTCCGACTCGGTGATGTTACATAGCGAGCCTTAAGGATTTTGTTAGAAATATGTCAGCGGGAAGATTTCATTTGTGATGATTGTCCCCCCTTGTTTTCATGTGAGTACGATGGTGGATTAGGGAGGGAAAGTCTTTCGATTGTGATGTGCTAAGGCACGACTTTGTGCCTATGGTCAGCTGGCTAGCCCATGATGTTGCAAAGTCACATGTGGAGATTGTCCAGGCGAGACAAGTCCTCTTCCATTAAACTGACGAGATCACCAAGCTTTGGACAAGCCCGGACGATACCAGCTGGGTCCCGATGTGTTGCAACCTTAGTTCTGATTTGGATCAGGATCACTATTAAGAATATTAGATTGACCCAAAATGTATAGTCATGGGTCATAGGATTATTTCCAGGTTTGGTCATTCAGAAAAATTCCAGAGAAGTTCAGATTTGACGTTCAGAAAATTGCTGGAAGAAAATCTCTGAACTCAGTTCAACGATCTCTGAGCAGAGATCAACGATCTCTGAGCTCAGCTCAAAGAAAACTGTAAAACTCAGATGCAGTTCAAAATCTCTGAACTCAGCTCAACGATCTCCAAGCTAAGTTCAACGATCTCCGAAGCTAGTTTGAAGAAGCTTTAAAATTTAGTTTGGCGATTTCCTGTGCCGTTTTTCAGACCATCTTATTTACAACTGCCAGATTTAATTAAGGCTTAACTGCAGGCATTTATAGCTCTCAGATTTAATGCTATATATTCTTATCAAATATAGCCGTTTGAATGACAGTATAAAATATGGCCTATTACAGAGATTAAATGCCAATTGATTTTTCAAGACAGATTCCATTCTCGGGAATTGATTTAGCCATTCCAAGATAGAAAGAATTCAAATGCTTGAATTCTTCAGGCATTAAATATACAGATATTATATTTTACAGAGAATATAAGAAGAGTAATACAACACTCTGACAAAATAGAAGAGATAGAGAGAGAATATTCAAGACGACTTTTTCTCTCACAAAAGAAGAACTCAGCAACAAGTTTTCTTACAGCAAATCAACATCATCTTCTTCATCTGCTCCAGGATTTCAAGAGACAATCAATTCATATCAGTCTAAAAGCTTGTTGGAGAGCAACATCAACTTGAAGGCCTATCACCCTACAGTAAGGCTTCCATATTTCTCTAAACCACTCAATATCTCAGGGGGAGCCATTTGCTACCATCAATAATCCACAAGTCTTCTCTCTGTTTGTTGACATAGAAGACATAATCAACTCTCTCACCCCCACTATATAAAGGGTTGCCATCTCCCTTCAAAAGTGATTCCTGGTTACAAGTCACCTGATCAAAATACTTGGGGATTTGGTTTTTGAGCACCTGATCAAAAGCTCATTGGTGTCAGGAACCTGATCAAAAATCTGAGTGGAATCCTACCAGGGTGGTAGAAGAGTGGATGTTCCCAAGTTTAGGGGAACCACTATAAATTCTTGTGTCGTCTGTGTGCTTGCTTTTCCTTCTTTATCTTTGTGCTGTGACTTTTTACATTAACTCTATTTTACAAGAAAGTTATGATCTATCTCATTCTTCTTTCAAGTGGTACCAGAGGGGGTTTCTTTGGTTGTACAGACTAACACCTGAACCAAAACGATCTGATAGATCTTATATTTCTTAAGAGTTTCTCATGGCACAAAATGAAGAATGTTCAAGCACTGGGCCTCCTAAGTGCAATCTGGATAAGCTTGCACTATGGAAGGCAAGGATTAGGATGTTTATGAATTCTATTGATGAAGCCATTTACAACTCTATTTTGTCAGGTCCCATTACACTATCTGTAGCCTCAGAAGCCCAAAAATTGCTAAAAATTACTGATGCAAGAGCAATGGACATCCTTGCTCAATCAATGTCTGATGACATTTTTCAAGAAGTGGTTGAATGTACTTCAACAAAGGATATTTGGGACTCCCTCACAGCAATGGCTTCTGGATCAGCAAAAGAAAGAACATTTAAAGCTGAATCTTGGAGTGACTCTGAAGCTTCATCCTGTACAACTGAGGATGAAGAAGAAATAAAAGCAAGAGAATTCTGCTTCATGGCAAGAAATGCATCTTCCAGCAGCTATGATGAAGAATCTGAATATGATGAAGAATCAATAACAGAATCAGAAGAGGATCAGGTTATTTCCTCCTTTGATTTCTCTTCAGAACATTTTATAGAAGATTTTAAAATTTTATGCAATTATTTGATTCTATCTGAGAAAGACATAAAACTTCTCATAGAAAATGTAATTAATTTATCTTCTGAAAACATTCAACTCAAAGAAGACTTAACAATTACTTCAAAAATATTAGCTTCATTAGAATCAGTTAAAGGTAAAGAAAAGAACCCTTGCTAAACCCTAATCCTTTTTTCGTTTTCCTTCTTATATGCGTTAATTTGAATCAACGACACAATTGTATGTGGACCCAGCCAAGGATTGGTGAGCACCTCCTTCAGAAAAGACAAAGCAGCATTCGGCGCCGCTGCAGCTTTTTCGCAATAGCTACATGTAAGTTGACTTTGATGACGTCAGTAATGGTCATCACCATCTAGACTTAGAAAATATTGCAGAAATCCACAAAGTGTTGAGTGATGTTAAGTTACTCAATGCCATCTGTCTTGGCACTCAACGCTTCTGGACTTGTCAATTTTCTCTGGATGTGTCTCAGCAGTTCTGTCTCAGCCATTCTATCTTAACGATCTCAGCAGTTCTTATTAACAGCTGAGACAACCTTCTGTCTCAGCGCTTTCTATCTCAGCACTCTCAGCGGTTTCAGTGCTTTATTCTTAACTGCTCAGACAACCTTCTGTCTCAGTGCTTTCTTCTTAACTACTGAGATAACCTTCTGTCTCAGTGCTTTCTTCGCAGCGGTATCAAAGCTTTCTTCTCAGTTATCTCAGCACTTTCTTCTCAGCTCTCTCAGTTGTCTCAGTGCTTTTTGATTTAGTCAGTTTTTCTGGCTTTAGCTGCGTTCAACGAACTGTGGGTTGAGCTCGACGAACTCTGATATTCTCAGTGGTCTCAGCACTTTTTACCTTAGTCAATTTTTCTGGCTTTAGCACGCCAAGTGTTGAGCTGAGCTCGAGGAATTGCACACTGAGCTCGACGAACTATTATCTGAGCTCGATGAACTTTGAGTTTACCACCAAACTCATCTTGTTCACCTATCCAATCATGGAATACTTGCATGCAAGAACTAGAGCACATATCAAATACATTATGCTCCTTAGCATGATTGGTGATGCCTCTTCAAATCCTGAGAAACATTGTAGGGCATAAATCCCAACAATCTCCCCCTATTTGAAGAAGGCATAATACCCATCCATGTTAATGTGCATCAACACAAGAAATATCATGACAGGTCTAATGATAACATTATCATGACAACTAGCCATCCCAGTACAGGATAACTCCTCGTGTATGAGATGGCTTTCCATTATCATTGAAAGATCAATGTTACAGGTGAATTATCAATCATTGACAATATAATAGTATGATTCATCAACAAAATATTTATTAATCATTTACAAGGTACACAATTTGATTAAGATCTGTCTAAACATTAACTTAGCCAAACAACAGTAGCAAACTTGCAATTACAGGATTTCTATGAAAGAACAACATATTTATTAATTATAGATATACAACTGAGAGTTGCATAAAACATTTATCACATCAATATAGTTAGGGGCAACACATTAATTTCATTGATAAAGATTTGATGTTGATACACTGTTGATATTCATTACAATACTTGAATAAAAGAACCCTAAGTATTGCAGCCTCATATTAGTTTCGTTTTGATGAACTAGAATCAGCATCCTTGGAAGCAGTAGTCTTCTTCAAGTTTTCAGCTTTGTTCTCCTACCTCTTGAAGTAAAGGAATGGTTTTGGAATATATCTGGGAGGCATTTTCTTAGGGTTTCTCTTCCTTACCAGCTTCTCTTTGAATACTCTTTCCCATCGGGAATTTCTTTTCAGATGATTTATACATTCCTCAGAAGGATATACACTATCAATATTCTTTAAGATTTGTCCATGGCTTACCCAAGCATTGATAATGATGGATTCAGAGGCATCACTTAGTTGTTCAAGATCTGGATCATCTCTATTCTCAGCTCTCCTCTTTGCCATGAACACTTCAGCCAATTAAGTTCCTTCCCTCTTTCTTCTGGCAGTAAGCTATGCATCCTGTATAATTCTAGCTTGTGCTGGCAAGTCTAGGTCCTCTGGCCTCTTTCTATCTAGGAGGGGCAGGTGTAGTGCCACCCTGGTGCCTTGAATTACATTGAAGGCTTGATATTCAATGAGTGTTGCTGCCTTAACATGGCTGCTCTCCCCCTTTCTGCCTTCTTCAATGATGGTCTTTTGCAGTAAGGTGATGTTGGCTTCATTCTTGCTTGATATAGAATTCAATATTCTTTCATTGTCAGCAAGCAGCTCATCTTTCAGAAGTATTGCCTCCTTCATATATTGGAAGGCAATATTGGTGATATGTTGATTTACATGATCGGTTGCACCCTTAATCACCTCATAAGTTGCACATACATAATTCTTGACATATCCCATGTCAGCTGTAGAGAATTTCTGACTTGTATCCAAGGATTTCGTGACGGTGGTCAGTTTGATGCCAGCAGTTCCAGCCCTATCAAACCACGTTATGACTTGTTTGTTTAAGGGAGAGATTTCTTCTTTATTTTCATTGACTTTGGTACAAGTCATCTGTAACACCCCCTATCCGTCACATAGCATATAGCAGTAGGTCCGGCCGGTGCCCGACGCCATATACTACAGACAGACCGGGTGGTTACTCATGGAAACCATCCAACCAATCATAACGTCCTACATAGAGCATTCTAGCGGAAGTAGATTAATCAGTTGTAGCAAAGAACCCAGCACTAAAGCATGAATGTCCACTAATACAAAATAGGAATGTTACAAAATACAACAGTACAAGCCTTAAGGCCTTACAAAAATTTTTCACTTCATATTACATGTTTTACAAACCACGGCACGCAGGCCGGTCACAAATGAATAAAGCAATAAACACTCTGATTAGGCCTTCGAGGGCTGGCTTCTCAAAAGGGATTTAGCCCTCTATTGACCGCTTGGTCCGGCAGCACCTGCAAACAACAAACCACCGCATGGTGGAAAAACAAGGCAACGGTCAGCAATGCTGACCAAATTATAACGATCCCGCCCCCAACTCGGGGCGGCGATGCTCCTTCCCTGCATCTCATTAGCATAAGCGAGCAATATATATATAACCATTTCATCATAAATGTTGGCTCGCACGACCACACGCCCCGTGCTCTCAGGGCACATTCTCGGTGAACCGGTCGATGTCACGTCAATTAAAGCCATGGACATTCCGGACTCACCGCCGCCACTTTGACGGACAAACCTATGGGCATTTTGTCTTCTTCGCCTGGGTCATGACAATTTAAGCCATTGACCGCCGAAGACCCTAATCTATGTCAACGACAAGTGCCACGTACCCTTAGGTCTCTTTAACCGAACGACATAGAACGGGTACGGTTCCATCTAATCCGTGCTCACATCGCAACGACAATTTAAGCCATTTGCGCGGGTCAAACCTCTCCCGAGTCCCGTTTCCATCACAATTCACATAACCCGGTTATGTTCAAGTTGGCTCTCAGGCCACCAAGTTGGCAAGATCACGCATCCACCCAGTTTTTCGGGTGCACCTTTGGGTTAATCCCCAAGGCTCCCTGTTGCAATCTACCGTGTAGAAAACCCAAAAAACAACCAATAACACGGATTCTTCTTCGGCATTATGCAATGCAACATCACCGATCTAGACCAACATGTCCGGATAGGCTTCACACATCATGCCTATGTCCGTTCTCGCTTACGGACTCTAAACAACGGGGACTTCACATATCTACCAGAAGGAACGCCTCCAACTCACCGCAAACTCGCGAGAGCGGGCTTCCTATGAAAAGAAGGAGAGCTACTCATGCTCAAGAAGAGAATCGTTACCCTTACGTTCCTCTTTGGCACCATGGAAAAGTTAGCGGATGAAAAGCACCGCACTAGCTTTACCTCCGTGGATCCGGAGTCGGCTCGCGATTTGGAGCTTCGAAGCTCCTCCAATGGCCGGATCTAGCTTCTTCTTCCTTCCTTGGCTCTCCTCTCTTTCTAAGATTTAGAAAGACAACCACTCATGAAAAGTGAGGGTTTCTAAGGCCCAATCCCGGGTATATCCCTTCAGGAACAATCCCCAGCCGTTGGATCATCAATTAAAGAAATGAACGGCTTTGATTCGGGACTGAAATGCCCAATCTGGACCGCACACGGCCTGGCACACGCCCGTGTCCAGGGCTGTGTACCTCATTCGCCGTCAAAATCGGCTCACCTGGAACAACACACGGGTATCGAACATGCCCGTGTTCGACCTGACACGCCCATGTTCCACCTGACACGGTCGTGTGGGCGGCCGTGTACCCCCATCGTTTTTCCCCGAAAACAACCCGAGCACTGCACGGGTTCTAGGACACGCCCGTGTCCTTGCCCGTGTCACCTCAACACGCCTGGGCTCCAGGCCGTGTACACGGTCTCGACACTCGACACTTCATCGAGCGAAGATCGTCGACCTAACGACACGGCCTTGGACACGCCCGTGTCCTAGGCCGTGTGCCTTGTCTCGACACATCGTCGAGCAAAGTTCGTCGACTTTCGGACGAGTGTCGACACGGGTCGACACGCCCTGTGACACGCCCGTGTCGCAGGCCGTGTACCATGTCTCGACACATCGTCGAGCGACACACATTGTCGAACGAAATTCATCGACCCCCTGGGCCGATCGTCGACACGGCCTTGACACGCCCTGCGACACGCCCGTGTCGTAGGCCGTGTTCTCTGCTCGACGATCGTGGACTCCAAAATCGTCGGCCTCTCGACCAAAACGTCGAACCCAGCCTGACACGCCCTGGGACACGCCCATGTCTCAGGCCGTGTGCCTACTGCTAGAACCCAAAACTGGCCCAAAACATGCCCCGTCGCTCTTTTGAGTTTCAGGGCGTTACAACTCTCCCCATCTTAAAATAATTTCGTCCACGAAATTATATAAAGGAAAGACATGTACAAAACCAAAATTTGTACCTGAACGGAACAACTCCGGATACTCGTCAAGCATAGTCTGCTCTCGCTCCCAAGAGAGCACCTCACGACCGCAATTATCCCACCGGACCTTGACCATCCTGATCTCTTTATTGTGTAGCCGCTTGACCTCCGAGTCCTCAATCCGCACGGGCTTGACCTTTGTCGTTAGCCCAATGTCCACCGGCACTTGATCAACCGCGATCACTTGCGTAGGCTCTTGCACCGCATTCCGAAGCACCGAAATATGGAATACATCATGTAAACCACTAAGCTCCACTGAAAGCTTCAACCGATAGGCCGCTTCACTGACTCGCTCCAGAACCTCGAACGGCCCAAGGTACCTCGGGCTTAGCTTTTTCAGTCGCCGCACCCGCGAGACACCCTTGAACGACTTGATCTTTAAGTACACATAGTCGCCCACAGCGAACTCCACGTTCCTGTGCTTGGCATTATCGTACTTAGCTTGCCGGTCCTGAGCGATAAGCAACCTCTCCCAAATGGTTCTCACCAAAGAAGTAGCATCCTCCACTTCCGATCTCTTATACAACTTTGACTCACCCGTTTCTAACCAAGACAACAGCGTGCGACATTTTCTACCATATAGGGCCTCGAAGGGCGCCATTTGAATACTCGCTTGGTAGCTATTGTTGTAACTGAACTGCACCAAATAAAGGTGGTCTTCCCACTGCTTTCCAAAATCCAAGACACACATGCGGAGCATGTCTTCCATGGTTCTATTGACCCTCTCGGTCTGCCATCCGTTTGCGGATGGAAGGCTGTGCTGAATTTCAGCTTTGTTCCCAACATTTGCTGCACAAGCCTCCAATCATTGGACGTGAACCGCCCATCTCTGTCACTCACGATGCTGCAGGGCATACCATGAAGCCGTACTATGTTATCCACATAAAGCTTTGCCAACTTCTCCACCGGATCATCCTTCCTATGCGGAATGAAATGCGACACCTTCGTTAACCGATCCATGACCACCCAAATAACGTCGTTCCCCTTTTGCGACCTTGGCAAGCCGTGCACAAAGTCCATAGAGATGTCGTCGAATTTCCACTCCGGGATAGGCAAGGACTTAAGAAATCCTCCCGGCTTTTGGCACTCCGCCTTCACCAAGGCGCAAGTTTGGCACTTCCCTACGTAGAGCGCCACATCTTTCTTCAAACCCGGCCACCAAAACAGTTTCTTCACATCACGGTACATCTTCGTGCTCCCCGGGTGAATCGAATACTTGGTATGGTGTGCCTCGTACAACAACTCCACCCGCAAATTACTCACACTTGGGACGCACAGACGACCATCCTTCCAAAGTAATCCGTCCTCCACGACGAATTGGGAATTTGACCCATCCAGAGCCTCTACCATGAACTGCTTCATATGAGCATCCATATCCAAAGCCTACCGAATACGATCAACCAGGTCATATTGGTCTTCAGTCCAATTCAGAACTACTTCAGCACTTGATTGCATGTCCACACAAACAATCTCCAACGCCTCCAACTCCCTCACCAACCGCTCATCATGCACCGATAGCCAATTGGCTTGAGCTGGGGCTCGGCGACTCAACGCGTCCGCAACCGCATTCCCTTTACCACGCACATAGTGGATCTTGAATGTATAGTCCCCCAGGAACTCCATCCATCTACGCTGCCGCATATTCAGATCCTTCTGATCAATAAGATACTTCAGGCTCTTGTGATCGGTGTAGATATCAATCTTCACACCATACAAATAGTGTCTCCACAGCTTCAAGGCAAAAATCACGGCCGCTAACTCCAAGTCATGGACCGGATAGTTCCTTTCATGCACTTTTAGCTGTCTCGAGCCATAAGCTATTACACTTCCGTGTTGCAGTAGCACGCAACCCAAACCGCTGCCCGAAGCATCACTATAAATCTCATAGCCTTCGGTCCCACATGGCAAACTTAGCACAGGCGTCGTGGTCAACCGACACTTCAAATCCTCAAAAGCTCGCGCGCACTCCGGCGTCCAAATGAACTTATGCTCCTTCCTCGTCAAAGTAGTCAGAGGTAACGCTATCCGCGAGAAGTTCTCTATGAAGCGCCTATAATAGCCGACAAGCCCCAAAAAGCTCCGGACTTCCGCTACTGTAGCAAGCTCAGGCCACTCCCGTATCGCAACAATCTTCTCCGGATCCACAGCAATACCCTCTCCACTCACTATATGACCGAGGAACGCCACTGAGGATAGCCAAAACTCGCACTTCGAGAACTTGGCATACAGTTGATTTCTCCTTAGCGTCTCCAAAACCAAAGGAAGATGCTTGAAGTGATCTTCCTCACTTTGCGAGTACACCAAAATATCATCGATGAAGATGATCATGAAATGGTCCAAGTACTCCCTGAAAGTCCTGTTCATCAAATCCATGAACACTGACGGCGCATTAGTCAGCCCAAACGACATGACCGTAAACTTATAATGCCCGTATCTCGTACTAAACGATGTCTTCGGGATATCACTCTCCCTTATTCGCAGCTGATAGTACCCAGCCTTGAGATCCAACCTCGAGTACACCGTCGACCCGACGAACTGATCAAAAAGATCATCAAACTGGGGGATCAGGTACTTGTTCTTCTCCGTCAACTTGTTGAGCTCCAGATAATCAATACATAGCCTCAAACTTCCATCCTTCTTCTTAACAAAGAGGACCGGTGCGCTCCAAGGTGAAGAACTCGGGCGCACATACCCTTGCTCCAATAACTCTTGCAGTTGAACTTTCAGCTCCGCCATTTCCTTAGGCGCTAGCCGATAAGGAGATCGTGACACAGGCTTTGCACCTGTCACTAGATCAATCGTAAAGTCTATCTCCCGCTGAGGCGGGGCTCCAGGAAGATTTGCGGGGAACACATCAGGGTATTCAGATACCACTGAAATACAATCCAACGCGGGCTTCGGCTTCACAACCTCCACTAGTGTAAAGAACAGTTCTGCACCAGCATGAACCGCCTTCACCACCTGAAGAGCAGACATCAACGTCTTGCTCGACCCCTTTAAGCCCGTAAAAGTCGTCTCACGACTTGCTCCCAGCTTGACTTCGTTGCGACCGCAGTCAATATAGGCCTGCTTCTCCGAGAGCCAGTCCATGCCAAATATAACGTCGAACTCCACCAACGGAAGTAAAGACGCCTGCAGGTCGAACTCTTGATCCCCAATACGAATCTTAGCATCGCAGATCCTATCCGCTCGCATCGAACACCCATTGGGAAACAACACATCCAACTTATCCTTCGCCATCGAAGAAGGGACTCCGATGCGTGATATAAATCTTTCGGACAAGGAGGAGTGTGAAGCTCCCGTATCGAAAAGTGCTCATGCTGGATTTT
Organism: Platanthera guangdongensis; assembly: GCA_039583875.1. Classification (NCBI taxonomy): domain Eukaryota; kingdom Viridiplantae; phylum Streptophyta; class Magnoliopsida; order Asparagales; family Orchidaceae; genus Platanthera; species Platanthera guangdongensis. The sequence continues at coordinate 64,371,892 of CM077165.1, forward strand.
CACAAATCAATACAAATCCTAAACAAGCAGTGGTAAGGTAACATGTGCATAACAAGTATTTAAAGAAATTAACTTGCTATAAATTAAACCGTACCTGCCACCACATCAGCCTGTTTGATGGCCTCCTGTTGGCCAAGATTATAGACCCTTGGATGGGCCGGAGCATAGTGGGACGCGGTCGACTCCACCGCCTTTCCCTTCTCTTCATAAGTAGCTCCCGGCCTTCTCTCAGACTTAGGATGTCCGCTCCAACAATCGCGGGCAAAGTGCCCCGTCTTTCCACAAGTAAAACACGCACCGGGGTCCGACTCGTAGTCTCCCCAGAAGCACCAGAAGGAGCTGGACCCGAAGTCCTATGCTTCTTGAAAGACCTCCAATAGCCGGACTTTGAAGTAGTCGGCACTTTGAATTCAGATTTCCTATCACCCAAGCTTTTCTTTGCTTGTACATTCTTCATGTCCTTCTCCAAGGACCGGGCAGTGTTGACCAAGGTTAAGAAACCCTGCGTCATCGGCCCCGAGAGTAGTAATCTCAACTCATCTCTCAAGACTTCGTAGAATCGATTCGTCTTGCGCTCCTCATCCACAATAGTGGAGCTAGCATAACGACTCATACGAGTAAACTCGTGGAGATATGCATCCACGCTCCTCTCACCCTGAACCAACTTCAGAAACTCATTCTCCAATGCTATCCTCTGCGCCGAAGGGAGGTATCTAGCCAAGAAAAATCTCGAGAACTCCTCCATCGAGACATCACCAAGTTGCCTACCTCTCAGTAAGTGCAGCTCCAATCCTTCCCACCACATTCTCGCTTCACCGTCCAGAAGGAACATAGTGATGGTGGTTATTTGCCACTCCTCCGTCTCCGTTGCTGTCATGACTCTCTTTACCCTGGAGAGCCAGTCTTCAGCCTGAGATGGGGTTCCAAACCCCGAGAATACCGGAGGGTTAAAGCTCATTACATGCTTAAGCTGCCTCTCGGTTGCCCTCCTTGGCACCACCGGTTCCACAACCACTTGCTCCACTCTCCTCGGCTCAGCCTCTTGAAGAGGTTCCTGCTCCATCGCAGGAGCGGGCTGCTGCGTTTGCCTTGCAGGCTGCGCATTTATCACGGCCAACACAGCTTCGGCCACCAAGCGTATGTTCTCAGCCGATAGAGGTGTTGCAGGAGCAACATCCGGTGCACTACTAGCCTCAGAAACTCGACGTTCCGACGGCCCAACACCACTTCTGGTCACCTATAGTGGTACAAAACACCGTTAAGCGACCAAATAAAATTACAAACAGCAATTATAGGAACACGCAGGTTCCTCAAACACGTGTATTTTCATTCCTAAGTGGACATTCATGGGTTCTTTTACCGTTATAACGATGACGCACACAATGTGCTCACCACCCCTTAAAAAGAATTCACCCATGAATTCATTTTAAGCCCGACCAAAACCAGTAGTCTGATACCAAATTGTAACACCCCCTATCCGTCGCATAGCATAAAACAGTAGGTCCGGCCGGGGCCCGACGCCATATACTACAGGCAGATGATGCTATAGATCACGGCAGTGAACCGGTCACACAAGTAATATAAAATGGGGGTTTTCCCAAGTATCGATCTCACAAGGAACACAGTAAGGTGGAGTTAATTTCGAGGAGGACTTGAGATTGAAGTCCTCAGGTCGGAGCTAACTAAAGGGGGGTTTTGATGTTGCGGAAACAGAAAATAAAAGGCTAACAACTACTCCTATGCAACGCCGCTATGTGATGCTTCACCAGGCGGGATGGAAGACTAGTCGGGCTGCTATGCACCGAATCACTAGGCGGATGGGCGAGTAAGCTTGCGGATGAGGTGATGAGAACGGCGGAATGAGGGTCGTGAGCACCTCTTCGCTACGCACGCCACTAGCAATTTCTAGTGCGGCAAGGGCGGATGGATGGTGGATGGACAAATAGGCGCACCTCAAGTAAATATAACGAAAATATACAATCACATAGATATGATTACAGATAAACGTATATTACACTAAGCATAGCTTCATCAAATACAAAGAGTTGAACTAAACTATCAACAACCAATCAAGAACAGAGTGTGCGAAATCGACCGAATACGAAGCCTTGCTGAGGATTCACGGTTGGAGTCGTCGGGTTGTCAATCCGCGTCCAAGCTCGGTCCGCAACTGCGTCCGGGGTAGAGAAGGGCTGTCACCACCTTCCAATGGCCCGTCTTCTTCGTGTCACAATCCGGTGGAGGATGGCACAACTTCTCCTAGCTTGGTGGAGAAAACTAGGTCAAGCTCTTCTTGTAGCGCAAGGATGAAGGAGGAGGCCGAGAGGAAGCTCCGGCTTGGATTTGGCGGCGATAGCTTGCTCGGAGCACCTCGCTAGGGTGGAATATGAAGGGGAACGGCGGAAACGGCGGAGGAAATGGGCGATCTGCGGATCTTCGTGCGGATCTGCGGATTAGGGCGAGACCTGCACTATTTATACAAAAGCAGAATTGAACAATGCGCACGATCACAGGCGCACGACTAGTGGTCGTGCGCACTATGTCCTGTGCTCGTGCGCACTGGCATGGAATAACAGGAAGAAGAACTGGGATAATGCGTACGAGTAGTGGCGCACGACCAGTGGTCGTGCGCACTAAGTCCAATGATCGTGCGATTACCCAGACAGGACTCCAGAAATGAGGAATCAATGCACACGATTAGTGGCCCATGACCGGTGGTCGTGCGCAATATGTCTAGTGGTCGTGCGCTTACCCCAGGCTAATTCTGGAAAACGAAGAGTAGTGCGCACGATCGGGGGCGCACGACCAGTGGTCGTGCGCATTAGATCCCATGATCGTGCACAGTATTCCTGTTTCACAACCACCCTGGAACACGCACACGACACCTGTACCGAAAGGAAAAACCATCACTAATCTGTGCAGACATTCCAGACAATAACAAAAAGGAGTACAGACAAAAAGTAAAATACAAAACACAACCACGGGCATAAATGTGCACTTCCTATGGAAATAAAGATTAGAAGAAATAGGAATAATAAAGAACTAAAAGTGAAGTGCAACCGTGAAAACTAGCCCAGATGAGTCCGAAAATAGGTATATAAAGTGGACTCATCACACCCCCAGACTTAACTGTTTGCGCGTCCCGAGCAAACAAAATCGAAGCAGATAGGGAAAAATACTAGTTAACAAAGAAATTGCGAAACGAAGTACCATGCGAAGTCGCATGCTCGCGCACGTAAAAATATTAATAGAAGAAATTTCTAAGTATACAAAATAGTTTATACTTTTCACAATGCGTATCAAAATTTTATTATTACTCAAAAATGGAATCACGGTGAATCATCCGGTCATGCGTAGGGAGAAAGTAGACTAATCACTAGGAGAGCATTGCCAAAGATCGGGGCTCCGGATAACCTCCAAAGGAATCCACCAATGTCGGTGTCCATATGCTTGCCCTTTCGCATTCTCTCCACGGCACTGGTTTGGTTCACACACGAATCAATAGGACTTTAGGTGAAAAGATGGGGCTTGGGTTTCGGTGGGGTAAACAAGGATAAACAAGAAGGGTATGCACCTAACCCAAAGGAGCTAATATGAAGGGAATCCATCAGCTAACCAAAAGAAATGCGGGTACACCACACCCCCAAACTAAACTTTTAACATATGGGTGTGTGCACCTCCTACTACAAAAATAAGCACATCTCAAAAAGATTTTCAATTTAAACTTTTTCTTTTCACTTTTTTTTTCTTTTTCTTTTTCTTTCCAAATATTTTTCTTTTTCTTTTTCTTCATTTTATTTTCATAATTCAGCAAATATAACATTGGAGCACATCCACATAATCACAAGTAAAATCATCACATCACATCCCAACATTAAAATGTCAACACTAAAGCTCAACTTGGGTGTGCGACTAGGATTGGCTATGAGGCTTTGGTGAACTAAAGGTGGAGCTGAATCAAAAGGAGGGGTAGGCACAACGGGGCTAGCGAGGATAAGATGTTAGGAATGGTACAAAGCTCAACCGGGCCAAAATGATGGCCTACATCACGCTTATGCATGACTAACCAATACCCATGCTTCAAGAATAGCTTGGGGCAAGTTCTTAGCCAACGAGAAAGACTATCCCTCCTCCCGACTCGAGCAATACGAACCTAACGGCCGTCTACACACATCCCTAAGCTACCGTCGGATTCACACCGGATTCACCAACTAATGAGTAGAATAAAAAGTATTTACGCAATTAGAAAAATTATAAAACTAAAAGCATACATAAAAATTAAATCTACTCCAATTTCTACACGAGACGAGAGGAGTTGACTAGGATCACAACAAGGCCAACATTTTACTCTGTCTCACAATCCTATGTCAGCACCATAATTTTCTCAAATCTAACAAAGAAATGAGTTTAACTCGCAGCACGCAAAAAGCTAAGCACGCGCTCATGTGGGTGCAGTGGTGTGTGATGCAATGAACTAATCAAAATATAACAATAAAAGCTTCTAGTATGCACAAGAAATGTGTGCATGCAAAAGGTAACAATTCTCTCCCCCAAACTTAAACTAAGCAACAAATCATAAGATAGAGAAATTAAAATCATAAAGAGCTAAGGGAAGAGTTTACCCCATGCTCAGCTAGTGAGCATACCAGAAGACGCGTGTAAACCTGAAGCAGGTCCGCCATACGAAGAATCAAAACCCCGCCAATGCGATTTGCCAAGAATACCTGCAGGGGTGAGCTCCGCAAAAACAATAGAAAACTATACAAAATACAAATAAATACTAAAATAAACTAGGCATGAAAAATAAAAATTGCAGAAAATAAAAGATAGGTACTGGTGTTATTGTCATCCCAGCACGACTTATTCAATTCTAAACAGTTCTAGCTTATAGGCCTATGAAATAAAAAGTGCACATGTAACTGTTCCAATATCCGTTTCAATAATGGGTACCGATACGGTGATAAAACAGTTACCCCTCTACCTAAATAGTAATACCTGCCCAACACAGGTAGAGGAAATAGGAAGTAGGATGAGGAGGAGGCCTGGTCCTCACTCATCTCACCACAAAACAAATCCTTGCCTAGCAAGATTTCGTCCACCACAAGTTTGCTGGGGGAGAAGGTGACGACAGGGGCTTCCACTGTGAAGGAGGTAGGAACCTCCTCACACAAGAGGATGCACTCGTCGACAGCCTGAGCGCAAGGCTCAACGTCAACCCAACTTACCCGTGGAGACTCAACCTGCACAGGCTCAGAAAAGGAAGGGGGGTCAAGAAATAAAAGAGACGAAGAACATAAAGAAATAATCGGGGGAGTGATCTCGGTTTCACTCCCCAAAGGCTGAGGTAGAAAAATATCGTCAGAAGTGTCGACAATGCTACAAGGCTCGGCTGGATCCATAGAGGTCTCCACCAAGACTTGGACTTCCTCCTTTGGTATCAAGGGAGAATCCTCGACACCAAGAAGGTTGTCCTCCTCCATGGGAGTGGAAACAACCCATGTATCACAAGCCTCAACTTATGGTGCATCGTCTAAAATGTCGCCAGAGACGACTGAAGTAGAATGCACAAAAGGCGGAAGAACTTTGCTTGAATAAAAGTCAAGCGCGGGTTCCTCACAAAGAATCGGCTCCACGCTTGGAGATGTATGCACATGAGAGATAGGCTCAGCCACGTCGAAGCCTAGATCAGCCACACATCTGGCGGTTGTGTCCACATCATTCCCTTCAACAAATGAAGGTGACAGGGATACATAACCAGAAGATGAAGGTGTGCCACCAAGGGTAGGAGTCGGGATATTCCGGATGTCCGGCTCATCATCCTCTTCCATAACACGGAGATACTCGACACAATCCTTCAGGACATGATCTATTCTACGACAATACAAACACTTTCTCCCATTACGCTGCGGTCCTTGTGGGGCCAGAGAGGAATAAGAGAACAGTGTATGTGGCGAGGACGATTGACCATAAGCTCGGGGCACAGTGTTTGAAAGGCTGTACGAATACAACATCTCATGCATTGTGCGCTGAGGCTTATGCTCAATATCTCTCGTAGGTCATTCATGACTAGCGTGGGAAGGCTTCCCACACCAACGACATTGGGCATACGAATATCCCCACATGGTGTAGAAATAGCAAATTCAAAATAAATTGTGCAAATTACTAAATCCAACAATATATTGCTACAATTGCCTAAACAAACAAGAAAAAGGCAGGCAAAATAGAAATAGAACAAAACAAAAGCGATTTACAAAGGAAAAAGGAAAGCAATCTCACGTCTCCCACTCCAAAAACTCACATGACTGTGTTCCCTGGCAACGATGCCAAAAACTTGATGCTATAGATCACGGCAGTGAACCGGTCGCACAAGTAATATAAAATGGGGGTTTTGCCAAGTATCGATCTCACAAGGAACACAGTAAGGTGGAGTTAATTTCGAGGAGGACTTGAGATTGAAGTCCTCAGGTCGGAGTTAACTAAAGGGGAGTTTTGATGTTGCGGAAACAGAAAATAAAAGGCTAACAACTACTCCTATGCAACGCCGCTATGCGATGCTTCACCAGGCGGGATGGAAGACTAGTCGGGCTGCTATGCACCGAATCACTAGGCGGATGGGCGAGTAAGCTTGCGGATGAGGTGATGAGAACGGCGCAATGAGGGTCGTGAGCACCTCTTCGCTACGCACGCCACTAGCAATTGCTAGTACGGCAAGGGCAGATGGATGGTGGATGGACAAATAGGCGCACCTCAAGTAAATATAACGAAAATATACAAACACATAGATATGATTACAGATAAACGTATATTACACTAAGCATAGCTTCAACAAATACAAAGAGTTCAACTAAACTATCAACAAACAATCAAGAAAACAGTGTGCGAATCGACCGAATACGAAGCCTTGCTGAGGATTCACGGTTGGAGTCGTCGGGTTGTCAATCCGCATCCAAGCTCGGTCCGCAACTGCGTCCGGGGTAGAGAAGGGCTGTCACCACCTTCCAATGGCCCGTCTTCTTCGTGTCACAATCCGGTGGAGGATGGCACAACTTCTCCTAGCTTGGTGGAGAAAACTAGGTCAAGATCTTCTTGTAGCGCAAGGATGAAGGAGGAGGCCGAGAGGAAGCTCCGGCTTGGATTTGGCGGTGAAAGCTTGCCCGGAGCACCTCCCTAGGGTGGAAGATGAAGGGGAATGACGGAAACGGCGGAGGAAATGGGCGATCTGCGGATCTTCGTGCGGATCTGCGGATTAGGGCGAGACCTGCACTATTTATACAAAAGCAGAATTGAACAATGCGCACGATCACAGGCGCACGACCAGTGGTCGTGCGCGCTATGTCCTGTGCTCGTGCGCACTGGCATGGAATAATAGGAAGAAGAACTGGGATAATGCGCACAAGTAGTGGCGCACGACCAGTGGTCGTGCGCACTAAGTCCATTGATCGTGCGATTACCCAGACAGGACTCCAGAAATGAGGAATCAATGCACACGATCAGTGGCGCACGACCGGTGGTCATGCGCAATATGTCCAGTGGTCGTGCGCTTACCCCAGGCTAATTCTGGAAAACGAAGAGTAGTGCGCACGATCGGGGGCGCACGACCAGTGGTCGTGCGCATTAGATCCCATGATCGTGCGCAGTATTCCTGTTTCACAACCACCCCGGAACACGCACACGACCCCTGTACCGAAAGGAAAAACCATCACTAATCTATGCAGACATTCCAGACAATAACAAAAAAGAGTACAGACAAAAAGAAAAATACAAAACACAACCACGGGCATAAATGTGCACTTCCTATGGAAATAAAGATTAGAAGAAATAGGAACAATAAGGAACTAAAAGTGAAGTGCAACCGTGAAAACTAGCCCAGATGAGTCCGAAAATAGGTATATAAAGTGGACTCATCAACAGACCGGGTGGTTACTCATGGAAACCATCCAACCAATCATAACGTCCTACACAGAGCATTCTAGCGGAAGCAGATTAATCAGTTGTAGCAAAGAACCCAGCACTAAAGCATGAATGTCCACTAATACAAAATAGGAATGTTACAAAATACACCAGTACAAGCCTTAAGTCCTTACAAAAATTGTTCACTTCATATTACATGTTTTACAAACCACGGCACGCAGGCCGGTCACACGTGAATAAAGCAGTAAACACTTTGATTAGGCCTTCGAGGGTCGGCTTCGCAAAAGGGCTTTAGCCCGCTATTGACCGCTTGGTCCGGCAGCACCTGCAAATAACAAACCACCGCATGGTGGCAAAACAAGGCAACTGTCAGCAATGCTGACCAAATTATAACAATCCCGCCCCAACTCGGGGCGTCGATGCTCCTTCCCTGCATTTCATTAGCATAAGCGAGCAATATATATATAACCATTTCATCACAGACGTTGGCTCGCACGACCACACGCCCCGTGCTCTCAGGGCACATTCTCGGTGAACCGGTCGATGTCACGTCAATTAAATCCATAGACATTCCGGACTCACCGCCGCCACTTTGACGGCCAAACCTATGAGCATTTTGTCTTCTTGGCCTGGGTCACGACAATTTAAGCCATTGACCGCCGAAGACCCTAATCTATACCAACGGCAAGTGCCATGTACCCTTAGGTCTCTTTAACCGAATGACATAGAACGGGTACAGTTCCATCTAACCCGTGCTCACATCGCAATAATAATTTAAGCCATTTGCGTGGGTCAAACTTCTCCCGAGTCCCGTTTCCATCACAATTCACATAACCCGGTTAAGTTCAAGTTGGCTCTCAGGCCACCAAGTTGGCAAGATCACGCATCCGCCTAGTTTTCCGGTTGCACCTTTGGGTTAATCCCCAAGGCTCCCTGTTGCAATCTACCGTGTAGAAAACCCGAAAAACAACCAATAGCACAGAGTCTTCTCCGACATTATGTAATGGAACATCACCGATCCAGACAAACATGTCCGGATAGGCTTCACACATCATGTCTATGTCCGTTCTCGCTTACGGACTCTAAACAACGGAGACTTCACATATCTACCAGAAGGAACGCCTCCAACTCACCGCAAACTCGCGAGAGCGGGCTTCCTATGAAAAGAAGGAGAGCTACTCATGCTTAAGAAGAGAATCGCTACCCTTGCATTCCTCTTTGGCATCATGGAAAAGTAAGCGGATGAAAAGCACCGCACTAGCTTTGCTTCGGTGGATCCGGAGTCGGCTCGCGATTTGGAGCTTTGAAGCTCCTCCAATGGCCGGATCTAGCTTCCTCTTCCTTCCTTGGCTCTCCTTTCTTTTAAGATTTAGAAAGAAAACCACTCATGAAAAGTGAGGGTTTCTAAGGCCCAATCCCGGGTATATCCCTTCAGGAACAACCCCCAGCCATTGGATCATCAATTAAAGAAATGAACGTCTTTGATTCACGACTGAAATGCCCAATCTGGACTGCACACGGCCTGGCACACGCCCGTGTCTAGGGCCGTGTGCCTCATTCGCCGTCAAAATCGGCTCACCTGGAACAATACACGGGTATCGAACATGCTCGTGTTCGACCTGACACGCCCGTGTTCCACTTGACACGGCCGTGTGTCTGGCCGTGTACCCCCATCGTTTTTCCCCGAAAACAACCCGAGCACTGCACGGGATCTAGGACACGCCCGTGTCCTTGCCCGTGTCACCTCAACATGCCTAGGCTCCAGGCCGTGTACACGGTCTCGACACTCGACACTTCGTCGAGCGAAGATCGTCGACCTGACGACACGACCTTAGACACGCCCGTGTCCTAGGCTGTGTACGTTGTCTCAACAAATCGTCAAGCAAAGTTCGTCGACTTTCGGACGAGTGTCGACACGGGTCGACACGCCCTGCGACACGCCCATATCGTAGGCCGTGTACCATGTCTCGACACATCGTCGAGCGAAATTCGTCGACCCCCTGGGCCGATCATCGACACGGCCTTGACACGCCCTGCGACACGCCCGTGTCGCAGGCTGTGTTCTCTGCTCGACGATCGTGGAATCCAAAATCGTCGGCCTCTCGACTAAAACGTCGAACCCAGCCTGACACGCCCTGGGACATGCCCGTGTCCCAGGCCGTGTGCCTACTGCCAGAACCCAAAACTGGCCCAAAACGTCCCCCGTCGCTCTTTTGAGTTTCAGGGCGTTACATCATCCCTCAGTTTAGCAACTGATTGATCAACATATTCCTTGAGGGTTATGGTCTGAGCAACTAAGAGTTCTTTGATTTGGTTTAGAAAATCCTCATTGGAGATAGGGGTAGATGAAGTATGGCTCATATGAGGAGGTATAACATTCTGAGCAAGGATTTGAGAAGGCTCCCCCTCAACTACAACACCTATAGTTGGAAACATTTCCTTAGCTAAAGTTGCATTGACACTACTAATTAAGAAGGTATTGGTATTACCTATAGTGGGTGCAGACTCAACTATTCTGTTGACAACTTGGTCCAAGTTTGTCATAACCATCTGATCATGCTCCCCCTTAGACTGAGCAACCTTCTCTGGGCCTGACCTATCAAGATAAGTATCTAAAGATTCAGGATGCTCATGGTTATCTTATGTTGTAGACATATTATCAATTGCAGCTATATCAACAGTATCTACCATATCTGCCTCATCTCTTGCAGTAAACTCTTCTTCATTGCCAATCTTTGACACTTGTCCTGACCTAGTGCTGGCATGGATTTTATCAACAGGCACAACAGTATCCTAGAATTGAATGTTTGCAGAGGATTGAATGTGTGATAAGTCAACCTGCAGACTAATATCAGCTGTAGAGGATGATCCAAGCTCTGGTTCAGAGCTGGAAGTTCTTTCTTTCTGAGTAGGTTTCTTCTTTATACCCTTAGAGGAGCCCTTTATTCCTGAAGGTTGGATCATTGGTAGGACCCTAGTGAATCTGTCCAAAATCTTTAAGTCCATTCTTTTTAGGTAGTGAATCTTCACCCCATGTTCCTATTTTAAAGTATCAGGATTGGTGTTTACTAGGTATAAGGAAAGAATTATGCCCATATTTGGAGAGGTTATACAGTATACTAATCTCTAATAGATGAGAGAAGACCATGAGGTCTTTCTATTCAGGATAATTCTGGTCATGATATCAAACACGGACCTGGAGATAATGTCATGCTATAGTTTTCCTCTCTTATTGAAGAATTTCCTTTTAAGAGACCCAAATTTGGCCTCATTGTATCCACACCATCTGAGAGCACTATCTCTGTCCATGACGGCGGGCACTTCTTCCTCGCTAGGGTTGACGAAGGATATATGAAGGGTCTTTCCTAGTCTCTTAGGGCTTACCTTTATTTTGATATCTTCAAACTTAGACTTAAGAGAGTTTTGAGAGGAGGACACTTTAATGTTTGAGAAGAATTCTACTAACTCCTTCTTAAGAATGGTGAACGGTTCAGACATTATGTACTCCAGGCCTGTGATTTCAATCATCCTTATCACTGCTTTAATCTCTGGAGAGGCATGACTGAATCTATCTCTCATAATTCTGTATCCTTATTGGAGCTCATAGATGACATTTAGCGCCATTGAGACAGTGCGACAAGATGCTGAGAGGGTTTCAGTCTCGACAGCTAGGGTTAAGGATTTTAAAGAGTTGATTTGCTTTTCTTTTCTTGTCGCCTTTCTATTTATACCAAAAAGGTTCAATTATCAATTAAGCATTTTAGCCTAAAACTTATACATTTCGTTTTAAACGGGTTGCGTTACGCTTCCTTTTATAAAATAGGCTATTTAGTGCTTTGATTTTTCTACCTCTCAGCTTTTCTTCTAACTATTCAATGCATGTTTAATTTGTGGCTTCCCTTACTGATTGGATGTACAATCTATTTGACTTAATAAAAATTTTATTAGTTTTAAATAGACGGGGACCTAACATGTTAATGAGCCTGTTCTATTGGCACTCCAATTTATGCATTGGTTTATCTTAAAGCTTGCTAATAAGTTATTTGAATTTTAGAATAAAGCCTACAAAAATTAACAATGTAGATAATTAAATCACTGTTTTCTATTTGTTGTGCTTGATTAGGTTCAGCCTAAGCACATCTAACATAACTAACAATTAGCCAACTTAAACTCTATATAGGAGAGAGAGTTTTATCTTGAGCCTTGCTTTCTCTAGCTTTTGAGGATTACATTCTTGACAGCCTCAACCTTAATTTGTTACTTTTCCTGGAGCATATTCCTAGAGCAACTATCCTGTCCCAGACATTTGCCTGGAACACCCATTGTCCAAAAACCAAGTCAAAATTGGACAGGTACTTGGACTATCCTGCAAAATAGAATTCATTTACCCTTAGGCACCCAATGATAATTATGTCCTATGTTCTTATTAGCATTATAAAACATCTACCCAATATCTGCCTGGACTAAGCACCTTTATGTCCACTAGACATGTTCAGGTTGTGCCAACAATCAATAGCAAAATTACCCACCTTCCCATAGCACCAACATCTATGAATGTTATACCTTCTCTTCAGGACAGCACAGAATTGTTATCCATGAGTGAAGTGAGCAGCTCTAGATTTTGCTGGATGAGCATAGCATGGTGCTGCTTCTTTCTTCCTGAGTGAAGGTGCTAAAGATCTAAATACACATGGTCTAGAATGGGCCAATAATATTTTTGGAGCCTTCCATTTAGTGGACTCTTTCATCTCTTTAGATAAAGGTTACTTAGATCCAAATCTAAATAACTTATCCTTAGGATTCTGGCTAGAGTGGACAACATCACAACTTCTAAGATCATGTGTCTTTACCCCACTGGTAGAGCACACATTAGATTGGTCCTTGAGAGAAGATCCAACCTTGACAGTTCTAGAAGGTGAATATGTCTTTTGAAACACTATATTCTTATCAGGGAATTCAGAATTGAATTGATGATTGATGTGATTAATGCCCATCTTCTCAGGGACTTGGCAGGTTGCAGCTTTTGGCAACTGAACCTGTGACTGAGAAGGTTTAATCACAATCCCCAACCTCTCTGTGAACTTTTGTTTCAGATATCTAATATGCTTTTTCTTCTCTTCGAGAAGCAAAGTCTAACACTCAATACATTTCTTGATTTCAGACATCTCATGACTTTTCTTATAGAATTCAATAGATTTATTGTTATAAAGAGTTTTATAAGGCATTAGGACTTCAATCTCCTTGGCTTGCCTTTTAGCAAGAATTCTGCTCTTCTTTAGAGCATCTAGGAGTAGTCCATACTTGTCAATCAATTGATTGACATCAGTCTCAGATTCTGAGCAATCGTTATCATAGGATGAAGATGCACCAGTATCTGGATTGGTCTCATAGTCAGAGGAAGATGCATAATTGAAAATAGTTTGTGCCTTGATTGATTCTGAATCTAGCTGACATCTTTCTTCTTAAGTCATTGCCATCATACCATGGCATCCATAGTCTTCTTCATCCTCCTCATTGTCACTGTCTGAGTGTGACAGAGGGGCCCTGATTCCTATCATGGCAACATGATATTTCTCCTCTTCTTCTGGATCAGCAGTAACAGATATCAGCCCTATATAAGCTTCTTCCTCTTCATCTTTAAATTCTGATGAGGAAGAATCTGTCTAGCTTCTCTCCTTCTTAGTCATAAAGGACTTATCCTTATTCTTGTCCTTGTTGTGATGGTGATGCTTTTTCTTCTTCTTTTCATCTTCTTCCTTTTTTTGACTGGGCAGTCAGTAATGACATGCATAGCCTTGCTGCAACAATAACAGATAACATTAGAAGAATTTTGTTTACAAGTTTTAGGGACATACCTATCATCCTTGGATGACTTCTTGTGATAAGAGGATGAAGATGGCCTGCTCTTCCAGTCCTTCTTCTTTATGAGCTTCTGAAATTGCTTGGAGAAGGCAGCTAGATCTTTATCAGACATGTGGTTGTCTGATAAGCTTGGTACAAAATTTTCTGAGGTAGATTCAGCTTCCCTCCTTGGTGGTGAGGGGTCTTTCTTCTGCTTTTTCCTGTGGCTTCTGCCTTGAATGCCATAAATTTGTCCTTGGACTTGAATTGGCTACTCTTCTCCTCTTCCTGTCTAGCAGCCAGCTGCATTTCATAGGACTGCAGCTTTGCATAGAGTGTTGGTGGAGGAGTGTTTGCTACCTTAGCCATTTCCATAATGACACAAATCTTGGTGTCCCAATCTCTAGTGAGAGATGTAAGGAACTTGTCATTCATCTCATAGTTATTGAAGACCCTACAATAGGTTCTTAGTTCATTGACTATCCTAAAGAAACTTTCAAAATAGTCAGCAACTTTTTCAGACTTGCTTTGCCTGAAGGCCTCATACTCCTGATTGAGCATGGACTTTCTATCATCTCTAACTTCCTCAGAGCCTTCCATGTAGACCACAAGGGTGTCCCACATTTCCTTGGAGTTCTTGCAGTGTACAAGATTTTGGAAGGTTGAGTCATCAATGGCACTGGCTATAATATTTTGTGCCCTTTTGTCCATGGTGGATAGAATCACTTCATCTCTATCCAATTCTGAATATGCCTTAGTCACTCTCACAATTGGATCTATGGTGGAAGCCTTTGTGGGAACAAAAGGACCTTCCACTACTGTTAGACACGATTCCCGGGTTTCGGGATGAACTGGCCGGTGAATGTTATTTAACTTAAGGTTAGCTAATCACCTAGAGGGGGGGTCAATATGTGTTTGAGGTTTTCTTAGTTCTTTTGCTGATCTTTAAGATGATCTATCTAGAGCTTGTCCTTAGCACCTGCAATAAATCAGAAAACAAGAACACAGCAAACACACAAAGATTTATAATGGATCCCTAATTGGGTACATCCACTTTCCCTCCCACGTATCCAACTTATGTGTTGGAGTAGGCACAAACTCCACCAATAAGCTCCTCAGAGCTTACACCTTAAGCCCTCAGCCATATACACAGATTCTTCACTGAATACAAACTCAGAACCACAAGGGTTCCTACCTTAGGGCCGTGTAGAGCTCCTACAGCTCAGTGATACACTAATCACCTACCTCAGCATTATTTCTTAGGCCTACAACTCAGGCTCTTCAGCCCTACAGCTTCAGGCACACAACCCAACTCTCAGAGTGTTGCAACACTCCTACAACTCAGTACCCTTCCAGGTAACAATAGCTCTACCTCCTCCAAGGCATACAACTCAGTGACACACTTGTCACCTATAACTTAGTGACTCTCCAGTCACCTACCTTAGGCACAAGGCCCAACACTCAGGATGGCATGATGCTCTACCTTAGATCCACACTTGGATCCTAACTCAGAGAGCAACACTCTCCTACCTTAGGAAATTAAGCCCTACAACTCAGATCCACACTTGGATCCTACCTCAGTACCCTAATAGGGCACCTACCTTAGTGACTAATTAGTCACCTACCTCAGTCACAAAGTGCCATACACTCAGATTCAGATAAACTGAATCCTACAAGAAGAGAATACAAAATGTTAAAAAAAAATGAAACAATTGACTCAGAGATAAGTCTATGAGTCTACCTTACTGGACTGAGCAGATATCAGTCCAACACTTTTACCATAGAAGGAATTGTTCCTCTTCTACAACTAACTATTTTCTGCTGTACAGATGAACAGCTATCAGCTTGCTGAATGGATGAATTAGCTTTTTTGTTTTTAAAAAAACTATCTTGCTGAGCTTGAAGAGCTTCAGCTATCTTCCTTTACCTTTCAGGCTAACTCTAATGTGCTTGAGCTTTTAAGCTTGATGGAGAAGAAGAAGTCCAGCCGTCTTTAGTTTTCTCTTGTATTTTCTGCGTTTGTTCTCCGTCGTTATTTTTATTTTCGTTGCCCTAATCCTTTTTATTTTTCCTTCTTATATACGTTGATTTGAATCAACAACACAATTATATGTGGGCCCATCCAAGGATTGGTGAGCCCCACCTTCTTCAAAAAAGGACAAAGCACAACACCACTGCAGCTTTCCCGCAACGGCTACATGTAAGTTGACTTTGATGACGTCAGCAATGGTCATCACCATCTGGAATTAGAAAATATTGTAGAAATCCATAAAGTGTTGAGTAATGTTAAGTCACTCAACGACATCTGTCTTGGCACTCAACGCTTCTAGACTTATGAATTTTCACTGGATGCGTCTCAACGGCTCTGTCTCAGCGTTCTCACTGGTTCTTATTAATTGCTGAGACAAGCTTCTATCTCAGCGCTCTCTGTCTTAGGGATCTCAGCATTTTTAGCGCTTTATTCTTAACTGCGGAGAAAACCTTCTGTCTCAGTGCTTTCTTCTCAGTGGTCTCAACACTTTCTTCTTAAATGCTTAGACAACCTTCTGTCTCAGCTCTTTCTTCAAAGCGGTCCCAACGCTTTCATCTCAGCCATCTCAATGCTTTCTTCTCAGCAATCTCAGCTGTCTCAGTGCGTTTTGCCTTAATAATTTTTTCTGGCTTTATCTGCATTCGACGATCTGTAGGCTAAGCTCGACGAACTCTGATCTTCTCAGTGGTGTCAGCGCTTTTTGCCTTAGTCAATTTTTCTGGCTTTAGCGCTACAAGTGTTGAGTTGAGCTCGACGAATTGCACCCTGAGCTCGACGAACTACAAGATGAGCTCGAAGAACTTTGAGTTTACCACCAAACTCATCTTCTTCACCTGTCCAATCAAGGACTACCTGCATGCAAGAACTAGAGTATATATCAAATACATTATGCTCCTTAGCATGATTGGAGATGTCTCTTCAAATCCTGAGGAACATTGTAGTGCATAAATCCCAACAGTCGGTTCCCCGATTCCCAGGCGGGCCAATAGAATAATGAGATAAATAGCTGTCCGGACAGGATGGGAGGCCGGTCAGCAGTCCGAGCAGTCCCACCGGCCGATTCGATCCGGTTTTTTAAAGCTTGGGTTAAATCATTATGAAATAAGTCTCAGTTTATCTTTATTTTAGATAAGTTTCTCATCCTTAATTCAATTTTGATTTCAGTCTCTTTTAATATTTCTCTTAAATATTTGACATCAAATTAGCAAAACCATAATTATTTTAAAAATAACTACATCATGGGCAGTCGGAGAAGGAAGTGTAACTGTATTGTTTGAAAAATAACATCTCTTGGTATGAGTACATTCCCAAAAGCTTATCCTCTTCTCTGCGAAGTTTTAGTTTCAGTGTCCCTTTCGGATTGTTGAAACTGTTGAAATTTCACAAGATGAGCAGGAGATATCTCTGATACCAAGTAAAACTTTCAGAGCTATCAAGCTGTCAACTTAATCATGCGGAAAGCAGGAACCAGGCACAGAAACACTCCAACCATAAACTGAGCTAAGTAAATTATAGACAACAGAAGGAAACCACAAATCTTGTATTATCAACTTTCTTCATTACAAGGCAAGACATACATGACGAGACATGATTTCACCGAGTACAAGGGAGAAACAAACAAGCAAACAAGAATCTTCAAGCCGGGCGGACTGCCTCAGAGATGGCTGAGTCCGTCGAGTCAACAGAAACTGCCATGCCGCCGCTGCACCACACTGATCTACGCAGTCCGCGAAGTTGGTGGACAACACGTTATTCTGCTGAACGACTGCTCTGCAAGCTACCGCCGAACTGAAAGAACAGACCTCCTAGGCCGCGAAGATTAGCAGATGGGTTATTGAACGAAATTGCTAAAGGAGAGAAGACTGGCTGGCCGCAAATGTGACATGCTGTAAACCTACCGATTATTAACCGCAAGCTCCACTGTTCCCTGACCGTAGTCAGAATAAGACTCTTGGCTTATCAGTGCTAGCCGCACAACCTGCAAACAGCAACTAGGTAAACCTTCTCAATCCGAACGGACAAGAAATCCGAGGCCGCCGCAATTAACCCACGCTCAACTTACTATTCTTTCAATTACTTTTGATATGACGAGGGGTCCTATTTATAGGCACGGAGAGGAGTGTGGTCACCACCATAGTGGATAGAATCACCACCCTAGCCCACAGCTAACACAAAGCAGTCTTCCCAGTACTCAAGGAAAAAGCCGGACACCAGCCAATTTGCCAGGCACTAAGGCAAGAAGCTAGACTGCAACCCTGCAGACACATCACCAGTCTGCATGCTGCAGCGGACACTGCACCAGCCCGCAATGCAAGTCCACGACCAACCAGCACAAACCACCAAGTCACTAACGGACAATGCGGACTCTACGAACACTGTACTAGTCCGCATGCTGCAGCGGACACCGCACCAGACCGCAACACAAGTCCACGACCAACAGGCACAAATTGCCCGGTCAACTAGAGGACATTGCGGACTCTGCGATCAACCTGGACTAGTCACAGATTGTGACCAAGTCCAGCAATCAGTGAACCTCTGGCGCGAGCTAACGGATAAGAATCCAGACCGCCAGCTCCCAAGACAGTCCGCCAACCACGAACTCCACGGATATCACCAACCACTCCACAAGAGATCAAGGGCACGGGCCAATGCTAATATCGTGATCTCCATACCCAGTCCTCCATAATCAGACACCCGCGAACTCAAAAAGAGTCTGCCACTTCCCGCGGATATACCACCTATCCTCACGGTTACTTTAGGGCTCAACAAATAGCAGAACAAGCTGAACAAGCTGGTCGCCATCACTAGGCCGCAACCTCAGACCGCCCAGGCCACACCATTAGTTCGTCAAATTCCACCCAGGCCGCGTGGTCTTCTTGATCAACCCCCACTTTCACTTCATAATTTCCAACGCTCTCCCTTGAAGTGAGAAGTAGTGATTAAACCCAGCAGTCCCCATAACCGTATAAATGGCACCTTCGACAACAGCTTCGTGAAGATGTCCGTGATGTTGTCCTCACTCCGCACATGCTCCACCATAAGAGATCCCTCCAACATCTTCTCCTGAATGAAGTGGTGCTCAATCTCTATTTGCTTGGTCCGTGCGTGACAAACTCAATTATGCATTCTCATTGTCACCGTACGGCAGAGTTGGACCGTGCAGTTCTTCATAGGCGTCGTCTACTATTCTCCTGAGCTAGATGGCTTCCCGAGCTGCCAAGGTCGAAGCCTTGTACTCTGCTTCTGTAGTGGAGATGGAAACCAAGTCTTGCTTGTTGCTACACCAAGAGATATTGGTTAATCCACATGTGAAGACATAATCAGATGTTGACTTCCGGTCGTCTGAATCTCCCCCATAATCAACATCTGAGTGTCCTTGAAGAATGAAACCCGTGTATATCCTGTAAAGGAGACCCATTTCAGAAGTGGACTTCACATATTTCAAAATGTTACTTGCCGCCATAAGATGAGGCTTCCTGGGTTCCACCATATGTTGGAACACCCTATTACTAATTTGGGTCAGGATCACTATGTCTCTAGGAAATCTGTTTTTGACCTCCTGCATAGATCTAAAGGTCAATTAGAATTGAGTCTAAGGGTTAGAAGTCTAGGTTTGGAAGCTGCCCTCAAGACCAAGGATTTTCAGTTTGAGACCAAGTCATATCGTCTAGCTCAGCACGACGATTTGTCGAACTCCAATCAACGATCGTCTAGCTCATCTTCGACAGATCGTCGAACTCCATTCGACGATCGCTGAGCTCAACTTCAACAAATCGTCGAACTCCATTCGACGATCTGCGAGCTCAGTTTGACGATCTTGACTCAGTATTGGATCTCTATCTTTGAGCTCAGTTCGACGATCTTTGAGCTCAGATTGACGATTTTTGTTGCTGTATAAGTCCAAATCACTGAGCTCAGTTCGACGATAATAGAGCTCAGTTCGACGTTTTCTGATGAGTTAAAGGATTTTTCAAGATTCAAATTCAGGAGTTATTCAGCAATTAATTCAGAAGATTTTCTAGCCGTTTTCATTTATTCTGGACCAAGTATCAAGGGATTATCAAGTAATGTTTCCTTGGACTTTTCCCCAGAAGACATTTGCAATTAAGGATGCAATTAATGACAGGCCAATGGCTATTCTTGACAGAGGATGATTTTCTATTCAGTACCAGAGAATAAAATACAAGATTTTTGAATCTCTCTATCACTCAGAACACAGACAAGAAGAACAAGAACAAAATATTCTCTGTCTCAAAGAATTCTCTCAAGAACACACACAAAAGGAGATCAACAAATCTGAAATCCTCTGATCTCTTGTGATTCAAGTGTTCAAGGGCAACATCTTTCAAAGACTCCAGACACCTAACATTTCAGCTGTTGCTAAAATCATCATTTGCTGGAGATCAACTTCTGAAGGCCTATCACCCTACAGCAAAGCTTCATTTCCTGAACATCTCAAGAACTCAGGGGGAGCTTTGACAACATCAAATCCACATAGTCTTCTCAGCTGCTCTGAGAAAGATAAGACTTCCATCATTCTCTCATCCCCATCTCTGTAAAGGGTTTTTCAAACTCCCTTCAAAAGTTTGAGCTTGGTTTTTGAGCACCTTGCAAAAGCTCATTGGTGGCAAGACACCTGATCAAAAAATCTGATTTGGTTTTTGAGCACCTTATCAAAAGCTCATTGGTGCCTAGGACACCTGATCAACTCATCCTGCAGTGGATTCCTACCTAGGGTGGTAGAAGAGTGGATGTACCCAAGTTTAGGGGAACCACTATAGCTCCTTGTGTCTTCTGGCTTGCTTGTCTTTATCTTTTGTTTCTAGCTGTGATTGTTTTGTGATTAGTTTAGATCTGTGATTAATTTTTGTTATAGGTTATTTTGTGATTAGAATTAATAGTTGCTTCCCTGTTCACTCAGATTACAACAATTGTTGTAAAAAGATTTCAAGCATCATATACTCTATTCACCCCCCTCTAGAGTATATCAGATCTAGCTGCACTTTCAATTGGTATCAAAGCCAGGTTGGTTAAACATACCACACCTTGGTTGTTGCACAGGCTAACACCTGAACCCAAAGATTCCTAGTTAGATCTGTTATCTTTTGAGTTTATTATTAGATTTTGCTTTCACAAATCATGGCCCAAAACAAAGATTATGCTAGCACCAGACTTCCAGTGTGCAATCTATCCAAGTTTGCACTTTGAAAAGCAAGGATCAGATTATACATGAATTCTATTGATAAGGATATTTTTAATTCTGTTTTGACAGTTTGTCCAAGACCTCCAGAGAACTCAAGTACAAATGCTGTTCCACCTCCATCAGGAACATATGCTGAAATCAAGAAATGGAAGGTAGATGATGCCAAGGCTATGAATATCTTAGCCCAGACCATGTCTGATGACATCTTTCAAAAGGTGGCTGAATGCAATTCAGCAAAAGAAATCCGGGATAAACTCTCTGAAATAGTCTCAAACTCAGCTGATGAGAGAAAGGACAGGAGATCCCACCTCATATCTCAATATGAGAATTTCAAGAAGGGAGAAACTGAATCAGTTGGAGATATATACAATAGACTTAGTCTGATAGTCAGTGAACTCAGGACTTTGGATAAGGAGATATCACTGACTGAACTTAATAACAAAATTCTAATGTGCTTCCCTAGCACTTGGGATTCAAGAATCTGGCCAATCAAGGATGCCAGAAGTTTGAATGAGATCACCACAGAAGCTCTATTGGGTAAGCTCAAATCTTATGAGCTACTCATCAAGAATAGAGAAGAAGAACAGAAGGCTGCCTCACCAGCCACAAGAAAAGAGAAGACAATAGCCTTCAAGGCAACTGAAGATCAGCCTGAAGAAAAAGTCACAGACAATGATGAACTGCTCAGTCTGTTGGCCAAAAGATTCTACAATATGGCCAGAAAGGACTTCAAAAAGAGATCATGCAAGGAGCATGATAAGCCAAGGTATGATAAGTCTAACAATAAAGAAATTGTTTGCTTTGGTTGCAGGAAAACATGGCACATTGTACCTGACTGTCCAGAAAACAAAAACAAGGACAGAAAGGACAAGAAAGAAAGAGGAAAGGAGAAAGACTTCAAGAGGAATGGCAATGGGAAACCCTCCTCAAGCAAAAACAAACACACTAGGAAGGGATTTGTTGCTGAATACTGGAGTGAAACTGAAGAGGAATCAGAAGCCTCATCCAGCTCCAGTGATGATGAAGATGATGAAGAAGAGAAGGAGTTCTGCATGATGGCAATCAATGCCTCTCAACATAATTCAAATGAAGAAGAGTCAGAGTCAGACTCAGAGACTCAACTTGAAGAAGACCAGGTAATTAGTTCATTTGATTTCAATTCAGAGGACTTTAAATCTGAGTTTAAAGCATTATGTTTAGACTTGCTAAAATCTGAGAAAGAAATTATCTCTCTCAGAAATCATTTATCTGAACATAATACCTTAAAGTCAGAAAACCTCAAACTCTCTCAAGAGTTGGAGTGTTGTAGGGAGCAGATAGCTTCACTGAAAGGTGAGCTATCTGAGGCCAAGAAGCTTGAAGAATCCCTTAATGTGAGAAGTATCAAGCTGATGGACATCACAAGCACAGTGAACTCCAGATTTAATAGTACACTGGGCTTGGGTGCTTCATCCAACCAACCTATAGTTCTAACAACCCCAATCAAGTTCATTTCTGACAAAGGAAAGGGAGTTGTAGAGGTAGCTAGGAAAAATTCTGATCTGCCCAAGAAAACTAAGTCCCAGCATAAATCGTCGAACGGAGCTCGACGATCGTCGAACGCAGATCGACGATCTCAGGCAAAATCGTCGAACTCAGGTCGACGATTTCAAGTTCCTGAACTCTGCCACAGTCGACCGTCGAATGGAGCTCGACGATCTGACCCAAGATCGTCGAACGCAGCTCCACGATCGTCGAACGGAGGTCAGAGCTCTAGAAATTCTTCCAAGGCAAATCAAAATCCAATCCTAGGGGTCCTTCATCCCAAATCTTTAACCCTTATACTGAATGGATTATACCTCCAAGGAGATATCATCCTGAAGGTTATAAGAGTCAACGTGGGATGTCTTTTATTTCAGAGTTTAAAGGTTATCAACCTAGGCCCAAGGTAAACTGGGTCAAAAACAAATGAATTATTTTATGTGCAGGTGAAGACCTATCCAACATTTAACCAGCAATGGTACCTGGATAGTGGGTGCTCTAAGCACATGACAGGAAACAAGGACAACCTCAAATTCTTTAAAGCCAAGCTTGGACCCAAAGTTATCTTTGGTGATTCAAACTTTGGACAAACTAAAGGATATGGTGCAGTCCAGATTGGATCAGTAACATTCAAGAAGGTAGCTTATGTGGAAGGAGTGAAGCACAATTTGATAAGCATCAGTCAGCTGTGTGATGAAGGCTACCAGGTGACCTTCAGCAAAGCATTATGCAAGATCAAGTCAGAGGACAACACAACTGTGTTGACAGGTAAAAGGAAAGGTAACATCTATCTAGTAGATTTTATTTCAACAGATGTAGATATTTACATGTTCAATTCTGTTTGTAGACCAAACATTTTATGACATAAGAGACTAGGACACCTTAACCTTAGAACTATCGCTAGGCTATCCAAGGACAACCTTGTTAGAGGACTACCTTCTGGCCCCTACAAGAAGGAAAGACTATACAGGGCTTGTCAATTAGGTAAGCAAACTAAAAATAGTTTTAAGTCACTTAATAAGAGTGATTCACCTAGGATATTGTATCTGTTACACATGGATCATTTTGGACCCATCACAGTACAAAGTCTAGGACGGAAATCTTACACTTTAGTAGTTGTAGATGACTTCTCTAGATTCACATGGGTGTTCTTTCTGAGGAAGAAGTCTGATAACTTTAAGTGTTTGACAGAGTTTCTCAAACGCATACAGATTGAGTTCAATACTCACATTGCCCTGATCAGAAGTGATCATGGGACAGAGTTTGATTCTCTTCTTATGCAAGAGTTCTGTCAGAGTGAAGAGATCAGGCATACTTTCTCAGCTCCTAGAACTCCTCAACAAAATGGGGTAGCTGAAAGGAAAAATAGAACCCTTATTGAATCTGCCACTACATTGTTGTCAGATGCTCACCTTCCTCTATCCTTTTGGGCAGAGGCAGTGAACACCTCCAACTATGTGTTGAATAGAAGTTTGATACATAAAATAAAGGGCAAGACTCCCTATGAATTACTCAAAGGGAAGAAACCTAAAGTTGATTATTTTAGAGTTTTTGGTTGTATCTACTATATACATAATAATGACAAGAAATATTTAGCAAAATTTCAAGCTAAAGCAGATGAAGGAGTGTTTCTGGGATACTCCATGATCAGCAAGGCTTATAGGGTTTATAATAAATCATCTCTAAAAATTGAGGAATCTGTTCATATATCATTTGATGAATCTAACATGTCTTTCAAGGAGAAGATCTCTTCTACCATAGAACCTTTGTAGGAACATTCTCTTGTTGAAGACTTGAACAAGTTACAGGTTATTCAAAAAGAGGAAAGCAGTGAAGATGAAGAAAGTACTCAATATATTGAAGAACAACTTGAAGAGCCAGTTGTTGTACCACAAGAGGAAACAACAACACAGGTTGGTGAACAATCAACACCCCCTGTTGATTTAGTAACATCAAGAGACCATCCAATTTCCCAAGTAATTGGAGACATCTCAGCTGGTGTGCAAACCAGAAATCAGGTCAACCAAAACCTGTTGCACACCTGCTTCCTATCTCAAATTGAACCTCAGTCCATTCAAGATGCAGAGCAAGATCCACACTGGATCATTGCAATGCAAGAAGAGTTGCATCAATTTGAAAGGAACAAAGTGTGGGAACTAGTGCCAAAGCCTAAGGATCACTCCATTATTGGAATAAAGTGGGTGTTCAGAAACAAGCTGGATGATCAAGGAGTAATTGTAAGGAACAAGGCAAGGCTAGTTGCTCAAGGATATTCTCAAGAAGAAGGAATAGACTATGACCAGACTTTTGCACTAGTTGGAAGATTGGAAGCCATCAGAATATTTTTAGCTTATGCAGCACATAAAGGCTTCAAGGTATATCAGATGGATGTCAAAAGTGCATTTCTAAATGGAGACATCAAAGAAGAAGTATATGTCAGACAACCTCCAGATTTTATCTCTCCAACTTATCCTGATTATGTTTTTATGTTGAACAAAGCATTATATGCTCTCAAGCAAGCTCCTAAAGCATGGTATGAGACCCTAGCATGCTTCCTTTTGGAAAATGGATTTATAAGGGGTACAGTAGACCAAACTCTTTTCATTAGAACCCATAAGTCCCATACCCTAATAGTACATATTTATGTAGATGATATTATTTTTGGTTCTACTGATTCAAAATTGTGCAGAAGGTTTTCCAACCTAATGCATTCTAAATTTGAAATGAGTAGCATGGGTGAGCTATCCTTCTTCCTAGGATTGCAAGTCAAACAACATGTTGAAGGCATCTTTATTTCTCAAACCAAGTATGCAAATGAATTGGTTAAGAAATTTGGCATGTCTGAAGCATCTTGTATAAAAACACCTATGCCTACTAATGCTGTATTGGATGCTGATGAACATAGGAAACCTGTTGATCAGACAACATATAGAGCAATGATTGGTTCTTTATTGTACCTTACAGCCAGTAGACCTGATATAATGTTTGCTACATGTATATGTGCTAGGTTCCAAGTAAGCCATAGAGAGTCACACCTAACACTAGTAAAGAGGATTCTCAGGTATGTTAAAAGTTGTCCAAATCTAGGTCTCTGGTATCCAAAAGATTCAGCATTTGATTTAACTGGATTTTTTGATGCTAATTATGCTGGATGCAGAATTGACAGGAAAAGCACCAGTGGAACTTGTCAGTTCCTTGGTGACAGACTTGTCTCTTGGTTTTGTAAGAAACAAACTTCTGTGTCAACTTCAACTGCTGAAGCTGAATAAATGGCTGCAGGCAGTTATTGTTCACAAATCTTGTGGATTCAAAACCAACTCCTAGACTATGGCTACAACTTAGAGAAGTCTAAAATCTTTTGTGATAACACCAGTGCTATCTTTATAGCTCAAAATCCAGTTCTCCATAGTAGGACAAAACACATAGAGATTAGGCATCACTTCTTAAGTGATAATGTTGAGAAGAATAAAATTGAACTTCAATATATCCCAACTGATTTACAAAGGGGAGATATTTTCACCAAGCCCTTGGATGAAAAGAAACACACCTTCTTCCTAAATCAGTTAGGAATGTTAGATGGAGGAAGTCTAAAATAACATCCAAGATTTTAAAAGTTTAAAAATTGACCAAGACTAGGCAAACATCTTGATTTTTCTTAGTGTCTAGTATATTTCTGATCTCTGAACTGCGCTTGACGATTTTCCCCCAGATCGTCGAACGGAGATTGACGATTTCTGAAATCGTCGACCTGAGTTCAGCGTTTCTCCGATAGTATGAACTATCTATTCCGGTCAACGATCGTCGAACGGCGCTCGACGATTTTGTTCTCTGAACGATCGTCGAACAGAGCTCGACGCTCTCCAATATTGGCGAACGGAGATCGACGATATTGAAGACTCTTCAGATTCCTTTAGAAGCCCCGATCGTCGAACTGAGTTGAACGATCTTTCCTTTTCTGCGTCGAACCCTAATATAAAATTCATTTTTCGCCGTCGTTCTCCTTTTGCTCTTTCGATTTCTCTACAAAAACTTTCTTTCCCTCCAAACATTTCTACACTTGGTCGTTTTGTTTGTTGATCTTTGCAGGTAACCATGG
Organism: Platanthera guangdongensis; assembly: GCA_039583875.1. Lineage (NCBI taxonomy): Eukaryota > Viridiplantae > Streptophyta > Magnoliopsida > Asparagales > Orchidaceae > Platanthera > Platanthera guangdongensis. The sequence goes on from CM077165.1 coordinate 64,398,496, forward strand.
TCATTTCTGTTGCTGTTCTTACTGCAATGAAATTTGATGCTGGCTTTGACATTGACATGGAGTCCTTCAGCACAACAGATCAAGTTTTCCAGGACATTTTGGAGTTGTTCAAGGAGCAGAAACTTGCTACAATCATGACCACCAGTATTAAACTTGCTGCTGATGAGATTAAGGAATGGGTTTACACTGCCCACAACCAGGATCAAAACACCATAGTTGGATCAATTTCTGGCACCCAGGTACCCTTGACCCAAACTATTCTGACAGAAGTTTTTGAGTTAAGCTCTGGAAGAGATTCCGCTGATCTGTCTGGAGAGGAATTTGTTGATTTGCTTGCAAGAATGGGTCATTCTGAGGCTAACCCTAGCAAGCTGCTGAAGAAAAACCTGTCTGTGGAATATAGATTCTTGGCTGATGTAGTTGGGAAAGTTTTGTTGGCTAAGCACTCAGCACATGATACCATTTCTAGGTATCAGCTATGCTTAATGGGAGCCATAGTGGACAAGAAGAATTTGAACTGGGGAGAGGTCTTCTTTGACCTAATTAAAAAGAAAATTAATAAGAGTTTTGTGAATTTTGGGAGGATTTTAGGCCTTTTTCTGCAGAACAGATGCCCTACTTTGCTAGTATTTTCTGGGATCCACATTAATGCTTCAAAGAGATTGTCCTGTGCCCTATTTGGTAAATGGGACAGGCAGATCATCAAGCCCAGCAGGCCTTCTGCAAGCACACCTTCAGGCACCAGGACTGTCATAGTCACTTCCCCCCAAGTCTCTGCTCCTGCAGATGACTTGCCAGCTGCTGCCTCTCCTCCTACTCTAATTCCATCTTCTCTAGTTCCATCCACCATTCAAACTCCATCCACTATCATCATCTCCAGCCCTTCTCGAACATCAATACCATCTCCACTTCCAACTATCACAGAAGAACCATTCCATCCATTATATTCCTACCCTCCACAAGATTTTGAAACATCCACAATTCCATCCTTCAATCTTATTGATGATTCCTTCATGGATGACTCACCCTCCTCTCCTCCTGAGCTACCATCCTCATCAACATCTTACCAGGAACTTCTACAAGAGATCATTGATCAACCCACCTTCACACCATCTATCTCAATCCCATTGTCTTCCATCACCACTTTACCCACACCTCAACCATCACTCCTACCATCCACCAGCTCTCCACCACCATCACCAATAGCTCCACCTCCATCCTCTACCTCTGCTCCAGTCACTACTGAGCAAGTAGATCTTCCAGCCCTAGCTGATAGGATATATGAATTGCTAGCCCCCAGGCTATCTCTTCTATTGGAGACCTCCTTGGCTCCATTACTCCAGTCAGTGGCAGCTCTTTCTGCCAGGCTCTCCTCCTTATTCCCTCAGGTAACCCCTTCATTAGTGTGCCTTGATCCAGCCTTATCTGAATCTAGGCAGGGGGAGATGCCCTATGAAGTGAGCTTGCCTGTTGTTTCTTCAGTTTTTGTTGCTGCTGCTGCTGCTGTTCTTCAAGCTCCAGTTCCACCTCCAGTTGTCTTCCCAGTGGACATCAGGTCCTTACTTTCAGCATTTGATTCAGCCTACTTCAGTTGTCTTCCAGAGAGAGTTTCTGTCCAGCCTCTAGAGGATCTCTCCAAGGCCCTTGTGCCCTTCTCATGTTGTGACCCCAACATCATAACTTCTTTTGTCAATTCAGTATATGCTGCTGCTACTCCTGCTGAAAGCATGGTTGCTGTTTCTGATGCTGCTGCCCCTCCTGCTGCTGATATTGTTGATATTTCTATTGCTGCTACTGTTGTTCCAGTTTCTGATGATATCCTTATGACAGAGGCACATGATTTTGAGCCCTCTGTGTTTACAGATGATATTCCTGCTGTTGCTGATATTATTGTTTCTGAAAGTGAAACTGTTGCTGCCCCAACTGCTATTGTTATTACTGCTGCTACAACTTCTATATCTGCTATTGCTACTGCTTCTGCTTCAACTTCAATTGTTACTAGTGTTGTATCTGCTGCTCCAACCTCTGCTGCTACATCTGCTTCAACTCAACTACAGAAAGACTTGATGAAAAAGATTGATGCTCTATATGCTGAGCAAAGTTCTAAAAGTGATGAGTTCAAGACAGATTCTGATGATTCTTCTGCCACTATTGCCAGGAAGAGAAAGGCAAGGAGCAAAGCCATGAAAAGAGTACCTCCAGCCAAAGTCAAGGACAACAATGACATTCCATATTACATTCTTCATGATTGCCCCATAACTGAGCACTGGATGCAGTATTCAAAGAATCAACTCAAAGCCATGAAGAAAAAGAGGAAGTATGAAAAGGGATCTTCCCAGTTTCACCATTCTCATCCTCCTGCACCACCTCCTCCTGATGCAGGTGCAGGTGGAGGCTCAGCTACTCAACCTCATGCTAAAAGCCAAACCCCCTATCAGCCACATGCAAGATCTTATCATAGGGGAAGCCAGTCCAGGGGTTCTCAATCTAGAAGAGGAAACTATAGAGGAAATCAAAGAGAAGTCCAGGTTTATTCAAAAGGTTATTCAAGGCAACATCCTTACTCCAGGGAAGGACAAACCTCATCAGACACAACCTCAGGTCCATCTCCCTATAAACTAAAGGAAGTAGTTTCATCCAAGCCTCCACAAGATAATCCATCCAATAGATATGAGCCACCAGTGCCATTTGAGGATCCTGAAAATAATCCAACTGCTTGTAATGCCAGGATGAAAGAGCTTGCTGCACTAGACAAGATCAAGAAAGCTAAAGAGAAAGGCAGAGACTCCTCCAACATCACTACATTGTCTGAACAGAGAAAGAAGGAATTGGAAAGATATGGCTCAAGCAAATTCTTTGATTCTGATAGATACATGGAGCTGCATCCTGAAGCTGTGGTTCCCAGGCCCAAACAGCAAACCTCTTTAGGTGCAGCAGATGACACAAGATCAAAGAAGGAAGCTCTCAACCCCAATAGAGAAAACAAACTCATAAAGAGCAAGGAAAAGAAATAGCTACGTAAGGTGACAATCATTTTGACTTCTGATCTCTGTCTGGGATTATATATCTGTGGTTCTGCAATGTCCAGCTTATTGTTTTTTTGTATTATTGCTTTGTATGTTGTTATTTAATTTTTCCAAATTCTATAAATAGTAATCCTAACCCAAATAGGGGGAGATTGTTGGAACACCCTATTACTAATTTGGGTCAGGATCACTATGTCTCTAGGAAACCTGTTTTTGACCTCCTGTATAGATCTAAAGGTCAATTAAAATTGAGTCTAAGAGTTAGAAGTCTAGGTTTGGAAGCTGCCCTTAAGATCAAGAATTTTCAGTTTGATACCAAGTCATATTGTCGAGCTCAGCACGACGATTCGTCGAACTCCAATCGACAATCGTCTAGCTCAACTTCGACAGATCGTCGAACTCCATTCGACGATCACCGAGCTCAACTACAACAAATCGTCGAACTCCATTCGACGATCTGCTAGCTCAGTTTGACGATCTTGACTCAGTATTGGATCTCTATCTCTGAGCTCAGTTCGACGATCTTTGAGCTCAGATCGACGATTTTTGTTGCTGTATAAGTCCAAATCGCTGAGCTCAGTTCGACGATAACAGAGCTCAGTTCGACATTTTCTGATGAGTTAAAGGATTTTTCAAGATTCAAATTCAAGAGTTATTCAGTAATTAATTCAGAAGATTTTCTAGTCGTTTTCATTTATTCTGGACCAAGTTTCAAGGGATTATCAAGGAATGTTTCCTTGGACTTTCCCACAGAAGACATTTGCAATTAAGGATGCAATTAATGACAGGCCAACGGCTATTCTTGACAGAGGATGATTTTCTATTCAGTACCAGAGAATAAAATACAAGATTTTTGAATCTCTCTATCACTCAGAACACAGACAAGAAGAACAAGAACAAGATATTCTCTGTCTCAAAGAATTCTCTCAAGAACACACACAAAAGGAGATCAACAAATCTGAAATCCTCTGATCTCTTGTGATTCAAGTGTTCAAGGCCAACATCTTTCAAAGACTCCAGACACCTAACATTTCAGCTGGTGTTGAAATCATCATTTGCTGGAGATCAACTTCTGAAGGCCTATCACCCTACAGCAAAGCTTCATTTCCTGAACATCTCAAGAACTCAGGGGGAGCTTTGACAACATTAAATCCACATAGTCTTCTCAGCTGCTCTGAGAAAGAGAAGACTTCCATCATTCTCTCATCCCCATCTCTATAAAGGGTTTTTCAAACTCCCTTCAAAAGTTTGAGCTTGGTTTTTGAGCACCTTGTCAAAAGCTCATTGGTGGCAAGACACCTGATCAAAAAATCTGATTTGGTTTTTGAGCACCTTATCAAAAGCTCATTGGTGCCTAGGACACCTGATCAACTCATCCTGCAGTGGATTCCTACCTAGGGTGGTAGAAGAGTGGATGTACCCAAGTTTAGGGGAACCACTATAGCTCCTTGTGTCTTCTGGCTTCCTTGTCTTTATCTTTTGTTTCTGGCTGTGATTGTTTTGTGATTAGTTTAGATCTGTGATTAATTTCTATTGTAGGTTATTTTGTGATTAGAATTAATAGTAGCTTCCATGTTCACTCAGATTACAACAATTGTTGTAAAAAGTTTTCAAGCACCATATACTCTATTAACCCCCCCTCTAGAGTATATCAGATCTAGCTGCACTTTCACCATATACCGACTTACTCGGCCAACAACATAAGCAATGTCAGGCCTCGTAATCGTCGACTAGATAAGACTCACAACCAGAGCCCAAAACACCAAAGGATATGTAAGAATCCTCCTCTTATCCCGCCGAAGTTTGATGCCCGGATCAAAAGGAGTAGAGATACTCTTCCCCTCCCGTATGCTGAACCGCTGAACGATCTGTTCTGGATAGCCCTTCTGGGACACGAGTATGCTGCTCTCTTTCCTTTCCACCTCAAGTGTTAGGAAATGGTGGAGCTCACCCAAATCCTTCATCTCAAACCTTATAGCTAGCTCTACCCTGAGCCTAGCTACCTCCTCCTTGGAGTTTCTCGTGATGATCATGTCATCCATGTAAAATAGCACCAAGAACAGAAGCACCACCTTCTTCTTGACGAAAAGCTCGACTCTGAATTTGAAGCAAGATAACCGCAGAACTGGAGGTATTCTGCAATCTTCCCATACCAGGCTCGATGATCCTGCTTCAAACTATAGATAGCTTTCTGGGGCTTGCAGACGTAGTCCGGATGTTCTTTTGATACGTATCCATGTGGATGATCCATGAAGATATCTTTGTCGATCTCCCCGTAAAGAAAGGCATTCTTTACATCTAGCTGCAACATCTTCCAGCCCTGGTAAGCTGCCAAGGCCTTCACCACCCGAACTGAATTCATCTTCGCCACAGGACAGAACGTCTCCTCATAGTCATCACCGTACTATTGTGAAAAGCCTCAAGCTACAAGACATTCCATGTACAACTCAATTCTTCCATCCGCCTTATTCTTCAGCTTGTATACCCACTTGCAAGTCACAAGAGTAATGCCATCCACCTTGGGAACAAGGTCCCAGGACTCATTCTTCTTGAGAGCAGCCATCTCCTTATCCATGACATCATCCCACTCCTTGAATACAGTGGCTTCAACAAAGTTTGAAAGCTCCCGCACATCCAAGGGGCCTGCGAAGAAATAAGAGACAAAGCTCACCATGTTTCCTTTGCAATAATGAGCTGGTGGCTTGATGGTCGTCTTCGATCTCCGAAGAGCCTGCTCCTTGCTCACCACCTCCGCTGCTTCTTTAGAACCAGCTCCATTCCCGGGCACAATTGGAACATCGCTCCCCCTGCTTCCTAAACCAGAAGCCTCTGCCCAAGATCTAAAAACACCTAGATCTCCTAGTGATACAGGTAGCTCCACCTGAAGATCTTCAACAGCCTTCTTCTGTCCTTCATCAGCCCGGCTCTCCTGCAGCTCAACAGAGATAACTCCATACAATGTTAGTTCAACATAGACCATGTCTCTAGATAAAACGAACTTCCTTATCGCAGGATCCATGCAATTCCATCCCTTCTTTTGCTCGTCAAAGCCCACAAAGACAAGCTTCCTCGCCTTTGCATCAAGCTTGGTCATCTAAGCATCCGGGATATGTACATAACAGGTTGATCCAAACACCCGAAGGTGTTTCATGCTCGGCTTCTCCTTGAACATCATTTCAACGGGAGACTTCATGTTGATCGAATATAAAGGCATCTGATTGATGACATAAGTTACGCAGGACATTCCTTCAGCCCCAAAGGACCTGGGAATGCCCTTTGCATAAAGCCAGCACTTGTAGGGTTCTGTCAAATGATGGATCTTCCGCTCCACTACACCATTTTGTTGTGGAGTTAAAATCTTGTTTTCAAGGCTAGCTAAACACCTAGAGGGGGGGGGGGGGGGTGAATTGGTTTTAGTGTTTATTTAAATTTTCTAACTTGTTATCAGATTTTTGTGCCTGGTGATTGGGTTAGTTATCAGCTTTCAAGAACATTCATGGACGACATAGCAATTTTATAGTGGTTCTCCAATCATGGGTACATCCACTGTCCCTCTGCACCTACCTAACAATGTGTTAGATTCAGCTCTCCCTCCAAAACTCTGCTACTTAATAGCTTACAGCACAGATCCCGCAGGACCACATAGGTCACACAAACCTACAACTTAGGAACTAAGTCAACCACAGGTCACAAATACATATCACCTGACACAAAGCAAAACACAGGTTACTAAGACCTCAGCCTTTATAACACAGGCTTACAACTCCAGATTCTTTCCTCTGCAGAACTTTTAGATCTGCTTCATTAGAATAGCTTCTGATCCTGCTATTACAGATGAGGATTGCTTCCGCTATCTCTTTCCCAAGCAAGATTCTCTGTGCAGAAAAAATTCTTCAAGCTCGACAAAAATGACGAGGAAGAAGATGAAGTTCAACCACACTTTTCGTTTTCAGAAAACCTAGACAAGGAATCGATTGATTACTCTGGACGATTTGCTTCTTTTTATTCTCTGAAGGCCAATTGAGCAGTGGGTCAAACCACCAGGATTGATGGCTGAGATTGAGCCATTCAACGCATGCTTTCCATTTAATCTTGATTCAACGGCTCTTTGATGTGTGTGGGCCCCATCACTTAATGATGAAATATTCCTTGGAAAATGCAGAAGATGATGACAGCTGGCCACCAACGTCTCTGGAAGAATTTATGCAGTATTTGAATTTTGGTTGACTTTTTGACTTTGCTGACATTAGCATGACACAACATCTGTGTACTTAGATAAAATTCAATCATTAGAACCAAAGGCATTGACTGAGTAGGTATCACTCAATGCCACAACACTTAGACAAAATTCTGTCTATCTAGGTATTGAGCTCGACGAATGATGTGCTCCATTTGATGAACGACAAGCTCTGCTCGACGAAAGCATAAAATCAGTTTGATGAACTTTAGACTTTGTTTGACGAAATGCTAAACTCAGTTCGATGAACTTCAGCCTCAGTTCGACGAACTTTAAGCTCAGTTCGATGAAGCTGAGCTCTACGAAAGCCAAGCTGTCCACGCATTTGGACTTAGCCAAATTTCTAATTCAAGGTATTGAGAGCGTCGAGAGCGTTGAGAGCGTCGAGAGCGTTGAGTGAGCTTGCCTCACTCAATGCTATTTTCCTTGGCAATATTTCTGCACCTTGGTATTGAGAGAGTAAGCTCAAATCAACGCAAAACTACTTCACATAATTTTTCTGTTATCTGGCATTGAGTGAGTAAGCTACACTCAATGCCTGTAGACTTAGTCAACTCTTTGCTCAACGTTTCTGTGGAGTTGACTGGCACAGCAACACTCAACGCTAAAAGCTATATGGCGTTGAGTGAGTAGACCACACTCAACGCCTGTGGACTTTGCCATTTTTTTAGCCAGTTTCTCTAGGCTATGACTAACTCAGCCTGACTCACAGTCTTTTAGCTGAATGGCATTGAGTGAGTAGACTACAGTCAACACATTTGTACTTACACAAATTTTTTGCAATCTAACAGTTAGGCTGAGATAGACTCAATGCTATTTGTTATATGGCATTGAGTGAGCTGTCCTCACTCAACATCTGTGGACTTAGGCAAATTACTACTAGACAATATTGAATCCATATCTCTGGCAATGAGTAAGCTTACTCCACTCTACTCCTGTGGACTTAGTCGATTTTTGCTATGTACAACAACCACTAATTATGTCTGCATGTCCAATCAATATGAAATGGACTAACTTGCACTCAAGACCTCAAATGCACATCAAATATAGTTGATGTATGTGACATTGCACTGTTTGACTTCTCACAAATCAGAGATATTGGGAACAATGGACCCAACAATCTCCCCTTATTTGAAGAAGTCAAAACCTCATTTCTTTCCTTGGTCAATGACACACACAACCTATACAGAAAAATAAATATTTAAATTTTGATAAGCTATAAGTGTACCTCATTTCCTGCCAGTATTATGGCATCACATACTCCCCATGTTTTACTGCAAGGTGTTTGTCCTTACTTGAGTGCCACATGTCTTTCTTTCCCCTTTGTCATCTCTCCCACTTACTATGTCTCCCCTTGCTAAGACCTTCTCTCTTCTCTCCCCACTTTTGACTTCTGCAGAATAGGCAGATGGGGGCTGACCCTTCCATTGGCTGACCTTCTCTCTTCTCTCTAGAGTAAGTTACTCCGCCCAATAGAAGCATCAGTGAACTGATACTACTGGGGAGTCTATATGTCCAGCAAGAGGAACAATAACTGCACCCAAAAAAAATGCAAAAGGGATTGCTTGAAGTTATGCCAAGTTCAACATACCCAACTCAAATTTGAGGGTGTTGAACTTTGCTTCATCTAATGGCTTAGTGAAGATATCAGCCACTTACTTGTCTGTGGGGACAAACTCGAGACTGATGTATTCCTACTCCACATGCTCCCTAATAAAATGATATCTTATTTCTATATGCTTAGTTCTACTTACCTAAAGGTTGTAATCCTGGAGCTGATGTTGGCTCCACAGCAGCTGAGCACAACAGCTACCTGCTGATATATATTCTGACTCAGCATTGGATATAACAACACTAGTTTGTTTTTTGCTACTTCAAGAAACTAGCCTTCTTCCTAAGAACTGACAGGTTCCCGTAGTGCTTTTCCTATCTTCTTTGCAACCTGCAAAGTCTGCATCTGAAAATCCTGTTAGATCAAAATCCATATTTCAAGGGTACCATAGGCCAAGATCTGGTGTGCCCTTAAGATACCTCAAGATTCTCTTTGCAGCAGAGTAATGAGATTCTTTAGGGTAGGCCTAATACCTAGCACAGACACATGTGGCATACATGATGTCAGGCCTACTAGCATTCAGGTATAGAATGGAGCCAATTATCCCCCTATACAAAGACTCATCAATAGGTTTCCCTACATCATCTTTGCCTATAGACATACTTGATCCCATGGGAGTTCTCATGGTGGAGGCATTCTCCATACAATACTTTTTGATTAGCTCCCTGATAAGTCCGATTTATATAGGGTTTTTCAGACTCATCTGGGCTAGTTTTCACGTGTTTGCACTTCACTTTTAGTTATATATCGTTCATATTTCTTCTTGTCTCTATTTTCATAGGAAGTACACACTTAGGCCCAGGGTTGTGTATTTTTGTACTTTTATTATTTGTACTCCTTATTGTGCTCGTCTGGAATGTCTGCACATATCAGTGCTTGGTACAGGGTTCGTGTGCGTGTTCCGGGGATGTTTGGAAGCAGGAATACTGCGCACGCTCACTGGATATAGTGCGCACGACCACTGGTCGTGCGCCACTGCTCGTGCGCAACGTTCCTTGATTTCCAGAATCTTCCTGGGGTATGCGCACTATCACTAGACACAGTGCGCACAACCACTGGTCGTGCGCCACTGATCGTGTGCATTGATTCCATATTTTTCCAAAATCTGCCTGGGGAAAACGCACTACCACTGGACATAGTGCGCACTACCACTGGTCGTGCGCCAATGATCGTGTGCATTATAATTTCTGCAATCTATAAATTCGCAGGTTCCGCCCTAATTCCGGATCGCTCATTTTTCCTCCGCTGTTTTCGTATCCGAGGAGGGATTCCGCCGTCCTCCTTCAATCTCCACCATAGGGAGGTGCTCCGGGCAAGCTTTCACCGCCAAATCCAAGCCGGAGCTTCCTCTCGGCCTCCTCCTTCATCCTTGAGCTATAAGAAGAGCTTGACCTAGCTTTCTCCATCAAGCTAGTGGAAGTTATGCTATCCTCCACCGGATCGTGACACGAAGAAGACGGGCCATTGGAAGGTGGTGACAGCCCTTCTCTACCCCGGACGCAGTTGCGGACCGAGCTTGGACGCGGATTGACAACCCGATGATTCCAACCGTGAATCCTCAGCAAGGCTTCGGATCCGGTCGATTTCGCACACTTTTCTTCTCTTGTTGTTGATAGTTTAGTTGAACTCTTTGTATTTGATGAAGCTATGCTTAGTGTAATATACGTTTATCTGTAATCATGTCTATGTGATTGTATATTTTCGTTATATTTACTTGAGGTGCGCCTATTTGTCCATCCACCATCCATCCGCCCTTGACGCACTAGCAATTGCTAGTGGCATGCATAGCGAAGAGGTGCTCACGACCCTCATTCTGCCGTTCTAACCACCTCATCCACAAGCCTACTCGCCCATCCACCTAGTGATTCGGTGCATAGCAGCCCGACTAGTATTCCATCCCGCCTGGCAAAGCATCGCATAGCGGCGTTGCATTGGAGTAGTTGATAGTGTTTTATTTTCTTTGTCCGCAATATCAAAGCCCCCATCGTTACCGCCGACCCTAAGGACTTCAATCTCAAGTCCTCGAAATTAACTCCAACTTACTGTGTTCCTTGTGAGATCGATACTTGGGAAAGCCCCCATTTTATATTACTTGTGCGACCGGTTCACTGCCGTGATCTATAACATCAAGTTTTTGGCGCCGTTGTTGGGGAACACAGTCGTGTGAGTTTTTGTAGAGGAAGATAAGAGATAGAAGCCCTTTTTCATTTGTTCATATCACTTTCTTCTTTGTTTTAGTTTTTAGCATTTGTGTTTGTTTTTATTTGTTCATATTCTAGTTTTAATTTTTCTGTAGCAGGTTTTCCTATTCTTTTATTTGTGGTGTGAAGTTAATTGTTGCTTAGAAACTTTCTGTTGGTGAATTATTCTTGTTGCACCATGTATTCTTATATGAATATCCGTTGCCGATGGTGCGGGGATTATAGGCATGGTAGTGATGAGTGCCCCACTGAAGAATGGGAGCATAATTCTCGTGGTTCTGTGTATGGAGCACCGTCTTCTTATGGTACTTCATACACCCAACCCAGGTCTTATGGTCACTCCTCTTCTACGCCTTCATCTTTTTCTTATTCCTCTCTGGTCCCACCTGTATCGAGGAGTAATGGAAAACGATGTTTGTGTTATCGTAGCACCGACCACGTGTTGAAATATTGCGCAGAATTTCAGCGCCAGTTGGTGGAGGATGATGAACCGGGTATCCGATTCATTCCATCCACCTCTCAATCGGCTTCCCCTTCTGATTCTGATGATATGTTCGCAGCACCACCTTGTCTATGGGGGACTGCTGCGGATATACCCATCAGACTTTCTGCTGATCAGTGTGACGACATTGTGGAACTGTCTCTCCCCATGCCCTCTTCCCCTCTTGTTGATTCACCCACGGAGGAACCTGCACATATTTTCTCTGATGCTGTTGTTCCTCCGCCTTCTTTGTAAGAATTATCTATCCCTATTTTTAGTGAGTCGGTTGATGATGTTCGGCCGGATTGTGATTCTGAGCCTGAGGATGTGCCCATGTATGACGAGGATATCATTTTCATTAATGGACAGTATTATGTCTTGGAACATGTGGACGCACTGAGGTGTGTTGATGAGGATATCCTCTTTGTTGAGGAAGTTTCCACTTCCTTGATGGATGAGGAGGTACAAACCACCACCGAGGACCTCGAGCTCGTGGATTCCCCTCGCCATGACTCATATGACACCGTCGATGATCTATGTCGGGATCCTGCTGGGAGTGAGACTGGGACCACTCCCCCTATTTCTGATTCTTTTAGTTATTCATCTCATTTATTTCTTGATCCCATTTCTGTATCTGAGCCTGTGCGGGTTGAGACTTCGCAGGTTCTTCAGGAGGACTTGGAGCTTTCAGCTCGAGTCATGGATAATAGCATCCTCTTTTGCGAGGAGGTTGATTCCTCCTCTGTCGAGGAAGCTCCATTCATCGCTTTCTCCTCCTGCAGACTCCCTGTAGACGATACCTTGCAAGGCAAGGATTTCTTTTGTGATAAGATGAGCGAGGACCAGTGCTCCTTCTCTTCTTATTTCTTATTTCCTCTACCTGTGTTTGGCAGGTATTACTATTTAGGTAGAGGGGTAACTGTTCTATCGCCGTATCGGTACCCATTACCGAAACAGATATTGGGACAGTTACCTGTGCATTTTTCTTTTCATAGGCCCATTAGCTAGAACCTTTTCATAGATGAATAAGTCGTGCTGGGATGACAATAACCCCAGTACTTATCTTTCATTTTCTGCATTTTCTTTTTCATGTCTATTTAGTTTTAGTATTTCTTTGTAGTTTGTATATTTTTGTTTTGTTTTTGCGGAGCTCACCCCTGCAGGTATTCTTGACAACATCGCATTGGCGGGGTTGTGATTCTTTGTATGGCGTCCTGCTTCGGTTTTTCACGTGTCTTCTGGTATGCTCACTAGCTGAGCATTGGGTAACATCTTCCCTGAGCTCTTTATGATTTTAATTTCTCTATCATATGCAGTGTAGTTTAGTTTAAGTCTGGGGGAGAGCCAGTTTTGTTGCCTTTTGCACATGCACATCTCATGTGCATAATAGAAGCGTTTATAGTTTTATTTTGATTAGTTCATTGCACTGCACACCACTGTACCCACTTGAGCACATGCTTAACTGTTAGTGTGCCGCAAGTTAAACTCATTTCTTCGTTAGATTTGGGAAAATTATGGTGCTGACATAGGATTGTGAGACGGAGTAAAATGTTGACCTTGTTGTGTTTCTAGTCAACTGCTCTCGTCTCGTGTAGAAATTCGAGTAGATTAAATTTTTCTGTATGCTTATAGTTTTATATTTTTCTATTTACGTAAAGACTTTTTATTCTACTCAAAAGTTGGTGAATCCGGTATGAATCAAACGGTAGTGTAGGGATGTGTGTAGCCGCCACTAGCCTCGTTTTGCTCGAGTCGGGAGGAAGGATTATCTTTCTCGGTGGCTAAGAACTTGCCCCAAGCTACTCTCGAATCATAGGTGCATGGTTAGTCAAGCGTAAGCGTGATGTAGGCCATCATTTTGGCCCGGTTGAGCTTTGTACCGTTCCTAACGTCTTGTCCTCGCTAGCCCTGTTGTGCCTACCCTTCTTTTGATTCAGCTCCACCTTCATTCACCAAAGCCCCATAGCCTATCCTAGTCGCACACCCAAGTCGCGTTTAGTGTTTTATATTTTCATGTTGGGATGTGATGTGGTGTTATTATTTATGAAAATGTGGAAGTGCTCCAAAGTTTATATCTGCCGAATTGTGCAAATAAAATGAAGAAAAAGAAAAAAAAAGAGAAAAATATTTGTAAAGAAAAAAAAAGAAGTGAAAAGAAAAAGTTTAAATTGAAAATCTTTATGGAAATGTGATTATATTTGGAGTAGGCGGTGCACACACCCACTTGTTAAAAGTTAAAGTCTGGAGGTGTGGTGTACCTGCATATATTGTGGTTAGCGGTTGGATTCTTTTTAGGCTAGCTCATTTGGGTTAGGTGCATAACCTTTCTTTTTATCATTGTTTACCTCACCGTAACCTAAGCCCCGTGTTTATCCTAAAGTTCTACGGATTTGCGCTTGAGTCTAACTAGTGTCGTGGAGAGAGTGTGAACGGGCAAGCGTATGGTCCCCGACATTGGTGGATTCCTTTGGAGGTGATCCTGAGCCCCGATCTTTGGCGAAGCTCACCTTAGTGGTCTGCCTACTTTCTTCCTATGTGTGACCGGTTGATTCACCGTGATTCTATTTTTGAGTAGTAATAAAATTTTGATACGCATTGTGAAAAATATAAACTATCGTGCATACTTAGAAATTTTCTCTATTGTATTTTTACGCTCGCGAGCATGCGACTTCGCATGGTACTTTGTTTTTCAATTTCTTTGTTAGCTAGTAATTTTCCCTATCTGCTTAGATTTTGTTTGCTCGGGACGCGCAACCAGTTAAGTCTGGGGGTGTGATGAGTCCGATTTATATAGGGTTTTTCAGACTCATCTGGGCTAGTTTTCACGCATTTGCACTTCACTTTTAGTTATATATCGTTCATATTTCATCTTGTCTCTATTTTCATAGGAAGTGCACACTTAGGCCCAGGGTTGTGTATTTTTGTACTTTTATTATTTGTACTCCTTATTGTGCTCGTCTGGAATGTCTGCACATATCAGTGCTTGGTACAGGGTTCGTGTGCGTGTTCCGGGGATGCTTGGAAGGAGGAATACTGCGCACGCTCACTGGATATAGTGCGCACGACCACTGGTCCTGCACCACTGCTCGTGCGCAATGTTCCTTGATTTCCAGAATCTGCCTGGGGTATGCGCACTATCAGTTGACACAGTGCGCACGACCACTGGTCGTGCGCCACTGATCGTGTGCATTGATTCCATATTTTTCCAAAATCTGCCTGGGGAAAACGCACTACCACTGGACATAGTGCGCACTACCACTGGTCATGCGCCACTAGTCGTGTGCATTATAATTTCTGCAATCTATAAATTCGCAGGTTCCGCCCTAATTCCGGATCGCTCATTTTTCCTCCGCCGTTTTCGTCTCCGAGGAGGGATTCCGCTGTCCTCCTTCAATCTCCACCCTAGGGAGGTGCTCCGGGCAAGCTTTCACCGCCAAATCCAAGCCGGAGCTTCCTCTCGGCCTCCTCCTTCATCCTTGAGCTATAAGAAGAGCTTGACCTAGCTTTTTCCATCAAGCTAGTGGAAGTTGTGTTATCCTCCACCGGATCGTGACACGAAGAAGACGGGCCATTGGAAGGTGGTGACAGCCCTTCTCTACCCCGGACGCAGTTGCGGACCGAGCTTGGACGTGGATTGACAACGCAACGATTCCAACCGTGAATCCTCAGCAAGGCTTCGGATCCGGTCGATTTCGCACACTTTTCTTCTCTTGTTGTTGATAGTTTAGTTGAACTCTTTGTATTTAATGAAGCTATGCTTAGTGTAATAAATGTTTATCTGTAATCATGTCTATGTGATTGTATATTTTTGTTATATTTACTTGAGGTGCGCCTATTTGTCCATCCACCATCCATCCGCCCTTGCCACACTAGCAATTGCTAGTGGCGTGCATAGCGAAGAGGTGCTCACGACCCTCATTCTGCCGTTCTAACCACCTCATCCGCAAGCCTACTCGCCCATCCACCTAGTGATTCGGTGCATAGCGGCCCGACTAGTCTTCCATCCCGCATGGCGAAGCATCGCATAGCGGCGTTGCATAGGAGTAGTTGATATTGTTTTATTTTCTTTGTCCGCAATATCAAAGCCCCCATTGTTACCGCCGACCCTAAGGACTTCAATCTCAAGTCCTCCTTGAAATTAACTCCACCTTACTGTGTTCCTTGTGAGATCGATACTTGGGATAGCCCTCATTTTATATTACTTGTGCGACCGGTTCACTGCCGTGATCTATAGCATCACTCCCAGGTGAACGTGGACTACGATATGGACAAGCCATCATCAGTCTGTCTTACTTGGAGTCCCAAGAAGAACTTGAGCTCAACCATGCTGCTCATTTCAAACTTCCCTTGCATAAGTTTAGCAAACTTCCTGTAAAGGTTGTCATCAGTAGATCCAAAGATAATGTCATCGACATATATCTGGACTAGTATAAGCTTCCCCTTCCTTAGGAATAGGGTCTTGTATATCTTCACCCTTGAGAATTTGATCTCAATGAGGAAGCTGGATAAGGTTTCATACAAAGCCTTAGGGGCTTGCTTTAGACCATATAGAACTTTCTTAAGCTTATAAATAAAATTAGGAGAGTTAGGATATATAAATCCTTGTGGCTGATCCAAAAATACTTCCTCTTTTAGGTCCCCATTCTGGAATGCTGATTTGACATCCATCTGGTAGACTCTGAATCCCTGATAGACACTAAATGCAAGGAAAATCCTTATGGCTTCTAATCTGGCTACTGTGTAAAAGGTCTGGTCAAAGTATATGCCCTCTTCTTGTCTGTAGCCTTTAGCCACCAGTCTAGCCTTATTATTGACAATAATGCCATTTTGATCCAACTTATTTATGTAGATCCACCGGGTCCCTATGACATTTTGTCCTTATGGTCTGGGAACCAACTTGCAGACCTTACATCTCTTAAATTGGTCCAGTTCTTCTTGCATTGCTCCAATCCGGAACTGGTCCTTGATTGCTTCTTCAAACTTCTTGGTCTCTTCTTGAGGCAGAAAGCTTGAGTAGAGAACTGTATTCAAGCTCTTGCTTCTGATATGGACTCCATGATTTGTGTTAACTCCGAAATCGGCGATCCTTCCCAAGGTGGCCAGCTCGCTAGTCACGGCCTGCCCCGGGTTCCTCCTGGAGGTCGCGATGCCTTAGTATGGGCGAACAGAATTCTTTGTCCGCTTAGGCCGCATGGCTTGGGCGGTCTCAGCAGTCTGACCGCCCAGGCCGCGGGCCTTCCCTTGGTCGGCAGGGGTCACAGACAGCTTCCGCACTCCACATCTACAGGCCGCCCCCTTTTTCAGCTTAACCGCAAGCATGTAACTACAGGTCTCCCTTTGCCGGACTCGGTTCCCTGTCCGCCGAGGCCGGTAATAGATCACGTACTTTGTAGGAATTAGCTTCTTTCAGCCCGCTCCTGCAAGTCACTCTTCAAGAAGACCAGACTGCTAAAACCGTAAAAATGACAGTGACGACCTTCCCTCAGGCCGCCATCTAGCTACCTCCATCTCCGCCTCGCCAAAACGCGCGGCCTGCCTTGTTAGTCTGGCAGGTCGCATATCCCTTGTCTCCCAGCAGCGGGGGCAGCCAGTTTCATCAGTACTCACATGGAGTACGAACACTAGCTCTCCGGCTACCCGCGAAGTTCAGTAGCAATACCCAGTTCCTCGCGAGCTCGACGGACTCGAAGTGCGATCAAGACTTCCAGTCCGCCTTCATTGTTAAACCCTAACAGCTTCAACAGCCAGGCACTCCATTCCAATATAAGCGGACTACGCCTAGCAGCAGGCGTGGACTACGCCGACTCCACAGACTCCCCATGCAGTCCGCCTTCCCTTGGTCTCCACCTGCTCTTCTCTAGCGGCAGGGTCAACCTTCCTCAGTTCACAGTCTAGGCGCGGACTCGGTCAGTACTGGCGGGCTCCTTCCAGCCCGCCAGGCAGTAGAACTTCCTCAAGACAGTCCCAGACCGCATGGCCTCGTTGCGGACTCAGCGGATTCAGCGGGCACTCCTCAGCTCGCACCCCCTTAGAGCTCGCTCAGTTCAGCAGCGGCAGACTCTGCGGATTCTCCTTGCAGTCTGCCGCTTAGCCTCTAGCATCCGCCACCCCAGCAGCAGGCGGCCATTCTCAGCCCAATAGTGGCGGTCCCCACGGACTCGCCTCGCAGTCCGCCACTAAATCTCCCAGTTCGCCATCAGCAGCACCAGCTCTAGAAGCAAGCCCCAGTCTGTGCGTCCTATTACGGACTCGGCGGACTCCGTCTACTTCTCGTTCAAGTTACCGTCTCACCGGGGGTAACGTCACCGCAAGCCGTTACTTCCTCAGGCCTATAAATAGACCCCTGTACATCTAATGAAGGGGGAGGTTCACGGTAAGCCTCAGCTCCAGCTTCGGATCGTCGCTAAGGTGCTCACGCTCGATGACAGCCCATAACAAGATCAAGTGATTACCTCATGCGGACTCCATTTCCCAGTCCGCCTTTCTTCTTCCTATAACCGCGCGTGACCTGCCGGCTTCAGTGTCCAGACCGCGCGGCATCTGTTTCTCCCATAGTCGCGTGGCCTACCGACCTGGTTTCTAAGTCTGTGAGGCCTCTTCTGGCATTTCTTCCGTAGCCGCCAGCTTCCTCTCTGTACCCCTTTATTGCTTTCTTGTAAAGGTGTATTACCAAGTTGTAACTCTCACTATTAATCATAGGAAAGCTAGTCGCAAGAGTGGCATTTAAGCCACGGCGGGCGAAGTCTGCTGTTGCCGCTGATAGCGGCCCTCTCTCTTCTTCTCAGCTCAGCTCAGCTCCCTCTCGATATTCAACCTGCAAGCACAACTGTCTAAGTACCCGTCTGCTCTACAGCTCCTGATCAACCTCCTCTGCCACTCTCAACAACCCTCTCCTCTATCCCGGCAACCATCAGACAAGCGTTTGCTCCACTCTCGAGCACTCAGAAGTGAAAGATAATAGTTGTAAACCTAAATCACCTAGAGGGTGGTAAATAGGAGAGTTGTGCGACTTTTTGCGGAATAAAAAAAATCTCAACCAAAGCACAAATCTATCTACCAAACAAGCAAACACAGATGAGGCAAGAATTATAGTGGTTCCCCAACCTTGGGTACATCCACTTTCCCTCACCGATCTAGCAATACACTAGACTCGGCTACTCCACTATCTCAGATTTTAAAACAATCCTACCCTCGGAATAATGTTCCTACAAACTCGATCCACAAACAGATCTACACTCGGAAGGCAAAAATTCCTACAATCTCGGAGTTGAAAACTCCTACACTCGGAGAAAACTTCTCCTACAATAATGAAATAAAGTAGTACAGAAATACAAACAGTAAATTCTCTTGTTCAGATCTGCAATAGAAAATCAGAAATTCCTTCTTATAGGCATGCTGCTTTATCAAAATATTGAAGAAGAATCTCGGCAATATCAGATTTGGAACTTCTCGACTTTACAAGATCGAATGAGAAGTTGAAGCGTTGAGCGGAGATCTCGATCTGTAGAGTCTTCTTAATCTGAATCCTCTGAAAAGAAGAAACCCTAGCCAGTCGGAAATTAGGGACAGCGACGGCGGCAGATTTCCGTTTCTTGGAGAGAGAGGGAGAGAGGAGACAGAAATCTTCTTAGAGAGAGAGTACGGCTGCAAAAACTTCTTGGAATAATTTTCTTTTTAAAACGTGGATTAGGGTTTGTCGGTTTGACAAAACTTTTATAGGAGAGGAGAAGATTAGACTTAAATTAGTCATTATGAGAGAGACACGTTGACCAATCATGTCATCGTTTAAGAATAAGACCGTTAAGTCTGGACTTAAAGAATTTCTAAAAAGTCAAAGTAAATTACTTGAGTCAAGCAGAACTACTCGAGTATATGCAGCACTACTCGAGTAGGTAGAAGATGACTACTCAAGTACATGAGAAAAATTACTCGGGAGAAAAAGAAATCATTACTCGAGTACATGGAGTCAACTACTCGAGTAAATAAGAATGAGAAAAGACTTAGTTACTCGAGTAACAAAAATGAGTTACTCGAGTACTTAAGTACTTACACGAGAGGTGGAGTAAATTACTCGAGTACAAGAAATACTACTCGAGTATATAAGAATCAACTACTCGAGTATATAAGAGACTACTCGAGACAAACACTTGTAAAATTTCTGGAACTTGAAAAATTGAACTACTCGAGTATGTAAGATAATCTACTCGAGACATAGGGAATTACTCGAGTATATAAGATGAATTGCTCGAGACAATTAGAACTACTCGAGTATATAACATGAACTACTCGAGTAATTCACTTAGAGAAATTTTCTGGATGGGGAATCTGGATTACACGAGTAAAAGCACTTGACTACTCGAGTAGTAGATGAACTACTCGAGTATATGATTTAGACTACTCGAGTAAGTAGGAACTACACTAGAGTCAGAATATAATTAACTCAAGACAGAAGATAGAACTACTCGAGTACACAATAATACTACTTGAGTATATAACTTAGAAAAACTTTAGAAGAGAATTCTGTAAACTCGAGAGGTAAAAGGAAACTACTCGAGTATATAAGATTAACTAATCGAGAGTCATAATTGGACTACTTGAGTATATCTTAACTACTCGAGTAAGTGAATTACTACTCGAGTATGCACTCAGTAACATACTCGAGTAGGTAAGGAATTACTCGAGTACTTAGGAAAATTTTTCTGACAGAATTTTTCTTCCTCTAAGGAGAAATCAGCAACAAGTCTTTTCCCATAGTCCTAGAGCTTGGATATGAAGTGTATCACAATAGAGAGGCTACACATGAGTCAACACTTTGGAACCCACAATGAGGGATTACATTGTATGGTCCTGTGTTTGGTGACCCATTGTAGACTGACATTGGTCTACACTTCCCATAAGAATTCCTGCACACACATAACTCAAACCAAGCATCAAATACAGTTTAATTCATCTAAGTTCAAGGGTGAATTCATCAAATCTGGGTTAGTGTGGATACAATACCCAATAATATCCCCCTATTTGTAGAAGTCAAGACCCTTTACACTAAGGTGAATAATGGATATAAAAAGAATGCTAAGTAATCAAGCAGTATAAGCAATCAATGAACTATGAAAAAGATAATAAGATCAAAAACTTTGAATTACATAAATATGAGTATCCAAAAATAACATTAACAACAAAAATCCATTTCCACAACTCATGAGTCCTTTAGGCTAGCTCTGATGATGTTGCTTGTCTTGTTTCCCTTGCTGTATTCTTTGATAGCTCTAAGGTTTAGGATAATACTTGGGGGGTCTGGGAGGAGCAGCTGGATTATTTCTTCCATATTCTCTATCATATATCCTTCTTTTGGTCATGGACTTCTCATACAATTCCCATTCATGGGAACTGTAGTGAATATTTCTGCTCTCATGGAAATCCAAAACTAATTTGAGAGTTTCCAGGATGAGGGACTTTGAAGTGGGAGACCAGACCTCAGCATGTTCAGGAGCTTTAGCAGGAACAGACTTGCTAGCAGAAGGACCTTCACCATATTTCCTTTTCTTCTTATAAGTCAGTATCTCAGGAGGGGCTTTGAGAAAGATAGCTGGAGGATCATCTTCCCAATCCTGAGCATAAGAATCTGGACGAGCAATAGAATCACCAGGCCTTGGAGAAAATGTGGGTTGCAGAGGAGGAGCAGGAGCAAGAGCATCAGCAGCAGCTAGAGGGTTTAGGTGATGAGGGATAATGGTAGGATCAGTAGCAAATTCTGGAAGGATCTAGTTGTGCATCCAAACAGCAGTGTCATATGTGTGGAATTTGACACTCTGTATCTGAGCTAATACATCATCATGGATCTCTTTAACTTTGGCTTCCCATAGTTCTTTATTGAGGGCATCAGATTTTTCTAAATATTCTTTTACCAACTTCTCCCCCTTTCTGACTTCAACAGATAGCTGGGAGATGGCATCATCTTTGAAAGTGCCAACTTCTTCACATATTTTCATCTTAGTGGCCTCAGCTCGTTTGTCCAGTTCCATTTGATTATTGGTAAGAGTGAGACCTTGCTCCATAACCTGTCCAACACTGGTGATGGTGTGGTCTAAGGCTTTTCCACCATTGGAACAGATGTCTGAGGTGATCAATATTATGTTGTATTTCAGCAAAGCCTCTGCTCATATCATATTCTAGAGCAGTTACCTTATCAGTCACAGTTTTGATACAAGTATCAAAGTATGATCTCTGGTCTTGAAGAAGAAGTACAATCTGAGACATCAAGTCTGAGGAGGCAGGAGCTGTAGCAGTAGGAGGAGCAGAAGTTGATGGAGCAGAAGGAATAGGAGGAGCCACCAATGGAGCTATTTTAGAGAGAGTGACTGATCTCTGATCTCTTGTAGTGGGTAACATGGCATCCTCTTCATCCATTATTTGAGGGATAATAAAATCCTAATTCCTGAGAGGAGCTTCAGCTGGCTCAGGTGAGAGCTCATCAGAAATGAGAATTGTTTCTTGCTGTTCTTTGGGGGCATCAGGAGATTGTGCTGGAGTTCTTGCTGGAGAAGTGTCTGGAGACCTTGCTGGAGACTGCACTAGAGATTTTGCTGGAGACTGTAGAGGAGTTGTGTCCTTGGGAAAGTCAGTGACTGGAGCATTTGTAAAGAGAGGAGGAGGTGGTTCATCAGCAGTTAGTTCTTCTATCATTTCATTTACGGCAGCATCAGTAGAAAGGAGTGCTTATTAAACTTGTTGATCTGAGAGGATATCTTCTTGAGTGACTGGTGGAGGAGTAGGTGGAGGAGGAGGAGGCATCCTGGCTTGAACAGTAGGAGCAGGCTCCCCCTCAATATGTAAACCAGAGGAGCTGGGGACCTTAGATGGAGAAGGAGATGGAGTCCTGTCCTCTGTGTCTATAGCTTCAGTAACTTTGGTAGCTTGAGAGGGATTTTGCAACTTTAACTCTCATCTCTGTATGGAGGAGATGGAGACCTTATTCATGTGGTGAATGATACTTCCCTCGGAGAAACTGAAATCCTCTGGATTGATCTCATGGAGAAGCAAGGAAATTATCCTTGCATAGTTGGGAGACTTTATACTCTCCTTAATCTTATTCAGAATCAACAAACCAAACTGAATGTCTTTTCTACAAACTATAGCTTGTATCAATTCAAAGAAATAAAGGGGTATGGCCCTGATGGAGTTGGTTTTGCATAGAAGAATCTTACCAATGACATCAACCAAGAATTTTCCTTCATCATGCATATCAGACCTATTGATGTATTTAGCATCAGCAGAAAGTCCACAGAATGAGCAAGTTCTGGAATAGTCTTCATCACTCCGAAAATCATCTGCATCTGGAGCTGGCAGTCGGAGAAGTCGAGAAACAGAGGTTGGAGTGAGTTTAATGGTAATACCTTTGACTGAAGACTTAAAAACTGTGTCATGGTGCTTGACCTTGACATTCCTGAAAAACTCTGCAACTTCGGTGAAGAGGATACGACATGGTTCTTGGAGAACGAATGTTAAGTCGGCGGTGTCGAGCAAAATCAGGAGATTATGGAAATCGGCGGATAGGTCAGCAATCCTGGCGACGACTAATTTTGAACCAACACCGATCTTAGATGAGGCGGCCATGATTTAGAGGTCTTGGAGATGGAGAAACCCTAGAAAGCATCAATGGGGAGACAGAAAGGGCGCGGCTCTGCAACTGATTGAGGAAGGCGAAGAGCCAGTCGGGTACTCAAGAGACGGAAATGATTTCTTGTAGATGAAATTTCCGGATTTTCTTATTTATATAACCCTAGGTTTAGGTCTAATTATTTGAAAAAATACTGAAGTAAACCATAGAATATGCGGCATAAGCCTTTGGTTTGCGCATAAGAAAATTTGAATAAGAAATGACTCGGCACATACACGAGTAGATGAATCAGGAGTTACTTGAGTAGGTAAACAGAAGTACTCGAGTAGGTGAGAGAGGTACTCGAGTAGATGAGTGAGGTACTCGAGTATGTAAAGTTGACTACTCGAGTATGTCAGTCTACTACTCGAGTAGGTCAAGTAGAATACTCGAGTTTGTCAGTCTGCTACTTGAGTAGGTTAAGTAGACTACTCGATTATGTCATTTTATAACTCGAGTAGGTCATATACTTACTCGAGTATGATGTTACTTACTCGAGTCAAAAACTTAAACTTTTGGAAAACTCCAATTTTTGACTAACCTTTGAGCCTTGAGCCTTCTTGACAGTCCAGCTTCTTCTAGTCTTCTTTGTTGAGCATCCCAAGTTCTATTTTGAAGAATGAGAACTTGGTCTGGTCTAGCGGCTTCGTGAAAATATCTGCAATTTGCCTATCTGTAGGGACATATTGAAGGTCTATGTCCCCATGCTCCACATGCTCCCGGATGAAGTGATATCTTAGCTCTATATGCTTTGTCCGGCTGTGTGAGGCTGGGTTGTTGGCTATTGCTATTGCGCTGGAGAATTCGCAAAACAATGAAATCTTTTCAAACTTCATGTTGTAGTCTTCGAACTGATTATTTATCCAAAGTAACTGTGCACAGCAACTGCCTGCAGAGATGTACTCTGGCTCGGTCGTTGAGATTGCCACATAGTTTTGCTTCTTACCACTCCAGGAAATGAACCTTCTTCCAAGTAATTGGCAAGTCCCTGAAGTGCTTTTCCTGTCGTCTTTTCTACTTGCAAAATCTGCATCTGAAAAACCTATTAGTTCGCTATCGTTACTTCTTGGGTACCATAAGCCAAGATTTGGTGTACCTTTAAGGTATCTCAAAATCCACTTTGCAGCAGTGTAGTGAGATTCCTTCGAGTTCACCTGAAATCTAGCACAGACACATGTTGAGAATATTATGTCACGTCTATTTGCAGTAAGGTAGAGCAAGGATCCAATAATGCTTCTGTACTTGGTTTCGTCAAAAGGTTTCCCTTTTTCATCCTTGTCCAGAGACATTGTTGAACCCATTGGAGTCCTCATCAAGGTTGTGTTCTCCATTCCGAATTTCTTAATTAGCTCTTTGGTGAACATGGTCTGTGAGATGAAAATTCCATATTCAGACAGTTTCACTTGAAGCACTAAGAAATACTTCAGCTCGCCCATACTGCTCATTTCAAACTTCCCTTGCATAAGTTTTGAAAACTTCTTGCAGAGGTTGTCATCAGTAGAGCCAAAAATAATATCGTCGACATAGATTTGCACTAGCAAAATCTTGCCTTTAATTTCCCTAAGAAATAATGTCTTGTCTACCTTTCCGCTTGTGAACTTGTTCTCAAGTAGAAAGCTAGACATCGTTTCATACCACGCTAGAGGAGCTTGTTTCAGACCATATAATGCTTTGTGCAGTAAATAAACGTAATCAGGAAAGTTAGAATCAACGAAACCCGAAGGTTGTTCCACATACACCTCTTCCTTTATGTCACCATTAAGGAATGCAGAATTTACATCCATCTGGTAGACAGTGAAGCCTTTGAGTGCAGCATATGCTAAGAATAACCTTATAGCCTCCAGCCTTGCCACTGGAGCATACATTTGGTCGAAGTCGATTCCTTCTTCTTGACGATAACCTTTGGCGACAAGTCTGGCCTTGTTCTTTACTATAGTTCCATCCTCGTCCATCTTTTTCCTGTAGACCCATTTTGTCCTAATGACGTTCTTACCTTTGGGTCTTGGAACAAGCTTCCATACTTTGCAGTGCTTGAACTGGTTCAGTTCTTCTTCCATTGCCATTATGCACGATGCATCTGAGTTTGCTTCCTCAAACTTCTTTGGTTCAACCTGCGAGAGAAAACTTAAATATAGATTCTCATTAGTTGTACCTCTACGAGGTCTGACACCATCTCGGGGATCTCCTATGATCTGGTCCATGGGATGATCCTTCAAATGTCTGATCTCTAGAGTCCTTGCATCTGGATTTTCTTCTATCACTGGAGTGACTTCTTCATCTTGGATGACTTCTTCATCTTGATCATCAGCCTCTCCAATAGGGGTTGGAGTGGTGATCTTGATGAACTTTTCACCTTTGTCTTTGGACGGTTCATCCAAGCTAATTTCTTTCAACTTTGCACCTGCATCTTCAATAAGTATACTAGAAGAGTTGCTTTGTAGAAAGCTCGTCTCATCAAATACAACATGTATTGATTCTTCTACCACCAGGGTTTTTCTATTAAAAATCATATATGCCTTACTATGGCTACTATAACCTACAAAAATACCTTCAAAAAACTTTTCGCTAAACTTAGTAGTATGATACTTGTCATTGTTTAGCACGAAGCATTTACAGCCAAAAATTCTAAAATATGAGACTGTTGATTTCCTGCCCTTCAGAAGTTCTTAAGGTGTCTTATCGTGGTTTTTGTTTATGAGAGCTCGAATTTGCACGTGGCATACAGTGTTGACGGCTTCAGCCCAAAAATATTCCGGAAATGAAGCATCACTCAACATGGTCATACAAGCCTCTATGAGCGTTCTATTCCTTCTCTCGGCCACTCCATTTTGTTGTGGAGTACGAGAAGAGGAAAACTCATGAAAGATACCTAAGCTTTCACAAAATTCTATCATGGCCCCAGACTTAATCTCTGTTTCATTATCACTTCTGATTTTGACTATGGAGCAGTTGTACTCATTCTATACTTGCCTGATACTATTAGTAAAGATTTTGAAGGTATCTGACTTGTGTTTCAGAAAGAACACCCACGCAAAGCACGAGTAATCATCAACAATTACAAACGTAAAATCCTTACCTCCCAAACTTCTAATTTGTAGTGGACCAAACAAGTCCATATGCAGTATATGAAGACATCTATTAGAATCCTTGCCAATAACGTTTTTAAAGGTAGCCCTTGTTTGCTTGCCTTTTACACATGCACGACAAGGTCTATCTTTGACGTACTTGACATTTGGGGCATCACGTACTAAGTTCATTGAAAATATTTTATTTATAGTTTTGGAATTAATATGTATTAATCTCTTGTGTCATTGGTCACCAAGAGACGCACTATCTTTTGCCAAAAAGCACATTGGGGTCGAAGAATCTATACAAATGAAATTCAAACAGAAAATGTTTCTACTTCGAGTGCCGGATAGAATCATTTCCATATTGTCAATAGATTTTATCAAGCACATGTCAGCGTGAAACTCAACTATGTGTCCTTTATCGTAGAGTTGGCTTATGCTTATAAGGTTATGTTCTAAACCTTCAATGTAAGCCACATCTGAGAAGGATACATTACCGTTAGTAATCATACCATAGCCTCTAGTAATTCCATGGTCTGAACCGCCAAAGATGACCTTCAGTCCGTTCATAATTGGAGTAAAATTCTGAATAAGGCTTCTTGTCCCGGTCATATGCCGAGAGCATCCACTGTCCAAATAACAGATTGGCATTTTGTTGGCCTTTGGACATTCCTGCATTCACAATCAGTTAGCCTTAGGAACCCAAATACGTTTGGATCATTGGTCTCGGGCTAAAACACTCGCCCTACGAATATTAGCATTAGGAGTGGTCTTCCTCATATTGTCAACATGTGGGGTTGCAGCATTTCTAGGATTAAACCAACAATAAATGGCAAAGTGACCAATTCTACCACAACACCAATAGTCAAATCTATTGTATCTTCGCCTTAATTACTCCTGCTTGACCTTTTGGAATTGTGGTCTTGCAGTGGTAGCATTCTTGGAGGAAGATGCCTCATGATGATGGCAATCACATGGCTTCTTCTCCTTTACAGTCTTTTCTACAACAGGCTTTGCCTTCGGTGCCTTCTTGAAGTTATGACCATGATTGAAAGGGACATAGCTCTTAAGAATGACTTCTTCATAAGGTGCCTTAAAGACACTTTCGCCAAAGTTTCTGGGTCGAGTCCATCCTTGATAACGGGACTTTGGATCTACATAGGTAGGCCTAGCAAAGTGCCCGTAGGATGAGTCAAAATCAAACTCATTTGAAGTAAATATGACCTTCTTGAACGTGGTCTGATCTTGAGGGGCTTTCCCCTTCTCTTTGGCTATGGCCTTTTTGGCGGCCTTATTCTTTCGTTGAGCCTTATTTCTCCTAGAGGATTTACTAGGAGCTTCATCATGGCCTAATCCAGCACCCTTGGCCTTGGCTGAGAATTCAGCAACGAATGGAAGAACTGTCTTGGGATTCGAGAAACTTTCAACAAGTTTCTTCTCAGCAGCAAGTTGGGCTTCCAGTTCCTTGATGATTTTCTCTTTGAGGTCAAGGTGCTCAAGAGCCTTATTATATTCTTCAATAGCATTATTGAAGTTCTATTCGAGCGAGTCAGTCTTTGCAACTTTCTCTCTCAAGACGCTCTCTTCAGCTTTGAGAGACTTTATCTCTTTAGCCTGAGTTTTTACGACTCGGCGACATTTGTCGTAATCTATGATTAACTCCTTATATTGGTCCATGAGTTCTGACTCATCGTCAGAAGAACTATCCTCACAGTCATGTTGAGAAACTTTAGAATCAGAGAGAGGAGTGTGAGAGGTTACCTTCCCAGTGAACTGGGGCTCTTGTTCATCATCAGTTTGAGCCATGAGTCCAAAATAGGCTTCTTCTTCTTCACTCGACTCAGATGAGTCAGAGTCACTAAGAGTTTTGCCCATTTTGGCCATCAAGCTCTTCTCTGTCTTCTTTTTGTTGTACGAGGACATCTTTTCCTCTCTTCTACCACCCTCCTTCTTCTTGTGAGGGTAGTCAGCGATGACGTGTCCTGACTTATTACAACAATAACAAATAATGTCAGTCGAAATATGTTTGTTCTTTTTAGAATTATACCTGTCATGGCTGCTTGAGCCTTTTCTTTGTCGATCACCATCGCGTCGTGATCTTATATAAGAGGCATCCTTGCCTTTCCATTGCTTCTTCTTGTTCAAGAATTTTTTGAACTACCGAGAGAGTAGTGAGAACTCTCCTTCTGATAGTTCAGAGCCTGAGGTGCTTGGCTTGGAGGTTTCTTCTTCACTAACATCTGGTGCTGGAGTAGGAGGAACAACCTCAGGCTTCTTAGAGGTGTCTGCCTTTAAAGCAACAGACTTCTTTTTGAATGCAGACATGTTTTTTCTCTTCTTCAGCCTTCCTGGTGTTGCGTTGGAGCTCATAGAACATCAGCTTCCCGAAGAGATTTTGAGGATATGTCTCGGCCAGTTTTCCAAACTCCCTTATAACACAGACCTTGTTATCCCATTCCTAACTCAGGGATCTCAAGAACTTATCATTTAGCTCTCCATTAGTGAAGACTCTGCCATACACTCTTAGCCCATTCACTATCTTGAAGAAATTCTCAAAGGTGTCAACAATGGTTTCTTTGTTTCATTGTCGGAAAGCCTCATACTTCTGATTTAGAAGGGATCTTCTATCATCCCTTACTTCTTCTGTACCTTCCATCAGGGTAACTAATGACTGCCACATCTCCTTTGCAGACTGGCAGTGAATCGGATTTTGCAGCATTGAATCATCGACTGTACTTGCCATGATATTTTTCGCTTTTTTGTCCAATAAGACAAGTGCAATCTCATCCTTATCTAGATCCATAAGTTTCTTGGGGACTTTCTTAGTTGGATCTATAGTGGAGACGGTCATGGGAACATAAGGACCTTCTTCAACTATCATGAAGATCCTTGTATCCAAAGCTTCCATGGAGAACTTGATTCTCTCTTTCCACATAGGGAAATTATTTTTGTTGCAGAAAGGAATCTTGGCAAAATCTTTAGCCTTGTCCATTTGATAGATCTCAAATGGAAACTATTTAAGGATTTGATCAAGGTGTTAACCTTTAAACGATCAACTTCCCTCTGATACCAATTGAAAGATAATAGTTGTCAACCTAAATCACCTAGAGGGGCTGAATAGGTGAGTTGTGTGACTTTTTGCGGAAGAAAAAAAATCTCAACCAAAGCACAGATCTATCTACGAAACAAGCAAACACAGACGAGGCAAGATTTATAGTGGTTCCCCAACCTTGGGTACATCCACTTTCCCTCACCGATCTAGAAATACACTAGACTCGGCTAATCCACTATCTTGGATTGGAAAACAATCCTACCCTCGGAACAATGTTCCTACAAACTCGATCCACAAACGGATCTCCAATCGAATGGCAAAACTTCCTACAATCTCGGAGTTGAAAACTCCTACACTCGGAGAAAACTTCTCCTACAATAATGAAATAAAGTAGTAAAGAAATACAAACAGTAAATTCTCTTGTTCAGATCTGCAACAAAAAATCAGAAATTGCTTCTTCTAGGCGTGCAGCTTTATCAGAATATTGAAGAAGAATATCGGCAATATCAGATCTGGAACTTCTCGACTTTACACGATGGAATGAGAAGATGAAGCGTTGAGCGGAGATCTCGATCTATAGAGTCTTCTTAATCTGAATCCTCTGTAAAGAAGAAACCCTAGTCGATCGAAAATCAGAGACAGCGACGGCGGCAGATTTCCGTTTCTTAGAGAGAGAGAGAGGAGACACAAATCTTCTTAGAGAGAGAGTACGGCTGCAAAAACTTCTTAGAATAATTTTCTTTTTAAAACTTGGATTAGGGTTTGTCGGTTTGACAAGACCTTTTATAGGAGAGGAGAAGATTAGACTTAAATTAGTCATTATGAGAGAGATATGTGGACTAATCACGTCATCGTTTAAGAATAAGACCGTTAAGTCTGGACTTAAAGAATTTCTGAAAAGTCAAAGTAAATTACTCGATTCAAGCAGAACTACTCGAGTATATGCAGCACTACTCGAGTAGGTAGAAGATGACTACTCGAGTACATGAGAAAAATTACTCGGGAGAAAAAGAAATCATTACTCGAGTACATGGAGTCAACTACTCGAGTAATTAAGAATGAGAGACTCAGTTACTCAAGTAACAAAAATGACTTACTCGAGTACTTAAGTACTTACACGAGAGGTGGAGTAAATTACTCGAGTACAAGAAATACTACTCGAGTATATAAGAATGAACTACTTGAGTATATAAGAGACTACTCGAGACAAACACTTGTAAAATTTCTAGAACAGGAAAAATTGAACTACTCGAGTATGTAAGATAATCTACTCGAGACATAGGGAATTACTCGAGTATATAAGATGAATTACTCTAGACAATTAGAACAACTCGAGTATATAACATGAACTACTCGAGTAATTCACTTAGAGAAATTTTTTGGATGGGGAATCTGGATTACACGAGTAAAAGCATTTGACTACCCGAGTAGTAGATGAACTACTCGAGTATATGATTTAGACTACTCGAGTAAGTAGGAATTACATGAGAGTAAGAATACAATTAACTCGAGACAGAAGATAGAACTACTCGAGTACGGTATAGTACTACTCGAGTTTATAACTTAGAAAAACTTTAGAAGAGAATTCTTTAAACTCGAGAGGTAAAAGGAAAGTATTCGAGTATATAAGATAAACTACTCGAGAGCCATAAATGGACTACTTGAGTATATCTTAACTACTCGAGTAAGTGAATTACTACTCGAGTATGCACTCAGTAACTTACTCGAGTAAGTAAGGAACTACTCGAGAACTTTACTTAGGAAAATTTTTCTGACAGAATTTTTCTTCCTCTAAGGAGAAATCAACAACAAGTCCTTTTCCATAGTCCTAGAGCTTGGATATGAAGTGTATCCCAATAGAGAGGCTACACATGAGTCAACACTTTGGAACACACAATGAGGGATTACATTGTATGGTCATGTGTTTGGTGACCCATTGTAGACTGACATTGGTCTACGCTTCCCATAAGAATTCCTGCACACACATAACTCAAACCAAGCATCAAATACAACTTAATTCATCTTAGTTCAAGTGTGACTTCATCAAATCTGGGTTAGTGTGGATACAATACCCAACAAGAAGCTTCCTCTTCCCCCGCAACCTTCAACCACTTCCTCTTCTAGCCGTTTTCACGCATCAACAGTTAACACGCGATCTTCAGATCCGAACAGACGGTGAACACCGACAGTTAGCCATGTCAGACCATCAACCAGCTGAGAACTTTTCTCCAAGTCTTAGATATGATCCTCTCTGGGAGGCCTTCGAGCAATCGCGCCGTGAGAATGCTCAGCGGTTCCAAGCCATCAACCAAATCCTTACTGCAATCACCCAGCAGTTGCAGTCTCAACCTACAATAGCTCCAGTTGCTTCAGCTGCTCTAGTCAATCCAACACCAACATTGTTGCATCAGCAAGCTTGTCCTCTAGCTTGCCCGCCAGTCTATCATCCTTACACAACAACCTTCTCGTAAGGGCCTGCAGCCCCTTTGCGACCTCAAGATGAAGAATTTGCTGCTCGCCAAAACTTCTTCCGGGAAGCAGCCCTGTGATGTCCTCCTAGATTTCTCAACTTTCAGGGAAGTCATCCTTACCCTGCAGCTCCTGCCTTTGCTCCTCCTACTGCAACTTTTCCCTTTTATCCTCCTGCTTCTTTTGCAGCTGCAGCTTATGCTCCTTTTTATCCTTATGTTGTAGGAGAACAAGAAGAGCCTTTGCTGTTTACAGAGAACGTTCGCCATGAACCAACTCCAGCTAACTTCAGAGAGCCCCGACTACCAATCTACACCAGTGAGACTGATCCAGTGAAGCATCTCCAAGCCTTCGAATCAGCCGTTGCTCTCAAAACTCGCTCAGATGCAACCAATTGCAAGATCCTTGTCACAACCTTTGATGGACAAGTGAGGGACTGGTTCTACGAACTTCGCCCTCACTCCATCGCTTCCTTTGCTGACCTGTGAAGGGAGTTCTTGCTCAGATTCTCTACTTCCACCAAGAGAAAGGGCGGTCCTAAAGCCCTCTTTGAGATCAAGCAGTTTGGCAATGAAACTTGGTATCAGTTCGTTGATCGATTCCAAAGAGAAATTTTAGACATCGAGATTGTTGATCAAGAAATGTATCGAGTGGATCTTATCCATGGTCTTCGTGAAGGGCCGCTCAAGTTTGAAGCCAATGTCTGTGCACCGAGGACATACCAAGAGTTGATTGCCTTAGCCAATACCTACATCCGAGGCAAAAAGAGCAATCCAGGCTTCGTCTCTAGGCTTCTATCTGAGAAAGACTCTCCTCCTCGCAAGCAGCCTCCGAGATCACCTCGGAAAGATTTCTCAACTCACTCGAGAAGGGAAAGGAGTTTTCAACTCCATCGATATCCCTTCCCGAGTCGTGATCGTGCTCAAGATCAACTGCTACTACCACCAGCTCCATCTTCTCAAATAGCCGCAGTTTACTAGCAAAGAAATGAGTTGCATGAGTCTGAATTAGATGAAGTCATGCTACAAGTGAGCCAAGTTATGAAAGACAGGGCTAATTACAAGAGGCCTTACCGGCGAGCCGATCAAAGGTCTAGAGATTCAGAACCATACTGTGAATTCCACAACGAGTCAGGCCACCTCACTGAGAATTGCTGAGCACTACGCCGACTAGTGCAAAGGATGCTCCAGGAAGGGAAGATGCGTGATCTGCTTCCTAAAGGTGATCGCCCTTATCCAGCAACCTCAAAGGGCAAAGAAGTTGCAGACATTCCGTGCAGTTCAAGAGGGGTGAGCCTAGTCGAAGAACCCCCTCTCCTTGTTGTTAATAAGACTGTTGAATGCTTTGATGTCGATGATGAGGGCGTGCTTGGAAGACTATTTTGAGACGGCAAAGGACTTCATAATCCTCCAAATTTTTTCACAACCATGATGGGTTATCTCTACCCTTACTCTACTCCTTATGCTTTCAAACATTTCTCTTTGCAAAAAAACTTCTAAGTGTTCATTCTTGCTTTTCAATAAAGCTTTTATCAGGGATCTCATACTGACACAGTTCTCTTCTTGTAATGGTTCCTCCTCTATTTTTATCTTTGCCAAAGAGATCGCTGAACCAATGAGATATCGTCAAGTCTAGAATTCTCCCTCCGTAGATTGTTCTCTGGCACGACCTCTACGACCACATACAGTGGGGAGTCCGCGTATGTGCAGTGGGAGCCGTTCAATCTACGATGTTGGGCTTCAGACTTCGGATCCTAGCCGGCATTTGACACAGAGTGTGTGCTAGGGGAGCCCCATGTGTTAGCTCTGCTGTGCTTCGCTAAGGATACATTACAGTTGTGATGATCTTTGCTTGACAAGCAATGGCGATCAAACGTAGCCATGTCTCTTCGATCACCACATGACTGTGATGTCCGAACACTCTATGGTACTCTCGATCCGTGCCTTCGCAAGATCCCACAATTCCACTGATCTTTTCACGGACAAGCAATATGCCACTTGGCGCAACTAGTCTCATGGATCAGTGATAATTGTACCCGAGGAAAGAGAGCAGTGTATCTAGCAATCCTTCTCCGGATTTTCCGTGCTTTTCTCTTTTGTTCCCTTCTAAAGGATACGCGGCTAGCCCGCTATTAGTAGGACTATACTCGTGATGACCTTTTCCAGGCAAGCGATGCATAAGGCCCACGAGTGATCTCCTGTGGCAGCATCCAGTCTTTCTTAGTCATCTCCGAGTGTAGACATCTTTTTTATCAACTGCCTCTTTCATAGGTGAACAGGTTAAATCCGACCAACTAAAAGGAATTGTAATAATCATTTTTGCTTATGCTCATCTTATATGCGTTGCCTGCGTAATCTCTATTAGATGATGACTTACATGCTCTCTACTTATATAAGCTCCACTATTCTTATCAAATGTTAATGGAATAAAACATTGCTCAAAGAATTTAACTCTCCTTGATCATCAAGCCTTGCTATCAGAATCTAGTTAAGATTGGCAGAGTCCGTCGAGTTTTTTCTTTGCTAATCTGATCATATCCATCCTACATATCAACAGTCAACGCTTGACTTTTTGATTTTGACTTTATGTTAAAGATATCATCTTTAAGGTAGCAAGACGATCACTACTCTGGTTTGATCTCCATTCGATCATCAGCAGAGTGCTTCAGGCATCTCCTCTGCTATTTGGTCATATCTATCTTATCTCATCAATAGTTAGCATTTGCAAGCCACATCTTAGGTACTTGCAGTAGAGCTCACTATATTATGTCTGCTGCTCACTCTTATCTTTGCAGTGGCTAGCAGACACCTACAAGTCATATCCAGGTACTCGCAGCCTAGTCTTTATATACCATATCTGCTTCTAACTCTCATTATGCAGAGATCAGCAGACCCTTGCAAGTTTCTTCACAGGTACTTACAAGCTATTTTCACATGTTTTGTCTACTCCTAACTCTTTTCTTACAGAGATCCGCAGACACTTGAAGTTTCTTCACAGGTATTTGCAAGCTACTCTCATATTTTGTCTGCTCATAACTCTTTTCTGGCAGAGATCCGCAGACACTTGCAAGTTTCTTCACAGGTACTTGCAAGCTACTCTCATATTTTGTCTGCTCCTAACTCTTTTCTTGCAGAGATCAGCAGACACTTACAAGTCTCTTCACAGGTACTTGCAAGTTACTTTCATATAATGTGCCTACTTCTAACTCTTCTTTTGCAGAGACCAGCAGATAACTACCAGTTGCCTTCAGGTATTTGAGGCTTTATTTACTCCCGAATTTGTTTCTAACTTCACTTTTGCAGAAACCAGCAAAGACTTGCAAGTTCCCTTCAGGTACTTGCAGCTCGTTTTTCTTTTTTGCATACTCCTCACCCATCCTTTTGTAGAGGATAACAGGCGCTTGCAAGCATCCATCAGGTACTTGCGAGTTATTATGCTCCTATGCTTTCCTCTCACCTTCATTTTGCAGAACTTAGCAAAAGGCATACCTTCCTCGTTTTACAAAAGGCAAGCCCAGGTACACACAAGGTGTACCTCCCATTCATGCCTACACTAACTTTCCTCTTGCAGGAAAAGGACAGGCATTAGCAAACTCCTAAGGAGAGGCATCAGGTTCTATCTCTCCTTGCCCCCTTCTTTCCGTTTGGTGTGGATCACGATTTTTGTGGGTCTCCTACTTTTTCGAAGTTCTTTTCGGAACTTAAAAAAGTGCAGGGATTATGTTAACCCCGAAATCGGCGATAATTCCCAAGGTGGTCAGCTCGCTCGTCGCAGCCTGCCCCGGGTTCCTCCTGGAGGTCGCGATGCCTTAGTGTGGGCGGATAGAATTTTCTGTTTGCTCAGGCCGCACGGCTTGGGCGGTCTCAGCGGTCTGACTGCCTAGGCCACGCGCCTTCCCTTGGTTGGCAGGTGTCGCAGACTGCTTCCGCAGTCCGCCTCTGCAGGCCTCCCTTTATCGGACTCGGTTCCCTGTCTGCCCAGGCCGACAATAGATCGCGTCCTTTGTAGGAATTGGCTTCTTTCAGCCTGTTCCTGCATGTCGTTCTTCAAGAAGACCAGACCGCTAAAATCGCAAAAATGACAGTGGCGACCTGCCCCCAGGCCGCCAACTGGCTACCTCCATCTCTGCCTCGCCAAAATGCGGGGCCTGCCTCATCAGTCTGGCAGGTCTCATATCCCTTGTCAACCAACAGCGGGGGCAGCCAGTTTCGTCAGTCCGCACAAGGAGTGCAGAGACTCGCTCTCTGGCTACCCGCGAAGTTCAGCAGCAATACCCAGTTCCTCGCGAGCTCGGTGGACTCGAAGTGCGATCAAGACTTCCAGTCCACCTTCATTGTTAAACTCCAACAGCTTCAACAGCCAGGATCTCCATTCCAATATAAGCGGACTCTGCATAGCAGCAGGTGCGGACTACGCGGACTCCGCAAACTCCCTATGCAGTCTGCCTTCACTTGGTCTCCACCCGCTCTTCTCCTGTGGCAAGGTCAACCTCCCTCAGTCCATATTCTAGGCGCGGACTTGGTCAGTAGTGGCATTCTCCTTCCAGCCTGCCAGGCAGCAGAACTTCCTCAAGACAGTCCCAGACCGTATGGACTCATTGCGGACTCAGCAGACTCAGCAGGCACTCCTCAGCTCGCACCCCCTTAGAGCTCGCTCAATTCAGCAGCGCGGACTCTGCAGATTGTCCTTATAGTCCGCCACTTAGCCTCCAGCATCCGCCATCCCTGCAGCAGGCGGACAATCTCAGTCCAGTAGTGGCGGACCCCTTGGGCTCGCCTCACAGTCCGCCACTAAGTCTCCCAGTTTGCCATTAGCAGCACCAGCTATAGAAGCAAGCCCCAGTCCGCGCGGCCTGTTGCGGACTCGGCGGACTCCGTCTTCTTCTCGTTCAAGTTACCGTCTCACCGGGGGTAACGTCACAACAAGCCGTTACTTCCTCGGGCCTATAAATAGAACCCTGTACCTCTCATGAAGGGGGAGGTTCACGGTCAGCCTTATCTCTAGCTTCGGATCGTCGCCAAGGTGCTCACGCTCGAAGACAACCCACAACAATCTCAAGTGATCACGTCCTGCGGACTCCGTTTCCCAGTCCGCCTTTCTTCTTCCTATAACTGTGCGCGGCATGCCGGCTTTACTTGCCAGACTGCGTGGCCTCTGTTTCTCCCTTAGTCGCGCGGCCTGCCGACCTGGTTTCTCAGTCTGCGCGGCCTCTTCTGGCATTTCTTCCTTAGCCGCCAACTTCCTCTCTGTACCCCTTTATTGCTTTCTTGTAAAGGTGTATTGCTAAGTTGTAACTCTCACTATTAATCAAAGGAAAGCCCATCGCAAGAGTTGCATTTAGGCCGCGGCGGGCAAAGTCTGTTGTTGCCGCTACTAGCGGCCCTCTCTCTTCTTCTCAGCTCAGCTCAGCTCCCTCTCGGCATTAAACCTGCAAGCACAACTGTCCAAGCACCTGTATGCTCGACAGCTCCTGATCAACCTCCTCCACCCCTCTCAACAACCCTCTCCTTTATCCCCACAACCCTCAGAGAAGCGTTTGCTGCAATCTTGAGCAATCAGAAGCTTCCTCTTCCCCTGCAACCTTCATCCTCTTCCTCTCCTATCCTGTGAGATCGAACATCCTCTCTCTGTTAACAGGGCGGTGCCGTTTTCATGCATCAACAATTTGCATCACCAATGATTTGGTGTACAAGATAGTCCCCTAAATGCCTGGTAGATGGAGGCAATTTAGCTGCAGCTTGCTAATCTTCAGGATTTTCAGCTAGCTGGTCTTCATTTTCTTCAGGTATGTTTTCCCCTTCTCTTGGAATGGGCAGTCCATCATCATTTTCTTGGACTATTGTGGTAGCTTCCTTGATGGTCAACTTTTCCATCATCTGCTCTGTACTTGCAATACTATAAGAGGAGGGGCTTGGCAGCTTATAGTTAACCATGTTGGATTCATCAAAAACAACATGTATTGACTCTTCTACAACTTGGGTAGTTAAGTTGTAGATTCTATATGCCTTACTATGATTGTTGTATCCAATAAAGATCACTTCATGTGATTTGGCAACAAACTTAGTTAAATGGACTTTTCCATTGTTGAGCACATAGTACTTACAACCAAAGATCCTGAAATAGAACATGTTTGGTTTTCTGCCCTTCAAGATCTCATAGGGAGTCTTCTTGTGGCTCTTGGTGATAGAAGCTCTATTAAGGACATAACATGCAGTGTTAACAGACTTAGCCTAGAAGCATTCTTGGAGGGATGAGTCACTTAATAAGGTTCTACCAACCTCTATAAGAATCCTATTTTTCCTCTCAGCAATTCCATTTTGCTGGTTATTCTAGGAGAGGAAAATTCATGATGAATCTCTTACTCTTCACAGAACCTTGTCACACACTAAGACTGAAACTCAGTGCCATGGTCACTTCTTATTTTGACCACAATGTTGTTGTTCTGAATTTGCTTGACAAATGTCTGAAATATATCAGTGGTTTCAGATTTCTTCCTTAGAAAGAACACCCAGGAAAATCTGGAAAAGTCATCAACAACTACAAGGGTGTAGAATTTCCTACCTAGACTTTGAATTGGCATAGGACCAAATAGATCCATATGCAAGAGGTATAAGGACCTCACAGAATCTTTGGAGCCAATGCTCTTGAAGGAGGTCTTAGTCTGTTTATCCTTTTGGTATGTAGAGCAGATACCCTCCTTAGTGCATATAGACTTAGGCTCATTCCTAACCAGCTCTTTGCTTAATAGCTTGCCTATGGTCCTATAATTTAGATGGGTTAGCCTCTTGTGCCACTGGATACAGGAAGAGGCTTTCTCATCTGCAACTAGGCATATAGGTGAGTCTTTGTTATAGCATAGAAGATCTCAACAGTACACATTTCTACTCCTAGTGCCGGTTAAGATGACCTCTTGGTCACTTAACCTCCTAATTTGGCACTCATCCTTGTGGAATACTATGTCATAGCCAAGATCACAGAGTTGGCTAATGCTTATCAGGTTGTGTTGTAACCATTCCACATAAGCTACTCTAGTGATAGTGACTATGACATTAGAGATCTTACCATAACCTCTAGTCACCCCTTTTTCTGACCCACCAAAGATGACCTTTGGTCCATTCTTTACAGGAACATAATCCTTCAGCATGCTCCTTGTTCTAGTCATGTGCCTGGAACATCCACTATCCAAGTACCATATAGGGGTATGAGCACTTGGACTAACCAGTAAAACACAAATCAGTTAACCTTATGACCCCAATTTTTATTGTGCCCTTGGTGCATATTAGGCTAAAAATAATTCTGCCTGCCTCCAGCTTTCAAACATGCAAGCCGACATTTGCTCTCTGCACACTATGATTGTGCCAGCAATCAACAACAAAGTGGCCTAACTTGCCACAACACCAACACTCATGGATGTTGTACCTTCATTTTGGAGCAGGTCTACTGGCTGTGTTAACAGCAGCTCTCGGTCTAGAAGAAGTAACAACATTCCCGTTCCATGGTTTCCTTGCCCCAGTCTGACAAGTGGTGGGTCTGATAGTAGAAGTGCTTGGGATATCTTGAGCGCTTCTAGCAGTAGCTTTCTTTTCAGAAAGCATAATCTTGATGGCCTCAGAGATGCCCGGGTCTGGTCTACTGACAGCCTTGCCCTTTGTCTTAGAGTGGGCAGGAGGAATTGTAGAATAGTTAGCATCTTTACCCTTAACTGAAGGGGCTGTTGTACCAAACACAAATTGTCCAGGATGGGCCATTTGTATTTTCTCATAAGCACTTGCACCTATGTTGTAAATACCACCATATTGTGGAACATCTTTGTTCACATAAGATGGTCTAGCATGATTCCAATGACCATAAATACTCTCATGGTCATGGCTGTTAGAAGGAAATTGCACTCTATTAAATTTCACAGGAGGCTTAGAGGCTAGTGGCTCCACTTGAGTTTTGCCATTTCCCTTGGGATTAGTAGCTCTTGTCCTTCCCTTGAATCCCAACCTTTCTTTCCCTTTTGAGAGGAGAATGAGTCCATCAAGGTCAACACTATGCTAGGCTTGGAGTAGCTAGACACTAGTTCCCTCTCCTTTTGGAGCTTTCCTTCAAGATTCCTGATATGGTTATTCTTGAAGGTTATGGTATTCATCTAAAGGATTATTACATTTTTCTATTTGCTAACTTCTTGAGTCTTCAGATCCAGCATGTTTCCTGATTCTGAAGCATCAAGCTTTAAAGAGATAATTTCCTGAGCCTGTTGTTTGGCCAGGAGCTTGCTTTTCTTTAGAGCCTGCAGAAGTGCACCATAATTATCAATAAATTGATTGATGTCTCCCTCAGATTCTGAGCCATCATCATCACTTGATGCAGAAGCACAAAAATCTGGAACTGATTTATAATCTAAACAAGCAGAGCTAGTAACAGAAGTTACCTTGCTTAGACCAGGCTAATCCTGCCTGATTTCTTCATCTGACCTAGCCATCAGCCTAAGGCAGCATCTGTCTTCTTCAGAATACACCTCTAAATCACTATCAGATTGTGATAGAAGGGCCCTGTATTTAATCTTGATAGTAGGATGAACCTTCTCAGCTTCTTCTTCTAAAGTAGCCAGCCTTTTGATGTAGTCTGCTTCAACAACTCCTTTTTCAATAGATTATAACCCAATGTAGGCGTCTTCTTATTCTTCTGACTCTGGTGAGGAGTTAGTCCAGCTTCTTTGGTTCTTAGCAATGAGGGATTTCTCCTTCTTTCCTTTTTGCTGGAGGTCCTTTTTTCATTGTGTTCCTTTCTTATGACTTGGCAGTCGGCTATCACATGCCCAAGTTTTCTGCAATGATAACAAGTCATGTTAGAGGAAACCTGTTTACCCGTTTTGGAACCATACATGTCCTCCTTAGAGGATTTTCTCCTGCCCTTGTAGTAGTCATCCTTGGGATGTGAGGAGGAGGAAGGCCTGCCTCTCCAGTGCTTCTTCTTCAAGAACTTCTGGAATTGCCTGGTGAAGGCAGCAAAATCATCATCAGACCATTGGAAGTCTGATTTGCTTTTCTCTGATTTTCCAGAATCAGATTCAGCATCACTCCTTGGTGGAGAGGGAGACTTCCTTTTACTTTGCTGGAGAATTCAGCTTTAAATGCTAAAGACTTGTTTCTTGCCTGAGGTTTGATGTTGCTCTCCTCTTCTTTCCTAGCAGCCATCTTCATCTCATATGATAGTATCTTCCCAAAGAGGGTGTGAGGAACTGCTTCACCTAGCTTTGCCACTTCTTTGATGGCACAGTTTTTTGTGTCCCACTCTCTAGAGAGATCTAAGGAACTTGTCATTTAGTTCATAGTGGCTGAATACTCTTCCATAAGCCTTCAGCTCATTCACAATCCTAAAGAACTTTTCATAACAGATGGTTATTTTGTCCCCCTTAGATTGCCTGAAAGCCTCATACTCTTAGTTGAGCATGGACTTACTATCATATCTAACCACATCTATCCCCTCTATGTAGATCACAAGTGTTTCCCACATCTCCTTTGTAGTTGTGCAATGGATTAGGTTCTGAAGAGTAGAGTCATCAACAACACTCATAATTATGTTTTTGCTCTCTTGTCTATTAAGGTCAAGACTGTCACAACCCTCATTTTCTCTATATTAAATAATACGTCAGAGTGAGAGAAAATATGCGCCATCATGCCACGTCGTGCAGGGGATAACTGCAGACGCTCAGGCGACTCGTCCTCTCATTTACTTTAAGTAAAAGACTTATGAAATTAAGTTTAAAAAGAAAATAAATGTTATTTGAGTTACTGAACGTGTCCCACGGTCGGGTGGATCACTAGTCCATAGGTGAGAAAATATATAAGTTTATGCAGCGGAAAATACTTAGTTTGATTCATTTATTATCCTATATGGGAATGATGCCTAGCATATTGTAATGATATTGTGACTTCTACATTTAATATAAATAAAAGGACTTTATAGCGCTTAAAAGTAGTATGTTTTGCTATTAAAAATTATTCCATGACAATATTCCAAAATGCAGTTTTGTATGCTTAAAAGTAATTATATGCATTCTAACATAAATCCTTCTCAGAGAGCAAGTATAAACAAATAATAAGTAACAACAGTAAAAGAAACAAGTAAACTGTCAAAAGACGTCTAGGACTATGAGCGTCAACAATTGACACGAACCCATAGAGAAACAGTCATGTCTAATAAAACAACTACCTCAACACTCTGAGGTGGAATCAAACGGCCGCAGCTGTAACGCCCGAAACTCAAAAGAGCGACGGGGGACGTTTTGGGCCAGTTTTGGGTTCTGGCAGGAGGCACATGGCCTGGGACACGGGCGTTTCCCAGGGCGTGTCAGGCTTGTGTCGACGATTTGGTCGAGAGGTCAACGAATTTTGCTTGACGTTATCTCGAGACAGGGCACACGGCCTGAGACACGGGCGTGTCTCAGGGCGTGTCGAGCCCGTGTCGACACTCAGCCCGCGAAGTCGACATTTTGCGCTCGACGAAGTGTCGAGACATGGCACACGGCCTGAGACACGGCCGTGTCTCAGGGCGTGTCGAGCCTGTATCGACACTCATCCCGGGGAGTCGGCGAATTTTGCTTGACGAAGTGTCGAGACAAGGCAAACGGCCTAGGACACGGGCGTGTCCAAGGCCGTGTCGTGAGGTCGACGAACTTCGCTCGACGAAGTGTCGAGACCGTGAACACGGCCTGGAGCCCAGGCACGTTCGAGTGGACACGGGTTAGGACACAGGCGTGTCCTAGAACCCGTGTAGTTCTCGGGTTGTTTTCGGGATAAATCGATGGGGGTACACGGTCGGCCACACGGCCGTGTCAGGTGGAACACAGGCATGTCAGGTCGAACACGGGCGTGTTCGATGCCCGTGTGTTGTTCCAAGCGCGTCGATTTTGACTGCGAATGAGGCACATGGCCCTGGACACGGGCATGTGCCAGGCCGTGTTTGGTCTAGATTGTACATTTCAGGCCCGAATCAAAGCCGTTCGTTTCTTTAATTGGTGATCCAACGGCTGGGTGTTGGCCCTGATGGGATATACCCGGGATTGGACCTTTGAAACCCTCACTTTTACTTGAGTGGCTATCTTTCTAAATGTTGAAGCATTAAACCGGGCGGCCTTGCGGTCTTGTCTGGCGGTTTGTAGACCGGGCGGTCTATCGGTCTCATATTGCGGCTTGTTCTTATTCTGCTGGAGTTGCCGAGCGGTTACCCCATCTGTCTAACCGCACGGCCTGTGCGGTCTTTGTAAATTCTAGACGCTCAGCCCTGTACATGTTTAGTCCCACATTGTTTGTTTGTACTCTCTCACATCTCCTCCATTCTATAAAAGGGATGGGGTGGCGGAGCGTAAAAACCATCACCTCCTTGATGTCGCTCACACTCTCATGACGCAAATACACGTACCCCGCTCCTACTTGGGCTACGCTGTGCTACTCGCCTGCTATCTCATCAATCGTCTTCCTTCCATGGTTCTCCATGGACAGACCCCCTTCTACATTCTCTACCCCCGCAAGGAACCTTTTCCTCTCCCTCTTCATGTCTTTGGGTGTACGACTTTTGTTCACACCCCATCCGCTACCCACGACAAGCTTTCCCCCCGTTCCACCAAGTGTGTCTTTTTTGGGTACTCTACCACTCAAAAAGGCAATTGCTGTTTTGACCCCGTCTTGCGGAAACA
The DNA here is from genome assembly GCA_039583875.1 of Platanthera guangdongensis. Taxonomy (NCBI): domain Eukaryota; kingdom Viridiplantae; phylum Streptophyta; class Magnoliopsida; order Asparagales; family Orchidaceae; genus Platanthera; species Platanthera guangdongensis. Next base: position 64,441,981 of record CM077165.1, read on the forward strand.
ATTTGTCTCCGCAGACGTGACATTCTTCGAGAATGCTTCCTACTTCTTTCCTAACTCCTCTCTTCCTCCTGATATCTCTGCTTCTCCACCGCCTTTCTCTGTTCCTTCCATGCCTCTCGATGTCTCCACCTTTCCCCCCTCTTCTCCCCCGTCTCCTTCCCTGTCCGTCTCACCCCCTACCCCTCCTTCCTCTTCTCCGCGGCCGTCTCTCTCTAGTCCCGGGTGAGCCTTCTCCGCCACGGACGCTCCGGTCGCTGAGGCTCCCGTCGACCTGGATCTTCCCAATTCTCTTCATAAAGGGGTGCGGGCGTGTACTCAACACCCGCTTGCGGCAGTTGTTTCCTATGATCGACTTTCCCCTTCTCGCAGGTGTTTTGCCTTGGCTATCTCCACTGCTTCGACTCCCCTCACCTACCAGGAGGCTCTTGCTATCCCTCATTGGAAGTCTTCCATAGATGAGGAGATGGCTACTCTTACTGAACGGGGTACCTGGATCCTTGTTCCTCCTCCAGTGGGTACTGATGTGGTTGGCTGTCTCTGGGTCTTTGTTGTGAAATTTCACCCTGACGGCACAGTGGATCGCTATAAGGCCCGGCTGGTGGCCAAAGGCTACACTCAGACTTACGACATTGATTACTTTGACACCTTCTCTCCGGTTGCTCGCCTCAGAACCATCCGGGTTCTTCTTTCTGTGGCTGTTAACCGGGATTGGGCTCTTTCCCAGCTTGATGTCAAGAATGAATTTCTCTATGGCGATCTTCAGGAGGACGTCTACATGGAGCAACCTCCTGGGTATGTTGCTCAGGGGGAGACATGCGTATGCCGTTTGAATAAGGCCATTTATGGCCTAAAGCAGAGCCCTCTGGCGTGGTTTGACAAGTTCAGTGGTATTGTGGCTGTCATTGGCTTTACAAGGAGTTCGGCCGATCACTCTTTATTCATTCGCAAAACGGCCTCGGGACTGGTAGTTTTGGCAGTGTATGTGGATGATATTCTTCTTACCGGCGATGACCAAGCTGGGGTGGACTTGACGAAGAAACACCTCCGCTAACACCTAGTCACGATGGATATGGGCTCCCCAAAATACTTTTTGGGAATAGAAATCTCTCGGAAGCGTGACTCGTTGGTTCTCTCCCAACGGAAGTATGCCCTTGATCTTCTAAAAGAGGCAGGATTGACAGGTGCCAAACCAGCCCAGTTTTCCATGGCTATTGGAGAAGACAGAACGTGGACGGATGACTCGCCTCTTCTATCTGATGTCACAAGGTACAGATGGTTGGTGGGCAAACTCATCTATCTCACAGTGACCAGACCCGACATCTCCTATGCTGTAGGCAAGTTCAATCAGTTTATGCAAGCTCCCAGAGTGTGTCATCTTCAGTCTGCCTTGAAGATTTTAGAGTATGTCAAAGCAGCACCGGGCAAAGGGCTAATCTTTCAGAAGAATGGTCATCTAAGGGTTGAAGCCTACTCAGATTCAAGCTATGCGGATGATAAAGGCGATCGTAAGTCCACATCAGGTTTTTGTACGTTTGTTGGAGGAAACCTTGTGAGTTGGAAGAGCAAGAAACAGTCTGTTGTCTCCAGATCCAGTACAGAAGCCGAATACCAGAGTATGACATCAACCACGTGTGAGTTAAAGTGGTTGCGGGCTCTCATGCTTGACCTAGGAGAGGTCTATGACTATCCTCTTCCTATGTTCTGTGACAACAAGGCTGCTATATATATATATTCAAAAATCAGGTCTTCCATGAGAGAACAAAGCATATCGAGGTTGATTGCCAGTTCATTCGGGAGGAGATTTTGAAGAAACAAATTTGTACTTCGTTTATCACCTCTGACAAAGAATTGGCGGATATCTTCAAAAAACTGGTCTCTACTTCCTTCTTCCACATTTGTGCCAAGCTGGGCATGATTGATATCTATGCTCCAGCTTGAGGGGGAGTGTTGAAGTATTAGACCGGGCGGCCTTGCGGTCTTGTCTGGCGGTTTGTAGACCGGGCGGTCTATCGGTCTCATATTGCGGCTTGTTCTTATTCTGCTGGAGTTGCCGAGCGGTTACCCCATCTGTCTAACCGCGCGGCCTGTGCGGTCTCTGTAAATTCTAGCCGCTCAGCCCTGCACATGTTTAGTCCCACATTGTTTGTTTGTACTCTCTCATATCTCCTCCATTCTATAAAAGGGAGGTCATACCTTTGTAAATGATATCTTTTTTGGATAATAAAAATTTCAATTATTCAAATTTCTGTCGATTTGTTTGCTACTTATTCGCTACTTTTACACTAAAGTATAGAGAGAGAGGAGATCCAAGGAAGGAAGAAGAAGCTAGATCCGGCCATTGGAGGAGCTTCGAAGCTCCAAATCACGAGCCGACTCCGGATCCACGGAGGCAAAGAGAGTGCGGTGTTTTTCATCCGCTTACTTTTCCATGGCGCCAAAGAAGAGCGCTAGGGTAACGATTCTCTTCTTGAGCATGTGAAGCTCTCCTTCTTTGCATAGGAAGCCCGCTATCGCGAGTTTGCGGTGAGTTGGAGGCGTTCCTTCGGGTATATATGTAAAGTCCCCGTTGTGTAGAGTCCGTAAGCGAGAACGAACATAGGCATGATTGCAACAGGGAGCCTTGGGGATTAACCCAAACGTGCACCCAGAAAACTGGGCGGATGCGTGATCTTGATAACTTGGTGGCCGGAGAGTCAACTTGAACATAACTGGGTTATGTGAAATGTGACGGAAATGGGACTCGGGAGAAGTTTGACCCGCGCATATGGCTTAAACTGTCATTGCGATGTGAGCACGTGTTAGATGGAACCGTACCCGTTCTATGTCGTTCGGTTAAAGAGACCTAAGAGTACGTGGCACTTGCCGTTCGTATAGATTAGGGTCTTCGGAGGTCTATGGCTTAAATTGTCGTGACCCAGGCCAAGAAGACATAATGCTCATAGGTTTGGCCGTCAAAGTGGCGGTGGTGAGTCTGGAATGTCTATGACTTTAATTGACGTAACATTGGCCGTTTTGCCGAGAATGTGCCCTGAGAGCACTGGGGGTGTGGCCGTATGAGCCTACGCCTGTGATGAAATGAACATTGATATATTGCTCGCTTATGCTAATGAAATGCAGGGAAGGAGCATCGCCGCCCCGATTTGGGGGCGGGATCATTATAATTTGGTCAGCATTGCTGACCGTTGCCTTGTTTTGCCACCGTGCGGTGGTTTTGTTGCTTGCAGGTGCTGCTGGACCAAGCGGTCAATAGCGGGCTAAAGCCCAAATTGCGAAGCCGACCCTCGAAGGCCTAATTGGAGTGTTTACTACTTTTATTCATGTATGACCGGCCTGCGTGTCGTGGTTTGTAAATCATGTAATATGAAGTGAACAATTTTGTAAGGCCTTAAGGCCTGTACTTGTGTATGTGCAACATTCCTGATTGGTATTAGTGGACATTCATGCTTTTGAGCTGGGTTCTTTATTGCATCTTATTAAACTGCTTCCGCTAGAATGCTCTGTGTAGGACATTATGATTGGTTGGATGGTTTCCATTGAGTAACCACCCGGTCTGTCTGTATTATATGACGTCGGGCCCCGGTCGGACCTACTACACTATGCTATGTGACAGATAGGGGGGTGTTACAGCTTGGTATCAAAGCGAGGTTTTGGTATCAAACTACTGGTTTTGGTCGGGTTTAAAATGAATTCGTGGATGAATTCTTTTTAAGGGGTGGTGAGCACATGTGTGTGCGTCATCGTTATAACAGTAAAAGAACCCATGAATGTCCACTTATGAATGAAAATACACGTGTTTGAGGAACCTGCGTGAAAGTGCAACTAGATCTGATATACTCTAGAGGGGGGTGAATAGAGTATATGGTGCTTAAAAACTTTTTGCAAGCTTTTACAACAATTGTTGTAATCTGTGTCAGCAGGGAAGCAATAAAGAATCTAACTACAGCACTAAGCTAAACAAAAACTAAGCACAGAGAGAATCAAGGCCAGAAACAAAAAGTAAACAATCAGAACCAGAAGACACAAGGAAATATAGTGGTTCCCCAAACTTGGGTACATCCACTCTTCTACCACCCTAGGTAGGAATCCACTGCAGGATGAGTTGATCAGGTGTCCTGGGCACCAATGAGCTTTTGATAAGGTGCTCAAAAACCAAAGCAGATTTTTTGATCAGGTGTCTTGCCACCAATGAGCTTTTGACAAGGTGCTCAAAAACCAGATTCAAACTTTTGAAGGGAGTTTGAGAAACCCTTTACAGAGTGGGGGTAAGAGAGTTATGCCAGTCTTCTCTTTCTCAACCAACTGAGAAGACTAAGTGGATTGATGTCAAAGTTCCCCCTGAGTCCTTGAGATCTTCAGGAAGAAGAGCTTTGCTGAGGGTGATAGGCCTTCAAAGATAGAACTCCAGCAATAAATGATTTCAGCAAGCTGAAATGTTGAGTGTCTGGAGTCTTGAAATGATGTTGGCCTTGAACACTTTGAGAGCTGAAGAGATCTGAAGATTTTTGAAAGCTTGATCTCTTTGATGAGTGTTCTTCAGAATTCTTTTTGACAGAAAACTTTTGAGTATCTTTCTGTATTCTGTATTGTGTGTTCTCTTCTTGTTCATCTATATTGATTCAAAAATATTCTGTCTTTTATTCTCTGTTCCAGAATAGAATATCATTCTCTGTCAAGGATAGCCGTTGGTCTGCATTGATTGCATCCTTAATTGTATAATCTCTTCTAGAGGAAAGTCCACAGAATTATTCCTTGAAAAATTCCTTGAAACTTGGTCCAGAATTGAATGTAAACGGCTAGCAAATCTCTGAATTAATTGCAGAATAACTCCTAACTGATTTGAATTTGAATTCTGGAAGTAATCTGAAATCGTCGAACTGAGCTCTGCTATCGTCGAGCTGAGCTCAGCGATCAGGAAATCTTAAGCAACAAAATATCGTCGATCTGAGCTCAAAGATCGTCGAACTGAGCTCAGAGATAAAGATCCAAAGCAGAGTCAAAATCGTCGACCTGAGCTCACCGATCGTCGAATGGAGTTCGACGATATTATGAAGTTGAGCTCAGCGATCGCCGAATGGAGTTCGACGATCTGTCGAAGTTGAGCTAAACGATCGTCGATCGGAGTTCGATGAATCGTCGTGCTGAGCTCGACGATCAGACTTAGTCTCCAGACAGAAAAACTTGGTCTCCAGGGCAGCTTCCAATCCTAGACTTCTAACCCTTAGACTCAATTCTAATTGACCTATTAAGCTATACAGTAGGTCAAATAAAGGTTCCTAGAGACATAGTGATCCTGACCCAAATTAGTAATAGGGTGTTCCAACAATCTCCCCCTATTTGGGTTAGGATGACTATTTACAGACTTTGGAAAAATTCAAATAACAACATACAATCAGAGAAGCATAAAAACAGCAGCTAGACATTGCAGAAACATCACAGAGATATATATATATATGTATATATGTCATCCAGATAGCAGTCAGAATTCACAGAAATTGTCACCTTACACTGTCACTTCTTCTCTTTGCCTTTGAAAAGTTTGATTTCTCTGTTTGGATTTAGAGCTTCCTTGTTGGACCTGGTGTTATCTGCTGCACCCAAATAAGTTTGCTTTGAAGATCTGGGGACCAGAGCAGCAGGATGCAACTCCATATATCTCTCAGCATCAAAGAATTTGCTGGAAGCATATTTGTCTAGTTCCTTTTGTCTTTGCTCTGACATTGTAGAAATATTTGAAGTGTCTAAACCTTGCTCTCTGGCCTTCTTGATCTGATCTAGTGCAGCCAACTCCTTCATCCTAGCAGTCCAAGCAGATGGATTCTTTTCAGGGTCCTCAAATGGTACAGGTGGCTCAAACTTGTTGGAAGAATTGTCTTGAGGAGGCCTGGCAGACACTGTCTCTTTGAGCTTGTAGGGGAAGGGAGCAGAAGTAGTATCAGAAGAACCATGTCCTCCCCTGGAGTATGGGTGCTGCCTGGAATACCCTTTGGAATAAACTTGAAAATCTCTTTGATTACCCCTGTATCCTCCTCTCCTAGAATAAGAACCCCTAGACTGGCTTTCCCTTTGGTAGGATCTGGCATGGGGTTGATAGGGAGCATGGCTTTTAGCTGGGGCTTGACTTGCAGAGCTGCCACCTGCAACTGCATCAGGAGGAAGTGGTGGAGGAGGATGAGGGTGCTGGAACTGGGAGGAGCCCTTTTCATACTTTCTCTTCTTCTTCATGGCCTTGAGCTGATTTTTAGAAAATTGCATCCAATGTTCTGTGATGGGGCAGTTATGCAGAATGTAATAAGGAATATCATTATCATCCTTGACTTTTGCAGGAGGGACCCTTTTCATAGCCTTGCTCCTAGCTTTCCTTTTCCTTGCAATAGTGGCAGAAGAGTCATCAGAGTCTGTCTTGAACTCATCAGATTCAGAACTCTGGGCATCATATAGAGCATCAATCCTCTTCATCAAATCTTTCTTCAGTTGAATAACAGTAGATGAGGCAGAAGCAGAAGTAGCAGCAGCAGGGACAGCAGCAGATGGAGCAACAGATGAAGAGGGTGCAACAGGAGCAAATACAGCAGATGCAACAGATACTGGAGTAGTGACAGCAGAAGTAACAACAGTAACATCATCAGAATCTGCAGCAGGCTCAAAAACAGTGGCCTCTGTCATCAGAAGATCCTTGGAAATTGGCTCATCAGAAGCAATTAGGATTTCAGCAGCAGTGTGAGCAATCTCAGCAGTATCAACAATTTTAGAAGCAAAGTTAGTGTTTTCTTTAACAGCAGCAGCAGCAGCAACATCTTCAGAAGCAGCAATCACTGAATGTACAAATGCAGAGATAATGCTAGGGTCACAACAAGAGACAGGCACCAGTTCCTTGGACAAATCTTCTGGGGGCTGGACAGCATTAACCTCTGGGAGATAGCTGAAGAAGGCAGGATGAAAGGCAGAAAGCAAAGACCTTAGGTCTATTGCAAGAACTGCAGTAGGAGCCTGATATTCTAGAGGCACAGCAACAGTAGCAGAAGGGGCAGCAGACACAGAAACAGCAGCAGCAACAGCATAAAGGCTTGCTTCATAGGGCATCTCCCCCTGCCTAGATGCAGAGACATCTGTATCAAGGCAAACTGCTGGTGGTGCTGCCTGAGGAAGGAGGGAGGAAATCCTGGCAGAGAGGGCTGCCACTGACAAGTGTAGAGGAGCCAATGAGGTCTCCAAGAGTAGAGAGAGCCTGGGGGCAATTAGCTCATACAACTTGTCAGCTAGGGCTGAGAGGTCTACTGGCTCAATAATAGGAGTAGAGGTAGATGGAATGGGGATAGCTGAGGATGCTGAAAGTGGAGGGCTGGAGAGTGGAATGGATGGCTCAGGTGTTGGGATAGTGGAAATGGAGGACAAGGGGATGGATATGGATGGGGTGAAAGTGGTTTGGTCAATGATATGGTGGAGGAGATCTTGGAATGAAGTTGAGGAGGAGGGTAATTCTGGAGGAGAGGATGGGGAATCATCCATATAGGAGTCATCCAGGAGGGTGAAGGATGGAATGGATGGAGAAGAGGTGACATCTGGTGGAGGGTATGAGAACAGAGGGTGGAAGTGGTCTACTGGTGGAGGCAGAATGGGTTCTGGAGATGGAATTGTTGTTGGAGATGGGCTAGAGATGGTAATGGTGGATGGAGCTGGAATGGTGGATGTTAGAGGAAGGGTTGGAAGTGGAGGAGGAGAAGAGGTAGCAACAGCAACAGCCAGGTCATCTGCAGGAGCAGAGACCTGTGGAGGAGTGACTCTATGAGTCCTGGTGCCTGAAGGAGCACTTGAGGAGGGCCTACCGGGCTTGCTGATTTGCCTGTCCCACTTGCCAAAGAGGGCACAGGTGAGTCTCTTGGAGGCATTTATGTGCACTCTAGAGGAGACCAGCAAGGCAGGGCACCTGTTTTGCAGGAAGACTCCAAGAATCCTTCCAAAGTTAACAAAGCTTTTGTTGATTTTCTTCTTGATTAGGTCAAAGAAGACCTCTCCCCAGTTCAAACTTCTCTTATCCACCAGAGCTCCCATGAGGCAGAGCTGGTATCTGGATATGGTATCATGTGCAGAGTGCTTTGCCAGCAGCACTTTCCCTACCACATCTGCTAGGAACCTGTATTCAACAGACAGGTTCCTCTTGAATAACTAGCTAGGGTTTCCCTCTGGATGACCCATCCTGACAAGCATGTCAGAAAACTCCTCTCCAGATAACTCAGCAGTATCATCTCCATTCCTTAGTCCAAAAACCTCTGTTAAAATGGTGGGGGTCAGAGGTACCTGAGTTCCAGCAATGGACCCAACTATTGTGGAGTTGTCTTGATTATGAGCAGTATAGACCCACTCCTTTATCTCATCTGAAGCAAGCTTGATTCTAGTGGTCATGAGGGCAGACAGATTCTGATCCTTGAATAAATCCAGTATATCTTGGAAGATTTGATCAGTGGTGTTGAAAGATTCCATATCAATGTCGAATCCAGCATCGAACTTCATTGCGGCTAGAACTGCAACGGACACAGCCATTGTACCTGCAAAAATTCAACAAACAAAACGACCAAGCGTAGAACTGTTTGGAGGGAAAGAAAATCCTTGCAGAGAAATCGAAAGCGCAAGAGAGAACGACGGCGAAAAATGAGTTTTATATTAGGGTTCGACGCAGAATTGGAAAGATCGTTGGACTCAGTTCGACGATCGAGGCTTCTAAAGGAATCTGAAGAGACTCCAACATCGTCGATCTCCGTTCGACGATCTTGGAAAGCGTCGAGCTCCGTTCGACGATCGTTCAGTGAACATAATCGTCGAGCGCCGATCGACGATCGTTGACCGGAAGAGATTGTTCATACTATCTGAGAGGCGCTGAACTCAGTTCGACGATTTTGGAAATCGTCGATCTCCGTTCGACTATCTTTGGGGAAATCGTCGAGCGCAGTTCAGAGATCAGAAAAACTCTAGACACTAAGAAAAATCAGAATTTTTTTTTGCCTAGTCTTGGTCAATTTGTAGCTTTCAAAATCTTGGAGATTATTTAAGGCTTCCTCCATCTAACATTCCTAACTGATTTAGGAAGAAGGTGTGTTTCTTTTCATCCAAAGACTTGGTGAAAATATCTCCCCTTTGTAAATCAGTTGGGATATATTGTAGTTCAACTTTTTGTTTTTCAACATTATCCCTTAAGAAATGATGCCTAATCTCTATGTGTTTTGTCCTACTATGGAGGACTGGATTTTGAGCTATGGAAATAGCACTTGTGTTATCACAAAAGATTTTAGACTTCTCTAAGTTGTATCCATAGTCTAGGAGTTGGTTTTGGATCCACAAAATTTGTGAACAACAACTGCCTGCAGCCATATATTCAGCTTCAGCAGTTGAGGTTGACACAGATGTTTGTTTCTTACAAAACCAAGAGACAAGTCTATCACCAAGGAACTGACAAGTTCCACTGGTGCTTTTCCTGTCAATTCTGCATCCAGCATAATCAGCATCAGAGAATCCAGTTAACTCAAATGCTGAATCTTTTGGATACCAGAGGCCTAGATTTGGACAACTTTTAACATACCTGAGAATCCTCTTTACTAATGTTAGGTGTGACTCTCTAGGGCTTACTTGGAACCTAGCACATATACATGTAGCAAACATTATATCTGGTCTACTAGCTGTAAGATACAGTAAAGAGCCAATCATTGCTCTATATGTTGTCTGATCAACAGGTTTCCCATATTCATCAGCATTCAATACAGCATTGGTAGGCATGGGTGTTTTCATACAAGATGCCTCAGACATACCAAATTTCTTAACCAGTTCATTTGCATATTTGGTTTGAGAAATAAAGATGCCTTCAGCATGTTGCTTGACTTGCAATCCTAGAAAGAAGGATAGCTCACCCATGCTACTCATCTCAAATTTAGAATGCATCAGGTTAGAAAACCTTCTGCATAATTTTGAGTCAGTAGAACCAAAAATGATATCGTCTACATAAATTTGTACTAGTAGGGTATGGGACTTATGGGTTCTAATAAAAAGAGTTTGGTCTACTCTACCCCTTATAAAACCATTTTCCAAGAGAAAGCATGCTAGGGTCTCATACCATGCTCTAGGAGCTTGCTTGAGACCATATAATGCTTTGTTCAGTCTAAAAACATAATCAGGAAGAGTTAGAGAGATAAAACCTGGAGGTTGTCTGACATATACTTCCTCTTTGATGTCTCCATTTAAGAAAGCACTTTTGACATCCATCTGATAAACCTTGAAGCCTTTGTGAGCTGCATAAGCTAGAAATATCCTGATGTCTTCCAATCTTGCAACAGGTGCAAAAGTCTAGTCGTAGTCAATTCCTTCTTCTTGAGAATATCCCTGAGCAACTAGCCTTGCCTTGTTCCTTATAATTACTCCTTGATCATCCAGTTTGTTTCTGAATACCCATTTTGTTCCAACAATGGAATGATCCTTAGGCTTTGGCACTAGTTCCCATACTTTGTTTCTCTCAAATTGATGCAATTCCTCTTGCATTGCAATGATCCAATGTGGATCTTGCTCTGCATCTTGAATGGACTGAGGTTCAATTTGAGATAGGAAGCAGGTGTGCAACAGGTTTTGGTTGACCTGATTTCTGGTTTGCACACCAGCTGAGATTTCTCCAATTATTTGGGAAATTGGATGGTCTCTTGATGTTACTAAATCAACAGGGGGTGTTGATTGTTCACCAACCTGTGTTGTTGTTTCCTCTTGTGGTACAACAACTGGCTCTTCAGATTGTGCTTCAATATGTGAAGCATTCCCTTCATCTTCACTGCTTTCTTCTTCTTGAGCAACCTGTAACTTGTTCATATCTTCAACTAGAGAGAGTTCCTGCAAAGGTTCTATGGTAGAAGAAATCTTCTCCTTGAAAGACATGTTAGTTTCATCAAAAGAAACATGAACAGATTCCTCAATTTTCAAAGATGACTTATTATAGACCCTATAGGCCTTGCTGATCATGGAGTATCCCAGAAACACTCCTTCATCAGCTTTGGCTTGAAATTTTGCTAGATATTTCTTGTCATTATTGTGAATGTAGCAAATACAACCAAAAATTCTGAAATAGTCAACTTTAGGTTTCTTCCCTTTGAGTAATTCATAGGGAGTCTTTCCCTTTAGTTTATGTATCAGACTTCTGTTCAGCACATAGTTGGAGGTGTTCACTGCCTCTGCCCAAAAGGATAGAGGTAGATGAGCATCTGACAACAATGTAGTGGCAGATTCAATAAGGGTTCTATTTTTCCTTTCAGCTACCCCATTTTGTTGAGGAGTTCTAGGAGATGAGAAAGTATGTCTGATCCCTTCACTCTGACAGAACTCTTGCATAAGAAGAGAATCAAACTCTGTCCCATGATCACTTCTGATCAGGGCAATGTGAGTATTGAACTCAATCTGTATACATTTGAGAAACTCTGTCAGACACTTAAAGTTATCAGACTTCTTCCTTAGAAAGAACACCCAAGTGAATCTAGAGAAGTCATCTACAACTACTAAAGTGTAGGATTTCCCTCCTAGGCTTTGTACTGTGATGGGTCCAAATAGATCCATGTGTAACAGATACAATATCCTAGGTGAATCACTCTTATTAAGTGACTTAAAACTGTTTTTAGTTTGCTTGCCTAATTGACAAGCCCTGCAGAGTCCTTCCTTCTTGAAGGGGCCAGAAGGTAGTCCTCTAACAAGGTTGTCCTTGGAGAGCCTAGCAATAGTTCTAAGGTTTAGGTGTCCTAGTCTTTTAAGCCATAAAACATTTGGTCTACAGACAGAGTTAAACAGGCAAATATCTACTTTAGTTGAAAGAAAATCTACTAGATAGATGTTACCTTTCCTTTTACCTGTCAACACAGTTGTGTTTTCCTCTGACTTGATTCTGCATAAGGTTTTGCTGAAGGTCACCTGGTAGCCTTCATCACATAGCTGACTGATGCTTATTAGGTTGTGCTTCAGTCCTTCCACATATGCTACCTTCTTGAAGGTTACTGAACCAATCTGGACTGCACCATATCCTTTAGTCTGTCCAAAGTTGGAGTCACCAAAGTCAACTTTGGGTCCAAGCTTGGGTCTGAAGGATGTGAGGTTGTCCTTGTTCCCTGTCATGTGCTTAGAGCACCCACTATCCAAATACCATTGCTGGTTAGATGTTGGATAGGTCTTTACCTGCACATAAAATAATTCACTTGTTTTTGACCCAGTTTACCTTGGGCCTAGGTTGATAACCTCTAAATTCTGAAATGAAAGACATCCCAGGTTGACTCTTATATCCTTCAGGATGATATCTCCTTGGAGGTATAATCCATTCAGTATAAGGGTTAAAGGTTTGGGATGAAGAACCCATAGGATTCAATTTTGATTTGCCTTTGAAGAAGTTTCCAGAGCTCTGACCTCTGTTCGACGATCTTGGAGCTGCGTTCGATGATCTTGGGTCAGATCGTCGAGCTCCGTTCGACGGTCGACTATGGCTGAGGTCAGGTATATGAGATCGTCGACCTGCGTTCGACGACTTTGGTTGAGATCGTCGATCAGCGTTCGACGATTTTTCCTGAGATTGTCGAGCTGCGTTCGGCGATCGTCGATCTACATTCGGCGATCGTCGATCTACGTTCGACGATTTCTACTGGGACTTAGTTTTTTGAGGCAGATCAGAATTTTTCCTAGCAACCTCTACAACTCCCTTTCCCTTGTCAGAAATAAACTTGATGGGTGTTGTTAGGACTATAGGTTGGCTGGATGAAGCACCCAAGCCCAGTGTACTGTTGATTCTAGAGTTCACTGTGCTTGTGATGTCCATCAGCTTGATGCTTCTCCCATTAAGGGATTCTTCAAGCTTCTTGGCCTCAGAGAGCTCACTTTTCAGTGTAGCTATCTATTCCCTACAGTTCTCCAACTCTTGAGAGAGTTTGAGGTTTTCTGACTTTAAACCATTGTGTTTAGATAATTGATTTCTGAGAGAGATGATCTCTTTCTCAGACTTTAGCAGGTCTAAACACAGTGCTTTAAATTCAGATTTAAAATCTTCTGAAGTAAAATCAAAAGAGCTAATTACCTGATCTTCTTCAGGTTGAGTCTCTGAGTCTGACTCTGACTCCTCTTCCTCTGAGTTGTGCTATGAGGCATTGATTGCCATCATGCAGAACTCCTTTTCGTCTGCATCATCCTCATCATCACTTGAGCTGGATGAGGCTTCTGACTCCTCTTCTGTCTCACTCCAGGATTCAGCAACAAAGCCTTTTCTTGTATGCTTATTTTTGCTTGAAGAAGGTTTGCCATTTCTTTTGGGGTCTTTCTCCTTTCTTCTTTCTTTTCTGTCCCTTCTGTCCTTGGTCTTGTTCTCTGGACAGTCAGGAACTATGTGCCCTAGTTTCCTGCAACCAAAGCAAATAATGTCTTTGTTATTACCAATGGACTTGTCATACGTTGGCTTATCCTGCTCCTTGTATGATCTTCTTCTGAAGTCCTTTCTGGCCATTTTGTAGAATCTTTTGGCCAACAAGCTGAGTAGTTCATCATTGCCTGTGCTCTTATCTTCAGGCAGATCCTCAGTTGCCTTAAAGGCTATGGTCTTCTCTTTCCTTGTGGCTGGTGAAGCAGCCTTCTGTTCTTCCTCTCTATTCTTGATAAGTAGCTCATAAGATTTGAGCTTACCCAACAAGGCTTCAGTGGTGATTTCATTCAGACTTCTGGCATCCTTAATTGGCCAGATTCTTGAATCCCAAGTGCTGGGGAAGCACATTAGGATCTTGTCATTAAGTTCTGTCAGAGAAATCTCTTTGTCCAATGTCCTTAGTTCACTGACAATTAGACTCAATCTGTTGTACAAGTCTCCCACTGACTCAGTCTCTCCCTTCTTGAAGTTCTCATATTGGGAGATGAGATGGGATCTTCTGTCCTTTCTCTCATCAGCTGAGCCTGAGACTATTTCTGAGAGCTTGTCCCAAATTTCCTTGGCTGAATTACATTCAGCTACCTTTTGGAATATGTCATCTGACATTGTCTGGGCTAGGATGTTCATATCCTTGGCATCAGCTACTTTCCATTTTTTGATGTCAGCATCTGTTCCTGATGGAGGTGGAACAGCATTTGTACTGGTGCTCTCTGGGGGTCTTGGACACACTGTCAAAACAGAATTAAATATATCTTCGTCAATAGAATTCATGTAAAGTCTAATACTTGCTTTCCAAAGTGCAAACTTTGACAGATTGCACACTGGAGGTCTGGTGCTAGCATAATCTTTGTTTTGGGCCATGATTTGTGCAAACAGAATCTAATAATAAAAAAATACAAAAAAAAGATCTAGTTTGGGACCTTGGGGTTCAGGTGTTAGCCTGTACAACCAATCAGATATGGTATGTTTAACCAACCTGCCTCTGATACCAATTGAAAGTGCAACTAGATCTGATATACTCTAGAGGGGGGTGAATAGAGTATATGGTGCTTAAAAACTTTTTGCAAGCTTTTACAACAATTATTGTAATCTGTGTCAGCAGGGAAGCAATAAAGAATCTAACTACAACACTAAGCTAAACAAAAACTAAGCACAGAGAGAATCAAGGCCAGAAACAAAAAGTAAACAAGCAGAACCAGAAGACACAAGGAAATATATTGGTTCCCCAAACTTGGGTACATCCACTCTTCTACCACCCTAGGTAGGAATCCACTGCAGGATGAGTTGATCAGGTGTCCTGGGCACCAATGAGCTTTTGATAAGGTGCTCAAAAACCAAAGCAGATTTTTTGATCAGGTGTCTTGCCACCAATGAGCTTTTGACAAGGTGCTCAAAAACCAGATTCAAACTTTTGAAGGGAGTTTGAGAAACCCTTTACAGAGTGGGGGTGAGAGAGTTATGCCAGTCTTCTCTTTCTCAACCAACTGAGAAGACTAAGTGGATTGATGTCAAAGCTCCCCATGAGTCCTTGAGATCTTCAGGAAGAAGAGCTTTGCTGAGGGTGATAGGCCTTCAAAGATAGAACTCCAGCAATAAATGATTTCAGCAAGCTGAAATGTTGAGTGTCTGGAGTCTTGAAATGATGTTGGCCTTGAACACTTTGAGAGCTGAAGAGATCTGAAGATTTTTGAAAGCTTGATCTCTTTGATGAGTGTTCTTCAGAATTCTTTTTGACAAAAAACTTTTGAGTATCTTTCTGTATTCTGTATTGTGTGTTCTCTTCTTGTTCATCTATATTGATTCAAAAATATTCTGTCTTTTATTCTCTGTTTCAGAATAGAATATCATTCTCTGTCAAGGATAGCCGTTGGTCTGCATTGATTGCATCCTTAATTGCATAATCTCTTCTAGAGGAAAGTCCACAGAATTATTCCTTGAAAAATTCCTTGAAACTTGGTCCAGAATTGAATGTAAACGGCTAGCAAATCTCTGAATTAATTGCAGAATAACTCCTAACTGATTTGAATTTGAATTTTGGAAGTAATCTGAAATCGTCGAACTGAGCTCTGCTATCGTCGAGCTGAGCTCAGCGATCAGGAAATCTTAAGCAGCAAAATATCGTCGATCTGAGCTCAAAGATCGTCGAACTGAGCTCAGAGATAAAGATCCAAAGCAGAGTCAAAATCGTCGACCTGAGCTCACCGATCGTCGAATGGAGTTCGACGATATTATGAAGTTGAGCTCAGCGATTGCCGAATAGAGTTCGACGATCTGTCGAAGTTGAGCTAGACGATCGTCGATCGGAGTTCGACGAATCGTCGTGCTGAGCTCGACGATCAGACTTAGTCTCCAGACAGAAAAACTTGTTCTCCAGGGCATCTTCCAATCCTAGACTTCTAACCCTTAGACTCAATTCTAATTGACCTATTAAGCTATACAGAAGGTCAAATAAAGGTTCCTAGAGACATAGTGATCCTGACCCAAATTAGTAATAGGGTGTTCCAACACTGCGTGTTCCTATAATTGCTGTTTGCAATTTTATTTGCTCACTTAACGGTGTTTTGTACCACTATAGGTGACCAGAAGTGGTGCTAGGCCGTCGGAACGTCGAGTTTCTGAGGCTAGCAGTGCACCTAATGAAGCTCCTGCAACACCTCTATCGTCTGAGACCATACGATTGGTGGCCGAAGCAGTGTTGGCCATGATTAATGCGCATCCTGCAAGGCAAACGCAGCAGCCTGCTCCTGCGATGGAGCAGGAACCTCTTCCAGAGGTTCAGCCGAGGAGAGTGGAACAGGTGGTAGTGGAGCCGGTGGTGCCAAGGATGGCAGTCGAGAGATAGCTCAAGCATGTCATGAGCTTTAGCCCTCCAGTATTCTCGGGGTTGGGAACCCCATCTCAAGCTGAAGACTGGCTCTCTAGGGTGAAGAGAGTCATGACAGTAACGGAGACGGAGGAGTGGCAAATGACCACCATCGCTGCGTTCCTTCTGGACGGTGAAGCGAGAATGTGGTGGGAAGGATTGGAGCTGCACTTATTGTGAGGTAGGCAACTTGTTGATGTCTCGATGGAGGAGTTCTCGAGATTGTTCTTGGCTAGATACCTCCCTTCGGTGCAGAAGATAGCATTGGAGAACGAGTTTCTGAAGTTGGTTTAGGGTGAGAGGAGCGTGGATGAATATCTCCACGATTTTACTCGATTGAGTCGATATGCTAGCTCCACCATCGCAGATGAGGAGCGCAAGACGAATCGATTCTACGAAGGCTTGAGAGATGAGTTGAGGTTACCACTCTCGGGTCCGATGACGCAAGGTTTCTTGACCTTGGTCAACACGGCCCGGTCCTTGGAGAAGGACATGAAGAATGTACAAGCAAAGAAAAGCTTGGGTGATAAGAAATTTGAATTCAAAGTACCGACTTCTTCAAAGTCCGGCTGAGGTTACCACTCTCGGGGCCGATGACGCAGGGTTTCTTGACCTTGGTCAACACGGCCCGGTCCTTGGAGAAGGACATAAAGAATGTACAAGCAAAAAAACGCTTGGGTGATAAGAAATTTGAATTCAAAGTGCCGACTACTTCAAAGTCCGGCTATCGGAGGTCCTTCAAGAAGCATAGGACTTTGGGTCCAGCCCCTTCTGGTGCTTTTGGGGCGACTACGGGTCGAACCCCGGGTGTATGTTTTACTTGTGGAAAGACGGGGCACTTTGCCCGCAATTGTTGGAGCGGATGCCCCAAGTACGAGAGAAGGCCGGGAGCAACTTATGAAGAGAAGGGCAAGGCGGTGGAGTCAACCGCGTCCCACTATGCTCCGGCCCAACCAAGGGTGTATAATCTTGGCCAACAGGAGGCCATCAAACAGGCGGATGCGGTGACAGGTACGGTTTAATTTATAGCAAGTCAATTTCTTTAAATACTTGTTAGGCACATGTTACCTTACCACTTCTTGTTTAGGATTTGTTTTGATTTGTGAAAATCCGGCAAGAGCACTCTTCGATACGGGAGCTTCACACTCCTTCTTGTCCGAAGGATTTATATCACGCATCAGAGTCCCTTCTTCGATGGCGAAGGATAAGTTGGATGTGTTGTTGCCCAATGCGTGTTCAATGCGTGCGGATAGGATCTGCGATGTTAATATTCGTATTGGGAATCAGGAGTTCGATCTGCAAGCGTCGTTACTTCCATTGGTGGAGTTCGACGTTATATTTGACATGGACTGGCTCTCGGAGCAGCACACCTATATTGATTGCGGTCTCAATGAAGTGAAGTTGGGAGCAAGTCGTGAGACGACTTTTACGGGCTTAAAGGGGTCGAGCAAGACGTTGATGTCAGCTCTTCAGGTGGTGAAGGCAGTTCGTGCCAGTGCAGAACTGTTCTTTACACTAGTGGAGGTTGCAAAGCCGAAGCCCGCATTGGATAGTATTTCAGTGGTATCGGAATACCCTAATGTTTTCCCTACAGATCTTCCTAGAGCCCCGCCTCATCGGGAGATAGATTTCACAATTGAGCTAGTGCCAGGTGCAAAGCCTGTGTCACAATCTCCTTATCAGCTAGTGCCTAAGGAAATGGCGGAGCTGAAGGTTCAACTGCAAGAGTTGTTGGAGCAAGGGTATGTGCGCCCAAGTTTTTCGCCTTGAAGCACGCTGGTCCTCTTTGTTAAGAAGAAGGACGGAAGCTTGAGGTTATGTATTGATTATCGGGAGCTCAACAAGTTGACGAAAAAGAACAAGCACCCGATCCCCCGGATCGATGACCTTTTTGATCAGTTGGTCGGGTCGACGGTGTACTCGAAGTTGGATCTCAAGTCTGGGTACTATCAGCTGCGAATAAGGGAGAGTGATATCCTGAAGACAGCGTTTAGTACGAGATACGGGCATTATGAGTTTACGGTCATGCCGTTTGGGATGACTAATGCGCCGTCAGTGTTCATGGATTTGATGAACAGGACTTTCAGGGAGTACTTGGAACATTTTGTGATCGTCGTTATCGAAGATATTTTGGTGTACTCGCAAAGTGAGGAAGATCACTTCAAGCATCTTCATTTAGTTTTGGAGACGCTAAGGAGGAATCAACTGTATGCCAAGTTCTTGTAGTGCGAGTTTTGGTTATCCTCAGTGGCGTTCCTCGGTCATATAGTGATTGGAGAGGGTATTACTGTGGATCCGACGAAGATTGTTGCGATACGGGAGTGGCCTGAGCTTGCTACGGTAGCGAAAGTTCGGAGCTTTCTGGTGCTTGCCGGAAATTATAGGCGCATTGTAGATAACTTCTCGCGGATAGCGTTACCTCTCACTACTTTGACGAGGAAGGAGTAGAAGTTCGTTTGGACGCCGGAGTGCGTGCGAGCTTTTGAGGAGTTGAAATGTCGGTTGACCACGGCGCCGGTGCTGAGTTCGCCCTGTGGGACCGAAGGCTATGAGATTTATAGCGATGCTTCGGGCAGCGGTTTAGGTTGCGTGTTACTGCAACACGGAAGTGTGATAGCTTATGGCTCGAGACAGCTAAAAGTGCACGAAAGGAATTATCCGGTCCATGACTTGGAGTTAGCGGCCGTGATTTTTGCCTTAAAGCTGTGGAGACACTATTTGTACGGTGTGAAGATTGATATCTACACCGATCATAAGAGGCTGAAGTATCTGATTGATCAGAAGGATCTGAATATGCGGCAGCGTAGGTGGATGGAGTTCCTGGGGGACTATACATTCAAGATCCACTACGTGCTGGGTAAAGGTAATGCGGTTGCGGACGCGTTGAGTCGCCGAGCCCCAGCTCAAGCCAATTGGCTATCGATGCATGATGATCGGTTGGTGCGGGAGTTGGAGGCGTTGGAGATTGTTTGTGTGGATAGGCAATCAAGTGCTGAAGCAGTTCTGAATTGGACTGAAGTCCAATATGACATGGCTGATCGGATTCGGCAGGCTTTGGATTTGGATGACCACTTGAAGCAGTTCAAGGAAGAGGCTCTGGATGGGTCAAATTCCCAATTCGTCGTGGAGGACGGATTAGTTTGGAAAGACGGTCGTCTGTGTGTCCCAAGTGTGGGCAATCTGCAGGTGGAATTGTTGTACGAGGCATACAATACTAAGTACTCGATTCACCCGGGGAGCACAAAGATGTACCGCGATGTAAAGAAACTGTTTTGGTGGCCGGGATTGAAGAAAGATGTGGCGCTCAACGTGGCGAAGTGCCAAACTTGCGCCTTGGTGAAGGCGGAATGCCAAAAGCCGGGAGGATTTCTTAAGTCCTTGCCTATTCTGGAGTGGAAATTCGACGACATCTCTATGGACTTTGTGCACGGTTTGCCAAGGTAGCAAAAGGGGAACGACGCCATTTGGGTGGTCGTGGATCGGTTGACAAAGGTGTTGCATTTCATTCCGCATAGGAAGGATGATCCGATGGAGAAGTTGGAAAAACTGTATGTGGATAACATTGTACGACTTCACGGTGTGCCCCGCATCATCGTGAGTGACCGAGATGGGCGATTCACGTCCAATGATTGTGATGGCGACGGCCACCACGACGGCCAACTGGGTGAAGATGACGACATCCATGGCGGTGTTGCCGTGGCAGAAGATGACGATGATGCTCCTCCAACAAAAGACTTGCGGCGCCCTATCGGGCACAGCTACAATCTTCGCCCACGCAACAAAAATTAAGAGTTAAATTTATTTTACTAGTGGTCTGCATTTATCTTTTATATGTGATATTTGAAACTATGTTGTTTTCTATCATTTCATTTCGGAACAATATTTTATTTTGGGCTGCTAATAGCCACATGATTGTAAGCCTTATATAAGGCCAAGTTTTCATTTGTTATGAGATTATTATTGAGATCAAAGAAAATTGCTTGTCTAACCCTAATCCTCTTTCCCTCCTCCTCTTGGCTGCCGCCCCCCTCAAGGCTCCATATCAAGGAGTTCGGCCGCCCCCTCTCCCTCCTTGCTTGGCCACCCCTTCTACTCCTCGCTCCCACTAGCAACCCCTTGTTCTCCCACCTCTCTACCTTTCTCCACCGAAATCATATTTTCCCTTTGTCATTTTCGGCTACCTTGGAGGAAAAAGGATTAAGTGCAAGGAAGAACCAAGGTTTTGGAGTAATCATCCACGACGTGAAAGCGAAGGAGTAGAGCAAGATTTTCATCCGTGGTGCGTTTCCCGTGGGTCCAAAGGAAGAGCGGTCATCTTGGTGGATCCAAACATCTCAGATCTACACTTCCGAGCGGGGTAACGAAAATTCCTACACAAGATAATTTCCCTCTTGATTAGTTCTTTTGGTGGACAACTTTTGCGTGATCTTCTCGAATCGTTAATTTTCGCGGTGTTTCTAATAGTAGATCTGGATTTTCAGTTGGTTTTTCCGAAAGATCTAACGAGAGGATTGGCGCTCCTCGCTTTTGTTTTGTTGGGATAGATCCTACCACTTTTTGAATCGTGTTTTATTTTTGGGTGGATCTATTTTGGTACAACTCCAAGCTCGACCGGAATCACTATTATTCCATTTATCCGGAAAGGATTTTGGCCTATAGCCATTCTCCGTTCCACTTGCGGATCGGCTACCTGTATGTTAGCGCGAACGATAAATAAAATTCATTGTGGTCGCTGCGTTCCGTTTGTGTGCGGGTTAGGGAGCGTTAACGTTGTAAAGGTCGTAGTCACGCCCTTCGTGTAGGATCCCTAAGGCATAGCCTACATCAGATTGGAGGCTTGTGCAGCAAATGTTGGGAACAAAGATAAAATTCAGCACAGCCTTCTATCCGCAAACGGATGGGCAGACCGAGAGGGTCAATAGAACTATTGAAGACATGCTTCGCATGTGTGTCTTGGATTTTGGAAAGTAATGGGAAGACCATCTTTATTTGGTGGAGTTCGCATACAACAATAGCTACCAAGCGAGTATTCAAATGGCGCCCTTCGAGGCCATATACGGTAGAAAATGTCGCACGCCGTTGTTTTGGCTAGAAACGGGTGAGTCAAAGTTGTATAAGCGATTAGAAGTGGAGGATGCTACTTCTTTGGTGAGAACCATTCGGGAGAGGTTGCTTATCGCTCAGGACCGGCAAGCGAATTACTATAATGCAAAGCACAGGAACGTGGAGTTCGCTGTGGGCGACTATGTGTACTTAAAGATCAAGCCGTTCAATGGTGTCTCGCGGGTGCGGCGATTGAAAAAGCTAAGCCCGAGGTACCTTGGGCCGTTTGAGGTTCTGGAGCGGGTTTGTGAAGCAGCCTATCGATTGAAGCTTTCCGTGGAGCTTGTTCGATTACATGATGTATTCCATATTTCAGTGCTTCGGAAGGCGGTGCAAGAGCCTTCGCAAGTGATCGCGGTTGATCAAGTGCCGGTGGATAGTGGGTTGACGATAAAGGTCAAGCCCGTGTGGATTGAGGACTCGGAGGTCAAGCGGCTACGCAATAAAGAGATCAGGATGGTCAAGGTCCGTTGGGATAATTGCTGTCGTGAGGAGCTCTCTTGGGAACGAGAGCAGACTATGCTTGACGAGAATCCGGAGTTGCTTCGCTCAGGTACAATTTAATTTTGTACATGTCTTTCCTTTATATAATTTCGTGGCCGAAATTCTTTTAAGAGGGGGAGAGTTGTAACGCCCCGAAACTCTAAAGAGCGGCGGGGGACGTTTTGCGCCAGTTTTGGGTTCTGGCAGGAGGCACACGGAATGGGACACGGGCGTGTCCCATGGCGTATCAGGCTTGTGTAGACGATTTGGTCGAAAGGTCGACAAATTTTGCTCGACGTTGTGTCGAGACAGGGCAAATGGCCTGAGACATGGGCGTGTCTCAGGGCGTGTCGAGCCCGTATCGACACTCAGCACGCGAAGTCGACATTTTGCGCTCGCCGAAGTGTCGAGACATGGCACACGGCCTGAAACACGGGAGTGTCTCAGGGCGTGTCGAGCCCGTGTCGACACTCGTCCCGGGGAGTTGGCGAATTTTGCTCAACGAAGTGTCGAGACAAGGAACACGGCCTAGGACACGGGCGTGTCCAAGGCCGTGTCGTGAGGTCGACGAACTTCGCTCGACAAAGTGTCGAGACCGTGAACATGGCCTGGAGCCCAGGCGTGTTCGAGTGGACACGGGTTAGGACACGGGCGTGTCCTAGAACCCGTGTAGTTCTCGGGTTGTTTTCATGATAAATCGATGGGGTACACGACCGACCACACGGCCGTGTTAGGTGGAACACGTGCATGCCAGGTCGAACACGGGCGTGTTCGATGCCCGTGTGTTGTTCCAGGCCCGTCGATTTTGATGGCGAATGAGGCACACGGCCCTGGACACGGGCGTGTGCCAGGCCGTGTTCGGTCCAGAATGTACATTTCAGGCCCGAATCAAAGCCGTTCGTTTCTATAATTGGTGATCCAATGGCTGGGGGTTGCCCTGATGGGATATACGCAGGATTGGACCTTTGAAACCCTCACTTTTACTTGAGTGGTTATCTTTCTAAAGTATAGAGAGAGAGGAGAGCCAAGAAAGGAAGAAGAAGCTAGATCCGGCCATTGGAGGAGCTTCGAAGCTCCAAATCCCGAGCTGACTCCGGATCCACGGAGGCAAAGAGAGTGCGGTGCTTTTCATACGCTTACTTTTCCATGGCGCCAAAGAAGAACGCTAGGGTAACGATTCTCTTCTTGAGCATGTGAAGCTCACCTTCTTTGCATAGGAAGCCCGCTCTCGCGAGTTTGCGGTGAGTTGGAGGCGTTCCTTCGGGTAGATATGTAAAGTCCCCGTTGTGTAGAGTCCGTAAGCGAGAACAGACATAGGCATGATGTGTGAAGCCTATCCAGACATGTTGGTCTGGATCGGTGATGTTGCATTGCATAAATGCCGGAGAAGACTCCATGCGATTGGTTGTTTTTTGGGTTCTCTACGTGGTAGATTGCAATAGGGAGCCTTGGGGATTAACCCAAAGGTGCACTCGGAAAACTGGGCGGATGCGTGATCTTGCCAACTTGGTGGCCGGAGAGCCAACTTGAACATAACCGGGTTATGTGAAATATGACGGAAATGGGACTCGGGAGAACTTTGACCCGCGCATGTGCCTTAAACTGTCGTTGCGATGTGAGCCTGGGTTAGATGGAACCGTACCCGTTCTATGTCATTCGGTTAAAGAGACCTAAGGGTACGTGGCACTTGCCATTGGAATAGATTAGGGTCTTCGGCGGTCTATGGCTTAAATTGTCGTGACCCAGGCCAAGAAGACATAATGCTCATAGGTTTGGCCGTCAAAGTGGCGGTGGTGAGTCCGGAATGTCTATGGATTTAATTGACGTGACATTGGCTGGTTCGCCGAGAATGTGCCATGAGAGCACGGAGTGTGTGGTCGTATGAGCCTACGCCTATAATGAAATGAACATTAATATATTGCTCGCTTATGCTAATGAAATGCGGGGAAGGAGCATCGACTCCACGAGTTGGGGGCGGGATCGTTATAATTTGGTCAGCATTGCTGACCGTTGCCTTGTTTTGCCACCGTGCGGTGGTTTTGTTGCTTGCAGGTGCTGCTGGACCAAGCGGTTAATAGCGGGCTAAAGCCCAAATTGCGAAGCCAGCCCTCGAAGGCCTAATTGGAGTGTTTACTGCTTTTATTCATGTATGACCGGCCTGCATGCCGTGGTTTGTAAATCATGTAATATGAATTGAACAATTTTGTAAGGACTTAAGGCATGTACTTGTGTATGTCCAACATTCCTATTTGGTATTTGTGGACATTCATGCTTTTGAGCTGGGTTCTTTATTGCAACTTATTAAACTGCTTCCGTTAGAATGCTATGTGTAGGACGTTATGATTGGTTGGATGGTTTCCATTGAGTAACCACCCGGTCTGTCTGTAGTATGTGGCGTCGGGCCCCGGCCGGACCTACTGCACTATACTATGTGACGGATAGGGGGTGTTACAGCAGCAACTCGCAACACCAGAAGCACAACTTGGGTTATCAGTAGAGGTGACCCCACCAAAAGGATTTCCTCCGTCCGTCGCTAATCAATGTGGTTATCAGTAGAAGCCTCACAGGATATATACAATATGGGTGAAGGTAATATAGTTCAAGATAAAATAGGGGAGCTCCCCCGAGGGGAATTTTTTTAGCCGTCAGAGCTGTCTCTTTAAGATAAGAATGGACGAAGTGACATATCTTTCCAAGTCTGGTTTCATTCTAGCTGGTCCGAAGAAAGGGCCAGTCAATACATGAGACCGAGCGAGCTATATACTTGCTTGATGCGACTGTCATGTTAGGACGAGCAAGATGGCGAAAGAGAGAGAGATTCATCCAGGTTTGGGGGGATCGTTGCATCTTTGCCTAATCGAATCGGTCAAGGGTTACCTTCTTTAGTTCATATACATTTGAATGCGATTGAGGAATTCACTAGCTGTCTTTGTTGAAAGAGCAGCCGCGATCACAGGGAATTCCAAGAGGTGGAGTTCGGAGAGCCTGGGTTCTCGAGAGTAGAGACTTTCATTGTATTGAGATTAGTACTTGCTTCTCTTTTACTATTTGTCATTAGCACACGAAGTAGTGTAGGTAGCTTTCTCTAGAACTTCAGCTACTTTATATTGGAAAGTCTCAAAATCGAACTCTAACTCCACAATTGAAGTAGTCCTGTCAGTCTAACTAAGGTACGAAGTGAATCTGCTAAGCTATTTCGGACTCAACCATTGTCAGCTAAAACTGCTACTGCTCTGGACCTGAGGCATTCAAAAGAAGAATAGCTCAGAAGCAAGTTACAAGTGGTGCAAAAGAGTAAAAGGAAGACCAACAAACCTCGAAGTGAATGATGGACAATAAATCGACTGCAACAAAAGTCAATAGCAAAGCCATATAAATAAAATGTTAAATCTAGCTGAGCAAGAAGGGCTAAATCACAACAACTAGACAGAACAGAGTGTCAAACATCAGAAGTTCATATATTCGTCTTTCTTTATTATTCATGTCATTCATCATTTAAAATGAGACTGATCAGCTTAACAGGAAAGAGTACTGTGCTAGGGAAAAAGGTCCACAATGCGCACAAACCCAACCAAAAGGCACCATGCCGAGGGAGAAACCCCAACGCGCACTGACCAACAGCTAAGGTAAAGTGTTGGGGATGAAAGTCCATAATGCACACAGACTCAGCCATAAGGCACTGTGCCGAGGGAGAAACACCAACGTGCACAGACCATTATAGTTTTCTTTAGTTACATAATTATACACGTAGATTTTCTTTTATTCAACATGTATTAACAGTCAACAAATGATTTGGACTGTACAAGGACATTGCAAGGGTTAACCAAAGTGAGGTACGATCAAAACAACGGGACGCATAAGGAGTCGCAACGATCATAATGACTCGATGGTTAAAGTGGCACGATAACTAAATTTGTTTACCAAATATACGGAATAAAATTTGGGAGAAATGATTCTAGGTGAAACACACTTCAAAATCCAAGACAATTAACTAGCAATTCGATGATAAGGTTAACTTAAACATGTCAAATCTACAATATATGGCTAAAATTTGGAAGAAAAGAGCAAGTGGGAGGGCAAGAACACCACTTGCCTCGGATTCTACTGCAATCGGTCTTCCAATATACTCCACGTCGTGGATCAAGCTAAAAGAAGTCGCGGGGAAGCAGAATCTACAAGGATTTGGCCAAAAGATGTTAGGGCCAAAAACCCTAATGAAAAACTTCCATGAAACGAGAAATACTTACCACGATCGTGAAGGTCTCGGCGAGAGCTTTCTGGATCTATGCTCGGTTTGCGATTCGAACCATCATAGCTCTGACGACGGCGATCTGAAGCTTCACGATTTAGAAACCTCGCAGTCACTCTCGCTCTCTAGTTCGGTGAAGAAGAAGATGAAGTTGTTCTAGTTATTCTTAAGTATATATATATATATATGCATGTACATACATACATACAAATATATATATATATATATATACAAGCAATCGTGTACGGGGGACCCCGTGCAGGCAACATTTGTCGTGGGGGCGACATTTGTCATGGGGGCGACATTTGTCGTGGGGGCGACATTTGTCGTGGTGACGACATTTGTTGTGGGGGCGGCAAATGTCGCGGGGGCGACATTTGTCGTGGTGGTGATATTGATCAATGACTGCGACATTATTCGGGGGCAGCAACATTGTCGGGGGCGGCAACATTGGTCGGAGACGACAACATTGGTCGGGGGGTGGCGACATTTGTCGTGGGATGCGGGAAACATTTGTTGTGGGTGCGACATTTGTTGAGAGGGCGATATTTGTCATGGGGGCAACATTTGGCGTGGGGGTTGACATAAGTTGTTGGGGCAGCATTGGTCGGGGGTGACATTGGTTGTGGGGGTAACATTGGTCATGGGGGCAACATTGGTCATTGATGCGTCATATGTCATGGGGGCGGCATTGGTCTGGGGGGCAATAATGGTCGTGGGGCCAATATTGGCCCTGTGGTAACATTGGTCGTGGGGGGACATTGGTCGTGGGGGCGACGTTTGTCGTGGGGGCAACGTTTGTCGTGAGACGATATTTGTCGTGGGGGCGATATTTGACATGGGAG
Organism: Platanthera guangdongensis; assembly: GCA_039583875.1. Lineage (NCBI taxonomy): Eukaryota > Viridiplantae > Streptophyta > Magnoliopsida > Asparagales > Orchidaceae > Platanthera > Platanthera guangdongensis. The sequence goes on from CM077165.1 coordinate 64,468,935, forward strand.
TGACATTTGTCGGGGAGGGGGGATACATGGGTTGGGGGGCGACATTTGTCGTGGGGGCAACAATTGTCATGGTGGCGACATCGGTCGTGAGGCGTGACATTAGTCGTGGGTGGCAACATTTGTCATCGGTGACGACATCGGTTCTGGGAGGCGACATACGTTTGTCGTGGCGGCGTCATTATTGGTGGTGGCATCATTAGTCATGGCGGCGTCATTAGTCGTGGGGGCGACATTCGTCGTGGGGGCGACATTCGGCGTCGGGGCGACATTCGGCATCGGGGCGACATTCGGCGTCGGGGCGACATTCGGCGGTGGCGACATTCGTCGTGGGGCCGACATTCGTCGTGGGGGCGACATTCGTCTGAAAAGCTAAATCCCAACCAAAAGTACCTCGTGAGGGCAACATTCATCGTGGGTGCGGTATTTGTCGAGGGGAAGACATTTGTCGTGGGGGCGACATTTGTTGTGGGAGCGACAATTGTCGAGGGGGCGACATTTGTTGTGGGGGCGACATGTTTCGTCGGGGCGACATTCGTCGTGGGGGCGACATTCGTCGTGGGGGCGACATTCGGCGTGAGGGCGACATTCAGCGTGGGGGCGACATTCGGTTGGGGCGACATATGTCAGGGGAGGGCGGTGACATTGATCGTGGGGGCGACATCGGTCGTGGGGGGGGGGGGGGACATCAGTCGTTTGAGCTACATCGGTCGTGGGGGCGACATCGGTCGACGGTCGGCGACATGTCGTGGGCAGCGATATCGGTCGTGGGCGGCGACATCGGCCGTGGGTGGCGACATCGGTCGTGGATGGAAACATCGATCATGGGCGGCAACATCGATCGTGGGCGGCGACATCGATCGTTGGCAACAACATCAGTTGTCGGGGTGACATCGGTCGTGGGTGGCAATCGGCGGGAGCGGCGACAATCGGCGGGGGCAGTAACAATCAGCAGGGGCGGCGACAATCAGTGGAGGTGACGACAATTGGCGAGGGAGGTAAAATTCGACGGGGACGCCAACATTCGACAGGGACGCCAACGTTCTTGAAGACTGACCTCTCCTAACTCCACCCACTTTTATGTTGAAATTATAAACTCCTCAACAAATGCTTTGTTCTTAAAAAGAAAAACAATTGTTGTAAATATTTGGTAAAAGAAAATCAAATCAATATTTTAAAAAATAGAACGGGGATTGGGGAACTTGTTGGTTCATGCGATTAGAGAATCACCTGAATTTTGAAAATCTAAAAACATATAAGTTCATATTCCATTTTTATGAGAGCATAGAACTGAGAATAAGTTTGAATAATAGCATAGAACTGAGAATAAGTTTAGCTTAGTATTCAACATGGGTATATATATGACTATCATTTTTAACATAAAACTCCGGGAGCATGCATCATTATTACATTTTCATTAACATATAGTAATAGATCATGCATCTATCCAAATTATCTAATCAAAAGCAAAATCCAGATTAAGTTTGAATAAGAACCCAAAGCAACAAAAAGAGACAATGGTATAATAATATAAATAAAAAAACATGAATAAGCCTAAGGAATTAATATCTAAACTCTAATTGTCATGATAGAAATCTCGGTAGCATTTCTTTATTTTTAGCAATTTGATTCTTTCCAGCTTGAAGTTTCTTTTTCTTCCCTTCCGGCTGTCGTGATTTTGGAGTTGTAAAATAGGTATCATAATAAAATAGGAACGATAATGTCTTTACTTCAGCAACTCACAATTATGGTGTTGTAAAATAGAAAACTTTAGGTAGATCCTGATTTTGGTTCACCGTCAGCAAAATCCACAATAAAAGCAGGCAAATATAGAACCAATAACATGCTCTAGAATCGACAAAAAAATGCTCATGCAATGGAGAATGAAGAATAGGAAGTGTGGAGTGATTTTTTCATGCCTAGAAAATATAGAATCAATAACATGATCAATGCTTAAAAGACAAACTGAAATTAACATGGCTTAAAAGACAAACTGAAATTAAAGCAGGCAAATCACACTTTATGACAGTAACGGAACAATGCAATCCGAAAAAAAGTTCACAGCAATCACAATATTCGCAGCATTCACAGAAAAAGTTTAAGTTCTTGCACTTACAAAAATCATTCCAACAGCTGATGAACAATGCCTTCTGCCCGAGAAGTCGTGATGAGTTGTAAATATCTCTCAACTTTCTTTAAGTTCCTCGAATGGAACCCCTTATTTTGATGGAGAACTGGTAAGGAAGTAGTTGTGGAGAATCTATAAAATAATATTCAGCACAAAGCATTGACAAATACAAAGATTTAACCATTGATGTCTCTATTAGGTAAATACCTGGTGGAAGCATTCATATAGCTTAAAATACTATAAGATGAAACTGATTGAGACCTACTTACTTGCATTTGCTTAAGCTCAACTCATTATTTACAGAACATTGTGTGAAATATTAATAGTTTGGCCCTCTATTATGAATCACTTATCTTGATCAATTTCTATAAATATCAACAACTATAATTAATACCAGCTGAAGCCAATTTGTATCAGAAATATATGACATAATCAATTAATTAAAACAGAACAAAAATGTATTTCCACAATCCCACAGGAAAACAGAGAAAAACAAACACCTCTACGATTTAAGAAAAGTATGAAAATCATGGAAATAAAAGCCCTAACAACAAAGCAGAAATGTAAAACAGGAAGAAAAAACACTAAGGGGGCTCAGGAAGAAGAAATACCAAAAGGGCCTTGGACGGAGGCGATAGGATCTGTGCTGGAGAGAACTCGACGGCTATGTTAGAACGCCGGTGCGCTGGAGATTGCGGAAATAGGGAAGCCCTGAGGTTCGCTAAAATAGGGCAGCGAGGGAGGAAGGCGGAAGACAGTGTTGCGCGGGGGCGGTTGCCATACTTGCGCAGAGAACTCGCGATGACCGAGAAATCACGATGACGTCGCAGCCGCTGCCCTACCTGTGTAGAAAAACCAAGGAGGTTAGGGCGGCGTAGAAGTGCGTCGATGTAGAGGTGCGTCGATGTGGAGAAGGAAATGTACCTGCATCGGCTTGAACGAAGATGTTTACTTTCCGGTGAACCCTTCGAATGCCGCGGAGATGAGAGTAGAGGAAGGGATTTGATGGGTATGTCGTGGAGCAGCGAGTAGGATTTTCTGCCGAAAAGGCAGCCAGATGGGCGATCGTGGAGCAGCGGGGAGAATGATCGGGGGAGGAGGGATTGTGACAGGGGAAGAAGCACGCGAGTCGCAGATGGGTTTCAGAGATCGGGTTTCTTCCCGCTGCGACAGAAGAAGAAGACGGGGGCATCAGGTATTTGAGGTGGGTGAATAGTGCAAGCTTGTTTTAATTAAGCCCTAATTCGGCCAAATGACTGAAAGATCCTCCAATTATCTCACAAAATCCGGTTTTTTGAGGGCATTTTGGTCCACTGAATGTTACACCATGAGGGATTAGGCCTTTCCTTATAATATAAAGATTAATTAAAACAGAACAAAAATGTATTTCCACAATCCCACAGGAAAACAGAGAAAAACAAACACCTCTACGATTTAAGAAAAGTATGAAAATCATGGAAATAAAAGCCCTAACAACAAAGCAGAAATGTAAAACAGGAAGAAAAAACACTGAGGGGGCTCGGGAAGAAGAAATACCAAAAGGGCCTTGGACGGAGGTGATAGGATCTGTGTTGGAGAGAACTCGACGGCTATGTTAGAACGCTGGTGCGCTGGAGATTGCGGAAACAGGGAAGCCCTGAGGTTCGCTAAAATAGGGCAGCGAGGGAGGAAGGCGGAAGACAGTGTTGCGCAGGGGCGGTTGCCATACTTGCGCAGAGAACTCGCGATGACCGAGAAATCGCGATGACGTCACAGCCGCTACCCTACCTGCGCAGAAAAACCAAGGAGGTTAGGGCGGCGTAGAAGTGCGTCGATGCAGAGGTGCGTCGATGTAGAGAAGGAAATGTACCTGCATCGGCTTGAACGAAGATGTTTACTTTCCGGTGAACCCTTCGAATGCCGCGGAGATGAGAGTAGAGGAAGGGATTTGATGGGTATGTCGTGGAGCGGCAAGTAGGATTTTCTGCCGAAAAGGCAGCCAGATGGGCGATCGTAGAGCAGCGGGGAGAATGATCGGGGGAGGAGGGATTGTGGCAGGGGAAGAAGCACGCGAGTCGCAGATGGGTTTCAGAGATCGGGTTTCTTCTCGCTGCGACAGAAGAAGAAGACGGGGGCTTTGGGTATTTGAGGTGGGTGAATAGTGCAAGCTTGTTTTAATTAAGCCCTAATTCGGCCAAATGACCGAAAGATCCTCCAATTATATCACAAAATCCGGTTTTTTGAGGGCATTTTGGTCCACTGAATGTTACACCATGAGGGATTAGGCCTTTCCTTATAGTATAAAGATATATATAGTCTAAATAGGAAGGAGCCGGACAATTTAAGTGCGGGTGCGTGGAAAAGGAAAATAGAGACTTAAGATGGCCACTAATCGAAAAGTTCAAATTGTAGATCTCGTCGAGACGAACAAAAATCATGTTAACCATTTTTTTATTTGACGTCGTTTTGACCCTCAAAACGGCGCCCGAACGATCGCAGAAAGTGCAGGAATGACCTCGAGAAACATTGTTTTTTCTCGAGAAAGAAATCTTTTTCTCGAAAAACAGTGCTGTTTCTCGAGAAACAGTGCTGTTTCTCGAGAAACAGTGGTGTTTCTCGAGAAATGACATTATTTCTCTAGAAATCAATATTATTTCTCGAGAAATCAGTTTTGTCTCATACTTTTGGATAAAATGACGATTCGGGGGCTAAATGTGCCTAGATTCGAACGAACTTTGCAACGTATGCGAATGTCAACGCTATGAATCTAACAGCGAAGACAAAACTAAAATCCGACGAGCCATTCTCGAGATATAAATTTTCAAAGCCTACGGCGAAAATAAATTCTACAAAACTTTGAAAATTCGCTGAGGCTCGAATATCGCTTGGATCACGATGAAACTTGAGGAGCATGTCAAAAATTAATTTATTTAATTTCCTAACGTAAAGGTTTCCATTTTCGATAAGGATTCACAAATTTGGCCACCCCGACCGAACAGATGTGAGATTAGGCTGCAACTTGGGCACAGAGTCAAGGACATGCCAATTACTACAAATGCACTTTCGCAACTGGCTCACGCGAAACACGTTGTGAACACCAGGGAAAGAATCAGGAAATTTTAGTCTATTAGCAAAACTCTGATGCGCTCTAGAATCTGAAAAGGTCCCACATACCCGGGATCTAGCTTATGGTTCCTTCCAAATCTCTTAACACCTGACATCAGAGAGACCTTCAGAAATACCATATCCCCAACTACAAATTCCAGATCAACTCTGCGCCGATTTGCATACCTCTCGTATCGCTCCAGAGCCAACCTCAGCTTTTCAAGAATATACGTCATTAGAATGCTCATATCCCCCAGCGCTTCCAGACCGAGCAAAGGCTTCTCAAAAACCTCTGCTCAAGTTAGGTGAGTTCGACAATGCCGTCCATATAAAGCTTCAAAGGGAGCCATCTGCAGACTCTCCTGATAGCAATTATTGTACACGAACTCCATCAGTCCAAGGCGTTTATCCCAAGCCCCACCATGGTCCAAAATATAGCATCTAATCATTTACTCCAAGATTTGATTCACTCTCACTGTCTGACTATTTGGTGAATTGATTTCACTATCAACCCAAAAAGGCAAGTGTATCTATCGAATTGTAGTACCAAGGTCGTATTAAAACTCGGGGTTGTCAATTACTATTACTCACGCTTCCACTATTATGCCACCGTACAATTGTTTGTTGTTGAAGGAATTTTAAATTAAACTAAAGATAATACAAAAATTTCGGATAAAAAAGGATAGCATTCGATCAATGATTCACCATGAAAAGAGGATAAGAAGGATGAAAAAAATAGTTTTACGATTGCAAATCAAACTCGACCGTGACGGATTAGAAAATAAGAAATGGTCTCGCTAGAGCATTAAATCTCCTAAGTTATAGACGTTTTGACAGAAATCTCTTTGCAAATCAAAAAGGCCTAAAGTTGCATTATCGAAGTGATCCGCACTATTGGATTTGACTCCAATCCGGAGGATTTATGTCGTCCAATATCTAGGATTGCGTACAACTCCTTCCTTCTTTAAGTGATCCTTCAAATCAACGAGTCTCTCGACTGCTATGAAATGAGATCAAATTGCCTACTACCGTATACCGGAAATACGAAGTCGACACTAGAAAAATCAAAGAAGGCTCGAGAATAATTTTGACAAAAATAAAACTAAGAAGTAAAAGGAAATCTCATATCATTTCATGGATCCTCATGATCGAATGCTAACGAAAAATTAGCTACGCATGTTTGAGAAAGAAAGCACAAAAAGATAAAAGAAATTCATTTTCATTGACATATAAAAGGGGTACACAATAATAAAGACAAGACAATATTATTCTATTAAAAGAAAAAAATACAACAAGGAAAGAAATACACTTAGCAACAAATAAAGATGGAAACTTGCACTTGAACTAGTTATCTCTCTTGCTTTCTCTCTAATCCAACCTTTTTTTATGCATGAGACATGGGTTCCTTTTATAGGAGAGGAGGAAGATTCTAGAAAATGGTTGAAATGAAGGGCATAAGGGTGTGGCCGGCCTTGTACTTGGAGATGTTCATGCATGATATTAAATGAGGTGGTGAGAGAAGATGAGGGATTCCTTGCATGTAAATTTATGGAAATGAAAGTGGAAAATATAAAGTAGAGAGGGGGGGGGGGGTGAATGTAAAATAATGAAGGGGGGAAAGAAGGGGCCGACCATGCATGGGTGGCAAGGTGCATGCATGGAGAAATTAATGAGGAGAGGAGAGAGAGGGATGGCCATGCATGGGCTTCATAATGTGGTCTGAAAGATTGTTTGTGGGCTGTATGGGCTGCTCGGGTTTGATAGTTGTAGGGGCTGCACTTGTAAAGGCTTGGAGAGTAGCTCGGGTTGCTTGTACGTGGACTTCAACTTGAGGGCTTGGACCTACAAATAAAATAAAACAAATAAACAAAATTTTAGATATATTTTATAACATAACATAATATTAGTTATTAAAAATAAAACTAAACATAACAAGCATATCATAACATAATAATAGTTATATTTCATAACAAAACACAACTAGACATTAAATACAAAATAAAACATAACAAGCATAAAAAAACATAAAAATATAAATAAAATTAGGAATTTTGCATACTAAACTACCCCCAAAAATGATGACTAAAAGTAGTCATCAAATTCCCCCATGCTAGAGTATTTGCTTGCCCTCAAGCAAATGAAAATGAAAACTAGGGGAGAGAAATAAAAGTAAACAAGCAATTTAGATTTCATAGATTAAGAAAACCAAAACATGGAAAATTAAACTATCCTAATATCTATGTTAACAACTAGTGGGGTGAGTAGTGCACAATAAAAAACTTGAAAATGGAGATCTAAAAATATTATTAGAACATAAAGAAGAATTACATATTTTTAAATCCCTAAAACAAGGCATCCAAAATTAATGAAGATAAGAAAAACAAAAGTAGTGATTATAAATAAACGGCGCATTGAACGAACTACTAGGTTGCTAAATAACAATTATCCCTAAATCACCGCAAGATAACCTCCAAAGAATTCCATCAATGATGGTGGCCATAGGCTTGTCCGTTCACACTCTCTCCACTATGCTGGTTCACGTCTAAAGATCAAAAGGACTTAAATAGGCATAAAGACTTGGCTTAGGAAAATGATTAGGAATTGAAAATCAAAGATAAACGTGATGGATAAAACACACTAAACCAAGGGTGAGCTCCAAATAAACATAAAAATGATAAAAATGAGAAATGACAAGTACATCATTTCTCCAATTCAAACTAACAAAACAGGGCCATGCATTTTTTCCTCTTTTCATAAAATTGGCCAAAATATACTAATTTTTCTTCTTTTTTTTGATTTTACATTTTGACTTCACATTTTGATAATAACTTTTTTTTCTTTTTAGGGGAGCTCCAAATGTAAGATTTAAATTTTCCTTTTCATTTTAAAAGATAACCCAACACAATGATATTTTAAGCTCATAGTGTAGGGTGAAATTAGGAAGGGCATTTTGGCTTTGGTGAAAAATAATGAAAGGTGGAGCTAAATAAAGAGAAACATGGAAAAAGGCCCAAAAATATTTTAGCAAAGGTGAAATATTTTGGTGGGCAAAAAGGCTCAAACGGATCAATGGGTGGCCTAAATCATTTCCAAAGTACGTGAAAAATGATGCAAATGCTTTGAGAGTAGCTAGAGATAAGTTCTAGACAACAAAAAAGTATTACCCCATAAATGAAAAAGTGATAATGTTATCTAGCAACCATTCATACGCAACTAACCGAATAAAAAGAACAACTACAGTTTGCTAACTTACAATGTTAAAAAAACGATGCCTATATTTAAGAACTAGAAACTAGTAAGACTCAGCTATGTTAAAATGATAAATTTAGAAAACCGATTCAAAGAAATCTACTTAGAACTAAAAAACCGCATGGGCCTACACATCACTAGAAGAAACATAAAAATAAAGATAGAAAATAATTTTTAATTTTGATTTTCAAATAGATTTTAGCAATTTTTGGATTTTTTGATTTTTTTGGGTTTTTGTATTGTATATTTTTTGGATTTTTAATAAAGTTAAAGAAAAAAGCAGTACTCCTGAGAGGCTTAATATAACTAAATTAAATTTTTTTTGTTTTTAGTGAAATTTGAAACATTTTTCGAGAAAGGAAAGAAGAAAGAAAACAACTAAACCCTCCTACATGCTTGGATTTTTTCATTTCCCTTAATGAAAAACAAAAAAGAGAAAGTGAAGGAGAAGGGGGAGGATAGAAAATGCAGTAAAGAAAAGATAACAAATAAATAAAAAGAATAGGACTTCCCCGGGTTTGTGAGAATGAAAGATGATGTCGCTCCCCCATGCTTAGATTTTAATGCACTTGATCATCAACAGGTTGGACTTGATCCTTTTTGAAATCAGCAACGTTGGAGCGGCAATCACGAACTAGCACTTGTTTGGCCACTGAGAGGAAGAGAAAAGTACAAAAATAAAAGCAGAAAAGAAAAGCCTTGGGCAGGCCCCCAAAAGTGTTCTTTATTTAACAATAGATTGTCCGAATAATAATAATAGTAAAAGTTTCATAATAATTATAAGTACAACAATAAAAAAAAGTTCCAAATGCAAATAAACATTTAAGAGTCCAAATTAAGATTCTCCTTTTCAGGTGACACAGAATCATTAGAAAAATATACTTAAGTCTATGCACATTCACTTTAAAGTCACCCTTGTCCGGGTGCGAGAGCAACAAAGTTCCATAAGAAAAAACTTCCTTGACCGTAAACGGTCCAGACCATCGAGATTTGAGCTTTCCAGGGAAAAAATGTAAACGCGAATTAAAACGAAGAACCTGATCTCCTGGTTTAAACATTTTAGGGTTGCGCAAGTTCTTATCGTGATAAAATTTCGTGTGTTCTTTATAAATTTTGTTATTCTCATAAGCGTTCGCTCTCCACTCGTTGAGTTCATTTAATTGATTTTTTAGGTGCTCGCCGACCGAGTGCAGATCAAAATTAAAAAACTTTAGCGCCCAGTATGCACGGTGTTCTACTTCTACCGGGTGATGACACGATTTTCCATGACCTCTTTCATAATAATTTAAGCATCTAATAAGAAGACGTTTAGGTTGGACTATGCTTGTAGAATTATTTGCAAAAAATATTTTACGGGTGCAAAAAGAGGTGCTTATGCCAGAAATTTTAGATATTTGTCACGCTATAGCTCGGCGATGCCTTTGTAGAAATTCGATCAATTGATCGTTCTAAGATTGAGAAAGAAAGGACGAAACTATAACGGGCAAATTAGAATTTTTTTCAAGAAAAGCATATTTAAGATGTTCGGGAAGTGGTAGATCTGATATACTCTAGAGGGGGTGAATAGAGTATGGTGCTTGCTAAAAACTTTTTACAACTCTTGTTGTATTCCTAAGTGAACAGGGAAGCAAATAAACTACAACAAATATCTAATCAAAAAGCAATCACAAACCACAACCAGAAAATGAAAGAAAATAAGCAACCAAAAGACACAAGGAGCTATAGTGGTTCCCCAATCAATCTGGGTACATCCACTCTTCTACCACCCTAGGTAGGAATCCACTGCAGGATGAGTTGATCCGGTGTCCTGGCCACCAATGAGCTTTTGATAAGGTGCTCAAAAAGCAAACCAGATTTTTTGATTAGGTGTCTTGCCACCACTGAGTTTTGACAAGGTCTCAGAAACCAACACAAACTTTTGAAGGGAGTTTGATAAAACCTTTATAGTAGAGAGAGAGAGAGAGGGATGAGATGATCTTCTCTGTCAACAATCAGAGAGAAGATAGTGGATGTTGTCAAAGCTCCCCCTGAGATCTATAGTTGTTCAGGAAGTGAAGTTTTGCAGTAGGGTGATAGGCCTTCAGAAAATTTGATCTTCAGCAAAAGATGATTTCAGCAACAGCTGAAATGTGTGTTGTCTGGAGTCTTGAATGATGATGGCCTTTGAACACTGGAATCAAGAGGGATCTGAAAATTTCAGTTTGTTGATCTCCTTTTGTGATGGTGTTCTTGTATGAATTCTAAGACTGAGAATATCTGCAACTATTTCTCTTTTTGTTGTTGTGATTGTTGTAAGAGTTGTTGTTGATGATGTTGTTCTTCTATTCTAGCAGAATATGAATATCTCTTTTATTCCTTAGATATGAATAGAATGATTCTCTGTCCAAGATAGCTGTTAGCCTATCATAAATGACTTGCTTAACTGCATTTTGTCTTCTAGAGGAAAGTCTAATAAAATATTCCTTTAAAAATCCCTTGAAACTTGGTCCAGATTAATTGAAACGGCTACAAGATCCTTGAAATAAATGCTGAGAATAATTCCACAACTATCTCAATTTGAATCTTGAAAAACGTCGATCTCTCCAGAGAAACGTCTACCTGAGCTCTACTATCATTGAACTTAGCTCAGAGACTGGACTTAGACTGAAGCAGAGATTGTTGATCTGAGCTCAGAGATAGAGAAACAAACTGGAGACAAGAACGTCGATCTGAGCTCGAAGATCGTCGAATGGAGTTCAACGACTCGTTGAAGTTGAGCTCAGAGATCATCGAATGGAGTTCGACGATTCGTCAAAGTGAGCTCAGCGATCGTCGAATGGAGTTCGATGATTCGTCGTCCTAAGCTCGACGAAATGACTTATTCTCCAGAACTGAAATATCTGATCTTGAGGGTAGCTTTCAAACCTAAATACTAACCCTTAGACTCAATTCTAATTGACCTTTAGATCTATACAAGGAGGTCAAAACAGATTTCCTAAAAGACATAGTGATCCTTGCCCAAATCAGTAAAAGGGTGTTCCAACAATCTCCCCCTAATTGGGTTAGGATTACTATTTACAGATATTGAAAAAATAAAAACATATAAAGCAGAAATGTAACAAACAAGACATTGCAGAAACACAGACATTATCTCAGATAGTTCAGAAAACAAGATATACTGTCATCTTACAGAATCATTCCTTTTCCTTGCTATTTATGAGAACTATTTCTCTGTTGGGATTGATAGCTTCTTTCTTGGATCTCCTGTCATCAGCTGCACCTAGAGAGGTTTGATGCTTTGGCCTGGGCACTACAGCTTCTGGGTGCAACTTCATATAGCTTTCTGAATCAAAAAATTTACTGGAGGAGTATCTCTCAAGTTCTTTCTTTCTTTAATCTGATAAAGTAGTGATATTTGAAGTATCTCTTCCTTGTTCTCTAGTTTTCTTGATTTGGTCCAAAGCAGCCAATTCTTTCATTCTTGCTGTCCATGAGGTGGGATTATTTTCTGGATCTTCAAATGGAACAGGAGGCTCATATCTGTTTGAAGAAATATCAGGAGGGGCTCTGGAAGAAACTAGTTCTTTAAGCTTATAAGGGAAGGGAGCAGAAGTAGTGTAAGATGGACCTTGTCCTTCCCTTGGATAAGGATGTTGCCTGGAATATACTCTGAGTCCTCTTTGATTTCCTCTGCACTGTCCTCTTCTGCACTGGTAACCTCTAGACTGATTTCCTCTGTACTGGGATCTTCCTTGAGGTTGATATGAAGTTTGGCTTCTGGAAGTAGATTGGAAAGCAGAACTTCCACCTGCACCTGCATCAGGTGAAGGAGGAGGAGGAGGAGGATTAAAATGGGATGATCCTTTGTCATACTTTCTTTTCTTCTTCATAGCTTTCAGTTGATTCCTGGAGTATTGCATCCAAGGTTCTGTGATAGGGCAATCATGCAGTATGTAATATGGAATGTCATTTGTATCTTTCACTTACTCTGGAGGAACTCTCTTCATAGCTGTTGGGTACATTGGTCAAATGTACCTGATTTGAAGAAGCCTCACCCAACTCAATGATATACATCATAATGTATTTGATGTATGTTTGAGTTACTTGTGCAGGTTAAGATAGAATTGGACTGAAGAAAAAAGTTTCTAAGTCCATGTGTCACACCTAGAGGGAAAGTGTCGACACTTAAGAAAGCTTGTGTCGACACCCAGACAAGCAGTGTCGACACTTGGAGTCATTGTGTCGACACCTGGGAAGCAGTGTCGACACCAGACAGAAAGTGTCGACACTTGGAGCTGTGTCGACACTCAGTGAAGAAAAGTGCAGACAGAAAGTGTCGACACAAGGAGCTGTGTCGACACCCAGTGAAGTTGTGTCTACACCAGAAAGTGTCGACACTTGGAGCTGTGTCGACACTCAGCAAAAGTCTGCAGAGTCTAAGTACAAGTGTCGACACTCAACACAATGTGTCGACACTAAGCAGAAGAGACAGCACTTGTAGCGTGTGTCGACACTCAACACAATGTGTCGACACTCAACAGAAGAGTCAACATTTGAAGTATGTGTCGACACCCAGAACAATGTGTCGACACACAGCTGAAGACTCAACACTGGAAGAAAGTGTCGACACATAGAGCTGTGTCGACACTTAGCAAAGAACAGAAAGAGCAGCAAATTATTCTAAGTACAAGTGTCGACACTAAGGGAATGTGTCGACACTCAGCTGAAGTCTCAACAACAAGAAGGTGTGTCGACACAAAGGAGCTGTGTTGACACTCAGCAAGTTTCAACATAGAAGACTATGTGTCGACACCAAGAAGAAGTGTCGACACTTGACAGATACACAGGAAGATGTGTCGACACAAAGAAGATGTGTCGACACATAGAAGAATTCAGCAAAAGCTTGAAGAACAAGTACTTGTGTCGACACTCAATTTCAGTGTCGACACATGCAAAAGAATCTGTGTCGAGACATACAAGGAATTGTGTCGACACCTTGTAATATGGAATGTCATTTGTATCTTTCACTTACTCTGGAGGAACTCTCTTCATAGCCTTGCTTCTTGCTTTCCTTTTCCTTGCAATTATTGCAGAGGAATCATCTGAGTCAGTCCTAAACTGATCACTGTCTGATCTTGGAGGATTATCATACACTACATCAATCCTTTTGAGATAATCTTTCTGTTGTTGAGACTGAGCAGAAGAAACAACAGAGGCAGCAACAGGAGCAACAGCAGGAAGTGGAGTAGAAGCAACACTGGCAGAAGGAGATATGGCAGCAGGTTCAGAAACAGCAGTAGTAATAGAAACAGTAGAAACAGATGAAGCTGGAAAAGCAACTTCAGATGGAGCAACAGCAGTAGTAACAGCAGGCTCAAAAACAAATGCCTCTGTCATATGCATATCCTCAAAAACATCAATATCAGAACTGACAGAAATATCAATAGCAGCAGTAGGAGCAGTGTCAACAGCATTGAAGGAATTTATATAAGAGCTTATTAAGCTAGGGTCACATCTAGAAATGGGCATAATGGCCTTAGTAGGGTCTTCAGAATGCTGGACTGGAAGGTAGTTGAAGTACACAGAATCAAAAACTGATAACAGTGACATGAGGTCCACTGTAATGAATGCAATTGATACAACTGGAGCTTGGACTGAGGATACTACAGCAGGCAATCTTTCATCTTCATAAGGCATCTCCACTACCTAGATTCAGTGACAACTGGATCAAGGCACCCATAAGAAGGGATTGCCTGAGGAGGAAGAAAAGAAGATAGCCTGGCAGACAGCTCCTGAACTATTTTTAGAAGTGGAGCTAAAGAGGTCTCCAGTAAGAGGGATAACCTTGGAGCTATCAGCTCATATAACCTGTCTGCAAGGACTGGAAGATCTACTTGCTCAAGAGGGACTTGAGTAAAGGTAGGGATGGATGAGGTAGAAATGAAGGTTGGAGCAGTAGGAGATGTTGGTGGAGAACCTGTGGATGGTGGAAAGGATGGTTGGGAAATTGGAATTGTGGAGATGGAAGATAGTGGAATGGAAATGGATGGTGTGAAGGATGGTTGAGCAATTATGTCTTGAAGTAGTTGTTGATAAGAGGTGGATGAGGATGGTGGCTCAGGAGGGGATGAAGGAGAATCATCCATATAGGAATAATCTATAAGAGTGAAAGATGGAATATGAGAGGATGAATCAATATCTAGGTGTGGGTAGTGATGTAGAGGATTGAAGATTTCTTCAGTGAGTGGTGGAGTTGGAGAAGGAATTGAAGTTGGAGATGGGGTGGAAATTATGATGGTGGATGTGACTATGGTAGATGAAACAAGAGGTGGAGGAGGAGGAGAAGAAGCAGGCAAGTCTTCTGCAGGGGCAGAAACCTGAGGGGAAGTGACTGAAGCAGTCCTTGTGCCTGAAGAAGAGATTGCAGAGGGTCTGCTGGGCTTGACAATCTGCCTGTCCCATTTTCCAAATAGGGCACAGGTGAGCCTCTTGGAGGCATTGATGTGCATCCCACTGGAAGCAAGCAGTGCAGGACATCTATGGTGAAGGAACATCCCTAAAATCCTTCCAAAATTAACAAAGTTCTTTTTAATCTTTTTCTTAATCAAATCAAAGAAAACTTCTCCCCAGTTGAGTTGCTTCTAGTCCACCAGAGCACCCATCAGACAGAGCTGATACCTTGATATGGTATCATGACCTGAGTGTTGGCCAACAACACTTTTCCAACAACATCAACTAGAAATCTGTACTCAACAGACAGATTTTTCTTAAGCAATTTGCTAGGGTTTGCTTATGAGTGTCCCATCCTTTCAAGCATATTAGAAAATTCCTCTCCAGAAAGCTCAACAGAATCTTCTCCAGATTTTAATTGAAAAACCTCTGTCAAGGCAGCAGGTGTTAGAGATACCTGGGTTCCTGAGATTGTCCCAACCACTGTATTCTGATCCAGATTGTGGGAAGTATACACCCATTCCTTTATCTCATCTGCAGCCAATTTGATCCTTATAGTCATTATGGTAACTAACTGTTGGTCTTTGAAAAGTTCCAGAATGTCCTTGAAGATTTGATCGCTGTTATTGAAAGAGTCCATGTGGATATCAAATCCAGCGTCAAATTTCATTGCGGCCAAGATGGCGAAAGAAACTGCCATTGATTCCTGCAAAAATGAACAGACAAACGACCAAGTGTAGAGAAGTTTGGAGGGAAAGAGAAAATTTGCAGAGAGTATGGAAGCGCAAAGGGAGAACGACGGCCGAAAAATGAGTTTTATATTAGGGTTCGACGCAGAAAAGGAAAGATCGTTGAACTCTGTTCGACGATCTGGGCTTCTAAAGGAAACTGAAATGTCATCAATAGCATCGATCTCCGTTCGACGATGTTGGAGAGCGTCGAGCTCCGTTCGACGATCGCTGACCTGAAGAAAGATAGTTTAGCACTATCTGAGATGCACTGAACTCAGGTCGACGATTTGTGAAATCGTCGATCTACGTTTGACGATCTTGAGGAAAATCGTCGAGCGCAGTTCAGAGACCAGAAACATACTCTATACACAAAAAGAACATGTTGATTTGCCTACTCTTGGTCATTTTTATAATTTTTTGAAAATCTTGGATCTTATTTTAGATTTCCTTCATCTAACATTCCTAACTGATTCAGGAAGAATGCATGTTTCTTTTCATTCAAGGGTTTGGTGAAAATATCTCCCCTTTGCAAATCAGTTGGGATATATTGAAGTTCAATTTTATTTTTCTCAACATTATCCCGTAGAAAGTGATGCCTAATTTCTATGTGTTTTGTCCTACTATGGAGGACTGGATTTTGTGCTATAGAAATAACACTGGTATTATCACAAAATATTTTAGACTTCTCTAAGTTGTAGCCATAGTCTAGGAGTTGATTTTGAATCCACAAGATTTGTGAACAACAACTACATGCAGCCATATATTCAGCTTCAGTAGTTGAAGTTGACACAGATGTTTGTTTCTTCCAAAACCAGGAGACAAGTCTGTCACCAAGAAACTGACAAGTTCCACTGGTGCTTTTCTTGTCTATTCTACATCCAGCATAATCAGCATCTGAGAATCCAGTTAAGTCAAAAGCTGAATCTTTTGGATACCAGAGACCTAGATTTGGACAACTTTTTACATACCTAAGAATCATTTTTACTAAGGTTAGGTGTGACTCTCTAGGGCTCACTTGGAATCTAGCACATATGCATGTAGCAAACATTATGTCAGGTCTACTAGCTGTAAGGTACAATAAAGAACCAATCATTGCTCTATATGTTGTCTGATCAACAGGTTTCCCATGTTCATTAGCATCTAATATAGCATTAGTAGACATAGGTGTTTTCATACATGATGCTTCAGACATACCAAATTTCTTAACTAATTCTTTTGCATACTTGGTTTGAGAAATAAATATGCCTTCAGCATGTTGTTTGATTTGCAATCCTAGAAAGAATGATAGCTCACCCATGCTACTCATTTCAAATTTAGAATGCATTAGGTTGGAAAACCTTCTGCACAAATTTGAATCAGTAGAACCAAATATAATATCATCTACATAGATTTGTACTAGAAGGGTATGGGACTTATGGGTTCTAATAAAAAGAGTTTGATCTACTCTACCCCTTATAAACTCATTTTTTAGAAGAAAGCATGCTAGGGTCTCATACCATGCTCTAGGAGGTTGCTTTAGACCATATAATGCTTTATGAAATTTGAAAACATAATCATTATGAGTTGAAGAGATAAAACCTGGGGGTTGTCTGACATAGACTTCTTCTTTGATATCTCCATTGAGAAAAGCACTCTTTACATCCATCTGGTATACTTTGAATCCTTTGTGTGCTGTATATGCGAAGAAGATTCTTATGGCCTCTAACCTTGTAACTGGTGCAAAGGTCTGGTCATAATCTATCCCTTCTTCTTGAGAGTACCCTTGAGCAACTAGCCTTGCCTTGTTCCTTACAATGACTCCTTGATCATCCAATTTATTTCTGAACACCAACTTTGTTCCAATAATGGAGTGATCCTTTGGCCTTGGTACTAGTTCCCAAACTTTGATCCTTTCAAATTGATGCAACTCTTCTTGCATTGCAATGATCTAGTGTGGATCTTGCTCTGCATTTTGAATGGATTGAGATTTAATTTGAGAGAGAAAGCAAGTGTGCATCAGGTTTTTGTTGACCTGATTTCTGGTTTGCACCCCAGCTGAGATGTCTCCAATCACTTGGGAGATTAGATGGTCTCTTGATGTTACTAAATCAACAGGAGATGTTGATTGTTCACCAACCTGTGTTATTATTTCCTCTGGTCGTACAACAACTGGCTCTTTAAGAAGTTTCTCTTCAAGATGTTGAATGTCTTCTTCATCTTCACTGCTTTTCTCTTTTTGAATAATTTGTAACCTGTCCAAGTCTTCTGCAAGAGAGTGTACCTGCAAAGGTTCTATGGTAGAAGTATTCTTCTCCTTAAAAGACATGTTAGATTCATCAAAAGATATATGAACAGATTCTTCAATTTTGAGAGTTGATTTATTATATACCCTATAAGCTTTACTGATCATGGAGTATCCCAGAAATGCTCCTTCATCAGCTTTAGCTTGAAATTTTGCTAAGTATTTCTTGTCATTATTATGAATGTAACAAATACAACCAAAAATTTTAAAGTAATCTACTTTAGGTTTTTCCCTTTGAGTAATTCATAGGGAGTCTTGCCCTTGAGTTTATGTATTAAACTTCTATTCAACACATAGTTGGAGGTGTTCACTGCCTCTACCCAAAATGATAGAGGAAGGTGAGCATCTGACAACAATGTAGTAGCAGATTCAATAAGGGTTCTATTTTTCCTTTCAGTTACACCATTTTGTTGAGGAGTTATAGGAGCTGAGAAAGTGTGCCTGATCCCTTCACTCTGACAGAACTCTGGCATAAGATGAGAATCAAAATCTGTCCCATGATCACTTCTGATCAGGGCAATGTGTGTATTGAACTCACTCTGTATGCATTTTAGAAACTCTGTCAAACACTTAAAGTTATCAAACTTCTTCCTCAGAAAAAACTACCATGTGAATCTAGAGAAGTCATCTACAACCACTAAAGTATAGGATTTCCCTCCTAAGCTTTGTACTGTAATGGGTCCAAAAAGATCCATGTGTAACAGAAACAAAATCCCCGGTGAATCACTCTTATTAATTGACTTGAAACTATTTTTGGGTTGCTTGCCTAATTGATAAGCCCTGCAGAGTCCTTCCCTCTTGTAGGGGCCAGAAGGTAGTCCTCTAACAAGGTTGTCCTTGGATAGCCTAGCAATGGTTCTAAGGTTTATATGTCCTAATCTCTTATGCCATAGTTCATTAGGTCTACTAATAGAGTTATACAAGCAAATATCTACTTTAGTTGAAAGAAAGTCTTCTAAATAGATGTTACCTTTCCTTTTACCTGTCAACATAGTTGTGTTGTCCTCTGATTTGATCTTGCATAAGGATTTGCTGAAAGTCACTTGGTAGCCTTCATCACATAGTTGACTGATACTGATCAAGTTGTGCTTCAGTCCTTCCAAATAGGCTACTTTCTTGAATGTGACTGTGCCAATCTGGACTGCACCATATCCTTTTGTTAGTCCAAAGTTTGAATCTCCAAATATTATTTTGGGTCCAAGCTTGGCTTTGAAGGATGTGAAATTATCCTTGTTTCCTGTCATGTGCTTTGAGCACCCACTATCCAGATATCATTGCTGGTTAAATCAGAGGATAAAAGACAACTTCAGAAATAAAAGACATCCTTGGTTGGATCTTATAGCCTTCAGGATGATATCTCCTTGACGGTATTATCCATTCAGTATAAGGGTTAAATCATTGGGATGAAGGACCCCTAGGTTTGGAATTTGATTTACCTTTGAAAAAGTTTTCAAAACTTTGATCTCTGCTCGACGATCACTGAGCTGAGTTCGACGATCTTGGGTCAGATCGTCGAGCTCCGTTCGAAGATCGACTGTGGTAGAGTTCAGGGTTTAGATATTGTCGAGCTTAGTTCGATGATTTAGCCTAATTTCGTTGATCTGCATTCGACGATCGTCTAGCTCCATTCGACGATTTCTGTTAAACTCTTGTTTTCATGGGTAAGTCAGAATTCTTCCTAGCTACCTCTAGAACTCCCTTACCTTTATCAGAGATAAATTTAATTGGGGTTGTTAGTACTATAGGTTCACTGGATGAAGCACCCAAGCTCAGTGTACTATTGAATCTTGAGTTCACTGTGCTTGTGATGTCCATTAGCTTGATACTTCTCCCATTGAGGGATTCTTCAAGCTTCTTGGCCTCTGATAGTTCACTTTTCAGTGAAGCTATCTGCTCCCTACAGCATTCCAACTACTCAGAGAGTTTGAGGTTTTCTGATTTTAAAGTACTGTATTCAGATAATTGATTTCTGAGAGAAATCATTTCCTTCTCAGATTTTAATAAATCTAAACATAGTGCCTTAAACTCACACTTGAAGTCCTCAGAATTGAAATCAAAAGAACTTATTACCTGGTCCTCTTCAGATTGAGTCTCTGATTCAGATTCTGACTCTTTTGCATCAAAATTTTGTTGTGAGGCATTGATAGCCATCATGTAGAATTCTTTTTCTTCAGCATCATCTTCATCATCACTTGAGCTGGATGAAGCTTCTGATTCTTCTTCCGTCTCACTCCAAGTTTCAGCAACAAATCCCTTCCTTGTATGTTTGTTCTTGTTGGAGGAGGGTTTATCATTGCTGCTCTTCTTGAAGTCCTTTTCTTTTCTCCTTTCTTTCCTGTCCTTTTTGTTCTTGTTTTTATTTTCTGGACAGTCAGGCACAATATGGCCTGGTTTCCTACAACCAAAACAAATAATCTCTTTGTTATTTGATTTGTCATACCTTGGGTTGTCATGCTCTCTGTATGATCTTTTCCTGAAATCCTTCCTGGCCATTTTGTAAAACCTTTTGGCCAGTAGGCTTAGCAGCTCTTCATTGCCTGTGACCTTGTCTTCAGGCTGATCTTCAGTGGTTTTGAAAGCTATTGATTTTTCCTTTCTTATAGCTGGTGAGGCAGCCTTCTACTCTTCTTCTCTGTTCTTGATGAGCAGCTCATAAGACTTGAGCTTGCCCAAGAAAGCTTCAGTTGTGATCTCATTTAGGCTTCTGGCATCCATAATTGGCCAGATCCTTAAGTCCCAAGTGCTTGGGAAGCACATTAGGATTTTATCATTGAGCTCAGTCAATGATATCTCCTTGTCCAAAGTTTTCAGTTCATTAACTATAAGACTGAGTCTATTATACATGTCTGCTACTGACTCAGCTTCTCCTTTCTTGAAATTCTCATACTGGGTTATGAGATGAGATCTTCTATCTTTTCTCTCATCAGCAGATCCTGAGACTATCTCAGATAACTTGTCCCAGATGTCCTTTGCTGAGTTGCATTCAACTACCTTTTGGAATATTTCATCATACATAGTCTGGGCTAGAATGTTCATAGCCTTTGCATCTGCAACTTTCCATTTCTTGATTTCTGCATCTATTCCTGATGGAGGTGGAACATCACTTGTACTTGTATTTTTTGGAGGTCTTGGACACACTATCAAAACAGAATTTAAAATGTCCTCATCAATAGAGTTCATGTAAAGTCTAATCCTTGCCTTCCAAAGTGCAAACTTAGATATATTGCACACTAGAGGTCTGGTGCTAGCATAATCTTTGTTTTGGGCCATGCTTTATGAAGAAATAATTCTAATAATAAAATCAAAACAAGCAGATCTCACTAGAGGGATCTTTGGGTTCAGGTGTTAGCCTGTGCAACCACTAAGGTGTGATATTTTTAACCAACCTGGAAGATGTGGTATTTTTAACCAACCTCGCTTTGATAGCAATTGAAAGTGCAAGTTAGATCTGATATACTCTAGAGGGGGGTGAATAGAGTATGGTTCTTGCTCAAAACTTTTTACAACTCTTGTTGTATTCCTAAGTGAACATGGAAGCAAATGAACTACAACAACTATCTAATCAAAAAGCAATCACAAAACACAGCCAGAAAATGAAAGAAAATAAGCAACCAGAAGACACAAGGAGCTATAGTGGTTCCCCAATCAATCTGGGTACATCCACTCTTCTACCACCCTAGGTTGGAATCCACTGCAGGATGAGTTGATCAGGTGTCCTAGGCACCAATGAGCTTTTGAAAAGGTGCTCAAAAACCAAACCAGATTTTTTTGATCAGGTGTCTTGCCACCACTAAGTTTTGACAAGGTCTCAGAAACCAACACAAACTTTTGAAGAGAGTTTGATAAACCCTTTACAGCAGAGAGAGAGAGGGAGAGGGATGAGATGATCTTCTCTGTCAACAATCAAAGAGAAGAGAGTGGATGTTGTCAAAGCTCCCCCTGAGATCTATAGTTGTTCAGGAAGTAAAGCTTTGCAGTAGGGTTATAGGCCGTCAGAAAATTTGATCTCCAGCAAAAGATGATTTCAGCAACAGTTGAAATGTGTGTTGTCTAGAGTCTTGAATGATGATGGACTTTGAACACTGGAATCAAGAGGGATCTGAAAATTTCAGTTTGTTGATCTCCTTTTGTGATGGTGTTCTGTATGAATTCTAAGACTGAGAATATCTGCAACTCTTTCTCTTTCTGTTGTTGTGATTGTTGTAAGAGTTGTTGTTAATGATGTTGTTCTTCTATTCCAGCAGAATATGAATATCTCTTTTATTCCTTAGATCTGAATAGAATGATTCTCTGTCCAAGATAACCATTAGCCTGTCATAAATTACTTCCTTAACTTCATTTTGTCTTCTAGAGGAAAGTCCAATAAAACATTTCTTTGAAAATCCCTTGAAACTTGCTCCAGATTAAATGAAACGGCTACAAGATCCTTGAAATAAATGCTGAGAATAATTCCATAACTGTCTGAATTTGAATCTTGAAAAACGTCGATCTCTCCAGAAAAACGTTGACCTAAGCTCTACTATCTTTGAACTATGCTCAGATACTGGACTTAGACTGATGCAGAGATCGTCGATCTGAGCTCAGAGATAGAGAAACAAACTGGAGACAAGAAGGTCGATCTGAGCTCGAAGATCGTCGAATGTAGTTCGACTACTCGTTGAAGTTGAGCTCAGAGATCGTCGAATGGAGTTCGATGATTCGTCGTAGTGAGCTCAGCGATCGTCGAATGGAGTTCGACGATTCGTCGTCCTGAGCTCGACGAAATGACTTAGTCTCCAGAACTGAAATATCTGGTCTTGAGGGCAGCTTTTAAACCTAAATACTAACCCTTAGACTCAATTCTAGTTGACCTTTAGATCTATACAAGGAGGTCAAAATAGATTTCCTAAAAGTCATAGTGATCCTTGCCCAAATCAGTAATAGGGTGTTCCAATAGTTTTAATTCAAGATTGGGTGGTTCATCGTAAGAGTTTTTGAAATTTTTCTCTTTTTCAAAAATAAGATTTTCATAATTGTTTTGTCTAAAAATAGGTTTATTTTCAAAATTGGATTGCACGGACTTAACCGTGTCTTCAAAAACATTTATAGTAATTTCAGAAAAAGAAGAGGAAAAATCATTTGAAGAAACATTGGAAAGAGAAAGGGAGGAGTCTTCATTAACACATCAAGAAAAAAACAAGAATCATCATTTTTTAAAGAATTTTTCATATATTGATTTATCGAAAAAGTGACCTCGTCATCTCCTACACGAAGGAAGAGCTTCCCGTTACTCACATCAATGACTGCGCGAGAGGTGGCTAGGATGGGACGACCAAGGATAAGAGGGACCTCGACGTCCTCCTCAATATGAAGGATAACAAAATCCACCGGGAAGATGAATTTGTCGACCTTCAGTAGCACGTCCTCTACAATACCTAACAGATACTTAATTGATCGATCGACTAACTTGATACACATACACGTAAGGATGAGAGTGCCCAATCCTAGCTTCTTAAATAAGGAAAATGGCATCAAGTTGATGCTCGCACCTAGATCCGCTAACGCATGCTTTATAAAGAGATCACCAAAAACACAAGGAATTGAAAAGCTACCCGGATCGTTTATCTTTTTAGGAAGATTAGAATTATTTACGACCATCGAGCAATCTTCATTTAACGTTACATGAGATAAATTTTCTAGTTTCTTTTTATTTGTTAACAAGTCCTTAAGATATTTAGCATATTTAGGCATTTGGCTAATTGCTTCGTGAAATGGCAAATTAATGTGGATTTGTTTGAACATTTCAAGAAAGCGTTGGTATTAATCATCTAATTTTTCTTTCCTAAGCTTAGCGGGCTAAGGAGGTGGCGGAAATTATTTTATAATAATCGGAGCATCATCTTGAAAATTATCTTTTTGAAAAGCAGATTTATCTTTTTCACTTTCAAAATTGTTATCGTTAATTTCCGTAATTATAATTTTTTCAGCGGCAGGAGAGGAAATCACCTCTGGCCCTTCCCTTGTGGTTGGCTCGTGAATTACTTTACCTCTCCGAAGGGTAATCGCTTTCGCATGTTCCCTTGGGTTGGGTTCAATATTGGAGGGAAGAGTCCCAGGTGGCCTCTCAGAGATAACCTTGGAGATTTGGCCGACCGTATTTTCTAAATTTTTCATCGACCCTGTTAAGTTTCTAATGGTAACATCGTTCGAGCTTATATATCTAGAAAGTATTTCCTCCAATGATGGAGGTTTTTGAAAATTTGTTTTGAGGTGGTGGTGGTGGTGAAAAAAAGTGTGGTGGACGTACGACATTTGCAGGATTACTCCAAGAAAAATTAGGGTGGTTACGCCATCTAGGGTGATAAGAATTCGTAGCAGCATTAAAACCAGGAGGAGTGGAAAAATTAGAAAAAGAAAAAAAATTGGCAGAATTTTTTTGACCAGGCCTAGGTATGTTCCCCAGAAAATCCACCTGCTCGGTAACAGCAGCATTTGTAATTTCATATACCTAAGGGGCAGAGGCAGCAGTCATCTCCGCAATTCTCTTGTTCATCATTTCCACTTGCAGCGCCAGTTGCGATACAGAGTCCACTTCGTAGATACCTGTAGGTTTATTTGGGCGAGTCCTAGGCGAGTTCCACTGATAGGTGTTCATCGCCATGTCCTCGATAAGCTCAAGAGCGGCTTCCGGAGTTTTGTGATCCAAAGAACCAGCTGAAGCTACATCTATCATCTGCTTAGTCTCTTGATTTAGCCCATTATAAAATGTCTGAACCTGTGACCATACAGGAAGAGCATGATGAGGGTAGCGTCTCAAAATTTTTTTGAACCTCTCCCGAGTGTCATAGAGGGTCTCAGAAGAAATTTGAGAATAAGAAGTTATATCATTTCTTAATTTAGCAGTTTTAGCTGGAGGGAAATATCTAGCAAGAAATTTATCAATAAAATGTTCCAAGTAGTGATTGATCCTCTTGGAAGAGAACTCAACCACTATTTTGCTTTGGTTCTTAAGGAGAATGGGAAGAGTCTTAGCCTAATTGCCTCGTCTGAGACACCATTAATTTTGAAGGTGTCACAGATCTCAAGAAAACTAGCAATATGCAAGTTTGGATCTTCATCTTGTAATCCGTCGAACTGTACATATTGCTGCACCATTTGTTTGATGCTAGGCTTAAGCTGAAAGTTATTGTTCGCAATTGCTAGTAGAACAATACTTGTTTCTGTACCCTCCAGGTTGGGCCGAGCATAATCGGACATCGTCCTTTGCTGGGCAAACGCTGGGTTGGGGTCTCCCATTTCAGAGTTGAAGTTACAATCACCGTCGCAATCCTCAACCGCTGTTTGAGAAGTGGAACCCCTGAATCGCAAGTTTCTCCGAAAGGAGCGTTCAATTTATGGGTCCAAGTCAACAAGTGGTGACGGATTCGTGCGGGTCACGCACTAAGAAAAATAGAAGGAGAATGGAGGAAAGAAAAAGAGAAGAACGGAAATATAAACTTGAAGAAGAAAATAGAGAAAGGTAAAGTTTTTTTGATTTTTGCAGAAGTAATAGCGAAAGCGTTTTCCTAATATTGACAAAAAAGCGTCCCCGACAACGGCGCCAAAAACATGGTGAATTGATTTCACTATTAACCCGAAAAGGCAAGTGTACCTATCGAATTGTAGTACCAAGGTCGTGTTAAAACTCGGGGTTGTCAATTACTATTACTCAAGCTCTACTATTATCTCACCATACGATTGTTGGTTGTTGGAGGAATTTTATATTAAACTAAAGATAATACGAAAACTTCATATAAAAAAGGATAGCATTCGATCAATGATTCACCATGAAAAGAGGATAAGAAGGATGAAAAAAAATAGTTTTATGATTGCAAGTCAAACTCGACCGTGACGGATCCAAAAATAATAAATAATCTCGCTAGAGCATTAAATCTCCTAACTTATAGATGTTTTGACCGAAATCTCTTTGCAAATCAAAAAGATCTAAAGTTGCATTATCAAAGTGATCCGCACTATTGGATTTGACTCCAATCCGGGGAATTTATGTCGTCCTATCTCTAGAATTGCGTGCAACTCCTTCCTTCTTTGAGTGATACTTCAAATCAACGAGTTTCTCGACTACAATGAAATGAGATCAAATTGCCTACTACCGTATACCAAAAATATGGAGTCGACACTAGAAAAATCAAAGAAGGATCGAGAATAATTTTGACAAAAATAAAACTAAGAAGTAAAAGAAAATCTCATCTCATTTCATGGATCCTCATGATCGAATGCTAATGAAAAATTAGCTACGCTTGTTTGAGAAAGAAAGCACAAAAAGATAAAAGAAATTCATTTTCATTGATATATAAAAGGGGTACACAATAATAAAGACAAGACAATATTATTCTACTAAAAGAAAAAAAATACAACAAAGAAAGAAATACACTAAACAACAAATAAAGATGGAAACTTGCACTTGAACTAGTTATCTCTCTTACTTTCTCTTCAATCCAACCTTTTTTTATGCATGTGACATGGGTTCCTTTTATAGGAGAGGAGGAAGATTCTAGAAAATGGTGGAAATAAAGGGCATAAGGGTGTGGCCGGCCATGTACTTGAAGATGTTCATGCATGATATTAAATGAGGTGGTGAGAGAAGAGGAGGGATTCATTGCATGTAATTTATGGAAATGAAAGTGGAAAATATAAAGTAGAGCGGGGGGGGGGGGGGGGGGTTAATCTAGAATAATGAAGGGGGGAAAAGATGGTGCCGACCATGCATGGGTGGCAAGGTGCATGCATGGATAAATTAATGAGGAGAGGAGAGAGAGGGCCGGCCATGCATGGGCTTCATAATGTTGCCCGAAAGATTGTTTGTGGGCTGCATGGGCTGCTCGGGTTTGATAGTTGTAGGGGCTGCACTTGTAAAGGCTTGGAGAGTAGCTCGGGCTGCTTGTACGTGGACTTCAACTTGAGGGCTTGAACCTACAAATAAAACAAAACAAATAAACAAAATGTTAGATATATTTTATAACATAACATAATATTAGTTATTACAAATAAAACTAAACGTAACAAGCATATCATAACATAATAATAGTTATATTTCATAACAAAACACAACTAGACATTAAATACAAAATAAAACATAACAAGCATAAAAAAACATAAAAATATAAATAAACTTAGGAATTTTGCATACTAAACTACCCCCCAAAACGATGACTAATAGTAGTCATCACCATTCGTCTAAGGATGATAGCCAGTACAATACCTAAGGTCAGTACCTACAGCTCCTCGCAAGCTTTGCCAGAAACGAGACATGAACCGATAATCTCTATCTGACACGATACTTATAGGCACACCATTCATCTTGATGACTTCATCTTGATAAAGTTCAGCTATCTTTTCTATAGAATAATCAATTTTGAAAGGCACAAAGCGGGCACACTTGGTTAGTCTGTCCACGATAACACACACTTCATCATGCCCTCGGGGAGATCTCGGCAAACCGGTTATGAAATCCATTTATAAACTCTCAAATTTTCGAATCGGTATGTCTAAAGGCATTAACTTACAACCCGGCCTTCTATGATCAGCTTTGACACACTAGTAAGTATAATATTCAGATACAAATCTTATGATGTCGTTCTTTATGCCTGACCACCAAACAACCTGCTTCAAATCTCTGTACATTTTCGTGAAACCAGGATGATAAGCAACACTTGAACCATGCGCTTCACTACATATCCTTGCTCGGATGTCCATAACAGCGGGAATACAATATCTGCTGCGGTACTTTAGGGTACCAACATCATCAATTGAAAAGTCAGGTAATTCCCCTTTCTCAGTCCTACTACGGAGGTGCTGTAAATCAGGATCGTCTTTCTGATATTGCCTAGTGAGAGTAATCTACGAAGGCTATTCCACCTCCAAGCTACTCGGCGAAGAACTATTCCCTATGGTTATGTCCATGAGCAAAAACTCCTCTATAAGGGATTGCACCGAGAGGTTAAATATATGTGCGGTCTTCCGGCTCAATGCATCCGCTACTACATTAGCCTTGCCGGGATGATACAGGATATCGTCTTCGTAGTCCGCAACATATTCTAGCCATCTACGCTGGCGTAAATTCAACTCCTTTTGAGTGAAGATATATTTCAAACTTTTGTGGTACGTGTAGATTTTGCATGACACTCCGTATAGAAGATGTCTCCACAATTTCAAGGCATAAATGATGACAAAAAATTCCAGGTCGTGCGTAGGATAATTCCTTTCATGCACCTTCAGTTGTCTCGATCCATATGCAATCACTTTGCCGTCCTAGATCAACACCCAACCAAGTCCAACTTGGGAGGCATCCACATAAATAGCATACTCTACTCCTTCCATCGGCAATGCCAAAACTGGAGCAGAATATAGTCTTCTCTTGAGCTCTGGAAAAGCTTCCTCACAGGCATCACTCCAAACAAAAGCTGTGAACTTTTGCGTAATCCTGGTCAACGGCGTAGAAAGCACGGGGAATCCTATCACAAATCTCATGTTGTAACCTGCTAACCATAAGAAGCTCCTTATCTCTTTAGGCGATGTAGGTCTCTTCCAATCCAAGACTGCGGCTATCTTCGCGGGATCCACTGAGATACCATCCTTACTTACAATCTGTCCAAGGAATGACACCTGAGACAACCAGAACTCGCACTTTCTAGGCTTCGCATACACCTTGTGCTCCCTCAGAGTAGTCAAGACCAAACACAAGTGCAAGGCATGCTATTCTGCATTTCTGAAATATACCAGGACATCATCAATGAATACAACCACGAACTTATCCAGAAAGTCCTTGAACACCGTGTTAATCCAAAGGACATTACTAGAAATTCAAAGTGACCATATCGGGAACGAAAAGCAGTTCGCGGAACATCTAACTCATAGATTCTTAACTGATGTTAGCCCGAAAGGATGTCAATCTTCGAGAACACGGAACTACCCCGTAGCTGGTCAAACAAGTCATCGATCCTAGGCAATAGATATCTATTTTTGATATTCACCTTGTTCAGTTCTCGATAATCTATACACAGGCTCATCGTTCTATCCTTTTTCTTCACGAAGAGTACCGGTGCACCCCAGGGGGAAGAACTGGGTCTAATAAAACCACACTGTAATAACTCATCAAGTTTAGTATGTAGCTCCTCTAACTCATGTGGTGCCTTGTGGTACGGTGCTTTTGCAATAGGGCGAGTGCCTGGCTCAAGATCTATAATGAACTCCACGTCTCTCCCAGTAGGAAGTCTAGGAAGACTAACAGGAAAGACATCCGAAAACTCACACACCACAGAAACGTCGTCAACCACTTTTTGGTTTTCCGAATCAAGGAAAGAATCGCAGTTAGACTCTAGAAATTTACAAGCACGTACCGTAGAAATGTTTGGAGATTCCTGACGCGGCAAACCATACACACTCATGGGCTTGCCATTGTCGCCTTTGAAGGAACAACAGGTGCAGCTTCTAGAATAGAAACGGAAACAAGGAAAGAATCGCAGCCAGACTCTAAACATTTACGAGCACGTACCGCAGAAATGATTGGAGATTCCTGACGCGGCAACCATACACACGCATGGGCTGGCCATTGTCGCATTTGAAATCCAAGCTCTTGAGCTTGCACTGAATGACGACATCATAGCTAGACAGCCAGTCCATGCCCAAAATCACGTCAAAGTCTTCCAAGTCTCACACCTTCATATCCGCAAAGCCTAGAAAACCACCTAGGAAGATATGGCATTTTTGGATACCCTGACATGACATCACCAGCTCTCTTGAAGGGAATTTGACGTTAGGGAAGTGTCTAACTGGTCGAGAGCCCAGCGATGTCGGTCTACAAAACTCCTTGCCACAAAGGAGTGAGTAGCACCCGAATCGATCAAAACACTTGCCCACTTATTCTTCACCTTAAATTCACCTGAACACATTGAGCGCGCAACTAAAATGCAGAAACCATAAACCTACCATAAGAGATTACTAGCTGAGTCAAAGACTAACCTGAGATCACTTGAGTCGATGATTCATCTTCCTCCTTGGTCAGCACATTCAACTTTCCTTTTTCCTTGTCCATGTGAGGCGGGGGTGGCGGTAGAGTCTGCAACGAAACTACATGCACCGCATGCTGGCTCTGTGGGCAGTTAGACCTCATGTGTCCTTTCTGGAAGTAGAGAAAACAAGCTCCAGCATTCTTGCGATAACGGGTTGTATCGTGCCCACTATTCTGGCAATAAGTACAGACTTGGCCTCCCTTTGGTACATCGTAGATCGAGTGTACCTGAGACTGTTTCTGCACATCCAGTCTCTTAAAGAACTTCTCAAAAGGGTGGCATGGATTACCACATAAGCAATGTAACACCCCAAAGCCCACTTTTGGTTCAGGTTTGGGTGACACGGCCTGGGTCACGGGCATTTCCCAGGGTGTGTCCTCCTCGAGTTAAGCAGTTGGGTGTGTGGTCGATGAATTTTGGTCGACGATCGCCGAGTGCAAAGTACATGACCTGTGACACGGGTGTGTCACAGGGCAGGTCCCTTGCGGGTTTCAGGCAGGACTCCGTGTACTAGTGGACACTGGTGTGTCCTGGTGTACACGGCCTGGGACACGGGTGTGTCCCATGCCCGTGTCCCTCTCGGGTGAAGTGGAGATTGTTTTGTGTAAAGTACACGGCTACTAGACACGGGCGTGTCGGGTATGATACGGGCGTGTAGGGTGTGACACGGGCGTGTCACACGACCGTGTACTGGTTGGATTTGAGTCGATTGCCTACCGCTTAAGTGACACGGCCTGTAACACAGGCATGCCACAGGGCGTGTCTGGCCATGTTCAGCATATTTTGGGCAAATCAGAGCCGTTTGTTCCCTTATCTTGGAGCCAAGTGTCCAAGCATTTTTCCTGTGGATATAAGGCCGAGAATGAGGAGTTATTCCCTCATTTTCATTCTTCTTCTTCTCACTTTCCAAGAGAGAGGGAGAGCTAGGGAGGGAAAGGAGAAAGGAGAAACCAGCTGCTGGACGAGCTATGGAGTGCGGAGTGAAGATCCGAGATCGGATTCATGAAGGCAAAGCCGAGGTAATGACTTCCATCCCGCTACTTCATGGCGCCGAAACAATCTTCAAGTGTAACAATCTCCTTCTTGGACATCGAAGTCCTTACTTTATGCATATGCATGGAATCCTGAACCAAGAGGTGGACATCGCAAGTGATTCCTTGGTTGACTCTGCATCTAGAGCCGAAAGTGTGAAGTACGACATAGGCATGCTGTGTGAAGCCCATCTGGACAGGTAGTATGGATTGGTGATGACTATGGGTAAACTGGAGAAGGCTCTGTGGATTTGATGATATGAAAGGTGTATGCTTTGTTGGATGGATGTTTGAATGTCTGGATGTGCTAATGAATGTACGGAGGCTTTGAGTAAGCTCCATATTGTGGTGAGACATCAATTAGTAGCACGTCTATGGAGCGCGGATAAACTCGACCTGCTACACCACTAGGGTGGGTTGATTTGGATAGATGACGGATCGATTGGTGGTAATGCCTGGGGAGCCGAGTTAAAACCGGCTTGCTACAACACAGGGGTGGGTCAATCGGAAAAAGGTGAGGGGTCTATTGGTGGTAATGCCTGGGGAGCATCGATAAACCCGGCTTGCTACACCACTTGGGTGGGTCGATCTGCTCTGGTTATCTTTGAGAATGTTGTGATGTAGTACCTCTGAGTGGTATGGACGGAATGTCACCAGCCCGCGGGATTAGTGGACTAGAATTGAACCTCCCAACCAACAAGTGAAGAACCTCTGATCGGCGGTGTACGAATGGGACCCCCGGTACACCAATAAGGTGCCCTGAGTGCACGGAGCGTCTAGTGGATACCGACATTTGTGATGTGGTTGTGATTGGTAGATTGATAGCTTGTGATGGCAGTGCATATATTGAGGGAACCAATGCCCCTGGTATGGGGTAGGGTCGTTATAATTGGTCAGCTAATGCTGACCGTTACTTTGTTTACTGCTCTTGGGTCGACGGCTAATTGCAGGTGCTGATGATTGAATTGATTTGAGCGGAATGGAGGCTTGCTGCTTAAGGCCCTTGTAGGCCGTGCGAAGCGTGGTTGGATTTCATGTGTGGCCGGCCTGCGTGCCGATGTATGAAGTTGTACATTTGTGTAAAGAGAAACTTGTAAGGCTATAAAGCCATGTGTGTGTGTGTTGTATACATTCATGACTTTGATATATAAATGTGGAGTTTGTATATTAGTGGACATTCATTGAGCTGAGCTCATCCTACTTAAAATACTACGCTAGAATGTTTTGAGTTATGGTACGAGTAGATTTTGATTTCCACACATAATTCCACTTCTTGTCTGTGAAATTGGCGTGGGCCCCGACCGGACCCACCGTTATATTCCATGTGACGAGTGGGGCATTATAAAGTGGTATCAGAGCCCAGGTTGAGATTATTTGGGAGGAAGAACATATGTGAACTCACGAATGTCCACTAGGAATGTATTCCATGCACGTAGAGTGCGTGAGTGTGTAGTCAATGTATAATTACTGTTATGACATGGATGATTAATGGGGTTTTGTACATTGCTAGGTGGAGAGGAGTGGTGCAAGGCAGTCTGATCCCCAGCGGTCCGATGAGAGTGCAACACCAGTTGAAGCGTTTACGCCTCCTTCGGCGGAGACCATACGAATGGTGACGAAGACGGTGCTTGCAGTATTACAGGCATAGCCTACTGGGAAGGCAAGGCATGCATGGGTGCCAATCCGAGCTTGTACAAGTCAAGAGCGCGCTGCAGTTGTGGTGGACGAGCAAGCAACAGATGAGTCATTGAAGCATTTTATGGAGTTTCATCCACCTACGTTTGTTGGGGCGACTTCCCCAACACAGGTAGAAGATTGGCTTGCTAGAGTGAAGAGAATCCTGACGGCAATCAAGACTGCGGAGGAGCAAAAAGTGACCTTAGCCACCTTTTTGCTGGAAGGGGATGCAAGATTGTGGAGGGATTATATGGAAGTGCATCACTTGGCAGGTCTAGGATTAGAGAAAGTCTCAATTGATGAATTCGCCAGATTATTTCTCGCCATGAATTTGCCAGTGTCGCAGCGGATTGTGATGGAGAACGAGTTTCAACGTCTGGTGCTGGGTGAGACTGGTATTGATACTTACCTGCATGAGTTTACCAGATTGGGACGTTATGCGGGGTCTACCTTTGCGGAGGAAGCATGAAAGATGAATCGATTTTATGAGGGACTGCGGGATGAATTGAGGTTAGCACTCCCGAGTTCAGTGAGCCAAGGCTTCCAAGCGTTGGTCGATACGGCCCCAGCGTTGTAGAAGGACTTGAAGTGGGTACAAGAGAAGAAGAGACTGGCAGTGGAGAAGCCAAAATTTAAAGTGCCCCAATCAGAGCAATCAGAGTTTCATAGACGGGAGAAGAAAAGGTTCAGGCTTGCTGAATCAGCTCCGTCGACTGTTTCTTCGGGAGCTACCTATGGGCAAGGATGTGTTAATCCACGTATATGTTATAATTGTGGGAAGTAAGGACATATAGCTAAGTTTTGTTGGAATGCCCCTTTTGGAAAGACAGGTGTGTCTTATGAAGAAAAGGGTAAAGCAGTGGCCGAGTCATCTGCATCCCGAACGCAACCCCGATTGCATAATTTGGAAGTGCAAGAGCCGCAAAGCTCAATTGGTGAAATACAACCTCGAGTGTTTAATTTGATGCCTTGAGTGTTTAATCAAGCGGCTGAGCAAAAGGAACCATAGAAAAGATACTTGTATCACTTGGATGATATGACTACTGTAAATGCTGATGATGATACTGGTGGACATATATGTGGTAAAACCGTTGAAATGTTGGTGCACAGTTGGTGTTATGTAAGTGCTCGATCAATCATGATATACTATTATTTTTGAATATAGTGCACTTGATGAATTTTGTGGATGAATGTGCACATGAGGAGGTTATGTATGTGTGTATGTGCTGTGTTATTTGTTTTGTGCGATGTCGTAGGGCGAGACATGCTGCAGCCTCTAAGCTCAAATCTGGCACGTTTGATTGACGTGATCGGTTGCTGAGAATGTAATGAAGAGAGTTTCGGTGAAGGGCTGGAGGTGAGCCAAATTTCGGGGACGAAATTTTTTGAAGGAGGGGAGGATTGTAACACCCCAAAGCCCACTTTTGGTTCAGGTTTGGGTGACACGGCTTCGGACACAGGCGTATCCCAGGGTGTGTCCTCCTCGGGTTGAGCAGTTGGGTGTGTGGTCGACGAATTTTTTTCGACGAACGTCGAGTGCAGAGTACACGGCCTATGACACGGGTTTGTCACAGGGCGTGTCCCTTTCAGGTTTCAGGCAGGACTACGTGTACTGGTGGACATGGGTGTGTCCTGGTGTACACGATCTGGGACACGGGCATGTCCCATGGCCGTTGAAAGTGAGCGTTAGGTCTACAATATTCTAGAGGGGGGGGTGAATAGAGTATATTTAAAATTTATTAGGTCCAAATAAAGGTGTTGTTACAGCTTCTGCTGTAAACTAAAAATGTGCAGTAATTAAGAAATTGGAAAACAGAAAATAGTAAACCTAATCACAGCCACACAGCAAGAACAAAAAGAAAAAGATAGGCAACCAGACGACACAAGAAATTTATAGTGGTTCCCCAAATCTGGGTAGTCCACTCTTCTACCACCCTTGTAGGAATCCACTCAGGATTTTGATTAGGTGCCTGACACCAATGTGTTTTGATCAGGTCCCCAAAAACCAACTAGAGTCTTTTGGTTAGGAGACTTGCAACCAGGAATCACTTTTGAATGGAGATGACAACCCTTTATACAGGAGGGTGTGGGAGAGTGATTTTATCTTCTCTGTCAACAATCAGAGAGAATACTTATGTGGAATGATGTTAGCAAAAAGCTCCCCCTGAGATGTAGAATTATTCAGGGAAAATCTGGAGCTTTGCTGCAGGTTGATACGTCTTCAATCAGAGTTCTTGACTAGCAGTGATGCAGGGACTTCTTGACTGATTTGATATCTGTTGTCCTTGGAAGTCCTGGAGAGAATGTGGAAAAAGAAGACACTTGATATTGTATGATTGTTCTTCTTCTTTTGAATCAAGATCACTGTCTGTCACTTGTATGTCTTGTATGCTTCAGTAATTTTTGATTGTGTGAAGCTTTTTCTGTGTATCAGTTCTTACAGTCAGTATGTGTGTCTCTGGTTTTCTGACTGAGTATGTTCTTTTTCGTTTTTTATCTCTGTGTCTGTTTGACTGAGTTATCGATCTTCTATACTTCTCTATCTTTTCACAAATTTGAATCCTCTGTAATTAATGCTGACTCCTTGAGAATAATCGGCATTGAATCATTTCCTCAACTGTCCCGTGGAAAATCGACAAGTAATATTCCTAAGGAAGACCGTGATCAATGCTCCTTCTAACGGATACATTCAGAGAATGTATAACATTAATTACTCAGGAATTTTCGAATTAGAATGGGGACAGAAGGCCAGAAATGGCTAAGTCTAGAGTCGTCGAACGAATAACTGAATTCGTCGAGCTGAGTTACTAGTTCGTCGAACTGAGATTTTGTATTCGTCGAACTGAGATTTTGTATTCGTCGACCTGAGAGCTTCTTGTTCGTCGAGATGAGTTTCCAAGATCGTCGAGCTGATAACAGAGCTGCTTGCTTCAGAGCCTTTGCCTTTTCTGTCTGAAGTTTGTCGAGCTGACAATTGCATTCGTCGACTGGAGTTCAGCAATAATTCTGGACTTAGTCAAGTATTTTGGGTTGACTGATATTCTGTGTGTCGACATGAATCTTCTGGTGTCGACACAGGTGGGTGTCGATTGATTAGACTTGGTGTCGACACAAATATTGTGGTGTCGACATAAGTTGGTGTCAACTGATTATTCTTGGTGTCGACACAAGTTTTCTGGTGTCGACATAGTTGGTGTTGACACATGCCCTAAGTGTCGACACAAATCTTCTGGTTCCAGAATTCGTCAAGTAGAGTACTGAGTTTGTCAATCCTGAGAAGTTGACTTCGTCCACCTGAGAAGTTGTGAATTCGAGGTCCAAGTTCGTCGAGCTCAGAATATTGTTCGTCGACCAAACTCTGAAGTTGGACTTAGAATAATTTGAAGTTATCCTGACTTTAGTTTGTTGAAGTATCCCAGTTTTCGTCGACCAGAGAATGAAGATCGTCGAGCTCAGCTCAGAGAAATATCTCAAGATTGTTGATCTGAGAATGTTTTTCGTCGACCTGAGTTCGCCGAACGTCGAACTCATTTTTACTTAGTCTTGAAATCTTCTAAGTCTTGAGTCTCTAATAGACTTGTTGATAGCTGATCCATCTGATGTTGACTCTAAGGACTTGGCCTAGACTCTAGGACACAACTATGACCCTGGCTATACATGTTGGGTCACATCATCCTAAGTTAGTGAACCTAGCCCAAATCAACTAGGGATCCAACAATCTCCCCCTATTTGGGTGAGGTCACTAATAGACTCAAAAGAAAAACATAAAAATAAACAAAGCAGGGAAAAAGGTATATCTGGCAGAGATTTACTAACACATGCATCAGATATATATATGTACATGAGCTTTGTTTTAAATAGACAATTCAGTTTTAAGGCTAATGCAGAGAAAGAAAAAAAAATTTAAGCAATGTAAAGATTATTTCTTCTTTTCCTTATCTGTGGGCTTATCCTCTTTAGTATTTCCACCTGTCTTTGTAAAGATAATTTCTCTTTTTGGGTCCAAAGCCTGTACCTATGTCATTGTCATGTCAGCTGCCCCAATAATCTTCAGAGATGTAGTTCTGGGGACAACTGCTTCATGATGTAGTTTCATGTAATCATCAATATTGAATAATTTATTTGCTTTAACAAATCTTTTGAGTTCTTCCTTTCTGTATTTGGACATAGTTGTATATCCTGATATATCCTTGCCTTCAGCTTTTGCTTTATTAATCAAATAAAGACTAACAATTTCCTAGAATCTAGCCATTCAACAGTGTTTGCTGTTTCAGGATCCTCAAAAGGAACAGGAGGTGAATATGGTCTTTCAGGACTATTAGCCTTCTGGTCTGCAGAGATACTTTGCTGTTGCTGCTGATGTTTTTGATGTTGTTGATGTTGTTGTTGTTGATTTCCTGAAGAGTGATGTCTTTGCTGACTGCTTCCAGAAGATCTCCCTTGATGTCTTTGATAAGTTTGAATAGGGGTAGATCTCTGAGAGCTAGAGCCAGTGGCACCAGTGATGCGTAAGATCACGGAAGTGAACCGGTCGCACAAGTAATATAAAGTGGGCGAGTTTTCCCAAGTATCGATCTCACAAGGAACACAGTAAGGTGGAGTTAATTTCGAGGACTTGAGATTGAAGTCCTCAGGTCGGAGCTAACTAGGGGGGGGGGGGTTGATGTTGCGGAAACAGAAAATAAAAGGCTAGCAACTACTCCTATGCAACGCCGCTATGCGATGCTTCGCCAGGCGGGATGGAAGACTAGTCGGGCCGCTATGCACTGAATCACTAGGCGAATGGATGAGAAGGCTAGCAGATGAGGTGGTTAGAATGGCGGAATGAGGGTCGTGAGCACCTCTTCGCAACGCACGCCACTAGCAATTGCTAGTGCGGCAAGGGTGGATGGTGGTGGATGGAATAATAGGCGCAACTCAAGTAAATAACGAAAACATACAATCACATAGACATAATTGTATAAAAATGTTTTACAAACTAAGCATACTTCATCAATTATAAATAAAGTTAAACACCAATATTCAACAATAAAGCAAGAACAAGTCAAGAGATCGACCGAATCCGAAGTCTTGCTGAGGATTCACGGTTGGAATCGTCGGGTTGTCACCAACTGCGTCCGGGATAGAGAAGGGCTGTCACCACCTTCCAATGGCCCGTCTTCTTCGTCTCATGATAGCGGACGAAAGTTGCAAGCTTCCCTTTGCTTGATGGCTATGGCGTTGAAGCTTGAAATGAACCCAGGAGATGATGGAGGAGGCCAAGAGGAAGCTCCGGCTTGGATTTGGCGGTGAAAGCTTGCCCGGAGCACCTCCCTAGGGTGGAAGATGAAGGGGAACGGCGGAGAAGGCGGAAAACGGCGGAGAAAGCTCGAGCTCTGTATCCTCTTCTGAATTAGGGCGAGACCTGCACTATTTATACAAAAGCAGAAATGAACAATGCGCACGATCACAGGCGCACGACCAGTGGTCGTGCGCACTATGTCCTGTGCTCGTGCGCACTGGCATGGAATATCAGGAAGAAGAACTGGGATAATGCGCACGAGTAGTGGCGCACGACCAGTGGTCGTGCGCACTAAGTCCAATTATCGTACGATTACCCAGACAGGACTCTAGAAAAGAGGAATCAATGCACACGATTAGTAGTGTACGACCGATGGTCGTGCGCAGTATGTCCAGTGGTCGTGCGCTTACCCCAGGCTGATTCTGGAAAACGTAGAGTAGTGCGCACGATCAGGGGCGCACGACCGGTGGTCGTGCGCATTAGATCCCATGATCGTGCGCAGTATTCCTGTTTCACAACCATCCCGGAACACGCACACGACCCCTGTACCGAAAGGAAAAACCAACCACTAATCTGTGCAGACATTCCAGACAATCACAAAAGGGAGTACAGACTATAAAAATAACAAAACACACAACCATGGGCTTAAATGTGCACTTCCTATGGAAATATAGGCAAGATGAAACATATATGATAATGAACTAAAAGTGAAGTGCAACCGAGTGAAAACTAGCCCAGATGAGTCCGAAAATAGGAATAAAACATGGACTCATCACACCCCCAGACTTAACTGTTTGCGCGTCCCGAGCAAACAAAATCTAAGCAGATAGGGAAAAATACTAGTTAACAAAGAAATTGCGAAACGAAGTACCATGCGAAGTCGCATGCTCGCGTGCGTAAAAATATAATAGAAGAAATTTCTAAGTATACAAAATAGTTTATAGTTTTCACAATGCGTATCAACATTTTATTATTACTCAAAAATAGAATCACGGTGAATCATCCGGTCATGCGTAGGGAGAAAGTAGACTAATCACTAGGCGAGCATTGCCAAATATCGGGGCTCGGGATAACCTCCAAAGGAATCCACCAATGTCGGTGACCATATGCTTGCCCTTTCGCATTCTCTCCACGGCACTGGTTTGGTTCACACACGAATCAGTAGGACTTTAGGTGAAGAGACGGGGCTTGGGTTTCGGTGAGGTAAATAATGATAAATAAGAATGGCTATGCACCTAACCCAAATGAGCTAGTATGAAAGGAATCCCTCTACTAAGCAAAATACACGCGGGTACACCACACCCCCAGACTTAACTTTTAACATATGGGTGTGTGCACCACCTACTCCAAAAAGAAGCACATCTCAATTATGATTTTCAATTTTACTTTTCCTTTTCACTTTTTCACTTTAACATCATTTTTTTTCACTTTTCTTTTTTTTTCAAATTACTTTTCTTTTCACAAATTCAGCAAATATAAGCTTTGGAGCACATCCACATTTTCACATGTAATAACACCACATCACATCCCAACATGAAAATATAAAACACTAAACTCGACGTGGGTGTGCGACTAGGATAGGCTATGGGGCTTTGGTGAATGAAGGTGGAGTTGAATCAAAAGAAGGGTAGGCACAATGGGGCTAGCGAGCATATGATGTTAGGAACGGTACAAAGCTCAACTGGGCCAAAATGATGGCCTACATCACGCTCATGCGAGTGAACTAACCTATACCCATGCTTCAAGAATAGCTTGGGGCAAGTTCTTAGCCAACGAGAAAGACTATCCATCCTCCTGACTCGAGCAATACGAACCTAACGGTCGTCTACACACATCCCTAAGCTACCGTTTGATTCATACCAGATTCACCAACTTTTGAGTAGAATAAAAAGTCTTTACACAAATAGAAAGATATAAAACTATAAGCATACAGAAAAATTAAATCTACTTGAATTTCTACATGAGACGAGAGCAGTTGACTAGGAGCACAGCAAGGTCAACATTTTACTCCATCTCACAATCCTATGTCAGCACCATAATTTTCCCAAATCTAACGAAGAAATGATTTTAACTCGCGGCACACTAACAGCTAAGCACGCGCTCATGTGGGTGCAGTGGTGTGTGATGCAACGTACTAATCAAAATAATAACAATAAAGGCTTCTAGTATGCATAAGAAATGTGTGCGTGCAATATGTAACAAATCTCTCCCCCAGACTTAAACTAAACTACACAGCATATGATAGAGAAATTAAGATCATAAAGTGCAAAGGGAAGAGGTTACCCAATGCTCAGCCAGTGAGCATACCAGAAGACGTGTGGAAACCTGAAGCAGGCCCGCCATACGAAGAATCACAACCCCGCCAATGCGATGTTGTCAAGAATACCTGCAGGGGTGAGCTCCGCAAAAACAAAACAAAAATATACAAACTACAAAGAAATACTAAAACTAAATAGACATGAAAAAGAAAATGCAGAAAATGAAAGATAAGTACTGGGGTTATTGTCATCCCAGCACGACTTATTACATTCTAAACAGTTCTAGCTAATGGGCCTATGAAATAAAAAGTGCACAGGTAATTGTTCCAATATCCGTTTCGGTAACGGGTACCTATACGGTGATAGAATAGTTACCCCTCTGCCTAAATAATCATACCTGCTCCTCGCAGGCAGAGGAAATAGGAAGTAGGATGAGGAGGAGGCCTGGTCCTCACTCATCTCACCATAAAACAAATCCTTGCCTAGCGAGGTTTCGTCCACAGGGAGTCTGTAGGAGGAGAAAGCGATGAATGGAGCTTCCTCAACAGAGGAGGAATCAACCTCCACGCAAAAGAGGATGATATCATCCATGACTCGAGCTGAAAGCTCCAAGTCCTCCTGAAGAACCTGCGAAGACTCAACCCGCACAGGCTCAGATACAGAAATGGGATCAAGAAATAAAGGAGAAGAATAACTAAAAAGAATCAGAAATAGGGGGAGTGGTCCCGGTCTCACTCCCAGCAGGATCCCGACATAGATCATCGACGACATCATATGAGTCATGGCGAGGGGAATCCGCAAGCTCGAGGTCCTCGGTGGTAGTTTGGACCTCCTCATCCATCAAGGAAGTGGAAACTTCCTCAACAAAGAGGATATCCTCATCAACACACCTCAGTACGTCCACATGTTCCAAGACGTAATACTGTCCATTAATGAAAATAATATCCTCGTCAAACATGGACACATCCTCAGGCTCAGAATCACAATTTGGCCGAATATCATCAACCGACTTACTAAAAATAGGGATAGATAATTCTTGCAAAGAAGGCAGAGGAACAACAGCATCAGAGAAAATATGTGCAGGTTCCTCCGGGGGTGAATCAACAAGAGGGGAAGAGGGCATGGGGAGAGACGGTGCCACAATGTCGTCACACCGATCAGCAGAAAGTCTGATGGGTATATCCGCAGCAGTCCCCCATAGACAAGGTGGTGCTGCGAACATATCATCAGAATCAGAAGGGGCAGTCGATTGGGAGGTGGATGGAATGAATCGGATACCCGGTTCATCATCCTCCTCCAACTGGCGCTGAAATTCTGCGCAATCTTTCAACACGTGGTCGGTGCTAGGACAACACAAACATCGTTTTCCATTACTCCTCGGTATAGGTGGGTCTGGAGAGGAATAAGAAAAAGATGAAGGAGTAGAAGAGGAGTGACCATAAGACTTGGGTTAGGTGTATGAAGTACCATAAGAAGACGGTGCTCCATACACAGAACCACGAGAATTATGCTGCCATTCTTCAGTGGGGCACTCATCACTACCATGTCTATAATCCCCGCACCATCGACAACGGATATTCATATAAGAATTCATGGTGCAACAAGAATAATTCACCAACAGAAAGTTTCTAAGCAATAATTAACTACACACCACAAATAAAAGAATAGGAAAACCTGCTACAGAAAAATTAAAACTAGAATAGGAACAAATAAAAACAAACACAAATGCTAAAAACTAAAACAAAGAAGAAAGTGATATGAACAAATGAAAAAGGGCTTCTATCTCTTATCTTCCTCTACAAAAACTCACACGACTGTGTTCCCCGGCAACGGCGCCAAAAACTTGATGCGTAATATCACGGCAGTGAACCGGTCGCACAAGTAATATAAAGTGGGCGAGTTTTCCCAAGTATCGATCTCACAAGGAACACAGTAAGGTGGAGTTAATTTCGAGGAGTACTTGAGATTGAAGTCCTCAGGTCGGATCTAACTAAGCGGGAGGGGGGGGGGTGTTGATGTTGCGGAAACAGAAAATAAAAGGCTAGCAACTACTCCTATGCAACGCCGCTATGCGATGCTTCGCCAGGCGGGGTGGAAGACTAGTCGGGCCACTATGCACCGAATCACTAGGCGGATGGACGAGAAGGCTAGCGGATGAGGTGGTTAGAACGGCGGAATGAGGGTCGTGAGCACCTCTTCGCAACGCACGCCACTAGCAATTGCTAGTGCGACAAGGGTGGATGGTGGTGGATGGAATAATAGGCGCAACTCAAGTAAATAACGAAAACATACAATCAC
The DNA here is from genome assembly GCA_039583875.1 of Platanthera guangdongensis. NCBI lineage: Eukaryota > Viridiplantae > Streptophyta > Magnoliopsida > Asparagales > Orchidaceae > Platanthera > Platanthera guangdongensis. The sequence goes on from CM077165.1 coordinate 64,511,426, forward strand.
ATAGACATAATTGTATAAGAACGTTTTACAAACTAAGCATACTTCATCAATTATAAATAAAGTCAAACACCAATATTCAACAATAAAGAAAGAACAAGTCAAGAGATCGACCGAATCTGAAGTCTTGCTAAGGATTCACGGTTGGAATCGTCGGGTTGTCATTCCGCGTCCAAGCTCGGTCCTCAACTGCGTCCGGGATAGAGAAGGGCTGTCACCACCTTCCAATGGCCCGTCTTCTTCATCTCACGATAGCGGACGAAAGTTGCAAGCTTCCCTTTGCTTGATGGCTATGGTGTTGAAGCTTGAATTGAACCCAAGAGATGATGGAGGAGGCCAAGAGGAAGCTCCGGCTTGGATTTGGCGGTGAAAGCTTGCCCGGAGCACCTCTCTAGGGTGGAAGATGAAGGGGAACGGCGGAGAAGGCGGAAAACGGCGGAGAAAGCTGGAGCTCCGGATCCTCTTCTGAATTAGGGCGAGACCTGCACTATTTATACAAAAGCAGAAATGAACAATGCGCACGATCACAGGCGCACGACCAGTGGTCGTGCGCACTATGTCCTGTGCTCGTGCGTACTGGCATGGAATATCAGGAAGAAGAACTGGGATAATGCGCACGAGTAGTGGCGCACGACCAGTGGTCGTGCGCACTAAGTCCCATGATCGTGGGATTACCCAGACAGGACTCCAGAAAAGAGGAATCAATGCACACGATCAGTGGCGCATGACCGGTGGTCGTACGCAGTATGTGCAGTGTTCATGCGCTTACCCCAGGCTGATTCTGGAAAACGTAGAGTAGTGCGCACGATCAGGGGCGCACGACCGGTGGTCGTGCGCATTAGATCCCATGATCGTGCACGGTATTCCTGTTGCATAACCATCCCGGAACACGCACACAACCCCTTTACCGAAAGGAAAAAACCAGCCACTAATCTGTGCAGACATTCCAGACAATCACAAAAGGGAGTACAAACTATAAAAACAACAAAATACACAACCATGGGCTTAAATGTGCACTTCCTATGGAAATATAGGCAAGATGAAATATATATGATAATGAACTAAAAGTGAAGTGCAACCGAGTGAAAACTAGCCCAGATGAGTCCGAAAATAGGTATAAAACATGGACTCATCAACCAGCTGCTGGAGGAGGTGGATCTTTTCTATATCTCTGAACTGGAGGAGGAGAATATTTTCTACTTCTTTTCTTCTCCTTTTGCTGATTTTTAGACAACCACATCCATGCTGGCATTCCTTTGTAAGGAGTAATATTTTGGAGGATATAGAATGGAGTGTCATTCTTTGGGTTTGGCTTAGCAGCAGCAGGAGGAGGGGCTTTCCTTTTCTTTGACAACAGTTTCTTCTTTTTCTTAGTAGCTTCTTCATCTGAATCTTCTTCATCATCATCATCATCTGAATCCTGGGGATTATCATATAAAGCATCTATATCTCTCAAGATGTCCTCAGATACAATGTGTTTTTCAGTTCGAGCCTGAACTAAGCTTTCAGCTGCTTTTGTTTCTTCTACAATGTCAGCCAAGATCAATTCATCTAGATCTGGCATAGGAGACTCATCCATCACAAAGATTGGTGCTGAGATAGCTTCTAGAGGAGATGGAGTGACTGCAGAGGTTGGTGCAGATACTGGAATTATAAAGCTATCACATAGTTGCTTAGAAACTGCTGGACTGACAGGAGAGGTATAAGGGATAATAGCCAAATGCGGCTTAGTGAATTTTGCTGGAAGAAGATGCATATATACAGTATCAAAAGTTTTCAGCAATTCTTCTAAGTTAACTGTGGGATTTAAGATAAAATCACCAACAATTTTGAATCCTTCATAATCTGACTCATCAAAATCCATGTCAGTGTCAATGAAATCAATTAACTCTTTACTTATACAATCTGCAAATTCTATTGTGAAGACTGGAGTATCTGTTGGTGCTTGAGCTGAAGACTCTGAAGTTGTAGCTGCTGCTTCATCATCAGGCATCTCCCCCTGCCTTGTTTCAGTAGGAACTGAGGCCAGGCCCCTGACTGAGGAGGCGGCAACAGTGATAGCAGATATTTGGGCAGATAAAGAGGTAATGATAGTAGTAAGAGGTGTAATGGCCTCTGCTATAAGTGATTTAAGAAGGGGAGTGATGATGGTGATGATAGATGAGATGGTAGAGGGGTCCAATGAGCAAGTGGTAGATGGTGTTGCAGTTGGTGTGGAAGAGGTGGCAACTATTGATGGAAGAGATGGTAGAACAGCAGGTATGTGAAGGTTAGATGTTGATGGGGATGGAAGGGTGGCATCTTGCATCATGGTGTCTGATGGTAGGATGTAAGATGGTATGGAAGATAGATGTGGGGGAAGTGGAGACTGTGATGGTGTAGAAATGTATGTGTCATGAGGGGATTCAGGAGGTGTGGGTGGTTGATTTTCCTGAAGGGATGAAGAGGGAATGCCAGTGATGGTGATTGGTAAAGATGGAGTGACTGGGGATTGTGTTGTTGTTGGAAGGTGGATGGAAGAGAAGATTTGAAAGGAATGTTCTCTTCAGCAGGGTGGGGAGTGACTTTAATAGACCTGGTGCATTCAGAAGCTTTGGTGGAAGAGGGCTTAGTGATGGTCCTCTCCCATCTACCAAATAAGGCACATGTCAGCCTTTTACTGGTATTTATGAATATGGTTTGGGAGACCAGGGATTCAACAGCCTTTTCCTATAGTAAGATTACTAGAATTCTGCCAAAACAGACTTCCTTCTTAGAGTTCTTCTTCTTTATCAAATCAAACATAAGTTGTGCCCAGTTTATTGGCTTCTTGTTGGTGATTGCATACATAACCAGAAACTGGTGTCTGGTGATATAATTGTGTGCATTGTGTTTTCCAAGTAACACTTTGCCAACCAAGTCTGCTAAAAATTTATAGGGAGCAGATAAGTGTTTCTTCAATAGTTTGTTGGGATTGTCTCCAGCATAATCCATGATGCTCAACATGATATCATACTCCTCTGGTTCAATTTCGAGGTCCTCTTCTCCATTTCATAGTCCAAAGATTTCAGTTAAGATAGCGGGGGTTAAAGAGATGGAGTTACCCGCGATGGTGCCCGTCATGATGTTCTCTTCTGTGGACGACAGTGTGTATACCCATTCCCTGATTTCCATACTATGCAGTTTGATCCTTCTCGTCATCAGGGTTTTTAGTTCCTGTTCTTCAAGAAGTTCCAGGGTATACAAAAATATTCGATCGAAATGCTGAAACGAATCAAAATCCACATCAAATCCTGTATCAAACTTCATTCCTGTGAGATTGCTTGCCAGAGCCGCCATTGAAATCACCTGCAAGAAAGTCACAGAAACGGTGATCAAGTGTAAGGGAATAGAAAGCGCGGGATGGAGGTCGAAGAAAACCTAGATATAAGGTTTTTCAGAATATGAATCGACAAACTCCATTCCATGAAAATAAAATTAATTCTTCGAACTGAGGTCGACGAAATAGTTTATAGTTAAATAATTCGTCGAGCTCATCAAAAGAATTGAAGACGGTTCGTCGAACTTAGGTCGACGAATATCTTCTGAAGCAAAGTTCGTCGATCGCTGGTCGACGAAAATTGTTTCACTCACAGAGAGTTCGTCGATCTCCGTTCGACGAGTATCTCTCAAACTTTCCCTGGTTCGTCGAACTCCGTTCGACGAACTCTGGAAAATTCGTCGAATGCTGACATAACTTAAACTAACTCTTCTCCATTGATCATTCCCAGCTGATTTAGAAAGAAAGCATGATTTTTCTCATCCAGAGGTTTGGTGAATATATTTGCTTTTTGTAAATCAGTGTAGATATAGACAAGCTTAATCTTATTTTTGTCAACACACTCCCTAATGAAATGATGTCTTATGTCAATATGTTTTGTCTTACTATGGTGAACTGAATTTTGTGCTATGGCTATAGCACTAGTATTATCATAGAATAGGGTTGAATTATTTAAGTTGAACCCATAATCTAGAAGCTGATTCTGTATCTAGAGCATCTATGAATAACAGCTGTCTGCTGTAATATATTATGCTTTAGCAGTTGAAGTTGACACTGATGTTTGCTTTTTACAAAACCAGGATACTAATCTCATACACAGCAACTGGCATGTTCCTGAAGTACTTTTTCTATCAACCCTGCATCCAGTAAAATCAGCATCAGAGTATCCAGTTAACTCAAATTCTGATTCAGCAGGATACCATAGGCCTAGATTAGGACAACTCTTTATATATCTTAAAATCCTTTTAAAGAAAATTAGATGGGATTCTTTAGGGTTCACTTGGAACCTAGCACAAAGGCATGTAGCAAACATAATATCTGGCCTACTTGCTGTGAGGTATAATAGGGACCCAACAATGCCCCTATAAAGTTTCTGATCTACAGTTTTTCCTGGTATATCAGAGTCCACAACAGCATTGGTGGCCATGGGAGTTTTTTTAGCTGAGGCATCAGCCATCCCAAACTTATTTAGAAGTTCTTTAGCATATTTTGCTTGAGAGATGAAGATGCCATCAGGAAGCTGTTTCACTTGTAAACCAAGGAAATATGAAATCTTTCTCATGCTACTCATTTCAAATTTAGAATGCATGAGGTCAGAAAACCTCTTGCACAATTTTGAATCTGTAGAGGCAAATATAATGTCATCTACATATATTTGCACTAACAAGATTTGGTATGTATGATGTCTAGTGAAAAGAGTTTTATCTACAGTTCCTCTTATAAATTTATGGTCTAATAAGAAACTTGCTAAGGTCTCATACCAAGCTCTTGGATCTTGCTTTAGACCATAAAGAGTCTTATTTAATTTAAAAACATAAGAGGTATAAGTTGGAGAAAAAAAAACTGGAGGTTGTTCTACATAAACCTCTTCTTGTAACACTCCATTTAAGAAAGCACTTTTCACATCCATTTGAAAAACTTTGAACCTTTTGAATGCTGCATAGGCAAGGAAGATCCTTATAGAATCCAACCTTGCAACAGGTGCAAAGGTCTGATCATAGTCAATTCCTTCCTCTTGCATATATCCTTGAGCAACAAGCCTAGTCTTGTTCCTCACAATGACTACTTGGGCATCAAGCTTATTCCTGAAAACCCATTTGGTTCCAATAACTGGGTAGTTTTGGGGTCTTGGAACCAAATCCCAAACTCTACATCTCTCAAATTGGTTAGTTCCTCTTGCATTGCAAGGATCCAGTGGGGATCTTGCTCAACATCATGAATGGTTAGAGCTTCAACCTGAGAGAGAAAATAGGCATGCATCAAGTCTTAGTTGAGTTGATGTCTTGTCTGTACACCTGTTGATATGTCTCCAATTACTTGAGATCTGGGGTGATCCCTAAGTGTGACAAAATCAGTGGGTGGAGTTGGTTGTGCAATAACATTTTGAATAAATTCCTCTTGTGGAATTATATTTGTTGTTTGTGGAGGCTCATGTTCTTCAGCTTCATCTTCTTCACTATCTTCAATGACTTATGGAGAGGGATGAGTGGGAACCTCTTGGGTGAGGTTTAGTCCATCCAATGTCTCACACAAGTGGGGTACCTGCAAATTGCTACTGGTAGAAACTTCTTTCTCCTTGCAGTACATGTTATTTTCATCAAAAGAAACATGAATTGACTCTTCTACTTTTAATGTTGATTTATTAAATACCCTATAAGCCTTGCTTACTTGGGTGTATCTTAGAAAAACTCCCACTTCAGCCTTAGCTTCAAACTTTCTAATATATTTCTTGTTGTTATTATGTATATAACATGTACAACCAAAAACTTTAAAATAGTTTATTTTAGGTTTCTTCCCTTTGAGCAATTCATAGGGAGTCTTGTTCTTCAGTTTGTGAATTAAACTGCTATTCAGGACATAGTTTGCAGTGCTTACAGCCTCTGCCCAAAAGGTTAGTGGCATGTATGCATCAGCAAGTAATGTACCTGCAGCTTCAATGAGTGTCCTATTTTTCCTTTCAGCTACCCCATTTTTTTAGGGAGTTTTAGGAGCTGAGAAACAATGCCTGATACCTTTCTTCTCATAGAACTCATGCATAAGAAGAGACTCAAACTCTGTGCCATGATCACTTCTGATCAATGCAACATGAGTAGAGAACTCAATCTGTATGGTCCTGAGAAAATTTGTAAGAACCTTGAATATATCTGACTTTGTTCTCAGAAAGAATACCCAATTGAACCTGGAGAAGTCATCCACTATAACTAAAGTATAGGATTTCCCTCTTAGGCTTTGTACAGTAATGGGTCCAAAAAGATCCAAGTGTAGCAAGTATAAGATCCTAGGTGAATCACTCTTATTAATTAATTTGAAAGTAGTTTTAGTTTGCTTGCCTAGTTGACAAGCCCTGCAGAGACCTTCCTTCTTGTAGGGAGCATAAGGTAGACCTCTAATAAGGTTATAATTAGATAGCCTAGCAATGTTTTTTAGGTTTACATGTCCTAGTCTTTTATGTCATAAGTCATTCTGATTACTAGTTAAATTCAGTAAATATATATCAGTTGTGGCAGAAAGAAAATTTACTAAGTAAATGTTTCCTTGTCTACTTCCAGTTAAAACAGTTTGGTTATTTTTATCAATGATAGAACAAGTAGATGGGTTAAAGTATACATGATAACCATCATCACATAATTGACTTATGGAGATGAGGTTAAGCTTCAATCCACTTACATATGTCACCTTTCTGAATGTGACAGCCCCTATTCTCACTTCTCCAACTCCTTCTGACTGACCACATTTTGAGTCACCAAAGATAACCTTTGGCCCCAGCTTGGACTTATAGTTGAATAGAATGTCCTTGCTGCCAGTCATATGCTTGGAGCAGCCACTGTCTAGGTACCAAGTTTGATTTACCCTGGACAATTTTTCACATGCAATACAAACAGTTAATGATTTTTGACTCATGTTACCTTGGGCCCTTTTTATAGCTGATAAGAGAAACTAGAAATAACAGAAAATTCTGGCTTGGATTTATATCCTAGGGGGTGATATCTCCTAGGTGGAATGGTCCAGTCAGCCAATGGATTAAATTGTATCCTAGAAGTATTTAAGTTTCTGTTGAAGTTATAGTTTTGACCAAGTCTTCCTGGGTTTGACGAATTTATGTAAGTTCGTTGATCAGAGTTCGACGAATTGGGTTGAGATAGTTGATCTCTGCCTAGAGAATGAACATGTTGATTCTCTGTGCCCCACGTTCGTCGATCTCTGCTCGACGAAACATATAAAGTTCGTCGATCCCAGTTAGATGAATAATGATAACTATAGTTGGCGTTCAAAGTTTGTCGATCTGGGTTCGACGAACAAGCCCCTTTTTGTCGATCTGAGGTCGACGAAAATTGCTGAACTTTGTTTTTTTGGGTGTTTTCTGTTTTTCAATTTTGTCCTTATTTTTAATTTGTTCAAGAATTTTATTTACCTTATATACTTGATCAGTATTCATCTTTCCTTTCTCAGAAATAAAATTTATGGGTTGTGACAGGTGGTATTTCTGAACAATAAGTGGTTCACTAGATGATGCACCTAATCCTAACTTACTTCCATTAAATCTAGCATTAGATATGTTGGTGATTACTGCTAGTTGTTTGCTTCTTCCATTTAGTGATTCTTCTAGCTGTTTTGCTTTACTTAGTTCATCTTTCAGAAGAGTGATTTGTTCACTAAACATGTCTATTTCATTTTTTTAATTTAGTGTTTTCTAAAACTAAGCTATCATAGTTAACTTGTTTTTCTCTGAGAAGTTTGATTTGCTTCTCAGAGTTGATTAAATCTAAACACATGATCTTAAAATCTGATTTAAAAGATTCTGAACTATAATCAAACCATGATAATACCTTATCAGCTTCTGATTCAGAAGCTTCCTCATTTTATGAATCTTCTTCTTCTGAGTTGCTTCTTGAGGCATCAATTGCCATGAGGCAAACCTCCTTTGCTCTTTCTTCTTCCTCATCATCACTGGAGCTTGAGGATGTTGACACTTCTTCAGTCTCACTCCAGGTCTCAGCCACAAACCCCTTTTCCTTTCTCTTGTATTTGCTGGAAGAGGGTTTGCTGGTGTACTGTCTCCTGGAATCCTTTTCCTTTTCTCTTCTCTTTTCTTTCTTCTGGTTCTCTGGACACTCAGAGAGAAAGTGCCCAGGCTTTCTGCATCCATAGCACACCACATCCTTTGTTGGTGTCTTATCATACTTTGGCCTGTCATCTTTTCTTGATGACTTTCTTCTGAAGTCCTTTCTAGCCATGTTGAAAAATCTCTTAGCCAAGAGACTTATAAGTTCTTCATTTGATGTTGAAGATTCTAATTCTTCTGAGGCTTTGAAGGCTATGCTATGTTCACTTCTAGCTGCTGGAGGTGTTCTTTGTTCAGCAACCTCCCTTGTCTTTATTAACTGCTCATAAGACTTTAGTTTACCCAATAGAGATTCAGTTGAAATCTCATTTAGGCATCTGGCCTCCTTGATGGGCCAAATTCTTGTGTCCCATGAGCTTGGGAAGTACATCAGAATTTTGTCATTCACTTCAGTGAGAGTGATGACCTTGTCTAGAGTTTTTAGCTCATTAATAATTGAGCTTAATCTGTTATACATCTCTGAAACTGTCTCAGCTTCCTGTTTCTTGAAATTCTCATATTGGGATATGAGATTTGATCTCCTATCCTTCCTGTCAACAGCTGATCCATCAACCATTTTGTTTAGGGAATCCCAAATGGCTTTTGCTGTTATGCACTCAGCAACCTTCTGGAAAATATCATCAGACATTGTTTGTGCCAATAAGTTCATGGCTTTTGCATCAACCATCTTGGCTTTCCTGTAAGCATCATTATAATCTGGAGGAGGTACTGTAGTGATATTTGTAGAAGTGCTTGGAGGTGCAGCAGGTGGTGGAGGTACAACTGTTAAGATGGAAGCAAAGATATCTTCATCAATAGAATTCATATATAGCTTGATTCTTGCCTTCCAGATTCCAAACTTTTGAAAGTTGCAGACTGGAGGTCTGGTGCCTGCATAATCTTTATTTTGTGCCATGGCTGTGTTTCTACTTTAAAAGTTAAATGTGAATGAAGGTGATGTGTAGATCTAACAAGGGATCTTTTGGTTCAAGATTTAACTTGTGCAACCAAAGGAACCTGCTCTGATACCAATTGAAAGTGAGGGTTAGGTCTATAATACTCTAGAGGTGGGGGTGAATAGAGTATATTTAAAATTTGTTAGGTCCCAATAAAGGTGTTGTTACAGCTTTTGCTGTAAACTGAAAATGTATAGTAATTAAGAAACTGGAAAATAAAAAATAGTAAACCTAATCACAGACACACAACAAGAACAAAAAGAAAAAGATAGGCAACCAGACGACATAAGAAATTTACAGTGGTTCCCCAAATCTGGGTAGTCCACTCTTCTACCACCCTGGTAGAAATCCACTCGGGTTTTTGATCAGGTGCCTGACACCAATGAGTTTTGATCAGGTCCCCAAAAACTAACTCAAGTCTTTTGGTTAGGAGACTTGCAACCAGGAATCACTTTTGAAGGGAGATGACAACCCTTTATACATGAGGGGGTGAGAGAGTGATTTTGTCTTCTATGTCAACAATCAGAGAGAAGACTTATGTGGAATGATGTTAGCAAACAGCTCCCCCTGAGATGTAGAATGATTCAGGGAAGATCTGGAGCTTTGCTGCAGGGTGATAGGTCTTCAATCAAAGCTCTTGACTAGCAGTGATGCAGGGACTTCTTGACTGATTTGATATCTGTTGTCCTTGGAAGTCCTGGAGAGAATGTGGAAGAAGAAGACTCTTGATATTGTATGATTGTTCTTCTTCTTCTGAATCAAGATCAGTGCCTGTCACTTGTATGTCTTGTATGCTTCAGTAATTTTTGACTGTGTGAAGCTTTTTTTTGAATTTGTATCAGTTCTTGTAGTCAGTCTGTGTGTCTCTGGTTTTCTGACTGAGTATGTTCTTTTTTGTTTTCTATCTTTGTGTCTGTTTGACTGAGTTATCGATCTTCTATACTTCTCTGTCTTTTCAAAAATTTGAATCCTTTGTAATTAATGCTGACGCCTTGAGAATAATCGGCATTGAATCATTTCCTGAACTATCCTGTGGAAAATCGGCAAGTAATAATCCTGAGGAAGACCGTAATCAATTCTCCCTCTAACGAATACATTCAGAGAATGTATAACATTAATTACTCAGGAATTTTCGCATTAGAATGAGGATAGAAGGCCGGAAATGGCTAAGTCTGGAGTCGTCGAACGAATAACAAAATTCATCGAGCTGAGTTACTAGTTCGTCGAACTGTGATTTTGTATTCGTCGACCAGACAGCTTCTTGATCGTTGAGCTAAGTTTCCAAGATCGTCGAGCTGATAATAGAGTTGCATGCTTCAGAGCCTTTGCCTTTTTTTGTCTGAAGTTAGTCGAGCTGACAATTGCATTCGTCGACAGGAGTTCAGCAACAATTCTGGACTTAGTCAAGTATTTTGTGTTGACTAATATTCTATGTGTCGACATGAATCTTCTGGTTTCGACACAGGTGGGTGTCAACTGATTAGTCTTGGTGTCGACACAAATCTTCTGGTTTCGACATAAGTTGGTGTCGACTGATTATTCTTGGTGTCGACACAAGTTTTCTGGTGTCGACATAGTTAGTGTCGACACAAATCTTCTGGTTCCAGAATTCGTCGAGTAGAGTACTGAGTTCGTCAATGCTGAGAAGTTGACTTCGTCGACTTGAGAAGTTGTGAATTTGAGGTCCAAGTTCATCGAGCTCAGAATCTTGTTTGTCGACCAAAGTCTGTAGTTGGACTTAGAATAATTTGAAGTTATCCTCACTTTAGTTTGTTGAAGTATCCCAGTTTTCGTCGACCAGAGAATGAAGATTGTCGAGCTCAGCTCAGAGAAATATCTCAAGATTGTTGAGCTGAGAACGTCATTCGTCGACCTGAGTTCGACGAACGTCGAACTCATTTTTACTTATTCTTGAAATCTTCTAAGTCTTTTGTCTCTGATAGTCTTGTTGATAGCTGATCCATCTGATGTTGACTCTAAGGACTTGGCCTAGACCCTAGGACACAACTATGACCCTAGCTATATATGTTGGGTCACATCATCCTAAGTTAGTGAACCTAGCCCAAATCAACTAGGGATCCAACAACCGTGTCCCTCTCGGGTGAAGTGGAGATTGTGCTGTGTGAAGTACACGACAACTGGACACGGGCATGTCGGGTATGACACGGGTGTTGGGTACATTGGTCCAATGTACCTGATTTGAAGAAGCCTCACCCAACTCAATGATATACATCATGATGTATTTGATGTATGTTTGAGTTACTTGTGCAGGTTAGGTATTCACTGGACTGAAGCTAAAACTTTCTAAGTCCATGTGTCGACACCCAGAGGGAAAGTGTCGACAATTGAGAAAGTTTGTGTCGACACCCAGACAAGCAGTGTCGACACTTGGAGTCATTGTGTCGACACCTGGGATGCAGAGTCGACACCAGACAGAAAGTGTCGACACAAGGAGCTGTGTCGACACTCAGTGAAGAAGAATGCAGAGAAGCAGTGTCGACACTTAGCAGAAGTGTCGACACCTAGAAGAGCTGTGTCTACACCAGAAAGTGTCGACACTTGGAGTTGTGTCGACACTCAGCAAAATTCTGCAGAGACTAAGTGCAAGTGTCGACACCTAGCACAATGTGTCGACACTTAACCAGAAGAGTCAACATATTAAGTATGTGTCGACACTCAGCACAATGTGTCGACACACAACCAAAAGAGTCAACACTTGAAGTATGTGTCGACACTCAACACAATGTGTCGACACACAACCAGAAGAGTCAACACTTGAAGAAAGTGTCGATACCCAGCACAATGTGTCGACACTCAGTTGAAGACTCAAAGAAAGTGTCGACACAAGGAGCTGTGTCGACACTTAGCAAAGAACAGAAAAAGCAGCAAATTATTCTAAGTACAAGTGTCGACACTAAAGGAATGTGTCGACACTCAGCTGAAGTCTCAACAACAAGAAGGTGTGTCGACACAAGGAGCTGTGTCGACACTCAGCAAGATTCAACATAGAAGACTATGTGTCGACACCAAGAAGCAGTGTCGACACTAGACAGATTCAACACAAGAAGTTGTGTCGACACAAAGGAGATGTGTCGACACATAGAAGAATTCAGCAAAAGCTAAAAGAACAAGTATTTGTGTCGACACTCAATTTTAGTGTTGACACATGCAGAAGAATCTGTGTCGAGACATACAAGGAATTGTGTCGACACCTTGTAGACTTGTGTCGACACTTATGCAACATGTGTTGACACTTGGACTATAAGTGTCGACACTTAAAGACAGAAAGTCTCGACACTTATAAACAGTTAGAGATTTTCAAGAAGTGACTGGTTGACATGACAGCTGCCGATCCAGCCGTTCTACAGCACTTGTCAGAGATGTCAGAAGTCAGTTATGAACCGGACCAGCCGGTTACCATGAAGAAGGCCTATAAATAGGCACCCACAGTTTACAGAAACTGTTGTTGAAAGGATTAATCTAAGAGATTTGTTCAAGTGGTTGCTGATCAAGTTATCCAAGTGATACAAATCAAGAAGATCTTGCTGTCCAACGGCAGATCTAAGAAGTTGGAGAGAGAGAGCTCCAATCAAGAATTCAGTCTTTGGAACTAGGCTGAGGAGAAGGATTCAGAAGCATCTGGATCTTAAGAAGCAGAGGTCAAGGAACAACTGCAGAAGATTCAGACTTATTCAGTTCTACTCAAGAAGCTTTGAAGGAAGCTAAGTCAGTTTGGATCTATCTGAGTTCTTCCAAGAACTCAGCAAGAAACTCTCAACTCCTCTCTTATTTTCTGAGTTGTTGAGTTATTTGTTGTAATACTATTTTAACTTGTAGGATCCATTGGATCTGAGTGATTGTAAGCCTAAATTTATAAAGGCTGAGGGTAGGGCTTGATATCCTGAGTGTAGGAGTTAAAGAACTCTGAGTGTAGGCCTTGATTGGCTGAGTGTAGGCCTGGGTGGCTGAGTGTAGGCCTTTGTGGCTGAGGGTAGGCTTTGGAGAAAGCTGAGGTGTAAGGCTTTGGGCCTGAGGTAGGAACCAATTTGGGTTCTGAGACAGTGGAGAAGTTAGGCCGAATCTAGTACACTGCTAGATAGGCGAAGGGGGAAAGTGGATGTACCCATATCTTGGGGAACCACTATAAAACACTGTGTGCTGTGCTGTGTTTGTGCTGTGGATGATCTGTGTTTGTTTGATTATTGCTGATTGCTGTAATAAATTAGTTAGAAATCTGTGATATAACTGGTTGGCTGCCAACAAAGTTAGAAAAGGATTAGGTCACCTATTCACCCCCCCCCTCTAGGTGTTTAGGTACCATATCTTTCAAGTGGTATCAGAGGGAGGTTACTCAAAACAAGGACTAACAGTCTAAGGAGATCCTGTTTGGCAGAAACAGTCTAAGTCAGAAAACAGCTTCAAGAAAATCAAGAACCATGGGTTCCTTTGAAAATCATAAAGAATTGGGTTCCATGAAATTACCTATTTGCAGAAAGGAAATTTTTGGGATCTGGAAAGAAAGGGTAAGGCTATTTATGGAGGCCTCAGACCCAAGAATCTACATCACAGTTAAGGAAGGGCCCTATGTGCCCATGAAGATTTCAGTATTGGATGCAAATCAGAGGACTCCAAAGGATTTCTCTGAGATGACCAAGGATGAGATTGTCCTAGCAACCATGGACAAGAGAGCACAGAACATAATAGTTAGTGTCATTGATGATGCCACCTTCCAGAACTTAATGCACTGTAAAACAGCAAAAGAGATGTGGGACACTCTTATAGTGTATATGGAAGGATCTGAAGAAGTTAGGCAAGATAGGAAGTCCTTGCTTAATCAAGAGTATGAGAGCTTTAGGCAAGGAAAGGGAGATAGCATCACTGAATGCTACAAGAAGTTCTATAGAATAGTTAATGAACTCATGTCTTATGGAAGAGAGTTCAGCAACTATGAACTGAATGACAAATTCCTAAGGTCCCTAACCAAAGATTGGGACACCAAGATCTGTGTCATAAGAGAAATGGCAAAGTTGGGAGAAATTCCACCTCCTACACTGTTTGGCAAGTTATTGTCATATGAGATGCAGCTGACAGTGAGGAAACAGGAGGAGAAATCTACTAGGACTGAGCACAAGGAAAGGACTGTTGCTTTCAAGACAGAAGTTCCCAGAAAATGCAGGACTAAGTCATCAACTCCACCTCCAGAGGTAGTTGAATCTGAGTCAGAAGAGTCTGTCAGTACAAAGTCTACAAGCAGTGAAAGTGATGAAGACTTTGCTGCCTTCACTAGACACTTTTAGAAATTCCTGAAGAAGAAACAGTGGAGGTCCAGACCATCTACTTACAAGGGAAAAGAAGTCTTGTATCAGGAGAAAAAGCCTTCAAAGAAGGACAGGAAAAAGACAAAGACAAGCAAGGCAACATGATCAAAGATTGTGTGCTACTGCTGCAATAGATAGGGTCATGTCATTGCTGATTGTCCTGAGAAAAGAAAAGAATCCAGTGACAGGAAAAAGACTTACCTCAAAGGGAAGAAAGAGAAGTCTTTTGTTGTCAAGAATGAGAAAACTCTTTCAGATATTTCTTCTTCAGACACTGATACTGATGCTGAAGCCTACATAGGGCTATTTGCTGAAGAAGAAGAAGAAGAATTTATGCAGATCTTGGAGTCAATTTATGAACAAGAAGACTGCCAGTGCCAAGGACTGATGGCATTGACTGAGAGTACCAAAATCCTGGAGCAGCCAGGACCTAGTCAGGTACAAAGTCCAACTCTAAGTTTAGTTTCTTGTTCTAGTTCAGAATCAGAATCATCTACATCAAATGATGGAAGTGGTTCTGAGTCTGAGGATGATATTCATCAGCTCATAGATGAATATAAGGTGCTGTTACAGGCTTATAAGAAAAGCAAGTCCCTTGCCAAAAGTCAGGCAAAGGAGATTGCTGATCTCAAGGCTGCTGCAACAGAATTTTAGAAGCAAATTGATCAAAAACTGAATGAGGTAGCCAGGCTGAAACACATTACAGTGATTCAGATGGGTACTATCACATTTAAGAATGATCAAATTAAGAAACTGGAGACAAATCTTCAGAAAGAGAGAGAACTGGTTGCAAAGTTTTCAAAGCCTAAATCAGTTCTACCTTTAATTGATGATTTTACTCATCACAAAGGTAAGGCTGGACTGGGTTTTGTTAAACCTGCCAGGACTGTTCAGGATCAGTCCAAGCCCAAGGGCAAGGCCCCAACATTCAATAAGTCAGCTGCAGTTAAGACAGCAAAGTCTGTACCTAAGCAAAGGTACAATAAGTTTGAATGTTGGTGTTGTGGCAAGGTTGGCCACTTTGCCTTGGATTGTTGGCACAATGCAAGTGCCAAAGGGAGTAGCAAGCTACCTGGTGGAAAGCCAGTAGGTAGCTGTGTGATCTTGCAAACTAACAATCACCAAGGACCCAAGTTTACTTTGGGTTCTAAGGTTCATTAATTTGTTTTGCAGGTGAATCCAAGTGGCCATACCCCAACATGGTACTTGGATAGTGGATGCTCCAGACATATGACTGGAACAAGGGGACTACTGAAGGACTATATTCCAATCAAAAATGGTCCTAAAGTGACCTTTGGTGGTTCTGAAAAAGGAATCATCAAAGGGTTTGGTAATATTTCTTCAAACCTTGTTACCATTACTCAAGTGGCTTATGTTAAAGGGTTGAAACACAACCTTATAAGTATAAGTCAGTTAAGTGATGTAGGGTATGACATCTCATTTGTTAAAAATGGTTGTCATATCAAGAGGTCAAGTGATCAAGAGATCATTTTGACAGGATATAGAAAGAGGAATGTCTACTGTCTAGACATTATGATTGAGAACAATGGTTCTCCTGTTTGTCTTGTAGCTGATGAGACGGTCTCTCATTGTGTCAAGTGGCACAAGAGGCTAGCTCATCTTAACTACAAAACTATTAGCAAACTCTTTAGCAAAGAGTTAGTGAGGAATGGTTCTCAAGTTAAGTGTGTCAAAGATGGTATTTGCTCAGCTTGTCAAAAGGGCAAGCAGACTAAATCCACCTTTAAAAGCATAGATAACAAAGATGCTGTGAGGTGTTTATACCTCTTGCATATGGATCTATTTGGTCCAATGCCAGTTCACAGCTTAGGTAGGAAGGTCTATACCTTTGTAGTTGTTGATGACTACTCAAGGTTTTCCTGGGTGTTCTTCTTAAGGCAGAAATCTGAAACACCTAGTGTCTTCTACAGCTTTGTCAAGCAAATTCAGAATGAACTAAATAGTACTGTGGTCAAAATTAGAAGTGACCATGGTACTGAGTTTCAGTCTGAAAGCATGACAAAACTATGTGAAGACTTTGGGATATTTCAAGAATTCTCTTCACCTAGAACACCTCAGCAAAATGGCATTGCTGAAAGGAAGAATAGGACCTTGATAGAGGCTGGTAGAACCCTACTTAGTGATACATCACTGCCAGAATATTTCTGGGCTGAAGCAGTTAACACTACATGCCATGTGATAAATAGGGCTACCATCACTAAAAGGCTAAACAAGACCCCCTATGAAGTAGTGAAAGGCAGGAAACCAAATATATCCTATTTTAGGATCTTTGGTTGCAAATGCTTCATACTTAACAATGGGAAGTCTTACATAACAAAGTTTGCTGCCAAGTCCCAAGAGGGAATATTTGTTGGGTACAACAACAATAGTAAGGCTTATAGAGTATACAACTTGACTACACAAGTTGTAGAGGAGACTGTGCATGTAGTTTTTGATGACACAAAACTTATTAACAATGAGTTGTCTAGCAATGTATGCAGCCCCACAGGTTTGATAAAGAAATTGGACAAGCTTACTATAGAAGAAGTACCAGCTGCTAGACAGCAAGGAGAGGAAAGTAGCTGCTGTCCAGGGGGAGAACTACATGTGCCAGTTGCTGAAGAAATCCAAGGTATACAGCATGATGCAGATGCTGAAGAGGTTCAACCTGAAGCTAGGATGCCTCCAGCCCACAGGCATCTTAGAGATCATCCAGTAGAGCTGATTATTGGGGATCCAAGACAAGGAGTTCAGACAAGGAGCAGAAATCAGGATGCTGCAATCTATTCCAGTTTTCTGTCTCAAATAGAACCTAAGAAATTTGAAGAAGTAATACAAGATCCACAATGGACTGAAGCTATGCAAGAAGAGTTAAATCAGTTCAAGAGATGCAAGGTCTGGGAATTGGTTCCAAAACCTAAAGACCACAATGTAATAGGAGTTAAGTGGATCTACAGAAATAAGTTAGATGAACAAGGGGTCATCATTAAGAATAAAGCAAGACTGGTTGCAAAAGGATAAAGGCAAGAAGAAGGTATTGATTTTGATCAAACCTTTGCCCCAGTAGCCAGACTGGAGGCCATAAGGATGTTCTTGGCCTATGCAACCTATCAAGGATTCAAGGTTTACCAGATGGATGTTAAGTCAGCATTCTTAAATGGTAATCTTAAAGAAGAAGTCTATGTGGAGCAGCCTTCAGGTTTTGTTGATCCAACTCTACCTCATTATGTCTATAGACTTAGGAAAGCTTTATATGGGTTAAATCAAGCCCCTAGGGCTTGGTATGAAACCCTATCTAGTTTCCTCATTGAGAACAAGTTCTCAAGGGGGAAAATAGATAAGACTCTATTCCTTAGGGAATCTAGAGGCAAAGTCATACTTGTCCAAATATATGTAGATGACATTATATTTGGGTCTACTGAAAGCAGCCTTTGCAAAAAGTTTGCAAAACTTATGCAAGGTCAGTTTGAAATGAGTAGTATGGGAGAGCTGAAGTTTTTCTTGGGTCTCCAAGTTAAACAGACTGAAAGTGGTTTGTCCATTTGTCAGTCCAAGTTCACCCTAGAACTCATAAGGAAGTATGGAATGGATTCATCCAGCACCATGAAGACTCCTATGGGGTCAAGTATGTCTCTTAGCAAGGATGATGCAGGGAAACCTGTGGATGAAACCTTATATAGAGGGATAGTTGGCTCCCTATTGTACTTAACTGCTAGTAGACCAGACATCATGTATGCTACATGTGTTTGTGCAAGGTATCAAGCCTGCCCCAAAGAGTCTCACTTGACTGCATTCAAGAGAATTTTGAGATATCTAAAGGGCACTCCCTATCTAGGCCTCTGGTACCCTAGGAATGGAGATTTTGATCTAACAGGTTATTCAGATGCAGACTTTGCAGGATGCAAAGAGGATAGAAAAAGTACTACTGGAACCTGTCAATTCCTAGGAGGAAGACTAATTTCATGGAGCAGCAAGAAGCAAACCAGTGTGGCTATCTCCACAGCTGAGTCAGAGTATGTGGCTGCAGGAAGTTGCTGTGCTCAACTTCTGTGGATTCAACATCAGCTAGAGGACTATGGATTTCAGGTAAGTAGAACTCCACTTTACTGTGATTCTACAAGTGCTATTTCAATAGCTAATAACCATGTATCTCATAGTAGGACAAAACATATTGAGATTAAATATCACTTTCTTAGAGAACATGTAGAAAGAGAAAATATTTCACTTGAATATGTTAAAACAGATGAACAAGTAGCTGATATGTTTACTAAGCCACTAGAAGAAGCTAAGTTCAATAGATTCAAAATTGAACTAGGTATGATAAACTTAGACTAAGTTTACAGACTAGAAAATTGACTAAGTAAAAAGGTGTCGACACAAAGACAAGTCTATGTCGACACAGAATAGTGGTGTCGACACTTCAGGAAAAACGTGTCGACACATCTAGGAATGTAGTGTCGACACTTCAGAATGTTATTGTCGACACATGTCAAGTAGGTGTCGACACATCCATTATGGTGTCGACACTTAAGTTTTACTCAGAATTTTCTAAGTAAAGTCTCGACGATGTGTCGAGTTATGTTGTGTCGACACATAACCAAGTGTCGACACATAATATCTGTTGACTAAACTTGTGTCGACACATGTGTGTCGAGACATTATAAGTCAGTGTCGACACTTATTGCCAGTGTCGACACATGTTAAGCTAGCTGTCCCGCCTGTTCACCTTCAAAATCAGAAAGGTATAAATAGGGTTCTGTCTTTGCTTGTCGACACGCTTTCAAAGTTTCGAGACCAAAACTCTTGTGTCGACATTTCTCTCTTCTAAAGACAAATTCTCAAACCCTAATGGCTCCCAAGCTCGAGGAAAACGTCAACGAAGGCTACGAACTTGTGCGCGGCGCATTCGATGATGGAGATCCAGAAATCCAATCGGTGGTAACCCTAGTCAGCGATTCAGGACTAGAATATTTGGTTTCAGAACCAACCAAGATCTGGAAGAAGGAAGTTCTTGAATTATTGCATGGAGCTGCTATAGATGACTCTGGATTCAGGATCAAATCCAGAGTTCATGGGACTAAGGTCAAAGTTTCACCAAAGAATCTGAGAAAGGTACTCCAGCTACCTAAAGCTCATGATGAAGAGGAAGTAACTTTTTCAAAGACCAGGGAAGCTCTTACTTGGTGTGGACTGGATCCAAAAATGAAGATCGGATCAGTCTTTAACAGGAAAGGCATGAATAATCAAGGGAAATTCATGTCTGAGATAGTGGGCAAGGTTATTCTTAGCAAGACTGGAGGGCATGACAGGGTGTCTGCCTCCATGTTTGAAATTATGACTAGAATCATCTTCACCCTGAAAACAGATTGGTCTCAAGTAGTGTATGAGAAAATCAAGGAGAGCTTGAAGAAGCCCAACCTGGGCAGAATACTAAGTCTCTACCTTGCTGGTACAATACCAGAAGTGATGAGCAATGCTGCTGGAAGTAAGATCAATCACATGAGGAAGATGGATTCAAGGATATTCTCCAGATGGGACAGGGTATTGTCCAAGGAAATAGCAACCCCAGAAAAGCTAGTATCTGCAAAAGAAATTCCTCCAAAGAAGAAGAGAAAGATTGTGCAAGAGGCACAAGAGTCTTCAAGTAGTTCTGAGAGTGAAGAACAGGTGGTGTTCACACCTGATGACCATGAGGAAGTGGCTGCAGAGAAGACTCCTGCTCCTCAAGAGCCTGCTGAGATCCAGGGGGAGCTGCCTCAAGCTAGCCCCATCCATAGGGATCACAGCCAGGGGGAGCTTCTAGCAGTAGAAGAACCATCTACTCTGGACAGTGAGCAAGCCACAGTCATTATCCAAGAGGTACTCACTGACTTAAAAACTTTAGAATATCTTATAGGAGATGCTGATTTGTCTGATGTTCCTCAGCAAACACAGCTACCTAGCCAAGCTCCAGATGTTGTTCCTGAAGACACATCTGCTGTTGTGCAAAATGTTCCAGATACTACTCAAGTAGTTGAAGAACCAAGTACTTCTCCTGCACAGTCATCTCATGAATATACAATGGAAGATCTGTTTCTAAATCTAGATCAAGATGATTTTGACATGGACAAGACTGCTGCTGCTGAAGATAAGAATGCTGCTGCTGAGGGGGAGCACATGGAAGTTCTGGAAGAGCCTATTAGGCTGGAAACTGAGCAAGCACCTGTTGTGCAAACTGAGAGGCCTGAGAGCCCTAAGAATAGAGTTGATATTGCCAGCACCTCTGCCTCTGAAGATGAGGAAAGTGCTAGGGCCAAGAAGAAGAAATTGTTTGTATTCAAAAGAAGAAGTCAGAGCTACAAGAAGGCTCTACAAACTGTTGCTCAACAATCCTCAGTCACACAAGCTCCATCACCTGATTACAGTGCCTTAATGGTAGCCATGCAAATCAAGCTGGATGAGCACAGGAGAGCCATAGAGAAGTATATTGATGAAGGACAAAAGTCTTTACAATTTGATTTAGCTCAAGATATAAAATCAATAAGGTTTGAGATGAACCTGAACAAGAAAGAGATGACTGACTGCTTCCACAAAGGTGGGAATGCAGTAGTCTATTTGGCAACTCACCAAGAGAAGATCAAGGCTCAGGTAGATGATGTAGCATTAAAGCAAGGATATGTGCTGGAGAATCAGTTAAGAATGAATGATAATTTGACTGCCTCCCACAATGCTATAGTCACTGAGTTAAAGAATAAGTCTGCTGAACCATCTATATCTGCTGATGCTGCAAAGGCTGACTTTGATAAAATCTTTCAAGCTGAGATTTCTGCTGTCAAGACTGCCATTCAAGATTCCCAGAAGGCCATCTCTGAACAGCTCACTAAGCTCAAACCTTACTTTAAGGATGGCATCAGGTACTTGGACAGTCAGATTAGATTTCAAAAGGATGATGTAAGAGACCATGTGGCCCAAGAAGTCATAAAGAGGGAGAGAGTATTAGTCAAGGCTAGCTCTGACCATGCAAAATGGATATCTAACTCCATCAGAGCTACTCTAGGCTATCCTCCACTCTATGATGATGATAATGTTGCTGAATCAGGGATTCAAAGTGCATATCTTGGAGGTGAGCAACCAGAGGTAGCTCAAGTGATTTATCCACCTCCAGATTTTGAAATGATTCATGCAGATGTCAGCAAAATGTATAGCCCAACTGCAGGAAAGTCAAATGTTGTTCTGGAAAAGGTTGTTCAACCTATTACTGCAGCTATGCAAGAGGCATTAGACAAAGAAGAAGAGACAAGATTGTTAAAGAAGAGGTTTAGGGAACTAGCAGAACAAAAGCCAGATTTTGAACAGTGGAGCCCTACCTCTAGGAATATAATTCTAACTGCCTGGAAAGCTGCCAAAGACAACATGAATGACAGGAACAAGTGGTTCTCAGAAGCAGAATGGAGAAAGCATGAGATCAGGCAGGAAGCCATTGTCCAGTACAGAAGAAAGGCTAAGTCAGGAAAGCTACCTCCTACTGCAGTGGAGCCTAGCAAGTACTTTCCTAAGCCCTATCATTATTTTGAAAGGCAGAAAATCAAGGCTGAAGAACAAAAGAAGAAGGACTCAAAAGGCAAGAAGCCTGCTGATGCTGAGCCTGCTGCTGCTGCTGTCAAAGCTCAAGTCCAACCTGGCAAAGGAATTGTTATTAAAGAACCTGATCAGAAATAGATTAGGAATTAAACTTGATGCTTATTGTAATCTTTTAAGTGAAAAACATTGTTGTACACCATTGAAAATGTATAAGGAACAATATTGGAACAATATATGATAAATATAGTATAATTGTTCTGAAATGTGTCTATTTTTTGTTTATTCTGGAATGATTAATGTGTATACATGTGTGCATTATTACATGTTTATGTTTACCCTATTAAATATAATCTGCTGTACATCATTTTGTAATTTTTAATTATGAGTGGTGTATATCATTGACTAAGGGTTATGACTTCTCCAAATAGGGGGAGATTGTTGGGTACATTGGTCCAATGTACCTGATTTGAAGAAGTCTCACCCAACTCAATGATATACATCATGATGTATTTGATGTATGTTTGAGTTACTTGTGCAGGTTAGGTATTCACTGGACTGAAGCTAAAACTTTCTAAGTCCATGTGTCGACACCCAGAGGGAAAGTGTCGACAATTGAGAAAGTTTGTGTCGACACCCAGACAAGCAGTGTCGACACTTGGAGTCATTGTGTCGACACCTGGGATGAAGAGTCGACACCAGATAGAAAGTGTCGACACAAGGAGCTGTGTCGACACTCAGTGAAGAAGAATGCAGAGAAGCAGTGTCGACACTTAGCAGAAGTGTCGACACCTAGAAGAGCTGTGTCTACACCAGAAAGTGTCGACACTTGGAGTTGTGTCGACACTCAGCAAAATTCTGCAGAGACTAAGTGCAAGTGTCGACACCTAGCACAATGTGTCGACACTTAACCAGAAGAGTCAACATATTAAGTATGTGTCGACACTCAGCACAATGTGTCGACACACAACCAAAAGAGTCAACACTTGAAGTATGTGTCGACACTCAACACAATGTGTCGACACACAAC
The DNA here is from genome assembly GCA_039583875.1 of Platanthera guangdongensis. Lineage (NCBI taxonomy): Eukaryota > Viridiplantae > Streptophyta > Magnoliopsida > Asparagales > Orchidaceae > Platanthera > Platanthera guangdongensis. The sequence continues at coordinate 64,534,404 of CM077165.1, forward strand.
CAGAAGAGTCAACACTTGAAGAAAGTGTCGATACCCAGCACAATGTGTCGACACTCAGTTGAAGACTCAAAGAAAGTGTCGACACAAGGAGCTGTGTCGACACTTAGCAAAGAACAGAAAAAGCAGCAAATTATTCTAAGTACAAGTGTCGACACTAAAGGAATGTGTCGACACTCAGCTGAAGTCTCAACAACAAGAAGGTGTGTCGACACAAGGAGCTGTGTCGACACTCAGCAAGATTCAACATAGAAGACTATGTGTCGACACCAAGAAGCAGTGTCGACACTAGACAGATTCAACACAAGAAGTTGTGTCGACACAAAGGAGATGTGTCGACACATAGAAGAATTCAGCAAAAGCTAAAAGAACAAGTATTTGTGTCGACACTCAATTTTAGTGTCGACACATGCAGAAGAATCTGTGTCGAGACATACAAGGAATTGTGTCGACACCTTGTAGACTTGTGTCGACACTTATGCAACATGTGTTGACACTTGCACTATAAGTGTCGACACTTAAAGATAGAAAGTCTCGACACTTATAAACAGTTAGAGATTTTCAAGAAGTGACTGGTTGACATGACAGCTGCCGATCCAGCCGGTCTACAGCACTTGTCAGAGATGTCAGAAGTCAGTTATGAACCGGACCAGCCGGTTACCATGAAGAAGGCCTATAAATAGGCACCCACAGTTTACAGAAACTGTTGTTGAAAGGATTAATCTAAGAGATTTGTTCAAGTGGTTGCTGATCAAGTTATCCAAGTGATACAAATCAAGAAGATCTTGCTGTCCAACGGCAGATCTAAGAAGTTGGAGAGAGAGAGCTCCAATCAAGAATTCAGTCTTTGGAACTAGGCTGAGGAGAAAGATTCAGAAGCATCTGGATCTTAAGAAGCAGAGGTCAAGGAACAACTGCAGAAGATTCAGACTTATTCAGTTCTACTCAAGAAGCTTTGAAGGAAGCTAAGTCAGTTTGGATCTATCTGAGTTCTTCCAAGAACTCAGCAAGAAACTCTCAACTCCTCTCTTATTTTCTGAGTTGTTGAGTTATTTGCTGTAATACTATTTTAACTTGTAGGATCCATTGGATCTGAGTGATTGTAAGCCTAAATTTATAAAGGCTGAGGGTAGGGCTTGATAGCCTGAGTGTAGGAGTTAAAGAACTCTGAGTGTAGGCCTTGATTGGCTGAGTGTAGGCCTGGGTGGCTGAGTGTAGGCCTTTGTGGCTGAGGGTAGGCTTTGGAGAAAGCTGAGGTGTAAGGCTTTGGGCCTGAGGTAGGAACCAATTTGGGTTCTGAGACAGTGGAGAAGTTAGGCCGAATCTAGTACACTGCTAGATAGGCGAAGGGGGAAAGTGGATGTACCCATATCTTGGGGAACCACTATAAAACACTGTGTGCTGTGCTGTGTTTGTGCTGTGGATGATCTGTGTTTGTTTGATTATTGCTGATTGCTGTAATAAACTAGTTAAAAATCTGTGATATAACTGGTTGGCTGCCAACAAAGTTAGAAAAGGATTAGGTCACCTATTCACCCCCCCCCTCTAGGTGTTTAGGTACCATATCTTTCAACGGGCGTGTCACACGGTCGTGTATTGGTTGAATTTGAGTCAATTGCCTACTGCTAAAGTGACAAGGCCTGTGACACGGGCATGTCACAGGGCGTGTAAGGGCGTGTTCAGCCTATTTTGGGCAAATCAGAGCCGTTAGTTCCCTTATCCTGGAGCCAAGTGTCCAAGCAATTTTCCTGTGGATATAAGGCCAGGAATGAGGAGTTATTCCCTCATTTTCATTCTTTTTCTCCTTCTCACTTTCCAAGAGAGAGGGAGAGCTATGGAGGGAAAGGAGAAAGGACAAACCACCTGCTGGAGGAGCTACGGAGTACGTAGTAAAGATCCGAGATTGGATTCGTGAAGGGAAAGCCGAGGCAGTGACTTCCATCCAACTACTTCATGGCGCCCAAACGATCTTCAATGGTAACGATCTCCTTCTTAGACATTGAAGTCATTTCTTTATGCATATGTATGGAATCCTCCACCAAGAGGTGGACATCGCAAGTGATTCCTTGGTTGAGCCTCCATCTAGAGCCGGAAGTGTGGAGTACGACATAAGCATACTGTGTGAAGCCCATCTGGACAGGTAGTCTGGATTGGTAATGATTATGGGTAAACCAGAGAAGACTCCATGGATTTGATGATATGAAAGTTGTATGCTTTGTTGGATGGATGTATGAATGTCTGAATGTGCTAATGAATGTATGGAGGCTTTGAGTAAGCTCCTGGTTATGGTGAGAGATCAATTGGTAGCACGTCTGGGGAGCGCGGATAAACCCGACTTGCTACACCACTAGGTTGGGTTGATGACGGATCGATTGGTGGTAATGCCTGGGGAGCCGATTTTAACCCGGCTTACTATACCACAAGGGTGGATCGATCAGAAATATGTGAGGGGTTGATTGGTGGTAATGCCTGGGGATCATCGATAAACTCGGCTTGCTATACCACTTGGGTGGGTCGATCTGCTCTGGTTATGTTTGAGAATGCTTTGATGTAGTACCTCTGAGTGGTATGGATGGAATGTCGCCAGCTCGCGGGATTGGTGGACTAGGATTGAACTGCCCAACCAACAAGTGAAGAACCTCTGATTGGCGGTATATGACTGGAACCCCCAGTACACCAATAAGGTGCCCTGAGTGCACGGAGTGTCTGGGGGATACCGGTATTTGTGATGTGGTTGTGATTGGTAGATTGATAGCTTGTGAGGACAGTGCATATAGGGAGGGAACCACTGCCCCGAGTAAGGGGTAGGGTAGTTATAATTGGTCAGCTGATGCTGACCGTTACTTTGTTTACCGCTCTTAGGTGGACGGCTAATTGCAGGTGCTGATGATTGAATTGATTTGAGCGAAATGGAGGCTTGCTGCTTAAGGCCCTTGAAGGTCGTGCAAAGCGTGGTTGGATTTCATGTGTGGTCGGCCTGCATGTCGATGTATGTAGCTGTACATTTGTGTAAAGAGAAACTTGTAAGGCCATAAGGCCATGTGTGTGTATGTGTTGTATATATTCCTAACTTTTATATATAAATGTGGAGTTTGTATATTAGTGGACATTCATTGAGCTGAGTTCATCCAACTTAAAATGTTGTGCTAGAATGTTTTGAGTTAGGGTACGAGTAGATTTTGATTTTCACACGTAATTCCACCGCTTGTCTGTGAAATATGGCGTGGGGCCCCGGCCGAACCCACCATTTTATTCCATGTGACGAGTGGGGGCGTTACAAGATACACGCTTCCCTTCGATCCTTCTTCGTTGTAGGGCCCGATGCCCTTGTACATCAACCATCATCATATTTCCTCTTATCCTTCTTTGCATGCAATCCCCGACTCTTCGCATTATCTATCGCCTCAAACTTCAAGGTGGCCTCTACTATTCTGCATAGGTCTCAGATTTGTACGTGCTAGCCAACTGCTTGATGTCATATATCAGACCACCCTGGAAGTGTTTTACTCTACCTTCTTCAGACGCTACCAGATCTCGGTTGAAATGACTGAGATTGCTAAACTCAATATCGTACTCATTAACAGTGTGTTGCCTCTACTTTAACTGTAAAAAGTTGTTCATCAGAGGATCTTGTTTGACCGATGGCAGAAATTTCTTCTGCAACATACTCTTGAACGAATACCAAGAGCACCCATTAGTAAGATTCTCTTTTTCTCTAATCCACCAACTCTTCGCAAGTCCTTTGAGCTGGTACGCTGCAATCATCACCTTCTGATTGGAGGAAATGCCAGAATAAGAAAACATCTCTTCGATGGAGATTATCCAGTCATCCAACGCCATGAAGTCTGCCCTACCATCATACATAGGAGGTCCTAGTCGCTGGAAGTGAGAAATAAAATTCATCTCTGGCGGTAGTGCAACTGGAGGTACTAGAGCAGCAGGAGGAGTAGGAACAGTTTGACATATCGGTGTGTGTATGAAATAAAATGATACGATTAGAGTTTTGCTTAAGGGAATGTTGTTCGACTGGCTTGCCAAACCAACCAACCATCTTGCAAAACCTTCCTCTGATACCAACTGTCACAACCGTATTTTCTCCATATTAAATAATATGTCAGAGTGAGAGAAAATATGCAGTGTGATGCAATGCCGTGCAGGGGACAACTGCAGATGCTCAGGCGGCTCGTCCTCGCATTTACTTTAAGTAAAAGACTTACGAAATTATGTTTAAAATAAAATATAAGTTATTTGAGTTACTGACCATGTCCCTCGGTTGGGTGGATCACTAGTCCATAGGTGAGAAAATATATATGTTTACGCAGCGAAAAATACTTAGTTTGATTCATTTATTATAATGATGATATGACTTCTACATTTAATATAAATAAAAGGTATTTTATAGCGCTTAAAAGCACTATGTTTTGCAGTTAAAAATTATGGCTAGACAATATTCTAGAGTGCAGTTTTGTATGCTTAAAAGTAACTATATGCATCCAAACATAAATCCTTCTCAGAGAGCAAGTATAAACAAACAATAAGTAACATTAGTAAAAGTAATAAGTAACTATCATAAGAAGTCTAAGACTATGGGCGTCAACAACTGACACGAACCCATAGAGAAACAGTCATGTCTAACAAAACAACTACCTCAACACTCTGAGGTGGAAACAAATGGTCGCAGCAACTCGCAGCACCAGAAGCACAACTCTGTCAGCAAAAAATGCTACTGCTCTAGACCTAAGGCATTCAAAAGAAGAACACCTAAGAAGCAAGTTACAAGAGATGCAAAAGAGTAAAAGGAAGACCAAAAAACCTCGAAGTGAACGAGGGACAATAGATCGACTGCAACAAAAGTCAGTAGCAAAGCCACATAAACAAAATGTTTAATCTAGGTGAGCAAGAAGGGCTAAATCATAACAACTAGATAGAACAGAGTGTCAAACGTCAGAAGTTCATCTATTCATCTTTCTTTACTATTCATGCCATTAATCATTTAAAATGAGACTGATCAGCTCAACAGGAAAGAGTACTGTGCCGGGGAAAAAGGTCCACAACGCGCACAACTCCTGCCAAAAGGCACCATGCCGAGGGAGAAACCCCAACGCGCACAGACCAACAACTAAGGTAAAGTGCCAGGGATGAAGGTCCACAACGCGCACAGACTCAGCCATAAGGCACTATACCGAGGGAGAAATAACAATCCGCATAGACCATCAGATTTTTCTTTAGTTACATAATTATACACGCATAGTTTCTTTTATTCAACATGGATTAACGGTAAACAAATGATTTGGAATGCTTAAGGACAATGCAAGGGTTAAGCAAAGTGAGGTACAATCAAAATAGCGGGATGCACGAGGTGTCGCAACGATTATAATGACTCGATGGTTAAAGTGGCACGACAATCAAATTTATTTACCAAATCTACGGAATAAAATTTGGGAGAAATGGTTATAGGTGAAACGCACTTCATAATCCAGGACAATTAACCAGCAATTTAAGGATAAGGTTTACTTAAACATGTTAAATCTACAACATATAGCTAAAATTTGGAAGAAAAGAGCAAGTGGGAGGGCAAGAACACCACTTGCCTCCATTTCTAATCAAATCGGTCTTCCAATATACTCCAACGTAGATCTAGCCAAAAGAAGGCGCGGGCAAGCGGAATCTACAAGGATTTGGCCAAAAGAGAGGTTAGGGACGAAACCCCTAACAAAAAACTTCCATGAAATGCGAAATACTTACCACGAACGTGAAGATCTCGGCGAGAGCTTTCAGGATCAATGCTCGGTTTGCGATTCCAAGATCCGTAGCTCCGACGGCGGATATCCGAAGCTTCACGACATAGAACCCTCGTCGTCACTCTCGCTCTCTAGTTCGGTCAAAAAGAAGATGAAGTTGTTATATTTATCCTTATGTATATGGATATATATATATATATATATATATATATATATATATATATATATATATATATATATATATATATATATATATATATATATATATTGTCTAAACAGGAAGGAGGTAAGCAATTTAAGTGGGGGTGCGCGGAAAATGAAAATAGATGCTTAAGATTGCCTCGAATCAAAGAGTGATCAACCTGAAAGTTGTAGATCTTGTCGAGACAAACAATTTTCATGTTAACCATTTTTACATTTAACATCGTTTTGACCCTCGAAACGACGCCCGAATGTTCATAAAAAGTGCATGAATGACCTCGAGAAACATTGTTGTTTCCCGAGAAAGAGATCTTTTTCTCGAGAAACATTTCTGTTTATCGAAAAAGAAAGCTGTTTCTCGAGAAACATTGTTGTTTCTCGAGAAACAAAGCTGTTTCTCGAGAAACAAAGCTGTTTCTCGAGAAACAAAGCTGTGTCTCGAGAAACAATGTTTTTTTTCGAGAAACAATGCTATGTCTCGAGAAACAATGCTGTGTCTCGAGAAACAATGCTGTTTCTCGAGAAACAATGTTGTTTCTCCAGAAACAAAGCTGTTTCTCGAGAAACAATGCTGTTTCTCGAGAAACAATGCTGTTTCTCGAGAAACAATGATGTGTCTCAAGAAATGACCTATTTTCTCGAGAAATGACATTATTTCTCGAGAAATCAATGTTATTTCTCGAGAAATCAATGTTATTTCTTGAGAAATCAGTTGTGTCTCATACTTCTGGATAAAATGAAGATACAGGGGCTAAACGTACCCCGATTCGAACGAAATTCGCAATGTAATCGAATGTCAGCGCTACGAATCTAAAGGCGAAGGCAAAATTAAAATCCGACGAGCCGTTCTCGACATATAAATTTTCAAAGCCTACGACGAACATAAATTCTACAAAACCTTGAAATTTCGCCGAATCTCGAATACCGCTCGGATCGAGACGAAAATTGATGAGCATGTCAAAAATTAATTAATTTAATTCCCTAAAGTGAAGTTTTCCATTTTCGACAAGGATTCACGAATTTGGACGCCCCGACCGAACATACGCGAAAACGCACTAACGGTGACACGCATCAACTCCATGATAACGTAACGCCACCTTATGTCATTATGACATCAATCAGAGGATTAAATAATCGTTGGAAAATTAGGGGAATTACAAAGACCAACTCATCCTTGGTCATCTCGTCATATGTCTTGGGGGTCTTGACATTAACATCCAGTGCAGGGACTTCATTAGGAGGAATGATCCTTCTTCAACTGTAATATACATCCTAGGGTCAGCAGCTTCCATGAACTGCCTCACCCTTTCTTTCAGAATGCCAAAATATTCCTTCCTATAGATTGGAAGTCTCACAACACTCATCTCTGTATTGGTCATTCCTGAATCCATGGAGACAGACTTCTAGCTAACCTTGGAGATCTACTCAGACTGTTATGCCTTTAAAGAGTGACTTCCCTCTAATACCACCTGAAAGTCTTGTTTTCAAGGCAAACTAAACACCTACACCGGGGGGGGGGGGTGAATAGGTTTTAGTCTCTATTTAAATTTTCTAACTTGTTATCAGATTTCTGTGCCTGGTGATTGGGTTAGTTATCAGCTTTCAAGAACATTCACAGACAACACAATAATTTTATAGTGCTTCCCCAATCTTGGGTACATCCACTGTCCCTCTGTGCCTATCTAACAGTGTGTTAGATTCAGCTCTCCCTCCAGAACTCTACTACTTCATATCTTACAACACAGATCCTGCAGGACCACATAGGTCACACAAATCTACAACTTAGGCACTAAGCCAAACCCAGGTCACAAAGACCTATCACCTGACACAAAGCCAAACACTGGTCACTAAGACCTCAGCCATTATAACACAGACTTATAATTCCAGATTCACCAAGAATCTTTACAGAAGAAGAAATAAAGAGAGAGTTGATTAGACACCAGAGCAAGATCTCTGTGTCTTCTTCTTCCTGGACTCAGCAGATATCAGTCCAAGCTTTTGTTGTTGAAGACAATAAGTAGGCAATAGAATTTTTCTTCAACCAGCTTTCTTTTCTCTACAGAACTTGTAAATCTGCTTCCTTAGAATATCTTTTGATATAACAGTTATAGATGGGGATTGCTTCAGCTATCTCTTCCCAAGCAAGGTTCTCTGTGCAGAACAACTTCTTCAGGCTCGACGAAAATGGCAAGGAAGAAGATGAAGTTCGGCCGCACTTTTCGTTATCTGAAAACCTAGACAAGAAATCGATTGATTGCACTGGCCGATTTGCTTCTTTTATTCTCAGAAGGTCAATTGAGTAGTGGGTCCCACCACTAGGATTGATTGCTGAGATTGAGCCATTCAGCGCATGCTTTCGATTTAATCTTGATTCAACGGCTCTTTGCTGTGTGTGAGCCCCAACACTTAATGATGAAATATTCCTTGTAAAATGCAGAAGATGATAACAGTTGGCCGCCAACGTCTCTAGCAGAATTTTCACAACATTTGAATTTTTGTTGACTTTTTGACTTCGGTGACGTCAGCATGACATAACATCTATGGACTTAGACAAAATTCAATCATTAGAAGCAAAGGCGTTGAGTGAGTAGGTATCACTCAACGCCACAACACTTGGACAAAATTATGTTTGTCTAGGTATTGAGGTCGACGAATGCTGAGCTCCGTTCGATGAACGGCAAGCTCAGCTCGACGAAAGCATAAAATCAGTTCGATGAACTTTAGACTTAGTTTAACGAAAGTCTAAACTCAGTTCGACGAACTTCAGTTTCAGTTTGACGAACGTTGAGCTCAGTTCGATGATGTTGACCTCGACAAAAGCAAACTATCCATGCATTTGGACTTAGCCAAATTTCTGCTTCAAGACATTGAGAGCATCGAGAGTGTTGAGTGAGCTTGCCTCAATCAACGCTATTTGCCTTGGCAAATATTTTTGTGCCTTGGCGTTGAGAGAGTAAGCTTCACTCAACGCCAAACCACATAACAAAATTTTTCTGTTATCTGGCATTGACTGAGTAAGCTACACTCAATGCCTATGGACTTAGTCAAATTTTTGCTCAACTTTTCTATGGAGTTTACTGGCATAACAACACTCAACGCTAAGAGCTGTATGGCATTGAGTGAGTAGACCACACTCAACGCCTGTGGACTTAGCCACATTTTCAGCCAATTTCTCTAGGCTGAGACTGACTCAGCCTGACTTACAGCCTTTTAGCTGAATGGCATTGAGTGAGTAGACTACAATGAATGCTTTTGTACTTAGCCAAATTTTTGATAATCTAATAGTTAGGCTGAGATAGACCCAATGCTATTTGTTATATGGCATTGAGTGAGCTGTCCTCACTCAACGCGTATGGACTTAGGCATATTTCTACTAGATAATATTGAATCCATACCTCTGTAGTTGAGTTAGTTTGCTCCACTCAACGCCTGTGGACTTAGTCGATTGTTGTTATGTCCAGCAACCACTTTTTGTGTCCACATGTCCGATCATATTGAAATGGACTAACTGATTGGGGTTAAAACTCCAAAAATTGTTTAGGACACGCGGTACCTCGGGCGATTTATTTAGAAAAGCAGAAGACGGTTTTATTTAGGAAGACAGGGCGCACGGATTTAGTATTTGAAAATAAAATAGTTGAAATCGAGTTTTAACGAAAGGAGGCAAGTGCACCTATCACGTATAGTACATGATATTCTGGTGCGGAATATCGAGATCGTATAGTTCTCGGGAACGGGTTGATTATTTCTACTCTTCCCTGGAGGGGACTATTATTTTACCGAAAATTATCTTGTCGAGATATTATTTATATATATATAAGAGCAGAAAATAAAAGCATTAAAATGGAGCTGATGAAGAACTTAGCACAATGGTACCTAAAAGGATATGAACTAAAATACACTTTTAATAAATAGAGATCCTAAATTGAAAATTAATTAAGGCAGAGACTTGGCCGTGGAGGTTCCACAAACATGAGCTCACCTATCTCTAGGACTATCGCTTACCTGAACATTAAGACTATTCGACCGGGTTCTCGTCCGATGAAGGATTCCTCTTAAAGCTCGCATTACGCTAAGAACCCCGATATTGGGTGGGGAACCCAATCTGGTAGAATTCCGCGCCTCCTTTATCGAGGGTTAGTGCGGAAGTCCATTTACCAAGGGGTGATCGGTCCATACGCACGGTCTCTCAGCTAGATAGCATATGGACTATTAAAATAGAGCCCACAAATCGATATGTTATTCTACGCGTCGTAAACCTGGGGCAAACCTTAAGTAATTTAATTAATGTGAAAAAGAGGACCATTAATTATTTAAAACAATTTTATCTGTCCCAATGCTCTTCAATAATGAGGGCTAAGAGCGGTTAGCCACTTATCGGAATGGGGACGGCTTGTAGAAAGAAAGCAGTAAAATCAAACCGAAAAATGAAAGCATTAAAATAAAGCAGTAAAGAAAGCAGTAAATTACAAGTCCTACTCAAACGAGTAGGCAGGAAATGAAAGCAGAAAAATTACAAGTCCTACTCAAACGACTAGGCGAGAAATGGAAGCAGTAAATGACAAGTCCTACTCAAACGAGTAGGCGAGAAATGAAAACAGTAAAATTACAAGGCCTACTCAATCAACTAGGCCGGAAATGAAAGCGAGTAGTACTCAAATTAGTAGGAGGAAATAAATGCACACACGCACGCACTCTATAGAAATGAAAACACACACACTCTACAGAAAATAAAAACACACACACACTCTACTGAAATAAAAACACACCCACACAATCTACTGAAATAAATACACACCCACACACTCTACTGAAATAAAAACACACCCACACACTCTACAAGAATAAATGAAAGCAATAAAAATTAACTCATATTCGCACGCACACATACGAAAAATGCGAAAAATGAAGTTTCCTAAAAATTAAAACAACTACATTTGTACAGCTAGATTGTGGTAGAAAGGCATAAAAAGAAAAAATAAAAATTAAAGGAGCAAAAAGTTTTGTAAATAAAAGGAAAAATCAAAGTGCTCGAAAAATTAAAATGACTATATATCCATTCTTATAACAACGTAAAAGTGCGTAAAATGTGGAAATAAAGTAAAAAGAACGAAAAAGTTTAATGACCTAAACGAGAAAATCTAAGTTAGAGAAAAATGAAAATCACTTTGAATACATTTTTACGGATTTATAGGAATGAATAAAAAGCGATAAAATCCTAAATCTAATAAAACTAAATAAAAATAATAAGCATAAAAGCATGAAATCTAATATCATACACTCCCTAGTTTGACTTTACATCGTCGGCGACTAATTGACACGACGACATCCCCAGAATGACCTTCCCTACACACCCGTGACAAACAGAGTCACGCTCGTGACATCCATGTATATAGCTAGCTGTAAAGACAAACCAGCCATCAAATCTCAACACCGACTCACCAACAGTAGTTACACGCCCGCCTACACGCCCGTGACCTAGGGTGTGCACTTAGAAAATTTTGCCTATAAATTGAATTTTTCTTTTTGGATTTCAAATCCCTTACATAGCATTGGAAATACATCTAAACAACACAAAGCCAGTGTCAAGATGCGACACGGCTGTGACTTGATACGGGGCTTAGTCACGGCCATGTAATATTGGACACGGGCGTGTACTTGTGATTGTCTCTGAGATATCTGCAAAGAGAAAATACCAAACTAACAATTCATCAAGGCAAGTATACCTATCGAAATGCAGCTAGGGGACACAAGTGTCGTATTGAAATCCGGGAACAGTTGAGTAAGCTTACTCACACGAAATCTATTATTTTATCGATGGCAAAATAAGGTTTGGCTAAATGTACTAAAAGAAGAGAACTACTTGTATGAACAGATAAAGAGAGCTAAAAGAGCGATTAACTTAAGCTTAGTAACGATGAAGGGAAAATGCACTCGATCAGAAATCACCTCGGCAAGAGTGGTTAGAAAAATACGATAAATAAACCTAAGCTAATTAGGGTAAAGGTCTTTGACCGTGGAGGTTCCATGAATATTGACACGCTTCTCTCGAAGGCCGTGCCTAACTGAGTTTAGGAAGGTCCGACCGACTTTCGCCTAAATCGGAGGCCTAAAACTCGCTTTACGCGGTGAACCCCTCTAATGGATTTTACTCCAATCCGGGAGATTTGAACGTCTGCCTCTCTCGAGGGGTGCGAACAACTCCCTTTACTCTTGAGTGCTCATTTCAAACCTTCGGCCTCTCGGCTAGCCCAGAATGAAAGCAAAGGTGGAGAGTATATATCGATAATATACCTCCAACCCGTGATAAATCAAGAGTAATTCAAAGCTAAACCCTAAAAAGAAAAGGTAAAATTCAAAGCATCATAACCTAATCACTCGAACCTCGGATCAATTAGATCGAGTACATAGAGGATTAGTTAATCATGGTGAGGTGGAAGAGGGAGATGAGTAGAAGAAAAATACTGAAAACAGAGCAGGAACGAAAAAGAAAACAACACTTTTTATTAAGAGAAACAGTGATCTACAGCTTGAAAATGAGAGATTACAAGAACATGAAAAGGAAACTACACTATCATTAGCGTCATACTACAGAAAGAAGCTAGGAGCTAATACAGGAAAAGCATAAAGCTAGAGCTACGAACTAGAAATGAAAATACATGCTTAAAAGTTCAGAAAAACAAAGGACAGAACCTCCCCTCTCAAAGCGAAAAGTTGTCCTAAAACCCCTGGAGTTGGGCTCTATTTATAGAATTTTTCGGGTCGGGTCACGCCCCCCTGTCACGCCCTGGTCGGGCGTGACCCTGGGGCGTGACACATTCGGCGCGACTTTTTCGGGCAGGAATTGAATTCTGACGGAGTTGTTGCGGTACACGCCCACCGGTCACGCCCTGGTAGGGCGTGACCCTGGGGCGTGTTCTTTGCGGCGTGACTTTGGGAGCTGAAATTGAATGCTGGAGGTGACGGGCGGAATTGTTGAAGTACACGCCCATATGTCACGCCCGGGTCAGGCGTGACCCTGGGGCGTGACAATTTCGGTGCGGCGGTGGAGCGGGAAAGACGAGCGCGCTGCGGCGATTCCTTGGAACCTGGGGACACGCCTATAGTACACGCCCGTGTCGGATGTGTCACGGGCGTGACCGAGGGCGTGTACACTAAGTTTCCACGGAATGCAGATTCGGACCAATTGCTTCATTCCTCTGGGTTACACGCCCTAGGTACACGCCCTGGTAGGGCGTGACCTTGGGGCGTGTCACAGCAAAAGTCGGCTGAAAGCCGTGAAAACCTACAAAAAGCAGAAAAAATGCATTAGCGACAAAAATATATACAAAGGGGAATCAAAATAAGTACTTTACAAGACATGATTGGCTTTAAAACCCCGAAAATATCCTAATAAAATTGACTACAAACGTATTATCAACTTGGGCGTGACTTGATTTTTTTTCTTTACGGGCCACTGATTTTATTGGAATCAAAGGTATTCACCGTGACCTGAAGTACACGGGCGTGTACTATGAAATTTTAGCAATTTCCTGAAAAATTTCGGGAAATAAATTAAAATTAAGTTAGAATAATATTTACAAAAAAGAAGAATTTTATTAAATAAAATTAACTAAAAATAACAAAAAGAAACTAAAACCACTTAATTAACGCACGTAAAAATATGTATATTTACAACTTATCAAATACCGCCTTACTTAAGTTTTTGTTATTCCAGAGCAAAAGTTGGAGATATACTTATAAGGAATTAAAGAAATCCTAAGTTTAGCTACCGCTTGAATTAATTGAAATAAAGATCAAAATAAAAAAACGGGGTATAAGAGTTAAGTCCTAAATTATGACAAAAATTTAAATAAAGGAAGAGTTTCAGCTAAAAACAATTTCTTGATATAATCAAATAGAGAGCAAAAAATTTATTTGTTAGGTTAACAAAAATAGATTGGATTATGAAAATTTTAGCCTAAAAGAATTAAAGAAAATAATTCAATTTAAAAATTATGTTCTGAAAAAGATTTTAAATTAATTCTAGCATCATTTGAAATTGGCGGAGGGGGATGTTGAGGTTTATGAAGAGGGCTTTGATTTAGAGGTGCGGTATATTTTTTCACTCAAAGCTCTGATGATTTTTTTTGTTTGAATATGGATGTTTAGGGAAACAAAATCTTATTTTGCATAACATAATATTTTTTTAACAACTTCACAATAACCCAATATATATGTATAGGAGTAATGGATTTTATCCTCTTACTCTGTAACATATAATCTTTTCAAATATTGGATGCCTATATTTACGAAACGGAATCTTATTCCCATTGACATAGGATGTTTTAAGGTTCAAAATCATGCCAAGTAAGACATGAAAAAAAGGAGATAGGTTTTTTTCCAAAATAAACTAGATTTAATAAAAAAAAATTTTGAGAGCAACCTTTATAAATTAAAGGTTCGATAATTTAAAAAAAAAGCTTGGAGTAAACATAATTGAAATCTAAGTTTGTTATTTTCGAACAAAAATAAATGTGCAACTATTTAGATAAGTTAGAAGTGGGGCTAAAAATAAGTCCATTATCTAAAATAAAAAAGGCATACGAAATTCTTTAAAACTTAACCCACAGATATCTAAATCTATCGATCTCCACTTAATAAACGAATAGTAAATAAAGAATTAATAAAATTTGCTTATAAATAAACTCTCAACAAAATTTTCGGAGAGCGAAAAGGGTTAAGAATAAGATATTCGATTTATTTGTTACATAATAAACAAAATATATTTTGGGGGGTTTTAGGGTTTTTATCGTTTTTTATTGTTTTTTTTATTATATTCTTTTTTTGAATTTTTAGAGTTATTCTCTTTTTAGGATTTTTTATTTTCTAATTTTTTTTGATTTTTTTATGTTTTTAACAAGTTGTTTACAAAAAAAGGGAGAGAAAGAGATGTTATTTTTAAAGAAGAGAGGGAGAAAAGAAAGATTTTTTACAAAGCAGAGAGGGGGGAAAGAGAAAGATTTTTTCAAAAAAGAGTGGGGGGAAAGAGAAAGATTTTTTTACAAAAATTTACAAAGTAAAAACAATAATTTTTTTAAATTTTTTGTTTATAAGTTTTTTTATTGAAATTTTTGTTTTGTTTTATTGATTTTTTAGGTTTTTGATTATAAAAACAAGAATTTTTTTTGAGGTTTTAATTTTTATCCATTATTTGTATTTTTGCTAAGTGCATAATATAAAAAGTGCAGAATAGGAAAATACCCTCATACTTAAACACAACATTGTCCCCAATATTACAATATAAGTATTCAGAATGATAATAGACAAAATACAATACATACAAGAATAAAAAGTGAGGGTAGAAGCTTCCGTGAGATGAGGTCGGAGAGGCTCGGGTTGGAACCCTGCATTATTAATAACAAAGAGAAAAAAGAGAACAGAAACTGAAACAAAAAAATAAACTTGGCCACAAGTGTGCGGGTGGTAGGGGCAAGTGTGTATGTGACTCGTAAGCTAACGTCTTAGCATATGAGTGCAACAGAAATGCATTCCCCTATCGCTCATGAAAGCGTGAAGCCTGCTGAAGCGAGAAAATATAATATTAAATAATAGAAAAGTTTGATTTATATATATATATATTTTCTTTGTTTTTTTCCAAGCAAAATTTTATTTTTGGGGTTTTGGAATGGAATAGAACAAGTCAAAACAAAACAAAACATATATACGGGAAAAGTTTGTTTTGTTTTTAGTAGGTATTTTTTTTATAGATAGATACAGTTTTAATAACAAATTATCATATATATTTTTTTAAGTATTTTTTTATTTTTTAGTTGGTTTTAAGATATGGTTTTTAGTTTTTTAGGTTTTTGTTGTTTTTAGAAATTTTTGGTTTTTTAGAGGTTAGATTTTTTTGGTTTTTAGGTTTTAGATTTTTTGAGAGTTTTTAGTTTTTTTTTATTTTTTAGTTTTTTTAGTTTTTAAATTTTTTAGTTTTTTAGTGTTTTCATAAAAAATAATGAAATTTTTTGTAGATTTTATAGTTTTTTCTTTTTTTTGTGTTTAGATTTTTTTGTTTTATAGCTTTTTTAATTTTTTAGTTTTATAGTTTTTTAAAAAAAATTTAGAAACAACGCTATTTCATTTTTGTGTTTTTTATAGATTAATATATATATGAAAAAATAAGTATAAAATAAACTCTTTTTTTAAGTTTTTTTGTTAAGTAGTTTTTTTATTATTATTATTGTTAGTATTTTTTGTTGGGCATTTCTTTAATTTTTGTTATATATATAAAAAGAGGTAAAATTAATAGTATTCCAGAGTTCGAAATAACGACACGAAAAATTCCCCAGCAACGGCGCCAAAAACTTGATTGGGGTTAAAAATCCAAAAATTATTTAGGACACGCGGCGCCCCGGGCGGTTTATTTAGAAAAGCGGAAGATGGTTTTATTTAGGAAGACGTGGCACGCGGATTTATTATTTGGATCTAAAACATTTGAAATCTAGTTTTAACGAGAGGAGGCAAGTGCACCTATCGCGTGTAGTACTGGTTATTCTGATGAGGAATATCGTGGTCGTATTGTTCTCGGGGACGGGATGATTATTTCTACTCTTCCCTGGAGGGGACTATTATTTTACCAAAAATTATCTTGTTGGGATATTATTTATATATATATAAGAGCAGAAAATAAAAGCATTAAAATGGAGCCGATGAAGAACATAGCGCAACGATACCTAAAAGAATTTGAACTAAAATACACTTTTAATAAATAGAGATCCTATATTTCAAATTAATTAAGGCGGAGACTTGGTCGTGGAGTTTCCACAAACATGAGCTCACCTATCTCTAGGACTATCGCTCACCTTAACATTAAGACTATTCGACTGGTCTCTCATCCGACAAAGTATTTCTCTTAATGCACACATTACGCTAAGAACCCCGCTATTGTGTGGGAAATCAAATCCGGTAGAATTACGCGACTCCTCTCTCGAGGGTTAGTGCAGAACTCCATTTACCAAGTTGTGATCGGTCCATATGCACGGCCTCTCAGCTAGCTAGCGTATGGACTACGGAAATAGAGCCCATACATCGATATGTGGTTCTACTCGTCGTAAACCCGGGGCAAACCTTAAGTAATTTAATTATTGTTAAAAAGACGACCTTTAATTATTTAAAGCGATTTTATCTGTCTCAATGCTCTTCGATACTGAGGGCTAAGAGCGGTTAGCCACTCATCAAAATGGGGACGGCTTGTAAAAAGAAAGCAGTAAAATCAAAGCGAAAAATGAAAGCAGTAAATGAAAGCAGTAAAGACAGCAGTAAATTGCAAGTCCTACTCAAATGAGTAGGCGGGAAATGAAAGCAGTAAATGACAAGTCCTACTCAAAAGAGTAGCCGGGAAATGGAAGTAGTAAAATTACAAGTCCTACTCAAACGAGTAGGAGGGAAATGAAAACAGTAAATTACAAGTCCTACTCAAACGAGTATGCGGGAAATGAAAGTAGTAAAATTACAAGTTCTACTCAAACAAGTAAGCAGGAAATGAAAGCATGTCCTACTCAAACGAGTAGGAGGAAATAAATTCACAAACGCACGCACTCAACAGAAATGAAAACACACACACTCTATAGAAAATAAAAACACACATTCACTCTATTGAAATAAAAACACACCCACACACTCTATTGAAATAAAAACACACCCACACACTATACTAAAAAAAAACACACCCACACACTCTACATGAATAAAAAAAGCGATAAAAATTAACTCATACACGCACTCACACATACGAAAAATGCGAAAAATGAAGTTACCTAAAAATTAAAATAACTACATTTATGTCGCTAGAATGTGGTAGAAATGCATAAAAAAGACAATAAAAAATTAAAGGAGCAAAAAGTTTTGCAAATAAAAGAGAAAATCAAAGTTCTCGAAAAATTAAAACGACTATATATTTATTCTTATAACTCCGTAAAAGTGCGTAAAAAGTGAAAATAAAGTAAAAAGAACGAAAAAGTTTAACAACCTAAACGAGAAAATCTAAGTTAGAGAAAAATGAAAATCACTTTGAATACATTTTTATGGATTTATAGGAATAAATAAAAAGCGATAAAATCCTAAATCTAACAAAACTAAGTAAAAATAATAAGCATAAAAGAATGAAATCTAATCTCATACACACACACACACACACACACACACACACACACACACACACACACCCATTTTAAAAGAACAAAAAAAACCAAAATAAAACAAGTAAAAATACGTTTGCTTAAGGGAGGGGCACATATATGCATTCCAAAACCATATAACTGGAGAAAAGCTATAAATTTTATTAATATTAAAAGATGATTACAAAGCTAAAACGAAAATAAAAGAGTGGGAGAGAAAATCCCTTACATAACATTAGAAATACATCTAAACAACACCAAGCCTTAGGAAAAATGGTTCAGAAAAGAAGAACACAAATCCAAATAGAAAACTTCAATTTATAGGCAAATTTTTCTAAGTACATGCCCTAGGTCACGGGCATGTAAGGGGGCGTGTAACTACTGTTGGTGAGTCGGTGCTGAGATTTGATGATTGGTTTAACTTTACGACTGTACACGTGGATGTCACGGGCGTGACTATGTTTGTCACGAGCGTGTAGGGAAGGTCAATCTGGGGACGACGTCGTGTCAATTAGTCGTCGGCGACATCTTGTCTAGGCCAGGTGGAGAAGTCACGGTCGTGTCGCATCTTGATACGGGCGTGTCGGTCGGGTCACCGAACTTCGAGCTCAGAATCTTCGAGGGCGTGACATGGGGCTTGGTAACGGTCGTGTAATATTGGACCTGGGCATGTACTTGGGTGTGACTTGATTTTTTCTTTGCAGGCCGCTGATTTTACTGGAATCAAAGGTATGCGCCCAGGTCACAGGCGTAACCTGAAGTATAAGGTGTGTACTATGAAATTTTGGCAATTTCCTGAAACTTTTCAGGAAACAAATTAAAGTTTAGTTAGAATAATATTTATAAAAAGAAGTATTTTATTAAAGAAAATTAACTAAAAATAACAAAAAGAAACTAAATCGACTTAATTAACGTACGTAAAAATACGTATATTTACAACTTATCACTAACCTGCACTGAAGACCTCAAATGCACATCAAATACAGTTGATGTGTGTGACATTGACCTGTTTGACTTCTCACAAATCAGGGACATTGGGAACAATGGGCCCAACATGGAGTATGAGCACAAGTGAGCTCTCTCTAGATCCCATGCTTCCTGTAGAAGTTATAGAACTCAGATGAAACAAACTCACCTTCATTTTCTGATCTAAACATTTTGATCCGCAGGCCAAACCAGCCCTCCACCAGCTCCTTGAACTCTACAAACAATTGGAAAGTTGTTGACTTCTCATTCCTTAAGTACACCCAAGTGTATCTCGAGTAGTCGTCAATCAGCACCAGCATGTATCTGCTGCCTCCAAGATTAGCGGTAACAGTTGGCCCCATCAGATAACCATGGATACAATCCAATGGTGTCTTGCTCCTTGTTTGTGACTTGTCAAATGGAAGGCAATGAACCTTTTAGTATTGACACCCCGCACAAACATGGCCATCTCCATAGGATGACAACTTCAGCAAGTCTTTTATAAGACTTCTCATCGGCATAGCTTTCAGCTTGTCCATCCCAACGTGCCCTAGTCTTTCATGCCAAATAGCAGAACTATTGTTGGCCCTTATCTGATACACATAATAGTTTGTTGATAAAATAAACAAGTCTCTTACTCTCCTCCCTACATGAGCAACATAAGCCTTTACCGCTGATACGTTGCGGAGAAACTTCACTTATGTTGGGCCAAACAGAACGTGATAGCTAGCGTCAACTATATTGGTCATCGAGAAGAGATTCTTTTTCATGCCAGGTATGTGATACACACTCCTTAACGTGAGTGGATCCTGAGAACTATCCAAAGAGACAACACTCTCCTTCTCTACAGTATGAATAGAATCATAAGATGTAATAACAGCATCTTTACCTGATAACATTTGCAGCGATGAGAACTTCCACTCATCTCTAGAGAGGTGATGACCATACCCCGAGTCAACTATTCAGTCATCTTGGTAGTCAACGATGGAAAGAACACGAACATATGTGCTCGTCATGAAAGCTTCTCCCCACCCAACTTCCTCAGCACAGGAACCAGCTCCCTCCTTATTTGCTGTTGAAATTTGTGAAGTGGAAGTGGGTGATGGGCAGGTCGGGCGGACTGAGCGACCTGTGCGGACTGAGTCCGTGGCCTGGGCGGACTGCTGGTTGCGTCCTGGTTGGTGGCTGTCTTGGTGGCTTGGCTGTTGAGCAGCCTGTACGGCCTGAGCGGCCTAGTATGTGGACTTAGTGGTCTACCGTGTGGCATTGTGGTTTATGACCAAGGATGGTGGGCTTCTTGTGAAGCGACCTGAGCGGACTGCGGTTTGCGGGCTGTTGGCAATAATTGTTGATCAGTGGCCTTGTGGTTTTGCAAGCTATTGTGTAGCCAGGTGGGTTGGAGATTGAATCCGTGGGAGGCTTTGCGGACTGACGAGTCCACGATGTATGCTGTTTCGGGCTGGCCTTGGAGATCGGGTGTGGCCCTTGCCGAGCTCTCCGGTGTTGTAGCGGGGTGTTAGCTGCTTTGGAGGACTACGCGGACTGGTGTCGGAGTCCGGCAGTTGGCAGTTTGGGCAGCTGTGCGTGTATAGCTTGCGGACGCTGCCTTACTCTGGTGAAGTGTTGGCGATCTGCTTTGGGTTTTGGCGGACTGGGCCTTGTCCGCCGAGCTTGCGCTTGGCTTTTGGTGATTTACTGGACTTGGTCACTTTCTATGACAAATCTAGTGTGTCCGCAGTATCCACAAGTCCGCTGTTGACCGGGCGGACTGCATTTTGGTTGTGGACTTGTGGCGGATGAAGGCTTTGGTTTTGTACTGAGCGGACTGCCTCTTTCGTGGACAAACTATTGCTGAAGGGGTTGTGGCTGTCTGTGTGATGATGTTTGGGGACTGTGCGGACTGTGCAGACTATACCTTTCCGCATAGTATGGGCGGATTGGTGCAAGTCCGCCTAGTTGTGAACATCTGTGTCTTGCTCCTGGCGGTTTTCTTGGAATCTGGCGAAGTCCTTGCAGACTCAGTGGATGAGTGTTTTTCTAGTGCGCGAGATGGGGTGGTGACTCTATTCACTAGGGTGGTTTCCACATTACTCATCTCGCCAATAAATTTACCCCCGACACATCTACAGTAATTGAGTGAATAATAGGTGGGGCTTGGGCAATGGTTGCGGTCTGGATTTTCCTGTCCGCGCGGGTTGAGTAGAGCTGACGGTTTGCTGTGTGTAGGTCGCGCGACTAGCTTCCAGGATCCAGGAGTTTGGTTGTGACTTCGGTCAAGTATTGTGAAGGGTGCGGTCTCTGCGGTCTTAGTAGGTCGCTTCTGCGGCTTATCAGTTCTCTGCTTCAACTTTTCCAAATTCCAATAACCTGTCCGCTAGTCTCAAGCGGGTAGGCAGACTAATCTTCAGTTCATCAGCAGTCAGCGAATAACAGTATGTCCGAGCGACCTCGTGGTCTCGGCAGACTCTGTGATTTATTTGGCGCGTAGCAGCTTCAGCTCGGGCGGCTTCAGCGACCTTGGCATACTGGGCGGTCTCGGTGGTCTCCAGTGCTGTCCGCCCGGCTTGTGTTGTGGTTTCAGTTTGTAGCTTGTGTACTAGCAAAATCATGTCTCGCTATGTATGTCTTGCCTTGTAAAGAAGTGTGAATGAATATAACACCTGCTTGTTCTTCCATTTGTGTTTGGTGTTAAGCTTGCTCTTTGGGCTTCCGCACGATCAAGGTGTTAACTGGATAGTTCTGAGAATATTAATTTGGCTTTAGGCTATCTTGCTGACCAACTTGAGAAAATTCAACATGATATCAGATCCAGGTTCAGTTGCTTGAGCGGTGATCAACCTGTGTTGTTGCTCTATGCTTGAGTGGTGATCAACCTGTGTTGTGGCTCTGTGCTTGCTGGAAGCTTAACCAAAGGTTATTGCAATGGAAGGGAGTTATGCAAGAGGTCTGGGTATTGAGCTCTTGACCATGAGTAACTTCAAGAAGTGGAAGTCGTGAATGAAGAGTTTTCTTCTTAACGAGGAGCTATGGGAGGTCGTCGGTGGTGACGATAGACAAGAAGTCACTGTTGCTTTTGGGACTGCTGAGTAGGTGAGGCTCTAGAGAAAATCAAATGCAAAGGTGGAGTTTGTTCTCAAGAGGGCTGTTTCACCAGAAATATTTGATCACCTCATTGGATGTGAGTCTGCTGCTGATATTTGGACAACTACTAATGAGTTGTTCAATAGGAAAAATGTGGCAAGACTTTAGTTCCTGGAGAATGAGTTGGTAAGGGCAACTCAAGGAGGCCTGACCATCTCAAAGTTTTTTCTGAAGATGAAGAGTCTGTGTGTAGAGATATCAACGCTTGACCCTGATGAGCCTATCTCTAAGGCCAAGTTGAAAAGGCGCATAATCCGCAGCTTGCAGAAGGAGTATGTTGCCTTTGTGACATCAGTTCAAGGCTGGGATTCTCAACCATCTTTGCTAGAGCTTGAGAATCTGTTTGTTTCACAAGAAAGCTTGGCAAGGCAGATGGCTAGAGTCACTATCTCTAAGGAGAGCAGTGAAGCACTCTTCATCGGCAAGAAGAAGAAGGGATGGGGAGGGAAGAATAAGAAGTCCGCTGCTGAAAATGAGCCTTCAACTTCTTATCAGTCAGAGAGGAGCACTGCTCCTAAGAAAGATTGGAAGAACTTGAAGTGCTATAGGTGTTATCAGCGGGGACACTTCAAGCGTGACTGCAAGGTCAAAACTGCAGCCTGGGCATGCTGCTGGCAAGGAGGAAGCCTGCTCTAAGAGTGAGAAAGTAGGATGGGGCGGAGCTTTCATGACGGGCACTTGTGTCCGTGTTTTGTCCGCTGTCAACTTCAACGATGAATGGATCGGGGACTCTGTGTGTGGCCATCACCTTACCGGAGACAAGTCAAAGTTCTCTTCCCTGCAAGCTTACTCAGGTAACGAAGCTATCAGAACTGCTGATAACACTGTTTATGCAGTAGAGAAGGAGGGGGTTTTGTCTTTGGGTAGTGATAAGGGGCCACTCACGTTAAGGAGTGTGTATCACATACCGGGCATGAAGAAGAACCTCTTTTCTGTGACCAATGCGGTCTACGTAGGTTATCACGTTCTGTTTGGGCCAACAGAAGTGAAGTACCTTCGCAACGTATCAGCGGTTAAGGCTGATGTTACTCATGTTGGGAGGAGAGTGAAGAACTTGTTTGTTCTTGCAACTAACTCTTATGTTGATCAGATGAGAGCAAACGATAACGCTGCTATATGGCATGAACGGCTGGGCCATGTAGGAATGGATAAGCTAAGGGCTATGGCTAGCAGAAGCCTTGTAAGAGGCTTGTCTAAGCTATCTTCATTTGGAGACAGTCATGTTTGCGCGGGATGTCAGTACGGCAAGGCTCATCGCCTTCGTTTGATAAATCACAAACGAGGAGCAAGAGACCATCTGAATGCATCCATGGAGAATTGATGGGACCAACCATCACTGCAGGCCTTGGTGCGAGCAGATACATTATAGTTATGATTGATGACTACTCAAGATACACTTGGGTATATTTCTTGAAGGAGAAGTCTGAAGCCTTCCGTTTGTTTGTGGAGTTCAAGGAGCTGGTGGAGGGCCGGCTTGGCTTGCGGATCAAGAAGCTTAGAACTGACAACGGTGGTGAGTTTGCCTCCTCCGAATTTTCTAACTTCTGCAGGAAGCACAGGATCCACATAGATCTTACTTGTGCTCACACTCCACAATAAAATGGAGTAGCGGAGCGGAAGATCTGTCATCTGACGGAGACTTGCAAATGCTAGCGTCATGTGAAAGACATTCCTAGGTCCTTCTGGGCAGAGGGGATGTCTTGTGCTTCTTATGTCATCAATCGGATGCCGCTCAGCCCGATCAACATGAAGACTCCTTTTGAGTTGTTGCTGAAGGAGAAGCCCAGCATGGAACACCTTCGGGTGTTCAGATCAACTTGCTATGTGCATGTCCCGGATTCTTCAAGGACAAAGCTTGATGCAAAGGCAAGGAAGCTTGTATTTTTTGGCTATGATGAGCGGAAGAAGGGATCAAAATTCATGGATCCTGCGACAAAGAAGTTTGTTTTCTCAAGAGACGTGGTATTTGACGAACTGACGTCATATGGAGGAGGATCAATTGAGCTTTTAGAATGCAAGGTTGATGAAGAACAGAAGGTGGCTGCTAAAGGTCTGAAAGAGGAGCTTGTTGTTTCACCAGCAGCTCCTATTTATTCAAGTTCTGGTGCTGAGGCTTCTGGCTCAGGAAGTAGGGGGAGCATTGCTTGAAGCTTGCACGATGGTGGAGTTGAGCCTGAAGAAGCAACAGAGGTGGTGAGTAAGGAGCAACCTCTTCGGAGATCGAAGAGGGTTGTGAAGCCACCTGCTCGGTAATGTGATGGGAATGCAGTGAGTTTTGTCTCCTGCTTCTTTGCAGGTCATTTGAATGAGAGAGAGCCTGCAAACTTCAATGAGGCCACTGGAGTCAAGGAGTGGGATGATGCCATGAAGGAAGTGATTGCTTCTCTCAAGAAGAATGAAACCTGGGACCTTGTGCCCAAGGTTGATGGCATTACTCCAGTGACTTGCAAGTGGTTGTATAAGTTGAAGAAGAAGGCTGATGGGAGCATTGATAGGTTCAAAGCTTGTCTGGTTGCTCGAGGATTCTCAAAGCAGTATGGAGAAGACTATGAGTAGACATGTAGTCCAGTTGCAAAGATGACTTCTGTTAGAGTGGTGATCGCCTTGGCTGCTTGCAAGGGATGGAGCATATGGCAGCTTGATGTGAAGAATGCTTTTCTTTACGGAGAGATTGACACGGACATTTTCATGCATTAGCCTATTGGATTTGTTTCAGAAGTTCATCCGGATTATGTATGCAAGCTCAGGAAGGCTCTCTACGGGTTGAAGCAAGCTCCTAGAGATTGGTATGGGAAGATAGCAGAGTATCTGCAATTCTGCAGTTATCTTGCTTCCAAATTGGATTCTAGCTTGTTCTTCAAGAAGAAGGGGGAGCTTCAAGTCTTGATCCTACTGTATGTCGATGATATGATCATCACAGGGAATTCAGAGGAGGAAGTATTGAGGCTCAGGGCTGAGCTTGCTATACGCTTCGAGATGAAATACTTGGGAGAGCTTCATCACTTTCTCGGCCTTGAAGTGGAGAGGAAGGAGTGCATGATTCTCATTTGCTAGAAGGGATATGCGGATTGCATTGTAAGTCAATTCGGCATGGGCTAAGGGAAGAGTTGCTCTACTCCACTAGAACATGGGCTGAAGCTTCGGCGAGATGAAGGAAGGATTCTTCCTGATCCCTTGGTATTCAGGGCTCTTGTAGGGAGTTTGATCTACCTGATGATTACAAGGCCAAACATTGCTTATGCTGTTGGACGAGTAAGTCGGTTTATGGCTGAACCAAGGAAGTCTCATCTGGTTGCGGCAAAGAACATCTTGAAGTATGTTAAGACAACTTCTGACATGGGACTCCTCAATCATAGAGATGCGGACTTTGCTTTGCTTGGATACACGGATGTTGACTATGGTGGTGAATCAGATGATCGGAGATCAACTTTGGATTATGTTTTCACTTGTGGTTCAGCTTATATTTCGTGGTGTAACAAGAAGCAGGACTCTGTGTCCCTGTCTACTATTGAAGCTGAGTATAAGGATTCGGCCTTGGCTTCTCGGGAATCCATCTGGTTGCGGAGGCTTGTAGAGGATGTTCATGAAGAAGTGTGAGGGCCTACTTTACTCCAGGGTGACAATGAGAGTGCTCTCAAACTGGTAAACAATCCATTGTGTCACGCAAGAACCAAGCATATTGAGATGGAGCACCACTTCATAAGGGACAAGGTGTTGGAGGGATCTCTTTTGGTCGGGCATGTTCGGAGTGAAGATAATCTTGCTGACATCTTCACGAAGCGGTTGTCGAAGGGGCCATTTCAGCGGTTACGAAGCTTGCTGGGCTTGATCACCACTTCTCACTTCAAGGGGGAGTGTTGAAATTTGTGAAGTGGAAGTGGGTGATGGGCAGGCCGGGCGGCCTGTGCGGACTGAGTCTGCGGCCTGGGTCGACTGCTGGTTGCGGCCTAGGTGTTGGCTGTATTTGGGGGATTGGATGTTGAGCAGCCTGTGTAGCCTGAGTGGCCTGGTGTGCGGACTGAGCGGTCTACTGTGCCGCCTGGTTGGTCTATGACCAAGTATGGTGGGCTTCTTGTGAAGCGAC
Source organism: Platanthera guangdongensis (assembly GCA_039583875.1). Classification (NCBI taxonomy): domain Eukaryota; kingdom Viridiplantae; phylum Streptophyta; class Magnoliopsida; order Asparagales; family Orchidaceae; genus Platanthera; species Platanthera guangdongensis. Next base: position 64,560,692 of record CM077165.1, read on the forward strand.
CTAAGCGGTTTGCGGTTTGCGGGCTATTGGCATTGCTTGTTGATCAGCGGCCTGTTGGTTTTGCAAGGTCTTGTGTAGCCAGGTGGGTTGGAGATTGAATCCGCGGGAGGCTTTGAGGACTAGCGAGTCCGCGGTGTCCGCTGTTTTGGGCTGGCCTTGGAGATCGGTTGTGGCCCTTGCAGAGCTCCCCATTGTTGCAGCGGGTGTTAGCTATTGTGGAGTACTGCGTGGACTGGTGTCGGAGTCCGGCAGTTGGCCGTTTGGGCAGCTGTGCGAGTATCGCTTGCGGTCTCTACCTTACTCTGGTGAACTGTTGGCGATCTGCTTTGGGTGTTGGCAGACTGGGCCTTGTCCTCCGAGCTCACGCTAGCCCTTTGGTGATTTACTGGACTTGGTCAGATTCTGTGACAAGTCTAGTGTGTCTACAGTATCCTCCAAGTCCACTATTGACCGGTCGGACTGCCTTTTGGTCGTGGAGTTGTGGCGGATGGAGGCTTTGGTCTTGTACTGAGCGGACTGCCTCTTTCGTGTGCGAACTATTGCTGAAGGGGTTGTGGCTGTCCGTGTGATGATGTTTGCGGACTGTACGGACTATACCTGTCCACATAGTGTGGGCGGACTGGTGCAAGTCCGCCTAGTTGTGAACATCTGTGTCTTGCTTCTGGTGGTTTTCTTGGGATCCGGCTAAGTCCTTGCGGACTCGGCGGACGGGTGTTTTTCTAGTGCAAGAGCTGGGGTGGTGACTCTATTCACTAGGGTGGTGACCACACTCCTCACCTCGCCTATAAATAGACCCCCTTGACACATCTACAGTAATTGAGTGAACAGTAAGTGTGGCTTGGACAATTATTGCGGTCTGGATTTTCCTGTCTGAGCGGGTTGAGTAGAGCTGACTGTTTGCAGTGTGCAGGTCGCGCGACTATCTTCCAGGAGCCAGGAGTTTGGATGTGTCTTCGGTCAATTACTGTGAAGGGTCCGGTCTCTGCGGTCTCAGCAGGTCAGTTCTGCGGCTTGTCAGTTCTCTGCTTCAACTTTTTCCAAGTTCCAATAACCTGTCCGTCGGTCTCAGGCGGGTAGGTGACCTTTTCTTCTGTTCATCAACAGTCAGCGAATAACGATTTGTCCGCGCGACCTCACGGTCTCGGCGGACTCCGTGCTTTATTCGGCGTGTAGCAGCTTCTGCTCGGGCGGCTTCGGCGACCTTGGCGAACTGAGCGGTCTCGGCGGTCTCTAGTGCTGTCCGCCCGGCTTGTGTTGTGATTTCTGTTTGTAGCTTGTGTACTAGCAAAATCATGTCTCGCTATGTATACCTTGCCTTCTAAAGAAGTGTGAATGAATATAAGTGTCACAACCCGCATTTTCTCCGAATTTAGGAAGTATCAGAGTTTTAGAAAACATGCGTCGTGATGCCACGTCGAGCAGGGGATAACTGTCGACGCTCAGGCGAACACCATCTAACTAGACTATGAAATTTCATAAGTTTAATGATTAGAAAAAGTAGTTATATTTTAGAGGCCGTATCCCTCGGCTCGGTGGATCACCTAGTCCACAGTTTAAAAACTATACTTATATGCGCGGAAAATACTTTATTTATATTTGACACCCTATGAGAGTGCATAAGTGTCCCCCGAGGTCCACTTATACTATGCAAGACTCTAGATTTATATTATATTATAAGTAGAAAAATGATCTTTTTATGTTGCTTGGAAAGTAGTGTATGAGCTTTATGAAACATGCTGATCATGAGTTATAATAGTGATAGTGTTTTTTAGGTTTAAAAGTAACTAGCAACCTACCATAAATCTTCCGAAGAGCAAGTAGACTATTTACAGAAAGTTAGCAGTAAAAGAAGCATATCTAGTATCATAAGGTAAAACTACCAGTGGGCGCCAACAAACTGACACGAACCCACGAGCAAGCATGTATGTCTGTAAGAAATGCAGAAAAACTACCGCACAACAGCAAGAGAAAGATTCCATATAACTCAAGGGATCACCAGCAACACCACAGCAAATCTAGCCGCCTACCCGGCTACTAATCCGAACCTGAGGCTTTCAGAAAAGAAAAGAACACCTCAGCAAGTAAATCAAGGATCCTGAATTAGAGCATCAAATCAAAATGGGACAAAAGAGGGTAAGCAAACATGACAGTAAAAGCAAATACTGTCCAAAGTAAGCAAAAGTACACCAAGTATCAGGTATCAACAACAAGCCCTGCCCCAATCCCTGCGGAGGCTACAAGGCAAAAGACAAGAAAACTTGCCACAATATGCTGCATTCTACAAGGAAGAAACAACTAACAATCCTAATTTGGGAGTTAATGGCAGTAGTAAATAACATGGACCTGAGTTGGTGACCAAAAACAGTCCCCCAAACAAAACAGTTCCAACTAAAAATGAAATTTCACTATGTCAGCACAAAACCACCACAAACCCAGCCCATACCTGGGATAAAAATGGTGGCGGCCACAACAATACCCAGCCCGTACTTGGCACTAAAAAGTGGCGGCCATGGCTCGCAAACAAAACATCTCGCTCCTTTAGAGCGTCAAAATACCACTACCTGCCATAACCCACGATTCGGCCCTCAAAACAAAGGAGGAACGAAAGGCCGACAAGACATCCCCTCTAGGAGGCAATCACTTGGGAAGAAAAGAAACTGAAAAGGAATTAAATCCCAGCTTACGGGAATAAACGATCACAGTTACAGGAATCATCGAACGCAGCTCGACGATTTTCATCGAGCGCGGGAAATATCATCGAACGCAGGAAAATCGTCGAACGCAGCTCGACGATTTTCGCCGAACACATGCCACGGGAAATCGTCGAACTCCGTTCGACGATTTTCCTTTAGTCGAACACAGGACACAGGAAAAATTGTCGAACGCCGTTCGACGATTTTCCTTTCATCGAACAAAGGTCACGGGAAAAATCGTCGAACGCCGTTCGATGATTTTCCTTTAGTCGAACAAAGGTCACGGGAAAAATCGTCGAACGTCGTTCGACGATTTTCCTTTAGTCGAACAAAGGTCACGGGAAAAATCGTCGAACGTCGTTCGACAATTTTCCTTTAGTCGAACAAAGGTCACGGGAAAAATCGTCGAACGCCGTTCGACAATTTTCCTTTAGTCGATCACTATCCACGGGACAATCGTCGAACTCCGTTCCACGATTTTCGATGGACCCAGAACTAAGGCAATTCGTCGAGCTCAGCTCGACGATAATCGTCGAACCCAGATCGATGATCTTCGTCGAACTGGCAGCATTGAGTGCACAGTAATCTTGTACCTCCAACTTCATTTCCGACCAATCTTCTTAGCCTAATTCAATCCTATTACTCGTAATATAAGTATGGAAACCCACTGCTACAAGTTCTAGGGCTGAAAGGCTAATTGCTACCCAAACCGAGATTAACAGGGAACAATTTGAATGATTAACACGGAACAATTTGATAAAAACAAATAAGACTACAACAACCCGGCCGGAAATTTGAGTTTCAGAACATGAGATAATGCAAAAAAAAGAAACATAAAGGAGCATTTATGGTTTAAGATCCACATAACTTTGACGGAAAAACAGAGCAACATAAGCAATCTCGGGAAATCATGAAAGATTACAGCCAATATGACCATGAAAAGGAGAAGAAAAAAACTTGGCAAAGGTATGAGCACCAATTGCCTCAAATCTAGAATTTATCTTACACAACCCTTCCTCTCTCTCTCGGCTCCAGCCGCAACAGCACCTAAACAGGAATTCTAGAGTTTTAATGGCGGAAAAGGGTCAAACTAAAAATTCCGAGACCCCTAGAAACACCACGAAAATTGAATCTCTTATCGTAGGAATGAAGGTCTAGGCGAGGGCAATCCAAATCCGCTTTCGGAATCGAATTTCGTCCACTAACGCTCCCAGAATCGGCGTCTGAAGGGTAGCAGGGTTGGCGATTTTTCTTCCTCTTGAACAGGCGACGGTTATACTCTCACGGAAGGAGACAATGAATAGTCTCGTTTTTTGTCTTGAGACTATAAATATACATGCAGGAACATGCCTTATCAGCCATAACAGACACCTAAATCCACTGGATTCCTTCAAACTTTATTAATTAATTATTTGCATCATTATTATTAATACATCAAAACGACGCGAAAACAGAACCACCTCGGATTCCGACGAAATTCACATCGTAGCTAATTACCTATGCTACGAATGCAACGGCGAAGTCGAAATCAACTTTCGACGAACAAAACTCTGGTTTTCACTACCCGAAGCCAAAATACAAGCATCCCCCGAGAGGCCTCATCGGTCACCAACACAGACCCGGCTTGCTAGGGGATCTTGCCAAAAAAGCTGCCAAGAACCACACAAGGAACCTAAAGAGCTAGGACCACGCTCTAACAAATGGCACATGCCGGAAACATGTCAACGTAATGCCCAACGAGAATTAAATAATCGCAGAAATATCTGGGGCGTTACAGTTACTCCCCCTAAAAGAAAGTTTTGTCCTGAAACATTACATACACAACTTCTACTATAGAAGGAAAGTAACAAAACAAGAGCTACTAGAAAGAAAACGTACCAATCAAATCAAGGGAACAGATGAGGGTGAACCTCCCTCATAGCCGACTCTAGCTCCCAAGTTGCGCTTTCCAAATACTGATTCTTCAATAGAACTTTCACCATCGGGATAGACTTTGTTCGCAGCACCCGATCTTGAGTATCCAAGATGCGGACCGGCACCTCATCATATGAAAGATTAGGGTCCAACTGGGGCACTACATCCAAGACTTGCCCACTGCTTCGCACACACTTCCTTAGTTTGCTTACATGAAACACATTATGAACATCTGAGAAATTTGCTGGCAAATCCAATCTATATGCTGACACGCCAATCCGCTCAACAATCTTAAATGGGCCCACATACCTCGGATCCAATTTCCGGTTCTTACCGAACCTCTTAACACCAACCATCAGGGAAACCTTAAGAAACACAAGGTCCCCTACAGAAAATTCCAAGTCAGACCTACGCCAGTTGGCATTCTTCTCATACCACTCCTGAGCTATCCGAAGCTTTTCTCGAATCAGCTTCACCGCAACTTCCATTTCCACGAGCGTATCCTGTCCCAACACAGGCCTCTCACCGACCTCGGTCCAAAACAAGAGAGTTCTGCAGCGCCTCACATACAAGGCTTCAAACGGAGCCATTTGCAAGCTCTCCTAGTAACTGTTATTGAATGCAAATTCCATAAGCCGCAAACGCTCATCCCACGCTCCACCGTGGTCCGAGATGTAGCACGTGATCATATCCTCAACTATCTGGTTCACTCGCTCAGTCTGACCATTGGTCTGCGGGTGGTAAGCTGTAGAATACCTCAAATCTGTACACAAACCCTCTTACAGACTCCTCCAGAAGCGAGATGTAAAACGGGAGTCTCGATCTGAAATGATGCTAACTGGCACACCGTCTAATCTGATGACTTCATTCAGAAATAGCTCTGCTATCGTTTTCATCGAATAGTCAATCTTATACGGCATAAAGTGAGAACACTTCGTCAGTCTGTCCACTATAACCCAAACAGAATCAAATCCCCTTGGAGATCTCGGCAAGCCCATAATGAAGTCCATAGAAATACTTTCCCACTTCCAAGTAGGGATCTCCAACGGAGTATACTTGCCACCAGGACTTCCATGATCGGCCTTCACACGCTTGCAAGTGTGGCACTCAGCATCAAATCGGGCTATATCACCCTTCATCCCATACCACCATGCAATCTTCTTCAGTTCATGATACATCTTTTTAGATCTTGGATGGTAGGCAACACTGGTTCCATGAGCCTCTCTGCAAATTATAATCCTGATGTCTCCAACAGCGGGGATGCATAACCTGTCGCGGTACTTCAAGGTACCTGCATCATCTATAGAAAAATCCGGCAACTCCCCTCTCTCAGTCCTGAGGTATAAGTGCAGAAGATCCGGATCATCCTTCTGGTGCAACCTGGTAAGTGCAATCCAAGACGGCTCTGCCACTACCAAACTGCTCTGCATGTCACAGCGTCCCACGGAAATATCCATCAGGAGGAACTCTTGCACTAAATGATCGGCGGTGAGATTAAAGATCTTCCCCGTCTTCTAGCTCAGGGCGTCGGCCACCACATTGGCCTTGCCCGGATGATACTGTATATCCACATCATAATCGGCCACATACTCTAGCCACCTCTGTTGGCGCAGATTCAACTCCTTCTGTGTGAACACATACTTTAGGATTTTATGATCTGTGAAGATCTTGCACTGCGCACCATAAAGTAAATGTCTCCACAGCTTCAGGGCAAAGATCACTGCTGCGAACTCAAGATCATGCGTGGGGTAGTTCCTCTCATGAGTCTTCAATTGCCTCGACCCATACGCAATCACCTTCCCTTCTTACATCAACACACCTCCAAGCCCAACATGTGAGGCATCCACATACACATCATAGTCCATGCCCTCCGTAGGCAATGTCAAAACAGGAGCAGTGCACAACCTCCTCTTTAGCTCCAGAAAGGCCTCCTCGCATTTCTCGCTCCAAATGAAGGCTACATTCTTCTGCGTCAGCTTAGTCAAGGGCGCTGCCAGTGTAGAGAAGCCCTCTATGAATCTTCTATAATAGCCGGCCAACCACAAGAAGCTCCTAACCTCCTTGGGCGTGCCCGACCTGCTCCAATCCATCACTGCAGAATTCTTTTCCGGGTCGACCGAGATCCCATCCTTATTCACCACGTGGCCCAGAAATGAGACCTGAGGCAACCAAAATTCGCACTTGCTCAACTTGGCAAATAACTTGTGGTTCCTCAACTCCGTTAGGACCAAGCGGAGATGCTGCTCATGCTCCTCAGCACTGCGAGAATAAATCAGAAAATCGTCTATAAATACGACCACAAACTTATCCAGAAAATCCTTGAACACCTGGTTCATCATGTTCATGAATGCTGATGGCGCATTTGTCAAACCAAACGACATAACCAGGAATTTAAAATGCCCATTCCTCGACCTGAAAGCAGTCCGTGGAATGTCCGACTCACGGATCCTGAGCTGATGATAGCCTGAACGAAGATCGATCTTGGAAAACACCGTGCTACCACGCAACTGATCAAATAAATCATCGATCCTCCGCAGAGGGTACCTGTTCTTAATGTTGACTTTGTTCAGCTCCCTATAATCAATGCACAGCCTCATCGACCCATCCTTCTTCTTCACAAATAGAACAGGAGCACCCCAAGGCGACGAAGTCGGCCTGATAAAACCTTTAGCCAACAACTCATCCAACTGGACTCGCAACTCCTCCAACTCACGAGGGGCCATCTGATACGGCGCCTTAGCAATAGGACGCATACCCGGTTCCAAATCAATCACAAACTCAACATCCCGCTCGTGGGAAAGACCAGGAAGGTCATCAGGAAAAACATCAGAGAAACCACGAACAATAGGAATCTCCTCTAAGCGCGGTACACTAACTGCAGTCCCAACCACCGAGACTAAACAAGCAAAATAATCAGAATGAAACAGCTTCTGTGCACATACCGCAGAAATGATAGGAGAATCCTGGAATAGATCAGCATACACACTTCCAGGCTGACCGTTGTCCTTGATGAAGTCCAAGCGCTTCCTTTTACACTAAATAACCGCATCATACATAGATAACCAGTCCATGCCCAGAATAACATCGAAGTCCTCTAGATCAATCATCTTCAAGTCTGCCTTCGCAAGTGATAAGTAATATTTACGCGTATTTTTACTATAATATTTAGTTTAATATTTAGTTTTAATTAATCATATTTTATTTATTCTGGTTAATAAATTATATCTTTTTGATATATGTTAAATAATTTAAGTTTTATTTATTTTTGTAGGATTTATAACTATTATTTAGTATTTATTTTAGTTTAATAATTAATATAAAATTAATAATAATTTATATATTTTCATTTATAAATCATTTATTTTATATTTTAGTTTACTAATTATATATATATTTATTTTTGTAGGTTTATTGACGTGGTCGCGCTCCCGACGTTTGTAAAAGAAATATTTACCGAAGTCGTCGCGTTGGCCGAGCAATTCATGCAGTCTACATGAAACCAAGGCAAAGTCTCGCTCCACTCGTTCAAGCCGATCAAGCATTTTATGTCGTAACCACCCATTCAGCTTTTCTTCATGCAAGCTCTTGACAAATATATTATTATGCATTGATGCCGCCACGCCATCATCGCCAACTCTCAAAATGACCGACGCCAAGCAAGTCTTCGACATTCAACTATTTTTATCATTCTCATGCACAACGCCATCGCCATCACCTTTTCATGTCAAAGCCGCCACCTCATTGATGAGTCCACTTTATATAACTATTTTCGGACTCATCTGGGCTAGTTTTCACACGTTTGCACTTCACTTTTAGTTCTTTATCGTTCCTATTTCATCTAATCTTTATTTCCATAAGAAGTGCACATTTATGCCTGTGGTTGTGTATTTTGTTACTTTTATTGTTTGTACTCCTTTTTGTGATTGTCTGGAATATCTGCACAGATTAGTGATTTGTTTTTCCATTCGGTATAGGGGTCATGTGCGTGTTCCGAGACGGTTGTGAAATAGGAATACTGCGCACGATCATGGGATCTAATGCGCACGACCACTGGTCGTGTGCCCCTGATCGTGCGCACTACTCTTCGTTTTCCAGAATCAGCCTGGGGTAAGCGCACGACCACTGGACATATTGCGCACGACCACCGGTCGTGTGACACTGATCGTGTGCATTGATTCCTCTTTTCTGGAGTCCTGTCTGGGTAATCGCACGATCATTGGACTTAGTGCGCACGACCACTGGTCGTGCGCCACTACTCGTGCGCATTATCCCAGTTCTTCTTCCTGATATTCCATTCCAGTGCGCATGAGCACAGGACATAGTGCGCACGACCACTGGTCGTGTGCCTGTGATCGTGTGCATTGTTCATTTCTGCTTTTGTATCAATAGTGCAGGTTCCGCCCTAATCGAGAGATCGCTCATTTTTCCTCCGCTGTTTTCATCTCCGAGGAGGGATTCTGCCGTCCTCCTTCATATTCCACCCTAGGGAGGTGCTCCGGGCAAGCTTTCACCGCCAAATCCAAGCCGGAGCTTCCTCTCGGCCTCCTGCATCATCTATTAGGTTCATTTCAAGCTTCAACGCCCTAGCCATCAAGCAAAGGGAAGCTTTCAACTTTCGTCCGCTGTCGTGAGACGAAGAAGACGGGCCATTGGAAGGTGGTGACAGCCCTTCTCTATCCCGGACGCAGTTGAGGACCGAGCTTGGATGCGGAATGACAACCCGACGATTCCAACCGTGAATCCTCAGTAAGACTTCGGATTCGGTCGATCTCTTGACTTGTTCTTCCTTTATTGTTGTTTATATGTTGTTGTAAACCTTATTTATAGATGATGTATGCTTATTTGTAAAACATTCTTACAATTATGTCTATGTGATTGTTTGTGTTCGTTATTTACTTGAGGTGCGCCTATTATTCCATCCACCACCATCCACCCTTGCCGCACTAGCAATTGCTAGTGGCATGCGTTTCGAAGAGGTGCTCACGACCCTCATTCCGCCGTTCTCACCACCTCATCCGCGAGCCTACTCTTCCATCCGCCTAGCGATTCGGTGCATAGCAGCCCGACTAGTCTTCCATCCCGCCTGGCGAAGCATCTGTTGGGTACATTGGTTCTAATGTACCTGATTTGAAGAAGCCTCACCCAACTCAATGATATACATCAAAATGTATTTGATGTGTTTTGAGTTTACTTGTGCAGGTTAAGTATTTGTAGGAAAGATGAAAAAGTTTCTTAGTCCATGTGTCGACACCCAGAGGGAAAGTGTCGACACTTAAGAAGACTTGTGTCGACACCCAGGCAAGCAGTGTCGACACTTGGAGTCATTGTGTCGACACCAGGGATGCAGAGTCGACACCAGACAGAAAGTGTCGACACAAGGAGCTGTGTCGACACTCAATGAAGAAAAGCCCAGTGAAGCTATGTCGACACTTAGCAGTTGTTTCGACACCCAGTGAAACTGTGTCTACATCAGAAAGTGTCGACACTTGGAGGTTGTGTCGACACTCAGCAAAAGTCAGTAGAGACTAAGTATAAGTGTCGACACAAGGAGATGTGTCGACACTCAGCAGAAGACTCAACACTTGAAGAAAGTGTCGACACCCAGAACAATGTGTCGACACACTGCAGAAGAGTCAACACTTGAAGAAAGTGTCGACACAAGAAAGAATGTGTCGACACTTAGCTGAAGACTCAACACTTGAAGATGTGTCGACAAAAGGAGCTGTGTCGACACTTAGCAAAGTTCAGCAAAATTCTAAGTACAAGTGTCGACACTAATGAGAAGTGTCGACACTCAGCAAAAGTCTCAATAGAAGAAGAATGTGTCGACACAAGGAGCTTGTTAGAAAGTAGCGAAAAAGAGAGAACAAGCGGATAAACTTTTGAATAATTGAAATTTTATTATCAAAAAAAGATATCATTTACAAAGGTATGGCCTCCCTTATATAGAATGGAGGATATAAGAAAGAGAGTATACAAACAATGTGGGACTAAACATTTACAGTACTGAGCGGCTAGAATAAAGGTGACCGCACAGGCCGCGCGGTTAGACAGATGGGTTAACCGCTCGGCAACTCCAGCAGGATAGAACAGGCCGCAATGGTAGACCGCCAGACCGCTCGGTCAACAAACCGCTAGATCAGACCGCTAAGCCGCCCGGTCTAATACTTCAACACTCCCCCTCAAGCTGGAGCATAGATATCAATCATGCCCAGCTTGTCACAAATGCGGAAGAAGGAAGTAGAAACCGGCTTGGTGAAGATATCTGCCAATTCCTTGTCAGAGGTGACAAAAGGAGTACAAATCTGTTTCTTCAAAATCTCTTCCCGAATGAAGTGACAGTCAACCTCTATATGCTTTGTTCTCTCATGGAAGACCGGATTTCTGGATATGTGTATAGCGGCCTTGTTGTCACAGAACATAGGGAGAGGACAGTCATATACCTCGCCTAGGTCAAGCATGAGAGCCCGCAACCACTTTAACTCACACGTGGTTGACGCCATACTCCGGTATTCGGCTTCGGCACTGGATCTGGAGACAACAGATTGTTTCTTGCTCTTCCAACTCACGAGATTACCTCCAACAAAGGTACAAAAACCTGATGTGGATTTACGATCGCCTTTGTCATCCGCGTAATTTGAATCTGAGTAGGCCTCAACCCTCAGATGACCATTCTTCTGAAAGAGTAACCCTCTGCCCGGTGCTGCTTTGATATACTCTAAAATCTTCAGGGCGGACTGAAGATGGCACTCCCTGGGAGCTTGCATAAACTGACTGACCTTGCCTACAGCATAGGCGATGTCGGGTCTAGTCACCGTGAGATAGATGAGTTTGCCTACCAAACGTCTGTACCTTGTGACATCAGATAGAAGAGGCGAGTCATCCGTCCACGTTTTGTCTTCTCCAACAGCCATGGGAAAACGAGCTGGTTTGGCACCTGTCAATCCTGCTTCTCGTAGAAGATCAAGGGCATACTTCCGTTGAGAGAGAACCAAGGAGTCAAGTTTCTGAGAGATTTCTATCCCCAAAAAGTATTTTGGGGAGCCCATATCATTCGTGACCAAGTGCTGACGGAGGTGCTTCTTCGTCAAGTCCACCCCATCTCGGTCATCGCCAGTAAGGAGAATATCATCCACATATACGGCCAAAACCACCAGTCCCGAGGTCGTTTTGCGAATGAATAAGGAGTGATCGGCCGAACTCCTTTGAAAGCCGATGGTAGCCACAATACCACTAAATTTGTCAAACCATGCCCGAGGGCTCTGCTTTAGGCCATAAATGGCCTTCTTCAAATGACATACACGTGTCTCCCCCTGAGCAACATACCCAGGAGGTTGCTCCATATAGACGTCCTCCTGAAGATCGCCATAGGGAAAGGCATTCTTCACATCAAGCTGGGAAATGGCCCAAGCCCGGTTAACAGCCACAGAAAAGAGAACCCGGATGGTGCTGAGGCGAGCAACCGGAGAGAAGGTATCAAAGTAATCAACGCCGTAAGTCTGAGTGAAGCCCTTGGCCACCAGTCGGGCTTTGTAGCGATCCATAGTGCCGTCGGGGCGAAACTTCACAACGAAGACCCAGCGACAGCCAACCACATCAGTGCCCACGGGAGGAGGAACCAGGGTCCAGGTACCCCGTTCAGTAAGAGTAGCCATCTCATCATCCATGGCAGACTTCCAATGAGGGAGAGCAAGAGCCTCCTGGTAGGTACGGGGAGTAGAAGTAGCAGAGATAGCCAAGGCAAAACACCTGCGAGAAGGAGAAAGCTGATCATAGGAAACAACAGCCGTGAGCGGGTGTTGAGTACACGCCCGCACCCCTTTGCGAAGGGCAATGGGAACATCCAGGTCAACGGGAGCGTCGGCGACGGGAGCGTCAGCGACCGGAGCGTCCGTGGCGGAGAAGGCTTGCCCGGGACTAGAGAGAGACGGCAGCGGAGAGGAGGGTGGAGGGGTGGGTGGGGAGACGGACTGGGAAGGAGTGGGTGGAGGAGGAGATGAAGGTGGGAAAACGTGGAGAGGTGTGGAAGGAACGGAGATATCAGAAGGAAGAGAAGAGGAAGAAGAGAAATAGGAAGCATTTTCGAAAAAAGTCACATCCGCGGAGACAAAATGCTTGCGGAGAAGGGGGTCAAAGCAGCAATAGCCTTTTTGAGTGGTAGAGTACCCCAAAAAGACACACTTGGTGGAACGGGGGGAAAGCTTGTCGCGGGTAGCGGAGGGAGCGTGAACAAAGGCCGTACAGCCAAAGACACGGAGAGGAAGAGGAAAAGGTTCCTGGTGGGGGTAGAGAAGGGAGAAGGGAGTCTGGCCGTGGAGAACCGCGGAGGGAAGGCGATTGATGAGATAGCAGGCGAGGAGCACAGCGTAGCCCCAGTAGGAGCGAGGGACGTGCATCTGCGTCATGAGAGTACGCGCAACATCAAGCAGGTGACGGTTTTTACGCTCCGCCACCCCATTCTGCTGGGAGGTGTAAACACAAGTCGTTTGATGAAGGAGGCCATGTTGGTGAAAGAAGGCGGAGAACTCATGAGTCAGATATTCTTTGGCATTATCAGAACGTAAGACTTTAATAGAAACAGCAAATTGAGTCTTAATCATAAAGTAAAATGATTGCCAAACAGAAAATAGTTCAGAGCGATCTTTTAACAGATACACCCAGGTACATCGAGAAAAATCATCGATAAAAGTGACAAAATAGGAACTGCCCCGACCAACTGTGAGGGTAGGAGCAGGACCCCATACATCAGAATGAATAAGATCAAATATGCGAGAGGAGCCACGGCCTTGCTTCGGTGGGAAGGAGGAGCGATGATGTTTGCCAAGCTGACACGCATCACAGTTGAGCGGAGAACTGGTAGGAGGTAAGTGGGGCAGAAGCTGGCGAATAAGCCGAGGAGGAGGATGTCCAAGACGAAGATGCCACTGAAGGAGATCGGTGGAGGTGGAGTAGGCAGATAGAGCAGAAACATCGTCGAGGAAGTAGAGGCCGCCGCTCTCAGTCCCAATAGCAATCGTCCGCTGGGTCCTCGGGTCCTGAAAAGAATAAGTAGTGGGAGTGAATAAGACTGAGCACTGAAGTTGCCGGCATAAAGTAGTAACTAATAACAAATTGCACGGGAACTTCGGGACATAGAGGGTATCCTCCAAGCAAAGCGATGGGGTGAGTTGAACCATGCCCGTCCCATGAACCGGGGACGGCGAACCATCCGCCACACGAACCGGGGGTAAGCGGTCATGGGTCTCAAGACGGGAGAAGCAATGAGGGTTGCCCGTCATATGATTTGTGGCACCGGAGTCAATCAGCCATTTAACTTGGGTAACGACGTGGGCACTACCTGACGTCGTGGCCACAGAGGCAGATGGCCGAGAAGAGGCGGAGGCCGAAGAAGGAGCATCACCGGAAGGGCGAAGATGAGGATGTTTCTGCCAGCAGCGGTCAACAGTATGGCCAGTACGACCACAGTGAGAGCAGAGGAACCAGGAAGAACCTCGTCCGCCAGAGGAGCCGCGGCTACTAGGGCCCCCCCTCTGAGCTTGGTGAGCAAAGGAGTCCTGGGAAGGGGGGAGGCCAACAGAGGCCGCTGGAGTAGCGAAGTAACAGCGGTAATGCGAGCCGCAGTGGCATCCAAAGTAGGAGATTCCGCCTCACCCAAGATCTGCTGGCGGATCATATCATAAGAGTCGGGAAGACGAAGAAGATAACAAACAATCAGGAGTTCCTGGAAGTATTTGTGCTGGTCGGCCAAGTCCGCGGAGAAGGGGCGATTCTGGAGGATTTCAGCACCAAGAGCCTGAACCTGCTGATAAGCCGCAGCCGGTGACATGGAAGGGCGGGCGAAGAGGTCAGCATTGAGAGTATAAATGCGGGACGTCTGCCCCCCCCCTTAGAATAGAGAACAGTGAGGTGAAGCCAGGCGGCCTTGACCGTCTCATCATGGCGAATGACGGGAAGGCACTCATCAGAAAGGCTGTTGGCCAGCCAGGTGCGGACAAGAGCATCACTCGCATCCCAGTCATCAAACTCAGTAGAGGTGCGAGGAGGAGGGTCATCAGTGAGGTGATGACGCTTGCGTTGAGAACGAAGGATAAAGGTGAAAGAAACGCTCCAATCGGGATAGTTGGAGCCAACAAGCTTGGAAAGGGTGCCAAGGTTGCCCGAAGGAGGAGGAGGAGAAGGAGCTACAGGAGTAGTGGTGAGACCGGAGGTAGTCATAGAACCCGGCATGCAGAAGAAGCCTGCGCGAACAGAAGCAGTTAGAAAACAGAAGAAGCCGCGCGAACAGTAGCGGCTAGAAAGAGGTCAAAGGCACAGCGGGGAAGAGGTCGCGCGGACTGAAAAGGCCGAGCGAACAGAAGAGAGGAGAAGAGCAGGTGACCGCGACCAAGATGCAGGTGAGATAGGAACAACCCGCACGGTCAGGCAGATCACAGCAGCAAACCGCGAGTATAGAGACAAGCGGAAATGGGGAAAGCAGAAGCGGACAGGGAGAAGAAGTCCGCAGCAGGTAGAGACAAGGCCGCAACGACTAGGAAGTCGGAGAGGCAAGAAAGAACAAGGAGCGCGGCGACAAGGAAACAGGTCGCTGCGACGAATAGCAGTAGGAGAAGAGAACTAAGAAGAAGCAAGCCGCGCGAACAGGGCAGCGGACAGAAACAAGCCGCGCGGACAGAAGAGAAGGCAAGTCGCGAGACAGGTCGCAGAAAGCGGAAAACAAGCCGCGAACAACAGAGAGCGCACATAATCAGGAGGAAATGACCGTGTCCTCTGATACCATGTTAGAAAGTAGTGAAAAAGAGAGAACAAGCGGATAAACTTTTGAATAATTGAAATTTTATTATCCAAAAAAGATATCATTTACAAAGGTATGGCCTCCCTTATATAGAATGGAGGAGATAAGAAAGAGAGTATACAAACAATGTGGGACTAAACATTTACAGTACTGAGCGGCTAGAATAAAGGTGACCGCACAGGCCGCGCGGTTAGACAGATGGGTTAACCGCTCGGCAACTCCAGCAGGATAGAACAGGCCGCAATGGTAGACCGCCAGACCGCTCGGTCAACAAACCGCTAGATCAGACCGCTAAGCCGCCCGGTCTAATACTTCAACAGAGCTATGTCGACACTCAACAAGTATCAACACTGAAGACATGTGTCGACACCAAGAAGAAGTGTCGACACTTAAACAAGTTCAACACATGAAGATGTGTCGACACAAAGGTGTTGTGTCGTCACTTAGAAGAATTCAACAAAGTGCTGAAGAACAAGGTGTTGTGTCGACACTCAATATCAGTGTCGACACATGAAGAAGAAGCAGTGTCGAGATCTAAAATCTACAACACAAGGAGTTGTGTCGACACCTTGTAGGCTAGTGTCGACACTTAGACAACTTGTGTCGACACCTGGTCTATAAGTGTCGACACTTAAAGACAGATAGTCTCGACACTTTCAGACAGATACAGAATTTTCAAGAACTGACTGGATGACTTGACAGCTGCCATTCCAGTCGGTCTACAGCACCTGTCAGAGTTGTCAGAAATCAGTTATGGACCGGACCAGCCGGTTACCATGAAGAAGGCCTATAAATAGGCTTACACTGTCTACAGAAACAGTTGTTCAGATTGTTAAGATCAAGAGATTGATTAACACATCAAGTAATACAAAGAAGATCTAGCTATTCCTTGAAGAATCAAGTGAAGATCTAAGAAGTTGGAGAGAGAGAGCTCCATCCAAGAAGTCAGCCGTTGGAACCAGGCTGAGAAGAAGGGTTCAGATTTGTTCTGAATCTTAAGTAGCAAAGATCAAGGATCAACTGCAGAAGAGATTAATTTTATTGTGTTCTACTTTCAAGAAGCTTTGAAGAAAGCCAAGTCAGATTGATCTCAGCTGAGTTCTTCCAAGAGCTCATCAAGAAACTCACAACTCTTCTCTCTTTTCTCTGAGTTGTTGAGTTACAATTTTTGTATTCATATTTTCTTGTAGGATCCTTAGGGATCTGAGTTTTGTAAGCCTGTAATTATAAAGGCTGAGTGTAGGGCTTAAGTGGCTAAGTGTAGGAGATTTGAATCTCTGAGTGTAGGCCTTGGTGGCTGAGTGTAGGCCTTGGTGGCTGAGTGTAGGCCTTGGTGGCTGAGTGTAGGCTTTGTGAAGAAGCTGAGTTGTAGGGCCTTGGGCCTGAGCTGTAGGAACCTTGTTTTGGGGTTCTGAGTGTAAGATCTGAGGATCTGAGATAGTGGAGAAGTTTGGCCGAATCTAGTACACTACTAGATAGGCGAAGGGGGAAAGTGGATGTACCCAAACCTTGGGGAAACACTATAAAACTGTGTGTCTACTGGTTGCTTGTGGAATTCTGTGATTGTAGAATGTGTGTTGTGATAAAGTAGATATAATTCTGTGTTGTAATCTGAATTCTGCCTAAAAAGTTAAAAAGAGTTAAGTCACTTATTCACCCCCCCCCCCCCTCTAGGTGATTAGGTACAATATCTTTCAAGTGGTATTAGAGCCAGGTTACTCAAAAAGGGACATAACTGTCTGAGTAGATCCTGTTGGCAGATTCAGTCTAAGTCAAATTACAGAATCAAGAAAATCAAGAACCATGGGTTCCACTGAGAATCATAAGGAATTGCGATCCATGAAGCTACCCATTTGCAGAAAAGAAATCTTTGGTATCTGGAAGGAAAGGGTGAGACTTTTTATGGAAGCCTCAGACCCTAGGATTTATATCACAGTGAAAGAAGGGCCTTATGTGCCCATGAAGGTGTCAGTCTTAGATGCAAATCAGAGGACACCTAAGGATTTTTTTGAAATGACAAAGGATGAGATTGTTCTAGCCACAATGGACAAAAGGGCTCAGAATATCATAGTAAGTGTTATAGATGATGCAACTTTTCAGAATTTGATACACTGCAAGACATCCAAGGAAATGTGGGATACTCTTATTGTGTACATGGAGGGTTCTGAAGAAGTGAGGCAAGACAGAAAATCTTTGCTCAACCAAGAATATGAAAGTTTTAGACAAGGTAAAGTTGATAGCATAACTGAATGCTATAAAAAGTTCTATAGGATTGTGAATGAGCTTATGTCCTATGGCAGAGAGTTCAGTAATTTTGAGCTCAATGATAAGTTTCTAAGGTCCCTAACAAAAGATTGGGACACCAAAGTCTGTGTCATTAGGGAAATGGAAAAGTTAGCAGAAATTCCTCCACCAACACTGTTTGGCAAACTGTTGTCCTATGAAATGCAGTTAATGGTGAGGAAAGAAGAGGAGAAATCAACAAGAAGTGAACATAAAGAAAGGACAGTGGCCTTCAAAACAGAAGCCCCCAGAAAGTACAGAAGTAAGTCACCAACTCCACCTCCAAAAGCAGCTGAAACTGAGTTAGATGAGTCAATCAGCAGAAAGTCTGAAAGCAGTGAAAGTGATGAGGACTTTGCTGCCTTCACAAGACATTTTCAGAAGTTCTTAAAGAAGAAACAATGGAGGACAAGGCCATCTACTTCACAAGGAAAAGAAGACTATTATCAGAATAAAAAGTCTTCAAAGAAAGACAGGAAAAAGACCAAGTCTAGCAAAGCTACTCTTTCAAAAATTGTATGCTATTGCTGTAATAGACAAGGACATGTTATTGCAGATTGTCCAGAGAAAAGGAAGGAGTCTAATGACAAGAAAAAGACTCAATACAAGGGCAAGAAGGAAAAGTCTTTTGTTGCCAAAAAGGATAAGAGCCTGTCAGATATTTCTTCATCAGAAACTGAGTCAGATGCTGAAACATATATAGGAGTGTTTGTTGGGGAAGAAGAAGAAGAGTTCATTCAGATCATGAACTCTATATATGAACAAGAAGACAGTCAGTGCCAAGGGCTAATGGCATTGACAGAAAGTGACGAAATTCCTGGAGCAGCCAGGACCTAGTAAGGTACAACATTGTTCTTTTAGTTCAATTTCTTGTGCTAGTTCAGAATCAGATTCATCATCATCAAGTGATGAGAGTGCATCTGAGTCTGAAGAGGATATTCATCAATTGATAGATGAATATAAAGTTCTGTTGCAAGCATTTAAGAAATGCAAATCCTTGGTCAAGAGTCAAGCTAAGGAGATTGCAAGTCTCAAAATGGCTGCAACTGATTATGAGAAGATGTTTGATCAAAAGATAAATGAGATAGCCAGACTGAAGCACATAACTGTGATTCAGATGGGGACTATATCATTTAAGAATGATCAAATCAAGAGTCTGGAGATTAATCTTCAGAAGGAGAGAGATTTGGTTGCTAGGTTTTCTAAACCTAAGTCAGTTCTACCCTTAATTGATGAATTTGTTCATCACAAAGGTAAAGCTGGACTGGGATTTACTAAACCTGCAAGGACTGTCAAGTCCAAGTCCAAGGGCAAAGCCCCAACTCCCAACAAGTCAGCTGTAGATAAAACAACTAAGACTGTACCTAAGCAAAGGTACAATAAGTTTGAGTGTTGGTGCTGTGGTAAGGTAGGCCACTTTGCAATGGACTGTTGGCATAATGCTAGTGCCAAAGTGAGTAGCAAACTGCCTGTTGGAAAACCTGCAGCTAGCTTTATTAGGAAGCAAACTAACCAGTACCAAGGACCCAAGAATTCTTTGGGTTCTAAGGTTCACTAATCTATTTTGCAGGTGAGTCCAAGTGGCCATGCCCCAATATGGTACTTGGACAGTGGATGTTCCAGACATATGACTGGAACAAGGGGTTTACTAAAGTACTACACACCCATCAAGGATGGTCCAAAAGTCACCTTTGGTGGTTCTGAAAAAGGGATCATCAAGGGATTTGGTAACATATCTAACTCCTATATTACAATTACTCAAGTGGCCTATGTTAAAGGTTTGAAACATAACCTTATTAGTATAAGTCAATTGAGTGATGTAGGATATGACATCTCATTTGTCAAAGATGGTTATCATATCAGGAGGTCAAATGATCAAGAGATCATTTTGACTGGTTATAGAAAAAGGAATGTCTACTGCCTAGACATTATGGTTGAGAATAATGGTTCTCCAGTGTGTCTTGTAGCTGATGAGACAGTCTCTCATTGTGTCAAATGGCACAAGAGGCTAGCCCATATAAACTACAAGACAATTGGCAAACACTTTAGTAAAGAGCTAGTGAGGAATGGTCCTCAAGTTAAGTGTATTAAAGAGGATATTTGCCCAGCTTGTCAAAAGAGCAAGCAGACTAGATCCACCTTTAGAAGCATTGAAAACAAAGATGCTGTGAGGTGTTTATACCTCTTGCATATGGATCTCTTTGGTCCTATGCCAGTTCACAGCTTAGGTAGGAAGGTCTATACCCTTGTAGTTGTAGATGACTACTCAAGGTTTTCCTGGGTGTTCTTTCTTAGATAGAAATCTGAAACACCTAGTGTCTTCTATAGCTTTGTCAAACAAATTCAGAATGAACTAGCTAGTACAGTGGTCAAAATAAGAAGTGACCATGGTACAGAATTTTAGTCTGATAGTATGGCAAAACTATATGAAGAATTTGGGATATTTCAAGAGTTTTCTTCACCAAGAACACCTCAGCAAAATGACATTGCTGAAAGGAAGAATAGAACCTTGATTGAGGCTAGTAGGACCTCTATTAAGTGATACATCACTACCAGAATACTTCTGGGCCGAGGCAGTGAATACTGCATGCCATGTTATTAATAGGGCTACCATAACTAAAAGCCTCAACAAGACCCCCTATGAGGTTGTGAAAGGCAGGAAACCAAACCTATCCTACTTCAGGATCTTTGGTTGTAAGTGCTTTATACTTAACAATGGAAAGTCTTACTTGACTAAGTTTGCTGCCAAGTCCCAAGAGGGGATCTTTGTTGGGTACAACAACAATAATAAGGCTTATAGAGTCTACAACTTGTCTACTCAAGTTGTAGAAGAGTCTGTACATGTAGTATTTGATGAAACTAGACTTATTAAAAATGAGTTGTCTAGTAGTATTTGCAGCCCCACAGGTATAACTGAGAAGTTGGACAAGCTCACTATTAAAGAAAGACCTACTGCAAGACAGCAAGTAGAAGACAGTAGCTGCTGTCCAGGGGGAGTACCACATGTACCTAATGTAGAAGAAATTCAAGGAGTACAGCAAGATGAAGAAGTTGAAGAAGTTCAACCTGAAGCCAGGATGCCTCCAGCCAATAGGCATCTTAGAGATCATCCAGCAGAACAAATCATTGGTGATCCAAGACAAGGGGTACAAACAAGGAGCAGAAATCTGAATGAAGTGCTCTTCTCCAGTTTTCTATCCCAAGTTGAGCCAAAGAAGTTTGAAGAAGCCATCCTAGACCCTCATTGGATTGAGGCAATACAAGAAGAACTCAATCAGTTCAAGAGATGCAAGGTCTGGGAGCTTGTTCCTAAACTAAAAGGCCACAACATAATTGGGACCAAGTGGATCTTTAGGAACAAAATGGATGAACATGGAGTCATCATTAAGAACAAAGCAAGATTGGTTGCTAAAGGATATAGGCAGGAAGAAGGTATTGACTTTGATCAAACCATTGCTCCAGTAGCCAGACTGGAAGCCATAAGGATGTTCCTGTCCTATGCAACCTTTCAAGGATTTAAAGTTTACCAAATGGATGTAAAGTCAGCCTTTCTCAATGGTAATCTAAAAGAGGAAGTCTATGTGGAACAACCATCAGGTTTTGTTGATTCAACTTAACCTAATCATGTCTATAGACTTAGGAAAGCATTGTATGGGTTAAAGCAAGCCCCTAGGGCTTGGTATGAAACTCTGTCTAGTATCCTCATTGAGAATAAGTTCACAAGGGGGAAAATAGACAAGATTCTATTCCTTAGGGAATCCAGAGGCAATATAATACTTGTCCAAATATATGTAGATGACATAATATTTGGGTCAACTGAAAGTAGTCTTTGCAAAAAGTTTGCAAAACTAATGCAAGGACAATTTGAAATGAGTAGTATGGGAGAGCTTAAGTTCTTCTTGGGACTCCAAGTTAGACAGACTGAGAATGGTTTATCCATATGTCAGTCTAAGTTCACCCTAGAACTCATAAGGAAGCATGGTATGGATTCATCCAGTACCATGAAGACTCCTATGGGGTCAAGTATGTCTCTTAGCAAGGATGATGCAGGGAAACCTGTAGGTGAGTCTTTGTATAGAGGGATAGTTGGCTCCCTATTATATTTGACTGCAAGTAGACCAGATATCATGTATGCTACATGTGTCTGTGCAAGGTATCAAGCATGCCCTAAGGAGTCTCATTTCACAGCAGTCAAAAGGATAATGAGATATCTAAAGGGCACTCCATATCTAGGCCTTTGGTACCCTAGGAATGGGGATTTTGAACTAACAGGTTATTCAGATGCAGACTTTGCATGATGCAAAGAAGATAGAAAGAGCACAACTGGAACCTGTCAATTCCTAGGTGGAAGATTGATTTCATGGAGTAGCAAGAAGCAAATAAGTGTGGCTATCTCCACTGCAGAGTCAGAATATGTGGCTGCAGGAAGTTGCTGTGCTCAACTTCTATGGATACAACATCAGCTTGAGGATTATGGAATTCAGGTAAGTAGAACTCCACTCTTTTGTGATTCTACTAGTGCTATATCAATTACCAACAATCCTGTTTCCCATAGTAGAACTAAACATATTGAAATAAAATATCATTTTCTTAGGGAACATGTTGAGAAAGAAGATATTTTACTGGAATATGTTAGAACTGATAATCAACTAGCTGATATGTATACTAAGCCCTTAGAAGAAGCTAAGTTCAATAGGTTTAAAATTGAACTAGGTATGATAAACTTAGAATAAGTTTATAGAAATAGCTAAGTCAAAAGGTGTCGACACACAGAGATATCTGTGTCGACACAGAAAAGTGGTGTCGACACTTCAGGAAAAAGGTGTCGACACATCTAGGAAGTTGGTGTCGACACTTCAGAAAATTAGTGTCGACACATGACAAGTAGGTGTCGACACATCCAAGGTGGTGTCGACACTTAGTCTTTACTCAGAATTAGTGAAGTAATATCTCGACTAAATGTCGAGTTGAGTGGTGTCGACACATAATCAAGTGTCGACATATATAATCTGTTGACTAAACTTGTGTCGACACATAGGTGTCGAGACATTATAAGTCAGTGTCGACACTTATCGACAGTGTCGACACAATTTAAGTTAGCTGACCGCCTTCTCATCTTCAATCCTAGAAAGGTATAAATAGGATTTTGCCTTTGTCTGTCGACACGCTTTCAAAAGTTTCGAGACCAAACTTGTGTGTCGACACCTCTCATCTCTCAGTTCAAATTCTTCAAACCCTAATGGCGCCAAAGCTTGAGGAGAACGTCAATGAAGGCTGTGAACTGGTGCGAGACGCGTTTGGTGATGCCGACCCGGAGATTAAGACTGTGATAACCCTAGTCACAAACTCAGGATTAGAATTTCTTGTTTCAGAGCCAACTAAAATCTGGAAGAAAGAAGTCTTAGAATTTCTCAATGGAGCAACCCTAGACAACACAAGATTCAAGATCAAGTCCAGGGTTCATGGTGAAAAGGTAAAGGTCTCACCAAAAAGTTTGAGGAAAGTACTTCAGTTACTAAGAACTCAGGAAGAAGAAGAAGTTACTGCTTCCAGGACCAGAGATGCATTGGCATGGTGTGGTCTGGATTCAAAGATGAAAATTGGATCTGTATTCAATAGGAAGGGGATGAACAACCTGGGTAAATTTCTATCAGAAATTGTCGGCAAAGTGATCTTAAGTAAGCCTGGAGGGCATGACAGGGTCTCAGCCCACATGTTCAACCTTATGACAAGGATAATCTTCACAGTGAAAACTGATTGGTCTGTGGTAGTTTTTGATAAGATTAAAGAAAGTCTGAAGAAGCCCAATTTGGGTAGGATCTTAAGCTTATACCTTGCTGGTAGTATACCAGAGGTTATGGGTCAAGCTGCTGGAAGTAAAATCAATCATATGAGAAAAATGGACATGAAGATATTCTCTAGGTGGGATATGGTTTTGTCTAAGGAGATGCCAACCCCTGAGAAAATAACTTCTGAGAAGGAAACTCCACTGAAGAAGAAGAAGAAGATAGCCCCAGTGGCTCAAGAGTCAACTAGCAGCTCAGGTAGTGATGAGCAAGTTGTCTTCACACCTGATGAGAATGAAGAAGGAAATGCTGAGAAGTCTACAGCTCAATAAGATGCTGCAGAGAGGCAGGGGGAGCTACCACCAGCTAGCCCCATACACCAGGATACTGTCCAGGGGGAGACCCTAGTTGTAGAAGAGCCAACTACACTGGAAAGTGAACAAGACACCCACATCATCCTTGAGGTAATCTCTGAGCTTAATGCTTTAGATTTCCCTATAGAGGATAATGTTTTGTCTGATTCCTTCATTAATGTTAATCAGCAAGTTCCAGATGTTGTCATGGAAGACACATCTGTTACAGTTCAAGTTGTATCTGATACTGTGGTAGATGAGCCAAGAATTTCTCCAGCTCATTCTTCACAAGAGTATACCATGGAAGATCTTTTCCTAAATCTGGATCAAACAGATTTTGACAAGGATTGTGCTACTGCTGAGGGGGAGAATGCTCCAGTTGAGGGGGAGCAAGTGCAAATTCAAGAAGAAACAGCAAGGCAAGAGCCAGAGAAGCAAAAAGCTATTGAAGAGCTACCTAAGGAGAGGGTAGATATAGCCAGCACCTCAGCTTCTGAAGATGAGGAGGCTACAAGAGCAAAGAAAAAGAAATTTCAAGTATTCAAAAGAAGAAGTCAGAATTATAAGAAGGCTTTGCAAACTGTAGCACAACAACCTATATCACAGCCAGCACCAACAGTTGATTATAGTGCTCTAATGGTTGCAATGCAGATTAAACTTGATGAGCAAAGGAAAGCTATAGAGACATATGTGGATGAGGGGCACAAATCTCTTCAGTTTGATCTGGCACAGGATATTAAGTCCATAAGATTTGAGATGAATCTCAATAAGAAGGAGATGATTGACTGCTTCCATAAGGGTGGGAATGTAGTAGTCTATCTAGCAACTCATCAAGAAAAGATAAAAGCTCAAGTAGATGAACTTGAAGTCAAGCAAGGCTATGTACTGGAAAATCAAATCAGGATGAATGATAATTTGACAGAGTCTCACAATGCTATTATCACTGAGATGCAGAACATAGCTGCTGGACTGACTACTTCTACTGCTACTGCTAAAGCAGAATTTGACAAAGTATTCCAAGAAGAAATAACTGTTGTTAAGACTACCATACAAGACTCTCAAAAGATCATCACTGACAAACTCCAAAGGTTGAAACCTTATTTTAAAGATGGAGTCAACTATTTGGATGCCCAAATAAGATTTCAAAAGGATGATTTGAGGGATCACATGGTTAGAGAAGTCATAAAGGGGGAGAGGGTGTTAGTCAAAGCCAGCTCTGATCATGTCAAGTGGATATCTAATTCTATCAGAGCAACTCTTGGTTATCCTCCTTTATGTGATGATGATAATGTTGCAGAATCTGGGATTAATCCTGCATATCTAGGAGGGGAGCAACCTGAAGTGGCTCAAGTCATCTACCCTCCTCCAGATTTTGATATGATACATGCTGATATCCAGACAATGTATAGTCCACCTGAGGATAAGAAAAATGTCATCATAGAGAAGGTTGTTCAGCCAATATCTGAAGCTCTGCAAGAAGCTCTGCAGAAAGAAGAAGAAACCAGATTGTCTAAGAAGACGTTCAGGGAGCAAGCTGAACAAAGACCAGACTTTGAGCAGTGGAGCCCCACTTCAAGAAACATAATCTTAACTGCATGGAAAGCTGCAAAAGATAACATTCAAGACAGAAATAAATGGTTTTCTGAATTGGAATGGAGGAAACATGAGACAAGGCAAGAAGCAATAGTCCAATACAGGAGAAAGGCCAAGATGGGAAAGCTACCTCCTACTGCTCAAGAGCCTAACAAGTACTTTCCCAAGTCATATCATTATTTTGAGAGGCAAAAGATTAAAGCTGCAGAGCAAAAGAAAAAGGATCTGAAAGGCAAGAAGCCTGCTGATGCTGAAGTTGCTGAAGCTCCTGTTCAAGCCAAAGTACAATCTGGAAAAGGAATAGTGATCAAGGAGGCTGAACAAAAATAGAATAGATTTTTCTTGAGTTTACAGTTGTAATATTTTGATTGTCAAATATTTTGTAAACTTTTGGAAAATGAATATGACAAAGTTGTGAGAATAATATGATGTGCTTTAAATCTATTTCAGAATTGTTCTGAGATGTTATCTGTGTATACATATTTGATTAATACATGTTTATGTTTGCCCTGTTATATAATCCTGCTTTACATCATTTTGTAATTTTATTATAAATGGTGTATATCATTGACTAAGGGTTATGACTTCTCCAAATAGGGGGATATTGTTGGGTACATTGGTTCTAATGTACCTGATTTGAAGAAGCCTCACCCAACTCAATGATATACATCAAAATGTATTTGATGTGTTTTGAGTTTACTTGTGCAGGTTAAGTATTTGCAGGAAAGATGAAAAAGTTTCTAAGTCCATGTGTCGACACCCAGAGGGAAAGTGTCGACACTTAAGAAGACTTGTGTCGACACCCAGGCAAGCAGTGTCGACACTTGGAGTCATTGTGTCGACACCAGGGATGTAGAGTCGACACCAGACAGAAAGTGTCGACACAAGGAGCTGTGTCGACACTCAATGAAGAAAAGCCCAGTGAAGCTGTATCGACACTTAGCAGTTGTGTCGACACCCAGTGAAACTTTGTCCACATCAGAAAGTGTCGACACTTGGAGGCTGTGTCGACACTCAGCAAAAGTCAGCAGAGACTAAGTATAAGTGTCGACACAAGGAGATGTGTCGACACTCAGCAGAAGACTCAACACTTGAAGAAAGTGTCGACACCCAGAACAATGTGTCGACACACTGCAGAAGAGTCAACACTTGAAGAAAGTGTCGACACAAGAAAGAATGTGTCGACACTTAGCTGAAGACTCAACACTTGAAGATGTGTCGACACAAGGAGCTGTGTCGACACTTAGCAAAGTTCAGCAAAATTCTAAGCACAAGTGTCGACACTAATGAGAAGTGTCGACACTCAGCAAAAGTCTCAACAGAAGAAGAATGTGTCGACACAAGGAGCTGTGTCGACACTCAGCAAGTATCAACACTGAAGACATGTGTCGACACCAAGAAGAAGTGTCGACACTTAAACAAGTTCAACACATGAAGATGTGTCGACACAAGGTGTTGTGTCGACACTTAGAAGAATTCAACAAAGTGCTGAAGAACAAGGTGTTGTGTCGACACTCAATATCAGTGTCGACACATAAAGAAGAAGTATTGTCGAGATCTAAAATCTACAACACAAGGAGTTGTGTCGACACCTTGTAGGCTAGTGTCGACACTTAGACAACTTGTGTCGACACCTGGTATATAAGTGTCGACACTTAAAGACAGATAGTCTCGACACTTTCAGACAGATACAGAATTTTCAAGAACTGACTGGATGACTTGACAGTTGCCATTCCAGTCGGTCTACAGCACCTGTCAGAGTTGTCAGAAATCAGTTATGGACCGGACCAGCCGGTTACCATGAAGAAGGCCTATAAATAGGCTTACACTGTCTACAGAAACAGTTGTTCATATTGTTAAGATCAAGAGATTGATTAACACATCAAGTAATACAAAGAAGATCTAGCTATTCCTTGAAGAATCAAGTGAAGATCTAAGAAGTTGGAGAGAGAGAGCTCCATCCAAGAAGTCAGCCGTTGGAACCAGGCTGAGAAGAAGGGTTCAGATTTGTTCTGAATTGTAAGTAGAAGAGATCAAGGATCAACTGCAGAAGAGATTAATCTTATTGTGTTCTACTTTCAAGAAGCTTTGAAGAAAGCCAAGTCAGATTGATCTCAGCTGAGTTCTTCCAAGAACTCATCAAGAAACTCATAACTCTTCTCTCTTTTCTCTGAGTTGTTGAGTTACAATTTTTGTATTCATATTTTCTTGTAGGATCCTTAGGTATCTGAGTTTTGTAAGCCTGTAATTATAAAGGCTGAGTGTAGGGCTTAAGTGCCTGAGTGTAGGAGATTTGAATCTCTGAGTGTAGGCCTTGGTGGCTGAGTGTAGGCCTTGGTGGCTGAGTGTAGGCTTTGTGAAGAAGCTGAGTTGTAGGGCCTTGGGCCTGAGCTGTAGGAACCTTGTTTTGGGGTTCTGAGTGTAAGATCTGAGGATCTGAGATAGTGGAGAAGTTTGGCCGAATCTAGTACACTACTAGATAGGCGAAGGGGGAAAGTGGATGTACACAAACCTTGGGGAACCACTATAAAACTGTGTGTCTACTGGTTGCTTGTGGAATTCTGTGATTGCAGAATGTGTGCTGTGATAAAGTAGATATAATTCTGTGTTGTAATCTGAATTCTGCCTAAAAAGTTAAAAAGAGTTAAGTCACCTATTCACCCCCCCCCTCTAGGTGATTTGGTACAATATCTTTCAGCATCGCATAGCGGCGTTGCATAGGAGTAGTTGATAGCCTTTTATTTTCTATTTCCGCATATATCAAAGCCCCCATCGTTACCTCCGACCTAAGGACTTCAATCTCAAGTCCTCCTCGAAATTAACTCCACCTCACTGTGTTCCTTGTGAGATCGATACTTGGGAAAACCCCCATTTTATATTACTTGTGCGACCGGTTCACTGCCGTGATTTATAGTATCAAGTTTTTGGCGCCGTTGACGGGGAACACAGTCGTGTGAGTTTTTGGAGAGGGAGATAATAGATTGAAGCCCTTTTCCATTTGTGCATATCATTCTTTTTTCTTATTTGATGTGGTTATTATAATTTTTATTTTGCTTATTTCTTTTTACCCTTTTCTGATTTTTGATTTAGATAGCAGTTCCGTGCTATTTTCATTTTAGCTGTGTAGTACTTTTTCAGCAATTATTTTTGTTCGTGATGGATTCTGATGCTGAGTATCGTATCCTTGACACTTTGCGCCGATCCATCAATGTCATTGCTGTTATGAATGCCGAGCATTGCATTCAGTGTTTGTTATGTCAAGGTGTGGGCCACATGTTGAAGGATTGCCCTCGTTTGTGCAAGCCTTCTCCCTTTGAGGGCGTGTGCACAAAAACCTCCCGCTCGCGGAAGACTGTTGTGGACATGCCTAACAGAGTGTTGTCTGGCCCATACATTGACATAACGCACTTGCCTCATTCTTTACCCGTTGAGATTACTGAAGAATCTCTGGCCGCATACAGCTCTTTCATGGGTCCCTCGATCCCTTTTTACGAGCTTCCCTTGAGTGATGATGATCACTCTGGTGTTAGCCAACAAAAAGAGGAGCAGGAACTCATGGACGCTCCTGTATGGGACGATAAGATTGTTCCGGTCGTCGACGGGGTGGCGTCTGCGAATGAATTTGCGATGGGACCTGCTCATTCAGTGCTTGATTTTGAGAGCAGTCTTGCCCCTCCGTAATTTTTGCCGGATTGTGCTACTCCATTTTTGTGTGAGTCGGTTGATGATGCCGTATTTGGGGATGACTCGGTGACCGAGGTTGCGCCGAACTGGGATGATGATTCCTCTATCTCCAACGGAGAAGGTGGATCTTCGGAACACTTTTACGCACCCCGGTGGGATGAGGCATACCCTCTTTCTGATGTGGAGGTTTTCACCTCCTTATTGGATGAGGCCGTTCCTCTTACCACCACGGACCTCGAGTTCTCGGATTCCCCTCAGTACGACTCGTATGATACCGACGATGATCTCTGCTTGGATCCTGCTGAGAGTGATACCGGGATCACTCTCCCATTTTCTGATTCTTTTAGTTCTTCTTATCTTTTATTACTTGATCCCCCTTCCTTATATGAGCCTATATAGGATGAGTCTCCATAGGTACGTTGGGATGACGATGAGTTTTGTGCTTATGCTGTTGTCATTGCCTCCTGCGGGCCTGTGATAGACGATACCTTGCTAGGCAAGGATTTGTTTTGTGATAAGATGAGCGAGGACCAGTGCTCCTCCTCTTCTTATTTCCTATTTACTCTACCTGTGTTGGGCAGGTATTATTATTTAGGTAGAGGGGTAACTGCTCTATCACCGTATCGGTACCCGTTACCGAAACGGATATTAGGCCAGTTACCTGTGCACTTTTTATTTCATAGGCCCATTAGCTAGAACTGTTTAGAATTTAATAAGTCGTGCTGGGATGACAGTAACCCCAGTACTTATCTTTTATTTTTTGCAATTTGTTTTTCATGTCTATTTAGTTTCAGTATTTCTTTGTAGTTTGTATATTTTTGTTTTGTTTTTGCGGAGCTCACCCCTGCAGGTATTCATGACAAATTGCATTGTCGGGGTTCTGATTCTTCGTATGGCGGGCCTGCTTCATGTTTCCACGCGTCTTCTGGTATGCTCACTGGCTGAGTATTGGGTAACCTCTTCCCTTAGCTCTTTATGATCTTAATTTCTCTATCATCTGCTGTATTGCTTAGTTTAAGTCTGGGGGAGAGCTAGTTTTGTTACCTTTTGCACATGCACATTTCATGTGCATACTAGAAGCTTTCATAGTTTTATTTTGATTAGTTCATTGCATCACACACCACTGCACCCACATGAGCGCGTGCTTTGCTTTTTGCGTGCTGCGAGTTAAACTCATTTCTTCGTTAGATTTGGGAAAATTTTGGTGTTGGCTTAGGATTGTGAGACGGAGTAAAATGTTGGCCTTGTTGTGTTCCTAGTCAACTGCTCTCGTCTCGTGTAGAAATTCGAGTAGATCTAATTTTTCTGTATGCTTTTAGTTTTTTAATTTTCTAATTGCGTAAATACTTTTTATTCTACTCAAAAGTTGGTGAATCTGGTGTGAATCCGACGGTAGCTTAGGGATGTGTGTAGACGGCCGTTAGGTTCGTATTGCTCGAGTCGGGAGGACGGATAGTCTTTCTCGTTGGCTAAGAACTTGCCCCTAGCTACTCTCGAAGCATGGGTACATGGTTAGTCAAGTGCGTGCATGATGTGGGCCGTCACTTTGTCTCGTTTGAGCCTTGTACCATTCCCGACATCTAACCGTTGCTATCCCCGTTGACCCTGTCACTTCCTCTGAAATCCCTTCGCCTCGCTACTATAGCCATATAGCCTTTCCTACTCGCACATCTGAATGTGATCGCTCGGTTAGTTTGTTTTGTTGTAGTTTATATCTGTTTTGTGTGGGCAGTTTTGTTGGTGTTTGTGCAGCTTGTGGTGTTGCAGTGTTTTCCTATTTTGTTTTGGCTATTTGGATAAAAGAAAAAATTAAAAAAAAGGAAAAGAAAAAAACAAAAAAAATATGATAGTAAATAAAAAGAAAATTCCCAATGTGGAATACAAAAAAAGAAATGTATTTGCATATCTATTATTGCTGAGTTGTGCAATGTGGTTGAGTTGTGTTCGTTATGGGCTTGCGCGCACCGTCAAAAGTCCAGGTCTGGTGATGCGTCGCACGTGTTTTTCCATTGAGTTTAGCTGTGTACGTTTTCGGAAGATCTTATTTTGGGTGTGCGTGTCCGTCTTGTTTACCTTTATATACCCCGCCTTCACCTAAGCCTATATTATACTCCAAGTCCTACGGATTCGTGATTGAGTCTAACTAGTGCCGTGGAGAGAGTGTGAAAGGGCAAGCATATGGTCATCGACATTGGTGGATTCCTTTGGAGGTTATCCCGAGCCCTGATCTTTGGCAATGCTCGCCTAGCGATTAGTCTACTTTCTCCCTACACGTGACCGGATGATTCACCGTGATTCCATTTTTGAGTAATAATAAAATTTTGATACGCATTGTGAAAAGTATAAACTATTTTGTATGCTTATAAATTTCTTCTGTTATATTTTTACGCGCGCGACCATGCGACTTCGCATGGTACTTCGTATCGCAATTTCTTTGTTAACTAGCATTTTTACCTATCTGCTTAGATTTTGTTTGCTCGGGACGCGCAAACAGTTAAGTCTGGGGGTGTGATGAGTCCACTTTATATACCTATTTTCGAACTCATCTGGGCTAGTTTTCACACGTTTGCACTTCACTTTTAGTTATTTATCGTTCCTATTTCATCTAATCTTTATTTTCATAGGAAGTGCACATTTATGCCTGTGGTTGTGTATTTTGTTACTTTTATTGTTTGTACTCCTTTTTGTGATTGTATGGAATGTCTGCACAGATTAGTGATTGGTTTTTCCTTTCGGTACAGGGGTCATGTGCGTGTTCCGGGACGGTTGTGAAACAGGAATACTGCGCACGATCATGGGATCTAATGCGCACGACCACTAGTCGTGCGCCCCTGATCGTGCGCACTACTCTTCGTTTTCCAGAATCAGCCTGGGGTAAGCGCACGACCACTGGACATATTGCGCACGACCACCGGTCGTGCGACACTGATCGTGTGCATTGATTCCTCTTTTCTGGAGTTCTGTCTGGGTAATCGCACGATCATTGGACTTAGTGCACACGACCACTAGTCGTGCGCCACTACTCGTGCGCATTATCCCAGTTCTTCTTCCTGATATTCCATGCTAGTGCGCACGAGCACAGGACATAGTGCGCACGACCACTAGTCGTGCTCCTGTGATCGTGCGCATTGTTCATTTTTGCTTTTGTATAAATAGTGCAGGTTCCACCCTAATCGAGAGATCGCTCATTTTTCCTCCGCCGTTTTCATCTCCGAGGAGGGATTCCGCCGTCCTCTTTCATCTTCCACCCTAGGGAGGTGCTCCGGGCAAGCTTTCACCGCCAAATCCAAGCTGGAGCTTCCTCTCGGCCTCCTGCATCATCTCTTGGGTTCATTTCAAGCTTCAACGCCATAGCCACCAAGCAAAGGGAAGCTTTCAACTTTCGTCCGCTGTCGTGAGACGAAGAAGACGGGCCATTTGAAGGTGGAGACAACCCTTCTTTATCCCGGACGCAGTTGAGGACCGAGCTTGGACGCGTAATGACAACCCGACGATTCCAACCGTGAATCCTCAGCAAGACTTCGGATTCGGTCGATCTCCTGACTTGTTCTTCCTTTATTGTTGTTTATGTGTTGTTGTAAACCTTATTTATAGATGATGTATGCTTATTTGTAAAACGTTCTTACAATTATGTCTATGTGATTGTTTGTGTTCGTTATTTACTTGAGGTGCGCCTATTATTCCATCCACCACCATCCACCATTGCCGCACTAGCAATTGCTAGTGGCGTGCGTTGTGAAGAGGTGCTCACGACCCTCATTCCGCCGTTCTCACCACCTCATCCGCGAGCCTACTCTTCCATCCGCCTAGCGATTCGGTGCATAGCGGCCCGACTAGTCTTCCATCCCACCTGGCGAAGCATCGCATAGCGGCGTTGCATAGGAGTTGTTGATAGCCTTTTATTTTCTATTTCCTCATATATCAAAGCCCCCATCGTTACCTCCGACCTAAGGAATTCAATCTCAAGTCCTCCTCGAAATTAACTCCACCTTACTGTGTTCCTTGTGAGATCGATACTTGGGAAAACCCCCATTTTATATTACTTGTGCGACCGGTTCACTACCGTGATTTATAGCATCACTCATCATACAACCTACATCACCACCCCTTTCTCTCTCTAAAAACTGCCACAATTAAATACATGCACTTTATTATTATTATTATTACTATAACCATTTACTTCCCATCTTTATTTCTCCAAGAAACCGTTAGCTCCTCTTTATTCCATGAAACCACCACCTTTATATTCTTCTTCATTATCTCTTCCCTCCATTTACCTCCTCTTAAATATTTGATAAATATTTGATGTTTCAACTCCATCTTAATTTTAGTAATTATGTCCACCATTCATCTCCTCTTTATAAACTATGAAACTCCCCCATTTAATTTGGTTGTTTTTTCATATATTTCAATAATATTTAATTATTATTACCACTTTATTTTCCTCCTCTTACCCTTGGCATTCCAACTTTTCATGTGTCTTTCATCCTTTCTTTTTTTCCTATAAATAATGGCTAAGGGGGAATGATGAGGGGAGTCCACCATTGGGGTTGAAAATCAGTTTGGGTGGCTTATTTTTGGGATATCTTTTGAGTTAGTTTTATTTTATGCAATTTTATTTAATTTGCAAAGTAGTTTAGAATTTTCTTTTCATGCAATTGTAATCTTTTATTTCATAGTGATTGAATGTATTTTTAAATTATGAGTAGCTAAATTTCCATAAGCACTTGATCATGATTAACTTTGGAATGAAATAAACTTTATTTATTTTTCACAAAATTATATAGTTCTCTATTTTGCTCGCTAACGATTTATCTTTGATTTTTAACGTATCAAATTCGTATTTCGCGGGTATGTTCTTCGATCCTAGATCTGTATCTTAAATGACCGAGAGGTTGCAGATACGAGTAGATCGCTCAAAGATAAAAGGAGTTGATTGCACTCCTCGAGAGAGGACGACATAAATCCTCCGGATTGGAGTCAAATTCAATAGAGTGGTTCACCGCCTAAAGCAAGCTTAGGGGTTTCGACTGGCCGAGAGGTCTTAATCGATCAACCTAATGTTAGTCAAAAGCATGAGCTCGAGAGAGACGCTTTTGTACTGTAGGAACCTCCACGGTCGAGTGAGCAATTTAAGAGTCTTGCGTACTTTATGTTTATGAAGGTTCATTTTAATCCAATGGGATTCTAGATCAAGTGCTATCTTTTCGTTTGTTTTCTAGCTTTAGTTTTAATTTACCTTCAATTTATTTTCCGATAAAATAATATCAATTTGCGTGAGTAGAAGTACTCAACAGGCCCCAAGTCTAATATGATATTTCCTATACTATATTTCGATAGGTACGCTTGCCTATTTGAGATTATAGTTTGGATACATTTTAAAACTATAAAATTCCTCATCAAGTTTTTGGCGCCGTTGCTGGGGACATTTTGTTGATATTTTGAAAGCACGAATTTTATTACTTTTATCACTCTCTTTCTCTTTCCCCAATTCTTTTTTATTTTCTTTTTCAAATTCATTTCTATTAGGTAACGGTTGTTTTATTTTCCTTTTATAAGAAAATGTTATCACATTTGGCCGCCAAAATTGCAGTGCTTCAAAATCAACTAGATATTTTGAAAGCCGCAAGACAACGCAAAATTTCTTGTTCTTATTGTGGTGCTCCTCATCATCGTGATAATTATTATTATGATTATTATAAATAATTTTGTTATGAAAATAATTTTGAAATTAACAATTATCCCCACTTTGATACTGATTCTGCTTCAAATTTCCATGAAACTAAGTTTTCCAATTCACATATTTTTCATGAAAATAATTTTTCAAAGGCGAATAATTATTTTGATTTAAATAATTTTTCCTCTAACTCCGTTTTTGGTTTTTCTTGTTCGCAAGATCCACCGGAAAATTTTCTGAGTCATGAGAACAATTGTTTAGATCCTAATTTTTCTTCTTCTTTTAGCACACCACAATCGTCTTCTTCTAATTTTGGGGATTTTACGCAATTCATAGTTGATTCTCCCCAAAATTTAGAAAACATTATTCCTTGTTCTAATGATTCTTCACCCTCTTCCAATTGTTCACCTAATGTGGATCATGAATTTTCATGTGCCCCCTTGGTGACTTATTCAGAAGAGGAGAAAGAATTATTATATTTTACGGTCATGGGCACACCGGGTGAAATAGAAGAAAAACATGATTCTTCTCCTATTTCTCCCGATTTTCCTTCTCCTCATGAATTCTCTAACTCCGCTTATGAATTTTTAGACAGTGACATTCATGAAACTATAATGTCAGGTAATTTTCTTTTCGATAACAACTCTATGTTAGAAAATAAACAACCTATACCTAATCATATAACTTCGCAAGAGCCTGCTCCTTGTGAAGATTTTTTGACGCGCTTCTCCTTGATTTACCTTTCACTAATAATTTTCATGTAGTAAATGAGTCGTTGCAATATAATGTTGTCCCCGACCCATTTGCCGCTCATCTAGAAAGATTCAAGTCACCTCAAATATGGATAGGTGATTTCAATCTAAATTTTCAAGTCAACTGCAAGACGGAAAATCAAGAAGCAAGCGGAGGAGTAGACGGGCGTGCGACTTTGGCATCTTTGCCAAAGCGCGAATTAAGGGAGTTGCCCCTTCATTTTAATTTTTATTTTCCTTTCTCCTAACCACAACCGTCTAGCTTAAAGGCGAAAAAAAGAAAACGCTCTTGGGAGACACCCCTTGCTTATCTTTTATTTTCTGCATTTTGTTTTTCATGTCTATTTAGTTTTAGTATTTCTTTGTAGTTTGTATATTTTTGTTTTGTTTTTGCGGAGCTCACCCCTGTAGGTATTCATGACAAATCGCATTGGCGGGGTTCTGATTCTTCGTATGGCGGGTCTGCTTCAGGTTTCCACGCGTCTTCTGGTATGCTCACTGGATGAGCATTGGGTAACCTCTTCCCTTAGCTCTTTATGATCTTAATTTCTCTATCATCTGCTGTATTGCTTAGTTTAAGTCTGGGGGAGAGCTAGTTTTGTTACCTTTTGCACGTGCACATTTCATTTGCATACTAGAAGCTTTCATAGTTTTATTTTGATTAGTTCATTGCATCACACACCACTGCACCCACATGAGCGCGTGCTTTGCTTTTTTGCGTGCTGCGAGTTAAACTCATTTCTTCATTAGATTTGGGAAAATTTTGGTGTTGGCTTATGATTGTGAGACGGAGTAAAATGTTGGCCTTGTTGTGTTCCTAGTCAACTTCTCTCGTCTCGTGTAGAAATTCGAGTAGATCTAATTTTTCTGTATGCTTTTAGTTTTATAATTTTCTAATTGCATAAATACTTTTTATTCTACTCAAAAGTTGGTGAATCCGGTGTGAATCTGACGGTAGCTTAGGGATGTGTGTAGACGGTCGTTAGGTTCGTATTGCTCGAGTCGGGAGGACGGATAGTCTTTCTCGTTGGCTAAGAACTTGCCCCTAGCTACTCTCGAAGCATGGGTACATGGTTAGTCAAGTGCGTGCGTGATGTGGGCCGTCACTTTGTCTCGTTTGAGCCTTGTACCATTCCCGACATCTAACCGTTGCTATCCCCGTTGACCCTGTCCCTTCCTTTGAAATCCCTTCGCCTCGCTACCATAGCCATATAGCCTTTCCTACTCACACATCTTAATGTGATCGCTCGGTTAGTTTGTTTTGTTGTAGTTTATATCTGTTTTGTGTGGGCAATTTTGTTGGTGTTTGTGCAGCTTGTGGTGTTGCCGTGTTTTCCTATTTTGTTTTGGCTATTTGGATAAAAGAAAAAAAAAGGAAAAGAAAAAAACAAAAAAAATATGATAGTAAATAAAAAGAAAATTCCCAATGTGGAATACAAAAAAAAGAAATGTATTTGTATATCCATTATTGCTGAGTTGTGCAATGTGGTTGAGTTGTGTTTGTTATGGGCTTGCGCGCACCGTCAAAAGTCCAGGTCTGGTGATGCGTCGCACGTGTTTGTCCATTGAGTTTAGCTGTGTACATTTTCGGAAGATCTTATTTTGGGTGTGCGTGTCCGTCTTGTTTACCTTTATATACCCCGCCTTCCGCTAAGCCTATATTATACTCCAAGTCCTACGGATTCGTGCTTGAGTCTAACTAGTGCCGTGGAGAGAGTGTGAAAGGGCAAGCATATGGTCACCGACATTTGTGGATTCCTTTGGAGGTTATCCCGAGCCCTGATCTTTGGCAATGCTCGCCTAGCGATTAGTCTACTTTCTCCCTATGCGTGACCGGATGATTCACCGTGATTCCATTTTTGAGTAATAATAAAATTTTGATACGCATTGTGAAAAGTATAAACTATTTTGTATGCTTAGAAATTTCTTCTGTTATATTTTTACACGCGCGAGCATGCGACTTCGCATGGTACTTCGTATCGCAATTTCTTTGTTAACTAGTATTTTTCCCTATTTGCTTAGATTTTGTTTGCTCGGGACGCGCAAACAGTTAAGTCTGGGGGTGTGATGAGTCCACTTTATATACCTATTTTCGGACTCATCTGGGCTAGTTTTCACACGTTTGCACTTCACTTTTAGTTCTTTATCGTTCCTATTTCATCTAATCTTTATTTCCATAGGAAGTGCACATTTATGTCTGTGGTTATGTATTTTGTTACTTTTATTGTTTGTACTCTTTTTTGTTATTGTCTAGAATGTCTGCACAGATTAGTGATTGGTTTTTCCTTTCGATACAGGGGTCGTGTGCGTGTTCCGGGACGGTTGTGAAACAGGAATACTGCGCACGATCATGGGATCTAATGCGCACGACCACTGGTCGTGCGCCCCTGATCGTGTGCCCCTGATCGTGTGCACTACTCTTCGTTTTCCAGAATCAGCCTGGGGTAAGCGCACGACCACTGGACACATTGCGCACGACCACCGGTCGTGCGACACTGATCGTGTGCATTGATTCCTCTTTTCTGGAGTCCTGTCTGGGTAATCACACGATCATTGGACTTAGTGCGCACGACCACTGGTCGTGCGCCACTACTCATGCGCATTATCCCAGTTCTTCTTCCTAATATTCCATGCCAGTGCGCACGAGCACAGGACATAGTGCGTACGACCACTGGTCGTGCGCCTGTGATCGTGCGCATTGATCATTTCTGCTTTTGTATAAATAGTGCAGGTTCCGCCCTAATCGAGAGATCGCTCATTTTTCCTCCGCCGTTGTCATCTCCGAGGAGGGATTCCGCCGTCCTCCTTCATCTTCCACCCTAGGGAGGTGCTCCGGGCAAGCTTTCACCGCCAAATCCAAGCCGGAGCTTCCTCTCGGCCTCCTCCATCATCTCTTGGATTCATTTCAAGCTTCAACGCCATAGCCATCAACAAAGGGAAGCTTTCAACTTTCGTCTGCTATCGTGAGACGAAGAAGACGGGCCATTGGAAGGTGGTGACAGCCCTTCTCTATCCCGGACGTAGTTGAGGACCGAGCTTGGACGCGGAATGACAACCCGACGATTCCAACCGTGAATCCCCAGCAAGACTTCGGATTCGGTCGATCTCTTGACTTGTTCTTCCTTTATTGTTATTTATGTGTTGTTGTAAACCTTATTTATAGATGATGTATGCTTATTTGTAAAACGTTCTTACAATTATGTCTATGTGATTGTTTGTGTTCGTTATTTACTTGAGGTACGCCTATTATTCCATCCACCACCATCCACCCTTGCCGCACTAGCAATTGCTAGTGGCGTGCGTTGCGAAGAGGTGCTCACGACCCTCATTCCGCCATTCTCACCACCTCATCCGCGAGCCTACTCTTCCATCCGCCTAGCGATTCGGTGCATAGCGGCCCGACTAGTCTTCCATCCCGCCTGGCGAAGCATCGCATAGCGGCGTTGCATAGGAGTAGTTGATAGCCTTTTATTTTCTATTTCCGCATATATCAAAGCCCCCATCGTTACCTCCGACCTAAGGACTTTAATCTCAAGTCCTCCTCGAAATTAACTCCACCTTACTGTGTTCCTTGTGAGATCGATACTTGGGAAAACCCCCATTTTATATTACTTGTGCGACCGGTTCACTGCCGTGATTTATAGCATCACTCATCATACAACCTACATCACCACCACTTTCTCTCTCTAAAAACTGCCACAATTAAATACATGCACTTTATTATTATTATTATTACTATAACCATTTACTTCCCATCATTATTTCTCCAAGAAACCGTTAGCTCCTCTTTATTCCATGAAACCACCACCTTTATATTCTTCTTCATTATCTCTTCCCTCCATTTACCTCCTCTTAAATATTTGATAAATATTTCATGTTTCAACTCCATCTTAATTTTAGTAATTATGTCCACCATTCATCTCCTCTTTATAAACTATGAAACTCCCCCATTTAATTTGGTTGTTTTTTTATATATTTCAATAATATTTAATTATTATTACCACTTTATTTTCCTCCTCTTACCCTTGGCCTTCCAACCTTTCATGTGTCTTTCATCCTTTCTTTTTTTCCTATAAATAATGGCCAAGGGGGAATGATGAGGGGAGTCCACCATTGGGGTTGAAAATCAGTTTGGGTGGCTTATTTTCGGGATATCTTTGGAGTTAGTTTTATTTTACGCAATTTTATTTTATTTGCAAAGTAGTTTAGAATTTTCTTTTCATGCAATTGTAATCTTTTATTTCATAGTGATTGAATGTATTTTTAAATTATGAGTAGCTAAATTTCCATATGCACTTGATCATGATTAACTTTGTAATGAAATAAACTTTATTTATTTTTCACAAAATTGTAAAGCTCTCTATTTTGATCGCTAACGATTTATCTTTGATTTTTAACATATCAAATTCGTATTTCGCGAGTATGTTCTTCGATCCTAGATCTGTATCTTAAATGACCGAGAGGTTGCGGATACGAGTAGATCGATCAAAGATAAAAGGAGTTGCACTCCTCGAGAGAGGACGATATAAATCCTCCGGATTGGAGTCAAATTCAATAGAGTGGTTCACCGCCTAAAGCAAGCTTAGGGGTTTCGACTGGCCGAGAGGTCTTAATCGATTAACCTAATGTTAGTCAGAAGCATGAGTTCGAGAGAGACGCTTTTGTACTGTAGGAACCTCCACGGTCGAGTGAGCAATTTAAGAGTCTTGCGTACTTTATGTTTATGAAGATTCATTTTAATCCAATGGGATTCTAGATCAAGTGCTATCTTTTCATTTGTTTTCTAGCTTTAGTTTTAATTTACCTTCATATATTCTGATAAAATAATATCAATTTGCGTGAGTAGAAGTACTCAACAGGCCCCGAGTCTAATACGATATTTCCTATACTATATTTCGATAGGTACGCTTGCCTATTTGAGATTATAGTTTGGATACATTTTAAAACTATAAAATTCCTCATCAAGTTTTTGGCGCCGTTGCTGGGGACATTTTGTTGATATTTTGAAAGCGCGAATTTTATTACTTTTATCACTCTCTTTCTCTTTCCCCAATTCTTTTTTATTTTCTTTTTCAAATTCATTTCTATTAGGTAACGGTTGTTTTATTTTCCTTTTATAAGAAAATGTTATCGCATTTGGCCGCCAAAATTGCAGTGCTTCAAAATCAACTAGATATTTTGAAAGCCGCAAGACATCGCCAAATTTCTTGTTCTTATTGTGGTGCTCCTCGTCATCGCGATAATTATTATTATGATTATTATAAACAATTTTGTTATGGAAATAATTTTGAAATTAACAATTATCCCCACTTTGATACTGATTCTGCTTCAAATTTCCATGAAACTAAGTTTTCCAATTCACATATTTTTCATGAAAATAATATTTCAAAGGCGAATAATTATTTTGATTTAAATAATTTTTCCTCTAACTCTGTTTTTGGTTTTTCTTGTTCGCAAGATCCACCAGAAAATTTTCTGAGTCATGAGAACAATTATTTAGATCCTAATTTTTCTTCTCCTTTTAGCACACCACAATCGTCTTCTTCTAATTTTGGGGATTTTACGCAATTCATAGTTGATTCTCCCCAAATTTTAGAAAACATTATTCCTTGTTCTAATGATTCTTCACCCTCTTCCAATTGTTCACCTAATGTGGATCATGAATTTTCATGTGCCCCCTTGGTGACTTATTCGGAAGAGGAGGAAGAATTATTATATTTTACGGTCATGGGCACACCGGGTGAAATAGAAGAAAAACATGTTTCTTCTCCTATTTCTCCCGATTTTCCTTCTCCTCATGAATTCTCTAACTCCGCTTATGAATTTTTAGACAGTGACATTCATGAAACTATAATGCCAGGTAATTTTCTTTTTGATAACAACTCTATGTTAGAAAATAAACAACCTATCTAATCATATAACTTCGCAAGAGCCTCCTCCTTGTGAAGATTTTTTGACGCGCATCTCCTTGATTTATCTTTCACTAATAATTTTCATGTAGTAAATGAGTCGTTGCAATATATTGTTGTCCCCGACCCATTTGCCGCTCATCTAGAAAGATTCAAGTCACCTCAAGTATGGATAGGTGATTTCAATCTAAATTTTCAAGTCAACTGCAAGACGGAAAATCAAGAAGCAAGCGGAGGAGTAGACGGGCGTGCGACTTTGGCATCATTGCCAAAGCGCGAATTAAGGGAGTTTCTCCTTCATTTTAATTTTTATTTTCCTTTCTCCTAACCACAACCGTCTAGCTTAAAGACGGAAAAAAGAAAACGCTCTTGGGAGACACCCCTTGCTTATCTTTTAATTTTTATGAATTTTTTTTCTAAATTTTCACAAACTATTTTTCTTTCCCCCCTCCTACTTGACTTATAAACATTGGGGACAATGTTTATTTTTAAGTATGGGGGTGGATTATTACTTATTATTTTTATTTAAAAATCCAAAAAATGAAAAATCTTTAAAAATTAAAAAATTGTTTTCTTTTTATTATAAAAAATACAAAAAATAGGAAACAAATATATAATAAAGCCCTACTTAATCTCGTTGTGATTTTTAGAAATTTATTTTGAGTTTATTTATAAGAATTTTTATATTTTTTTGATTTTCTAATCTTTTATTTCATCAAAGTTAGTTAAATTTAATTTTTTGGTGATTTGATTTTAAGAAATAAATTTATGAAGTAAATTTGTTTAGAGAAAACTATTTAGCCCTTTTTCTCTTTTATTGTAATTAGTTTCAATTTTCTAGTGCTTAGTTTAACAATCCTTATATTTTAATTATCTTCACTTTATGCTTTAAGATTCTTAGGAAAGCTTAAATCACTATAGTTGTTCTCTTAGTTTTTTAATTTAATCTAAATTTTGTTAAGCCTTTCCCTTCGTTTTTAATTTTCTTGTTAGATCATATGTCCTGGGGATAAGAGCATAAAATTCATTATCCCCTGATATACATATGCAATTTTTCTTTTTTTGGTTAGATTATATGTCAAGGGAATCAAGTATTCCTTGGTACACATAGGCACCCCCCCAAATAAAGGAGTAAGAGAATAAAATTCATTACTCCTAAGCAATTTTGTTTGAAGACAAAAAAAATATTAAAAAGAAAAAAATTGTGTGTGGTGAGAGGATAAAATTCATCACCCCCAATCTAAGATCTCTTCAATTGCCTTTCTCCAAACCCAAAATCCAATATAATTGCTTTAGATTTAAATTAAATTTGTAAGAGAGCATAAGTAGTGGTTGATTTTTCCTTTACGTTTCTTTTTAGTGAAAAAGTGTTAATAATTTTTAATCTAACTTTGTTTGCTAAATACTTAATTTTGAGTTCTAATTAATTTATTAGAGAATACTTTGCTAAATATTTATCTCTTCACATTTTACTTTCATATTTTAGGACTTAAAATTTTGAATCCCTAAAATTTTATTTTTAACTTTCTTTTGATTTAATAAATTATTAATTTGATTAAAAATTATATTAATGTCTTATAAGTACTCTCATAGTTTTGCTCTGGAATAGCAAAAGATTTAGTATGGGGGTATTTGATAAGTAATATTTACACGTATTTTTACTATAATATTTAGTTTAATATTTATTTTTAATTAATCATATTTTATTTATTCTGGTTAATAAATTATATCTTTTTGATATATGTTAAATAATTTAAGTTTTATTTATTTTTGTAGGATTTATAACTATTATTTAGTATTCATTTTAGTTTAATAATTAATATAAAATTAATAATAATTTATATATTTTCATTTACAAATCATTTATTTTATATTTTAGTTTACTAATTTTATATATATTTATTTTTGTAGGTTTATTGACGTGGTCGCGCTCTCGACATTTGCAAAAGAAATATTTACCGAAGTCATCGCGTTGGCCGAGCAATTCATGCAGTCTACATGAAACCAAGGGAAAGTCCCGCTGCACTCGTTCAAGGCGATCAAGCATTTCATGTCGCAACCACCCATTCAGCTTTTCTTCATGCAAGCTCATGACAAATATATTATTATGCATTGATGTCGCCACGCCATCATCGCCAACTCTCAAAATGACCGGCGCCAAGCAAGTCTTCGACATTCAACTATTTTTATCATTCTCATGCACAACGCCATCGCCATCACCTTTTCATGTCAAAGACGCCACCTCATCAAACAACTTACATCACCACCCCTTTCTCTCTCTAAAAACTGCCACAGTTAAATACATGCACTTAATTATTATTATTATTACTATAACCATTTACTTCCCATCTTCATTTCTCCAAATAACTGCTAGCTCCTCTTTATTCCATGAAACCACCAACTTTATATTCTTCTTCATTATCTCTTCTCTCCATTTACCTCCTCTTAAATATTTGATAAATATTTGATGTTTCAACTCCATCTTAATTTTAGTAATTATGTCCACCATTCATCTCCTCTTTATAAACTATGAAACTCCCCCATTTAATTTGGTTGTTTTTTCATATATTTCAATAATAATTAATTATTATTACCACTTTATTTTCCACCTCTTACCCTTGGCCTTCCAACCTTTCATGTGTCTTTTATCCTTTCTTTTTTTCCTATAAATAATGGCCAAGGGGTAATGATGAGGGGAGTCCACCATTGGGGTTGAAAATCGGTTTGGGTGGTTTATTTTCGGGATATCTTTGGAGTTAGTTTTATTTTATGCAATTTTATTTTATTTGCAAAATAGTTTAGAATTTTCTTTTCATGCAATTGTAATCTTTTATTTCATAGTGATTGAATGTATTTTTAAATTATGAGTAGCTAAATTTCCATAAGCACTTGATCATGATTAACTTTGGAATGAAATAAACTTTGTTTATTTTTCACAAAATTGTAAAGCTCTCTATTTTGCTCGCTAACGATTTATCTTTGATTTTTA
Organism: Platanthera guangdongensis; assembly: GCA_039583875.1. NCBI lineage: Eukaryota > Viridiplantae > Streptophyta > Magnoliopsida > Asparagales > Orchidaceae > Platanthera > Platanthera guangdongensis. Next base: position 64,605,117 of record CM077165.1, read on the forward strand.
ACGTATCGAATTCATATTTCGTGGGTATGTTCTTCGATCCTAGATCCGTATCTTAAATGACCAAGAGGTTGCGTATACGAGCAGATCACTCAAAGATAAAAGGAGTTGATTGCACTCCTCGAGAGAGGACGACATAAATCCTCCGGATTGGAGACAAATCCAATAGAGTGGTTCACTGCCTAAAGCAAGCTTAGGGGTTACGACTGGCCGAGAGGTCTTAATCGATCAACCTAAGGTTAGTCAAAAGCATGAGCTCGAGAGAGACGCTTTTGTACTGTAGGAACCTCCACTGTTGAGTGAGCAATTTAAGAGTCTGGCGTACTTTATGTTTATGAAGGTTCATTTTAATCCAATGGGATTCTAGATCAAGTGTTATCTTTTCGTTTGTTTTCTAGCTTTAGTTTTAATTTACCTTCAATTTATATTCCGATAAAATAATATCCATTTGCGTGAGTAGAAGTACTCAACAGGCCCCGAGTCTAATACGATATTTCCTATACTATATTTCGATAGGTACGCTTGCCTATTTGAGATTATAGTTTGGATACATTTTAAAACTATAAAATTCCTCATCAGCAAGATAGTCCCCCAACAAAACAAGGCAATCCAGAATACCCAAATCTGACAACACAGATTCACCTGAAGGAAACTTGACGTGGAAGGTATCATGAACTTGATCTAGAATCAACCGATACCGCTCTACAAAAACTCTAGCCACAAATGAGTGGGTAGCGTCGGAATCGAACAGAACACGCGCCCAGCAGTTCTTCACCTTAAATTTCCCTATAGGAGTATATATAAGCAACTAAGGAACTACCAAAACAAAAAACTATAACCATTCCAGAAAATAAAACTTTCAGGCTAGGAAAACAACTAACCTGAGATAACCTGAGTCGAAGCTTGAGCCTCCTCAGAAGAGATCACGTTCAGCTTTCCTTTGCCCTTGTCCACACGCTGAGGCGGAGGTAAAGCCTGAAGTGGAACTGCATGAAGAATAGGTTGGACCTGAGGACACCTTGTCTTGATATGGCCCTTCTGGCCACACTGATAGCAGACCTTATCCTTGGACCAGCAATGGGCATCATCATGCCCGGGTCGCTTGCAAACAGAACAGGAAACATCCTTCCTAGGAGCACCTTGAATAGCATAAACTTGCTCCTTCTTCTGAGCTCCCGCCATCTTGAAACACCTCTCAACCGGGTGGCCTGACCAACCAAAGAAGCTACACACCACCTTGCTCTTCTTTCCCGAAGCAGCCTCGAGTACCTGGGGGTTCTTCTCTTCAGTAGAATTCCTCTGGTCCTTCCTCATTTGCTGGCCTCTGTTCTTTGCGGTCTCAATTGCCTCTACTTTCAGAGCAGCCTCCACTACCCCTGAATAAGTCACTGATCCATAAGCACTGGCTAACTGCTGAACCCCATTCCTCAAACCACCAAGGAAACACTTGACTCGGTCTGCTTCAACACTCACCAACCCAGGGGCAAACCGGCTCAACTTTCTGAACTCTATCTCGTACTCACTGACTGTGAGTTGTCTCTGCTTCAGGTGAAGGAAGTCATTCATTAGTCGCTCACGCTCGACCGAAGGCAAGAACTTCCTCAACAGCATCTCTTTGAACAATCCCCAAGATCAACCAGCCACCAAGCTTTCCTTTTCTCTAAGCCACCAGCTCTTAGCCAAACTCGTTAGCTGATAGGCGGCTATCATCGCTCTCTGATCATCTGTAATACCTGAGTACGAGAACATCTCCTCCATGGAGATCAGCCAATCATCTATGACCATGAAATCTTCCTTCCCATCATATGTAGGAGGGCAAAGTCTTTGAAACTGAGCAATGTAGGCCATCTCCACTGGCACCACCACTGGAGGTCTCAGGGGAGCAGGAGGGGGAGGAGCAGCTGAACCGCCTACAGGGTCTTGCACCCCCTGAGTCTGTCCTTCCACAACTGCCACCAGATATTGGATCTGGGCCTGCATCTGCACCATCTGCCTGGTCAAGGAATCGTTGCTCTATCGAAGGCTCTCGATCACCGCATCACTCTGCGCTCCAGAGGACTCACCCTTAGACAGGGGAGTCGACCTGGTCGAAGGACATCTCACCATCCTAAACCATAAAAACTGAGGTCAAAACCTAGTACAACAGTTGGAACAAACTACCAGTACAGACAATACATACATAAATATGAACTTTTAACTGCTATACTTGCTCTGGGATTTTATTTTGTTTAACAAAAGTGATGTTATGGCTAACCTAGGATGGTTAACCACCATCAACTAACTCTTGTGCCTAGATCGGGAATGCATGAATTTATATTCTTTTTCTGATTTAAAACCATGTGTGTACATATGTCATCCTGCAAATCTTTAGCTTGGCACATTGTGCTTATGCAATGTTATGTTATGCATGATTGTGCTATGCATTCTAAAAAGGCCCTAATGCATGTCATGAGAGGCGTACGCATGAAAATGTTATGCATCCCATACTACATAATATTCTCATGCAATGAAAAAGAAACGTGCTAGTCGCATTCATGTGGTGAGGTTATGCATCCCATACTATATAACCCTCACATGTTGCCCCTATGATGGATCCATATACAAACACATATTATGCATCCCATACTACATAATATGCCCTGTATACTTCATGTTATGCTATTAGTGTAGTGTTCATGCTTCAGCCAAGACGTCCTGATGACATATCGGTGTGTGTATGGTATGATGCTAAACACCTAATACCTATAAGGAAAGGTTGACCGACAAATTGTCAAGCAACCTCCCTCTGATACCAACTATCACAACCCGCATTTTCTCCGAATTTAGGAAGTATCAGAGTTTGAGAAAACACACGTCGTGATGCCACGTCGATCAGGGGATAACTGTCGACGCTCCGGCGAACACAATCTAACTAGACTATGCAATTTCATAAGTTTAATGATTAGAAAAATTATTTATATTTTAGAGGTCGTATCCCTCGGCTTGGTGGATCACCTAGTCCGCAGTTTAAAAACTATACTTATACGCTGCGGAAAATACTTTATTTATATTTCACACCCTATGAGAGTGCATAAGTGTCCCCCGAGGTCCACTTATACTATGTAAGACTCTAGATTTATATTATATTATAAGTAGGAAAATGATCTTTTTACGTTGCTTGGAAAGTAGTGTATGAGCTTTATGAAACATGCTGATCATGAGTTATAATAGTAATAGTGTTTTTTAGGTTTAAAAGTAACTAGCAACCTAGCATAAATCTTCCCAAGAGCAAGTAGACTATCTCCAGAAAGGTAGCAGTAAAAGAAGCATATCTAGTATCATAAGGTAAAACTACCAGTGGGCGCCAACAAAATGACACAAACCCACTGGCAAGCATGTATGTCTGTAAGAAAAGTAGAAAAACTACCTCACAACAGCAAGAGAAAGATTCCGTACAACTCAAGGGATCACTAGCAACACCACAGCAAATCTATCCGCCTACCCGGCTACTAATCCGAACCTGAGGCATTTAGAAAAGAAAAGAACACCTCAGCAAGTAAAACAAGGATCTTGAATTAGAGCATCAAATCAAAATGGGACAAAAGAGGGTAAGCAAACATGACAATAAAAGCAAACACTGTCCAAAGTAAGCAAAAGTACACCAAGTACCAGGTATCAACAACAAGCCCTGCCCAAATCCCTGCGGAGGCTACAAGGCAAAAGATAAGAAAACTTGCCACAATATGCTGCATTATACAAGGAAGAAACACCTAACAATCATAATTTTTGAGTTAATGGCAGTAGTAAACAACATGGACCTGAGTTGGTGACCGAAAACAGTCCCCCAAACAAAATAGTTCCAACTAAAAATGAAATTTCAATGTGTCAGCACAAAACCACCACAAACCTAGCCTGTACCTGGGATAAAAAGGGTAGCGGCCAGAGCAATACCCAGCCCGTACCTGAGACTAAAAAGTGGCGGCGACGGATCGCACACAAAACATTCCGCTCCTTTAGAGCGTCTAAATACCACTACCTGCCATAACCAACGATTCGGCCCTCAAAACAAAGGAGGAACGAAAGGCCGACAAGACATCCCCTCTAGGAGGTAATCACTCGGGAAGAAAAGAAACTGAAAAGGAATTAAATCCCAGCTTACAGGAATAAACGATCACAGTTACATGAATCATCGAACGCAGCTCGACGATTTTCATCGAGCGCGGGAAATATCGTCGAACACAGGAAAATCGTCGAACACAGCTCGACGATCTTCGCCAAACACAGGCCACGGGAATTCGTCGAACTCCGTTCGATGATTTTCCTTTAGACGAACACAGGACACGGGAAAAATCGTCGAACGCCGTTCGACGATTTTCCTTTCGTCGAACAAGGGTCACGGGAAAAATAGTTGAATGTCGTTCCACGATTTTCCTTTAGTCGAACAAAGGTCACGGGAAAAATCGTCGAACGTTGTTCGACGATTTTCCTTTAGTCGAACAAAGGTCACGGGAAAAATCATCGAACGCCGTTCGACGATTTTCCTTTAGTTGATCACTATCCACGGGAGAATCGTCGAACTCCGTTCCACGATTTTCGCCGGACCCAGAACTAAGGCAATTCGTCGAGCTCAGCTCGACGATAATCGTCGAACATAGATCGACGATTTTCATCGAACTGGCAGCATTGAGTGCACAGTAATCCTGTACCTCCAACTTCGTTTCCGACCAATCTTCTTAGCCTAATTCAATCATATTACTCGTAATATAAGTATGGAAACCCATTGTTACTAGTTCTAGGGCTGAAAGGGTAATTGCTACCCAAACCGAGATTAACAGGGAACAATTTGAATGATTAACAGGGAACAATTTGATAAAAACAAAAAAAGACTACAACAACTCGGCCGGAAATTTGAGTTTTAGAACTTGAGATAATGCAAAAAAAACAAAGAAACAAAAAGGAGCATTTATGGTTTAAGATCCACATGACTTTGACGAAAAAATAGAGCATCATAAGCAATCTCGGGAAATCATGAATGATTACGGCCAATATGACAATGAAAAGGAGAAGAAAAAAACTTGGCAAAGATAGGAGCACCACTTGCCTCAAATCCAGAATTTATCTTGCACAGCCCTTCCTCTCTCTCTCGGCTCCAGCCGCAACAACACCTAAACATGAATTCTAGAGTTTTAATGGCTGAAAAGGGTCAAACTGAAAATTCCGAGACCCCTAGAAACACAACAAAAATTGAATCTCTTACCGTAGGAATGAAGGTCTAAGCGAGGGCAATCCAAATCCGCTTTCGGAATCGAATTTCGTCCACTAACGCTCCTAGAATCGGCGTCTGAAGGGTAGCAGGGTTGGCGGTTTTTCTTCCTCTCGAATAGGCGACGATTATACTCTCACGGAAGGAGACAATGAATAGTCTTGTATTTTGTCTTGAGACTATAAATACACATGCAGGAACACGCCTTATCAGCCCTAACAGACACCTAAAGCCACTGGATTCCTTCAAACTTTATTAATTAATTATTTGCATCATTATTATTAATACATCAAAACGACGCGAAAACCGAACCACATTGGATTCCGACGAAATTCACACTATAGCTAATTACGTATGCTACGAACGCAACGGCGATGTCGAAATCAACTTTCGACGAACAAAACTCGGGTTATCACTACCCGAAGACAAAAAACAAGCATGCCCCGAGAGGCCTCAACGGTCACCAACACAGACCCGGCTTGCTAGGGGATCTTGCCAAAAAGGCTGCCAACAACCACACAAGAAATCTAAATAGCTAGAACCACGCTCTAACAAATGGTACATGCCGGAAATGCGTCAACGTAACGCCCAATGAGAGTTAAATAATTGCAGAAATATCGGGGGCGTTACAATAAGACCTGCTTGTTCTTCCATTTGTGTTTGGTGTTAAGCTTGCTCTTTGAGATTTCGCATGATCAAAGTGTTAACTTGATAGTTCTGAGAATATTAATTTGGCTTTAGGCTATCTTGCTGACCACCTTGATAAAATTCAACTTTTGCAACATGCCCAGGCTGCAGCTTGGCCTTGCAGTCGCGTTTGAAGTGACTTGGCTGATTACACCTGTAACACTTCAATAGTTTCTTCTAGTTCTTCTTAGGAGCAGTGCTACTCTCTTGTTGATAGGAAGTTGAAAGACTATCCTCAACAGTAGTCTTCTTCTTCTCCCATCTCATCTTCTTCTTATCAGGGCAGAGAGTTGTTGGAGCATGCATTCCACGCTTCCTAGTTTGCTAATAACAAATCTTGTTTGTATTTGATATTTGGATGTTATTGGTGTGCAGGTAACACAAGTTAATATCTCATATCTTTTTGATGATGAATCGGATCAGAATTGAGCTCGGGAGATATCGCTAGGCGATAGTAGGTATCGCCAACTGGCGATAGCGCCACTCGACACTCAACACTCGACACTCGACGCAATTCCGCTCGACGCTCGACAAAATCATGGCTTGGAGATATCGCCAGGCGATAGTGGGTATCGCCGCAGGCAATAGCGCCACTCGACGCATTTCCGCTCGATGCTCGACGAAACCGTGGCCACCGTTATTTCGCAATCGCCAGATGGCGATATCCGGTATTGCGCGGCGATAGTGCACGATTCAGCGCTCAACATTTGTACGATGCAAAAATGAGGATTTCGTAGGACACGTGGCAGCGGTTACCGCTATCACCAGATGGTGATACCCAGTATCGCACGGCGATAGCGCCAGAATATAAAAGCCTCTCATTTTCTGAGAAAGTTACGAATTTCATTACATGGAGTGCACTTACCTTCATAGACGTTCCAGAGAGCTCCTGAACTCAGAGATACTCTATACTCCTTAGAAGGCCAAATAGCGCGGAAGATTGATGGCACGTGCGAAGCATTCAAAGCATCTCTTGCAAGGATTCATTGGCATCTTCAACGCTTTGTTTGAAGGGAGTGTCTAGTCTAAAGTGCTCAATTTATTTTTATTATTTTTCATTTATTTTCTCATTGTAATCGGAAGGAAAATCGCCGCCTTGTGCGTGGCGTCTAGTTCCTTGTGTGGCTTAAGTGAAAATCACCGCCTTGTGAGTGGCATCCAAGTCCTTGTGTGGCTTAGGGAGAAATTGTTTCTTTGTGTGCCGCGTCTAGATCGTGGTTAGATCTAGCGGAGGCTAGTAGCAAGATCTAGGGAGAGATACGCTTTAGCTTGCCGGTTTTTGGTAGAAGAACCGGCGAATACACTAGAAAATTATTTATTTCATGAGCCTTTGTCTCTAGCTCTATAGAGACAAATTGTATTCATTTTAACTCTTTTGAAATATATCATTGTTGTTTCTAGCTTGTGTCCATTTGCTCTCTTCTATTATTTTGTTGTTATTCATTTTGTAAAGGTTGCTCAAATTGTTTAAGAAAATTTTGAAGAACCCTTATTCACCACCCCTCTAAGGGCGCCGTAAGATCCAACACTTGGTATCATAGCAAGGTTACTCCAAAAACAGTTTCACCACCGGGAGTTATGGCGAAAAACACGCATGCGTTTTCTGAGGGGCAAGGTATTAGTAGACCTCCCTTATTCACGGACACTGACTACAACTATTGGAAAGCTCGAATGCGATGCTTTCTAATAGCACTAGATATTAATGTTTGGGGTATGGTAGAAACATGCTACACTGCCCCTATTACTATTATAGGAAGTGTTTCTATGGAGAAACCCAAGTACAAATGGGACGAAGCTGACAAGCTTCGTTGTAAAAATAACGCTAAGGCAATGAACGCTTTATTTTGTGCGTTAGATAGGACTGAATTTAATCATGTTTGTCCATGTGATACTGCATATGATATTTGGAATCTTCTTGAAGTTACTCATGAAGGTACATCGCAGGTAAAGGACTCAAAGCTTTTCCAGCTAGAATCAGAGTTTGAGAAGTTCAAAATGGAGGTTGATGAAGATATAGACTTCATGTACACGAGATTTAGCAAGATAGTCAACGACTCGGGGATTTTAGGGAAGAATTTCTCAAATGGAGATTTGGTGAGAAAAATACTTAGATCGCTTCCCCCGAAGTTTAATCCTAAGGTGACTGTCATCTCGGAGTCACACGATCTAAAGTCTCTCCAAATTGAGAATCTCATAGGAAACTTGAAAACTCATGAAGTAGAGTTGAGGATTCAACAACAAGAATATATCTTGGAGCCAAGAAAGAAAGCTTTAGCGTTGAAGTCCAAGAAGGAGAAGGAAAGCGAGTCTGATGAAAGTGACGATGAAGATGAAGAGAGTTTGTTTGTGAAGAAATTACGGAGATTTATGAGAAATCCTGAAAGAAGAAATTATTTCAAGAGATTTTTCAAGAAGAAAGAATATGGGAATAGGAAAGGAAAATCCCAAGCTGAAGAAGAGGATGATGAAGCTATACCACAACCTGCATGCTATCATTGCAGGAAGATTGGTCACATAAAGAGCAAGTTCCCAAAGTATCTAAAAGAGCTGAAGGAGAAGCGACACATAAAGAAAGAAAGGAAGAAGGTTCTAAAGGCTGAAACATGGGATGAAGCCACTTCTGAGGAGTCGAGTAATTCAGGGTCAGAAACTAAAGAGGAGGCCAACATGTGCTTCATGGGAAAGAGCGCTTCATCTTATGATGAAGGAAGCAGTGTCCAGAGCGACATTAAGGTAACTCCTGAAACTTATGTTGATTTATTTTCAGAATTTTTATGTATTTGCTAGTATTTAGATAAAAACCTGCATGAAATTAAGTTGATCAAATCTGAAAATAAAGTTTTAGTTAAAGAAAATAAAAAACTAAAAAATGAAGTAAAAATTCTTGGAAAAGAGAAAGCGTCATATCAAGAGGATTGTCCATCTTTGACAAAGATAGTGGAACTTGAGAAAGATCTCTCTAAGACTCAGACTCGGGTTGAAACTCTTACAAAAGAGAAAGCGGCCTTAGAGAGATCTCTAAAATTCTCTCAATCTCAAGTGGAAGGCAGCAAGAAGTCCTTCACTAATCGTTGCGGCACCATAGTTGCCGAAAATAATGTACTAAGGGGACAAGTCCGAAATTTAGAAATGGTCGCTAACAAATTTGGAGTTGGCCAAAAATCTCTAAATATGATTTTGGGAAACCAGTACTATGGTTCTGGAAAATTCGGACTTGGATACTCTCCTGAATGCTATCGCCCAGCGACAGCCGCTGTCGCCGGCGATAAGAAAAATTCCAGGAATGTTAATTTTCATGTTAAAAACAATAAATCACATGTCCCTGTAGCTTCCAGCAAAGGGTCAAAATTTATTTTGAAAAACCCGTCAACTTTTTTCATCAAGTGTGCCAAATATTATAAGTTTGGTCACACAACACATACTTGTAAGAAGACGGGATACTGCTTAGTCAAACAAATCTGGGTGCCTAAGGCATCGGCCTATTCTATGGGAGGAACCACTTGGGTAGCCGGATCTTTACTCTCATCCTCTTTCTAGGTGTGTTGGCAGGATAAGGACAAAGAAGATGTGTGGTACGTGGACTCAGGGTGTTCCAAGCACATGACGAGCGATAAATCAAAGTTCCTTAGCCTGGAGATGAAGAAAGGATGAGTAGTTACTTTTGGAGACAACGGAAAGGGGAAAATCATCGGCATTGGAGTAGTAGGTAAAAATGAAGAGCTCTCCCCTCTACAAAGGGTGGATGACGATGAAACCTTGGAGACAAAGATGAAGAAAAAGGAGTAGAATAAGAAGAAGAAGAAGAAGAAGAAGAAGAAGAAGAGAAAGGATATGTGCCTCCAAGCGAAGTAAGATTTTCAAAAGATCATCCCCAAGATTTGGTTATTGGAGAACCATCAAGAGGGGTAAGTACTCGTTCATCCGTACGAGAATTATTTTTAAATATGTGCTTTATTTCTGATATAGAACCTAAAAGAGTTGAAGCTGCTTTAAATGATAATTCCTGTTTTTTAGCTATGAATGACGAGCTTAATCAATTTGAACGTAATAAAGCTTGGAAGTTAGTAGAAAGACTGTCAAATCATCATGTTGTAGTGGTTAAATAGATTTTTAAAAATAAACTTGATAGTGAATCTAGGGTCACCAAGAACAATGCTAGACTCGTAGCGAAAGGTTATTCACAAATAGAAGGAATAGATTTTGATGAAACTTTTACACCTATAACACGTTTAGAAGCAGTTAGAATATTTCTTGCATTTGCTAGTTTCAAGAAGTTTAAATTGTTTCAAATGGATGTTAAAACTGCTTTTCTTAACGGGTATATTAATGAGGAGGTTTATGTAGAACAACCTCCAGGCTTTGTTGATGTTAGATTTTCTGATCATGTTTATAAATTAGAAAAAGCCTTGCATGGTTTGAAACAAGCACCCCGAGCATGGTATGATAGATTGACTATCTATTTATTAAAAAATGATTATAAAATGGGCAGTGCTGATTGTACTTTATTTGTTAAACATATCCATGATGATCTTATCGTTTTACAAATATATGTTGATGATATTATTTTTGGATCCACAAATGAAAAATTATGTGATAGTGTTATTGAAATTATGAAGAATGAATTTGAAATGAGCATGATAGGCGAACTCACTTATTTTCTTGGTTTTCGAATCACTCAAAAGCATGATGGAATTTTTGTTTGCCAATCTAAATATTTTCATGATGTTTTAAAAAGATTTGGGTTTGAAAATCTAAAACAAGCAAATACCCTCATGAGTGTCTCATTAAAGTTAGGAAAAGATGAGAGTGGAATATCCATAGATCAACACTTTATAGAGGAATGATAGGATCACTATTATATTTGACTGCCTCTAGGCCAGATGTTATGTTCGTTGTATGTTTATGTGCTAGATTTCAAGCTAATCTCAAAGAATCTCACTTAAAAGCAGTTAAACGTATTTTTAGATATCTTATTGGCACATCTAAATTAGGATTATGGTATCCACATAACGATACATTTATATTACATGGCTTTTCTGATTCTGATTATGTTGTGTGTTCATTAGATCGTAAAAGCACCAGTGGCACCTGTCATTTTCTTGGCCCTTCACTTATCTCTTGGTCGAGTAGGAAACAAAATTTAGTTGCCTTATATACCACTGAGGCCGAGTACATAGCACTAGGCAGTTGTTGTGCACAAGCTTTATGGATGAAGCAAACATTAGAAGTTTTTGGTATAGTTCATGAAAACATTGAATTGAAATGTGATAATAAAAGTGCAATTGACTTAACGTATAATCCAGTTCATCATTCTAGATCCAAAAACATTGATGTACGTCACCATTTCATAAGAGATCACATAAAACAAAATATGATCAAAGTCAATTTTATAAGTACCGATTCACAGCTTGTGGATATTTTCACTAAACCACTTTCAGATTCCTGTTTTTCGTTCTTACGATTAGAACTAGGAATTCTAGACTTGCCAAATTAATAAATTACCATCGCAAGCCACACAAAAAAATTAACATAATTCCATTATTAACATCATGAACATTAAACCAAAATAAGCATTCCATAAATCATAAGTGGAAACACCACAATTTTTAACATTCCATACTAAGTCTTATATTCTTCCAGAATAAATATCACATACCATTACAGAATAGATAATATTACAGCATGAAATCAAAATCTAAGGAGATTAACGAAATTTCATTGTCGCCGGCGATAGTAACTGTCGCCCGGTGATAGTGGCAAAATGTCCAGGCTTCCAGAAATCTTCAAAAATTTCTGCTGTCACCTCCACTGGTCTCTCCTTAATCATCTGCCGAACTGTACTCGCTGCTTCGCGTCCTACGTGCTCGGCGGGTCGATGTACGGGGCAGCTCCATGACCGGATCTTCTCATTCTGCTGCTTCGGCTGGAGTGGGCTTCAACTTTAAACTTTTGGTCAGAAATTTAAAGAGTTTTTGAATTCCCAAAAAGTTTTTCTTTACATCCCTCTTATGTTCTTCGAACGACTCTCGCAAGTCATCTAACCCTTCTCGCAACGATCCACCTCCAGGAATTGGCGGGTTTCGTATAGTGGACACCGGTTCACTCCTCCTTGATGACCCTCCTCATGTTGATCGGCCGATGGAAGGTGTTCCACTCATCGAATATATCATTGGGATAAAATCATTGAAGTACAATTCAGGGTCAATCCATGTATATTTCTTATATAAGATCCGTTGGATAATGGCTCCAAGTTGTAGGATGTTCAATTTCTTCCAATTTGGACTTTTCAATCTGAATGTGTATCGTCCTATCGAGAGGACAAAATCCGCCACGTCAAACGACTCTCGCTCTAAAATCATATACGTCACATAACTAAGTTGAGCCGTTATTTTACGTGTATCTCCGGATTTCAATAGGACGGTATGCCTTAGTATTTCTTGCACTAGTCGTGCATCCTCCGTCAGGGTGGCCATTGATTGGATTAGAGTTTTGATGGAATTTCCATGCAAAACCATATTCAATAATGTTTAATCCGTCTCCTTCCGATAGTTCTCTACGACGTGTAGAGTGGTTTCATGCTCTATTAGTCCAAATTCATCTCTCAAGTCATCATGTGTTATTTCTATCGTCTGTCCTTGAATTTTCGATCGAACTCTGCCATTCAATTTCATGAAATGCGGATCTTTGAGATAATTGTAAAATTCTCAGATGAGCACGGAGGAGAATGTGTATGGAATAATAATTGACATTATTCCAGCCATTGCTAACAAGTCATGAATATGTGCATACCGGGTCGGGTCGAATTCAATCACCCGTCTGACTCCTATGTTAGCGTTCTCTATTCCAGGGAATGTTTGATATGATGCATATGAGTCACTCCCTGTGCTTCTTCGTGCCTTGGAACTGGAAGCCATTTATGTATATAAAATATTTTTGTTTCAGAAATAGAAAAGTTTTTTTTGTTTATCGCCATCCGGCGACACCTACTATCGCCGGGCGATAGCTGAAAATCATTTTTATTCATTTCCAACTTCAGATCTGGTTTCCCCCTTCATCCAAAATACTAGATCTGCAAGTTTGTATTCTTCAAATAAGTTTTTCACAACTTAAATTCAAGGAAATCTTCACAAATTTCACTCATACAACCCTAGTAAATCAAGATCCCCAAACCAAATTTTAACATTTGAAAATCTGGAAATTTCTACTCTAAACTAACATACTACACTATTCTTCCAATTAGATCCATAAAAAAGCAAAAATTCAAAGCAAAATTTCAAGTTTTCATACCTAGGTTTAGGGTTTCGCCGCCTTCTCCTCCGCGTTCTGCACTCAGTCTTCAGGAAAAATGGTTCACTTTGATGGCTTTGACTAAATGCGCCAGTTTTAACAAATTTTCCACTATCGGCGACTGGCGATACCCGGTATCGTTGGGCGTTAGTGCCATTTTCTTGTTTCTTCAAATTGTCTTGCTGACTCAGTTTAAGGCCAAGTGTAATGTTTTTTTTTTGAGTTTTATACTAGCTTGGTTCTCTAGTTCACCACTTTTATGTCTGTTATACATATTTCAGTACTAGTGTTCTTCACCTCGTGAAATTGTTTTTGCATGCCTCTAAGTATGAGAAATCTTTTAGTTATGATAATGTTATTTCACTCACGGTTGTTCAAATCTTCATATGCCTCCATCTTACAAAATGTGAATTGTGCATGTTTTACCATAACCAATTGTGATGCATGTTTTTGGCTTCTGCTTTATCCGAGTTTAGTATCGTGCACCATCATATTAAATTATTTTGTATGCTCTCATAAGTGAATTCAGACTCCATTGTTCAGCTCAACAGAAATATATATATAAGTACAAAAGTGTATCATCCCAAAAGTATAAACCTTTGGTCATTGTTTCACACAAAAAAAACACTCAAATAATAAAGGGCTGACAAAGAACCTCCACCAAGCACTACTTACCCTCCTGATACGTCTTCATGAGCATTGTGAGGTTGAGCACCTTGGGAAGAATTGGAAAGTGTCTTGTGCGAATTTTATATGACTAATTTCTTTCTTATGTGTGCTGACCTCTTGGGTACAAGTATAGCTCTTCATGTAACCACTATGTTATGTTATTTTTTTAACATTCTAATGTTCATGTTTGTTTTTGTAAAACTAAGCACCAGTTTCACCACACCACCTCACGTGTACACAACATTATCCTCTCAAAATGTTCTTCTTATGAGAATTGGACTGAAAACTGTTTCACCAACACCTTTTCAGTAGAACATGTGTTTATGATATAGTTTGTTGAACATTGCCTAGTTACTATTTACTCATTTTATTTATACAACATTGCTCACCTACCCTCTCTGAGTCTCTCTTTTATGTTTCTTCCTTCTTTTACTTCCGCCGTACTCTTCGATCTCTTTTGACAACACCAAAGGGGGAGAAACTTTACAAAAGCAATCATTCACCGAAGTCTGTTCTTATATCTTTGTGCACACTTGGAAGACACCTTATTTGTTTTAATTATTTTTTATATCTTTAATTAAAAATACACGAATTTCCAATATGCTTCCATTTAGGGGGAGATCACATTTAGGCGGAGTGTTTCATCCAAGAGCAATTTGTGCGCATACACTTGTTTCGTCTTGATACAGAAATAGGGTGGACCTTTTTAACATTCATGATTTCGTTCTTAATGGATTTGTTATTATCAAAAGGGCGAGATTGTTGGAGCATGCATTCCACGCTTCCTAGTTTGCTAATAACAAATCTTGTTTGTATTTGATATTTGGATGTTATTGGTGTGCAGGTAACACAAGTTAATATCTCATATCTTTTTTATGATGAATCGAATCAGAATTAAGCTCTGGAGATATCGCCAGGCGATAGTAGGTATCGCCAACAGGCGTTAGCTCAACTCGACACTCGACACTCGAAGAAATTTCGCTCGACGCTCGATGAAATCATGGCTTGGAGATATCGCCAGGCGATAGTGGGTATCGCCTCAGGCGATAGCACCACTCGACACATTTCCGCTCGACGCTCGACGAAATCGTGGCCACCGTTATTTCCCTATCGCCAGATGGCGATATCCGGTATCGCACGGCAATAGTGCAGGATTCAGCGCTCAACGTTTGTGCGATGCGAAAATGTGGAGTTCGTTGGACACGTGGAAGCGGTTACCGCTATAGCCAGATGGCGATACCCAGTATCGCCCGGCAATAGCGCCAGAATATAGAAGCCTCTCATTTTCTGAGAAAGTTACGAATTTCATTACCTAGAGTGCACTTACCTTCATAGACGTTCCAGAGAGCTCTAGAACTCAGAGATACTCTATACTCCTTAGAAGGCCAAATAGCGCGGAAGAATGACGGCACGTGCGAAGCATTTAACGCATCTCTTGCAAGGATTCATCGGCATCTTCCGCGCTTTGTTTGAAGGGAGTGTCTAGTCTAAATTGCTCAATTTGTTTTTGTTATTTTTCATTTATTTTCTCATTATAATCAGAAGGGAAATCGCCGCCTTGTGCATGGCGTCTAGGTCCTTGTGTGGTTTAAGGGAAAATCGCCGCCTTGTGAGTGGCGTCCAAGTCCTTGTGTGGCTTAGGGAGAAATCGTTGCCTTGTGTGCAGTGTCTAGATCGTGGTTAGATCTAGGGGGAGGCTAGTAGCAAGATCTAGGGAGAGATACGCTTTAGCCTGTCGGTTCTTGGTAGAAGAACCGGCGAATACACTATAAAATTATTTATTTCATGAGACTTTGTCTCTAGCTCTATAGAGACACATTGTATTCATTTTAACTCTTTTGAAATATATCATTGTTGTTTCTAGCTTGTGTCCATTTTCTCTCTTCTATTATTTTGTTGTTATTCATTTTGTAAAGGTTGCTCAGATTATTTAAAAAAAATTTAGAAGAACCCTTATTCACCCCCACCCCCTCCCCTCTAAGGGCGCCGTAAGATCCAACAAGAGCCTCACTGCATCCTTCAGAGATAGTCACCCCGGCCATCTTCCTAGGAGGCTCTCTTGTGACGCCAGCAGATTCTCCAGATCTAGCAAGGATGGCTGAGTCGCCCATCCTTGAATAGAAGTCACAAAGGCCGCATATTACTTCCGTAAACCCCGGATTATGTGTCTCTTCAACTTAGCTTCAGAAATGATCTCATCAGTAACCAATGCTGATATTTCTGCGCACAGGTTCTTCATCTTAAGGAAGAACTTTGATAAGGTCAGATCTCCTTGAGTTGCTTTAACCAACTCATTCTCTAAGAATTATAGTCGCGCTACATTCTTCCTGTTGAACAGACCATCAATGGTTGTCCAAATCTCAGCAGCATACTCACATCCTAAGATGTAATCAAAGAGCTCAGGTGAGATAGCCCGCTTGAGAGCTAACTCTACCTTTGTATTGGCCTTCCTCCAAGCTCTCACCTGTTCAGCAGTACCTGTTACAGCAGTCACTTCTTGCTTGTTGTTACCACCGATGACTTCCCATAACTCCTCACCCAGAAGATAGCTCTTCATACACGACTTCCACTTCTTATAGTTAGTCGCTATAAGAAGTTCAATACCAAGACCCCTTGTGTAAGCTTCTTCCATTGCAACAACCACTGATCTAATAGCTCCCAGAAGCGCCGAGCATAACTGAGGTTGATCACTGCTAAAGTCACTGTTCCCTCTGATACTAGGTTTAAATTTCACAAGATGAGTAGGAGATAGCTCTGATACTAAGTAAAACTTTCATAGCTATCAAGCTGTCAACTTGATCAAGCGAAAAGCAGGAAGCAGGCGTAGGAACACTCCAACCATAAACTGAGCTATGTAAATCAGAGGCAACAGAAGACAACCACAAATCTTGTATTATCAACTATCTTCATTACAAGGCAAAACATACATGGAGAGACATGATTTTGCCAAATACAATGGAGAAGCAAACAAGCAAACAAGAATCTTCAAGCCGGGCAGACTGCCTCAGAGACAGTTGAGTCTGTCGAGTCCGCTGAGACCGCCAAGCCGCTGTTGCACCACACTGATATATAGAGTCTGTGAAGTCTGCAGACAACCTGTTATTCTACTGAACGACCGCGTTGCAAGCCTTGGTCGAACTGAAAGAACAGATCGCCTAGACTGCCGAGACCGGAGGACATGTTATTGAATGAAATTGCAAAAGGATAGAAGACTGGCTTGCCGCAAATGCGACCTGCTGCAAACCCGCTGATTGTTAATCGCAAGCTCCACTATTCCCTGACCGTAGTTAGAACCATACTCCTAGCCTCTTAGTGCTAGCCGCACAATCTGCAAACAACAACCATTTAAACCTTCTCAATCCGCGCGGACAAGAAAACCGAGGCCGCAGCAATTAACCCACGCTCAACTTACTGTTCATTCAGTTACTGTTGATGTGACAAAGGGTCCTATATATAGGCGCGGAGAGGAGTATGGTCACAGCCCTAGTGGATAGAATCACCACCCCAGACAGCAGCTAGCACCAAGAAGTCTGCCCAGTCAGCAAGGACAGAGCCGGACAATAGCCAATCCGCCAGTCACCAAGGCACGAAGTCGGTCTGTAACCCGGCGGACACTACACCAGTCTACATGCTGTAGTGGACACCGCACTAGCCCGTAACGCAAGTCCACGACCAACTGGCACAAACCGCCTGATCACCAGCAGGCAATGCGGACTCTGCGAACACTGTACCAGTCCGCATGTTGCAGCGGACACCGCACCAGCCCGCAACACAAGTCCACGACCAACAGGCACAAATCGCCCGGTCAACCAGTGGATATTGCGGACTCTGCGATCAACCTGAACTTGTCAAAGGTTGTGACCAAGTCCAGCAATTAGCGAACCTCGGGCGCGAGCTCGGCGGACAAGAATCCAGACCGCCAGCTCCCAAGACAGTCCTCCAACCACGAACTTCACGGTTATCACCAACTGCTACACCAGAGATCAATGGCACGGGCCAATGCCGATCTCACGATCTCCATATGCAGTCCGCCATAATCGGAATCCCACAAACTCAAAAAGAGTCTGCCACTTCCCGTGGATATACCACCTATCCGCATAGTTAATTCAGGGAACAACCAATAGCAGAACAAGCTGAACAAGCTGGTCGCCATCACTAGGCCGCAACCTCAGACCGCCCAGTCTGCACCATCAGTCCACCAGACTCCACCCAGGCCGCGTGGTCTGCTCGATCAACCTTCACTTTAACTTCACAATTTTCAACAGAAACATATCTTCATTTAGTTCTAAATTAAACAAAAAAATAAGTGTTTCATGAATGCTGTCTTTTTGGGATCGAGAAATAATCTAAATGGTCCATGTCCACCACCGCCCATAATAGAGGCACTTCCCTCAGCCATTAGCCATCAACATCATGGCATCATACATTTGGTATGCCCTACTCACCAGCTCTTGCAGCGTCGTTACCACCGCCCTCCCTTTCATTGTCATCCCCACCAACGTCGCCATCATTCTTCGAGACATTGTGGCGCATCCCCACCAAGGCGATCGGATTGACAAATATCACATGCCTGATCACCACACATTAAGGCTTCGTTTGGAGGGACTTATTTTCACCGGTCAAGCGGTTACGAGCGCATGAACCGGATCTTAATTACGGTCTGATTCATTCGGTAGTAACCGCTTGACCGATGAAAATAAGTCCCCCCAAACGGAGCCTTAATTCCTCTCGCAGTCTGATACCAACCTCACAAGCACTCTCCCATCACCGTCCCGCACCCTTTTAGTCCCAACACCTCAATCGGCGCCTCAATCGCCTGACGAACCCCCTCGTGCGATAGCTTCAACATCTTGCAGTAAGTCAATGTATTGTCATTAGACCATTAAAAAATGATTCGGGGAAAGGGTTGGTGTTGAATCGCAATGAGATGGAAGCTTTCCAACAAAGACTATTTTTTTGTTTGGCGGGGCTTATTATTTGCACTTGTGAGTTTGATCAATAACGTCATTATCATAAAATGTATGTTTGACAAGACAAAAGTTATAACTAGTAGCAAGAAAATAAACTAATTTTGTGCATAAAATGAATAAATTTTTTTATGTGAGGTCTGGTGTTCACGAACGATGGTTCATGACCACCGCGTTCACGACCGCCACCACCTCGCTAAACGTAGCCTAAGTGAGAGAATGGATCGGCAACCAAATTTGTCCATCAAACAACTTGGATTGGGATAATGAGATGGTTTTACTAATTTGCTCTCAAACATTTAACAAAAAATATTAAATGGAACTTAAATCAAACTTGCATTAAAGATGAGAGGGGGATTTCAAACAAATAAAGGTTGAATGACTTATTTCATAAAATAGGATAAAATTGGGTGGAGATTTAGGTTTCGTTTTGCGCGGCTTATTTGCTCGGGCAAGTTTGGTCAAAAATGTTATTACCATAAAATTTATGTTTGGCAAGACCAAGATTGTGACCGCTACCACGCAAATAGACTAGTTTTGAGTGTAAAATGCAAGAATTTTTTAGGTGAGATCGGGCGCTCAAGAATGACAGTTCATGACCACCACAATCACAAAGGCCACCACCGTACCAAAGAAAGCCTCAACGATTTTGCCATTCATAAACACTATGATCGCATCCTTTGCTCATCTCCACCGCCAAAAAAAAAAAACTCTTTTCATGCATCTTCCATGGAAGCTAAAGAAGGAATCATTACACCTATGATTAAGAGATTAAGCAATGCTGAACCATGAGAACGTTGAACATCTCTCTCTCCATCCTCTTTCTATCATTTTCTCTTCTTCTTTTTCGAGTGGGTACAGCCTTCCACGTGCATATTTTTGGTTCTGTCTCTCGCTTTCTTGCTGCGTCCCACCACTATCTTGAATCTTGAAAATGTCGGCAGTAGGAGTTACTCGAATGGCAGAGACATTCTCTTTGGGTTCGCGCATGTGTGGCAGAGCGTACTTTGTCACCTTTATTGGAGCCAAGCGTGCCCTTGAGAAGACCGCCGAGTTGTGGTTGGCACGTGCTGGAACCATATCAAGGGCTATGGATGCTTAATTTATAAGAGATCCCTCTCTCGTAAAAAAGGTGAGGAAAATGAAGAGGGAGAAATGCAAGGTTGGGGACCTAGGGAACTCCTTTTGAATGTAATTTTCTCATGCAGTGGCCGGCATTTTGAAATTACAATTTTACCATTTCAAGGTTGAAAAATATATTGATTTAAACCCGCCCGTGCATGGCAGCCGTCTCAAAGTTCTAGCCCACCAAAGAGGCTAATAGGGCCTACAAATTAATTCTGGCTGGCCACCCTGACAAGCATCCCAGTGAGGAATCGGCCCTTCAACATTCTTGCACTGCTATAACCGTATGAGTGTTCCCATTGTGAAACTATGACTCCGTTTGGCATGGTGACGACGGTTGTAAATGTATGAGTTAAAACGTCATTTGTAAAGGATCGCCTAACAAATAAAAACAGTTTGAACATAAAAGTGGATGAAGTTCCTTAGGTGGGCGTTAACAAATGACAATATAACCTCCGTATTTATGACTGCCACCATTTTGCCAAAGGGAGCCTAAGCAGCTAAGATGTTTTTATATATAATCGTTTTCTTAAAAATCCCGATTTTTGTTTATCTGCCGCCCCCGCAAGACCACACTCAAATCAGGCTTGAAAAACAATTTTGGAGCACCAAACCCAATTCGCAGTACAATTCTAACCTCCAGCCCAAGCAAGAAGCGGACATCAGTATATCGCTGCCCTATCCGGATTCTCTTCATTGCTGGCAAAATGGAGGGAATTCATTTGACCATCTAATGGACAAGAATTTGCTCAAAAAGATCTAAAGGTGCAGGTTTTTTCATTAAAAAATATAAAAGATTGGGAATTAGTGATTTCGTCGGATCAGCCAATTTCTCCGAGTGCTCGAAGTGAGGAGACTCGTAGAAGGATTTCGACAGAGCTCCACCTATAGGAGGAGAAGACTTTGAGGAGAAAAGTTATAAATGATAGAGATCTGAGATCCTTTTTATAGGCCGCGTGGGGTGGTTTATGAGACAATCCACATACCGTAAACACAAATTATTAGATGCGGACCAATTTTAATATAGTTTTATATGCTTATTATTTTATAATATTTTCTATACGCAAACCATGATTATTATATTTATTTTTTCCCCCCGCTCATAACAGCGATTACGTAGGTGGTTACCTACGTAGCAAACGATGGCGATCGCGGGAGATCGATCGGACGGTGGAGAGGGGGTTGCCATTGACGGTTCACCATTGATGGCACGCAAGGAGGCGCGATCGAGCACGACGCCGGCAACGCCCTGCGGCACGGCACTGATCGCGCCCTGCAGCACGGCACCGACCGCACCCTATTACACGGCGCCTGATGTTCCAAGCACACGCGTCGGGAGGGGAGGCTGAGCGCAGCCGGCCGTGCCTTGCGGATATGGCACCAATCGCCCTATTCGGTCGCAGGATCGCAGTCACTTGGTGCGACCGTGGAGGTCGCGAGGAGAGGCAGCGACCGGCCTTGCATGCTAGCCGGGGAGGCTAGGCGCATTGTCGGTCGTGCCTTATGGCCGCGACACCGATCGCGACTCGCGGATGTGGCCTTGAGCCTGCGAGAGAGGCCACAACCAACTTTGCTTCCCAGCCTCGGGGGCCATGACGGCACCGGCCATACGTGCCAGTCGGGGAGGCTGGCGAATCTGCTGACCGTGCCATACTGCCGCGAGCTTGCGACCGCGAGGCACGACCACGGCCGGCCAAGAGGCCGACCGGGAGCGCGAAAGCCCAAGAGAGGTCGGTAGCAGGGGTGCGTCGTCGGCTTGCTATTTTCTCCATCTACGAATGCTTAGTTATGCGCATGATGCGATTACATGCGCGAATCGCGCACGAAATGGGCACACCAATCTCGCGCACAATGGTTGCTCTCGTGATCCCCTCCAAGTTAGTGGGGGTCATGAATCACTGGATAATTACACACCGGTTCTTCTGGAAATTACACTTAATTGACCCCATGATTTGACCCCCAAAGTCAGCGGTGTTCAAATTTGGGGCATAATACGAGCGTGGATGTTTTACGTGGGATTGGGTTGTGGAAATTATGGTAGAGGTGAACGGAGGGATGCTAGAAAATAAAGGCTATGGTTGTGCATATGCCAAGGTATGATATGAAGAAGCAGAGAGGTAGAGCAGAGAAAGGTGAGCCCATACGAAATTAGCCCCCCCCCCCCCACCCCAGGGCGCGCGTGCGTGCAGAGGTGGTCCACGTGTTTTGCGCGTGCTGATGGACCTTGGGTGCTTGTGTGGTGGACACGTGGCTACAGGCATGGTGCAAATTTGCATGCTATGCGCGCACGTCACACCTGCATGCTGCACACGGGGCTTTGCACGCCTGCGTGTGGGCCTTCGTGTGTGGTCTTGCACGCACACGCTTGGCCTGCTCTTGTGTGACCATGCACGGTCCTATGCACTCCTACGAGTGGGCCAGCATACATATGCCCACGCACGGTCCTACATGCTGCCCTCTTTGTTGCACGTGAGCATTTTTTTGATCTTTTAGCGTCCTTTTGCGTAATTTTGGTCTCTTTTTCTTACTAGATTCCAAGTCGTAATGCGTAATGTTGGGCAATGTGGTTGCACTCCTCGCTTATCATTGCACAGATTACAGTTTGAACGAAAAGATACAGGATTACTGCTGAGCTTGAAGTAATGATTATACTTATGGAGAGGAGAGTTCAGAACTTTGCAAAGGGCTTGCTGATGTTGTGCGAGGAGATTCAGAGATCCTGGTTCTATCTTGCATGGTGCGAGGAGGTGATCGAGATTATGAAGTTCTACGATGTTCCCATATCCCAATTTACTCCTCTTGGAATTACACACATTATGGGGCCAGCTACATTCTTCATGATGTTTGGCTCGAGATTCTATTTGGACCTACAAGCAGTCGTGCACGGGGGACCCCGTGCGGGCAACATTCGTCATGGGTGCGACAATTTTCGAGGGGACGATATTCGTCGTGGGTGCGACATTTGTCGAGGGGGCGACATTTGTCGTGGGGGGACATTCGTCGTGGGGGAGACATTCATCGTGAGGGCGACATTCATCGTGGGGGCAACATTCATCGTTGGGGCTACATTCGTCGTGGGGGCGACATTCGTCGCGGTGGCGACATTCGTCATGGGGGGCGACATTCGTCGTTGGGGCGACATTCGTCGTGGGGGCGACATTCGTCATCGGGGGAGATATTCGTCGTAAGTGCGACATTCGTCGTTGTGGCGACATTCGTCGTGGGGGCGACATTCGTCGTTGGGGTGACATTCGGCATAGGGGCTACATTCTGCGGGGCCGACATTCGTCGTGGAGGCGACATTCGTCGTAGGGGCGACATTCGTCTGAAAAGTTAAATCCCAACCAAAAGTACCCCGTGCGGTGAAAATTCGTCGTGGGGGTGACATTTTTTGTGGGGGCGACATTGGTCGTTGGGGCATCACTTGTCGTGGTGGCGTCACTTGTCGTGGTGGCGACATTTGTCGTGGGGGAGACCTTTGTCGTGGGGGAGTCACTTCATCGTGGTGGCGAATTCGCCGTGGGGTCGACATTGGTCTGAAAAGCTAAATCATGTTTTTGGCCTAACTGTTAATCATGTTTGCTCAGTCGTTATCTTTGAAGTCGAAGCCCTTCCTCGTTTATGCTGGGCTGACCCACCCTGATTTGGCAATGATGCTGACGCTTCAACTACAATTTGTTATGTCATGTGCATTTGTTTGAGACAAAGTAGGGATCAAAATAAGGGCCTGAGAAAGGATATCTCTCGTGACCCTTTTTTTATGAGATGGAGCAGGAGTGTGTACTGTGCGTAATAGTAACTCAAATTATTCTATTGAGAGTACAAAAAGAAATCTGAGAAAGCGGAGAACACAAAAATCTGAGAACATATGAACACAAAAGAAAAGGACTCATTACAATGTCAGTGTCATCAACTGGGAAGCTAGATCTTTCATGTAAAGATGACAACATTAATGATCTCTTAAATTCATATTGTTAACACATGCACAATAATCATTCACTTTTCAACACATACAAAATTGGCCTAATAAAGAATGTGTTAAGCTTAAAAACAGTTGAAGTACAAAGACAAACAATTCTGTAGTCATTGAAAAAGACAATTTCAATAATGCATTAGAGTAATATATAGTTATGGAGTAAGACAATAGCAACTGGTAGAAGCAAATACTAACCAGTTGAATGGTACTATTTGTGGCTGGCAATGAACATCAATTCCATGCACTTGGATGCATCAACCAAGTGCATATCAGTAAAGTTTGAGCATCGACCAGTTAGGAAGAATTTCTAAACCATGAATCCTAGAAAGTTAATTAAATGCTCAAAAATTTTATGGTTGTAATATTGCTCTAATAAAACAATAGGTGAAATAAAGCGGCAGAACAGAAACTGACAGCAGCAGAACAAAAAGTAAATCTCACCAATTGAGTCTCATAGAGCTTAAACTTCTGCAGATGAAATCCCCCAGCACCGGCAGGCTGACCCCCTACTCCGTCCCCCGCTGTCATGACTCCCAATTCCGAGCAAGCTCAGGCTCGTGCTGCACGGCTCAGGCGTGCATCCAGTGGCCACAAATCACCTTTTCGCCGCCTGGAAACCTAGATCCCCGTTCGCCTGCTTCAAATACAGCATTTCCTCGTCGACCCGCTGATTTATAGAGCTAGAGCTAACCCCCTCACCAACGAACAACCAGCATAGCTCTGTAAGTATCGATAAAAGAGATCTGGCAACTGTAGAAATCTGAAAGTGGTGTGAGAGGAAAGAGATTCCAGAAGATTAGGGTTTGAAGAAGGAAGAAGATGGCCGGTTGTCCGCGGCAAGGATTACCACGCCTCCCGCTACGCCTCACAATCCACAAATTTGCTTGAGAGCGACGATAACTCGGATAACAAACACGATATATATTCACATGTTATCAATTCGGCGCCTTGCACTTGCCTTGAAGTCGCGGGAGGAGGAGAAACAGTGACGTGAAGTCGCGGGAGGAGGAGGAATCGCGATGCCCTAGCTGCGCAGAAGAATAAGAGGGGTATCCGGAAGAAGAAATCACGAATCATTTTGCGGTGGATGAACAGTGCCGAGTGCGCGCCTTGCACTTGCCTTGAAGTCGCGGGAGGAGGAGAAACAGTGACGTGAAGTCGCGGGAGGAGGAATCGCGATGCCCTAGCTGCGCAGAAGAATAAGAGGGGTATCGGGAAGAAGAATTCACGAATCGTGATTTTGCGGTGGCTGAACAGTGCCGAGTGCGAGCCATCTGTAATAAATAAGTGTTAATCCGGCTAAAAGACCAAAATACCCCCAATTTAATTCATAAAAACAATTTTTATAAGGGCATATTTGTATTAAAATGTTACACCATGCATCCATTAGCTCTTTCCTTATATAATAAAGATTCAGAGAATGGTGCGAAATTTGAGTTGATGGCAGTGGGCATATAGAAATTTATAGATACAAGTGCTGGCTGGATTTTGAAAGTTGGAGAGATTGTGTCATAAAAATACTTTATTTGGTTATATCCGAAACTCCTGGAGTTTGCCAGAACTTTGGAATTCACTTCTTGAACATTACCATCATCTGAAGGGCATGATCGGGATTTTACTCTAATGTACGGATTTTTAGAGCCTTGTGAGCTGACGAACCATCTCTTCAACATCACCTTATTCTTGGATGTGAACGTTTGTTGTTGTGCGGACTTTTTACAGATCCTGAGTGTGCCATAACAATGTCATTGGTTCGTGATTGGAAGAGAAAACTTGCATTCAAAGGATGTAGAGGCGCGGATGTGAAGCCCTGATCTTCTTCATGCTGAGAGATTATCAATCTCAGGAGGTCTCCTACAGCTCCAAAGATGAGACAATGTTGATTGATTTTGATCTTGAGTTCTTGTGGTCTTCTGCCCTCGAGGCTACCGCTATGGAGTCTTCGACACCTCGTGTGGCGAAACGAAAATGCGTGTCTTCATCTTTGGAGGTGATGTACGATGCAGTAAGTGTTGGTGCAACAATAGTGATCTGGAAGTGATCATGCATGTAGCCTCACTATCAACTCAGTATGAGCCTATCAGGGTCGCACATAAGAATGTGGAGAAATTGAGAGATTGTACCTGTATGGTATAGCTCATATGATGAGTTGAAAGAAATGGAAAAGGCTTAAAAATATTCTAAGGCAAATGCGTTGAGTGCGTTGAGTTCACTCAACGCCATGACACGGTTTTCGAACTCCGTTCGATGAATTTGGCCTTGGTGCAGATTCGTAGAACGTCGTTTGACGAATTTGGCCTTGGCATAGATTCGTTGAACTTCATTCCACGAATTTGGCCTTGGCGCATATTCGTCGAACTCCATTCGAGGAATTTGCCCTCTGGAGCAGATTTGTCGAATGTCGCATCTGGCCTTTAACGTTGAGTGTGTTGAGTTCACTTAACGCCATGACGCAGAAGGCGTTGACGTCGTTGAGTACATTCAACGCCTTCGTCGATTCAAGTGTTGATTCAGCTGGAGCTTGGCGTTGACTTCATCGCGTATGCTGTTGATACTCGACGATTCGTCAAGATAAAGGGTTGTCAAGTCGAATTCTGTATTCTAAGTGTTGGGCCTACGGATAATGACGGAAGTTGTTCTATTTATCTCCTGGAGTATAAATTGGAAGTTTTACATTCTGACAAGTAAGCAATCATTCTTTCTGTCCAAGCACACGAGCAGTACTGTGCGATAAGACTGATAATCCTAGAAAGCCGACAGAAGACATTCTGTCTTCGCCGTTGCCGATTCCGATCCTGATCCCGGCGAGTGTCGCCACCGCCTCTCCTACAACAGATCTAGTAGTATGTTGAGACGCTGAGTGTCATATCCCGACCTAGAACTTGTGCGACAAGTTGCTACGGGTTCTCCCGATCGTGTGGATTTCCTGTAGAGGCACGAATACACTTTTACGCTCACGACTCAAGCCGATGTGTGGCCTGCCGATTTTTTTGGAGCATCTAGGTTGAGAGTGAAAGTCTTCTTTTCAAGGCTAGCTAAACAATTAGAGCGGAGAGGGGTGAATAGGTTTCTGTCTCTATTTGAATTTTCTAACTTGTTTACAGTTTTCTGTGGTTAGTGATTAGGTTAGTTTTTTCTTTCAAGATCAATCACAGATGGCACAATAATTTATAGTAGTTCCCCAATCTTGGGTACATCCACTACCCCTCTGCGCCTATCTAATAGTGTGTTAGATTCGGCTCTCCCTCCAAAACTCAGCTCCTATAAAGCTTACGACACAGATCTCGTAGGACCACACAGGTCACACAGAGCTACAACTTAGGCACTAAGCCAAACCCAGGTCACAAAGACCTTTCACCCGGCACAAAGCCAACACAGGTCACTAAGACCTCAGCCTTTATAATTCAGGCTTACAACTCTAGATTCACCAAGAATCACTACACAAGAAGAAATAAAGAGAGTGATTGTTAGACACCAGAGCAAGATCTCTATGTCTTCTTCTTCCTGGACTATGCAGATATCAATCCAAGCTTTTGCTGTTGAAGACAATAGATTGGCAGTAGTTTCTTTCTTCAAACAACTTCCTTTTTCTCTGCAGAACTTGTAGATCTGCTTTCTCAGAATAGCATCTGATCCTTCTTTTGCAGATGGTGATTGCTTCAGCTATCTCTTTCCCAGCAAGGTTCTATCTACAGAATATCTTCTTTAGGCTCGACAAAAATGGCGAGTAAAAAGATGAAGTTCGGCCGCACTTTTTGTTTTCGGAAAACCTAGACGAGGAATCGAATGATTTGCTCTTGCCGATTTGCTTCTTTTTATTCTCTGAATGCCAATTGAGCAGTGGATACCATCATTAGGATTGATGGCTGAGATTAAGCCAATTCAACGCATGCTTTCCATTTAATCTTGATTCAACGGCTCTTTGCTGTGTGTTGGCCCCATCACTTTAATGTTGAAAATATTCCTTGGAAATTGCATAAGATGAAAACAGCTGGCCGCCAGCGTCTCTTGCACCATTTCCACAACATTTGAATTTTGGTTGACTTTTTGACTTTGTTGACGTCAGCATGACTCAGCATCTCTAGACTTAGACAAAATTCAATCATTAGAACCAAAGACATCGAGTGAGTATCATCACTTAACACCACAACACTTAGACAAAATTCTGTCTGTCTAGGTATTGAGCTCGACGAATGTTGAGCTCCGTTTGACGAACAATAACCTTAACTCGACGAAAGCATAAGTTCAGTTTGACGAACTGTAAGATCAGCTCGACGAAAGTATAAGTTCAGTTCGACGAACTGTGGACTTAGTTCCACGAAAGGCTAAATTTAGTTTTACGAACTTCAGGCTCAGTTTGACGAATGCTGAGCTCAGTTCAACGAAGTTGAGATCGACAAAAGCCAAGCAATCCAGACATTTTGACTTAGCCAAATATCTGCTTCAAGGCGTTGAGAGCGTCGAATGTGTCTTCATTCCTCAATGCTTTTTGCCTTAGAAAAGATTTCTACAACTTAGGCATTAAGAGCATTGAGTGAGCACGCTTCACTCAACGCTTTTGCCTTAGCCAATTTTTTGCTTAACTGTCTCAGCGATTTATTATTCTCAGCTAAGATAAACACTTGTATCAGCCATTGTGCTGAGACCAACACTTGTCTCAGCGGTTGTGCTGAGACCAACACTTGTCTCAGCGGTTGGACTGACTCAGTCTGACTCACAGCCATTTTGTTATATGTCGTTGAGTGAGTGGACTACACTCAATGCTTTTGTACTTAGGCAAAGTTTTGGCTATCTTCCAGTTAGGCTGAGATAGACTCAATGCTATATGTTATATGGCTTTGAGTGAGCTGTCCTCACGCAAAGCTTTTGGACTTAGGCAAATTTCTACTAGACAATATTGAATCCGTACCTCTGGCATTGACTGAGCATGCTCCACTCAACTCCTGTGGAATTAGTCGATTTTTGCTATGTCCAGCAACCACTTATTGTGTCTGCATGTCCAATTAATGTGATATGGACAACCTAAACTCAAGACCGCGAATGCATATCAAATACAGTAGATGTGTGTGACATTGACCTGTTTGACTTCTCACAAATATGGGACATTGAGAACAATGTACCCAACAATCTCTCCCTATGTGAAGAAGTCAAAACCCTTATCAAAAATATTTTCTTTCCTCGGTCAATGACACACACAACCTATACAGCAAAAATAAATATGGAAATTCTGATAAGCAATAAGTAAATGTACCTCATTTCCTGCCTGTATGGAGAGCATCATGTACTCCCCATGTTTTGTTATAAGGTGTTTGTCCTTACTTGAGTTCCACATGTCTTTCTTTTCAATTTGTCATCTCTGCCACTTGCTATGTTTCCCCCTTGCTAGGACCTTCGCTTTTCTCTCCCCCGTTTTTACTTCTACAGAATAGGCAGATGGGGGCTTGTACTTCCATTGGCCGACCTTCTCTCTTCTCTCCAGAGTAACTTACTCTCACTCAGTAGAAGCATCAATGAACCGATGTTACGGGATTCTATATGTCCAGCAAGAGGAGCAATACCTCCATCAAAAAAATAATGCAAAATGGAGCGCCTGAAGCTATGCCAAGTTCAACATACCCAACCCAAATTTTAGGGTGTTGAACTTTACTTCATCTAATGGCTTAGTGATGATATCAGCCACTTGCTTGTCTTTGGGGACAAACTCAAGACTGATGTCTTCCTTCTCCAAATTCTCCCTAATAAAATGATATGTTATTTCTATATGCTTAGTCCTCCTGTGTGAGACAGGATTCCTAGCAATAGAATAAAACTTGTAAAATCACAGTAGAGAGGTGTTCTACTTACCTGAAGGTTGTAATCCTGAAGCTGATGTTGGATCCACAGCAGCTGAGCACAACAACTGCCTGCTGATATATATTCTGACTTAGCAGTGGATATTGCCACACTAGTTTACTTCTTGCTGCTCCAGGAAACTAGCCTTCTTCATAAGAACCGACAGGTTCCAGTAGTGTTTTTCCTGTCTTCTTTGCAACCTGCAAAATCTACATCTGAAAATACTGTTAGATCAAAATCCCCATTTCTATGGTACCATAGGACAAGATCTGGTGTGCCCTTAAAATACCTCAAGATTCTCTTTGTAGCAGAGTAATGAGATTCTTTAGAGCAAGCCTGATACCTAGCACAGACACGTGACATACATGATGTTTGGCCTACTTCCAGTCAGGTATAGAAGGGAGCCAATTATCCCTCTATACAAAGACTCATCAGCAGCTTTCCATGCCTCATCTTTGCCTATAGACATACTTGATCCCATGGGAGTTTTCATGGTGGATGAATTCTCCATACCATACTTTTTGATTAGCTCCCCGGTGAACATGGACTGGGATATGGACAAGCCATCATCAGTTTGTCTTACTTAGAGTCCCATGAAGAACTTGAACTCACCCATGCTGCTCATTTCAAACTTCCCTTGTATAAGTTTACCAAACTTCATGCGAAGGTTGTCATCAGTAGATCCAATGATAATGTCATCGACATATAGCTGGACTAAGATAAGCTTGCCCTTTGATTCTCTTAGGAATAGGATCTTGTCTATCTTCCACCTTGAGAATTTAATCTTAATGGGGAAGTTGGACAAGTTTTCATACCAAGCCCTAGGGGCTTGCTTTAGCCCATATAGAGCTTTCACAAGCTTATAAAAAAAATTAGGAGAGTGAGGATCTACAAAACCTCTTTACTAATCCACATATACTTCCTCTTTTAGGTCCCCATTCAGGAATGTTGACTTGACAACCATCTGGTAGACTCAGAATCCCTGATAGACAGCAAATGCAAGGAAAATCCTTATGCCTTCCAATCTGGCTACTTGGGCAAAGATCTGGTCAAATTCTATGCCCTCTTCTTACTTGTATCCTTTAGCCACCAGTCTAGCCTTATTCTTGACAATAATGCCATCTTGATCTAACCTGTTCCTGTAGATCCACTTAGTCCCTATGACATTTTGTACTTGTGCTCTAGGGAACAACTTCCAGACCTTACATCTCTTAAATTGGTTCAGTTCTTCTTGCATTGCTCCAATCCAGAACTGGTCCTTGATTGCATCTTCAAACTTCTTTGGCTCTTCTTGAGACATGAAGCTTGAGTAGAGAGCTGTATTCATTCTCCTACTTCTAGTCTGGACTCCATGACTTGCATCACCAATGATTTGGTGTAATGGATGGTCCCTTAGATGTCTTGTAGTTGGAGGCAATCTAGCAGTAGCTTGCTGATCTTGAGGGTTTTCAGCTAGCTAGTCTTCATTTTTTCAGGTATGTTTTCCCCTTCCCTTAGAATAGGCAGTGCATCATCATTTTCTTGGACAATGGGGGTAGATTCCTTGATGGTCAGCTTGTCCATCATCTGCTATGTACCTATAATACTATGAGAGGAGGAGCTTGGCAGCTCACAGTTAACCATATTGGATTCATCAAAAATAACATGCATCGACACTTCTACAACATGGGTAGTTAAGTTGTAGATTATATATGCCTTCTGTGGAAACCACCCGTCACCACACATCTTCCCAAAACCCCGAGGTGATAGTAAGGGGGGACGGGGGTACATGAACACAAAGGATCACCTGCTGCAGGCGATGTGGAACTAACCCCAACCACAGGACCGCGGGGATATTCCGCCACACCAGGGGGGCCCACCGGGGTCAACACCCAGACCAGGAACGCGATGGGGAAAGCCCAAACATGCGGTCCCATACACACGTGTCCAGCTGGCTAATATAATCTCAACACACCCCCGCAGCAGGACAACCTCGCTTTGATACCATGTGGAAACCACCCGTCACCACGCATCTTCCCAAAACCCCGAGGTCGTAGGAAGGGGGGACAAGGGTACATAAACACCAAGGACCACCCGCTGCAGGCGATGTGGGACTAATCCATCCACGGGATGGCGGGGATATTCCGCCACACGGGGGCCCACCGGGGTCAACACCCAGACCTGGAACGCGATGGGGAAGCCCAAATATGCGGTCCCACACACACCCAATCCCGCTGGACCTTTGTTCTCTACACACCCCCGCAGCGGGATGGCTCTGATACCATGTGGAAACCACCCGTCACCACACATCTTCCCAAAACCCCGAGGTGATAGTAAGGGGGGACGGGGGTACATGAACACAAAGGATCGCCTGCTGCAGGCGATGTGGAACTAACCCCAACCACAGGACCGCGGGGATATTCCGCCACACCAGGGGGGCCCACCGGGGTCAACACCCAGACCAGGAACGCGATGGGGAAAGCCTAAACATGCGGTCCCATACACACGTGTCCAGCTGGCTAATATAATCTCAACACCTTCTATGAGTGATGTACCCAACAATGTTCCCTTCATGGGACTTGGCAGTAAACTTAGTTAAATGGACTTTTCCATTGTTGAACACATAACACTTGCAACCAAAGATCCTGAAATGGCTCAGGTTTGGTTTCTGCCCATCAAGATCTCATAGGGAGTCTTCTTGTGGCTCTTAGTGATAGAAGCCATATTAAGGACATAGCATGCAGTGTTAATTGCCTCAGCCTAAAAGTATTCAGGGAGGGTGAGTCAATTAGTAAGGTTCTAGCAACCTCTATGAGAGTCATATTTTTCCTCTCAGCAATTCTGTTTTGCTAGGGTGTTATAGGAGAGGAATATTCTTGATGAATCCCTAGGTCTTCATAGAACCTTGTCATGCACTCAGACTAAAACTCAGTGCCATGGTCACTTTTGATTTTGACAACA
Organism: Platanthera guangdongensis; assembly: GCA_039583875.1. Lineage (NCBI taxonomy): Eukaryota > Viridiplantae > Streptophyta > Magnoliopsida > Asparagales > Orchidaceae > Platanthera > Platanthera guangdongensis. Next base: position 64,637,839 of record CM077165.1, read on the forward strand.
GTGTTGTTGAATTCATTCTGAATTTGCTTGACAAATGTTTGAAAGACATTAGGGGTTCAGATTTATTCCTTAGAAAGAATACCCAGGCAAATCTGAAAAATCATCAACAATCACAAAGGTGTAGATTTTCCTACCTAGACTTTGAATTGACGTAGGATCAAACAGATCCATATGCAAGAGGTATAAGCACGTCACCGAGTCTTTGGTGTCAATGCTCTTGAATGAGGTCTTAGTCTATTTCCCCTTTTGGCATGCAGAGCAGATACCCTCCTTAGTCCATATAGACTTAGGCCCATTCCTAACCAGCTCATTACTGAACAGCTTGCCTATGGTCCTATAATTTAGATGGGCTAGCCTCTTTTGCCATTGGACACAGGACGAGGCTTTCTCATCTGCAACAAGGCATACATGTGAGTCTTTTCTAGAGCATAGGAAATCTAAACAGTAGACATTTCCACTCCTAGTGCCTGTTAAGATGATCTTTTGGTCAATTGACCACCTAATTTGGCACTCATCCTTGTGTAATACTATGTCATAACCAAGATCACAGAGTTGGCTAATGCTTATCAGGTTGCGTTGCAACCCTTCCACATAGGCTACTTTAGTGATAGTGACTATGCCATTATAGATCTTACCATAACCTCTAGTCACCCCTTTTTCTGACCTACCAAAGATAACCTTTGGTCCATTCTTTACAGGAACATAATCCTTCAGCATGCTCCTTATTCCAGTCATGTGCCTGGAACATCGACTATCCAAGTACCATATAGGGGTATGAGCACTTGGACTAACCTGCAAAAAACAAATTAGTAACCTTAGGACCCCACTTTTTATTGGGTCCATGATGTATGTTAGGCTGAAAATAATTCTGCCTGCCTGCAGCTTTTCTAACAGGCAAGCTGACATTCACTCTCTACACAGTATGATTGTCCCAGCAATCAACAACAAAGTGGCCTATCTTATCACAACACCAACACTTATGGATGTTGTACCTTCTTTTTGGAGCAGGTCTAGTGGCTGTGTTAACAACAGCTCTTGGTTTAGAAGGAGTAGCAACAATCCTGTTCTTTGGTTTCCCAGCCCTAATCTAACAAGTGGTGGGTCTGGCAATAGAAGTTCTTGGGATATCTTGAGCCCTTCTAGCAGCAGCTTTCTTTTCAGAAATCATACTATTGATGACCTCAGAGATGCTGATGCGTGTAAATCGGCAAGCGCACCAGTCGCACAAGTAATAAAATTTGGGAATAAATCCCCGAGTGTCGTTCTCTTGACGAATGCAATTAGCATAGAGAGGCAACAGTTCAAAAAATATTGTTATGAGGGTTGTACTTAGAAAAGAGTAAAAAAGGGGGGCTTGAGAGATTGTGGTTTCTTGATCTACTAAATTAATTAAAGCTGTGCGGGTCAAAGGCACCGTTTCGCAAGGTGATGTGAGTGTATCGGCAACGATGCCGAACTTCGGTTGGGCGAGTGGACGGAAAGATAATGGGTGGAAGTGTTCTTGTCTGGAGTGCAATCGAGTGAAACAAGGGTATGGAGTGGATGTGGAGTGGGCGAGGTGCATTCACACACACAACTCACAAGAAAATGCAAACCACAAACATCCACTTAGACAAATAGTAGAAAATGTAGTTCATTACAATAGCAAATTATTCCATACAACGGAGGAAGAGGAAAAAGAGTAAACCACTAGAGGATGAAGATCCACCGCAGGTCATGGCCGGAATAGCGAGTTGTCAATCCGCTTCCGAGCTCAGTCCAAGGAGGCTTCCGGTACCAATGAGCTATCACATCGAAGGCCTTTGAGTCCGTTCTCTAGGTTGTATTCTTCTCCCACTCCGGTAGAAAGCTTGGAGTTGAGGTCATCAATGGCTGGGAGCTTCGCCGGAGGGTTTGGAAAGCTTGAGAATCACCGGCTATTGACTCCCGATCAAGGTGGAGGTGGATGGAGCAGCTGGAGAGTAGGATGGCACTTCCCGCACACTCCCCGATCGCAGAAATGACAAGTGTTGACCTAAATCGCGGAGCAGGCGCTTAAATACAGAGGCAGCAAAAACGGTGCGCATGATCAGTGGCGCACGACTAGTGGTCGTACGCACTGTCGGTCGATGATCGTGCGCAATTTCTAATTAAACCTACAACTTGGAAAGAAACATCAGCAGATATACGCACGATCAGTGGCGCACGACCGGTGGTTGGCGCCCGACCGGTGGTCGTGCACACTGAATCCGCTGATCGGGCGATTGGCTAGGACAGATTTGCAGAAAGCAAGGGGTAAACGCGCATGAGTAGTGGCGCACGACCAGTGGTCGTGCGCACTATGACCAGTGCTCGTGAGATTACCCGGGCAGAATTAGGAAAAGGAGAATGTAATGCGCACGATCAGTGGCACACGACCAGTGGTCGTGCACAGTAAGTCCAGTGATCGTGCGCAATGTTCCTGTATCGTCAGGGTCTCCCTAGCAGTTCCGGAGCACGCATACGATCCCTGCACCAGTAGAAGAGGCAGATAGGCCACCAAAAGTGCACACCACTTTCTCAAGACACGGCTAAAGAACAACAAAAACACAGAAACATCTAAAGCACACAAAAAAGGACCTAAAGTGCACTTAATCATGAAATAGGCAAGTAAGCAAATATAAACAGTTATAACACTCAAATGCAGTGCTAAAACGATAAAACTGGCCCAGATGAGTCCAAAAATCCGTGTAATATTTGGACTCATCGCACCCCAAGACTTAACCATTTGCACGTCCCGCGCAAATAATTACTCCGTGGACTTTAAAAACAACTAGCTGGCTTAGAAACTTCAAAATAAAGTAGGACGAGAAATCAAATACATCATGTGCATAGAAAATAGAATAGAAAAACTTTTTAATTATACTACGGAGCTTAAATTATTCGACACAGGTAAATAAATATTGTGTCTACTAAAAATTAGAATTCTGGAGAATCGTTCGGTCATGTGTACGGAGAAAGTAGTCTGGCCACTAAGATGAGCATTGCCCAAGACCGGGGCTTGTGATCACCTCCAAAGAAATCCATCAATGTCGGGAACCATAAGGTTGCCCTTTCATACTCTCTCCACGATGCTAAGTAGACTCAAATGTGAATCAGCAGGACTTGTAGGTTTGAATGGGGCTAAGGCTAAGGTGTGGTACTCAAGAATAAACAAGGAGGCTACACGCAATCAAAGTTAGCAAACAAGAGCTTAACCCAAACAGCCACTAAGAAATGCATGTGTGACACACCCCCAGACTTGGTTGGAAAACCGGGTATGCACACGACATATCCCGACCAAAAACGAACACAAAAATGGGGATTGCAATTCTCCGTGTAATAATTTTAGATTTTCATTTTTTTTCTTTTTATTCATTTTGTTTTTGTTTTTTTCTTTTTCAATTTTGTTTTTCATTCAGCAATCCCCAAACATGAATTCATCTCCACATCACAAGAATCCCAATTATCACAACATATCAAATTTTTGAAATCGATCAAGCTCAAGATTTTGGTTGCGATAAAAGGGTTGGATTTTAGGCTTTGGTGAATATAGGTGGAGCTGAAACAAAAGGAGGGTAGGCACAAATTTGGCTTGCAAGGGTCAGCTGCTAGAACTAGGTACAAAAAGGCACAAACTAGCCAAAATGATGCCCTACCTCACGCTCACACTCGACTAACCAGGCACCAATGCTTCGAGAGTAGCTTGGGGCAAGTTCTTAGTCCCCGAGAAAGATGATCCTTCCCCCCGACTCAAGCAATACGAGTCTAGTGACGGCTACACTCATCCCTACACTACCGTTCAATTACTTCAGATTCTACAGTTTTAAGTAGCACAAACAAAATTTACTTTTGCAGAATAAATTTAAGTCTACGAGCATGAAGAAAAAGTAATCCTATACTATTTTTATGCAAATCATGAGTACGCGATTAGGAGCACTGCATGAGTTTCGAACTACTATATTCCAAAATCCTAAGTCAGCACCACATTTTTAGAGTTTACACAAAAGTAAAACATTTGCCCTGAGCCGCGCTCATGTTTAAGTGCGCACTCATGTGGGTGATTCAGTGTGTGCAATCAGTGATTATGACATAAATAAATGCAGACTAGTATGCAAGAAACTGTGCCGTGTAGTGATCACAGGCAACTCCACCCCCAGACTAGAATATGACAATACAAAAAAAGTAAAACATTGAAATAACAATAAAAGACTAGGGGAAGAAGTACCCATGCTCAAAATTGAGCATACCGGTTGTGCGACAAGATATCCAAGTACGGCCAAGTTGTCGCGCCTCAAAGATTCCTGCACCTGCAATTTAAATACATACGCAAAACAAAATATGCACACATATAAATATATAGAAAAAGGGCTCAAAACACAGCACATGACCAAATGGTCCAACATGGGTTGTCTCCCAGAAGCCACTTTTGTTTACCGTCCTTAAGGTGGACCAAATACCTGTATTAGCAGTTATAATAAAGAGTTCTTTGCAGTTTAAAAAAAGAAGACATAAAATAGAGCAAACTAGAGTTCCATATGCAGCGAGAAAATGGAAAGAGGAGGGTAAGTGGAATGATGGTATTGCAATCATCTATAAGCAGATTTATGGTAAGTCTCGCCGGTGGGGTGCGAGGGGACGGCAGGTTATCTTTTTGCATTGGGGAAGGGGGTTTCCCCTTACTCCTATTGCACACTTCCTCGCACCGGAAGGCAGCGTAGCGCTCGTCGCGTAAACGCTTTGCCTCTTTCAGTTAATCCACCGTGGGAGACTTCCAATGGATGTAGTCTGCAGGTTTTCCTATTTGTGTGGTTGGTGGCGTCCTGTCCGGTACCGTGACGACGACCAGATCGGCCCAAGCTACAGATTGCTTAACAGAGTTATCAACAGTGTTATACAAATAAGTGTAGGGATTTCTCACGGATAAAACTCAGTTCGTCATGCTCAAAAATAGAGTTGGCGGGAAGTTGAAAGGCAGCCGTGGCTTTGATGCACTCGATCTCTTCTTTGACAAATAGCTCTTGATTCTCATCTATCTCCTGGGAAAGTCCTTTCTTTGTCTTCTCTTCTGGATGTACTTCTTCCAATGTTGGGAGTCCTGAATCTATCTTGGTATCTGTGACACTCAGAAAATTGTTATTTTGGATTGGAGAGGGATGTATGGATGTGTTATCGTGGGCGGAATCTTCGGCAGGCCAAGTGACGCGTCCTTTGTAAAAGTCGAGGGATGCGCCGCTGGTCTTCAGGAATCGGACTCCTAATATAGGAATAGAGTTATTTTCCCTTGGTCCCAAAACCTGGAAGTCAGTGGTTATACTTTTTCCGTTGACCTCGATTTTGACTTCCCGAACACCTCCCTCGGTGTCAACCAAATTGCCATTCGCTAAGATAAGCGACTTCCGGTTTTCAGTGTCGACTTGTAGGTGCATCTTCGCAACATCTTGCAGGGTGAGGGTGTTGCTGGACACCCCAGAGTCGCATAATGCTGGGGTTTCGAAGATTTTTATTTTACACTTGATGACGAGTTCGTTGATTTTTCCCAAATTTTCCTCCCCAAGGCTTTTACCTTGTTCATGGGGGTTCTTTTCGGTGTTACTAGGTAAGGTGCCTTGGGTGCGCCCGGAGACCACTTAGGCCAATTGGCCCAATTGTGCCTCCAGTTTACGCATCGAGGCAGCTGATTTGTCAAGTTGGTTTGGGAAATTTCAACGAATTTCCCGAACACCTCTTCCAAAGAACTTTTTTTAACGACTGGGGGGGGGGGGGGCTTTAGAATAATTTGGTTGAGGCGGCCGCGGTTGGCTTCTGGAGGCATACGCATCGTTTTGATGCTGCCCCGGTTGCCATCTTTCGCCAGATGCATTTGTATTCCAAGAAAAGTTGGGGTGGTTTCGCACCCCCGGATTGTATGTGTTTCCGTAAGGCACTCCCCTGTTTTGATTTGCTTCAAAATTAACTGACTCATTCAGAAAAGAAGATTCGTCTGGTACCTTGACTCCTAGGAATTCGAAGCTGTGGTGGTCGGTTCTTCCGCAACCTTGGCATGAGATTGCCATCACTGGGGTGGCGGCGGCGGGCTTGGGGATTTCCACTGCGAATACTCCACTTGTACTTTGTGGGATGTTTCTTCCAGCGGTCCAGTAAGCATTGTGGGTGGCGGTGTCTTGAAGATTCGCAGAGCATCATCTGGAGCAAGGTTCATGATTGTTCATCCTGAGGTGACATTAATCATGGCTCGGTGGTGAGGATCAATAGCGAAGTAGAAACTTTCGACGAGGTTCCACATTTGGAATGCATGGTTAGGACACTTCCTCAGCAGCTCGTTGAAACTCTCCCAAACTTCGGCTAAACTTTCTTGATCGGCTTGCCGGAAGTTGGCTATTGCCCACCTCATGCTCACGAACCGATCTATCGGATGGAACTTAGCTAGGAATTTTGTGGTCAAAACCTCCCAGGTGGTGGCTGTTCCAGGAGGGAGGGAGTGAAGCCATGTCTTGGCTTTGTCCCTTAGTGAAAAAGGGAAGAGGTGGAGCTTGACTGTGTCGTCCGGGATTCCAGCATAGCAGAACGTGGCGCAAATTTTGGAGAATTCAGCCAGGTGAAGATTAGTGTCTTCAGTATCCATTCCTGAGAACTGAGCGTTGCTCCAAATGATATTCGGGATAGCTGGTTTAATCTCGAACTGTTGGTTGGTGATAGCAGGTCTGAAACCGGGGTATATGCTTCCAACGGTAGGTGTAGTGGAATCCCTCATGGTGCGGACCTGAGGAGGGTTCACCTCATTTTCATCGCCATTTTGGTCGCTAGGGGGTATCCCTACAACTCGGTTGCCGACATCGATATTCAGCTGGTCTACCGTTGGGGCTAAAGCTATAGCTGGGGCGCGTCTTCGCGCTAGAATAGTATGTTCGATCTCTGGGTCGTAAGCTATAAGATCTCTTGTGGCTCGACCCTACATTCACTGCGGCAAACACACTAGACAAGGAAACAACAGTCAAAAGCACTAACTCTTATAACAATATTTTCAGTCATCGTAAGTCGCTCTATGGTTGCATTCCCCGGCAACGGCGCCAAAAACTTGATGCGTGTAAATCGGCAAGCGCACCGGTCGCACAAGTAATAAAATTTGGGAATAAATCCCCGAGTGTCGGTCTCTTGAGGAATGCAATTAGCATAGAGCGGCAACAGTTAAGAAAATATTGTTATGATGGTTATACTTAGAAAAGAGTAAACAAAGTGGGGGCTTGAGAGATTGTGGTTTCTTGATCTACTAAACTAATTAAAGCTATGCGGGTCGAAGGAACCGCTTCGTATGGTGAGGTGAGTGTATTGGCCACGACGCCGAACTTCGGTTGGGCGAGTGGACAGAAAGCTAATGGGTGGAAGTGTTCTTGTGCGGAGTCCAATCGGGTGAAACAAGGGTATGGAGTGGATGTGGAGTGGGCGAGCCGCATTTGTTGAAACCGAAAATCGGTCTCATGTGGAGTTCGACCCTTGGGGAAGCGGTGACCGCGCACCTACTACCCTCAAGCGAACGATCTAGGCACAAGACTAGGAACACAAGGGACGGACCCAAGGTCTCAGCGTGGAGGACCCACCGCATACCCGGAAGACTAACAAACTCTTCCCCTCCCAAGCCAAAGGCTGAGCTAAGATACCTTCGGAGGGCGCTCTTGGCCGACCGGAATATCTAAGGAGGATCTCGAGATCAACTCTCTCTCTCCTATCCAGATGTGTCTCTTGGGTCTACACAAAATACTGCTCACCCGCCCTACTGATGGCGCAAACTCACCGAGCAATTCTACGACACGCTGCCCAAGTTGTGCCACTAATAGCATAATTCTGCTATTCTAACAGGCCGCCAACAAGCCATTAGGGGCTTCCCGGCAACTATACCTCGAGGCCCCCACGGGGCGAGCGGTTCACTAGAACACCGCCCGCCTAATACGAATAAGAAAGCCACACATCCACAGAGCATCACAGATATTAAAAGAATATTACAGGAATATGAATTCCATAATTCGGCACGCAGGCCGGCAATATAAGAAAAAATAGGCCTTCGTGGGCCGGCACAAATTTGGGCTTAAGCACGCTGCTCCCCGCTAGGAACTGTAACACTTGTACGCCAACGTCTCGTCAAGCGCCTGCCAGCTGAACAAACGCCGGCTAACATAAACTGGCCAAACATATTGCACTCACCCCTTTTTCGGCGGCTGTGGCGCGCATTCCCTGCAACGGATAATATATAATTTCCTCAGAGTCTTCTCTGGGAACCCCAGAACATCACCAATCCAGCTCACACGTCTGGATGGGCTTCACACAGCATGCCTAAACCCGTACTCACACTTCCGGGCGCTAATACAGTTAATTACGGGGACGTACACGTCAACCCGTCGGAGAGCTCCCTTCCTCCACCCGTTGGTGGAGAGGGGCTTCCATGCAAATATGGAAATTGAGGGCTTCACCTGCCCAAGTAGAAATTTCGTTACCCTTGATGCTTGTTTAGCGGGGCCGCCACCGCACTCGTTGCCCGAGGCACCACGTCTAGCGTCCGTAGTGGTTGTCCATGCTCGGATCCGACCACCGTGGGAGAGTTGAAAGCTCCGAATGATTTTTTCCCTCCATGACCGAGCCTTTCCATGGCCGACCGTGCTCCAAGTGGCCGACCGCTGCTGTACGAGGCCGATCCCGGCTAGAGAGAGAGAGGAAGAGGGAGGGTTCTTTTTCTCCAGCCGACTAGAAAGTGAGAGAGGAAGGGGGAGGGTGTTGCTGCTGGCCGAGAGAGAGAAAGTGAGGGGGGCGGGCTTGCTGCTGTAGACGGCCGGAGGAAGGGAGCGGCGTGGGTTTGCTGTTGGCCGAGAGAGAGAAAGTGAGGTGGGCGGGCTCCATCTTCCCAACCGAACCATAGTGAAGCCCCTTTTATAAAATCCTTGCTGCCCCCTTTATAAAATCCCTCCTCCCTGCTTCCTATTTTTCTTTTTGCTCTCTTTTTCTTGTACCGACCCCCAGCCGCCCGTTTCTTCATACCCCATTTTTCCCCCCAGAATCCATATCTATATACATATATCTAATATATATAATACATATATATATATATATATATATATATATATATATATATATATATATATATATATATATATATATATATATATATATATATATATATATATATATATATATATTAAAAGTCTACGCACGTAAAACCTTCGCACGCACGCACGAGCACCCGCACGTCTCGAACGAGGCTGCACCAAAACATCGCTCATAGCACGCCCCTAGGCCAATATTTGGGGAGGGTCCCACTCGCCCGGCTACAGGGTTGTACATAATCCCCGCTCTTTTCGAGGTTGGCACAAGCTCGGAAAAAAATGTCCAACCCCACGTATCCGGCGAGTGGGAGCCGACCCAAAGAAAAAATTTTGGGGGAAACTGAAAACTGCACTTAGAGAACTAATCTCTACATGCCCCCTTTGATCTTTTTGAACCACTCGATACCTGAGAATGCTCCTTGCTATTGAATTGCCTTATACCCTCACTTACAATAAGTACAAAATTTCTCGCGATATCGTGAAACAACAAAGCCGTATCTTTTTTATCTTCTTGTACACGCAGAGCTAATCCTTTCCCCCCAGGTGTGCCTACAGCCCTGCCAGCTAGTGAGAGCCTGACAGCGAGTCTACCCGGGGCCGAGGAGCACTCGGGGTCCCTTACCCCCACAGGTGAGCCTGCGGACCTGCCAGCTAGATGGGAGCCTGGTCAACAGGTTTGCTCGGGGTCTCCTCTCCAACACACCTCCAACCACCGAGTGATCCTACAGCCCTGCCAGCTAGATGGGAGCCTGGTCAGCGGGTTTGCTCGGGGTCTCCTCTCCAACACACCTCCAACCACCGAGTGAGCATACAGCCCTGCCAGCTAGATGGGAGCCTGGTTAGCGGGTCTGCTCGGGGTCTCCTCTCCAAAACACCTCCAACCACCGAGTGAGCCTATAGCCCTGCCAGCTAGATGGGAGCCTAGTCAGCGGGTCTGCTCGGGGTCTCCTCTCCAAAACACCTCCAACCACCGAGTGATCCTACAGCCCTGCCAGCTAGATGGGAGCCTGGTCAGCGGGTCTGCTCGGGGTCTCCTCTCCAAAACACCTCCAACCTCCGAGTGAGCCTACAACCCAGCCAGCTAGATGGGAGCCTGGTCAGCGGGTCTGCTCGGGGTCTCCTCTCCAAAACACCTCCAACCACCAAGTGAGCCTACAGCCTGCCAGCTAGATGGGAGCCTGGTCAGCGGGTCTGCTCGGGGTCTCCTCTCCAAAACACCTCCAACCACCGAGTGAGCCTACAGCCCTGCCAGCTACATGGAAGCCTGGTCAGCAGGTCTGCTCGGGGTCTCCTCTCCAACACACCTCCAACCACCGAGTGAGCCTACAGCCCTGCCAGCTAGATGGGAGCCTGTTCAGTGGGTCTGCTCGGGGTCTCCTGTCCAAAACACCTCCAACCACCGAGTGAGCCTACAACCCTGCCAGCTAGATGGGAGCCTGTCAGCAGGTCTGCTCGGGGTCTCCTCTCCAAAACACCTCCAACCTCCGAGTGAGCCTACAGCCCTGCCAGCTAGATGGGAGCCTGGTCAGCGGGTCTGCTCGGGGTCTCCTCTCCAAAATACCTCCAACCACCGAGTGAGCCTTCAGCCTTGCCAGCTAGATGGAAGCCTGGTCAGCGGGTCTGCTCGGGGTCTCCTCTCCAAAACACCTCCAACCACCGAGTGAGCATACAGCCCTGCCAGCTAGATGGGAGTCTGGTCAGCGGGTCTGCTCGGGGTCTCCTCTCCAAAACACCTCCAACCTCCGAGTGAGCCTACAGCCCTGCCAGCTAGATGGGAGCCTGGTCAGCGGGTCTGCTCGGGGTCTCCTCTCCAAAACACCTCCAACCACCGAGTGAGCCTACAGCCCTGCCAGCTAGATGGGAGCCTGGTCAGCGGGTCTGCTCGGGGTCTCCTCTCCAAAACACCTCCAACCACCGAGTGAGCCTACAGCCCTGCCAGCTAGATGGAATCCTGGTCAGCCGGTCTGCTCGGGGTCTCCTCTCCAACACACCTCCAACCACCGAGTGAGCCTACAACCCTGCCAGCTAGATGGGAGCCTGGTCAGCAGGTCTGCTCGGGGTCTCCTCTCCAAAACACCTCCAACCACCGAGTGAGCCTATAGCCCTGCCAGCTAGATGGGAGCCTGGTCAGCGGGTCTGCTCGGGGTCTCCTCTCCAAAACACCTCCAACCACCGAGTGAGCCTACAACCCTGCCAGCTAGATGGGAGCCTGGTCAGCGGGTCTGCTCGAGGTCTCCTCTCCAACACACCTCCAACCACCGAGTGAGCCTACAGCCCTGCCAGCTAGATGGGAGCCTGGTCAGCGGGTCTGCTCGGGGTCTCCTCTCCAAAACACCTCCAACCACCGAGTGAGCCTACAGCCCTGCCAGCTAGATGGGAGCCTGGTCAGTGGGTCTGCTCGGGGTCTCCTCTCCAAAATACCTCCAACCACCGAGTGAGCCTACAGCCCTGCCAGCTAGATGGGAGCCTGGTTAGCGGGTCTGCTCGAGGTCTCCTCTCCAAAACACCTCCAACCACCGAGTGAGCCTACAGCCCTGCCAGCTACATGGGAGCCTGGTCAGCGGGTCTGCTCGGCATCTCCTCTCCAAAACACCTCCAACCACCGAGTGAGCCTACAGCCCTGCCAGCTAGATGGGAGCCTGGTCAGCGGGCATGCTCGGGGTCTCCTCTCCAAAACACCTCCAACCACCGAGTGAGCCTACATCCCTGCCAGCTAGATGGGAGCCTGATCAGCGAGTCTGCTCGGGGTCTCCTCTCCAAAATACCTCTAACCACCGAGTGAGCCTACAGCCCTGCCAGCTAGATGGGAGCCTGGTCAGCGGGTCTGCTCGGGGTCTCCTCTCCAACACACCTCCAACCACCGAGTGAGCCTACAGCCCTACCAGGTAGATGGGATCCTGGAGATCAAAACGTGCTTTAGGGAGAATATTATATGATCGACCCTGATTCTCAGGAGGGTGGACATAGCGGGTATAGGTGCCTCGTGTCGGACTTTGACTTGGTTGACCAGTTTAACAGTTCTATTGAGTTATTTGTTTACCTTTATGTTTGCTTTATATAAGTACAAAATTTCTCGCGATATCGTGAAACAATAAAGCCGTATCTTTTGTATCTTTCTTGTTTTACTATTCTAAATCATAATTCAAAATTCCAGTTCTCATATCTTATCACATTTGGTATTTTTTGATAGAATAAAATCTTATAACTTTATTGATGTATTGGGCTCTCATGTCTATACTTGCAATTAGAGATTTATAAATAATATTCTAACAACCAACCTCCAGTAGGATTTCAACTAAGAGAAATACGGTAAATAATCTTCACTTGGTTCATTATACACGTCACTTTACATGTACTGTGTTACGTGGTAATACGGTAAGCATTCTTCGCTTCATATTCATAAATTTGCTTGTCATGGGGGGGGGTAAACGATTGAGCCTTTAGTAGTTAGTTATCTGCTAATTTTTCCTATATAAATCTAAAAACCGAAATTATGCTTCTATTTCACTTATAGCAAACATCTCTTTGCTTAACCATGACAAATGTCCAGAGGAGTTATAAGCAGATGCGGTGGTAGTTGGTAGGGGTATTGGTGGGTTATACTATGCTGGACTTCTAGCTAAATACAATCAGGATGTTATTGTGCTGGGAAGTTATGATGTATCTGGTGGTGCTGCACATTCATCTAAAATTAAGGGCTACAAGTTCAATCCTGGTCCCTCTTCGTTCTCCGGAATTCGCTCTACAGTTTCGCAAGCAAACCCCCTAGCACAGATGAATTAGTTATGGTTCGTGAATGCAATGGTACTCTTTGGTTTTACTGTTGTTTTTACTCCCACATCTCTCATCCTAAGACACACATTTGAGAATAATTATTAATATACGTTTTCAGGAACTTAGATGACTCGCACAAGTCTGAACCCAGTATTCTAGTACTAACACTTCAACCTTTCGACTGTGCACTTTCCAACCTTAAAATTTTAGCTAGTGGGAAATTATTTTAAGAGCTACTTCTCAACTGTGAGAGTTTATACTTTGGCATTTGAGAAACATTCGAGATGAAAAGTCAAGTCGGTTAGGAGCGACAAAAGAGGAGTGGGAGGGGACTTCTTTCATCACATGACCTTGGTCGTCACTTGGTTCCTCTTTTATAGCCTTAACGTTCGACTGAGTTTTTCTGTGCTGGTCACTCTCCACGCTCACCGCACCAAAAATGTTGAAACCGAAAATCGGTCTCATGTGGAGTTCGACCCTTGGGGAAGGGGTGACCGCGCACCTACTACCCTCAAGCGAACGATCTAGGCACAAGACTAGGAACACAAGGGATAGACCCAAGGTCTCAGCGTGGAGGACCCACCGCGTACCCGGAAGACTAACAAACTCTTCCCATCCCAAGCCAAAGGCTGAGCTAAGACACCTTCGGAGGGCGCTCTTGGCCGACCGGAATATCTAAGGAGGATCTCGAGATCAACTCTCTCTCCTATCCAGATGTGTCTCCTTGGGTCTACATAAAATACTGCTCACCCGCCCTACTGATGGCGCAAACTCGCCGAGCAATTCTACGACACGCTGCCCAAGTTGGGACACTAATAGCACAATTCTGCTATTCTAATAGGCCGCCAACAGGCCATTAGGGGCTTCCCGGCAACTATACCTCGGGGCCCCCACGGGGCGAGCGGTTCACGAGAACACCGCCCGCCTAATATGAATAAGAAAGCCACACATTCACAAAGCATCACAGATATTAAAAGAATATTACAGGAATATGAATTCCATACTTCGGCACGCAGGCCGGCAATATAAGAAAAAATAGGCCTTCATGGGCCGACACAAATTTGGGCTTAAGCCCGCTGCTCCACGCTTCGAACTGTAACACTTGTACGCCAACGTCTAGTCAAGCGCCTGCCAGCTGAACAAACGCCGGCTAACATAAGCTGGCCAAACATATTGCACTCACACCTTTTTCGGTGGCTGTGCCGCGCATTCTCTGCAATGGATAATATACAATTTCCTCGGAGTCTTCTCCGGGAACCCCAGAACATCACCAATCCAGCTCACACGTCCGGATGGGCTTCACACAGCATGCCTAAACCCGTACTCACACTTCCGGGCGCTAACACAGTTAATTGCGGGGACGTACACGTCAACCCGTCGGAGAGCTCCCTTCCTCCACCAGTTGGTGGAGAGGGGCTTCCATGCAAATATGGAATTTGAGGGCTTCACCTGCCCAAGTAGAAATTTCGTTACCCTTGACGCGTTTTTGGCGGGGCCGCCACCGCGCTCGTTGCCCGAGGCTCCACGTCTAGCGTCCGTAGTGGTTGTCCATGCTCGGATCCGACCACCGTGGGAGAGTTGAAAGCTCCGAATGATTTTTTCCCTCCATGACCGAGCCTTTCCATGGCCGACCGTGCTCCAAGTGGCCGACCGCTGCTGTACGAGGCCGATCCCGGCTAGAGAGAGAGAGAAAGGGGGCGGGTTCTTTTTCTCCAGCCGACTAGAAAGAGAGAGAGGAAGGGGGCGGGTATTGCTGCTGGCCGAGAGAGAGAAAGTGAGGGGGGAGGGCTTGCTGCTGTAGACCGCTGGAGGAAGGGAGCGACGCGGGTTTGCTGTTGGCCGAGAGAGAGAAAGTGAGGGGGGCGGGCTCCATCTTCCCAACCGAACCCTAGTGAAGCCCTTTTTATAAAATCCTTGCTGCCCCCTTTATAAAATCCCTCCTCCCTGCTTCCTATTTTTCTTATTGCTCTCTTCTTCTTGTACCAACCCCCTGCCGCCCCGTTTCTTCATACCCCATTTTTTCCCCCAAGAATCCATATCTATATACATATATCTAATATATATAATATAATAATATATATAATACAATATATATATATATATATATATATATATATATATATATATATATATATATATATATATATATATATATATATATATATATATATATTTATATATTAAAAGTCTACGCACGTAAAACCTTCGCACGCAAGCACGAGCACCCGCACGTCTCGAACGAGGCTGCACCAAAACATCACTCATAGCACGCCCCTAGGCCGATATTTGGGGAGGGTCCCACTCGCCCGGCTACGGGGTTGTACAACATTCACACACACAACTCACAAGCAAATACAAACCACAAACATCCACTTAGACATATAGTAGAAAATGTAGTTCATTACAATAGCAAATTATTCCATACAACGGAGGAAGAGGAAAAAGAGTAAACCACTAGAGGATGAAGGTCCACCGCAGGTCGTGGCCGGAATAGCGAGTTGTCAATCCGCTTCGGGCTCATTCCGAGGAGGCTTCCAGTACCAATGTGAAAGTTCACTAAGTGTCAACTACCTTCACCTATGGGGGGGGGGGGAATAGGTGACGTGCAGCGTTTTTGCGGAATTAAAATTGTACCTGCACAAGAAAATAAAACAGCACCGCACAGAAAAGACACAAGCAATTTATAGTGGTTCCCCGATTTGGGTACATCCACTTTCCCCCTTCGACCTATCTCCCAACCAGGGACAACTCGGTCACTTCACCAACAGGATTGAAATACAATCCTTGCACTAACGGAAGGAACCCTTCCACACGTAGGAGTCACCACTCCCATAACACAGGTTGCACCCAACCCTTACAACTAGGAACCAACGTTCCCTTACAACAAAAATTGAAAATAGAATGTACAAGAAATACAAACAACTTTTGGAGACTAAGGTGTCCCTCTTCGTTCGATGACGTGTTCTTGAAGTCAACGAAGAGTCCACAACCCTAGATCTCACTTGGAGAGAATCTCCCCGAAAGCGGCGGCGGCAAGAAGGGCGGCGGCTTGGTTCTTGGGATCGGCGGGGACAACGGTGTGCGGCTGCTGTACTTTGGAGATTCAATCTTCGAAGCAAAGCTAGCAAGGTCTACCAACGGTCACACTAGGATCGATCGTCTCGATCGATTCGGAAGGGGAAGGTTTTCCCGATCAACGAATCAAAAGACAAAGGATCTCTGGTTAGACGCGTGAGACGCTATGCTTGGCTAAGCTTCTGTCGCCGGGAGATCTGGAAGAAACCACGATCAAACGGCCGGCGATCGATTAGCATGAGCAGCGACGGCGGCGGAGAAGGTATCGCGATCTAGGTCACATCGGCGGCTCGTGTATGTTTTTTCTGTCCCCCTTTACTGTTCAAAACATGCGTGTATTTATACGGTAGAATACTCCTTTATGACCGTTATGGGTCCCACCTGAAGAAACCCTAAGCCCGGTTCAAAACAGCGCCAGCGGCTGAGTCCGGTCCAGCGGGTTCCAGAATTCGCCCAAGGAAAAATCGGCGAGAATTGAAGGTGATTCTCGTCGAATCGGCGAGAATCAAAGGTGATTCTCGATGATTCGGCGAGAATCAAAGGTGATTCTCGTCGAAGTTGACTTGTTTGCACGCACTGATTTAGTCGGATAGAGACGGCGAGAATGAGCCGGTGATTCTCGACGATTCGGCGAGAATCACTTGGTGATTCTCGTCGAATCGGCGAGAATCACTTGGTGATTCTCGTCGATTGTTACTTAGACGATTTTTTGTCTTTCCACCCATGAGCTGCTCTTTGACCCATCCTTGCTCCTTGTCTGCTCTTGCATTATCACAGCCCTATACTTGAAAATAAGTACACTCCAATAGAGAGAGTACACGTAGGACAACACACTGATCTGCTCAACGAGGGATTACGTCGCGCAGACCCGTGTATATTGACCTACTGCACCCTGACATTGGTGTGTACTTAGCGTGGAATAACTGCAAGCACCAATTAAAAGGTTTCATCAAATACATTGTCTATTTACCTTAGCTTGTACAGAAGCTTCTTCAAATTAGGTACGTTGTGGATACAATACCCAACAATCTCCCCCTATTTAAAGAAGCCTAAACCCTACAAGCTAAGGTGAATAGAGCGTATGGGAATGGAAATCATAACTGAAAATTGAGAGAGATATTCATTACCAATACTAAGTGCTTGAGAGCAAACTTGGAGCCTTGGAGCCACCTTAGCCTGAGCCGAGAGGGTAATCTCCCCCTTTTCGGCTTCAACAAATCTGGGCTGTTGCATTTGACCCCTTGCTACCCCTCAGTTCTTGCACATGTGCTCATACTTGAGTTCCTGGCAGAGGCTCCCCCTAGATGCACGAGCCTGGAGCTTCTGTCGTCTTCATTCCTCATAGTTTAGCATCCCCAGTTCAGTTTTGAAAAGACTGAACTTGGCTTCGTCTAAGGGCTTTGTGAAAATATCTGCAATCTGCTTGTCCGTGGGGACATAACAGAGAGAGATGACTTTGTTTTCCACGTGCTCCCGAATGAAGTGGTAGCGCACTTCAATATGCTTCGTTCTGCTGTGTGAAACCGGATTGTTTGTAATTGCAATTGCACTGGAGGAGTCGCAGTACATTGGTACTTCCTTGAACTGAAGGTCATAGTCGACTAACTGGTTTCTGATCCATAGGAGTTGTGCGCAACAGCTGCCTGCCGAGATGTACTCACACTCTGCTGTGGAGGTTGCTACACAATTCTGCTTCTTGCTGTTCCATGAGATAAGCCTTCTTCCGAGGAATTGACATGTCCCGGAAGTGCTTTTCCTGTCATCCCTACTCCCTGCAAAATCAGCATCTGAAAAACCTATTAGCTCGACATCATTGTTTCTCGGGTACCACAAGCCAAGATTGGGAGTACCTTTAAGGTATCTTAGAATTCGCTTTGTAGCGACATAATGAGATTCCTTAGTGTTCACCTGATAGCTGGCACAAACACATGAGGAGAACATGATATCCGGTCTACTGGAAGTAAGGTAGAGCAGGGATCCAATGATGCTTCTGTATTTGGTTTCATTGAAAGGTTTACCTTTCTCATCCTTATCCAGAGACATAGTGGATCCCATTGGAGTCCTCATAGAGGTTGCATTCTACATACCGAATTTCTTGAGGAGTTCATGTGTGAACTACGTCTGAGAGATGAAGATTCCATCCGCAGACTGTTTCACTTGAAGTCCCAAGAAATACTTTAGCTCTCCCATACTGCTCATTTCAAACTTTCCTTGCATAAGTTTAGAAAACTTTTTTCAAAGATTGTTGTCCGTTGAGCCGAATATAATGTCATCGACATAGATTTGCACCAGCAAAATCTTGCCTTTG
Source organism: Platanthera guangdongensis (assembly GCA_039583875.1). Lineage (NCBI taxonomy): Eukaryota > Viridiplantae > Streptophyta > Magnoliopsida > Asparagales > Orchidaceae > Platanthera > Platanthera guangdongensis. The sequence goes on from CM077165.1 coordinate 64,656,085, forward strand.
ACTTCCCTGAGAAACAATGTCTTATCTATTTTACCTCTAGAGAACTTGTTCTCAAGAAGAAAACTAGATAAAGTCTCATACCAAGCTCGTGGAGCTTGTTTTAAACCATATAGAGCTTTACTAAGAAAATATACATGATTCGGATAAGTAGGATTGACAAAACCTGGGGGTTGAGCGACGTATACTTCCTCTTTCAGGTCTCTGTTCAAGAATGCTGATTTCACATCCATTTGATAGACTATGAATCCTTTGTGCGAAGCATACGCCAGGAACAATCTGATTGCCTCGAGCCTTGCCACTGGTGCAAAGGTCTGATCGAAGTCAATCCCCTCCTCCTGTCTGTAACCTTGAGCCACCAGCCTGGCCTTGTTCTTTATTATGACACCATGTTCATCCAGCTTATTTCTGAAGATCCACTTGGTGCCAATCACATTCTGCTTTTGTGGTCTGGGAACCAGCGTCCAAACGTTGCATCGTTCGAATTGATGCAGTCCATCTTGCATGGCCAAAATCCATGCCGCATCTTTGTTCGCCTCGTCAAACTTCTTTGGCTCAACCTGTGACAGGAAGCTAAGATGCAAAATCTCGTTAATAGTACCTCTTCGAGTTCTGACACCGGCACGAGGATCTCTGATGATCTGATCTCTAGGATGATCCCTCACATGTCGGAGCTCTAGAAGTCTGGCGTCTGGAGCTTCGACTACTTCTTGGGCTTCTCCTTCTTCGAAGAGATTCGCTCCATTTTGATCGTCAACATTCCCAGTTGACGTTGGGGTGGAAACTTTGACGTACTTAGGAGTTTCATCTTTAGCGGTCTCATCGAGACTCAGCTGTTCAAGTCGTGCACCTACATCTTCAAGAATACCGCTCGAAGAAGTGCTGTTAAGCAAGCTTCCTTCATCAAATACAACATTGATTGATTCTTCTACCACTAGGGTTTTCTTATTGAAGACCCTATATGCCCGACTGTGGGTACTATAGCCCATGAATATGCCTTCGAAGCATTTTCACCAAATTTAGTACGCGGGTACTTCCCATTATTCATTACATAGCATCTACAACCAAAGATCCTCAAGTAGGACATGGTTTGTTTCCTGCCTCTCAGTAGCTCATAAGGCGTCTTACGATGATTCTTGTTGATCAATGCTCGGTTTTGTACATGACAAGCCGTATTGACTGCCTCTGCCCAGAAGTATTCTGGGAGAGAAGCGTCTTTCAACATTGTCGTGCATGCTTCAATGAGAGTTCTATTTCTCCTCTCCGCAACTCCATTTTGCTGAGTAGTGCGCGGGGAGGAAAACTCATGAAAGATACCTTGTTCTTCACAAAACTCTGTTATAGCACCAGATTCGAATTCTGTTCCATGGTCACTTCTGATTTTGACCACTGAGCAGTTAAATTCATTCTGAACCTGCTTGACAAAGCTAGTGAAGAAGTCAAATGTATCTGACTTTCGTTTTAGGAAGAACACCCATGTAAACCGAGAGTGATCATCAACTATCACTAGCGTATAGGACTTGCCTCCCAAGCTATGAACTTGCATTGGACCAAACAAGTCCATATGCAGAAGATAAAGACATCAGGAAGAGTCTTTATCTGCAATGCTCTTAAAGGTAGCCCGAGTCTGTTTGCCCATCTGGCATGCAGAACAGGGGCTATCTTTGATGCACTTGATAAAAGGAGCATCCCTTACTAAGTTTTTGGAAAACAGCATACTAATTGTTTTGAAATTAATATGTGCCAATCTCTTGTGTCATTGTTCACAAAGAGATGCACTGCCTGTTGCCACTAGACATACGGGGGTAGATGAATCTAAACTAAGAAAATTTAAACAGAAGATATTTCTGCTCCTAATGCCTGTTAATACCGTCTCAGAAGAGGCACATGAGATTATCAGGCATTTATCCTTGCAGAACTTAACGTCATAACCTTTATCACATAACTGACTTACACTGATCAGGTTATGGTTTAACCCTTCAACATAAGACACGTCAGTGATAGAGATTATACCGTTGGAAATCATACCATAACCTCTGGTGACTCCTCGATCTGCCCCCCCAAAGATGACTTTGGGTCCATTCTCGACTGGAGTGTAATCACGCAGCAGGCTTCTTGTCCCAGTCATATGCCGGGAGCATCCACTGTCCAAGTACCATATTGGCGTTTTGGTGGCCGTTGGACATTCCTGCAAAACAAAATTAATTTCCCTTAGGAACCCAATCGAACTTGGGTCCTAGATTCTTGGTTAGCATACTCCCCCTCGGGTGGTTAACCCTATGAGTGGTCGGCCTCGCATTGCTAACATAAGGAGTCTCGTTATACCTCGGATTAAACCAACAATCCACGGCAAAGTGACCGACTTTGCCACAACACCAACAGTCAAATTTGTTGTACTTCTTCCTAAGCTCCTGCTTTACCCTTGGAATGGTGGGTACAGCCGGGGCCTTGGATCTGGAGGAGGAGGCATCATAGTGATTGCAGTCACATGACTTCTTCACCTTCTGTTCCTTCAGTATAACAGGCTTGGCTTTTGGTGCCTGCTTTCTATTATGGCCGCCAGAGAATTGACCATAATTACCCATGTGGATTTCCTCATAAGGTGCCTTGAAGACACTCTCACCGAAGTTGCGGGAAAAAGTCCAACCATCATATCGGCTCTTTGGCTTTGCAACCGAGGGCCAGAAATGATGACCAAAGGTTGACTCAAAGTCATGTTGGTTGCAGGGAAAGCTAGGCTTTCTGAACGCAACAGGACTTAGTGGGGCCTTTCCCTTTTCAGCAGCAGAGACCTTCTTGGCGGCCTTATTCTTTCTCTGGTTCCTATTTCTCCTGGATGAGGAACTGGATACCCCTACCTGCCCCAAGCTTGCTTCTTTGGCCTGACCAGAGAAGGTATCAACTAATGGAAGAACTGTTTTTGGCATAGAGAAGCTCTTGACGATCTTCCTTTCTGCCACAAGTTGTTCTTCCAACTTGTCGACTTCCTCCTGCTTAAAATCAAGGAGCTTAAGAGACTCTGAATGCTTTGAAGTCACGTCTAGGTGCTCCTGTCGGAGAGAGATCAAACTGGTGATCTCTTCCCTTAGGGAGACACACTCACCCTTAAGGAATTTCACTTCCTTTTTCTCAGCCTTCAATCTCTTACGACACTCCTCGAAAGTGTTGAGCAGAACTCATACTTCTCGAGGAGCTCCGCTTCACGGGCCGAAGGGCTATCCTCAGGGTCATCATCCTGAGACTCAGTATCAGATTCAGAGTCGGAGAGAGGGGTATGAGCTTTTACCTTCCCAGTAAATGGGGGGCATTCTCCTTCTGAGTCGGAGCGACCCACCAGCCCGAAGTAGGCTTCCTCATCATCACTGGAGTCTGAGGAATCAGACTCACTCAGTGTCTTTGGCTTTTTGGCGATGTATCTCCTCTCTTTCTTCTTATCTCTAGACGACTTGTGCTCCTCTCCCTTCCCCTTTTCTCTCTTGTCTTGGTGGCAGTCGGCCTCGACGTGTCTTGGCTTATTGCATCCAAAACAAATAATGTCAGAGGAGCGATGTTTATTCAGTTTAGAAGCATATCTATCAGAAGAATAATTTTTCTTCTAATGCTTGGAGGAGGAGCCGTCTCTCTTTCTTTGATTCCTCATCTTGAGTAACTTCTTGAATTCTCGGGTGATGAGGGAGAAATCTTCCTCAGACAACTCTGAGCTGGAGGAGCATGGCTCGGAGTCCTCCTCCTCATCCTTTTTCCTGGCACGGTATGAAACCGCACCCTTGCCCTTCCTGGAGTGAATGGCTTTTAGGGCCACATTATTTTCCTTGGCTGCAGCCTTCTCTGCTTCTTCTTCTGCTTTCCTGGTGTTCAGTTGAAGCTCATAGGACATCAGCTTCCCAAACAGAATTTGCGGGTCTGTTTCAGCTAGTCTACCAAACTCTCGGATGGCGTAGATCTTTGTGTCCCATTCCTTAGTAAGGGACCAAAGGAATTTATCATTAAGTTCACCATCAGTGAACACTCTTCCATATCCTTTGAGGGCATTGACAATCTTGAGGAAGTTCTCGAAGGTGACTCCGATCTCTTCCTTAGGCCCTTGTCTGAAGGCCTCATATTTCTGGTTCAGGAGGGATCTCCGATCATCTCTCACTTCATCAGTGCCCTCCACTAGGATAATCAGGCAGTGCTAGATCTTCTTTGTTGTCCTGCAGTTGCAGAAGTTCTGCATCATAGAGTCATCGACCGCACTGACCAGAATGTTCTACGCCTTCTTGTCAAGTCCCACTAGCACCATCTCGTCCATGTCCATTTCTGAAATTTTCTTTGGCACTTTCTTGGTAGGATCAATGGTGGAGACCTTAGTGGTGTAACAACCCCATCCGTTCATATGGTATATTCTAGAAGGTCCGGCCGGGGCCCCACAGTATATATCACAAAACAGGCGGTGAAGGTACAGGATGATACCAGAGTAGCGCATCACACCTATCACAAATCATTCTAGCGGAAGCCTAGACTACAACTTGAACTCCTCATGAATGTCCAAACATAAAACTCCACATTTTATACCAAATAGGAATGTCTTACAATAAGTACAAAGCGTTGGCCTTATGGCCTTACAGGGCTATCAAACAGTGGCCTAAACAAAATTGGCGCGCAGGCCGGCCACAATAAAAGAAAACGCACAACAACACAGATAGCCTTCGAGGGCTAGCAGCAGTAGCAGCAACAGCAGCAGGAACATCAACCTCTATGCGTCCCGCTCGGCTCTCCCGCACCTGTACAGGGACAATCCACCCAACGGTGGCAAACAAAAGCAACGGTCAGCGTTCAGCTGACCAAATTATAACGACCCTACCCCTTCTCTCGGGGCAGCGGTATCCTTCCCTGCAGGCATAGCAAATCACAAGGATGGCAATATATAGCATTAAAATGTGCTTTCACGCACACAAGCCATCACAACCGTTCGCCACCCGGCCCAACGGTCCGTGCACTCAGGGCACATTCTTGGTGTTCCGGCAAATCTCTTGCCCACCACCGTATCAGGGTCATAACCCAACGGTAAATCTCTTGAGCATTTACTCCATGGCGTGCAACCGGAGTTAGTCTTCCTACACCGGGATGGCCCGTAGCCCCCCATTGTGTCATGGCGCGCAGGCCGAAGACTCTTGCTATGCGATCCAACAGACCGCACCTTTGGTCTCACATCGGACGGACATAGCGCAGGTCGGATCCTCCACCCCCGTTGCTCAAATCGCCTTTCCTTCTCCGAGTACAGCGTACTCATGGCTATATCAAAGGCGTGGGTCGGTCTCACCAATCCTGTTCCTGGCATTCAAGCCTGGGCATATCTCGATACCCATTTCCTTAGCACAACAGCGGGTCTTTCCTGGGCCTCCCAATACTTCCTGTGACTCTCTTCACAGGTGGACACCGCACAAGCACAAATGTCAGGGGTCTTTCCTGGCTATCATGCCAGTACTTCCTATTACTCGCTTCACAGGTGGACACCCTACGACATCAAGCATCACAAAAGGGCATTTCCTGGTCACACCAATACTTCCTGTGCCTCATTCACAGGTTGGACCCAAAAACATCACATGGCTATTTTTCCTGGGCTACCACCCCAGTACTTCCTGCTACTTCTTTTCGCAGGTATAACCCGCAGACTCCGTAACCTACACGTTATCACGGAGTCTTCTCCGGTTCGTATGCAACATCACCAATCCAGACCAACCTGTCCAGATGGGCTTCACACAACATGCTTATTCCGTACTTCATTTCCGGATCTATATGCTACAAAGGGGATTTCAAGCATCCACCCAAAGATTTCCAAAATCAGCCACCTCTTGGTGGGGGAAATCACAAAGCTATGCCAAAAAGAAGCCTTCACATGGCTAGGAAGAAGAGTCGTTACCCTTGACGACCGCTTTGGTGCCATGGACTCAAAGCTAGCTTGCAAGACTCACAAGATCGTTTCCTCCGCAACGCCGGCTTCGGAACTCTTGTCGGTAAACCGCAGCACCACCAGCAGCAGCCCCCTTTCCTCTTCCTCCTCCTTCTCTCTCTCTTTCTCTCTTAACTTGAAGAAAGATTAAGGCCAAGGAAATGAGAATCATTTCTCTGATTTCGGCCTTTAGGAAAAATAGGAAGAGGCCTCAGCCCTTGGATCCCAGCTGACGGAATGGATGACCACGATTTTGCCAAAAACACAGATTTTGACCCGACACGGCCTCGGACACGGCCGTGTGCCAGGCCGTGTGCCTCAAGCGGTGGTCAACCGACTTATCCAAACCAGTGACACGCCCATGGAACACGCCCGTGTCATGGGCCGTGTCACCAACACGCCTTCGAACACGCCCGTGTCTGTGGCCGTGTGCCTGGGCGAAAAAAATCCCAAATCATCCCGAGACTTCACACGGCCTGTGACACGCCCGTGTCCCAGGCCGTGTGCCCTGACACGGCACAAAGACACGCCCTGTCGAAATCCTTCGGCGGGCTGAGTTCGTCGACCCGATTTGACACGCCCTGTGACACGCCCGTGTCACAGGCCGTGTGGAACTTCTCGACACTCGACACTCACGTCTCGACACTCAACGATCGTCGAGTAAAAATCATCGAGCACGCGACACGGCCTTGGACACGCCCGTGTCCTGGGCCGTGTGCCTCCTCTCGACACATCGTCGAGCGAAAAATCGTCGAGACAAAGCCCGATAGTCGACACAACCTCGACACGCCCTGCGACACGCCCGTGTCGCAGGCCGTGTCCTTTGACACGCCCTGGGACATGCCCGTGTCCCAGGCCGTGCCACCCAAAATTCCTGTTTCAGAAATTTGGATTGTTACAATCCTCCCCTCCTATAGAAAATTTCGTCCTCGAAATTCAGACACAGGAAGGCAACAGTAAACAACAAGAAATATGTTACAACATACAAAATTTTATGTTACAACAACCTCTTTCTATATTACACAAACAGCTCAGGGAACTCTTCGCGCATGGTTTGCTCGCGCTCCCATGTCAGTTCTTCACGGCCGCAGTTGTCCCACCGGACTTTCACCATGCCGACCGTCTTGTTCCGCAACTGTTTCTCGGCTCGATCTTCGATCTGAATGGGTCTAACTTTCGTTGTTAGCCCATACTCCACCGGCACACGATCATCCGCGATCACTTGAGCTGGATCTTTCACGGCCTTCCGAAGCACCGAGATGTGAAAGATATCATGTAACCCACCCAAGTCCGCCGACAGAGCTAGCCGATAAGGCGCTGCGCCAACTCGCCCAACCACTTCAAAAGGACCCAAATATCTTGGACTCAACTTTTTCAATCGTCGAATCCTGGAGACACCTTTGAATGGCTTGATCTTCAAGTAGACCCAATCGCCAACCGCAAATTCCACGTTCCGGTGCTTGGCGTTGTAGTACTTCGCTTGTCGATCTTGAGCAATAAGCAATCGCTCTCGAATCATCTGTATGGTTGAGTTTGCTTCCTCAACCTCATTTGGTTTAACAACCCGAGCTTCGCCCGCTTCTATCCAAGCCAAGGGAGTACGACACTTCCTTCCATATAGAGCTTCATATGGTGCCATCCCAATGCTCGCCTGGTTGCTGTTATTATATGCAAACTCTACCATATAGAGATGATCTTTCCATCTCTTTCCAAAGTCAAGGGCGCACATTCGGAGCATGTCCTCCATTGTTCTATTGGTACGTTCAGTTTGGCCATCCGTTTGGGGATGAAAGGCCGTACTGAAAGTCAACTTCGTGCCCAACAGTCGGTGAACTAGCCTCCAATCATTTGACATGAATCGCCCATCTCGATCACTTACGATGCTCCGAGGAACACCGTGAAGCCGCACAATTTGGTCAACATATAACTTTGCCAAACTTTCAACTGAATCATCCCGCCTGTTCGGGATAAAATGTGCTACTTTAGTTAGCCGGTCAGCAATCACCCAAATGGAATCATTTCCTCTCTGCGATCTTGGCAACCCGTGCACAAAATCCATGGAAATATCATCAAATTTCCACTCTGGGATCGGCAGTGACTTCAAATAACCGCCCGGCTTTTGGCATTCCGCCTTCACCAACGCACATGTTTGGCATTTGGCTACATAAAGGGCAACATCTTTCTTGAGCCCTGGCCACCAGAAAAGCTTCTTCATATCGTTGACCATCTTTGTGCTCCCGGGGTGAATGGAATACTTTGTATAATGCGCTTCATACATCAGTTCTTCCCTCAATTTCCCCACACTTGGGACGCACAAACGACCCTCTTTTCGTACAAGACCGTCAATCCAGGTGAATTTGCCCTCTGGCCCTTCATTCACATAGCGTAAGAGATCTTCATCCAACTCCGTTGCCCGTCGAATTCGGTCCGCCAGGTCACATTGCACCTCGATCCAGTTCAAACATGCAGTGGCAGTGGAATTCTTGTCAACACAATAGATCTCTAACGCCTCCAACTCGTGGATAAGGCGTTTATCATGCCTTTGTAACCAATTCGCTCTAGCCGGAACCCGCCGACTCAAGGCATCTACGACAACATTCCCCTTCCCGGGCGTATAGTGAATCTCGAAAGTGTAGTCCTCAAGGAACTCCAACCACCTTCGTTGTCGCATGTTCAAGTCTTTTTACTCTAAAAGATACTTTAGGCTCTTATGATCAGTATAGATCTCCAGCTTCACTCCATAAAGGTAGTGTCGCCACAACTTGAGTGCAAAAATCACCGCCGCTAGTTCCAAATCATGGACGGGATAATTTCGCTTGTGCACCTTCAGCTGGCGTGAGCCATAAGCAATAACCTTTTCATTCTGGAGAAGAACGCAGCCTAAGCCGCTCCCTGAGGCATCACTATAAATCACAAATCCGTCGGTTCCACGTGGCGAAGACAACACCGGCGCCGTGGTCAACCGAACCTTCAGCTCTTCAAAAGCTCGTGCGCACTCTGGCGTCCAAATGAACTTTTGATCTTTTCGCGTCAGTGTGGTTAGCGGCAAAGCGATCCGCGAGAAGATTTCCACAAATCTTCTATAGTAGCCCGCAAGTCCAAGAAAACTCCTGACCTCGGCCACGGAAGACAACATTGGCCACTCCTGTATGGCCCTTATCTTCGTTGGATCCACTGCAATGCCCGCTCCACTCACCACATGGCCCAAAAATGCCACTGATGGTAGCCAAAACTCGCACTTCGAGAACTTGGCATAAAGCTGATTTTGCCTCAACGTGTTCAACACCAACCACAAGTGAATCTCATGTTCAGCTTTGGACTTCGAGTACACCAGGATGTCATCAATGAACACTATCACAAACAGATCCAGGTACTCGCGAAAAATACGGTGCATCAAATCCATAAACACCGAGGGCGCATTGCACATTCCAAATGGCATGACTGTGAACTCATAGTGCCCATAACGCGTTCCAAATGCGGTTTTGGGAATGTCACCTTCCCGAATTCTTAACTGGTAATAACCAGACTTCAGGTCCAACTTCGAATAGACGGTCAATCCCACCAGCTGATCGAACAACTCATCAATCCGGGGTATCGGATACTAATTCTTCTCGGTCAGCTTATTCAGTTCACGGTAATCGATACACAACCGCAACCCACCGTCTTTCTTCTTTACAAAAAGCACAGGCGCGCTCCAAGGTGACATACTTGGGCGTATATAACCTTGCTCTAGCATTTCTTGGAGTTGAACCTTCAATTCAGCCATCTCTTTTGGCGCAACGCGATATGGCGAGCGGGCCACAGGTTTCGCACATGGCACCAACTCGATCGTGAAGTCAATCTCCCGCTGGGGTGGTAGCCCAGGGAGATCCGTGGGAAACACATCTGTAAATTCTGCCACAATCGGAACCTCGCACAAACTGGCCTTAGGCTCAACAGCCTGAATTAGTGCAAAGTAACACTCCACACCCTTCCGAACAGCCTTGACTACCTGGAGTGCAGACATCAATGTCCCTCCCACTCCTCGCATACCCGCGAACTTTATCTCCTGTTCGGTATTCTGGCCCAACGTGATTTCTTTGGACTGGCAATTAATCATAGCATTCTGCTCCGCAAGCCAATCCATCCCAAAAATCACGTCGAATTCCGATATTGGCAAAACAAATGCAGTTAAACAAAAATCCCGACTTCCTAATTGAACCGCCACATCGCAAGCTTGATCCGCAAGCATCCAACAGCCATTCGACAACACCACTCTGACGCTATCTGTCTTTGCATGACTGGGTATCCCAAGCCGCGTCATAAACTCACTAGACAGAAAAGAATGCGATGCACCTGTATCAAACATTGCTCGCGCCATCGTGTCCCGAATCATAACAAAGCCTATGACAAACATGTCACACATACAAACCGCAAACATAGGGGTACTAAGCAAAGCATACAACCAAAAGCATATGCAAAACTAAACTCATACCTGTGACCACGTCACTCTGCTTGATGGCCTCTTGCAGGCCAAGATTGTAGACCCGGGGTTGCGCCTGCGAGGCAGAGGAATCCACCACCGCCTTTCCTTTTTCCGCATAAGATGCTCCCGCCTTCTTTTCACTCTTTGGCGGCATCCGACAATCTCGCGCTGTTGGAACACCCTATTACTAATTTGGGTCAGGATCACTATGTCTCTAAGAATCTGTGTTTGACCTTCTGTATAGCTTAATAGGTCAATTAGAATTGAGTCTAAGGGTTAGAAGTCTAGGATTGGAAGCTGCCCTGAAGACCAAGTTTTTCTGGATACTAAGTCTAATCGTCGAGCTCAGCACGACGTTTCGTCGAACTCCGGTCGACGATCGTCTAGCTCAACTTCGACAGATCGTCGAGCTCCATTCGACGATCGCTGAGCTCAACTTCTCAATATCGTCGAACTCCATTCGACGATCGCTGAGCTCAGGTCGACGATTTTGACTCTGCACTGGATCCTTATCTCTGAGCTTAGTTCGACGATCTTTGAGCTCAGATCGACGATTTCTTTGCTGCTTGCATTTTCCAGGTCGCTGAGCTCAGCTCGACGATAGCAGAGCTCATTTCGACGATTTCAGTTATCTTTCAGAATTCAAAGTCAAATCAGATAGAAGTTATTCTACATTTAATTCAGAAGATCTGCCAGCCGTTTTCATTTACTTCTGGAGCAAGTTTCAAGGGATTTTTCAAGGAACAAATCAGTGGACTTTCCTTTAGAAGAAATTATGCAATTAAGGCTGTAATCAATACAGACCAACAACTATCTTTGACAAAGTGATATCCTATTCAGACACAGAGAATAATAGACAGAATGTTTTTGAATGAAATAGTGAAGAAATACAGAGATTGACAAGAATAGGACACAACTCAGAATACAGAGACTCTCTCAATCTTCTGTCAAAAAGATTTCTGAAGAACACTTCTCAAAGAGATCAAGTTTTCAAAAATCATCAGATCTCCTCAGCTTTCAAAGTGTTCAAGGCCAACATCATCTCAAGACTCCAGACACTCAACATTTCAGCTTGCTGAAATCATCTATTGCTGGAGTTCTACATTTGAAGGCCTATCACCCTCAAGCAAAGCTCTTCTTCCTGAAGATCAAGGACTCAGGGGGAGCTTTGAAATCAATCCACTTAGTCTTCTCAGTTGTTTGAGAAAGAGAAGACTGCCATCACTCTCTCACCCCCACTCTGTAAAGGGTTTCTCAAACTCCCTTCAAAAGTTTGAATCTGGTTTTTGAGCACCTTGTCAAAAGCTCATTGGTGGCAAGACACCTGATCAAAAAATCTGTTTTGGTTTTTGAGCACCTTATCAAAAGCTCATTGGTGCCCAGGACACCTGATCAACTCATCCTGCAGTGGATTCCTACCTAGGGTGGTAGAAGAGTGGATGTACCCAAGTTGGGGAACCACTATAATTCCTTGTGTCATCTGGTTTTGCATGTTTTCTTTTTGTTTCTGGCCTAGATTTTCTTGTGCTTAGTTTCTGCATAGCTTAGTTTGTGATTAGTTTTATTTCTCCTTCCCTGCTTACACTCATTACAACAATTGTTGTAAAGCTTTGCAAAAGTTTTTTTTGTGTGTTTTAAAAAGCACCATATACTCTATTCACCCCCCTCTAGAGTATATCAGATCTAGTTTCCCCTTTCAATTGGTATCAGAGCCAGGTTGGTTAAACATACCATATCTGTTTGGTTGTACAGGCTAACACCTGAACCCCAAGATCCCAATCTAGATCCTTCTTTTATATTTCATTATTAGATTTAGCTTGCACAAGTCATGGCCCAAAACAAAGATTATGCTAGCACCAGACCTCCAGTGCGCAATCTGTCAAAGTTTGCACTTTGGAAAGCAAGGATTAGATTCTACATGAATTCTATTGATGAAGACATTTTTAATTCTGTTTTGACAGTGTGTCCAAGACCTCCAGAGGGCACTAGCACAAATGTTGTTCCACCTCCATCAGGAACAGATGCTGACATCAAAAAGTGGAAAGTAGCTGATGCCAAGGCAATGAACATTTTAGCTCAGACAATGTCAGATGACATTTTTCAAAAGGTAGCTGAATGTAATTCAGCCAAGGAGATTTGGGACAAGCTCTCAGAAATTGTCTCTGGCTCAACTGATGAGAGAAAGGACAGAAGATCCCATCTCATCTCCCAATATGAGAACTTCAAGAAGGGAGAAACAGAGTCAGTGGGAGACATGTACAATAGACTGAGTCTAATTGTCAGTGAACTGAGGACATTAGACAAAGAGATCTCACTGACAGAACTTAATGACAAGATCCTAATGTGCTTCCCCAGCACTTGGGATTCAAGAATCTGGCCAATTAAAGATGTCAGAAGTCTGAATGAGATCACCACTGAAGCCTTGTTGGGTAAGCTCAAATCTTATGAGCTACTCATCAAGAACAGAGAAGAAGAACAGAAGGCTGCTTCACCAGCCACAAGAAAGGAGAAGACTATAGCATTCAAGGCAACTGAAGATCTGCCTGAAGAAAAAGGAACAGCCAATGATGAACTTCTCAGCTTGTTGGCCAAAAGATTCTATAAGATGGCCAGAAAGGACTTCAGAAGAAGATCATACAAGGAGCAGGATAAGCCAAGGTATGACAAGTCCATTGGCAATAGCAAAGACATCATTTGCTTTGGTTGTAGGAAACTAGGGCATATGGTTCCTGACTGTCCAGAGAACAAGAACAAGGACAGAAGGGACAGAAAAAAAAGAAGAAAGGAGAAGGACTCCAAAAGGAATGGAAGTAGCAAACCTTCCTCCAGCAGAAATAAGCACACAAGGAAAAGATTTGTTGCTGAATCCTGGAGTGAGACTGAAGAGGAGTCAGAAGCCTCTTCCAGCTCAAGTGATGATGAGGATGATGCAGAGGAAAAGGAGTTCTGCATGATGGCAATCAATGCCTCACAACACAACTCAGAGGAAGAGGAGTCAGAGTCAGACTCAGAGACTCAACCTGAAGAAGATCAGGTAATCAGCTCTTTTGATTTCACTTCAGAAGATTTTAAATCTGAATTTAAAGCATTGTGTTTAGATCTGCTAAATTCTGAGAAAGAGATCATCTCTCTCAGAAATCAATTATCTGAACAAAGTGTTTTAAAATCAGAAAACCTCAAACTCTCTCAGGAGTTGGAGAACTATAGGGAACAGATAGCTACACTGAAAAGTGAGCTCTCTGAGGCCAAGAAGCTTGAAGAATCCCTTAATGGGAGAAGCATCAAGCTGATGGACATCACAAGCACAGTGAACTCTAGACTTAACAGTACACTGGGCTTGGGTGCTTCATCCAGCCAACCTATAGTCCTAACAACTCCCATCAAGTTTATTTCTAGCAAGGGAAGGGGAGTTGTAGAGGTTGCCCGGAAAAATTCTGATCTGCCTCAGAAAACTAAAGTCCAGAACAAATCGTTGAACGAAGCTCGACGATCGCCGAATGAAGATCGACGATCGCCGAACGCAGCTCGACGACCTCAGGGAAAATCGTCAAACGCAGATCGACGATCTCAGCCAAAGTCGTCGAACGCTGCTCGACGATCTCATATACCTGACCTCACCCATAGTCGACCGTCGAACGGAGCTCGACGATCTGACCCAAGATCGTCGAACTCAGCTCCAAGATCGTCGAACAGAGGTCAGAGCTCTGGAAAATTTTTCAAAGGCAAATCAAAATTGAATCCTGAGGGTTCTTCATCCCAAACCTTCAACCCATATACTGAATGGATTTTACCTCCAAGGAGATATCATCCTGAAGGATATAAGAGTCAGCCAGAGATATCTTTCATTTCTGAATTTAAAGGTTATCAACCTAGGCCCAAGGTAAACTGGGTCAAAAACAAGGGAATTGCTTTATGTGCAGGTGAAGACCTATCCAACATCTAACCAGCAATGGTATTTGGATAGTGGGTGCTCTAAGCACATGACAGGGAACAAGGACAACCTCAATTCCTTTAGAGCCAAGCTTGGACCCAAGGTTATCTTTGGTGACTCCAATTTTGGACAAACTAAAGGTTATGGAGCAGTCCAGATTGGTTCTGTAACCTTCAAGAAAGTAGCATATGTGGAAGGACTGAAGCACAACCTAATTAGCATCAGTCAGCTATGTGATGAAGGCTACCAGGTGACCTTCAGCAAAACCTTATGCAAAATCAAGTCAGAGGACAACACAACTGTGTTGACAGGTAAAAGGAAAGGTAACATCTACCTAGTAGATTTTCTTTCAACTACTATAGATATCTGTTTATTCAATTCAGTTTGTAGACCAAATGTTTTATGGCATAAGAGACTAGGACACCTAAACCTTAGAACTATTGCTAGGCTATCCAAGGACAACCTTGTTAGAGGACTACCTTCTGGCCCCTACAAGAAGGAAGGACTCTGCAAGGCTTGTCAATTAGGCAAGCAAACTAAAAACAGTTTCAAGTCACTTAATAAGAGTGATTCACCTAGGATATTGTATCTGTTACACATGGATCTATTTGGACCCATCACAGTACAAAGCCTAGGAGGGAAATCCTACACTTTGGTGATTGTAGATGACTTCTCTAGATTCACTAGGGTGTTCTTTCTAAGGAAGAAGTCTGATAACTTTAAGTGTCTGACAGAGTTTCTCAAATGTATAAAGATTGAGTTCAATACTCACATTGCCCTGATCAGAAGTGATCATGGGACAGAGTTTGATTCTCTTCTTATGCAAGAGTTCTGTCAGAGTGAAGGGATCAGGCATACTTTCTCAGCTCCTAGAACTCCTCAACAAAATGGGGTAGCTGAAAGGAAAAATAGAACCCTTATTGAATCTGCCACTACATTGTTGTCAGATGCTCATCTACCTCTATCCTTCTGGGCAGAGGCAGTGAACACCTCCAACTATGTGCTGAACAGAAGTCTGATACATAAACTGAAGGGAAAGACTCCCTATGAATTACTCAAAGGGAAGAAACCTAAAGTTGACTATTTCAGAATTTTTGGCTGCACTTGCTATATTCACAATAATGATAAGAAATATTTAGCAAAATTTCAAGCCAAAGCTGATGAAGGAGTGTTTCTGGGATACTCCATGATCAGCAAGGCCTATAGGGTATATAATAAATCATCATTGAAAATTGAGGAATCTGTTCATGTTTCTTTTGATGAAACTAACATGTCTTTCAAGGAGAAGATTTCTTCTACCATAGAACCTTTGCAGGAACACTCTCTAGTTGAAGATATGAACAAGTTGCAGGTTGCTCAAGAGAATGAAAGCAGTGAAGATGAAGGGAATGCTCAACACATTGAAGCTCAACATGAAGAGCCAGTTGTTGTACCACAAGAGGAAACAACGACACAGGTTGGTGAACAATCAACACCCCCTGTTGATTTAGTAACATCAAGAGACCATCCAATTTCCCAAATAATTGGAGAAATCTCAGCTGGTGTGCAAACCAGAAATCAGGTCAACCAAAACCTGTTGCACACCTGCTTCCTTTCTCAAATTGAGCCTCAGTCCATTCAAGATGCAGAGCAAGATCCACACTGGATCATTGCCATGCAAGAGGAGTTGCATCAATTTGAGAGGAACAAAGTATGGGAACTAGTGCCAAAGCCAAAGGATCATTCCATTGTTGGAACAAAATGGGTATTCAGAAATAAACTGGATGATCAAGGAGTAATAATAAGGAACACGGCAAGGCTAGTTGCCCAGGGATATTCTCAAGAAGAAGGAATTGACTACGACCAGACTTTTGCACCTGTTGCAAGATTGGAAGCCATCAGAATTTTTCTAGCTTATGCAGCTCACAAAGGCTTCAAGGTTTATCAGATGGATGTCAAGAGTGCCTTCTTGAATGGAGACATCAAAGAGGAAGTCTATGTCAGACAACCTCCAGGTTTTATCTCTCCAACTTACCCTGATTATGTTTTTAAACTACATAAAGCATTATATGGTCTCAAGCAAGCTCCTAGAGCATGGTATGAGACCCTAGCATGCTTTCTCTTGGAAAATGGTTTTATAAGGGGTAGAGTAGACCAAACTCTTTTTATTAGAACCCATAAGTCCCATACCCTACTAGTACAAATTTATGTAGACGATATCATTTTTGGTTCGACTGACTCAAAATTGTGCAGAAGGTTTTCTAACCTAATGCATTCTAAATTTGAGATGAGTAGCATGGGTGAGCTATCCTTCTTCCTAGGATTGCAAGTCAAACAACATGCTGAAGGCATCTTTATTTCTCAAACCAAATATGCTAATGAGCTGGTTAAGAAATTTGGTATGTCTGAGGCATCTTGTATGAAAACACCCATGCCTACCAATGCTGTATTGGATGCTGATGAACATGGGAAACCAGTTGATCAGACAACATATAGAGCAATGATTGGCTCTCTGTTGTATCTTACAGCTAGTAGACCAGATATAATGTTTGCTACATGTATATGTGCTAGATTCCAAGTTAGCCCTAGAGAGTCACACCTCACATTAGTAAAGAGGATTCTTAGGTATGTTAAAAGTTGTCCAAATCTAGGTCTCTGGTATCCAAAAGATTCAGCATTTGAGTTAACTGGATTCTCTGATGCTGATTATGCTGGATGCAGAATTGACAGGAAAAGCACCAGTGGAACTTGTCAGTTCCTTGGTGATAGACTTGTCTCCTGGTTTTGTAAGAAACAAACATCTGTGTCAACTTCAACTGCTGAAGCTGAATATATGGCTGCAGGTAGTTGTTGTTCACAAATACTGTGGATTCAAAACCAACTCCTAGACTATGGTTACAACTTAGAGAAGTCAAAAATCTTTTGTGACAATACAAGTGCTATTTCCATAGCTCAAAATCCAGTCCTTCATAGTAGGACAAAACACATAGAGATTAGGCATCATTTCTTAAGGGACAATGTTGAAAAGAATAAAATTGAACTGCATTATATCCCAACTGATTTACAAAGGGGAGATATTTTCACCAAGCCCTTGGATGAAAAGAAACACACCTTCTTCCTAAATCAGTTAGGAATGTTAGATGGAGGAAGTCTTAAATAATATCCAAGATTTTGAAAGCTAAAAATTGACCAAGACTAGGCAAAAATTCTGATTTTCCTTAGTGTCTAGAATTTTCTGATCTCTGAACTGCGCTCGACGATTTCACCAAAGATCGTCGAACGGAGATCGACGATTTCCAGAATCGTCGAACTGAGTTCAGCGCCCCTCAGACAGCATGAACTGTCTCCTTCGGTCAACGATCGTCGAACGGCGCTCGACGATTTTGTTCCCTGAACGATCGTCGAACGGAGCTCGACGCTTTCCAAGATCATCGAACGGAGATCGACGATGTTGGAGTCTCTTCAGATTCCTTTAGAAGCCTAGATCGTCGAACTGAGTTCAACGATCTTTCCATTTCTGCGTCGAACCCTAATATAAAACTCATTTTTCGCCGTCGTTCTCTCTTGCGCTTTCAATTTCTCTGCAGAATTTTCTTCCCTCCAAACAGTTCTACGCTTGTTCGGTTTGTTTGTTAAGTTTTTTGCAGGTACCATGACCGTCTCAGTTGCTGTCCTCGCCGCCATGAAGTTTGATGCAGGGTTTGACATTGATTTGGACTCCTTCAACACCACTGATCAAGTCTTCCAGGACATCCTGAGTTTATTCAAAGATCAGCATTTATCTGCCCTCATGACCACAAGAATCAAACTTGCCTCAGATGAAATAAAGGAATGGGTATATACTGCACACAACCTTGACAACAACACCATTGTTGGATCTATTGCTGGCACCCAGGTACCTCTGACCCCAACAGTCTTAACAGAAGTTTTTGGTTTAAGAAATGGTGAAGACTCTGCTGAACTTTCTGGAGAAGAATTTTCTGATATACTTGCCAGGATGGGTCATCCAGAGGGAAACCCTAGCAAGTTGTTTAAGAGGAACTTGTCAGTTGAATATAGGTTCCTGGCAGATGTTGTAGGCAAGGTCCTGTTGGCAAAACATTCTGCACATGACACCATCTCCAGACATCAGCTCTGCCTCATGGGAGCTCTGGTAGATAGGAAAAGCTTGAACTGGGGAGAGGTCCTCTTTGACCTGATAAAGAAAAAGATTAACAAAAACTTTGTAAATTTTGGAAGAATTCTTGGAGTCTTCCTTCAGGCAAAGTGCCCTGCTCTGTTAGTCTCCTCTGGAGTGCACATCAATGCCTCCAAGAGACTCACCTGTGCCCTATTTGGGAAATGGGACAGGCAGATTAGCAAGCCCAGCAGGCCCTCTTCAACTGCCCCTTCAGGCACCAGGACTCAAAGAGTCACTCCCCCCCAGGTCTCTGCACCTGCAGAAGACCTGCCTGCTGCTAGTGCTGCTTCTCCTCCTCCTCCAAGTTCAATCCTACCTCCAGCTCCATCCACCATTCCAGCCTCATCCCCCATTACAATTTCGAGCCCATCTCCAACCTCAATTCCATCCCCAGCAACCACTTCATCACCTCCAGTAGACCAATTCCACCCATTGTTCTCCTATCCACCACTAGATGTCACCTCATCTCCATCCATACCATCCTTCACACTTTTGGATGAATCCTACATGGATGATTCCCCCTCCTCTCCTCCAGACTTCCCCTCCTCCTCAACATCTTTCCAAGATCTCCTCCACCACATCCTTGACCAACCATCATTCACTCCATCCATATCTATACCCTTGTCCTCCATCTCCACAATTCCCACACCTCAGCCATCTATCCCTTCACCATCCAGCACTCCTCCTCCAGCATCCTCAGCCATCCCTGTACCCTCTACCTCTGCTCCCCTTCTTGAGCAAGTAGATCTTTCAGCCCTTGCTGACAAGTTGTATGAGCTCATTGCCCCCAGGCTCTCCCTTCTCTTGGAGACCTCTTTGGCTCCTCTACACTTGTTAGTGGCAGCCCTCTCTGCCAGGCTTTCTTCTCTCCTCCCTCAAGCAGCCCCACCAACAGTGTGCCTTAATACAGAGGTATCTGCATCCAGGCAGGGGGAGATGCCCTATGAAGCCAGCCTTCATGCTGCTGTTGTTGCTGCCTCTGCTCCTGCTGCTGCTGCTGCTGTGCTTGTATCTTCTGCTCTAGTTGCTGTGCCTACTCCAGTCTTAGCAATAGACCTAAGGTCTTTGCTATCTGCATTTGATACTGCATATTACAGCTACCTTCCAGAAGCCATTGCTGTCCAGCCCTCAGAAGATCTGTCTAAGGCAATGGTGCCCTTCTCTGGCTGTGACCCCAACATTCTTTCATCCTTTGTACTCTCAGTGATGACTGCTGCTGCTGATGAAGAAAAGGTTGTATCTGCTTCTGAAATTGCTCTTGCTGCTGCTGAAGACAATGTTCCAACTGCTGCTGAAAATCAAATTATTTCTGATGAGCACATTTCCCAGGATTCTCTGATGACAGAGGCTGTTGTTTTTAAGCCTGCTGTAGATGTTATTGTTGTTTCTGAACCTGCTGCTGCCATAATTCGTGAAATAACCAGTGTTGTTTCTACTGCTGCTCCAGTATCTGTTGTTATATCTGCTGCTGTATCTGTCTCTGTTGCTCCTTCTGCTTCTGCCTCTGCCCCATCTGCTGCAATGCAACTGAAGAAAGATCTTATGAAGAAGATAGATGCTATATATGATGCCCAGAGCTCTGACTCTGATGAGTTTAAGACAGATTCTGATGACTCTGCTGCCACCATTGCAAGGAAAAGGAAGGCAAGAAGTAAGGCAATGAAAAGGGTTCCACCTGCCAAAGTTAGAGATGATAATGATGTTCCTTACTATATTCTGCACAACTGCCCAATTTCTGAACATTGGATGCAGTACTCCAAAAATCAGCTAAAAGCTATGAAGAAGAAAAGGAAGTATGAGAAGGACTCCTCCCAGTTCAAGCACCCTCATCCTCCTCCACCACCTCCACCTGATGCAGGTGCAGGTGGCAGCTCTGCAAGTTCAGGCCCTGCTAGAAGCCAGGCTCCCTACCAACCTCATGCTAGAACATATCAAAGGGAAATCCAGTGTAGGGGCTCTTACTCTAGAAGGGGAGGATATAGGGGAAATCAAAGAGAGACTCAAGTTTATTCTAAAGGGCACTCCAGGCAGCATCCTTATTCCAGGGGAGGACATGTTTCTTCTGATACATCTTCTGGTCCATTCCCCTATAAGCTCAGAGAAACTGTGACTGCCAGGACTCCTCAAGATACTTCTTCCAACAGGTATGAGCCACCTGTTCCATTTGAGGACCCTGAGAAGAATCCTATTGCTTGGACTGCTAGGATGAAGGAGTTGGCTGCATTAGACCAGATAAAGAAAGCCAAAGAACAAGGCCTAGACTCTTCCAACATTTCTACTATGTCAGAACAAAGACAGAAGGAATTAGAGAGATATGCCTCCAGCAAGTTCTTTGATGCAGACAGATACATGGAGTTGCATCCAGCTGGTGTAGTTCCCAGGGCTTCTAAGCAAATTTATTTGGGTGCAGCTGATGACACCAGATCCAAACAGGAAGCTTTAAATCCTAACAGAGAAATCAAGATGGTAAAAGGCAAAGAGAAAAAGTAACTCTGTAAGGTGACAATTCTTGGTTTTTCTGACTGATATCTGGATGACACATATATATATATATCTCTGTGATGGTTCTGTAATGTCTAGCTACTGTTGTTTTTGTGTTTTTCTGATTGTATGATGTTGTTTGTTTTTCCAAAGTCTGTAAATAGTTTTCTTAACCCAAATAGGAGGAGATTGTTGGAACACCCTATTACTAATTTGGGTCAGGATCACTATGTCTCTAGGAATCTGTGTTTGACCTTCTGTATAGCTTAATAGGTCAATTAGAATTGAGTCTAAGGGTTAGAAGTCTAGGATTGGAAGCTGCCCTGAAGACCAAGTTTTTCTGGATACTAAGTCTAATCGTCGAGCTCAGCACGACGTTTCGTCGAACTCCGGTCGACGATCGTCTAGCTCAACTTCGACAGATCGTCGAGCTCCATTCGACGATCGCTGAGCTCAACTTCTCAATATCGTCGAACTCCATTCGACGATCGCTGAGCTCAGGTCGACGATTTTGACTCTGCACTGGATCCTTATCTCTGAGCTCAGTTCGACGATCTTTGAGCTCAGATCGACGATTTCTTTGCTGCTTGCATTTTCCAGGTCGCTGAGCTCAGCTCGACGATAGCAGAGCTCAGTTCGACGATTTCAGTTATCTTTCAGAATTCAAAGTCAAATCAGATAGAAGTTATTCTGCATTTAATTCAGAAGATCTGCCAGCCGTTTTCATTTACTTCTGGAGCAAGTTTCAAGGGATTTTTCAAGGAACAAATCAGTGGACTTTCCTTTAGAAGAAATTATGCAATTAAGGCTGTAATCAATACACACCAACGGCTATCTTTGACAGAGTGATATCCTATTCAGACACAGAGAATAATAGACAGAATGTTTTTGAATGAAATAGTGAAGAAATACAGAGATTGACAAGAATAGGACACAACTCAGAATACAGAGACTCTCTCAATCTTCTGTCAAAAAGATTTCTGAAGAACACTTCTCAAAGAGATCAAGTTTTCAAAAATCATCAGATCTCCTCAGCTTTCAAAGTGTTCAAGGCCAACATCATCTCAAGACTCCAGACACTCAACATTTCAGCTTGCTGAAATCATCTATTGCTGGAGTTCTACATTTGAAGGCCTATCACCCTCAAGCAAAGCTCTTCTTCCTGAAGATCAAGGACTCAGGGGGAGCTTTGAAATCAATCCACTTAGTCTTCTCAGTTGTCTAAGAAAGAGAAGACTGCCATCACTCTCTCACCCCCACTCTGTAAAGGGTTTCTCAAACTCCCTTCAAAAGTTTGAATCTGGTTTTTGAGCACCTTGTCAAAAGCTCATTGGTGGCAAGACACCTGATCAAAAAATCTGTTTTGGTTTTTGAGTACCTTATCAAAAGCTCATTGGTGCCCAGGACACCTGATCAACTCATCCTGCAGTGGATTCCTACCTAGGGTGGTAGAAGAGTGGATGTACCCAAGTTGGGGAACCACTATAATTCCTTGTGTCATCTGGTTTTGCATGTTTTCTTTTTGTTTCTGGCCTAGATTTTCTTGTGCTTAGTTTCTGCATAGCTTAGTTTGTGATTAGTTTTATTTCTGCTTCCCTGCTTACACTCATTACAACAATTGTTGTAAAGCTTTGCAAAAGTTTTTTTTTTGTGTGTTTTAAAAAGCACCATATACTCTATTCACCCCCCTCTAGAGTATATCAGATCTAGTTTCCCCTTTCACGCGCAATATGCCCCATGCGGCCACAATTGAAGCAGACCCGAGTATCTGGCTTGGAGATAGCCCCTGACGTTGCTCCCGTTGCAACGGATAAAGGAGCTTGTCCACTAGGCTTGGACTTCTTGCCCCATCTCTTCTTATAAAATGGTTTCCCAGAGCGGGGCGCCTTCCACTCCTGTTGCGACACCGCCAAAGCTCTCTTCCCTTGCAACCTTTTCATATCCTTTTCCAACGCGGTCGCGGTGTCAACCAACGCTTGGAAACCTTGGTTCACAAAACTTGACACAAGGAACCTCAGCTCGTCCCTCAGTCCTTCATAGAACCGATTAGTATTCCTCTGTTCATCAGCAAAGATAGAACCCGTATACCGCCCCAAGCGAGTAAATTCATGCAAATAAGCGTCCACACTACCATCGCCTTGGGTCAACCGTTGGAATTCATTTTCCATGGCTATCCGCTGAGCCGCAGGAAGGTGCTTCGCGAGGAAGAGCCGGGAGAATTCTTCCATTGAGACTTGGGTTAACGGACGACCCGCCAAATGATGCAACTCCATCTCATCCCACCACAATCGAGCTTCTCCTTCAAGCAAGAAGGTAACTAAAGTAACTTTCTGATGCTCCGTCGTTCCTATCGCCGTCATCACTCGCTTAACGCGCGATAGCCAATCCTCAGCCTGCGTCGGGGTTCCCGCTCCCGAGAACGTAGGCGGATGGAAACTCATAAACCGCGTTAGCTGCTTCTCAGCCGCTCGAGGAGCCAAATCCACGACAGGTTCAGGCCTCGCCGCCACCTGTTCTGGCCTCACAGCCGCTTGCTCCTGCCGAAGGGGCTGGCCTTGGATCATGGTAAATAAGTCCTCCGCAACTAAACGCACATGTTCCGCAGACGGTGGAGGAGTAGGCACCGCGGCTGGTGCCGTACTTTCATCAGAACGCTGGGACTCAGACGACCCAGCTCCACTTCGTGTCACCTAAGGTGGACAAGACACACACATTAGCGGTCGTACCCAAGCAAACAACACAAAATAAGAACACGCAGGTTCCTCAAACACACAAATATGCATTCCTATCATGGACATTCAGGAGTTCATTCGTAGACTTTGGTTTGCACAAACACGTGCTCGCCACCCCACAAAAGAAGGCGGCCACGACTTCGAGAGGGAAAGACCATGACAACCGATACCAAAAATGTAACAACCCCATCCGTTCATATGGTATATTCTAGAAGGTCCGGCCGGGGCCCCACAGTATATATCACAAAACAGGCGGTGAAGGTACACGATGATACCAGAGTAGCGCATCGCACCTATCACAAATCATTCTAACGGAAGCCTAGACTACAACTTGAACTTCTCATGAATGTCCAAACATAAAACTCCACATTTTATACCATATAGGAATGTCTTACAATAAGTACAAAGCATTGGCCTTATGGCCTTACAGGGCTATCAAACAGTGGCCTAAACAAAATTGGCGCGCAGGCCGGCCACAATAAAAGAAAACGCACAACAACACAGATAGCCTTCGAGGGCTAGCAGCAGTAGCAGCAACAGCAGCAGGAACATCAACCTCTATGCGTCCCGCTCGGCTCTCCCGCACCTGTACAGGGACAATCCACCCAACGGTGGCAAACAAAAGCAACGGTCAGCGTTCAGCTGACCAAATTATAACGACCCTACCCCTTCTCTCGGGGCAGCGGTATCCTTCCCTGCAGGCATAGCAAATCACAAGGATGGCAATATATATCATTAAAATGTGCTTTCACGCACACAAGCCAACACAATCGTTCGCCACCCGGCCCAACGGTCCGTGCACTCAGGGCACATTCTTGGTGTTCCGGCAAATCTCTTGCCCACCACCGTATCAGGGTCATAACCCAACGGTAAATCTCTTGAGCATTTACTCCATGGCGTGCAGCCGGAGTTAGTCTTCCTACACCGGGATGGCCCGTAGCCCCCCATTGTGTCATGGCGTGCAGGCCGAAGACTCTTGCTATGCGCTCCAACAGACCGCACCTTTGGTCTCACATCAGACGGACATAGCACAGGTCGGATCCTCCACCCCCCGTTGCTCAAATCGCCTTGCCTTCTCCGAGTACAGCGTACTCATGGCTATATCAAAGGCGCGGGTCGGTCTCACCAATCCTGTTCCTGGCATTCAAGCCTGGGCATATCTCGATACCCATTTCCTTAGCACAACAGCGGGTCTTTCCTGGGCCTCCCAGTACTTCCTGTGACTCTCTTCACAGGTGGACACCGCACAAGCACAAATGTCAGGGGTCTTTCCTGGCTATCATGCCAGTACTTCCTGTTACTCGCTTCACAGGTGGACACCCTACGACATCAAGCATCACAAAAGGGTATTTCCTGGTCACACCAATACTTCCTGTGCCTCATTCACAGGTTGGACCCAAAAACATCACATGGCTATTTTTCCTGGGCTACCACCCCAGTACTTCCTGCTACTCCTTTTCGCAGGTATAACCCGCAGACTCCGTAACCTACATGTTATCACGGAGTCTTCTCCGGTTCGTATGCAACATCACCAATCCAGACCAACCTGTCCAGATGGGCTTCACACAGCATGCCTATTCCGTACTTCATTTCCGGATCTATATGCTACAAAGGGGATTTCAAGCATCCACCCAAAGATTTCCAAAATCAGCCACCTCTTGGTGGGGGAAATCACAGAGCTATGCCAAAAAGAAGCCTTCACATGGCTAGGAAGAAGAGTCGTTACCCTTGACGACCACTTTGGTGCCATGGACTCAAAGCTAGCTTGCAAGACTCACAAGATCGTTTCCTCCGCAATGCCGGCTTCGGAACTCTTGTCGGTAAACCGCAGCACCACCAGCAGCAGCCCCCTTTCCTCTTCCTCCTCCTTTCTCTCTCTCTTTCTCTCTTAACTTGAAGAAAGATTAAGGCCAAGGAAATGAGAATCATTTCTCTGATTTCGGCCTTTAGGAAAAAGAGGAAGAGGCTTCAGCCCTTGGATCCCAGCTGACGGAATGGACGTCCACGATTTTGCCAAAAACACAGATTTTGACCCGACACGGCCTCGGACATGGCCGTGTGCCAGGCCGTGTGCCTCAAGCGGTGGTCAACCGACTTATCCAAACCAGTGGCACGCCCATGGAACACGCCCGTGTCATGGGCCGTGTCACCAACACGCCTTCGAACACGCCCGTGTCTGTGGCCGTGTGTCTGGGCGAAAAAAATCCCAAATCATCCCGAGACTTCACACGGCCTGTGACACGCCCGTGTCCCAGGCCGTGTGCCCTGACACGGCACAAAGACACGCCCTGTCGAAATCCTTCGGCGGGCTGAGTTCGTCGACCCGATTTGACAAGCCCTGTGATACGCCCGTGTAACAGGCCGTGTGCAACTTCTCGACACTCGACACTCACGTCTCGACACTCAACGATCGTCGAGTAATAATCGTCGAGCACGTGACACGGCCTTGGACACGCCCGTGTCCTGGGCCGTGTGCCTCCTCTCGACACATCGTCGAGCAAAAAATCGTCGAGACAAAGCCCGATCGTCGACACAACCTCGACACGCCCTGCGACACGCCCGTGTCGCAGGCCGTGTCCTTTGACACGCCCTGGGACACGCCCGTGTCCCAGGCCGTATCACCCAAAATTCCTGTTTCAGAAATTTGGACTGTTACAAGTGGGGACATAAGGTCCCTCCTCCACGATCATGAAGAGTCGGGGATCGACCGCTTCCATGTAGAACCTGATCCTTTCCTTCCAGATAGGAAAGTTGAGCCTGGTGCACACTGGGATCTTGTCTGTGTACTTAAGTCCGTCCATAGTAGATGTTTGCCTTCTTCTTGATACTAGTGGCAGGATTCTACTCAAGGTGTGAACCTTTTTGATGAGTAACCTCGCTTTGATACCACTTGAAAGTCCACCAAGTGTCAACTACCTTCACCTATGGGGGGGGGGGGGGGTGGGGGGGGGGGGGAATAGGTGACGTGCAGCGTTTTTGCGGAATTAAAATTGTACCTGCACAAGAAAACAAAACAGCACAGCACAGAAAAGACACAAGCAATTTATAGTGGTTCCCCGATTTGGGTACATCCACTTTCCCCCTTCGACCTATCTCCCAACCAGGGACGACTCGGTCACTTCACCAACAGGATTGAAATCCAATCCTTACACTAACGAAAGGAACCCTTCCACACGTAGGAGTCACCACTCCCACAACACGGGTTGCACCCAACCCTTACAACTAGGAACCAACGTTCCTTTACAACAAAAATTGAAAATAGAATGTACAAGAAATACAAACAACTTTTGGAGACTAAGGTGTCCCTCTTCGTTCGATGACGTGTTCTTGAAGTCAACGAAAATTCCACAACCCTAGATCTCACTTGGAGAGAATCTCCACGAAAGCGGCGGCGGCAAGAAGGGCGGCGGCTTGGTTCTTGGGATCGGTGGCGACAACGGTGTGCGGCTGCTGTACTTTGGAGATTCAATCTTCGTAGCAAAGCTAGCAAGGTCTACCAATGGTCACACTAGGATCGATCGTCTCGATCGATTCGGAATGGGAAGGTTTTCCCGATCAACGAATCAAGAGACAAAGGATCTCTGGTTAGACGCGTGAGATGCTATGCTTGGATAAGCTTCTGTCGCCGGGAGATCTGGAAGAAACCACGATCAAACGGCCGACGATCGACTAGCACGAGCGGCGATGGCGGCGGAGCAGGTATCGCGATCTAGGTCACGTCGGCGGCTCGTGTATGTTTTTTCTGTCCCGCTTTACTGTTCAAAATACGCGTGTATTTATACGGTAGAATACTCCTTATGACCGTTATGGGTCCCACCTGAAGAAACCCTAAGCCCGGTTCAAAACAGCGCCAGTGGCTGAGTCCGGTCCAGCGGGTTCCAGAATTCTCCCAAGGCAAAATCGGTGAGAATCGAAGGTGATTCTCGTCGAATCGGCGAGAATCAAAGGTGATTCTCGACGATTCGGCGAGAATCAAAGGTGATTCTCGTCGAAGTTGACTTGTTTGCACGCACTGATTTAGCCGGATAGAGATGACGAGAATGAGCCGGTGATTCTCGACGATTCGGCGAGAATCACTAGTGATTCTCGCCGAATCGGCGAGAATCACTTGGTGATTCTCGTCGATTGTTACTTAGACGATTTTTCGTCTTTCCACCCATGAGCTGCTCTTTGACCAATCCTTGCTCCTTGTCTGCTCTTGCATTATCACAGCCCTGTACTTGAAAATAAGTACACTCCAAAAGAGAGAGTACACGTAGGCCAACACACTGATCTGATCAACGAGGGATTACGTCGCGCAGACCCGTGTATATTGACCTACTGCACCCTGACATTGGTGTGTACTAAGCGTGGAATAACTGCAAGCACCACTTAAAAGGTTTCATCAAATACATTGTCTATTTACCTTAGCTTGTACAGGGGCTTCTTTAAATTAGGTACGTTGTGGATACAATACCCAACACAACGAGTTGTCACCTCGAAGGCCTTTAAGTCCATTCTCTAGGTTGTCTTCTTCTCCAACTCCGGTGGAAAGCTTGGAGTTGAGGTCATCAATGGCCGGGAGCTTCGCCGGAGGGTGTGGAAAGCTTCAGAATCACCGGCTATGGACTCCCGATGATGGTGGAGGTGGATGGAGCAGCTGGAGAGTAGGATGGCACTTCCCGCGCACTCCCCGATCGCAGAAATGATAAGTGTTGACCTAAATCGCGGAGCAGGCCCTTAAATACAGAGGCAACAAAAGCAGTGTGCACGATCAATGGCGCACGACAGTGGTAGTGCGCACTGTCGGTCGATGATCGTGCGCAATTTCCAATTAAACCTGCAACTTGGAAAGAAACATCAGCAGATATGCACACGATCAGTGGCGCACGACCGGTGGTCGTGCGCACTGAATCCGCTGATCGTGCGATTGGCTAGGACAGATTTGTAGAAACCAAGGGGTAAACGCGCATGAGTAGCGGTGCACGACCTGTGGTCGTGTGCACTATGACCAGTGCTCGTGCGATTACCCGGGCATAATTAGGAAAAGGAGAATGTAATGCACACGATCAGTGGAGCACGACCAGAGGTCGTGTGCAGTAAGTCCAGTGATCATGCGCAGTGTTCCTGTATCATCGGGGTCTCCGAAGCAGTTCCGGAGCACGCACACGATCTCTGCACCACTAGAAGAGGCAGATAGGCCACCAAACGTGCACAGCACATTCTCAAGACACGGATAAAGAACAACAAAAACACAGAAACATCTAAAGCACACAGAAACGGGCCTAAAGTGCACTTAATCATGAAATAGGAAAGTAAGCAAATATAAGCAGTTATAGCTCTCAAGTGCAGTGCTAAAATGATAAAACTGGCCCAGATGAGTCCAAAAAATAGTGTAATATTTGGACTCATCAGATGCCCAGGTCTGGTCTACTGATAGCCTTGCCCTTTGTCTTAGAGTGGGCTGGAGGAATTGGACAACATTTAGCAGCTTTACCCATGACTAAGGGGGTTGTTGCACAAAACACAAATGGTCAAGGATGGGCCATTTGTATTTTCTCATAGACACTTGCACCTTTGCTGTAACTACCACCATACTGTGGAGCATCTTTGTTCACACAAGATGGTCTAGAATGATTCCAGTGAACATAAATACTCTCGTGTTCATGGCTGGTAGAAAGAAATTACACTCTATTAAATGTCATAGAAGGCTTAGAGGCTAGTGGCTCCACTTGAGCTTTGCCCTTTTCCTTGCGATTAACAGCTCTTGTCCTTCCCTTGAATCCCAACCCTTTCTTTCCCTTTTGGGAGAAGAATGAGTCCATCAAGGGCAACATTGTGCTAGACTTGGAGTAGCTAGACACTAGTTCCCTCTCCTTTTGGAGCTTTCCTTCAAGATTCCAGATATGGTTATTCTTTAAGATTATGGTGCTCATCTGAAGGATTGTTTCATTCTTCTATTTTCTAACTTCTTGAGTCTTCAGATCAAGCACGTTTCCTGATTCTGAAGCAGTAAGCTTTAAAGAGACAATTTCCTGAGCCTGCTATTTGGCCAGGAGCTTGCTTTTCTTTAGAGCCTACAGAAGTGCATCATAATTATCAATCAATTGATTGATGTCTCCCTCAGATTCTAAGCCATCAACATCAGTTGATGCAAAAGCACAAAAATCTTGAACTGGTTCAAAATCTGAACAAGCAGAGCTAGTAACAGAAATTACCTTGCTTGGACCAGGCTGATCCTGGCTGAGTTCTTCATCTGACCTAGCCATCAACCCAAGGCAGCAGCTTCCTTCTTCAGAATCCACCTATGAATCACCATCAGATTGTGATAGAGGTGCCCTGTCTTCAATCCTGATAGCAGGATGAACCTTCTCAGCTTCTTCATCTAAAGAAGCCAGCCTTTTGATGCTGTCTTGTTCAACGACCCCTTCTTCAGTAGAGTACAACCCCAATATAGACTTCTTCTTCTTCTAACTCTGATGAGGAGGAGTCAGTCTAGCTTCTTTGTGTAACACCCCCTATCCGTCGCATAGCATATAGCAGTAGGTCCGACCGGGGCCCGACGCCATATACCACAGACAGACCGGGTGGTTACTTATGGAAACCATCCAACCAATCTCAAAGTACTACACAGAGCATTCTAGCGGAAGCAGTTTATAAACGTTGTAAACAAAGAACCCAGCATTAGAGCACGAATGTCCACTAGTACGAAAATAGGAATGTTATTACAAAATACTCAAAACAAGCCTTAAGGCCTTATAAGATGTTTCACTTGAATATTACATGTTTTACAAACCACGGCACGCAGGCCGGTCATACATGAATAAAGCAGTAAACACTTCTACTTGGGCCTTCGAGGGCCAGCTTCGCAAAAAGGGCTTTAGCCCGCTATTGACCGCTTGGTCCAGCTGCACCTGCAAGCAACAAACCACCGCACGGTGGCAAAACAAGGCAACGGTCAGCAATGCTGACCAAATTATAACGATCCCGCCCCCAACTCGGGGCGGCGATGCTCCTTCCCTGCATTTCATTAGCATAAGCGAGCCATAAATATAATCATAGCCATTGTATCACAGACGTTAGCTCGTACGGCCACACGTCCCGTGCACTCAGGGCACATTCTCGGTGAACCGGTCGATGTCACGTCAATTAAAGCCATTAACATTCCGGACTCACCACCGCCACTTAGACGGCCAAACCTATGAGCAATTTGTCTTCCTGGCCTGGGTCACGACAATTCAAGCCATTGACCGCCGAAGACTCACATCTATGCCAACGGCAAGTGCCACGTAACCTTAGGTCTCTTTAACCGAACGACATAAAGTGGGTACGGTTCCATCTAACCTGTGCTCACATCGCAACGACAATTTAAGCCATTTGTGCGGGTCAAACTTCCTCCGAGTCCCATTCTATCACAAGTCACATAACCCGGTTAAGTTCAAGTTGGCTCTCAGGCCACCAAGTTGGCAAGATCTCGTATCCGCCCAGTTTTCCGGGTGCACCTTTGGGTTAGTCCCCAAGGCTCCCTGCTGCAATCTACCACGTAGAAAACCCGAAAAACAACCAATAGCGCGGAGTCTTCTCCGGCCTTATGCAATGCAACATCACCGATCCAGACTAACATGTCCGGGTAGGCTTCACACATCATGCCTATGTCCGTTCTCGCATACGGATGCTACACAATGGGGACTTTACATATCTACCCGAAGGAACGCCTCCAACTCTCCGCAAACTCGCGAGAGCGGGCTTCCTATGCTAAGAAAGAGAGCTATTCACGCTCAAGATGAGGATCGTTACCCTTGAGTTCCTCTTTGGCGCCATCGAAAAGTAATCGGATAGAAATCACCGCACTAGCGTTGCCTCCGTGGATCCGGAGTCGGCTTGCGATTCGGAGCTCCGAAGCTCCTCCAATGGCGGATCTAGATCCTTCTTCTTCCCTTAACTCTCCTCTCTCTCCAAGGACTTAGAAAGAGAATAAGGTATGAAAAGTGATGGATTTCTAAGTCAACCTACGGGTATATCCCTTCAGGAACATCCCCCAACCGTTGGATCTCAAAACAAGGAAACGAACGGCTTTGATTCGGGGTTGAAATGCCCAATCTGGACCGAACACGGCCTGGCACACGCCCGTGTCCAGGGCCGTGTGCCGCATTCGCCGTCAAAATCGAATCACCTGGAACCTCACACGGGTATCGGACACGCCCGTGTTCGAGATGACACGCCCGTGTTCCACCTGACACGGCCGTGTAGCCGGCCGTGTACCCCATGACTTTTCCCCATTTTCAACCCGAGCACTGCACGGGTTCTAGGACACGCCCGTGTCCTTGCCCGTGTCACATTGACACGCCTGGACCCCAGGCCGTGTACACGGGACACTTCGTTGAGGGAAGATCGACGACTTGATGACACGGCCTTGGACACGCCCGTGTCCTAGGCCGTGTGCCTTGACTCGACGATCGTCGAGTGAATCTCGACGACTCCCCGGGACGATCGTCGACACGGGTCGACATGCCCTGCGACACGCCCGTGTCGCAGGCCGTGTGCCCATTCTCGACGAATCGTCGAGTATAACTCGACGACTCACGGCTAAGTGTCGACACGGGTCGACACGCCCTGCGACACGCCCGTGTCGTAGGCCGTGTGCCCACTCTCGACGAATCGTCGAGACAATCTCCACGACTTCGCGGCTAAGTGTCGACACGGCTCGACACGCCCTGGGACACGCCCGTGTCCCAGGCCGTGTGTAAGACCCCCCCCTCCCGGAAACCAAAACACGACACGAATGGGGAGTCTTATGCCCGGAACAGCCGCCTTGCGGTAGCATTAGCACACGGGCTAACCTGTACCACAAGACGCCTATTCCGCCGGCTACAACCATATCAATACAAATGCCAACCCAACCAAATAAATAAGCAAGAGAAGTCAAAATCCACACTAAGTAATATATAATGTCCAAAACATCAATAATGAGAAGCTAAACATACTTCTACAAAATATCAGAGTACAGCTAATCATTGCCCAAACGGGCTACATCAGAGTAATCAAAATACTAACATCAGTAACCGACGGTATCGACGGCACCGTCACATCAGGCCCTGTCGTCCTGGCCTGGCTGTCATGCTGCGTAGTCTGCGGCTGCTCTACCTGGGGCGTGACCTCCTAAAAAGGTAGACGTAGCAACCGTTAGTCGAAACGACTAAGTGGTTTCACATCCGCTCCCCCGGCGACTCCTCGGCACCGGGCGGAGAAAAGGAACAAGAGTATAGTATATAACAAGTATGCAAGTAAATGAATATAAGCAGGTGGCAAGGTACATGAATATAATGTATACTCTAGCAGTTCTACAAACTATCATCATATAACACAAGTGTAAGGAAATCTACAGCAGGAAAGTAACTTAACTTATAAGAATGCCCATACAAACTTATAAGTTAAGGATCGGGTTACATAAATTAACTCATCGTATAAGAGTGCCCATACAAACTTATACGATGAGGATCTTGTTGTGTATTGTTATGAAATGCTATGAATGTTATGCAATGACTCACCCATGCACACCCATGCAATTGCTATGTCGACACAGACTATAGTTCCCACTTTTCGAGCAGGTAGCTAACCTCTCAGGCATCAGCCGCCGTGGCCAGGCGGTGACAGTAGAACGGGCACTTCTACTACTAGGCGGGTATCACACTACTTCACCTAGGCCTCCGTACTCCTCAACGCTAAGAACACAACAGCGGAGCCCATGCGTACTATGGCCCAGCGGGGTCTTGGGTAGATGTGCACCAAGAACACAGCCCGAACTGGCCTTGTGTGACCCGGAAGGGGCCTCGGAAGAAAGCACGAGGACACAGCCCAACCGTTCACATGGCCGGAGGGGCCTCGGGACGTGAACACTGAGGACACAGCCCAAACCGACCAAGTCTAACTGCCAACTCCCGTCGGTGTGACGACTGGCGAGCCCGTAGACCTGCCACACTATCCTTAACCCAGGATTACGACACCGCGTGTCGACTCACACCACATGCAAATACCACATCAACATATCATGGAAGGGGCCTCAGAAGTAAACACGAGGACACAGCCCAACCATCCATCCACACCTTATCTCAACACAACCAAAACAAATGACGGTCAACACCGCACTTACATCCCTTCACAATACTACCCGTATGGAGACGACGCTCTAGGTATTGGACTACTAGACTCTTTTCATTAACCAATCATACCCATGGTCAAAATCTATACATCTATATGACTTTCCAAATGATGACAATGTAATATAAATATGGTGGGCATATGAAGATCTAACACACTTTCCGTTTGATAATGTCATAATATAAACATGAAGTGCCCAATTATCCATCTTTCAATTTCTACCAATTCAATTCGTTTAAATAAGATTGCTTCACAATTTGATAATATGAAATCTGATTAATAAGCTACTTCAATCATGCATCAAATGAATACTCATAAGTGTTCAGCCAAGTCAAGTATCTTGCATTATTAATTCCACCGAATCAAAATTCATTTTCCATTAAGCCCAGAATTTAGGTGCAGGCTGAATCTGGACAGCAACTTCGACCGGAGATTCCCGAAGCTACACGAATCCGGTGAAGACGTGTAACTCCACGATGGAAAGGTCTTTCTGAGGTATACAACTCGCATATTCAGACCTCAACCCAGATTTGACGATATCCTATTTGAAATCGGACTTGAAGTCCGCTGCGTACAGAACACAGTTTCTGCAACAAGATTTATAGAACACCAATTTCGATTAGACTTTCCTGTGGCTACCAACTTCGCCAGAAGTCGTGCAACCATTCGTTGGAAAGGTATTTTTAAGGGCTTCAACTTTCGTGTTTAGCCGAAAGCCCAGATCTGGCCATATCACACTTAAAAATGGCCACGAAGTTCGCTGCGCGCAGAATATAGATTCTGCACGCATCTTAAGGCGGAATGAACGGCATCGGTTCATCTTCCTCCTCAAGGCGATTCTTCCCAAATCATTCCAGAAAACCTCCTCCCTTATTCACCCTCAAGAGGCCAAAACCCTTCACGAACCCATCCCTTATCATCACATTGAAGAAGGGCGTGGTTGAAGAGATCTAATACCTAAGACACAAGTCTTACCATGGCCTTTCCTAGAAAACTCCTCCTCACCATCAAGACTCTCTTGAGTCGATGTCTCTCCTAGGAAAATAACTATAGATCTAGCACCAAGGGAGAGGGTAGGAAACTCACATTGGCTCCAGCGGTACCACCATTTCCGGCCATGGATCTCGTAGTTCTCCTTGGCGGCATCTTCTCTTTCACGGCGATGGCGGATCTCCTCCGGTAGAACTTGCTCCAGCAGTTTTCCCTCTCACCAGGAGTTCTCACAGGAATTTGGGGATGAAATGAACATGAAAATGGCTAGGGTTTTCTGTCCCTCTTATATATAAAATGTGACACGGGTAGGGACACGACCGTGTCCTTACCCGTGTCCTGCCTGGCGAAGCGGCAACGACAGTTTCCATGTCAGTTCAATACTTGACACGGGTAGGGACACGCCCGTGTCCCGACCCGTGTCCACATGACACGGCCGTGTGCCTGGCCGTGTCCTTGGCCGTGTCCTTCTCGGGTTGCATCTCGACACGCCTCGTCGAGCTCAAGTCGACGCACACGGGTAGGGACACGCCCGTGTCACTACCCGTGTCACTTGGTGTCGACACAGTTCGACGATCTCCACACGCCTCGTCGAGCTCAAGTCGATGCACACGGGTAGGGACACGCCCGTGTCACTACCCGTGTCACTTGGTGTCGACACAGTTCGACGATCTCGACACGCCTCGTCGAGCTCAACTCGACGCACACGGGTAGGGACACGCCCGTGTCAGTACCCGTGTCACTTGGTGTCGACACAGTTCGACGATCTCGACACGCCTCGTCGAGCTCAACTCGATGCACACAGGTAGGGACACGCCCGTGTCACTACCCGTGTCACTTGGTGTCGACACAGTTCGACGATCTCGACACGCCTCGTCGAGCTCAACTCAACGCACACGGGTAAGGACACGGCCGTGTCACTACCCGTGTCACTACCCGTGCCACTACCCGTGTCTCTCTGCACTGATTTCTCCACTTCTCCACAAGTGCAGTCCAGTTCCCTGCACTTCTCAGGACTCGAGTCAACCCTCCTGACTCAAAAACACACACTAGGGGCCTAGAACGATTCAGGACGTTACAAATCCTATAAACAAAAAAAAAAGATTTCGTCCCCGAAATCAGGCTTAGGCTGAGGGGGGAAATGCATAACAGGAAATTTAACATATTCTTTTAAATAAGATTACCTGGAGCAAACAACTCCGGGTAGCGTTGCTGCATCAAATCCATTGGCTCCCATGTGTACTCCTCTTTCCCATGATTCGACCATAGTACCTTCACCAAGGGTACACTTTTGCGGCGCAAAGTTCTTGTCTCGCTGTCAACAATCCGCACCGGCTCTAGTCGCACAGACCTATCTGATGCCACTGCACCATCAGTAGTGGGAATATACTGGTCGGGCCGCAACAGTGCTTTTCGAAGCGACGACACATGGAACACGTCGTGGAGATTTTCTAGTTCTGGTTGTAACTCCAACCGATAGTCCAACGGGCCGATCCTTTCTAGTATGATATAAGGCCCAACATACCTTGGGCTGAGCTTTTTCACCCCACGTACCCGCGACACACCATGCATCTGCCGAATCTTGAGAAACACTTTTTCGCCCACTTGGAACTCCACCATCCGGTGCTTTTTATTGTAATATTTCACCTGTCGACTTTGAGCCTCCAACATGCGATCCCGTATCAATCTGACCGCCGCATCAGTATCATCTATGTATTCATTTCCCAATGCATTCGGATCTTCATCTTGTACCCAAGACAAGGGAGTCCTGCACCTTCTTCCGTAAAGGGCTTCATGGGGCGCCATGCCGATGCTCGCTTGATGGCTATTATTATAGGAGAATTCCACTAGTGGCAAGAGCCTTTCCCATGGCTCTCCTCTGTCCACCACGCATAACCTCAATAAATCTTCCAGTGTCCTGATGGTCCTCTCAGACTGCCCGTCCGTCTGTGGGTGGAATGCAGTACTAAAGGTTAGGCGCGAGCCCAAATACGCCTGTACCGCCTTCCACTCATTGGATGTAAATCGACCATCCCGATCCGAAACAATTGTCTTGGGCACGCCATGATACCGTACAAATTGCTCCACAAAAAGGCGTACCAAAACATCCACGTGTGCTTCCTTCTTCATTGGAATGAACCGGGCCACCTTTGTCAGTCGATCAACAATTACCCACACTGAATCATTCCCGGAGCGGGAACGGGGTAACCCATGAACAAAGTCCATGGAGATATCCTCGAACTTCCATTCGGGGATGGGCAGCGACTGCAACAAACCACCGGGACTCCTGCATTCAGCCTTCACTCTTTGACATGCTTCACAATAAGTGACATAATACCGGACATCCTTCTTCATTCCCGGCCAACACATGGTCTTTCGCAATCCGGCGTACATCTTAGCAATACCCGGGTGCACTGAATATTGAGAGGAATGTGCCTCTCTCAAGATATCCTCCCGAATTTTGCCGCCCTTGGGAATATAGAGTCGGCCACGAAAATAAACGAGGCCGTCTTTGAGTGTGTACTCATTGGTGGTCCCATCTTCAATTGCCTTGATTACCGGGGCCAAGGCCGCATCCATTCCTTGCTCCACCCGAATCCGGTCTCGGATATCACAAACTATGCTCATGTTGGACAAATACTCCGCATACTCTGCCGAAGGAGCCTTGAATACTAGAGTAATTTCCATCTCCTCGATCATCCGAGCCAACTCCATACTCATCAACTGAGACTCTGGGCTAGAGCCTGGCGCTTTTCTACTCAAGGCATCGGCTACCGAGTTCGCTTTCCCGGGGTGGTAGTTCATGGTGAACTCATAGTCGCATAGAAATTCCAACCACCGCCATTGTCTCAGGTTCAACTCCTTCTGAGTGTGGACATACTTCAAGTTTTTGTGATCGGAAAAGATCTCGCAGTGGACGCCATATAAATAATGCCTCCAGACCTTCAAAGCGAACACCACTGCTCCCAACTCCAAATCATGAACCGGGTAATTGATTTCATGTTTCTTTAACTTCCTTGAAGCATAAGCGATCACATGCCCGTGCTGCATCAGCACCGCTCCCATCCCTTGATATGATGCGTCCGTGTAAACTTGGAATCCTTCCTTCCCCGATGGAAGTGCAAGGATGGGGGCGGAGGTAAGCCTATCCTTCAGCTCTTGAAATGCCGCTTCACATTGAGGTGTCCACTCAAATGGCACACCCTTCTTCGTCAAGGAGGTAAGGGGAAGGGCAATCTTGGAGAATCCTTTCACGAACTTGCGGTAGTACCCAGCAAGTCCAAGAAAGCTTCGTACATCGGCCGCTGACTTCAAGGGCGACCACTCCTTCACGGCTCGCACCTTTGCTGGATCCACGGATAATCCTGCTCCACTGATCACATGCCCCAAGAAGGCAACCTCCTTAAGCCAGAATTCACACTTACTAAACTTGGCATACAAGGCGTGCTCCTTCAATTTCTTCAAAACCAAGGTCAGGTGCTCGACAT
Source organism: Platanthera guangdongensis (assembly GCA_039583875.1). Lineage (NCBI taxonomy): Eukaryota > Viridiplantae > Streptophyta > Magnoliopsida > Asparagales > Orchidaceae > Platanthera > Platanthera guangdongensis. Next base: position 64,694,397 of record CM077165.1, read on the forward strand.
GCTCCTCCTCCGTCTTTGAGTAGACCAAGATGTCATCGATGAAAACAATGACGAAGATGTCCAAATACGGTTCAAACACATTGTTCATCAAGCTCATGAAGGCCGAAGGGGCATTTGTGAGCCCAAACGGCATTACTATGAACTCATACAAACCATATCTCGAACTGAAGGCCGTTTTCTGGATGTCCCCTTCTTGTATCCTCAACTGATAGTATCCGGAGCGCAAATCCAATTTAGAAAACCAATGTGCTCCCACTAGTTGATCGAACAACTCATCGATCCGAGGTAGTGGATAAGTGTTCCGTACCGTCAACCGATTGAGTTCCCGATAATCTATGCACAATCGCAGGGTTCCATCCTTCTTCTTTACGAACAGCACAGGGGCTCCCCATGGTGATGAACTGGGGCGAACGAACCCTGAATCCACCAGTTCTTGCAATTGAACTCTAAACTCCGCGAGTTCTTTCAGAGCCATTCTGTACGGAGCCTTGGATACAGGCTTGGCACCTGGTACTAGATTGATCTGGAAGTCAACTTCTCTATGCGAGGTAATCCTGGTAGCTTCTCAGGAAATACCTCGGGAAAATCCCGCACAACCCGTACATCCTTTAATTCCAACGCTTCCTCCTTCAACTCGAACCAGATCATGAAGACCTCGTCCCCCTTCATATGAGCTTTTACAACCTGGACGGAAGATAACATCATGCGAGGCACGAAGCCAATACCTTGGAAGATGACGTCAGAGTCTCCATGTCTCAAATAGATCCGCTTCTCCGCGCAGTCGATCCTCGCGAAGTGCCAATCCAGCCATACCATGCCCAAAATGATGTCAAACTCCGGCATTCTCAGAACCGTGGTCGGCGTATCAAAGGCCTTCCCATCAATAAATAACTCCAACTCGCACTTGGCGGTTGCGATCATCTCCGAGCCATCCGGAAGGCGTACACGTCGGGCTATGCCAATGAAGTACTGTACACCCTCCACGTCTTTTATGAAATCCTCGAACACAAATGAGTGTGAGGCACCGGTATCGAACAGCGCATAGGCTGTCTTCCCGCCAATAATCACGGTGCCTAAGTACCAACAACCAAAACTTATTGCTAGTGGCTAGTAAGTTCTAATCAATTCAAGTTAGACCATGCAAATATGTAAATTAATTAAATCATACCTGCAATCACATCTTGTGGGTTCCGTTCTTGCGCCATGTCAAGCGTGTACACCTGATCCCGGACCGGTCCGGGGTTTCCTCTTGGCGGTCCTCGTCCTCGACCACATATATATCCCCGCCCTCATGGAGCTGGTGGAGGTAGAGTAGGAGGGAGAGCAGGAGGGGCATTCCCATATAGCTGCGGGCAGAAACGCCGGATGTGGCCCGGCTGGTTGCATTCGAAGCACACCAGACCACGACGCCCTTCAGGTTGTTGAAATTGCTGAGGCTGTGGGGGTGGAGGCAACGCAGGCGGCTGCGGAACTGGATGCTCCACCCTATAGTTTCGGTGGACACGCCCTCCACCTCTTTGATAACCTCTTCCTCCTCTGAAGTCCCGTCTCCTTCTATTACTTGGGCCGGCTTCCATCACGTCCTCCGCAGGCCTCTTACTACATCCCAGGTGGTCCGCCTCCAATCTTTTCGCCATATCAATGATCTCCGCCAAGCTACCATCCGCTATAAACAAAAGGGACTGCCTTAGGGGATCTCGCAGCCCTTTATAGAAGCGCTTGGCATAACCTCTGTCATCCAACTTATAAGAATCCGCAAACCTTGCGAGATGCTGGAATTCCCGCTGGTATTCTGTAACCGACTTTGATCCCTGCTTTAGTAGAAGGAACCTCTGCTCAAGCTCATCTCGGGTCGATGTAGGGATAAAGTGCTCCAAGAAAACACCCGAGAATTCACTCCAACTTATCTCAGTGTAGATCCGGCCTTGGAAGGTAGAGCCCATGAGGGTCTTCCACCACCTCTTCGCATGTAAGTCCAAGACGGACACTGCCAACGTCACTGCCATGTTGGCCGGGCAACAGATACCAGCCAACAACTCATGTACCGTGTCTAGCCATTCCTTTGTACGTACGGCTGACTCCGTCTCAAGGTAGACTGGAGGGGAGAGAGCCCAGAAGGTGCTCAGCCAGTTGGAGCTCGGGGCCTGTTGTTGCACCGGAGCCTGCTGTGCCTTAAAAGTATCAAGAATGGCGGTGAGCGTCTGCCCCAACTCAGACTGTTGGAACTGAGTGGGTATGGGAGGGGTAGGAGTACCCCCCATCGGCTCAACATGTAGTGGAACCTACACATACACGACAAATTTGTGGTCAGGTTGGCTAAACCTAGGGTCAAAGTTGGACAAACTTAATGTGAATTACATATGGGCACACCACTGCTTCCGCTAAGTCAGTTTGTCCCTAAACTGACTAACCAAACGGGGGTGGCACCATTGTTGAATGACTTCTTAGTTGAGGATCGTGGAAAACTGATACCATTTGTAAGACCCCCCCTCCCCGGATCCCAAAACACGGCACGAAGGGGGAGTCTTATGCCCGGAACAGCCGCCTTGCGGTAGCATTAGCACACGGGCTAACCTGTACCACAAGACGCCTATTCTGCCGGCTACAACCATATCAATATAAATGTCAACCCAACCAAATAAATAAGCAAGAGAAGTCAAAATCCACACTAAGTAATATATAATGTCCAAAACATCAATAATAAGAAGCTAAACATGCTTCTACAAAACATCAGAGTACAGCTAATCATTGCCCAAACGGGCTACATCAGAGTAATCAAAATACTAACATCAGTAATCGACGGTATCGACGGCACCGTCACATCAGGCCCTGTCGACCTGGCCTGGCTTTTCTGCTGCGTAGTCTGCGGCTGCTCTACCTGTGGCGTGACCTCCTAAAAAGGTAGATGTAGCAACCGTTAGTCGAAACGACTAAGTGGTTTCACATCCGCTCCCCCGGCGACTCCTCGGCACCGGGCGGAGAAAAGGAACAAGAGTATAGTATATAACAAGTATGCAAGTAAAGGAGTATAAGCAGGTGGCAAGATACATGAATATAATGTATACTCTAGCAGTTCTACAAACTATCATCATATAACACAAGTGTAAGGAAATCTACAGCAGGAAAGTAACTTAACTTATAAGAATGCCCATACAAACTTATAAGTTAAGGATCGGGTTACATAAAGTAACTCATCGTATAGGAGTGCCCATACAAACTTATACGATGAGGATCTTGTTGTGCAATGTTATGAAATGCTATGAATGCTATGCAATGACTCACCCATGCACAGCCATGCAATTGCTATGTCGACACAGACTATAGTTCCCACTTTTCGAGCAGGTAGCTAACCTCTCAGGCATCAGTCGCCGTGGCCAGGCGGTGACAGTAGAACGGGCACTTCTACTACTAGGCGAGTATCACACTACTTCACCTAGGCCTCCGTACGCCTCAACGCTAAGAACACAACAGCGGAGCCCATGCGTACTATGGCCCAGCGGGGTCTTGGGTAGATGTGCACCAAGAACACAGCCCGAACTGGCCTTGTGTGACCCGGAAGGGGCCTCGGAAGAAAGCACGAGGACACAGCCCAACCGTTCACATGGCCGGAGGGGCCTCGGGACGTGAACACCGAGGACATAGCCCAAACCAACCAAGTCTAACTGCCAACTCCCGTCGGTGTGACGACTGGCGAGCCCGTAGACCTGCCACACTATCCTTAACCCAGGATTACGACAACGCGTGTCGACTCACACCACATGCAAATACCACATCAACATATCATGGAAGGGGCCTCGGAAGTAAACACGAGGACACAGCCCAACCATCCATCCACACCTTATCTCAACACAACCAAAACAAGTTACGGTCAACACCGCACTTACATCCCTTCACAATACTACCCGTAGGGAGACGACGCTCTAGGTATTGGACTACTAGACTCTTTTCATTAACCAATCATACCCATGGTCATAATCTATACATCTATATGACTTTCCAAATGATGACAATGTAATATAAATATGGTGGGCATATGAAGATCTAACACACTTTCCATTTGATAATGTCATAATATAAACATGAAGTGCCCAATTATTCATCTTTCAATTTCTACCAATTCAATTCGTTTAAATAAGATTGCTTCACAATTTGATAATATGAAATCGGATTAATAAGCTACTTCAATCATGCATCAAATGAATACTCATAAGTGTTCAGCCAAGTCAAGTATCTTGCATTATTAATTCCACCGAATCAAAATTCATTTTCCATTAAGCCCAGAATTTAGGTGCAGGCTTAATCTGGACAGCAACTTCGACCGGCGATTCCTGAAGCTACAGGAATCCGGTGAAAACATGTAACCCCACGATGGAAAGGTCTTTCCGAGGTCTACAACTCTCGAATTCAGACCTCAACCCAGATTTGAGGTTATCCTATTTGAAATCGGACTTGAAGTCCGCTGCGTACAGAACACAGTTTCTGCATACAAGATTTATAGAACACCAATTTCGATTAGACTTTCCTGTGGCTACCGACTTCGCCAGAAGTCGTGCAACCATTCGTTGGAAAGGTATTTGCAAGGGCTTCAACTTTTATGTTTAGCCGAAAGCCCAGATCTGGGCATATCACACTTAAAAATGGCCACGAAGTTCGCTGCGCGCAGAATAGAGATTCTGCACGCATCTTAAGGCGGAATGAACGGCATCGGTTCATCTTCCTCCTCAAGGCGATTCTTCCCAAATCATTCTAGAAAACCTCCTCCCTTATTCACCCTCAAGAGGCCAAAACCCTTCACGAACCCATCCCTTATCATCACATTGAAGAAGGGCGTGGTTGAAGAGATCTAAAACCTAAGACACAAGTCTTACCATGGCCTTTCCTAGAAAACTCCTCCTCACCATCAAGACTCTCTTGAGTCGATGTCTCTCCTAGGAAAATAACTATAGATCTAGCACCAAGGGAGAGGGTAGGAAACTCACATTGGCTCCAACGGTACCACCATTTCCGGCCATGGATCTCGTAGTTCTCCTTGGCGGCATCTTCTCTTTCACGGCGATGGCGGATCTCCTCCGGTAGAACTTGCTCCAGCAGTTTGCCCTCTCACCAGGAGTTCTCACAGGAATTTGGGGATGAAATGAACATGAAAACGGCTAGGGTTTTCTGTCCCTCTTATATATAAAATGTGACACGGGTAGGGACACGGCCGTGTCCTTACCCGTGTCCTGCCTGGCGAAGCGGCAACGACAGTTTCCATGTCGGTTCAATACTTGACACGGGTAGGGACACGCCCGTGTCCCGACCTGTGTCCACATGACACGGCCGTGTGCCTGGCTGTGTCCTTGGCCGTGTCCTTCTCGGGTTGCATCTCGACATGCCTCGTCGAGCTCAAGTCGACGCACACGGGTAGGGACACGCCCGTGTCACTACCCGTGTCACTTGGTGTCGACACAGTTCGACGATCTCGACACGCCTCATCGAGCTCAAGTCGACGCACACGGGTAGGGATACGCCCGTGTCACTACCTGTGTCACTTGGTGTCGACACAGTTCGACGATCTCGACACGCCTCGTCGAGCTCAACTCGACGCACACGGGTAGGGACACGCCCGTGTCACTACCCGTGTCACTTGGTGTCGACACAGTTCGACGATCTCGACACGCCTCGTCGAGCTCAACTCGACGCACACGGGTAGGGACACGCCCGTGTCACTACCCGTGTCACTTGGTGTCGACATAGTTCGACGATCTCGACATGCCTCGTCGAGCTCAACTCGACGCACACGGGTAAGGACACGGCCGTGTCACTACCCGTGTCACTACCCGTGCCACTACCCGTGTCTCTCTGCACTGATTTCTCCACTTCTCCATAAGTGCAGTCCAGTTCCCTGCACTTCTCAGGACTCGAGTCAACCCTCCTGACTCAAAAACACACACTAGGGGCCTAGAACGATTCGGGACGTTACACCGTGTGCCTGCTGCCAGAACCCAAACTGGCCCAAAACGTCCCCCCCCTTCGCTCCTTTGAGTTTCGGGGCGTTACAACTCTCCCCCTCTTAAAAGAATTTCGCCCACGAAATTACATAAAGGAAAGACATGTACAAAACCAAAATTTGTACCTGAGCGGAATAACTCCGGATATTCGTCAAGCATAGTCTGCTCTCTCTCCCAAGAGAGCTCCTCACGACCGCAATTGTCCCACCGGACCTTGACCATCCTGATCTCTTTATTGCGTAGCCGCTTGACCTCCGAGTCCTCAATCCGCATGGGCTTGACCTTTGTCGTTAGCCCACTATACACCGGCACTTGATAAACCGCGATCACTTGCGTAGGCTCTTGCACCGCCTTCCGGAGCACCGAGATGTGGAATACATCGTGTAAACAACTAAGCTCCACTGAGAGCTTCAACCGATAGGCCGCTTCACCAACTCGCTCCAGAACCTCAAACGGTCCAAGGTACCTCGGGCTTAGCTTTTTCAATCGTCGCACCCGCGAGACACCCTTGAACGGCTTGATCTTTAAGTATACATAATCGCCCACAGCGAACTCCACGTTCCTGTGCTTGGCATTATAGTACTTTGCTTGCCGGTCCTGAGCGATAAGCAACCTCTCCCGAATGGTTCTCACCAAAGAAGTAGCATCCTCCACTTCTGATCGCTTATACAACTTTGACTCACCCGTTTCTAACCAAGACAACGGCGTGCGACATCTTCTACCATATAGGGCCTCGAAGGGCGCCATCTGAATACTTGCTTGGTAGCTATTGTTGTATTCGAACTCCACCAAATAAAGGTGGTCTTCCCACTGCTTTCCAATATCTAAGACACACATGCGAAGCATGTCTTCCATGGTTCTATTGACCCTCTCGGTCTGCCCATCCGTTTGTGGATGGAAGGCTGTGCTGAACTTCAACTTAGTTCCCAACATTTGCTGCACCGGGCTCCAATCATTGGACGTGAACCGCCCATCTCGGTCACTCACGATGCTGCGGGGCACACCATGAAGCCGTACTATGTTATCCACATAAAGCTTTGCCAGCTTCTCCACCGGATCATCCTTCCTATGCGGAATAAAATGCGACACCTTCGTTAATCGATCAACAACCACCCAAATGGCGTCGTTCCCATTTTGCGACCTTGGCAAACCGTGCACAAAGTCCATAGAGATGTCGTCGAATTTCCACTCCGGAATAGGCAAGGACTTAAGAAATCCTCCCAGCTTTTGGCACTCCGCCTTTACCAAGGCGCAGGTTTGGCACTTCGCTACGTATAGTGCCACATCCTTCTTCAAACCCGGCCACCAAAACAGTTTCTTTACGTCGCGGTACATCTTCGTGCTCCCCGGGTGAATCGAGTACTTGGTATGGTGTGCCTCGTACAACAACTCCACCCGTAAATTACCCACACTTGGGACGCACAGACGACCGTCTTTCCAAAGCAATCTGTCCTCCACGACGAATTGGGAATTTGACCCATCCAGAGCCTCTATCATGAACTGCTTCAGTACTTGCTTGTCTATCCACACAAACAATCTCCAACGCCTCCAACTCCCGCACCAACCGCTCATCATGCACCGATAGCCAATTGGCTTGAGCTGCAGCTCGACGACTCAACGTATCCGCAACCGCATTCCCTTTGCCAGTCACGTAGTGGATCTTGAAGGTATAGTCCCCCAGGAACTCCATCCACCTACGCTGCCGCATATTCAGATCTTTCTGATCAATTAGATACTTTAGGCTCTTGTGATCGGTGTAGATATCAATCTTCACACCGTACAAGTAGTGTCTCCACAGCTTCAAGGCAAAAATCACGGCCGCTAACTCCAAGTCATGGACCGGATAGTTCCTCTCGTGCACTTTTAGCTGTCTTGAGCCATAAGCTATTACACTTCCGTGTTGCAGTAGCACGCAACCCAAACCGCTGCCCGAAGCATTGCTATATATCTCATAGCCTTCGGTTCCACATGGCGAACTCAGCACAGGCGCCGTGGTCAACCGACACTTCAATTCCTCAAAAGCTCGCGCGCACTCCGGCGTCCAAACGAACTTATGCTCCTTCCTCGTCAATGTAGTGAGAGGTAACGCTATCCGCGAGAAGTTCTCTACGAAGCGCCTATAATAGCCGGCAAGCCCCAGAAAACTCCGGACTTCCGCTACAGTAGCGAGCTCAGGCCACTCCCGTATCGCAACAATCTTCGCCGGATCCACAGCAATACCCTCTCCACTTACTATATGCCCGAGGAACGCCACTGAGGATAGCCAAAACTCGCACTTTGAGAACTTGGCATACAACTGATTTCCCCTTAGCGTCTCCAACACCAAATGAAGATGCTTGAAGTGATCTTCCCCACTTTGCGAGTACACCAAAATATCGTCGATGAATACGATCACAAAATGGTCCAAGTACTCCCTGAACGTCCTGTTCATCAAATCCATAAATACTGACGACGCATTAGTCAGCCCAAACGGCATGACCGTAAACTCATAATGCCCGTATCTCGTACTAAACGCTGTCTTCGGGATATCACTATCCCTTATTCGCAGCTGATAGTACCCAGCCTTGAGATCCAACTTCGAGTACACCGTCGACCCGACTAACTGATCAAAGAGATCATCAATCCGGGGGATCGGGTACTTGTTCTTCTCCGTCAGCTTGTTTAGCTCCCGATAATCAATACATAGCCTCAAGCTTCCGTCCTTCTTCTTAACAAAGAGGACCGGTGCGCTCCAAGGCGAACAACTCGGGCGCACATACCCTTGCTCCAACAACTTGCAGTTGAACTTTCAGCTCCGCCATTTCCTTAGGCGCTAGCCGATACGGAGATCGTGACACAGGCTTTGCACCTGGCACTAGCTCGATCGTAAAATCTATCTCCCGCTGAGGCGGGGCTCCAGGAAGATATGCGGGGAACACATCGGGGTATTCCGATACCACTGAAATACAATCCAACGCGGGCTTCGGCTTTGCAACCTCCACTAGTGTAAAGACCAGTTCTGCACCAGCACGAACCGCCTTCACCACCTAAAGAGCAGACATCAATGTCTTGCTCGACCCCTTTAAGCCCGTAAAAGTCGTTTCACGACTTGCTCCCATCTTAACTTCCTTGCTACCGCAATCTATATGGGCCTGCTGCTCCGAGAGCCAGTCCATGCCAAATATGACGTCGAACTCCACTAACGGAAGTAAAGACGCCCGCAGGTCGAACTCCTGCTCCCCAATACGAGTCTTAACATCGCAGATCCTATCCGCTCGCATCGAACACCCATTGGGCAACAACATATCCAACTTATCCTTCGCCATCGAAGAAGGGACTCCGATGCGTGATATAAATCATTCGGACAAGAAGGAGTGTGAGGCTCCCGTATCGAAGAGTGCTCGTGCCAGATTTTCATAAATCAATATAAATCCTAACAAGCAGTGGTAAGGTAACATGTGCATAACAAGTATTTAAATAAATTGACTTGCTATAAATTAAACCGTACCTGTCACCACATCAGCTTGTTTAATGGCCTCCTGTTGGCCAAGATTGTAGACCCTTGGTTGGGCCGGAGCATAATGGGATGCGGTCGACTCCACCGCCTTTCCCTTCTCTTCATAAGTGGCTCCCGGCCTCCTCTCGGACTTAGGACGTCCGCTCCAACAATCACGGGCGAAATGCCCCGTCTTTCCACATGTAAAGCACGCGCCCGGGGTCCGACTCGTAGTCGCCCCAGAAGCACCAGAAGGAGCTGGACCCGAAGTCCTATGCTTCTTGAAAGCCCTCCGATAGCCGGACTTTGAAGTAGTCGGCACTTTAAACTCAGATTTTCTATCACCCAAGCCTTTCTTCGCTTGCACGTTCTTCATGTCCTTCTCCAAGGACCGGGCAGTATTGACCAAGGTTAAGAAACCCTGCGTCATTGGCCCCGAGAGTAGTAATCTCAACTCATCTCTCAACCCTTCATAGAAGCGATTAGTCTTGCGCTCCTCATCCATGATTGTGGAGATAGCATATCGAATCAACCGAGTAAACTCGTGGAGATATTCATCCACGCTCCTCTCGCCCTGAACCAACTTCAGGAACTCATTCTCCAACGCTATCTTCTGCGTCGAAGGGAGGTATCTTGCTAAGAACAATCCCGAGAACTCTTCCATCAGAACGTCTATCAGTTGTCTACCTCTCAAATGATGCAGCTCCAATCCTTCCCACCACATCCTCGCTTCACTGTCCAAAAGGAACGTAGCGATGGTGGTCATTTGCCACTCCTCCGTCTCCGTCGCTGTCATGACTCTCTTCACCCTGGAGAGCCAGTCTTCAGCCTGAGATGGGGTTCCCAACCCCGAGAATAGCGGAGGGTTAAAGCTCATTACATGATTTAGCTGCCTCTCAGTTGCCCTCCTTGGCACCACCGGTTCTACAACCACTTGATCCACCCTCCTCGGCTCAGCCTCTTGCAGAGGTTCTTGCTCCATCACGGGAGCGGGCTGCTGCGCTTGCCTTCCAGGCTGCGCATTTATCACGGCCAACACCGATTCAGCCACCAATCGTATATTCTCCGCCGACAGAGGTGTTGCGGGAGAAACATCCGGTGCACTACTAGCCTCAGAAACTCGGCGTTTTGACGGCCCAACACCACTTCTGGTCACCTATAGTGGTACAAAACACCGTTAAGCGACCAAATAGTATTGCAAACAGCAATTATAGGAACACGCAGGTTCCTCAAACACGAGTATTTTCATTCCTAAGTGGACATTCATGGGTTCTTTTTACTGTTATTACGATGACGCACACAATGTGCTCACCACCCCTTAAAAAGAATTCGCCCACGAATTCAGTTTAAGCCCAACCAAAACCAGTAGTCTGATACCAAATTGTAACACCCCCTATCCGTCGCATAGCATATAGCAGTAGGTCCGGCCGGGGCCCGACGCCATATACCACAGACAGACCGGGTGGTTACTTATGGAAACCATCCAACCAATCTCAATGTCCTACACAGAGCATTCTAGCGGAAGCAGTTTATAAACGTTGTAAACAAAGAACCCAGCATTAGAGCACGAATGTCCACTAGTACGAAAATAGGAATGTTATTACAAAATACTCAAAACAAGCCTTAAGGCCTTATAAAATATTTCACTTGAATATTACATGTTTTACAAACCACGGCACGCAGGCCGGTCATACATGAATAAAGCAGTAAACGCTTCTACTTGGGCCTTCGAGGGCCAGCTTCGCAAAAAGGGCTTTAGCCCGCTATTGACCGCTTGGTCCAGCTGCACCTGCAAGCAACAAACCACCGCACGGTGGCAAAACAAGGCAACGGTCAGCAATGCTGACCAAATTATAACGATCCCGCCCCCAACTCGGGGAGGCAATGCTCCTTCCCTGCATTTCATTAGCATAAGCGAGCCATAAATATAATCATAGCCATTGCATCACAGACGTTAGCTCGTACGGCCACACGTCCCGTGCACTCAGGGCACATTCTCGGTGAACCGGTCGATGTCACGTCAATAAAAGCCATTAACATTCCGGACTCACCACCGCCACTTAGACGGCCAAACCTATGAGCAATTTGTCTTCCTGGCCTGGGTCACGACAATTCAAGCCATTTACCGCCAAAGACTCACATCTATGCCAACGGCAAGTGCCACGTAACCTTAGGTCTCTTTAACCGAACGACATAAAGCGGGTACGGTTCCATCTAACCCGTGCTCACATCGCAACGACAATTTAAGCCATTTGCGCGGGTCAAACTTCCGCCGAGTCCCATTCTATCACAAGTCACATAACCCGGTTATGTTCAAGTTGGCTCTCAGGCCACCAAGTTTGCAAGATCTCGTATCCGCCCAGTTTTCCGGGTGCACCTTTGGGTTAGTCCCCAAGGCTCCCTGCTGCAATCTACCGCGTAGAAAACCCGAAAAACAACCAATAGCGCGGAGTCTTCTCCGGCCTTATGCAATGCAACATCACCTATCCAGACTAACATGTCTGGGTAGGCTTCACACATCATGCCTATGTCCGTTCTCGCATACGGACGCTACACAACGGGGACTTTACATATCTACCCGAAGGAACGCCTCCAACTGTCCGCAAACTCGCGAGAGCGGGCTTCCTATGCTAAGAAAGAGAGCTATTCACGCTCAAGATGAGGATCGTTACCCTTGAGTTCCTCTTTGGCGCCATCGAAAAGTAATCGGATAGAAATCACCGCACTAGCGTTGCATCCGTGGATCCGGAGTCGGCTTGCGATTCGGAGCTCCGAAGCTCCTCCAATGGCGGATCTAGCTCCTTCTTCTTCCCTTAGCTCTCCTCTCTCTCCAAGGACTTAGAAAGAGAATAAGGTATGAAAAGTGATGGATTTCTAAGTCAACCCACGGGTATATCCCTTCAGGAACATCCCCCAACCGTTGGATCTCAAAATAAGGAAACGAACGGCTTTGATTCGGGGCTGAAATGCCCAATATGGACCGAACACGGCCTGGCACACGCCCGTGTCCAGGGCCGTGTGCTGCATTTGCCGTCAAAATCGAATCACCTGGAACCTCACACAGGTATCGGACACGCCCGTATTCGAGATGACACGCCTGTGTTCCACCTGACACGGCCGTGTAGCCGACCGTGTACCCCATGACTTTTCCCCATTTTCAACCCGAGCACTGTACGGGTTCTAGGACACGCCCGTGTCCTTGCCCGTGTCACATTGACACGCTTGGACCCCAGGCCGTGTACACGGGACACTTTGTCGAGGGAAGATCGACGACTTGATGACACGGCCTTGGACACGCCCGTGTCCTAGGCCGTGTGCCTTGACTCGACGATCGTCGAGTGAATCTCGACGGCTCCCCGGGACGATCGTCGACACGGGTCGACACGCCCTGCGACACGCCCGTGTCGCAGGCCGTGTGCCCATTCTCAACGAATCGTCGAGTATAACTCGACGACTCACGGCTAAGTGTCGACACGGGTCGACACGCCCTGCGACACGCCCGTGTCGCAGGCCGTGTACCCACTCTCGACGAATCGTCGAGACAATCTCCACGACTTTGCGGCTAAGTGTCGACACGGCTCGACACGCCCTGGGACACGCCCATGTCCCAGGCCGTGTGCCTGCTGCCAGAACCCAAACTGGCCCAAAACGTCCCCCCTTCGCTCCTTTGAGTTTCGGGGCGTTACACTTTGCCTCTTGGCCAAGACAAATTTCTCCTTCTTGATTTTTTGTTGGTGGTCCTTTTTCTCACTGTGTTTCTTTCTTTTGACTGGGCAGTCGGCTATCACATGCCCAGGTTTTTTGAAATGATAACAATTCATGTTAGAGGAAATCTGTTTACCTATTTTGGAACCATACCTGTCCTCCTTAGAAGATTTTCACCTGCCCTTGTAGTAGTCATCCTTGGATGTGAGGAGGAGGAAGGCTTGCCTCTCTAGTGTTTCGTCTTTAAGAACTTCTGGAATTGCCTGGTGAAGGGAGCAAAATCTTCATCAGACCATTGGCATTCTGATGTGCTTTCCTCTGATTTTCCAGAATTAGATTCATCATCTCTCCTTGGTGGAGAGGGAGACTTTCTTCTGCCTTTGCTGGAGCCTTCAGCTTTAAATGCTACAGACTTGTCTCTTGCCAAAGACTTGTTCTGGTTCTCCTCATCTTTCCTTGCAGCTAGATGCATTTCATATGACAGCAGCTTCACAAGGAGGGTGTGAGGAGCTGTCTCACCCATCTTTACCACAACTCTGATGGCACAGTTTTTAATGTCCCACTCTCTAGAGAGAGATCTAAGGAACTTGTCATTCAGTTCATAGTGACTGAATACTCTTCCATAAGTCTTCAGCTCATTCACAATCCTAAAGAACTTTTCTTAACAGATGGTTATGTTGTCCCCCTTGGATTGCCTCAAAGCCTCATACTCATGGTTGAACATGGACTTCCTATCATCTCAAACCTCATCTGTCCCCTCCATATAGATCACAAGAGTTTCCCACATTTCCTTTATAGTTGAGCAATGGATCAGGTTCGGAAGAGTAGTGTTGGGTATTGTATCCACACTAACCCTGATTTGATGAAGTCATCTTTGAACTAAGATGAATTAAGTTGTATTTGATGCTTGGTTTGAGTTATGTGTTTGCATGAATCTTATGGGAAGTGTAGACCAATGTCAGTCTACAATGGGTCACCAAACATAGGACCATACAATGTAATCCCTCATTGTGTGTCCCAAAGTGTTTACTCATGTGTAGTCTCTCTATTGGGATACACATCAAATTCAAGCTCTAGGACTAAGTGAAAAGACTTGATGCTGGTTTCACCTTAGAAGAAGAGAAAATTCTGTCAAGAAAATTTCCTAAGTATTTGCCTCGAGTAGTTCTATATTTACTCGAGTAAAATGCTGAGTTCATACTCGAGTAATAATACTCTTACTCGATTAATTAAGATATATCCCGAATAGTCCAATTATGGCTCTAGAGTAGTTAAGGCAACTACTCGAGTAGTTTCCTTTCACCTCTCGGGTTTACAGAAATTTTCTTCTCAAAAGTTTTCTAAGTTAAATACTCCTGTAGTAATGTATAGTACTCGAGTAGTTTTATCTTCTGTCTCAAGTAGTTGAATTCTTACTCTCTTTTAGTTCTCACTTACTCGAGTAGTCTAAGTCATGTACTAGAGTAGTTCATCTACTACTCGAGTAGTCCAGTGTTTATACCCGGGTAATCCAGAATTCCATTCCAGAAAATTTCTCTAAGTGAATTACTCGAGTAGTCATCTCCATATACTCGAGTAGTTCAACTTCTCTACTCGAGTAGTCCTGTATTCCAGTTACAGAAATTTTCTAAGTCTTTGTCCCGAGTAGTTACTTAACTACTCGAGTAGTTCATTCTTATATACTCGAGTAGTATTTCTTATACTCGAGTAATCTTCTCCACCTCTCGTGTAAGTACTCAAGTACTCGAGTATGTTATTTTTGTTACTCGAGTAACTGATTCCTTTTCTTCTTACTTACTCGAGTAGTTGACCCAATGTACTCGAGTAATTATCTCATTCCCTCTCGAGTAGTTCTTCTCATATACTCAAGTAGTCATCTTCTACCTACTCGAGTAGTGTTGTAAGTACTAGAGTAATCTTTTTTATCTAGAGTATTTTACTTCGAGTTTTCTGAAAATTCGTTAAATCCAGAATAATGGTTTTCTTAATGAACTTTGACGTGATTGGTGCACGTGTCTCTCATAATGACTCAATTATGTCTAAACTTTTCTGATCCTATAAAAGGTCTTGTCTAAACCGACAAACCCTAACAATTATTATCCTAAGAAGATTATTCTAAGAAAATTTTGCAGCCGCTTCTGTTTCCTCTTTCTCTCTCCAAGAAATGAAAACCGTCGCTGTCGCCGTCACTGACTCCCGACCGGCTAGGGTTTCATCTTTTGAGGATTCAGATCAAGAAGGGTTTCCAGATCGAGATTTTCTCAACTCCTCAATCTTCTGATTTGATCGATCGTGTGAAGCCAAGAAGTTTCAGATCCAATATTGCCGATATTTCTCTTCATCATTCTGATAAAGCCGCAAAGCCTAGAAGAAGAAATTTCTGGCTGACTGTTGCAGATCTGAAAAAGGGATCACTGTTTGTATTTCTATACATAATTTATTTCATTCTTGTAGGAGAAATTTCTCCGAGTGTAGGAGCTTTTGCCTCCGAGATTGTAGGATGTTTTACCTTCCGAGTGTAGATCCGTTTTGTGGACGAGATTGTAGGAACATTGTTCCGAGGGTAGGATTGATTTTCAATCCGAGATAGTGGAGTAGCCGAGTCTAGTGTATTGCTAGATTGGTGAGGGAAAGTGGATGTACCCAAGGTTGGGGAACCACTATAAATCTTATCTCATATGTGTTTGATTGGTAGATAGATCTGTGCATTGGTTTGAAATTTTTATTCCGCAATAAGACACACATCTCACCTATTCACCCCCTCTAGGTGATTTAGGTAGGCAACTATAAACTTTCAATTGGTATCAGAGGGAGGTTGATCGTCAAAAGGTTAACACCTTGATCAGATCCGTTAATAGTTGTCCTTTGAGATCTACCAAAAATGGACAAGGCTAATGATTTTGTCAAGCTTCCTTTATGTACCAAAAATAATTTTCCCATGAGGAAAGAGAGAATCAAGTTCTTTATGGAAGCTCTGGATCCAAGGATCTTCATGATAGTAGAAGAAGTTCCTTACATTCCCATGACCGTCTCCACTATAGATCCAACTAAGAAAGTCCCAAAGAAACTTATTGATCTAGATAAGGATGAGATTGCACTTGTTTCATTAGACAAAAAGGCAAAAAATATTATAGCAAGTGCAGTCGATGATACAATGCTGCAAAATCCGATTCACTGTCAGTCTGCAAAAGAGATGTGGCAATCACTAGTTACCTTGATGGAAGGTACAGAAGAAGTGAGGGATGATAGAATATCCATTCTTAATCAGAAGTATGAAGCTTTCTGACAAGGAAACAAAGATACCATTACAGACATGTAACACCCCCTATCTGTCGCATAGCATATTGCAGTAGGTCCGGCCGGGGCCCGACGCCATATACCACAGACAGACCGGGTGGTTACTTATGGAAACCATCCAACTAATCTCAACGTCCTACACAGAGCATTCTAGCGGAAGCAATTATTAAAGGTTGTAAACAAGAACCCAGCAACAAGCACGAATGTCCACTAGAACAACTTAGGAATGTTATTACAAAATACTCAAAACAAGTCTTAAGGCCTTACAAAAAGTTTCACTTGACTGTTACATGATTTACAAACCACGGCACGCAGGCCGGTCATACATGAATAAAGCAATAAACATTTCCATTTGGGCCTTCGAGGGCCGGCTTCACAAAAAGGGCTTTAGCCCGCTATTGACCGCTTGGTCCAGCTGCACCTGCAAGCAACAAACCACCGCACGGTGGCAAAACAAGGCAACGGTCAGCAATGCTGACCAAATTATAACGATCCCGCCCCCAACTCGGGGCGGCGATGCTCCTTCCCTGCATTTCATTAGCATAAGAGAGCCATATATATATCCATAGCCATTTCATCACAGACGTTGGCTCGCACGGCCACACGCCCCGTGCTCTCAGGGCACATTCTCGGTGAACCAGTCGATGTCACGTCAATTAAAGCCATAGACATTCCGGACTCACCACCGCCACTTGGACGGCCAAACCTATGAGCAATTTGTCTTCCTGGCCTGGGTCACGACAATTTAAGTCATCGACCGCCGAAGACCCTACTCTATGCCAACGGTAAGTGCCACGTGCCTTTAGGTCTCTTTAACCGAACGACATAGAACGGGTACGGTTCCATCTAACCCGTGCTCACATCGCAACGGCAATTTAAGCCATATGCGCGGGTCAAACTTCCACCGAGTCCCATTTCCATCACAAGTCACATAACCCCGTTATGTTCAAGTTGGCTCTCAAGCCACCAAGTTGGCAAGATCTCGTATCCACCCAGTTTTCCGGGTGCACCTTTGGGTTAGTCCCCACGGCTCCCTGCTGCAATCTACCGCGTAGAAAACCCGAAAAACAGTCAATAGCACGGAGTCTTCTCCGGCATTATGCAATGCAACATCACCGATCCAGACCAACATGTCCGGGTAGGCTTCACACATCATGCCTATGTCCGTTCTCTCTTACGGACTCTAAAAAATGGGGACTTCACATATCTACCCGAAGGAACGCCTCCAACTCTTCGCAAACTCGCGAGAGCGGGCTTCCTATGCTAAGAAAGAGAGCGACTCATGCTCAAGATGAGGATCGTTACCCTTGAGTTCCTCTTTGGCGCCATCGAAAAGTAATCGGATGGAAATCACCGCACTAGCGTTGCCTCCGTGGATCCGGAGTCGGCTCGCGATTCGGAGCTCCGAAGCTCCTCCAATGGCGGGATCTAGTTCTTCTTCCTCCAATGGCTCTCGTCTTTCTCCAAGGACTTGGAGAGATGATAAGGTATGAAAAGTGAGGTTTTCCAAGTCAACTCATGGGTATATCCTCTCAGGAACAACCCCCAGCCATTGGATCTCAACCTAAGGAAACGAACGGCTTTGATTCGGGGCTGAAATGCCCAATCTGGACCGAACACGGCCTGGCACACGCCCGTGTCTAGGGCCGTGTGCCGCATTTGCCGTCAAAATCGAATCACCTGGAACCACACACGGGTATCGAACACGCCCGTGTTCGAGCTGACACGCCCGTGTTCCACCTGACACGGCCGTATAGCCGGCCGTGTACCCCATGATTTTCCCCCATTTTCAACCCGAGCACTGCACGGGTTCTAGGACACGCCCGTGTCCTTGCCCGTGTCACATTGACACGCCTGGACCCCAGGCCGTGTACACGGGACATTTCGTCGAGGGAAGATCGACGACTTGATGACACGGCCTTGGACACGCCCGTGTCCTAGGCCGTGTGCCTTGTCTCGAAGATCGTCGAGTGAATCTCGACGACTCCCTGGGACGATCGTCGACACGGGTCGACACGCCCTGCGACACGCCCGTGTCGCAGGCCGTGTGCCCATTCTCGATGAATCGTCGAGTATAACTCGACGACTCTTGGCTAAGTGCCGACACGGGTCGACACGCCCTACGACACGCCCGTGTTGCAGGCCGTGTGCCCCCTCTTGACGAATCGTCGAGTAAAACTCGACGACTTCGCGGCTAAGTGTCGACACGGCTTGACACGCCCTTGGACACGCCCGTGTCCCAGGCCGTGTGCCTTCTGCCAGAACCTATACTGGCCCAAAACGTCCCCCTTTTGCTCCTTTGAGTTTCGGGGCGTTACATGACACCTTTGTGAATTTCTTCAAGATAGTGAATAGGCTAAGGGTCTATGACAGAGTCTTCACTAATGGAGAATTAAATGATAAGTTTTTGAGATCCCTAACTAAGGAATAGGATAACAAGGTCTGTGTCATAAGAGAGTTTGGAAAACTAGCCGAGACAGACCCACAGAATCTCTTCGAGAAGCTTATGTCATATGAGCTTCAACTCAATACCAGAAAGGCTGAAGAAGAGAAGAGTAGGTCTGCATTCAAAGAGAAGTCTGTTGCTTTAAAGGCAAAAACCTCTAAGAAGACAAAGGTTGTTCCTCCTACTCCAGCACAAGAAGTTAGTGAAGAAGAAATCTCGGAGCAAAGCACCTCAGGCTCTGAGCTATCAAAAGGAGAGTTCTCACTACTCTCACGACAGTTCAAGAAATTCTTGAACAAGAAGAAGCAATGGAAAGGCAAGGATGCCTACTATATAAATCACAACATGATGGTGATCGTCAACGAAAAGGCTCAAACAGCCATGATAAGTATAATTCTAAACAGAACAAACATGTTTCTACTGACATTATTTGTTATTATTGTAATAAGCTAGGACATGTCATCGCTGAGTGCCCTCACAAGAAGAAGGAGGGTGGCAGAAGAGAGGAAAAGTAGTCCTCGTACAATAAGAAGAGGACAGAGAAGAGCTTAATGGCCAAAAATGGAAAGAATCTTAGTGAATCTGACTCATCTGAGTCAAGTGAAGAAGAAGAGGCCTATTTTGGACTCATGGCTCAAACAAATGACGAACAAGAGCCCCAGTTCACTGGGAAGGTAAACTCTCACACTGCTCTTTCAGATTCTGAAGTTTCTGAACATGATTGTGAGGATATCTCTTCAGACGATGAGTCAGAACTCAAGGCCCAATATAAGGAGTTGATCATGGCTTACGATAAATGTCGTCAAGTCATGAAAACTCAGGCTAAAGAGATAAAGTCTCTCAAAGCTGAAGAGAGCGTCTTGAGAGAGAAAGTCGCAAAGACTGACTCGCTCGAAGAGAACTTTAATAATGTTATTGAAGAATATAACAAACCTCTTGAGCATCTTGACCTTAAAGAGAAAATCATCAAAGAGTTGGAAGAACAACTCGCTGCTGAAAAGAAACTTGTTGAAAGTTTCTCTAAATCTAAGACTGTTCTTCCATTCGTTGCTGAATTCTCAGCTAAGGCCAAGGGTGCTGGACTAGGCCATGAAGAAGGTCCTAGTAAGTCTTCTAGGAGAAATAAGGCTCAACGGAAGAAAAAGGCCGCCAAAAAGGCCTTGGCCAAAGAGAAGGGGAAAGCCCCTCAAGATCAGACCTCTTTCAAAAAGGTCATATTTCCCACAAATGAGTTTGATCTTGACTCATCCTACGGACACTTTGCTAGGCCTACCTATGTAGAGCCAAAGTCCCATTATCAAGGATGGACTCGACACAGAAACTTTGGTGAAAGTGTCTTTAAGGCACCTTATGAAGAAGTCATTCTTCAGAGCTATGACCATTTCAATCAAGGCCATAACTTCAAGAAGGCACCAAAGGTAAAGCCTGTTGTAGAAAAGACAGTGAAGGAGAAGAAAATATGTGATTGTTATCACCATGAAGCTTCTTCCTCCAAGAATGCTGCCCCTGCTAGACCACAATTCCAAAAGGTCAAGCAGGAGGACATAAGGCAAAGATACAACAGATTTGACTATTGGTGTTGTGGCAGAACTGGTCACTTTGCCATTGATTGTTGGTTTAATCCCAGAAATGCTGCAACAACACATGTTGGAAATATGAGGAAGACCACTACTAATGCTAATATTTGTAGGGGGAGTGTTCTAACCCGTGACCAAGGACCCAAACATATTTGGGTTCCTAAGGCAAACTGATTTTGTTTGTAGAAATGTCCAAAGGCCACCAAAACGCCAATCTGGTATTTGGACAGTGGATCCTCTCCGCATATGACCGGGACAAGAAGCCTAATTCAGAACTTTACTCTTGTCGTGAACGGACCGAAGGTCATCTTTGGAGGTTCAGAGCGTGGAATCACTAAAGGCTACGGTATGATTACGAATGGTAATGTTTCATTCTCAGATGTGGCTTACGTTGAAGGTTTGGAACATAACCTTATAAGCATAAGCCAACTCTGCGATAAAGGATACATAGTTGAGTTTCACGCTGCTAAGTGCTTGATAAAATATGTTGACAATATGGAAACAATTCTATCCGGCACTCGAAGCAGAAATATATTTTGCTTAAATTTCATTTGTATAGACTCTTCTAGACCAATGTGCTTTTTAGCAAAAGATAGTGCGTCTCTTGATGACCAATGGCACAAGAGACTAGCACATATTAATTACAAAACTATTAATAAATTATTTTCAATGAACTTAGTACATGATGCCCCAAATGTCAAGTACGTCAAAGATAGACCTTCTCATGCATGTGTGAAAGGCAAACAAACAAGAGCTACCTTTAAAAGCATCATTGGCAAGGATTCTAATAGATGTCTTCATCTACTGCATATGGACTTGTTCGGTCCACTGCAAATTAGAAGTTTGGGAGGTAAGGATTATACGTTGGTAATTGTTGATGATTACTCACACTTTGCGTGGGTATTCTTTCTGAAACACAAGTTAGATACCTTCGACATCTTCACTAATTTTGTCAGGCAAGTTCAGAACGAGTACAACTGCTCCATAGTCAAAATCAGAAGTGACAATGGAACAGAGTTCAAGTCTGGGGTCATGACAGAGTTTTGTGAAATCTTGGGTATCTTTCATGAGTTTTCCTCTCCTCGTACTCCGCAAAAGAACGGAGTGGCAGAGAGAAGGAATAGGACACTCATCGAGGCCTGCAGGACCATGTTGAGTGATGCTTCACTTCCGGAATATTTTTGGGCTGAAGCCGTCAACACTGCATGTCACGTGCAAAATCAAGCTCTCATAAAAAAAAACCACGATAAGACACCTTACGAACTTCTGAAGGGTAGGAAACCGAAAGTCTAATATTTTAGATTTTTTATCTGTAAATGCTTCGTGCTCAATAATAGCAAGTATCACACTACTAAGTTTAGCGAAAAGAGTTTTGAAGGTATTTTTGTAGGTTATAGTAGCTATAGTAAGACATATAGGATATTTAATAGAAAAACCCTGGTCGTAGAAGAATCAATACATGTTGTATTTGATGAGACGAGCTTGTTGTAAAGCAACTATTCTAGTGTGCTTATTGAAGATGCAGGTGCAAAGCTGAAAGAAATTAGGTTGGATGGACCGTCCAAAGAAAAAGGTGAAAAGTTCATCAAGATCACCACTCCAACCCCTATTGGAGAGGCTGATGATCAGGATGAAGAAGTCATCCAAGATGAATAAGTCACTCCGGTGATAGAAGATAATCCAGATGCAAGGACTCTAGAGCTCAAACATCTGAAGGATCATCCCATGGACCAGATCATAGGAGATCCCCGAGATGGTGTCAGAACTCGAAGAAGTACAACTAATGAGAATATATATTTAAGTTTTCTCTCGCAGGTTGAACTAAAGAAGTTTGAGGAAGAAAACTCAGACGCGTCGTGGATAATGTCGATGGAAGAAAAACTAAACCAGTTCAAGCGCTGCAAAGTATGAAAACTTGTTCCAAGACCCAAAGGTAAGAATGTCATTGGGACAAAATGGGTCTACAGGAACAAGATGGACGAGGATGGAACGATTGTAAAGAATAAAGCCAGACTTGTCGGAAAAGGCTATCGTCAAGAAGAATGAATCGACTTCGACCAGACATACACTCCAGTGGCAAGGCTGGAGGCAATAAGGTTATTCCTAGCATATGCTGCACTCAAAGACTTCACTGTCTATCAGATGGACGTGAAGTCTACCTTCCTTAATGGTGACATAAAGGAAGAGGTGTATGTGGAACAACCTCCAGGTTTCATTGATTCTAACTTTCCTGATTATGTTTACTTACTACATAAAGTGTTATATGGTCTGAAACAAGCTCCTTGTGCTTGGTATGTGACGCTGTCTAGCTTTCTACTTGAGAACAAGTTCACAAGGGGAAAGATAGACAAGACATTATTTCTTAAGGAAATTAAAGGCAAGATTTTGCTAGTGCAAATCTATGTCGATGACATTATTTTTGGCTCTACTGATGACAACCTCTGTAAGAAGTTTTCAAAACTTATGCAAGAGACGTTTGAAATGAGCAGTATGGGCGAGCTAAAGCATTTCTTAGGGCTTCAAGTGAAACAGTATGAAGATGGAATTTTCATCTCACAGACCAAGTTCACCAAATAGCTGATTAAGAAATTCGGAATGGAGAACGCAACCTCGTTGAAGACTCCAATGGGTTCAACTATGTCTCTGGAAAAGGATGAAAAAGGGAAACCTTTTGATGAAACCAAGTACAGAAGCATAATTGGATCCTTGCTCTACCTTACGGCAAGTAGACCTGACATTATGTTCTCAACATGTGTCTGTACTAGATTTCAGGTGAACTCTAAGGAATCTCACTACGCTGCTGCAAAGCGGATTTTGATATACCTTAAAGGTACACCAAATCTTGGCTTATGGTACCCAAGAAGTAATGACAGCAAACTAATAGGTTTTTCAGATGCAGATTTTGCAGGAGCAAAGACGACAGGAAAAGCACTTCCGGGACATATCAATTCTTTGGAAGAAGACTTACCTCCTGGAGTAGCAAGAAGAAAAACTGTGTGGCAATTTCAACGGCTGAGTCAAAGTACATCTCTACAGGCAGTTGTTGTGCACATTTACTTTGGATAAAGAATCAGTTTGAAGACTACAACATGAAGTTTCAAAACATTCCTTTGTTTTGCGACTCTTCCAACGCAATAACAATAGCTAACAACCAAGTCTCGCACAGCCGGACAAAGCATATAGAGCTAAGGTATCACTTCATCCGGGAGCATGTGGAGCATGGGGACATAGACCTTCAATATTTCTCTACAGATAGGAATATTACAGACATTTTCACGAAGTCGCTGGACGAGACCAAGTTCTCCTTCTTCAAAATAGAACTTGGGATGCTCAACAAAGAAGACTAGAGAAGCTGGATTTTCAAGAAGGCTCAAGGTTCAAAGGTTAGTCAAAAATTGGAATTTTACAAAATATTAACTCTTTGACTCGAGTAAGATACAGCCTACTCGAGTAAGAATATTACCTACTTGAGTAGTAGAATGAAACACTCAAGTAGTATACTTGACCTACTCGAGTAGCAGACTGACATACTCGAGTAGTCAACTTCACATACTCGAGTAGCTCACTAACCTACTCGAGTACTTCCATACATCTACTCGAGTACTTCTGTATTCCTACTCGAGTAATTACAGACACATCTACTAACATATATGCCGAGTCTTCATTCAAATTTTCTTATGCGCAAACCAAGGCTTATACCGCCTCTTCTATAGTTTAACTCATTCATTTTCGATTAATTAGACCAAAAAACTAGGGTTATATAAATAAGAAAATCTGGAAATGTCCTACACGAAATCATTTCCGCTCTCTCGAGTACCTGACTGCCTCTTCGCCTTCCTCAGTCAGTTGCAGAGCCGAACGCTTTCCTTCACCCCTGTTGGGTACATTGGAAAATGTGTACCAGATTTGAAGAAGCCTCACCTTACTCAATGATATGCATCAAGGTGTATTTGATGTTATTTTGAGTCTATATATACAGGTTAAGTAAATGCAGGAATGCAGAAAAATTTTTAGGTCCATGTGTCGACACCAGGAGAAGCTGTGTCGACACTTATGAAGGCTTGTGTCGACACTGGAGAAAAGTTGTGTCGACACTTGGAGCTAATTGTGTCGACACTTGTAAATGGTGTGTCGACACCTGAAGAAACTAAGTCGACATACAGAGGAAGTGTCGACTCACAGAGAAGTTTAGTCAACATCTGCTGTGTCGACATGCAGAGGCAGTGTCGACACACAGCGAAGCATTGTCGACATCAACTGTGTCGACACCAAGAGGCGGTGTCGACACACATGAATACTTAGTCGACATCAACTGTATCAACACCAAGAGGCAGTGTCGACACACAGAATACCTTGTCGACATCAACTGTGTCTACACACAGGACTTGTGTCGACACACAGCAAAGTTTCAACTATGTTAAAGAAGAGAAGTGATTGTGTCGACACACAGAATCAGTGTCGATACATTCTACAGAAGGCTGTGTCGAGAAGCATTAACAAAAACAAAGGAGATGTGTCGACACCACCAAGGCTTGTGTCGACACTTAGTTCACTTGTGTCGACACTTAGTCTACTTGTGTCGACACATGATGAAGTTCAGTCTCGACACTTTCAGACAGAGACAGTATTTCAAGAAGTGACTGGATGACTTGACAGCAGCCATTTCTAACCGGTCTACTGCAACTGTCTAAGCTGTTAGAAGTTTGTTAGAAACCAGATCAGCCGCTTACCATGGAGAAATTCTATATAAAGGCATTCTCCTTCAACAGAAGATAACATATAGAGAAGAAAGAGAACTGATAGAAGTAATAATACAGAAGATTTTCGTCAGAAGATGTAAGAAGAAGTTGGAGAGAGAGCTCCATCTACTGAAGTGCAGTTGCTGAACCAAGCTACCAAGAAAGATTCAGATTGAGATCTGAATCTCAAGTCAGAAGCTGATTGAAGATCAACTTCTCAAGAGTTCAACCCTACTGAGTTCAGATTCAAGAAGCTTTGAAGAAAGCTAAGAGAGGTTTTTCTCTGCCATCAGATTCTTCCAAGAACTGATCAAGAAACCATCCATCCCTTCTCTCTCTATCTGGGTGGTGGTTTATTACAAACTTAAAATCTAATTTCTGTAGGATCTTTATAGATCTGAGCTGTAAGCCTGTGTTTATAAAGGCTAACTGTAGGAGAATATTTTCTCTGAGTGGTAGGCCTTGTTGAAGGATGAGGTAGGGCTGTGAGCCTGAGTTGTAGGAGATTGATATTTCTGAGTTGTAGTCCTTGTGTAGGCTAAGGTAGGGCTGTGTGCCTGAGCTGTAGGAGTGTGGACTCACTCTGAGTTGTAGGAGCCCTGTTGGGGTTCTGAGCTACTGTAAGATCTGAGGATCTGAGGTGAAGAGAAGAAGTTAGGCCGAATCTAGCACACTGCTAGATAAGAGAAGGGGGAAAGTGGATGTACCCAGACCTTGGGGAACCACTATAAAAATCTGTGTACAATCTGTGTTGTGGTAATTATGTGAATCTGTGTTGTGTTAGCTATAGAATTATCTGTTGTTAAGTAAATAATTGAATAGATTTTCTGCCTTAAAAAGAAAAAGGAATTACACATATTCACCCCCCTCTAGGTGGTTAGGCACTAATTCTTTCAAGTGGTATCAGATCAAAGTTCCTCAAAGAAGGACTTAACAGTCTGAGTTAGATCCTTAAGGCAGATTCAAGATTAAGAAAATGGGTTCAGGAGAATATCATAAGGAACTAGGTTCTATGAAATTACCCATATGCAGGAAGGAGATATTTGGAATATGGAAAGAAAGGGTCAAGCCATTTATGGAGGCTTCTGATCCAAGAATCTACATTACAGTAAAGGAAGGTCCTTATATTCCTATGAAGATTTCAGTTCTAGATGCAAACCCAAGAATTCCCAAAGATTTTTCAGAGATGACTAAGGATGAGATCATCCTGGAAACTATGGATAAAAGAGCCCAGAATATCATAGTAAGTGCCATAGATGATGCAACTTTTCAAAATTTGATTCACCGCAAGACCTCCAAGGAATTGTGGATACTTTGATAGTCTACATGTAGGGTTCTGAAGAAGTCAGACCAGATAGAAAGTCTATGCTGAACCAGGAATATGAGAGTTTCAGACAAAGAAAGTCTGACAGTATAACTGAGTGTTATAAAAATTTCTTTAGAATAGTAAATGAGCTAATGTTCTATGGAAGAATCTTCAGTACATATGAACTGAATGATAAATTCCTATGATCCTTGACAAAGGATTGGGACACTAAGATTTGTGTCATTAGGGAAGTGGCCAAACTTGCAGATATCTCACATCCAACTTTGTTTGGAAAATTACTGTCATATGAGATGCAGTTGATGGCTAGGAAAGAGGAAGAGAAAAGTGCAAAAGGGGAGCATAGAGAAAAGTCTGCGACCTTCAAGGTTAAAGCCACTAGGAAGAATAGGAGGATGTCACCATCACCTCCTAAGATAGTTGCTGAAATTGCTTCAGATAATTCAGACAACCAAAGTTCAGAAGGCAGTGACTCAGATGAAGACTTTGCTGCCTTTACAAGGCAGTTTCAGAGATTCATGAAGAAGAAGCAGTGGAAGTCTAAGTCTTCCACATCTCAGCCTAAGGATGATTATTATCAAAAGAGGAAGTCATCCAGGAAGGACATGAGCAGGTCTAATCCAAGCAAATCTACAACATCAAAGATAGTTTGCTACTACTGTAATAGGCCTGGACATGTTGTGGCTGAGTGTCCATACAAAAGAAAGGAATCTGCTGATAAAAAGAAGATTCAACATCAGAACAAGAAGGAGAAATCCTTTGTTGCTAAGAAGGAGAGGGGTTTGACATACCAATCATCTTCAGAGTCATAATCTGAATCTGAGGCATACATTGGTCTATATGCAGTAGATGAAGAAGAAGAGTTTCTGTAAGTACTGAACTCTATCTATGAAGAAGAAGACCATCAGTGCAAGGGACTGATGGCTGTGTTAGAAGAAGACAAGTGTCAGGATCAGCCTGGTCCTAGTAAGGTACAATATTTTTCTAGAAATTTAGATTGTAGTACTGGGTCAGAGTCAGCAATATCTGCATCTAGTGATGTGGATGGGTCTGAGTCTGAAGGTGATATTCATCAGCTCATAGATGAATATGGGGACTTGTTGCAGGCACTAAAGAAAAGCAAAACCTGGCCAAAACTCTGGCTAAGGAAATTGCATATCTTAAGATGGCTGCAACTGATTCAGAGAAGTTGTTGGATCAAAAGCTGAATGAGATTGTCAGATTGAAAAACATAACTGTTATTCAAAAGGGAACAATCACATTCAAGAATGATCAAATAAAAAATCTGGAGATTAGACTTCAGAAAGAAAAGGGGATTGTGGCTAGTTTTTCTAAGCCAAAATCTGTATTACCCTTAATAGACGACTTTGTGTCAGAAAAGGGTAAGGCAGGAATAGGCTTTAAGAAAACAGCATGGGCTGCCAAGTCCAATAAGAATGGCAAAGCCCCAGCACAAAACAAGAAACCTGCTGTAAACAATTCAGCTAAGGTTATACATAAACAAAGGTATAACAAGTTTGAGTGCTGGTGTTGTGGCAAGGTAGACCACTTTGCCTTAGACTGTTGGCGCAATACTAGTGTCAAGAAGAGTAGCAGACTGCCTGTTAGAAAAGTTGCAGGCAGATTTGTTAAATTTCAGGGTAACATGAACCAAGGACCCAAAACTCATTTAGGTTCTAAGGTTAAGTAATTCTTTATTGCAGGTGAGTCCAAGTTGCCATGCCCCTATATGGTACTTGGACAGTGGATGTTCCAGGCATATTACTGGAATAAGGGGGTTACTGAAGGACTACTCACCTATCATGAATGGGACTAAAGTAATCTTTGGTGGTTCTGAAAAAGGAATCATCAAAGGATTTGGTAACATTTCTAATAACCAGATTACTATCTCTCAAGTGGCCTATGTGAAGGGTTTGAAACACATCCTTATAAGCATAAGTCAGTTGAGTGATTTAGGATATGACATTTCATTTATTAAGAATGGATGTCATATCAAAAGGTCAAGTAATCAAAAGGTCATATTGACAGGATATAGAAAAAGAAATGTGTACTGTCTTAACTTTGAGTGTGAGAACAATTTTTCTCCTATTTATCTTGTAGCTGATGAGAGAGCCTCTCATTGTGTTAAATGGCACAAGAGGCTGGCCCATCTTAACTACAAGACTATTGGCCAACTCTTTAGCAAAGAGTTAGTGAGGAATGGTCCTCAAGTTAAGTGTATAATGGATGTGATATGCTCAGCTTGTCAAAAAGGCAAACAGACCAAATCATCCTTTCATAGCCTTGAAACCAAGGATTCAGTGAGGTGTTTATACCTCTTGCATATGTATCTATTTGGTCCTATGCCAGTTCACAGTCTAGGTAGGAAGGTCTACACTTTTGTGGTGGTAGATGACTATTCTAGATATTCATGGGTGTTCTTTCTGAGATAAAAGTCTGAAACCCCAAGTATTTTATATAGTTTTGTCAAACAAATTCAGAATGAGCTGGACAGTACAGTTGTTAAAATCAGAAGTGACCATGGTACTGAATTTCAATCTGAAAGTATGACAAGACTGTGTGAAGAATTTGGGATTTTTCAAGAATTCTCCTCACCTAGAACACCACAGCAAAATGGTATTGCTGAAAGGAAGAATAGAACACTAATTGAGGCTGTTAGAACTTTATTGAGTGACACTTCTCTCACAGAATATTTCTGGGCTGAGGCAGTAAACACTGCATGTCATGTGATCAATAGGGCTTCTATCACCAAAAGCCACAAAAAAACTCCCTATGAGATTATGAAGGGCAGAAAACCAAACTTGACCTATTTTAAGATCTTTGGTTGCAAGTGTTATGTCCTTAACAATGGCAAGTCTTATCTAACTAAGTTTGCTGCCAAATACCAAGATGGGATATTTGTTGGGTACAACAACAATTGTAAGGCCTATAGGTTCTACAACTTGATTACTCAAGTTGTAGAAGAGTCTATACATGTTATCTTTGATGAAACAAGACTGATTAACTGTGAGTTGCCAAGTAGTTCTTGCAGTTCAATAGGTATAAATGAGAGAATGGACACGCTTACCATTACAGAAGATTCAACTGTAATTCAGGTAGTGGAAAATGGTGGCTGCTGTCCAGGGGGAGTACAAGACTCTCCAGATGTTGATGAAAATCAAGAGGTGCATCATAATGAAGAGACTAGAGGTGTT
Source organism: Platanthera guangdongensis (assembly GCA_039583875.1). Classification (NCBI taxonomy): domain Eukaryota; kingdom Viridiplantae; phylum Streptophyta; class Magnoliopsida; order Asparagales; family Orchidaceae; genus Platanthera; species Platanthera guangdongensis. Next base: position 64,724,144 of record CM077165.1, read on the forward strand.
CAACCTGAAGTTAGACTACCTCCAGCTATTAGACACTTAAAGGATCATCCAGCAAATCAGATAATTGGTGATCCAAGACAAGGAGTACAAACAAGGAGCAGTAATCTGAATACAGTTCTTTGCTCTAGCTTCTTATCACAAGTAGAACCCAAGAAATTTGAAGAAGTTGTTCTAGACCCACATTGGATTAATGTCATGCAAGAGGAGTTGAATCAGTTCAGAAGGTGAAAGGTCTGGAAGTTGGTTCCTAAACCAAAAGACCACAACATCATTGGAACAAAGTGGATCTTTAGGAACAAACTGGATGAGAATGGGATCATTGTGAAGAACAAAATAAGACTTGTTGCAAAAGGATACTGGCAGGAAGAGGGTATTGACTTTGATCAAACCTTTGCCCCAGTAGCAAGACTGGAAGCAATTAGGATGTTCCTTACTTATGCAACAAATCAAGGCTTCAAGGTATTCCAAATGGATATAAAATCAGCATTCCTAAATGGAAATCTAAAAGAAGAAGTCTATGTAGAGCAGCCCTCAGGTTTTGTTGATCATCTCAAACCTGATTATGTTTATAGACTTAGGAAAGCTTTGTATGGGTTGAAACAAGCCCCAAGGGCTTGGTATGAAACCCTGTCTAGTTTCCTCATTGAGAACAAATTCTCAAGAGGAAAAATAGACAAAACTCTATTCCTCAGGGAATCCGAAGGAAAGATAATCCTAGTCCAAATATAGACATAATATTTGGTTCTACTGAAATTAACCATTGTAGGAAGTTTGCAAAACTTATGCAATGGAAATTTGAAATGAGCAGTATGGGAGAACTTAAGTTCTTCTTGGGTCTCCAAGTAAGACAGACTGAAGATGGCTTGTCCATATCACAGTCTAAGTTCACCCTGGAGTTAATTAAAAAGTATTGTATGGAATCATCCACTACCACGAGAACTCCAATGGGGACAAGTGTGTCTCTAAGCAAAGATTATGCAGGGAAACCTGTAGATGAAACTTTGTATAGAGGGATAGTTGGCTCCCTTCTGTACCTGACTGCTAGTAGACCAGATATCATGTATGCTACATGTGTCTGTGCTAGGTACCAATCATGCCCTAAAGAATCTCATCTGACTGCAGTCAAAAGGATTTTGAAATATCTTAAGGGCACACCTAATCTAGGCCTTTGGTACCCTAGGAATGGAGATTTTATACTGACAGGCTATTCAAATGCAGACTTTGCAGGTTGCAAAGAAGATAAAAAAAGTGCTACAGGCACCTGTCAATTTCTAGGAGGAAGATTGGTGTCTTGGAGCAGTATGAAGCAGACTAGTGTGGTAATTTCGACACCTGAGTCTGAATATGTGGTAGAAGGAAGTTGCTGTGCACATCTGTTGTGGATTCAGCACCAGCTAGAAGAATATGGTATTCAGGTAAGTAGAACGCCTTTGCTTTGTGATTCTACAAGTGCTATATCAATTGCTAATAATCCTGTTTCACATAGTAGGACTAAGCATATAGAAATTAGATACCATTTTCTTAGAGAACATGTAGAGAAAGAGGACATCTCACTAGAATTTGTCAAAACAGATTATAAAATTGCAGATATGTTTACTAAGCCTCTAGATGAAACTAAATTCAATAAGTTTAAAATTGAATTAGGAATGTTGAACATATATTAGTTTAACAAAATTGGCTAAGTAAAATTGTGTCGACACAAGGAGTTGTCTGTGTCGACATATAGAAGTGGTGTCGACATTCGAGGAAAATGATGTCGACACATCTAGAAAGTTGGTGTCGACACTTTAGAGAAATAGTGTCGACACATCCAGGAGTGGTGTCGACACATCCAGAGATGGTGTCGACACTTAGGTTCAACACAGATTTCGTCGAGTGGAGTATCAACTAATCGTCGAGCGCAAATGTATAAGTGTCGACACATAGAAGTCGACACTTATGTCGAGACATTAGAAGTCTGTGTCGACACTTTTCAACAGTGTCGATACATTTAAAGGATTATGACGTGTCTTTTCACCTTCGTTTTTAGAAAGGTATAAATAGGTCAACAACATTGTCTGTCGACATGCTCTCTATAGTTTCGAGACCAAAACTTTGTGTCGACAAATTCTCTCATCTAAATTCAAGATTTCTCACAACCGTAATGGCACCCAAGCTTGAAGACAATGTCAATGAAGGATATGAGCTGGTACGCAATGCCTTTGACCATGCGGAACATGAAATTAAAGCTGTAGTAACCTTAATTGCTGAGAATGGGTTGGAGTTTCCAGTTTCTGAACCAACTAAGATTGGGAAGAAATAAACACTAGAATTCTTTGGTGCTGCTACCCTAGATCAAACTAGACTCAAAAATAGATCCACAGTCCATGGAGTAAAGGTGAAACTCACCCAGAAGAGTTTAAGGAAAGTTCTTTGCCTGCCAAGAGCACAAGAGGAAGAAGATGTACCCGCATCTAAGCTAAGGGAAGCACTTCAATACTGTGGACTGGATTCCACCATAAAGATTGGTTCAGCTTTGAACAATAAAGGCATGAATATGCAAGAGAAGTTTTTGTCTGAAGTTGTAGGAAAAGTGATTCTCTGTAAGCCAGGGGCATGGTAGGATTTCTGCCTATATGTTCATCCTGGTGACCAGGATCATCTACACACTAAATACTGATTGGTCAGCAATAATATTTGAGAAGATTAAGGAAAGTATGAAGAAGCCAAATCTGGGAAGAATTGTGAGCTTGTATTTAGCTACAACAATAATATAAGTAATGGACCAGTCAGCTGGGACTAAGATAAATCACATGAGAAGGATGGACATCAGTATTATATCCAGATGGGATAGGGTTCTAACTAAGGATATGCCTGAGGAAGAAAGGAAAGAGATTCCTGAACAGTCTACAGCACAAGATATTCCTGCACAAGTCCCTACAGATGGTGCACAAGTGCAGGGGGAGCCACATGTTGAGGAAGAACCAATACACTTGGAAAGTGATATTGCTACACAAACTATACTTGAGGTAATACATGAGGTTAATCAATCAATTCTTAATGATAAGGAAGAAACTCTAACTGAATCTTTGATTGATGTTGACATGCCAACTCAACTACACAGTCAAGCACAAGATGTCATTATGGAGGATACATCTGCTGCTGCTGATGCTCCAGAGATAAGAGAATCTCCAGTCCCTACTCAACAAGAATTCACCCTTGAAGAGTTGTTTCCAGATATAGTACAAACTGAATTTGATAGGGAGAAAGCAGATTTTGAGGTGGAGCAAGTTAACCTTGAGGAGGATCAAGCTAACCATGAGGAGGAGCAAGTAAGGTCTCCGGGGGAGAACACAAGAACTGAGGAGCAGTAAGGGATTCAGGGGGAGCAACCTAGGACTGCACAGGTATTGCCTCCTAGTCCTAAAGATAGAGTTGATATAGCTAGTTCCACAGCATCTGAGGATGAAGAAGCTACAAGAGCTAAGAAGAGGAAGCTAATGGTCTTCAAAAGGAGAAGCCAAAGCTACAAGAAGGCACTACAAACTGTTGCTCCACAATCTGCCCTAACAGCTGATTATAGCTCCTTATTAGTCTCATTGCAAGTAAAGCTAGATGAAGAGAGGATTGTCATGGAGAAATACATGGATGAGACTCACAAAGATCTACAACTTTCTTTAGCTCAGGATATTAAATAATTAAGATTTGAAGTTAATCAGCATAAGAAGGAGATGACTGATTGTTTTCATAAAGGAGGAAATGTTGTGGTTTTCCTAGACACACATCAAGAGAAAATCAAGACTCAGGTTGATGATATAGCTCTTAAACAAGGCTATGTTCTAGAGAATTAGATTAGAATGAATGATAATCTGACAGCATCACATAATGCGATTGTTACAGAACTGAAGAATGTTGCAACTGCCAAGACTGAGAACAAGGCTAAAGCCAAGACAAAGTTAGCTAATGGGGAGTTTGATAAGCAATTACAGAAGGTCTAGCTGCTGTCAAAATAACTATTGAGTACTCTCAAAAGACTATTTCTGCACAGCTACGAAAGTTAAAGTCATTCTATAAAGATGGTGTTAATTTTCTGGATAAACAGGTCAGATTTCAAAAGGATGATCTCAGGGATCATGTTGCCAGAGAAGTCATAAAAGGGGAGAGAGTATTAGTCAAAGCTGGCTCTGATCATGCTAAATGGATATCTAACAGCGTCAGAGCCACCCTTGGATATCCACCCCTCTGTGATGATGACAATGTGGCTGAGTCTGGTATACAACCTGCTTACTAAGAAGGGGTTCAAGATGAAGTTGCTCAAGTTATCTTTCCTCCAGCTGATTTTGAGATGATTCACCAAGAAGTACAGTCTATGTACAGCCCTCTAGAAGGTGCTCAAAATATTATCCTTAAGAAAGTAGACAAGCTAGTATCAGAGGCAGTTTTGCAAGAGTAAGAAGCTCTATTGTCTAAGAAAAGATTCAGAGAACAGGCTGAGTTGAAGCCTGATTTTGAGCAGTAGAGTCCTACTTCTAGGAACATTATACTGACTGCTTAGAAAGTTGTAAAGGATAAGACCCATGATAGGGGCAAATGGTACTCTGCTCAAGAATGGCAAAAGCATGAAGCCAGGCAAGAAGCCATAGTTTAATATAGAAGAAAGGTAAAACTTGGGAAGCTACCTCCTAATGCTCAGGCGCCTAGCAAATATTTCCCTAAGCCTTTTCATTATTTTGAAAGACAAAGAATAAGGGCTGAAGAGCAAAAGAAGAAAGATCTTAAGGGTAAGAAGCCAGCTGATGGTACGGATGCTCCTGTACAAGCCAAGATCCAATCAGGTAAAGGCATAGTCATCAAGGAGCCTGAGCAGCCTTGGGATAGATTTACTAGATTTTACAATTTTGTAATCTTTAAATCTATGTATACTTTTGATAAAGAAACTTTTGTAGTTTGAACAAAACATTGATGAATGCTCATTGTGTTAGCATTATTATTCTGAGATTATATATTATATATGTTTTGTTTAGTAGTTACCCTATCATATAATATTTTTATACATCATAATGTGTATTTGTTATGAATGGTGTATATCATTGACTAAGTGTTATGACTTCTCCAAATAGGGGGAGATTGTTGGGTACATTGGAAAATGTGTACCAGATTTGAAGAAGCCTCACCTTACTCAATGATATGCATCAAGGTGTATTTGATGTTGTTTTGAGTCTATATGTGCAGGTTAAGTAAATGCAGGAATGCAGAAAAATTTCTTAGTCCACGTGTCGACACTAGGAGAAGCTGTGTCGACACTTATGAAGGCTTGTGTCGACACTTGAGAAAAGTTGTGTCGACACTTGGAGCTAATTATGTCGAAACTTGGAAAGGGTGTGTCGACACCTGAAGAAACTAAGTCGACATACAGAGGCAGTGTCGACTCACAGAGAAGTTTAGTAGACATCAGCTGTGTCAACATGCCGAGGCAGTGTCGACACACAGTGAAGCATTGTCGACATCAACTGTGTCGACACCAAGAAGCAGTGTCGACATACAGAAAGCCTTGTCGACATCAACTGTGTCGACACACAGGACTTGTGTCAACACACAGCAAAGTTTCAATTATGTTAAAGAAGAGAAGTGATTGTGTCGACACACAGAATCAGTGTCGATACATTCTACAGAAGGCTGTGTCGAGAAGCATTAACAACAACAAAGGAGATGTGTCGACACCACCAAGGCTTGTGTCGACACTTATTTCACTTGTGTCGACACTTAGTCTACTTGTGTCAACACATGATGAAGTTCAGTCTCGACACTTTCAGACAAAGACAGTATTTCAAGAAGTGACTGGATGACTTGACAGCTGCCATTTCTAACCGGTCTACTGCAACTGTCAAAGCTGTCTGAAGTTTGTTAGAAACCGGATCAGCCGGTTACCATGGAGAAAGTCTATATTATTGCATTCTCCTTCAACAGAAGATAACATATAGAGAAGAAAGAGAACTGATAGAAGTAATAATACAGAAGATTTTCGTCAGAAGATCTAAGAAGAAGTTGGAGAGAGAGAGCTCCATCTACTGAAGTGCAGTTGCTGAACCAAGCTGCCAAGAAAGATTCAGATTGAGATCTGAATATCAAGTCAGAAGCTGATTGAAGATCAACTTCTCAAGAGTTCAACCTTACTGAGTTCAGATTCAAGAAGCTTTGAAGAAAGCTAAGAGAGGTTGTTCTCTGCCATCAGATTTTTCGAAGAACTGATCAAGAAACCATTCATCCCTTCTCTCTCTATCTGGGTGGTGGTTTATTAAGGCTGAGTGTAGGAGAATATTTTCTCAGAGTGGTAGGCCTTGTTGAAGGCTGAGGTAAGGTTGTGAGCCTGCGTTGTAGGAGATTGATATCTCTGAGTTGTAGGCCTTGTGTAGGCTGAGGTAGGGCTGTGTGCCTGAGCTGTAGGAGTGTGGACTCACTCTGAGTTGTAGGAGCCCTGTTGGGGTTCTGAGCTACTGTAAGATCTGAGGATCTGAGATGAAGAGAAGAAGTTAGGCTGAATCTAGCACACTGCTAGATAGGCGAAGGGGGAAAGTGGATGTACCCAAATCTTAGGTAACCACTATAAAAATCTGTGTGCAATCTGTGTTGTGGTAATTCTGTGATTTTGTGCTGTGTTAGCTATAGAATTATCTGTTGTTAGGTAAATAATTGAATAGATTTGCTGCCTTAAAAAGAAAAAGGAATTACACATATTCACCCCCCTCTAGGTGGTTAGGCACTAATTCTTTCAACCCCGTCGAAACCTTCTAATGTTTCTGAATCACCAAGATTTCTGAATCATGGCCGCCTCCTCTAAATTCAGCGTTGGTTCGGAATTAGGCATCGCCGGGATTGTAGAACTATCCGACGACTTCCATAATCTCATGATTTTTCTCGACACCGCAGGATTAACCTTCGTTCTCCAAGAATAATGTCGAAACCTTTTCCCCGACGTTGCAGAATTTTTCAGAAATATCAAAGTGAAGCGCCACGGGACAGCTCTAAAATCCATAGTCAGAGGTATAAAGTTCAAACTTACTCCAACCTCTATTTCTCAAATTCTTCGACTGCCAGTTCTAGATGCACATGATTTTCCGGGTGATGAAGAATATGCCAGAACTTGCTTATTTTATGGAATTTCTACTGATGCAAAATCCATTAGAAGGGCTGACATGAATGAAGAAGGTAAACTGTTAGTTGATATTATTGGAAAAGTTCTTATGTACATGACAAATTCAATAAGAGATATCCCCCTTTATTTCTATGAAATGATGCCAGCTATAGTCTGTAGAAAGGATTTTCAGTTTGGCTTGCTCATCCTGAACAAAATTAAGGAGAGCATTAAATCCCATAATTATGCAAGGATAATTTCTCTACTCCTTCATGACATAAAACCTGAAACCTTCAACTTCTCAAAAGGCAGTGTCCTTCACCATATGAAGAAGGTCTCCATCTCCTCCATTCAATGATGGGAGCTCAAGTTTCAGAATCCTTCTCAAGCTGCTAAGGTCACTGAAGTTCTAGACACAGAGGACAGGACCCCATATCCCTCTCCATCTCAGGTCCCCAGCTCCTTTGGTGCACCAAATGAGGGGGAGCCTGGTCCTGCTATTTCAGCCAGGATGTCAACTCGTCTAGCACCCACTCCTCCACCTGTTACCCCAGAAGACATTCCCTTAGATCAACAACTTCAAGAAACACTCCTCTACACATAAGCTGCCATCAATGAGATGATAGCAGAATTGACATCAGATTTACCACATCCTCCTCTATCTCCAAAAGCTCCATCCACTGAAATACCTAAAGACCCCACTCTAGAAAAATCTCCAGCAAAGTCTCCAGAAAAATCTCCAGCAAGGTCTCCAGCTAAATATCCTGATGCTCCCAAAGAGCAGGCAGAAACCATCTTCATTTCAGATGAGACATCACCTGAGCCAGTTGAAGCTCCTCTAAGGAACTTAAATTTCTCCATCCCCACATTCAATGATGAAGGGGATGCCATGATACCCACTACAAGAGCTCAGAGCTCTGTTACCCTTACAGAAATAGCTCCATGGGTAGCTCCTCGTCTTCCTTTTGTTCCATCTACTTCTGCTCCTCCTGCTACAACATCTACTCCCTCCACAGATTTGCTGCCACAGATTGTCCTTCTCCTTCAAGAGCAAAAAACATACTTTGATACTTGTATTAAGACTATCACAGATAAGGTCACTGCTCTAGAAACTGAGATGAGCAGAGGATTTGCTGAAATTCAACACAATACTGATCAGCTCAAACATCTATCCCAAATTGGTGATAAAGCATTAGACCACACCATTACTAGTATTGGTCAAGTGATGAAGCAAGGTCTGACTCTTGCTAATAATCAGATGGAATTGGACAAAAGAGCTGAAACTACAAAGATAAAAATCTGTGAAGAGGTGGGCACTTTCAAAGAAGATGCAATCTTTCAGCTATCTGTTGAAGTCAGAAAGGGGGAGAAGTTGGTGAAAGAGTATTTAAAAAAATCAGATGCTGCCATGCAAGAGCTTTGGAAAGTCAAGGTGAAAGAGATCCATGATGATGTCTTATCTCAAATTTAGAGTGTCAAATTCTACACCTATGACACTACTGTGTGGATGCACAACAAGATCCTTCCTGAATTTTCTACTGATCCTAACATCATTCCTCATCACCTGAACCCTCTAGCTGCTGCTGATGCTCCTGCTACTCCTCTGCAACCTACCTTCTCTCCTAGGCCTGATGATTCAGTTTCCCCTCCTGATACCTACACTCAGGGTTAGGATGATGATCCTGCAGATATATTCCTTCATGATCCACATGAAATCCAAACTTCTAGGAAGAAAATAAAGTACGGTGAAGGTCCTTCTGCCAGCAAGTACATTCCAGTCTCTGATCCTGAGAAAAGAAAATCTCCAAATTTGCTGAGATATGGTCTCCCACTTCTAAGTCCCTCATTTTGGACACTCTCAAATTGGTTATGGACTACCATAAGAGCAGGAATATTCACTACAGTTCCCAGGAATGGGAGTTATATGAGAACTCAATGACCAAGATAAGATTATATGACAGAGAATTTTAAAGAAATAATCCTGCTGCTCCTCCAAGACCCCCCAAGTATTACCCAAAGCCTTACAGCTACCAAAGGAGACAACAGGAGAAGCAGGACAAACAACATCATCAGATCTAGATACAAGAACTTATGAGTTGTGGAAATGATTTTTGTTGATAATGACATTTTTGGATATTCAAACTTATATAATTCTAAGTTTTTGATCTTATTATCTTTTTCTTATTCCTTTGCTTGCTTACACTTATTTATCTGCTTAGCATTCCTTTTATGTCCATAATTCACCTCAGTGTAAAGGGTTCTGACTTCTACAAATAGGGGGAGATTGTTGGGTATTGTATCCACACTAACACAGATTTGATGAAGTCATCCTTGAACTAAGATGAATTAAGCTGTATTTGATGCTTGGTTTGAGTTATGTGTTTGCAGGATTCTTATGGGAAGTGTAGACCAATGTCAGTCTATAATGGGTCACCAAACACAGGACCATACAATGTAATTCCTCATTGTGTGTTCCAAAGTGTTGACTCATGTGTAGCCTCTCTATTGGGATACACTTCATATTCAATCTCTAGGACTAAGTGAAAAGACTTAATGATGGTCTCACCTTAGAAGAAGAGAAAATTCTGTCAAGAAAATTTCCTAAGTATTTGTGTCTAGTAGTTCTATATTTACTTGAGTAAAATGTTGAGTTCATACTCGAGTAATAATACTCTTACTCGAGTAGTTAAGATATATCCCGAGTAGTCCAATTATGGCTCTTGAGTAGTTAAGTCAACTACTCGAGTAGTTTCCTTTCACCTCTCGGGTTTACAGAAATTTTCTTCTCAAAAGTTTTCTAAGTTAAATACTCGAGTAGTACTGCATAGTACTCGAGTAGTTTTATCTTCTGTCTCAAGTAGTTGAATTCTGACTCTCGTGTAGTTCTCACTTACTCGAGTAGTCTAAGTCATGTACTCGAGTAGTTCATCTACTACTCGAGTAGTCCAGTGTTTATACTCGTGTAATCCAGAATTCCATTCCAGAAAATTTATCTAAGGGAATTACTCGAGTAGTCATCTCCATATACTCGAGTAGTTCTATTTGTCTCGAGTAGTTCAACTTCTATACTCGAGTAGTCCTGTATTCCAGTTCCAGAAATGTTCTAGGTCTTTGTCCCGAGTAGTTTCTTAACTGCTCGAGTAGTTCATTCTTGTATACTCGAGTAGTATTTCTTAAACTCGAGTAATCTTCTCCACCTCTCGTGTAGGTACTCAAGTACTCGAGTATGTTATTTTTGTTACTCGAGTAGCTGATTCCTTTTCTTCTTTCTTACTCGAGTAGTTGACCACATGTACTCGAGTAATTATCTCATTCCCTCTCGAGTAGTTCTTCTCATATACTCGAGTCGTCATCTTCTACCTGCTCGAGTAGTGCTGCATGTACTCGAGTAATCTTTTATATCTCGAGTATTCTACTTCGACTTTTCCGAAAATTTGTTAAGTCTAGAATAACGGTTTTCTTAATGAACTTTGACTTGATTGGTCCACGTGTCTCTCATAATGACTCAATTATGTCTAAACTTTTCTGATCCTATAAAAGGTCTTGTCTAAACCGACAAACCCTAACAATTATTATCCTAAGAAGATTATTCTAAGAAAATTTTGCAGCCGCTTCTATTTCCTCTTTCTCTCTCGAAGAAACAAAAACCGCCACCGTCGCCGTCACTGACTCCCGACCGGCTAGGGTTTCATCTTTTGAGGATTCAGATCAAAAAGGGTTTCCAGATCGAGATTTGCTCAACTCCTCAATCTTCCGATTTAATCGATCGTGTGAAGCCAAGAAGTTTCAGATCCAATCTTGCCGAGATTTATCTTCATCATTCTGATAAAGCCGCAAAGACTAGAAGAATAAATTTCTGGCCGACTGTTGCAGATCTGAAAAAGGGATCGCTGTTTGTATTTCTATACAAAATTTATTTCATTTTTGTAGGATAAATTTCTCCGAGTGTAGGAGCTTTTGTCTCCGAGATTGTAGGAAGTTTTACCTTCCGAATGTAGATCCATTTTGTGGATCGAGATTGTAGGAACATTGTTCTGAGGGTAGGATTGATTTTCAATACGAGATAGTGGAGTAGCCGAGTCTAGTGTATTGCTAGATCGGTGAGGGAAAGTGGACGTACCCCAGGTTGGGGAACCACTATAAATCTTATCTCGTCTGTGTTTGATTGTTAGATAGATCTGTGCATTGGTTTGAAATTTTTATTCCTCAATAAGACGCACATCTCACATATTCACCCCCTTTAGGTGATTTAGGTAGACAACTATAAACTTTCAAGTAGAGTCATCAACAACACTCATGATTATGTTCTTTCCTCTCTTGTTTATTAAGGCCAAGGCCAACTCATCCTTGGTAATCTCATCATATTTCTTAGGGGTCTTCACATTATCATCCAATCCTGACACCTTCATTGGGATGTATGGTCCATCTTTAACTCTAATATACATACTAGGGTCAGCAGCTTCCATGAACTGCCTCACCCTTGCTTTCCAGATGCCAAAATCTTTCTTCCTATAGATTGGAAGTCTCACAGCACTCAACTCCCTATTGGTCATTCCTGAACCGATAGAGACAGACTTCTAGCTTACCTTGGAGATCTACTCAGACTATTAAGCCTTTAAAGAGCAACCTCCCTCTGATACCACTTGAAAGTCTTGTTTTTAAGGCTAGCTAAACACCTAGAGGGGTGGGGGGTGAATAGATTTCTGTCTCTATTTGATTTTTCTAACTTGTTTGAAGTTTTCTGTGGTCGTTGATTAGGTTAGTTTTTGCTTTCAAGATCGATCACAGACGACACAGTAATTTATAGTGGTTCCCCAATCTTGGGTACATCCACTGTCCCCTTGCGCCTACCTAACGGTGTGTTAGATTCAACTCTCCCTCTATAACTTAGCTCCTCAAGAGCTTACAGCACAGATCCCGCAGGACCACACAAGTCACACAGACCTACAACTTAGGCACTAAGCCAAGCCCAGGTCACAAAGACCTTTCACCCGGCACAAAGCCAACACATGTCACTAAGACCTCAGCCTTTATAATTCATGCTCATAACTCCAGACTCACAAAGAATTGTTACACAATATGAAATAAAGAGAGTCATGATTAGACACCAGAGCAAGATCTTTGTGTCTTCTTCTTCCTGGACTGAGTAGATATCAGTCCATGCTTTTACTGTTGAAGACAATAGATTGGCAGTACAGTCTTTCTTCAAACAGCTTCCTTTTTCTCTGCAGAACTTGTAGATCCGCTTAATCAGAATAGCTTCTGATCCTATTATTACAGATGGTGATTGCTTTAGATATCTCTTTCCCAGCAAGGTTGTTGGATCCCTAGTAAGATTTGGTCTAGGTTCACTAACTTAGGATCTTATGACCCACAATGTATAGCCAGGGTCAAGGTTGTAACACCCCGAAGTCAAGCGGATCAATTTGAGCAAAATCGGGTCAGGCATGGGTGACACGGCCTGGGACACGGGCGTGTCCCAGGGCGTGTCAGGCCTGGTAGTGTCGAGTCGTGAAGTCGACGAAATTTGGAGTCGACACAGCGGACACGGCCTACGACACGGGCGTGTCGAAGGGCGTGTCGGGGCCGTGTCGACGATCGGCCTTGATGTCGACGAATTTTGCTCGATGATCGTCGAGTGTCGAGTGTCGAGTGTCGAGTGAGGACACGGCCTGTGACACGGGCGTGTCACAGGGCGTGTCAGTGGTCGTCGAACTCAACTCGACGTTTCGAGCTAGGGCGTGTTTGCGGGACACGGGTGTGTCCAGGTGCACACGGCCAGGAACACGGGCATGTGCCCGGCCGTGTGAAGTCTCGGGTTATTTTGGGATTATTTTCGTTGAGGCACACGGCCTCAGACACGGGCGTGTCTGAGGGCGTGTCAGGGACACGGCATGGAACACGGGTGTGTCCCATGGCCGTGTTTTAGCTTTTCTGGCCGAATCTGAGCCGTTTGTTTCCCTCTTCCTAGATCCAATGGTTGGGCTCTGTCCAGGTGTGGTGAAGGCCGAGAAAAAGGGTATTTAATCCCTCTTTTCTTCTTCTTCATATCTTTTAAGCAAGGGAGGAAGAAAGGCTAAGGCAAGAGGGAAGGGAGGAGTCTACCAGCTGCTGTAGGAGCTGCGGAGTGCGGAGCGAAGATCCGAGAGCGGATTCGTGAAGGCGAAGCCGAGGCGGTGATTTCCATCCGGCTACTTCATGGCGCCGAAGCGGTCTTCAAGGGTAACAATCTCCTACTTGGACATCGAAGTCCTTCCTTTATGCATGTGCTTGGAATCCTCCACCAAGAGGTGGATATCCGTGAAGTGATTCCTTTGTTGAGTCTGCATCTAGAGCCGGAAATATGGAGTACGGCATAGGCATACTGTGTGAAGCCCATCTGGACCGATAGTCTGGATTGGTGATGTTCATGGGTAAACCGGAGGAGACTCCGTGGATTTGATGAGATGGAAATGGTTTTTTCTTGTGCTGATTGTATGGATGTGATGCTGAATGTGAGGAGGCTTTGGCAAAGCTCCTGGTTGTGATATGATCAATTGGTAGCACGCCTGGTGAGCTCGTGATAAACCCGGCCTGTTACACCACTAGGGTGGGTTGATCTAGTTAGTTAGAGGGGTCGATTGGTGGCAATGCTGGGGAGCCGTGGTAAACCCGGCTTGCTGCACCACATAGTGTGGGTCGATCGGATTAGGAGGGGGTCGATGGGTAGACATTGCCTGGGGAGCTTGGATAAACCCGGCGTGCTACACCACATGTTGTGGGTCGACCTACTCTGGTTGTTGCTGTGAGGTTGTACCTCTGTGTGGTTGGGCGGGATGTCGCCAGCTTGCGAGACTGGTGGACTAGGGCCGGTCAACCAATAAGTTAAAACCTCGAATCGGCGGCGTATGACTGGTGGATTCCGGTACCCCAAGAAGGTGCCCTGAGTGCACGGAACGTCTGGTGGATTCCAGCGTTTGTGATGTCATGTGTTTGCTAGCGGGAGAAAGAGAATGATATGGATATGCTGTTTGATGATACTTGATGAGCAATGTATACAGGGAAGGAACCACTACCCCGGGTAGGGGGTAGGGTCGTTATAATGGGTCAGCCAAATGCTGACCGTTACTTTGTTTTCTGTGTTGTCTTGGATATGGAATTGCAGGTGCCGCGGCTTGAAATGAATAAGTGGAATGGCTAGCTTACTGCTGTTGGCCTTTGAAGGCCATGCGAAGAGTGTTGTTTGGATTTCATGTGTGGCCGGCCTGCGTGCCGATGTACGAAAGGAATGTTGTGTAAAAGAGGAACCTGTAAGGCCATAAGGCCAGGGTGTGTGGGTTGTATACATTCCTGGTGTTTGTGATATATATAAATGTGGTATTTATATAGTGGTGGACATTCTGGTTGGAGTTCATGTTAACAAAAAAATGCTGCGCTAGAATGGATGAGTTAAGGATACGCGTCGATTTTGATTTCCACACGTGATTCCTTCGCTTGTCTGTGAGATATGGCGTGGGGCCCCGGCCGGACCCACCGTTATATGTCATGTGACAGGTGAGGGCGTTACAAAGTGGTATCAGAGCCAGGTTTAGATTGTTTGGGAGGAGAGAACCTAAATGAACTCATGAATGTCCACTAGGAATGTATGTCATGCACATGATGTGCGTGAGTGTGTAGTCAATGTAGCAGTACCGTTATGATTGGAAGTATTAATGGTGTTCTGTACATTGATAGGTGGCGAGGGATGGAGCTGGGCCGTCTGAGCCCCAGCGGTCTGCTGAGAGTGCAGCACCCGTGGAAGCGCCTATGCCTCCCTCGGCAGAAGCCATACGGGTGGTGACGGAGACAGTGCTTGCAGTGTTACAAGCACAACCTACTGGACAGGCAAGACCTTGTGGAAGGCAAGAGCATGCTGCAGTGGTGGTGGAGGCGCAAGCAAGTGACGAGTCATTGACACATTTTATGCACTTTCATCCACCGACGTTTGGTGGAGCGCTTTCCCCAACGCAGGCGGAAGATTGGTTGGCCAGGGTAAAAAGGATCTTAACCGCAATCAGGACGGTCGAGGAACAGAAAGTGATGTTGGCCAATTTTCTGTTGGAAGGAGATGCGAGATTGTGGTGGGATGAAATTGAAGTGCATCACTTGGCAGGTCGAGGTTTAACGGAGCTTTCCATGGAGGAATTCTCCCAAATATTTTTAGCCAAGTATGTACCAGTGTCGCAGAGGATTGCGATGGAAAATGAATTGCTCCGTTTGGTGCAGGGTGAGCGAGAGATTGATACCTACCTGCATGAGTTTACAAGATTGGGGAGATATGCAGGATCGAACTTTGCGGAGGAAGCACGAAAGACAAATCAGTTTTATGAAGGCTTGCAGGATGAATTGAGGTTGGCACTTCCGAGTTCAGTGAGCCAAGGCTTCCAAGCATTAGTCGATACAGCTCGGGCATTGGAGAAGGATATGAAGCAAGTACAAGCGAATAAGCGACAGGAAAAGTCAGAGTTGAAAGTGTCGCAGTTGGATCAATCGGAGTTTTGACGACAAGAGAAGAAAAGATTTAGGCCGGCGGAATCAGCTCCGTCGACTGTTTCTTCGGGGGCGACTTATGGGTCAGGACATGTGGATACACGTATCTTCTATAAATGCGGGCAGCAAGGACATATAGCAAAATTCTGTCGGAATGCCCCTCGAGGGAGTGAGAAAAAGATAGGTGCGTCGTATGAAGAAAAGGGAAAAGCAGTGGCCGAGTCATCTGCACCCCGGACGCAACCACGATTTCATGCTATGGACGTGCAAGAGCCACAAAGCCCAGTTGGTGAAATTCAGCCTCGGGTGTTTAATTGGTCGCTTAATCGTGAATTTCAAAATCGGGAGGCTGAGCGGAAGTGACGTGTGATGTGAAGCACGTCGATGCTATGTCTGAAGAGTAACTTGCTGAATTGTCCATGGTGGTGTATGTAAACTATGTTTATATCTATAATTGTGATGAATAAAAGATGGTGTACATATCTATCAAAACTCGGTGCACTTGTGATTGTGAGGAGATAAATAAATTATGTTGTTTGTTTTGAGGTCTTCTGTGGCTGAATGTGCACAAGTGGCAGATAGGGATGTTTGTTTGTGTTGTATGTTTGTTAGTTTGTGCGGAGACTTGGGGTGTAAGCTTTGATGATGTTGTGGCTGCTTGGAGTCAAATTTCCAGGACGAAATTATTTGAAGGGGGGTAGGATTGTAACACCCCGAAGTCAAGCGGATCAATTTGAGCAAAATCGGGTCAGGCATGGGTGCCACGGCCTCGGACACGGGCGTGTCCCAGGGCGTGTCAGGCCTGGGTAGTGTCGAGTCGTGAAGTCGACGAAATTTGGAGTCGACACAGCGGACACGGGCTGCGACACGGGCGTGTCGCAGGGCGTGTCGGGGCCATGTCGACGATCGGCCTTGATGTCGACGAATTTTGCTCGACGATCGTCGAGTGTCGAGTGTCGAGTGAGGACACGGCCTGTGACACGGGCGTGTCACAGGGCGTGTCAGTGGTCGTCGAACTCAACTCTACGTTTCGAGCTAGGGCGTGTTTGCGGGACACGGGTTTGTCCAGGTGAACACGGCCAGGAACACGGGCGTGTGCCCGGCCGTGTGAAGTCTCAGGTTGTTTTGGGATTATTTTTGTTGAGGCACACGGCCTCAGACACGGGCGTGTCTGAGGGCGTGTCAGGGACACGACATGGAACACGGGCGTGTCCCATGGCCGTGTACTGTTGGTTTTGAGTCGGTTGACTACCGCTTAGAGGGACACGGCCTGTGACACGGGCGTGTCACAGGGCGTGTCAGGCCGTGTTTTAGCTTTTCTGGCCGAATCTGAGCCGCTTGTTTCCCTCTTCCTGGATCCAATGGTTGGGCTCTGTCCAGGTGTGGTGAAGGCCGAGAAAAAGGGGATTTAATCCCTCTTTTCTTCTTCTTCTTCTTCTTCATTTATTTTAAGCAAGGGAGGAAGAAAGGCTAGGCAAGAGGGAAGGGAGGAGTCTACCAGCTGCTGTAGGAGCTGCGGAGTGTAGAGCGAAGATCCGAGAGCGGATTCGTGAAGGCGAAGCCGAGGCGGTGATTTCCATCCGGCTACTTCATGGCGCCGAAGCGGTCTTCAAGGGTAACGATCTCCTTCTTGGACATCGAAGTCCTTCCTTTATGCATGTGCTTGGAATCCTCCACCAAGAGGTGGATATCCGTGAAGTGATTCCTTTGTTGAGTCTGCATCTAGAGCCGGAAATATGGAGTACGGCATAGGCATGCTGTGTGAAGCCCATCTGGACCGATAGTCTGGATTGGTGATGTTCATGGGTAAACCGGAGGAGACTCCGTGGATTTGATGAGATGGAAATGGTTTTCTCTTGTGCTGATTGTATGGATGTGATGCTGAATGTGAGGAGGCTTTGGCAAAGCTCCTGGTTATGATATGATCAATTGGTAGCACGCCTGGTGAGCTCGTGATAAACCCGGCCTGTTACACCACTAGGGTGGGTTGATCTAGTTAGTTAGAGGGGTCGATTGGTGGCAATGCTTGGGGAGTCGTAGTAAACCCGGCTTGCTGCACCACATAGTGTGGGTCGATTGGATTAGGAGGGGGGTCGATGGGTAGACATTGCCTGGGGAGCTTGGATAAACCCGGCGTGCTACACCACATGTTGTGGGTCGACCTACTCTGGTTGTTGCTGTGAGATTGTACCTCTGTGTGGTTGGGCGGGATGTCGCCAGCTTGCAAGACTGGTGGACTAGGGACGGTCAACCAACAAGTTAAAACCTCGAATCGGCGGTGTATGACTGGTGGATTCCGGTACGCCAAGAAGGTGCCCTGAGTGCACGAAACGTCTGGTGGATTCCAGCGTTTGTGATGTCATGTGTTTGCTAGCGGGAGAAAGAGAATGATATGGATATGCTGTTTGATGATACTTGATGAGCAATGTATACAGGGAAGGAACCACTACCCCGGGTAGGGGGTAGGGTCGTTATAATGGGTCAGCCAAATGCTGACCGTTACTTTGTTTTCTGTGTTGGCTTGGATATGGAATTGCAGGTGCCGCGGCTTGAAATGAATAAGTGGAATGGCTAGCTTGTTGTTGTTGGCCTTTGAAGGCTGTGCGAAGAGTGTTGTTTGGATTTCATGTGTGGCCGGCCTGCGTGCCAATGTACGAAAGGAATGTTGTGTAAAAGAGGAACCTGTACGGCCATAAGGGCAGAGTGTGTGGGTTGTATACATTCCTGGTATTTATGATATATATAAATGTGGTATTTATATAGTGGTGGACATTGTGGTTGGAGTTCATGTTAACAAAAAAATGCTGCGCTAGAATGGATGAGTTAAGGATACGCGTCGATTTTGATTTCCACACGTGATTCCTTCGCTTGTCTGTGAGATATGGCGTGGGGCCCCGACCGGACCCACCGTTATATGTCATGTGACAGGTGGGGGCGTTACAATGGTTGTGTCCTAGAGTCTAGGCCAAGTCCTTAGTAGTAAAATCACATGGACCACCATCATCAGACTGCCAGAGACTCAATACTTAGAGTTTTCTAAAGACCAAGTAAAATGAGTTCGACGTTCGTCGAACTTAGGTCGACGATAGTCGTGCTCAACTCGACGATCTCAAAGTAAATTCTCTGAGCTGAGCTCGACGAACATGGTACTCAGGTCGACGAACTTTGGACACTATACTTCAGCACTTTAAGATCAGAAAACATCTCTTTATTCTAAGTCCAGAGTCAGACTTTGGTCGATGAACTTGATTCTCAGCTCGACGAACTGTAACCATAATAGCTAGAGTTATCCAGCAGCAGTTAAGTTGTCCTCAGCTCGACGAAACCAATTCTTAGGTCGACGAATTCTAGATACTTCACTTCAACACCTTCATCCAGAAGCATCTGGAATTATTCCAAGTCCAGATTCATCTCCAGTCGACGAAGTTACAATCTCAGCTCGACGAATATGAGATATAGAATAAGCAAATCTGGATAATGCAGTTTTTTGCTTTAGCTCGACGATCTTGGAACTCAGCTCGACGAACAGAAGTCATCTGGTCAACGAACTCAGTAACTCAGCTCGACGAACTGTGGACTCAATTCGACGATTTCTGCTATTAGTTCGACGAATCCAGACTTAGTCATTTTTCCATCCTTTTGTCCCCATTCTACTGCAATAATTTCTGAGTAATTAGTGCTCTAATATTCTCTGAATATAACCGTTAGAAGAGCATTAATTATTGTATTCTCCAGGATTATTGCCTGCCATTTTTCCATGGGACAGTTGGGGAAATAATTCAATGATGTTTATTCTCTAGGCTGTCAGCATTGATTACAGAAGATTTCAAAAATTCGAAAGACCATTTTTTCTTACAGGAAATATAAAAGAGATTTTCTCTCTTCTTCCTATAGAAAGGCAAAGAGACAAACAGACAGAACAAGACACACAAAAAAACACAATCAGTCTGCTCTCATTTTCTTACACAAGATTTCTGATACAGAAGAAGCCCTAGACCAGAACATCAGTCACTTTTGAAGTAGAAGAACAATCTATCAAATATCAAGAGTCTTCCATCTTCATCTCTGCAGGACACTTCAAAGGACAATAAGAAATCCATCTGTCAAAGAATTTCCTGGAGATTTCTCTGGTCAAGGCTGCAGATTGAAGGCCTACTCACCCTGTGAAAAGCTTCCCATCCTGAACCCTTTTACATCTCAGGGGGAGCTTTGACAACATCACTAAATCCAAATATTCTTCTCATTGTGATTCAGAAAAGAAGACTTTCATCACTCTCTCATCCCCACCTCTGTACAGGGTTTTAATTCCCTTCAAAATTATTCTGGTTCACAAGTTTACTTCCAAAAGACTTGAGTATTGGTTTTTGAGCACCTGATCAAAAGCGCATTGGTGTCAGGCACCTGATCAAAAATCTGAGTGGATTCCTACCAGGGCGGTAGAAGAGTGGATGTACCCAAGTTTAGGGGAAGCACTATAAATTCTTGTGTTATCTGGATTGCTCATTTCTTTTGTTTTTGTGTTTTGGCTGTTTGTTAGGATTACTGTTTTATTTTGTTCCTGCACTAGATTAAATTAAAAGAAAATTTTATAAACCCTGAATACTCTATTCACCCCCCTCTAGAGTATTGCTGATCTAACAGCTCACTTCCAATTGGTATCAGAGCAGGTTCGTTTAGTTGTATAAGCTAACCATTGAACCAAAGATCCTTTGTTAGATCTAAATTTTATTTTTATTTCCATTTAGATTTATATACACAGCTATGGCACAAAACAAGGACTATGCAAGCATCAGACCTCCAGTTTGCAACCTAAATAGCTTTGCCATCTGGAAGGCAAGAATCAAATTGTGCATGAACTCTATTGATGAAGATATCTACAGTTCCATCTTGGCAGGTCCTCCTCAAGCCACTACATCTACCTCTACAGCAACATCTTTAAGCACAAATGCAGTTCCACCACCTAAGTGGACTGAGGTTTAGAAGAAGGCTAAGGTTGCTGATGCCAAGGCAATGAACATAATGGCACAGACTAAGTCAAATGAGATCTTCCAAAAGGTTACTGAATGCACATCAGCCAAAGTAATCTGGGATTCGCTAAACCAAATGTTTGCTGGCTCAGCAGATGAGAGTAAAGATAGAAGATCAAACCTCATCACACAATATGAAAACTTCAAAAAGGATGAAGCAGAAACAGTTGAAGTGATGTACAATAGGCTTAGCTCCATCATCAATGAGCTAAGAACTTTAGATAAAGAAATCACCTTGACTGAAGTAAATGACAAGATCCTTATTTTCTTCCCAAGCTCATGGGATTCAAGGATCTGTCCCATCAAGGAGGCCAGAAGCCTAAATGAGATATCCACTGAATCTCTATTAGGCAAACTAAAGTCCTATGAATAGCTGATTAAATATAGGGAGGCAGCTGAGCAAAGAACACCCCCTCCAGCAAGAAAAGAGCATAGCATTGCCTTCAAGGTAGCTGAAGAGACATAGACTCCCTCAACAAATAAAGAACTCATGAGTATTTTTGCCAAAAGATTCTACAAGTTGGCAAGAAAAGATTTCAGGAGGAAGTCATCCAGACAGGATGACAAACCAAGATATGATAAGACACCAACCTAAGAATTTGTGTGTTTTGGATGGAGGAACCCTGGGCACTTCATCTGTGAGTGTCCAGAGAATCAGAAGAAAGACAAGAGAAGAGAGAAAGATACCAGGAAACAACACAACAACAGACCTTCTTCCAACAAATACATGAAGAACGAGAAGGGTTTTGGGGCTGAAACCTGGAGTGATACTGAAGAAGAATCAACATCTTCTAGCTCCGGTGAAGATGAGGAAGAGGCAAGGGCCAAGGAGGTTTGCCTCATGACAATTGATGCTTCCAAGAGCCATTCAGAAGAAGAGGACTCAGACAATGAAGTAGTTTCAGATTATGAAGCTGACAAGGTATTGTCTTCTTTTGATTACAGTTCTGATTCCTTTAAATTTGAATTTAAAATAATGTGCATAAATTTGATTAATTAAGAAAAGGAGATTAAAACTCTTAGGGAGAAATAGGAATTTTAGAAAATGTAAACTCTGAAATAATAGATTAAAAGATGAACTGTGTTTAGCCAATGAACAAATCATAATGTTGAAGACTGAGCTTAGTGAGGCTAAACAACTTGAGGAAACTCTTAATGGAAGATGCCTCAAGCTGATGGACATCACAAGCATTGTTAATGCCAGACTTAATGACAAACTAGGCTTGGGTGCTTCATCAAGTTTGCCCCCTATTCTTAAGAAAAATATTTTGAGAACCCCAATAAAATTTGTCTCTGCTAAGGGGAAAGAAAAGATAAACAATAAACAAACAACAAAAAATATTCCCAAATTAATAGGCCAGAAAACCAAAAATCAGAAAACTATTAAAAACAAGGTTCATCAAAATTCGTTGAACTTAGATCGACAAAATGCGGCCAATTTGTCGAACCCCACTCGACGAACGCTGAAGGCAAACTATAGTTATAATTATTCATCTAACTGCGATCAAAGAACTGTGTATGGTTCGTCGAGTGGAGGTCGACGAACGCGGGGCACAGAAAATGAATATGTTCATTCTCTAGGCAGAGATCGACAATCTCAATCCAATTCGTCGAACTCTAATCGACGAACTCACAAAAAATCGTCGAACCCAGAAAGACTTAACCAAAACTTTAATTATAACAAAAACTTAAATAATTCAAGGAAAGCTTTTAATCCACTAGCTGATTTGGTCATACCACCTAGGAGATATCACCCTCTAGGATATAAATCCCAACCAGAATATTCTGTTATTTCCAGCTTTTCATACCAGGAAAGCAAAGTACCCAAGGTAACCTCGGTCAAGAACATTTAACTATTTTCATTGCAGGTGAAGAGCTATCCAACAAATAATCAAACATGGTACTTGGACAGTGGGTGCTCCAAACATATGACAGGCAGCAAGGACATCTTACATAATAATAAGTCCAATCCAAGACCAAAGATTATCTTTCTGGATTCCAAATATGGCCAGTCAGAAGGCTGTAGAGCAGTGAAGATTGGAGTAGTTACTTTCAAGAAAGTGACATATGTCAAAGGACTCAAACATAACCTCATCTCCATAAGTCAGTTATGTAATGAAGGTTATCAGGTACACTTTAACTCATCTTCTTGCATTATTTCTGATAAGGAAAATCAAACAGTTTTAATTGGAAATAGACAAGGCAACATATATTTAGTTGATTTTCTATCTGCAAATTCTGATATCTTCTTACTTTACTTAATTAGTAACCAGAATGATTTATGGCATAAAAGACTAGGTCATGTTAATATTAAAAACATTGCTAGGCTATCTAAAGATAACCTTGTTAGAGGTCTACCTTCTGGTCCCTACAAGAAGGAAGGTGTCTACAGGGCTTGTCAACTAGGCAAACAAACTAAATCTAGTTTTAAATCTGTAAATAAAAGTGATTCACCTAGGATTTTGTACTTGCTACCTATGGATCTCTTTGGATCCATTACTGTACAAAGCCTAGGAGGGAAATACTACACCATAGTCATTGTGGATGACTTCTCCAGGTTCACTTGGGTATCCTTTCTGAGATCTAAATCAGATACCTTCAAGGTTCTTATAGATTTTCTCAGGATCATATAGATTGAGTTCTCTACTCATGTTGCGTTGATCAGAGGTGATCATGGCACAGAGTTTGAGTCTCTTCTTATGCATGAGTTCTGTGAGAAGGTATCAGGCATTGGTTCTCAGCTCCTAGAACTCCTCAACAAAATGGGGTAGCTGAAAGGAAAAATAGGACACTCATTGAAGCTGCAGGTACATTGCTTGCAGATGCTTACATGCCCCTAACCTTTTGGGCAGAGGCTGTGAGCACATCAAATTATGTACTGAATAGAATCCTGATACATAAACTGAAGAATATGACTCCCTATGAATTACTTAAAGGGAAAAAGCCTAAAATCAACTATTTTAAAGTATTTGGGTGTATATGTTATATTCACAACAACAACAAAAGATACGTTAGAAATTTTGAGGCTAAGGCTGAAGAGAGAATTTTTCTAGGATATTCCCAAGTAAGCAAAGCCTATATGGTTTTTAATAAATCATCATTAAAAATTGAAGAGTCCATTCATGTTTCTTTTAATGAAGCTAATTTGTCCTGCAAGGAGGAAGAGATTTCTATCAATAGCTCTTTGCAGGTACCTTACTTGTGCGAGAGTTTGGATGGACTAAACCTTACCCAAGAGGTTCCAACACATCCTTCTCCACAAGTCATTGAAGAAAGTGAAGATGAAGGCACTGAAGGACTTGACCTTCCTCCAACAGCCAACACAATTTCATAGGAGGAATTAATCCAAGATGTTGTTGCACAACCAACTCCACCCACTGATTTAGTCATACTTAGGGATCACCCCAGATCTCAAGTGATTAGAGACATATCAGTAGGTGTACAGACAAGGAATAAACTCAATCAAGATGTGATGCATGCCTGTTTTTCTCTCAAGTTGAACCTCTATCCATCCATGATGCTCAGCAAGATCCCCACTGGATCATTGCAATGCAGGAGGAATTAAATCAATTTAAGAGATATAGAGTTTGGGATTTGGTTCCATGACCCCAAGACTATCCAGTCATTGGAACCAAATGGGTATACAAAAACAAACTGGATGCCCAAGGAGTGATTGTGAGGAACAAGGCTAGGCTTTTTGCGCAAGGTTACAGGCAAGAGGAAGAGATTGACTATGACCAAACATTTGAACCAGTTGCAAGGTTGGAGGCCATCAGAATTTTTCTAGCCTATGCAGCATACAAAAAATTTCAAGGTGTATCAGATGGATGTGAAGAGTGCATTCCTCAATGGAGTACTTAAGGAAGAGGTCTATGTTGAACAATCTCCAGGTTTTGTCTCTCCAACTCACCCTTATCATGTTTTCAAGTTGCATAAAGCTCTTTATGGTCTCAAGCAAGCTCCAAGAGCTTGGTATGAAACCCTAGCTAGCTTTTTGATAGAGCATAAATTCATTAGAGGCATTGTAGATAGAAGACTTTTCACTAGACATCATAAGGATCAAATACTGTTAGTACAAATATATGTGGATGATATTATATTTGGGTCTACTGATTCCAAATTATGCAAGAGATTCTCTGACCTCATGCATTCAAAATTTTAAATGAGTAGCATGGGTGAGCTCTCCTACTTCCTCGGTCTCCGAGTGAAGCAGTTGATTGATGGCATCTTCATATCTCAAGCTAAGTATGCTAAAGAGCTTATAAAGAAGTTTGGGATGGCTGATGCTTCAGAAAAGAAAACACCCATGGATACTAATGCTGTGATTGACTATGATGCACATGGTAAACCTGTGGATCAGAAATTATATAGGGGCATTGTTGGGTCCATACTATATCTTACAACAAGCAGGCCTGATATTATGTTTTCCACATGCCTTTGTGCTAGGTTCCAAGTGAACCCAAAAGAATCTCATCTAATTTTCTTAAAAAGGATTTTGAGATATATCAAAAGTTGTCCTAGTCTAGGCCTATGGTATGCAGCTGAGCGAGAATTTGATTTAACTGGATTTTTAGATGCTGACTTTGCTGGATGCAGGGTTGATAGGAAAAGCACCTCAGGGACTTGTTAGTTCCTTGGTATGAGGTTGGTATCCTGGTTTTGTAAAAAATAGTCATATGTGTCTACCTCAAATGCTGAGGCTGAGTATATTGTAGCTGACAGCTGTTGGTACCAGATACTGTGGATTCAAAATCAATTACTAGAGTATGGTCTCAACTTAAATAATTCAACTCTATTTTGTTATAACACAAGTGCTATAGCAATAACACAAAATCCAGTCCATCGCAGTAGGACAAAGCATATAGACATTAGACATCATTTCATTAGAGAGTGTGTGGACAAAAACAAAATTAATCTTGTCTATATCTACACTGATTTACAAAGAGTTGATATATTCACCAAACCTCTGGATGAGAGAAATCATACATTCTTTATAAATCAGCTTGGAATGATTAATGGAGAAGATTTCGTTTAGTTTTTGTCTGCACTCGACAAATTTTCCAGAGTTCGTCGAACGGAGCTCGATGAACTAGGGAAAGTTCGGGAGATATTCGTCGAACGGAGGTCGACGTACTCTCAGAGTGTGAAGTTGTTTTCGTCGAATGGAGATCGACGAATCCACTTCAGAAAACTTTCGTCAAACGGAGCCCGACTAAATGACTTCAACTCTTCCAGCTGAGCTCAACGAATTGTTTCACTATCAATTATTTCTTCTATCTTAGGTCGAAGAACTTCTTATTTTTCGTGGAACGAAGTTTGTCGATTCATATTCCAGAAAATCTTATAACTAGGTTTTCTTCAACCTCCGTCCCGTGCTTTATGTTCCCTTTGCACTTGATCGTCATTTCTCTCTCTTTTGCAGGTGATTTCATGGCGATTCAAGCAGGCACCCTAGCCGCAATGAAGTTTGACACAGGATTTGATATCGACTTCGACTCATTTCAACACTCTGATCCCATTTTTCTAAACATTCTGACTTTATTGGAAGAACAGAAACTGAAAAATTTGATGATGACAAGGATAAAATTATCTGGAATAGAAATTAGATAATGGGTCTATACTTCATCTACATCAGAGGACAACACCATGACAGGAACAATCGCGGGTAATGTTATTTCTTTGACTCCCGTAGTTTTAACTGAAATTTTAGATTTGAGTAATGGAGAAGAAGATTTAGAGATTGATTCTGAAGAATATGATATGATGTTGAGTTTAATGGGTTATGCAGGAGATAACCCCAATAAGTTGTTGAAGAAACATTTATCTGCAGAATACAAATTTCTGGCAGATATAGTGGAAAAATCTTGCTAGGAAAGCACACTGCCCATGACGACATCACTAGGCATCAATTCCTGGTCATGTGCGCAGTGGTCAATAAAAAGAAAGTGGCTTGGGCACAGATCCTCTTTGATTTGATAAGAAAAAAGAATAATAAGAAAGAAGTTTGCTTTGGAAGGATCTTGGGGATCTTCCTGAAGGAGAAGGCTGCTGAATCCCTGGTCTCACAAACCATATTCATTAATGCCAGCAAGAGGCTCACATGTACCTTGTTTAGCAGGTGGGAGAGAACCATAACTAAGCTATCCAAGGCTTCAACCTCTTCCACCCCAGCTTCTGAAAGCACAAGGGCTGCTAGAGCCACTCCCCACCATACTGAAGAGATCATCCACACACCTCCATCCCCTCGAGCAACTCAACACCAATCACCCTCCATTGTTCATACTCCCTCTCTTCAACCACATCCACAACTCGAACCATAACTCCAACAAGTTCATGTCACTACTACAGTTACATCTTCTGCTACCTCTCCACCCCTAGATCTTACCAACATCCCCTCATCTCCTATTCAGGAATACCATCAACACACTCCACCTCAATCACCCCTATCCCCCAATGTTATACCAGATCCAACACCACCTTCATATCCTCTTCCACCACACTTATCCTCCATACCATCCTTTAATCTGCTGACATCTCCTCCCAATTCTCCTCCTCCTCCACATCCATCTACTCAGGATGTCCACATGCTAGATGCCATCCCTCCATCATCTCCAACATCTACCATCCCTCCAAATGTCTCCACCCCATATTCTACTGAACCATCTGCCACTCTGTGTAACACCCCCATCTGTCGCATGACATATAACAGAAGATCCAGCTGGAACCCGACGCCATATACCACAGACAGTCGGAAGGATTACCAAATGAATATTCAAACCATCCAATTAAGACTACTAGTCCTACAAGAGCATCCTAGCGGAAGCTTTTAAAGTTGAAAGAACCCAAATCTTAAATCCAATACATATGAATGTCCACGACTACAACCACAAGAATGAAACCCAAATACACTAAAAAAGTACATGGACTTATGGCCTTACAAATGTTCACTTAATAAAACATGTCTTACATACATCGGCTCGCAGGCCGGCCACACATGATAAAAGTGAAAACAACTATTCTACGGCCTTCTAGGGCCAGCACAGCAACATGGGCTCCAGCCCGCTATTTGGCACTCGGCTCCGCAGCACCTGCAAGCACATTCCACCGCACGGTGGCAAACAAAGAAACGGTCAGCTAAAAGCCGACCAAATTATAATGACCCCGCCCCTTACTCGGGACAGTGGTGCTCTTTCCCTGCATAACATTAGCCCAGCTAAACAATAAGGTGCAACTATATATTTTGCCACAGGTGTAGGCTCGCACGAACAAACACCACTTACTCAGGGCACATTAACGGTGAATCTTGGCATATCAGTGTCTTCACCACCATCCCAAAGATGGCAACCAAGTGAGCATTTTAGCCTTTCTGACCCTGTCTAGTCTAAGGCTCCCAACTATGCCAACGGCCAGTGCCCGTCTTCGGATTTCTCGCACCGTTCCACATAACCTAGGTCCAATTCCACTTCCCCATTGCTCACGCCGCATATACACTTTAAGTTCTACACGCGGGCCAAGCTTGTCTCGGATCCCAAAATTTCCAAATAATCTCATTACCCAGTTATGATCAAGGCCGGTTCCCAGACCGCCAAGTTAGCAGAACACGTTTCCGCTCAATTTTCCGGGTGCGCCTTGAAGCTAACCTCCAAGGATCGCTACTGCAATCTACCGCGTAGAAACACGAAAAACCCAAAGCACGAAGTTTTCTCCTGCAAATCATATCAAATGCAACATCACCGATCCAGACGATACACGTCCGGGTAGGCTTCACACACAATACCTATGCCCGTACTTACGATTCCGGACTCTATATGCAACACAAGGGGGACTATTCACAACAACCCCAAGGAACACCACGCACTCACCGCACACTCGCAGGAGCGGGATTCCCTATGCATAAAGAAAGAGCTTCACATGCTCAAGTTGAGAATCGTTACCCTTGTAGTCCGTTTTGGCGCCATGGAAAAACTACACGGATGGAACTCTTCACCACGAACTTTCCTCCACGGATCCGCTCTCAGATCTCAAAACGTTGCTCCGATGCTCCGGTGGCGGCCAGAATCCCTTCCTTCTTCCTCCTCTTTCCAACTCCTTGAAAGATAGAATGGTTGGAGAGAAATGAAGGATTAACTCCCCCATTCCCGGCCTTAACAGAGCAGGAAACCATTTGGGCCGTTGGATCCTAATTAAAGAAAACGAACGGCTCAGATCCATTCAAAAATCTCCAGACCTGGGCCGAACACGGCTTGGCACATGGCCGTGTCCCAGGCCGTGTGCCTCGATCCAGGCACGATCGTCGAACACAGAAAAGACACAAGGGCTTAGACGCGCCCGTGTCCAACCTGACACACCCGTGTCAGGTCTCTCGACACTCCCGTGTCCGGGGGCGTGTCATGCATAACCGCCACGGCAACGAACACGACCCAACTGCACACAGGTACTGACACGGGTAGGCACACACCCGTGTCCAATAACACGCCTGTGTCATCTAGCCGTGTTCCTGGCCGTGTTCTTCTCGGGATGAAAACGGCCAAAAATCACCAGCCAGACACGGCCTTGGACACGGTCGTGCCCTAGGC
Source organism: Platanthera guangdongensis (assembly GCA_039583875.1). Taxonomy (NCBI): domain Eukaryota; kingdom Viridiplantae; phylum Streptophyta; class Magnoliopsida; order Asparagales; family Orchidaceae; genus Platanthera; species Platanthera guangdongensis. Next base: position 64,753,366 of record CM077165.1, read on the forward strand.
CGTGTACCCCTATACAGGCACCAAAAACCTCTTTTTTACGCGACAGACTCCAACACCATTTTCGGGGCGTTACAAATCTCCCCCACTTAAGGAATTTCATCTCGAAATTAAGTAAAGGCTCACAAATCTAAATGTTACCTGAGTGGAATAACTCTGGGTATTCCTCCAACATAGCTTGCTCTCGCTCCCAAGAAAGCTCCTTATGTCCGCAATTATCCCAACGAACTTTAACCATTCGGACCTCCTTGTTGCGGAGTCGATTGAGTGCAACATCTTCAATACGTACTGGCTTGACCCTTGTGGTCAACTCATAATCAACTGGTACTTGATTATCCGCAATGATCTGCGAAGGTTCTTGCACTGCCTTACGCAATACTGACACGTGGAACATGTCATACAGCCCACTAACCTCCACCGACAGCTTCAACCTATACGCCGCCTCACCAACACGCTCTAGGATTTCGAATGGTCCAAGGTATTTGAAAGTCCACCTAGTGTCAACTATGTTCACCTATGGGGGGGGGGGGATAGGTGACGTGAAGCGTATTTGCGGAATTTAAGACGGTACCTGCATAATAAAAACAAACAGCACAGCACACAGAATACACAAGCAATTTATAGTAGTTCCCCGACTTGGGTACATCCACTTTCCCCCTTCGACCTATCTCCCAACAAGGGACGACTCGGTCACTTCTCCAACAGGATTGAAATCCAATCCTTGCACTATCGGAAGGAACCCTTCCACACGTATGAGTCAACACTCCCACAAACCGGGTTGCACCCAACCCTTACAACACGGAACAATCGTTCCTTTACAACAAAAGTAAAATAGAATGTACACGAGATACAAACTTCGTTTGGAGACTACGGTGTTCCTCTTCGTTCGACGACGTGTTTGTGAAGTCAACGAAGAGTCTACAACCTTGGTCTCTCTTGGAAAGGATCTCCCCGGAACCGGCGGCGGCAAGACGAGCGGCGACTTGCTTCGGAATCGGCGGCTATGATGATGAGCGGCTGCTGAACTTAGAGATCCAATCTTCGTAGCGAAGCTAGCTTGGTCTTCCAACGTTCACACGAGGATCGGTCGTCTCGATCGATTAGTACGGGGAAGTTTTTCCCGATCAACAAATCGAGAGACAAGAGATCTCTGGATAGACACGTGAGACTCTAAGCTTGGCTAAGCTTCTGTCGCCGGAGATCGGGAAGAAACGCGATCAACAGCGGCGACCGACTAGCGCGAGCGGCGACGGCGGCGGCGGAGCAGTTTCGCGATATTAGGGTTTGATCGTGCTCGGCTTCTTTTCTGTCTGTATATTCCGTTCAAAATACCCGTATATATATACTGTAGACAAATCCAAAACGACCGTTGTGGGACCCACAAGAAGAATCCCTAAATCCCGGTCCAGAACATTGACAACGGCAGAATCCGGTTCAGGAAGTTCCAGAGAAATCACTAAGTAAAAATCGGCGAGAATCGCAGGTGATTCTCGACGAATCGGCGAGAATCAGTTAGTGATTCTCGACGATTCGTCGAGAATCACTAGTGATTGTCGCCGAATCACTTTTTGATTCTCACCGAATATTACTTGGTATTCAAGATCTGCTCAACGATGGGTTCGGCGAGAATCACTAGTGATTCTCGCCGAATCTTACTTGGCACGGTTTTGAGGCAGTCGGATAGAGTCGGCGAGAATCACTAATGTTTCTCGACGATTCGGCGAGAATCACTAGTGATTCTCGCCGAATCGGCGAGAATCACTTGGTGATTCTCGTCGAATTGTACTTAGACGAATTTTCGTCTTTCCACCCATGATGAGCTCCTTGACCCATCCTTGCTTCTTGTCTGCTCCTGCAAGATCACAGCCCTGTACTTGAAAGTAAGTGCACTCCAATAGAGAGAGTACACGTAGGCCAACACACTGATCTGCTCAACGAGGGATTACGTCATGCAGACCCGTGTATATTGACCTACTGCACCCTGACATTGGTGTGCACTTAGCGTGGAATAACTGCAAGTACAACTTGAAAGAGTTTATCAAATACATTGTCTATCGACCTTAGCTTGTCCAGGGGCTTCTTCAAATCAGGTACATTGTGGATACAATACCCAACAATCTCCCCCTATTTGAAGAAGCCTAAACCCTACAAGCTAAGGTGAATAGAGCATATGGGAATGAAAACCATAAACTTGAAATTGAGTTGAGTGAGTTATCCATTACCAATACTAATTTCTTGGGAGCAAGCTTGGAGCCACCTGCAAGCTTGGAGCCACCTTAGCCTTAGCCGAGAGGGTAATCTCCCCCTTTTCGGCTTCTGCAAATCGGGGTCGGTAGCATTTGACCCCTTGCTCCCCCTCAGTTCTTGCGTCTGTGCTCACACTTGAGTTCCTTGCTCCCCCTCAGATCGTGCACGAGCCTGGAGCTTCTGGAGTCTTCATTCCTCATAATTGAGCATCCCCAATTCAGTCTTGAAAAGATTGAACTTGGCCTCGTCTAAGGGCTTTGTGAATATATCAGCAATCTGCTTGTCCGTGGGGACATAACAGAGAGAGATGTCCTTGTTCTCCACGCGCTCCCGAATGAAGTGGTAGCGCACTTCAATATGCTTCGTTTTGCTGTGCGATACAGGATTGTTGGCAATGGCAATTGCACTGGAGGAGTCGCAGTACATTGGAACTTCCTTGAACTTAAGGTCGTAGTCGGCTAACTGGTTTCTGATCCATAGGAGTTGTGCGCAACAGCTGCCTGCCGAGATGTACTCAGACTCTGCTGTGGAGGTAGCTACACAATTTTGCTTCTTGCTGTTCCATGAGATAAGCCTTCTTCCGAGGAATTGACACGTCCCGGAAGTGCTTTTCCTGTCATCCCGACTCCCTGCAAAATCAGCATCTGAAAAGCCTATTAGCTCGACATCATTGTTTCTCGGGTACCACAAGCCAAGATTAGGAGTACCTTTAAGGTATCTTAGAATTCGATTTGCAGCGACATAGTGAGATTCCTTAGTGTTCACCTGATATCGGGCACAGACACATGTGGAGAACATAATATCCGGTCTACTGGCAGTAAGGTAGAGCAGGGATCCAATGATGCTTCTGTATTTGGTTTCATCGAAAGGTTTACCTTTCTCATCCGTATCCAGAGACATAGTGGATCCCATTGGAGTCCTCATAGAGGTTGCACTCTCCATACCGAATTTCTTAAGGAGTTTATTTGTGAACTTCGTCTAAGAGATGAAGATTCAATCCTCAGACTGTTTCACTTGAAGTCCTAAGAAATACTTGAGCTCTCCCATACTGCTCATTTCAAACTTTCCTTGCATAAGTTTAGAAAACTTTTTGCAAAGATTGTTGTCCGTTGAGCCAAATATTATGTCATCGACATAGATTTGCACCAGCAAAATCTTGCCTTTGACTTCCCTGAGAAACAATGTTTTATCTATTTTACCTCTAGAGAACTTATTCTCAAGAAGAAAACTAGATAAAGTCTCATACCAAGCTCGTGGAGCTTGTTTCAACCCATATAAGGCTTTATTAAGAAAATAAACATGATTGGGATAAGTAGGATTGACAAAACCTGGGGGTTGAGCGACGTATACTTCCTCTTTCAGGTCTCCGTTCAGGAATGCTGATTTCACATCCATTTGATAAACTGTGAATCCTTTGTGCGAAGCATACGCCAGGAACAATCTGATTGCCTCGAGCCTAGCTACAGGTGCGAAGGTCTGGTCGAAGTCAATCCCCTCCTCCTGTCTGTAACCTTGAGCCACCAGCATTGCCTTGTTCTTTATGATGACACCATGTTCATCCAGCTTGTTTCTGAAGATCCATTTGGTGCCGATCACATTCTGCTTGTATGGTCTAGGAACTAGCGTCCAAACGTTGCAACGTTCGAATTGATGTAGTTCATCTTGCATGGCCAGAATCCATGCTGCATCCTTGTTCACCTCGTCGAACTTCTTTGGCTCCACCTGTGACAGGAAGCTAAGATGCAATACTTCGTTAATGGTACCTCTTCGAGTTCTGACACCGACACGAGGATCTCCGATGATCTGATCTCTAGGATGATCCCTCACGTGCCGGAGCTCTAGAAGTCTGGCGTTTGGAGCTTCAACTACTTCTTGGGCTTCTCTTTCTTCCAAGAGATTTGTTCAATTTTGATCTTCAACATTTTCAGATGACGTGGAGGTGGAAACTTTGACATACTTGGGAGTGTCATCTTTAGCGGTCTCATCCAGACTCAGCTGTTCAAGTTGTGCACCTGCATCTTCAAGAATACCACTGGAAGAATTGCTATTAAGCAAACTTCCTTCATCAAATACAACATTTATTTATTCTTCTACCACTAGGGTTTTCTTATTGAAGACCCTATATGCCCGACTGTGGGAACTATAGCCCATGAATATGCCTTCGAAGCATTTTTCACCAAATTTAGTACGCGGGTACTTCCCATTATTCAGTACATAGCATCTGCAACCAAAAATCCTCAAGTAGGTCATGGTTGGTTTCCTGCCTTTCAGTAGCTCGTAAGGCGTCTTACGATGATGCTTGTTGATCAATGCTCGGTTTTGTACATGACAAGCTGTATTGACAGCCTCTGCCCAGAAGTATTCTGGGAGAGAAGCGTCTTTCAACATTGTCGTGCAGGCTTCAATGAGAGTTCTGTTTCTCCTCTCCGCAACTCCATTTTGCTGAGGAGTGCGCGGGGAGGAAAACTCATGAAAGATACCTTGTTCTTCACAAAATTCTGTCATAGCACCAGATTCGAATTCTGTTCCATGGTCACTTCTGATTTTGACCACTGAGTAGTTAAATTCGTTCTGAACCTGCTTGACAAAACTAGTGAAGATGTCAAACGTATCTGATTTTCGTTTCAAAAAGAACACCCAAGTAAACCGAGAATGATCATCAACTATCACTAGCGTATAGGACTTGCCTCCCAAGCTATGAACTTGCATTGGACCAAACAAGTCCATATGTAAGAGGTAAAGACATCGGGAAGAGTCTTTGTCTGCGATGCTCTTAAAGGTAGCCCGAGTCTGTTTGCCAATCTGGCATGCAGGACAGTGGCTATCTTTGATGCACTTGATACTGGGAGCATCCCTTACTAAGTTCTTAGAAAACAGCATACTAATTGTCTTGAAATTAATATGTGCCAATCTCTTGTGCCATTGTTCACAAAGAGATGCACTGCCTGTTGCCACAAGACATACGGGGGTAGATGAATCTAAACTGAGAAAATCTAAGCAGAAGATATTTCTGCTCCTAATGCCTGATAATACCATCTCAGAAGAGGTACGTGAAATTATCAGACATTTATCCTTGCAGAACTTAACGTCATAACCTTTATTACATAATTGACTTACAGTGATCAGGTTATGGTTTAACCCTTCAACATAAGCCACGTCGGTGATAGAGATTATACCGTTGGAAATCATACCATAACCTCTGGTGACTCCTCGATCTGACCCTCCAAAGATGACTTTGGGTCCATTCTCGACTGGAGTGTAATCACGCAGCAGCCTTCTTGTCCCAGTCATATGCCGGGAGCATCCACTGTCCAAATACCAGATCGGCGTTTTGGTGGCCTTTGGACATTCCTGCAAAACAAAATTAATTTGCCTTAGGAACCCAATCGAACTTGGGTCCTAGATTCCTGGTTAGCACACTCCCCCTCGGTTGGTTAACCCTACGAGTGGTCGGCCTCGCAGTGCTAACATAGGGAGTCTCGTAATACCTTGGATTAAACCTACAATCCACGGCAAAGTGACCGACTTTGCCACAACACCAACAGTCGAATCTATTGTACCTCTTCCTAGGCTCCTGCCTTACCCTGGGAATGGTGGGTACAGCTGGGGCCTTGGATCTGGAGGTGGAGGCCTCATGGTGACAACAGTCACATGACTTCGTCACCTTCTGTATAACAGGCTTGGCTTTTGGTGCCTGCTTTCCATTATGGCCGCTAGAGAACGGACCATAATTTCCCATGTGGATTTCCTCATAAGGTGCCTTGAAGGCACTCTCACCGAAGTTCCGGGGAAAGGTCCAACCATCATATCGGCTCTTTGGCTTTGCAACCGAGGGCCGGAAATGATGGCCAAAAGTTGACTCAAAGTCATGTTGGTTGCAAGGAAAGCCAGGCTTTCTGAACGCAACAGGACTAAGCGGAGCCTTTCCCTTTTCATCAGCAGAGGCCTTCTTGGTGGCCTTATTCTTCCTCTGGTTCCTGTTTCTCCTGGATGAGGAACCAGATACCCCTACATGCCCCAAGCCAGCTCCTTTGGCCTGAGCAGAGAAGGTATCAACGACTGGAAGAACTGTTTTTGGCATAGAGAAGCTCTTGACGATCTTCCTTTCTGCCGCAAGTTGTTCTTCCAACTTGTCGACTTCCTCCTGCTTAAGATCAAGGAGCTTCAAAGACTCTGAATGCTTTGAAGTCAGGTCAAGGTGCTCCTGTCGGAGAGAAATCAAGCTAGTGACCTCTTCCCTTAGGGATACACACTCACCCTTAAGGAATTTCACTTCCTTTTTCTCAGCCTTCAGTCTCTTACGGCACTCCTCAAAAGTGTTGAGCAGAAGCATATACTTCTCGAGGAGCTCCGCTTCACGAGCCGAAGGGCTATCCTCAGGTTCATCATCCTGAGACTCAGGATCAGAGTCGGAGTCGGAGAGAGGGGTGTGAGCTTTTACCTTCCCAGTAAATGGGGGACATTCTCCTTCTGAGTCGGAGCGACCCACCAGCCCGAAGTAGGCTTCCTCATCATCACTGGAGTCTGAGGAATCAGACTCGCTCAGTATCTTTGGCCTTTTGGCGATGTAGCTCCGCTCTTTCTTCTTATCTCTCGAAGATTTGTGCTCCTCTTCTTTCCCTTTTTCTCTCTTGCCTTGATAGCAGTCGGCCACGACGTGTCCTGGCTTATTGCATCCAAAGCAAATAATGTCAGAGGAGTGATGTTTGTTCGGTTTAGAAGCATACCTATCAGAAGAATAATTTTTCTTCTGATGCCTGAAGGAGGAGCCATCTCTCTTTCTTTGATTCCTCATCTTGAGGAACTTATTGAACTCTCTGGTGATGAAGGAGAAATCCTCCTCCGACAGCTCTGAGCTGGAGGAGCATGGCTCGGAGTCCTCCTCCTCATCCTTTTTCTTTGCACGGTATGAAACCGCACACTTGCTTTTTCTGGAGTGACTGGCTTTTAGAGCCACAGTCTTTTCTTTGGCTGCAGCCTTCTCTGCTTCTTCTTCTGCTTTCCTGGTGTTCAGCTGAAGCTCATAGGACATCAGCTTCCCAAACAGAATTTGCGGGTCAGTTTCCGCTAGCCTGCCAAACTCTCGGATGGCGCAGATCTTTGTGTCCCATTCCTTAGTAAGGGACCTAAGGAATTTGTCATTGAGTTCACCATTAGTGAACACTCTTCCGTATCCTTTGAGGGCGTTGACGATCTTGAGGAAGTTCTCGTAGGTGACTCTGATCTCTTCCTTAGGCCCTTGTCTGAAGGCCTCATATTTCTGGTTCAGGAGGGATCTCCGATCATCCCTCACTTCATCAGTGCCCTCCATTAGGATGATCAGGCACTGCCAGATCTCCTGTGCTGTCCTGCAGTTGCTGAAGTTTTGCATCATAGAGTCATCAACCGCGCTGACCAGAATATTTCGCGCCTTCTTGTCAAGTCCTACTAGCACCATCTCGTCCTTGACCATTTCAGAAAGTTTCTTTGGCACTTTCTGGGTAGGATCAATGGTGGAGGCCTTAGTGGGGACATAAGGTCCCTCCTCCATGATCATGAAGAGACGAGGATCAACTGCTTCCATGTAGAACCTGATCCTTTCCTTCCAAATAGGAAAGTTGAGCCTGGTGCACACGGGGATCTTGCCTGAGAACTTGAGCCCGTCCATAGTAGAAGTTTGCCTCCTTCTTGACACTAGCGGCAGGATTCAACTCAAGGTGTTAACCTTTTTGATGAGTAACCTCCCTCTGGTACCACTTGAAAGTCCACCTAGTGTCAACTATGTTCACCTATGTGGGGGGGGGGGGGGAATAGGTGACGTGAAGCGTATTTGCGGAATTTAATACGGTACCTGCACAATAAAAATAAACAGCACAGCACACAGAATACACAGGCAATTTATAGTGGTTCCCCGACTTGGGTACATCCACTTTCCCCCTTCGACCTATCTCCCAACAAGGGATGACTCGGTCACTTCTCCAACAGGATTAAAATCCAATCCTTGCACTATCGGAAGGAACCCTTCCACACGTAGGAGTCAACACTCCCACAAACCGGGTTGCACCCAACCCTTACAACACGGAACAATCGTTCCTTTACAACAAAAGTAAAATAGAATGTACACGAGATACAAACTTCGTTTGGAGACTACGGTGTTCCTCTTCGTTCGACGACGTGTTTGTGAAGTCAACGAAGAGTCTACAACCTTGGTCTCTCTTGGAAAGGATCTCCCCGGAACCGGCGGCGGCAAGACGAGCGGCGACTTGCTTCGGAATCGGCGGCTATGATGATGAGCGGCTGCTGAACTTAGAGATCCAATCTTCGTAGCGAAGCTAGCTTGGTCTTCCAACGGTCACACGAGGATCGGTCGTCTTGATCGATTCGGACGGGGAAGTTTTTCCCGATCAACAAATCGAGAGACAAGAGATCTCTGGATAGACACGTGAGACTCTAAGCTTGGGTAAGCTTCTGTCGCCGGAGATCGGGAAGAAACGCGATCAACAGCGGCGACCGACTAGCGCGAGCGGCGACGGTGGCGGCGGAGCAGTTTCGCGATATTAGGGTTTGATCGTGCTCGGCTTCTTTTCTGTCTGTATATTCCGTTCAAAATACCCGTATATATATACTGTAGACAAATCCAAAACGACCGTTGTGGGACCCACAAGAAGAATCCCTAAATCCCGGTCCAGAACATTGACAGCGGCAGAATCCGGTTCAAGAAGTTCCAGAGAAATCACTAAGTAAAAATCGGCGAGAATCGCAGGTGATTCTCGACGAATCGGCGAGAATCAGTTAGTGATTCTCGACGATTCGTCGAGAATCACTAGTGATTCTCGCCGAATCACTTTTTGATTCTCACCGAATATTACTTGGTATTCATGATCTGCTCAACGATGGGTTCGGCGAGAATCACTAGTGATTCTCGCCGAATCTTACTTGGCACGGTTTTGAGGCAGTCGGATAGAGTCGGCGAGAATCACTTGGTGATTCTCGTCGAATTGTACTTAGACGAATTTTCGTCTTTCCACCCATGATGAGCTCCTTGACCCATCCTTGCTCCTTGTCTGCTCCTGCAAGATCATAGCCCTGTACTTGAAAGTAAGTGCACTCCAATAGAGAGAGTACACGTAGGCCAACACACTGATCTGCTCAACGAGGGATTACGTCATGCAGACCCGTGTATATTGACCTACTACACCCTGACATTGGTGTGCACTTAGCGTGGAATAACTGCAAGTACAACTTGAAAGAGTTTATCAAATACATTGTCTATCGACCTTAGCTTGTCCAGGGGCTTCTTCAAATCAGGTACATTGTGGATACAATACCCAACAGTATCTCGGACTCAGCTTATTCAAGCGTCGAACCCGCGATACACCCTTGAACGGCTTGATTTTTAAGTACACCCAATCACCAGCATTGAATTCCACATTCCTATGCTTGACATTATAGTATTTTGACTGTCTATCCTGAGCGATCTCCAACAGTTCTTGAATTGTTCGTATCATTGAAGTGGCGTCTTCCACCGCTTGACGTTTCTACAACTTCGATTCGCCTGCCTCCAACCAAGACAATGGCGTACGACACTTCATCCCGTACAATGCCTCGAAAGGCGCCATTCCAATACTTACCTGAAAGCTGTTGTTGTACGCAAACTCCACCATGTACAACTGATCCTCCCAATGCTTTCCGAAATCTACGACACATATGCGAAGCATGTCTTCCATCATCCGGTTGACCCTCTCGGTTTGGCCATCCATTTGCGGGTGAAAGGTTGTACTGAACTTTAGCTTAGTACCCAACAGACTATGCACCAACCTCCAGTCATTCGACGTGAAGCGTCCATCTCGATCACTAACAATACTGCGGGGCACACCATGCAATCGTACAATATTATCCACGTAGAGTTTGGCTAACGTTTCCACCGGATCTTCCTTCCTGTTCGGAATAAAGTGCGACACCTTTGTCAACCTATCTACGACCACCCATATGGCGTCATTTTCCCTTCTGCGACTTCGGCAAGCCATGCACAAAATCCATAGATATGTCATCGAACTTCCATTCTGGGATAGGTAGGGACTTCAAGAAACCTCCGGGCTTCTAGCATTCCGCCTTCACCAATGCACAAGTATGGCACTTGGACACATATAGTGCTACATCCTTCTTCAATCCTGGCCACCAGAATAATTTCTTCATGTATCTGTACATCTTCGTGCTTCCCGGGTGGATCGAGTACTTGGTATGATGTGCCTTATACATCAACTCCTGCCGAAGATTATCCCACTAGGAATGCATAGGAGACCGTCCTTCCTTAGCGACCCATCCTCAACAGCAAACTGGGAATTTGACCCATCCAAATATTCTTCTAAGATTTGTTTCATCCTGTTATACTGAACCAAAGCCCGCCGAACTCGATCCGCCAGGTCACACTGCACCTCTATCCAAAACAGTTTCGCCTCAGCACTAGATTGCTTGTCGACGCAAGATATCTCCAAAGCCTCCAACTCTTGGACCAATCTCTCATCATGTACCGATAACCAGTTGGCTTGCGTCGGAGTCCTGCGACTCAACGCATCCGCCACTGCATTTCATTTCCTAGGCACATAATGAATCTTGAAGGTGTAGTCCCCTAAGAACTCCATCCACCTCTGCTGCCTCATGCTCAGATCCTTTTGGTCCAACAGGTACTTCAAGCTCTTATGATCGGTGTAAATATCGACCTTCACACCGTACAGGTAGTGCCTCCAAAGCTTTAGAGCAAATATCACGGCTGCTAACTCTAAGTCGTCGACCGGATGATACCTCTCATGAACCTTCAGTTGTCGTGAACCATAGGATATGACTCTTCCTTGCTGTAACAGAACACAGCCCAAACCACTACCCGAAGCATCATTATAGACCTTGAACCCTTCGGTTCCACTTGGTGAACATAAAATAGGCGATGTCGTCAACCTCCTCTTCAACTCTTCAAACGCCCGTTCATACTCCAAAGACCACACAAACTTCAGATCCTTCCTAGTTAACGTCGTGAGTGGTAGCACTATCTGCGAGTAGTTCTCTACGAAGTGCATGTAGTAGCCAGCAAGCCCCAGAAAGCTTCGGACCTCTGCCACTGTAGTCAAAGTAGGCCACTCTCGTATCCCCACTATTTTCACCAGATCCACAGTTATCCCTTCTCCACTGACAACATGACCAAGGAATGCTATCGAAGATAACCAGAATTCACACTTGGAGAACTTAGCATACAACTGATTCCTCCTCAACGTATCCAACACCATACGTAGATGATTGTAATGGTCCTCTTCATACTGCGAGTACAATAGGATATCATCTATCAATACTATCACGAAACGATCCAGGTACTCTCTGAACGTCCTATTCATCAGATCCACAAATACGGATGGCGCATTCGTCAACCCAAACGGCATGACCGTGAACTCGTAATGCCCAAACCGCGTACTGAATACTGTATTTGGGATGTCGCTCTCCCTTTTCTTCAACTGGTAGTAACCAGACTTCAGATCTAACTTCGAATATACTGTTGACCCAACCTACTGATCAAACAGATCGTCAATCCTCGGAATCAGATACTTATTCTTTTCCGTAAGCTTGTTCAATTCCCGGTAGTCGATACAAAGCCGCAAGCTCCCATCTTTCTTCTTAATAAATAGAACTGGTGCGCTCCAAGGCGACGAACTTGGACGCACATAACCTGGCTCTAGCAACTCTTGCAATTGCACCTTCAACTCCGCCATCTCTCTTGCTGCTATCCGATATAGAGAGCGTGACACCGGTTTGGCACCCGGTACCAGCTCAATGGTAAAATCAATCTCCCGCTGAGGAGGGGCTCCTGGGAGATCATCTGGAAACACATCGGGATACTCAGACACAACTGGGTTGCTGTCCAAAATAGGCTTAGGCGTCGAAGTCTGCACTAGAGTGACAAATAGTTCTGCCCCAGACCGAACTGCCTTGATCACCTGAAGGGCTGACATCAAAATCTTACCCGACGCCCTTCATGCCCGCAAAAGTCGTCTCCCGATCAGTGTCCAGACCCAACTTAACTTCCTAACGATTGCGATCGATGCATGCACCCTGCTCGGAGAGCCAATCCATACTGAATATTACGTTGAACTCCACTAACGGTAAAATTAACGCTCTCAAATCAAACTCCTGGTCTCCAAACGGAATCTTCACTACGCAGATCCTATCCGCACGCATTGAGCACCCATTGGGCAACAACACATCCAACTTATTTTCTGCCATCGAGGACGGAACTCGGATGCACGATATAAATTTTTCGGAAAAGAAGGAATGCGATGCTCCCATATCAAACAGGGCTCTCGCCGGAAACTCAAAGATCAACACAAAGCCTAGCACCAACACAAGTAAGCTAACAAACAAAAGAGGTAACAACTATGGAAGTTAAACTACTGCAATTTAAGTCATACCTATCACCATGTCTGCTTTCTTTCTGGCCTGTTGCAGACCAAGGTTGAAAACTCTAGGCTAGGCTGGAGCATGATGGGACGCAGTTGACTCCACCGCCTTACCTTTCTGCTTAAAGGTCGCTCCAGGTTTCCTCTCGGACTTTGAACGTCCGCTCCAACACTCACGAGCAAAATGCCCCGCCTTCCTGCAGTTGTATCAAGCTCCTGGGACTCGACTTGTAGTTGCTCCCGACGCATCAGCCGAAGGGGCTGAGTTTGAAGTCCTCTGCTTCTTGTTCCATCTGCGGAATCCTGACTTAGAACTAGGCACTTTGAACTCTGCCTTATTTTCTCCTGAGTCCTTACCTGCTCCTGACATAGTTTCCTTAATCTTCTGAGCACCATCCAAACATTCTCGGGCAAAGTGCCCTTTCTTTACACAAGCTCGACAGTTGAAAGTAACCTTACTAGTCGATGATCTACCCTTCTGCTTCAATGTTCTGCGAGATGCAGTCCTCCTAGGATTTGCAGAGTTCGATACCACACTCACTGGTATCGGGTAAATCCTCCCCAAATCTACTTCCAACGATCTAGCTGACTCCACCAGGGCTCAGAATCCCAATAGTTTTGGTCCTACTAGTAGAATTCGCAGCTCACCACGCAGCCCATTATAGAATCTATCAACTATAGACTGTTCGTTCTCCAATTCAAAGCATGGGTAGCGGCTTATGAAAAGGAATGCCTTCAAATACTCTTCGACTTAGTGCGTACCCTGCACTAAGGACATGTTCAACTGCTGGCCTGCTGGCCTTCTTAATGTCCTTTGATCCAACACACCACCCGGCCTTGTCAGTCATCCCAGGGACAAAGGGTTACACATTGCTTCCCTGTTGTGCACTAGTCACAGCGAGCACTACTTCAACGATTCTTCTTATGGCTTCAAACGATGGAGGGATCTCAAGCACGTCGCTGGGTGCACTATAATCCTCAGAAACCAGACGTCCTGTCGGCTCTGCGCCACTCCCGGTCACCTATGGTCGTACAAAATACCAATAAGTGACTAAACAAAATTGCAAAAAGCAACTATAGGAACACGCGGGTTCCTCAAAATAAGTGTATTTTTCATTCCTAAGTGGACATTCATGAGTTCTTTTTGATGTTATTACGATGACACACACAAGTGCTCACCACCCCTTAAACGAATTCGCCCACGAATTCATTTAAACCTGACCATAACCTGGCTCTGATACCAAATTGTAACACCCCATCTATCGCATGGCATATAACAGAAGGTCCAGCTGGAACCCGACGCCATATACCACAGACAGTCGGAAGGATTACCAAATGAATATTCAAACCATCCAATTAAGACTACTCGTCCAACACAGAGCATTCTAGCGGAAGCTTTTAAAGTTGAAAGAACCCAAATCTTAAATCCTATACATATGAATGTCCACGACTACAACCACAGGAATGAAACCCAAATACACTGAAAAAGTACATGGCCTTATGGCCTTACAAATGTTCACTTAATAAAACATGTCTTACATACATCGGCTTGCAGGCCGGCCACACATGATAAAAGTAAAAAACAACTATTCTACGGCCTTCTAGGGCCAGCACAGCAACATGGGCTCCAGCCCGCTATTTGGCACTCGGCTCCGCAGCACCTACAAGCACATTCCACCGCACGGTGGCAAACAAAGCAACGGTCAGTTAAAAGCCGACCAAATTATAACGACCCCGCCCCTTACTCGGTACGGTGGTGCTCTTTCCCTGCATAACATTAGCCCAGCTAAACAATAAGATGCAACTATATATTTTGCCACAGGTGTAGGCTCGCATGGCCAAACACCCCGTGCACTCAGGGCACATTAACGGTGAATCCTGGCATATCAGTGTCTTCACCACCATCCCAAAGATGGCAACCAAGTGAGCATTTTAGCCTTTCAGACCCTATCTAGTCTAAGGCTACCGACTATGCCAACGGCCAGTGCCCGTCTTAGGATTTCTCGCACCGTTCCACATAGCCTAGGTCCAATTCCACTTGCCCGTTGCTCACGCCGCATATACACTTTAAGTTCTACCCACGGGCCAAGCTTCTCTCGGATTCCAAAATTTCCAAACAATCTCATAACCCAGTTATGATCAAGGCCGGTTCCCAGATCGGCAAGTTAGCAGAACATGTTTGCGCTCAATTTTTCGGGTGCGCCTTGAAGCTAACCTCCAAGGAACCCTGCTGCAATCTACCGCGTAGAAACCCGAAAAACCCAAAGCACGAAGTTTTCTCCGGCAAATCATATCAAATGCAACATCACCGATCCAGACGATACACGTCCGGGTAGGCTTCACACACAATGCCTATGCCCGTACTTATGATTTCGGACTCTATATGCAACACAAGGAGGACTATTCACATCAACCCCAAGGAACACCATGCACTAACTGCACACTCGCGGGAGCGGGATTCCCTAGGCAGAAAGAAAGAGATTCACATGCTCAAGTTGAGAATCGTTACCCTTGTAGTCCATTTTGTCGTCATGGAAAAACTACAGGGATGAAACTCTTCACCACAAACTTTCTTCCACGGATCCGCTCTAAGATCTCGAAACGGTGCTCCGATGCTCCGCCGGCGGCCAGAATACCTTCCTTCTTCCTCCTCTTTCCAACTCCTTGAGAGAGAGAATGGTTGGAGAGAAATGAAGGATTAACTCCCCCATTCCCGACCTTAACAGAGCAGGAAACCATCTGGGCCATTGGATCCTAATTAAAGAAAACGAATGGCTCAGATCCGTTCAAAAGTCTCTAGACCTGGGCCGAACACGGCTTGGCACACGGCCATGTCCAAGGTCGTGTGCCTCGATCCAGGCACGATCGTCGAACACAGAAAAGACACACGGGCTCAGACACGCCTGTGTCTAACCTGACATGCCCGTGTCAGGTCTCTCGACACGCCGGTGTCCGGGGGCGTATCACGCATTACCGCCACGGCAACGGACACGACCCAACTACACACGGGTACTGACACGGGTAGGCACACACACGTGTCCAATGACACGCCCGTGTCATCTAGCCGTGTTCCTGGCCGTGTTCTTCTCGGGATGAAAACGACCAAAAATCACCAGCCAGACACGGCCTTGGGCACGCCCGTGTCCTAGGCCGTGTACCCCTATACAGGCACCAAAAACCCCTTTTTTACGCGACGGACTCCAACACCATTTTCGGGGCATTACACTCTGCCTGTGGATCCCTCCACCATCTCCTCTGTAATTACTCTCATCACTCCTCTACTCAAATTTCTTATAGCAGAGGCCATTACACCTCTTCCTACTTCTATCTCCACTCTTTTTGCTCAACTCTCTGCCTTCACTGTTTCCCCCTCTTCATTCAGGGGTCTGGCTCTAGTTTTTACTGAAATCAGGAAGGGGGTGATGCTTGATGAAGAAGCTGTAGCAGCAATAGCAGTTCAAGCAGCAGCTCCAGCTCCAGTAGTGATAGAGGTAGTAACAACAGCAGTAGTTGATACAGATTATACTGATATAAATTTAATTGATTTAATTCACTTCATTGATAGTGACATGGACTTAGAAGAGTCAGTACCAGATGACATTATTACTGGTGGTGATTTCATCATTAATCCCACAGTAAATTTTGATAATTTGTTAAAACATTTTGATATTGCATTGTTGAGATGTCCTACAGCAGAGTATACTAAGCCATTCTTGGTTGTTGTACCATATACTTCCCCAGTAAGTCCTCAAGTTGCAAAGCAACTTAGTGACAGTTTTGTTGTTCCTAAGCCCATAGTCATTCCATCTTCCCCATCAATGTCTTCTGCACCCAGTTATGTCATGGATGACTCTCCATTGCTAGATCTGGATGACTTGATCCTGGCTGATATTGAAGAAGAGGAAAAGACAGCTATTGAAAGCACTGTCAGAATTAGTTCTCCAGCTTATCCTGTGGCTTCTCCTCCAGCTCCTGTTGAAGTTCCTGCTCCATCTCCCTCTCTACCTGAAAATACTATCATTTCTACTGAGGCTCTAAAAGCTTTAAATGATTTATATGATAACACTCATAGATCTGATGATGATGATGAGGAGGAGGATGATGATTTTGATGATGAGCCCAAGAGGAAGCCAGTTTCTAAGAAAATAAAAGCTCCTCCTCCTCCTGCTCCAAAGCCAAATCCAAACAATGACACTCCCTATTATATTCTCCAAACGATAACTCAATATAAAGGGATGCCAGCTTGGATGTGGCTATCCAAAAATGAACAAAAAGAGAGGAAGAAAAGCAGAAAGTACTCTCCTCCTCCAGTTCAAAGATTCAGAAAAGATCCACCTCCTCCACCTCCTCCAGCTGCTGGTACTTCAGGCACAACTTATCAAAGATCTGCCCCTGTTCAAACATATCAGAGGCACCATGGGAGATCTTCTTCTGAAAGCAGTCAGCATAGCTATTACTCTTCAGGCAAGCAACATCAATTGTAGCATCAACCACAGCAACAACATCAACCACAGTAGCAAACATTCTCTGCAGATTAGAAAGTTGAAAGTTCTAAAAGATCATATTCTCCTCCTGTTCCTTTTGAAGATCCTGAAACAGCTACTACTGCTAGAATGACCAGGTTCCAGGAACTAGTAGGCCTTTCTATGATTAACAAAGCAAAACCTGAAGGAAAGGATCCTTCTGAATATTCAACAATGTCAAAGTACAGGAAAGAGGAACTTAGGAGATTTGAGAAAGCAAACAAATTTTTCAATGTAGATGACTACATGAAGTTACACTCAGAAGCAGGTGTCCCCAGAGCCACATCTTTGAAGATTATAGGGGCTGCTGATATGACTATGACAAAAGTACAAGCTTCAGATCCAAACAGAGAGATTGTGTTTACAAAGCCTTGAGAGAAGAGCAAGCAAGAAATGCCAAAGGAAAAGAAACAGAAGAAGTAAAGTTTGAACTCTTTTATTTTCTACAATTATCTATAACTACTCTATATTCTGAACAAAGCTTATGTATATATATATCTGCTGCACGTGTTATTAATCTCTGCAAGATATATGTTTTTTTCTTTGTTTATTTACAATTTTGATTTGAGTCTGTAATTAGTGATCTCACCCAAATAGGGGGATATTGTTGGATCCCTAGTAAGATTTGGGATAGGTTCACTAACTTAGGATCTTATGACCCACAATGTATAGCCATGGTCATGGTTGTGTCCTAGAGTCTAGGCTAAGTCCTCAGTAGCAACATGACATGGACCAGCCATCATCAGACTACCAGAGACTCAAGACTTATAGTTTTTCTAAAGACCAAGTAAAATGACTTCGACGTTCGTCGAACTCAGGTCGATGATAGTCGTGCTCAGCTTGACAATCTTAGAGTAAATTCTCTGAGCTGAGCTCGACGAACTTGGTACTCAGGTTGACAAACTTTGGACACTATACTTCCACACTTCAAGATCAGAAAACATCTCTTTATTCTAAGTCCAGAGTCAGACTTTGGTCGACTAACTTGATTCTCAGCTCGATGAACTATAACCACAATAGCTAGAGTTATCCAGCTGCAGTTAAGTGGTCCTCAGCTCGACGAAACCAATTCTTAGGTCGACGAATTCTGGATACTTCACTTCAACACCTTCATCCAGAAGCATCTGAAATTATTCCAAGTCTAGATTCATCTCCATTCGACGAAGTTACAATCTCAGCTCGACGAACTTGAGAGACTGAATAAGCAAATCTGGATAATGCAGTTTTCTGCTTTAGCTCGACGATCTTGGAACTCAGCTCGATGAACATAAGTTATCTGGTCGACAAACTCAGCAACTCAGCTCGACGAACTGTGGACTCAGCTCGACGATTTCTGCTATTAGTTCGACGAATCCAGACTTAGTCATTTTTCAATACTTCTGTCCCCATTCTGCTGCAATAATTTCTGAGTAATTAGTGCTCTAATATTCTCTGAATATAACTGTTAGAAGAGCATTTATTATGGTATTCTACAGGATTATTGCCTGCCTTTTTTCCATGGGACAATTGGGGAAATAATTCAATGTTGTTTATTCTCTAGGACATCAGCATTGATTACAGAAGATTTCAAAAATTCGAAAGACCATTTTTTCTTACAGGAAATATAAAAGAGATTTTCTCTCTTCTTCCTGTAGAAAGGCAAAGAGACAGACAGACAGAACAAGACACACAGAAAAACACAATCTGTCTGCTCTCATTTTCTTACACAAGATTTCTGATAGAGAAGAAGCCCAACACCAGAACATCAGTCACTTTTGAAGAAGAAGAACAATCTATCAAATATCAAGAGTCTTCCTTATTCATCTCTGCAGGACACTTCAAAAGACAACAAGAAATCCATCTGTCAAAGAAGTTCCTGGAGATTTCTCTGGTCAAGGCTGCAGATTGAAGGCCCACTCACCCTGTGCAAGGCTTCCAAGCCCGAACCCTTTTACATCTCAGGGGGATCTTTGACAACATCACTGAATCCACATAGTCTTCTCATTGTGATTCAGAAAAGAAGACTTTCATCACTCTCTCATCCCCACCTCTATACAGGGTTTTAATTCCCTTCAAAATTATTCTGGTTCACAAGTCTCCTTCCAAAAGACTTGAGGATTAGATTTTGAGCACCTGATCAAAAGCTCATTGGTGTCAAGCACCTGATCAAAAATCTGAGTGGATTCCTACCATGGTGGTAGAAGAGTGGATGTACCCAAGTTTAGGGGAACCACTATAAATTCTTGTGTTGTCTGGATTGCTAATTTCTTTTGTTTTTGTGCTGTGGTTGTTTGTTAGGATTACTATTTTATTTTGTTCCTGCACTAGATTAAATTAGAAGAAAATGTTATAAACCCTGAATACTCTATTCACCCCCCTAGAGTATTCCTGATCTAACATCTCACTTTCAAAGGTTCTCTGTGTAGAACAACTTCTTCAGGCTCGGCGAAAATGGCGACGAAGAAGATAAAGTTCGGCCGCACTTTTCTTTTTCAGAAAACCTAGATGAGGAATCGAATGATATGCTCTGGCCGATTTGCTTCTTTTTATTCTCTAAATGTCAATTGAGTAGTGGGTCCCATCACCAGGATTGATGACTGAGATTGAGCCAATTCTTGCATGCTTTCCATTTAATTTTGATTTAACGACTCTTTATTGTTTGTGGGCCCCAACACTTTAATGTTGAAAACATTCCTTGGAAATTGCAGAAGATGATAACAGCTGGCCGTCAACGTCTCTGGCACCATTTCCGCAACATTTGAATTTTGGTTGACTTTTTGACTTTGCTAACGTCAGCATGAATCAGCATCTCTAGACTTAGACAAAATTCAATCATTAGAACCAAAGGCGTCGAGTGAGTAGGTATCACTCAACGCCACAACACTTAGACACAATTCTGTCTGTCTAGGTATTGAGCTCGAAGAATGCTGAGATCCGTTCGACGAACAACAAGCTCAGCTCGACGAAAGCATAAGTTCAGTTCGACGAATTTCAAGCTCCGCTCGACGAAAGCATAAGTTCAGTTCGACGAACTGTGGACTTAGTTCGACGAACGACTAAATTCAGTTTGACGAATTCTAGGCTCAGTTCGATGAATGCTGAGCTTAGTTCGGCGATGCTGAGCTCAACTAAAGCCAAGCATTCCATGCATTTGTACTTAGCCAAATTTCTGCTTCAAGGCGTTGAGGGTGTCGAGTGTGTCTTCATCACTCAATGCTTTTTGCCTCAGAAAAGTTTTCTACAACTTAGGTGTTGTGAGCGTTGAGTGAGCACTCTTCACTCAATGCTTTTTGACTTAGCAAATTTTCTGCTTAACTGCCTCAGCGCTTTCTTGTTCTCAGCTGACACAAACACTTATCTCAGCGGTTGTACTGAGACAAACACTTGTCTCAATGACTGTGATGAGACCAACACTTGTTTCAGTGGTTGGATTGACTCAGTGTGACTTACAGCATTTTTGTTGTATGTCGTTGAGTGAGTAGACTACACTCAATGCTTTTGTACTTAGTCAAATTTTTGGCTATCTTCCAGTTAGTCTGAGATAGACTCAACGTTGTATGTTATATGACATTGAGTGAGCTGTCCTCACTCAATGCTTTTGGACTTAGGAAAATTTAAACTAGACAATATTGAATCCATACCTCTGGCATTGAGTGAGCTTGCTCTACTCAACACCTATGGACTTAGTCGATTTTTGCTGTGTCCAGCAACTACTTATTGTGTCAGCATATCCAATCAATGTGATATAGATAACCTGCACTCAAGACCTCAAATGCACAACAAATATAGTTGATGTGTGTGACATTGACCTGTTTGACTTCTCACAAATCTGGAACATTAGGAACAATGAACCCAACAGAGTGTAGACCCAATCCCTCAAAGATAATTTTATTACAACATCATTTACTTCTTGATTCATGAATATTGTCAGATCCGAACTCGTTTGGGTTTTTCTTGTTCTTATTTTCGTTGTGTGCACAAGTTTTGTGTCATCCAAAAAAAATCAACAGTGGTATCAGAGCGAGATTGCCGGCAATATTCATTGTTTCAGAAGTTACAAAATCCATGGCGTGTAGATTTGTAGAATTAGAAGTGTTCTAAATGCCCAAATCTAGTCTTGAATCTTCCCAAGAACCCATGTGATTCCTTTGAAGTTTACTCCTTAACAGTAACCGTCACTTTGTTGGTTTGTGAAACTAAGTATGTGTTAGATTTTGAATCTCACATGAAGTGACGTGCTTGTCTACTGTGTAAGTAGAGTCGGTGTTGCACATGTCAAAGAATTGGTTTCAAGATATCATAAACACCTAGAGGGGGGGGGTGTGAATAGGTTCAATTCTTTTTTCCTTAAGGCAGATAATGTTTTTACTGCTAACACAGATTATTCAGTAATTAACACATCACAGTAAAAAGAAATCACAGCCAATCACAGAGTGCACACAGATTTATAGTGGTTCCCCATATGATGGGTACATCCACTTTCCCCCTTCGCCTATCTAGCGTTTTACTAGATTCAGCCTAACTCCCTTCTTCCTTCTTAGATCCGCAGATCTTACAACTTAGAACCTTGAAAGGTCCCTACAACTCAGACTTCAGCAAGTTCTACAACTCAGATCCTCCTAGAGAATCTTATGTTAGAGTGAGTGTAACGTCCCGAATCGCACTAGGCCCCTCGTGCGTGTTTTTGAGTCAGGAGAGCCAACTAAGGTTCATGGGGAGTGCTGACAACTGGGCAGCACATGTGGTCATGTGGAGAAATTAGTCAAGCATAGTATATGGGTAGAGACACAGGCGTGTCCCTACCCGTGTGGGAGTGGCCAGCTCTAGAGTCGATGACTCAAGTATGTCCAGAGAAGGACACGGGTAGTGACATGGGCGTGTCACTACCCGTGTGAAGTGACACGGGTAGAGACACGAGCGTGTCCCTACCCGTGTGCATGTGTGTCGAGTTGAACTCGACGAGGTGTGTCGAGATCGATGAGGTGTGTCGACATTGTATGACACGGGTAGCGACACGGGTAGTGACACGGGCGTGTCCCTACCCGTGTGTGTCGAGTTAAACACGACAGAGTGTGTTGAGATCAACGAACTACGTGTCGAGATCGACGGATTGTATGACACGTGTAGAGACACGGGGGTGTCCCTACCCGTGTGTCGTTGTGTTGAGTTGAGTTTGTCTAAAGGTATCTAGAGAAGGACACGACCAGGGAACCCGGACGTGTCATGTGGACACGGGTCGGGATACGGGTCGGGACACGGGCGTGTCCCTACCCGTGTCAATTGTTGAACCGACACTGAAACAATCGTTGACCCTTTGCCCGAGGAAGGACATGGGTAAGGACACGGGTAAGGACACGGGCATGTCCTTACCCGTGTCAATTTTCATATATAAGGGGAAGAGAAAACCCTAGTCGTGTTTCCATGCTCATTTCATCCCCTATGTCCTGAGAGACTTCTGTAGAGAGGGAAACTGCTGGAGAAAGTTTTGGAGGAGAATATCTGCTATCGCCGTGAAGGAGAAGATGCCGCCAAGAAGAGTTACACGATCCATGGCCGGAAATAGTGGAAACGCCGGAAATGAGGTGAGCTTACTGGTGGGCCAAAACCCGAACAGGCAAGCGTACCTGTCGAATCGTAGTACCAAGGTCGTATTTAAACACGGGGCTGTCAATTACTTCTACTCACGCTCTAACTATTATCCTACCGGAAAACTAATGAGATTTGAAAATTTTTTAGAATAAAACAAAAGACAACTTGCGAGACGAAAAACTTAAAATAAAAAGCTAGCATTCGATCAATGATTCACCATGAAATTAGATGAGAGAGATAAAAATAAAGATAGTTTTAATTTTGCAAATCATACTCGACCGTGACGGATCCGAAAATAAGACAAAATCTCGCTAGAGCATTTGGTCTCCTAACTTATAGACTCTTCGATCGAAATCTCTTTACAAACCAAAGAAGCCTAAAGTTGCATTATCGAGGTGATCTGCACTATTGGATTTGACTCCAATCCGGAGGATTTACGTCGTCCTATCTCTAGGATTGCGTTCAACTCCTTCCTTCTTTGAGTGATCTTTCACATTCATGAGCCTCTCGGCTACTCAAATATGAGATCCCAAGCCTACTACCGTATACCGGAAATACGGAGTCGACAAAAAAAATAAATCAAAGAAGGATCGAGCATGAAATAACAAAAATAAAACTAAGAAAGAAAATAAACTCTCATCTCACTTCATGGATCCTCACGATCGAATGCTATAGGAAATTAGCTACGCATAATTGAAAGGGAAGACAAAACAAAATAAGAGAGAAACATTTTCATTACTTGCAAACAAAGAGAGTACACAAATATATTAAAAAGACAAGACTATGTTAGGAAGAAAAACTTGCAAAAATGGAAAAGAAAACTAATACAATAGTGAAACTAAAAACAACTCACAAGCACTCTCCACTCTCCACTCAACACTCATATTCAACTTGAAACTTTACTTCTCAAAATTTTCTCCCCTTTGGCTTGAGGGATGGGGTGGCTTTTATAGGAGATGGAGAAGGATCTAGAATGAAATGAAGAGGAGGAGGCCAAGGGGGGTGGCCGGCCATGTAAAGGGAGAGAGGTGCATGCATTTCATTTAATGAAGGGAGAGGGAGAGGATGATTCAATGCATAGTCTTTAAGGGAATGATTTGGAAAATATAAAATAGCAAAGGGGGAATGAATAAGAAATAAAGAAAGAGAGAGAGAGGGGTTGAATGTAGAATAATAAAAACAAGAAATAAAAGAGGGGGAAGGAATGTGACCGGCCATGGGAAGTGGGGGATTCATGCATGTGGAAATTAATGAGGAGGGGAGAGAGAGGGCATGAGGTGGCCGGCCATGCATGAAAAGGGGAGCCATGCAAAGGTGGTTGGATGCATAGGCTCGGTTTTGGGCTTGAAGAGGAGCTTGGGCTACATGTATCTTTGAAGTGGGCTGCATTTTTAAAGTAGATTGGTGGCCGGGCTGCACCAAGGAGAGGGCCGGGCTGCATGCTTGAAGTGGGCTGCATGCACGTTGGACTTGAGCATGGGCTCGGGTTCACCATGAGGGCTTGGCTTGCATCATGTGGCTTCAAGGGAAGGGGCCGGCCATGCACTAATGGGCTGCTCCAATAAAGAGGGTTGCATGAACCTACAAATAACAACACAAAATAAACATTAGAAACAAAAAAATTATTCAAGAACATAATAATTATAACAAATAAAACTAAACATCACATAATATAATATATATTAATAAGACTAAACATAGCAACAAACATATTAAACATTAAAACTAAACTAAACATAACACAACATAAAATATAAAACACATAATAAATTTAGAAATTATCATAACATACGAGAAATAAAACAAAACAAACATAAAATAAACAAAATTATAACTAAACTTAAGAATTTAGGTTTATAAACTATACCAAAAATGATGACTAAAAGCAGTCATCAAATTCCCCCATGCTAGAGTATTTGCTTTCCCTCAAGCAAATAGAAATAAAAACTAGGGAGGAGCAAAAAGAAAACAAAAGATATATATATTTTTAAGTTCCATAGTTAAGAAAAACAAAACATGAAAAATTAAACTATCCTAATATTCATATTATCAACTAGTGGGGTGAGAAGTGCATAATAGAAAATTTGAAAATGGAACTCTAAAAATCTCATTAAAACATAAGAAAAGTCTACTAATTTCTAAATCTTAAAACAAGCCATCCAAAATAAATGAAAATAAGGAAAACAAAAGTAGAGGTTCTAAATAAACGGCACATTAACAAACTACTCGGTTGCTAGATAAACATTAACCCTAAAACACTCCAAGATAACCTCCAAAGAAATCCATCAATGATGGTGGCCATAGGCTTGTACGTTCACACTTTCTCCACTACGCGAATTTACGTTCTAAGATCAATAGGACTTCTACTAGGCATTAAAACTTGGCTTAGGTAAATGATTAGGAAGTGGAATCAAAGATAAACATGAAGGTTTTAGGCACTAAACCAAGGTGAGCTCAAAAATAAACATAGCATAAAAAAATGAGAAATAACGAGTATGTCATTTCTCCAATATGAAACTACAAAAACAAGGCCATGAAAACTTTTCTTTTATAAACTTGGCCAAACATAACTTTTTGCATTCATTTTTTTTTCTGATTTTGTAATGATATATTTTTTTTTCTTTCTCAATTTTTTTCCTTTTGAATAGCATTGGATAAGAAAGCTCCAAAAATAAGCTTCAGAATTTCCTATTCATTTCAAAAATAATACCCTTCCCACAAAAAATAATTTTTAAGCTCAAATTTATAGTGCAAAAATAGGAAAGATTTTTGGCTTTGGTGAATATAATGAAATGAAAGGTGGAGCTAAAACAAGGAAAAAAAAGGAAAAGGCCCAAAATTGTTTTGCAAGGGTTTTGTTTTTGGTGGGCAAGAAAAGCTCAAACTATTCAAATGGTGGCCTAAATCATTTCTAAAAACGTAAAAACGGCGCAAATGCTTCGAGAGTAGCTTGGTACAAGTTCTAGACAATAAGAAAGACTACCCCGCAAATGAAAAAGAGATAACATTACCTAGCAACCATTCGTAGGCAACTAACCGAATAAAAAGACATAACTACAAATTACTAACTTAAAACGTAAAAATTGGATGCTTATATTTAAGAAAAAGAAACTAGTAAAACTAAGCTATGTTAAACTGATAAATTTAGAAAACCAATTCAAAGAAATCTAAATAGAACTACAAAAACCGCACGGGCCTACACTTCACTAGAAGAAACATGAAAATAAAGATAGAAATAATTTTAGATTTTGTTTTTCAAATCGTTTTAAGCACAAATTTTTTTTTAATTAATTTTTGTTTTTCTAATTTTTTTTTGGGTTTTATATTTTATAATATTTTTTGGATTTTGATGACATAACATAAAATACTATACTAATATAAAACATAATATTATATTTTTTTTTTTGAAAGAAGAAAAACAGAAAGGAAAGACCGAAAGAAACTAGACCCCCCCCCCCCCATGCTTAAATTCTTCATTGCCCTCAATGAAGAAAACATAAAGAAAAAGAGAAGGGGACTGAGAAGAAGAGAAAAAGAAAAATGCAGGAAAAATAAATAAATAAGAACAGGACTTCCCCGGGTTCGTGAGATGAAGGCGGATGTCGCTCCCCCATGCTTGCTTTTTAGAGTACTTGATCGTCAGCAGGTATTACTTGATCCATCTGATATCAACAGCGGCGGAGCGGCGACCACGATCATGAACTTGATTGGCCTCCGGTAGAAAGAGCAAAATAAAAGAAAACTAGATCGAGTCCATGGGCAGATGCCCGATAATGTTTTTTATTACAACAGTCCAAATAAAAGAGTTTCATAAAAAAATAGTAGTCCAAAAATAAAAATGTCCATCAGAAAATAATAAACTAAGAATCAAAAAGAAGATTCTCCTTGGCAGGAGTCACAGAATCATTAGAGAAATAGAGTTTAAGTCTATGGCCATTAACTTAAAAGTCCCCCTTATCGGGATATGAAAGTAGCACAGTGCCGTAAGGAAAAACATCCTTGACCGCGAACGGTCCGGACCATCTAGATTTAAGCTTTCCCGGGAAGAGACGTAAACGCGAATTAAAAAGAAGAACCTGATCGCCTAGTTTAAAAGTTTTAGGGTGGCGCAGGTTCTTATCGTGATACAATTTCGTGCGATCTTTATAAATTTTATTATTTTCATATGCGTACGCTCGCCACTCGTCAAGCTCATTTAGTTGATTTTTTCTATGCTCGCCGACCGAGTGCGGATCGAAATTAAAAAACTTTAACGCCCAGTACGCACGGTGTTCTACTTCTACCGGAAGATGACACGATTTTCCATAGACTAATCGGAAAGGAGTACAACCGATGGAGGTCTTGTACGCTGTCCGATAGGCCCACAGAGCATCGTGCAATTTTAAAGACCAATCCTTACGAGAAGTAGAAACGTTTTTTTCCAAAATTCGATTAAGTTCGCGATTGACTACCTCGACCTGACCGTTAGTTTGGGGGTCATAAGCAGTGGATAATTTATGCGTAACGCCATATTTGGCTAAAGCCTTAGTGAGTTGAGCGTTGCAAAAATGACTTCCCCTATCACTAACGATCGCTCGAGGAAAACCAAAGCGAGAAAATAATTTTTTAGAAAATTGACAACAACGCGAGCATCATTATTTGGTAGAGCTTGGGCCTCTGCCCACCTAGAAACATAATCGACTGCGACTAGAATATATTTATTTCCTAAGCTGGAGAGATATGGGGCGACAAAGTCTATGTCCCATAGATCAAAAACTTTGCATTCGAGAAAGTAGTTTTGTTCCATTTCATTTTTATTTGAGAGATTTCCAGTCCGCTGGCATCGATCGCACCCGCCCACAAATATTTGTGCATCTTTAAATATGCCTGGCCAATAGAAGCCAGCACTAAGTACTTTGTGTGCAGTGCGGTTAGCTTGATAGTGCCCGCCAGTCGGACCTTCATGAACATGTTTTAAAATTTGGTGACCCTCTTCCCGCGAAACACATCTCCTTACCACCTGGTCCGCACAAATGTGAAATAGAAATGGGTCTTCCCAAAAATAATACTTCAACTCCGAAAAGAATTTCTTATTTTGGTGAGTGGAGTATTCTTTTGGAAGGACCCGGGCCACAAGATAATTGGCCATGTCGACAAACCAGGGGGTAGGAGATGAAGAAATATTAAAAAGACGCTCATCCGGAAAAGAGTCATTAATAAAAGTTTCATTTAAAATATCTAGATTGGGATTTTCAAGACGAGAGAGATGATCAGCTGCTAAGTTTTCCGCTCCTTTCTTATCCCGAATCTCCAAGTCGAATTCTTGAAGTAAGAGGATCCAACGGATAAGACGCGGCTTGGCATCCGGTTTAGAAAGGAGGTACTTCAAAGCGGAATGATCCGTGAAAACAATATCCTTAGAAAGAGTAACATACGGTCGGAATTTATCAAAAGCAAAAATAACCGCTAAGAGCTCTTTCTCCGTCGTGGTGTAATTTTCTTGCGCAGAAGTGAGAGTTTTACTAGCGTAGAAAATCGGATGAAAGTTCTTAGCGATTCGTTGACCTAAAACTGCACCTACCGCATGATTACTCGCATCACACATGATTTCGAAAGGTAAATCCCAAACTGGGGCGATCAAAATAGGAGCATTTATAAGTTTTGATTTAATTAATTCAAATGCCGCGAGACATGATTCATCAAAAACGAAAGGAGTGTCTTTTTCGAGAAGGTGGGTGAGAGGCTTAGTAATTTTTGAAAAGTTTTTAATGAATCGTCGATAAAAACCCGCATGCCCTAAAAAACTTCTAATCGCTTTAATATTTGTAGGCGGCGGTAACTTTTCAATTACTTCAATTTTTGCCTTGTCCACTTCAATTCCCTAGCGGAAATGTTGTGGCCAAGGACTAAGCCTTCACGTACCATAAAGTGGCACTTCTCCCAATTTAACACTAGATTCGTTTCTTCGCAGTGTTGTAAAACTTTTTCCAAATTTTCTAAACATAAATTAAAGGAGTCGCCAAAAACAGAAAAATCGTCCATAAATATTTCCATAATATTCTCGACGTATTTATCAAAGATAGCAAGCATACACCGCTGAAAGGTGGCGGGTGCATTGCATAATCCGAAAGGCATTCTACGATAAGCAAAAGTTCCGAAGGGGCAAGTGAATGTCGTCTTCTCTTGGTCCTCGGGTGCGATAGGGATTTGAAAGTATCCCGAGAGACCGTCGAGGAAGCAATAAAAATTGTGCCCGGACAAACGTTATAAAATTTGATCGATAAAGGGGAGGTGGAAGTGGTCTTTTCGAGTGGCATCGTTTAGCTTACGGTAATCGATGCACATCCTCCACCCCGTTATCATCCTAGTTGGAATTAATTCGTTATTTTCATTTGGTACTACCGTAATCCCACCCTTCTTAGGAACAACCTGTACCGGACTCACCCACTTACTATCGGAAATCGGATAAATTATCCCCGCATCTAATAAGTTAAGCACCTCTTCCTTCACAACCTCTTTCATATTCGGATTGAGACGCCGTTGTGGTTGGATTACACCCTTATGATTATTTTCAAAAAATATTTTATGAGTACAAAAAGAAGGGCTTATGCCTGAAATGTCAGAAATTTGCCACGCTATAGCTCGGCGATGCTTTTGTAGTACTTCGATCAACTGATCGTTTTCGGATTGAGATAAATAGGCCGAGATTATAACGGGCAACTTAGAATTTTTTTCAAGAAAGGCATATTTTAGATGATCAGGGAGTGGTTTTAAATCAAGATGGGGCGGCTCATTATAAGAGTTTTTCAAATTCTTTTCTTTTTCAAAAATAAGATTTTCATACTTTTTTCTACCAAAGACATAATCATTTTCAAAATTTGCTTGTGCTAACATAACCGTGTTTTCAAAATCATGTGAAGAAATTTCAGAAAAAGAAGAGGAAAATTCATTTGAAGAGATGTTAGAAAGAGAAAGAGAACAATCTTCATTTAAAACATCAAGAAAGTAGCATGAATCATCATTCTATAAAGAGTTTTTCATTGATTGATTGATAAAAAATGTGACCTCATTATCTCCCACACGCAAAAACAACTTTCCGTTACTAACATCGATGACCGCTCGAGAGGTGGCTAGGAAGGGTCGACCGAGGATAAGAGGGACCTCGACGTCCTCTTCAATATCGAGAATGACAAAATCCACCGGGAAGATGAATTTGTCGACCTTTACTAGCACGTCCTCAACAATACCTAACGGATATTTGATCGACCTATCGGCTAACTGGATACTCATTCTTGTAAGGCTAAGAGTGCCCAATCCTAGCTTTTTGAATAAAGAAAAGGGCATCAAATTTATGCTCGCTCCTAGATCCGCTAACGCATGTTTAACAAACAGATCACCAAAAACGCACGGAATGGAAAAACTACCTGGATCGTTTATCTTTTTAGGAAGATTAGAGTTTTTAACGACCGCCGAGCATTCTTCATTTAAGGTTACATGCGATAAATTTTCCAATTTCGTCTTGTTTGTTAATAAATCCTTAAGATATTTTGCATACTTAGGCATTTGACTAATCGCTTCATGAAATGGTAAATTAATATGAATTTGTTTGAACATTTCAAGGAAGCGTTGGTACTGATCATCTAGTTTTTCTTTCCTAAGTCAGGCCGGATAAGGGGGTGGCAGAAATTCCTTTATGATAAGCGGAGCATCATTTTGAACGTCATCATTAGAAAAAACAGAAATATCTTTTTCTTTATCTAAAGTAGATTTTTCATTTTCAAAAATTGTTTTATCATTTTCCGTAGGGGTAATTGCTTCCACAACAGGAGGGACAAACACCTTTGGCTCTTCCCTGGTGGTGGGCTCGTTAATAACCTTACCGCTCCGAAGGGAAATCGCATTTGCGTGCTCCCTTGGGTTAGGTTCAGTGTTCAAGGGAAGAGTTTCAGGTGGTCTCTCGGAAAAAGCCTTGGCAAGTTGCCCGACCTGATTTTCTAAACTTTTCATTGACCCTGTTAAGTTTCTAATAGTAGCATCGTTCGAGCTTATATATCTAGATAAAAGTTCTTCCAAAGAGAGGGTTTTTTGAAGATTTTGGTTTTGTTGTGGTGGTGGTGGTGGTGTAAAATCATGTGGTGGGCGTGCAGCATTAGCAGGATTACTCCAAGAAAAATTGGGATGGTTACGCCATCCCGGATTATAAGAGTTCGTAAAAGAATTAAAACCAGGAGGTGCAGAAAAATTAGAAAAAGCAGAAAAATTATTGGCAGAATTATTTTGAGCAGGCCTGGGTATGTTCCCCAGATAATCCACCTGCTCGGCAGCAGTAGCTTTCACATTTTCATATACCTTAGCGGCGGAGGAAGCAGTCATCTCCGAAATCTTCTTGTTCAGCATTTCCACTTGTAGCGCCAGTTGCGAAACCGAATCCACTTCATAAATACCTGCAGGTTTAGATGGGCGAGTTCTAGACGAATTCCACTGATAAGTGTTCATCGCCATGTCCTCGATAAGCTCAAGAGCGGCTTCCGGAGTTTTGCGGTCCAAGGAACCAGCGGAAGCGGCATCTATCATTTGTTTAGTTTCTTGGTTTAACCCATTGTAAAATGTCTGAACCTGTAACCATACAGGCAGAGCATGATGAGGGCATCTTCTCAAAAGTTCTTTGAAGCTCTCCCAAGTGTCATAGAGGGTCTCAGAAGCAATTTGAGAATAAGAAGTTATATCATTTCTTAACTTAGCAGTTTTAGCGGGAGGGAATATCTAGCAAGAAATTTTTCAGTTAAAATGTTCCAAGTAGTGATTGAGCCTCTTGGAAGAGAACTCAACCACTGTTTGGCTTTAGTTCTTAAGGAGAAGGGGAAGAGTCTTAGCCTTATAGCATCGTCTGAGACACCATTTATTTTAAAGGTGTCACAGATTTCAAGAAAATTGGCAATATGCAAGTTCAGATCTTCATCTTGTAATCCGTCGAACTGTACATATTGCTGCACCATTTGTATGATGCTAGGCTTAAGCTCGAAGTTATTGTTCGCAATTACAGGTCGAACAATACTCGTTTCAGTCCCCTCCAGGTTGGGTCGAGCATAATCGGACATGGTCCTTTGCTGAGCCATTCCTGGGTTGGGATCTCCCATTTCAGAATAATTACAATCCCCGAAGGAATCCTCAACCGCTGTTTGAGAAGTGGAAGCCCCGAATCGTAGTTGTCTCCGAAAGGAGCGTTCGATTTTTGGGTCCAAATCAACAAGTAGCGACGGATTCGCTCGGGTCATGCACTAGCAAAGAAAACGAGGGAAGATGAAAATGAAAACTTAGAAAAGAAAGAAAAAGAGGAGAAGAAAGGAAATTGTTTTTTTTTGTTTTTTTCTTTTTTTGAAAAAAAATTTTTTTTTTTTCTTAGACGGCTTGGCCCTCGAACTTCCCGAGGACTACCCGGTGAAGGGTTCGCCCGGTACTAGGTAAAATGGTGGCGCTTAAAGCCCCTTACCCTTTTCGAGAGATTTTAGGTGGGGTAGAAATAAGGTGAAGTGGGTTGATTATAAATATTTAAATATAATTTTTTTTTTGATTTTTGTAGAAGTAATAGCGCAAGCGTTTTCAAAATATTGACGAAAAAAAGTCCCCGGCAACGGCGCCAAAAACTTGGTGGGCCAAAACCCGAACAGGCAAGCGTACCTATCGAATCGTAGTACCAAGGGCGTATTTAAACACGGGGCTGTCAATTACTTCTACTCACGCTCTAACTATTATCCTACCGGAAACCTAATGGGATTTGAAAATTTTTTAGAATAAAACAAAAGACAACTTGCGAGACGAAAAACTTATAATAAAATGCTAGCATTCGATCAATGATTCACCATGAAATTAGATGAGAGAGAAAAAAATAAAGATAGTTTTAATTTTGCAAATCATACTTGACCGTGACGGATCCGAAAATAAGACAAAATCTCGCTAGAGCATTTGGTCTCCTAACTTATAGACTCTTCGATCGAAATCTCTTTACAAACCAAAGAAGCCTAAAGTTGCATTATCGAGGTGATCCGCACTATTGGATTTGACTCCAATCCGGAGGATTTACGTCGTCCTATCTCTAAGATTGCGTTCAACTCCTTCCTTCTTTGAGTGATCTTTCACATTCATGAGCCTCTCGGCTACTCAAATATGAGATCCCAAGCCTACTACCGTATACTGGAAATACGGAGTCGACAAAAAAAATAAATCAAAGAAGGATCGAGCATGAAATAACAAAAATAAAACTAAGAAAGAAAATAAACTCTCATCTCACTTCATGGATCCTCACGATCGAATGCTATAGGAAATTAGCCACGCATAATTGAAAGGGAAGACAAAACAAAATAAGAGAGAAACATTTTCATTACTTGCAAACAAAGAGAGTACACAAATATATTAAAAAGACAAGACTATGTTAGGAAGAAAAACTTGCAAAAATGGAAAAAAAAAAAACTAATACAATAGTGAAACTAAAAACAACTCACAAGCACTCTCCACTCTCCACTCAACACTCACATTCAACTTGAAACTTTACTTCTCAAAATTTTCTCCCCTTTGGCTTGAGGGATGGGGTGGCTTTTATAGGAGATGGAGAAGGATCTAGAATGAAATGAAGAGGAGGAGGCCAAGGGGGGTGGCCGGCCATGTAAAGGGAGAGAGGTGCATGCATTTCATTTAATGAAGGGAGAGGGAGAGGATGATTCAATGCATAGTCTTTAAGGGAATGATTTGGAAAATATAAAATAGCAAAGGGGGAATGAATAAGAAATAAAGAAAGAGAGAGAGAGGGGTTGAATGTAGAATAATAAAAACAAGAAATAAAAGAGGGGGAAGGAATGTGACCGGCCATGGGAAGTGGGGATTCATGCATGTGGAAATTAATGAGGAGGGGAGAGAGAGGGCATGAGGTGGCCGGCCATGCATGAAAAGGGGAGCCATGCAAAGGTGGTTGGATGCATAGGCTCGGTTTTGGGCTTGAAGAGGAGCTTGGGCTACATGTATCTTTGAAGTGGGCTGCATTTTTAAAGTAGATTGGTGGCCGGGCTGCACCAAGGAGAGGGCCGGGCTGTATGCTTGAAGTGGGCTGCATGCACGTTGGACTTGAGCATGGGCTCGGGTTCACCATGAGGGCTTGGCTTGCATCATGTGGCTTCAAGGGAAGGGGCCGGCCATGCACTAATGGGGTGCTCCAATAAAGAGGGTTGCATGAACCTACAAATAACAACACAAAATAAACATTAGAAACAAAAAAATTATTCAAGAACATAATAATTATAACAAATAAAACTAAACATCACATAATATAATAGATATTAATAAGACTAAACATAGCAACAAACATATTAAACATTAAAACTAAACTAAACATAACACAACATAAAATATAAAACACATAATAAATTTAGAAATTATCATAACATACGAGAAATAAAACAAAACAAACATAAAATAAACAAAATTATAACTAAACTTAGGAATTTAGGTTTATAAACTATACCAAAAATGATGACTAAAAGCAGTCATCAAATTCTCCCATGCTAGAGTATTTGCTTTCCCTCAAGCAAATAGAAATAAAAACTAGGGAGGAGCAAAAAGAAAACAAAAGATATATATATTTTTAAGTTCCATAGTTAAGAAAAACAAAACATGAAAAATTAAACTATCCTAATATTCATATTATCAACTAGTGGGGTGAGAAGTGCATAATAGAAAATTTGAAAATGGAACTCTAAAAATCTCATTAAAACATAAGAAAAGTCTACTAATTTCTAAATCTTAAAACAAGCCATCCAAAATAAATGAAAATATGGAAAACAAAAGTAGAGGTTCTAAATAAACGGCGCATTAACAAACTACTCGGTTGCTAGATAAACATTAACCCTAAAACACTCCAAGATAACCTCCAAAGAAATCCATCAATGACGGTGGCCATAGGCTTGTACGTTCACACTTTCTCCACTACGCGAATTTACGTTCTAAGATCAATAGGACTTCTACTAGGCATTAAAACTTGGCTTAGGTAAATGATTAGGAAGTGGAATCAAAGATAAACATGAAGGTTTTAGGCACTAAACCAAGGTGAGCTCAAAAATAAACATAGCATAAAAAAATGAGAAATAACGAGTATGTCATTTCTCCAATATGAAACTACAAAAACAAGGCCATGAAAATTTTTCTTTTATAAACTTGGCCAAACATAACTTTTTGCATTCATTTTTTTTCCTGATTTTATAATGATATATTTTTTTTCTTTCTCAATTTTTTTCCTTTTGAATAGCATTGGATAAGAAAGCTCCAAAAATAAGCTTCAGAATTTCCTATTCATTTCAAAAATAATACCCTTCCCACAAAAAATAATTTTTAAGCTCAAATTTATAGTGCAAAAATAGGAAAGATTTTTGGCTTTGGTGAATATAATGAAATGAAAGGTGGAGCTAAAACAAGGAAAAAAAAGGAAAAGGCCCAAAATTGTTTTGCAAGGGTTTTGTTTTTGGTGGGCAAGAAAAGCTCAAACTATTCAAATGGTGGCCTAAATCATTTCTAAAAACGTAAAAACGGCGCAAATGCTTCGAGAGTAGCTTGGTACAAGTTCTAGACAATAAGAAAGACTACCCCGCAAATGAAAAAGAGATAACATTACCTAGCAACCATTCGTAGGCAACTAACCGAATAAAAAGACATAACTACAAATTACTAACTTAAAACGTAAAAATTGGATGCCTATATTTAAGAAAAAGAAACTAGTAAAACTAAGCTATGTTAAACTGATAAATTTAGAAAACCAATTCAAAGAAATCTAAATAGAACTACAAAAACCGCACGGGCCTACACTTCACTAGAAGAAACATGAAAATAAAGATAGAAATAATTTTAAATTTTGTTTTTCAAATCGTTTTAAGCACAAATTTTTTTTTTAATTAATTTTTGTTTTTCTAATTTTTTTTTGGGTTTTATATTTTATAATATTTTTTGGATTTTGATGACATAACATAAAATACTATACTAATATAAAACATAATATTATATTTTTTTTTTGAAAGAAGAAAAACAGAAAGGAAAGACCGAAAGAAACTAGACCCCCCCCCCATGCTTAAATTCTTCATTGCCCTCAATGAAGAAAACATAAAGAAAAAGAGAAGGGGACTGAGAAGAAGAGAAAAAGAAAAATGCAGGAAAAATAAATAAATAAGAACAGGACTTCCCCGGGTTCGTGAGATGAAGGCGGATGTCGCTCCCCCATGCTTGCTTTTTAGAGTACTTGATCGTCAGCAGGTATTACTTGATCCATCTGATATCAACAGCGGCGGAGCGACGACCACGATCATGAACTTGATTGGCCTCCGGTAGAAAGAGCAAAATAAAAGAAAACTAGATCGAGTCCATGGGCAGATGCCCGATAATGTTTTTTATTACAACAGTCCAAATAAAAGAGTTTCATAAAAAAATAGTAGTCCAAAAATAAAAATGTCCATCAGAAAATAATAAACTAAGAATCAAAAAGAAGATTCTCCTTGGCAGGAGTCACAGAATCATTAGAGAAATAGAGTTTAAGTCTATGGCCATTAACTTAAAAGTCCCCCTTATCGGGATATGAAAGTAGCACAGTGCCGTAAGGAAAAACATCCTTGACCGCGAACGGTCCGGACCATCTAGATTTAAGCTTTCCCGGGAAGAGACGTAAACGCGAATTAAAAAGAAGAACCTGATCGCCTAGTTTAAAAGTTTTAGGGTGGCGCAGGTTCTTATCGTGATACAATTTCGTGCGATCTTTATAAATTTTATTATTTTCATATGCGTACGCTCGCCACTCGTCAAGCTCATTTAGTTGATTTTTTCTATGCTCGCAGACCGAGTGCGGATCGAAATTAAAAAACTTTAACGCCCAGTACGCACGGTGTTCTACTTCTACCGGAAGATGACACGATTTTCCATAGACTAATCGGAAAGGAGTACAACCGATGGAGGTCTTGTACGCTGTCCGATAGGCCCACAGAGCATCGTGCAATTTTAAAGACCAATCCTTACGAGAAGTAGAAACGTTTTTTTTCCAAAATTCGATTAAGTTCGCGATTGACTACCTCGACCTGACCGTTAGTTTGGGGGTCATAAGCAGTGGATAATTTATGCGTAACGCCATATTTGGCTAAAGCCTTAGTGAGTTGAGCGTTGCAAAAATGACTTCCCCTATCACTAACGATCGCTCGAGGAAAACCAAAGCGAGAAAATAATTTTTTAGAAAATTGACAACAACGCGAGCATCATTATTTGGTAGAGCTTGGGCCTCTGCCCACCTAGAAACATAATCGACTGCGACTAGAATATATTTATTTCCTAAGCTGGAGAGATATGGGCCGACAAAGTCTATGTCCCATAGATCAAAAACTTTGCATTCGAGAAAGTAGTTTTGTTCCATTTCATTTTTATTTGAGAGATTTCCAGTCCGCTGGCATCGATCGCACCCGCCCACAAATATTTGTGCATCTTTAAATATGCCTGGCCAATAGAAGCCAGCACTAAGTACTTTGTGTGCAGTGCGGTTAGCTTGATAGTGCCCGCCAGTCGGACCTTCATGAACATGTTTTAAAATTTGGTGACCCTCTTCCCGCGAAACACATCTCCTTACCACCTGGTCCGCACAAATGTGAAATAGAAATGGGTCTTCCCAAAAATAATACTTCAACTCCGAAAAGAATTTCTTATTTTGGTGAGTGGAGTATTCTTTTGGAAGGACCCGGGCCACAAGATAATTGGCCATGTCGACAAACCAGGGGGTAGGAGATGAAGAAATATTAAAAAGACGCTCATCCGGAAAAGAGTCATTAATAAAAGTTTCATTTAAAATATCTAGATTGAGATTTTCAAGACGA
This sequence comes from Platanthera guangdongensis, assembly GCA_039583875.1. Classification (NCBI taxonomy): domain Eukaryota; kingdom Viridiplantae; phylum Streptophyta; class Magnoliopsida; order Asparagales; family Orchidaceae; genus Platanthera; species Platanthera guangdongensis. The sequence goes on from CM077165.1 coordinate 64,790,980, forward strand.
GAGAGATGATCAGCTGCTAAGTTTTCCGCTCCTTTCTTATCCCGAATCTCCAAGTCGAATTCTTGAAGTAAGAGGATCCAACGGATAAGACGCGGCTTGGCATCCGGTTTAGAAAGGAGGTACTTCAAAGCGGAATGATCCGTGAAAACAATATCCTTAGAAAGAGTAACATACGGTCGGAATTTATCAAAAGCAAAAATAACCGCTAAGAGCTCTTTCTCCGTCGTGGTGTAATTTTCTTGCGCAGAAGTGAGAGTTTTACTAGCGTAGAAAATCGGATGAAAGTTCTTAGCGATTCGTTGACCTAAAACTGCACCTACCGCATGATTACTCGCATCACACATGATTTCGAAAGGTAAATCCCAAACTGGGGCGATCAAAATAGGAGCATTTATAAGTTTTGATTTAATTAATTCAAATGCCGCGAGACATGATTCATCAAACACGAAAGGAGTGTCTTTTTCGAGAAGGTGGGTGAGAGGCTTAGTAATTTTTGAAAAGTTTTTAATGAATCGTCGATAAAAACCCGCATGCCCTAAAAAACTTCTAATCGCTTTAATATTTGTAGGCGGCGGTAACTTTTCAATTACTTCAATTTTTGCCTTGTCCACTTCAATTCCCCTAGCGGAAATGTTGTGGCCAAGGACTAAGCCTTCACGTACCATAAAGTGGCACTTCTCCCAATTTAACACTAGATTCGTTTCTTCGCAGCGTTGTAAAACTTTTTCCAAATTTTCTAAACATAAATTAAAGGAGTCGCCAAAAACAGAAAAATCGTCCATAAATATTTCCATAATATTCTCGACGTATTTATCAAAGATAGCAAGCATACACCGCTGAAAGGTGGCGGGTGCATTGCATAATCCGAAAGGCATTCTACGATAAGCAAAAGTTCCGAAGGGGCAAGTGAATGTCGTCTTCTCTTGGTCCTCGGGTGCGATAGGGATTTGAAAGTATCCCGAGAGACCGTCGAGGAAGCAATAAAAATTGTGCCCGGACAAACGTTATAAAATTTGATCGATAAAGGGGAGGTGGAAGTGGTCTTTTCGAGTGGCATCGTTTAGCTTACGGTAATCGATGCACATCCTCCACCCCGTTATCATCCTAGTTGGAATTAAGTCGTTATTTTCATTTGGTACTACCGTAATCCCACCCTTCTTAGGAACAACCTGTACCGGACTCACCCACTTACTATCGGAAATCCGATAAATTATCCCGGCATCTAATAAGTTAAGCACCTCTTCCTTCACAACCTCTTTCATATTCGGATTGAGACGCCGTTGTGGTTGGATTACACCCTTAGGATTATTTTCAAAAAATATTTTATGAGTACAAAAAGAAGGGCTTAGCCAGAAATGTCAGAAATTTGCCACGCTATAGCTCGGCGATGCTTTTGTAGTACTTCGATCAACTGATCGTTTTCGGATTGAGATAAATAGGCCGAGATTATAACGGGCAACTTAGAATTTTTTTCAAGAAAGGCATATTTTAGATGATCAGGGAGTGGTTTTAAATCAAGATGGGGCGGCTCATTATAAGAGTTTTTCAAATTCTTTTCTTTTTCAAAAATAAGATTTTCATACTTTTTTCTACCAAAGACATAATCATTTTCAAAATTTGCTTGTGCTAACATAACCGTGTTTTCAAAATCATGTGAAGAAATTTCAGAAAAAGAAGAGGAAAATTCATTTGAAGAGATGTTAGAAAGAGAAAGAGAACAATCTTCATTTAAAACATCAAGAAAGTAGCATGAATCATCATTCTATAAAGAGTTTTTCATTGATTGATTGATAAAAAATGTGACCTCATCATCTCCCACACGCAAAAACAACTTTCCGTTACTAACATCGATGACCGCTCGAGAGGTGGCTAGGAAGGGTCGACCGAGGATAAGAGGGACCTCGACGTCCTCTTCAATATCGAGAATGACAAAATCCACCGGGAAGATGAATTTGTCGACCTTTACTAGCACGTCCTCAACAATACCTAACGTATATTTGATCGACCTATCGGCTAACTGGATACTCATTCTTGTAGGGCTAAGAGTGCCCAATCCTAGCTTTTTGAATAAAGAAAAGGGCATCAAATTTATGCTCGCTCCTAGATCCGCTAACGCATGTTTAACAAACAGATCACCAAAAACGCACGGAATGGAAAAACTACCCGGATCGTTTATCTTTTTAGGAAGATTAGAGTTTTTAACGACCGTCGAGCATTCTTCATTTAAGGTTACATGCGATAAATTTTCCAATTTCGTCTTGTTTGTTAATAAATCCTTAAGATATTTTGCATACTTAGGCATTTGACTAATCGCTTCATGAAATGGTAAATTAATATGAATTTGTTTGAACATTTCAAGGAAGCGTTGGTACTGATCATCTAGTTTTTCTTTCCTAAGTCAGGCCGGATAAGGGGGTGGCAGAAATTCCTTTATGATAAGCGGAGCATCATTTTGAACGTCATCATTAGAAAAAACAGAAATATCTTTTTCTTTATCTAAAGTAGATTTTTCATTTTCAAAAATTGTTTTATCATTTTCCGTAGGGGTAATTGCTTCCACAACAGGAGGGACAAACACCTTTGGCTCTTCCCTGGTGGTGGGCTCGTTAATAACCTTACCGCTCCGAAGGGAAATCGCATTTGCGTGCTCCCTTGGGTTAGGTTCAGTGTTCAAGGGAAGAGTTTCAGGTGGTCTCTCGGAAAAAGCCTTGGCAAGTTGCCCGACCTGATTTTCTAAACTTTTCATTGACCCTGTTAAGTTTCTAATAGTAGCATCGTTCGAGCTTATATATCTAGATAAAAGTTCTTCCAAAGAGAGGGTTTTTTGAAGATTTTGGTTTAGTTGTGGTGGTGGTGGTGGTGTAAAATCATGTGGTGGGCGTGCAGCATTAGCAGGATTACTCCAAGAAAAATTGGGATGGTTACGCCATCCCGGATTATAAGAGTTCGTAAAAGAATTAAAACCAGGAGGTGCAGAAAAATTAGAAAAAGCAGAAAAATTATTGGCAGAATTATTTTGAGCAGGCCTGGGTATGTTCCCCAGATAATCCACCTGCTCGGCAGCAGTAGCTTTCACATTTTCATATACCTTAGCGGCGGAGGAAGCAGTCATCTCCGAAATCTTCTTGTTCAGCATTTCCACTTGTAGCGCCAGTTGCGAAACCGAATCCACTTCATAAATACCTGCAGGTTTAGATGGGCGAGTTCTAGACGAATTCCACTGATAAGTGTTCATCGCCATGTCCTCGATAAGCTCAAGAGCGGCTTCCGGAGTTTTGCGGTCCAAGGAACCAGCGGAAGCGGCATCTATCATTTGTTTAGTTTCTTGGTTTAGCCCATTGTAAAATGTCTGAACCTGTAACCATACAGGCAGAGCATGATGAGGGCATCTTCTCAAAAGTTCTTTGAAGCTCTCCCAAGTGTCATAGAGGGTCTTAGAAGCAATTTGAGAATAAGAAGTTATATCATTTCTTAACTTAGCAGTTTTAGCGGGAGGGAATATCTAGCAAGAAATTTTTCAGTTAAAATGTTCCAAGTAGTGATTGAGCCTCTTGGAAGAGAACTCAACCACTGTTTGGCTTTAGTTCTTAAGGAGAAGGGGAAGAGTCTTAGCCTTATAGCATCGTCTGAGACACCATTTATTTTAAAGGTGTCACAGATTTCAAGAAAATTGGCAATATGCAAGTTCGGATCTTCATCTTGTAATCCGTCGAACTGTACATATTGCTGCACCATTTGTATGATGCTAGGCTTAAGATCGAAGTTATTGTTCGCAATTACAGGTCGAACAATACTCGTTTCAGTCCCCTCCAGGTTGGGTCGAGCATAATCGGACATGGTCCTTTGCTGAGCCATTCCTGGGTTGGGATCTCCCATTTCAGAATAATTACAATCCCCGAAGGAATCCTCAACCGCTGTTTGAGAAGTGGAAGCCCCGAATCGTAGTTGTCTCCGAAAGGAGCGTTCGATTTTCGGGTCCAAATCAACAAGTAGCGACGGATTCGCTCGGGTCATGCACTAGCAAAGAAAACGAGGGAAGATGAAAATGAAAACTTAGAAAAGAAAGAAAAAGAGGAGAAGAAAGGAAATTGTTTTTTTTTGTTTTTTTCTTTTTTTGAAAAAAAAAATTTTTTTTTTTTCTTAGACGGCTTGGCCCTCGAACTTCCCGAGGACTACCCGGTGAAGGGTTCGCCCGGTACTAGGTAAAATGGTGGCGCTTAAAGCCCCTTACCCTTTTCGAGAGATTTTAGGTGGGGTAGAAATAAGGTGAAGTGGGTTGATTATAAATATTTAAATATAATTTTTTTTTGATTTTTGTAGAAGTAATAGCGCAAGCGTTTTCAAAATATTGACGAAGAAAAGTCCCCGGCAACGGCGCCAAAAACTTGGTGGGCCAAAACCCGAACAGGCAAGCGTACCTGTCGAATCGTAGTACCAAGGTCGTATTTAAACACGGGGCTGTCAATTACTTCTACTCACGCTCTAACTATTATCCTACCGGAAACCTAATGGGATTTGAAAATTTTTTAGAATAAAACAAAAGACAACTTGCGAGACGAAAAACTTATAATAAAATGCTAGCATTCGATCAATGATTCACCATGAAATTAGATGAGAGAGATAAAAATAAAGATAGTTTTAATTTTGCAAATCATACTTGACCGTGACGGATCCGAAAATAAGACAAAATCTCGCTAGAGCATTTGGTCTCCTAACTTATAGACTCTTCGATCGAAATCTCTTTACAAACCAAAGAAGCCTAAAGTTGCATTATCGAGGTGATCCGCACTATTGGATTTGACTCCAATCCGGAGGATTTACGTCGTCCTATCTCTAGGATTGCGTTCAACTCCTTCCTTCTTTGAGTGATCTTTCACATTCATGAGCCTCTCGGCTACTCAAATATGAGATCCCAAGCCTACTACCGTATACTGGAAATACGGAGTCGACAAAAAAAATAAATCAAAGAAGGATCGAGCATGAAATAACAAAAATAAAACTAAGAAAGAAAATAAACTCTCATCTCACTTCATGGATCCTCACGATCGAATGCTATAGGAAATTAGCCACGCATAATTGAAAGGGAAGACAAAACAAAATAAGAGAGAAACATTTTCATTACTTGCAAACAAAGAGAGTACACAAATATATTAAAAAGACAATGAAAGATATGGTACCTAAACACCTAGAGGGGGGTGAATAGGTGACCTAATCCTTTTTAAATTTTGTTTGGCAGCACAACAGCTATTTCACAGAATTCTACAGCTAACAACAATTACAGCATAAACACAGTAATTTCACAGCACAGCACAGAAGACACACTAATTTATAGTGGTTCCCCAATCTTTGGGTACATCCACTTTCCCCCTTCGCCTATCTAGCAGTGTACTAGATTCGGCCAAACTTCTCCACTTACTCAGAACCAAACTAGGTTCCTACCTCAGGCCCAAAGCCTTACACTCAGCCAAAAGGCCTACACTCAGCCACCCAGGCCTACACTCAGCCAATTAAGGCCTACACTCAGAGTTCTTCAACTCCTACACTCAGGCAACAAGCCCTACCCTCAGCCTTTATAAAATAGGCTTACAATCACTCAGATCCAATGGATCTTACAAGATGTAATTGAAATAAAATTGCTAACTCTACAACTCAGAAAAGATGAGAGGAGTTGAGAGTTTCTTGAAGAGTTCTTGGAAGAACTCAGCTTGATCCAAACTGACTTAGCTTTCTTCAAAGCTTCTTGAGTAGAACTGAATTAGTCTGAATCTTCTGCTTCTTGAAATCCAGAAGACTCTGAATTCTTCTTCTCAGCCTTAGTTCCAAAGACTGAATTCTTGGATGGAGCTCTCTCTCTCCAACTTCTTAGATCTGCAGTTGGACTGCCTGATCTTCTTGTGTTGATCCTCAGTGTATCACTTCTTGATTTAATCTGATCAACCACTTCAGTTATTCTCACAACATGTAAAGATAATGAACAACCTTCTATCTGACTTTCTGTAAACTATGGGGGCCTATTTATAGGCTTCCTTCATGGTAACCGGCTGGTCCGGTTCATAACAGACTTCTGACTTCTCTGACAGTTGATGTAGACCGGCTGGATCGGCAGCTGTCATGTCAACCAGTCACTTCTTGAAATTCTCTAACTGTCAGATAGTGTCGAGACTTTCTGTTCTTAAGTGTCGACATTTATAGACTAAGTGTCGACACAAGTAGTGTAAGTGTCGACACAAGTCTACAAGGTGTCGACACAATTCCTTGTATGTCTCGACACAGATACTTCTGCATGTGTCGACACTGAAATTGAGTGTCGACACAAGTACTTGTTCTTCATTCTTTAACTGTATTCTTCTAAGTGTCGACACATCTACTTTGTGTCGACACATCTTCATGTGTTGAAACTGTCAAGTGTCGACACAGCTTATTGGTGTCGACACAAGTCTTCAATCTTGTTTCTTCAGCTGAGTGTCGACACATTCCTTTAGTGTCGACACTTGTACTTAGAATATTTTGTAACTTTTCTGATCTTTGCTAAGTGTCGACACAGCTCCTTGTGTCGACACTTTCTTCAAGTGTAGAGTCTTCAACTAAGTGTCGACACATTGTGCTGAGTGTCGACACTTTCTTCAAGTGTTGACTCTTCTGGTTGTGTGTCGACACATTGTGCTGAGTGTCGACACATTCTTCAAATACTGAGTCTTTAGCTAAGTGTCGACACATTGTGCTGGGTGTTGACACTTACTTCAAGTGCTGACTCTTCTGCATAGTGTCGACACATTGTGTTGAGTGTCGACACTTGTACTTAGATTCTGCAGACTTTTGCTGAGTGTCGACACTTACTTCAAGTGTCGACACTTTCTGGTGTTGACTCAGCTCTTCTAGGTGTCGACACTTCTGCTAAGTGTCGTCACAGCTTTTCTGCATTCTTCTACACTGAGTGTCGACACAGCTCCAAGTGTCGACACTTTCTGACTGGTGTCGACTCTTCTTCCCAGGTGTCGACACAATGACTCCAAGTGTCGACACTGCTTGTCTGGGTGTCGACACAAGCTTTCTCAAGTGTCGACACTTTCCCTCTGGGTGTCGACACATGGACTTAGAATTTTTAGCTTCAGTCCAGTGTATTCCTAACCTGCACAAGTAACTCAAACAAACATCAAATACACTATGATGCATATCATTGAGTTAGATGAGGCTTCTTCAAATCAGGTACATTTGACCAATGTACCCAACAATCTCCCCCTATTTGGAGAAGTCATAACCCTTAGTCAATGATATACATCACTCATAATTAAAAATTATAAAATGAAGTAAAACAGATATATGACAACAGAGTTAAACTTAAACATGTAATAAAGCACACATGTATACTCATTCAGCATCATAGAACAAACAAGAATTAGACACATTCATCAGAACAATCATGAAAATTGTGTAACAAAAACTGTTTATACATTTAACACATTTTCAATGATTTACACAAAATGTTTGATGTAACAGATTACAACATTTTTCAGTTTAATCTTAGTCTAATTCTGCTCTGGTTCTTTAATGACTATGCCTTTTCCAGCTTGCACTTTGGCTTTCACAGCAGCAGCAGCAGCAGGCTCAGCTTCAGCAGGCTTCTTCCCTTTGGAGTCCTTCTTCTTCTGTTCTTCAGCCTTGATCTTTTGCCTTTCAAAATAATGATAGGGCTTAGGAAAGTACTTGCTAGGCTCCACAGCTGTAGGAGGTAGCTTTCCTAACTTAGCCTTTCTTCTATATTGGACAATTGCTTCCTGCCTACTCTCATGTTTCCTCCATTCAGCCTCTGAGAACCACTTGTTCCTCTCATGGGCATTGTCCTTGGCTGCTTTCCATGCAGTGAGAATAATGTTCCTAGAAGTAGGGCTCCACTGTTCAAAATCAGGTTTTTGTTCAGCAAGTTCCCTGAACTTCTTCTTTGATAGCCTAGTCTCTTCTTCTTTGTCCAAAGCCTCTTGCATAGCAGCTGTGATAGGTTGAACAACCTTTTCCAGAATAATATTAGGCTTACCAGCAGTTGGACTATACATTGTGCTTATATCTGCATGAATCATTTCAAAATCTGGAGGTGGATAGATTACATCAGCCACTGCCTGTTGCTCACCTCCAAGATATGTTCCTTGAATACCAGATTCAGCTACTTCATTGTCATCACACAGGGGAGGATATCCAAGTGTAGCCCTGATTGAATTTGAAATCCATTTGGCATGCTCAGAACTGGCCTTGACTAACACTCTCTCCCCCTTTATGACTTCTTCTGCTACATGATCTCGCACATCATCTTTTTGGAACCTGATTTGGCTATCCAAATACCTGATGCCTTCCTTAAAATAAGGTCTAAGCTTTGTAAGCTGTTCAGAAATGACCTTCTGTGAATCTTTGATGGCATTCTTGACAGCAGCAATTTCTTCCTGAAATACCTTATCAAATTCAGCCTTGGCAGCAGCAGAGGATGTTGAAGGTTCAGCAGACTTATTCTTGAGTTCAGTGACTATTGCATTGTGAGATGCAGTCAAGTTATCATTCATCCTCAATTGATTCTCCAGCACATAGCCTTGCTTTTGTGCTATATCATCTACTTGAGTCTTTATTGTCTCTTGATGTTTGGCCAGGAATACCACTGCATTTCCACCCTTGTGGAAGCATTCATTCATTTCCTTCTTATTCAGGTTCATCTCAAACCTGATGGACTTGATATCTTGAGCTAAATCAAATTGTAAGGACTTGTGGCCTTCATCAATATATTTCTCTATAGCCCTTCTTTGCTCATCCAGCTTTACTTGCATTGCTACCATTAGGCTACCATAATCAGTTGATGGAGCTTGTTGGACCAGTGAGTGTTGAGCAACAGTTTGGAGAGCCTTCTTGTAGCTGTGGCTCCTTCTTTTGAAAACAAAGTACTTCTTCTTCTTAGCTTGCTCAGCTGCATCATCCTCAGATTCTGATGTACTTGCTATATCCACCCTATCCTTAGGGCTGGATGGTTTGTCAGTTTGCACATCTTGTGCTTTCTCAGTATCTAGCCTAATAGGCTCTTCCACAACTTCCAAGTTCTCCCCCTCAGTAGCAGCAACCTTCTCTTCATCAGCAGCATTCTTATCCATATCAAAATCATCTTGATCTAAATTCAGAAATAGATCTTCCATTGTGTATTCAGCTGGAGACTGTGCAGGAGATGTACTGGTTTCATCAGCTACAACAGATGTGTCTTGGAGAACAACATCTGGTTCTTGAGTTGCTGGCTGATTTTGCTGATGATCATCAGACAAATCAGAATTTATTATGGAAAAATTCAAAGTATTAAGGTCAACAAGTACCTCTTGAATGAGGAGGGTGGCTTGCTCACTCTCCAGTGTAGATGGTTCTGCTACACCTGGAAGCTCCCCCTGAATCTCAGCTGGCTCTTGAGGAGCAGGTGTCTTCTCTGCAGCCACATCTACTGGACTTTCAGGAGTGAAGACAACATGTTCTTGACTGCCTGAGCTGCTGGAGGACTCCTGAGTCACAGCAGCAGTCTTCCTCTTCTTCCTGGGAGGAGAGTCTTTCTTTGAAACTTGCTTTTCTGGGGTGGTCAATTCCTTTGACACCAGCACCCTTTCCCATCTAGAGAATATCCTTGAGTCCATTCTCCTCATGTGATTGATTTTTGTTCCTACAGCAGAGCTCATTACCTCTGGAATTGATCCAGCCAGGTAGAGACTTAGTATCCTGCCCAGATTGGGCTTCTTCAGGCTGTCCTTCACTTTTTCATAAACCACCATTGACCAGTCTGTTTTCAGATTGAAGATGATTCTGATCATGACTTCAAACATGGAGGCAGACACCCTGTCATGTCCTACTGGCTTGCTCAGTATTACCTTGCCCACTATTTCTGACAAGAACTTGCCTTGATTATTCATACCTTTTCTGTTAAAGACTGATCCCACCTTCATCTTTGGATCCAGTCCACACAAAGTAAGAGCTTCCCTGGTCTTAGAAGCAGTTACTTCCTCTTCATCTTGAACTTTAGGTAGCTGAAGTACCTTTCTTAAAGACTTGGGTGAAATCTTGACCTTGGTGCCATGCACCCTTGACTTAATTCTGTAGCCTGAGTCATCTACAGCCGCGCCAGTAAGTAATTCAATGACTTCCTTCTTCCATATCTTCGTTGGTTCTGAAACCAAGAACTCCAATCCTGAATTGGCAATTAGGGTTATCACTGATTTGATTTCTTGTTCGCAGTCGTCGAATGCGCCACGCACCAGTTCATATCCTTCGTTAACGTTCTCTTCCAGCTTGGGAGCCATTATGGTTTGAAGATTTAGTCTTGAGATGAGAGAAATGTCGACACAAGAGTTTAGGTCTCGAAACTTTGAAAGCGTGTCGACAATCAAAGACAGAACCCTATTTATACCTTTCTAGTTTGAAGACGAACAGGCGGGATGGAATCCTAAAGATGTGTCGACACTGGCAATAAGTGTCGACACTGACTTATAATGTCTCGACACATATGTGTCGACACAAGTTTAGTCAACAGATTTTATGTGTCGACACTTGGTTAAGTGTCGACACCACTATACTCGACATGTTGTCGAGACTTTACTTAGAAAAATTCTGAGTAAAACTTAAGTGTCGACACCTTATTTGATGTGTCGACACCTACTCGACATGTGTCGACACTAACATTCTGAAGTGTCGACATCAACTTCCTAGATGTGTCGACACTATTTTCCTGAAGTGTCGACACTTACTATACTGTGTCGACATAGACTTGTCTATGTGTCGACACCTTTTTACTTAGCCAATTTTTTGTTCTGTATACTTAGTCTAAGTTTATCATACCTAGTTCAATTTTGAACCTATTAAACTTAGCTTCTTCTAAGGGCTTAGTAAACATATCAGCTATCTGATTATCAGTTTTAACATATTCAAGTGCAATATCATTTCTTTCTACATGCTCCCTAAGAAAGTGATATTTTATCTCAATATGTTTAGTTCTACTATGTGATACAGGGTTGTTAGCTATTGAAATAGCACTAGTAGAATCACAATAAAGTGGAGTTCTACTAACCTGACATCCATAGTCTTCTAGCTGATGTTGAATCCACAGAAGTTGAGCACAGCAACTTCCTGCAGCTACATATTCTGACTCAGCTGTGGAGATGGCCACACTGGTTTGCTTCTTACTACTCCATGAAATGAGTCTTCCACCTAGGAATTGACAGGATCCAGTTGTGCTCTTTCTATCTTCTTTGCATCCTGCAAAGTCTGCATCTGAATAGCCTGTTAGATCAAAATCTCCATTCCTAGGGTACCAGAGGCCTAGATAAGGTGTGCCCTTTAGATATCTCAAGATTCTCTTGACTGCAGTCAAGTGAGACTCTTTGGGGCATGCTTGATACCTGGCACAAACACATGTAGCATACATAATGTCAGGCCTACTTGCAGTCAAGTATAGTAGGGAGCCAACTATCCCTCTATACAAGGTTTCATCTACAGGTTTCCCTGCATCATCCTTGCTTAGAGACATACTTGACCCCATAGGAGTCTTCATGGTACTGGAGGAATCCATACCATATTTCCTTATGAGTTCCAGGGTGAACTTTAACTGACATATGGACAAGCCACTTTCAGTCTGTTTAACTTGGAGACCCAAGAAAAACTTCAGCTCTCCCATACTACTCATCTCAAATTGACTTTGCATAAGCTTTGCAAACTTTTTGCAAAGGCTACTTTCAGTAGACCCAAATATAATGTCATCTACATATATTTGGACAAGTATTACTTTGCCTCTAGATTCCCTAAGGAATAGAGTCTTATCTATTTTCCCCCTTGTGAACTTGTTCTCAATGAGGAAACTAGATAGGGTTTCATACCAAGCTCTAGGAGCTTGCTTTAACCCATACAATGCTTTCCTAAGTCTATAGACATAATGTGGAAGAGTAGGATCAACAAAACCTGAAGGCTGCTCCACATATACTTCTTCTTTTAAATTACCATTAAGGAATGCTGACTTCACATCCATTTGGTATACTTTGAATCCTTGGTAGGTTGCATAGGCCAAGAACATCCTTATGGCTTCCAGTCTGGCTACTGGAGCAAAGGTTTGATCAAAATCAATACCTTCTTCTTGCCTATATCCTTTTGCAACCAGTCTTGCCTTATTCTTAATGATGATACCTTGTTCATCTAACTTGTTCCTGTAGATCCACTTTGTTCCTATCACATTGTGATCTTTAGGCTTAGGAACCAGATCCCACACCTTGCATCTTTTGAACTGATTAAGCTCCTCCTGCATTGCTTCAGTCCACTGTGGATCTTGTATAGCTTCTTCAAATTTCTTTGGTTCTATTTGAGACAGAAAACTTGAATATACTACTGCATTCTGATTTCTGCTCCTAGTCTGAACACCTTGTCTTGGATCTCCAATGATCAGCTCAACTGGATGATCTCTTAGATGCCTGTTGGCTGGAGGCATCCTTACTTCTGGTTGAACTTCTTCAGCATCTTCATCAAGCTGAGTTCCTTGTGCTTCTACAGCTCCTGGTACATGTAGTTCTCCCCCTAGACATAAACCATCTTCTTCTACTTGCTGTCTTGCAGCAGGTACATCTTCTATGGTTAGCTTGTCCATCTTCTTAGTAAGACCTGTAGGGCTGCACACACTACTAGACAACTCATTGTTAATTAGTTGTGTTTCATCAAAAACTACATGCACAGACTCCTCTACAACTTGTGTGGTCAAGTTGTAGACTCTATAAGCCTTACTATTATTGCTGTACCCAACAAACACTCCCTCTTGGGACTTGGCAGCAAACTTAGTTAAGTAAGACTTCCCATTGTTAAGTATGAAGCATTTACAACCAAAGATCCTAAAATAGGACAGATTTGGTTTCCTGCCTTTCACTACTTCATAGGGGGTCTTGTTTAACCTTTTAGTGATGGTAGCCCTATTTATCACATGGCATGCAGTGTTAACTGCTTCAGCCCAGAAATATTCTGGGAGTGATGAATCACTTAATAGGGTTCTACCAGCCTCTATCAAGGTCCTATTTTTCCTTTCAGCAATGCCATTTTGCTGAGGTGTTCTAGGTGAAGAGAATTCTTGAAATATCCCATAGTCTTCACACAGCTTTGTCATGCTTTCAGACTGAAACTCAATACCATGGTCACTTCTAATTTTGACCACTGTACAGTTCAATTCATTCTGAATTTGCTTAACAAAACTATAGAAGACACTAGGTGTTTCAGATTTCTGCTTTAAGAAGAACACCCAGGAAAACCTTGAGTAGTCATCAACAACTACAAAGGTGTAGACCTTCCTACCTAAGCTGTGAACTGGCATTGGACCAAATAGATCCATATGCAAGAGGTATAAACACCTCACAGCATCTTTGTTGTCTAAGCTTCTAAAGGTGGATTTAGTCTGCTTGCCCTTTTGACAAGCTGAGCAAATGCCATCTTTGACACACTTAACTTGAGGACCATTCCTCACTAACTCTTTACTAAATAGTTTGCCAATAGTCTTGTAATTAAGATGAGCAAGCCTCTTGTGCCATTTGACACATTGAGAGACTGTCTCATCAGCTACAAGACAGACTGGAGAACAATTGTTCTCAACCATAATGTCTAAGCAGTAGACATTTCTCTTTCTATATCCAGTCAAAATGATCTCTTGATCACTTGACCTCTTGATATGACAACCATTTTTAACAAATGAGATGTCATACCCTACATCACTTAATTGACTTATACTAATGAGGTTGTGTTTCAAACCTTTAACATAAGCCACTTGAGTAATGGTAACAAGGTTAGAAGAAATGTTACCAAACCCTTTGATGATTCCTTTTTCAGAACCACCAAAGGTCACCTTTGGACCATTTTTGATTGGGATGTAGTCCTTCAGTAGTCCCCTAGTTCCAGTCATGTGTCTGGAACATCCACTATCCAAGTACCATGTAGGGGTATGGCCACTTGGATTCACCTGCAAAACAAATTAATGAACCTTAGAACCCAAAGTAAACTTGGGTCCTTGGTGATTGTTAGTTTGCAATTTGACATAGCTACCTGCTGTCTTTCCAACAGGTAACTTGCTACTCAACTTGGCACTGGCATTGTGCCAACAATCCAAAGCAAAGTGGCCAACCTTGCCACAACACCAACATTCAAATTTGTTGTACCTTTGCTTAGGTACTGACTTAGCTGTCTTAACTACAGCAGTCTTGTTGAATGTTGGGGCTTTGCCCTTGGACTTGGACTGATCCTGAACAGTCCTAGCTGGATTAACAAAACCCAGTCCAGTCTTTCCTTTATGATGAACAAAATCATCAATCAAGGGTAGCACTGATTTAGGTTTTGAAAACCTAGCTACTAGCTCTTTCTCCTTCTGAAGATTAATCTCCAGTTTCTTAATTTGATCATTCTTAAATGTGATAGTTCCCATCTGAATCACTGTAATATGTTTCAGCCTGGCTACCTCATTAAGTTTTTGATCATAATTCTTTTCAAAATCTGTTGCAGCTGCCTTGAGATCAGCAATCTCCTTTGCCTGACTTTTGGCTAGGATCTTGCTTTTCTTATAGGCTTGCAACAGTACCTTATATTCATCTAAGAGCTGATGAATATCTCCCTCAGATTCAGAAACACTTCCATCACTTGATGAAGATGAATCTGACTCTGAACTAGAACTGGACTCAGAATTTTGAGTTAAACCTTGTACCTGACTGGGTCCTGGCTGCTCCAAGTTTTTGGTACTTTCAGTCAAAGCAATCAGTCCTTGGCTCTGGCAGTCTTCTTGCTCATAGATAGATTCCATGATCTGCATAAACTCTTCTTCTTCTTCAGCAAATAGCCCTATGTAGGCTTCAGCATCTATCTCTGTGTCTGAAGAAGACATGTCTGAAAGAGTCTTCTCATTCTTTGCAACAAAGGACTTTTCCTTCTTTCCTTTGAAGTGAGTCTTCTTTTTGTCACTGGATTCCTTCCTTCTTTCAGGACAATCTACAATTACATGACCCTGTCTATTGCAGCAGTAACATACTATCTTAGACCCAGTTGCCTTACTAGTCTTGGTCCTCTTCTTGTCCTTCTTTGAAGGCTTCTTTTCCTGATACTGGACTTCTTTCCCTTTGGAAGATGAAGGTCTAGACCTCCACTGTTTCTTCTTCAGGAACTTCTGAAAATGTCTGGTGAAAGCAGCAAAGTCTTCATCACTTTCACTGCTTGTAGATTTAGTGCTAATAGACTCATCAGAATCTGATTCAACTACCTCTGGAGGAGGAGTTGATGACTTAGTCCTGTTCTTTCTAGGTACTTCTGACTTAAAGGCAACAGTCCTTTCCCTGTGTTCAGTCCTTGTTGACTTTTCCTCCTCTTTTCTTACTGACAATTGCATCTCATAAGATAACAACTTGCCAAACAGTGTGGGAGGAGGAATTTCTCCCAACTTTGCCATTTCTCTGATGGCACAGATCTTAGTGTCCCAATCTTTGGTTAGGGACCTCAAGAACTTGTCATTCAATTCATAATTTGTGAACTCTCTTCCATAGGACATGAGTTCATTAACAATTCTGTAGAACTTTTTGTAGCATTCAGTGATGCTATCTCCTCTTCCTTGCCTAAAGCTCTCATATTCTTGATTAAGCAAGGACTTCCTATCTTGTCTTACTTCTTCAGAACCTTCCATGTAGACAATGAGGGTATCCCACATTTCTTTTGCTGTTTTACAGTGAATAAGGTTCTGGAAGGTGGCATCATCAATTGTACTAACTATTATGTTCTGTGCCCTTTTGTCCATAGTGGCTAGGACAATTTCATCCTTGGTCATCTCAGAGAAATCCTTTGGAGTCCTCTGATTTGCATCCAATACTGAGATCTTCATGGGCACATATGGCCCCTCTTTGTGTAACGACCCGAATCGCTCTAGGCCCCTAGTGTGTGAGTTTTTGAGTCAGGAGGGTTGACTCAAGTCCTGAGAAGTGCAGGGAGTTGGGCTGCACTTGTGGAGAAGTGGAGAAATCAGTGTAGAGAGAAGTGACACGGGTAGTGACACGGCCGTGTCCCTACCCGTGTGCGTCGAGACGATCTCGACGAGGCGTGTCGAGATCGTCGAGAATCGTCGAGAGTCGTCGAGATCATGACACGGGTAGTGACACGGCCGTGTCCCTACCCGTGTGCGTCGAGATGATCTCGACGAGCCGTGTTGAATCATCGAGAGTCGTCAAGATGGTGACACGGGTAGTGACACGGCCGTGTCCCTACCCGTGTGCTTGACACGGGTAGTGACACGGGCGTGTCCCTACCCGTGTGCGTCGAGTTGAGCTCGACGAGAAGTGTCGAGATGTAACTGAAGATGCACACGGCCGATGACACGGCCAGGCACACGGCCGTGTCTGTTAAATTTTCTCAACGTGGTCAGCAAGATAGCCCAAACGCCAAATTAATATCTTCGGAACTACCCAGTTCGCACGCTGAACCTGCGGAAACCCAAGGACTAGAGGTTGCACCCAACAAAACAATGGAAGCACAAGAAGATCTTATTATGCATTCACTTCATTACAATCCGAGGCATACATAGCGAGACATGATTTCGCTAGTATTACAGCTGTAAAGAGAAAGAACCAAAAACAAGCCGGGCGGACAAAACCCGGAGTCCGCCGAGACCGCCGAGGTCGCCGAAGCCGCCGAGACCGCCCAAGCTATGCTGCAATCCGCCGAATACCACGGAGTCCGCCGAAACCGCGAGGTCGCGCGGACACACCGTTATTCGCCTCCTGCTGAACCCGAACTGAGGAACTCCCCTACCCGCCTGAAGCCGGCGGACAGGTTATTGAAGCTGGGAAAGTTGAAACAGAACTGACAAGCCGCAGAGCGACCTCCTGCTGAGTCCGCAGAGACCGCACACTTCCAAGCACTGACCGAAGTCACAGCCAAACTCCTGGCTCCTTGAAGTTATCCGCGCGACCTGCACACAGCAAACCGTCAGCCTGAAACAATCCGCGCGGACTGATAAACACAGACCGCAGCACTCGCCCAACCCAAAATACTGTTCACTCACGTTACTTGTGGTTACTGTAGATGTGCCAGGGGGTCCTATTTATAGGCCAGGTGAGGAGTGTGGTCACCGCCCATGAGATAGCGACACCGCCCCAGCCCGCGCGAACACAAACCGACTGTCCGCTCAGTCCGCGAGGACTTAGCCAGTCACCAAGGGAAACCGCCAGGAGCAAGGCAACCATTTGACGAACCCTCTCCAGTCCGCCCAAGCTAAGCGGACAAGGCACCAGCCCGCAAAGCTCCAACTGCTTCAGGACAGCACCTTCTTCAATGGCAGTCCGCACCAACCCGAGGCAGTCCGCAAGACTCACACCTCAATCCGCCACAAGTCCACGACCAAAGGCAAACAGCAACAGTCCGCCCGGTCACAGCGGACTTGGCGGATACGGCGGACACCATGAACTTGACACCAAGTGTGACCAAGTCCAAAACCATCAAGGGCCAGTGCGAGCATGGCGGACACAAAGACCCGTCCGCCAAACACCCTAGCACAGACCGCAACCAGTCCGCGAGCTCCTCGCACTTGTCCAACGCAGCAGCACCAAGCCGGACTCCAAACATCAGTCCGCCAACCGGTCTCCATAGCAAGACCTGCTGTAACACCTGAGCTCGGCAAGGCCTCAGCCAAGCTCAAGGCTCAGTCCGCAACAGCCCCAACCGCGGACACACCAGTCCGCAAGGCTTCCCGCGAACTCGAACCATCCCGCCAACAGCTCAAACTTGCACCCGCGACCACTGAGCAAAGCACCAGTCCGCAGGCCTCTCTATCCGCAGATACCAGGCCGCACCAAACCGCGGACACAATGCAACAACCCGCTCAGAACACAGCCGGCTTCCACCAGACTTCTCACCAGGCCGCAACCTCAGTCCGCCCAGTCCGCCCAGTCCGCCAAAGCTGTCCGCACAGGCCGCGCGGCCTGTCCCGTCACCCACTTCCACTTCACAAATTTCAACACTCCCCCTTGAAGTGAGAAGTGGTGACCAAGCCCAGCAAGCTGCGCAAGCGTTCAAAGGGCCCCTTCGACAGCGGCTTCGTGAAGATGTCAGCAAGATTATCTTCACTCCGAACATGCCCGACCAGCAGAGACCCCTCCAACACCTTCTCCCTGATGAAGTGGTGATCAATCTCTATATGCTTGGTCCTGGCGTGACACACTGGATTGTTTACCAGTTTGAGAGCACTCTCATTGTCACCCCGGAGTAAAGTAGGCCCTTGCACTTCTTCATGAACATCCTCTATGAGCCTCCTCAACCAAACGGCTTCCCGAGCAGCCAAGGCCGAAGCCTTATACTCCGCCTCCGTGGTTGAAACCGACACCGAGTCCTGCTTCTTGCTACACCACGAGATGCTAGCTGAACCGCAAGTGAACACATAACCTGAAGTAGACCTTCGATCATCCGAATCACCGCCATAGTCAGCATCCGTGTACCCGAGCAATGCAAACTCCGCATCCCTTCCATAGAGAAGTCCCATCTCAGAAGTCACCTTGACATACTTCAGAATTCCCTTCGCCGCCACTAGATGAGATTGCCTTGGTTCAGCCATATACCGACTTACTCGGCCAACAGCATAAGCTATATCCGGCCTTGTAATCGTCAGATAGATCAAGCTCCCAACAAGAGCCCTGAACACCAAGGGATCATTAAGAACCCTTCCCTCATCCCGTCGAAGCTTCAGCCCAGATTCCAGTGGAGTAGAGCACTTCTTCCCTTTGCCCATGCCAAACCGCTTCACAATACGATCAGCATACCCTTTCTGGCTAATGAGAATCCCGCACTCCTTCCTCTCCACTTCCAGACCAAGAAAGTGATGCAACTCTCCCAAGTCTTTCATCTCGAAGCGTATAGCAAGCTCTCCCCTGAGCCTTGCTACTTCCTCCTCCGAGTTCCCTGTGATGATCATATCATCCACATACAGCAGGACCAAGACTCTTAGCTCTCCCTTCTTCTTGACGAACAAGCTTGAATCCGAGTTAGAAGCCAGGTATCCACAGAACTGCAGGTACTCTGCAATCTTCCCATACCACGCTCGAGGAGCTTGCTTCAACCCATAGAGAGCCTTCCTGAGTTTGCAGACATAGTCCGGATGCTTCTCAGAGACGAAACCAAGCGGCTGATCCATGAAGATGTCCTTGTCAATCTCTCCGTAAAGAAAGGCATTCTTCACATCGAGTTGCCACAACCTCCATCCCTTGCTAGCAGCCAAGGCGATCACCACTCTTACAGACGTCATCTTCGCAACTGGACTGAATGTCTCCTCATAGTCTTCTCCATACTGCTGTGAGAATCCTCTAGCGACCAGGCGAGCCTTGAACCGATCAATGCTCCCATCAGCCTTCTTCTTCAACTTATACACCCACTTGCAAGTAACCGGAGTAATGCCATCAACCTTGGGCACAAGGTCCCAGGTTTCATTCTTCTTCAGAGCATCAATCTCTTCCTTCATGGCACCTTCCCACTCCTTCACTCCAGTGGCCTCGTTGAAGTTTGCAGGCTCTCGCTCATCCAGAGGACCTGCAAAGAAGCAGGAGACAAAGCTCACTGCATTCCCATCACAGTACCGAGCCGGTGGCTTAACCACCCTCTTCGATCTTCGAAGACACGGCTCCTTGCTCACGGCTTCCGTTGCTTCTTCAGGCTCCACTCCTACCTGGGGCAAGCATTGAGCAGTGCTCCCCCTGCTTCCTGAGCCAGAAGGCTCAGCCTCGGAGTTCGAAGCAACAGGAGCTGCTGGTGAAACAGCAAGCTCCTCTTCCAAGCCTTCAGCATCCTCCACCGGTGCTTCCTCAACCTTGCTACTTCCGGTAGGCTCCACCGAGCCACCTCCATATGACGTCAGCTCGTCAAAGACAACGTCTCTTGACACCACGAACTTCTTCGTCACAGGGTCCATGCACTTCCATCCCTTCTTCCGCTCATCATAGCCAACAAAGACAAGTTTCCTTGCCTTCGCATCCAGCTTTGTCCGTGAAGCATCCGGGACATGCACGTAGCAAGTTGAACCGAACACCCGAAGGTGTCCAACACTCGGCTTCTCCTTCAGCAACAGCTCAATGGGCGTCTTCATGTTGATAGGGCTGAGTGGCATCCGGTTGATAACATATGCAGCACAAGACATTCCCTCCGCCCAAAAGGACCTCGGGATATCTTTCGCATGCAGCCAGCATTTGCAGGTTTCCGTCAAATGACGGATCTTCCGCTCCGCTACCCCATTTTGTTGTGGAGTGTGAGCACAAGTAAGCTCCCGTTGGATCCCGTGCTTCCTGCAGAAGTTAGAAAACTCGGAAGAGACAAACTCTCCCCCGTTATCAGTTCGAAACTTCTTAATCCGCAAGCCAAGCCGGCCTTCTACCAACTCCTTGAACTCCACAAACAAACGGAAGGCATCCGACTTCTCCTTTAAGAAGTACACCCAAGTATACCTTGAGTAGTCATCAACCAAGACAAGCATGTATTTGCTTCCACCAAGGCTGACAGTAACAGTCGGTCCCATCAGGTCGCCATGAATACACTCCAATGGTTTCTTGCTCCTTGTTTGAGATTTATCAAACGGAAGGCGATGTGCCTTACCGTATTGACAGCCCGCACAAACATGCCCATCACCAAAGGAAGACAACATCGGCAACCCCCTCACCAGACTTCTACTCGCCATTGCCTTCAGCTTGTCCATGCCAACATGCCCCAGCCTCTCATGCCAGATAGCCGCACTATCATTGGCCCTCATCTTATCAACATAGGCACTGGTGGAAAGAACAAACAAGTTCTTCACCCTCCTCCCAACATGAGCAACATCAGCCTTTACCGCTGATACGTTGCGAAGGAACCTCACGTCTGTTGGCCCAAACAGAACGTGATACCCAGCGTCCACCGCGTTGGTCACCGAGAAGAGGTTCTTCTTCATGCCCGGCACGTGATACACACTCCTTAACATGAGTGGCCCCTGATCACTACCCAAAGACACGACCCCCTCCTTCTCTACTGCATAAACAGTATTATCAGCAGTGATAATAGCTTCATTACCTGAGTAAGCCTGCATGGAGGTGAACTTTGACTTGTCTCCGGTGAGGTGATGACCACACCCGGAGTCGACGATCCACTCGCTGTTGAAGTCCTCAGCAGATAAGGCCCGGACACAAGTGCCCGTCATGAAAGCTCCTCCCCATTCTGCTTCTTCACTTCGTGAGCAAGCTTCCTCCTTTCCCGCAGCATGCCCAGGCTGCAGTTTGACCTTGCAGTCCCGCTTGAAGTGCCCTCGCTGATGACACCGGTAGCACTTCAGATTCTTCTTCCAGTCCTTAGGAGCATTGCTCCTCTCCGGCGGATATGAAGTTGAAGTCTCCTTCTCAACAGCGGCCTGCACCTTCTTCTTCTTCTTCCCTTCCCATCCCTTCTTCTTGCCTGAGAAGAGAGCCTCGCTGCCTTCCTGATTCAGATTCACTCCAGCCATCTGCCTTGCTAAGCTCTCCTGCGAGGCAAGCAGATTCTCCAGCTCCAGCAGAGACGGCTGAGTAGCCCACCCTTGAACAGACGTAACAAAGGCCACATACTCCTTCCGCAAGCCGCGGAAAATGTGCCTTTTCATCTTTGCCTCAGAGATAGGCTCATCAGGATCCAGTGCCGACAGCTCAGCACACAAGCTCTTCATCTTTAAGAAGTACCTGGAGATGGAAAGGTCTCCCTGAGTTGCCCTGGCCAACTCATTCTCCAGGAACTGAAGCCGCGCCACATTCTTCCTATTGAACAACTCATCAATGGTTGTCCAAATATCAGCAGCCGACTCACATCCAATGATGTGATCAAACAGTTCCGGAGAGACAGCTCTCTTCAGAACGAATTCTGCCTTAGCATTAGTTCTTCTCCAGAGCCTCACCTGCTCAGCAGTACCGAAAGCAGCAGTTACTTCCTGTCTGTCGTCTCCACCGACAACTTCCCACAGCTCCTCGCCTAGAAGATAACTCTTCATGCACGACTTCCACTTTTTATAGTTAGTCGGCGTTAAGAGTTCAATGCCCAGACCTCTTGCTAAGCTCCCTTCCATTGCAGTCACCTGTTGGTACCCTTCAGCAGCTCCGAGCAACAACACAGGTTGATCACCACTCAATCACTGAGTAACAACACTGGCTGACCTCCGCTCACGCAACTGAACCTCCGCAACCTCAGAAACCTGGCTCTGATACCATGTTAAATTTTCTCAACGTGGTCAGCAAGATAGCCCAAACGCCAAATTAATATCTTCGGAACTACCCAGTTCGCACGCTGAACCTGCGGAAACCCAAGGACTAGAGGTTGCACCCAACAAAACAATGGAAGCACAAGAAGATCTTATTATGCATTCACTTCATTACAATCCGAGGCATACATAGCGAGACATGATTTCGCTAGTATTACAGCTGTAAAGAGAAAGAACCAAAACAAGCCGGGCGGACAAAACCGGAGTCCGCCGAGACCGCCGAGGTCGCCGAAGCCGCCGAGACCGCCCAAGCTATGCTGCAATCCGCCGAATACCACGGAGTCCGCCGAAACCGCGAGGTCGCGCGGACACACCGTTATTCGCCTCCTGCTGAACCCGAACTGAGGAACTCCCCTACCCGCCTGAAGCCGGCGGACAGGTTATTGAAGCTGGGAAAGTTGAAACAGAACTGACAAGCCGCAGAGCGACCTCCTGCTGAGTCCGCAGAGACCGCACACTTCCAAGCACTGACCGAAGTCACAGCCAAACTCCTGGCTCCTTGAAGTTATCCGCGCGACCTGCACACAGCAAACCGTCAGCCTGAAACAATCCGCGCGGACTGATAAACACAGACCGCAGCACTCGCCCAACCCAAAATACTGTTCACTCACGTTACTTGTGGTTACTGTAGATGTGCCAGGGGGGTCCTATTTATAGGCCAGGTGAGGAGTGTGGTCACCGCCCATGAGATAGCGACACCGCCCCAGCCCGCGCGAACACAAAACGACTGTCCGCTCAGTCCGCGAGGACTTAGCCAGTCACCAAGGGAAACCGCCAGGAGCAAGGCAACCATTTGACGAACCCTCTCCAGTCCGCCCAAGCTAAGCGGACAAGGCACCAGCCCGCAAAGCTCCAACTGCTTCAGGACAGCACCTTCTTCAATGGCAGTCCGCACCAACCCGAGGCAGTCCGCAAGACTCACACCTCAATCCGCCACAAGTCCACGACCAAAGGCAAACAGCAACAGTCCGCCCGGTCACAGCGGACTTGGCGGATACGGCGGACACCATGAACTTGACACCAAGTGTGACCAAGTCCAAAACCATCAAGGGCCAGTGCGAGCATGGCGGACACAAAGACCCGTCCGCCAAACACCCTAGCACAGACCGCAACCAGTCCGCGAGCTCCTCGCACTTGTCCAACGCAGCAGCACCAAGCCGGACTCCAAACATCAGTCCGCCAACCGGTCTCCATAGCAAGACCTGCTGTAACACCTGAGCTCGGCAAGGCCTCAGCCAAGCTCAAGGCTCAGTCCGCAACAGCCCCAACCGCGGACACACCAGTCCGCAAGGCTTCCCGCGAACTCGAACCATCCCGCCAACAGCTCAAACTTGCACCCGCGACCACTGAGCAAAGCACCAGTCCGCAGGCCTCTCTATCCGCAGATACCAGGCCGCACCAAACCGCGGACACAATGCAACAACCCGCTCAGAACACAGCCGGCTTCCACCAGACTTCTCACCAGGCCGCAACCTCAGTCCGCCCAGTCCGCCCAGTCCGCCAAAGCTGTCCGCACAGGCCGCGCGGCCTGTCCCGTCACCCACTTCCACTTCACAAATTTCAACAGTGTCATGGGAACACGGGTTGGGACACGGGCGTGTCCCGACCCGTGTCAAACATTGAACCGACATGGAAACCGCCACGGCCGTTTCGCAGAAGCAGGACACGGGTACGGACACGGCCGTGTCCCTACCCGTGTCACATTTTGCTTATAAGGGGCAGAGAAACCCTAGCCGTTTTTCATTCTCTTTTCCTTCCCCTATTTCCCGTGAGACTTCCTGGTGAGAGGAGAACTGCAGGAGCAAGTTCTACCGGAGGAGTTCCGCCATCGCCGTGGAAGAGAAGATGCCGCCAAGGAGAACTACGCGATCCATGGCCGGAAATGGTGGTACCGCTGGAGTCAACGTGAGTTTCCTACCCTCTCCCTTGGTGCTAGATCTATAGTTATTTTCCTAGGAGAGACATCGGCTCAAGAGAGTCTTGATGGAGAGGAGAAGATTTCTAGGTTCGGCCATGCTAGGATTTGAATCCTAGACTTTAGATCTCTTCAACCCTTCCCCTTTTCTTCAATACGACGATGGGTGAATGGTTTCGTGAGGAGTTTTGGCCCTTGAGGTTGAATAAGGGAGGAGGACATTTCTGGAAAATTTAGGAACGATCGCCTCGAGGAGGAAGACGAACCGATGCCGTTCATTTTCCTTTAAGATGCGCGCAGAATCTGTATTCTGCGCGCAGCGATCTTATAGGCCCTTTTTATGTAGGATATGTGCAGATCTGGGCTTTTGGCTAAACACGAAAGTTGTAGCCCTTGGAAATACCTTTCCAACAAGTGGTTGCACGACTTCAGGTGATGTCTGTGGCCCCGGGAAAACCTAATCGAGTTTGCTGCCCGGCAATTCCTGTACACAGAAATTATGTTCTGTGCGCAGTGAACTTTGAAGCCGATTTCGAGTAAGTTATTGTCAGATCTGGGTTGTGACATGAATATGAAAGTTGTAGAACATGAAAAGATCTTTCCAACGAGGGGTTACACGCCTCCACCGGATTCCTGTAACTTCAGGAAACGCCGGTCGAAGTTGCTGTCCAGTGCTAATCCTGCGCTGAAATTCTGGGTCTCTACATACGTTGTGGATTTGAAATTGGTGGATCTAATGTCGCAATTAATTCTAGATTTTGGAGAAATAATTTTATGTTAACCACCAAGTGTTATGGGTGATAATATTTACTGTTTTAGAAATCAATTTATTATTGCAAAATAGCTTGAGGCCTGTTGATTTCCTTATGTTTAATTGGATTGATTTGATAATACTTCGGTAAGTTGTCGTAAGAGCAAATCTTGTTTAGATCATGTTGAAATCACTTGGGATGATATATAGATGGGTAACCCATGGCCATGCATATGTTTTATATCGGATTGAATTTAGGAGTCCAATACTTAGAGAGTCGTCTCCCTACGGGTAGTGTTGTAAAGGGATGTAAGTGCGGTGTTGACCGTCACTTGTTTTGGTTATGTTGAGGTAAGGTGTGGATGGATGGTTGAGCTGTGTCCTCGTGCTCACTCCGAGGCCCCTTCCATGGTATGATGAGGTTGTGAAATTGCATGTGGTGTGAGTCGACACGCGGTGTCGTAATCCTGGGTTAAGGATAGTGTGGCAGGTCTACGGGCTCGCCAGTCGTCACACCGACGGGAGTTGGCAGTTAGACTTGGTCGGTTTGGGCTGTGTCCTCGGTGTTCACGTCCCGAGGCCCCTCCGACCATGTGAACGGTTGGGCTGTGTCCTCGTGCTTTCTTCCGAGGCCCCTTCCGGGTCACGCAAGGCCAGTTCGGGATGTGTTCTTGGTGCACATCTACCCAAGACCCCGCTGGGCCATAGTACGCATGGGCTCCGCTGTTGTGTTCTTAGCGTTGAGGCGTACGGAGGCCTAGGTGAAGTAGTGTGATACCCGCCTAGTAGTAGAAGTGCCCGTTCTACTGTCACCGCCTGGCCACGGCGGCTGATGCCTGAGAGGTTAGCTACCTGCTCGAAAAGTGGGAACTATAGTATGTGTCGACATAGCAATTGCATGGGTGTGCATGGGTGAGTCATTGGATAGCATTCATAGCATTTCATAACATTGCACAACAAGATCCTCATTGTATAAGTTTGTATGGGCACTCTTATACGATGAGTTACTTTTATGTAACCCGATCCTTAACTTATAAGTTTGTATGAGCATTCTTATAAGTTAAGTTACTTTCCTGCTGTTACTTATACTTGCTAGTTTAGTGTAGCTCTTTCATATATGCTGACTATGATGCTGTTACTCTTACACTACTGCCACTTGCTTGTACCTCCTTTACTTGCCTACTTGTTATATACTATACTCTTGTTCCTTTTCTCCGCCCGGTGCCGAGGAGTCGCCGGGGGAGCGGATGTGAAACCACTTAGTCGTTTCGACTAACGGTTGCTACGTCTTCCTTTTTAGGAGGTCACGCCGCAGGTAGAGCAGCCGCAGACTACGCCGCAGGACAGCCAGGCCAGGACGACAGGGCCTGACGTGATGGTGCCGTCGATACCGTCTGTTACCGATGTTAGTGTTTTGCTTACTCTGATGTAGCCCGTTTGGGCATTGTTTAGCTGTACTCTGATATATTGTAGAAGCATGTTTTAGCTTCTCATTATTGATGTATTTGGACATTATAACTTAGTGTGGATTTTGACTTCTTCTGTTTATTTATTTGGTTGGGTTGGCATGATATATTGATATTGTTGTAGCCGGCGGAATAGGCGTCTTGTGGTACAGGTTAACCCGTGTGCTAATGCTACCGCAAGGCGGCTGTTCCGGGCATAAGACTCCCCTTTCGTGCCGTGTTTTGGGATCCGGGGAGGGGAGGTCTTACAAATGGTATCAGTTTGCCACGATCCTCAACTAAGAA
Organism: Platanthera guangdongensis; assembly: GCA_039583875.1. Classification (NCBI taxonomy): domain Eukaryota; kingdom Viridiplantae; phylum Streptophyta; class Magnoliopsida; order Asparagales; family Orchidaceae; genus Platanthera; species Platanthera guangdongensis. The sequence goes on from CM077165.1 coordinate 64,817,682, forward strand.
GTCATTCAACAATGGTGCCACCCCCGTTTGATTAGTCAGTTTGGGGACAAACTGACTTAGCGGAAGCAGTGGTGTGCCCATATGTAATTCACATTAAGTTTGTCCAACGTTGACCTTAAGTTTAGCCAACCTGACCACAAATTTGTCGTGTACGTGTAGGTTCCACTGCATGTTGAGCCGATGAGGGGTACTCCTACCCCTCCCATACCCACTCAGTTCCAACAGTCTGAGTTGGGGCAAACACTCACCGCCATTCTTGATGCTTTTAAGGCACAGCAGGCTCCGGTGCAATAACAGGCCCCGAGCTCCAACTGGCTGAGCACCTTCCGAGCTCTCTCCCCTCCCGTCTACCTTGGGACGGAGTCAGCCGTACGTACAGAGGAATGGCTAGATACGATACAAGAGTTGTTGGCTGGTATCCGTTGCCCGGCCAACATGGCAGTAACATTGGCAGTGTCCGTCTTGGACTTACATGCGAAGAGGTGGTGGAAGTCCCTCATGGGCTCTACCTTCCAAGGCCGGATCTACACTGAGATAAGTTGGAGTGAATTCTCGGAGGTTTTCTTGGAGCACTTTATCCCTACATCGGCCCGAGATGAGCTTGAGCAGAGGTTCCTTCTACTAAAGCAGGGATCAAAGTCGGTTACAGAATACCAGCGGGAATTCCAGCATCTCGCAAGGTTTGCGGACTCTTATGAGTTGGATGACAGAGGTTATGCCAAGCGCTTCTATAAAGGGCTGCGAGATCCCCTAAGGCAGTCCCTTTTGTTTATAGCGGATGGTAGCTTGGCGGAGATCATTGATATGGCGAAAAGATTGGAGGCTGACCACCTGGGATGTAGTAAGAGGCCTGCGGAGGACGTAATGGAAGCCGGCCCAAGTAATAGAAGGAGACGGGACTTCAGAGGAGGAAGAGGTTATCAAAGAGGTGGAGGGCGTGTCCACCGAAACTATAGGGTGGAGCATCCAGTTCCGCAGCCGCCTGCGTTGCCTCCACCCCCACAGCCTCAGCGATTTCAACAACCTGAAGGGCGTCGTGGTCTGGTGTGCTTCGAATGCAACCAGCCGGGCCACATCCAGCGTTTTTGCCCACAGCTATATGGGAACGTCCCTCCTGCTCTCCCTCCTGCTCTCCCTCCACCAGCTCCACGAGGACGGGGATATATGCGTGGTCGAGGACGAGGACCGCCAAGAGGAAACCCCGGACCGGTCCGGGATCAGGTGTACGCGCTTGACATGGCGCAGGAAAGGAACCCACAAGATGTGATTGCAGGTATGATTTAATTAATTTACATATCTGCATGGTTTAACACGAATTGAATAGAACTTATTAGACACTAGCAATAAGTTTTGGTCGTTGACACTTAGGCACCGTGATTATTGGCGGGAAGACGGCCTATGCGCTGTTCGATACCGGTGCCTCACACTCTTTTGTGTCCGAAGATTTCATAAAAGACGTGGGTGATGTTCATTACTTCACGGGAATAGCCCGACGTGTACGCCTTCCGGACGGCTCGGAGATGATCGCGACCGCCAAGTGCGAGTTGGAGTTATTTATTGATGGGAAGGCCTTTGATACACCGGCCACGGTTCTGAGAATGCCGGAGTTTGACATCATTTTGGGCATGGCATGGCTGGACTAGCACTTCGCGAGGATCGACTGCGCGGAGAAGCGGATCTATTTGAGGCATGGAGACTCTGACGTCATCTTCCAAGGTATTGGCTTCGCGCCACGTATGATATTATCTTCTATCCAGGTTGTAAAAGCTCATATGAAGGGGGACGAGGTCTTCATGATCTGGTTCGAGTTGAAGGAGGAAGCGTTGGAATTAAAGGATGTACGGGTTGTGCGGGACTTTCCCGAGGTATTTCCTGAGAAGCTATCAGGATTACCGCCGCATAGGGAGGCCGATTTCCAGATTAATTTAGTATCAGGTGCCAAGCCTGTATCTAAGGCTCCGTACAGAATGGCCCCGAAAGAACTCGCGGAGTTTAGAGTTCAACTGCAAGAACTAGTAGATTCAGGGTTCGTTCGCCCCAGTTCGTCACCGTGGGGTGCCCCCGTATTGTTCGTAAAGAAGAAGGATGGAACCCTGCGATTGTGCATAGATTATCGGGAACTCAATCGATTGACGGTGCGGAACACTTATCCGCTACCTCGGATCGACGAGTTGTTCGATCAATTAGTGGGAGCGCATTGGTTCTCTAAATTAGACTTGCGCTCTGGATACTATCAGTTGAGGATACAAGAGGGGGACATTCAGAAAACAGCCTTCAGTTCGAGATATGGTTTGTATGAGTTCACAGTAATGCCGTTTGGGCTCACGAATGCACCTTCGGCCTTCATGAGCCTGATGAACAAGGTGTTTGAACCATACTTGGACATCTTCGTCATCGTTTTCATCGACGACATCTTAGTCTATTCAAAGACGGAGGAGGAGCATGTCGAGCACCTGACCTTAGTTTTGAAGAAATTGAAGGAGCACGCCTTGTATGCCAAGTTTAGCAAGTGTGAATTCTGGCTTAAGGAGGTTGCCTTCTTAGGGCATGTGATCAGTGGAGCAGGATTAGCTGTGGACCCAGCTAAGGTGCGGGCCGTGAAGGAGTGGTCACCCTTGAAGTCGGCGGCCGATGTACGAAGCTTTCTTGGACTTGCTGGCTACTACCGCAAGTTCGTGAAAGGATTCTCCAAGATTGCCCTTCCTCTTACCTCCTTGACGAAGAAGGGTGTGCCATTTGAGTGGACTCCTAAATGTGAAGCAGCATTTCAAGAGTTGAAGGATAGGCTTACCTCCGCCCCCATCCTTGCACTTCCGTCTGGGAAGGAAGGATTTCAGGTTTACACAGACGCATCATATCAAGGGATGGGAGCGGTGCTGATGCAGAACGGGCATGTGATCGCTTATGCTTCAAGGCAGTTAAAGAAACATGAAATCAATTACCCGGTTCATGATTTGGAGTTAGGAGCAGTGGTGTTCGCTTTGAAGGTCTGGAGGCATTATTTATATGGCGTCCACTACGAGATCTTTTCCGATCACAAAAACTTGAAGTATGTTCACACTCAGAAGGAGTTGAACCTGAGACAACGGCGGTGGTTGGAATTTCTATGCGACTATGAGTTCACCATGAACTACCACCCCGGGAAAGCGAACTCGGTAGCCGATGCCTTGAGTAGAAAAGTGCCAGGCTCTAGCCCAGAGTCTCGGCTGATGAGCATGGAGTTGGCTCGGATGATCGAGGAGATGGAAATTACTCTAGTATTCAAGGATCCTTCGACAGAGTATGCGGAGTATTTGGCCAACATGAGCATAGTTTGTGATATCCGAGACCGGATACGGGTGGAGCAAGGAATGGATGCGTCCTTGGCCCCGGCAATCAAGGCAATTGAAGATAGGACCACCGATGAGTACACACTCAAAGACGGCCTCGTTTATTTTCGTGGCCGACTTTATATTCCCAAGGGCGGCAAAATTCGGGAAGATATATTGAGAGAGGCGCATTCCTCTCAATATTCAGTGCATCCGGGTATTGCTAAGATGTATGCCGGACTGCGGAAGACCATGTGTTGGCCGGGAATGAAAAAGGATGTTCGCTACTATGTTACACATTGCGAAGCTTGCCAAAGAGTGAAGGCTGAATGCAGGAGTCCCGGTGGTTTGTTGCAGTCGCTGCCCATCCCCGAATGGAAGTTCGAGGATATCTCCATGGACTTTGTTCATGGGTTACCTCGTTCCCGCTCCGGGAATGATTCGGTGTGGGTTATTGTGGATCGACTAACAAAGGTGGCCCGGTTCATTCCAATGAAGAAGGAAGCACACGTGGGTGTTTTGGTACGCCTTTTTGTGGAGCAATTTGTACGGTATCATGGCGTGCCCAAGACGATTGTTTCGGATAGGGATGGTCGGTTTACATCAAATGAGTGGAAGGCGGTGCAGGCGTATTTGGGCTCACGCCTAACCTTTAGTACCGCTTTTCATCCTCAGACTGACGGACAGTCAGAGCGGACAATCAGAACGCTGGAGGATTTGTTGAGGCTATGTGTGTTGGACAGAGGAGAGACATGGGAAAGACTCTTGCCCCTGGTGGAATTCTCCTACAACAATAGTCATCAAGCAAGCATCGGTATGGCGCCCCATGAAGCCCTTTATGGAAAAAGGTGCAGGACTCCCTTGTCTTGGGTGCAAGATGAAGATCCGAAGGCATTGGGAAACGAATACATAGATGATACTGATGCGGCGGTCAGATTGATACGGGATCGCATGTTGGAGGCTCAAAGTCGACAGGCGAAATATTATAATAAAAAGCACCGGATGGTGGAGTTCCAGGTGGGCGAAAAAGTGTTCCTTAAGATTCGGCCGATGCATGGAGTGTCGCGGGTGCGTGGAGTGAAAAAGCTCAGCCCAAGGTATGTTGGGCCTTATACTATACTAGAAAGGATCGGCCCGTTGGCCTATCGGTTGGAGTTACCACCAGAACTAGAAAATCTCCACGACGTGTTCCATGTGTCATCGCTTCGAAAAGCATTGTTGCGGCCCGACCAGTATATTCCCACTACTGATGGTGCGGTGGCGTCAGATAGGTCTGTGCGACTAGAGCCGGTACGGATTGTTGACAGCGAGACAAGGACTTTGCGCCGCAAAAGTGTTCCCTTAGTAAAGGTGCTATGGTTGAATCATGGGAAGGAGGAGTACACTTGGGAGCCAATGGATTTGATGCAGCAACGCTACCCGGAGCTGTTTGCCCAAGGTAACCTTATTTAAAAACATGTGATAAACTTCCTGTTAAGTTTTCTCCACACAGCTTAAGCCTGATTTCGGGGACGAAATCTTTTATTTTGTTTATAGGATTTGTAACGACCCGAATCGCTCTAGGCCCCTAGTGTGTGAGTTTTTGAGTCAGGAGGGTTGACTCAAGTCCTGAGAAGTGCAGGGAGTTGGGCTGCACTTGTGGAGAAGTGGAGAAATCAGTGTAGAGAGAAGTGACACGGGTAGTGACACGGCCGTGTCCCTACCCGTGTGCGTCGAGACGATCTCGACGAGGCGTGTCGAGATCGTCGAGAATCGTCAAGAGTCGTCGAGATCATGACACGGGTAGTGACACGGCCGTGTCCCTACCCGTGTGCGTCGAGATGATCTCGACGAGCCGTGTTGAATCGTCGAGAGTCGTCGAGATGGTGACACGGGTAGTGACACGGCCGTGTCCCTACCCGTGTGCTTGACACGGGTAGTGACACGGGCGTGTCCCTACCCGTGTGCGTCGAGTTGAGCTCGACAAGAAGTGTCGAGATGTAACTGAAGATGCACACGGCCGATGACACGGCCAGGCACACGGCCGTGTCATGGGAACACGGGTTGGGACACGGGCGTGTCCCGACCCGTGTCAAACATTGAACCGACATGGAAACCGCCACGGCCGTTTCGCAGAAGCAGGACACGGGTACGGACACGGCCGTGTCCCTACCCGTGTCACATTTTGCTTATAAGGGGCAGAGAAACCCTAGCCGTTTTTCATTCTCTTTTCCTTCCCCTATTTCCTGTGAGACTTCCTGGTGAGAGGAGAACTGCAGGAGCAAGTTCTACCGGAGGAGTTCCGCCATCGCCGCGGAAGAGAAGATGCCGCCAAGGAGAACTACGCGATCCATGGCCGGAAATGGTGGTACCGCTGGAGTCAACGTGAGTTTCCTACCCTCTCCCTTGGTGCTAGATCTATAGTTATTTTCCTAGGAGAGACATCGGCTCAAGAGAGTCTTGATGGAGAGGAGAAGATTTCTAGGTTCGGCCATGCTAGGATTTGAATCCTAGACTTTAGATCTCTTCAACCCTTCCCCTTTTCTTCAATACGACGATGGGTGAATGGTTTCGTGAGGAGTTTTGGCCCTTGAGGTTGAATAAGGGAGGAGGACATTTCTGGAAAATTTAGGAACGATCGCCTCGAGGAGGAAGACGAACCGATGCCGTTCATTTTCCTTTAAGATGCGCGCAGAATCTGTATTCTGCGCGCAGCGATCTTATAGGCCCTTTTTATGTAGGATATGTGCAGATCTGGGCTTTTGGCTATACACGAAAGTTGTAGCCCTTGGAAATACCTTTCCAACAAGTGGTTGCACGACTTCAGTTGATGTCTGTGGCCCCGGGAAAACCTAATCGAGTTTGCTGCCCGGCAATTCCTGTACACAGAAATTGTGTTCTGTGCGCAGTGAACTTTGAAGCCGATTTCGAGTAAGTTATTTTCAGATCTGGGTTGTGACATGAATATGAAAGTTGTAGAACATGAAAAGATCTTTCCAACGAGGGGTTACACGCCTCCACCGGATTCCTGTAACTTCAGGAAACGCTGGTCGAAGTTGCTGTCCAGTGCTAATCCTGCGCTGAAATTCTGGGTCTCTACATACGTTGTGGATTTGAAATTGGTGGATCTAATGTCGCAATTAATTCTAGATTTTGGAGAAATAATTTTATGTTAACCACCAAGTGTTATGGGTGATAATATTTACTGTTTTAGAAATCAATTTATTATTGCAAAATAGCTTGAGGCCTGTTGATTTCCTTATGTTTAATTGGATTGATTTGATAATACTTCGGTAAGTTGTCGTAAGAGCAAATCTTGTTTAGATCATGTTGAAATCACTTGGGATGGTATATAGATGGGTAACCCATGGCCATGCATATGTTTTATATCGGATTGAATTTAGGAGTCCAATACTTAGAGAGTCGTCTCCCTACGGGTAGTGTTGTAAAGGGATGTAAGTGCGGTGTGGACCGTCACTTGTTTTGGTTATGTTGAGGTAAGGTGTGGATGGATGGTTGAGCTGTGTCCTCGTGCTCACTCCGAGGCCCCTTCCATGGTATGATGAGGTTGTGAAATTGCATGTGGTGTGAGTCGACACGCGGTGTCGTAATCCTGGGTTAAGGATAGTGTGGCAGGTCTACGGGCTCGCCAGTCGTCACACCGACGGGAGTTGGCAGTTAGACTTGGTCGGTTTGGGCTGTGTCCTCGGTGTTCACGTCCCGAGGCCCCTCCGACCATGTGAACGGTTGGGCTGTGTCCTCGTGCTTTCTTCCGAGGCCCCTTCCGGGTCACGCAAGGCCAGTTCGGGCTGTGTTCTTGGTGCACATCTACCCAAGACCCCGCTGGGCCATAGTACGCATGGGCTCCGCTGTTGTGTTCTTAGCGTTGAGGCGTACGGAGGCCTAGGTGAAGTAGTGTGATACCCGCCTAGTAGTAGAAGTGCCCGTTCTACTGTCACCGCCTGGCCACGGCGGCTGATGCCTGAGAGGTTAGCTACCTGCTCGAAAAGTGGGAACTATAGTCTGTGTCGACATAGCAATTGCATGGGTGTGCATGGGTGAGTCATTGCATAGCATTCATAGCATTTCATAACATTGCACAACAAGATCCTCATTGTATAAGTTTGTATGGGCACTCTTATACGATGAGTTACTTTTATGTAACCCGATCCTTAACTTATAAGTTTGTATGAGCATTCTTATAAGTTAAGTTACTTTCCTGCTGTTACTTATACTTGCTAGTTTAGTGTAGCTCTTTCATATATGCTGACTATGATGCTGTTACTCTTACACTACTGCCACTTGCTTGTACCTCCTTTACTTGCCTACTTGTTATATACTATACTCTTGTTCCTTTTCTCCGCCCGGTGCCGAGGAGTCGCCGGGGGAGCGGATGTGAAACCACTTAGTCGTTTCGACTAACGGTTGCTACGTCTTCCTTTTTAGGAGGTCACGCCGCAGGTAGAGCAGCCGCAGACTACGCCGCAGGACAGCCAGGCCAGGACGACAGGGCCTGACGTGACGGTGCCGTCGATACCGTCTGTTACCGATGTTAGTGTTTTGCTTACTCTGATGTAGCCCGTTTGGGCATTGTTTAGCTGTACTCTGATATATTGTAGAAGCATGTTTTAGCTTCTCATTATTGATGTATTTGGACATTATAACTTATTGTGGATTTTGACTTCTTCTGTTTATTTATTTGGTTGGGTTGGCATGATATATTGATATTGTTGTAGCCGGCGGAATAGGCGTCTTGTGGTACAGGTTAGCCCGTGTGCTAATGCTACCGCAAGGCGGCTGTTCCGGGCATAAGACTCCCCCTTCGTGCCGTGTTTTGGGATCCGGGGAGGGAAGGTCTTACACTTTGACTGTGATGTAGATCCTAGGGTCAGAGGCCTCCATGAACAGCCTTACCCTTTCTTTCCAGATTCCAAATATCTCTTTTCTGCATATGGGCAGTTTCATTGAACCCAACTCCTTATGATTCTCTGAAGAACCCATATTTCTTGATTTTCTTGAAACTGTGTTCAGACTCAATCTGTATCTGCCAAACTGGATCTCCTCAGACAGTTAGTCCTAATTTTGAGGAACCTGGCTCTGATACCACTTGAAAGATATGGTACCTAAACACCTAGAGGGGGGGTGAATAGGTGACCTAATCCTTTTTAAATTTTGTTTGGCAGCACAATAGCTATTTCACAGAATTCTACAGCTAACAGCAATTACAGCATAAACACAGTAATTTCACAGCACAGCACAGAAGACACACTAATTTATAGTGGTTCCCCAATCTTTGGGTACATCCACTTTCCCCCTTCGCCTATCTAGCAGTGTACTAGATTCGGCCAAACTTCTCCACTTACTCAGAACCAAACTAGGTTCCTACCTCAGGCCCAAAGCCTTACACTCAGCCAAAAGGCCTACACTCAGCCACCCAGGCCTACACTCAGCCAATTAAGGCCTACACTCAGAGTTCTTCAACTCCTACACTCAGGCAACAAGCCCTACCCTCAGCCTTTATAAAATAGGCTTACAATCACTCAGATCCAATGGATCTTACAAGATGTAATTGAAATAAAATTGCTAACTCTACAACTCAGAAAAGATGAGAGGAGTTGAGAGTTTCTTGAAGAGTTCTTGGAAGAACTCAGCTTGATCCAAACTGACTTAGCTTTCTTCAAAGCTTCTTGAGTAGAACTGAATTAGTCTGAATCTTCTGCTTCTTGAAATCCAGAAGACTCTGAATTCTTCTTCTCAGCCTTAGTTCCAAAGACTGAATTCTTGGATGGAGCTCTCTCTCTCCAACTTCTTAGATCTGCAGTTGGACTGCCTGATCTTCTTGTGTTGATCCTCAGTGTATCACTTCTTGATTTAATCTGATCAACCACTTCAGTTATTCTCACAACATGTAAAGATAATGAACAACCTTCTATCTGACTTTCTGTAAACTATGGGGGCCTATTTATAGGCTTCCTTCATGGTAACCAGCTGGTCCGGTTCATAACAGACTTCTGACTTCTTTGACAGTTGATGTAGACCGGCTGGATCGGCAGCTGTCATATCAACCAGTCACTTCTTGAAATTCTCTAACTGTCAGATCGTGTCGAGACTTTCTGTTCTTAAGTGTCGACATTTATAGACTAAGTGTCGACACAAGTAGTGTAAGTGTCGACACAAGTCTACAAGGTGTCGACACAATTCCTTGTATGTCTCGACACAGATACTTCTGCATGTGTCGACACTGAAATTGAGTGTCGACACAAGTACTTGTTCTTCATTCTTTAATTGTATTCTTCTAAGTGTCGACACATCTCCTTTGTGTCGACACATCTTCATGTGTTGAAACTGTCAAGTGTCGACACAGCTTCTTGGTGTCGACACAAGTCTTCAATCTTGTTTCTTCAGCTGAGTGTCGACACATTCCTTTAGTGTCGACACTTGTACTTAGAATATTTTGTAACTTTTCTGATCTTTGCTAAGTGTCGACACAGCTCCTTGTGTCGACACTTTCTTCAAGTGTAGAGTCTTCAACTAAGTGTCGACACATTGTGCTGAGTGTCGACACTTTCTTCAAGTGTTGACTCTTCTGGTTGTGTGTCGACACATTGTGCTGAGTGTCGACACATTCTTCAAATACTGAGTCTTTAGCTAAGTGTCGACACATTGTGCTGGGTGTCGACACTTACTTCAAGTGCTGACTCTTCTGCATAGTGTCGACACATTGTGTTGAGTGTCGACACTTGTACTTAGATTCTGCAGACTTTTGCTGAGTGTCGACACTTACTTCAAGTGTCGACACTTTCTGGTGTTGACTCAGCTCTTCTAGGTGTCGACACTTCTGCTAAGTGTCGTCACAGCTTTTCTGCATTCTTCTACACTGAGTGTCGACACAGCTCCAAGTGTCGACACTTTCTGACTGGTGTCGACTCTTCTTCCCAGGTGTCGACACAATGACTCCAAGTGTCGACACTGCTTTTCTGGGTGTCGACACAAGCTTTCTCAAGTGTCGACACTTTCCCTCTGGGTGTCGACACATGGACTTAGAATTTTTAGCTTCAGTCCAGTGTATTCCTAACCTGCACAAGTAACTCAAACAAACATCAAATACACTATGATGCATATCATTGAGTTAGATGAGGCTTCTTCAAATCAGGTACATTTGACCAATGTACCCAACAGACAAGACTATGTTAGGAAGAAAAACTTGCAAAAATGGAAAAAAAAAAACTAATACAATAGTGAAACTAAAAACAACTCACAAGCACTCTCCACTCTCCACTCAACACTCACATTCAACTTGAAACTTTACTTCTCAAAATTTTCTCCCCTTTGGCTTGAGGGATGGGGTGGCTTTTATAGGAGATGGAGAAGGATCTAGAATGAAATGAAGAGGAGGAGGCCAAGGGGGGTGGCCGGCCATGTAAAGGGAGAGAGGTGCATGCATTTCATTTAATGAAGGGAGAGAGGGAGAGGATGATTCAATGCATAGTCTTTAAGGGAATGATTTGGAAAATATAAAATAGCAAAGGGGGAATGAATAAGAAATAAGGAAAGAGAGAGAGAGGGGTTGAATGTAGAATAATAAAAACAAGAAATAAAAGAGGGGGAAGGAATCTGGCCAGCCATGGGAAGTGGGGGATTCATGCATGTGGAAATTAATGAGGAGGGGAGAGAGAGGGCATGAGGTGGCCGGCCATGCATGAAAATGGGAGCCATGCAAAGGTGGTTGGATGCATAGGCTCGGTTTTGGGCTTGAAGAGGAGCTTGGGCTGCATGTATCTTTGAAGTGGGCTGCATTTTTGAAGTAGATGGGTGGCCGGGCTGCACCAAGGAGAGGGCCGGGCTGCATGCTTGAAGTGGGCTGCATGCATTTTGGACTTGAGCATGGGCTCGGGTTCACCATGAGGGCTTGGCTTGCATCATGTGGCTTCAAGGGAAGGGGCCGGCCATGCACTAATGGGCTGCTCCAATAATGAGGGTTGCATGAACCTACAAATAACAACACAAAATAAACATTAGAAACAAAAAATTATTCAAGAACATAATAATTATAACAAATAAAACTAAACATCACATAATATAATATATATTAATAAGACTAAACATAGCAACAAACATATTAAACATTAAAACTAAACTAAACATAACACAACATAAAATATAAAACACATAATAAATTTAGAAATTATCATAACATACGAGAAATAAAACAAAACAAACATAAAATAAACAAAATTATAACTAAACTTAAGAATTTAGGTTTATAAACTATACCAAAAATGATGACTAAAAGCAGTCATCACTTACTCCCCTCTCCCTTGGTACTAGATCTGTAGTTATCTAGGCGAGATGTCGAATAAAAAGAGTCTAGACTTGCGAGATGGTGATATCTCTAAGAAGAGGCCATCCTAGGGCTTGTGCTCTAAGGCTAGTTGTGTCTTCAACCTCTCCAACCTTCTATGCGAAGATGGGGGATGGATTCGTGAAGAGTAAAGTCCTCATGAGGGTGAATAAGGGTGGAGGAATTTCTGGAGGTGATTTTGGAGGATCGACTTGAGGAGGAAGATGAACCGCATGTTCATTCCTCTTTAAGATGAGTGCAGAATCTGTATTCTGCGTGCAGTAATCTTCTTGGCCATTTTCTAATATGATATGTCCAGATCTAGGCTTTCAAATAAACATGAACGTTGAAGCACTTGAAAATACCTTTCCAACGAGGGATTGCATGTCTTCATGTGAAGTGTGTAGCCACGGGAAAGTCTGAACGAACATGATGTCCGATAAATTCTGCATGCAGAAATTGTGTCTTGTACGCAGCGGACTTCAAGGCTAATTTAAAGTTTGATACTTTTGAATCTGGGTTATGGTATGAACATAAACGTTGTAGCCCATGGAAAGACCTTTCCATCTAGAGGTTACACGTCTTCACCGGTTTCTGGTAGCTTCGTGAATCTCCGATTGAAGTTGCTGTCCGGATTTATTCTGCACTTAAATTCTGGGTTTTTATATAATATGAATTTGGATTCGGTGGGATTGATGTTGCAAATTGATGAATCGTAAATATACGTATTTTTGTGCACATTAATTTAGTCAGTTTCATTTATTTTCGTTGTTTTTACTTATTTTTGTTCAATAAAATGCTCCTATTCTTGTAAATTTACTACTAACTTGTTTTATTTTATTTTGTAGAAAAATTTCAAAATCTGCCAAAATTGGGCAGTACACGCCCGTGACAATTTGGTCACGCCCGTGACCGGGCCGTGACATTGCATTTCCCGTGAAATCGAACGATTTCTGAAGTAAAAAGCTTGACACGCCTGGCGACACGCCCGTGTCACCCGACACGGGGCGTGACAGCAGCCTGTGTCCCCTCCACTCGACGAATTCAGTTCAGCGATCATCGAACCCGCGTCACGCCCGTGACCTAGGGCGTGACTCAATCTCAGCTCGACGATTTCAACTCGACACTTTCCGCTCGACATTCGTCGAGTGTCGACACCAACTGACACGCCCAGAGTCACGCCCGTGACCGGGGGCGTGACCTTTCCAGCTGGCCCAACAAGATGCTGCCGAAGACTTTTGACGCAACCCGCGCCCGGTTCTACCTCCCCGACACGCCCAGAGTCACGCCCGTGACCTGGGGCGTGACTGCCGCGAACTCAGCCCGAAGTCAACTTTCCTGTCCAATCGTCGGCCGCCTTCATGAATAGTACTGACACGCCCCACCTACACGCTCGTGACCTAGGGCGTGTACTTAGAATTTTTTGCCTATAAATTGCCCATTTCTGTAAGGTCCAAGGGTTCAGATTTTTGGGCCATTTTAGTGTCTTTTTGTGGGCTGCATCCGTGATTTCCTTGCTATGTAAGGAGATTTCTTCCCCCTTTTTCTTTCAATTTTGTTTTTGCTTTAGCTTTGTCTTTGTAATAGCTTGTAATAGTTTCTTTTAATTAATAAAAATGTTAGATTTTCTCTTCTTATTTGGCATTGGAATGAACACTTGTGCCCACTTTTTCTCCCCTTTTTATCCTTGGTTTTATCTTTGTTCTTCATTTATGAAAAGTGTGTGTGTGTGTGTGTATGAGTGTAACTTATTTACTTTACATGCTTTTAATTTGTCTCATGATAGGTTTTGTTAGAAATTTATGAAATGATGAATTAGCTTTTTCTCTTTTTCTTCATGTCTTCTTTTAATGTTTTCAACATCTTCACTCTTATGAATGTGTAAAAGAGTTACTAAAGTATTTTTGATTTTTTTTACTTAGCCTTATTTTAGGATGAAAACCCTTTTTGTTCTTTCTCTTTTCATTTCAACTTTTTTAGCACTTTTATGAAATCCTAGGAATGAAAATGTTGAAATTCTAATTTTCCAAAAACTTTGGTTTTTAATTTGTTTTGAAAAACTTTTGTCTTCTAAAAATTGTAAATTCTTCTTTTTATTTGTTTTTGGCAAAACCTAAGCATGAAAAAGTAAAAGTTTTAATTTTTAGGTAACTTTCATTTTGCTTTTAATTTGTGTCTGTGAGTGTATGAGAATAAATGTTTTGATGCTTTGATTCAAATTGTGTAGAGTGTGTGAGTGTAGGTGTTAAATTTTAATGCTTTCTTTTAATGCTTTGTTCAAATTTTGTAGAGTGTGTGAGTGTAGGTGTTAGCTTTATTGCTTTCTTGAAATTCATATGGAGTGTGTGTGTTTGTGTGCATTTATTTCCGCCTACTCGTTAAGAGTTAAATGGCGCATCGTTTTCATTTTCAGTCCTACTCGTTCGAGTAGGACTTGTAATTTTCTTTCTTTATTTTTTCCGCCTACTCACTTGAGTTAAATGGACGGACTTTATTTCCCGCCTACTCGTTTGAGTAGGACTTGTAATTTTCTTTCTTTATTTTTCCTCCTACTCACTTGAGTTAAATGGACGGATTTTATTTCCCTGTAAATATTTGAGAAAGCCATGTAATCACATTTATTTTCTCCTACTCATTTGAGTAGGACTCGCTTTCATTTTAGTCCTACTCGTTTGAGTAGGACTTGCAATTTTAAGCTTTTATTTCCCGCCCCCACTCGTTTGAGTGGGACTCGCAAATTTCAATTATGCAAATTTCTTTCATGTGTAACTTACTTTCCGTTTAATTTATAATTTGGAGTGTGCGTGAGTTCTTGTTTTAGCTAACTTTTCAGTTTTCTAAATGTTTGTTATTTTTCTTATGTCCCCTTCTTATAATCGTTTAGCATTTAATTTCGAACTCGCGCCTCACTAAATTATAAAGCTGTCCCCATACCGATGTGTGGCTAATCGCTATTAGCCTCGGCATCGAAGAGCATTGGGACATTTTAAATGATTTCTAATAATTGAAGCTCTTTATTTTCATTTTAATTTAAGGACTTAAGGTTTACCCCGGGTTAACGACGCGTAGGACCACATATCGATGTGTGGACCCTATTTCCGTAGTCCATATGCTAGCTAGCCGAGAGGCCGTGCATATGGACCGATCACCCCTGGGTAAATAGAGTTGCGTGCATACCCTCGAAAGAGGACAAGCGTAATTCTACCGGATTGGGTTCCCCACCCAATAGCGGGGTTCTTAGCGTAAAGCGGGCGTTAAGAGGAATCCTTCGTCGGACTAACGTTTGGTCGAATAGTCTTAACGTTTAGGTGAGCAATATCCCTATAGCTAGGTGAGCTCACATTTGTGGAACCTCCACGGCCAAGTTGCCTTTTATTAATTTGAAAACTAAGTCCTATAATTATTAAAAATTATTTTAGTCTTAATCCGTTTCGATGCCGAGTGTTAACCCTTCATCGTATATTTTCTAAATCGTTTTTTTTCGCTCCTTTGCTTTTTCCGTCTTTACTTTACTAAAAAAATCCACATTACTTTCAGTAAAATAATAGTCCTCCCGGAGGAGTAATAATAGTCAACACGACCTCGAGAACAATACGACTTCGGTATTCCCCCGAATATAGAGTACTACTTGCGATAGGTGCACTTGCCTACATCTAGCAAGCCCGCGGCGATCGACTCACCGAACCAACCACAGTAATAGTCTGTTCGCGGGCACATCAAGTTTTTGGCGCCGTTGCCGGGGAACACGGAGCCCAATCCGCGGGAGAACGCCAATGCTATAACCCTCCGTAGCGGAAAGGAGGTGGTCGATCCAAAACGGACCGACCCTCAGGTACATATTTCACCTCCGACCCCTCTTCCCCTTTCTTCGCTTACGCCGCCTTTACCAATTATTAAAGAAAAAATTATTTTAAACAAGACACTTCCATATCCGCATAAGTTAGATAACGAGCGTAAGGACGCACAGTATGAAAAATTTATTTTATTATTAAAACAAATTCATATTAATGTTCCTTTTTGCGAGGCTATCTCGCAAATGCCCAAATATGCGAAATTTTTAAAAGAAATACTTTCTAATAAACGCAAATTAGAGGATATTTCGCATGTATCTCTCAACGCTGTATGCTCGGCGGCCCTTACTAATAAATTGCCCACAAAATAAAATGACCCGGGACGGTTTTCCATCCCGTTCCTTTTTGGCGATATATTAGTAAAGTGCGCCTTAGCTGATTTAGGGGCTAGCATTAATCTGATGCCGTTCTCGCTCTTTTCACGTTTAGGTTTGGGTACTCCTAGTCCTACGAATATGCACATCCAATTAGCGGATCGCTCGGTTAAGTTCCCTATTGGGGTAGTGGAGGACGTCCTTGTCCGAGTCGACAAGTTTACCTTCCCGGTAGACTTCGTCATCTTAGATATCGAGGAGGACGCCGAGGTACCAATAATACTCGGTCCCCCTTTTCTCGCCACCTCCCGCGCACTAATAGATGTTAGTAATGGTAGTATTCTCCTCCGAGTAGGCGATGACCAAGTTACTTTATCTATTAATCCCTCGATGGACAATTTGTCATCAAGCGACGATTTCTGCTATTCTTTAGATACCTTTTTTGGAGATCGTTCTTCTCTCGTTTTCGAGTCCGTATTTTTAAACGACGATATTTATGCGCTCGAAAATTTTAAATGCGATGAGGATACTTCTTTAGACTTGCCTTTCGAACCAATTGGTAAGAAAGACATAGGCATTAAAACCTCCCTAGAAGAACCGCCCATCCTAGACCTCAAACCCTTACCCGCATCACTCAAATACGCATTTTTGGGAAAAGGCGATACGCTTCCCGTTATCATTTCTTCGGACTTGAGTGATTCGGAGACTTCCGATTTATTGGAAGTTTTATTTAAACATCGCCACGCAATTGCGTGGCAAATATCTGACTTAAAGGGGATTAGCCCCTCCTTTTTCACCCATAAGATTTTTCTTAACGATATTTGCCGCAAAATGATTCAGCCGCAGTGTCGTCTTAACCCAAACATGAAAGACGTCGTTAAAGCCGAAATTATTAAGTTATTAGATGCGGGGATTATCTACCCTATTTCAGATAGTGCATGGGTTAGTCCCGTGCATGTCGTGCCCAAGAAGGGCGGTCTTACCGTAGTGGCGAATGAGCATAACGAGCTCGTCCCAACTCGTACTGTTACGGGTTGGCGAGTGTGCATCGATTATAGAAAACTTAATGATGCCACCCGCAAGGACCATTTCCCTCTGCCTTTTTTGGACCAGATTTTAGAGCGTTTATCCGGTTATCTGTATTATTGTTTTCTTGATGGTTTATCGGGGTTTTTCCAAATCTCCATTTCCCCCGATGATCAAGAGAAAACAACTTTTACTTGCCCGTTTGGCACCTTCGCATATCGAAGAATGCCATTTGGACTCTTCAATGCGCCGGCTACATTCCAAAGATGTATGCTAGCGATCTTTGGCGAGCTAGTAGAAGACATTATGGAAGTCTTTATGGATGACTTTTCTCTTTCCGGACGCTCTTTTCCCGATTGCCTTCACAATTTAGATCGTGTCCTTCAACGGTGCGAGGACACAAGTCTTGTTTTAAATTGGGAAAAATGCAACTTTATGGTTCGTAGAGGTTTGGTCCTCGGCCATATGATTTCGTCTAAGGGGATAGAGGTGGATAAGGCCAAGATAGAAATTATAGAAAAACTTCCGCATCCAATAAACGTAAAATCTATTAGGAGTTTCTTAGGCCATGCGGGCTTTTATCGACGCTTCATTCAAGACTTTTCAAAAATAACAAAGCCGCTTACTCACCTCTTGGAAAAGGAATCACGTTTCATCTTTAATAGCGAATGCGAGTCCGCCTTTAATTTAATAAAACAAAAACTTATCACTTCACCAATATTAGTGGCCCCTAATTGGTCCCTTCCGTTCAAAATTATGTGCGACACTAGTGATATTGCCTTAGGTGCCGTTCTTGGCCAACGCGTATAAAAACATTTTCATCCTATTTATTACGCTAGCAAGACGCTCACTTCCGCACAAGTAAATTACACGACAACGGAAAAGGAACTCTTAGCCGTCGTTTTCGCTTTTGATAAGTTTCGCTTGTATATAACGCTATCTAAAGTTATCATTTTTACCGATCACTCCGCGCTTAAATATTTATTAGCTAAAAATAACGCGAAGCCCCGCCTTCTTCGATGGATTCTCCTCCTACAAGAGTTTGATTTGGAGATCCGAGATAAGCGGGGAACGGAAAATCTAGCTGCAGACCACCTCTCCCGTTTAGAAAATCCGGATGCGGAAGCGCTCGTCGAATCTGAAATAAATGACAGATTCCCCGAGGAACTCCTTCTTGCCATTATTAAATCTTCGTCATCTTCGCCTTGGTTCGCAGATTTTGCAAATTACTTAGTAGCGCGGGTGTTTCCAAAAGAGTTTTCAAGTCATCAAAAGAAGAAATTCTTTTCTGACTTGAAACATTTCTTTTGGGAGGACCCATTTCTTTTTCGTATCTGCGCGGACCAAGCGGTCCAAAGATGCGTTGCGGGTGTGGAGTGCTTGCAAATTCTTAAGCACTACCACGAGGGTCCAGCCGGGGGGCATTATCAATCCAACCAGACCGCTCGGAAGGCGCTAGAGGCGGGCTACTTCTGGCCCACTCTCTTCAAAGACGCGCATAATTTTGTGCGCCCTTGCGATAGCTGTCAGCGGTCGGGTAACATCTCTCGTCGCGACGAGATGCCCCAAAATATGTTTTTAGAGTGCGAAGTCTTCGATTTGTGGAGCATAGATTTTGTTGGCCCCCTACCTCCATCTTTCAAAAATATGTATATTTTAGTGGCGGTCGACTACGTATTAAGGTGGGCGGAAGCGCAAGCTCTCCCCACCAATGATTCGCGAGTTGTCGTTACATTTCTTAAAAAAACTATTTTCTCGCTTCGGCACGCCTCGCGCAATTGTTAGTGATAGGGGAACGCATTTCTGTAACGCTCTTATGGCTAAGACGTTAGCTAAATACGGAGTCACGCACAAGCTTGCCACCCCCTACCACCCGCAAACAAGTGGCCAAGTTGAGGTAGTAAATCGAGAGATTAAGCGGATTTTAGAAAAAACTGTTTCACTAAATAGGAAAGATTGGTCCGTTAAACTCGACGACGCGTTGTGGGCGTATCGGACGGCATACAAAACCGCAATTGGTTGTACGCCATTCCGGTTAGTCTACGGCAAAGCGTGCCATTTACCCGTAGAATTAGAACATCGCGCACTTTGGGTTTTAAAACTCTTAAACCTCGACTCCAACTTAGCAGCTCAGAATAGAAAACTGCAATTAAACGAGCTCGATGAATGGCGTGCGAACACTTACGAGAGCAATAAATTTTATAAGGAGCGCTCTAAGTTATATCACGATCGAAAAATCAAGTCCCAAAAATTATTTTCTCCGGGCGATCTTGTCCTTCTTTACAATTCACGTCTTAGGCTTTTTCCAGGTAAATTAAAATCTAGATGGTCCGGTCCCTTCCTAGTTGAAGAAGTTTTTCCATATGGAACCGTACTCGTCTCCCACCCGGACAAAGGTTCATTTAAGGTAAACGGTCATCGGTTAAAGTCTTATATAGCAGGCGACCCAGTGATCGGTTTTAGCGAAACCATAACTTTCCTCCACATTATAAACCCGCCAAAATAGTCAAGCTACACGACTATAAACAAAGCGCTCCTGGGAGGCACCCCTCGCTTATTTTTTTTGCTCTTTCCTTATTACCTTTGCTGTTTTTTTTCTAATAAACGCAGGGTTTCTGATTGGACTTCCCTGAACGCGTTTCAGGGACGTTTCTACCCCCCCTCTCTTTACTTTTGTACATATCACATTTTAATTTTTGTTTCGCATACTTACGTTACAACATTGGGGACAATGTTGGACTTAAGTATGGGGGTATTTTCGTGCTTTACTTTCTGCACTTCATTTTTTTCTGCATTTCAATAATACAAAAAAAAAATACATATAACAACAAAACAAAAACAAAAAAATTAAAAAACATCTTAAAATGACAAAAATTAAAATGAAAAATTAAAAAAAAAAAATTTCTTTTTTCTTTCTTTTTTCCAAAAAACTCAAAAAAATTAAAAAAAAACAACAAAAAAAATTTTATGAAGAATATTTTTAAGTTTCACTTTGTAAATATGTTTTTATTTTTTTTTACATATTCTTTTTGTAAATACTCTTTTCTCTCTCCCCCTTCCTCATTCTTGTAAATACTCTCTTTTTCTCCCATATTTTTGTACATAGAATGCAATTCTCTTAAAAAATACAAAAAAAAAGATAATAGTTCAAAAATTGTTTTTCAAAAAATTAAGTAAAATAGAACAAAAATACAAAAAAAGATAATAAATGAAAAACAACAAAAAAAAAGATGATAAAATCTGTAAAAATAAAAAAAAAATATTTTGAAACAAATAAATGAAATATTCCATCCTTAACTTTCCTGCTATCCAAAAATTCCGTTTTGAGTTTATTTATATGCGAATTTGATTAATTCTTTGTTCACTACCCGTTTGTTAATTATTGATTGAAAAATTTAAATACCCGGGGTTAAGTTTTAAAGAATTCTTTATGCTTTGTTAAAAATAGCGAACTCGTTTTAGGCACTACTTCTAATTTTTCATTGATAGGAGCACGTATATTATGTTAGGAAATAACTACTATAGAATTCAATTATACTTACTTTTAGCTTTCCGAAACATTGGAACGTACAAATTATTAAGGTTGCTCTCAAAATTTTTTAGGATTAAAAATCTAGTTTTCCTTTCTCCCCTTACCTTTCATGACCTACTTGGCATGAAAAATTTTATCCTTAAAAGATCCTATGTCAATGGGAATAAGATTTCGTTCCGTAAACATAGGCACCCAATAATTTAAAAAGATTATATATGGAGTAAGAGGATAAAATTCATTACTCCTATAAATATACATTGGGTTAATTTCATTCTTATGAAGTTGAAAAACAAAAATTATATTAGGAAAATAAGATTTCGTTTTCCTAATAATCCAAAAGAAAAAAAAATGGAGGTTCGAGAAAAAATTATCTCACCTCAAATATCAAAACCCTCTTCATAAACCCACTACCCCCTTAGCCAATTACACGATTCTAGAATTAATTCAAAAATCTTTTTGAGAGCATAATTAGTAAATTGTATTATTTCCAGTAGCACTCGTATAAGCTAGAGTTCTTATAATTCCAAACTATTTTCGTTAATCTAACCATTACAAATATTTCCTTCTATTTTGATTACATCAAGAAGTCTTTTGGCCAAAACTTTTGCGCTATTTAAATCATCTACATAATTTTAGGACTTAACTCTTACACCCCGTATATTTATTTCGATCTCTCTTATAATTGATTAAGCGGTAGCTAAACTTAGAGTTTTTTTATTCCTTATAGATTCATCTCAAACTTTTGCTCTGGAATAGCAAAAGCCTAAGTATGGAGGTATTTGATGAATCGTAAATATACGTATTTTTGTGCACATTAATTTAGTCATTTTCATTTATTTTCGTCGTTTTTACTTATTTTTGTTCAATAAAATGCTTCTATTCTTGTAAATTTACTACTAACTTGTTTTATTTTATTTTGCAGAAAAATTTCAAAATATGCCAAAATTGGGCAGTACACGCCCGTGACAATTTGGTCACGCCCGTGACCGGGCCGTGACATTGCATTTCCCGTGAAATCGAACAATTTCTGAAGTAAAAAGCTTGACACGCCTGGCGACACGCCCGTGTCACCCGACACGGGGCGTGACAGCAGCCCGTGTCCCCTCCACTCGACGAATTCAGTTCAACGATCGTTGAACCCGCGTCATGCCCAGAGGCACGCCCGTGACCTAGGGCGTGACTCAATCTCAGCTCGACGATTTCAACTCGACACTTTCCGCTCGACATTCGTCGAGTGTCGACACCAACTGACACGCCCAGAGTCACGCCCGTGACCTGGGGCGTGACCTTTCCAGCTGGCCCGACAAGATGCTGCCAAAGACTTTTGACGCAACCCGCGCCCGGTTCTACCTCCCCAACACGCCTAGAGTCACTCCCGTGACCTGGGGCGTGACTGCCGCGAACTCAACCCGAAGTCAACTTTCCTGTCCAATCGTCGGCCGCCTTCATGAATAGTACTGACACGCCCCACCTCACGCCCGTGACCTAGGGCGTGTACTTAGAATTGTTTGCCTGTAAATTGCCCATTTCTGTAAGGTCCAAGAGTTCATATTTTTGGGCCATTTTAGTGTCTTTTTGTGGGATGCATCCGTGATTTCCTTGCTATGTAAGGAGATTTCTTCCCCCTTTTTCTTTCAATTTTGTTTTTTCTTTAGCTTTGTCTTTGTAATAGCTTGTAATAGTTTCCTTTAATCAATAAAAATGTTAGATTTTCTCTTCTTATTTGGCTTTGGAATGAACACTTGTGCCCACTTTTTATCCCCTTTTTATCCTTGGTTTTATCTTTGTTCTTCATTTATGAAAAGTGTGTTTGTGTGTATGAGTGTAACTTATTAACTTTACATGCTTTTAATATGTCTCATGATAGGTTTTGTTAGAAATTTATGAAATGATGAATTAGCTTTTTCTCTTTTTCTTCATGTCTTCTTTTAATGTTTTCAACATCTTCACTCTTATGAATGTGTAAAAGAGTTACTAAAGTATTTTTGATTTTTTTTACTCAGCTTTATTTTAGGATGAAAACCTTTTTTGTTCTTTCTCTTTTCATTTCAACTTTTTTAGCACTTTTATGAAATCCTAGGAATGAAAATGTTGAAATTCTAATTTTCCAAAAACTTTGGTTTTTAATTTGTTTTGAAAAACTTTTGTCTTCTAAAAATTGTAATTTCTTCTTTTTATTTGTTTTTGGCAAAACCTAAGCATGAAAAAGTAAAAGTTTTAATTTTTAGGTAACTTTCATTTTGCTTTTAATTTGTGTGTGTCAGTGTATGAGAATAAAAGTTTTGATGCTTTGATTCAAATTGTGTAGAGTGTGTGAGTGTAGGTGTTAAATTTTAATGCTTTCTTTTAATGCTTTGTTCAAATTTTATAGAGTGTGTGAGTATAGGTGTTAGCTTTATTGCTTTATTGAAATTCATATGGAGTGTGTGTGTTTGTGTGCATTTATTTCCGCCTACTCGTTAAGAGTTAAATGACGCATCATTTTCATTTTCAGTCCTACTCGTTCGAGTAGGACTTGTAATTTTCTTTCTTTATTTTTTCCGCGTACTCACTTGAGTTAAATGGACGGACTTTATTTCCCGCCTACTCGTTTGAGTAGGACTTGTAATTTTCTTTCTTTATTTTTCTGCATACTCACTTGAATTAAATGGACGGACTTTATTTCCCTGTAAATATTTGAGAAAGCCATGTAATCGCATTTATTTTTTCCTACTCATTTGAGTAGGACTTGCTTTCATTTTAGTCCTACTCGTTTGAGTAGGACTTGCAATTTTAAGCTTTTATTTCCCGCCCCCACTCGTTTGAGTGGGACTCGCAAATTTCAATTATGCAAATTTCTTTCATGTGTAACTTAGTTTCCGTTTAATTTATAATTTGGAGTGTGCGTGAGTTCTTGTTTTAGCTAACTTTTCAGTTTTCTAAATATTTGTTATTTTTCTTATGTCCCCTTCTTATAATCGTTTAGCGTTTAATTTCGAACTCGCGCCTCACTAAATTATAAAGCCGTCCCCATACCGATGTGTGGCTAATCGCTATTAGCCTCGGCATCGAAGAGCATTGGGACATTTAAAATGATTTCTAATAATTGAAGCTCTTTATTTTCATTTTAATTTAAGGACTTAAGGTTTACCCCGGGTTAACGACGCGTAGGACCACATATCGATGTGTGGGCCCTATTTCCGTAGTCCATATGCTAGCTAGCCGAGAGGCCGTGCATATGGACCGATCACCCCTGGGTAAATAGAGTTGCGTGCATACCCTCGAAAGAGGACAAGCGTAATTCTACCGGATTGGGTTCCCCACCCAATAGCGGGGTTCTTAGCGTAAAGCGGGCGTTAAGAGGAATCCTTCGTCGGAATAACGTTCGGTCGAATAGTCTTAACGTTTAGGTGAGCGATATCCCTATAGCTAGGTGAGCTCACATTTGTGGAACCTCCACGGCCAAGTTGCCTTTTATTAATTTGAAAACTAAGTCCTATAATTATTAAAAATTATTTTAGTATTAATCTGATTCGATGCCGAGCATTAACCCTTCATCGAATATTTTCTAAATCATTTTTTTTTTCGCTCCTTTGCTTTTTTCGTCTTTACTTTACTAAAAAAATCCACCTTACTTTCAGTAAAATAATAGTCCTCCCGGAGGAGTAAGAATAGTCAACACGACCCCGAGAACAATACGACCTCGGTATTCCCCCGAATATCGAGTACTACTTGCGATAGGTGCACTTGCCTACATCTAGCAAGCCCGCGGCGATCGATTCACCGAACCAACCACAGTAAGAGTCTGTTCGCGGGCACATCACAAATTAACTCGAGATTTTGGTGAACTATTTTATGCTAACCACCGTAGTGCTTTGAATGATGAAGATTATTAATTGTATTTCATATAACTGAATTGTGAAGCAAGCTTATTTAAACAAAGTGACTTGTTAGAAATTGGTTGACTATTATTTATGCGAATTATATTATATTATGTTGAAATCGTTTGGAATGACATATAGAAAGATAAACTATGGCCATGAGTATATTTAAGGGTTAGAATGAAATTTAGTAGTCCAATACTTATAGCGTAATCTCCCTACAGGGTAGTATTGTGGAGGGATGTAAGTGCAGTGTTGACCGTCACTAGTTGGGTTAGTGTTGAGATGAGGTATAGATGGATGGTTGGGTTGTGTCCTCGTGCTTACTTCCGAGGCCCATTCCATACCATGGTGATGTGGAATTTGCATGCGGTGTGAGTCGACACGCGGTGTCGTAATCCTGGGTTAAGGATAGTGTGGCAGGTCTACAGGCTCGCCGATCATCACACCGACGAGAGTTGACAGTTAGACTTTGGGCGGTTGGGCTGTGTCCTCAGTGTTCATGTCTCGAGGCCCCTTCCATGCCAAGTTAACGGTTGGGCTATGAACTCGTGCTTTCTTCCGAGGCCCCTTCCGGGTCACACCAAGCCAGTTTGGGCTGTGTTCTCGGTGCACATCTACCCGAGACCACGCTGGGCCATCGTACGCATGGGCTCCGCTATTGTGTTCTTAGCGATGATGCGTACAGAGGCCTAGGTTAAGTAGTGTGGATACCCGCCTAGTAGTAGAGATGCCCGCTCTACTGTCACCGCCTGGCCACGACGGTTGATGCCTGAGAGGTTAGCTACCTGCTTGAATAGTGGGAACAACTAGTCTATGTTGACAAAATATTTGCATGGTGTGATCATGGGTGAGTCATTGCATAGCATACATACCATTACATAGCATTGCACAGACAAGATCCTCATCATATAAGTTTGTATGGGCACTCTTATACGATGAGTTACTTTTATGTAACCCGATCCTTAACTTATAAGCTTGTATGAGCATCCTTATAAGTTAAGTTACTTTTCTGTTGTAGACACATGTACTTGATAGTTTGTATTGCTTCTGTAGAACTGCTAGAATAAAATGCTATTAATCTTATTGTACCATTACCACCTGCTTGTACCTGTTACACTATTTATTATACTTGTACCCTTGATCTTTTCTTCGCCCGATGCCGAGGAGTCGCCGGAGGAGCAGATGTGAAGCCACTTAGTATTTTCGACTAACAGTTGCTACGTCTTCCTTTTTATGAGGTCACCCCGCAGGTAGAGCAGCCGCAGACCATGCAGCAGGGCAGCCAGGCCAGTATGAGAGGGCCTAAAGTGACGGTGTCGTAGCTACCGTCGGTGACGGATGTGATTGTTGTGAGATACTAATGTAGCCCGTTTGGGCTACTTTTATAGCCGTACTCTGATATTGTAGAAGCATGTTTTAGCTTCTCTTTTTTGTTGTATTTGGACTATATACTTGGTGTGGGTCTAACTTCTCTCTTTTATATTTTGGTTGGGCTAGCATGTATATATTGATATTGGTTGTAGCCGGTGGAATGGGCGTCTTATGGTACACGTTAGCCCTTGTGCTAATGCTACCGCAAGGCGGCTGTTCCGGGCATAAGACCCCCTTCGTGCCGTGTTTTGGGATCCGGGAGGGTGGTCTTACAAATGGTATCAGTTTGCCACGATCCTCAACTAAAGAAGTCATTCAACAATGGTACCACCGCCGTTCGATTAGTCATTTTGCGGACAAACTGACTTAGCAGAAGCAGTGGTGTGCCCATATGTGATTCACACTAAGTTGTCCAACTTTGACCTCAAGATTAGCCAATCTGACCATACGTTTGTGTGTTACGTGTAGATTCCAGTACACGCTGAGTCGATGGGGTGCACTCCTGCCCCTTTCATACCCACTCAGTTCCAACAATCTGAGTTAGTGCAGACGCTCACCGCCATCCTCGATGCTTTTAGGGCGCAGCAGCCTCCGGTGCAACAAAAGGCCCAGGCTCTAATCGGTTGAGCACCTTTCGGGCCCTCTCCCCTCCCGCCTACCTCGGGACGGAGTCGACCGTACGTACAGAGCAATGGCTTGACACGGTGCAGGAGTTGCTGGCGGGGATCCGTTGCTCGGCCAACATGGCTGTATCGTTGGCTGTGTCCGTCTTGGATCTACATGCTAAGAGGTGGTGGAAGTCACTCATGGGCTCCATGTTCCAATGATGAGTGTATACCGAGATAAGTTGGAGCGAGTTCTCGTGTGTTTTCTTGGAGCACTTCATTCCTACATCGGCTTGAGATGAGCTCGAGCGGAGGTTTTTACTACTGAAGCAAGGATCCAAATCAGTTACGGAATTCCAGCGAGAGTTCCAGCATCTCGCAAGGTTCGCGGACTCATATGACCTAGATGATAGAGGATACGCCAAACGATTCTACAAAGGGCTGAGAGATCCCCTAAGGCAGGCCCTTTTGTTTATAGCGGACGCTAGCTTGGCGGAGATTATCGACATGGCAAAGAGATTGGAGGCGGATAACTTGAGTAGTGGTAAGAGACCTGCGGAGGGAGTGATGGAAGCTGGCCCAAGCAATAGAAGAAGACGGGACTTTAGAGGAGGAAGAGGACACCAAAGAGGTGGAGGATGTTTCCACCGAGATTTTAGAGTGGAGCATCCGGTTCCGCAGCCGCCCGCGTTGCCCCCACCACCACAGCCTCAACAATTTCAACAACCTGAAGGGCATCGTGGGCTGGTGTGTTTTGAATGCAACCAGCCGGGCCACATTCGACGTTTCTGCCCGTAGTTGTTTCGGAATGTCCCTCCTGCTCTCCCTCCGACAGCTCTGTGGGGGCGGGGTTACATGCATGGTCGAGGACGAGGACCGCGAGGATGAAACCCCGGCCCTGCTCGGGGTCAAGTGTACACGCTGGACATGACCCAAGAACGGAATCCCCAAGATGTGATTGGAGGTATGATTTAAGTAATTATCACGTTTTCATTGTTTAACTTGAAGTTGCTTGAGATATACTAGACACCTACCAATAAGTTTTGGTTATTGGTACTTAGGCACCGTGATAGTTGTCGGGAAGATGGCCGTTGCACTGTTCGATACCGGTGCCTCGCACTCCTTTGTGTCTGAGGATTTCATTAAGGACATGGAGGGCGTACTATACTTTACTGGTATAGCCCGATGAGTGCGTCTACCGGATGGATCGGAGATGAATGCAACCGCTAAGTCCGAGTTCGAGATATTCATTGAAGGAAAGGCCTTTGAGACACCTGCCACGGTCTTGAGAATGCCAGATTTTGACATCATTTTGGGCATGGCGTGGTTGTACTGGCACTTTTCAAGGTTTGACTGTGCAGAGAAACAAATCTACTTGAGACATGGGGCCTCCGATGTCATCTTCCAAGGTATTATCTTCGCACCTCGCATGTTGCTATCTTCAGTTCAGATAGTAAAAGCCCATATGAAGGGGGATGAAGTCTTCATGATCTGGTTCAAGTTGAAGGAGATAGCATTGGATATAAAAGGCGTGCGGGTAGTGCGGGACTTCCTCGAGATATTTCCTGAGAAACTGCCAGGGTTACCCCCACATAGAGAGGTTGACTTCCAGATTAATCTAGTATCGGGTGCCAAGCCGGTATCCAACGCCCCTTACCGAATGTCCCCGAAGGAACTCGCGGAGTTTATAGTTCCACTGCAAGAACTGGTGGAGTCAGGGATCGTTCGCTCCAGTTCATCACCCTGGGGAGCCCCTGTATTGTTCGTGAAGAAGAAGGATGGAACCCTGCGTATGTGCATAGACTATCAGGAACTCAATCGACTGACGGTGAGGAACACTTATCCGCTACCTCAGATCGACAAGTTGTTCGATCAACTAGTGGGAGCACATTGGTTTTCTAAGCTGGACTTGCGCTCAGGGTATTATCAGTTGAGAATACAAGAATGTGACATCCAGAAAACGGCCTTTAGTTCAAGATATGGACGTACGAGTTCACGGTAATGTCGTTTGGGCTCACCAATGCCCCTTCGGCCTTCATGAGCCTGATGAACAAGGTGTTTGAACCTTATTTGGATGTCTTTATCATTGTTTTCATCGACGACATCTTGGTCTACTCAAAGACGGAGGAGGAGCATGTTGAGCACTTGACCTTGGTATTGAAGAAATTAAAAGAGCACGCATTGTTCGCCAAGTTCAGCAAATGCGAATTCTGGCTTAAAGAGGTTGCTTTCTTGGGGCATGTGATCAGTGGAGAAGGACTAGCGGTGGATCCGGCCAAGGTGCGTGCCTTGAAGGAGTAGTCGCCCTTGAAGTCAGCGGTCGATGTGGGGAGTTTCCTTTGACTTGCTGGGTACTACCGCAAATTCGTAAAAGGATTTTCAAAGAATGCTCTTCCTCTTACTTCATTGACGAAGAAAGGTGTGTCATTTGAGTGGACACCCCAATGTGAAGCGGCGTTCCAGGAGCTGAAGGATTGACTTACCTCCTCCCCCATCCTTGCACTTCCATCTAGGAAGGAAGTATTTCAAGTTTACACTGACGCATCATATCAAGGGATGGGAGCGGTGTTGATGCAGCACGGACACATGATTGCCTATGGTTCAAGACACTTGAAGAAGCATGAAATCAATTACCCGGTTCATGATTTGGAATTGGGAGTAGTGGTGTTCTCCTTGAAGATTTGGAGGCATTATCTATACGGCGTCCACTGCGAGATCTTTTCAGACCACAAAAACTTGAAGTACGTTCATACTCAGAAGGAGTTCAACCTGAGGCAACAGCGGTGGTTAGAATTTCTATGCGACTATGAGTTCACCATGAACTACCACCCCGGAAAGGCAAACTCGGTGGCCGATGCATTGAGTAGAAAGGTACCAGGTTATATCCCAGAGTCTCAGTTGATGTGTATGGAGTTGGCTCGGATAATTGAGGAGATGGATATTACGTTGATATTTAAGGCTCCTTCGGCAGAGTATACAGAGTACTTGGCAAGCATGAGCATAGTTTGTGTTATCCGGGACCGAATCAGAGTGGAGCAAGGAATGGATGCAGCTCTGGCCACGACAATCTAGTCAATCGAAGATGGGACTCGGGATGAGTATACACTAAAAGACGGCCTCGTTTATTTTCGTGGCCGGCTATACATTCCCAAAGATGGTAAAATCCAGGAGGATATCATGAGAGAGGCTTATTGCTCTCAATATTCAGTGCACCCGGGAATTGATAAGATGTACGCAGGCCTACGGAATACCATGTGTTGGCTGGGAATGAAAAAGTATGTCCGATATTTTGTTACACATTGCGAAGCTTGTCAAAGGGTGAAGGCGGAATGCAAGAGTCCCGGTGGTTTGCTACAATCGTTGCCCATCCACGAGTGGAAGTTTGAGGATATCTCCATGGACTTTGTCCATGGGTTACCTCGCTCACGCCCACGAAATGATTCGGTGTGGGTGATAGTTGTTCACCTGACAAAAGTAGCCCGGTTTATCCCAATGAAGAAAGAAGCTCATGTGGATGTCTTAGTATGCCTCTTTGTGGGGCATTTCGTACGGTATCATGGCGTGCCTAATATGATCATGTCTGATCATGATGGTCGGTTTACTTCCAAGGAGTGGAAAGCGGTACAGGCGTATTTGGGCTCGCGTCTTACCTTCATCACCGCGTTTCATACTCAGACGGACGGGCAATCTAAAAGGACCATCCGGACATTGGAAGATTTGTTGAGATTATGTGTGTTGGATAGAGGAGAGCTGTGGGAAAGACTCTTACCGTTGGTAGAATTCTCCTACAATAACAGCCACCAGGCTAGTATCGGCATGGATCCTCATGAAGCTCCTTATGGAAGAAGGTGTAGAACCCCCTTGTCTTGGGTGCAAGATGAAGACCCGAAGACTTTGGGTGTTGAATATATTGATGATACTGATGCGGCGGTTAAACTGATATGGGATCGCATGTTGGAGGCCTAAAATCAGCAGGTGAAGTATTATAATGCAAGGCACCGGATGGTGGAGTTTCAAGTGGGTGATAAGGTGTTCCTGAAAATCCGACCAATGCATGGAGTGTCACGTGTGCGTGTTGTGAAAAAGCTCAGCCCAAGGTATGTTGGGCCTTATACTATATTGGAAAGGATTGGCCAGTTGGCCTATCGGTTGGAGTTACCGTCCGAGCTAGAGAACCTCCACTACGTGTTCCATGTGTCGTCGCTTCGGAAGGCGCTGTTGCAGCCCAATCAATACATCTCCACAACTGATGGTGCTGTGGCGTCGGATAGGTCTGTGTGACTAGAACCGGTGCGGATCGTAGATAACGAGATAAGAATGTTGCGCCACAAAAGTGTTCCCTTGGTGAAGGTGCTATAGACTAATCATGGGAAGGAGGAATATAGATGAGAGCCGATGGATTTGATGCAAAAACACTACCCAGAGTTGTTTGATCAAGGTAATTTTATTTAAAAGTATATATGTTTTCTGTTATGCTTTTCTCCCCATAGCCTAATGACACAACCCGCATTTCCTCAACGAGTACATCGTATCAGAGTAAGAGGAACTACGTGTTATGATGCCACGTCGTGCAGGGGATAACTGCACACGATTAGGCAAACGCTCGACGCTTCCTTTAGTAGTTGAAAACCATCAGTTGTGTGCAAGAAAACTGTTTAATTTGATGGTCGTATCCCTCGGCCTTATGGATCAAAACATGTATTTGTACGCGGCGGAAAATACTTTAGTTTACGTATGACGAGCTCCTATATGCATCCTAGATTTATAATCATATAAGAAATCATCCTTTTTACGTTGTTTGGAAAATACGTCTTAGTTTATCAAAACATATATGCATGATATAGGGTAATAAGTTTATTTTATCTTGAAAATATCTAATGCAACCTAGCATAAATCCTTCCCAAGAGCAAAGAGATTTCATCCCATCCAAATGAGTCACATTAGCAGTCTAGCATTCATATATCACAAGTAAAGAAAGCCACCAATGGGCGCCAACTAGCTGACACGAACCCATTGGGGCACATGTATGTTTGTACAACAAAGTAAAGAACTACCTCGATAAGTAAGCTCGGCTAGCTCCAAAGAAACTCGACCCAAGCGCTAGCTGCTCAACCGGATACAACCTGCACCTGAGGCATTCAAGAAAGAACACCTCAGCAATCATCAAAGCTACACAATAGAGTATGAAGTTCAGAAAATATGACGAAGGGGCTTACCGACCCCGTAGCAATGTTTCATGCAAGTAAAATGAGTGAAAAGAATTGGTGGAAAATAAGTGTTAAACACTGTCAATCCAAAGTGTAAAACGCACCAAGTGCGTGCAATTCTCATCAAGTCCTGCTCAACCCGCAGGAGCAAAAAGGCAATACACATGCCCATTCCATCATCTTTAGACCAAGAAACAATGATACGAGTGAAACATAAGCAGCGGTTAAGTTCGATTCCGCAAGGGTCTTTTGGTGGCGGCCCTAAAGTGGAACGCACCCATAAAAGCCAGCCCGAATCGGGGCCAAAACGGTGCTCTACACCAGAAATCCAAACTCGGTGGCCACCAAGGCTGAAACCACACCACCCCTTACCGAATCCTCACACAAACGCTCCTGCCATGGTTCATAATTCGCTCCGCAAAATTCACCATAAGCGAACCCAAGCTCAACACCATAAGCAAAACTCACCATAACCCAAGCTTTTTCATCGTCCTCACTCATGACTACCCATTACTCATGTTATGTCAAACTTATTTGCGTTTGGATTTCTACTTATTCCACAAAGGACAACGCTAACCAAACCAACAAGCGTATGCTAACATGATTACGACATGAACAAGAAAGAATCACATGAATAAGAAAGGCTACATGAATCAAATGAGCATAAGAATTAATTGAACATAGGGAAAAATTCGATAATTAGGCGGTAAGCATGTAAGACTTGAAGGAACAAGAGGATTCATGTTTGTGAGTACTAAAGAAAAACAAGAGTAACAAGATTAATCAAATTGAACAAGCTAGTAAGAAAGAGGAAAGCTAGCTAAACTTACACAATCAAAGAACAAGAAAACAAGATTGGCAAGGGTGGAGAACACAGCTTGCCTAAACCGAGATGACACCGCGACGGCTGCTCCTCTCTTTCCTTCCCTTGTCTTAGATTTGATCCCTTGATGTCCTTTTGGAATGAGGAAGAAGATGAAGAAGAAGGTGAAATGAGGAGGAGAAATCTCTGTTTCGGCCTTATTTCCTCCAGAACAGAGCTGGACCATTTGATCGAGAATCAAAGAAATGAACGGCACAAAAAAACTGGGAAAAATTGATTTTCGGCCCTGTCACGCCCTGTGACACGCCCGTGTCATAGGGCGTGTACCTTAAGCGGCGCAGACGCCAACAATTTCCAGCTTATCCACAAGGTACACGGCCATGTACACGCCCGTGACGGATTGGTCACGCCCGTGACCTAGGGCGTATAACCCGTGTCACGACATCTCGTCGACTCAAAGTGTCAACACTCGACAAAGCTGGACACGCCCTGTGACACGCCCGTGTCACAGGCCGTGTCCCCTCTCTCGACACCCGACACTCGACACTCGACACTCGACACTCGACAAAGCTGGACACGCCCTGTGACACGCCCGTGTCACAGGCCGTGTCCCCTCTCTCGACACCCGACACTCGACACTCGACATAGCGGGACACGGCCCGTGACACGCCCGTGTCACGGGGCGTATACCCCATTCGTCGAGCTCAACTCGACGCAAGAAAAGTCGTCGAGTCAAGGAGGTCACGCCCTAGGTCACGCCCTGGGTCACGCCCCGACACGCCCGTGTCGGGGGGCGTGTCACGCACAAAACGACCATTTTTCCCTGTTTTGAAAAGTGCTTCTGTTTCGTCCTTGACCATTTCTTCCTTAAGAACTTTTTACCCCTTTTTGTTTTCTGTACACATCGGCCCTACAATCAACCCGTTTTGAGCAACCTTACCCAGGCTCAAAAAAGTGCAAGCATTCCCTAAGAGGCCTCACCGAGTCCCCACAAGTGGACTCTGGCTTGCTGGGGAATCGTGCAACTCGCCTACCAAAACAGCCACTCGAAAGCCCGCGGGAAAACCATGCTCGAACAACAGTCAAAGCCAACGTAACGCCCATCAAGCATATGCAATCATTCAACAAAAAATACGGGGCGTTACAGACACTCCCCCTAACAAAAAGTTTTGCCTCGAAACTTTTCAATCATTTTGATATAAATCAAATGAGTAATCAAACAAAAACACTAATTCAACAAAAACACAAATTCACATACCAGCTTATTTACGGGAATAAATGAGGGTGAGCCGCCCTCATCGTTGACTCGAGCTCCCACGCCGCGCTTTCCACATTCTGATTTTTCCATAGCACCTTGACCATAGGAATCTTCTTTTTCCGCAACACGCGCTCTTGGGAGTCCAAAATACGGATGGACATCTCCACATAGGAAAGGTTCGGCGCTAACTGCGGCACCACATCCAAAACGTGCTTATCATTGCACACACACTTGCGAAGTTGGCTGACATGAAACACGTCGTGAACACCAGGAAAGTTCATGGGTAATTCTATTTTGTAAGCGGATGCACCAACTCGCGCAAGAATCGTGAAGGGACCCACAAATCTTGGGTCTAATTTGCGCTCTTTGCCAAACATTTTAATTCCAACCATTGGGGAGACTTTCAGGAAGACGAAATCCCCCACAGCAAATTCTAACTCCGACCTTCGCCGGTTGGCATACTTTTCATATCGCTCTTGGGCGATCCGGAGCTTCTCCCGAATAAATCGTACGACAACTTCCATGTCCTCGAGTGCCTCTGGGCCCAATAAAGGCCGCTCGCCAACCTCAACCCAAAATAGGGGAGTCCGACATCGTCGCCGATATAAAGCTTCGAACGGAGCCATTTGCAAGCTTTCATGATAGCTGTTATTATATGCGAATTCCATAAGCCGCAAACGTTCATCCCATGCTCCGCCATATTCAAGAATGTAGCATCGAATCATATCTTCCACGATTTGGTTTACTCGTTCCGTTTGGCCATTCGTCTGAGGGTGGTATGCAGTGGAATACCTCAAATCCGTCTCCAAACCCTCTTGTAGGCTCTTCCAGAAACGAGAAGTAAATCGGGAATCCCGGTC
Organism: Platanthera guangdongensis; assembly: GCA_039583875.1. Taxonomy (NCBI): domain Eukaryota; kingdom Viridiplantae; phylum Streptophyta; class Magnoliopsida; order Asparagales; family Orchidaceae; genus Platanthera; species Platanthera guangdongensis. The sequence goes on from CM077165.1 coordinate 64,852,020, forward strand.
TGAAATGATATTGACTGGCACACCATGCAGTGGGATGATCTCGTTCAAATATAGCTCCGCTATTGTCTTCATCGGGTAGTTGACCTTAAATGGTATGAAATGAGCACACTTGGTCATCCTATCCACGATCACACACACGGAGTCATGTCCTCGTGGAGATCTTGGTAAGCCTATAATAAAATCCATGGAAATGCTTTCCCACTTCCATGTTGGAATCTCTAATGGTGTCAACTTGCCACCAGACCTCCCATGATCAGCTTTCACCCGCTTGCAGGTCTGACATTAAAACAAGAGTAACAAGATTAATCAAATTGAACAAGCTAGTAAGAAAGAGGAAAGCTAGCTAAACTTGCACAATCAAAGAACAAGAAAACAAGATTGGCAAGGGTGAAGAACACCACTTTCCTGAACCGAGATGACACCGCGACGGCTGCTCCTCTCTTTCCTTCCCTTGTCTTAGCTTTGCTCCCTTGATGTCCTTTTGGAATGAGGAAGAAGGTGAAGAAGAAGGTGAAATGAGGAGGAGAAATCTCTGTTTCGGCCTTATTTCCTCCAGAATAGAGCTGGACCATTTGATCCAGAATCAAAGAAATGAACGGCACAAAAGAACTGGGAAAAATCGATTTTCGGCCCTGTCACTCCCTGTGACACGCCCGTGTCACAGGGCGTGTACCTTAAGCGGCGCAGACGCCAACAATTTCCAGCTTATCCACAAGGTACACGGCCGGGTACACGCCCGTGACGGGTCGGTCACTCCCGTGACCTAGGGCGTGTAACCCGTGTCTCGACATCTCGTCGACTCAAAGTGTCGACACTCGACAAAGCTGGACACGCCCTGTGACACGCCCGTGTCACAGGCCGTGTCCCCTCTCTCGACACCCGACACTCAACACTCGACACTCGACAAAGCTGGACACGCCCTGTGATACGCCCGTGTCACAGGCCGTGTCCCCTCTCTCGACACCCGACACTCGACATAGCGGGACACGGCCCGTGACACGCCCGTGTCACGGGGCGTGTAACCCATTCGTCGAGCTCAACTCGACGCAAGAAAAGTCGTCGAGTCAAGGAGGTCACGCCCTAGGTCATCCCTGGGTCACGCCCCGACACGCCCGTGTCGGGGGGCGTGTCACGCACAAAAACGACCATTTTTCCCTGTTTTGAAAAGTGTTTCTGTTTCGTCCTAGATCATTTCTTCCTTAAGAACTTTTTACCCCTTTTTGTTTTCTGTACACATCGGCCCTACAATCAACCCGTTTTGAGCAACCTTACCCGGGCTCGAAAAAGTGCAAGCATTCCCTAAGAGGCCTCACCGAGTCCCCACAAGTGGACTCTGGCTTGCTGGGGAATCGTGCAACTCGGCTACCAAAATAGCCACTCGAAAGCCCGCGGGAAAACCATGCTCGAACAACGGTCAAAGCCAACGTAACGCCCATCAAGCATATGCAATCATTCAACAAAAAATACGGGGCGTTACACCTAAGCCTGATTTTGGGGACGAAATCTTTTATTTTGTTTATAGGATTGTAACATCCCGAATCGCACTAGACCCCTCGTGCATGTTTTTGAGTCAGGAGAGCTGACTAGGGTTCATGGGGAATGCTGACAATTGGGCAGCACATGTGGTCAGGAGGAGAAATTGGTCAAACATAGTACACGGGTAGAGACACGGGCGTGTCCCTACCCGTGTGAGAGTGGCTAGCTCTCGAGTCGATGACTCGAGTATGTCCAGAGAAGTACACGGGTAGTGACACGGGCGTGTCACTACCCGTGTGAAGTGACACGGTTAGAGACCCGAGCGTGTCCCTACCTGTATGCATGTGTGTCGAGTTGAATTCGACGAGGCGTGTTGAGATCGATGAGGTGTGTCAACATCGTATGACAAGGGTAGCGACACAGGCGTGTCCCTAACCATGTGTGTCGAGTTAAACTCGACAAAGCGTGTCGAGATCGACGAACTATGTGTCGAGATCGACGGATTGTATGACACGGGTAGAGACACGGGCGTGTCCCTACCCGTGTGCCGTTGTGTCGAGTTGAGTTTGTCGAAAGGTATCCAGAGAAGGACACGGCCAGGGAACATGGCTGTGTCATGTGGACACAGCTCGGGACACGGGCGTGTCCCTACCCATGTCGAGTGTTGAACTGATGCTGAAACCGTCATTGACGCTTTGCCCGAGGTACGACACGGGTAAGGACACGGGCGTGTCCCTTCCCGTGTCAATTTTCATATATAAGGGGAACATAAAACCCTAGCCGTTTCCATGCTCATTTCATCCTCTATTTCCTGAGAGAAACTTCTGTAAAGAGGGAAGCTGCTGGAGAAAGCTTTGGAGGAGAAGATCTGTCGTAGCCGTGAAGGAGAAGACGCCGCCAAGAAGAGTGACACGATCCTTAGCCGGAAATAGGGGAAACATCGGAAATGAGGTGAGCTTCCTCTCCTCTCCCTTGGTGCTCGATCTATAGTTGTCTAGGCGAGATGTCGACTCAAAAGAGTCTAGAATTGCGAGATGGTGATTTCTCTAGGAAGAGGCCGTCCTAGGGCTTGTGCTCTAAGGCTAGTTGTGTCTTCAACCTCTCCAACTTTCTATGCGAAGATGGGGGATGGCTTCGTGAAGAGTAAAGGCCTCATGAGGGTGAATAAGGGTGGAGGAATTTCTGGAGGTGATTTTGGTGGATCGACTTGAGGAGGAAGATGAACCAATGCCGTTCATTCCTCTTTAAGGTGCGTGCAGAATCTGTGTTCTGCGCGCAGTAATCTTCTAAGCCATTTTCTGACGTGTTATGTCCAGATCTGGTATTTTGAATAAACACGAAAGTTGAAGCCCTTGAATATACCTTTCCAATGAGTGTTTGAACATCTTCATGCGAAGTCTTTAGCCACTGGAAATTCTGAACGAACATGATGTCAGATAAATCATCCTTTCTTCTTGCCTGAGAAGAGAGCTTCGCTGCCTTCCTGATTCAGGTTCACTCCAGCCATCTGCCTTGCCAAGCTCTCCTGCGATGCAAGCAGATTCTCCAGCTCCAGCAAAGACGGCTGAGTAGCCCACACTTGAACAGATGTTATAAAGGCCACATACTCCTTCCGCAAGGCGCGGATAATGTGCCTTTTCATCTTCGCCTCAGAGATAGGCTCATCAGGATCCAGTGCCGATAGCTCCGCACAAAAGCTCTTCATCTTTAAGAAGTACTTGGAGATGGAAAGGTCTCCCTGAGTTGCCCTGGCCAACTCATTCTCCAGGAACTGAAGCCGCGCCACATTCTTCCTATTGAACAACTCATCAATGGTTGTCCAAATATCAGCAGCCGACTCACATCCAATGATGTGATCAAACAGTTCCGGAGACACGGCTCTCTTCAGAATGAACTCCGCCTTAGCATTTGTTCTTCTCCAGAGCCTAACCTGCTCAGCAGTACCAAAAGCAGCAGTGACTTCCTGCCTATCATCACCACCGACGACTTCCCACAGCTCCTCGCCAAGAAGATAACTCTTCATGCACGACTTCCACTTCTTGAAGTTAGTCGGCATTAAGAGTTCAATGCCCAGACATCTTGCAAAGCTCCCTTCCATTGCAACACCTGTTGGCAACCTTTCAGAAGCTCCGAGCAACAACACAGGTTGATCACCACTCAATCACTGAGTAACAACACTGGCTGACTTCCGCTCACGCAACTGAACCTCGCTCTGATACCATGTTAAATTTTCTCAACGTGGTCAGCAAGATAGCCCAAACGCCAAATTAATATCTTCGGTACTACCCAATTCTCACGTTGAACCAGCGAAAAACCGAGGAACAAAGGTTAATCCCAACAAACAATGGAAGCACAAGCAGGTCTATATTCATTCACTTCTTTACAACACGAGGCATACATAGCGAGACATGATTTCGCTAGTATAACAGCTGTAAATAGAAAGCACCAAAAAACAAGCCGGGCGGACAGCACCGGAGTCCGCCGAGACCGCCGAGGTCGCCGAGGTCGCCGAGTCCGCTGAGATCGCCCGAACTTAAACTGCAATCCGCCGAATAGCCACGGAGTCCGCCGAAGCCGCGAGGCCGCGCGGACACACCATTATTCGTCTCCTGCTGAAGCTGAACTAAGGAACACCCCCTACCCGCCTGAAGCCGGCGGACAGGTTATTGAAGCTGGCAAAGATGAAACAGAGCTGACAAGCCGCAGAGCGACCTCCTGCTGAATCCGCAGAGACCGCACACTTCCAAGTACTTGACCGAAGTCAAAGCCAAACTCCTGGCTCTTTGAAGTTATCCGCGCGACCCGCACACAGCAAACGTCAGCACTGAAACAATCCGCGCGGACAGACAAGCTCAGACCGCAGCTCCTTGCCCAACCCAACTTACTGTTCACTCAAGTTACTGTAGATGTGCCAGGGGGGTCCTATTTATAGGCGACGTGAGGTCTGTGGTCACCGCGCTAGAGATAGAGACACTGCCCCAGCCCGCGCGATAGCAAAACACTGTCCGCTGAGTCCGCAAGGACTTAGCCGGATACTAAGGAAAACCTCCAGGAGCAAGGCAACATTGGCGAACCCTCTCCAGTCCGCCCAAGCTACGCGGACAAGGCATCAGCCCGCAAAGCTTCCTACCACTGCAGGACAGCAACCCCCTTCAATGGCTGTCCGCACAACCCCGAGGCAGTCCGCAAGACTCACACCTCAATCCGCCACAAGTCCACGACCAAAGGCAGATAGCAACAGTCCGCCCAGTCACAGCGGACTTGGCGGATACGGCGGACACCATGAACTTGGCACAAAGTGTGACCAAGTCCAAAAGCCATCAAAGGCCAATGCGAGCATGGCGGATGCAAACACCCGTCCGCCAAACACCAAAGCACACACCGCCAGCAGTCCGCAAGCTCCTCTCACTCCTGCCCCATCGCAGCAGCCATCTCCTGGACTCTAAAACCAGTCCGCCAATCGACCTCCACAGCAAGGCACATGTTGTACCACCAGAGCTCGACAAGCCCTCAGCCAAGCTCTAAGCCCAGTCTGCAACAGCCCAAACCGCAGACACGCCAGTCCGCAAGCTTCCCGCGAACATGAGCCAAACCGCCTATCAGCACAAGCTTGCACCACGGCCACTAAGCAAGCACCAGTCCGCAAGCCTCTATCCGCTCAGTCCACTCCTTGGCAAAGCCAATCAGCAAACGCCCTATCCGCAGAAACCAGGCCGCATAGTCCGCGGACTTCACCCGTGCAAACCGCTCAGAAGAACAACCGGCTTCCACTAGACCTTCCACCAGGCCGCACATCACAGTCCGCCCAGTCCGCCTAGTCCGCCAAAGCTGTCCGCCCAGGGCGCCCAGCCTGTCCCGTCAACCACTTCCACTTCACAAAATTCAACAGGGCTTGATGAAAGAGGGAAAGTGTCACCACCGTGGCAAGGCTGGACACTGGATTAGGAATTGTCCTTCTTATATGGAGGGTCTATAAAAGCTGAGGGGAGGTATGACTTTCGCTTCAAGTATTTATGTTATAGAGAGAAACCTTTTTGCTCCTTCATCCTGGGTATTGGATACCAGATATGGTTCTCACAATTGTATAAATGTGCAGGAACTGGGAAGGAGAAGAATGCTGAGAAAAGGAGAGGTGGACCTGCATGTTGGCAATGGATCAAGAGTTGTTGTTGTTGTTGTAGGGGTTTATCGTCTTGCTTTGCCCAGTGGGCTTGTAATAGAACTAGATAATCGTTATTTTGTTCCTTCCATAACTAGAAACATTATATCCATTTCATGTTTGGACATGGTGGGTTTTTCTTTTATTATTAAGAAATTGTTGTTCAATATTTTAGAATGATGTCTGTTATGGTGTAGCTCAAATGTTTAATGGTCTGTATGTTTTGAACTTAGACCATCTGATCTATAATATTGAAAATATAAAAAGACTAAGAACAAATGTCTCGAATCCTACGTATCTTTGGCATTGTCGCTTGGGCCATAAATGAGATACTTATATCCAAGTTCCACAAAGATGGACTGTTGGACTCATTTGATTATGAATCATTTGAGAGATGCAAATCTTGTTTGTTAGGCAACTTGACTAAAGTCCCTTTACTAGCTTCAATGAGAGGGCTGATGATCTCTTGGGTATAGTACATAGTGATGTATATAGACCCATGAGTTCTGTGGCTAGAGGTGGGTTTTTCTACTTTGTTACGTTTAATGATGATTTCTGTAGATATGGATACGTGTATCTTATGAAGTGCAAATTTGAAAGCTTTGAAAAGTTCAAAGTATTTTAAAACAAAGCAGAAAACCAGCTGGGTAAGAAGGTTAAAGCATTCTGATCTGATCGAGGTGGCAAATACCTAAGTCGTGAGTTCCGTGATCATTTGATAGAGTGCGGTATTGTATCACAGCTCACTCCACCTAGAACACGACAACATAATGGTGTGTCTGAGAGGAGGAATCGTACTTTGTTAGACATGGTACGGTCTATGATGAGTCATGCAGATCTGCCTGTTTCCATATGGTGCTTTGCTCTACAAACAGCTACTTTAACATTAAATCGCGCTCCAATGAAAGCGGTTCTAATGTCACAATATAAGATATGGACTGGGAGCGTTCCAGCATGTCGTTCATTATGGTTTGGGGCTGTGAGGCATACGTGAGACGTCAAATGCCTGATAAGCTAGAACCCAAATCAGATAAGTATTATCTTATGGGGTATCCTAGGGAAACCAAAGAGTACTACTTCTACCTACCTTCTGAGGGCAAAGTGTTTGTCGCAAGGACTGGTGTCTTTCTTGAGAAAAAGTTCATAAGTATAAATACAACCATGGTAGAACTTGAAGAAGTTCTGGAACCACAAACTGTAAATGAACCGGAATTTTGACCTGAGACAGGACTACAAGTAGTTGTAGCTGGAGAACCTGCTCAGGAAACATAAGTTCCACATAGATCTGGTAGACCATGGTTTGAGCATGAGAGATATGGATTTCTCATGTCTCAAATAGGTAATGTGTTGCTTATGGATCTTAGTGTGAGCCTCCAACCTACATAGAGGCTATGAGTGGACCAGACTCTGAGAAGTGGCTTGAGGCCATGAAATTTGAGATGGACTCCATGTATGAAAACCAAGTATGGTCTTTGATGGAACCACCTGAAGGGGTAAGACCCATAGGGTGGAAGTTGGTCCTCAAGAAGAAGACTGACATGGATGGGAATGTACAGACATTCAAAGGTCGACTTGTGGCTAAATGTTTCAAGCAAATTCATGATGTTGACTATGATGAGACTTTTTCCTTTGTTGCTATGGTTAAGTCCATCAGAATTCTATGTGCTATTGTTGCTTATTATGACTACGAGATCTGGCAGATGGATGTCAAAATGGCTTTCCTTAATGAAAACCTCCTTGAGGAAGTGTATATAACACAACCTGAGAGTTTTGTATCTCCAGGTGAAGCCACTAAAATATGCAAGCTGCAGAGATCCATTTATGGATTGAAACAAGCTTCTCGAAGTTGGAATCTTCATTTTGATGAAAAGATCAAAGTGTTTGATTTTATCAAAAATGAGGATGAAGCTTGTGTTTATAAGAGGATTAATGGAAACATTATAGTCTTCCTGATATTGTATGTTGATGACATATTGTTAATCGGGAATGACAAACCCTGCAAGTAGTTAAGAACAACCTAGGAGACTGCTTTTCGATGAAGGACTTAGGGGAAACAACTTGTATACTCGGTATTAAGATCTATAGAGATAGATCGAAGACGTTGATGGGTTTAACCCAAAGTACGTACATTGACAAGGTGTTGAAATAGTTCTGCATGCTTGACTCCAAGAAATGATTCTTGCCCATGTCTCATGGTGTGAGTCTCTCTAAGGATCAGTGTCCTAAGTCTTGTGAAGATAAGGACCGCATGAAGTTGATTCCATATACTTCGGTAATTGGGTCAATCATGTTGGATCCCTAGTTGATTTGGGCTAGGTTCACTGGATTAGGATGTGACCCAACATGTATAGCCAGGGTCAAATTTGTGTCCTAGAGTCTAGGTCAAGTCCTTAGAGTCAACATCAGATGGACCAGCTATCAACAAACCTATCAGAGACTCAAGAATTAGAAGATTTCAAGACTAAGTAAAATGAGTTCGACGTTCGTCGAACTCAGGTCGACGAAAGGCGTTCTGAGCTCAATGATCTTGAGATATTTCTCTGTGCTGAGCTTGACTATCTTTGTTCTCTATTTGACGAAGACTGAGATACTTCAACAAACTAAAGTCAGGGTAACTCCAGATTTTTCTAAATCCAACTTCAGGCTTTGGTCGACGAACAAGAATCTGAGCTCAACGAACTTGGACCTCAAGTTCACAACTTCTCAGGTCGACGAAGTCAACTTGTTAGGTCGACGAACTCAGTACTCTACTCGATGATTTCTGGTCTAAGATTTGTATTCTTCCCAGCCAGAGACTTCTCAGATTCTAAGTCCACAATCATTCTTCAGTCGACGATTTTGGATCTTAGTTCAACGAATGATGATTGTCAGCTTGACGAATGAAGATTGTCAGTTCGATGAAGATTGTAGCAGAATTGACATGTTTCCCTTGAAGACAAATTGTTATTATCTGGTCGACGAACTCATCAGCTCAGCTCGACGAACTGTGAACTCAGCTCGACGATTCCTGTTCTTCGTTTGACGATTCCAGATTAGGTCTTCTCCAGTTTTCCGTCCCTTTTCTTAGAGATGAATCCTGAGTAATTAATGCTCAATCTTCTCGGAATGTTACCGTTGGAACGAGCATTGAACATGGATTATTACATGCCATTTTTCCATGGGACAGTTAGGGAAATCATTGACTGCCGCTTCTTTCCAAGGCCGACTACATTTACTGCTAAAGGTTTCAAATTTCGAATGTTCTTCAGTCAGTCTTTAGTCAAAAAAAAAAAGATTAAGATGTTACAGACACATAGACAAACATTGTACTCAAGAACAATCTTACAGAAATCAAAAGTTCTTTTCTGCAATCAGCTTAGGCCAGAGAACATCTTCAAGAAGAAGAAGAACATACAATCTCCATCAAGAGTCTTCTTCCTTCAATCCTCCAGGACAACTTCAGAAGGATAATAATCTCTATCTATCAAAGAAGTTCCTGAAGCAATCTCTGGTCAAGGCAATCAAACTTTGAAGACCTGTCACCCTGAAGTACTGCTCATGTATTCCTGATCCATTCAAGATCTCAGGGGGAGCAATCTGCTGAAATCAATCCACAAGTCTTCTCAGTTGTTATTGAGAAAGAGAAGACACCATCACCCTTTTTCCATCCTCTGTACAGGGTTTTAATTCCCTTCAAAATTATTCCTGGTTGTAAGTCTTCTACCAAAAGACTTGAGGTTTTGGTTTTTGAGCACCTGAACAAAAGCTCATTGGTGTCAGGCACCTGATCAAAAATTTGAGTGGATTACTACCAGAGTGGTAGAAGAGTGGATGCACCCAGTTGAGGAACCACTATAAATTTCTTGTGTCATCTGGTTGCCCTTTTTCTTTTGTTTTGGCTGTGTTCTGTGATTTATTAGGTTGCTGTGCTTATTATTTTATTTGCCAACCTGTTCACCTAGGATTACAACAAAAGGTGTAAAGATTTTTTGTTGAGAGCACAACACTCTATTCACCCCCCCCCCCCTCTAGAGTATTTCAGATCTAATCTTCACTTTCAATTGGTATCAGAGGGAGGTTCGTTAATCTACCACACCTTAAGAGGTTAATTGGTTGTACAGGCTAACACCTGAACTATAAAGATCCCTCTTGATTAGATCTGATTGTTTTGTTTCCTTCATTAGATTTATTTCTTCACAAAAATGGCTCAAAACAAAATTATGCAAGCATCAGACCTCCAGTATGCAATCTTAACAGATTTGCCATCTGGAAGGCAAGAATCAAACTGTACATGAATTCTATTGATGAAAATATTTTTGCTTCCATCTTAACAAGAGTACCTCCAGCACCTACAGCTTCTACAAGCACCTCTACAAACATGACTGCAGTACCTCCTCCAGAGAATAATGATGTTTACAAGAAAGCTAAAATTGCAGATTCAAAAGCAATGAACATCTTGGCTCAGACTATGTCAGATGACATATTTCAGAAGGTGGATGAGTACACCTCAGCCAAGGCCATTTGGGACTTCCTCAACCAAATAGTAGCTGGTTCAGCTGATGAAAGGAAAGACAGGAGATCGAATCTCATATCCCTGTATGAGAATTTCAAGAAGGATGAGGATGAATCAGTTGCTGAAATGTACAATAGGTTGAGCTCAATCATCAATGAGCTCAAAACCTTGGATAAAGATATCACCCTTACAGAGGTGAATGACAAAATCTTGATATGCTTCCCTAGCTCTTGGGACTCAAAAATCTGGCCTATCAAAGAAGCCAGAAGCCTAAATGAGATATCAACTGAATATCTGCTAGGCAAATTAAAGTCTGATGAGCAGTTGATTAAGTCAAGAGAAGTAGCTGAACAGAAGTCTACAGCTCCAGTTAGAAAAGATCACAATATAGCTTTCAAAGCATCAGAGGAAAGTGAGACCTCAACATCAAATGAAGAACTAATGAGCCTCTTTGCAAAAAAATTTTATAAGATGGCTAGAAAGGACTTCAGAAGGAAATCATCTAGGCAGGATGATAAGCCTAAGTATGACAAGACACCAACCAAGGAGGTTGTGTGCTTTGGATGTAGAAAGCATGGACACTACATCTCTGAATGTCCAGAAAACCAGAAGAAGGAGAAAAGCAGAGAAAAGGACTCCAGGAGAAAACACAGCAACAGACTCTCCTCCAGCAAGTACAAAAAGAGAGACAATGGCTTTGTTGCTGAAAAATGGAGTGATACTGAAGAAGAATCATCCTCTTCCAGCTCAAGTGAAGTAGAGGAAGAAGCAAGATCCAAGGAGGTTTGCCTTATGTCAATTGATGCCTCCAGGAGCAATTCAGGATCAGAAAGTGAATCTGAAGATGAGGCAGCCTCAAAGTCAGAGGCAGATCAGGTTCTTTCAAGTTTTAATTTTAATTCTGATTCATTTAAAATTGAATTCAAGGCTATGTGTTTAGACTTAATTAGTTCAGAAAAAGAAATAAAAACCCTTAGAGAAAGACTAGGAAATCTTGAATCTGTTAACTCAGAAAATATTAAACTAAAAGATCAACTAACTTTAGCACATGAGAAGATAATTAAATTAAAATCTGATTTATGTGAGGCCAAACAACTTGAGCAATCTCTCAATGGAAGAAGTCTCAAGCTGATGGACATAACAAGCACAGTAAATGCCAGATTAAATGGCAAGCTGGGCTTGGGTGCATCATCAGTTTTGCCCCCCATAATTAAGAAAAATATTCTTACCACACCCATTAAATTTGTTTCTGCTAAGGGAAAAGAGAAGATACCCATAGACAAGAGCAATAAAAATCAGAATACAGCTAATAAAAACAAGGTTCAGCAGCATTCGTCGAACTCAGATCGACGAAATGTGGCCAGTTCGTCGAACCTAGATCGACGAACGCTGAACGCAAACTTCAGTTATAACAATTTGTCTAACTGCGATCGACGAACTTTGTATGGTTCGTCGAGCAGAGGTCGACGAACATGGGGTGCAGAAAATGACTATTGTCATTCTCTGAGCAGAGATCGACGATCTCAACCCTATTCGTCGAACTCTGGTCGATGAACTTACAAGAATTCGTCGAACCCAGAAGGACCAAACATAAATAATTTCTATTACAGAAATTCTAAGCCAGCTAATAAACCTTTCAATGCAGTAGCTGATTGAGTTATTCCACCTAGAAAATATCACCCCTTAGGTTATAAATCTCAACCTACTTTGTCAGTTATATCCAGCTTTTCATTTCAACCAAATAAAGGACCCAAGGTAACCTTGGTCAAGAACAATTAATTTTGTTTTTCATTACAGGTGAAGAGCTGTCCAAGGGTGAGTCAGACCTGGTACTTGGACAGTGGCTGCTCCAAGCATATGACAGGCAGCAAGGACAATCTATCTAATTACAAGTCCAAGCTAGGATCAAAGGTGATCTTTGGTGGTTCAAATAGTGGACAATCTGAAGGATATGGAGCAGTAAAGATTGGAACATTTACTTTCAAGAGAGTAACATTTGTAAGAGAACTCAAACATAACCTAATATCCATAAGCCAATTATGTGATGAAGGTTATTAGGTACACTTTAACTCTACCTCCTGCTCTATTAATAATAATGAAAACAAAACTGTTTTAATTGGAATTAAACAAGGTAACATATATCTAGTAGATTTTATTTCTACCAAAACTGATATTTGTTTACTCAATATCAATAGTAACCAAAATGGGTTGTGGCATAATAGATTAGGTCATGTAAACCTTAAAAATATAGATAGGTTATCTAAAGACAACCTTGTTAGAGGTTTACCTTCTGGCCCCTACAAGAAGGAAAACCTATGCAGGGCTTGTCAATTAGGCAAGCAAACTAAAATTAGTTGCAAATCCATTAATAAGAGTGATTCACCTATGATTTTGTATTTGCTTCATGTGGACCTATTTGGACCCATTGCAGTATAAAGCCTAGGAGGGAAGTCTTACACTTTAGTAATTGTTGATGACTTCTCCAGATTCAGTTGGGTGGCCTTTCTGAGAACTAAGTCAGATACATTCAAAGTTCTTACAGATTTTCTCAGGACCATACAGATTGAGTTCTCTACTCATGTTGCATTGATCAGAAGTGATCATGGCATAGAGTTTGAGTCTCTTCTTATGCATGACTTCTATGAGAAGGAAGGTATCAGGCAGTGCCTCTCAGCTCCTAGAACTCCCCAACAAAATGGGGTAGCTGAAAGGAAAAATAGGACACTCATTGAATCTGCAGGTACATTATTGGCAGATGCTTACATTCCTCTATCCTTTTGGTCAGAAGCTGTAAACACTGCTAACTATGTCCTGAATAGAAGCCTCATACATAAGCTGAAAAATAAGACCCCATATGAATTGCTTAAAGGGAAGAAACCTAAAATCACATATTTTAAAGTTTTTGGTTGTATATGTTATATTCACACAAACAACAAAAGATACATTAGAAAGTTTGAGGCTAAGGCTAAAGAAGGGATTTTTCTAGGATACTCCCAAGTAAGCAAGACCTATAGGTTTTTAATAAATCCACTCTTAAAATTGAAGAGTCAGTCCATGTATCTTTTGATGAAGCTAACATGTCTTATATGGAGAAAGAGATTTCTACCAATAGCTCTTTGCAGGTTCCACAACTGTGTGAGTCTATGGATGGACTAAACCTTACCTAAGAGGTGTCAACCCATCCTTCTCCATAGGTTGATGAAGATAGTGAAGAAGAAATTCAAGTGAAAGTGGCTGATCTTCCCTCAACAGCTAATAACATTCCTCAATAGAAATTAATTACAGAAGCTGTTGCTGAACAAACTCCACCCAATGATCTTGTCACACTTAGAGATCACCCCAGATCTCAAGTGATTGGAGACATTTCCGCAGGTGTACAGACAAGGTATCAACTCAACCAAGACTTGATGCATGCCTGTTTTCTCTCTCAGATTGAACCTCTCTCCATTCATGAAGCTGAGCAAGATCCCCACTGGATCATTGTAATGCAAGAGGAACTAAATCAGTTTGAGAGATGTAGAGTTTGGGATTTGGTTCCAAGACCTCATAACTACCCAGTTATTGGAACCGAGTGGATCTTCAGAAACAAGCTAGATGCTCAAGGAAATATTGTGAGAAACAAGGCTAGGTTTGTTGCTCAAGGCTACAGGCAAGAGGAAGGAATTGACTATGACCAAACCTTTGCCCCTGTTGCAAGGTTAGATGCCATAAGAATATTCCTTGCCTATGCAGCTCACAGGAGATTCAAAATTTTCCAAATGGATGTCAAGTGTGTATTTTTGAATGGAGTGCTTCAAGAAGAGGTTTATGTGGAACAACCTCCAGGTTTTATCTCTCTAACTTAACCTTCTTTTGTGTTTAAATTGCATAAAGCTCTCTATGGTATAAAGCAAGCTCCAAGAGCTTGGTATGAGACCTTAGCAAGCTTTCTTTTAGAGAATAAATTTACAAGAGGAACCATAGATAAAAATCTTTTCACTAAACATCATAAGGACCAAATTTTGTTAGTACAAATATATATAGATGACATCATCTTTGGGTCTACTGATCCCAAATTATGCAAGAGGTTTGCTGACCTCATGCATTCCAAATTTGAGATGAGTAGCATGGGTGAGCTTTCCTACTTCCTTGGTCTCCAAGTGAAGCAGCTCCCTGATGGTATCTTCCTCTCCCAAGCTAAGTTTGCTAAAGAGCTTATTAAGAAGTTTGGAATGGGTGATGTTTCAGGAATGAAAACACCTATGGCTACCAATGCTGTTGTGGATTCTGATGCAGCAGGGAAACCTATAGATCAGAAGCATTATAGGAAAATTGTTGGATCCCTATTATACCGAACAGCTAGCAGGCCTGATATCATGTTTGCCACATGCCTTTGTGCTAGGTTCCAAGTGAACCCCAAAGAATCTCACCTTATTTTCTAAAAAAGAATTTTGAGATATATAAAGAGTTGTCCTAATCTAGGACTCTGGTATCCTATAGAGTCAGAGTTTGAGTTAAATGGAAACTCAGATGCTGACTATGTTGGATGTAGAGTGGACAGGAAGAGTACCTCTAGAACTTGCCAGTTCCTGGGTATGAGACTTGTCTCCTGGTTTTGTAAAAAGCAAACATCTGTGTCTACATCAACTGCAGAAGCAGAATATATGGCTGCTGGCAGCTGCTGTTCACAAATATTATAGATACAAAACCAACTACTAGACTATGGTGTCAACTTATATAATTCAACATTATTTTGTGATAATACTAGTGTTATTGCTATAGCACAGAATCCAGTTCACCATAGTAGGACTAAACATATTGATATAAGGCATCATTTCATTATAGATAATGTAGACAAAAAGAAAATTAACCTAATCCATATTCCTACTGATTTACAGAGAGCAGACATTTTCACCAAATCCTTGGATGAGAAAAATCATCTGTTCTTTATAAATCAACTGGGAATGATCAATGGAGAAGAGTTAAATTAATTTTTGTCTGCATTCGACGAATTTTCCAGAGTTCGTCTAACGGAGTTCGATGAATTAGGGAAAGTTTGAGAAATGCTCGTCGAACGGAGATCGACGAATTCTCTGTGTGGAAACAATTTTCGTCGACTGGAGATCGACGAACTTTGCTTCGAAAGATATTTCATCGAACGGAGTTCGACGAACTGTCTTCGTTTCTTCAGGATGCGATCGACGAATTATTTATCTATAATTTATTTCGTCGACCTCAGTTCAGAGAATTGTTTTCCTTTTTGTGGAACGGAGTCTGTCGATTCATATTCAAGAAAACCCTATATCTAGGTTTTCTTCGACCTTCATCCCACGCTTTCAGTTCCTGTTGCACTTGATCGCTGTTTGTTTCTCTTGCAGGTCATCAATGGCGATTCCAGCGAGCACCCTGGCTGCAATGAAATTCGATACAGGATTTGATATGGATTTTGATTCATTCCAGCATTCTAACCTCATATTTCTCTACATTCTAGAACTTCTAGAAGAGCAGGGTCTCAAGGATTTTATGACCAGAAGAATCAAACTGCATGCAACTGAGATTAAAGAATGGATATATACTTCGTCTGCTTCTGAGGACAACATCCTGACAGGGACTATCAGGGGTAATATTGTTTGTTTATCCCCCGCCATTCTTTCTGAGATTTTTGTGCTGGTCAATGGAGAGGATGATTTGGATATAGATTCTGAAGAATATAGTTCGATGCTAAAGTTGATGCGGTTTACGGGTAGTAACCCTAACAAGTTGTTAAAGAAACAACTTTCTGCCGCCTAACAGTTCTTGGCGAATATTGTGGGCAAAGTGCTGATGGGCAAGCACAACACACACGATTACATTACAAGACAACAATTCCTTATCATGTGCGCAGTGGTCAACAAGCGTCAAGTTGATTGGGGCAAGATCTTCTTTGATTTGATCAAGAAGAAAAACAGTAAAAAAGAAGTCTGCTTTGGAAGAATCCTGGGGATTTTCCTTCAAGCGAAAGCAGGTGAATTTATGGTCTCCCCGACCATCTTCATCAATGCCAGCAAGCACCTAACATGCGCTTTGTTTGGCAGATGGGAGAGGACGATCACCAAGCCATCCAAGGCTTCCTCCTCCTCCATCCTAGCTTCTGAGAGCACAAGGTCCGTGAAGGCCACTCCCCACCCTGCAGAAGAGGCCATCCCATCTCCACAACCTCTTCCATCATCAACCAGTCTTCCATCTCCTCCAGCACCCCAATCACACCAACATTCTCATATCCCTACTCATCCTCCATCTCCACCTCTTGATATCACTGATAATCCATCTACCCCCTTTTAAGAGAATCCACACCCAACTCCTCCATCATCACCTCTTCCACCTCATCTATCTAACATTCCACACTTTCATATACCATCCCATTATCCACCTCCACCAGACACCACCTTGACAGATGCCATTCCTCCTCCATCTGTTCCCCCTACTTCATCTACTTCTCTACCTTCACCAACTAACTCTCCATCTTTGGACTCCTCCACTGTCTCTACAATCATAACCCTGCTCACTCCCCTCATCAAATCCCTAATCACAAAGGCAATTACACCTCTTGTGAATTCTATAAATTCTTTATCTGCCAAAATTTCTCTCCTTTCTTCTGCCCCCTCTTCATTCAGGGGTCTGGCTACAGGTTCTCCTGAACCCAGGCAGGGGGAGATGCTCTGTGATGACGCAATAGCAGATGCAGATGAAGTAGCAACAGCAGATGCAGATGTAGCAACAGTTCCTTCTACAGTAGTTTCAGATGCAGATGCATAAATTTTGCCAGAATTTGATTCAGATTTGATTGAATTGGTTCATTTCATGGATACTAACATTGACTTATATGAGTCAGTCCCAGAGCAGATACAAATTGTTGGTGATTTCCATTTAAATCCCATAGTTGATTTGACTGGTTTGTTGAGAAATTTTGATGCAATTTATGTACAGTTCCCTTCCACTAAGCCACAGTTGGCTATTGTTCCTTATACATCTCCAATAAGTCTAGAAGTTGCTAAGCAACTCTGTGACAGTTTTGCAATTCCTGTTGTTGCTCCAACCTCTAAAGTTATTCCAGAAGATATCTCAGTACCAATTTTTGTTATGGATGACTCAACAATGCCTGATCTGGATGAGTTAATCTTGGCTGATATTGAAGAGGAAAATAAGGCAGCAGCTGAAAGATCTGTCCCAATTACTTCTGATTCTTGTATAGTTTCTTCTTCCACTCCTGCTGAAACTCCAGTTTTTGAAACTTCTGCCCCTACTACAGAAAAGGCTGTCATTGATGATAAAGCTTTAAAAGCATTGGATGCTTTATATGATAACCCTCAGGGTTCTGGTAGTGATGATGAAGATGATTCAGATGAAGAAGTTTTCAAGAAGAAAAAGCAATTGTTGTCAAAGAAAAGGAAGGCTCCTCCTCCTGCTGCTCCTAAGCCCAATCCAACAGCTGACACTCCCTACTACATTTTGCATAATGTTACTCCTTTTAACGGAATGCCTACTTGGATATGGTTATCTAAGAACCAGCAAAAGGAAAGGAAAAGAAGTAGGAGATACTCTCCTCTACCAGTTCATAGACTCTGAAAAGACCCACCTCCTCCACCTCCTCCAGCTGCTGGTGCTTCCAGTTCCTCAACTTCAAAGCATGCTCCTGTGCAAACCTATCAAAGACATTAGAGAAAGTCTTCAGGAGGCTACCAGCAGAGGCAATAATACTCAGGTAATCAACAATCTTCACAACAACAACAACTTCAATAGCAACAACCTCAGCAGCAATAACAGGCAATCAGTCCCAAAAGACCACTTTCTCCTCCTATTCCTTTTGAAGATCCTGAAACAACCAACACTGCTAAAATGGCTAGGTTTCAGGAACTTATTGGTCTGTCCCTGATTAATAAAGCTAAAGCTGAAGGGAAGGACATTTCTGGATACACAACTATGTCAAAATACAGGAAAGAAGAACTTAAAAGGTTTGACAAAGCAAACAAGCTCTTCAATGTTGATGATTACATGAAGCTCCATCCTAAAGCAGTTGTCCCCAGAGCTACATCACTGAAGATCTTTGGGTCAGCTGACATGACAATGACACATACAGAGGCTTCAAATCCAAATAGAGAAATTATCTTTAAAAAGCCAGGAGAGAAGACAAAAGAAGACAAGTCCATGCAGAAGAAGCAGAAGAAGTAATCTTTATTTTGTTTCAATATCTTTCTGTATTTGCTTTCAAACTATGTTGTTTAAACAAAGCCTATGTACATATATATCTGTTGCATGTGTTGGTAATTCTCTGCCAGATATATCTTTTTCTTGCTTTGTTTATTTGCTTTGTTTATCTGTTTTGAGTCTCTTAGTGACCTCACCTAAATAGGTGGAGATTGTTGGATCCCTAGTTGATTTGGGCTAGGTTCACTAGATTAGGATGTGACCCAACATGTATAGCCAGGGTCAAATTTGTATCCTAGAGTCTAGGCCAAGTCCTTAGAGTCAACATCAGCTGGACCAGCTATCAACAAACCTATCAAAGACTCAAGAATTAGAATATTTCAAGAACAAGTAAAATGAGTTCGACGTTCGTCGAACTTAGGTCGACGAAAGGCGTTTTGAGCTCGATAATCTTGAGATATTTCTCTGTGTTGAGCTCGACGATCTTTGTTTTCTGTTCGACGAAGACTGAAATACTTCAACAAACTAAAGTCAGGGTAACTACAGATTTTTCTAAGTCCAACTTCAGGCTTTGGTCGACGAACAAGAATCTGAGCTCGACGAACTTGGACCTCAAGTTCACAACTTCTCAGGTCGACGAAGTCAACTTGTTAGGTCAACGAACTCAGTACTCTACTAGATGATTTCTGGTGTACGATTTGTATTCTTCTCAGCCAAAGACTTCTCAAATTCTAAGTCCACCATCATTCTTCGGTCGATGATTTTGGATCTCAGTTCGACGAATAATGATTGTCAGCTCGACGAATGAAGATTGTCAGTTCGACGAAGATTGTAGCAGAATTGACAAGTTTACCTTGAAGACTAATTGCTATTATCTGGTCGACGAACTCATCAGCTCAGCTCGACGAACTGTGAACTCAGCTCGACGATTCCTGGTCTTCGTTCGACGATTCCAGATTAGGTCTTCTCCAATTTTCCGTCCCTTTTCTTGGCGATGAATCCTGAGTAATTAATGCTCAATCTTCTCGAAATGTTACCGTTGGAACGAGCATTGATCATGGATTATTACATGTCGTTTTTCCATGTGACAGTTAGGGAAATCAT
This sequence comes from Platanthera guangdongensis, assembly GCA_039583875.1. NCBI lineage: Eukaryota > Viridiplantae > Streptophyta > Magnoliopsida > Asparagales > Orchidaceae > Platanthera > Platanthera guangdongensis. The sequence continues at coordinate 64,871,414 of CM077165.1, forward strand.
TGATTGTCACTTCCTTCCCAGGCCGACTGCATTTACTGCTCAAGGTTTCAAATTTCGAATGTTTTTCAGTCAGTCTTTAGTCAGAAAAAAAGATTAAGCTGTTACAGACACATAGACAGACATTGTACTCAAGAACAATCTTATAGAAATCAAAAGTTCTTTTCTGCAATCAGCCTAGGATAGAGAACATCTTCAAGAAGAAGAAGAACATACAATCTCCATCAAGAGTCTTCTTCCTTCAATCCTCCAGGACAACTTCAGAAGGACAACAATCTCTATCTGTCAAAGAAGTTCCTGAAGCAATCTCTGGTCAAGGCAATCAAGCTTTGAAGACCTATCACTCTGAAGCAGTGCTCCAGTATTCCTGATCCATTCAAGATCCCAGGGGAGCAATCTACTGAAATCAATCCATAAGTCTTCTCAGTTGTTATTGAGAAAGAGAAGACACCATCACCCTTTTTCCATCCTCTGTACAGGGTTTTAATTCCCTTCAAAATTATTCCTGGTTGCAAGTCTCCTACCAAAAGACTTGAGGTTTTGGTTTTTGAGCACCTGAACAAAAGCTCATTGGTTTCAGGCACCTGATCAAAAATTTGAGTGGATTCCTACCAGGGTGGTAGAAGAGTGGATTTACCCAGGTTGGGGAACCACTATAAATTTCTTGTGTCGTCTGGTTGCCCTTTTTCTTTTGTTTTGGCTGTGTTCTGTGATTTACTAGGTTGCTGTGCTTATTATTTTATTTGCTAACCTGTTCACCTAGGATTACAGCGAAAGTTTAAAGATTTTTTGTAGAGAGCACAATACTCTATTCAGCCCCCTCTAGAGTATTTCAGATCTAATCTTCAAATCATGTATGCAATGTTATGTACTAGACCAATGTCTCTTATTCTTTGAGCATGACTAGCAAGTATTAGTATGATCCCGGTGAAGGTCACTGGATAACCGTCAAGAATATCCTCAAGTACTTGAAAAGGGGTAAGGAAACATTCTTGGTATTCGGCAAAGAGGAAGAGCTCGTTGTAAGTGGTTACACGGATGCTAGCTTCCAAACTGATAGAGACGATTCAAAGTCTCAGTCAGGGTTTGTGTTTTGCCTAAATGGAGGTGTTGTTAGCTAGGAGAGTTCCAAGCAGGATACAGTTGCCGATTCTACTACTAAGGCCGAGTATATCACCGTTGAAAATGCAGCGAAGGAGGCTGTATGGATTAGTAAATTCATCGACAAGTTAGATTTAGTTCCGGGCATTGTTCGTCCTGTAGATCTCTACCGTGACAATAACGATGACATTGCACTTGCTTCGGAACCTAGATCTCATCAGTGCTCCAAGCACATACTCCGACGGTTCCATCTAATTTGAGAGATTGTCGATCGAGGAGATATGAGCATATGCAGAGTGCCGACTGAAGAAAACATTGCAGATCCACATACAAAGGATCTTGCATAGAGAAAGCATGATGGTCATGTTAGATCTATGGGTATACGATATCTAAATGATGAACTATAGTTTGAGTCTTGTGGATTGTATGTTTGTTTGCTGTAATATTTCATTTGATGAGTAAAAGTACTATATGCATTTCATTTTATATATTTTGGCAAGTTATTTTATTATGAAATTATTTCTATTTTGATAGAGAAGTTCAATTTAATAAATGACCTTAGAGTGTTTGCTTCCATAGGTCAAGTAGTGACTTGATGCGAGAACCTATGATCATAGAAGCTTTATTCTTGAAGGTCCCTGGCCGTTGTATCATCTTAGAAGCTAAGGTCGATAATGATACCTTTAAGACTAGCTTGTGCATTGACTGATGACACGTACTTATAGGTCATGATATTGTGATATCAAGTCCTCACATGGGTACTTGTTATGAACAAGTTGTACTAGATAGACCCAGCATGAGAATACTTAGTGGATTGTTATATGAATGTGTCACATGTATGGCTCAAGTGGCATTGGTGTTTGTGTTCCTTTGACATGAAGTCACAGCTTTCATCGAGTGAGGAAGAGCGTGCTTTGATGCCATCAAAAGTCCAGTCTCGAGAAAGTTGGATGATATAGGTGGTTATTGGGTACGTTATGAATCATTTGGGTGTTTGCGTGTGAGGAGAGATGGGATTTGTCCTCCAATATGACAGGAGTTGCATCCATGGGCCCCTTGATGGAATGGGACAAAGAAATGCATGTCTATGCTTGGTTGAGTCAATACATGATATTGGGCACACTAATTTCTGAAAGTCCATTCTATACCAGGAAACTGGGATTGAACAATTATGAGGGTGATATGGTCTATACCTCTAGTTCTATCTGGATGCAAGGAATGAAGAGACATAATAAAACTATAACATTGGTCACAATGACTTATGAGTTTATAAACTTTTACTGTTTGAGGAGAAATGATATTTTTCTAGATGTCGTTCATTATTTGTGAAGCTTTTGTTTGATACTTTGAAGATTAAGTGAGAGACAGTTGGTGCAACCATAGAGATCTGGAAGTGATCAAGCATGTAGCCTCACTTTCAACTCAGTATGAGCCTATCAGGGTCGCACATAAGATTTTGGAGAAATTGCGAGATTGGATCTGTATGGTATAGCTCATATTATGAGTTGAAAGAAATGGAAAAGGCTAAAAATATTCTAAGCAAAATGCGATGAGTGCATTGAGTTCACTGAACGCAATGGCACGGTTCATCGAACTCCATTCGACGAATTTGGCCTTGGCGTAGATTCGTCGAACTCCGTTCGATGAATTTGGCCTTAGCATAGTTTCATCGAACTCCGTTTGATGAATTTGGACTTGGAGAAAATTCGTCGAACTCTGTTCGACGAATTTGGCCTTGGCTCAGATTTGTCGAACTCCGTTCGACGAATTTGGTCTGTAGCACAGATTCACCGAATGCCTCATCTGGCCTTTGGCATTGAGTGTGTTGATTTCACTTAACTCCATGGCGCAGAAGGCATTGACTGCATTGACTCCATTCAATGCCTTCGTCGATTCAAGTTTTGATTAAACTGGAGGTTGGCATTGGCTTCGTCGTGTATACTGTTGATACTTGACGATTTGTCAAGACAAGGGGTTGTCAAGTCGAATTCTAGATTCTAAGTGCTGGGCCTGCAGATAATGGCAGTAGTTGTTTTATTTATCTCCTGGAGTATAAATAGGAAGTTTCAGGGTTTGACAAGTAAGCGATCATTCTTTCTGTCCAAGAACACGAGCAGAACTGTGCGATAAGACTGATAACCATTGAAATCCGATTTAATCCGTTCCGTATTTGTCGTCGCCGATTCTGATCCCGATCCCGGCAAGTGTGTCCTCTGCCTCTCCTACAATAGATTAAGCAGTCTGTGGAGATGCCGAGTGTCCTCTCCCGACCTAGAACTTGTGCGAAAAGTTGCTACGTGTTCTCCCGATCGTGTATATTTCCTGTAGAGGCATGGATTAACTTTCTACGTTCAAGACTCAAGCCGCTGTGTGGTCGGCCGATTATTCTGGAGCATCTAGGTTTAGTATAGACTCAATCTCTCAAAGGTAATTTTATTACAACTTCCTTTACTTCTTGATTGATGAATATTGTTAGATTCGAACTCATTTGTGTTTTTCTTGTTCTTATTTCTGCAGCATGAACAAGTGTTGTGCCATCCCAAAAAACCCAATAGTAAGCAAATCATTCTTTTTGGTTTGCTATCTGGTTATATTGTACAAATCTAACACATTATTTTTTGCTTGTAGATTTAGGATCAGGCCAATATAGCGCTTACATAGAATGAACACTACATTAGTCTGAAAGATGGATCCTTGGCACTATATGGGGAGCTTGAAGAAATAGAGAGCTCTATTTTTGTCTTGATAGAGGAGAGGAATTGAGATATATCTTGCTTTCGGTAGAATGGGTCAAAGCTAAATGCTTTGCTTGAGGAGTCACGAGTGGCGCTTTAGGAAAAAAAATCCTTTATGTATAAGACCGTGCAGTTGTTGAGGGATGCACAAGAAGATACTTCCTGTTTGGAGGCTGAGGCATGTTAAAACTCCATAATTATTACAAGCTCGAGGAGCCCCAAGCGGTTTTATTTAAGAAAGCGGGTGATTTGGGTTTTATTTAGAAAACGGGGCACGCAAATTTATTAATTTGGATATAAAAAGATGAGATCGAGTTTTAACAAAAGGAGGCAAGTGCACCTATGGTGTGTAGTACAGGATATTCCGGTGTGGAATAGCGAGGTCATATTGTTCTCGGGGTCGGGTTGATTATTTCTACTCTTCCCTGTATGGGACTATTATTTTACTGATAATTACTTGTCAGGCATTTTATATATAATAAAAAGGCAATAAAAATAAAAGCAATTAAAAAGGTGGAGCTGATGAAAAGCTTAGCACAACGACATTGAATAGAATTTGAACTAAAATAAACTTTTAATAAAAAAGAGATCCTAAATTTCAAATTAATTAAGGCGGAGACTTGGCCGTGGAGGTTCCACTAAAATGAGCTCACCTAGCCCAAAGCCATAATAAGAGATGAAAACACGTTTTATTAAATAAATGGACGAGTTACAAAGACACGAAAATAAAAGCTAAGGAGAGGGGGAGAAAATATCCCTTACATAAACTTGGAATCCATCTAGGCAGCATAACTCCTAAGCAAAATGGCCCAAAAGGTGGAACAGGATTACAAGCAGAAGCTCTGAATTTATAGAGAAATTTTTCATGGTACTCGCCCCCTGACACGGGCGCGTAGGGGGCGTGTCAGTACTGTGCAAATGGCGGCTGGCGAGATTTGACATCAAAGTTGAGTTTGGCTGAAATCGTGGAGGTCACGCCCCTGGTCACGGGCGTGATCTGGGCGTGTCGAGGAGGTGGAAATGGGCGCGGGTCGCATCAAAAGTCGCCGCGCGGGTCTTGTCGAGCCAAGTGGAGGAGTCTCGCCCTAGGACACGGGCATGACCTGGGTATATCGGGTTGGGTCGACGATCGTCGAGCAAATTTCGTCGAGCTTGAGTGTCACGGCCATGGTCACGGGGCGTATCAAATGACACGGGCGTGACCCCGAGCATGTTGTAACGCCCCGAAACTCAAAGGAGCAAAAGGGGAATAATTTGGGCCAGTTTGAGTTCTGGCTGCAGGCACACGGCCTGGGACACGGGCGTGTCCCAGGGCGTGTCAAGCCTGTGTCGACACTAAGGCGTGAAGTCGACACTTTGGTCTCGACATTGTGTCGAGAGTGGGCACACGGCCTGCGACACGGGCGTGTCGCAGGGCGTGTCGACCCGTGTCGACACTTAGCCGTAAAGTCGACACAGTGCTTTGAAGTTGTGTCGAGACACGGCGCACGGCCTGCGACACGGGCGTGTCGCAGGGCGTGTCAACCCGTGTCGACACTCGTCCCGCGAAGTCGACACTTTGGTGTCGACAGCGTGTCGAGACATGGCACACGGCCTGCGACACGGGCGTGTCGCAGGGCGTGTCGACCCGTGTCGACACTTAGCCTCGAAGTGCCGAGACCTTGTACACGGCCTGGAGCCCAGGCGTGTCAAGGTGACACGGGCAAGGACACGGGCGTGACCGAACCCGTGTCAGCGCTCGGGTTGGAAACGGGAGAAAATGATGGGGTACACGGCCAGCTACACGGCCGTGTCAGTTGGAACACGGGCGTGTCAGATCGAACACGGGCGTGTTCGATGCCCGTGTGAGGTTCCAGGTGATTCGATTTTGACGGCGAATGAGGCACACGGCCCTGGACACGGGCGTGTGCCAGGCCGTGTTCGACCCAGATTGGGCATTTCAGTCCCGAATCGAAGCCGTTCATTTCTTTGACTGAAGATCCAATGGCTGGGGGTTGTTCCTGAAGGGATATACCCGGGTTTTGACTTAGAAAACCCTCACTTTTTCCACTTGATCTCTCTCCAAACCCTTGGAGAAAGAAAAGCTAAGGCAAGAAGAAGAGGAGCTAGATCCGCCATTGGAGGAGCTTCGGAGCTCCGAATCGCAAGCCGACTCCGGATCCACGGAGGCAACGCAAGTGCGGTGATTTCTATCCGATTACATTTCGATGGCGCCAAAGAGGAACGCAAGGGTAACGATCCTCACTTTTGAGCATGATAGCTCTCTTTCTTAGCATAGGAAGCCCCCCTCTCGCGAGTTTGCGAAGAGTTGGAGGCGTTCCTTCGGGTAGATATGTAAAGTCCCCGTTGTTTAGCGTCCGTATGCGAGAACGGACATAGGCATTTTGGTTGAAGCCTACCCGGACATGTAGTTCGGATCGGTGATGTTGCATTGAATAAGGCCGGAGAAGACTCCGTGCTATTTGGTGTTTTCGGGTTTTCTACGCGGTAGATTGCAGCAGGGAGCCTTGGGGACTAACCCAAAGGTGCACCCGGAAAACTGGGCGGACACGAGGTCTTGCCAACTTGGTGGCTTGGAAGCCAACTTGAACATAACGAGGTTATGTGACTTGCGGTAGAATGGGACTCGGTGAAAGTTTGACCCGCGCATATGGCTTAAATTGTCGTTTCGATGTGAGCACGGGTTAGATGGAGCCGTACCCGCTTTATGTCGTCCGGTTAGAGCGACCTAAGGTTACATGGGACTCGCCGTTGGCATAAATGGGGGTCTTCGGTGGTCCATGGCTTAATTTGACGCGACCAATACCATGAAGACAAATTGCTCATAGGAATTGTCGTCCAAGAGGCGGTGGTGAGTCCGGAATGTTCATGGCTTTATTTGACGTAACATCGACCGGTTCACCGAGAATGTGCCCTGAGTGCACGGGACGTGTGGCCGTACGAGCCAACGTCTGTGATGAAATGGCTATGATTATATGCATTGCTCGCTTGTGCTAATGAAATGCAGGGAAGGAGCATCGCCGCCCCGAGTTGGGGGCGGGATCGTTATAATTTGGTCAGCATTGCTGACCGTTGCTTTGTTCGCCACCGTGCGGTGGTTTGTTTGCTTGCAGGTGCAGCTGGACCAAGCGGTCAATAGCGGGCTAAAGCCCATTTTGCGAAGCTGGCCCTCGAAGGCCCGAATGGAAATGTTTTATGTTTTGTTCATGTATGGCCGGCCTGCGTGCCGAGGTTTGGAAATCATGTAAAAGACAAGGGAAACATTTTGTAAGGCCTTAAGGCCGACTTTTGAGTATTTTGTAATAACATTCCTATTATCTTGCTAGTGGACATTCATGCTTGTGCTGGGTTCATGTTTTGCAACTTTAATAAATTGCTTCCGCTAGAATGCTCTGTGTAGGACGTTGAGATTGGTTGGATGGTTTCCATACGTAACCACCCGGTCTGTCTGTGGTATATGGCGTCGGGCCCCGGCCGGACCTACTGCTATATGCTATGCGACGGATAGGGGGTGTTACAATTTGGTATCAGACTACTGGTTTTGGTCGGGCTTAAAGTGAATTCGTGGGCGAATTCTTTTTAAGGGGTGGTGAGCACATTGTGTGCGTCATCGTTATAACAGTAAAAAGAACCCATGAATGTCCACTTAGGAATGAAAATACTCGTGTTTGAGAAACCTGCGTGTTCCTATAATTGCTGTTTGCAATGTTATTTGGTCGCTTAACGGTGTTTTGTACCACTATAGGTGACCGGAAGCGGTGTTGGACAGCCTGAATGTCCGGTTTCTGAGGAGCATAGTGCACCCGGTGAGGTGTTTGAGCCTCCTCCTTCGTATGAAACCGTTAGAAGGATTGTAGAAGCGGTGTTCGCTGTGACGGGTGCACAGCTAGGAGGAAATGTACAACCCTGCGCCCCTGCTGTGGCTTCAACGCCGGTGGGCGCGATGCAGCAGATGACCTTTGGTAGACCATTGGGGCAGCAGCTGGTTGTGAACTTAGTGCAGGGAGCGCACACGGTTGAGGAATATTTGCAAGCTTTTCTTATGATAAGTCGCTACCCATGCTTTGAGTCGGATAATGAGCAAGCTACAGTCGATAGATTCTATAATGGCCTACGCGCCGAGTTACGAGTCCTACTGCTAGGACCAAAGTTATTGGGGTTCCGAGCCTTGGTGGAATCAGCTAGATCATTGGAGGCAGAGTTGAGGAAGACCCTCCCGATGCCAGCGACCATGGTATCGAACTATACAAACCCCATAAGAGCTGCATCCGGCAGAATGCTGGAGAAAGGGGCTATGAAATCGACTAGTAAAGCTTCTTACACTTGTTATACGTGTGGAAAGAAAGGGCACTTTGCCCGAGACTGTTGGAATGGTGCTCGGAAGGGTAAGAAACCTATGTCAGGAGCAGTCAGGGATGTCAGTGCAAAGGAAACGGCATTCAAAGTGCCGAACACCTCAAAGTCTGGATATCAAAAATGGTATAAGAAGCATAGGACTTCGGGTCCAGCTCCTTCTGGTACTTCTGGGTCGACTACGGGTCAGACCCCGGGCTCATGTTACAACTGTGGGGAGCCGGGGCATTATGCTCGTGAGTGCCTAAAGCCCTGGAGAAAGCCCGTCGTCGTGGCGACAGGTATGGTTTAAAGATAGTTTTGCCTTAAACACTTGTTATGCATATTAGCTTAGAACTACTAGTGTTAAGCCTTGTTATGACTTTCTTTATCTGCGAGAGCACCGTTCGTTTAGGGAGCTTCGCGTTCCTTTATTAGGAATTTTATTGTGCCTTGGAGTACCTCCTTCGATGGAAAGAGATAAATTGGATGTGTTATAGTCCAATGGTGCTCTTTCGGCGAGGGTAGAATTCATTGCTCTTAGTTTGTGGTTTGGGAATTAGGAGTACGATCTGCAAGCGTCGTTACTTCCGTTGGTGGGGTTTGACGTTATATTTGGCATGTACTGACTCTCGGAGCAGCAAACCTACATAGACTGCGATAGCAAGGAAGTCAACTTGGGAGCAAGTCGTGAGACGACCTTTATGAGCTCGAAGAGGTCGAGCAAGGCGATGATGGCCGCTCTTCAGGGGGTGAAGGCGGTTTGTGCTAGTGTAGAGCTGTTCTGTACACTAGTGGAGGTTGCAAAACCGAAGCCCGCGTTGGATTGTATTTCAGTGGTATCGGAATACCCTGATCTGTTCCCCGCAGATCTTTCTGGCGCCCCGCCTCAGCGGGAGATAGATTTTAAGAGCGAGCTAGTGCCAGGTGCAAAGCCTGTGTCACGATCTCCGTATCGGCTAACGCCTAAGGTAATGGCGGAGCTGAAAGCGCAACTGCAAGAGTTGTTGGAGCAAGGGTATGCGCGTCCAAGTCCTTCGCTTTGGAGCGCACCGACCCTCTTTATTAAGAAGAAGGATGGAAGGTTGTGGTTGCGTATTAATTATCGGGAAGTCAACAAGTAGACGGAAAAGTGCAAGTACCCAATCCCAAGGATCGATAATCTTTGTGATCAGTTGGTAGGGTCAACAGCGTACTCTAAATAGATAAGGGAGAGTGATATCCCTAAGATGACGTTCAGTACAGGACACGTGCGCTACGAGTTTACGGTCATGCCGTTTGGGCTGACTAATGCGCCGTCAGTATTCATGGATTTTATGAACAGGACGTTCAGGGAGTACTTGGACCGTTTCGTGATCGTCTTCATCGACGATATTTTGGTGTACTCGCAAAGTGAGGAAGATCACTTCAAGCATCTTCACTTGGTGTTGGAGACGCTAAGGAGAAATCAGTTGTATGCCAAGTTCTCGAAATGTGAGTTTTGGCTATCTGCAGTAGCGTTCCTCGGGCATATAGTGAGTGGAGAGGGTATTGCTGTGGATCCGGTGAAGATTGTTGCGATACGGGAGTGGCCTGAGCTTACTACGGTAGCAGAAGTCCGGAGCTTTTTGGGGCTTGCCGGCTATTATAGGCGCTTCGTAGAGAACTTCTCGCGGATAGCGTTACCTCTCACTACTTTGACGAGGAAGGAGCATAAGTTCGTTTGGACGCCGGAGTGCGCGCGAGCTTTTGAGGAACTGAAGTGTCGGTTGACCACGGCGCCTGTGCTGAGTTCGCCATGTGGAACCGAAGGCTATGAGATATATAGCGATGCTTCGGGCAGCGTTTTGGGTTGCGCGCTACTGCAACACGGAAGCGTAATAGCGTATGGACGTGAGTTTTGCCTCGAAGCTATGGAGGCATAATTCTATACGGTGTGAAAGTGGATCTCTCTACGCCGGTCGCAAGAGCGTGAAGCATCTGGTTGATCAGAAGGATCCGAATATACGACAGCGTAGATGGATGGAGTTCTTGGGAGACTATACATTCAAGATCCACTACGCGCCTGATAAAGGGAATGCGGTTACGGACGCGCTGAGTCGCCGAGCCCCAGCTCAAGCAAATTGGCTATCAGTGCATGATGAGCGGTTGGTGCAGGAGCTGGAGGCGTTGGAGATTGTTTGTGTGGATAGACAATCTAGTGCTGAAGCAGTGCTGAATTGGACTGAAGTCCAATATGACCTGGCTGATCGGATTCGGCAGGCTTTGGATATGGATGCTCATATGAAGCAGTTCATGATAGAGACTCTGGATGGGTCAAATTCCCAATTTGTTGTGGAGGACGGATTGTTGTGGAAAGACAGTCGTTTGTGCGTCCCAAGTGTGGGCAGTTTACGGGCGGAGTTGTTGTACGAGGCGCACCATACCAAGTACTCGATTCACCCGGGGAGCACGAAGATGTACCGTGATGTTAAGAAACTATTTTGGTGGCCGGGTTTGAAAAAGGATGTGGCGCTATATGTAGCGAAGTGCCAAACTTGCGCCTTGGTAAAGGCGGAGTGCCAAAAGCCGGGAGGATTTCTTAAGTCCTTGCCTATTCCGGAGTGGAAATTCGACGACATCTCTATGGACTTTGTGCATGGTTTGCCAAGGTCGCAGAAGGGGAACGACGCCATTTGGGTGGTGGTCGATCGATTAACAAAGGTGTCGCATTTTATTCCGCATAGGAAGGATGATCCGGTGGAGAAGCTGGCGAAGCTTTATGTGGATAATATAGTGCGGCTTCATGGTGTGCCCCGCAGCATCGTGAGTGACCGAGATGGGCGGTTCACGTCCAATGATTGGAGGCTGGTGCAGCAAATGTTGGGAACAAAGCTGAAGTTTAGCACAGCCTTCCATCCGCAAACGGATGGGCAGACCGAGAGGGTCAATAGAACGATGGAAGACATGCTTCGCATGTGTGTCTTGGACTTCGGAAAGTAGTGGGAGGACCACCTTTATTTGGTGGCGTTCGCATACAACAACGGCTACCAAGCAAGTATTCAGATGGCGCCTTTAGAGGCCCTTTATGGTAGACGATGTCGCACGCCGTTGTCTTGGTTAGAAACGGGCGAGTCGAAGTTGTATAAGCGATCGGAAGTGGAGGATGCTACTTCGTTGGTGAGAACCATTTGGGAGAGGTTGCTTATCGCTCAGGACCGACAAGCAAAGTACTATAATGCCAAGCACAGGAACGTGGAGTTCGCTGTGGGCGATTATGTATACTTGAAGATCAAGCCGTTCAAGGGTGTCTCGCGGGTGCGGCGATTGAAAAAAGCTAAGCCCGAGGTACCTTGGACCGTTTGAGGTTCTGGAACGAATAGGAGAAGCGGCCTATCGGCTGAAGCTTTCAGTGGAGCTAAGTGGTTTACATGATGTATTTCATATTTCGGTGCTTCGGAAGGCGGTGCAAGAGCCTACGCAAGTGATCGCGGCCAATCTAGTGCCGGTGGATAGTGGGCTAACGACTAAAGTCAAGCCCGTGCGGATTGAGGACTCGGAGGTCAAGCGGCTACGCAATAAAGAGATCAGGATGGTCAAAGTCCGGTGGGACAATTGCGGTCGTGAGGAGCTCTCGTGGGAGCGAGAGCAGACGATGCTTGACGAATATCCGGAGTTGTTCCGCTCAGGTACAAGTTTTAGTTTTGTACATGTTTTTTCCCTTTATGTAATTTCGTGGGCGAAATTCTTTTAAGAGGGGTAGAGTTGTAACGCCCCGAAACTCAAAGGAGCAAAAGGGGAATAATTTGGGCCAGTTTGAGTTCTGGCTGCAGGCACACGGCCTGGGACACGGGCGTGTCCCAGGGCGTGTCAAGCCTATATCGACACTAAGGCGTGAAGTCGACACTTTGGTCTCGACATTGTGTCGAGAGTGGGCACACGGCCTGCGACACGGGCGTGTCGCAGGGCGTGTCGACCCGTGTCGACACTTAGCCGTGAAGTCGACACAGTGCTTTGAAGTTGTGTCGAGACACGGCACACGGCCTGCGACACGGGCGTGTCGCAGGGCGTGTCAACCCGTGTCGACACTCGTCCCGCGAAGTCGACACTTTGGTGTCGACAGCGTGTCGAGACATGGCACACGGCCTGCGACACGGGCGTGTCGCAGGGCGTGTCGACCCGTGTCGACACTTAGCCTCGAAGTGCCGAGACCTTGTACACGGCCTGGAGCCCAGGCGTGTCAAGGTGACACGGGCAAGGACACGGGCGTGACCGAACCCGTGTCAGCGCTCGGGTTGGAAACGGGAGAAAATGATGGGGTACACGGCCAGCTACACGGCCGTGTCAGTTGGAACACGGGCGTGTCAGATCGAACACGGGCGTGTTCGATGCCCGTGTGAGGTTCCAGGTGATTCGATTTTGACGGCGAATGAGGCACACGGCCCTGGACACGGGCGTGTGCCAGGCCGTGTTCGGCCCAGATTGGGCATTTCAGTCCCGAATCGAAGCCGTTCATTTCTTTGACTGAAGATCCAATGGCTGGGGGTTGTTCCTGAAGGGATATACCCGGGTTTTGACTTAGAAAACCCTCACTTTTTCCACTTGATCTCTCTCCAAACCCTTGGAGAAAGAAAAGCTAAGGCAAGAAGAAGAGGAGCTAGATCCGCCATTGGAGGAGCTTCGGAGCTCCGAATCGCAAGCCGACTCCGGATCCACGGAGGCAACGCAAGTGCGGTGATTTCTATCCGATTACATTTCGATGGCGCCAAAGAGGAACGCAAGGGTAACGATCCTCACTTTTGAGCATGATAGCTCTCTTTCTTAGCATAGGAAGCCCCCTCTCGCGAGTTTGCGAAGAGTTGGAGGCGTTCCTTCGGGTAGATATGTAAAGTCCCCGTTGTTTAGCGTCCGTATGCGAGAACGGACATAGGCATTTTGGTTGAAGCCTACCCGGACATGTAGTTCGGATCGGTGATGTTGCATTGCATAAGGCCGGAGAAGACTCCGTGCTATTTGGTGTTTTCGGGTTTTCTACGCGGTAGATTGCAGCAGGGCGCCTTGGGGACTAACCCAAAGGTGCACCCGGAAAACTGGGCGGACACGAGGTCTTGCCAACTTGGTGGCTTGGAAGCCAACTTGAACATAACGAGGTTATGTGACTTGCGGTAGAATGGGACTCGGTGAAAGTTTGACCCGCGCATATGGCTTAAATTGTCGTTGCGATGTGAGCACGGGTTAGATGGAGCCGTACCCGCTTTATGTCGTCCGGTTAGAGCGACCTAAGGTTACATGGGACTCGCCGTTGGCATAAATGGGGGTCTTCGGTGGTCCATGGCTTAATTTGACGTGACCAATACCATGAAGACAAATTGCTCATAGGAATTGTCGTCCAAGAGGCGGTGGTGAGTCCGGAATGTTCATGGCTTTATTTGACGTAACATCGACCGGTTCACCGAGAATGTGCCCTGAGTGCACGGGACGTGTGGCCGTACGAGCCAACGTCTGTGATGAAATGGCTATGATTATATGCATTGCTCGCTTGTGCTAATGAAATGCAGGGAAGGAGCATCGCCGCCCCGAGTTGGGGGCGGGATCGTTATAATTTGGTCAGCATTGCTGACCGTTGCTTTGTTCGCCACCGTGCGGTGGTTTGTTTGCTTGCAGGTGCAGCTGGACCAAGCGGTCAATAGCGGGCTAAAGCCCATTTTGCGAAGCTGGCCCTCGAAGGCCCGAATGGAAATGTTTTATGTTTTGTTCATGTATGGCCGGCCTGCGTGCCGAGGTTTGGAAATCATGTAAAAGACAAGGGAAACATTTTGTAAGGCCTTAAGGCCGACTTTTGAGTATTTTGTAATAACATTCCTATTATCTTGCTAGTGGACATTCATGCTTGTGCTGGGTTCTTGTTTTGCAACTTTAATAAATTGCTTCCGCTAGAATGCTCTGTGTAGGACGTTGAGATTGGTTGGATGGTTTCCATACGTAACCACCCGGTCTGTCTGTGGTATATGGCGTCGGGCCCCGGCCGGACCTACTGCTATATGCTATGCGACGGATAGGGGGTGTTACACATGTCATGCTTTTTTCATCAAAAATTGCTGATTTCACGGGATTTGAACTGTCACGCCTTGGTCACGGGCGTGACCAACAGTACACGGGCGTGTACTTGACTTTTTTGCAATTTTTCCTGAAAAAGTTCAGGTAACAAAAATATCTTAAGTTAGAACTATTTTTACGAAAAGAAGCAATTTATTAAAGAAAAATATACAAAAATAACAAAAATAAATTAAAACAACTTATTTATTTTACATAAATATAGTTATATTTACAATTCATCAAATACCCCCATACTTAAGCTTTGTTATTCCAGAGCAAAAGTTGGAGATTAACTTATAGGGAATTAAAGAAATCCTAAGTTTTGCTACCGCTTGAATTAATTAAAAGTAAGATCAAAATAAACATCTGGAGTACTAGTGTTAAATCCTAAATTATGAAAATGTTATAAATAGAGGAAGAGTTTCAAAAAGACTTCTAGATAAAATAAAATAGAGAGCAAAAATTTATTTTTGTTAGTTTAACAAGGATGGATTGAAATTATATAAAAAACTTTAGCTTAAAAGAAGTTAATGGAAATAATGCAATTGAAAAATTATGCTCTCAAAAACAATTTAAATTAATTATAGAATTCTTGAAATAGGATAAGTGGTTTGGTGGGTTATGAAGAGGGCTTGGATTTAGAGGCGAGGTAATTTTTTCTCGAACCTCTATATATTTTTTTTCTTTTGAATAATTAGGAAAATGAAATCTTATTTTCCTAACATAAAAATTTTGTCTTTCTTCATAAATAATAAATAACCCAATGTATATGTATAGGAGTACTGAATTTTATCCTATTACTCCATAACATATAATCTTTTTAAAAATTGAGTGTCTATATTTACGAAATGAAATCTTATTCCCATTGACATAGGATCTTTTAAGAGATAAAATAGGGTAACCATGTAAAGTAAGACATGAAAAAAGGAGGTGGCTTTATTTTTTTCAAAAAGAAAACTAGATTTTAATAAAAATGTTTTGAGAGCAATCTTTTTAAAATGAATGCTCCGATGTTTCTAAAAGCATGAAGTAGAAATAATTGAAATCCATGATTGTTATTTTCTAACATAAAAGATGAGCTTCTACTTATAAAAATTAGAAGTGATGGTGAAAAACAAGTTCCCTATTATAAGGAAAAAAAACATAAAAAATTCTTTAAAACTTAACCCTATACACTTAAATCTATCGAACTTTAATTAATAAACGAATAGTAAACAAAGAATAAGTAAAATTCGCATATAAATTAACTCGAAACTAGATTTTTGGAAAGCAAAAAGGGTTAAGATATGATATATTAGATTTTATTTTGTTACATAATTTCTAATTTTTTTAATTTTCTAGAGTTTTCATCATTTTTTTGTATTTTATTTTTTTTGATTTATTATCTTTTTTTTTTAATTTTTAATGGTTTTTATCTCTTTTTTTTATATATATTTTTTTATTATTATCTTTTTAGGATTTTTAGAGTTATTTTCTTTTTTTTATGATTTTTGGGTTTTCTAAATTTTTTGATTTTTTTAGTGTATTTTGATAAGTTATTTACAAGAAAGAGGAGAGAAAGAAATGTTATTTACAAAGAAGATAGTGGGGAAAGAGAGATTTTTACAAAAAATGTACAAAGTAAAAACCCGATGACCCGCGAATAGACTCTTATTTAGGTGGTTGGTTCGATGAGTCGAACACCGTGGGTTTACTAAAAAGGAAGTTTTTACAAATAAGAAGTGGGGGGGGGGGGCGAGAGAATTTTCTTTTCACAAAAACTATTTATAAAGGAAAAGAAAATTTGTTTTTTTGAATTTTTGTTTGAATTTTTTTTTGTTTTATGATTTTTTTTTTTGAGTATTTGATTGTAAAAACAAGAAATGTTTTTGGAGGTTTTAATTTTTATGGATTTTTTGTATTTTTGATGATTTTTTATTTTTATTATTATTACAAAATATAAAAAGTGCAGAAATAGAACAATAAGAAAACACCCACATACTTAAATCCAACATTGTCCCCAAAGTTGCTATCTAAGTATGCGGAACGAATGATTTACAAAATAAAATATGAACAAAAATTAAAAGAGAGGGTAGTAGCTTCCCTTAGACGAGTTCGGGGAGCTCCCGGTCGAAACCCTGCATTAGTTAGAGAAAAGAAAGAAGCAAAAAGAAAGCAGAAAAGGGAAAAAGATAAATTCGGCTAAAAGGTTGCGGGAGGTTGTGGGTGGCAAGTGCGTGTGTGACTCGAGTAGCTAACGTCTTAGATATATGAGTGTGATAAAAATGCGATCCCCTAGCGCACACAAAAGTGTGAAGCACATCGAATTAAAACAAAACAAGTGAAAATAAAATAAGTTAAACAAAATATAGACGTTTTTAAAATCAAATTATTATATTTTTTGGTGTTTTGAAGTACATTTTATTATTATTTTTTTAGTTTTTTTAGGTAGGTTTTGTTTTGTTGTTAGAATTTTTTTGTTTTTAGATTTTTTGTGGGTTTTTAGTGTTTTAGGTTTTTTAAGATTTTTTTTGTGGCTGTTAGTTTTTTAAGATTTTGTTAAAGTTTTTTATTTTTTAGAATTTTAGGTTTTTATTTTTGTTTTTTTTTGTTTTTAGTGTTTGAATTTTTTTTCATAAAAATAATGAAATTTTTTTAAGTTATGTTTATTTTTTTAGATTTTTTTGGTTTTATAGGTTTTTCAAGTTTTTAGTTTTATAGGTTTTTTTATTATTTTTTGTGGAAACAACGCTATTTCATTTTTTTTGTTTTGTTATTTTTTTTATAGACACTATATATAAAAGAATAAGTAAAAAATAAGCTATTTCTTTTTTTTTTGTAAGTTGTTTTAGTAGTTTTATTATTATTATTATTATTATTATTAGTCTTATTTTTTTGTTGGCCATTTTAAATTTTTGTTATATATATTGATATAGGTAAAATTAATAGATTTCGAGGGTTCAAAATAACGACTCGAAAACTCCCCGACAACGGCGCCAAAAACTTGAGGCGTGTTAAAACTCCAAAATTATTACGAGCTCGCGGCGCCCCGGGCGATTTTATTTAAGAAAGCGGGTGATTTGGTTTTTATTTTGAAAACGGGGCCAGCAGATTTATTAATTTGGATATAAAAAGATGAGATCGAGTTTTAACGAAAGGAGGCAAGTGCACCTATCATGTGTAGTACAAGATATTCCAGTGTGAAATATCGAGGTCGTATTGTTCTCGCAGTCGGGTCGATTATTTCTACTCTTCCATGGAGGGGACTATTATTTTACCGATAATTACTTGTCGGGTATTTTATATATAATAAAAAGGCAATAAAAATAAAAGCAATTAAAAATGTGGAGCAGATGAAAAGCTTAGCGCAAAGACATCGAATAGAATTTGAACTAAAATAAACTTTTAATAAAAAGAAATCCTAAATTTCAAATTAATTAAGACCGAGACTTGACCGTGGAGGTTCCACTAAAATGAGCGCACCTAGCTATAGGGATATCGCTCACCTGAACGCTAAGACTATTCGACCGAACGTTAGTCCGACGAAGGATTCCTCTTAACGCCTGCAGTACGCTAAGAACCCCGCTATTGGGTGGGGAACCCAATCCGGTAGAGTTTGCATGCCTCCTCTCTCGAGGGTTAGTGCGAACTCTCTTTACCAAGGGGTGATCGGTCCATACGCACGACCTTTCGGCTAGCTAGTGTATGGACTACGGAAATAGAGCCCACACATCAATATGTGGTTCTACGCTTCCTAAACCCTAGGCAAACCTTAAGTAATTTTAATTAATTAGAAAATGAGGACCTTTAATTATTTAAAGCTATTTTATTTGTCCCAATGCTCTTCGATATTGAGGAGTAAGAACAAATAGCCACTCATCGGAATGGGGACGGCAGGCGGTGAAAGTAATAAATAAAGCAGTAAAATGAAAGCAGGAAATAAAGCAGTAAAGGAAAACTGTAAAGAAAACAAAAAATTACAAGTCCTACTCAAACAGGTAGGACTGAAATGAAAGAAGAAAATGCGAGTCACGGCTCAAATGAGTGGGCGGGAGAAATGAAAGCGAGTCCTACTCAAACGAGTTGGAGGAAATAAATACAACGCACACACACACTTGATAGAAATTAAAACTCACGCACACACTCGACATGAAATGAAACACGCGCACACAACAGAATTTAAAAACTCACACACTCTACTGGAAAGGAAAACTCACACACTCTACTGGAAGGGAGATAAAACACTGCGCCATTTAACTCTTAATGAGTCACTAGAAATAAATGTGCACACATAAAAAATTGCAAAAAACTAAGTTACCGAAAAATTAAAATAACTACATTTCTACCGCTAGAATGCGGTAGAAATGCATAAAAAGCTAAAATAAAAATGAAACGAGCAAATGGATTTGCAAATAAATGCAAAAGCTAAGTGCTCGAAAAATTATAATGAATACATATCTACCGCTAGAATGCGGTAGAAATGCGTAAAAATAAGACAGAAAAATTAAACGGACAAAACGGTTTTGAAAACAAAGCGAAAATGGAAGTGTTTGAAACATTAAAATAGCTATATTTTCATTCTTATGATTTTATAAAAGAGCTTAAAAAGTGGAAAATAGGGTGAGGAGAACAAAAGTTTTACACAAAATAAAAAGGCGAAGTTAGACGAAAATTCAAAACCACTTTTTAGGATATTTTTATAAAATCTTAAGGATGAACATAATATGAACGGAAATGCTAAACTATGAATTTATGAAGATTATGAAAGCAATAAAAACTAAACTAAACTCATACACACACACACCCATTTTAAAAGAAGAAAAATAAAGATAAACAAAATAAAAGAAATAAGATTGCATAAGTGTGGAGTTGTGTAGATCCATTCCAAAGGCATATTAAGAGATGAAAAACATGTTTTATTAAATAAAAGGACGAGTTACAAAGACACGAAAATAAAAGCTAAGGAGAGGGGGAGAAAATATCATTACATAAACTTGGAATCCATCTAGGCAGCATAAATCCTAAGCAAAATGGCACAAAAAGTGGAACAGGATTACAAGCAGAAGCTCTGAATTTATAGGGTTTAGGGTGGAGTTGTGTAGATCCATTCTAAAGGCATAATAAGAGATGAAAAACATGTTTTATTAAATAAAAGGACGAGTTACAAAGACACGAAAATAAAAGCTAAGGAGAGGGGGAGAAAATATCATTACATGAACTTGGAATCCATCTAGGCAGCATAAATCCTAAGCAAAATGGCACAAAAAGTGGAACAGGATTACAAGCAGAAGCTCTGAATTTATAGAGAAATTTTTCATGGGACACGCCCCCTGACATGGGCGTGTAGGGGGGCGTGTCAGCACTGTGCAAATGGCGACCGACAAGATTTGACATCAAAGTTAACTTTGGTTGAAAACGTGGAGGTCACACCCCTAGTCACGGGCGTGACTTTGGGCGTTTTGGGGAGGTGGAACTGGGCGCGGGTCTCGTCGAAAGTCACCGCGCGGGTCTTGTCGAGCCAGGTGGAGGAGTCACTCCCTAGGTCACGTGCGTGACCTGGGCATGTCGTGTTGGGTCGATGATCGTCGAGCGAATTTCGTCGAGCTTGAGTGTCACGGCCATGGTCACGGGGCGTGTCAAATGACACGGGCGTGACCCCGGGTGTGTCAAGCGTTTTTCATCAAAAATTGCTGATTTCACGGGATTTGAACTGTCACGCCCTGGTCACGGGTGTGACCAACAGTACACGGGCGTGTACTTGACGTTTTTGCAATTTTTCCTGAAAAATTCAGGAAACAAAAAAAAACCTAAGTTAGAACTATTTTTACGAAAAAGAAGCAATTTATTAAAGAAAAATATACAAAAATAACAAAAATAAACTAAAATAACTTATTTAGTGTACATAAATATATTTATATTTACAATTCATCAGAGGCCGAGATAGGGGCTTAGAAGGCTGAAGTAGAGCAACTCTTTTTTTAAGATCGGGCTGTCGAGCTCAAGGATGTAGGGCTTGCTCAATACAAGGACTCTCTAAACTATATATGGGACCACTGCTTAATTGGCAAGGAAATTCGGGTGGAGGTGGACCTGGGAGGTGGAGCCCTAGATTGAAGATATAGAAGAGATTGCTCTCAGATGCGGAGTATCGAAGGCTCTTAGGATGGTGTCCAGGAAGCTCAAGTGTGACGCATCTATTCTTGGATTTGATGACATTTTTGACAATAAAGGCTAAGTCTCTTATTCTGATGTTAATGTTGTGGGAGCGTAGTCATATTACTTTTGCACCTTTGTCTATGTACTTTATATTGCATATATTTGTCTGCTTCTGTCATTTTATGGTAGGCTTGCACTTTGCACTCTAGTAGTTTATGGTAGTTCTTACTAACAACACTTCGGGTGCTTCTTTCTAGCACACCTTTGTTTTTAAGGTTTTATGATGTTGGGCCTTATTTTGATATTGATCAAGCTTGTGTGATATTGGTACCGTCACTTTGAGTGTGATCATGATCTCATTTCTTGGATGTTTTGAATTGAAGGATGAGACCCAGGTGATGTTGTATCCTCCTATCAGTGCGAGGGTTAACCCCTACTTGCCATGTAGTAAGAGGTTAGAGCACCAAACTGGAGGATGTAGCTGATTAGTTGATTATTGAAGGACGAGACCCAATGGCATCACAATCTACTTTTGAGGAAAAGGGCGAGCACTTCTTACTAAGTAGAGTTTATGATATCTGAATGGGGGGGTCACTGATTATGGTGTTAAAGGACCAATATTCGAACCTAGGCAACTGCGAGGGTGCACGATTTGACGGTGTCGTGACCTACCGCTGAGAAAAAGGGCAAACCGTCGATCCAGGGTAGTAAGAGATCACTAGGGCAAGTTCCCAGGGACGGCGAGGGGTAGACCTTACTAGACATTTAGCATACACGAGGAGGTATGCCCTGGCATTACTGTGACCTACTACGGGGGAGAATGGAAAACCTTTGATCCGGGGAGGTGAGAGGTTACTAGGGTAAGGCCCCGGAGGCATTCCGTTATTACAGGGGAGAAGGGAAAACCGTCAATCCGGGGCAATAAGGACTACCGTGATGTTGACGACATATAGTTGGACGAACGAGCTTCAAGCATTTCTATGAAAACAAAGTTAGAAGCAAACAAACAAATTGCATTAATTGAAAACTAGAGTTCATATACAAACATATTCTAATGTGTTTGTTGAAATTATTTTTTTTATCATAAATACTAGGTAAAGTAGATAAAGGTGGAAGTTACCAAGCCAAAATATAGTAGGACATGTGCTAACTTGGAAAGAGTCTATATGGGATTACTGAAATATGGCGGTGTAGTCAGAATCTGCTTGAATGATGATAAATCATACATCATAGGTTACTTGTATGAGTTAATCACCCAAAGTAAATAGGAGAATGATGGTGCCTAGGACTAGTATTGGAGTACTACTCAGAATGCATGTGCTAGTATACCTTAGCATGATGCTTCCACTTATTAGTTTGAGTTGTAGCAATGTTGATAATAATAAAGGGTTGATCGTGATTTCATTGTCCACCAAGATTCAGTTTATTTTTGTTAGAGGTTCCTCAATAATTATGTTAACACTCGTTGGGCTTTGGCGAGGGATTGGTTCTTTCTTTGTTACCTGATCAATCAGCCTAAGGTGAGAAAATCATTCAATTTCTTCTCTTAGGAGTTTGCATCCTCCTGTATCGTGACCAAGTCCATGGTGATATTTGAAGTATTTTTAGAGATCTCCTCGATTTTGAGACAAAAGTCATAGCTTTCACAAGGCATGATAATTACGAATACCTAGAACAATATTTTCCTGATAAACATTGAGTGGCGTGAAACTTTTATTTTAGCGATGCTCTCTTGTTTGACAAGCATTTGCATGATGTCCATAACTACTTTTGGTTTCTGGGTGAGGACTATCCTCTTGCTTCCTTTTTCTAGTCTTTTGCTCGCTTGTCACTTTAGAGGCAATTTTTTATCATTATTGGTAATGAACTGATTGATGAAAAGATGTGCCAATTCTTCAAACCTGTCAATCCTTCCTTTACCCAATGCGTGGAACCAAGCTCAGGCCTACCCTTTCAATATGATGAAAAAAACTTGGCACGAGAGCTGGTCCAGGGCATTACAGATGTGCATGATTGCCATATAATGTCATATATGCATTAGTGGATCATTTATTCAGCTAAACTTCTTGATATCAGGGAACTCGAAGCCACACGAGGTGGGGTGCGCCAAGATACTTCAAGTGAATGGAGAGCAACTATAGAAAGGATTGGAATCAGTTAGGGAATGATTTTTGTCTTACCCTTATTACTTAATAGGTCAGCCATGAGATCCATCATCATTACGGTCATTGTTTTTGGTGTTCTCATAGTCTAGCAGATAGCGAAGGTGGCAAGCTTCTAGTTCTAGGAATAATCCTACGGGAGTTGACAAACTACTTGCATTAGAGAATTCTTTCTCTATTTCATATGGATTTTGAGAGGAACATTCAGTTAAGGCGGGTAGTGCTTCTGGTCGAGGCAAGCCGACTGGCTTAAGAGGCGCAACAGGAGCTTGCACCGCTCCATGACTTCTCAAGAGGGCCAAGAACTAGGCTATGATCTCATTTTTCTCGGCGATGCACTCAGCAAGTGCATTTTCAAATACGCAGATGGACTCCTTGAGGTAGGGCATACAAATGTGGAAGGGAAAGGCGACGACATTTCCGGACACTTTCCTCGTAGATTCTTGTATGATGTTAACCTTTCTTCTCGCCATAATCACGAGTATGGTTGTGCAGGGGATACTGTCTTCCAAGACATTTTCAGTCTCTAGGGAATCTTTTGCCATAGATGGCACAAAACTTTTGTGGACCAATCAAGGCTCCTGGAAGATCGAACTTAATTGAACCACCTTAGCCAGTGGAGCGGCCGAGTGTACAAATGGTCACTGAGTAAGTAGAGAAATACACGAGATAATTTTTAACATAAAACCCTATAAATTGGGTAAAACCACATGACTGGTTCGGTGCCAGTCAAAACTTCAATAACAGACACGGTTTACAATGTGTTGGAGAAAAAGAGGGTAACACCGCTCCTAGTTATAGTTTAGGGATAAGATAAAATACAGGTGCACTTAGAGGGTGACAAACCGCCGTTCACTAAGCCCAAAATCTATCTATTACTCTTGGCGGAGAACAATATCATACATTTCCCAGACACGAAGTGCTACATGTAGGAGAATTATTATAGAAGACTTACTGAACTCCTTACACGGTAGCACATTCTTGAGGCAGTCGGTGGGACGTCTTGTGCTCATGAACTATTTAGATTATTATCCACAAGATTCTTGATTTGAAGAATGCCTCGAGATGACAATAAAAATATTCTATTTGATGATTGTGTTTTTGATGTGATAGGTACAACATAAATGCTTGGCCAATATATTTTTAGGCTTATGGTCACCCCAATAGGGTTTCGCTCTTGTAATCTCAAGGTGCTAAACTCATGTTGACATATGGTCTAATCTTATATTATACTTGTCATTATCATGGGAAAAATCAGTAGAGTTAAAGAAAATTCAAAGCAAAAGCTAAAATTGTTCTAAGTTAAATATCATCTACATCGACTAGAAATTATTGACTGCATAGACTAGAAGCTAAGTGGTTTGTCGACTGCATCGACTGAATGACTAATGAAAAAGCTGACTGCATCGACTAAAAGCTAAGTCAATTATTGAATGCATTGATTACGAATCTAAGTCATTTATCAACTACAATGACTTCAAGGATAAGGAATTTGTCGACTGCATTGTCTTGACATTTAAGACAAGTGTCGACCACATCAACTGGAAGACTATATATTTTATCAACTGCATTGACTAGACTGTGCAGAAGGATTTCTATTGGACAAAATGCTTAAGTGTTGACTGTACTAAGTTAAGTTCTTCAGATGCAACATGTCGACTACATAATATGTTTAAGTGTTGAAGGACTTTATCGACTACATCGACTAATGTTGTACATAGAATATTTCATCGACCTAAAGTGTGTTTTAATGGATTTATGCTATGACCAAGCTACTGATTGTGCATCTATTCAAAATGATTTGAATTCTCCTTTATGCAGCAACAATCAAGAAGGTTTTAGAGGAATGGAATTATACCCATTGATTTTAGAATCCTGCCATTTCAAGAACTTTCCTTAGTCAAAATTTCTAGCTGTTGAAGTTTTCCAATTCAAGTTTTAAGGCCGCTGCTGATCCAGTATTTTATATAAAGCGATGTGAAAATGGAATAAGGGGACACGAGATCTACACATGCATACACACTGAGAATTCTATGCAGGATTTTGCAAGTGCTCAAGCCCTAAAGTTTTTTGAAGTCCATAGCAACAAGAAACACTAGAGCAAGTTCTCCCAGGATCAACTCAATAACTTAGTTTCTAAAGAACATCTTACTCTAAACAAAATTTCAATTGATTCAGTCAATTTTTTTCAAATAGACAACTTCAAATATTGAATCAAGAAAGAAGAAGCCTACATTGTGGTTCTATAGAGGTCTCAATTTTATTATCTGGATCAAGTCATTTTTATTTACTATGAACTTATAGGATCCATATTGGATTTGAGTTTGATGTAGAATTCAATTGAGAATATGAGTTGTGGGATCATTGTGAGCTAGGAAAGGTCTTTGGAAAAAGATCTGAGTATGGATCTCTAGTTGTAGATATTGAGGTAGGGGTTTGTTAGGCCTGAGTGTAGGATCTCGAGATTGAAGATTTGTGTTGTATGAACTTTTGTTGAACGTCTGAAGTAGGGTACTTTTGTTCCTGATTTGTAGGTTCAATTTATTTGGGTTATTTGAAGAATTTTACCTAAACTAGCACTCTTTTAGGTAGGTGAATAAGGAAGTGGATGTATTCATAATTGGGGAACACTATACGTCTTGGTGTAGTGTGTTATGACTACGCTTTGTTCTTGTTGTTTCATTTCTTTATTATACATAACTGAAAAGAAATTAAACAAAGCTCAAAAATATTAAAACATTTATTCACCCCCTCTAGGTGATTAAACAACCCTTATATTTTAAGGGGTATCGGTGCTATGTTGTTTAAAAGGCTTCATAGCTGAACATGATCCTTCAAGAGTTATAAGTCTAAAGGCCTCATGTTTTCTAGAGAGAGCTACAAGGAACTGAGCTCTATGAAACCTCTTATCTGCATGAAGGAAAACATAATTATATGAAAGCAAAGGGTTAAGCTCTTCATGGAGGCCTCTAATCCTAGGATCTTCACAACCATTTAAGAGGGTCCTTTCATCCCCATGAAGGTCTCATCTATAGATACAAATCTGAAAGTTCCAAAGAAACTCCTAGAAATGACAAAGGATGAAGTCATCTTGACCACTATGGATAGAAGAGCTAAGATTATTTTAGTTAATGCCATTAATGACTCTACATTCAAGAATCTCATTCACTATCAGAAAACCAAAGAGATGTGGGAGACCTTGATAGTGTATATTAAAGGCAAAGAGAAAGTAAGTGATGATAGGAGGTTCCTTTTGAATCAAGACAATGAAGCTTTCAGGTAAGAAAGGAAGGACACCATAATAGACTACTATAAGAAATTCTTCAGAATATTGAATGGACTGAAGTATTATAGAAGATCCTTTTCAAACTATGAACAGAATGACAAATTCTTATGGTCCCTCAATAAATAATGAGACATTAAGATATGTATTATAATTGAAATGAGAAATTTGGGCAACATCCAGCCTCAAAACATGTTTAAGAAACTTTTGTCCTTTGAATTGCACTTGAAATCTAGAAAAAGTAAAGAAGTGTATGATAAAAAAAACCAGTGGCTCTAATGTTTAAGAGCTCTAGAAAGGCAAGGAAAACGCTTCATCCCCTCCAATAAGACCAACTAAGTCATAGAAGTCTGAACCTAGCACCTCTAGATAAGAAATATCAGATAGAGACATGGTCTTGTTCATAAGGTAGCTGAAGAAGATGCTAAGAAGGAGGAAGCAATGGAAGAACAAACATTCTTCTTCCTCTAGCTCCAAAAAGCAACATAATAATTTAAAAAGATCAAAAAGAGATCCCTAGAAGGACAATTATGATTCAAAATAGATTAATTTTATTTCTGATTAAATAATTTGCTTTAGGTACATAAAGGCAGGACATATGATTGCTGACTATCCGTCAAAGAGAAAGGGTAGCATCAAGAGATATCACCCACAAAAGAGGTCTAAAAAGAGTCTCTTATCTAAGAAGGAGAATTCCTTGAGTGATAGTGACTCAAGATCCTCTAAATCTGAAGAAAAAGAGGCAAATGTTGAGTGGGTGTCTATAACAGAAGAAAAGGATCATACTGCTGCCATGATAGGCATTAGAACTCCATTGTCAATATTTGACAGTGACACTGAAAAGGAAGAGGATAGATGTGGGCTCATGGTTATGAAAGAAGGAGATGATCAAGATTATTCCCATCGTGATGAGTTAAAGTAAAAACGTTTCATTCAATATTTGATTACAAGACTAGTCCTGAGTCAGAGGCATGCTCATCAACTAATGATGAGAATGACTCTAAATCAGAGAATAAATTTGATGATATGGTTGGGAAGTATGGTGCACCACTTGTTGAAGATGAACAAAAAGCTTGCTAATAAGCAGGCTGAAGAGATTGAACTTCGAAAACCCCTAAAATCTCAAATTGATGAGAAGATGGATAAAATCTATTAGATGAACTCTAAAATAATTGAGTTGAAGAAAATTACTAATGTACAAGCCGATTAATTGGTTCAAAAAGAAAGGACCATCAAGAATTTGGAAAGGGAGATCTTTAATGAGAGGAAGCTAGTAGTAAAATTTTATAAGCCGCATATCATCCTTACCATAATTGATAGCTTCCCTACACCATATATAAGTGGTATAGGGTATGCGAGAAAGGGAGGAAAGAGGATGGAATCCAAGGGGAAGTCACTAATCCAACCAACCATCTTTCAAAAGGTCCAACTAGCCTCTAATAGCTACGACCAAGAAAGTATCTATAAAAAATGATAAAATGAGTGATCCACTAGTGGAACAAAGGATGTCCACAAGAGAAAAAGTGCTCTTAAAGGAACTCATAAAGAAAATGAGATGATATGTCATGGCCATTTTTTGTTTGGCACCAACACTAGTACCAAAGACAAGGAAAAAACATCTAAATGGAGAACTAGAAGGAAGGGTAAGATAGTGATTGGGCAGTTCAAGTCACCATTCCCATGGTTTGCATCTCTTTAGTTTGAAAATATCAAATCTGCTGTTGTATTTGATCAAACGTGTTTTGGGTATAGTGCGTAGGTTTACCAGTATAAAAGAACAAGAAGATCAATCTCTGCGACATACCGCTGAGTGCTAGCGCTACTGCCCGCGCTAGCTTGGGATTAAATTTGCACGATCTCTCGGTGACATATCGT
The DNA here is from genome assembly GCA_039583875.1 of Platanthera guangdongensis. Classification (NCBI taxonomy): domain Eukaryota; kingdom Viridiplantae; phylum Streptophyta; class Magnoliopsida; order Asparagales; family Orchidaceae; genus Platanthera; species Platanthera guangdongensis. The sequence continues at coordinate 64,899,088 of CM077165.1, forward strand.
GTGGCGTTAGACATAATGCCAGGTGCTACCTACCTCAATGAAAGTTGAATTGCCTTCGTCGAGAAGATACTACTACCGCTAGTCGACAGCTTCATACCACCCCACAACAGCGCAAAAGCGAAAAATATTTTACCTTGATATTGTTCAAAATCTGCTGGACAGCTATCACCTTCACACACATCGACCTATCGTCGGGTGCTAGCTGTACTGCTGGTGGTATCTCATTTTTTAAAGATGTATAAAAGCGTGTGTTTCCTTTCCTGGAGAAAAATACGAAGGAGAATAAATCATTTTACGGTTCGGCCTCTAAAAGTTAGGGTTAGATCTGATATACTCTAGAGGGGGCGGGGGTGAATAAAGTATTTTGAAACTTTAAGTCTTTTTCCTGTAAATAAAAAATAGTCCTAAAATAAAATAATCTACCACATGCACAACAAATATAAAGTAACTATCACAGACACAACAATCTAACTAGCACAGCCACAGCAAGAACACAAGAAAAAGATGGCAACCAGATGACAAAAAAAATTTATAGTGGTTCCCTAACCTGGGTACATCCACTCTTCTACCACCCTCGTACGAATCCACTCAGGTTTTGATCAGGTGACTGCCACCAATGAGCTTTTGATCAGGTGCTCAAAAATCGATCCCAAGTCTTTTGGTCAGGTGACTTGCAACCAGGAATAACTTTTGAAGGGAGTTAAAGAACCCTTTTTACAGTGGGGGTGAGAGAGTGATGGTGTCTTCTCTTTCTCAAGTACAAATGAGAAGACTTAGTGGATCTTTGATGTTAACAAAGCTCCCCCTGAGATATGGAAATCAGGAAGTCTTGAGCTTTGCTTCAGGGTGAGTAGGTCTTCAATCCTTTAGCCTTGACCAGAAGATATCCAGGAACTTCTTGACTGATAGAGTTGTTGTTGTCCTTGAAGAATCCTGGAATGAAGAAGGAAGAAGACTCTTGATTTTGCAGGTATGTTCTTCTTCTTCTTCAGCTACTATTATTTCTCTAGTCTGGGGCTTTTTGTTTCTTTACTGTTGTATTGCCCTGTGTATTGCTTGTGCTAATTCAGATTCTTGATCTCTCTATGATTATCTGTGTGCTCTGTACTTCTGTGTCGAGAAGGAAGAAGAAAAATCCTTTTATATTTTCCATGAAATCTTGCTTCTGAATTTTGAATTTGTTCAACATTGATTACTGACGGCCTTGAGAATGTCTGCATTGATTGATTTCCCCAACTGTCCCATTGAAAAACGACAAGTAATAATTCTGATGAAAGCTATAATCAATGCTGCGTCTAACAGTAATATTCAGAGAATATTAAGCATTGATTACTTAGGAATTACTGCATAAAATAAGGACAGAAGGAGGGAAATATCCAAGTCTGGATCTGCATAGAAATCGTTGAGTAGAGAACTGAATTTGTCGACCTGGGTTCAGAGATCGTAGAGCTAAGAAGTTATGTTCATCAACCAGATAATTGTTGTTCGTCGAGCTGAGGTTCAAGATCGTCGACATGAGAACTGCTAACTGCTTTCTCAAGAACCTTTCCATTTTTGTGCATCAAGATCGTCGTGCTGAGAATCTAAGTTTGTCTACTTGTGTTCAGAGAAATGTTTCTTGGACTTTAAAATGTTGAAGTAGAATGTTGAGAAATCGTCGACCTGAGAACAGAGTTCGTCGAGCTGAGAACTTGAATTCGTCTGCTGGAGTTCAGAAAAGTGTTTCTGGACTTAGAATATTGAGATGTTTCTGGACTTAAAATATTGAGGTAGACCATCCAGAAATCATCGTCCTGAGAACCAAATTCGTCGAGCTGATATTTTAACTTCGTTGACTGGGGTTCAGAGAAAGGAATTCTGGACTTGGAATTTTGAAGTACAGTGTCCAGAGATCATTGACCTGAGAACCAAGTTCGTCGAGCTCAGCTCAGAGAATTGTCTCTGAGTTCATCGAGCTAAGCATGACTTTCGTCCAGCTGAGTTTTACGAACGTCGAACTCATTTTCCTGAGTCTTTGAAATTTCTCTAAGTCTTGAGTCTTTTGCAGTCTGTAGATGGCTGGTCCATGTAGTGTTGATTCTAAGGACATGGCCTAAACTCTAGGACACAAACATGACCCTGGCTATACATGTTGGGTCAAACATCCTAGTTTAGTGAACTTATCCTAGATCCAACTAGGGATCCAAGAATCTCCGCTTATTTGGGTGAGGTCACTAAATACAGACACAAAATAATCACAAAGTAAGAAAACATATATCTGGCAGGAAATTTTAAAATATGCAGCAGATATATATGTATAGAAAGCTTTGTATCAGGAAAATAAAAAATAGTTTTAAGATGACAAAAAGACTAAAATAGTTCATAATTTATTTCTTCTTCTTTTGCTCCTTGGGTTTAACCTCCTTAGCTTTATCTCCAGGCTGAGTAAACTTGATTTCCCTGTTAGGATTTGCTGCTTGAGTTTTTGTCATTGTCATATCAGCAGCTCCAATCATATTAAGTGAGGTAGCTCTTGGCACTACAGCTTCTTGATGCAGTTTCATATAATCATCAACATTGAAGAATTTGTTAGCTTTAGCAAACCTGTTGAGTAATTCTTTCCTGTATTTGGACATTGTAGTATATTCAGAGGGATACTTCCCTATAGCTTTTGCTTTGTTAATCATGGATAGGCCAACCAATTCTTGGAACCTGTCCATCATTGCAGTTGTAGCTGTCTCTGGGTCCTCAAAAGGTACAAGAGGGGAGGCAGGTCTCTTTGGGCTTTCAGCTTTCTGATGTTCAGTGATTTTTTGCTATTGATGTTGATGTTGTTGTTGTTGTTGCTGCTTGCCTGATGAATAGTGCCTCTGCTGGCTGCTTCCTGAAGAAGAATATCTACCTTATTGTCTTTGATATGTTTGATAGTGGGTAGACCTTTGAGATGAAGTTCCTGAAGCACCAGCAGCAGGTGGAGGAGGAGGAGGAGGGTCTTTCTTGAATCTTTGAGGAGGAGGTGAGTTTTTCCTGCTTTTCTTTCTCTCTTTCTGTTGGTTCTTGGACATCCACAACCATGCTGACATGCCCTTGTATGGTGTGATTTTCTGAAGTATATAATTGGGAGTATCATTTGTTGGATTGGGTTTTGGAGCAGGAGGTGGAGGGGCTTTCCTCTTCTTGGAGACTTTCTTCTTGGGCAAATCATTAGAGTCCTCTTCATCATCCTCATCATCAAAAGAGTCTTGAGGATTATCATATAGTGCATTAATCTCTTTCAGAGCCTCTGCAGATATCTAGGATTTTTTTGCCTTGGAAGGAGCTGGAGGAGGAGCTGGAGCTGGAGCTAGAGCTGGAGAGCTATACAAAACAGTGCATTTAATAACTGTTTTATTCAGTTCTTCTATATCAGCCATGATCAATGCACCAAGATCCGGCATTAGAGAGTCATCCATAACAAAGGTTGGAGCAGAAATGTCTCTAGGAGGGGATACAACAATGAGAGAATCAGATTTTGGTGGAGATGGAATGGTTGAAGCCTTTGGAACATCAAAACTAGCCTTAAGTTGCATGACAAACTTGGGGCTTATTGGAGAGGTATATGGGACTATAGCCAAAGATGGCTTTATGCTGTGCTCTGGCAGAAAACTCAAATGAACTGTATCAAAAACGCTCAACAAATTCAAAAGATCAACTGCAGGATTTATAATATAATCACCAACAGTGTCTATCTCAGCCAAAACATGCGCATCCATATTAGTATCTGATTCTATTAAATCTATTTTGTCAAAAGGATCTGCTACATCTTCTGAAGAGTCAGTCATGAAAGAATCAAGTTCTGCTGTTGCTGCTTCTACTACTGCTATTTATGCTATTGCTGCTGCTGTTTCTGCTGATACATTCACTAGAACTTCTTCATCATGAAGCATCTCCCCCTGACTGGCAGCAGAAGGTCCTGGAGCCAGTCCCCTAGAAGAAGGGACAGGGGATAGAGCAGCAACTGTGGCAGACAGATTTTTGATGGAAGCAGTGAGAGGAGCGAGAGCATAAGTTAGAAGATTTTGAAGAGTGGGAGAGATGAAAGAAAGCAAATCCTTAGTAATATCAGAAAAATTTAAATAAAGGGATTCTAGAGCAGTGGAGGAGTAGGGATTGTGGGGACCACAATTTGAACAAATAGAAAATGCACTAGACATATGTTGGTGTGTGTGGTCAGGTGTAGAAGATGAAATTTTAGTTGTGGGGATGGATTCTTGATGTGGGGATGATGGGGGAATGACTAGATTGAATGTGTGGGAGGATATAAAGGTGTCAAAATCTGTGGTAGTTAAATGAGGTGGAAGAGGTGATTGATGTGGGGATGGTTGTGGTGATTGGGAAGGAGAGTGTTGTATGGATTCCAGAATGGGGGAAGATGGTATTTCAGTTGATTGGATTGCAGTGAGATTTATTTGAGGAGAGGACAGAGGTGGAGAATGTGTAGGAGATGGAACTGGTGTAGAAATTTGAAGTGGTTGTTATTGTTGATGTTGAGGAGAAGAAGGAATGTTGGAGGTGGATGGGGACTCTTCTGGGGTTAGAGTTGTAGCTGTGACAGCCCTAGTGCTGTCAGAAGGCCTGGACGAGGAAGAAGCCTTGGTTGGCTTGGTGATCCTCCTTTCCCATCTGCCAAAGAGAGTAGAGGTGAGCCTCTTTGAGGTATTGATGAGCACTATTGTTGATACCAAGTGCTCAGAAGCCCTTTCTTGTAGAAAAATCCCCAGTATCCGGTCGAAGCAAACTTCTATCTTGGTGTTTTTCCTCTTAATCAAATCAAACAGTAATTGTCCCCAATTAATTCTTTTCTTCTCCACTAATCATCACTAAGAACTGCTGTCTGGTTATATAATTATGTGCTGTGTGTTTTCCTAACAACACTTTGCCGACCACAACAGCTAAGAACTTGTATTCAGCCGACAAGTTCTTCTTGAGAAGTTTGTTGGGGTTATCGCCACAGTGACCCATTTTATTTAACATATAATTATACTAATCAGCATCCTGTTCAATGTCTTCTTCACCATTCAGCAGACCAAAAATGTCGGTTAGTATATTTGTGGAGAGAGAGAGAGACTGAGTTACCTGCACTTGTCCCTGTCATGGAATCGTCGGTTATTGTGGAATTAAAAACCCATTCTTTAACCTCAGTCATTGTAATATTAATTCTAGCCATTTTGAATTTTTTTAGTTATTGGTCTTCAAACAACTTCAAGATTTCCACGAAGATTTTATCAGATAACTGGAAGGAATCAAAATCGATGCCAAATCCCATGTCAAATTTCATTGTAGAGTAAGCAGTAGCCTGAATTTCCATGGTGCACCTATAAGAGAAAAACGAAGATCAAGTGCTATGGAACTGAAAATGCGGGACGAAGGTCAAATAAAAACCTAGATATATGGTTTTTCAGAATATGAATCGACAAACTCCTTTCCACGAAAAATAAATAATTCTTCGATCTGAGGTCGACGAAAGATATTGTAGATAAATAATTGATAGAGCATAGTCTTAAGATTTGAGAACATTTCATCGAGCTCCGTTCGATGAAAGTTTTCTGAAGAAGATTCATCGGTCTCCGTTTGACGAAAATAACTTCACTCACAGAGAGTTCGTCGATCTCTGTTTGACGAATGTCTCAAGAACTTTTCCCAGTTCGTCGAACTCTATTCGACGGACTTTAAAAAATTCATCGATCATAGACAGTAATTAAATCAAAGCTTCTCCATTAATAATTCCAAGCAGATTTATAAAGAACAAGTGATTTCTTTCGTAAAATGGTTTGGTGAAAATATCTGCTCTTTGTAAATTAGTATAGATATAGATAAGTTTAATTTTGTTTTTGTCTACACACTCTCTAATGAAATGATGCCTAATATCTATATGCTTAGTCCTACTGTGATGGACTGGATTTTGTGCTATGGATATATCACTTGTGTTATCACATAAGAGAGTTGAATATTTAAGTTGAACCCATAGTCCAGGAGTTGATTCTGAATCCACAGCATCTAGGAACAGCAACTGCCAACTGTAATGTATTCTGCTTCAGCAGTTGAGGTAGACACAGATGACTATTTCTTGCAGAACCAAGACACTAATCTCATACCAAAGAACTAGCAAGTCCCTGAGGTACTTTTTGTTGAATTCTGTGAAGTGAAAGTGGGTGAATGGAAGGCTTGGGAAACCTATCCGCGCGGACTACGCGGACTGGGTTGGCGGACTGCTAGGTCGGCAGGGATGTTGCAGGCGGTTTGCTCTGTGGCGGCCTGGGCGGTCTGTTCGCGCGGACTGCGCGGACAGCAGCGGCGGTCTGACAGGCCAGTGTATGCTCAGCAGGCGGTTTACTCCCAGGAAGTAACCGGGCGGATAGGACTGTTATCCGCGGGGTCCGGCTTGAAGCGGACTGAAGGACTGGAGCTCGACAGACCGGTTTGGCAGTTGCCTTGGTCTTGCTCTAGTGAAGCGGCAAGTGGAAGCCGCGGAGACCGCCGGTCAGCGCGGACAGGGACTGGAGGTCGCCCGGTATGGCGGGCTAGATCCAGTGTCTGCCTGTAAGTGCGGACTGGCCCTTGTGGCCAGCGGACTGGACTTGGTGGGAATTGAACCAAGTCCAGGATGGCTCAGTCCGGGGAGATCGCGCAGTGGAGCGCGGGCTGGTTTCTCAGTCCGCCAAGCGTAGTAGAAGTGCAGTTGCCTTGTTTGCTAGCTTGGGGAAATGCGGACTGGAGAATTGCTTGTGCAGGAGCGTGCGGACTGGAGCCAGAGTCCGCTGAGTCCGGTTGAGCCTTGTGATGAGGTTATGGACTCAGGGAAGCGGACTGGAGTTCGCTGTGTACGCGGACTGGATCGGCGTGTCCGCTGAGTCCGGCAATGCCTTGGTGATTAGGCAATGGACTTGGGATATGCGGACGGAAGCCGGGTGTCCGCTGAGTCCGGCAGGTGCCTTGATGGCGAGGCTGCGGGCTCGGGTTTTGCGGGCTGATGCCTTGTCCGCAGAATGGCGGACACGGCTGTTGTGGAGTCCGGCTGTTGTCCTGGCTTGGTCTCTGGCGGCAAGGCGGGCTGGATATTGGAGTCCGGCCTTGGAGAAGCTGGGGCGGACTGGCTATCTGCACAGGGCGGCGAACTAGCATGTGTGTCCGCGGGCTGGCGGACACATAAGTTCTTGCTGCGGGATGTGGCGGTGATCCTATCGACTAGGGCGGTGACCATACTCATCGTCGTGCCTATAAATAGGACTCATGTCACATCAGGAAAAAAGGAACCTAGACCGAAGTAAGTGAACAGTAATTGAGCTCGCGTAAGTTGCTGCGGTCTGGACTTTGTGTCCGCGCGGATAGAGAGTTGACCCGGTTGTGCTGTGCAGGTTGTGCGGATAGCGCTGGAAAGCCAGGACTTGGCTCTGATTGCGGTCAGGGACAGTGCGGACTCTGCGGTTAAGCAACAGGCGGTAAACAGCAGGTCGCGGATAGCGACCAGGCGGTCTTCTCTTTGGCGACTTGGTTCGGGGTTCAGGAGGTCGCCTGCATCAGGCGGACTGTTCCATTCGGTGACGCAGCTTGTGCGGTCTGGCGGCGTGCAGACCGGCGGTGAAGAGCTAAGCATTGGAACAAGGGTGAGTCCGCGCGGCTTGGGTTGCGGTCTGGCGACCTGGCGGACTGAGCGGACTCCACAGCAGTAGGTCGGCGGCTTGTTGATTGAGTCCGCGCGGCTTGTTTTTTTTTGTTCTTGTCTTTGTAACTGTCTCTGCTCTCCCGGTGTTGGGTTGTGGTGAAGCATGTCTCGCCATGTATGTCTCGCCTTGTAAAGAAGTTTGCTCTTGATCAATAAAGAAGCTTGTGCTGCATGTGTTGCTGGTTGTTACTGCTTTGTTGAGATAACCCCTGCTAACTCCACGATCCGGGAAAACTTTCAACATATAAGTGGGCGTATTCTCCTTCGGTTTGTTGAGATTTCAATAGGGTTTCCAAGGGGGCGTCTGCGGTTTGTTGAATTTTAACATGGTATCAGAGCCAGGTTGTTGGAGTGGTCAAGCAGTGCTCAATGGAAGTAGTTGCTCGTCTGTCGAGGAAACCAGTGGTAGAACCATGGCAGTGGAGGATGCAAGTTGTCTTGGTATTGATCTTCTTACAGAGGCGAACTGTAAACGGTGGATGTCCTGTATGAAGAGCTTTCTTCTTGGTGAGGACCTTTGGGAGGTTGTATGCGGAGCAGGAAGACAAGAGGATACTGCTGGCAATGCCGAGGCGATGAGAGCTTGGAAGGAGGCAAATGCGAAAGCGGAGTCTATTCTCAAGCAGGTGATCTCATCGGAGCTCTTGAACCACATCAGTGGATGTCGGTCAGCTGCGGAGGTCTGGACTTCCCTTGATGGGTTGTTTAGGAAGAAGGTGAAGGAGGTTGCTGCTGATGATGGTCCCTCTACTTCATATCAGGAAGAAAGGAGTGTTTCTCCTAGGCGTGATAGGAAGAGGAAGGAAGGACCACGGTGCTATAAATGCAAGCAGCAAGGTCATCTTCGGAAGGAGTGCAAGGTTGTCTTGCTCTCGGCGAACGTTGCTCAGGTAGGGAGGAAGGAGAAGAACGTAGTTGGGACTTCAACTAGTTCTGGATCTGATCGGCTGGATGCCAATGATAGTGCAGCTATCTGGCATGAAAGACTGGGGCATGTAGGGATGGACAAACTGAAAGCAATGGCGGAAAGAAGACTCGTAAGAGGCTTGCCTAGATTGTCATCCTATGACGATGGTCGGGGGTGTGCGGGATGTCAGGAAAGTGGAGCTTATCGCTTCATGGTCGACAAAGCACAATCCAGAAGTAATGCACCATTGGCGGTTGTCCATTGTGCTCTGGTGGGACCGACCGTCACGGCCAGCCTTGGAGGCAGCAGGTTCATGCTGATATTGGTTGATGACTATTCTGGGTATACTTGGGTATACTTTATGAAGACGAAGTCCAGCATGGTATGCTTGTTTGTGGAGTTCAAGAAGCTTGTCGAAGGCCAGCTTGGCCGGAGGATCAAGGTGTTGAGGACAAGTTTCGGTGGTGAGTTTGCCTCAACCGAGTTCTCACACTTTTGCAGGAAGCAAGGGATCCGGATGGAGCTTTCTTGTGGACATACTTCACAACAGGGTAGTGTTGCAGCTCGGATGATCCGTTGGTTAACGGAGACCTGCAAGTGTTGGCTTCGGAGTAAAGGCGTTCCGAAGGCTCTTTGGGCGGAAGGAATGGCCTGTGCTGCTCATGTCATCAACCGGATGCCTCTTAGTCCGATCATAATGAAGACTCCTTATGAGCTAATGTTCGGAGTGAAGCCCTCAGTGAAGCACCTTCGGGTGTTTGGATCTACCTGCTATATACACTCTCCGGGTGCTCTTAAAACAAAGCTAGTCTTTATTCGGTATGATGAGTAGAAAAGAAGATGGAGGTGTATGGATCCTGCGACGAAGAAACTCATAGTGACGAGAGACATTGTCTTTGATGAGTTGACGCCGTATTGGGGTAGCTCTTATGTGGAGCTAGAAATAAGCAGGTCAGATGATGGGCTGAAGGAGGCTGCTGCTAAGGAAGTGGAGTTGCCTGAGTCACCAGGTGCTCCAGGTTGTTCTAGCTCCGGGGCAAAGGCGTCAGAGTCGGGAAGAAGGGGGAGCGATGCTCCAGGACCTTCTGGCTCGAAGGCGGAGGCTTCCAGTTCAGGAAGCAAGGGGAGCGATGTTCCAGGCAGTTCTTGTTCAAGAGGGGAGTCTTCTAGTTCAGGTAGCAGGGGGAGCGTTGCTCCAAATGCTTTTGGTTCCAGTAAGGAGGCGTCTTGTTCAGGGAGCAAAGGAAGCATTGTTCCGGGTTTGCCCGGGAACGGAGCTAGTTCAAAAGCAGCGGAGGTGGTTAGCCATGATCAGGTTCTTCGGAGATCGAAGAGGATCAGTAAGCCACCAGCTCGATATAGTGAAGGAAACACGGCGGACTTGGTCCCGTGTTTCCTTGTGAGCCCTCAGGTCGAGCAAGGGACTTCTGGCTGTGATGACCCCACTAGAATCAAGGAGGTGGTTGACACCAAGTCTGAAGAGGTGACTTCTCTCAGAGGCAACGAGGCTTGGGCTTCTGGGTCCAAGGAAGTTGGTGATACTCCTATGATGCATGAGTGGAGGTTGAAGCTGAAGAAGGCAGAGGGAAGCATGGCTCCTTTTGGGAGATACTGGAGGGCTCCCTCATGGTCCATGATATGCGGGGAGAGGACTATGTCTTGGACATCTCTTCGTAGATGCTATCGGAAGGACCAGGTGCAAGGTTACGGGAGCTGCTGGAGTTATTCACCACTTCTCACATCAAGGGGGAGTGTTGAATTCTGTGAAGTGAAAGTGGGTGAATGGAAGGCTTGGGAAACCTATCCGCGCGGACTACGCGGACTGGGTTGGCGGACTGCTAGGTCGGCAGGGATGTTGCAGGCGGTTTGCTCTGTGGCGGCCTGGGCGGTCTGTTCGCGCGGACTGCGCGGACAGCAGCGGCGGTCTGACAGGCCAGTGTATGCTCAGCAGGCGGTTTACTCCCAGGAAGTAACCGGGCGGATAGGACTGTTATCCGCGGGGTCCGGCTTGAAGCGGACTGAAGGACTGGAGCTCGACAGACCGGTTTGGCAGTTGCCTTGGTCTTGCTCTAGTGAAGCGGCAAGTGGAAGCCGCGGAGACCGCCGGTCAGCGCGGACAGGGACTGGAGGTCGCCCGGTATGGCGGGCTAGATCCAGTGTCTGCCTGTAAGTGCGGACTGGCCCTTGTGGCCAGCGGACTGGACTTGGTGGGAATTGAACCAAGTCCAGGATGGCTCAGTCCGGGAGATCGCGCAGTGGAGCGCGGGCTGGTTTCTCAGTCCGCCAAGCGTAGTAGAAGTGCAGTTGCCTTGTTTGCTAGCTTGGGGAAATGCGAACTGGAGAATTGCTTGTGCAGGAGCGTGCGGACTGGAGCCAGAGTCCGCTGAGTCCGGTTGAGCCTTGTGATGAGGTTATGGACTCAGGGAAGCGGACTGGAGTTCGATGTGTATGCGGACTGGATCGGCGTGTCCGCTGAGTCCGGCAATTCCTTGGTGATTAGGCAATGGACTTGGGATATGCGGACGGAAGCCGGGTGTCCGCTGAGTCCGGCAGGTGCCTTGATGGCGAGGCTGTGGGCTCGGGTTTTGCGGGCTGATGCCTTGTCCGCAGAATGGCGGACACGGCTGTTGTGGAGTCCGGCTGTTGTCCTGGCTTGGTCTCTGGCGGCAAGGCGGGCTGGATATTGGAGTCCGGCCTTGGAGAAGCTGGGGCGGACTGGCTATCTGCACAGGGCGGCGAACTAGCATGTGTGTCCGCGGGCTGGCGGACACATAAGTTCTTGCTGCGGGATGTGGCGGTGATCCTATCGACTAGGGCGGTGACCATACTCATCGTCGTGCCTATAAATAGGACTCATGTCACATCAGGAAAAAAGGAACCTAGACCAAAGTAAGTGAACAGTAATTGAGCTCGCGTAAGTTGCTGCGGTATGGACTTTGTGTCCGCGCGGATAGAGAGTTGACCCGGTTGTGCTGTGCAGGTTGTGCGGATAGCGCTGGAAAGCCAGGACTTGGCTCTGATTACGGTCAGGGACAGTGCGGACTCTGCGGTTAAGCAACAGGCGGTAAACAGCAGGTCGCGGATAGCGACCAGGCGGTCTTCTCTTTGGCGACTTGGTTCGGGGTTCAGGAGGTCGCCTGCATCAGGCGGACTGTTCCATTCGGTGACGCAGCTTGTGCGGTCTGGCGGCGTGCAGACCGGCGGTGAAGAGCTAAGCATTGGAACAAGGGTGAGTCCGCGCGGCTTGGGTTGCGGTCTGGCGACCTGGCGGACTGAGCGGACTCCACAGCAGTAGGTCGGCGGCTTGTTGATTGAGTCCGCGCGGCTTGTTTTTTTTTGTTCTTGTCTTTGTAACTGTCTCTGCTCTCCCGGTGTTGGGTTGTGGTGAAGCATGTCTCGCCATGTATGTCTCGCCTTGTAAAGAAGTTTGCTCTTGATCAATAAAGAAGCTTGTGCTGCATGTGTTGCTGGTTGTTACTGCTTTGTTGAGATAACCCCTGCTAACTCCACGATCCGGGAAAACTTTCAACATATAAGTGGGCGTATTCTCCTTCGGTTTGTTGAGATTTCAACAGGGTTTCCAAGGGGGCGTCTGCGGTTTGTTGAATTTTAACACTTTTTCTGTCTACCCTACATCCAGCAAAGTCAGCATTTAAGTATCCAGTTAACTCAAATTCTGACTTAGTAGGATACCAGAGTCCTAGATTAGGACAACTCTTTATATATCTCAAAATTCTTTTTAGGAAAACTAGATGAGATTCTTTAGGGTTCACTTGGAACCTAACACAAAGACATGTGACAAACATTATGTCAGGTCAACTTGCTGTAAGGTACAGTAGGCACCCAACAATGCCCCTATATAATTTCTAATCAACAGTTTTCCCATGTTCATTAGTGTCTATTACAACATTAGTGGCCATGGGTGTTTTCTTAGCTGAGGCATCAACCATCCAAAACTCTTTAGCATATTTAGCCTGGGAGATGAAAGTGCCATCAGGTAGCTGCTTCACTTGGAGACTAAGGAAGTAGGAGAGCTCACCCATGCTACTCATTTCAAACTTAGAATACATCAGGTAAGAAAACCTCTTGCATAGTTTAGAATTAGTAGACCCAAATATAATGTCATCTACATATATTTGTACTAACAAAGTTTGATCTTTATCGTGCCTAGTGAACAATATTTTATCTACAATGCCTCTAGTGAATTTATGCTTTATCAAAAAGCTAGCTAAGGTCTCATACCAAGCTCTTAGAGCTTGCTTTAGACCATAAAGAGTTTTATGCAATCTAAAAATATATGAAGGATGGGTTGGAGAGATAAAACCTCGAGGTTGTTCAACATAAACCTATTCTTTAACTACTCCATTCAGAAAGACACTCTTTACATCCAACCGATAGACTTTGAACTTCTTGTACTCAGCATAGGTAAGGAAGATCCTGATTGCTTCTATCCTTGCAACTGGGGCAAAAGTTTGGTCATAGTCTATCCCTTCTTCTTTCCTATAATCTTGAGCAACAAGCCTAGCCTTGTTCCTCACAATTACACAATGGACATCTAGTTTGTTTCAATATACCAATTTAGTTCCAATGACGGGGTAGTCTTTGGGTTTTAGAACTAAATCCCAAACTCTACATCTCTCAAATTGGTTGAGTTCCTCTTGCACTGCAATGATCCAGTGGGGATCTTGTTCAACATATTTTATGGATTGAGGCTCAACTTGAGAGAGAAAACAGGCATGCATCACATCTTGGTTGAGTTGATGCCTTGTCTGTACACCTACAGTTATGTCTCCAATCACTTGATATCTAGGGTGATCCCTTAGTGTGACAAGATCAGTGGGTGGAGTTGGTTCAACAACAACATTTGGATTTAATTCCTCTTGTGGAATAATAACTGCTATTGAAGGAAGTTCAACTTCTTCCAAAAGTTCTTCTTCACTGTCTTCTTCAGCTTGTGGAGGAGGTGATGTAACCTCTTGTGGAAGGTTTAACTCTCCCAATTTCTCACATAAGTGAGGTACCTGCAAGGTGCTTTTGGTAGAAATTTCGTTCTCCTTGTAAGACATGTTAGCTTCATCAAAAGTCACATGTATTGATTCTTCAATTTTTAGAGAAGATTTGTTAAATACCCTATAAGCCTTGCTTACTTGGGAATATCCTAGAAAAATTCTCTCTTCAGCCTTAGCCTCAAACTTTCTAATATATTTCTTGTAATTATTATTTATATAACATATGCAGCACAATACTTTAAAATAGGTGATTTTAGGTTTCTTCCCTTTGAGTAATTCATAAGGAGTCCTATTCTTAAGATTATGTATTAAACTTCTGTTCAGTACATAGTTTGTTGTGCTTACATCCTCTGCCCAAAAGGATAGGGGCATGTAAGCATCTTCATGTAATGTGCATGCAGCTTCAATTAGGGTTCTAATCTTCCTTTCAGCTACCCCATATTTTTGAGGAGTTCTAGGAGCTGAGAAGCAGTGCCTGATACCTTCAGAAAGTGAAGTGTTAGATTTAATATACTCTAGAGCGGGGTGAATAGAGTATTTGTAGGTCCTTATAAAACTATTACAGCTTCTGCAGTAATTAAAAGGTGCAGAATTAAAATAAAATAAATAAGCACACAACAGTCCTACAAACACAAGCACAGTAAGAACAAAAAGAAAATGGGCAACCAGACGACACAAGAAATTTTATAGTGGTTCCCCAACATGGGTACATCCACTCTTCTACCACCCTTGTAGGAATCCACTACAGGTTTTGATCAAGTGACTGCCACCAATAAGCTTTTGATCAGGTGCTCAAAAACCAACCTCAAGTCTTTTGGAAGGAGACTTGTGAACCAGAATAATTTTGAAGGGAATTAAAACCCTTTACAATGGTGGGGATGATAGAGTGATGAAGTCTTCTCTTTCTCAATAAGCTGAGAAGACTTAAGTACATTCAATGATGTTGTCAAAGCTCCCCCTGAGATGTAGAAGAGTTCAGGAGAACTGGAGCTTTGCACAGGGTGATAGGCCTTCAAGCTTTCAGCCTTGATTAGAGAGATCTTCATGAACTTCTTTGACAGATGGAAGATTTGTTGTCCTGCGAAGTGTCCTGGAGAGTTTGAAGAATGAAGACTCTTGATATTTGAATGATTGTTCTTCTTCTTCAAATGACAGATGATGTTCTGGTCAAGGGATTTCTTCTATATCAGAAATCTTGTGTAAGACTGAGAGCAGACATGTTGTGTTTTTCTTGTCTGATTCAGTAATCTTCTCTCTGTATATCTTTTTCTGACTTTCTTTCTATCTCTCTCTATAAGAAAAGAGAAAAATCTCTTTTTATATTTCCTGGGGAAATTGGTCTTTCGAATTTTGAATTCCTTCTACACTAATGCTGACGGCCTAGAGAATAAGCAGCATTGAATAATTTCCCCAACTGTCCCGTGGAAAAATGACAAGCAATAATCCCGGAGAATATCCTAATCAATGCTCCTCTAACAGTTATATTCAGAGAATGTTAGAGCATTGATTACATAAGAATTATTGCAGTAATAATGGGGACATGGCTGGAAATGACTTAGTCTGGAATCGTCGAACAGTTGACAGAAATCATCGAACTGAGTCCACAGTTCGTCGAGCTGAGATGTTGTGTTCGTCGACCAGACGGCTTCTGTTCGTCGAGCTGAGTTCCATGATCGTCGAGCTGAAAACTGAACTGTTGTCTCTTCTGAACTTTACCTATTTTGTGTATGAAGTTCGTCGAGGTGGTAAATGTGTTCGTCGACTGTTGTTCATCAACTATTCTATTTCTAGAATATTCACAGTTATATCTGAAATGAAAGTTAAAGTCTCCAGAATTCATCGGGCAGAGAACTGAGTTCATCGACCTGAGACTAGAGAACATAGTCTTGACAGAATGCTGTAGTAGTCCAAAGATTCTTTGACCAAAGAATAAAGTTCGTCAATCTCATCCCAGAGAATTTTCTCTGAGATCGTCGAGCTGAGCACGACAATCGTCGAGCTAAGCACGACGAACGTCGAACTCACTTTACAGAGTCTTGAAATCTTCTAAGTCTTGAGTCTCTGGCAGTCTTGTTGATAGCTGGTCCATGTGATGTTGACTCTAAGGACTTGACCTAGACTCTAGGACACGACTATGACCCTGGCTATACATTGTGGGTCACAAGATCCTAAGTTAGTGAATCTAGCCCAAATCAAACTAGGGATCCAATAATCTCCCCCTATTTTGGTGAGATTACTAACCACAGACTCAGACTTAAAATGAAAATAAACAAAGCAGAAAAATCATATATCCGGCAGAGATAGATAACACATGCAGCAGATATATATATACATGAGCTTTGTTTAGAAAATATAAAGCAGTTATAAATAATACAGAAAGATAAAGAGAGTTCAAAATCACTTCTTCTACTTCTTTTCCTTTGGCATTGCATCCTTGCTCTTGTCTCATGGCTTTGCAATTATTATTTATCTGTTAGGATCTGAAGCTTGCACACTGGTCATGGTCATGTCAGCAGCCCCTATAATCTTCAGAGATGTAGCCCTGGGGAAAACTGCTTCTGGGTGCAACTTCATGTAGTCATGTACATTAAAGAACTTGTTTGATTTCTCAAATATTTTGAGTTCCTCTTTCCTGTACTTTGACATTGTTGAGTATTCAGAAGGATCCTTTCCCTCAGTTTTGGCTTTGTTGATCATAGAAAGGCCTATCAGTTCCTGGAACCTGTCCATTCTAGCAATATTAGTTGTCTCAGGATCTTGAAAACGAATAGGAGGAGAGGGTGGTGTTTTAGGACTTTCAGCTCTTTGATCTGCAGAGAATGATTGTTGTTGTTGTTGATGTTGTTGCTGTTGCTGTTGTTGCTTGCCTGAAGAATAATGCTGTCTATGCTGGGTGCTTCCATAATGAGATCTCCCTTGATGTCTTTGATATGTTTGAATAGGGGCAGATCTTTGAGATCTAGAGCCTGAAGCACCAGCAGCTGAAGGAGGTGGAGGAGGTGGATCTTTTCTATATCTTTGAACTGGAGGAGGAGAGTACCTTCTGCTTTTCTACCTCTCCTTCTACTGATTCTTGCACAGCCACATCCAAGCTGGCATCCCTTTATAAGGTGTTAACTTTTGAAGAATGTTGTAGGGAGTGTCATTGGCTGGATTTGGCTTAAGAGCAGGAGGAGGAGGAGCTTTTCTTTTCTTGGATACTGGCTTCCTCTTTGGTTCATCATCAGATTCATCATAATCATCCTAATCATCACTATCCTCATCATCAGATCTTTGAGAATTATCATATAAATCATTCAGAGCCTTCAGTGCCTCAGCAAAAATGATAATCTTATCAGGTTGAGAAGGAGCTTGAGCATGAATATCAACAGGAGCAAGAGGAGAAGCCATAGAAGAAGCTGGAGTGTCATCAACTCTTACAGTGCTTTCAGCAGCTGCCTTTTCCTCTTGTTGAATGTCAGCCAAGATCATATCATCCAGATCTAGCAATGGAGAGTCATCCATGATATAACTAGGAGCAGAAGAAATTGCTGAAGGAGCTGGAATAACTACGGGCTCAGGAACAACAAAACTATCACTAAGTTACTTTGCAACTTGTGGACTTATAGTGGATGTATATGGTACAATAACCAAGGATGGCTTAGTAGTATGTTCTTCTATAAGACATCTCAAAACTGCAAATTCAAAATTCTTCAACAAATTCTCTAAATCAACTGTGGGATTAATGATGAAATCACTACCAGTAATTATTTTCTCAGAGACTTACTCTTCCAAGTCCATGTCATCTGTATCAATAAAATTAATAAAATCAATATCATCTATATCAATATACTATGTACAATCTGCTGCTACTGTTACTGCCTCTGCTGCTGGAGCTGCTACTGCTAGAACTACTACAGCTTCATCATCAGACATCTCCCCCTTAATCGTTTCAGTAATACCTGAAGCCAGGCCCCTAACTGAATATGGGGCAGTAGTGAGGGCAGTGATATGTGTGGATAGGGTAGTAATTGAAGTAGCAAGAGGTGTAATGGCCTCTGCTATTAGTGTTTTGAGAAGGGGAGTGAGGAGGGAAATGAGAGAAGCAATTGTTGAGGTGTCCAATGGTGGAGTGGTAGATGGTGTTGCAGAAGGTGTAGAAGTGGGAACTGTGTGAGGGAAAGGAGGTGGAGCATCTGGTATATGAGCATCTGTAGGGGATTCATGTTGAGGGATGGTAGATGTTGATGGGGATGGATGGGTGGCATCTGCCATGTGGATGTTTGGAGGAAAAGGGGAATTGGGAGGTGATGGAGGTATGTTGAAAAATGGTATGGAGGATAAATGAGGAGGAAGTGGAGATGATGGAGGAGTTGGTGCTGGTGAAGCATGTGGAGAATCTGGTGGAGTAGGAAGTTGAGTAGGGGATGATGGAGGTGTAGGAGAGGGATGGATGTGTTTTGCTGGAAGGGGGGCTTGAAGAGATGGTGGTGTTGGATGAATCTCTTCAGTTGGTTGGGGAGTGGCTTTAACAGTCCTGGTGCCTTCAAAAGCTGGGGTGGAAGAGGTAGAAGCCTTGGATGGCTTAGTTATGGTCCTCTCCTGATGTCTCTTAGATATTCGCAAGGAGAAAATAACCAAACTAACAATCCAACAAGGCAAGTATACCTATCGAAATGCAGCTAGGGGACACAATTGTCGTATTAAAATCCGGGAACCGTTAATTAATCGTACTCACACGAAATCTATTATTTTATCGACGGAAAAATTTTGTTTTAGAAGAAAGCTAAGCGTACTAAAGGAAGAGAACTACTTGTAATGAAAGAGAGCAACTTGCATGAAAAGATAAAGAGAGCTAAAAGAGCGATTATACTAAAGCTTAGTAACGATGAGAGGAAAATGGACTCGATCAGAAATCACCTCGGCAAGAGTGGTTAGAAAAATACGATAAATAAACCTAAACTAATTAGGGTAAAGGTCCTTGACCGTGGAGGTTCCATTAATATTAACACGCTTCTCTCGAAGGTCGTGCCTAACTGAGTTTAGGAAGGTCCGACCGACTCTCAACTTATTTTTGATTTGTGCGGTGAAGTTGTGTTGGAGTGAACTTAAGTTCAAACTCTTTTATTTTTCCTTCATTTCAGTGTTATTTTTCGGATTACTTTGTGCACCCTCGGAATATATTCATTGGCGGGCAAGCTGCTATGCATATCAAGTACTAATTTAATCAAAATAAATTAAAGTAACAAATATAATAAAAATATAACTAAAATATATTAATAACATATCTATACTATATTAAAAATAGAAAAATTTCTTTTTATTAAACATTTAATTTTTGATTTTATCCATTTCCTCTTAAAAAAATTTCAAATTGTTAAAATTTGTTTGCTTTTATTTTAAAAATGTGGTCTAATATAGATAAATACATCTACCTACAAAAAAAAATGTGTTCTCCCTTACGCTCGCAAACCTCATGCACTCACGCAAAAATGAGCAACGAGCGTAGTATTACACTTAGAGATTTACGAGCGGTGGCGCACTGTCACGCTGGGAGGCCCGGGACAATGTCTTAGTCAGGATAATGTCGTGCAGGCTACGAGAGTCTCATGTGCACTATTACATTTGAGATACTGTCGCGATTGGTCATATGGATGGAGCCACGTGCCTGTCACCAGGGGCGGATCTACATATGGCCGAGCGTGGGAGCCGCCCACCGCCCACACTGAGTTTAAAAGATATAATCTTTCATTCGTCGGAACTCGGTTTATCATGACAGATAAGTTTAAACTAATCTATATTGTAATAAAAGTGATTATATTAAGAAATATTTTTTGGTATAGTTGGTAGAGTGTTTTTTAC
Source organism: Platanthera guangdongensis (assembly GCA_039583875.1). Classification (NCBI taxonomy): domain Eukaryota; kingdom Viridiplantae; phylum Streptophyta; class Magnoliopsida; order Asparagales; family Orchidaceae; genus Platanthera; species Platanthera guangdongensis. The sequence continues at coordinate 64,918,526 of CM077165.1, forward strand.
TTATTGGAAAGATCTAGAGTTTAATTACTACCAACAACATTATTTTGATTTTAATAGATAAAATTGATATGATATTTTTACAAAAAACAGGCTAATTATGTTCCAGTTTAAAAAATGCAAACATTATTTTTACATTGTTGTTTACTAGTTGTTTGAATTTTTTTATATAAAAAAAATTGTTATTATGTTATTGTATGAAATACAAAAAATAATTTAAAATAGATGATACTATTCAAATAATTCATAAAAAACAATGAATTGAAATAGATGGACGGCGGCCATTGCGCGGCCCGCCAGGCCGCGGCCTCCGACCCGGTCGCCACGTGCGCCGGCCTGGCCGCCTCCGCCGGCCTAGCCGCGGTCCAGGCCGCCCCTTGGCTGGTCGCCGCCGACGCATGGCTGCCCAACCGCCGTCGACGGCTTACCCACCGTCTGATCGTGGTGGGCTTTCCTCACCGTCCGATCGTTGTGGTCTTTCCTCACCGTCCAATCTGGTGGGTAACCACCCACTAACCCACTACATTAGTGGTGGGGCCCGCCATGATCTTCCCTTGTGGGCTATAAAAGGAGCCTCAGGGTCTCCTCATAATTCATATTTTGGCTCCCAGTCATGTTCTTCCTCAGGCGATAGCTCTGCCAGACTCCTCTCTCGGATCATCCTCCAGCCACCACGAGCCAACATCGCACCACCACCAGCAAAACGCCCAAGTCCCAGAGCGAGTAGAAGGAGGAAGGTGACCCCTGCAAGCAGGCGCACGACGAAAAAAAAAACAACACTTCTTTATTAATGGAGGTGGAAGAGGGGGGATGGGTAGAAGAAAATAGTGAAAACAGAGTAGAAACGAAAAAAAAAACAACACTTCTTTATTAATGGAAACAGGGATCTTACAACTTGAAAACCAGAGATTACAAGTGCATGGATAGTAAACTACACTATCATTGACATTATACTACAGAAAGAAGCTAGGAGCTAATACAGGGAAAGCATAAAGGTAGAGGTAAGAGCTAAAAATGAAGAGACATGCTTGAAAAAGTTCAAAAATACAAAGGACAGAACCTCCCCTCTCAATGCAAAAGGTCTCTCTGAACCCTTGGAGATGGGCTCTATTTATAGATTTTTTCGGGTCGGGTCATGCCCCCCTGTCACGCCCGGGTCGGGTGTGACCCTGGGGCGTGACACATTCGGTGCGACTTTTTCGGGATGGAATTTAATTCTGGCGAAGTAGCTGAAGTACACGCCCAAATGTCATGCCATGGTAGGGCGTGTACCTGGGACGTGTTCTTTGCGGCGTGACTTTGTTGAGCTGAAATTGAATACTGGAGGTGACGGGCGGGATAGCTGTAGTACACGCCCGAATGTCACGCCCGGGTCAGGCGTGACCCGGGGGCGTGACACTTTCGGTGCGACGGTGGAGCGGGAAAAACGAGCGCGTTGCGGAGATTCCTCGGAACCTGGTGATACCCCTCTGGAACACGCCCGTGTCGTATGTGACACGGGCGTGACATAGGGAGTGTACACTAAGTTTCCACAGAATACAGTTTCAGACCAATTGCTTCATTCCTCTGGGTTACACGCCCTAGGTACACGCCCGGGTAGGGCGTGAACTTGGGGCGTGTCACAGCAAAATTCGGCTGAAAGCCGTGAAAACCTGCAAAAAGCAGAAAAAACGCATTAGCGACAAAAATATATACAAAGGGGAATCAAAATAAGTACTTTACAAGACATGATTTGCTTTAAATCCCTGAAAATATCCTAATAAAATTGACTGCAAACCGTATTATCAAATTCCCCCAAGCTTAAGTTTTGCTTGTCCCCAAGCAAAGATATAAAGACTAGCTAATCATAAAAAGTGACTAATTCAAAAAGTTTTAATCATACTTACACAAGTACTATGCGAAATTCTAGGTAGGGAGAATGTAAAACGTAAATCTAAAACAATTATTTTGGTATGGTTTAACTGTTATAAACTTTACTTAATAAAAATAAATCATCCAGAATTTTGACGAAATTCTTTAAATAGATTTAAGCAAGGCAATGAAAATGAAAAGAACGTACTGAGTTATTACTAGATCCAAGCAACGCATTATAATTATATCAATTAAATAATAAAAATCTAAGTTTAAATCCAAAACTAAAACTGATTTACTTTTCTTCTTTTCTTAGTTGTTAAATAAAATTTAAAAAAGGCGTGAATCAAAATGACTTAATGGGACCGAAACGTTTGCTTTAGGATTATGAATAGGAGTGGAATTCAAATATAAACATGGAGGCTTAAAAATCACACTAAACCAAAACAACGAGTTTCAAAAAAAAATTATTTTAAACAAAATATGTATATATATATAATGTTTTTTTTCTTTCTTTTTTTTCTTTATTATTATTTATGTTTTTTTTTCTTTTTTTCATCATTCATTTTTTCTCTTTTTCAAAACAAAGGCCATAAAAAAAATTTTCTTTCATGTTGAATTGGCCAGAGAAAAGAAAAAAAAACATTGCTTTTGAGTACACTTTTTTCAACAATTTCTCCAAAGATAACACAAAATTTCCTATCATGAAAATTTTAGAATGAAACTCAAAAAATTTAGCGGGATTAGATAGGTAGGAATTTTGGCTTTGGTGAAAATGAAATGCTATGTGGATTTATCAAATGAATTTGGAAAAAAGGCTCAAAAGCGGCTAACTAGTGGTAAAAGATTTTAGGTTGGCAGGAAAGCTCAAACGTAAACAAAAATTGCCTAAATCATTTTCACGCTTTTTTTTAATTTTATTTAAAACATAGAGTTGATAAATTTCAAAAAGCAAGTTCGAGATAATGAAAGAAGATTGATGAAATTATCTTGAAAATAAAAATAATATGTGACTTGGATCGTTCATATCTACTACGTTATTCAAAATTTGTTCTTACAAAAATTATCTAAAGACGAAAAGGGAAATAGTTGATGATAAATTTTAGAGAAAGTAAAGAAAATAAAGAACGGAAAACCATAATAGAAATGCACGTTTTAGAGAAATATTTCACCTTAACATGCTACCGTGAATTAGAAACACAGCATGACCAACATTTTACTTGTGAAATATGATAAAAAAATGATTAGAAAAATTATAATTAACTACGTTATTTATAAAGATGTTTGCGAAAAACAAAACATAAATATGGGGTACTTATTGAAATACCAAAATGCAGCTATATATATATATTTTGGATTTTTTTGGATTTTTTTGGATATTTACAAAAAGCAAAAAGGAGGAAATCATCCCCCAAGCTTAAAATCTACATTGTCCTCAATGGAGAAGGAGGTTGGAGAACGAGAGAAAATTAAATTACAGAAATGAAAGACAGAATTGAAAAACAGGTACTTCCTCGGTTTTATTTTGCAGGGAAAGCTGAGTGATGCCGGTCTTCCAGGCTTGTGCTTTGGATCTCAGGAAACGTCGTCTGGTGGACTTTGTCATGGAATCAGAACCGTTGGAGCAGGCGATCGCAGAAGTTTCAGCTTGCCGGAGCCATTTAGGGCAAATATTGTGAAATAAAGAAAACAAAAAAATATAACTTGGGTTGCCTCCCAAGAGCGCCCTTTGTTTAAAGCGTCGTTTGAGCTCGACGCATCAAAATAAGATTGTCCCCAATATTGTTTAAAAATAAAGTTCGAATAAAGTTCAAAGTTTTTAAGAAAAATAAAGTTCAGATTAATCAAATGTCAAGACAGGAAAGATAGAGTTAACAGGGTTGGGACTGACATCATCACAGAAATACAGTTTAAGACGCTGACCATTCACTTTGAAAGTACCCTTATCAGGGTGGGAAATTAAAACAGTACCATATGAAAAGACTTCTAAAACAGTAAAAGGCCCCGACCAACGTGATTTTAATTTACCCGAGAATAAACGTAAATGAGAATTATAAAGAAGAACTTGGTCGCCCGGCTTAAAGATTTTTGGGTGCCTAAGATGTCGATCGTGTAAACTCTTCGTCCGCTCTTTATAAAGTCTGTTATTTTCATACGCGAAAGAGCGCCACTCGTCGAGTTCGTTACGTTGAAATTTTCTAAAATCGCCGACAGAGTGGGGATCGAAGTTTAAAAATCGTAAGGCCCAAAAGGCCCGGTGTTCTAACTCTACGGGTAAATGACACGATTTTCCATAAACCAACTGATAGGGCGTACATCCGAAAGCGATTTTGTACGCTGTTCGGTAGGCCTATAGAGCATCGTCTAATTTGGCTGACTAGTCTTTTCTAGATGTGGAAACAGTCTTTTATAAAATTCTTTTTATTTCTCTATTCACTACTTCGACTTGTCCGTTAGTTTGGGGGTGGTAGGCAGTGGAAAGCTTATGAGTAACGCCATATTTAGTTAGGATTTTTGAAAATTGCGTGTTACAAAAATGGGAACCCTATCACTAATGATAGCGCGTGGCGTACCGAAGTGAGAAAATAATTTTTTTAGAAAATTAACTACGACTGGGGCGTCATTTGTAGGAAGAGCTTTTGCTTCGGCCCAACGCGAAACATAATCAACGGCAACTAAAATGTACTTATTCCCGAAGCTAGAAGGAAAAGGGCCGACAAAATCAATCCCCTAGAGGTCGAAAACTTCACACTCTAGGAAATTATTTTGTGGCATTTCATTTTTATTCGAAATATTCCCCGACCGTTGGCAACTATCACACCTACTCACAAAGGCATGCGCGTCTTTAAACAGGGTAGGCCAGTAAAAACCTGCGCTTAACACTTTGTGAGCGGTGCGAGCAGCTTGATAGTGCCCACCTGTCGGTCCTTCATGCAAATGTTTAATAATATCTAATCCTTCATCAAAATAAACACACCTCCTGATCACTTGGTCGGCACAAATTTTAAAAAGATGCGGGTCCTCCCAAAAATAGTTTTTCAGCTCAGAAAAGAATTTCTTCTTTTGCTGAGATGAAAACTCTTTTGGGAGCACACGAGCCACTAGATAGTTGGCGATGCGGGCAAACCAAGGAGAAGTAGATGTGTTAATTATGGACAACTTCTCATCAGGGAAATAATCATTAAAAGAATTTTCGTCTAATTTTTCTATAAACGGGTTATCTAGGCGCGAATGGTGGTCGGCGACCAAGTTCTCGGCACCTCGCTAATCACAGATCTCTAAGTCAAACTCCTGGAGGAGTAAGACCCAGCGAATCAAGCGAGGCTTGACATCCATTTTAGAGAGAAGATATTTGAGGGTCGAGTGGTCCGTAAAAACAATAATTTTCGAAAGAGTAATATAAGGGCAAAATTTGTCAAAAGCGAATACTATAGCTAAGAGCTCCTTCTCGGTTGTGGTGTAATTTTCCTGTGCAGATGTGAGTGTTTTACTAGCGTAATAAATGGGGTGGAATTGTTTGGAAATACGTTAACCTAGTACGGCTCCCACCGCATAACTACTCGCATCACACATTATTTCAAATGGAAGATCCCACACCGGAGCTATCATGATTGGGGCATCAATTAATTTTTCTTTTATTAAATTAAACGCAGCCTGGCAAATGTCATCAAAGATGAATGAAACGTCTTTTTCTAAGAGATGGGTAAGGGGTTTGGTAATCTTGTAAAAATCCATTATGAAGCGGCGGTAGAAACCCGCATGACCTAGGAAACTTCTTATAGCTTTTATGTTCGTAGGTGGCGGCAGCTTCTCGATAACTTCTATTTTAGCAACGTCTACTTCAATACCTCTTTCAGAAATTTTATGTCCCAAAACTAACCCTTCCCTTACCATAAAATGACATTTTTCCCAATTTAAGGCGAGGTTAGTTTCTTCGCATCGCTCTAAGACTTTTTCAAGGTTCTCTAAGCAACTATCGAAGGAATTCTCGAACACGGAGAAATCATCCATGAAAACTTCCATAATTCTTTCTACGTACTTGTCAAAGATGACGAGCATACATTGTTGGAATGTAGCTGGCACATTGCACAATCCAAACGACATTCTTCGATAGGCGAAGGTGCCGAAGGGACAAGTAAACGTAGTTTTCTCCTAGTACTCGGGGGAGATGGGGATTTGAAGATACCCCGAGAGGCCATCGAGAAAACAATAAAAGCTAAGTCTGGAAAGTCATTCTAAAATCTGATCAATGAACGGCAAGGGGAAGTGATCCTTGCGGGTGGCGTCATTCAACTTACGGTAATCTATACACATTCGTCATTCGGTCACCGTCCGAGTCGGGATTAATTCATTATTTTCATTACTTACTACCGTTATCCCTCCCTTCTTTGGTACTACATATACTGGGCTAACCCACTTACTGTTGGATATAGGATAGATAATTCCTGCATCTAATAATTTCATAACCTCGCCCTTAACTACGTCTTTCATGTTTGGGTTTATACGGCGCTGAGGTTGTATAGAGTTACGTGAATTATCTTCCATTAAGATTTTATGAGTGCAGAAAGATGGGCTTATGCCCTTGATATCAGATATCTTCCAAGCAATAGCTTGGCGATGCTTTCGTAGAATTGAAAGAAGTTTATCCTTTTGTGCATCCGTGAGGTAGGCCGAAACTATGACAGGCAGCTTGGAGTCCTTTTCTAAGAAAGCGTATCGAAGGTGCTCTGGTAGTTCTTTCAGTTCCAAGGTAGGGGGTCATCATATGAGGTTTTAGAAATTAGTTCTTTTTCAAAAACTATGTCCTCGTACACTTTTTTATATGTAAAATTAAAAGGGGTGTTGCTAGCGGCCATGGCGGCTTCGTGCAGCGATTCAGTTGGAAAAGTAGAAGAGGAACAAAAATCAAAAAATTCTTTTTCAAAATCAGAAAGGCGGGTGGAGGATTCTTCACTTAGGTGTAGAGATTCAGTTGGAGGAGTAGGAGAGGAACAAAAATTGGAAAATTCTTTTTCAAAATCAGAGGTGTGAGAGGAGGATTCTTCACTTACGGTATCTATGAAAAAACATGAGCCATCATTAGCTAGTGTGTTCTTCATCGAGGGGATGATAGAGAAAGTTACTTCATCGTCGCCTACTCGAAGGAAGAGCTTACCATTGCTTACGTCAATGATAGCTCGGGAGGTGGCAAGGAAGGGTTAGCCAAGGATCAGGGGAACCTCGACGTCTTCTTCGATGTCCAAAATGACAAAGTCCAGCGGGAAGATGAACTTATCAACTTTGACTAGGACGTCCTCCACTATTCCTAACGGGTATTTGACTGATCTGTCGGCGAGCTGGATACTCATGCGTGTGGGGTTGAGACTACCAATTCCTAACTTTTTAAACAACGAGAGTGGCATAAGATTAATACTCGCACCTAAGTCGGCTTAAGCGTGTTTGATAAAGAGATCACCAAAGACACACGGGATAGAGAAACTACCCGGATCACTGATTTTCTTCGGTAATCCGTTTGTCAAAACCGCCGAGCACTCGGCATTTAACGTGACATGCGAAAGGTTCTCTAACTTCTTCTTGTTGGTCAGGAGGTCCTTAAGGTATTTTGCGTACTTCGGCATCTGGGATATGGCTTCGTGGAAAGGTAGATTTATGTGGATTTGTTTAAACATTTCTAAAAAACGGGTGTATTGATCGTCCTGTCGTTGTTTATTAAGTTCGGAAGGGTATGGCGGGGATGGATTATTTTTAAAGGTGGGTGGTGGAGTGAGTTCTTTTTCTAAAATAGGGGTGATAATTTCTTCGGCAGAGGGTGGAATTTTTTAAAACGGGAACGGAGCTTTGATTTTTTAAAGCGGGAGCGGAGATTGCCTCGGGCTCTTCACTTATCGTACCGGGAACTTTCTTCCCACTCCGAAGAGTTATAGCTTTCGCTTGCTCTCTCGGGTTGGGCTCGGTATTGGAAGGAAGAGACCCTACGGGTCGCTCAGAAATCATTTTAGTGAGCTTTCCTACCTCATTTTCTAAATTTTTAACACTTCCAGTTAAGGTTCTAATCGTAGCGTCATTAGCATTCATGTATTTTGAAAACATTTCCACCAAATTTGGAGGTTTTGGAAAACTTTGAGGAGGTGGTGGTGGTGGAGAAAATTCACTTTGCGGTGGCAGGCGCACAGCATTCGATGGATTGCTCCACGAAAAATTCGGATGATTTCTTAACGTAGGATTATAACTATTCGGAAAATTAAAACCAGGAGGATGAAAATTTGCAGCAGAAAAATTATTAAAAGCAGTTCTAGGCATATTATTTACATAATCCAAATGTTCGGCGGGAGGAGTTGCAGATTCCCATACCTGAGGGGCGGAGGCAACAGTCATCTCCGTAATTTTTTTGCTTAATATTTCAACTTGCAGTTCGAGTTGGGAGACGTTGCCCACTTCAAAGAGACCTACAGGTTTGTTTGGGCGGGACCTAGGCACATTCCACTGGTAAGTGTTCATGACCATGTCCTCAAACAGCTCAAGAGCTGCTTCCGGGGTCTTATGGTTTACAGTACCGCCAGAAGCTGCGTCTATCATTTGCTTTGTGCTTTGATTTAGCCCATTATAGAACGTCTGCACCTGCAACCATACAAGCAGAGCGTGATGTGGGCATCGTCTTAATAATTCTTTAAATATTTCCCAGGTTTCGTAAAGGGTCTCAGAGTCTATTTGTCCAAAGGCAGAAATGTCATTCCTAAGTTTTGCAGTTTTAGCAGGCGGAAAATACTTTGCCAAAAAATTTTCAGTTAATTGCGTCCAAGTAGTTATGCTATTTTTTGGAAGGGTGTTCAGCCACTGCTTAGCCTTAATTCTGAGAGAGAAAGGAAATAATCTTAGCCTAATAGCATCATTTGTGACACCATTTATCTTGAAGGTGTCACAAATCTCAAGAAAGCTGGCTATGTGTGCGTTCGGATCTTCATCTTGAAGCCCATCAAATTGCACATACTGCTGCACCATTTGAATTATGCCGGCTTCAGTTCGAAATTATTATTTGCTATTGCAAGACGAACTATACTAGATTCTGTACCCTCGAGATTCGGTCGTGCATAATAGGACATAGGCCTTTGCACGGCTTCCTCCACGTTGGGTTCTTCCATTCTTAAGGTAGAAAATGATTCGGAATCCTCAACCGGCACTTGGGTAGTAGGACCTTGAAATCGCGATCTTCTCCGAAGAGTACGCTCAATTTCGTGGTCTTGCTCCAAAATAACCGACGGACTTCCGCGGGTCATACACTAGAAGAAGAGAGGAGAAGAAAGATGAATAAAATAAACTAGAAAATAAAAGAGCTAATGAAGTTTGTTTTTTTTTGAAATAGATTTTTTTTATGTTTTAACTCCTGAACTTCCCAAGGGCTACCTGGTGAAGGGTTCGCAAGGTACTAGACAAGATAGTGGCATTTAGAGCCACTTTGCCCTTTTCGAGAGAGTTGGGTGGTGTAGAAAAATTTGTGATGTGGGTTTCTATTAAGTAGGCGGTAATTAAAATCCAGCCATTTAACTCCGAGCGAGTAGGCGGAAAATAAAAGCTAACACTCACGCACTCTACAAAAAGTAAACACACTCTACTGAAATAAAATCCTGCCATTTAACTCAAGTGAGTAGGCGGAAAAATAAAAATACGCACACTTGCTTGAACAAAATCCAGCCATTTAAGTCAAGTGAGTAGGCGGAAAAATTTTAAGAAGGAGGGTGAGAAAGAGAAGTGATAAAATTAATAGATTCGCGTTTTCAAATTATTAACAGAAGTTGCTTCCCCGGCAACAGCGCCAAAAACTTGATGTCTCTTAGATATTCGCAAGGAGAAAATAACCAAACTAACAATCCAACAAGGCAAGTATACCTATCGAAATGCAGCTAGGGGACACAAGTGTCGTATTAAAATCCGGGAACCGTTAATTAATCTTACTCACACGAAATCTATTATTTTATCGACGGAAAAATTAGGTTTTAGAAGAAAGCTAAGCGTACTAAAGGAAGATAACTACTTGCAATGAAAGAGAGCTACTTGCATGAAAAGATAAAGAGAGCTAAAAGAGCGATTATACTAAAGCTTAGTAACGATGAGAGGAAAATGCACTCGATCAGAAATCACCTCGGCAAGAGTGGTTAGAAAAATACGATAAATAAACCTAAACTAATTAGGGTAAAGGTCCTTGACCGTGGAGGTTCCATAAATATTAACACGCTTCTCTCGAAGGCCGTGCCTAACTGAGTTTAGGAAGGTCCAACCGACTCTCGCCTAAATCTGAGGCCTAAAACTCGCTTTACGCGGTGAACCCCACTATTGGATTTTACTCCAATCCAGGAGATTTGAACGTCTGCCTCTTTCGAAGGGTGCGAACAACTCCCTTTACTCTTGAGTGCTCATTTCAAACTTTTGGCCTCTCGACTAGCCCAGAATGAAAGCAAAGGTGGAGAGTATATATCGATGATATACCTCCAACTCGTGATAAATCAAGAGTAATTCAAGGCTAAACCCTAAAAAGAAAAGGTAAGATTCAAAGCATCATAACCTAATCACTCGAACCTCGGATCATCAAGATCGAGTACATAGAGGATTAGTTAATCATGGTGAGGTGGAAGAGGGGGGATGAGTAGAAGAAAATGGTGAAAACAGAGTAGAAACAAAAAAGAAAATAACACTTCTTTATTAATGGAAACAAGGATCTTACAACTTGAAAACCAGAGATTACAAGTGCATGGATAGTAAACTACACTATCATTAACATTATACTACAGAAAGAAGCTAGGAGCGAATACAGGGAACATAAAGCTAGAGATAAGATCTAAAAATGAAGAGACATGCTTGAAAAAGTTCAAAAATACAAAGGACAGAACCTTCCCTCTCAATGCAAAAGGTCTCTCTGAACCCTTGGAGATGGGCTCAATTTATAGATTTTTTCGGGTCGGGTCACGTCCCCCTGTCACGCCCGGGTCGGGCGTGACCCTGGGGCATGAAACATTCGGTGCGACTTTTTCGGGCTGGAATTTAATTCTGGCGAAGTAGCTGAAGTACATGCCCAAATGTCACGCCCTGGTAGGGCGTGTACCTGGGGCGTGTTCTTTGGGGCGTGACTTTCTTGAGCTGAAATTGAATGCTAGAGGTGACAGGCTGGATTGCTGGAGTACACGACCGAATGTCACGCCCGGGTCAGGCATGACCCGGGGGCGTGACACTTTCGGTGCGACTGTGGAGCGGGAAAAACGAGCGCGTTGCGGCGATTCCTCGGAACCTGGGGACACGCCTCTGGAACACGCCCGTGTCGTATGTGACACGGGCGTGACATAGGGCGTATACACTAAGTTTTCACGGAATGCAGTTTCAGACCAATTGCTTCATTCCTCTGGGTTACACGCCCTAGGTACACGCCCGGGTAGGGCGTGACCTTGGGGCGTGTCACAGCAAAATTCGGCTGAAAGCCGTGAAAACCTGCAAAAAGCAAAAAAAACGCATTAGCGACAAAAATATATACAAAGGGGAATCAAAATAAGTACTTTACAAGACATGATTTGCTTTAAAACCCCGAAAATATCCTAATAAAATTGACTGCAAACCGTATTATCATCTCCCACCTGCCAAACAAGGCACAAGTAAGACTTTTGCTGGCATTAATGAATATGGTCTGGGAGACCAGGGATTCAACAGCCTTCTCCTTTAGGAAGATCCCTAGGATCCTTCCAAAACACACTTCTTTCTTATTATTTTTCTTCTTTATCAGATCAAAGATAACCTGAGCCCAATCCACTTGCTTCTTATTTATCACTGCACACATGACCAAGAACTGATGCCTTGTGATGTAGTCATGGGCAGTATGCTTGCCAAGCAAGACCTTCCCAACAATGTCTGCCAGAAACTTGTATGCTGCGGACAGATGTTTCTTCAAGAATTTATTTGGGTTGTCACCAGCATAACCCATCAGGCTTAGCATCATATCAAACTCTTCAGAATAAATTTCTAATTCCTCTTCTCCATTTGTCAAAACAAAGATTTTAGTTAAAACTGCGGGAGTTAAGGAAACAGTGTTACCCACGAATGATCCTGTTATAGTATTTTCTTCAGATGTGGATGAAGTATAGACCCATTCTCTGATTTTTGTTCCTGCCAACTTTATCCTTGTAGTCATCAGGTTCTTAAAATTCTGTTCTTCAAGAAGTTCTAGAATATATAGAAAGATTGGATCCGAGTGCTGAAACGATTCAAAGTTGACATCAAATCCGGTGTCAAACCTCATAGCGGCTAGAGCTCCTGCTTGAATCGCCATGGAATCACCTATAAAAGAGAGAAGCAGCGATCAAGTGCAAGAGAACAAAAAGCGCGGGATGGAGGTCGAAGAAAAGCTAGATATAAGGTTTTCCAAAATATGAATCGACAAACTCCGTTCCACAAAAACAAAAACAATTCTTCGAACTGAGTTCGACAAAATGATTTAGAAGTAAATAATTCGTCGATCTCATCCTGAAGAATTGAAGATAATTAGTCGAGCACCGTTCGATGAATATCTTCTAAAGCAAGTTCGTCGATCTCCGGTCGACAAAAATTATTTCACTCACAGAGAGTTCGTCGACCTCTATTCGACGAAGATCTCTCAAACTCTCCCCGATTCGTTGAACTCCGTTCGACGAACTTTGGAAAATTCATCGAGTGCAGACAGAACTTAAACTAAATCTTCTCCATTTATCATTCCAAGCTGATTTATAAAGAATACATGATTTTTTCATCCAGAGGTTTGGTGAATATATCAGATCTTTGTAAATCAGTGTAGATATAAACATGATTAATTTTATTTTTGTCTACACACTCTCTAATGAAATGGTGCCTAATGTTTATATGTTTTGTCCTACTGTGATGGACTGGATTTTGTGCTATTGTTATAGCACTTGTGTTATCACAGTGTAGAGTTGAATTATTTAAGTTGAGACCATAGTCTAGTAGTTGGTTTTGTATCCATAACATCTGTGAGCAACAACTACCAGCTATAATGTATTCTGCCTCAGCAGTGGAGGTTGACACAGAGGATTGCTTTTTACAAAACCAGGACACTAATCTCATACCAAGGAACTGGCAAGTTTCTGAGGTACTTTTTCTGTCCACCCTGCATCCAGCAAAATCAGCATCTGAGTATCCAGTTAACTCAAATTCTAATTCTGTGGGATACCATATGCCTAGACTAGGATAACTCTTTATATATCTCAAAATTCTTTTTAGGAAAATAAGGTGAGATTCTTTTGGGTTCACCTGGAACCTAGCACAAAGGCATGTGGCAAACATGATATCAGGTCTGCTAGCTGTGAGATATAGTAGGGACCCAACAATGACCCTATATAGTTTCTGATCTACAGGTTTCCCTGATGCATCAGAGTCAATCACAACATTTGTAGCCATAGGTGTTTTCTTTGCTGAGGCATCAGCCATCCCAAACTTCTTTATTAGCTCTTTAACATATTTAGCTTGGGAGATGAAGATGCCATCAAGGAGCTGTTTCACTTGGATACCAAGGAAATTGGAAAGCTCACCCATGCTACTCATTTCAAATTTGGAATGCATGCGGTCAGAAAACCTCTTGCACAATTTTGAATCAGTAGACCCAAAGATGATGTCATCCACATATATTTGTACTAACAAGATTTGGTCCTTATGATGTCTAGTGAAAAGTGTTTTATCTACTATGCCTCTAATGAATTTATGCTCTAATAAAAAGCTTGCTAGGGTCTCTTACCAAGCTCTTGGAGCTTGCTTTAGACCATAGGGGGCTTTATGTAACTTGAATACATGCAAAGGATGAGTTGGAGAGACAAAACATGGAGGTTGTTCAACATAAACCTCTTCTTTTAATACTACATTCAAGAATGCACTCTTCACATCCATTTGGTAGACCTTGAATTTCTTGTAGGCTGCATAGGCTAGGAATAATCTTATGGCTTCTAACCTTGCAACAGGAGCAAAGGTTTGATCATTATTTATTCCTTCCTCTTGTCTGTAGCCTTGAGCAACAAGCGTAGCCTTGTTTCTCAAAATAACTCCTTGGGCATCAAGCTTATTTCTGTATACCCATTTTGTTCCAATAACTATGCAGTTTTGTGGTCTTGGAACCAAATCTCAAACTCTACATCTCTCAAACTAATTTAATTCCTCCTGTATTGCAATGATCCAGTGGGGATCTTGCTCTGCATCATGAATGGATTGAGGTTCAATCCGAGAGAGAAAACAGGCATGCATCACATCTTGATTGAGTTGATGCCTTGTCTGTACACCTGCTGATATGTCTCCAATCACTTGAGATCTGGGGTGATCTATAAGTGTGACAAGATCTGTGGGTGGAGTTGGTTGTGCAACAGCATTTGAAACCAATTCCTCTTGTGGAATTATGTTGGCTGTTGGAGGAAAGTCAATCCCTTCAATGCTTTTTTCTTCACTATCTTCATTGACTTGTGGAGAGGGATGAGTTGGAACCCCTTGGGTAAGGTTTAGGTCATCCAACTTCTCACACAAGTGACGTACCTGCAAAGAGTTACTGGTAGAAACTTCTTTCCCCTTGCAATACATGTAAGTCTCATCAAAGCTTACATGAATTGATTCCTCAATTTTCAGTGATGATTTATTAAAGACCTATAGGCTTTGCTTACTTGGGAATATCTTAGAAAAATTCTCACTTCAGCCTTAGCTTCAAACTTTCTAATGTATTTCTTGTTGTTATTATGTATATAACAGGTACAACTAAATACTTCAAAATAGTTGATTTTAGATTTCTTCCCTTTAAGCAATTCATAGGGAGTCCTGTTATTTAGTTTGTGAATTAAGATTCTATTCAGGACATAGTTTGCATTGTGTACAACCTCTGCCCAAAAGGTTAGTGGCATGTATGCATCAGCAAACAATGTACCTGCAGCTTCAATGAGTGTCCTATTTTTCCTCTCTACTACCCCATTTTGTTAAGGAGTTCTAGGAGGTGAGAAGTCATGCTTGATACCTTCCTTCTCACAGAACTCATGTATAAGAAGAGACTCAAACTTTGTGCCATGATCACTTCTGATCAATGCAACACGAGTAGAGAACTCAATTTGTATGGTCCTGAGAAAATTTGTAAGAACCTTAAAGATATCTGACTTAGATCTTAGAAAGGATACCCAAGTGAACCTTAAGAAGTCATCCACAATGAATAAGGTATAGGATTTCCCTCTTAGGGTTTGTACAACTATGGGTCCAAAAAGATCCATGTGTAGCAAATACAAAATCCTAGGTGAATCACTTTTATTAATGGATTTGAAACTAGATTTAGTTTGCTTACCTAATTGACAAGCGCTGCAAAGGCCTTCCTTCTTGTAGGGACCAGGAGGTAGACCTCTAATAAGGTTATCTTTAGATAGCCTAGCAATGTTTTTCAGATTTACATGACCTACTCTTTTATGCCACAAATCATTCTGGTTACTAATTAAATTAAGTAAACAGATATCAGAAGTGGCAGATAGAAAATCAACTAAGTATATGTTGCCTTGTCTATTTCCAATTAAAACAGGTTTGTTTCCTTTAGATGAAATAATACAAGAGCTAGAGTTAAAAGTTACCTGATAACCTTCATCACAAAGTTGACTTATTGAGATGAGGTTATGTTTGGGTCCTCTTACATATGTTACTTTCTTGAATGTAACTGCTCCAATCTTTGCTGCTCCATATCCTTCATACTGGCCACTTTTTGAATCACCAAAGATCACCTTTGGCCCTAGCTTAGACTTGTAATTGGTGAGATTCTCCTTGCTACCTGTCATGTGTTTGGAGCATCCACTGTCCAGGTACCATGGCTGATTCACTCCTGGACAGCTCTTCTCCTGCAATGAAAACAGTTAAATATTCTTGACCCAGGTTACCTTGGGTCCTTTGTTTTGTTAATATGGAAAGCTGGAAATAACTGAAAATTCTGGTTGGGATTTATGTCCAAGAGGGTGATATCTTCTAGGTGGTATAACCCAATCATCTAGAGGATTAAAAGCTTTTCTAGAATTATTTAAGTTGCAGTAATAGTTAAAATTTTTGTTAAGTCTTTCTGCATTCGACGAATTTCTGTAAGTTCGTCGACCAGAGTTCGACGAATTGGGTTGAGATCGTCGATCTCTGCCCAGAGAATGAACATATTCATTTTCTGTGTCCCACGTTCGTCGACCTCTGCTCGACGAATAATACAAAGTTTGTCGATCGCAGTTAGACAAATAATTATTTTTGAAGTTTGCGTTCAGAGATCGTCGTTCTGAGTTCGACGATCTGTTCCTATATCGTCGATCTGAGTTTGACGATAACTGCTGAACATTGTTATTTTTATCATTCTTATGGTTTTTAATTTTGTCCTTAGCTTCAATTTGTTCTAGAATTTTATTAACCTTATTTACTTGTTCAGTGTTTTTCTTTCCTTTATTAGAGATAAAATTTACAGGTTTTGAAAGATGATTCCTTTGGATTAGGGTTGGTTCAATAGATGTGGCTCCTAATCCTAATCTGTAGTTATTTGTTCTAGCATTTACTGTGCTGTTATATCTAGCAATTTCAAACTTCTCACAGTTAATGATTCTTCTAATATCTTTGCTTTGCTAAGTTCTGATTTCAGAAAAGTAGTTTGTTCATTTGCAGATTTCAGTTCACTCGATAGATTTGCATTTTCAGAAGTGATTTTATCAAAATCAATCAATTTATCTCTGAGAAGTTTCATTTCCTTCTCAGAGCTTTTCAAATCTAAGCATAGGTTTTTAAATTCAAATTTAAATTCGTCAGATTCAAAATCATAAGATGTTATTACATGATCTTCGGCTGACAGGTTATCTTCATTATCAGATTCATCTGTATCTGATCTGCTACTGCTTGCATCAATTGCCATGAGGCAAACCTCCTTTGCCTTGGCCTCATCTTCTTGTTCACTGGAGCTGGAAGATGTGGATTCATCTTCTGTGTCACTCCATGTTTCAGCCACAAATCCTTTGTCCTTATTTTTATGCTTGCTGGAAGACAACTTGTTGTAATGCTTGCTTCTTGATTCCTTCTCTCTTCTTCTTTACTTCTTTTGATTTTAAGGACATTCAGACATGAAATGTCCTCGTTTCCTGCACCCAAAACACACTACCTCTTTAGTGGGGGTTTTGTCATACCTTGGCTGGCTGTCATTTCTGGATGACTTCCTTCTGAAGTCTTTACTTGCCATTTTGAAGAATCTCTTGACAAAGAGACTCATTAGCTCTTCATTGGCTATTGGGGCTTCAGTTTCTTCAGCAGCCTTGAATGCAATGGATTGTTCTTTCCTTGCTGGAGGAGGAGTCCTGTGTTCCACTTCTTCTCTGGACTTGATTAGGTGCTTATAAGATTTGAGCTTTCCAATGAGAGATTCAATTGAAATCTCATTCAAACTTCTGCCCTCTTTGATTGGCCAGATACTGGTGTCCCATGAGCTTGGGAAGCACATTAGGATCTTATCATTCACTTTAGTCAATGTGATTTCTTTATCTAAGGTCCTTAGCTCACTGATATTGGAGGTAAGCCTGTTGTACATCACTTCAACTGTTTCTACCTCATCCTTCTTGAAGTTTTCATATTGTGTGATGAGGTTTGATCTTCTATCTTTCCTCTCATCTGCTGAGCCAACAACCATTTCATTGAGTGAATCCCAGATTGCTTTTGCAGAGGTGCACTCAGCCACCTTCTAAAAGATGTCATCTGATATAGTCAGAGCCAATATGTTCATGGCTTTGGCATCAGATTCTTTGTTTTCTTTTGGGCTTCAGTCCACTCAGGTGGTGGGACTGCATTGTTGTTGGAAGATGTTGTAGATGTAGATGCCTGTGGGGGACTTGTCAAAATAGAGTTTTAGATGTCTTCATCAATAGAGTTCATGTACAACTTGATTCTTGCCTTCCAGATGGCAAACCTATTAAGGTTGCAAACTGGAGGTTTGGTGCTTGCATAATCCTTGTTCTGTTCCATGGCTGTGTTTATAATCTAAATGAAAATGAAATAATGTTTAGATCTAACAAAGGATCTTTGGTTCAAGATTTAGCTTGTAAAACCAAAGGAATATGCTCTGATACCAATTAAAAGTGATGTGTTACATCTAATATACTCTAGAGGGGCTGAATAGAGTATTTGTAGGTCCTTATAAAACTATTACAGCTTCTGCTGTAATTAAAAGGTGTAGAATTAAAATAAAATAAATAAGCACACAGCAGTCCTACAAACACAAGCATAGCAAGAACAAAAAGAAAAGGGGCAACCAGACAATACAAGAAATTTTATAGTGGTTCCCCAACCTGGGTACATCCACTCTTCTACCACCCTGGCAGGAATCCACTACAGGTTTTGATCAGGTGATTGCCACCAATGAGCTTTTGATCAGGAGCTCAAAAACTAACCTCAAGTCTTTTGGAAGGAGACTTGTGAAACAGAATAATTTTGAAGGGAATTAAAACCCTTTACAGTGGTGGGGATGAGAGAGTGATGAGGTCTTCTCTTTCTCAATAAGTTGAGAAGACTTAAGTGGATTTAGTGATGTTGTCAAATCTCCCCATGAGATGTAGAAGAGTTCAAGAGAACGGGAGCTTTGCACAGGGTGATAGGCCCTCAATCTTTCATCCTTAATCAGAGAGATCTACAGGAACTTCGTTGACAGATGGAAGATTTGTGGTCCTGTGAAGTGTCTTGGAGAGTTTGAAGAATGAAGACTCTTGATATTTGAATGATTTTTCTTCTTCTTCAGATGACAGATGATGTTCTGGTCAAGGGCTTTCTTCTATATCAGAAATCTTGTGTAAGACTGAATTCAGTAATCTTCTCTCTGTATATATTTTTCTGACTTTCTTTCTATCTCTCTCTATAAGAAAAGAGAAAAATCTCTTTTTATATTTTCTGGGGAAATTGGTCCTTCGAATTTTGAATTCCTTCTACACTCAATGTTGACGACCTAAAGAATAAGCAGCATTGAATAATTTCCCCAACTGTCCCGTGGAAAAATGGCAAGAAATAATCCTGGAGAATATCCTAATCAATGCTCCTTTAACGGTTATATTCAGAGAATGTTAGAGCATTAATTACCCAGGAATTATTGCAGTAATAATTGGGATAGGGCTGGAAATGACTTAGTCTGGAATCATGGAACAGTTGACAGAAATCGTCGAACTGAGTCCACAGTTCGTCGAGCTGAGTTGTTATGTTCGTCGACCAGACGGCTTCTGTTCGTCGAGCTGAGTTCCATGATCGTCGAGCTTGAAACTGAACTACAGTCTCTTCTGAACTTTGCCTATTATGTGTCTGAAGTTCGTCGAGCTAGTAAATGTGTTCGTCGACTAGAGTTCAGCAACTTTTCTGGACTAAGAATTTTCACAGTTATATCTGAAATGAAAGTTAAAGTCTCCAGAATTCGTCGGGAAGAGAACTGAGTTCATCGACCTGAGACTAAAGAACAAAGTCTTGACAGAATGCTGTACTAGTCCAAAGATTTGTCAGCCAAAGAATAAAGTTCATCGAGCTTAGCCCGGAGAATTTTCTCTGAGATCGTCGAGATGAGCACGACAATCGTCGACCTGAGTTCGACGAACGTCGAAATCACTTTACAGAGTCTTGAAATCTTCTAAGTCTTGAGTCTCTGCAGTCTTTTTGATAGTTGGTCCTGTGATTTTGACTCTAAGGACTTGGCCTAGACTCTAGGATACGACTATGACCCTGGCTATACATTGTGGGTCATAAGTTCCTAAGTTAGTGAACCTAGCCCAAATCAAACTAGGGATCCAAGACCTTCCTTCTCACAGAACTCATGCATAAGAAGAGACTCAAACTCTGTACCATGATCACTTCTGATCAATGAAACATCAGTAGAGTACTCAATCTGTATGGTCCTGAGAAAATCTGTAAGAACTTTGAATGTATCTGACTTAGATCTCAGAAAGAACACCCAAGTGAATCTTGAGAAGTCATCTCAATAACTAGGGTATAGGATTTCCTTCCTAGGCTATGTACAGCAGTAGGTCCAAAGAGGTCCATGTGTAGAAAGTACAAGATCCTAGGTGAATCACTCTTATTAACTGATTTAAAACTAGATTTCGTTTGCTTGCCTAGTTGACAAACACTGCAGAGGCCTTCCTTCTTGTAGGAAACTGAAGGTAAACCTCTCACATGGCTGTCTTTAGATAGCCTAGAAATGTTTTTCATGTTAATATATCCTAGCCTTTTATGCCAAAGATCATTTTTATTGCTTACTATATTAAGTAAACATATATCTAAATGTGCAGAATGAAAATCTACTATATATATGTTACCTTGTCTATTTCTAATTAAAACAATTTGTTTTTCTTTATTAGAAATAATACAAGATGTTGAGTTAAAGTGTACCTGATAACATTCATCACATAATTGGCTTATAGAGATGAGGTTATGCTTGAATCCACTTACATATGTCACCTTTTTGAAATTGACTGCTCCAATCTTTACTTTTCCAAAGCCCTCTGACTGGCCCCAATTTGAATCACGAAAGATCACCTTTGGTCCCAGCTTGGACTTGTATGTACAACCCCATGATTGTCGAGCGGGTCCACCAAGCCAGGAGAGCGGACCAGGCTGCTCGGCCAGCACCAGAATAACATGCGAGGTGCAGGCTGCAGGAGGCCAGCTCGATCTCGCCCAGGTCGGGCGGGCAAGCCATGCGAGTTGGCCCCTTCACCCCTCTCACTCTCTCAGAAATTATCGAGCATAGTTTGGGTCGCCATTAGTCGAACAGAGCTTTTTGGTCAGCATTCATCGAACTGGTATTCGAGGATGGGTTCGACGAGTCCATATCGGAGAGCCCTCCTCCGGGGCTCCCATGGTTACAGTTGGAAGCCTGGCCGCCAGCCCGCTCTCCTATACGGGACCCGGCTACCGGCCCGCCTCAGCACAGGCATTGGCGGGTCACGGTGGCCCGGCTCGCACTTGCCCAAGAAGAGTAGGCGAGACGCAGGAGTCAGGTCGCACCCGCCTCTGTCGAGGGGAGAGTAGTGGCGAGCTGACCTTCATATCCCTGGGTTGGGCCCAGTAGAGGCCCATAGGTAAAATTACCTAGATGCCCTCCCCATGGGTGCGAATAGATTGTTGGAATAGCGGAGCAACGCAGTTGGTATACCAAGTTGGACTGCACATAGCTGTTCAAAATAGCGGAGGTTGGCTATTTGCAGGTCGTTTTCAGAATACTATAAATATGACCCAAGGGGGCACCTCAGAGGGCACACTCTCATATTCACTAGCTCCTTAGTCTTCTAGTGCTTTTTGAGGTAGCCTTAGCTCGGCCTGTGGCTAAGGAGGGGAAGTGCTCTCAGGTGTTCCGGGTGTGTGGTGGGTCCTCCCCGCCGAGCCATTGGGTCTGTTCTTCCCTTATCTCTTTTGTTGTTTTGCTTGCAGGGGAAAAGTAGGTGCGCGATCACCCCTTCCCCAATGGTGAACTCTACAGGAGACTGAGTTTTCGGTTTCAACATTGTTGTTCATTAAATTGTCCTTGTTGCCAGTCATATATTTGGGGCATCCACTGTCCAGGTATCATTTTTTGTTAACAGCTGGACAGCTCTTTTCCTGCAATAAAAACAGTTAGTTGTTTTTGACACAGGTTACCTTGGGTCATATATATTGTTGATAAGAGAAAATAGATATTACTAAAAATTCAGGTTGTGATTTATACCCTAAGGGGTGATATCTTCTAGAAGTAATTGTCTAATCAGCAAGTGGATTAAAAGGTTTCCTAGATTGATTTGATTTGCTGTTATAGTTATAATTTTTATTAAGTCTGTCTGGGATCAACGAAAAGTTGTAAGTTCGTCGACCAGAGTTCGACGAAATGGGATGAGATCGTCGATCTATGCTCAAAGAATGGTCGTATCCATTTTATGTGCCCCAAGTTCGTCGATCTCTGCTCGACGAACCATATACAGTTCGTCGATCGCAGTAATATGAATTATTACTATATAGATTTGCGTTCAACGTTCGCCGACTTGAGTTCGACGAACTGACCACATTTCGTCGATCTAAGTTCGACGAAATCTGTAGAACTTTGTTTTTTACTTGAAGTCTTATGGTTTCTGTTATTTTGTTTTTTTGGTAATTCTTCTGTGGTTTGTTTTTTTTTTATTACCTCTTTACCCTTAGCTGCAACAAAGCTGATGGGGGTTGATAATATGTTCTTCTTGAGAATGGGGGGTAAACTTGATGATGCACCCAAGCCCAGTTTGCCATTTAGTATGGAATTGACTTTGCTTGTGATGTCCATCAGCTTAAGTCTTCTCCCATTGAGGGATTC
Organism: Platanthera guangdongensis; assembly: GCA_039583875.1. Lineage (NCBI taxonomy): Eukaryota > Viridiplantae > Streptophyta > Magnoliopsida > Asparagales > Orchidaceae > Platanthera > Platanthera guangdongensis. The sequence goes on from CM077165.1 coordinate 64,940,703, forward strand.
CTCAAGTTGTTTGGCCTCATATAGCTCTGTTTTTAGAGAACTGATTTGTTCATTAGTTAGAGTTAGTTCTTCTTTTAGCTTAGTATTTTCAAAAATCAGGTTTTCTTGATTAGATAATTTTTCTCTAAGTATTTTTTATTTCCTTTTCACAGTTGATTAAATCAATACATAAGGCTTTAAACTCAGTTTTGAAAGTTTCAGAACTATAATCAAAAGTTGAAAGTACCTGATCAGCTTCTGATTTTGAAGTTCCTTCATTGTCAGATTCTTCTTCATCTGATTTACTTCTGGAGGCAACAATGGCCATGAGGCAGACTTCTTTGGCCCTTACCTCTTCTTCCTCTTCCCTTGAATTGGAAGATGCGGATTCATCTTCTGTGTCACTCTAGTTTTCATCGACAAAGCCCTTCTCCATCTTTTTGTATTTGCTGGAAGATGGCCTGTTGCTGTGTTGTCTTCTTGAGTCCTTTCTTTTCTTCTTTTTTTCTTCTGATTATCTGGACACTCTGAGATAAAGTACTTGGGTTTCCTGCAGCCAAAGCAAACTATTCTTTAGTGGGAGTTTTGTCATACCTTGGCTTATCATCCTGCCTGGATGATTTTCTTCTGAAGGCTTTCCTTGACATTTTGTAAACTCTTTTGGCAAGGAGTCTCATTAGCTCTTCATTTATTGTTGAAGCTTCTATCTCCTTAGTAGCCTTGAATGCCAGGTTGTGCTATTTCCTTGCTGGTGGAGGTGTCCTTTGTTCAGCTGCTTCTCTAGACTTGATTAGCAGCTCGTAAGATTTGAGCTTTCCCAATAGAGATTATGTGGAAATCTCATTTAAGCTCCTGGCCTCCTTGATTGGCCAGATCCTTGAATCCCATAAGCTTGGGAAGCACATGAGGATTTTATCATTGACTTCAGTAAGGGTGATGTCCTTATCCAAAGTCTTCAGCTCTTTGATGATTAAGCTCAGTTTGTTGTACATGACTGCAACAGATTTTGCTTACTCCTTTTTGAAGTTCTCATACTGGGATATGAGATTTGACCTTCTATCCTTCCTTTCATCAGCAGAGCCAGCCACCATTTGGTTGAGAGAGTTCCAAATGGCCTTGGCTGATGTGCATTCAGCCACTTTCTAGAAAATGTCATCACGCATTGTTTGGGCGAGAATATTCATGTCTTTAGCATCAGCAACTTTTTATTTCTTCTGAGCATCAGTCCACTCAGGTGGTGGAACTGCATTAGTTCTTGAGGCTGTTGTAGATGTAGAGGCAGTCGCTTGAGGAGGACCTGTCAAAATAGATTTGTAGATGTCCTCATCACTAGAATTCATATACAGTTTTATTCTTGCCTTCCAGATGGCAAACTTATTTAAGTTGCACACTAGAGGTCTAGTGCTTGCATAATCTTTGTTATGTGCCGTGCTATGTATATAATCCTAGTAAAAATGAAAAATCCGTTTTAATAAAGGATCTTTTGGTTTAAGGGTTAGCTTGTACAACCAACGAAACCTGCTTTGATACCAATTGAAAGTTAGGGTTAGATCTGATATACTCTAGAGAGGGGGTGAATAGAGTATCTTGAAACTTTAAGTCTTTTTGCTGTAAATAAAAAATAGTCCTAAGATAAATTAATCTACCGCAGGCACAAGAAATATAAACTAACCATCACAGACACAGTAATCTAACTAGTACAGTCACAGCAAGAACAAATGAAAAAGATGGCAACCAGATGACACAAAAATTTTATAGTGGTTCCCCAACCTGGGTACATCCACTGTTCTACCACCCTGGTAGGAATCCACTCAGTTTTTTGATCAGGTGACTTCCACTAATGAGCTTCTGATCAGGTGCTCAAAAATCGATCCCAAGTCTTTTGGTCAGGTGGCTTGCAATCATGAATAACTTTTGAAGGGAGTTCAAGAACCCTTTTTACAGTGGGGGTGAGAGAGTGATGTTGTCTTCTCTTTCGCAAGTACAACTGAGAAGACTTAGTGGATCTTTGATGTTAACAAAGCTCCCCCTGAGATATGGAAATCAGCTTTGCTTCAGGGTGAGTAGTTCTTCAATCCTTTATCCTCAACCAGAAGATATCCTGGAACTTCCTCACTGATAGAGTTGTTGTTGTCCTTGAAGAATCCTGGAATGAAGAAGGAAGAAGACTCTTGATTTTGGATGTATGTTCTTCTTCTTCTTCAGCTACTGTTATTTCTCTGGTCTGGGGCTTTTTGTTTCTTTACTGTTGTATTTCCCTATGTATTGCTTGTGCTATTTCAGATTCTTGATCTCTCTATGATTATCTGTGTGCTCTGCACTTCTGTGTCGAGAAGGAAGAAGAAAAATCCTTTTATATTTTCCATGAAATCTTCCTACTGAATTTTGAATTTGTTCAACATTGATTTTTGACGGCCTTTAGAATGTCTGCATTGATTGATTTCCCCAACTGTCCCATTGAAAAACTGCAAGTAATAATCTTGATGAAAGCCATAATCACTGCTGCATCTAACGGTAATATTCAGAGCATATTAATCATTGATTACTCAGGAATTACTGCAATAAAATAAGTACAGATGGAGGAAAATATCCAAGTCTGGATCTACATAGAAATCGTTGAGTAGAAAATAGAATTCGTCGACCTGGTTTCAGAGTTCGTAGAGCTGAGAAGTTATGTTCGTCGACCAGATAATTATTGTTCCTCGAGCTGAGGTCCAAGATCGTCGACCTGAGAATTGCTAACTGCTTTCTTAAGAACCTTGCCAATTCTGTGCATCAAGATCGTCGAGCTGATAATGTATGTTCGTCGACTTGTGTTCAGAGAAATGTTTCTTGGACTCTAGAATGTTGAAGTTGAATGTCCAGAAATCGTTGACCTGAGAACTGAGTTCGTCGAGCTGAGAACTTGAATTCGTCGACTAGAGTTCAGAGAAGTGTTTATGGACTTAGAATATTGAGATGTTTCTGGACTTAAAATATTGAGGTGGACCATCCAGAAATCATCGTCCTGAGAACCAAATTCGTCGAGCTGATATTCTAACTTCATCGACTGGGTTTCAGAGAAAGGAATTCTGGACTTGGAATGTTGAAGAATAGTGTCTAGAGTTCGTTGACCTAAGAACAAAGTTCGTCGAGCTCAACTCAGAGAATTTTCTCTGAGTTCGTCGAGCTGAGTTCGATGAATGTCGAACTCATTTTCCCGAGTCTTTGAAATTTCTCCAAGTCTTGAGTCTTCTACAGTCTGTAGATGGTTGGTCCATGCAGTGTTGATTCTAAGGACATAACCTAAACTCTAGGACACAAACATGACCCTGGCTATACATGTTCGGTCAAACATCCTAGTTTAGTGAACCTAGCCCAAATCCAATTAGGGATCCAACAGCCTCCATCTAGAGGAGGACAAACTTTCATCTCCGTTGAAGGAAAAGAATTATTTCTTACTCCCACACGTGATCGAAGAACTTCGATGAATGAAATCTTCAACGAACTTTCATGGCCAATCTAGTGCAAAGAGAACGATATTCAAGAGCATTGATCACGCACCGTTCCTCGGAGGAGTCCTACATTTAAGGGATAAATAAATTATTATCTCTTTATATTTTACTCTGGACTTTATTTATTGTCTAGTTACATGCGTGCAAAGAAAATCAATAGCGGGTTTGTCGGAATCAGTGAAGGGTTTCTTGAGAAATAGTCCCAGTGAGGGACATCTAGATTTGGGGACCTAATGGGGCTTTAAGACCCTTCTGGGAAGGAAGGTGAAGAGTCAGCTCGAAGACGTTTTGGGAGGAAGGGGGAAGGGAGAGAGCCAACTAGTCCAGGTAGAGAGTCGATAAAAAACAAGAAGAGGAGTTTGTATTTCATCAACTCTAATATCTGGCGTCACAGAGATCTAGCTATTCTTGATTGTAAACCACCTTCGTCATTCTTGAACAAAATTTTTGTTTGTTTATTCTTCTTGCGATATCATGGTTGTGTGCTAGTAGATCTTTGAAGGTTGAGTGATCCTTTGTCAGGCAAAGTTTTAACGCAGAAAAAAATTTTGTGTCCTACCTCCAGACGCTAGCAAGCTACTGCCCCACGATAGCCTCCATAAGTAGTTTTCCTTGATAAAACTACTTTTAATTTTGACTTAATCTAAAAACCTTATTCACCCCGTCTAAGGTTGGCCGCTCGATCCAACTGTCACAACCTGCACATCTCCACACGTGAAAATAAAATTCACATACTATACCATTTAGATATCATTCTGATCATAAAAGAAATATTCTAATTCCTATTATGAGCCCTAAATGAAGGTATAACAAGTATGAGTGCTGGTGCTATGGAAGAGTTGGAACTTTGCCATTGACTATTAGTATAACTCAACAATTCTAAGGGCATCTAGTGGTAAACCAGCACCCTGTAACGACCCGAATCGCTCTAGGCCCCTAGTGTGTGAGTTTTTGAGTCAGGAGGGTTGACTCAAGTCCTGAGAATGCAGGGAGTTGGGCTGCACTTGTGGAGAAGTGGAGAAATCAGTGTAGAGAGAAGTGACACGGGTAGTGACACGGCCGTGTCCCTACCCGTGTGCGTCGAGACGATCTCGACGAGGCGTGTCGAGATCGTCGAGAATCGTCGAGAGTCGTCGAGATCATGACACGGGTAGTGACACGGCCGTGTCCCTACCCGTGTGCGTCGAGATGATCTCGACGAGCCGTGTTGAATCGTCGAGAGTCGTCGAGATGGTGACACGGGTAGTGACACGGCCGTGTCCCTACCCGTGTGCTTGACACGGGTAGTGACACGGGCGTGTCCCTACCCGTGTGCGTCGAGTTGAGCTCGACGAGAAGTGTCGAGATGTAACTGAAGATGCACACGGCCGATGACACGGCCAGGCACACGGCCGTGTCATGGGAACACGGGTTGGGACACGGGCGTGTCCCGACCCGTGTCAAACATTGAACCGACATGGAAACCGCCACGGCCGTTTCGCAGAAGCAGGACACGGGTACGGACACGGCCGTGTCCCTACCCGTGTCACATTTTGCTTATAAGGGGCAGAGAAACCCTAGCCGTTTTTCATTCTCTTTTCCTTCCCCTATTTCCTGTGAGACTTCCTGGTGAGAGGAGAACTGCAGGAGCAAGTTCTACCGGAGGAGTTCCGCCATCGCCGCGGAAGAGAAGATGCCGCCAAGGAGAACTACGCGATCCATGGCCGGAAATGGTGGTACCGCTGGAGTCAACGTGAGTTTCCTACCCTCTCCCTTGGTGCTATATCTATAGTTATTTTCCTAGGAGAGACATCGGCTCAAGAGAGTCTTGATGGAGAGGAGAAGATTTCTAGGTTCGGCCATGCTAGGATTTGAATCCTAGACTTTAGATCTCTTCAACCCTTCCCCTTTTCTTCAATACGACGATGGGTGAATGGTTTCGTGAGGAGTTTTGGCCCTTGAGGTTGAATAAGGGAGGAGGACATTTCTGGAAAATTTAGGAACGATCGCCTCGAGGAGGAAGACGAACCGATGCCGTTCATTTTCCTTTAAGATGCGCGCAGAATCTGTATTCTGCGCGCAGCGATCTTATAGGCCCTTTTTATGTAGGATATGTGCAGATCTGGGCTTTTGGCTAAACACGAAAGTTGTAGCCCTTGGAAATACCTTTCCAACAAGTGGTTGCACGACTTCAGGTGATGTCTGTGGCCCCGGGAAAACCTAATCGAGTTTGCTGCCCGGCAATTCCTGTACACAGAAATTGTGTTCTGTGCGCAGTGAACTTTGAAGCCAATTTCGAGTAAGTTATTGTCAGATCTGGGTTGTGACATGAATATGAAAGTTGTAGAACATGAAAAGATCTTTCCAACGAGGGGTTACACGCCTCCACCGGATTCCTGTAACTTCAGGAAACGCCGGTCGAAGTTGCTGTCCAGTGCTAATCCTGCGCTGAAATTCTGGGTCTCTACATACGTTGTGGATTTGAAATTGGTGGATCTAATGTCGCAATTAATTCTAGATTTTGGAGAAATAATTTTATGTTAACCACCAAGTGTTATGGGTGATAATATTTACTGTTTTAGAAATCAATTTATTATTGCAAAATAGCTTGAGGCCTGTTGATTTCCTTATGTTTAATTGGATTGATTTGATAATACTTCGGTAAGTTGTCGTAAGAGCAAATCTTGTTTAGATCATGTTGAAATCACTTGGGATGATATATAGATGGGTAACCCATGGCCATGCATATGTTTTATATCGGATTGAATTTAGGAGTCCAATACTTAGAGAGTCGTCTCCCTACGGGTAGTGTTGTAAAGGGATGTAAGTGCGGTGTTGACCGTCACTTGTTTTGGTTATGTTGAGGTAAGGTGTGGATGGATGGTTGAGCTGTGTCCTCGTGCTCACTCCGAGGCCCCTTCCATGGTATGATGAGGTTGTGAAATTGCATGTGGTGTGAGTCGACACGCGGTGTCGTAATCCTGGGTTAAGGATAGTGTGGCAGGTCTACGGGCTCGCCAGTCGTCACACCGACGGGAGTTGGCAGTTAGACTTGGTCGGTTTGGGCTGTGTCCTCGGTGTTCACGTCCCGAGGCCCCTCCGACCATGTGAACGGTTGGGCTGTGTCCTCGTGCTTTCTTCCGAGGCCCCTTCCGGGTCACGCAAGGCCAGTTCGGGCTGTGTTCTTGGTGCACATCTACCCAAGACCCCGCTGGGCCATAGTACGCATGGGCTCCGCTGTTGTGTTCTTAGCGTTGAGGCGTACGGAGGCCTAGGTGAAGTAGTGTGATACCCGCCTAGTAGTAGAAGTGCCCGTTCTACTGTCACCGCCTGGCCACGGCGGCTGATGCCTGAGAGGTTAGCTACCTGCTCGAAAAGTGGGAACTATAGTCTGTGTCGACATAGCAATTGCATGGGTGTGCATGGGTGAGTCATTGCATAGCATTCATAGCATTTCATAACATTGCACAACAAGATCCTCATTGTATAAGTTTGTATGGGCACTCTTATACGATGAGTTACTTTTATGTAACCCGATCCTTAACTTATAAGTTTGTATGAGCATTCTTATAAGTTAAGTTACTTTCCTGCTGTTACTTATACTTGCTAGTTTAGTGTAGCTCTTTCATATATGCTGACTATGATGCTGTTACTCTTACACTACTGCCACTTGCTTGTACCTCCTTTACTTGCCTACTTGTTATATACTATACTCTTGTTCCTTTTCTCCGCCCGGTGCCGAGGAGTCGCCGGGGGAGCGGATGTGAAACCACTTAGTCGTTTCGACTAACGGTTGCTACGTATTCCTTTTTAGGAGGTCACGCCGCAGGTAGAGCAGCCGCAGACTACGCCGCAGGACAGCCAGGCCAGGACGACAGGGCCTGACGGGACGGTGCCGTCGATACCGTCTGTTACCGATGTTAGTGTTTTGCTTACTCTGATGTAGCCCGTTTGGGCATTGTTTAGCTGTACTCTGATATATTGTAGAAGCATGTTTTAGCTTCTCATTATTGATGTATTTGGACATTATAACTTAGTGTGGATTTTGACTTCTTCTGTTTATTTATTTGGTTGGGTTGGCATGATATATTGATATTGTTGTAGCCGGCGGAATAGGCGTCTTGTGGTACAGGTTAGCCCGTGTGCTAATGCTACCGCAAGGCGGCTGTTCCGGGCATAAGACTCCCCCTTCGTGCCGTGTTTTGGGATCCGGGGAGGGGAGGTCTTACAAATGGTATCAGTTTGCCACGATCCTCAACTAAGAAGTCATTCAACAATGGTGCCACCCCCGTTTGATTAGTCAGTTTGGGGACAAACTGACTTAGCGGAAGCAGTGGTGTGCCCATATGTAATTCACATTAAGTTTGTCCAACGTTGACCTTAAGTTTAGCCAACCTGACCACAAATTTGTCGTGTACGTGTAGGTTCCACTGCATGTTGAGCCGATGAGGGGTACTCCTACCCCTCCCATACCCACTCAGTTCCAACAGTCTGAGTTGGGGCAAACACTCACCGCCATTCTTGATGCTTTTAAGGCACAGCAGGCTCCGGTGCAACAACAGGCCCCGAGCTCCAACTGGCTGAGCACCTTCCGAGCTCTCTCCCCTCCCGTCTACCTTGGGACGGAGTCAGCCGTACGTACAGAGGAATGGCTAGATACGATACAAGGGTTGTTGGCTGGTATCCGTTGCCCGGCCAACATGGCAGTAACATTGGCAGTGTCCGTCTTGGACTTACATGCGAAGAGGTGGTGGAAGTCCCTCATGGGCTCTACCTTCCAAGGCCGGATCTACACTGAGATAAGTTGGAGTGAATTCTCGGAGGTTTTCTTGGAGCACTTTATCCCTACATCGGCCCGAGATGAGCTTGAGCAGAGGTTCCTTCTACTAAAGCAGGGATCAAAGTCGGTTACAGAATACCAGCGGGAATTCCAGCATCTCGCAAGGTTTGCGGACTCTTATGAGTTGGATGACAGAGGTTATGCCAAGCGCTTCTATAAAGGGCTGCGAGATCCCCTAAGGCAGTCCCTTTTGTTTATAGCGGATGGTAGCTTGGCGGAGATCATTGATATGGCGAAACGATTGGAGGCTGACCACCTGGGATGTAGTAAGAGGCCTGCGGAGGACGTAATGGAAGCCGACCCAAGTAATAGAAGGAGACGGGACTTCAGAGGAGGAAGAGGTTATCAAAGAGGTGGAGGGCGTGTCCACCGAAACTATAGGGTGGAGCATCCAGTTCCGCAGCCGCCTACGTTGCCTCCACCCCCACAGCCTCAGCGATTTCAACAACCTGAAGGGCGTCGTGGTCTGGTGTGCTTCGAATGCAACCAGCCGGGCCACATCCGGCGTTTTTGCCCACAGCTATATGGGAACGTCCCTCCTGCTCTCCCTCCTGCTCTCCCTCCACCAGCTCCATGAGGACGGGGATATATGCGTGGTCGAGGACGAGGACCGCCAAGAGGAAACCCCGGACCGGTCCGGGATCAGGTGTACGCGCTTGACATGGCGCAGGAAAGGAACCCACAAGATGTGATTGCAGGTATGATTTAATTAATTTACATATCTGCATGGTTTAACAAGAATTGAATAGAACTTATTAGACACTAGCAATAGGTTTTGGTCGTTGACACTTAGGCACCGTGATTATTGGCGGGAAGACGGCCTATGCGCTGTTCGATACCGGTGCCTCACACTCTTTTGTGTCCGAAGATTTCATAAAAGACGTGGGTGATGTTCATTAATTCACGGGAATAGCCCGACGTGTACGCCTTCCGGACGGCTCGGAGATGATCGCGACCGCCAAGTGCGAGTTGGAGTTATTTATTGATGGGAAGGCCTTTGATACGCCGGCCACGGTACTGAGAATGCCGGAGTTTGACATCATTTTGGGCATGGCATGGCTGGACTGACACTTCGCGAGGATCGACTGCGCGGAGAAGCGGATCTATTTGAGGCATGGAGACTCTGACGTCATCTTCCAAGGTATTGGCTTCGCGCCACGTATGATATTATCTTCTATTCAAGCTGTAAAAGCTCATATGAAGGGGGATGAGGTCTTCATGATCTGGTTCGAGTTGAAGGAAGCAGCGTTGGAATTAAAGGATGTACGGGTAGTGCGGGATTTTCCTGAGGTATTTCCTGAGAAGCTACCAGGATTACCTCCGCATAGAGAAGTTGACTTCCAGATCAATCTAGTACCAGGTGCCAAGCCTGTATCCAAGGCTCCATACAGAATGGCTCCGAAAGAACTCGCGGAGTTTAGAGTTCAACTGCAAGAACTAGTAGATTCAGGGTTCGTTCGCCCCAGTTCGTCACCGTGGGGTGCCCCCGTATTGTTCGTAAAGAAGAAGGATGGAACCCTGCGATTGTGCATAGATTATCGGGAACTCAATCGATTGACGGTGCGGAACACTTATCCGCTACCTCGGATCGACGAGTTGTTCGATCAATTAGTGGGAGCGCATTGGTTCTCTAAATTAGACTTGCGCTCTGGATACTATCAGTTGAGGATACAAGAGGGGGACATTCAGAAAACAGCCTTCAGTTCGAGATATGGTTTGTATGAGTTCACAGTAATGCCGTTTGGGCTCACGAATGCACCTTCGGCCTTCATGAGCCTGATGAACAAGGTGTTTGAACCATACTTGGACATCTTCGTCATCGTTTTCATCGACGACATCTTAGTCTATTCAAAGACGGAGGAGGAGCATGTCGAGCACCTGACCTTAGTTTTGAAGAAATTGAAGGAGCACGCCTTGTATGCCAAGTTTAGCAAGTGTGAATTCTGGCTTAAGGAGGTTGCCTTCTTAGGGCATGTGATCAGTGGAGCAGGATTAGCTGTGGACCCAGCTAAGGTGCGGGCCGTGAAGGAGTGGTCGCCCTTGAAGTCGGCGGCCGATGTACGAAGCTTTCTTGGACTTGCTGGCTACTACCGCAAGTTCGTGAAAGGATTCTCCAAGATTGCCCTTCCTCTTACCTCCTTGACGAAGAAGGGTGTGCCATTTGAGTGGACTCCTAAATGTGAAGCAGCATTTCAAGAGTTGAAGGATAGGCTTACCTCCGCCCCCATCCTTGCACTTCCGTCTGGGAAGGAAGGATTTCAGGTTTACACAGACGCATCATATCAAGGGATGGGAGCGGTGCTGATGCAGCACGGGCATGTGATCGCTTATGCTTCAAGGCAGTTAAAGAAACATGAAATCAATTACCCGGTTCATGATTTGGAGTTAGGAGCAGTGGTGTTCGCTTTGAAGGTCTGGAGGCATTATTTATATGGCGTCCACTGCGAGATCTTTTCCGATCACAAAAACTTGAAGTATGTTCACACTCAGAAGGAGTTGAACCTGAGACAACGGCGGTGGTTGGAATTTCTATGCGACTATGAGTTCACCATGAACTACCACCCCGGGAAAGCGAACTCGGTAGCCGATGCCTTGAGTAGAAAAGTGCCAGGCTCTAGCCCAGAGTCTCGGCTGATGAGCATAGAGTTGGCTCGGATGATCGAGGAGATGGAAATTACTCTAGTATTCAAGGATCCTTCGACAGAGTATGCGGAGTATTTGGCCAACATGAGCATAGTTTGTGATATCCGAGACCGGATACGGGTGGAGCAAGGAATGGATGCGTCCTTGGCCCCGGCAATCAAGGCAATTGAAGATAGGACCACCGATGAGTACACACTCAAAGACGACCTCGTTTATTTTCGTGGCCGACTTTATATTCCCAAGGGCGGCAAAATTCGGGAAGATATATTGAGAGAGGCGCATTCCTCTCAATATTCAGTGCATCCGGGTATTGCTAAGATGTATGCCGGACTGCGGAAGACCATGTGTTGGCCGGGAATGAAGAAGGATGTTCGCTACTATGTTACACATTGCGAAGCTTGCCAAAGAGTGAAGGCTGAATGCAGGAGTCCCGGTGGTTTGTTGCAGTCGCTGCCCATCCCCGAATGGAAGTTCGAGGATATCTCCATGGACTTTGTTCATGGGTTACCTCGTTCCCGCTCCGGGAATGATTCGGTGTGGGTTATTGTGGATCGACTAACAAAGGTGGCCCGGTTCATTCCAATGAAGAAGGAAGCACACGTGGGTGTTTTGGTACGCCTTTTTGTGGAGCAATTTGTACGGTATCATGGCGTGCCCAAGACGATTGTTTCGGATAGGGATGGTCGGTTTACATCAAATGAGTGGAAGGCGGTGCAGGCGTATTTGGGCTCACGCCTAACCTTTAGTACCGCTTTTCATCCTCAGACTGACGGACAGTCAGAGCGGACAATCAGAATGCTGGAGGATTTGTTGAGGCTATGTGTGTTGGACAGAGGAGAGCCATGGGAAAGACTCTTGCCCCTGGTGGAATTCTCCTACAACAATAGTCATCAAGCAAGCATCGGTATGGCGCCCCATGAAGCACTTTATGGAAAAAGGTGCAGGACTCCCTTGTCTTGGGTGCAAGATGAAGATCCGAAGGCATTGGGAAACGAATACATAGATGATACTGATGCGGCGGTCAGATTGATACGGGATCGCATGTTGGAGGCTCAAAGTCGACAGGCGAAATATTATAATAAAAAGCACCGGATGGTGGAGTTCCAGGTGGGCGAAAAAGTGTTCCTTAAGATTCGGCCGATGCATGGAGTGTCGCGGGTGCGTGGAGTGAAAAAGCTCAGCCCAAGGTATGTTGGGCCTTATACTATACTAGAAAGGATCGGCCCGTTGGCCTATCGGTTGGAGTTACCACCAGAACTAGAAAATCTCCACGACGTGTTCCATGTGTCGTCGCTTCGAAAAGCATTGTTGCGGCCCGACCAGTATATTCCCACTACTGATGGTGCGGTGGCGTCAGATAGGTCTGTGCGACTAGAGCCGGTACGGATTGTTGACAGCGAGACAAGGACTTTGCGCCGCAAAAGTGTTCCCTTAGTAAAGGTGCTATGGTTGAATCATGGGAAGGAGGAGTACACTTGGGAGCCAATGGATTTGATGCAGCAACGCTACCCGGAGCTGTTTGCCCAAGGTAACCTTATTTAAAAACATGTGATAAACTTCCTGTTAAGTTTTCTCCACACAGCTTAAGCCTGATTTCGGGGACGAAATCTTTTATTTTGTTTATAGGATTTGTAACGACCCGAATCGCTCTAGGCCCCTAGTGTGTGAGTTTTTGAGTCAGGAGGGTTGACTCAAGTCCTGAGAAGTGCAGGGAGTTGGGCTGCACTTGTGGAGAAGTGGAGAAATCAGTGTAGAGAGAAGTGACACGGGTAGTGACACGGCCGTGTCCCTACCCGTGTGCGTCGAGACGATCTCGACGAGGAGTGTCGAGATCGTCGAGAATCGTCGAGAGTCGTCGAGATCATGACACGGGTAGTGACACGGCCGTGTCCCTACCCGTGTGCGTCGAGATGATCTCGACGAGCCGTGTTGAATCGTCGAGAGTCGTCGAGATGGTGACACGGGTAGTGACACGGCCGTGTCCCTACCCGTGTGCTTGACACGGGTAGTGACACGGGCGTGTCCCTACCCGTGTGCGTCGAGTTGAGCTCGACGAGAAGTGTCGAGATGTAACTGAAGATGCACACGGCCGATGAAACGGCCAGGCACACGGCCGTGTCATGGGAACACGGGTTGGGACACGGGCGTGTCCCGACCCGTGTCAAACATTGAACCGACATGGAAACCGCCACGGCCGTTTCGCAGAAGCAGGACACGGGTACGGACACGGCCGTGTCCCTACCCGTGTCACATTTTGCTTATAAGGGGCAGAGAAACCCTAGCCGTTTTTCATTCTCTTTTCCTTCCCCTATTTCCTGTGAGACTTCCTGGTGAGAGGAGAACTGCAGGAGCAAGTTCTACCGGAGGAGTTCCGCCATCGCCGCGGAAGAGAAGATGCCGCCAAGGAGAACTACGCGATCCATGGCCGGAAATGGTGGTACCGCTGGAGTCAACGTGAGTTTCCTACCCTCTCCCTTGGTGCTAGATCTATAGTTATTTTCCTAGGAGAGACATCGGCTCAAGAGAGTCTTGATGGAGAGGAGAAGATTTCTAGGTTCGGCCATGCTAGGATTTGAATCCTAGACTTTAGATCTCTTCAACCCTTCCCCTTTTCTTCAATACGACGATGGGTGAATGGTTTCGTGAGGAGTTTTGGCCCTTGAGGTTGAATAAGGGAGGAGGACATTTCTGGAAAATTTAGGAACGATCGCCTCGAGGAGGAAGACGAACCGATGCCGTTCATTTTCCTTTAAGATGCGCGCAGAATCTGTATTCTGCGCGCAGCGATCTTATAGGCCCTTTTTATGTAGGATATGTGCAGATCTGGGCTTTTGGCTAAACACGAAAGTTGTAGCCCTTGGAAATACCTTTCCAACAAGTGGTTGCACGACTTCAGGTGATGTCTGTGGCCCCGGGAAAACCTAATCGAGTTTGCTGCCCGGCAATTCCTGTACACAGAAATTGTGTTCTGTGCGCAGTGAACTTTGAAGCCGATTTCGAGTAAGTTATTGTCAGATCTGGGTTGTGACATGAATATGCAAGTTGTAGAACATGAAAAGATCTTTCCAACGAGGGGTTACAAGCCTCCACCGGATTCCTGTAACTTCAGGAAACGCCGGTCGAAGTTGCTGTCCAGTGCTAATCCTGCGCTGAAATTCTGGGTCTCTACATACGTTGTGGATTTGAAATTGGTGGATCTAATGTCGCAATTAATTCTAGATTTTGGAGAAATAATTTTATGTTAACCACCAAGTGTTATGGGTGATAATATTTACTGTTTTAGAAATCAATTTATTATTGCAAAATAGCTTGAGGCCTGTTGATTTCCTTATGTTTAATTGGATTGATTTGATAATACTTCGGTAAGTTGTCGTAAGAGCAAATCTTGTTTAGATCATGTTGAAATCACTTGGGATGATATATAGATGGGTAACCCATGGCCATGCATATGTTTTATATCGGATTGAATTTAGGAGTCCAATACTTAGAGAGTCGTCTCCCTACGGGTAGTGTTGTAAAGGGATGTAAGTGCGGTGTTGACCGTCACTTGTTTTGGTTATGTTGAGGTAAGGTGTGGATGGATGGTTGAGCTGTGTCCTCGTGCTCACTCCGAGGCCCCTTCCATGGTATGATGAGGTTGTGAAATTGCATGTGGTGTGAGTCGACACGCGGTGTCGTAATCCTGGGTTAAGGATAGTGTGGCAGGTCTACGGGCTCGCCAGTCGTCACACCGACGGGAGTTGGCAGTTAGACTTGGTCGGTTTGGGCTGTGTCCTCGGTGTTCACGTCCCGAGGCCCCTCCGACCATGTGAACGGTTGGGCTGTGTCCTCGTGCTTTCTTCCGAGGCCCCTTTCGGGTCACGCAAGGCCAGTTCGGGCTGTGTTCTTGGTGCACATCTACCCAAGACCCCGCTGGGCCATAGTACGCATGGGCTCCGCTGTTGTGTTCTTAGCGTTGAGGCGTACGGAGGCCTAGGTGAAGTAGTGTGATACCCGCCTAGTAGTAGAAGTGCCCGTTCTACTGTCACCGCCTGGCCACGGCGGCTGATGCCTGAGAGGTTAGCTACCTGCTCGAAAAGTGGGAACTATAGTCTGTGTCGACATAGCAATTGCATGGGTGTGCATGGGTGAGTCATTGCATAGCATTCATAGCATTTCATAACATTGCACAACAAGATCCTCATTGTATAAGTTTGTATGGGCACTCTTATACGATGAGTTACTTTTATGTAACCCGATCCTTAACTTATAAGTTTGTATGAGCATTCTTATAAGTTAAGTTACTTTCCTGCTGTTACTTATACTTGCTAGTTTAGTGTAGCTCTTTCATATATGCTGACTATGATGCTGTTACTCTTACACTACTGCCACTTGCTTGTACCTCCTTTACTTGCCTACTTGTTATATACTATACTCTTGTTCCTTTTCTCCGCCCGGTGTCGAGGAGTCGCCGGGGGAGCGGATGTGAAACCACTTAGTCGTTTCGACTAACGGTTGCTACGTCTTCCTTTTTAGGAGGTCACGCCGCAGGTAGAGCAGCCGCAGACTACGCCGCAGGACAGCCAGGCCAGGACGACAGGGCCTGACGTGACGGTGCCGTCGATACCGTCTGTTACCGATGTTAGTGTTTTGCTTACTCTGATGTAGCCCGTTTGGGCATTGTTTAGCTGTACTCTGATATATTGTAGAAGCATGTTTTAGCTTCTCATTATTGATGTATTTGGACATTATAACTTAGTGTGGATTTTGACTTCTTCTGTTTATTTATTTGGTTGGGTTGGCATGATATATTGATATTGTTGTAGCCGGCGGAATAGGCGTCTTGTGGTACAGGTTAGCCCGTGTGCTAATGCTACCGCAAGGCGGCTGTTCCGGGCATAAGACTCCCCCTTCGTGCCGTGTTTTGGGATCCGGGGAGGGGGGGTCTTACACACCCAGACTTGGAGTTGTCCATAGTGCACCTCTAATTGGTCAGAAGGTGAAGCAAAATTTCAATGCTAATAAGAATCTAGTACCCAATAAGATTTGGCTGCCTTAGAAGAAATAATTTCCTTTTGCAGATATGTCCAAAGACAAACCACAGTCATATGTGGTACTTGGATAGTGGATGTTACAGGCACATGACTGGAACAAGAATCTTATTGACCCAATATTCCTTAGTAGAAGATGGTCAAAAGTAATTTTTGGAAGATCAGATAGAGGAAAGACTAAATGCTATGGTAAGATCTCCAATGACATAGTCACCATCACATGGGTAGCTTATGTAGAAGGATTGTAGCATAATCTAAAAACATAAGCCAACTATTTTATCTTGTATATATGATTGTAGTCCACAAAATTGTGTGCCTAATTAAGAAATTTGAAGAGATCAAACTAACTGGCACTAGGAGTGAAATTATTTTTTATCTTAATTTCTTATATGCAAATTTAAATTGTTCAATCTATCTTATGGCTAAAATAGAGCATCTTTCTCTGTGCAATGGTATAAGAAACCGATTCAAATTAACTATAAGACAATCAATAGGCTCTAATCAAAAAACTTGGATAGAGTATGTCCCAAGTGGAAATGTATTCAGGAAATCCTTTGTCATGCATGCCAAATGGGCAAGCAAACAAAAGACTTCATTCATACATATTGGGCTTAAAGATTTTATTAGATGTTTCGACTTATTACACATGGATCTATTTAGTCTGATGTCCGTTCACAACTAATGAGAAAAGGTCTATACTTTTTCAATTATTGATGATTTCTCTAGGTTCACATGGATGTTCTTTCTTAAACAAAAGTCAGATACTCTAGAGATATTCACTAACTTTGTTAGGAAAATCCAGAATAAATTGCGCAGTTCTGTATTGGAAGTCTTTGATTTCAAGGATAGCTAAATCACCTAGAGGGGGGTGAATAGATTTCTTAGTCCTTAGTGACTATCTTTTATTTTCCTCTAGTTGAATGCTTTATTATTTGATTATATTTTGCTTTCAATACATGCAACTTGCAATAAAACCAACAAATAAAAGCACACACAAGATTTATAGTGGTTCACCTAACAAGGGTACATCCACTTTCCCTCCCACCTATCCAACTTGTTGGACTAGGTATTTCTCCAAAACTCTGCTCCAAAGAGCTTACACCTCAGATCCCTCAGGATCCCTCAGTCTCCTCCAAGACTTACAGTTTAGCCACAAGGGCCTAATACTCAGTGATCAGCAGATCACCTACCTTAGGCCAAAGGACCTACACTCAGGCTGGGAGGACAGCCCTACATCAAATCTAATGGATCCTACCTCAGAGAGTCACACTCTTCTACATCTCTAGAAAATTGCCCTACCTCAAACCAATGGCCCTGCAACTCAGATCCAGTTGGATCCTACAAGGTGGAAGTTGGTTGGTGAGTCTTGATTGGTCACAATAGAAATTTCTATGTGCCAATCTAGCATGACTGAGATAGACTCAGCCCAGCGTTCACTCAAGGAATATATTTCCTGAGTCTTCCTTTACTTGAACTGAGATACACTCAGTCCTAACTTCTTCTTCACAGCACCAGGGATTGTTTCTACTGGATCTGTGAAGTGACTGTAGCAAAACTTGCTGCTACCTGAGCTGAAGAATTGTCTGCTCAACTTATTCACAACAACAAGGATATAGATCTTTTTTTGGCTTTTGCTAGAAGTTACTAGCAGAAAATAGTTCTGCTTCTTCTTTCTTTCCTGGGTTGAGGAGATTCTGCCCTAACTTCATCTTCACGACCTCCAGTAAATGGTCTTTAGTGTTATACTGCTGGATCTATAAAGAACCTGTTGGTGTGGATGCAAAATGACACCAGCTAACTTTCTTTCCCCTTTTCAGAGATTTGCTCTATTCTTGTTATAGGCGATGATGAAGAAAAACATCTAACTTGTTGAGGCTTTAGACCTCCAGTCTTTTTGCTCTCTGTTTTTTTCTTTACAGCAACAATGGAAATGAAGAAGAACTACTGTGACTTATCCTTTTTTTGTAAAAGGCTTCTCCTTTTATTGAATGCAACTCAACGACTCTTTTAGCAGTGGGCCCCACACCATTGATGGCCAGCTGCTATCTTGCTTTAAAGTTAACCGTCGTACAGTAGCTTGGCGGCACCTTTTGTCTTGTACTGGAGCTTTGCCGCTATAAATTTGAATAAGGTTGACTTGTTGACTTGCTGACGTCAGCACTTGTGGAATTAGTCAAAAATCAAGCATCAATAGAATAGAGGGTGAGTGAATGAGCTTCACTCAATGCCAAAGTACTTAGACATAATTATGTCTATCTACGTGTTGACAGCATTGAGTGAGCAAGCCTCACTCAACGCTTTATGCCTTAGCCATTTCTGTGGCCATTTATGCATACCTGGCGTTGAGAGTGTTGAGTGAGCACACCTCACTCAACGTCTTTTTCCTTAGCCATGCTTTCTTTAATTTAGGCGTTGAGAGCGTTGAGTGAGCATGCCTTACTAAATGCTTTATACCATAGCCATTTTTTTGCTTCTTCAGCATCTTAAGCTTTGAGAGAGTTGAGTGACCCCGTCTTACTCAACGCTTTTTTGCTTTAGCCAGATTTTCTGAGCCATGGCGTTGGGAGCATTGAGTGAGCATGCCCCACTCAACGCTTTCTGCCTTAGCCAGATTTTTTGCTCCTTGGCATTGAGTGAGTAAGCTTCACTCAACACATTTGGACTTAGCCAAATTTCTGTGTCTTAAAAACACAGTTACTGACTGTATGAGATACAATCAACGCTTTGTCATATGGCATTGAGTGAGCTTGCTTCACTCAATGCTTATGGACTTAGTCAAATATCAGTACAACTTTTTTATGGCTTTGACTTACAATGCAATACTCAATGAGTATAGAGTATAGTGTTGAGTGAGTGATACTCACTCAATGCCTGTGGACTTCATCACTTTCTCACCATGCCACTCCTTTGTGTTTGACTGTACAGGCTTCACTCAGAACTATATAAGTCATCTGGCGTTGAATGAGTAACATTCACTCAACGACTATGGGCTTAAGTAGATTTCTATCTGTCCACATCTTAGGTAAGTGTTTACCTAACCTAGACACTTAGGATACCTGTCCAATCATTGTTGCTAGGACATCCTACAATCACTAAACTTTAACACAGGTTAGATCACCACATGTGTATACATTGTTTGCTAGGCCTTCTTCAAATCCATGACATTGGGATCAATGGACCCAACATGTCAGAATTAGAAGTGATCATGGAATTGAATTTCAATCAGGATCCATGACCAAGTTCTATGAAAGTCTAGGTATCTTTCAATAGTTTTCTCTCCTATAACTAGTCAACAAAATAGAGTTATAGAGAGAAAGAATAGATCCCATAATGAAGCTAGTAGAACTCCATTGAGTGGTTCCTGACTTCCAGAATATTTCTGGGCGATGGCCATTAGCACAGCTTGTCATTTGCAAAATAGGAAATAATTAACAAGAATTGAAAAAGACATCATATGAGCTTATGAAATTTAGAAAACCAAACTTAACCTACTTCAAGATCTTTAGTAGTAAGTACTATGTGTTAAACAATGAGAATCACTACCTAACTAATTTTGTTGGAAAGATTTTTGAGGGTGTTTTATTGGATATAACTCCCATAGTAGAGCATATAGAATATTCAACAAAAAGAGCGAAGTAGTAGAAGAATTCATTCATGTGTATTTGATGGGACCAATCAGATCTATAAAGGCTGACCATGTTCTTCTAATGCTGTGGGTCCTAGGCAAAAACTAAAAAGGCTGTCAATAAATGACAAGCAAGAAGGATGTGACATAACCTCACCAGATGCACTAGTTAGAGAAGAAAGCTATATAATAGAAGATGCACATGATGCTGCGAAATGAACAAAATAGGCTGAGGCACAAATTGAACATGAAGTGCAAAGGAATGTAGCAAGATTGATACCAACTAAAAGATACTTAAGATATCACCCACAACATCAGATTATTAGTGACATCAATCAGGGAGTTCAAACAAGGCAGAGCACAATGAATGAAGTACTCCACCCAAGTTTTTTATATATGGTAGTGTTGTGTACATTGGAAAATGTGTACCAGATTTGGAGAAGCCTCACCTAACTCAATGATATTCATCAATGTGTATTTGATGTTGTGTTGAGTTTCAATGTGCAGGTTAAGGAAATGAAGAAAACGTTTCTAAGTACAAGTGTTGACACCTGAGAAGAATTGTGTCGACACTTGGGAAAGGCTGTGTCGACACCAGGAGCCAGATTATGTCGACACACAGGACTTGTGTCGACACACAAAATCTGTCGACAATAACTGTGTCGACACACAGGACTTGTGTCGACACATTCCAGAATTCTGTCGACAATAATTGTGTCGACAAACAGGACTTGTGTCGACACACATCAGAATTATGTCAACACCAACATTGTCAAGACTAGGAGCTATTGAGCCCACACACAGGACTTGTGTCGACACATTCCACAAAAGCTGTGTTGAGAAGATAAAGAAGGGCTGTGTCGATATTATAAGAGCTGTGTCGACATCATCAAGCATTGTGTCGACACATGGTATATTTGTGTCGACACATTTGAAGTATTGTCTCGACACTTTTCTGCTGAGATAGAGTACAATGAGGGATCAAGTGTTACGACTGAAGACTTGACAGCTGTCATAACTAATAATGGTTTTGTATATGTTAGAGCTGTCAGAAGGCCTTATGCACCGGATAAGCCGGTAACCTCAGAAGAATCTATATAAAGACATGTTCTATCATCAGATATACATAGAAAAAGAAGTAGAAGAAAATAGAAGAAGAAGAGAGGTCTTTATCCAGAGATCAACAATTCTCTAAGGGCAGATTCTGAACAAGTCTGCAAGAAGAATTCAGAGCCACATCTGAATAGTAGAAGGAAGCTGGATTGAAGATCATCTCCAACTTCACAAGAAGATCAACCTTACTTTGTTCAAATTCAAGAAGCTTTGAAGAAGCTAAAACGGGTTGGATCTAAAGCAATCTGTTCTATCAAGAACTGATCAGGAAACCTTCAACCCATTCTCTCTCTACTTGGGTGAAGGATTTATTCTTTTTATAATCAATTTTCTCTGTAGGATCTTTCATAGATTTGACTGTATGAGAGTTATCTCTCTGAGTTGTAAGCTTAAATCTATAAAGGCTGAGGTAGGGCTGAGTGCCTGAGGTAGGGGATTAATTTCTCTGAGCTATAGGCCTGGTGAAAGAGGCTGAGGTAGGGCTGGATTGCCTGAGTTGTAGTAGTGTGGACTCACTTTGAGGTAGGATTCTCTAGAAGAATCTGAGTTGTAGCACTTGGTGAAGTGTGAGCTATAGGAACATTTCAGGTTCTGAGTTGTAAGATCTGAGAATCTGAGAAGGAAGAAGGAAGTTAGGCCGAATCTAGTATACTGTTAGATAGACGAAGCGGGAAAGTGGATGTACCCATCTCTTGGGGTACCACTATAAATCTGTGTGCAATCTGTGTTAGTTGTGTTTGTTTTTATATTGTGTTGAGATAGTTGTTGCATAGATTAATTACTAGAAAAATATATTGTCTGCCTTTATAAAAAGGAATTGAACCTATTCACCCCCCCTCTAGGTGTTTAGGATATCTTGAAACCAATTCTTTCAAGTGGTATTAGAGGCAGGTTACTCAAGATTAGACTTAACAGTCTGGGTTGATCTATAAGGCAGTTATTAGTTAGACAGAATGGGTTCAGGTGAGAATTAGAAGTAACTTGGATCCATGAAACTTCCTATTTGTAGGAAAGAAAATTTTGGCATATGGAAAGAGAGGGTCAGATTGTTCATGGAAGCATCTGATCCAAAAATTTACATAACAGTACTAGAAGGGCAATTTATTCCTATGAACATATCTGTTCTTGATGCTAACCTCAAGACTCCAAAAAGTTATTCAAAAATGACTAAGGAAGAGATCATCCTAGCAACCTTAGACAAGAAGGCACATAACATAATTGTGAGTGTCATAGATGACTCTACATTCCAAAAACTGGTCCATTACAAAACCTCCAAGGTTATGTGAGACACTTTGATTATCTACATAGAGGGAATAGAAGAAGTGAGAGAGGATAGGAAGTCTATGTTAAATCCAGAGTCTGAAAGCTTTAGACAAGCTAAGACAGATAGTATAGCTGAATTCTATAAGAAATTCTTTTGAATTGTTAATGAGCTATTCACATATGGAAGAGTCTTTAGCACTTATGAATTAAATGACAAGTTTCTCAGACCACTTACCAAGGATTGTACTAAAATATGTGCCATCAGAGAGGTGGCTAGGCTTCCAGATACACCTCCACCAACCTTATTTGGAAAACTGTTATCCTATGAAATGCGGCTCACTGCCAAAAAGGAGGAGGAGAAAAGCAATAAGTCTGAATACAGAGAAAAGTCAGTTGCTTTTAAGGCTGAATCCACAAGAAAGGGCAGGAGAAAGTCACCTTCTCCTCCCAAGAGAATGGCTGAAGTTGAATCTGAAAATTCTAACATAAACACTTCAGACAGTCATAAATCTGATGAAGACTTTGCTTCCTTCATAAGGCAGTTTCAAAGGTTCATGAAGAAGAATAAATGGAGATCAAAGCCATCTTTATCCTTATCCAAGGATGACTATTACAAGAAGAAGAAAACATCTAAGGATGATAGGTATGTCTCTAATCCCAGTAAACAAACTCTTCTAATATTGTTTGTTATTGTTGCAACAGGATAGGAAATGTCATAGCTGATTGTCCTGATAAAAGAAAGGAATCTAAAGATAAAAAGAGGCAACAAAATATGGGCAAGAAGGAGATATCCTTTGTTGTAAAGAAGCAGAAGATTTGGACTGACTCATCATCATCAGAATCAGGAGAAGAGACTAAAGCTGAAGATGAAGCTTATATTGGACTTTTCACAACTAAAGAGGATTCAGAAGAGGCAGAATTCTTGCAACTACAGGACTCTATCAATGGGATTGAAGATCTTCATTGCAAAGGGTTGATGGCTATATCTATAGAAGATTAGTGCCAGGATCAGCCTGGTCAAAGTAAGGTAAACAACCTATCTTCAGTTTCTGTTTATTACACTAGATCAGAATCATAAGCATCTGCATCAAGAGATGAGGATGGTTCTGAATCTAAAGGGATGTTCATCAACTAATTGATGAGTATGGTGATTTGTTGCAAGCTCTTAAGAGAAGCAGAATCTTTAAGAAGAAATAGGCTGAGGAAATTGTATCTCTTAAATTGGCTTCATCAGATTCAGCAAAAATGTTGGATTTGAAGTTGAATGAAGTTGCCAAACTAAAAAATATAACTTTTATTCAGATGGGTACAATTACATTCAAAAATGATCAAATAAAGAGTTTGGAAGTCAGACTTCAAAGAGAGAAGAAACTTGTGGCTAAATTCTCAAAGACAAAATCAGTCTTACCCTTAATTGATGACTTCATCCTCCAAAAGGGTAAGACAGGATTACGCTTCAAGGGAAGAACTAGGGCGGCTAATTCTAAATGAAAAGGCAAAGCCCCAGTTCAGCCACTAGCCTTCAAACCACTTATTGCTTTCAGGAAAGTGATGCAGCCTACTAACAAGAATGACCTTGACATTACACATGGTCACTGTAAGCTTGGTGTTTAGAATGACAAGGGTGCAAATGCTAATAGGGCTGCCCATGAATAAACACCCCATGTTCTTCATGAATCATCAATGTTTGTTACACCAGCCCCAACACTCTATAAAAGGACCACTGTACCTAGAGCCTTAAGGACTTCTAATAGCAATGCTGTTAAGATTGTACTCAAAAGAAGATACAATAGATATGAGTGCTGGTGTTGTGGAAAAGTGGGTCATTATACCATTGATTTTTGGCACAACACTACTGTCAGAAAGAATGTTAGCTTATGATGCCGGCTCGTCTCCCATCCCCTTGCCCGTTGATGCTAAGAGTGCTCGTGATCAAGTTGCTCTGGATGATGATCAAGTTGCTCGTGACCAAGTTGATGTGGCGCAACATAAAGATGCTCGACGACCTTCTACCGCAACTCGTGACCTTGGTGGCTACAATCTTCGTTCGCGGCGGGCTTAAGCCCTTTCCTTATTTGCACCTTTATTTTCCTAGTTTAATGTTATCATTATTTCATGTTGTCTTTTATTTTGGACATGTTTAATTTTTGGTGTGCTCATAGCCATCCAATAGATGATAAATTGGATGGCTAGATTTATTTTGCTTGTTTTGGGACTTGCCTATATATAGGCTTAATTGATGAGAAATGAAGGCATGCTATTTGAAAACCTAAATTAATCCTCTCTTGAGAATTTCGGCCACCTCCCTTTGGGATTGCCACCCCCCCCTCTCATCCTCCTTCTCCTCCTTTGTTAGCCAACCGCTTGGGTGATCCAAGGCTTGTGAAATGCGGAGGCGGATGCTTCTCGGTGTGACTCCTGCGAAGAAGAAGGTTGCCGCTCGGTGTGACGCAGGTGGTGCGTGGACGTGTGACTCTTCCACTTTCCTTGTGTGATCTTCACCCCATCTTGGGGAGGGTAATATCTACATCTTTCCTTTGTGATTTCTTGTGAGATTTGGAATGGATGCAATGGCTTTTTATCCGCGATCTTGAATACGATCTTTTGGATTTAATCAAAAACCTTCTTGCATTTATTTTCGAAACCTTGCAAGAAGCCGGATCGGGTGGATCCTTTTGCTTGAGGAAGATCTTGGCATATAGTTATTGATCTTCCTCTCAAAAAGGTGTGGCGACCTTTGCTTTCGATCTTTGGTGGGAAAGGATTGGACTTTAATTAGATCGTCGCTTTTAGTCCACTCCCCTCCGCGTGTTTGTGCGGGATGACGGTGAATCATGCAGCTATATGTTTGTGTTAGGACGCGTTAGAACGTGTTACGTGGGCTTGAGTTGTAAGAAAATCCGTACGTTATTTTAATCCGACGACTCCCTGCGTCAATTTGGTATTAGAGGGAGGTTCTCGTCAGTTTCCTAATTGGCACTCCTTCCCCCGCTCAAAATTCAAATTTCAGATTTCGGGATTCAAATTTCCAATTTCAAATTTCAAATTTTAAATTTCAAATTTCAAAAAAAAAATTCAAAATTCAAATTTTGAATTTCAAATTTTAAATTTCGAATTTCAAATTTCAAATTTCAAAAAAAAAATTCAAAATTCAAAATTCAAATTTCAAATTTCAAATTTCGAATTTCAAATTTCAAATTTCAAAATTTCAAATTTTAAATTTCAAATAACAAAAAAAAATTCAAAATTCAAATTTCGAATTTCAAATTTCAAATTTCGAATTTCAAATTTCAAATTTCAAAATTTCAAATTTTAAATTTCAAATTTCAAAAAAATTCAAAATTCAAAATTCAAATTTCAAATTTCAAATTTCGAATTTCAAATTTCAAATTTCAAAATTTCAAAATTCAAAATTTCAAATTTCAAAATTCAAAATAACAAAGAGAAAACAGCGCTCTAGCCTTTGGTTTTTAGGGTGTTAATGCGTACTCGGCATGGTACGGAGTACACGAACCCGTCTACCACCACTATGGCTGAACACCCTGATGAGGAAACTAATCCTACGGCTAACACTGAGCTTAGGCAAGAATTAGGAGAGTTGAGGGGTTTGCTGACACAACTTTTGGCGAACCAAGCTGCTCAAACACCACCACCACCTAACCATGGACAAGCCCCCCGACCACCCCCGGTGCATGTTGCGGAACATGATGGGTACTTCCCCGGAGCAGCCCGTCAAGTTCCCGATCTGGAAAGTGGAAGAGTCACACGTCCACGCACCACCGACGTCACACCGAGCGGCAACCTTCTTCTTCGCTGGAGTCACACCGAGAAGCATCCGCTTCCGCGTTTCATAAGCCTTGGATCACCCAAGCGGTTGGCTAACAAA
Source organism: Platanthera guangdongensis (assembly GCA_039583875.1). Classification (NCBI taxonomy): domain Eukaryota; kingdom Viridiplantae; phylum Streptophyta; class Magnoliopsida; order Asparagales; family Orchidaceae; genus Platanthera; species Platanthera guangdongensis. The sequence continues at coordinate 64,966,555 of CM077165.1, forward strand.
GGAGGAGAAGGAGGATGAGAGGGGGGGCGGAAATCCCAAAGGGAGGTGGCCGAAATTCTCAAGAGAGGATTAATTTAGGTTTTCAAATAGCATGCCTTCATTTCTCATCAATTAAGCCTATATATAGGCAAGTCCCAAAACAAGCAAAATAAATCTAGCCATCCAATTTATCATCTATTGGATGGCTATGAGCACACCAAAAATTAAACATGTCCAAAATAAAAGAGAACATGAAATAATGATAACATTAAACTAGGAAAATAAAGGTGCAAATAAGGAAAGGGCTTAAGCCCGCCGCGAACGAAAATTGTAGCCACCAAGGTCACGAGTCGCGGTAGAAGGTCGTCGAGCATCTTTATGTTGCGCCGCATCAACTTGGTCACGAGCAACTTGATCATCATCCACAACAACTTGATCACGAGCACTCTTAGCATCAACGGGCAAGGGGATGGGAGACGAGCCAGCATCAGCTTACCTGCCAGAAAGGCTGCAGGCAAGCCAGTCAAGTTTATGTCTAACCTGAACCTAGAACCCAATATTTATTGGAGATCTAAGGTTAGGTAATTTTATTTGATGCATGTGAGTCCAAGTGGCCATACCCCAATATGGTAGTTTGACAGTGGATGTTCCAGGCATATGACTGGAACAAGAAGGATGCTGAAGGATAATTCTCTCATAGAGAATAGACCCAAAGTGATCTTTGGTGGATCTGAAAAGGGGGTAATCAAAGGGTTTGGTAATATTTCTAATAGTTCTATCACTATCGCCCAAGTGGCTTATGTGAAAGGTCTGAAACATAACTTAATAAGCATAAGACAACTGAGTGATCTTGGTTATGACACCTCTTTTATTAGGAATGGGTGTCAGATTAAAAGGACAAGTGATCAAGAGGTCATCTTGTCAGGTTATAGAAAAGGAAATGTTTACTGTCTCAACTTTGATTGTGAGAATAAGAACTCTCTTATTTATCTAGTTGTAGATGAGAAAGCTTCTCATTGTGTCAAATGGCATATGAGGCTTGCTCACCTGAACTACAAGTCAATAGGCCAACTCTATAGTATGGAGTTAGTGAGGAATGGTCCTCAGGTAAAGTGCATCCAGGAGGGGGTGTGTTCAGCTTGTCAAAAAGGCAAACAGACTAAGGCCTCCTTCCACAATCTTGATACCAAAGACTCAGTGAGGTGTTTGTACCTCCTGCATAAGGATCTATTTGGTCCTATGCCAGTTCGTAGTCTAGGTAGGAAAGTTTACACATTTGTGGATGTGGATGACTATTCTAGATTTACATGGGTTTTCTTCCTGAGGCAGAAATCTGAAACCCCTACTGTCTTCCACAATTTTGTTAGGCAAATTCAGAATAAAGTTAACAATTTAGTGGTCAAAATCAGAAGTGACCATGGGACTGAATTTCAGTCTGAATGTGTGACAAGATTTTGTGAAGAACTAGGGATTCATCAAGAGTTCTCCTCACCTAGAACTCCCCAGCAAAATGGTATTGCTAAAAGAAAGAATAGGACTCTTATTGAGACTGGTATAACCCTACTAAGTGACACTTCTCTCCCAGAATATTTCTGGGCTGAGGCAGTAACACTATAAGAAAATTGTCTTTTTAGTGACGACAATTTTCATCACTAAAGGTTATATTTTGATCCCTAAAGCCATTTAGTGATCAAATTAATTTCGTCACAATGTTGTCACTAAAGCCCCGTTACTAAATGGCTTGGGGACCAAAAAATATTTGGTCACTAAATGTGTTTTTTGTGACCAGACTAATTAAGTCACTACAACCATTTAGCGACCAATTCAATTTTTTCACTGAAACCATTTAGTGGCCAAGTTACTGTGGTCACTGAATGGTTTTAGTGATTAAGATAGGTCGATCACTAAATTTGCATGTTTAGTGACTAATTTATTTTGTTCACTAAAGATATTTAGTGACGGGCCTTTAGTGACGACCTTGTGAATTTGGTCATAAATTTTTTTTTAACAAAACTAATTCACGGGAAATTTTAGTGACCTAATTAATTTGGACACTATGAAAAGTTTCAGTGACCAAATTAATCCTAGTTAAAGTTGTCTCAGTGACCATAATACTTTGGTCACTAAAATGGTATATTTTTTCACTAAAGTTGATCCAATTTGTCTCACAAGGTATTATAGGCTTGATTCATTTACTATTATTTATAATTCAATATTAAACATTCAAACAAAAGAATAAATAAAATACTCATCGCAGAGAATATTTTGACCAACATACATTATTTTATTAATTAAGATAAAAGAGGGTGGGAGATTGCCCAAACCCCTCGATACAAAATAATAGAACTACCATCTCTTATTAAACTAATACAATTTTTTTAAGGGCACATGATCCTCCTTGGCAATTGAAAATATTGGAGCTCAATGCATCACTACACATGATTGGGCTCTAAGTTTGATCTAGAGAAGTTACTAGTAAGCATGTTGTGAGATGACATAACACATACTTAGGACCTGAAATTTCAATAATCCAAGAAAGGACATCATTATTCAGGAACATATAAGTAAACAATATAGTAAGGTCAAGATAATAAATATTATTGAATCATACCTTGACTTATAGCTGAAGGAATTTCACATAGTTGATAATCTCATCAAGCATTGACACCTTGTCAGTCAGCAAGAAGAAAAGCATCACAACAAAATTATATCAAGGCACTTTAAGGCCTGCTTTAGGATCGTTCTTCCAGCATTGGTTCCTATTAAGACATGCACTATGGGAGAGAGTTTTATTGTTAAAACTTATCCATGAACCCAATATTCTTAAGTTTTAAATCATTGGAGGATCGTAGCACATGCTTACTATTTTGTAGTTTCACTTGTTATGTTTCATTGAGATCTCTTTATCAAATATTACAACATCTACTACAAGAAAACTGTCTTTTGGCCAGGATATAACTAATAAGGAAGAATATGCTTAAAGAACTTTGGTAGAGGGGATAAATTTATAAATATATAATATTTCATAAATCCAAAATATGACTTGCACTCTAAACTGACTAGCACATCAAAATACAAAAAAATATAAACTAAAAAGTTTGTACAAATGCAAGCTTTTTGTATAGGCATTTTTAAGAAATTTAGGAGGCATACAAAGTTTGAGAAGTAAAACCAGTGCACACATCCATAATGAGAGCCCACAGATCTAAGCTAGATGAGACACAACTGATAAACATTCCACTGCAGTGCAGTTTGCTGCAATACAATTGCTACAGTGCAGCTTGCTGCAATACAATTTTCTGCAGTGCAAACTGCACTTTTGCTGCAGTGCAAACTGCACATTTGCTGTAGTGCAAACTGCAGTGCAGTTTGCTGCGATGCAATAAGAAAAATGCAATGCAGTTTGCTGCGGTGCAATAAGAAAATAGCGGCGCGGTTTGCTGCGGTGCAGACTGCAACGCAGTTTGCTGCGGTTCAAACTGCAGTCGGTTTGCTGCGGTGCAAACTACAGCGTGCTGCGTTGAAAACTGCAGCACTGCAGCTTGCTACGGTGAAAACTGCAGCGCTGCCGCTTCCTGCGATGCAAACGGTTTGTTGCGGTGCAAACTGTAGCCGGCTTGTTGTGGAGCAAACTGCAGCGTAGTTTGTTGCGTTGAAAACTGCAGCGCAGCAACTTGCTGCGATGAAAACTCAGTGCTGCAGCTTACGGCGGTGCAAACTGCACTCAATCAATGCAACCATCTATTTTGCGGTGCACGAAACTAAGGAAATATTAGCATGTGAACAATTTAGTGTTTGAAATAAAGAATGACGAGCATGGCACACATGGTCATGTGAACAATCTATATAGCAACCTACTTGTGTTCTAAACTTTTAATAATCTAAGTCAGAAAATAAGTTCACCGTTCTCAATTTCACCTTTAAAACTAAATAATTAAAATGTTTAAGATGTGAAATAATATATATATCAGTTATAACATAGAGTGAAAATCAATTTACATAGAAGCTCTAGTTAAAGATATTCTTCTGAAATTGATCTATAATTAAGGCATTTCAAACCAGAAACTTGCAAAACAAGAGCTTAAAGAATACAACCATTAATTTGCACCATTAATTTTTAAAATAAGTAATTTAGAATTGTCAAAGTAATAAGACAACAAAGATGCAATCGTGGTTTGTTTACCTGAAACTTTATGTGTGCAAGTCAATATGTACAGCAAAAATGAAAAGTGGCATGCTTCCACCAGTGAATCAGTATACTGCATAGACTTGAGATGGGCAAATTTCAGACATAACTAATTTAAATTTATACCAATCAAGCGAATCAAAGAAATAATAATAATTCAAGTGAAGAAATATTTAGGGAGTTATTATTTGAGTGTCCAGTTGAGTGGTAGCTGCTAGCAAATTTGTTCTACGATTATAAGCTAATCGCAAAACTAAAATAAAAATTTACAGAACCAACCAATTTGATACAGTACAAAGCACAAAGAAACATACCCTTTGTGGGGATCAAAGCCAACCACAAGAGACATTCTCCTCTTTCCATCATTCTCTTGCACAAGCTCAGTGTTTCTATATTGTCCATGGAGAGAACTTGAAGAAATTGCAGTGCACGGAACTATTATGGAATTTTGTTGAATACTAATAGGTCTTCCCTTTTGACTTCAAAATAGTCCTCAATTTTCTGAGAATAGTAAGAAAAATGAAATAAAGTACATTTTGAATCAAGAAAATCAATTAGCCATATGCCTCTCATAACAGGCTGCTCATATCCTAACAAACAGAAAATCTTGTGATTGTAACCTTGTATTTTGAATCAAGAGAATCATTTTAGAAATAATGCTGAATTTGTCAGAGATATGCAAGAAATTAAATGAGTTTAAGAAGTTTTACTGGAAATAAATACATTAAAAATATCGGCATGCAAGCTCAGTGCAGTTTGCTGCAATACAATTTGCTGCAGTGCAAACTGCACTTTTGTTGTAGTGCAAACTACAGTGCAGTTTACTGCAATGCAATAAGCAAAATGCAGCGCGGTTTGCTGCAATGCAATAAGCAAACTGCAGTGCGGTTTGCTGCGGTGCAAACTGCAGCACGGTTTGCTACGGTGCAAACTGCAGCCGGTTTGCTACGGTGTAAACTGCAGTGCTGCAGTTTGCTATAGTGCAAACTACAACACTACAGTTTACTGCAGTGCAAACTGCAGTGCTGCAGTTTGCTGTGGTGCAAACAACACTCGATCAGTGCAGTTTGCTGCGGTGCAAACTACACTCGATCAGTGCAGTTTGCTCTGGTGCAAACTGCACTCGATCAGTGCAGTTTGCTCTGGTGCAAACTGCACTCGATCAGTGCAGTTTGCTTCTGTGCAAACTGCACTCGATCAGTGCAGTTAGCTAGGGTGCAGTGTACGGAACTAAGGAAATATTGGCATGCAAGCTCACTGCAGTCCATTAAAAGATTAACTTCTTGAATTGGAAGCAGAGGAGATGAACATATTTGGCAACCTCTCGCCTTTTCTAGTCTCATTAAGGAGCTGAGAATAAACTTTTTGTTCTCCATGAACATTTCCAACTGTAGGCAATTCTAACCTCTCGCCTTTTATAACAACAGGATCAGCTGGGGAATCGCTAAAAATCTGATCTTCTCGATAAAAAATTCAAGATGATGGGCTTCCCTTTACCAAAATTTCATTATGTTGACTTGCTGCAGAAGTTTTAGATCCATCAAGTGCCGATTTAGCACCATCCATTTCATTGGTCTCATTAAGGAACTGAGAATAATTTTGAAAATCTCCTTGAACATTTCTAACTTTTTGCAACCTTAATCTCTTACTTCTTCGAACAGGTTTTGCTGAGAACTTGGCAAAAGTGAGTCTCACATTGGGGGATGAATGAGCTGGTTAAGAGCTTGAGCACGTCCACAAGCAGCTTGTTATTTTTATTTTTCAAATCTCCTACCAGTACTTCCATGACTGCAATAGATTTTAAGCAAATACCAAACACATCTTGCAGAAATTTAGAGATAAGCACAAGTTTCAAGAGATAAACAATTCACAACATTAAAACAACAATTTTAATAAACTAAATAAATATTCATAGAGTTTTTAATGCTCGAATAGAGTTGTAGCAATATAGTAAAAGTAAAAATAAACTGTAAGTTTCAAATCAAAAAATAAAAGTCTGATAAACAAAAACAAACAATCTTAGAAATTCTTAATACTAGGATAAAAAGAAAGAGATAATTGCTCCAAAGCTCCACCCGTACCTACAAGTTAATACATCAAGCAAAGCATTAGTTAATTACTAAGAAGTTTACTAAGACATTATCAAATACTATGTATTAGAATTAAAACATACTTGTTTATCCTCAAGAGACAAGGTAAAGAATAAATTAGAGTCAACATGTCAATTAGTGCTGTCTGCTTGATCCTGAAGTTGTCTTTGTTCTAAGAGAGCCGATACCCTAGTGTCAAAGTCTTGTTTAATTCGATCCTCCATATCTTGCAAACGTGTCGTCATCTCTGCTTCTGCTTTAGCTCGAATTTTTTCTTCGAGATGTTGTATATTAGTACGTCCACGCTCTGAAGGTCTAGGTCCCAGCCCCATTCCAAGAATATAACCAGAACGATGTCCAACTATTTTGGTGTAGGCTTCTTCAGGGGTCAGTTTATCTTCACCATTCTCCCTATTTTAGGCTTCATGAAGTTCCAATAGTTTTTTATATAATTCGTCTGACGTGTCATCTTGCCACTCATTATGTTTACCTTTGCGAGTTTTTTCCCACAATCTCATGTAAATGGGTAATTCATCGTCTTTTTGTGGAGCTTCCCTCTACATTTAGAAAATAATAAAACATTAAATTCAAAGTATTAAAAAACACAATTTCATGTAATCAATGTTATAAGTGTCAAGAAAAAATACTAACCATTTCATATATTGTTCTCGCTATAGACTTTGTACCAACATGAGATTTAATTTTTTGCTTACTTCTATTTTGCTTGTTAATCACACTTGTCCTCTATATCAACAAACACATAAGGAAAATAATGTTTGAGTATAATGTACAATATTAATAATTACACAAAAACAAAACATGATATACTGGATCTAGTTTCATAAATTTAAATTAACGAATATATTTCTTACCTTGAATCGCGCACTACCATAGTAACTAATTAGCCAATTCCATTGCTCAGGATCAATGTCTTTAGGGCAATTTGCACATCTTTGGCCATCATTATTCCATTTTAGGTAAAATATGCATGCAAATGAAAGCGCCAAATATTATAATGTTGGCGAAGAGAAGATATAAGATCACCACGTACATGGGAATCAGGTGGGAGATTGAATTCGGCCTAAAAATTATACAAAATGATAATAGTAGTGGAGTTATAATAGAAAGATTACCTATTTTTAAAGAAAATAATTTGTATACTTACATAGATGAAATTAATTATTTTGTCAGTGATATCTGTTGGAATTAAAGACCATTTCTCCATGTTTAGAGGAGCAAGGTGCCTAACATATCGCCCACTTTTAGTAATGAGTTCTTGAGCTCTGTATCCAAATAATCTTCGAAGTTCTGCCGGAAGTTTCACATCCACCCTCTCCACATTATTTTGTCTCCTCTTTGACCACTCAAGCGCCAAGGTTGGACCACGTGTCCTTTTTTTTGTTATAATTGAACCTGTCATTAAACATTTTAGTGTCAGTAAGTTTCATATATATATGTATATTTCAAAATATATAGAAAAATATAAGTGAGAGATACCATTATATTTTCATGCTATTCCTATAATATTTTTAACTCATCAATCAAAGGTTGCAAATATACATCTATATCATTCCCAGGTTGTCCCGGATAAGGAATAATCAAGTACATGAAAAAATTAGGGGTTTTCATGCATAACCATGGTGGCATATTATATGGAATTAAAACAACTGGCCACACACTATAATTTGTGCTCATAATACCAAAAGGATTAAACCCATCACTTGCTAAGCCAAGCCTAATATTACGTGCGTTAGATGAAAATTTTTAGTGTTTTTTATCAAATGACTTCCAAGCGAAGGCATCAGCTGGATGTCATAAATTACCATCATTGTGATGCCTTTCTTTATGCCATCTCATATCCTCAGCCATCTTAGAGCACATATATAACCTTTGAAGCTGAGGTATCAAAGGAAAGTATCTTAGAACCTTGTTTGGTATGTTTTTACTCTTCCCTGATGATATAATGCATTCTGCATTATTATTTATCCTGCTCAATTGCCATCTGAATGTGCCACAAGTTGTACAACTCTCTAAATTTGCAAATTTACCATGATAGAGAATGCAATCATTTAAGCAACAATCTATCTTCTTACACTCCATTCCAAGCTCTTGTATATAGTTGTTAGCTTCATAAAAACTACTTGGTAGTTTTTCACTAAAAGGAATTTCTCTTCTCAAAACTTTAAGTAATGCAGTAAAAGATCGATCTGTCATCCATAATCAGATTTAAGCGCTAATAAAGTAACGTTAAATTGAAATTTTGAAAATTCTTTGCCACCAGGATATAATTCTTGTTCAGCATCATTTAGCAAATCATAAAAAATTTTAGCAGCTTCGTTGGGGATCTCATGATCACGTTCTTCTTCATTATGACCATTGTCATTAAAATTAAAATCATACAGAAGATCATGTATATCATCCTGCTCTGAAATCTCTTCCTCAACTTCTCAGACCACGTCATCATTTTGCTCACTATTTGGGTTAATATAATAATCCTCTCCGTGACTTGACCACCATTTATAGGTCTTTACAATTCCATTCAGAATAAGGTGCATAAAGACAATCTCTCAAGTGTGGAAATGATTATTTGCACACTTATAACAAGGACAACAAATAGTATTTCCTCTACTAGAATGAGTAAAAGCAAAATCAAGAAAAGAATTCACTCCACTGATGTAAGCGGGTTGTCGACGATCACCGATATCCATCCATGTTTTATCCATTGCACTACATATCAATAAATAAATAAATAAAATATTTAACATAAAGGTAATATTGAGGATTTACAATACAAATTAATGTAACGAAAATTTTTTCACAAATTTATTGAAGAAAATGGTAGGATTAAGAATTTGCCTTATTGCTTCTTCTCCTGTCATATAACATGGTTTAAAAAAGAAGTTGGGTTCCATTGTTTAGACAATAAACTTAAATCAGAGAGAATGTATTTGATATATCTCAAACAAAAATAATTTTTTCTTACATTTATAGTTCATTAAAAGTTTCAATTCAAAAGTTAACCAGAGTGAAAAGTTAGCATAGAACAATGTCAAAGAAACCAATTCTCTAATCTCTCCTATAACATTCACCTAAAAAATTTCATAAACAACAACATTTAATATTCTCCAATCTCTTATGCATAGTTTTTCTAATGAGATCTCTTCCAGTGTAAACAACTCTTCCATAATAGACATCAAATAAGAAACCTACAAAAAGGTAGAGAGTAAAGAGGATGTGGACAAATTGTGCAAAAAAAATTATATTTCAACCTCAACCAAAGGGTAGAAGAGTAATTAAGGATTGCATAACATTATCTCATTAAATTATCTGAATTGCATAAAATTAAATTAGCTAATCTGAATCAGTTAATCGAATTAATTTATCTGAATCGCATAAAATTATCAACAAATTATTAGCCTAATCATAGTATAAAATGAAAAATATTGAACATAAGTTGGGAAAAAGTTATTGATTAAGGTATTTAGTTATGCTATTATACATTTGAAGCATATATAAAATAGATTCAGGAACCAAACAATAATCATTAAACTGTAAATAAAGACAATGGTTTTAAAATTTTTACAAAGAAAATGTATATTTTTAATTTTTATTGCAGCAACAAATAATAGACATGAACAACACAAAATTACCCCCAAATTGCAAGAGCCTTTCATGCGATTATGTACCCCTCCCCCTTGCTACGCCATATATGTTGCCCTATATCGATGCCCTCAACTTTGCTTACATCAAACTCTACCCCACCGGCATCTCTGGATCGCACGATGGAAACCTAGTCTCGCCGGATGAACCTATACCTTCTCTACAATGCTACTAATCGGCCAATCTAGATATTTACTTCAATATCCTCCCCACTGCTTATATCCTTTAGGTATTATTTCCAAATTTCACTATTTTTATTGGGAATGCAAAAATATTGGTTAAAAAGGAGCATAAATCTCTATTAGGATCGCTTATTTTGTAAGTGTTCAGGAACACTTCGTCTGCTGTACGATGGAGGTCATACTCCTGGTCATCATCCGCCAACGAGGAAGGTTTTATGGCACAGATCTTTCTTTGGTGGCGAAGAAACAATCACATAGTAGACTTGAAAGGGCCAAAGGCAATAGGGCAAGAACTGGAAAGGGGGAAAACAACTCTTGTCCACAAAAATCAGTAAGAAATTAAATTAACTAGAGCAAAAATACTTCATTATCCAATAACAAGTGAAGAAAACACCATGTACTAATTCATCTGAATTTAATGCCAACTATGAATAAGAAATATCTAAAATTTTGCACCACTGTTCTTGTAATGCCCCGAAACTCAAAGGAGCGACGGGTAACGTTTTGGGCTAGTTTTGGGTTCTTGCAGGAGGCACACGGCCTGGGACACGGTCGTGTCCCAGGGCGTGTCAGGCTTGTGTCGTCGAGTTGGTCGAGAGGTCGATGATTTTGGAGTCGATGATCATCGAGCAGAGAACACAGCCTTCGACACGGGCATGTCGCAGTGCGTGTCAAGGCCGTATCGACGATCGGCCCAGGGTGTCGACGAATTTCGCTCGACGTTGTGTCGAGACAGGGCGCACGGCCTGCGACACGGGCGTGTCGCAAGGCGTGTCGACCCGTGTCGACACTCAGCCCGTGAAGTCGACACTGCGCTCGACGAAGTGTCGAGACATGGCACACGGCCTGCGACACGGGCGTGTTGCAGGGTGTGTCGACCCGTGTCGACACTCGTCCCAGGAAGTCGACGAATTTTGCTCGACGATGTGTCGAGTGAAGGCACACGGCCTAGGACACGGGCGAGTCCCAGTCCGTGTCGTCAGGTCGACGATCTTCGCTCGACGAAGTGTCGAGTGTCGAGACCGTGTACAGGGACTGGAGCCCAGGCGTGTTGAGGTAGACACGGGTAAGGACACGGGCATGTCCTAGAACCCGTGCAGTGCTCGGGTTGAATTCGGGATAAATCGATGGGGGTACACAGCCGGCCACACGACCATGTCAGGTGGAACATGGGCGTGTCAGGTCGAACACGGGCGTGTTCGATGCCCGTGTGTTATTCCAGGCGAGTCGATATTGACAGCGAATGAGGTACACGGCCCTGGACACGGGCGTGTGCCAGGCCGTGTGCGATCCAGATTAGGCATTTCAGTCACGAATCAAAGCCGTTCGTTTCGTTATTTTGGGATCCGACGGTTGGGGGTGGTTCCTACTGTGATATACCCGGTATTGGACATTGAAACCCTCACTTTTCATGAGTGATTATCTTTCTAAAGCTTAGAGAGAGAGGAGAGCCAAGGAAGGAAGAACAAGCTAGATCCGGCCATTGAAGGAGCTTCGAAGCTCCAAATCGTGAGCCGACTCCGGATGCACGGAGGCAAAACTAGTGCGGTGCTTTTCATCCGCTTACTTTTCCATGGCGCCAAAGAAAAACGCAAGGGTAACGATTCTCTTCTTGAGCATGAGTAGCTCTCCTTCTTTCATAGGAAGCCCGCTCTCGCGAGTTTGCGGTGAGTTTGAGGCATTACTTCGGGTAGATATGTGAAGTCCCCGTTGTTTAGAGTCCGTAAGCGAGAATGGACATAGGCATGATGTGTGAAGCCTACTCGGACATGTTGGCCTGGATCGGTGATGTTGCATTGCATAATGCCGGAGAAGACTCCGTGCTATTGGTTGTTTTTCGGGTTTTCTACACGGTAGATTGCAACAGGGAACCTTGGGGATTAACCCAAAGGTGCACCCGGAAAACTGGGCGGATGCGTGATCTTGCCAACTTCGTGGCCTGAGAGCCAACTTGAACATAACCGGGTTATGTGAATTGTGATGGAAATGGGACTCGGGAGAAGTTTGACCCGCGCAAATGGCTTAAATTGTCATTGCGTTGTGAGCACGGGTTAGATGGAACCGTACTCGTTCTATGTCGTTCGGTTAAAGAGACCTAAGGGTACATGGCACTTGCCGTTGGCATAGATTAGGGTCTTCGGCGGTCAATGGCTTAAATTGTCGTGACCCAGGCCAAGAAGACAAAATGCTCATAGGTTTGGCCGTCAAAGTGGCGGTGGTGAGATCGGAATGTCTATGGCTTTAATTGACGTGACATCGACCGGTCCACCGAGAATGTGCCCTGAGAGCACGGGCGTGTGGCCGTGCGAGCCAACGTCTGTGTTGAAATGAGTATTTATTTATATTGCTCTCTTATGCTAATGAAATGCAGGGAAGGAGCATTGCCGCCCCGAGTTGGGGCGGGATCGTTATAATTTGGTCAGCATTGCTGACCATTGCCTTGTTTTGCCACCGTGCGGTGGTTTGTTGCTTGCAGGTGCTGCTGGACCAAGCAGTCAATAGCGGGCTAAAGCCCAATTTGCGAATCCGGCCCTTGAAGGCCTATTTGGAGGGTTTACAGTTTTATTCATGTATGACCGGCCTGCGTGTCGTGGTTTGTAAATCATGTAATATCAAGTGAACCATTTTGTAAGGCCTTAAGGCTTGTACTGGTGTATGTATAACATTCTTATTTTTGTATTAGTGGACATTCATGCTTTAGTGCTGGGTTCTTTATTGCAACTTTTATAAACTGCTTCCGCTAGAATGCTCTGTGTAGGACGTTATGATTGGTTGGATGGTTTCCATGAGTAACCACCCGGTCTGTCTGTGGCATACGGCATCGGGCCTCGGCCGGACCTACTGCTATATGTTATGCGACGGATAGGGGGTGTTATAATTTGGTATCAGACTACTTGTTTTTGGTCGGGCTTAAGATGAATTCGTGGGCGAATTCTTTTTAAGGGGTGGTTAGCACATTGTGTGCGTCATCGTTATAACAGTAGAAGAACCCATGAATGTCCACTTAGGAATGAAAATACATGTGTTTGAGGAACCTGCGTGTTCCTATAATTGCTGTTTGCAATTTTATTTGGTCGCTTAACGGTGTTTTGTACCACTATAGGTGACCAGAAGTGGTGTTGGGCCGTCGGAACGACGAGTTTCTGAGGCTAGCAATGCACCAAATGTTGCTCCTGCAACACCTCTATCGGCTGAGAACATATGATTGGTGGTCAAAGCAGTGTTGGCCGTGATTAATGCGCAGCCTGCAAGGCAAACGCAGCAGCCCGCTCCTACGATGGATCAGGTACCGCAGCAAGAGGCTGATCCGAGGAGAGTGGAACAAGTGGTAGTGGAACCGTTGGTGCCAAGGAGGGCAACCGAGCGGCAGCTTAAGCATGTAATGAGCTTTAACCCTCTGGTATTCTCGGGGTTGGGAACCCCATCTCAAGCTGAAGACTGGCTCTCCAGGGTGAAGAGAGTCATGACAGCAACGGAGACGGAGGAGTGGCAAATGACCACCATCGCTACGTTCCTTCTGGACGGTGAAGCGAGAATGTGGTGGGAAGGATTGGAGCTGCACCTATTGAGAGGTAGGCAACTTGTTGATGTCTCGATGGAAGAGTTCTCGAGATTGTTCTTGGCTAGATACCTCCCTTCGACGCAGAAGATAGCATTGGAGAATGAGTTTCTGAAGTTGGTTCAGGGTGAGAGGAGCGTGGATGAATATCTCCACAAGTTTACTCATTTGAGTCGATATGCTAGCTCCACTATTGTGGATGAGGAGCTCAAGACTAATCGCTTCTATGACGGGTTGAGAGATGAGTTGAGGTTACTACTCTCGGGGCCGATGATGCAGGGTTTCTTAACCTTGGTCAACACTCCCCGGTCCTTGGAGAAGGACATGAAGAATGTACAAGCAAAGAAATGCTTGGGTGATAGGAAATCTGAATTCAAAGTGCCGACTACTTCAAAGTTCGGCTATCGTAGGTCTTTCAAGAAGCATATGACTTCGGGTCCAGCTCCTTCTGGTGCTTCTAGGGCGACTCCGAGTCGGACCCGGGCGTGTGTTTTACTTGTGGAATGACGGGGCACTTTGCCCGTGGCTGTTGGAGCGGACGTCCTAAGTCCGAGAGAAGGCCGGGAGATACTTTTGAAGAGAAGGGAAAGGCGGTGGAGTCGACCGGGTCCCACTATTCTCCGGCCCAACCAAGGGTGTACAATCTTGTCCAACAAGAGGCCATCAAACAGGCTGATGCGGTGACAGGTATAGTTTAATTCATAGCAAGTCAATTTCTTTAAATACTTGTTATGCACAGGTTACCTTACCACTGGTTGTTTAGGATTTGTTTTGATTTGTGAAAATCTGGCAAGAGCACTCTTCGATACGGGAGCTTCACACTCCTTCTTGTCCGAGGGATTTATATCACGCATCGGAGTCCCTTCTTTGATGGTGAAGGATAAGTTGGATGTGTTGTTGCCCAATGGGTGTTTGATGTGCGCGGATAGGATCTGCAATGTTAAGATTCGTATTGGGAATCAGGAGTTCGATCTGCAGGTGTCTTTACTTCCGTTGGTAGAGTTTGACGTTATATTTGGCATGGACTGGCTCTCGGAGCAGCAGGCCTATATTGACTGCGGTCGCAAGGAAGTCAAGCTGGGAGCAAGTCGTGAAACGACTTTTACGGGCTTAAAGGGGTCGAGCAAGACGTTGATGTCTGCTCTTCAGGTGGTGAAGGCGGTTCCTGCCGGTGTAGAACTGTTCGTTACACTAGTGGAGGTTGCAAAGCCGAAGCCCGCATTGGATTGTATTTCAGTGGTATCGGAATACCCTGATGTGTTCCCCGCAGAACTTCCTGGAGCCCCGCCTCAACGGGAGAAAGATTTCACGATTGAGCTAGTGCCAGGTGCAAAGCCCGTGTCACGATCTCCATATCGGCTAGCGCCTAAGGAAATGGAGGAGCTGAAAGTTCAACTACAAGAGTTGTTGGAGCAAGGGTATGTGCGCCCGAGTTCTTCGCCTTGGAGCGCATCTATCCTCTTTGTTAAGAAGAAGGACAGAAGCTTGAGGATATGTATTGATTATCGGGAGCTCAACAAGTTGACGGAGAAGAACAAGTACCCGATCCCCCGGATTAATGATCTTTTTAATCAGTTAGTCGGGTCGACGGTGTACTCGAAGTTAGATCCCAAGGATGGGTACTATCAGATGTGAATAAGGGAGAGTGATATCCCGAAGACAGCGTTTAGTACGAGATACGGGCATTATGAGTTTACGGTCATGCCATTTGGGCTGACTAATGTACCGTCAGTGTTCATTGATTTGATGAACAGGACTTTCAGGGAGTACTTGGACCATTTCGTGATCGTCTTCATCGACGATATTTTGGTGTACTCGCAAAGTGAGGAAGATCACTTCAAGCATCTTCATTTGGTATTGGAGATGCTAAGGAGGAATCAGTTGTATGCCAAGTTCTCGAAGTGCGACTTTTGGTTATCCTCAGTGGCGTTCCTCGGTCACATAGTGAGTAGAGAGGGTATTGCTGTGGATGCGGCGAAGATTGTTGCGATACGGGAGTGGCCTGAGCTTGCTATGGTAGCGGAAGTCCGGAGCTTTCTGGGGCTTGCCGGCTATTATAGGCGCTTTGTAGAGAACTACTCGCGGATAGCGTTACCTCTCACTACTTTGATGAGGAAGGAGCATAAGTTCGTTTGGACGCCGGAGTGCGCGCGAGCTTTTGAGGAGTTGAAGTGTCGATTGACAACGGTGCCTGTACTGAGTTCGCCATGTGGGACCGAAGGCTATGAGATTTACAGTGATGCTTCAGGCAGCGGTTTGGGTTGCGTGCTACTGCAACACAGAAGTGTAATAGCTTATGGCTCGAGATAGCTAAAAGTGCATGAAAGGAACTATCCGGTCCATGACTTGGAGTTAGCGGCCGTGATTTTTGCCTTGAAGCTGTGGAGACAGTATTTGTACGGTGTGAAGATTGATATCTACACCGATCACAAGAGCCTGAAGTATCTGATTGATCAGAAGGATCTGAATATGTGGAAGCATAGATGGATGGAGTTCCTGGGGGACTATACATTCAAGATCCACTATGTGCCTGGTAAAAGGAATGCGGTTGCGGACGCATTGAGTCACCGAGCCCCAGCTCAAGCCAATTGGCTATCGATGCATGATGAGCGGTTGGTGCGGGAGTTGGAGGCGTTGGAGATTGTTTGTGTGGACAGGCAATCAAGTGCTGAAGCAGTTCTGAATTGGACTGAAGTCCAATATGACCTGGCTGATCGTATTTGGCACTCTTTGGATATGGATGCTCATATGAAGCAGTTCATGGTAGAGGCTCTGGATGGGTCAAATTCCCAATTCGTCGTGGAGGATGGATTACTTTGGAAAGACGGTCGTCTGTGCGTCCCAAGTGTGGGTAATTTGCAGGTCGAGTTGTTGTACGAGGCACACCATACCAAGTACTCGACTCACCCGGGGAGCACGAAGATGTACCGTGATGTGAAGAAACTGTTTTGGCGGCCGGGTTTGAAGAAGGATGTGGCGCTCTACGTAGCGAAGTGCCAAACTTGCGCCTTGGTGAAGGCGGAGTGCCAAAAGCCGGGAGGATTTCTGAAGTCCTTGCCTATTCCGGAGTGGAAATTCGACGACATATCTATGGACTTTGTTCACGGTTTGCCAAGGTCGCAAAAGGGGAACGACGCCATTTGGGTGGTTGTGGATCGGTTAACGAAGGTGTCGCATTTTATTCCGCATAGGAAGGATGATCCGGTGGAGAAGTTGGCAAAACTTCATGTGGATAACATAGTACAGCTTCATGGTGTGCCCCACAACATCGTGAGTGACCGAGATGGGCGGTTCACGTCCAATGATTGGAGGCTAGTGCAATAAATGTTGGGAACAAAGCTGAAATTCAGCACAGCCTTCCATCTGCAAACGGATGGGCAGACCGAGAGGGTCAATAGAACCATGGAAGACATGCTCCGCATGTGTGTCTTGGATTTTGGAAAGCAATGGGAAGACCACCTTTATTTGGTGGAGTTCGCATACAACAATATCTACCAAGTGAGTATTCAAATGGCGCCCTTCGAGGCCCTATATGATAGAAAATGTTGCACGACGTTGTCTTGGTTAGAAACGGCTGAGTCAAAGTTGTATAAGCGCTTGGAAGTGGAGGATGCTAATTCTTTGGTAAGAACCATTCGGGAGAGGTTGCTTATCGCTCAGGACCGGCATGCGAAGTACTATAATGCCAAGCACAGGAACGTGGAGTTCGCTGTGGGCGACTATGTGTACTTAAAGATCAAGCCGTTCAAGGGTGTCTCGCGGGTCCGGCGATTGAAAAAGCTAAGCCCGAGGTACCTTGGGCCGTTTGAGGTTCTGGAGCGAGTTGGTGAGGCGGCCTATCGGTTGAAGCTTTCAGTGGATCTTAGTGGTTTACATGATGTATTCCATATTTCGGTGCTTCGGAAGGCGGTGCAAGAGCCTACGCAAGTGATCGCTGTTGATCAAGTGCCGGTGGATAGTGGGATGACGACAAAAGTCAAGCCCGTGCGGATTGAGGACTCGGAGGTCAAGCGGCTACGCAATAAAGAGATCAGGATGGTAAAGGTCCGGTGGGACAATTGCGGTCGTGAGGATCTCTCTTGGGAGCGAGAGCAGATTATGCTTGACGAGTATCCGGAGTTGTTCCGCTCAGGTATAAATTTTGGTTTTGTACATGTCTTTCCTTTATATAATTTCGTGGATGAAATTCTTTTAAGAGGGGGAGAGTTGTAATGCCCCGAAACTCAAAAGAGCGACGGGTGACGTTTTGGGCCAGTTTTGGGTTCTGGCAGGAGGCACACGGCTTGGGACACGGGCGTGTCCCAGGGCGTATCAGGCTTGTGTCGCCGAGTTGGTCGAGAGGTCGACGATTTTGGAGTCGACGATCGTCGAGCATAGAACACGGCCTGCGTCACGGGCGTGTCGCAGGGCGTGTCAAGGCCGTGTCGACGATCGGCCCAGGGTGTCGATGAATTTCGCTCGACGTTGTGTCGAGACAGGGCACACGGCCTGCGACACGGGCGTGTCGCAGGGCGTGTCGACCTGTGTCGACACTCAGCCCGTGAAGTCAACACTACGCTCGACGAAGTGTCGAGACATGGCACACGGCCTGTGACACGGGCTTGTCGCAGGGCATGTCGACCCGTGTCGACACTCGAACCAGGAAGTCGACGAATTTTGCTCGACGATGTGTCGAGTGAAGGCACATGGCCTAGGACACGGGCGTGTCCCAGGCCGTGTCGTCAGGTCGACGATCTTCGCTCGACGAAGTGTCGAGTGTCGAGAACGTGTACATGGCCTAGAGCCCAGGCGTATTGAGGTAGACACGGGCAAGGACACGGGCGTGTCCTAGAACACATGCAGTGCTCGGGTTGAATTCGGGATAAATCGATGGTGGTACACGGCCGGCCACACGGCCGTGTCAGGTGGAACACGAGTGTGTCAGGTCGAACACGGGCATGTTCGATGCCCGTGTGTTGTTCCAGGCGAGTCGATTTTGACGGCGAATGAGGCACACGGCCATGGACACGGGCGTGTGCCAGGCCGTGTGCGATCCAGATTAGGCATTTCAGTCCCAAATCAAAGCCGTTCGTTTCTTTATTTTGGGATCCGACGGTTGGAGGTTGTTCCTACTGTGATATACCCGGGATTGGACATTGAAACCCTCACTTTTCATGAGTGATTATCTTTCTAAAGCTTACAGAGAGAGGAGAGCCAAGGAAGGAAGAAGAAGCTAGATCCGGCCATTGAAGGAGCTTCGAAGCTCCAAATCGCGAGCCGACTCCGGATCCACGGAGGCAAAGCTAGTGCAGTGCTTTTCATTCGATTACTTTTCCATGGCGCCAAAGAAGAACGCAAGGGTAACGATTCTCTTCTTGTGCATGAGTAGCTCTCCTTCTTTGCATAGGAAGCCCGCTCTCGCGAGTTTGCGGTGAGTTGGAGGCGTTCCTTCGGGTAGATATGTGAAATCCCCGTTGTTTAGAGTTCGTAAGCGAGAACGAACATAAGCATGATGTGTGAAGCCTACCCGAACATGTTGGTCTGGATCGGTGATGTTGCATTGCATAATGCCGGAGAAGACTCCGTGCTATTGGTTGTTTTTCGGGATTTCTACACGGTAGATTGCAACAGGGAACCTTGGGGATTAACCCAAAGGTGCACCCAGAAAACAGGGCGGATGCGTGATCTTGCCAACTTGGTGGCCTGAGAGCCAACTTGAACATAACCGGGTTATTTGAATTGTGATGGAAATGGGACGCGGGAGAAGTTTGACCTGCGCAAATGACTTAAATTGTCATTGCGATATGAGCACGGGTTAGATGGAACCGTACTCGTTCTATGTCGTTCGGTTAAAGAGACCTAAGGGTACGTGGCACTTGCTGTTGGCTTAGATTAGTGTCTTCGGCGGTCAATGGATTAAATTGTCGTGACCCGGGCCAAGAAGACAAAATGCTCATAGGTTTGGCAGTCAAAGTGGCGGTGGTGAGATCAGAATGTCTATGGCTTTAATTGACGTGACATCGACCGATCCACCGAGAATGTGCCCTGAGAGCACGAGGCGTGTGGCCGTGCGAGCCAACGTCTGTGTTGAAATGAGTATTTATTTATATTGCTCGCTTATGCTAATGAAATGCAGGGAAAGAGCATCGCCGCCCCGAGTTGGGGGCGGGATCGTTATAATTTGGTCAGCATTGCTGACCGTTGCCTTGTTTTGCCACCATGCGGTGGTTTTTTGCTTGCAGGTACTGCTGGACTAAGCGGTCAATAGCGGTCTAAAGCCCAATTTGCGAAGCCGGCCCTTGAAGGCCTATTTGGAGAGTTTACTGTTTTATTCATGTATGATCGGCCTACGTGCCGTGGTTTGTAAATCATGTAATATCAAGTGAACCATTTTGTAAGGCCTTAAGGCTTGTACTGGTGTATGTATAACATTCCTATTTTGGTATTAGTGGACATTCATGCTTTAGTGTTGGGTTCTTTATTGCAACTTTTATAAACTGCTTCCGCTAGAATGCTCTGTGTAGGACATTATGATTGGTTGGATGGTTTTCATGAGTAACCACCCGGTCTGTCTGTGGCATACGTCGTCGGGCCCCGGCCGGACCTACTGCTATATGCTATGTGACGGATAGGGGGTGTTATAGTTCTAATTAGATCTTTCTAATTTCGTGCTAAAGAGCTATGATTTTATGGTTGCTTGTTCAAATCTCGCCGCCTTTCTCAGTCATTTTTAAATTTAATCATCATTCTTTTTGTTAATTAACCAAGCACTCAGACTATTATCTGTTGCCATAGTGGCTTTACAGTAGGAAATTATTGCCTAAACCCTATGCTGAAGGGAGTCAAGGAAGAGATCGGAATTCCGAATGGCAGTGAAAGATATAGTACCTAAACACCTAGAGGGGGGGTGAAGAGGTGACCAAATTCTTTTCAAGTTTTTATGGCAGCAATCAGTTAATATTACAGAATTCTAACTATTTTATCACAGAAATCACACAACATACACAGCAAATCACAATCACAGCAGACACAGAGTTTTATAGTGGCTCCCCAAGCTTTGGGTACATCCACTTTCCCCCTTCGCCTATCTAGCAGTGTACTAGATTCAGCCAAACTTCTCCACTATCTCAGAACCCAAACTGGTTCCTACACCTCAGGCCCAAGGCCCTACAACTCAGCTTTTCCACAAAGCCTACACTCAGCCACAAAGGCCTACACTCAGCCACCAAGGCCTACACTCAGCCACCAAGGCCTACACTCAGAGATTCCAATCTCCTACACTCAGGCTCCCAAAGCCCTACACTTAGCCTTTATAATTACAGGCTAACAAAAACTCAGATCCAATGGATCCTACAAGATAAAATGTATATAACACTTATTAACTCAGCAACCCAAAGACAAGAGAGGGGAGTTGTGAGTTTCTTGATGAGTTCTTGGAAGAACTCAGCTGAATTCAATCTGACTTAGCTTTCTTCAAAGCTTCTTGAAAGTAGAACTCAATAAGATTGACTCCTTCTGCAGTTGATCCTTGATCTCTGCTTCTTAAGATTCAGACCAATCTGAATCCTTCTTCTCAGCTGGGTTCCAACAGCTGATTTCTTGAATGGAGCTCTCTCTCTCCAACTTCTTAGATCTGCACTTGAATCTTCAAGGAATAGCTAGATCTTCTTTGTTGAATAATTTGATCTTTGACAACTTCAACAACCTTTTTATCAATCCTCAACAACAGTTTCTGTAGACTGTATACGCCTATTTATAGGCCTTCTTCATGGTAACCGGCTGGCCCGGTCCATAACTGAATTCTGACAACTCTAACAGGTGCTGTAGACCGGCTGGAATGACAGCTGTCAAGTCATCCAGTCAGTTCTTGAAAATTTTCTAACTGTCTGATAGTGTCGAGACTTTCTGTCTTTAAGTGTCGACACTTATAGACCAAGTGTCGACACATGTTGTCTAAGTGTCGACACTAGTCTACAAGGTGTCGACACAACTCCTTGTGTTGTAGATTTTGTATCTCGACATAACTTCTTCTTCATGTGTCGACACTGAAATTGAGTGTCGACACAAGTACTTGTTCTTCAGAATTTTGCTGAATTCTTCTAAGTGTCGACACAACACCTTTGTGTCGACACATCTTCATGTGTTGAATCTGTTAAGTGTCGACACTGCTTCTTGGTGTCGACACATGTCTTCATTGTTGATACTTGTTGAGTGTCGACACATTGCTTTGGGTGTCGACACTTTCTTCTTCAGTCGAGACTCTGGCTGAGTGTCGACACATTCCCTTAGTGTCGACACTTGTACTTAGAATATTCTTGAACTTTGCTATTCTTTGCTAAGTGTCGACACAGCTCCTTGTGTCGACACTTTCTTCAAGTGTTGAGTCTTCAGCTAAGTGTCGACACGTTGTTCTGGGTGTCGACACTTACTTCCAGTGTTGACTCTTCTGCTAAGTGTCGACACATTGTTTTGGGTGTCGACACTTACTTCAAGTGTTGACTCTTCTGTTGAGTGTCGACACATTGTTCTGGGTGTCGACACATGTACTTAGTCTCTGCAGACTTTTGCTGAGTGTCGACACAGCATCCAAGTGTCGACACTTTCTGATGTAGACACAGCTTCACTAGGTGTCGACACAACTGTTAAGTGTCGACACAGCTTCACTGGCTTTTCTTCACTGAGTGTCGACACAGCTCCTTGTGTCGACACTTTCTGTCTGGTGTCGACTCAGCATCCCTGGTGTCGACACAATGACTCCAAGTGTCGACACTACTTGCCTGGGTGTCGACACAAGTCTTCTTAAGTGTCGACACTTTCCCTCTGGGTGTCGACACATGTACTTAGAAACTTTTTGCTTTATTCCTGCAAATACTTAACCTGCACAAGTAACTCAAAATACATCAAATACATTTTGATGTATATTATTGAGTTTGGTGAGGCTTCTTCAAATCAGGTACATTTGAACCAATGTACCCAACAATCTCCCCCTATTTGGAGAAGTCATAATCCTTAGTCAATGATATACATCATTCATAATTAAATTACAAAATGATATAAAGCAGGATTATATGCAGCAGGGTAAACATAAACATGTATCAATTACACATGTATACAAATACATCATCACAGAACAAATATGAAATAGACATAGACATCATCACAGAACAAATATGAAATAGTTTTAACATATAACACATTGTTCTAATATCTGTCAAATTCATTTCCAGAAGTTCACAAAATGTTTTACATCAAAAAGATTACAAAGTAAAATTCAAGAAAATTCTAATTCTATTTCAGTTCTGGCTCCTTAATCACAATTCCTTTTCCAACTTGAACTTTAGCTTGAACAGGAGCATCAGCAACTTCAGCATCAGCAGGCTTCTTGCCTTTCAAGTCTTTCTTCTTAAACTCTTCTGCTTTAATCTTCTGCCTTTCAAAGTAATGGTAAGGCTTAGGAAAGTACTTGCTAGGCTCCAGAGCAGTAGGAGGTAGCTTTCCTATCTTGGCCTTCCTTCTATGTTGAACTATGGCCTCCTGCCTTATTTCATGTTTTCTCCATTCAGCTTCAGAAAACCACTTATTCCTGTCTTGAATGTTATCTTTGGCAGCTTTCCAGGCAGTTAAAATGATATTCCTTGAGGTAGGGCTCCACTGCTCAAAGTCTGGCCTTTGTTCAGCTTGTTCCCTAAACCTCTTCTTAGAAAGTCTAGTCTCTTCTTCTTTCTGTAGAGCTTCTTCTTCTTTCTGAAGAGCTGCTTGCATAGCGTCAGATATAAGCTGAACTACTTTTTCCAGAATGACATTAGACTTCCCTTCAGTTGGGCTATACATGTGATGAATATCAGCTTGCACCATGTCAAAATCTGGAGGAGGATAGATAACTTGAGCCACTTTTGGTTGCTCCCCTCCTAAATATGCAGGCTGAATTCCAGATTCAGCAACATTGTCATCATCACAAAGTGGAGGATAGCCCAGTGTAGCTCTGATGGAATTAGATATCCATTTGGCATGATCAGAGCTAGCTTTGACTAAAACTCTCTCCCCCTTTATGACTTCTCTAGCCATGTGATCTCTGACATCATCCTTCTGGAATCTGATTTGATTATCCAAGTATCTGACTCCATCTTTAAAGAAACGTTTGAGCTTTTTAAGTTGTTCAGATATGGCCTTCTGGGAGTCTTGAATGGCAGTCTTAACAGCATTGATTTCTTCTTGAAATACCTTGTCAAATTCAGCTTTAATAGTAGCAGTAGAGGTAGAAGGTCCAGCAGCTATGTTCTTTAGTTCTGTGACAATTGCATTATGAGATTCTGTCAAATTGTCATTCATTCTAAGTTGATTTTCAAGTACATATCCTTGCTTCAGGGCTATGTCATCAACTTGAGCCTTAATCTTTTCTTGATGTGTAGCTAAGTACACTACTGCATTCCCCCCTTTGTGGAAGCAGTCTGTCATCTCCTTCTTATTTAGGTTCATTTCAAACCTTATAGATTTTATGTCCTGGGCTAGATCAAACTGTAGTGATCTGTGCCCTGCATCAACATACTTCTCAATTTCTTTCCTGTGTTCATCCAGTTTAATCTGCATTGCCACCATTAAAGCACTATAATCAACTGATGGTGTTTGCTGAACTATAGGCTGTGGTGCAATAGATTGTAAGGCCTTCTTATAACTTTGGCTCCTTCTCTTCAACACATAAAGCTTCTTTTTCTTAGCTCTTTTTGTCTCCTCATCTTCAAAAGCTGAGGTGCTGGCTATATCCACACTTTCCTTTGGTGGTTCTTCAGCAGCTTGGGGTTTGTCAGTCTCATGCCTTGTAGGCTCTTCAAGAATTACAACTCGCTCCCCCTGAACTGGAGCATTCTCCTCTTCAGCAGCAGTTTCCTTATCAAAATCTTCTTGATCTAGATTCAGAAATAAATCTTCCATGGTGTATTCTTGTTGAGAATGAGCAGGAGAAATGCTTGGCTCTTCAACCATTGGATCAGTAACATCTTGAACAATAGCAGATGTGTCTTCTATGACAACATCTGGGACTTGGTTATCCAGCTGAGTTTGCTGATGAACATCAGACAAATCAGTATCTTCCATAGGAAAATCTAAAGTATTGAGTTCAGTGATTACCTCTAGGATAATGCTGGTTGCTTGTTCACTTTCCAGTGTAGTGGGTTCATCTACAACTGGAAGCTCCCCTGGCTTTGATCCTTGTGTATGGGGCAAGCTTGAGGTAGCTCCCCCTGGATCTCAACATCATCTTGAGGAGCAGGAGATTTCACAGCAGGCTCTTCCTCATTTTCATCTGGAGTGAAGACAACTTGTTCTTCACTGTCTGAGCTGCTAGTGGACTCTTGAGCCACTGGGGCAATTTTCCTTTTCTTCTTTAATGGAATCTCCTTCTCAGAAACTATCTTCTCAGGGGTTGGCATCTCCTTAGTCAACTCCCTGTCCAATCTAGAGAACAACCTCATGTCCATTTTTCTCATATGATTTATTTTCCTTCCAGCAGCTGTACTCATAACTTCAGGTATTACACCAGCAAGGTAAAGACTTAAAATCCTGCCCAGGTTGGGCTTCTTCAAGCTTTCTTTAATCTTCTCATAAACTACCATAGACCAGTCAGTTTTTAGAGTGAAGATTATCCTTGTCATTATACTAAACATATGGGCAGACACTCTGTCATGCCCTCCTGGCTTGCTGAGTATGACTTTGCCAACAATCTCTGAGAGGAATTTCCCTTGATTGTTCATGCCTTTTCTAAGAAACACTGATCCAAGCTTCATCTTAGGATCCAGTCCACACCAGGTTAGAGCTTCCCTGGTCTTTGTAGCTGTAACCTCATCTTCCTCTTTAATTCTTGGTAGCTGTAGAATCTTCCTCAGACTTTTAGGTGACACCTTCACCTTCTCACCATGAACCCTGGATTTGATTTTGAATCCAGTTTCGTCTATCTTAGCTCCACTGAGAAATTCTAGTACCTCTTTCTTCCAGATTTTAGTAGGTTCAGAAACAAGATATTCTAATCCTGAATCGACTACTAGGGTTACGACAGCCTGAATTTCTTGATCGGCATCCTCAAAAGCACCGCACACCAGCTCGTATCCTTCGTTGACATTCTCCTCAAGCTTTGGCGCCATTAGGGTTTGTAGAATTTGTCTTGAGAGAAGAGAGGTGTCGACACAGAAGTTTGGTCTCGAAACTTTGAAAGCGTGTCGACAAACAAAGACAAAACCCTATTTATACCTTTCCAATTTTGAAGATGAACAGGCGGGACATCTAACTTAAATTGTGTCGACACTGGCAATAAGTGTCGACACTGACTTATAATGTCTCGACACATAAGTGTCGACACAAGTTTAGTCAACAGATTTTATGTGTCAACACTTGTTTATGTGTCGACACCACTTAACTCGACACATAGGCGAGACTTTACTTAGAGAATTCTGAGTAAATACTAAGTGTCGACACCACATTGGATGTGTCGACACCTACATGTCATGTGTCGACACTAATATTCTGAAGTGTCGATACCAATTTCCTAGATGTGTCGACACCTTTTCCCTGAAGTGTCGACACCTACTATCTGTGTCGACACAAAAATCTCTATGTGTCGACACCTTTTTACTTAGCCAATTTCAATACTATAAAGTTACTCTAAGTTTATCATTCCTAGTTCAATCTTAAACCTATTGAACTTAGCTTCTTCTAGGGGCTTAGTATACATATCAGCTAGTTGTTCATCTGTTTTAACATATTCAAGTAAAATATCTTCTCTTTCTACATGCTCCCTAAGAAAATGATATTTAATTTCAATACGTTTTGTTCTACTATGGGATACAGGATTATTAGCTATTGAAATAGCACTAGTAGAATCACAAAAGAGTGGAGTTCTACTTACCTGAATTCCATAGTCCTCTAGCTGATGTTGTATCCAAAGAAGTTTAGCACAGCAACTTCCTGCAACCACATACTCTGATTCTGCAGTGGAGATAGCCACACTTGTTTGCTTTTTTCTACTCCAAGAAATCAGTCTCCCACCTAGGAATTGACAGGTTCCAGTAGTGCTTTTTCTATGTTCTTTGCATCCTGCAAAGTCTGCATCTGAATAACCTGTTAGATCAAAATCCCCATTCCTAGGGTACCAGAGGCCTAGATAAGGAGTGCCCTTTAGATATCTCAATATTCTCTTGACTGCTGTCAAATGAGACTCTTTAGGGCAGGCTTGATACCTTGCACAGACACATGTAGCATACATGATATCTGGTCTACTTGCAGTCAAGTATAATAGGGAGCCAACTATCCCTCTATACAAGGTTTCATCTACAGGCTTCCCTGCATCATCCTTGCTAAGAGACATACTTGACCCCATAGGAGTCTTCATGGTGCTGGATGAATCCATACCATACTTCCTTATGAGTTCTAGGGTGAACTTGGACTGGCATATGGATAAACCACTCTCAGTCTGTCTTACTTGGAGACCCAAGAAGAACTTTAGCTCTCCCATGCTACTCATCTCAAATTGACTTTGCATTAGCTTTGCAAAATTTTTGCAAAGGCTACTTTCAGTAGACCCAAATATAATGTCATCTACATATATTTGGACTAGTATTACTTTGCCTCTAGATTCCCTAAGGAATAGAGTCTTATCTATTTTCCCCCTTGAGAACTTGTTCTCAATGAGGAAACTAGATAGGGTTTCATACCAAGCCCTAGGGGCTTGCTTTAACCCATATAAAGCTTTCCTAAGTCTATAGACATGATTAGGTAGAGTTGAATCAACAAAACCTGAGGGTTGTTCCACATAGACTTCTTCTTTAAGATTACCATTTAGAAATGCTGACTTGACATCCATTTGGTAAACTTTGAATCCTTGATAGGTTGTATAGGCAAGAAACATCCTTATGGTTTCCAGTCTGGCTACTGGAGCAAAGGTTTGATCAAAGTCAATACCTTCTTCTTGCCTATATCCTTTAGCAACCAGTCTTGCTTTATTCTTAATGATGACCCCTTGTTCATCCATCTTATTCCTGTAGATCCACTTGGTTCCTATTATATTGTGGTCTTTAGGTTTAGGAACTAGTTCCCAGACCTTGCACCTCTTGAACTGATTAAGCTCTTCTTGCATTGCTTCAGTCCATTGTGGATCTAGTATGGCTTCTTCAAACTTATTTGGTTCAACTTGAGATAGAAAATTGGAGTAGACTGCTGCATTCAGGTTTCTGCTCCTTGTTTGTACCCCTTGTCTTGGATCTCCAATAATCTGTTCTACTGGATGATCTCTAAGATGCCTATTGGCTGGAGGCATCCTAACTTCTGGTTGAACCTCTTCAACATCTCCATTATGCTGTACTCCTTGAACTTCATCAGTAATTGGTACATGTAGTTCTCCCCCTGGACAACAACCACTGTCTTCTACTTGCTGTCTTGCAGTAGATTCTTCTTCTAGAGTGAGCTTGTCCATCTTCTTTGTTAAACCTGTGGGGCTGCATACACTACTAGACAACTCATTGTTAATAAGTTTAGTCTCATCAAATACTACATGTACAGTTTCTTCTATAACTTGATTTGACAAGTTGTAGACTCTATAAGCCTTACTATTGTTGCTGTACCCAACAAAAATTCCCTCTTGGGACTTGGCAGCAAACTTAGTTAAGTAAGACTTCCCATTGTTAAGTATGAAGCATTTGCAACCAAAGATCCTTAAGTAGGATCAGTTTGGTTTCCTGCCTTTCACAACCTCATAGGGGGTCTTGTTGAGGCCTTTAGTTATGATAGCCCTATTAATTACATGGCATGCAGTATTAACTGCTTCAGCCCAGAAGTATTCTGGTAGTGATGTATCACTTAATAGGGTCCTACCTGCCTCAATCAAGGTTCTATTCTTCCTCTCAGCAATGCCATTTTGCTGAGGTGTTCTTGGTGAAGAAAACTCTTGAAATATCCCAAAGTCTTCACAAAGTTTTGTCATGCTATCAGACTGAAACTCAGTACCATGGTCACTTCTTATTTTGACCACTGTACTATTTAGTTCATTCTGAATTTGCTTGACAAAGTTATAGAAGACATTAGGTGTTTCAGATTTCTGTCTTAAGAAGAACACACAGGAAAACCTTGAGTAGTCATTTACAACTACAAAGGTATAGACCTTCCTACCTCGGCTGTGAACTGGCATTGGACCAAAGAGATCCATATGCAAGAGGTATAAACACCTCACAGCATCTTCGTTTTCTATGCTTCTAAAGGTGGATTTAGTCTGCTTGCCCTTTTGACAAGCTGAGCAAATACCATCTTTAACACACTTAACTTGAGGACCATTCCTCACTAACTCTTTGCTAAAGAGTTTGCCAATTGTCTTATAGTTTAGATGAGCTAGCCTCTTATGCCATTTGACACAATGAGAGACTGTCTCATCAGCTACAAGACACACTTGAGAACCATTGGTCTCACACATAATGTCTAGGCAGTAGACATTCCTCTTTCTATAGCCAGTCAAAATGATCTCTTGATCAGTTGACCTCATGATATGACAACCATTCTTAACAAATGAGATGTCATACCCTACATCACTTAATTGACTTATACTTATTAGATTGTGTTTCAACCCTTTAACATAAGCCACTTAAGTAATGGTAACTAAGTTACTAGAAATGTTACCAAACCATTTGATGATTCCTTTTTCAGAACCACCAAAGGTGACTTTAGGACCATCTTTGATTGGAATGTAGTCCCTTAGTAATCCTTTTGTTCCAGTCATCTGTCTGGAACATCCACTGTCCAAGTACCATATTGGGGCATGGCAACTTGGACTCACCTGCAAAACAGATTAGTGAACCTTAGAACCCAAAGTATTCTTGGGTCCTTGGTACTTGTTACTTTGCAACCTGAGAAAGCTACCTACTAGTTTTCCAATAGGCAGTTTGCTACTCACTTTGGCACTAGCATTGTGCCAACAGTCCATTGCAAAGTGGCCAACCACGCCACAACAACAACATTCAAACTTATTGTACCTTTGCTTTGGTACAGTCTTAGCTGTCTTATCCACAGCTGACTTGTTGAATATTGGGGCTTTGCCCTTGGACTTGGACTTGGACTGCTCAGTCCTTGCAGGTCTAGTAAAACCAAGTCCAGCTTTACCTTTTTGATGAACAAATTCATCAATCAAAGGTAGAACTGACTTAGGTTTAGAAAACCTAGCAACTAAGTCCTCCTTCTGAAGATTAATCTCCAGACTCTTGATTTGATCATTCTTAAATGATATAGTTCCCATTTGAATCACAGTTATGTGCTTCAATCTGGCTATCTCATTAAGTTTTTGATCAAAAGACTTCTCAAACTCAGTTGCAGCAGCTTTAAGATCAGCAATTTCCTTTGCCTGACTTTTGGCTAGGGACTTGCTCTTCTTGTAAGCTTGCAACAGAACCTTGTATTCATCTATCAACTGATGAATATCTGCTTCAGACTCAGTTGCACTCTCATCATTTGATGATGATGAATCTGAACCTGTACTGACACAAGAAATTGAACTGAAAGTTGAACTTTGTACCTTACTGGGTCCTGGATGCTCCAGGATTTTGTCACTTTCAGTCAATTCCATTAGACATTGGCACTGACAGTCTTCTTGTTCATATATAGACTCCAAAATCTGCATGAACTCTTCTTCTTCTTCTTCAGCAAACAGCCCTATGTATGCCTCAGCATCTGACTCAGTTTCTGAAGAAGAAATATCTGACAGAGTCTTCTCCTTTTTGGCAACAAAAGACTTCTCTTTCTTGCCTTTGAAATGAGTCTTCTTCCTGTCACTAGACTCCTTTCTCTTCTCAGGACAATCTGCTATCACATGACCTTGTCTATTGCAGCAATAACACACTATTTTTGACTGTGTAGCTTTGCTAGACTTTGACTTTTTCTTGTCTTTCTTTGAAGACCTCTTTTTCTGATAAGAGTCTTCCTTTCCCTATGAAGTAGATGGCCTTGACCTCCACCGTTTCTTCTTTAAGAATTTCTGAAAATGTCTTGTGAAGGCAGCAAAGTCCTCATCACTTTCACTGCTTTCAGACTTTGTACTAGCTGACTCATCTGACTCAGATTCAGCAACCTTTGGAGGTGGAGAAGGTGACTTACATCTGTACTTTCTGGGGGCTTCTGTCTTGAAAGCTAGTGTTCTTTCCTTATGTTCATTTCTTGTTGATTTCTCCTCCTCTTTCCTCACTGTCAACTGCATTTCATATGACAACAATTTGCCAAACAGTGTAGGTGGAGGAATTTCAGCCAACTTAGCCATTTCACTAATGACACAGATCTTGGTGTCCCAATCTTTAGTTAGGGACCTTAGAAACTTGTCATTGAGTTCATAATTACTGAACTCTCTACCATAGGACATGAGTTCATTCACTATCCTGTAGAACTTCTTGTAGCACTCAATTATGCTATCACCCTTTCCTTGTCTAAAACTTTCATACTCTTGATTTAGCAAGGATTTTCTGTCTTGCCTAACTTCTTCAGAACCCTCCATATAGACAATGAGAGTATCACACATCTCTTTGGCTGTCTTACAGTGTATTAGATTCTGAAAAGTGGCATCATCTATGGCACTTACAATGATGTTTTGAGCCCTTTTGTCCATGGTGGCTAGGACAATCTCATCCTTA
Organism: Platanthera guangdongensis; assembly: GCA_039583875.1. NCBI lineage: Eukaryota > Viridiplantae > Streptophyta > Magnoliopsida > Asparagales > Orchidaceae > Platanthera > Platanthera guangdongensis. The sequence continues at coordinate 64,997,835 of CM077165.1, forward strand.
GTCATTTCATAGAAATCCTTTGGTTTTTTCTGATTAGCATCTAGGACTGACACCTTCATGGGCACATATGGCCCTTCCTTTACTGTGATGTAAATTCTTGGGTCTGAGGCCTCCATAAGCAGCCTTACCCTTTCCTTCCATATGCCAAAAATTTCCTTCCTACATATAGGTAGTTTCATGGATCCCAATTCCTTGTGATTTTCAGTGGAACCCATGGTTCTTGATTTTCTTGAATCTGTACTTCACTCAAACTGAATCTGCCAATCAGGATCTCCTCAGACTGTTAGTCCTTGTTGAGAAACCTCCCTCTGATACCACTTGAAAGATATAGTACCTAAACACCTAGAGGGGGGTGAATAGGTGACCAAATTCTTTTCAAGTTTTTATGGTAGCAATCAGTTAATATTATAGAATTCTAACTATTTTATCACAGCAATCACACAACATACACAGCAAATCACAATCACAGCAGACACAGAGTTTTATAGTGGTTCCCCAAGCTTTGGGTACATCCACTTTCCCCCTTCGCCTATCTAGCAGTGTACTAGATTCGGCCAAACTTCTCCACTATCTTAGAACCCAAACTGGTTCCTACACCTCAGGACCAAAGCCCTACAACTCAGCTTTTCCACAAAGCCTACACTCAGCCACAAAGGCCTACACTCAGCCACCAAGGCCTACACTCAGCCACCAAGGCCTACACTAAGAGATTCCAATCTCCTACACTCAGGCTCCCAAAGCCCTACACTCAGCCTTTATAATTACAGGCTTACAAAAACTCAGATCCAAAGGATCCTACAAGATAAAATGTATATAACACTTGTTAACTCAGCAACCCAAAGACAAGAGAGGGGAGTTGTGAGTTTCTTGATGAGTTCTTGGAAGAATTCAGCTGAAATCAATCTGACTTAGCTTTCTTCAAAGCTTCTTGAAAGTAGAACTCAATTAGATTGACTCCTTCTGCAGTTGATCCTTGATCTCTGCTTCTTAAGATTCAGACCAATCTGAATCCTTCTTCTCAGTTGGGTTCCAACAGCTGATTTCTTGGATGGAGCTCTCTCTCTCCAACTTCTTAGATCTACACTTGAATCTTCAAGGAATAGCTAGATCTTCTTTGTTGAATAATTTGAACTTTGACAACTTCAACAACCTTTTTATCAATCCTCAACAACAGTTTCTGTAGACTGTATAAGCCTATTTATAGGCCTTCTTCATGGTAACCGGCTGGCCCGGTCCATAACTGAATTCTGACAACTCTAACAGGTGCTGTAGACCGGCTGGAATGGCAGCTGTCAAGTCATCCAGTCAGTTCTTGAAAATTCTCTAACTGTCTGATAGTGTCGAGACTTTCTGTCTTTAAGTGTCGACACTTATAGACCAAGTGTCGACACATGTTGTCTAAGTGTCGACACTAGTATACAAGGTGTCGACACAACTCCTTGTGTTGTAGATTTTGTATCTCCACACAACTTCTTCTTCATGTGTCGACACTGAAATTGAGTGTCGACACAAGTACTTGTTCTTCAGAATTTTGTTGAATTCTTCTAAGTGTCGACACAACACCTTTGTGTCGACACATCTTCATGTGTTGAATCTGTTAAGTGTCGACACTGCTTCTTGGTGTCGACACATGTCTTCATTGTTGATACTTGTTGAGTGTCGACACATTGCTTTGGGTGTCGACACTTTCTTCTTCAGTCGAGACTCTGGCTGAGTGTCGACACATTCCCTTAGTGTCGACACTTGTACTTAGAATATTCTTGAACTTTGCTGTTCTTTGCTAAGTGTCGACACAGCTCCTTGTGTCGACACTTTCTTCAAGTGTTGAGTCTTCAGCTAAGTGTCGACACGTTGTTCTGGATGTCGACACTTACTTCCAGTGTTGACTCTTCTGCTAAGTGTCGACACATTGTTTTGGGTGTCGACACTTTCTTCAAGTGTTGACTCTTCTATTGAGTGTCGACACATTGTTCTGGGTGTCGACACTTGTACTTAGTCTCTGCAGACTTTTGCTGAGTGTCGACACAGCATCCAAGTGTCGACACTTTCTGATGTAGACACAGCTTCACTGGGTGTCGACACAACTGTTAAGTGTCGACACAGCTTCACTGGCTTTTCTTCACTGAGTGTCGACACAGCTCCTTGTGTCGACACTTTCTGTCTGGTGTCGACTCAGCATCCCTGGTGTCGACACAATGACTCCAAGTGTCGACACTGCTTGCCTGGTTGTCGACACAAGTCTTCTTAAGTGTCGACACTTTCCCTCTGGGTGTCGACACATGTACTTAGAAACTTTTTGCTTTATTCCTGCAAATACTTAACATGCACAAGTAACTCAAAATACATCAAATACATTTTGATGTATATCATTGAGTTGGGTGAGGCTTCTTCAAATCAGGTACATTTGAACCAATGTACCCAACAGGAAGAAAAGAAAAACTTATAGAGGTTGAGAGGAGACAAACTGATGAACGGACTCCAACCCTCCAATCAATCGAGAGAAGACTGCTCGAAGTCGTGAAGGAAATACCGTCCACCAAAGGGTGCAGAGCCGGAGAGCCAAATTGCCAAAGGAAGAAGATCGAAAATTTTTCTGGATTTCTACGGATTACGGCCAGGCGAAGCAAGGGAAAGGGAAAATAGGGCGTCACACAAGACGTGATTCACAAAAAAACACACCCTGGCACCTAAGTTCTTAGGTCCGCCCTAACTTCTTTGACATGCGTTCACCCTCATTTGGTAGAGGCGGAGGTGGGAGAAACTTCCGAATAGAAATGCAAATGAGTAAGGGTTTATCGTTACCTGTACTCGCTGAAAAAGGGAGAGCGCGGTGGCAGGCTTCAGTGAAGAGATTGTCGCAAACAAAAATTTACGCCGGCTTTGGGGGATTCGTCGGCGTTCGACACTCTTCAAGGGCTGCAACACGAGATGGTTCGGAGCAGAAGAAAAGGGGACACGCGGGATTTGGTGGAGGTGGGCGAAACTGCCAGTTACTAATTTGGGAGTGGAAAACTGCCTATTATTAATTTGGGAGTGGCGGAAACGGGAACTACCCACAAATTGTTTTTTATTTTTGTAGGAGGGAAACTGACACTTAGTTATGAATGGGCACATTAATTTTTGTCATATACATAACACACACTAAATTAAAATAACTTTAAACTCTAATTTTTAATTTCTATTCAAAGGTTATACACAAGCCAATCGGTACTCCAATTCCCTTCGCATGCCATTCAAGGGTTTTGGAACTTAGTCGCACGTCTCCCCTTCTCTCCCCAATATAGCCGCTCTTTTTGAACCCTATCGGCGCCAGGAAACACCACCCCCTTTCTCGTCGACACCAGCATCCACGGGAATATGGATATTCCGAGCGCGGAGAAAAGAAATTCGAACGGACAAACAAGCCAAATCAAAGCAAGCAAAGCACAAACACGAAGATTTACAGAGGTTCACCCAAAACCGGGCTACGTCCACTCTCCCTTCCTCCTCTTCCTTCTTATATTCACCAAAAAAAGGTTACATATTACAAAGGTTACAAGGATCTCACCGATCCTACGTTCTCTCCTTCTTCTTTGGACAACAACCGGAGGAACCACCACCGGAAACACTCCTCCATGAATCACCTCGTAAGCGCCTCCAAAAAACCTCCCAGCCGAAAACCCTAAGAACCATAATCCTAAACTCGGGAAAAGTCCTTAAATAGGGCGTGTGCGAAAATGGGCAGATATCCGCACAACCGGGAAACCCAAAACTGATTTTGTTTCGGGTGCGTTGACCCCAAGCCCCCACCGGGGATGCTGTCCCTTGGACCCCTGCCCGCTTTCCGGACAGCGGGACCTCCGCCGGGTGCTGCCGCCCCCGGACCCCCACTGTCGTCGGTGCCGGATATGTCATGGAGAGTCTCACTTCGATTCCTCTAAGCTCATGTGGGCGAACCCGGTGCGAGAAATTAAACAAGAGAACCTGAAGTGTTCCATAACTCCAACAGGGAAGGTATTCTGCCCCTTTCACGTCGACATTTTCAGCCTCCATGAGCGGCCGACGAGCCCTATTTTGCTTGATTTCATTCCAATTTTTTGGCAATTTCGTGGTAATTTTAGCTCGTTTAAGGGTTCTATTCTAGTCTCCCTTCGTAGCTGAGCATATGCGTGCATACTGATTTTAGGTTTTGGTTGAATTTTTGTTTATTTGAACGAATGATCTCTATTTTTCGATATTTGGGGTAAATTTTGTCCTCCCTACCTGAAGGCGGTATATGCATACATGATTACAGTTTAAACTTGTGGTGTGTTAATATGACGAAATTATGTGTTTTACTGTTGCTGGCTAGAAAGATGAGGAAAATTGATCAATATGCTCTATTGTGATAATTAAAGAAAAGTAACTAAGAAATATTTGATTATTTTTGATATCTTCACAATGATTTCAGAACATGTATTTTTGATGAAACTTGTTAAATAAATCATCTTAAATTTGTAGGTGAGTTGTGCTCCCATCATTTGAAAATTATAATTTCTTTAAAATGAGTTTTAGTTGGTCCTTAGATACGTTATTTTTGTAACTATTAAAGCTTTTCGAAATATGTGAAAATTTTCTGCTTAAGTATACAAATAGTTTTATTTATAAAGCTCATTGAAAATAGGCATACAAGCATCACTCCTTTTATTTTGCAGGAAAGTTATTTTTTTTAGGGAGGGATGATCATATTAGTGACTAATTATATTAGTCACAATACAAATTAAAAAATTTAGTAATGAAAATTTTTTTTTCACTAACATTTGGCAATTTGTAATAAAATTTTATTTAGTCGCTAATTAAAACATATTTTGTGATTAAATTTTACACATGGTCACAAAATAATTGATGTTGAAAATTTAGTGACAAAATATATGTTTGTTCACAAAAAGAAAATCTCAAGAGTTCAATTTTTTTATCACCACAAATTATTTAGGAGAGAGGTTAGGAGATTATTTCATTAATTTTGGAGAGAATTGGGATGGGGGTGGAGCTAATCAAGCCGAAATTAATTAGTTTACATTATATGTTTAATTATATTATATTATAAAATCATTTTCATTTAGGAGGGAATAAATGAAATTTTTTATGAAAGGAACTCCAAATTTTGATGACTATTAACTATTTCTTTGTTATCTAAATAAATAATGTAGTGACTAAATTATTTTGGGTTGTTAATACTGTTAAAAGTTTATTTTAGTGATCAAACTTATATTTTGTAACTAAGTTATGTCTTTACTCTTTAGCAATAGAACTTGTACTTAGTTACTAAATGTATGTCTTTAGTGACTCAACTTTTGCTTCGTCACTAAAGATGTGTCTTTAGTGAATAAACTTTTACCTCGACACTATAGATATGTTTTTAGTGATGAAATATTTTTTTCACTAATTTTTTGTCACTAAAGTTCTATCTACAACGACTAATGTTGACTTCTGTCACTAAAGATATGTGTTTAGTGACTAAACTTTACTTCGTCACAAAAATTGTGTCGTTAGTGATAAAATATATTTAGTCACTAAATGTTTGTCACTGAAGTTGTATTTTTAGTGACTAAAGATTTCTTTAGTCACTATAGTTGTGTTTGTAGTGGCTAAACTTTGACTTTGTCACTAAAAATATGTTTGTAGTGACTAAACTTTGACTTTGTCACTTAAAATATGTCTTTAGTGACTAAATGATCAATTCATCACTATAGATATTTCTTTAGCGACGAAATATATTTGGTCACTAAATTTTCGTCACTAAAGGTCAGTTTTCTTGTAGTGTAAACATTGCATGTCTTGTTCTCAATAGGGCTTCCATCACCAAAAGCCACAAGAAGACACCCTATGAGATTATGAAAGGCAGAAAACCAAATTTAGCCTATTTTAGAATCTTTGGTAGTAAGTGTTATGTTGTTAATAATGGCAAGCACTATTTAACTAAGTTTGCTGCCAAATCCTAAGAAGAGATATTTGTTGGGTACAGCAACAACAGTAGGGCATACAGAGTCTACAACTTGAATACTCAAGTTGTAGAAGAATCTGTCCATATAGTTTTTGATGAAACTAAACTAATCAACTGTGAGCTGTCTAGTACTTCTTGTAGCTCTACAGGTTTGAAGTAAAAGATGGACAAGCTAACCATTAGTGAAGACCAACCGACAAGGAAGGATGAAGAAAATGATGGATGATGTCCAGGGGGAGTATAAGACCCACAAGCTAATGAAGAGGAAAATGAAGTACAACATGGTGAGGTGATTGGAGAAAATCAAGGTGTAGATAGATTGCTTCCAGCAATAAGACATCTAAAGGATCATCCAGCACACCAAATTATTGGTGATCGAAGTCATGGTGTTCAGACAAGGAGCAAGAACACGAACATAGTCCTTTGCTCAAGTTTACTATCTCAGATGGAACCCAAGAAATTTGAAGAAGCCATACAAGACCCAAATTGGATTGTTGCCATGGAGGAAGAGCTGAATCAATTCAGAAGAAGCAAAGTCCGGAAGTTGGTTCCTAAACCAAAGAATAACAATGTCATAGGGACTAAGTGGATCTACAGGAACAAGCTAGAAGAAAATGACATTATAGTTCAGAACAAAGCAAGACTGGTGGCAAAGGGCTACATAAAGGAAGAAGGAATAGATTTTGACCAGACATTTTCCCCAGTGGCAAGGTTGAAAGCAATAAGATTGTTCCTTACCTATGCATCTTATCAAGGGTTCAAGGTATTTCAGATGGATATAAAGTTAGCATTTTTGAATGGTGACTTAAAAGAGGAAGTTCATGTTTAACAACCCTCGGGTTTTGTAGGTCCTCTCTATCTGAATTATGTGTATAGGCTTAAGAAAGCACTATATGGTTTGAAACAAGACCCTAGGGCTTGGTATGAAACACTGTCTATATTCCTTATTGAGAACAAATTCTCAAGGGGGAAAATAGACAAAACTCTATTCCTAAGGGAATCAAAAGTCAAGATCATCCTAGTCTAGATATATGTTGATGACATTATATTTGGATCAACTGAAAACAAAATTTGTAGAAAGTTTGCTAAACTTATGCAAGGGAAGTTTGAGAAGAACAACATGGGTGAGCTGAAATTCTTCTTATGACTCCAAGTTAGACAGAATGATGATGGCTTGTCCATATGCCAGTCTAAGTTCACCAATGTGTTGATTAGGAAATATGGTATGGAGTCAGCCTCCACCATGAGAACTCCAATGGGGTCAAGAATGCTTATAGGTAAAGATGATGCAGGATAACCTGTAGATGAGTCTTTGTATAGAGAGATAATTGGCTCCCTTTTATACTTAAATACTAGTTGACCATACATCTTGTATGTTACATGTGTCTGTGATAGGTATCAAGCCTGCTCTAAAGAATCTCATTATACTGCAGTCAATAGAATTTTGAGATATCTTAAGGGAACTCCAAATCTTGGCCTTTGGTACCCTAAGAATAGAGATTTCCTACTAACTGGTTATTCAGATACAAACTTTTCAGGATGCAAAGAAGACAGGAGAAGTAGAACTGGTACATGTCAGTTCCTAGGTGGAAGATTGGTGTCATGGAGTAGCAAAAAGCATACAAATGTGGCTATATCCACTGCTGAGTCTGAATAAATAGCTGCAGGCAGTTGTTGTGCTTAGCTATTATGGATACATCATCAGCTTGAAGATTATGGCATCCAGGTAAGTAGAACTCCATTATTTTGTGATTTTACTAGTGCCATTTCTGTTGCTAGAAATCCTGTTTCTCATAATAGAACTAAGCACATAGAAATAAGATTTCATTTCCTTAGAGATCATGTTGAAAAGGAAGACATAAGTTTAGAATTTGTCAATACTAATTATCAAATTGCTGACATGTTCACCAAACCACTGGATGAAACTAAATTCAATTATTTTAAAATTAAATTAGGCATGCTAAACTTGGAATAAGAATGACAAATTTAACTAAGTAAATTTGTGTCGACACATAAAGACATCTGTGTCGACACTTAGTAGTTGGTGTCGACACATAAGGAAAATTTCGTCGGCACATCAAGAAGATTGTGTCGACACTTAGAATTTGTTGTCGACACATAGCTCTCCTTACACTTAGATATTGGTGTTGACACATACAGTCGTTTGTGTCGACACGCAGACATTAGTATAGACTCTTAAGTTTGTCTGTGTTGACATATCGCAGATGGTGTCGACACATAGTATTATAATACCTTTATATTCTCTGTCGAGACTTTAATAGTCCGTGTCGACACAATCCCAACAGTGTCGACACAATAAAAATAGGTGGAAGTAAAACCCTGTCGACTACGCTCTCAGTATTCTCGAGACCAAATCTTTATGTCGACAAGCCTTCATCTTCCTTCTTCACTCTCTTTCTCATCCGTAATGGCACCCAAGCTGGAAGAGAACATCATGAGGGCTATGAACTAGTTCGCCATGCATTTGAGACTGCCATACCAGAAATCAAATCCGTGATTACCTTAGTCACAGAAAATGGATTGGAGTACTTGGTCTCAAAACATACAAGAATATGGAAAAAGGAAGTTCTTGAATTCTACTAGTCGGCATCCATGGATTCGACGGGCATGAAAATTAAGTCATCAGTTCAAGGAACAAAGGTAAAACTGACACATAAAAGCTTAAGAAAAACACTTCAACTTCCCAAGATTAAGGAAGAGGATGAAATAACATATTCCACGACAAAAGATGCTCTCCATTGGTGTGGACTGGTTCCCACTACCAAGATTGGGTCATCCATGAACAGGAAGGGAATGAATTCCCAGGGCAAGTTTCTTTCTGAAATTATAGGGAAAGTTATTCTGTGCAAATTCGGAGGACATGATAGGATTTCAGCCTATTTGTTCAATCGAATGACTAGAGTGATATTCAAGGTGAAAACAAATTGGTCTGCTGTTATCTTTGACAAGATCAAAAAAAGAATCAAGAAACCTAATCTGGGCAGAATACTGAGCCAATATCTGGCTGAGAATGTACCAGAAGTGATAAATCAATCTGCTGGCTCTAAGATTAATCACATGATAAGAATGGACTTACGGATACTGTCCAGATGGGATATGGTACAGTCCAAAGATGTTTCTACCCCTCAGAAACAAACAAAGCAGATTCAAAAAAAGAAGCAAACAGAATCCAAGACCACTGAATCATCCAGTGATTCAGAAGAAGTGGTTGTTTTTAGCTCTGATGAAGAAGGAGCGGAAAGGACTAGCAAATCTCCTGCTCAAGAAACTATTACTGATAGTAGGGTGCAGGTGGAGCAGATTCTTGAAGTCAACATCCAACTGGATCAAGTCCAGGAAGAGCGTCATCAAGGCGGAGCTAATGAGCTTTCTCCAGTTCCAGCTCAACCACTGCATCACCTTCAAAGGAAGCTCATGTCTAAAAGCCAATTGACCACACAGCTAAATTGGACAGTGAAGTAGCAACTCAATCAATATTTGAGGTAGTCTAGGACAAAAATCATGCTGCTATAGACACTGAAAATGAAGCACTAGATGTGCATATAACTGCTATTGATAAAAATAACCAAGACAATATCCTCGAGGATGACATTACTAGGGAAGAACATTTTGAAGTTGAAGGAGGACAATCTGTTGAGCAAGAGCAAGCTATTCCTCCAGTTCAATTAAACCAATAAGAAACATTAGAAGAGTTATTTCCAGATTTGTTAGGAGTAAGGACTGAGGGGGAGCACTCAAGAATTGAGCAAGAGATGCCCATAATTGCCTCAAGTCCAAAAGACACTGGGGACATAACAAGTTCGTCTGATTCTTCTAAACATGAAGAAGCCTCCAGGGCTAAGAAGATAAAAATTATGGAGCTCAGGAAAAGGAGCTCAAGCTATAAGAAAGCCTTGCAGGCTGTTCCACAAACTCCAGCTACATCAGTAGACTTCAGTTCACTTCTGGTGCAACTGTAAGTAAAGATGGATGAACAAAGACATGCACTTGGAAAAAATGTTGATGAGAGCAATAAGGAATTGCAACTTCAGCTGGCACAAGATATCAAGTCTATTAGTTTTGAACTGAATTTGCATAAAAAGGAAATAACAGATTGCTTCCATAAGGGACGTAATGTTGTAGTCTATTTGGCCTAGCAACAACAGGAGGCCAAGACACAAATAGATGACATAGCTGTTAAACAAGGATATGTTCTGAAAAACCAAATTATAATGAATGACAATCTGACAGAATGCCACAATGTTATTGTCACAGAATTCCAGAATAAAGCCACTACTTTCACTGCCAATATGGCTAATGTCCACACTGCTATTTAGGACTGTCAAAAAGTGATTGCTGATCAACTGCAGAAATTCAGATCATTCTATAAATAAGACACCAATTACCTAGCTAATCAGATTAGATTTCAAAAGGATGATCTTATAGACCATATTGAAAGAGAAGTCATAAAGGGGGAGAGAGTATTAGTCAATGCAAGCTCTGATCATGCTAAATGGATCACTAATGCTATCAGAGCAACTCTTGGTTATCCACCCCTGTGTGATGATGATAATAAAACTGAATCAGGCATTCACCCGGCTTCAAATGAAGGGGTTCAGCAGGAAGTAGCTCAAATTATTTATCCACCTATTGATTTTGAGGGCATTCAATATGCAGTACAACAAATGTACAGTCCTGCACAAGAGGTTCAGAATATGATTATTGAGAAGGTTGAAATGTATGAAGTTGCTTTGAAAAGAGAGCAAGAAGCTCAACTTTCTAAGAAAAGGTTTAGAGAGCAGTCTGAATTAAAGCCTGATTTTGAAAGATGGAGCCCCACCTCCAGAAACATTATTCTCACTGCCTGGCAAGCTGTTAAAGACAACATGCATGATAGACACAAGTGATATTCTGAACAAGAATGGAGCAAGTATCACAAGCGGCAAGATGCCATTTATCAATTCAGAAGAGATCTCAAAGCTGGAAAGATACCTGCAACATCTGTGGAGCGAAGCAAATACTTTCCAAAGCCATATCATTACTTTGAAAGGCAAAAGGTCAAGGCTGAAGAGCTGAAGAAGAAGGATCTTAAAGGAAAGAAGCCGGCTGATGACACTGAAGTTAATGTACAAGCTAGGATTCAGTCTAGCAAAGGAATTGTTATCACGGTGTATGATCAATCCTAGAATTAGATGTTCTAGGATTGGTTCAATGTAAAATTTTGGACTAAATCATTGTTATTCTAAACATATATTAATAAAATTGCTTTGTTTAGTCTTTATGTGATATTGGATACTTAAAATTTTGTGATGCATGTTTATTATATTATAACATATTCTGTGATAATATTGATACATGCTATAATTGCTTATGGTTACTCTTGTCTTTGAAATACTTGTTTACATCATAACTTTGCTTTATTATAAGTGATGTATATCATTGACTAAGAGTTATTACTTCTCCAAATAGGGGGAGATTGTTGTGTACATTGGAAAATGTGTACCAGATTTGGAGAAGCCTGACCTAACTCAATGATATTCATCAATGTGTATTTGATGTTGTGTTGAGTTTCAATGTGCAGGTTAAGTAAATGCAGAAAAAGTTTCTAAGTACAAGTGTCGACACCTGAGAAGAATTATGTCGACACTTGGGAAAGGCTGTGTCGACAACAGGAGCCAGATTGTGTCGACACACAGGACTTGTGTCGACACACAGAAAATCTGTCGACAATAACTGTGTCGACATACAGGACTTTTTTGACACATTCCAGAATTCTGTTAACAATAATTGTGTCGACAAACAGGACTTGTGTTGACACACGCTAGAATTCTGTCAACACCAACTTTGTCGAGACTAGGAGCTATTGAGTCGACACACAGGACTTGTGTTGACACATTCCACAGAAGCTGTGTTGAGAAGATAAAGAAGGGCTGTGTCGACATTATGAGAGCTGTGTCGACATCATCAAGCATTATGTCGACACATGGTCTATTTATGTCGTCACATTTGAAGTATTGTCTCGATACTTTTCTGCTGAGATAAAGTACAATGAGGGATCAAGTATCACGACTGAAGACTTGACAGCTATCATAACTAACAATACTGTTGCATCTGTCAGAGCTGTCAGAAGGCCGTTATGCACCGGATCAGCTGGTAACCTCAGAAGAATCTATATAAAGACATGTTCTATCATCATATAGACATAGAAAAAGAAGTATAAGAAAAAGAACAAGAAGAGATATCTTCATCCAGAGATCAACAAGTCTCTAAGGGCAGATTCTGAACAAGTCAGCAACAAGAATTTAAAGCCACATATGAATAGAATAAGGTAGCTGGATTGAAGATCATCTCCAACTTCACAAGAATATCAACCTTACTTTGTTCAAATTCAAGAGGCTTTGAAGAATCTAAGATAAGTTGGATCTAAAGCAATCAGTTCTATCAAGAATTGATGAAGAAATCTTCAACCCATTCTCTCTCTACCTAGGTGAAGGATTTATTCTTTTTATAATCAATTTTCTCTGTAGGATCTTTTATAGATCTGAGTGTAGGAGAGTCATATCTCTGAGTTGTAATCCTAAATCTATAAAGGTTGAGGTAGGGATGAGTGCCTGATGTAGGGGATTAATTTCTCTGACCTGTAGGTATGGTGAAAGAGGCTGAGGTAGGGTTGGATTGCCTGAGTTGTAGTAGCGTGGACTCACTCTGAGGTAGGATTCTCTGGAAGAATCTGATTTGTAGCACTTGGTGAAGTGTGAGCTGTAGGAACCTTTCACGTTCTGAGTTGTAAGATCTGAGGATCTGAGAAGGAAGAAGGAAGTTAGGCAGAATCTAGTATACTGCTAGATATGCGAAGGGGGAAAGTGGATGTACCCATCTCTTGGGGAACCACTATAAATCTGTGTTGGTTGTGTTTGTTTTTATGCTGTGCTGAGATTGTTGTTGCATAGATTAATTGCTAGAAAAATATACTGTCTGCCTTAATAAAAAGGAATTGAACCTATTAACCCCCCTCTAGGTGTTTAGGATATCTTGAAACCAATTCTTTCAGGTAGAACTAAAGATGTTTGAAGAAGCCAACTCTGATCTATTCTAGATCTTGGCTATGTAAGAGAAGCTGAACCGGTTCAAAAGGAGCAAAGTCTAGAAGCTGGTCCCAAGGGCCTATGACCACAATACCATTGGAACCAAGTAGGTGTTCAAAAACAAGATAGATAAACATGATGTCATCATCAAGAATAAGGCAAGGTTGGTTGTAAAGCGATATAGATAGGAAGAAGGGAAAGATTTTGATCAAGTTGCAAGATTGGAGGCAATCAGGTTGTTACTAGCATATGTGATAAGTTCATTTATATAGTTATTTTAGCTTACTTTTTTATAAATAAATAGTATAGTTAATTTGGCTTTATATTAATATATATAATAATTCATTTATTTTTATATTTCAGGTCCATATGGGCTCCAAATATCAATTTCAAGTCCATGGCAATGATCTGAAAACATTGTGGAGAAAATTAACATTTTTGGCCACGGATAGCTGAAATTCAAATGGTCATAACTTTCAAATAAGGAAGAGTTACGGGACGTGCAACCAGTCAACTGAAAGAGAATGACATCCTCTACAAATATGGAGCGTTTCACATGTACACGCCCCAAAATCACACCGTGGTAGGGCGTGACAATGGGGCGTGCCTTGTGCGAAAATATAGTTTTTTGTTGAAAGCTTCCGTGGACAATTCTGGTACTTTTTCTAAGAACACACCCTCATGTCACGGGTGTGACCCAGGGAGTGATATACCCGAAACTGCCGAATTGATTCCAGATTGCGCCGTTTCCAGCCATTTGCTGACCCGGTCATTACACGCCCTAGGTCACGGGCGTGACCTAGGGGCGTGACACTTTAGGAAATGCCAGAATTATTTCCCGCCGTTTCTCCTTCCCGCCATTTCCAGTAACAAACTTGACACGCCCTAGGTCACAGGCGTGACCTTGGGGCGTGACCCGTAAAATGATGACTTTTGGTGTTTTTTCTCCATCATTCCCGGGCTTTCAAGACAGCAGTTTACGAGCCTTACACGGCCTAGGTCACGGGCGTGACCTAGGGCGTGACTATCCCGAAAACTTTACTATAAATTCCAGAGGAAGCCAGAAGCTTGGGGGCATCTAGGGAGCTAAATATAAGAGTAGTTCAGTAGCTTAGTTTCTATTTTTATGCATTTCTATCATGTAATTTTCAATTACGTAGTGTAGTTTCACTCTTACATGTATCTCTCTTTTTATTAGTACTACATCTTGACAAGGTTTTTAATAAAATAAAGTTCTTCTTCCTTGTCAAAAACCTTATTATTACAACTTCGATTTATCGTTGATTATTTTTGTGTCGAATTCATATTTCGCGGATATGCACTTTGATTTTAGATCCTTATCTTAAATAACTAAGAGGTTGCGGATACGAGTAGATCACTCAAAGGTAGAAGGAGTCGCATGCACTCCTCGAGAGAGGATGACATGGATCTTCGGGATTGGAGTCAAATCCAATAGCGGGGTTCACTGCATAAGGCAAGCTTATGAGTTTCGACTGTCCGAGAGGTCTTAATCGATCAACCTAAGTTTAGTCGAGAGTGTATTCTCGAGAGAGGCGCTTTTCTAATTTAGGAACCTCCGCGGTCTAAGTTGGTAATTTAGAAGTTAGCTTTTATAGAAGTTTATTTGATTTCAAAGGGAGTCGTGATCAAGTGTTTGTTTTATTTTCATTTTTCTTCATTTAGTTTTAATTAACCTTCAATTTATATTTCGATAAAATAATATTAATTTGCGTGAGTATAAGTACTCAACAGGCCCTGAGTCTAATATGATAATTTCTATACTATATTTTGATAGGTACGCTTGCCTATTTTGGGATTATAGTTTGGATATATTTTTAAAACTATAAATTTCTCCATCAAGTTTTTGGCGACGTTGCCGGGTATACTTTTTGTTGATATTTTCAAAGCAAAAATTATATTAATTTTAACACTCTCTTTCTCTATCCCCAATTCTATTTTTAATTTTGTTTTTCAAATTCATTTCTATTAGGTAATGATTGTGTTTATTTTCTTTTATTAAAAAAATGTTATCTAATTTGGCCGCCAAAATTGTAAAGCTTCAAAATCAACTAGATATTTTGAAAGCCGCAAGACAACGCCAAATTTCTTGTTGTTATTGTGGTGCTCCCCATCAAAGTGATCATTGTTATTATTACTATTATCAAAAAATTTGTTATGGAAACAATTTTATAATTAATAATTATTCTCACTTTTATGCTAATTTTGTTTCTAATTTTCATGAACTCATTTTTCCAATTCAACTATTTTCATGGAAATAATTTTTGAAATGTGAATAATTATTCTGATTTAAATAAATTTTCATCCACCTCGGATTTTGGTTTTTCTTCTTCGCAAGATCAACCGGAAAACTTTTCGAGTTATCAGAATAGTTATTTAGATCCGAATTTTTATTCTTCTTTTATCACAGAGCACACTTCTTCTAATTTTGGGGACTTTACACAATTTCTAGTTGATCCTCCTTCCCAAAATTTAGAAGAAATTATTACTTTTCCTAAAAATATTTCTCCAACTTTAAATAGTTCACCTAGTACAGAACATGAATCTTCATGTGCCCCCATGGTATCTTATTCGGAAGAGGAGGAAGAATTATTATATCAAAAAATTATTAAAGTTATGGGCACATCAGGTGAAATAGAAGAAAAACATGTTTCTTCTCGTATGTCTCCCGCTTTTCCTTCTCCTCATGAATTTTCAAACTCCACTTTTGAATATTTAGAAATTGAAATTCATGATAATATAGTGCCCAACAATTTTCTTTTTAATGAACTTTTAGATAACAATTTTAATTTAGAGAATAAACAACCCGAGCATATACAAATATTTTCACAAATGCCTCCTCATTGTGAAATTTTTTGTGAAACGCGTACTTTTGATTTTCCTTATACTAAGAAATTTTATGTAGAAGAGGAACCGTTACGATTAAACGTCTTCCACGATCCATTTGCCGCTCCTTTACAAAATTTTAAATCACCTCAGGTATTAATAGGTGATTTCAATTTACATTTTCAAGTCAACCTTTAAAACAAAGAAAATCAAGAAGAAAGCGAAGGAGTAGTCAGGCGAGCGTCTTCGGCGTATTCACCCAAGCGTCAATTAAGGGAGTTGCACGTTCACCTCAATTTTTATTTTCCTTTCTCCTAACCTGAACCGTCTAGCTTAAAGACGAGAAAATGAAAAGCGCTCTTGGGAGACACCCCTTGCTTATCTTTTAATTTTTATGATTTTTTTCTAAATTTACATAAATTGTTTTTCTTTCCCCCCTCCTACTTGACTTATAAACATTGGGGACAATGTTTATTTTTAAGTATGGGGGTGGATTCTTATTTCTTGTTTTTATTTAAAAATTCAAAAAATGAAAAAATCTTTAAAAATTTAAAAAAAAAATACAAAAATCTTTAAAGATTTTAAAAAAAATTGTTTTCTTTTTATTATCAAAAAATACAAAAAAAAATAGAAAAAAGAAAATACAAAAAAATATAATAAACCCCTTCTTAAATTTTTGTGATTTTTAGAAATTTATTTTGAGTTTATTTATAAGAATTTATATAATTTTTGATTTTCTAATCTTGTATTAAATCATAGTTAGTTAGATTTAATTTTTAGGTGATTTGATTTTAAGAAATAAATTTAATAAGTAAATTTTTTTAGAGAAATTTATTTAGTCTTTTTATCTCAAATTCTAATTAGTTTCAATTTCCTATTGCTTCATTTAACAATCCTTAGATTTTAATTATATTCACTTAAACTTTAAGATTCTTAGGAAATTTTAATTTAATATAGTTGCTCTTCAACAATTTTTATTTAATTTAAAATTTTGATAGCCTTTCCCTTGTACTTTTTATTTTCTTGTTAGCTCATATGTCACGGGGATAAGAGGATAAAATCCATTATCCCCGGGTACACATATACAATTTTTTTCTTTTTGGTTAGATCATATGTCATCGGAATCAAGTATTCGTTGGTACACATATGCAACCCTCTTTCAAAAAAAGGAGTAAGAAGATAAAATTCATTACTGCTAAGAAATTTTGTTTGAAGAGAAAAAAAAGAAAAAAAATCAAAATGAAAAAAAATTATGTGGGGTGAGAGGATAAAATTCATTACCCCCAATCTAAGATCTCTTTAATTTTCTTGTTCACAAAGCCAAAAATCCAATATAATTGCATTAGATTTAAATTAAAATTGTAAGAGAGCATAAGTAGTAGTTTGAATTTTCCTTGAAGTGTCTTTTTAGGGAAAAAAGTGTTTATAATTTTTAATCTAACTTTGTTTGCTAAATACTTAATTTTGAGTTCTAATTATTTTATTAGAGAAAACTTTGCTTAATATTTATCTCTTCTCATTTTACTTTCATATTTTAGGACTTAAAAGTTTGAATCCCTAAAGTTAATTTTTAACTTTCTTTTGATTTATTTTTTGTTTGATTAAAAAATTATATTAATATCTTAAAAATACTTCTCATAGTTTTGCTCTGGAATAACAAAATATTAAGTATGAGGGTATTTGATAAGTCAATTTATATAGTTATTTTAATTTAGTTTTTTATAAATAAACAGTATAGTTTATTTGGCTTTATATTAATATATATAATAATTCATTTCTTTTTATATTTCAGGTCAATATGGGCTCCAAATATCAATTTCAAGTCCATGGCAATGATCTGAAAACATTGTGGAGAATATTAACATTTTTGGCCACGGATAGCTGAACTTCAAATTGTCATAACTTTCAAACCAGGAAGAGTTACGGGTCGTGTGTAACACCCCCATCTGTCGCATGGCATATAACAGAAGGTCCAGCTGGAACCTGACGTCATATACCACAGACAGTCGGAAGGGATACTAAATGAATAATCAAACCAACCAATTAAGACTACTCGTCTTAATCACAGAGCATTCTAGCAGAAGATTTTAAAGTTGAAAGAACCCAAAATTAAATCCATCAATATGAATGTCCACAGCTACAACAACAGGAATGAAACCCCAAATACACAGAAACGTGTACATGGCCTTATGGCCTTACAAATGTTCACTTAATAAAGAGTGTTTTACATACATCGGCTCGCAGGCCGGCCACACATGATAAATATAAAAACAGCTATTCTACGGCCTACTAGGGCTAGCACAGTAACATGGGCTCCAGCCCGCTATTTGGCGCTCGGCTCCGCAGCACCTGCAAGCACATACCACCGCACGGTGGCAAATAAAGCAACGGTCAGCTAAAAGCCGACCAAATTATAACGACCCCGCCCCTTACTCGGGACGGCGGTGCTCTTTCCCTGCATAACATTAGCCCAACAATATATATAGCACAATTATATTTGGCCACAGGTGTAGGCTCGCACGGCCAAACACCCCGTGCACTCAGGGCACATTCATGGTGAACCCTGACCCATCAGTGCATTCAACACCACCCCCAGGATGGCAACAAAAGGTGAGCATTTAGCCTTTCTGACCACCGTCTAAGGCTCCGACTATGCCAATGGTCAGTCCCCATCTTCGGGTCTCTCGCACCGAACCACATAGCCTAGGTCCAATTCCACTTGCCCGTTGCTCACGCCGCATGTCCAATTTAAGTTCTTTGCGCGGGCCAACCTTCTCTCGGATCCCAAATTTTCCAAAACAATCTCATAACCCAGTTATGATCAAGGCCGGTTCCCAGACCGCCAGTTAGCAGAACACGTTTCCGCTCAATTTTCCGGGTGCGCCTTAAAGCTAACCTCCAAGGATCCCTGCTGCAATATACCGCGTAGAAACCCGAAAAACCCAAAGCACGGAGTCTTCTCCCGCAAAACCACATCAAATGCAACATCACCGATCCAGACGGTACACGTTCGGGTAGGCTTCACACACAATGCCTGTTGGGTACATTGGTCAAAATGTACCTGATTTGAAGAAGCCTCACCCAACTCAATGATATACATCAAAATGTATTTGATGTATTTTGAGTTACATGTGCAGGTTAAGTATTTGCAGGAAATGATGAAAAAGTTTCTAAGTCCATGTGTCGACACCCAGAGAGAAAGTGTCGACACTTAAGAAGACTTGTGTCGACACCCAGGCAAGCAGTGTCGACACTTGGAGTCATTGTGTCGACACCAGGGATGCTGAGTCGACACCAGACAGAAAGTGTCGACACAAGGAGCTGTGTCGACACTCAATGAAGAAAAGACAGTGAAGTAGTGTCGATACTTAGCAGTTGTGTCGACACCCAGAAAAATTGTCTCTACACCAGAAAGTGTCGACACTCAGCAAAAGTCTGCAGAGACTAAGTACAAGTGTCGACACCCAGCACAATGTGTCGACACTCAACATAAAAGTCAGCACTTGAAGTAAGTGTCGACACCCAGAACAATGTGTCGACACTTAGCAGAAGAGTCAACACTGGAAGTAAGTGTCGACACCCAGAACAATGTGTCGACACTTAGCTGAAGACTCAACACTTGAAGAAAGTGTCGAGACAAGGAGCTGTGTCGACACTTAGCAAAGAACAACAAAGTTCAAGAATATTCTAAGTACAAGTGTCGACACTAATGAGATGTGTCGGCACACAGCCAGAGTCTCGACAGAAGAAGAAAGTGTCGACACCCAGAGCAATGTGTCGACCCTCAACAAGTATCAACATGAAGATGTGTTTACACCAAGAAGCAGTGTCGACACTTAACAGATTCAACACATGAATATGTGTCGACACAAAGGTGTTGTGTCGACACTTAGAAGAATTCAGCAAGATACTGAAGTACAAGTACTTGTGTCGACACTTAATTTCAGTGTCGACACATGAAGAAGTAGTGTCGAGATACAAAATCTACAACACAAGAAGTTGTGTCGACACCTTGTAGGCTAGTGTCGACACTTAGACAACATGTGTCGACACTTGGTCTATAAGTGCGACACTTAAAGACAGAAAGTCTCGACACTTTCAGACAGACAGAGAATTTTCAAGAACTGACTGGATGACTTGACGGCTGCCAGTCCAGCCGGTCTATAGCACCTGTCAGAGTTGTCAGAATTCAGTTATGGACCGGACCAGCCGGTTACCATGAAAAAGGCCTATAAATAGGCTTATACAGTCTACAGAAACTGTTGTTGAGAAAGTTGTTGAAGTTGTCAAAGTTCAAATTATTGTTCAAGTATTCAACAAAGAAGATCTTGCCATTCCTTGAAGAATCAAGTGCAGATCTAAGAAGTTGGAGAGAGAGAGCTCCATCCAAGAAATCAGCTGTTGGAACCCAGCTGAGAAGAAGGATTCAGATTAGTCTGAATCTTAAGAAGCAGAGATCAAGGATCAACTGCAGAAGGAGTCAATCTTATTGAGTTCTACTTTCAAGAAGCTTTGAAGAAAGCTAAGTCAGATTGAGTCCAGCTGAGTTCTTCCAAGAACTCATCAAGAATCTCACAACTTATCTCTCTTTCATCTAAGTTGTTGAGTTTATACATTTTGTATTCATTATAACTTGTAGGATCTTTTGGATCTGAGATTGTAAGCCTGTAATTATAAAGGCTGAGGGTAGGAGAGTGAAATCTCTGAGTGTAGGCCTTGGTGGCTGAGTGTAGGCCTTGGTGCCTGAGTGTAGGCCTTTGTGGCTGAGTGTAGGCCTTTGTGGCTGAGTGTAGGCTTTGTGGAAAAGCTGAGTTATAGGGCCTTGGGCCTGAGGTGTAGGAACCAGTTTGGGTTCTGAGATAGTGGAGAAGTTTGGCCGAATCTAGTACACTGCTAGATAGGCGAAGGGGGAAAGTGGATGTACCCAAAGCTTGAGGAACCACTATAAAACTCTGTGTCTTCTGTGTTTGCTGAGTTGCTGTGATTGCTGAATGTGTGCTGTGTTAAATTAGATATAATTCTGTGATATTATCTGTTTGCTGCCTAAAAAGTTAAAAAGATTCAAGTCACCTATTCACCCCCCCCCCTCTAGGTGCTTAGGGACAATATCTTTCAAGTGGTATCAAAGCGAGGTTCCTCAAAAAGGACTAACAGTCTGAGGAGATCCTGTTGGCAGATTCAGGCTAAGTGAATTACAGAATCAAGAAAATCAAGAACCATGGGTTCTACTGAAAATCACAAGGAATTGGGATCCATGAAACTACCTATATGTAGGAAGGAAATCTTTGGTATCTGGAAGGAAAGGGTAAGGCTGTTTATGGAGGCCTCAGACCCTAGAATTTACATCACAGTAAAGGAAGGTCCATATGTGCCCATGAAGGTGTCAGTTTTAGATGCAAATCAGAGAACACCAAAGGATTTCTCTGAAATGACAAAGGATGAGATTGTCCTAACCACCATGGACAAAAGGGCACAAAACATTATAGTGAGTGCCATAGATGATGCAACTTTTCAGAATCTTATACACTGTAAGACAGCCAAAGAGATGTGAGATACTCTTATTGTGTATATGGAGGGTTCTGAAGAAGTAAGGCAAGACAGAAAATCCTTGCTAAATCAAGAGTATGAAAGTTTTAGACAAGGAAAGGGTGATAGCATAACTGAGTGCTATAAGAAGTTCTATAGGATAGTGAATGAACTCATGTCTTATGGAAGAGAGTTCAGTAATTATGAACTCAATGACAAGTTTCTAAGGTCCCTAACTAAAGATTGAGACACCAAGATCCGTGCCATTAGAGAAATGGCTAAGTTGGCAGAAATTCCTCCACCTACACTGTTTGGCAAACTGTTGTCTTATGAAATGCAGTTGACAGTGAGGAAAGAAGAGGAGAAATCCACAAGAAATGAACACAAGGAAAGGACAGTGGCCTTTAAATCAGAAGCCCCCAGAAGGTACAGATGTAAGTCACCTACTCCACCTCCAAAGGTTGCTGAATCTGAGTCAGATGAGTCAGCTAGTACAAATTCTGAAAGCAGTGAAAGTGATGAGGACTTTGCTGCCTTCACTAGACATTTTCAGAAGTTCTTGAAGAAGAAACAGTGGAGGTCAAGGCCTTCTACATCACAGGGAAAAGAAGACTTTTATCAGAATAAAAAGACTTCAAAGAAGGATAGGAAGAGGACTAAATCTAGTAAGGCAACTGTTTCAAAAATAGTGTGCTATTGCTGCAAAAGACAAGGTCATGTTGTTGCAGATTGTCCAGAAAAGAGAAAGGAGTCTGGTGACAGGAAGAAGACTCATTTCAAAGGCAAGAAAGAGAAGTCTTTTGTTGACAAAAAGGAGAAGACTCTGTCAGATATTTCTTCTACAGAAACTGAGTCAGATGCTGAGGCATACATAGGGTTGTTTGCTGAAGAAGAAGAAGAAGAGTTCATGCAGATTATGGAGTCTATATATGAACAAGAAGACTGTCAGTGCCAAGGACTAATGGCATTGACTGAAAATGACAAAATCCTGGAGCAGCCAGGACCCAGTAAGGTACAAAGTTCAACTTTAAGTTCAATTTCTTATGCCAGTACAGAATCAGATTCATCTTCATCAAGTGATGAGAGTGTATCTGAGTCTGAAGAAGATATTCATCTGCTGATAGATGAATATAAGGTTCTGTTGCAAGCTTACAAGAAGAGCAAGTCCCTAGCCAAAAGTCAGGCAAAGGAAATTGCAAATCTCAAAGCTGCAGCAACAGATTCTGAGAAATTGTTTGATCAAAAACTAAATGAGATAGCCAGATTGAAGCACATAACTGTGATTCAAATGGGAACTATATCATTTAAGAATGATCAAATCAAGAGTCTGGAGATTAATCTTCAGAAGGAGAAGGACTTAGTTGCTAGGTTTTCTAAACGTAAGTCAGTTTTACCCATAATTGATGAATTTGTTCATCACAAAGGTAAAGCTGGACTGGGTTTTACTAGACCTACAAGGACTGTTCAGTCCAAGTACAAGTCCAAGGGCAAAGCCCCAACAGTCAACAAGTCAGCTGTGGATAAAACAGCTAAGACTGTACCTAAGCAAAGGTACAATAAGTTTGAGTGTTGGTGTTGTGGCAAGGTTGGCCACTTTGCAATGGACTGTTGGCACAATGCTAGTGCCAAAGTGAGTAGCAAATTGCCTGTTGGAAAACAAGCAGGTAGCTTTGTCATGATGCAAACTAACTAGTACCAAGGACCCAAGAATTCTTTGGGTTCTAAGGTTCATTAATCTGTTTTGCAGGTGAGTCCAAGTTGTCATGCCCTAATATGGTACTTGGACAGTGGATGTTCCAGACATATGACTGGAACAAAGGGATTACTAAGGGACTACATTCCAATCAAAGATGGTCCAAAAGTCACCTTTGGTGGTTCTGAAAAAGGAATCATCAAAGGGTTTGGTAACATTTCTAGTAACTTGGTTACCATTACTCAAGTGGCTTATGTTAAAGGTTTGAAACACAACCTAATTAGTATAAGTCAATTAAGTGATGTAGGATATGACATCTCATTTGTTAAGGATGGTTGTCATATCAAGAGGTCAAATGATCAAGAGATCATTTTGACTGGCTATAGAAAAAGAAATGTCTACTGCTTAGACATTATGTGTGAGACTAATGGTTCTCAAGTGTGTCTTGTAGCTGATGAGACAGTCTCTCATTGTGTCAAATGGCACAAGAGGCTTGCCCATCTTAACTACAAGACAATTGGCAAACTCTTTAGTAAAGAGTTAGTGAGGAATGGTCCTCAAGTTAAGTGTGTTAAAGATGGTATTTGCTCAGCTTGTCAAAAGGGCAAGCAGACTAGATCCATCTATAGAAGCATAGAAAACAAAGATGCTGTGAGGTGTTTATACCTCTTGCATATGGATCTCTTTGGTCCAATGCCAGTTCACAGCCTAGGTAGGAAGGTCTATACCTTTGTAGTTGTAGATGACTACTCAAGGTTTTCCTGGGTGTTCTTCTTAAGACAGAAATCTGAAACACCGAATGTCTTCTATAGCTTTGTCAAGCAAATTCAGAATGAACTAAATAGTACAGTGGTCAAAATAAGAAGTGACCATGGTACTGAGTTTCAGTCTGATAGCATGACAAAACTATGTGAAGACTTTGGGATATTTCAAGAGTTTTCTTCACCTAGAACACCTCAGCAAAATGGCATTGCTGAAAGGAAGAATAGGACCTTGATTGAGGCAGGTAGAACCCTATTAAGTGATACATCACTACCAGAATATTTCTGGGCTGAAGCAGTTAATACTGCATGCCATGTTATTAATAGGGCTACCATTACTAAAGGCCTCAACAAGACCCCCTATGAGGTTGTGAAAGGCAGGAAACCAAACCTATCCTACTTCAGGATCTTTGGTTGCAAATGCTTCATACTTAACAATGGAAAGTCTTACTTAACTAAGTTTGCTGCCAAGTCCCAAGAGGGAATTTTTGTTGGGTACAGCAACAACAATAAGGCTTATAGAGTCTACAACTTGTCTACTCAAGTTGTAGAAGAGACTGTACATGTAGTATTTGATGAGACTAAACTTATTAACAATGAGTTGTCTAGTAGTGTATGCAGCCCCACAGGTTTAACAAAGAAGATGGACAAGCTCACTCTAGAAGAAGAATCTACTGCAAGACAGCAAGTAGAAGACAGTGGCTGTTGTCTAGGGGGAGTACTACATGTACCAAATGCAGTAGAAGTACAAGGAGTACAGCAAGATGATGAAACTGAAGAGGTTCAACCAGAAGTCAGGATGCCTCCAGCCAATAGGCATCTTAGAGATCATCCAGTAGAGCAGATTATTGGAGATCCAAGACAAGGGGCACAAACAAGGAGCAGAAACCTGAATGCAGCAATCTACTCCAGTTTCCTATCCCAAGTTGAACTTAAGAAGTTTGAAGAACCCATCAAAGATCCACAATGGACTGAAGCAATGCAAGAAGAGCTTAATCAGTTCAAGAGGTGCAAGGTCTGGGAACTTGTTCCTAAGCCTAAAGACCACAATATAATAGGAACCAAGTGAATCTACAGGAATAAGCTGGATGAACAAGGTGTCATCATTAAGAATAAAGCAAGATTGGTTGCTAAAGGATATAGGCAGGAAGAAGGTATTGATTTTGATCAAACCTTTGCTCCAGTAGCCAGACTGGAAGCCATAAGAATGTTCCTGGCCTATGCAACCTATCAAGGATTCAAAGTTTACCAAATGGATGTCAAGTCAGCATTTCTAAATGGTAATCTTAAAGAAGAAGTCTATGTGGAACAACCCTCGGGTTTTGTTGACTCAACTCTACCTAATCATGTCTATAGACTTAGGAAAGCTTTATATGGGTTAAAGCAAGCCCCTAGGGCTTGGTATGAAACCCTATCTAGTTTCCTCATTGAGAACAAGTTCTCAAGGGGGAAAATAGATAAGACTCTATTCCTTAGGGAATCTAGAGGCAAAGTAATACTAGTCCAAATATATGTAGATGACATTATATTTGGGTCTACTAAAGGTAGCCTTTGCAAAAAGTTTGCAAAGCTAATGCAAAGTCAATTTGAGATGAGTAGTATGGGAGAGCTAAAGTTCTTCTTGGGTCTCCAAGTAAGACAGACTGAGAGTGGTTTATCCATATGCCAGTCTAAGTTCACCCTAGAACTCATAAGGAAGTATGGTATGGATTCATCCAGTACCATGAAGACTCCTATGGGGTCAAGTTTGTCTCTTAGCAAGGATGATGCAGGGAAGCCTGTAGATGAAACCTTGTATAGAGGGATAGTTGGCTCCCTATTATACTTGACTGCAAGTAGACCAGATATCATGTATGCTACATGTGTTTGTGCAAGGTATAAAGCCGCCCTAAAGAGTCTCATTTGACAGCAGTCAAAAGAATACTGAGATATCTAAAGGGCCCTCCCTATCTAGGCCTCTGGTACCCTAGGAATGGGGATTTTGAACTAACAGGTTATTCAGATGCAGACTTTGCAGGATGCAAAGAAGATAGAAAAAGCACTACTGGAACCTGTCAATTCCTAGGTGGGAGACTAATTTCATGGAGTAGCAAAAAGCAAACAAGTGTGGCTATCTCCACTGCAGAGTCAGAGTATGTGGCTGCAGGAAGTTACTGTGCTCAACTTCTATGGATACAACATCAGCTAGAGGACTATGGAATTTAGGTAAGTAGAACTCCACTCTTTTGTGATTCTACTAGTGCTATTTCAATAGCTAATAATCCTGTATCCCATAGTAGAACAAAATATATTGAAATTAAATATTATTTTCTTAGGGAGCATGTAGAAAGAGAAGATATTTTACTTGAATATGTTAAAACAGATGAACAACTAGCTGATATGTACACTAAGCCCCTAGAAGAAGCTAAGTTCAATAGGTTTAAGATTGAACTAGGAATGATAAACTTAGAGTAAGTTTATAGTATTGAAATTGGCTAAGTAAAAAGGTGTCGACACATAGAGATTTCTGTGTCGACACAGAATAGTGGTGTCGACACTTCAGGAAAAAGGTGTCGACACATCTAGGAAATTGGTGTCGACACTTCAGAATATTAGTGTCGACACATGACATGTAGGTGTCGACACATCCAATGTGGTGTCGACACTTAGTGTTTACTCAGAATTATCTAAGTAAAGTCTCGACTAAATGTCGAGTTAAGTGGTGTCGACACATAAACAAGTGTCAACACATAAAATCTGTTGACTAAACTTGTGTCGACACATATGTGTCGAGACATTATAAGTCAGTGTCGACACTTATTGGCAGTGTCGACACAATTTAAGTTAGCTGTCCCGCCTGTTCATCTTCAAAATTAGAAAGGTATAAATAGGGTTTTGCCTTAGTCTGTCGACACGCTTTCAAAAGTTTCGAGACCAAAACTTCTGTGTCGACACCTCTCTTCTCTTAAGACAAATTCTACAAACCCTAATGGCGCCTAAGCTAGAGGAGAACGTCAATGAAGGATACGAGCTGGTGCGGAATGCTTTTGAGGATGCCGATCAAGAAATCAAGACAGTAGTAACCCTAGTCGCAGATTCAGGGTTAGAATATCTTGTTTCTGAACCTACTAAAATCTGGAAGAAAGAGGTACTAGAATTCCTCAATGGAGCTAAGATAGACGAAACTGGATTCAAAATCAAATCCAGGGTTCATGGTGAGAAGGTGAAGGTATCACCGAAAAGTCCGAGGAAGATTCTACAGCTACCAAGAACTAAAGAGGAAGATGAGGTTACTGCTTCAAAGACCAGGGAAGCTCTAACCTGGTGTGGACTGGATCCTAAGATGAAGCTTGGATCAGTGTTTCTTAGAAAGGGCATGAACAATCAAGGGAAATTCCTTTCAGAGATTGTTGGAAAGGTAATATTAAGCAAGCCAGGAGGGCATGACAGAGTGTCTGCCTATATGTTTACTATTATGACAAGGATAATCTTCTCTCTGCAAACTGACTGGTCTATGGTAGTTTTTGAGAAGATTAAAGAAAGCCTTAAGAAGCCCAATCTGGGCAGGATCATAAGTCTATACCTAGCTGGTACCATACCAGAGGTTATGCAACACCTGAGAAGTAAGATAAACCATATGAGGAAGATGGATTTGAGAATATTCTCCAGATGGGACAGGGTGTTGTCAAAAGAGATACCAACACCTGAGAATATTACTTCTGAGAAAGAAATTCCACCAAAGAAGAAGAGGAAAACTGCTCCAGTGGCTCAAGTGTCCACTAGCAGCTCTCACAGTGAAGAACAAGTTGTCTTCACACCAGATGAGAATGAAGAAGAGCCTGCTGTGAAGTCTCCAGGTCCTCAAGAGGTTGCTGAAATCCAGGGGGAGCTTCCAGTTGTAGATGAACCCACTACACTGGAAAGTGAGCAAGCTACAACCACAATTCTAGAGGTAATTACTGAGCTTAATGCTTTAGTTTTTCCTTTAGAGGATACTGATTTGTCTGACATTTATCAGCCACCACAGACTGATAGTCAAGTTCTAGATGCTGTTATAGAAGACACATCTATTGTTGTTCAAGATGTTACGGATCCAGTGGTTGAAGAGCCCAGAATTTCTCCTGCTCATTCTCCAAATGAATATACCATGGAAGATCTTTTCTTAAATCTAGATCAAGAAGATTTTGATAAGGAAAATGCTCCAGTTGAGGGGGAGCAAGTTGTACTACTTGAAGAGCCTGCAAGCCAAGAAACTGTGAAGGCACCAGATGTGCAGACTGAGAGGCCCCCAAGCCCTAAGGAGAGGGTAGACATTGCCAGCTCCTCAGCATCTGAAGATGAGGAGGCTACCAGGGCTAAAAAGCAGAAACTTTATGTATTCAAAAGAAGGAGCCAAAGTTACAAGAAGGCTCTCCAAACTATAGCACCACAACCTATAGTTCAGCAAGCAGCATCAGTTGATTATAGTGCACTGATGGTTGCTATGCAGATTAAACTGGATGAGCACAGGAAAGCAATTGAGAAGTATGTGGATGAAGGGCAGAAATCATTGCAATTTGATCTGGCCCAGGATATTAAATCCATAAGATTTTAGATGAATCTAAACAAGAAGGAGATGACAGACTGCTTCCACAAAGGGGGGAATGCAGTAGTGTACTTGGCTACACACCAAGAAAAGATTAAGGCTCAAGTTGATGACATAGCCCTGAAGCAAGGATATGTACTTGAAAATCAACTTAGAATGAATGACAATTTGACAGAATCTCACAATGCAATTGTCACAGAAATAAAGAACATAGCTGTTGGACCTTCTACCTCTACTGCTACTGTTAAAGCTGAATTTGACAAAGTATTTCAAGAAGAAATCTCTGCTGTCAAGACTGCCATTCAAGACTCCCAGAAGGACATATCTGAACAACTTAATAAGCTCAAACCTTTCTTTAAAGATGGAGTCAGATACTTGGATAATCAAATCAGATTTCAGAAGGATGATGTAAGAGATCACATGGCTAGAGAAGTCATAAAGGGGGAGAGAGTTTTAGTCAAAGCTAGCTCTGATCATGCCAAATGGATATCTAATTCCATCAGAGCTACACTGGGCTATCCTCCTGTTTGTGATGATGACAATGTTGCTGAATCTGGAATTCATCCTGCATATTTAGGAGGGGAGCAACTAGAAGTGGCTCAAGTTATCTATCCTCCTCCAGATTTTGAAATGGTGCAAGCTGATATTCATCACATGTATAGCCCAACTGAAGGGAAGTCCAATGTCATTCTAGAAAAAGTGGTTCAGCCTATATCTGAAGCTATGCAAGCAGCTCTTCAGAAAGAAGAAGAAGCTCTACAGAAAGAAGAAGAGACTAGATTGTCTAAGAAGTGGTTTAGGGAACAAGCTGAACAAAGGCCAGACTTTGAACAGTGGAGCCCTACCTCAAGAAATATCAATTTGACTGCCTGGAAAGCTGCCAAAGATAACATTCAAGACAGGAATAAGTGGTTCTCTGAAAATGAATGGAGGAAACATGAATCAAGGCAGGAGGCCATAGTTCAACATAGAAGGAAGGCCAAGATGGGAAAGCTACCTCCTACAGCTCTGGAGCCTACCAAGTACTTTCCCAAGCCTTATCACTACTTTGAGAGACAAAAGATCAAGGCTGAGGAACACAAGAAGAAAGAGCTAAAAGGTAAGAAGCAAGCTGGACCAGAAGATGCTGAAGCTACTGTTCAAGCCAGAGTTCAAGCTGGAAAGGGAATAGTCATTAAGGAGGCTGAACAGAAATAGCTTAGAAAATTTCTTAAGTTTACTATGTATTCTTTTGATATAAAACATTCTGTAAAATTTAGAATTTTGTATATGACAAAGTATTGGAACAATGTTTTGTGTGATAAATTTGTTGTGTAATAAATTGTTTCATAATTATTCTGTGATGATGTCTATGTATACATGTGTGTTTGATACATGTTTATGTTTACCCTGCTATATATATTCTTGCTTTACATCATTTTGTAATTTAATTATGAATGGTGTATATCATTGACTAAGGGTTATGACTTCTCCAAATAGGGGGAGATTGTTGGGTACATTGGTCAAAATGTACCTGATTTGAAGAAGCCTCACCCAACTCAATGATATACATCAAAATGTATTTGATGTATTTTGAGTTACATGTGCAGGTTAAGTATTTGCAGGAAATGATGAAAATGTTTCTAAGTCCATGTGTCGACACCCAGAGAGAAAGTGTCGACACTTAAGAAGACTTGTGTCGACACCCAGGCAAGTAGTGTCGACACTTGGAGTCATTGTGTCGACACCAGGGATGCTGAGTCGACACCAGACAGAAAGTGTCGACACAAGGAGCTGTGTCGACACTCAATGAAGAAAAGACAGTGAAGCAGTGTTGACACTTAGCAGTTGTGTCGACACCCAGAAAAATTGTGTCGACACCCAGAAAGTGTCGACACTTGGAGGCTGTGTCGACACTCAGCAAAAGTCTGCAGAGACTAAGTACAAGTGTCGACACCCAGCATAATGTGTCGACACTCAACAGAAAAGTCAGCACTTGAAGTAAGTGTCAACACCCAGAACAATGTGTCGACACTTAGCAGAAGAGTCAACACTGGAAGTAAGTGTCGACACCCAGAACAATGTGTCGACACTTAGCTGAAGACTCAACACTTGAAGAAAGTGTCGACACAAGGAGCTGTGTCGACACTTAGCAAAGAACAGCAAAGTTCAAGAATATTCTAAGTACAAGTGTCGACACTAATGAGATGTGTCGACACACAGCCAGAGTCTCGACAGAAGAAGAAAGTGTCGACAACCAGAGCAATGTGTCGACACTCAACAAGTATCAACATGAAGATGTGTCGACACCAAGAAGCAGTGTCGACACTTAACAGATTCAACACATGAAGATGTGTCGACACAAAGGTGTTGTGTCGACACTTAGAAGAATTCAGCAAGATACTGAAGTACAAGTACTTGTGTCGATACTTAATTTCAGTGTTGACACATGAAGAAGAAGTAGTGTCGAGATACAAAATCTACAACACAAGGAGTTGTGTCGACACCTTATAGGCTAGTGTCGACACTTAGACAACATGTGTCGACACTTGGTCTATAAGTGTCGACACTTAAAGATAGAAAGTCTCGACACTTTCAGACAGATAGAGAATTTTCAAGAACTGACTGGATGACTTGACAGCTGCTAGTCCAGCCGGTCTACAACACCTGTCGGAGTTGTCAGAATTCAGTTATGGACCGGACCAGCCGGTTACCATGAAAAAGGCCTATAAATAGGCTTATACAGTCTACAGAAACTGTTGTTGAGAAAGTTGTTGAAGTTGTCAAAGTTCAAATTATTGTTCAAGTATTCAACAAAGAAGATCTTGCTATTCCTTGAAGAATCAAGTGCAGATCTAAGAAGTTGGAGAGAGAGAGCTCCATCCAAGAAATCAGCTGTTGGAACCCAGCTAAGAAGAAGGATTCAGATTGGTCTGAATCTTAAGAAGCAGAGATCAAGGATCAACTGCAGAAGGAGTCAATCTTATTGAGTTCTACTTTCAAGAAGCTTTGAAGAAAGCTAAGTCAAATTGAGTCCAGCTGAGTTCTTCCAAGAACTCATCAAGAATCTCATAACTTATCTCTCTTTCATCTAAGTTGTTGAGTTTATACATTTTGTATTCATTATAACTTGTAGGATGTTTTGGATCTGAGATTGTAAGCCTGCAATTATAAAGGCTGAGGGTAGGAGAGTGAAATCTCTGAGTGTAGGCCTTGGTGGCTGAGTGTAGGCCTTGGTGGCTGAGTGTAGTCCTTTGTGGCTGAGTGTAGGCCTTTGTGGCTGAGTGTAGGCTTTGTGGAAAAGCTGAGTTGTAGGGCCTTGAGCCTGAGGTGTAGGAACCAGTTTGGGTTCTGAGATAGTGGAGAAGTTTGGCCGAATCTAGTACACTGCTAGATAGGCGAAGTGGGAAAGTGGATGTACCCAAAGCTTGGGTTACCACTATAAAACTCTGTGTCTTCTGTGTTTGCTGAGTTGCTGTGATTGCTGAATGTGTGCTGTGTTAAATTAGATATAATTATGTGATATTATCTGTTTGCTGCCTAAAAAGTTAAAAAGATTCAAGTCACCTATTCACCCCCCCCCCCTCTAGGTGCTTAGGGACAATATCTTTCAATTCATATGCCCGTACTTACGATTCCGGACTCTATATGCAACACAAGGGGGACTAATCATATCAACCCCAAGGAACACCACGCACTCACCGCACACTCGCAGGAGCGGGGTTCCCTATGCAAAAGAAAGAGCTTCAAACGCTCAAGTTGAGAATCGTTACCCTTGTAGTCCGTTTTGGCGCCATGGAAACACTACGCGGATAGAACTCTTCGCAACGACCTTCCCTCCACGGATCCGCTCTCAGACTTCGAAATGGTGCTCCGATGCTCCGCCGGCGGCCGGAAACCTCCTTCTTCTTTCTCTTCTCTCTCACTTTGGAAGGAGAAAGCTTTGGAGAGAAAATGAGGAATTAACCCCCTATTCCAGGCCTTATCAGAGTAGGATTTCATCTGCGCCGTCGGATCCTAATTAAAGAAAACGAACGGCTCAGATCTGCACAAAATTCTCCAGACCTGGGCCGAAGACGGCGTGGCACATGGCCGTGTCCCAGGCCGTGTGCCTCGATCCAAGCACGATCGTCGAACTGAGAAACGCACAGGGGACATGACACGCCCGTGTCTCACCTGACAGGCCCGTGTCGGGTTCCTCGACACGCCCGTGTACGGGGACATGTCACGCATAACTGCCACGGAAACGGACACGACCCAATTGTACACGGGTTGGGACACGGGTAGGCACACGCCCGTGTCGGAGGACACGCCCGTGTCATCCGGTCGTGTTCCTGGCCGTGTTCTTCTCGGGTTGAAAACGGCCAAAAAATCACCAGCCAGACACGGCCTTGGACACGCCCGTGTCGTAGGCCGTGTACCCCTACAGGCACCAAAAACCCTTTTTCCGCGACCGACTCGCACACAATATTCAGGGCGTTACAAATCTCCCCCACTTAAGGAATTTCGTCCCGAAATTAAACAAAGGTACACAAAATCTAACTAATACCTGAGTGAAACAACTCGGGGTATTCCTCCAACATAGCTTGCTCTCGCTCCCAAGAAAGCTCCTCACGTCCGTAATTATCCCAACGGACTTTTACCATTCGGATCTCCTTGTTGCGGAGTCGTTTGACTGCAACATCTTCAATTCACACTGGCTTGACCCTTGTTGTTAACTCATAATCAACCGGTACCTGATTGTCCGTAACGATCTGCGAAGTCTCTTGCACTGCCTTACGCAACACCGATACGTGGAACACGTCATGCAGCCCACTCAACTCCGTCGACAGCTTCAACCTATACGCCGCCTCGCCAACACGCTCCAGGATTTCAAATGGTCCAAGGTATCTCGCACTCAGCTTCTTCAAGCGTCGAACCCGCGATACACCCTTGAACGGCTTGATCTTTAAATATACCATGTCGCCAACGTTGAACTCCACATTTCTATGTTTGGCATTGTAATACTTTGAATGTCTATCCTGAGCAATCTTCAGCCTTTCCTGAATTGTCCGTATCATTGAAGTGGCGTCTTCCACCGCTTGCCGTTTATACAACTTCGATTCGCCTGCCTCCAACCAAGACAATGGCGTACGACACTTCCTCCCGTACAAGGCTTCGATAGGCGCCATTCCAACACTTGTCTGAAAACTATTGTTGTATGCAAACTCCACCATGTACAAGTGATCCTCCCAATTCTTCCCGAAATCTAGGACGCACATGTGAAGCATGTCCTCCATAGTCCTGTTGACTCTCTCGGTTTGGCCATATGTCTGCGGGTGAAAGGCCGTGCTGAACTTTAGCTTAGTACCCAACAGACCATGCACCAACCTCCAGTCATTTGACGTGAAGCGTCCATCACGATCACTAACAATACTGCGAGGCACACCATGCAATCGTACAATATTATCCACGTAGAGTTTGGCTAACTTTTCCACTGGATCCTCCTTTCTCACTGGGATAAAGTGCGACACTTTTGTCAATCTATCTATGATCACCCAAATGGCGTCGTTTCCCTTCTGCGACTTCGACAAACCGTGCACAAAATCCATAGATATGTCGTCAAACTTCCATTCTGGGATAGGAAGGGATTTCAAGAAACCTCCGGGCTTCTGGCATTCCGCTTTCACCAATGAACAAGTACGACACTTGGCCACATAAAGTGCCACATCCTTCTTCAAACCCGGCCACGGGAATAATTTCTTCATGTCTCTATACATCTTCATGCTTCCCGGGTGGATTGAGTACTTGGTATGATGAGCCTCATACATCAACTCCTCCCGAATACTATCCGCACTAGGAACGCATAGTCGACCGTCCTTCCTTAGCAACCCATCTTCAACCACAAACTAGGAATTTGACCCATCCAAAGCTTCATCCAAGATCTTCTTCATGCTGCTATCCTGAAACAAAGCCCGCCGAACTCTATCCGCTAGGTCACACTGCACCTTTGTCCAAAACAGTTTCGTCTTGGCACTAGACTGCTTATCGACGTAATATATCTCCAATGCCTCCAACTCTTGGACCAATCTCTCATCATGTACTGATAACCTGTTGGATTGTGCGGGAATCTTACGACTCAACGCATCCGCCACTGCATTTCCCTTCCCAGGCACATAGTGTATCTTGAAGGTGTAGTTCCCTAAGAACTCCATCCACCTCCGCTGCCTCATGTTCAGATCCTTTTGGTCCAACAAGTACTTCAAAATTTTATGATCGGTGTAAATATCGACCTTCACACCGTACAGATAGTGCCTCCAAAGCTTAAGAGCAAATATCACGGCCGCTAAATCCATGTCGTGGACCGGATAATTCCTCTCGTGAACCTTCAGTTGTCGTGAACCATAAGCTATCACTCTCCCATGCTGTAGCAGGACACAGCCCAAACTACTGCCCGAAGCATCACTATAGATCTCGAACCCTTCGGTTCCACTTGGCGAACATAAAATGTGCGTCGTGGTCAACCGCCTCTTCAATTCTTCAAACGTCTGTACGCACTCCGAAGACCACACAAACTTCTGATCCTTTCTTGTCAACGTCGTGAGTGGTAGTGCTATCCGCGAGAAGTTCTCTACGAAGCGCCTGTAGTAGCCAGCAAGCCCCAGAAAACTCCGAACTTTTGCCACCGTAGTCAAAGTAGGCCACTCCCGTATCGTCACTATCTTCGCCGGATCCACAGCTATTCCTTCTCCACTGACAACATGACCAAGGAACGCTATCGAGGATAACCAGAATTCACACTTGGAGAACTTTGCATACAACTGACTTTTCCTCAATGTCTCCAACACCATGTGTAAATGCTTGTAGTGATCCTCCTCGCACCGCGAATACACCAGGATATCATCGATAAATACTATCACAAACTGATCCAGGTATTCTCTGAGCGCCCTATTCATCAGATCTATAAACACGGATGGTGCATTCGTCAACCCAAACGGCATAACCGTGAACTCGTAATGCCCAAACCGAGTACTGAATGCTGTCTTTGGGATGTCGCTCACCCTTATCCTCAACTGATAGTAACCGGACTTCAAATCTAACTTCGAATATACAGTTGATCCAACCAACTGATCAAATAGATCGTCAATCCTCGGGATTGGATATTTGTTCTTCTCCGTAAGTTTGTTCAATTCTCGATAATCGATACAAAGCCGCAAGCTCCCATCTTTCTTCTTAACAAAGAGAACTGGTGCGCTCCAAGGCGACGAACTTGGACGCACATAACCTTGCTATAGCAACTCTTGCAGTTGCACCTTCAACTCTGCCATTTCTCTTGGGGCTATCCGATAGGGGAGCGTGACACCGGTTTGGCACCCGGTACCAGCTCTATATTAAAGTCTATCTCCCGCTGAGGAGGGGCTTATAACGCCCCAGAATTTTGATTGCGTACGCATGATAGCGTTACGTTGACTTTGAACGTTGTTCGAGCATGGTTTTTCCCGTGGGCTTGCGAGTGGCTGTTTTGATTGCCGAGTTGCACGATTCCCCAGCAAACCGGAGTCCAAATTGGAGACTCGGTGAGGCCTCTTAGGGAATGTTTGCACTTTTTCGCGCCCGGGAAATGTTGCTGAAAGTGAGTTGCTGGTACAGGAAACAAAAAAGGGTAAAAAGTTCTTAAGGCAAAAATGGTCTAGGTCGACACAGGAACATTTTTCAAAACAGGGAAAAATGGTCGTTTTTGTGTGAGACACGCCCCCTGACACGGGCGTGACCCAGGCCGTGACCTGGGCGTGACCTCCTTGACTCGACGATTTTTCTTGCGTCGAGTTAAGCTCGACGAATGGGGTACACGCCCTGTGACACGGGCGTGTCACGGGCCGTGTCCCGCTTAGTCGAGTGTCGAGTATCGAGTGTCGAGGCTTCGTCGAGTGTCGAGTGTCGAGAGAGGGGACACGGCCTGTGACACGGGCGTGTCACAGGGCGTGTCAAGCTGGGTCGAGTGTCGACACTTTGTGTCGACGAGGTGTCGAGACACGGGCTACACGCCCTAGGTCACGGGCGTGACCGACCCGTCACGGGCGTGTACCCGGCCGTGTACCGTGTGGATAAAATTGGAATTGCCGACTTTCTGTGCCGCTTATGGTACACGCCCTGTGTCACGGGCGTGACACAGGGTGTGACCTGCCCGAAAATCGAGTTTTTCCAGTTTTTTTGTGCCATTCTTTTCCTTGATTCTGCATCGAACGGTTCAGCTCTGTTCTGGAGGAAATAAGGCCGAAACAGAGAATTGGGTTTCTCATTTTCACCTTCTCTTCCTCTTCTTCTTCATCCTCAAAGAGAAAGCAAGAGAGCAAGGGAGCAAGCAATGCAAGGAAGGGAGGAGCAGCCGTCGCAGCATCGTCTCGGTTCAGGCAAGCGGTGTTTTCCACCCTTGCCAATCTTCGTTCTTGATATGAATTATGCCAACATAGCTAGTGTTTCTCTTTCACTTTCCTCGCTTTAGTTTCTTGTGTTGTATTCTTCCTCATTAGCCTTCTTATGTTCTTGAATTTCCCTATGATTCAATTGCCTAGTGTGTTCTTCTTGAGTCAAATTATGCTTAATTGGTGTAAATATCAATCCTCTTGTTTGTTTTATCAAAGGTCCCTATGCTAAGTTGATACATGTAGCTAATTTCTTATACTAATTCCCTATGCTAAATGACTTTGCTCTCCCATGTTTAGTTTTTTTGGTTATCACATCTATGCTAGATTCATTCATGTAGTTCTCTTGTTCATGTGAGTGTTCCAAACATGTGATTTATGTACTTATGTTACTCAAACTCTATCATGTGATTCTTCTTTGATACAAAGCATGTGACCCTTTTCATGTGATGAAGTTCGTCAAACTCTACGTTGGAAATTGGTAGTCGTGTGTAAGGGCGATGAAAGGAAACGTGTTACCTTGGGTTATGGGGCGTTTTGTGAGGCGAATTTGTGAACCATGGCAGGAGCGTTTGTGTGAGCATTTTACAAGGGGTGGTGTGGTTTCAGCCTGTGGCCACCGAGTTTTGTTTTTGTAGTTAGGGAGACCACTTTGGCCCCGATTCTGGCTGGTTTTTTATGGTGCGTTCCACTTTAGGGCCGCCACCGATAAGACCCTTGCGAAATTGAACTTAACCGCTGCTTATGCTTCACTAGTATCGTAGTTTCTTGTCCTATGAATGATGGAATGGACATGTGTTTTGTCTTTTGCTCCTGCGGTTTGAGCAGAACTTGAAGAACTTGTACGCACTTGGTGCGGTTGACACTTTGGAATGACATTGTTTACTACATGTACGCACCTGTTTTATGCACTCTTTTTACTTAAACATGGCTACGGGGTCGGTAAGCCCCTTCTTTATCATTTATGAAATTCATGCTCTCTTTTGTATAGCTTGGTTGATTGATGAGGTATTCTTTCTTGAATGCCTCAGGTGCAGGTTGTAGCCGGTTGAGAGGCTAGCTTGGTTGGTGGCGTTTCTTGGGAGCTAGCCTAGCATACATAGCGAGGTAGTTCTTCTTTTTGTTGTACAGACATACATGTGCCCCAATGGGTTCGTGTCAGCTTGTGGGCGCCCATTTGGAGGGTTTTCCTTTTGTGTGAAATATGAACTAGACTGCTAATGTGACTCACTTGGATGGAGTGATATCTACTTGCTTTTGGGAAGGATTTATGATAGGTTGGTAGTTTCCTGTCCTATGAATGATGGAATGAACATGTGTTTTGTCTTTTGCTCCTGCGGTTTGAGCAGAACTTGAAGAACTTGTACGCACTTGGTGCGGTTGACACTTTGGAATGACATTGTTTACTACATGTACGCACCTATTTTATGCACTCTTTTTACTTAAACATTGCTATGGGGTCGGTAAGCCCCTTCTTTATCACTTATGAAATTCATGCTCTCTTTTGTATAGCTTGGTTGATTGCTGAGGTATTCTTTCTTGAATGCCTCAGGTGCAGGTTGTAGCCGGTTGAGAGGCTAGCTTGGTTGGTGGCGTTTCTTGGGAGCTAGCCTAGCATACATAGCGAGGTAGTTCTTCTTTTTGTTGTACAGACATACATGTGCCCCAATGGGTTCGTATCAGCTTGTTGGCGCCCATTTGGAGGGTTTTCCTTTTGTGTAAAATATGAACTAGACTGCTAATGTGACTCACTTGGATGGAGTGATATCTACTTGCTTTTGGGAAGGATTTATGATAGGTTGCATTAGATATTTTGAAGTTAACAAAACCTACTATTGTATATCATGCACACATGTTTTGATTAACTAAGACATATTTTCCAAATGGCGTAAACAAAGAGGATTTCTTATAGTAGTATCGCGATATACTGCATATAGGAGCTCGTCATAAGTAAACTAACCTATTTTCCGCCGCGTACAAAAACAGTTTTTGATACCTAGGGCCGAGGGATACGGCCATGCAATCCAAAAGTTTTCTTACATTTCACTGTTGAATTTCAACTTATAAAGTAAGCATCAAGAGTTGCCTGAGCGTGTGCAGTTATCCCCTGCACGACGTGGCATCATAACCCGTAGTTCCTCTTACTCTGATACGATATGCTCGTTGAGGAAATGCGGGTTGTGACAAGGCTCCTGGGAGATCATCTGGAAACACATCAGGATACTCGGACACAACTGGGATGCTGTCCAAACTAGGCTTAGGCGTCGAAGTCTGCACTAGAGTGACATATAGTTCTGCCCCAGACCGAACTGCCTTGAACATCTGAAGGGCTGACACCAGAACTTTCCCTGACCCCTTCATGCCCGCAAAAGTAGTCTCTCGATCAGTGTCCAGACCAAACTTAACTTCTTTACAGTTGCAATCAATACATGCACTTTGCTCCGAGAGCCAATCCATACCGAAGATTACGTCGAACTCCACTAATGGTAGAATGAATGCCCGCAAATCAAACTCCCGGTCTCCAATCCGAATCTTCACAACACAAATCCTATCCGCACGCATTGAGCACCCATTAGGCAACAACACATCCAACTTGTTTTCTGCCATCGAGAACGGAACTCTGATGCGCGATATAAACTTTTCAGACAAGAAGGAATGTGATGCTCCCGTATCAAAAAGGGCTCTCGCCGGAAACCCAAAGATTAACACAAAGCCTAGCACTGACAAACGTAAGCTAACAAATACGAAGGTAACAACTATAAAAGTTAAACCACGGTAATTTAACTCATACCTGTCACCACGTGCGCTTGCTTTATGGCCTCCTGCAGACCAAGGTTGTAGACTCTAGGCTGGGCTGGAGCATGATGGGACGCGATTGACTCCACCGCCTTCCCTTTCGCCTCATAAGTCACTCCACGTCTCCTCTCGTACTTTGAACGTCCACTCCAACACTCCCGAGCAAAATTCCCCGTCTTCCCGCAGTTGTAGCAAGCTCCGGGGACTCGACTTGTAGTTGCCCCCGATGCATCAACCGAAGGGGCTGAGTTCGAAGTCCTCCGCTTCTTGTTCCATCTGCGGAAACCTGTCTTGTTACTTGACACCTTGAACTCGGTCTTCCTTTCTCCTGGGTCCTTCTTCTCTTGAACTTTCTTCACAACCTTTTCCAACGATCGAGCCAAATTAACCAAGGCTAGGAAGCCCTGCGCCTTAGGCCCAGCAAGGAGTAACTGTAAATCGCCGCGCAGACCCTCATAGAATCGGTTGGTCTTCCTCTCTTCTTCTGATAACATAGTACCAGCATAACGACCCAACCGTGTGAACTCATGCAGATATTCGTCCACGCTTCTGGATCCCTGAGTCAACCCAAGAAATTGATACTCCAACTCCAACTTCTGAGCAGAAGGTACAAATCTGGTTAGGAACAATCTTGAAAATTCCTCCATCGGCACATCCGCAAGTTGCCTTCCCACTAGAAGATGAAACTCCAACTCGTCCCACCACAGCCTCGCTTCACCTTCCAAAAGGAAAGTCGCTATGGTGGTCTTCTTCCACTCCTCAGTCATTATGGCCGTCAAGACCCTCTTTATGGAAGAGAGTCAGTCCTCAGCTTGAGTTGGCATTCCAACCCCATTAAACCTCGGAGGATTAAAGCCCATCACATACTTTAACTGCCACTCCGTAGTTCTCCTCGGCTCTACTAACTCAACTGCTGTGCGTTCCACCACTCTCGGCTCTGCCACCCTAACCGGTTCTTGCTCATTCATAGGAGGTGCGCGATGCATTTGCCCTGCAGGTTGGGCATTTATCATTACGAACACTGCCTCAGCCACCATCCTGATGGTTTCCGCTGAAGGAGGTGTAGCAGGCACGTCCCTTGGTGCACTACTTTCTGCTGATTGCGGACGCTCTGACTGACCAGCACCGCTCCTAGCTGCCTAAATTAGCAAAGACACGCGATTAGACAACATACAAATTGCTAAAAGCAATAATTGGAACACTCAGGTTCCACAAAACAAGTGTATTTTCCATTCCTAAGTGGACATTCATGGATTCTTTTGATGTTATCACGATGACGCACACATGCGCTCACCAACCCTTAAAAGAATTCACCCACGAATTCATTTAAGCTTGACCGTAACCAGAAGTCTGATACCAAATTGTAACACCCGCATCTGTCGCATAGCATATAACAGAAGTTCCAGCTGGAACCCGACGCCATATACCACAAAAAGTCGGAAGGGATACTAAATGAATAATCAAACCAACCAATTAAGACTACTCGTCCTAATCACAGAGCATTCTAGCGGAAGATTTTAAATTTGAAAGAACCCATAATTAAATCCATCAATATGAATGTCCACAGGAATGAAACCCCAAATACACAGAAACGGGTACATGGCCTTATGGCCTTACAAATGTTCACTTAATAAAGAGTGTTTTACATACATCGGCTAGCAGGCCGGCCACACATGATAAATATAAAAAATAGCTATTCTACGGCCTTCTATGGCCAGCACAGCAACATGGGCTCCATCCCGCTATTCGGCGCTCGGCTCCGCAGCACCTGCAAGCACATACCACCGCACGGTGGCAAATAAAGCAACGGTCAGCTAAAAGCCAACCAAATTATAACGACCCCGCCCCTTACTCGGGACGGCGGTGCTCTTTCCCTGCATAACATTAGCCCAACAATATATATAGCGCAATTATATTTCGCCACATGTGTAGGCTCGCACGGCCAAACACCCCGTGCACTCAGGGCACATTCATGGTGAACCCTGACCCATCAGTGGATTCACCACCACCCCCAGGATGGCAACAACATGTGAGCATTTAGCGTTTCTGACCACCGTCTAAGGCTCCGACTATGCCAACGACCAGTCCCCATCTTCGGGTCTCTCGCACCGAACCACATAGCCTAGGTCCAATTCCACTTGTCCGTTGCTCACGCCACATGTCCAATTTAAGTCCTTTGCGCGGGCCAAGCTTCTCTCGGATCCCAAATTTTCCAAAACAATCTCATAACCCAGTTATAATCAAGGCTGGTTCCCAGACTACCAAGTTAGCAGAACACGTTTCCGCTCAATTTTCCGGGTGCGCCTTGAAGCTAACCTCCAAGGATCCCTGCTGCAATCTACCGCATAGAAACCCGAAAAACCCAAAGCACGGAGTCTTCTCCGGCAAAACCACATCAAATGCAACATCACCGATCCAGACGGTACACGTCCGGGTAGGCTTCACACACAATGCCTATGCCCGTACTTACGATTCCGGACTCTATGTGCAACACAAGGGGGATTAATCATATCAACCCTAAGGA
Organism: Platanthera guangdongensis; assembly: GCA_039583875.1. Classification (NCBI taxonomy): domain Eukaryota; kingdom Viridiplantae; phylum Streptophyta; class Magnoliopsida; order Asparagales; family Orchidaceae; genus Platanthera; species Platanthera guangdongensis. Next base: position 65,039,971 of record CM077165.1, read on the forward strand.
ACACCACGCACTCACCGCACACTCGCGGGAGCGGGGTTCCCTATGCAAAAGAAAGAGCTTCAAACGCTCAAGTTGAGAATCGTTACCCTTGTAGTCCGTTTTGGCGCAATGGAAAAACTACGCGGATAGAACTCTTCGCAACGACCTTCCCTCCACGGATCCACTCTCAGACTTCAAAATGGTGCTCCGATGCTCCGCCGGCGGCCGGAAACCTCCTTCTTCTTCCTCTTCTCTCTCACTTTGGAAGGAGAAAGCTTTGGAGAGAAAAAGAGGAATTAATCCCCTATTCCCGGCCTTATCAGAGCAGGATTTCATTTGGGCCGTCGGATCCTAATTAAAGAAAACGAACAGCTCAGATCTGCACAAAATTCTCCAGACCTGGGCCGAACACGGCTTGTCACATGGCTGTGTCCCAGGCCGTGTGCCTCGATCCAGGCACGATCGTCGAACTGAGAAACGCACACGGGACATGACACGCCCGTGTCTCACTTGACACGCCCGTGTCGGGTTCCTCGACACGGCCGTGTATGGGGGCGTGTCATGCATAACCGCCACGGCAGCGGACACGACCCAACTGCATACGGGTTGGGACACGGGTAGGCACACGCCCGTGTCGGAGGACACGCCCGTGTCATCCGGCCGTGTTCCTGGCCGTGTTCTTCTCGGGTTGAAAACGGCCAAAAAATCACCAGCCAGACACGGCCTTGGACACGCCCGTGTCCTAGGCCGTGTACCCCTACAGGCACCAAAAACCCTTTTTCCGCGACCGACTCGCACACAATATTCGGGGCGTTACATCGTGCAACCAGCAAACGGAAAGATAACGACTTCCTCTACAAATCAGGATAATTTCACATGTACACGCCCCCAAGTCACGTCCTGGTACGGTGTGACATGGGGGCGTGTCTCGGGCAAAAATATAGTTTTCTACTGAAAGCTTCCTTGGACAATTCTGGGACTTTTTCTAAGTACACGCCCCCATGTCACAGGTATGACCCAGGGTGTGACCTACCTAAAACTGCCGAATTCATGGCAGATTGCGCCGTTTCTAGCCGTTTGCTGACTCGGTCTGTACACGCCCTAGGCTACGGGCGTGTCCTAGGGGCGTGAAACTTCAGGAACTGCCAGAATTATTTCCAGTTGTTTCTCCTTCCCGCCATTTCCAGTAACACACTTGACACACCCTAGGTCACGGTCATGACCTACGAGCATGACCCGTAAAATGATGACTTTTGGCAGTTTTTGTCCAATGTTCCCGGGCTTTCAAGAAAGCAGTTTTCGAGCCTTACACGCCCTAGGTAACGGGCGTGACCTAGGGCGTGACCTTCACGAAACTTTTTCTATAAATTCCAGAGAAAGCCAATAACTTGGGGGCATCTAGGGAGCCAAATTTAAGAGTAGTTCAGTAGCTTAGTTTCTATTTTTATACATTTCTTTCATGTAATTTTCAATTATGTAGTGTAGTTTAACTCTTGCATATATCGCTCGTTTTAATAGTACTTGATCCTTACAAGCTTTTTAATAAAATAAAGTTCTTCTTCCTTGTCAAAAACTTTATTATTACTACTTCGATTTATCTTTGATTATTTTTGTGTCGAATTCATATTTCGCGGATATGCTCTTCGATTTTAGGTCCATATCTTAAATAACCAAGAGGTGCAGATACGAGTAGATCACTCAAAGGTAGAACGACCTGCATGCACTCCTTGAGAGAGGTTGACATGGATCTTTCAGATTGGTGTCAAATCTAATAGCGGGGTCACTGCATAAGGAAAGCTTATGGGTTTCGACTGGACAAGATGTCTTAATCGATCAACCTAAGTTTAGTCGAGAGCATATTCTCGAGAGAGGCGCTTTTGTAATTTAGGAACCTCCACGGTCGAAGTAGGTAATTTAGAAGTTAGCTTTTATAGAAGTTTATTTGATTTCAAAGGGAGTCGTGATCAAGTGTTTGATTTATTTTCTTTTTTCTACATTTAGTTTTAATTAACCTTCAATTTATAATTCGATAAAATAATATTAATTTACGTGAGTAGAAGTACTCAACAGGACCCGAGTCTAATACGACATTTCCTATACTATATTTCGATAGGTACGCTTGCATATTTTGGGATTATAGTTTGGATATATTTTTAAAACTATAAATTTCTCCATCAATATGTAGCTCCCAAAGGATTCAAAGTATATCGAATAGATATGATGTCTTCCTTACTCAATGGAGATTTGAAAGAGAAAGTATACATAGAACAAACTCCGGGTTTTATTGATTCATCTCACCATAACCATGTTTATTATCCGAAGAAGGCACTATATGGTCTCAAAAAAGTACCTAGAGCCTAGTATGAGACATTGTATATCTTTCTCATTAAAATTATGTTTTCAAGGGGAAAGATAGATAAGAAGTTATTCCTAAAGTAAGTAAAAGGCAATATCTTACTAGTCCAAATTTATGTGAATGACATAATCTTTGAATCTACATATGAAAACCTTTGTAAAAGGTTTGCTAACCTTATGCTTGTGAAGTTTGAAATGAGCAATATAGGAGTGTTAAATACTTCTTAGGACTCTAAGTGAAGCAATATGAGGGTAAAATATTCATCTTTCAAGCAAAGTTCACAAAGTAGATCATTAAGATGTTTAAAATGGAGAGTGCAATAGCAATGAGGACTCCAATGAGCTCCATTGTATCTCTGGACAAAATGAAAATGGAAACTTCTACCTAATTGCCAGTAGACATTACATTATGTTCTCTAGTTGTGTTTGTGTCAAATATCACGTAAACCCTAAGGAATCTTATTATTCCTCTATCAAGATGATTTTAAGATAACTAAGGGTACACCAAATCTTATATTATGGCACCCTAGGAGTAATGATTTTGATCTAAAAAAATTTAGAGATATAGACATTGCAGGATGCAAGAAAGTTAAGAAAAGTACCTCAGTGTCTTGCCAATTCCATGGGAGAAGACTAATTTCCTAGATTAGCAAAAAACCAAACTAGTGTGCCCATCTAGATAGCTGAATCAAAATATATCTTTTTTGGAAGTTGTTGTGCCCAATTGCTTTGGATACAACATCAATTATAGGATTACAACATCCAGCTAAGTAGAACTCTATTATTCTGTGATTCATCAAGTGCAATATCAGTAGCTAAAAATCATGTATCACACAACAAGACTAAGTACATTGGGAATAAATATCACTTCATTAGAGATCAGGTTGAACAAGAAGATATTTTCTTTGAAATTGTCCCCACAGACAAGTAAGTGGCATACATCTTCACCAAGCCTTTAGATGAAGTAAAGTTTATTTTCTTCAAAATTGAGCTAAACATGTTTAATCTAGAATAATTTTCATGCATAACATTACTTAGATTGGTTCTTCAAATTATTTGATACTATGTTGAGCAAGTTAGTAGATATTAGGCACCCAACATAATTATAGGAGATGAGCCTTAAAAGGAAACACATCAGCTTAATGGTGAAACAGAAGAATAATTTTTCATCTATAAGGAAGGATATTGACACACGATATTCAAATATATTCTAATATTTATTACTTAATAAGGTGAGCGCCACTTCAGCTTTCTTTTTATATATAAATAAATTAGAAGTCAAGTGAGCATTAGGTCAATTAGGATACAAAACCCCAAAAGGCGGCACCAAGTCTTTCACACTCTCTCTTCCATTCGACTTCGAAGCATTCTCCACAACAAATCTTCTGCATCTCCAATGGCTCCCATGAAAGTGATGTTGTAGCCTCGCCACCACTACTTGATGATGATCCGGTGGTCGAGGCGCTACAGCAAAAACACTTTAGGAGCCATGATGACGTGGCCTCGCCACCACTACTTGATGATGATCCGATTGATGCTGCGGCCTCACCACCACTACTTGGTGATGATCCGGTTGCTGAGGCGATATAATATAAAGACTTTAGGAGCCATGATGACGCTAACGGAAGACAATGTTACAATATCCATCCGTGACGTGCTAAGCCCACTTGAAGACTCTTTTTAAAATCATGCTCTTAGTTACTTTATTTATATTTATATTTTATATTTGAGAATATAAAATTATTCTATGCATGGGTAAAAATTTTATATTCATGTGAGGACTTTATTTGTTTATTTCCTGCATTTAAAACATTTGGTGTGTATTTAACCACTCTGATGGATGAGATTTCATCTCCATCTTGGACAGTTAAATGAGTGTTTGTAACTCCTATATAAGAAGACCTTTTATGAGAATGATAAGATAAGAAGCAATTTAACCCTAAAATATCCCAAGGAGAATTTCGACCAAGAGAGGACTCCTCCTTGCCGCCGCCCACTAGGTGGTGTGAAGCCATCACTTGCTTCCTCCACACCTCTTCGGTGCGACTCCGACATGGATTCCTTCAGTGCAACTCCAAGGAAGAAGGTTGCAGCCCCATTCGGTGTGATGCCGGTGGATCCGTGGGAGAGTGATTCTCCCACCATATCCTGTGTGCAAGGTGAATCCGGGTTTGGTAACATGTCCTCCCTTCTCTTGTGTTTTCTTTTTTTGTTTTTGTGGAGATCGAGCAACCGTTATTTTCGTTGTTTTGAATAATATCGCTTGAAATTTCTGAGTCATTTTCATTGTTGATGAATTCCTTTACAAATCCGGATCGGGTAGGTCCTATTTGCTTGAGCGGATCTTGGTCTATAGCCATGGTTCATTATCAAAAGGGATTGGCAACCTTTATGTTAATTTTGGGGAATAATCCGACTCATTTTTGATCGTTATTTTAGAGTCAATCCTTCCTCCTTGTGGCTTATATGCTGAATTAGTGTCGAACCGTATTGTGGCGATAGATGCTCGTGTAGGTGCGGTGGAACCGTGGCGTGTCGGGCGTTGTAGGATCTCCTTGTTTCGTGTCAAACTCTGACTAGTGGACATCCTCCACATAAATTTGGTATCAGAGGGAGGTTGTTTCAACCTCTATGTTGCAAAGGTCCTCGCTCTCTTCCGTTGCACGAATTAAGCAAAAAAAAAATTCAGGTCTGCAAATAGCTGTCTAAAATCTTTATTTTTCTGCGAAAATATAAATTTTTTTTTAACATTCCTCGTTCCTATCACTTCAGGAAAATTTAAAACATATCTTGTTTTAACTTTAGGACCAGCCTCAAAAAAATCGTCTTCAAAAATTTTGGGTAACCCTGTATGCGTACTAGACTAGGAACGGAGTACACTACATCGTCTTCGTCTAGAATGGTTGTGAATGAGCACCGGGATGCAAATACCGAAGCTATTGAGGGACTAAAAACTGAGATTACAGTGCTTAGGACCATGCTAGCATAAATCCTACAGAACCAAGAACGACCACCTCCATCTGTTAATGTGAGACAGCCCAACCGACACCAACCGATAATCGATTCTGACTCTGATGGGAACTCTCCCTGTATGCCTCGTCTAGACCGTCACCACGTGTGTGACTTCGATATCACTAGGGCCATTAAGATCGACACCCCCACTTACAATGGTTTGGGTGATCCCCAGATCTAAACGAACTAGAGGTCGGAGAAGATGAAGGTGGCCGGAGACGAAACTATTATAAGCTTTCTGAGGAGAAATGGTGGCCGGATCAACTCTCCAAGGAGGAGAGAGAAAATGGCGGCTGGATCCGAGTTTTCCCGCTCAGAGGAGCGGAAATGGAGGGGGAAGCAGAGCTGGATCCTAGGAAAGAGGAAATCTACAACTTAAATAGAAAAGTCAGAAAAAATAGTCACGCACGGTTCGGCACACGGCCGTGCGCAAACCGAGCAATATTAACTTTCAGGATAGACACGAAGAAGGAGATGCATTGATCCATACATTTTCCTTCGCGCACGGGCACTTCCACCCATGCGTGAAGGACATCGCACGGGTAGCGACAAAGCGCTGGAAAATAGGGACACACAGGAAAACCGTTCGTTTTACTCGCACACTGGAACTGCACCCCGTGCGTGAACAAAGCGCACGATTAGCTACAGAAAGGAACAAACTAGAAAGTTACAGGAAAACCGTGCGTTTCCTTCGTACACGGTTTCGAAAAACCGTGCGTCAATCGTGCGTTAGGATCGTCGAACTCAGCTCGACAAAATTCGTCGAACTTGTCTCGACGTTCTTCCAACTGATTAAAACGCATGATATCACGCAAACCGTGCGTGAAAGAAACGCACGACCGTGCATTTTCCTTGAGATAGAAGTCCTGCCTTGGGGCAAAACGCACCACCTGCACAATAAAGCCAAAGCTGGAGCACAAGCTCCCAGTACCAAATACTGCAAAGAAAACACCAGGAAAGAGCCACGAGGAGCATCATGTGCATACCCCCAAGAACAAAATGCGCAATTGCACACCCTTGGGCCAGTGCACAAAATGGTCCATGACCGAACGATGCAAATATAACCGATATCCGATTGAAATGCAGTGCACGAGTGATAAAACCAACCGAGATGAATCCGAAAACCCTACAAATATCGGACTCATCACACCACCAGACTTAAACATGTGCTCGTCCCGAGCAAATCATCCCTCCGTGCACTAGAAAATAGCTAGCTGGCTTAGATATTTCAAAAATAAGGTAAAACAAGAAATCAAATACCCATGGGTACAAAAAATATAATAGATAAACTTATTAATTATGCTACAAAGTTTATAGATTTTGACAAGTGTAATTAAGTATTGTACCTACTCAAAAAAAGAATTCTGGAGAATCGTTTGATCATGCGTAGGAAGAAAGTAGGCATTCCACTAAGTTGAGCATTGCCAAAGGCCGGGGCTCGGGACAACCTCCAAAGGAATCCACCAATGTCGGGGACCATAAGCTTGCCCGTTCACACTCTCTCCACCGCGCTAGTTTGACTCGAGCGGGAATCCGCAGAACTTTAGGAAGAAAATGGGGCTTAGGCTTATATGTAGGTAAGGATGCAAAAGGTAAACATTGGCTACGCACAACCCAAATGAGCTCATACAAAAAATCCTCTTGCCAAGCAATTCATACAGGTGCTCCACACCACCAAACTTGGACTTGACAAACGGGTGCGTGCACCGCCTATCAGCACAAAATCACAAATGAAATTTTCATTTAAACTTTTTCTTCTTTCATATCAAACGACTTTATTTTTCTCTTTTTCTTTTCATTTTCAAAAATTTTTATATCACATTCAGCCACATAATCATGAAATCTGGACCTCATAAACACAAAACAGCACCTCAGCAACATCACCAAATGCTAGAAGTAATATAGTAATAGCTAAAGCTAGGGGCGTGCTACTGGGATAGGCTTTTAGGCTTTGGTGATCACGGAGTGGGGCTGAATCAACAGGAGCGGTAGGCTCAAAATACACTAACAAGGATTACGTTAGGACTAGGTACAAGGCTCAACAAGGCCGAAATGATGGCCTACATCACACTCACGCTTGACTAACCATGCACCAAATCTTCGAGAGTAGCGTTTGGCAAGTTCTTTGCCACCGAGAAAGATGATCCTTCCTCCCGACTCGAGCAATACGAGGCTAGTGATGACTACACACATTCCTACACTACCGTTTGATTGCTCTAAAGTCCACAGTTTTGAGTAGTACAAACATTATTTACAAATGCAAAAAAGCATAAATCTACGAGCATAAAGAAAAATTAAATCTATATTATTTCTACACATCATGAGTCGTCGATTAGGAGCACTGCACGAGTTTCACACTACCCTATCTTAAAATACTAAGCCAGCACCACTATCTCAAAGTTAACAAAAAGAAATAAATTAAACTTGGGCCGAGCGCGTGCTTAAGTGTGCGCTCATGCAGTGTAGGTGCACAGTGCTGTCATGATAAAATAAAAACTAAAAATGAAAATACTCTTGTGGTATGCAAGTGCATGTGCAATGGTAACTCACAAAACTTTCCCCCAACAGACATATACTAAATAATATATTCATGATTTGCAATAAAATTAAACAAATCAAAGTTGGGGAGAGGTTACCTATGACACCCAAAATCCCAATTTGGGTTCAAGTTGGGTGACACGGCCTGGGACACATGCGTGTCCCAGGGCATGTACTGCTCGGGTTGAGCAGTCTGGCATGTGGTCGATGAAATTCAATCGACGAAGTTTCGGGAGGAAACACGCCCAGTGACATGAGCGTGTTAGAGGGCGTGTCCTCCTCGGGTTCGATGATTTTCACTCGATTAATTTGGTCGATGATCATCGAGTGAAGACACAGCCTATGACACGGGCATGTCACATGGGACACGGCCGTGTCACCTGGCATGTACTTCACTCGAGTAGGTCTCGAGTGGGACTTTTATGTCTCGAGTACGGGTGTGACACAAGCATGTCAGCCATTGGACACGGGCATGTCCTATCCAACTGTTCGAGTTGTCGTATTGAGTAGGTCTCGAGAGGGTCTCGAGAGCCAGACATGTGCGTGTCCGTCATGTGACACGGGAGTGTCAGCCATGTGACACGGGCGTGTCACATGTCTATGTCCTGTTCTAGGTAAGGCGGTTCTTACACCGCTTAGGGGACACGGCCTGTGACACGGACGTGTCACAAGGAGTGTCAGGTCGTGTTCATCTTATTCCTGGGCAATTCAAGGACGTTAATTTCCTTCTTGCTGGATCCAAGGGTTAAGCCCCGTCCCTGCTACTTATAAGGCTGAAATGAGGGGATAAGCTCCTTCATTTTAGCCATTCTCCTTCTTCTCAATAAAAGAAAGCGAGAAAGAGAGAGGGAGGAAGGGAGGAAAGTGAGAAGGGAGAAGCCTGCAGGAGAAGCTTCAGCGGGCTGATTCGTGGGCCGAGTGCAGATTCGTGAAGGTAAAGTCGTGGAGGTGAATTCCATCCGGCTAGATCATGGCTCCAAAGCGATCGTCAAGGGTAACAATCTCCTTCTTGGACAATCGAAGTCCTTTCTTTATGCATCTACATGGAATCCCCCACCAAGAGGTGGAAAGCATAAGCGATTCCACGTTGAGTGTGCATCTAGAGTCGGAAATGTGTAGTACGATGTAGGCATGCTGTGTGAATCCCACCTAGACCGTTAGTCTGCATTGGTGATGGTTAGGTTGTGAACCGAAGAAGACTCTGTGTATTATGTGATACTATGACTTATGAATGTCAGCTCTTTATGTTGTGTGCTGATGTTGGATGCTTTGTGAAAGCTCCTTGTGGTGTCAGCGGGGTGAGCTCTATTTGCTCTGAGAGAGCGGAAAGCTGCGGCTGATTAGGAGGGAAACCCGACCCGCGTCATGTCCTGCGTTACTGACGGATTGAGCACAAGAAAGGCAGACCTGCCCCTGGTTGTTTTGAGAGATCGATGGGTGGCAGGCCTGGGGGATGCGAGATAGACCCGGCTTGCTGCACCACAGTGGTGGGTCGATCTGAAATGCTCAAGTTTCTTGTGAGGTTCTCACCTCTGAGTGGTTTGGGCAGAATGTCTTTAGCATGCGTGTTGGTGGACTAGCCGACAAGTTAATAATCTCTAATCGGTGGTGTTTCCATGGGGTCCGGTAAACCGTAAGGTGCCTTGAGTGCACGGAGCATCTTGCGGAAGCCGGCGTTTGTTATACTATTGTGATACTTATGATGATAGCTCGATAGTTGGCAATGCATATAGGGAAGGAACCACTGTCCCGGGTTAGGGGTAGGGTCATTATAATTGGTCAGATAATGTTGACTGCTGCTTTGTTTACCACTCTTGGGGTGGATGTTAAATTGCAGGTGCTAATGGGTTAAATTGAATTGAGTGGAATGAAGACTTGCTGCGTAAAGGCCCTTGAAGGTTGTGCGAAGAATTCTTGGATTTCCTGTGTGGCCGGCCTGCATGCCGATGTATGAAGCTGTATATTTGTAAAGAGCAACTTGTAAGGCCTTAAGGCCATGAGAGTGTGTGTGTTGTATACATTCTTGGTTTATATATAAATTTGGAGTTTATATATTTAGTGGAAATTCATATGGTTGAGTTCTTACAACTACAAATGCTACGATAGAATGCTCGGAGTTAGGATTCGAGTAGAACGTGATTTGATATTCACACATAATTCCGCCGTCTGTCTGTGAAATATGGCATGGGGCCCCGACCGGACCCACTGTTATATTCCATGTGATGAATGGGGGCGTTACATTGCCCATACTCAGCTAATGAGCATACCAGAAGATTGGCGTTAAACGTCGGCAATAAACCCACGGCCCAAACAGATTCCACCTGCAAAATAGAATATCTCCAACCATAAAACTTTATACACAATTAAGCACAACAACTAAGTTGCACAAATTTAAAGCAAGAAGTAGCATTAGCTCATCGCCCATAAGCCATTTTCTTTACCATCCTTAAGGTAGACAAAATACCTGTATTAACAGGTATATAGATAATGTTCAAAAGCAAGAGTTCAGAATGCATGAAAAAAAACTCCAAAGTTACACACAGCATGAAGATTAATAAAACAAGAAATAGAAAGAAAGGGGGCCCCGAAGATCCTTCACTCTTTAGGCTGACATTTAGTAGATCCCCCCAGTCACGCAAGATAAGGGCGAGGTGATGGCTTTAGGGCCTAGGGAAGATGAGTCTCCCCTACCCCTTGCCTCGTCCTTCTCGCGTCGGCGGGCAAAATCCGATGCCTTGCATATAAGAAGTTCTTTTCCTTTCAAATTAACAGACGGGGATCGTCAGGGTGGTATATCCACCCCAACCAAATCAGCAACAGGCCTATCTTTATCATCGGGGGGCATCGTTTCCTCACCCACGATGGGTGAAAGATCAGCCCAAGTAAACTGTTTAACCATTTTACAACATTCATTAAGCTTAATCAAAGTTTTTAAATTTGTTTCCTCCACGCTCCCAATAGCTGTGCACAGCCCCCGTTCTTGTTCTTCAGTAACTTGTTTCACGTCAAACAAATCCTCCTTCACTTCTCCGTTAGCAATCATCAGCACTTCTTTTACTTGCACAGCCCAGTCTCGCTTATTCAGCACAATATCTATCTCATCAGCTCTAGATATATAATCAGATAATAAAACATTTAATTCCAGAAGTTTTTTAGATTCACTCGGGATTAGAGTGGGAAGTGATGGCAATATCGACAAATCAACCTTGGAAGCCAAGGTGATGCCGCATGCGTTAAAGCACAGCGTCACTCCAATGGCTTTCAGGAATGGAACCCCAATAATATGCTTTGAATTATTTCCTATGGGTCCCAACACCTGGAAGTCGGTAACAACCACAGCCCCGTTAAGTTTCACTTCCACCACTTTAATCACCCCATCATTTTTAACCACCGACCCATCAGCTAGCACAAGCGATTTCTGGATATTAGTTTCAACATTTAAATTAAGCTTCTCAACATCTTGCATAGCAAGAATGTTGCATGACGAACCACTTGGTCATTAATCTCACACTCGACAACCACTTCATTAATACTGCACTCCTCTGCCTCCCCAACACTCTTCCCTTGGTCACGAGGATTCTTTTCCGTGTCGCTTGGGAGCGTGTGTAACATCCCGAAACTCAAAAGAGCGACGGGAGGCATTTTGGGCCAAATCTGGAATCTGGCAGGGGGCACACGGCCTGTAACACGGGCGTGTCCCAGGGCGTGTCAGGCTCCAGTCGACGATTTGGCCGCTTTGTCGATGAAATTTGGAGTCGACGATCGTCGAGCAGGGAACACGGCCTGAGACACGGGCGTGTCTCAGTGCGTGTCAAGCCCATGTCGACGATCGGCCAGGGAAGTCGACAATTTTCGCTCGATAATGTGTTGAGTCAAGGCACACTGCCTAGGATACAGGCGTGTCCAAGGCCGTGTCGGGTGGTCGACGAACCTCGCTCGACGAAGTGTCGAGACCATGAACATGGCCTAGAGCCCTGGCGTGTTCGGGTGTGACACGGGCGTGGACACGAGCGTGTCCAAGACCCGTGCGAGTCTCGGGTTATTTTCGGGGCTGTGTCAATGGAGGCACGCGGCCTCCCACACGCCCGTGTGGGTTGGAACACGGGCGTGTCAGGTCGAACACGGGCGTGTCAGATGCCCGTGTGCTGTTCCAGACGCGTCGATTTTGACGGCGAATGGGGGACACGGCCCTGGACACGGGCGTGTCGCAGGCCGTGTTCGGCCCAGTTTTAGCATTTCATGCCCGAATCAAGGCCGCTCGTTTCTTTAATTTGGGATGCAACGGCTGGGGGTTGTTCCTAATGGGATATACACGGGATTGGACCCTTGAAACCCTCATTTCTTTTGAGTGGTTCTCTTTCTAAGTCAAGAGAGAGAGGAGAGCAAAGGAGGAAGAAGAAGCTTAGATCCGGCCATTGGCGGAGCTTCGAAGGTCCAAATCGCGAGCCGACTTTGGATCTACGGAGGCAAGGAGAGTGCGGTGCTTTTCACCCGCTTACATTTCCATGGTGCCGAGGAAGAATGCTAGGGTAACGATTCTCTTCTTGAGCATGTGAATCTATCCTTCTTTGCATTGGAAGCCTGCTCTCCCGAGTTTGCGGTGAGTGGAAGCGTTCCTTCGGGTAGATACGTAAAGTCCCTGTTGTTTAGAGTCCGTATTCGAGAACAGACATAGGCATGATGTGTGAAGCCTACCCGGACAAGTTGGTTTGGATCGGTGATGTTGCATTGCATAATGGCCGGAGAAGACTCCGCACAAATGTTTGTTTTTCAGGTTTTCTACGCGGTAGATTGAAGCAGAGAGCCTTGGGGATTAACACAAAGGTGCACCCAGAAAACTGGGCAGATGCGTGATTCTGCCAAACTTGTGGGCCTGGGAGCCAACTTGTACATAACTAGGTTATGTAATATTGTGCGTTCGATTCACGGGCTTCAGGGAAACTTAACTCGTGCCGATGATATTAAAGTGTCGTGGCAAGTGAGCAACGGGTTGAGTGGAACTGTTCTTGCTTTATGCAGAGGGCATAGAGGTCGGGTCTTTGCTGTCGATGATATTAAAGTGTCGTGACATAGACTGTTGATGATATTAAAGTGTCGTGATATAGGCTGTTGATGATATTAAAGTGTCGCAACATCTGCCTAAAACACCAAATTGCTCATGATAGATTGCCGTCCTAGGGATGGTGGTGAGTCAACGGGCTTAGACAATGATTACCGAGAATGTGCCCTGAGAGCACGGGGAGTGTGGCCATGCGTGCCAATGCCTATGAAGCAATGAATTTATATACTGCTTGGTTGTGCTAATAAAATGCAGGGAAGGAGCATCGCCGCCCCGAATTGGGGGCGAGATCGTTATAATTTGGTCAGCATTGCTGACCGTTGCTTTTGTTTGCCACCGTGCGGTGGTTTGTCGCTTACGGGTGCTGCTAGACCAAGCGGTCAATAGCGGGCTAAAGCCCAAATTGCGATGCCGGCCCTTGAAGGCCTAATTTAAGTGTTTACTTGCTGTTATTCATGAATGACCGGCCTGCGTGCCGTGGTTTGTAAAACATGTAATTTGAAGTAAACCATTTTGTAAGGCCTTAAGTCCTGTACTTGTGTATGTACTACATTCCTATTTGGTGCTAAGTGGACATTCATGCTTTGTGAAGGGTTCTTTTAATTGCAACTTATAAAACTGCTTCTGCTAGAATGCTCTGTGTAGGATGTTGGATTGGTTGGATGGTTTCCACTAAGTAACCACCCGGTCTGTCTGTGGTATATGGCGTCGGGCCCCGGCCGGACCTACTGCTATATGTTATGCGACAGATAGGGGGTGTTAAAATTTGGTATCAGACTACTGGTTTTGGTCTGGCTTAAGCTGAATTTGTGGCCGAAATCTTTTTAAGGGGTGGTGAGCACATGTGTGTGCGTCATCATTATAACATTAAAAGAACCCATGAATGTCCACTTAGGAATGAAAATACACGTGTTTGGGGAACCTGTGTGTTCCTATAATTGCTGTTTGCAATTTTACTTGGTCGCTTAATGGTGTTTTGTACCACTATAGGTGACCAGAAGTGGTGCTGGGCCTTCGGAATGTTGAGTTTTTGAGGCTAGCAGTGCACCAGATGTTGCTCCTGCAACACCTCCATCGGCCGAGACCATACGATTGGTGGCCGAAGCAGTGTTGGCCATGATGAATGCGCAGCCTGCAAGGCAAATACAGCAGCCTCTCCTGCGGTGGAGCAGGTAGTAGTGGAGCCGTTGGTGCCAAGGAGGGCAACCGAGAGACAGCTCAAACATGTCATGAGCTTTAATCCTCCGGTATTCTCGGGGTTAGGAACCCCATCTCAAGCTGAAGATTGGCTCTCCAGGGTGAAGAGAGTCATGACAGCAATGGAGACGGAGGAGTGGCAAATGACCACCATTGCTACGTTCCTTCTGGACGTTGAAGCGATATTGTGGTGGGAAGGATTGGAGCTGCATCATTTGAGAGGTAGACAACTTACAGACGTCCCGATGGAAGAGTTCTCGGGACTGTTCTTGGCAAGGTACCTCCCTTCTACTCAGAGGATTTCGATGGAGAACGAGTTCCTGAAGTTGGTTCAAGGAGACAATAGCGGGGATGAATATCTCCACGAGTTTACCCATTTGTGATGGCGCGGCCCCTCCTCCACCGATTGAAGACGATGCTGATGATGTTGTTGATGATCCGGTTGCTATGGCCATACGACTCAAGGACGTGAGGCGGCACGATGACGCTAACGGACGGCTACGCTACAACCTCCGCCCACGCCGTACTACCGCCACGGCAACGCCTTAGTTTTATTTATTTCCTTTTCGTGCACTTTATTTTATAATTGGAATATAAAATTATCCTATGCTTATGTGATAATTTTATATTCATTGCATGTGTTGTTGTATTTTCAATTTGAACTATTTTAGTTTTGGTGTGCAATTAGCCATTCGGATGGATGAGATTAAATCTCCATCATGAAGGGCTAAGGCTTATTTGTAACTCCTATTAGCCATTCGGATGGATGAGATTAAATCTCCATCATGAAGGGCTAAGGCTTATTTGTAACTCCTATTTAAAGGAGGCTATCATGAAGAGTTAAAGCAATTGGAAAGAAACCTAAAAAAACCCCCCTTGTGGAAATTTCAGCCACCATGGAGAAGTCCATAGCCGCCCCCTCCCCTTTGGTGTGAAGCCAAGCCTTGCCTCCTCCATCCCCGTTCGGTGCGACTCCGGCGTGGCTTCCTTCGGTGCGACTCCTTGGAAGAAGGTTGCAGCCCTTTCGGTGTGAAGCCGGTGGATCCGTGGAGAGAGTGATTCTCCCACCTTATCTTGTGTGATTGTTGTTCTTGGTTGGGTAACTTCTTCCCCTTAGAGATTCTTGCTTTAGATTTTGTGGCGGTTTTTGCAAACCGTTTCTTCCGTGATTTTTAAATACGTCGCTTGCAAATTCCGATTTCGATTTCGTTGTTATTGAACCTCTTGTGATCCGGATTGGGTAGATCCGTTGCGAGAGCGAGACTTGGCCTAGCCTTGACTTGCCCTCCAAGATTGGCACATTTTGGTGTTAACAAGGGAGTTAATCACAACTCGAACTCAACCGCCTATTGAAGTTTTCCGCCGCTCCGAAAATAAATTATTGCTGTGTTGAAACGGCTCAAGTTGGTACAATAGATGCTTGTGTAGGTGCGGTGAGTTGTGTGCTTGTTGGAGAGCTAGGTCCTAAGGACGTTGTATCGAGTCCGGCAATTTTCTCTTTCGGATTTGGGAGCAAACCCGACCCCTTTTCGCTCGTTTTTGGTCGGAGCCCTCCCCTTTGGTTTTATGTCTTGTGATAATGTTTTCTGTTAGCGTATTCGGGCACGAATCACGGTCACCCCTACATCAATTTGGTATCAGAGCCAGGTCGTTTCAACTCCCACGTTGAAAACATCCTCTCTGCATTCCTTGTTGGTCGATCGGATCAAAAAAAAATCAAAAAAATTATTTCTGTGGTCTGCCAATTGCGGGCTGAAATCTTTATTTTTCAGCAAAATTTCAAAAAAAACAAATTTTAACGATCTACGTGTTATTCACTTTGGGAATATATAAAAATATTTTATTTTCAATATAGCTACAGCCCTAGAAAAATTCATCTTGCCTGGGGCCTCCCAAACCTGAATGCGCACTAGGCTAGGAACGGAGTACGCAACCCCGTCTACGTATAGGATGGCTGCGAACGAGCATGGTGATCCCAACACCGAGGCTATAGCGGGTCTTCGTGCTGAAATGGCTGAGCTTAGGAACGCCTTAGCCCAGATCCTACAAAACCAAGCTAGGCCACCCCCGCCACCCGTTAATGTTGACCGGCCCAACCGGCACCAACATAACTCTGATTCGGATTCTGATGGGGACTCTCCGCGGGTGCCCCCTATAGGACACCGCCCCGAGCGAGACTTTGACATTACTAGGGCCATTAAGATAAATGCCCCCACGTATGATGGCATGGGAGACCCCCAAATCTTCCTTAACTGGACTGTGGATATGGAGTGTTACTTCGAGTGGCACAACCTAACGGATCCCCAAAAGGTCCAAGTTGCCCGGATGAAGTTAACAGGTCGTGCTAAGACGTTTTGGCTGAATGAGGAGCGAAGGCTAGGAACTGGACACGGAGCCCCCCTTATAGGTTGGCCGGTAATGAAGAACCTGTTGACCGATCAGTACGTTCCCGCGTACCATCGGACACAGATGTTCGATGAGCTTGCCACTCTGCGGCAGGGCTCAAGCTCGGTAGCTGAATATATGGGTGAACTTAAGGACCGAATGGTGCGATGTGACCTTAGGGAGATCCCCGAAGTCACTTTATCTAGATTTCGAAAGGGCCTTAACCTCGATATCCAAAGGAAGCTCTTGCGATATGGGCATACGGACTTGAACACGACTTTCAATGCCGCCTTGGACATTGAAAAACACCTAGCCTCTAAGGCTCACTCCCGTTACGCTCATGTGAAGAACAAGTCCACCACTAGGGCATCTTCTTCCACATATCCTGATAATGGAAAGTTTAAATCTACCGAGTCGAAGTCAATCGTGATCACCGCTAGGAACTCCAAGAACCCTGCGAATGAGCGTGTCCCTATCGGGAAGGTTAGCAAGGCTAACACCACTTGTTACTCTTGCGGCATTCAAGGCCACTATGCCTACGAATGCCCAACAAAGACAAAAACTCTAGCCTTGTTAGAGCCAACTACCGACCCTGACGATTATGTATACGAGGCCGCAGAAGAGAGTGACCCCGAAGGAGTCCCTAGTGACTTAGAGGACGATCACCCCCTTATGGTGATGCGTTGTATTTTGACCACTCCTCGTCCATTAGATGATTGGAAGAGGACGAGCATATTTTCTCTGATTTTTAAGAGTGGCGAGAAGCTTTGCAAGCTGATTATTGATAGTGGTAGCTGCGTGAACGTCATATCTGAGAACGTCGTAGCACGTATGTCCTTGGTCACAGAACCACACCCGACCCCATACCAGGTCGCTTGGATCAACAAGCTCTTTATACCCATTACCAAGCGATGCCTGGTCCCACTCTCATTCAAATCCTATATTTATGAGGTGTGGTGTGATGTCCTTCCGATGGACGCTTGCCATGTGTTGTTAGGCCGCCCTTGGCTATACGACCGTGATGTTACACATTTTGGTAGAGCCAACACTTATGAGTTCAAATTCAATGGCAAAACCATCACTTTGAAGCCGACCATCCCAAAGGAGCCCGTAGTCTTGGCTAAGGACACCACTATCCCGGTAGAACGGAAAACGTTGAATCTCGTTGGTAGGAAAGAGTTTGAGAGAGATCCGTTCCTTGATGGATTTATGTATGCTCTAGTCCTCTTAAGTGCGAAGTCCGATTCTAGCATTTTGGATGAGCTACCTAGTGAGTTACGGGTACTGTTGGAAGAGTATAGGGACGTGTACCCAGATGAGTTGCCTCCCACGTTACCCCCGCTTAGGAATATCCAGCATGCGATAGATCTCATCTCAGGGTCTTCCTTGCCAAACCAGCCCCATTATCGACTCCACCCCGCGGCTCACCTAGAGTTGCAGTCTCAGATCGAGGGCTTGCTAGCAAAAGGTTTTATTCGGACTAGTATGAGTCCATGTGTTGTACCAGCCCTACTTGCCCCCAAGAAGGATGGTACATGGAGGATGTGCGTTGATAGCCGGGCTATCAACAAAATCACCATCAAGTATAGGTTCCCCATTACTCTACGCTGTCACGACTCAATTTTTGTAGTTGTGGATAGTATTTCAAAGATGGCTTATTTCAACCCGTGCAGTAGGACAAATGATGCGTCTCACGTCGCTAAGCTTTATTTTAAAGAAGTCGTTAGTCACCGTGAAGTGCCCAAGATCATAGTGTCGGATAGGGACGTAAAATTCACTAGTTATTTTTGGAAGACTCTTTGGATATTAATGGGAACGAAATTATTGTTTTCCTCTGCCTATCATCCCCAAACTGATGGGCAGACGGAAGTGGTTAATCGGAGCTTAGGAAATTTGTTACGATGCCTCGTGAGTGATCACAAGAGCACTTGGGATCTTCTCCTTCCCCATGCCCAATTAGCCTACAATAATTCCAAGAATCGGTCTACGGGTCTGTCTCCAAATGAGATTGTCCACGGGTATAAGGCTCCTGTTCCGCTTGACTTGGTGCCGTTGCCCCCAACGTACAAGGCAAGTCAGTTTGCACAATCCTTCGCCCAGCACATCCATGATTTACACGCACGTATACGGGACACCTTGACTACGCAATACGAATCTTATCAAGCGCACGCTAATTTACATAGGAGAGTATCAGACTTCAAAATTGACGATCTAGTTTTAGTCCGTTTGGTTCCCGAACGCTTGCCAACTGGCACCGTTAAAAAGTTAGCACCAAAGCGCGTCGGCCCTTTTCGGATTATTAAAAAGCTAGGTGACAACGCTTTCGTTTTGGACTTGCCTGCTGATTGGGGTATCTCCCCCATTTTTAATGTTTCGGATTTAACGATGTTTGTGTCACCACCACAAGAGTTGATTTCTTTGTCGTCTTCTTCTCCCACTAAAAATTCTCATGGGTTGGGGAGTGGTAGTACGGATGATCTCTCTCTTTCGGTCCCCACAGGTATATCATCGGATGGTAAGTTGCCTTCTTTCCTGCCTACTGCTAATATGTTCCCCAGGTTTCCACGGACATTCTCCACTCCAGAGATGATACTTGATGCTGAGCTTGTTACCACTGCTGATGGCGACACCCACCGCTTTCTCATCCGTTGGCGTGATCGGCCCCCTTCGGATGACTCTTGGGTACTCGAGACGGAGCTGCAGAGTTTGGATGCCGCTCTCCTTCATTGCTATCGCTTGGACCACGCAACGGAGATGCGTGCATTTGAGCGGGGGAGGATTGATGGCGCGGCCCCTCCTCCACCGGTTGAAGACGATGCTGATGATGTTGTTGATGATCCGGTTGCTAAGGCCATACGACTCAAGGACATGAGGCGGCACGATGACGCTAATGGACGGCTACGCTACAACCTCCGCCCGCGCCGTGCTACTGCCACGACAACGCCTTAGTTTTATTTATTTACTTTTCGTGCACTTTATTTTATAATTGGAATATAAAATTATCCTATGCTTATTTGATAATTTTATATTCATTGCATGTGTTGTTGTATTTTCAATTTGAACTATTTTAGTTTTGGTGTGCAATTAGCCATTCGGATGGATGAGATTAAATCTCCATCATGAAGGGCTAAGGCTTATTTGTAACTCCTATTAGCCATTCGGATGGATGAGATTAAATCTCCATCATGAAGGGCTAAGGCTTATTTATAACTCCTATTTAAAGGAGGCTATCATGAAGAGTTAAAGCAATTGGAAAGAAACCTAAAAAAACCCCCCTTGTGGAAATTTCGGCCACCATGGAGAAGTCCATAGCCGCCCCCTCCCCTTTGGTGTGAAGCCAAGCCTTGCCTCCTCCATCCCCGTTCGGTGCGACTCCGGCGTGGCTTCCTTCGGTGCGACTCCTTGGAAGAAGGTTGCAAACCATTCGGTGCGACGCCGGTGGATCCGTGGAGAGAGTGATTCTCCCATAGTTATCTCGTGTGATCGTTTTCCGGTTGGGTAATCTCTTTCCCCTCCCTTGTGTGATTTCTTCTCTTTAGTTGTGGTGGATTTCGCTCATCATTTTCTTCGGATCTTTAATTTAATCGCTGCAAGTTTTGAATCGAAATCGCCGTTGCAAGGCTTTTATTTCCGGATCGGGTGGATCCTATTTGCTTGAGCGGATCTTGGCCTATAGCCTTGGTCTTGCTCTCAAAAAGGAGTGGCAACCTTTGTGTTTTCTTGGGGAATAATCCGACTCAAATTTCCGATCGTTGTTTTCGAGTCGACCATTCCTCCTTTGTTGTTTGTGCTACGTTTTGTGATGAGGAAATATTGTGGGCGATAGGTGCTGTGTAGGTGCGGTAGATCTACGACGTGTTGTGCGTAGGGAGAGCGTTAGCTTCGCGGAGATCTCCGTTTCCGGATAACCCTACATCAATTTGAGTCGATATGTTAGCTCCACCATCGCGGATGAGGAGCGCAAGACGAATCGATTCTACGAAGGGATGAGAGATGATTTGAGGTTACTACTCTCGGGGCCGATGACGCAGGGTTTCTTGACCATGGTCAACACGTCCCGGTCCTTGGAGAAGGACATGAAGATGTACAATCAAAGAAAAGCTTGGGTGATAAGAAGTCGGTGTTCAGAGTGCCGAACTCCTCAATGTCTGTGTTCCGAAAGTGGAACAAGAAAGCTAGGACGTCGGGTCCAGCCCCCTCTGCTGGTGCTTCTGGGGCGACTACGGTTCGGATCCCGGGCACATGTTACAACTGTGGGAAGCCGGGGCATTATGCCCATGAGTGCCGGAGCGGACGTCCCATGTACGAAAGAAAGCTGGGAGCAACTTATGAAGAAAAGGGCAAGGCGGTGGAGTCGACCGCGTCCCATTATGCTTAGGCCCAACCAAGGGTGTATAATCTTGGCCAACAAGAGGCCATCAAACAGGCGGATGTGGTGATAGGTACGGTTTAATTTATAACAAGTTAATTTCTTTAAATACTTGTTATGCACATGTTACCTTACCACTGCTTGTTTAGGATTTGTTTTGATTTGTGAAAATCCGGCAAGAGCACTCTTCCATACAGGAGCTTCACACTCCTTCTTGTCCGAGGGATTTATATCACGCATCGGAGTCCCATCTTCGATGGCGAAGGATAAGTTGGATGTGTTGTTGCCCAATGGGTGTTCGATGCGCGCGGATAGGATCTGCGATGTTAAGATTCGTATTTGGAATCAGGAGTTCAATCTGCAAGCATCGTTACTTCCGTTGGTGGAGTTCGACGTTATATTTGGCATGGACTGGCTCTCAGAGAAGCAGGCCTATATTGATTGTGGTCGCAAGGAAGTCAAATTGGGAGCAAGTCGTGAGACGACTTTTACGGGCTTGAAGGGGTCGAACAAGACGTTGATGTCTGCTCTTCAGGTGGTGAAGGCGGTTCGTGCCGATGCAGAACTATTCTTTACACTAGTGGAGGTTGCTAAGCCAAAGCCTGTATTGGATAGTATTTCAGCGGTATCGGAGTACCCTGATGTGTTCCCTAGAGATCTTCCAGGAGCCCCACCGCAGCGGGAGATAGATTTCACGATTGAGCTAGTGCCAGGTGCAAAGCCTGTGTCACGATCTCCATATCGGCTAGCGCCTAAGGAAATGGCGGAGCTGAAGGTGCAACTGCAAGAGTTGTTGGAGCAAGGGTATGTGCGCCCAAGTTCTTCGCCTTGGAGCGTGCCGGTCCTCTTTGTTAAGAAGAAGGACGGAAGCTTGAGGCTATATATTGATTATCGGGAGCTCAACAAGTTTACGGAGAAGAACAAGTACCTGATTCCCCGGATCGATGACCTTTTTGATCAGTTGGTTGGTTCGACGGTGTACTCGAAGTTGGATCTCATGTCCGGGTACTACCAGCTGCGAATAAGGGAGAGTGATATCCCGAAGACAACGTTCAGTACGAGATACAGGCATTACGAGTTTACGGTCATGCCGTTTGGGCTGACTAATGCGCCGTCATTGTTCATGAATTTGATGAACAGGACCTTCAGGGAGTACTTGGACCATTTTGTGATCGTCTTCATCGATGATATTTTGGTGTACTCGCAGAGTGAGGAAGACCACTTCAAGCATCTTGATTTGGTTTTGGAGACACTAAGGAGGAATCAATTGTATGCCAAGTTCTCGAAGTGAGTGTTTTGGTTATCCTCAGTGGCGTTCCTCGGACATATAGTGAGTGGAGAAGGTATTACAGTGGATCCGTTGAAGATTGTTGCGATATGGGAGTGGCCTGAGCTTTCTACGGTAGCGGAAGTCAGGAGCTTTCTAGGGCATGCAGGCTATTATAGGCGCTTCGTAGAGAACTTCTTGTGGATAGCGTTACCTCTCATTACTTTGATGAGGAAGGAGCAGAAGTTCGTTTGGATGCTGGAGTGCGCGCGAGCTTTTGAGGTGTTGAAATGTCGGTTGACCACGACGCCTGTGCTGAGTTCGCCCTGTGGGACCGAAGGTTATGAGATTTATAGTGATGCTTCGGGCAGCGGTTTGGGTTGCGTGCTACTATAACATGGAAGTGTGATAGCTTATGGCTCGAGATAACTGAAAGTGCACAATAGGAATTATCCGGTCCATGACATGGAGTTAGCGGCCATGATTTTTGCCTTGAAGCTGTGGAGACACTATTTGTACGGTGTGAAGATTGATATCTACACCGATCACAAGAGCCTGAAGTATTTGATTGAGCAGAAAGATCTGAATATGCAGCATCGTAGATGGATGGAGTTCCTGGGGGACTATACATTCAAGATCCACTACGTGCCTGGTAAAGGTAATGCGGTTGCAGACGCGTTAAGTCGTCGTCCCCAGCTCAAGCTAATTGGTTGTCGATCCATGACGAGCGGTTGGTTCGGGAGTTGGAGGCATTGGAGATTGTTTGTGTAGATAAGCAATCAAGTGATGAAGCAGTACTAAATTAGACTGAAGTCCAATATGACCTGGCTGATCGGATTCGGCAGTCTTTGGACATGGATGTCCATATGAAGTAATTCATGGTAGAGGCTCTGGATGGGTCAAATTCCCAATTCGTTGTGGAGGACGGATTACTTTGGAAAGACGGTCGTCTGTGCGTCCCAAGTGTGGGCAATTTGCAGGTTGACTTGTTGTACGAGGCACACCATACCAAGTACTCAATTCACCCGGGGAGCACAAAGATGTACAATGACATCAAGAAACTATTTTGGTGGCCGGGTTTGAAGAAGGATGTGGCGCTCTACGTGGCGAAGTGCCAAACTTGCGCCTTGGTGAAGGCGGAATGCCAAAGGCCAGGAGGATTTCTGAAGTCCTTGCCTATTCCGGAGTGGAAATTCGACGACATCTCTATGGACTTTGTGCACAGTTCGCCAAGGTCGCAAAAGGGGAACGACGCCATCTGGTTGGTCGTAGATCGGCTAACGAAGGTGTCGCATTTCATTACGCATAGGAAGGATGATTCGGTGGAGAAGTTGGCAAAACTATATGTGGATAATATAGTATGGCTTCACTGTGTGCCCCGCAGCATCGTGAGTGATCGAGATGGGCGGTTCACGTCCAATGATTGGAGGCTAGTGCAACAAATGTTGGGAACAAAGTTAAAATTCAGTACAGCCTTTCATCCGCAAACGGATGGGCTGACCGAGAGGGTCAATAGAACTATGGAAGACATGCTCCGCATGTGTGTCTTGGACTTTGGAAAGCAATGGGAAGACCATCTTTATTTGGTGGAGCTTGCGTACAACAATAGCTACCAGGCGAGTATTCAAATGGCGCCCTTCGAGGCGCTATATGGTAGAAGATGTCGCACGCCGTTGTCATGGCTAGAAACGGGTGAGTCAAAGTTGTATAAGCGATTAGAAGTGGAGGATGCTACTTCGTTGGTGCGAACCGTTCGGGAGAGGCTGCAAATCGCTTAGGACCGGTAAGCGAAGTACTATAATGCCAAACACAAGAACGTGGAGTTCGTTGTGGGCGACTGGGTGCACTTAAAGATCAAGCCGTTCAAGGATGTCTCGCGGGTGCGGCGATTGAAAAAGCTAAGCCCGAGGTACCTTGGGTCGTTGGAGGTTCTGGAGCGAGTTGGTGAAGCAGCCTATCGGTTGAAGATTTCAGTGGAGCTTAGTGGTTTACATGATGTATTCCATATTTTGGTGCTTCGGAAGGCGGTGCAAGAGCCTACGCAAGTGATCGCGGTCGATCAAGTGCCGATTGATAGTGGGTTGACGACAAAAGTCAAGCCCGTGTGGATTGAAGACTCAGTGGTCAAGCTGCTACGTAATAAAGAGATCAGGATGGTCAAGGTCCGATGGGACAATTGGGGCCGAGAAGAGCTCTCTTGGGAACGAGAGCAGACTATGTTTGACGAGTATCCGGAGTTGTTCCGCTCAGGTACAATTTAATTTTGGTACTTGTCTTTCCTTTATGTAATTTTGTGGACAAAATTCTTTTAAGATGGGGAGAGTTGTAACGCCCCGAAACTCAAAAGAGCGACGGGAAGCATTTTGGGCCAAATCTGGAATCTGGCAGGGGGCACACGGCCTGGGACACAGGCGTGTCCCAGGGCATGTCAGGCTCCAGTCGACGATTTGGCCGCATTGTCGATGAATTTTGGAGTCGACGATCGTCGAGCAGGGAACACGGCCTGAGACACGAGCATGTCTCAGGGCGTGTCAAGCCCGTGTCGATGATCAGCCAGGGAAGTCGACGATTTTCGCTCGACGTTGTGTCGAGTCAAGGCACACGGCCTAGGACACGGGCGTGTCCAAGGGCGTGTCGGGGGGTCGACGAACTTCGCTCGACGAAGTGTCAAGACCGTGAACACAGCCTGGAGCCCAGGCGTGTTCCGGTGTGACACGGGCGTGTCGAAGACCCGTGTGAGTCTCGGGTTATTTTCGGGGCTGTGTCGATGGAGGCACACGGCCGCCCACACGGCCGTATTAGTTGGAACACGGGCATGTCAGGTCGAACACGGGTGTGTCGGATGACCGTGTGCTGTTCCAGACGCGTCGATTTTGATGGCAAATGGGGGACACGGCCCTGGACACGGGCGTGTCGCAGGCCGTGTTCGGCCCAGTTTTAACATTTCAGGCCCGAATCAAGGCCGTTCGTTTGTTTAATTTGGGATCTAACGGCTGGGGGTTGTTCCTGATGGAATATACACGGGATTCGACCGTTGGAACCCTCATTTCTTTTGAGTAGTTCTCTTTCTAAGTCAAGAGAGAGAGGAGAGCAAAGGAGGAAGTAGAAGCTTAGATCCGGCCATTGGAGGAGCTTCGAAGCTCCAAATCGCGAGCCGACTTCAGATCTACGGAGGCAATTATAGTGCGGTGCTTTTCATCCGCTTCCATTTCCATGGCGCCGAGGAAGAACACTAGGGTAACGATTCTCTTCTTGAGCATGTGAAGCTCTCCTTCTTTGCATAGGAAGCCCGCTCTCGAGAGTTTGCGTTAAGTGGAGGCGTTCCTTCGGGTAGATATGTAAAGTCCCTGTTGTTTAGAGTCCGTATTTGAGAACGGACATAGGCATAATGTGTGAAGCCCACCCAGACAAGTTGGTTTGGATCGATGATATTGCATTGCATAATGGCCGGAGAAGAATCCACGCAAATGTTTGTTTTTCGGGTTTTCTACGTGGTAGATTGCAGGAGGGAGCCTTGGGGATTAACCCAAAGGTGCACCCAGAAAACTGGGCAGATGTGTGATTCTGCCAAACTTGTGGGCCTGGGATTCAACTTGTACATAACTGGGTTATGTAATATTGTGCGTTCGATTCACGAGCTTCGAAGAAACTTAACTCGTGCCGATGATATTAAAGTGTCGTGGCAAGTGAGAAACGGGTTGAGTGGAACCGTTCCTGCTTTATGCCGAGGGCATAGAGGTCGGGTCTTTGCTGTCGATGATATTAAAGTGTCGTGACATAGGCTGTTGATGATATTAAAGTGTCGTGATATAGGCTGTTGATATATTAAAGTGTCGTAACATCTGCCTAAGAGACCAAATTGCTCACGAGAGATTGCCGTCCTGGGGATGGTGGTGAGTCAACGGGCTTAGATTGTGATCACCGAGAATGTGCCCTGAGAGCACGAGGCGTGTGGCCATGCGTGCCAACGCCTGTGATGCAATGAATTTATATACTGCTTGATTGTGCTAATAAAATGCAGGGAAGGAGCATCGCCACCCCGAATTGGGGGCGGGATCGTTATAATTTGGTAAGCATTGTTGACCGTTGCTTTTGTTTGCCACCGTGCGATGGTTTGTTGCTTGCAGGTGCTGCTGCACCAAGCAGTCAATAGCGGGCTAAAGCCCAAATTGCGATGCCGGCCCTTGAAGGCCTAATTGAAGTGTTTACTTGCTTTTATTCATGTATGACCGGCATGCGTGCCGTGGTTTGTAAAACATGTAATTTGAAGTAAACCATTTTGTAAGGCCTTAAGGCCTGTACTTGTTTATGTACTACATTCCTATTTGGTGTTTAGGGGACATTCATGCTTGGTGATGGGTTCTTTTAATTGCAACTTATAAAACTGCTTCCGCTAGAATGCTCTGTGTAGGACGTTGGATTGGTTGGATGGTTTCCACTGAGTAACCACCCGGTTTGTCTGTGGTATATGGCATCAGGCCCCGTCCGGACCTACTGTTATATGCTATGCGACGGATAGGGGGTGTTACAGCGCGCTGCGAGTACGCTTGGAGAACACATGGGCAAGTTGCCCCAGCTCTGTCTCTAAGTTCCTCATAGAAGCGGTTTGAGTGGTCATGTTAGATTTGGCCATCTCAACAAACTTTTCAATCATTTCTTCTAGAGCACTCCTACGTGCCCCTTGCCCACTCTAAATATAACTCGGCTGTGGTGGTCGCGGTTGGCTATTGGATGCTTGAGCATCAAATTGATGTTGGCCTGTCTGCCATCTTTGACCCGGGGCATTTTGATTCCATGAAAAATTCGGATGATTTCTCGCGTTTGGGTTATATGCATTATTATACGGCGCAGCGCGGTTTTGACTGTTTATAAAATTAACACTTTCATCAAAGGTTATACCTGCCGGTTCCGCAAATGACTCTCTAGTTAGGCATTCAAAAGCGTGGTCGCCGGGAAGTCCACATCCCTGGCATGATATGCCCCCAACCGGAGCCGAAGGAGTAGTCGATCTGGTCAGCATCCTTCTTCCATCCATCATAGGGTGGCATGCTTCGGCTTGCTGCATCACCGCATTCACATCAAACAGATTTTTCGCACCCCTAGGGGAATTTCTTCCCGCAGTCCAGTATGTGCTATGGGAGGCCATGTCTCGAAGAAGCCGCAAAGCCTCTTCAGGAGAAAGGTTCATAATTGTGCCGCCGGCTGCTACGTCGATCATAGCCCGGTAGTTCGGCTCGACACAAAAATAGAATATTTTTACAATATTCCATGGCTCGCAGCCGTGTTGGGGACAACGGCACTGCAGGTTAGCAAAATGCACCCACGCCTCAAATAACGTCTCTTGCTCCAGCTGCCGGGACGTAGCAATTTCCCTTCGGGTATTCACAATTTTGTCCATTGGGTGGAACTTGGCCAAAAACTTAGAGGACATAGCCTCCCATGTGGTAGCGGTCCCAGGGGAAATTGTGTGAAGCCAGGTCTTAGACGTGTCCCTCAGCAAAAATGGGAATAACTTCAGCTTAATTACCTCATCAGAAATTCCAACATATCGGAAGGTGCCGCAAATCTCTGAGAACTCTGCCAGATGGAGCTGCGGGTCCTCAATCGGCAAACCAGAATTCTGCGTATTATTTCTAATCATATTCAGAATCGCGGGTTTTATCTCAAAATGGTTGTTGGAAATGGCTAGTCTGAAGCCTGGATAAACACTTCCCGCAGTCGGGGTAGTGAAATCACGCATCGTCCTAACGCGAGGTTGGACCACCTCCTGACCCTCAACAACTCTATCACCTTGGCCATTTCCTACTTGGCCCAAGTATTCCATTCTAACTTCAGCAGCAGCAGCATGCACGCGAGCTCACCTCGCTTGTGCGGTCTCAAGATCAGCTCCCAAATTTTCACCCCTATTACAAGGGTTAGTATCTGTCATACAACAAGAAAAATCTATCAAAGCATCAATCACTTGCAAATTTTTCCAAAAGAAAAATGCACACAACGATTGCACTCCCCGGCAACGGCGCCAAATATTTGATGTACTCTCGGCAAGTATACCGATCGTTGTCAAGTAATAAAAGTGAGGAGTTTAATCCTCGGATATCGATCTCTTGAGCAGTGCAAGTATGGAGTGTGGTTTTGCTATTGGAAAAGTGATTGCAAGTGTTAACATGCCAAAGGTGGTTTAGTTTTGGTTTCCTAAGCTTAATGCTAATAAAACTAATGCGGGTTGCCATCACCGCGTCGCTTGGGTGGATTACTACCGAGAGTAGTAGGGAATATGGATGAGCTAATGAGGGTCGCAATCACCTCTTTACAACGCACGCTTCTAGCAATCGCTAGAACGACACAATAATAACAAGAACAGGAAAAACTGAAGCTTAACAACACAAGCAATGATTAAGACAAAACAACATATCGACATGCTAAAACCTTAAGCAAAACATTGTTCTCAAGCAAAAATCCCACTATCACAAGTTCATAATGAAGTAACCACAATAAAAAGTGGAGAAACACAACCGAACGCACAAAGGCTTTCCGAGATTCACGGCTGGAGTCAAGGGTTGTCGGGCCTTGTCCGAGCTCGGTCTACGGATGACATCCGGGAACCAAGAAGGGATGTCACTTCCTTCGAATATACCGTCTTCTTCGTGAATGATTGCTGGGCTAGTTCTGACTGAAGAACTCCGCAAGTGCAGCAACAATGAGCTCGAATGGTAGATTGGAGGTCGGAGAAGATGAATGTGGCCGGAGACGAAACTATTGCAATCTTTCTGAGGGAAACGGTGGTCGGATCAACTCTCCAAGGATGTGAGGGAAAATGGCGGCTGGAGGAGAGTTTTCCCTCCCAGAGGAGCGGAAATGGCGGGGGAAGCGGAGCTGGATCCTTGCAAAGAGGAAATCTGTAACCTAAATAGAAGAGTCAGAAAAAATGGTGACGCACGGTTCGGCGCACGACCGTGCGCAAACCGTGCGATATTAATTTTCAGGATAGACACGAAGACGGAGATGCGTTGACCCGTGTGTTTTCCTTCGTGGACGTGCAGTTCCACCCATGCATGAAGGACATCGCACTGGTAGCGAAAGAGCGCTGGAAAATAGGGACACACAGGAAAACCGTGCGTTCTACTCGCGCACGGGCGCTGCGCCCGTGCGTGAACAAATCACACGATTAGCCACAGAAAGGAACAAACAAGAAAGCTATAGGAAAACCGTGTGTTTCCTTCGCGCACGGTTTTGAAGAAACTGTGCGTCAACCGTACGTGAGGATCGTCGAACTCAGCTCGACGAAATTCATCGATCTCAGCTCGACGTTCTTCCAGCTGTTTAAAATGCACGATTTCACGCAAACCGTGCGCGAAATAAACGCACAACTGTGCATTTTCCTTGAGACAGAATTCCTACCTTATGGGAAAATGCACCACCTGCACAACAAAGCCAAAGCTGGAGCACAAGCTCCCATAACCAAATACTGCAAAGAAAACACCAGGAAAGAGCACGGAGAGCACCATGTGCATAACCCCAAGGACAAAATACGCAATTGCAGACCATCGGTCCAAAACAGTGAACAAAATGGTCCATGACCGAGCGATGCAAATATAACCGATATTCGGTTGAAATGCAGTGCACGAGTGAGAAAGCCAGCCTAGATGAGTCCGAAAAACCCTATAAATATCAGACTCATCAGCATTCAAGGTCACTATGCCTTTGAATGGCCTACGAAGACTAAGGTCGTAGCCCTATTAGAGACGACTACCGATCTCGCTGATTTAGTGTATGAGGCTGCTGAGGAGAGTGACCCAAAAGGGGTCCCCAGTGATTTAGAGGATGATCACCACCTTATGGTGATGCATTGATTCTTGATCACTCCTCGTATGTTAGATTATTGGAAGAGGACGAGCATATTTTCTCTGATTTTTAAGAGTAGTAAAAAACTCTGCAAGTTGATGATCGATAGTGGTAGCTGTGTGAATGTCATTTCTGAGAACGCCGTCATGCGTATGGACCTGACCACCGAACCACACCCGACCCCATATCAGTTAGCTTTGATAAGCAAGATCACCGTCCCAGTTACCAAGCGATGCCTGGTCCCCCTCTCATTCAAATTGTATACTGATGAGGTATGGTGTGATGTCCTACCGATGGATGCTTATCACATGTTACTAGGCCGCCCTTGCCTCTATGACCGTGATGTGACGCATTTTGGTAGAGCCAACACGTATGAATTTAAATTCAATGGCAAAACTATTACCTTGAGGCCGTCCATCCCACGGGAGCCAGTAGTTTTGGCTAAGGACACCACTATCCCAATAGAGAGAAGGACGTTGAGTCTAGTTGGTAGGAAGGATTTTGTGAAGGAACCATTTCTTAAAGGGATGATGTATGCACTAGTTATCTTGAGTGAGAAGCCTGATTCTAGTGTTTTGGCTGATATTCCAAGAGAGTTACGAGCACTGTTGGAAAAATATAAGGATGTGTACCCGGAGGAGTTGCCATCATCATTACCCCCCTCTTAGAGATATTCAGCACGCGATAGATCTCAACCCGGGCTCCTCTTTGCCCAACCATCCCCATTATCGACTCCATCTTGCTGCCCACAAGGAGTTACAGACCCAGATTGAGAACCTGTTGAAGAAGGGGTTCATTAGGACTAGCATGAGTCCATGTGTTGTACCATCCTTGCTTGCCCCCAAGAAGGATGGTACATGGCGGATGTACGTAGATATCCGGGCTATCAACAAGATTATGATCAAGTATTTGTTCCCTATCCTGCGTTTAGATGATCTCTTAGATGTCTTATCTGGCGCCACCATATTATCCAAATTAGATCTTCGCAGTGGATACCACCAGATTAGGATACGTGATGGAGACGAATGGAAGACTGCATTTAAGTCTAAGGATGGGTTGTACGTGTGGCTTGTGATGACCATTGGGCTATCCAATGCTCCCAGTCCCTTTTACCGGATGATGACCCACGTATTTCAACCGTTCATGGGAAAGTTTGTGGTAGTTTATTTTGACGACATATTAATTTATAGCACCACCACTGTAGAGCATCTCTCCCACTTGAGAGTGATTCTTTCCACCCTGTGAAAGGAAACATTATTTCTTAATCTTAAGAAATGTACTTTCTATGTCCCTAAAGTGGAGTTCTTAGGATAGATAGTCGAATCGGAGGGCATCAGAGTTGACCC
Organism: Platanthera guangdongensis; assembly: GCA_039583875.1. NCBI lineage: Eukaryota > Viridiplantae > Streptophyta > Magnoliopsida > Asparagales > Orchidaceae > Platanthera > Platanthera guangdongensis. The sequence continues at coordinate 65,071,320 of CM077165.1, forward strand.
TAGTAAAGTTCTAGTCATTAAGGACTGGCCCGAGCCGACCAATAAACGAGAGGTGCGTAGTTTCCACGGGTTTGCTACATTTTATCGCCGTTTTATATGGGACTTCAGTAGCATCATGGCCCTCATTACTGAATGCATGAGGAAAGGAGAGTTGACCTGGACGAAGTCTCCAACACATGCTTTCCAACGCTTTAAGAAGCTGATGACTGAGGCACCTGTCTTACATCTACCTGACTTCACCAAAGTCTTTGAGTTAACTTGTGATGCTTCTCGGGTGGGAATATGAGGTGTCTTGAGTCAAGAGGGTAATCCAGTCAGTTACTTTAGTCAGAAGTTATCAGGTGCTAGGCTAAATTATTCGAACTACGATAGGGAGTTTTATGCGGTTGTACGATGTCTGCACCATTGGAGGCACTATCTCCTCTCCAAGGAGTTTGTGATCCTCTCCGATCACGAAGCTTTGCGCTTCATCAATGCCCAGCTTAAAATCATCCTGTGTCAAGCTAAGTGGGTAGCTTTCCTACACGGTTTCACGTTTAATCTCAAGCATGTTAAGGGTACTGACAACCAAGTCGCTGACTCTCTTAGTCGCCTTACCATCTTGCTTTCAACTATGGAAGTTAATGTTGTAGGATTTGAGCGAGTTAAAGATGAGTGTGCTACTTGCCCAGATTTTCAGGAGTCATATTTATCTGCCTAAGATAGTTCCCCCACGACTATATCTACATTTGTTATTAAGGATGGCTATATATTTAGGCATGGGAGGTTGTGTATCACACAGTCATCTCTACGACTTCATATCATCGGGGAGATGCATAGCGGAGGGTTGAGTGGCCACTTTGGTAGGGATAAGACCATTACGCTAGTTGAGGAGAAATTTTACTCGCCAAAACTTAAGGAGATGGTGGGAAGGGTAGTAAGTAGCTGTCATACCTGTCAGGTATCCAAGGGCACCGAAACTAACATAGGATTATATACACCTTTGCCTATCCCTTCCACACCATGGGAAGACGTGAGTATGGATTTTTTTCTAGGCCTACCCTCCACTTTACGCCATCACGATTCTTTTTTGTAGTTGTGGATAGGTTTTCTAAAATGGCATATTTCATTCTGTGTAGTAGGACCAAGGACGCGTCTCACATTGCGAAATTGTATTTTAAAGAAGTTGTTTGTCACCGTGGAGTACCGAAGACAATAGTCTCGGATAGAGATGTCAAGTTTATGAGTTATTTCTGGAAAAAACTTTGTGTTTTAATGGGTACCAAATTATTGTTTTCCGCCGCCTATCAACCACAAACCGATGGGTAGACAGAAGTGGTTAATCAGAGCTTGGGGAATCTTCTTAGATGTCTAGTGAGCGATCACAAAGGTACTTGCGATCTACTTCTTCCCCATACCATATTGGCCTACAATAATTCTAAAAATAGGTCCACAGGTATATTTCCCAATGAGATTGTTCACGGGTACAAGGCCCCTGTGCCGTTTGACTTGGTTTCGTTTCCTCCAACGTACAAAGCAAGTCAGTTTGCATAATCCTCCAGCCAACACATTCATGACCTACACGCACGTATACGGGCTACCTTGACTACTCAATACGAGTCTTGTCAAGCGCACACTAATCTACATAGGAGAGTGTCACACTTTAAGATTGGCGATCTGGTCTTAGTCCGGTTGGTTCCCAAATGACTGCCAACTGGCACAGTTAAAAAGTTGGCACCAAAGCGTGACAGCCCTTTTCAAATTATAAAGAAGCTAGGTGACAATGCTTTCATTTTGGATTTTCCTGCTGATTTGGGTATGTCCTTCATTTTTAATGACTCGAATTTGACGTTGTTTGTTTCGCCTCCACAAGAGTTAAATTCTTTGTCATCCTCTTCTTCCACTGAAATTTCTAATGGGTTGGGGAGCAGTAGTTCGGTTGATCTCTCTCTTACGGTCCCCACAGGTATATCATCGGATGGTGAGTTGCATTCCTTTATTCCTACTGCTAACATGTTCCCCAGGTTTCCCAAGATGTTTCTTACTCCAGATAGGATATTTGCGGCTAAGGCACTTGCTACTACTGATGGTGATACCTACCATTTCTTCATCCATTGGCATGACCGCCCACTTCAGATGACTCATGGGTACTCGTGACGGAGCTTAGATGCTTGGATGCCACTCTTCTCCACCGCTACCTCTTGGACCTCGCACTAGAGATATGCGATTTTGAGCGGGGGAGGAATGATGTCGCGGCCTCGCCACCACTACTTGATGATGATCCAGTTGCCGAGGCGCTACAACATAAAGACTTTAGGAGCCATGATGACGAGGCCTCACCACCACTAATATATTATGATCTGATTGATGTCACGGCCTCGCCACCACTACTGGATGATGATTCGGTTGCCGAGGCACTACAGGATAAAGACTTTAGGAGCTATGATGACGCTAACGGAAGACAACATTACAACCTCCGTCTGCGGCGTGCTAAGCCCACTTGAAGACTCATTTTAAAATCATCCTCTTCATTACTTTATTTATATTTATATTTTATATTTGAGAATATAAAATTATTCCATGCTTGGGTAATAATTTTATATTCATGAGAGGACTTTATTTGTTTATTTCCTTCATTTAAAACATTTTGTGTGTAGTTAACCGCCCCGATGGATGAGATTTCATCTCCATCTTGGACGGTTAATTGATTGTTTGTAACTCCTATATAAGGAGACCTTTTTATGAGAATCAAAAGATAAGAAGCAATTTAGCCCTAAAATCTCCCAAGGAGAATTTCGGCCAAGAGAGGACTCCTCCTTGCCGCAACCCCTAGGTGGTGTGAAGCCATCTCTTGCTTCCTTCACCCCTCTTCGGTGCGACTCCAGCGTGAATTCCTTCGGTGCGACTCCAAGGAAGAAGGTTGCAGCCCCATCCGGTGTGAAGTCGGTGGATCCGTGGGAGAGTGATTCTCCCACCATATCTTATTTTCAAGGTGAATCCGGGTTGGGTAACATCTCCTCCCTTCTCTTGTGTTTTCTTGCTTTAGTTTCTGTGGAGATCGAGCAACTGTTATTTCCGTGGTTTTTGAATAATATCGCTTGCAATTTTTGAGTCATTTTCATTATTGACGAATTTCTTTACAAAATCGGATCGGGTAAGTCCTATTTGCTTGAGACGATCGTGGTCTATAGCCATGGTTCGTTCTCAAAAGGGATTGGCAACATTTATGTAAATTTTGAAGAATAATCAGACTCATTTCTGATCGTTATTTTAGAGTCGATCCTTCCTTATTATGGCTTATGTGCTGCGTTAGTGTCGAACCGTATGGTGGCGATAGATGCTCTTATAGGTGTGGTTGAACCTTGGCATGTCGGGCGTTGTAGGATCTCCTTATTTCGTGTCAAACACCGACTAGCGGACATCCTCCACATCAGAAAGGATCTTCCTACAAGATCAATACAGGCAGTGAAGTGCGTGGCGAATTTAAAAATTGCCCTAAAGATTTCAGAATGTAATATTCATTCTTAATGTTGTAGGGCTTGAAACAGTCCTATTTGAACCCACAAGGATTGTCCTAGGAGCAGTGGAAGAGTTCTATAAGAATGCAAATATGAGCACATCTAGTAAATACATTAAAATACTCATCATGGAAAACATTCTAAAAATCACAGCCAGAAGCCTTAGTCGTCAGCTTGACCTACTAGCCCTTTCCGAAGGAGAAGTAGAGGAGGAGATCACTAGGGTAGATCACGAAGTAACCTTAGAATGGTTTGACTATTCTGAAGAGTAATATTTGTCCCAGGAGAGGGGAAGTGTGAACTCTCCTAGAACACTGCTGGCCAACATTATAGGAAAAGTTCTCTTATGCAATCCAGGATCTCATGACAAAATTTCCTAAGAAATGTTCAACATCTTGACTGTAGTCATCCTTACTAAGAAGACAGACTAGAGTTAGTTCATTTTTAGGAAGTTGAAAAGTTTCCTAAATGCCCTCAATATGGGGAGAATTGTCACTATATACCACTCTAAATGCTTAGATGACAAGCTCAAAGAGACACCTGAAGAACCATTGCAATACCAAAATAAGATGGACTACCAAACCATAGAGAGGTGGGAGAAAGTCTTTCCCAATTAAGACAAAATTGGAGAGAGCTCCAAGAATTCTCTGGTTGAGAAGAAGAGTCCTCAGGGAAAGAAGTTGGAGAATAAGAGGAGATTAAAGAAAAAGGAAATTGCACAAAGTCCAATTCACTCCTCAACCATGTTGAGGGGGAGCACATGGGAGAATTCAACCGAACACATCTAGAATTGTATCTCCAGAACACTTAGAAAGCAATGCCCACGTAGAAGTGTCCAGGGTGTGGCTTAAGAGGGAATGCTATAAGTAGGAGAAGTTCAACAGGAACTTGATGCCCCAAGTACTGAAGTAATGGCTCTGGGACAAGCTCATCCGGAGCTTGCTCCCCAGCATAAAAAAACTGAGGATTTGGGAGAAGCTCAACAAGAGTTGTCTACTTTGCATATAGAACTTATAGAAGAAGAAGTTCACCAAGAACTTGTTGTAATTGATCGGGAGTTGCTCCAAGAACACTCTGTCAGAGAGACTTATGTCCTAGAAGAAGAAGCAACGACAATCATTGAGGTGGTGAGGCAGAGTCACAACCGCGACTCTGCCCCAACTGGACTTAACCTAGTTTAGGTACACCAGGTCATCAGGAGAGTGTAAGAGTCCTCCTAAGTACTACCACCAGCTCAGGAAAATCTGAAGAACTCACCTTCACAGGGAAGGATATAGTGATTTAGAAAGGCAAGAGTGTGTTGGAAGCGCCAGATACTTACAACATCACCTCAAATACATCTACTCTAGACTATCTATATGAGGACTATGAGCCTCATACAGAACCAACACATTGTGCTGAAACAGAAGAGCCCAAAGCTCCATCTCCACCAACCTGTGAAGTACCTCCTATTTCTTTTATGGCTCAACTACAAAATATGTTGGATGGGAAAATGAAGCAAATGGAGTGTTTTGTCCAAAGACTTGTCCAAGTGATGAGGACTGAGATGAATGAAAAGATCACAAGTCTGTAGGAAAAAATACATCACTTGAATGCCCAAACCCTCCACTTATTCCTAAAGACAACACAAGAAGTAGACTACAATAATGAGCGGAATGATATGACCCACGAAGGCCTACAAGCCAAAGTGGAAAATCAAGTTGCTACTGGACTAAATCTTCATCAAGCTTTCCAAGCAACAACAAATAACATATAGAGTACATGATGAATGTGCTGGATAGAATGGACTTCTGTACTCAACTACTTGATCGACAACTAATACAAATAAGGACCACATTACTGCAGGAGTCAATATGCTAGAAGAAAAATATATGATTCTCAGAAAGCCATTTGTAAACATGTATTTGAAGAAATATGAAAGGGGGAGTAGACAATAACACACCAATCTGCTCAATAAGCCATCTAGATTTCAAATGCCCCTAGGGAAACCCTAAATATTTATCCAATACAGTACTCTCTACAGCCAAAAATAACCCCAGTAGCTTCTTATGACTACATTCCTCCAAGACACTATGAAGAAACCTGGGATGAGTATGACTACTTGAAATATCTAGCGTCTACCTAAATCACCTAGAGAGAGGTGAACAGGTGATGTTTGAGTATTTTCGCGGAATAAAAATTATCTAAAAATCAAGCACACAAACACAAAGATTTTATAGTGGTTCTCCAAGTTGGTTACGTCCACTGTCCCGCCTCGCCTATCTACCACGAAGGGCAGATTTGGCTTATTAACCAAACTATGATTTCTTCAAATCATACACCTCGAATCCACAACTCGTACAAATCAGAGAAGACGCTCCTACCACTCGGAGAACAACCTCTCCTACAACCAAGACCACAAACCAGATCTACAAACTAGATCCACAAACCGGATCTACAAACTCGATCCACAACCGGATCTACTCTCACGATCCACCAACGGATCTACTAACAAGGAGATAAATCTCCTACAATATTTAAAACAATATTACAACAATAAACACGATTGCAAGTATTCGATCTGACATTTTTTGAAAGGTTGAACTAGAAACTCGGAGAACTCGGAAACTTGAAATCATTTGGATCTTGAATCTTGAACCTTCGATCTTCAAATAACTAGGGCTGGAGTAGATTAGATCTTGAGAGAAGACACAATCCAGTCGAAGAAGTTATCGAAGAATAAGATCGTTAGAAGTCGGCGGCCGATCGGAAGAAAATCGCGAATGATGGCATGCATGCGGCCGACGGGTTCTAATTATAGAAGCTTTTTTAAGAATCGAATAACAATTGGGTTAAGATTAGTATTTTTGAAATAACCCTATCCTTTTTATAGAAAGATTCAAAATAACGGCTATAAAGGATTTCCAAAAACGAACCCTAGAAATTACTATGCATGGCCGACGGTTTTGAACCAGAGAAATTTCGGAAAAATCGACCGAAGTCAAATTTGGCGGAATTCATCGAATATCAATTATGATACTCGCCGAATTTATATGTGATAGTTGTCGATTTTGCCTTAACCAGAAATCCAGAGTGGTTGACATATGGCTCGACACCTTTTTTGAGTATCGCCTGTGTTACTCGTCGAATTCGCCGAGTATCGCTAGTGATACTCTGCGAATTTTGCTTGTTCGAATACTAGATTTTAAAAAGAATTTACCCTAAGTATATACGACGAATTTGACTGGTATCAGGAAGCATACATGACAAATTTGATGAGTATCAAGAGGATACTCGACGAATTCGACATGTATGACTAACAATACTCGCCTAATTTAACTTTGGTAAAATTCCTCTTCTCTGAGTCCTGTTCTTTGGCCTTCCTTGATCCTTCTCATGTACTTAGGATAGAAGTACACCGCAAAAGAGAGATTACATGTGAGTCAACACATTGGCCTACACAATGAAGGATTACATTGTATAGTCCCGTGTTTTCTGACCCACTATAACCTGACATTGGTGTGTACTTAGCAAAGTAAACCTGCAAGTACATAACTAGAATACAACATCAAATACAAACTCAATTCATCTTAGCTCGACTAGGCCCTTCTTCAAATCAGGGTTATTGTGATACAATTTCCAACAATCTCCCCTAATTTGAAGAAACCAAAATACTACAAGCTAAGGTGAATCGCACATGGTAAATAATAAAACATCAAAAATATAATTAACAATAGAAATACTCTACCAAGGAAGTTCCTACAGCATCCACCTTTGCAAGGAAGTTCCCGCATCATCCACCTTAGCTGTAAGGGCAACCTCCCCCTTTTTGGCTTTCACAGAAATAGAATTTGCATTGGAACTTCTGGAGCTTAGAAAGGAAGTTCCCACAGCATCCACCTTAGCTTTAAGGGAAACCTCCCCCTTTTTGGCTTTGAATATCCACTTGAGAATCAGCTGGCTCCCCCTTAATTTCTGCACTCAAACTACCAGGAATCCTGTCCTCAGGTTCTAGTACATCCTCCTTTATGGGAAACACTTGGGCTCCCCCTGGCCTCAAGATCCTTCTAGCCCACCTTATAGTCTGCGCTTCTTTGGATCCAATAAGAGAAATGAATTTTGACTTGGACCAAATTCTGCCTTTCCTGAAGTAGAATCCGAGAGATCTTCTGCATGCCTGGGCTTCTTGAGGAGTCAATTTTCAGCATGCCTAATTCTGTTTTGAAGAACGAAAACTTCTCCTGGTCCAGCGGATTCGTGAAAATATCTGCAACCTGCTTTTCCTTCGGGACATGGTTGAGGGTTATGTCCTTGCCCTCCACATGTTACCGGATGAAGTGATAGTGCACCTCGATATGCTTTGTCCGGCTATAGGAGACTGGAGTGTTCGCGATTACTATTGAGCTGGATGAATCACAATATATCGAAATCTCTCTGAACTTCAAATTATAATCTTCAAGTTGATTTCTGATCCATAGAAGCTGTGCGCAAAACTGCCCGCAGAGATATACTCTAACTCGGCATTAGATGTTTCCACACAATTGGCAACATCTACCCAGAGATATATTGATGCAGGACCATGGGTTCGACGGATTAAACAATACATGTTTAGGTTCGGCAATTAAATAAATACGTAGCGTGCGGTTTCTCTAAATAACACTATCGATTACCAAAGCAATTATTAGAACAATTGTCAACATTAAACAACGTAAAGGGATGCTACCCATTTTATAGATTGAACAAGGGCTATATGCCAATGTTAGCTCAAGCGAATAGGAGCCACACGATCCGGACAATTAGCTATTCAAATTAAATTATACGCAAACATTCACAATTCCAATAAGAGAAAATCTAGGCTAAATTAGTGATTTAAAATTATGTTCAATTCTATCCCAAAAAATTAATTAATGTGAGGGTATTCCAAATCACTTGAACTCAAGGTGAAATCAAGAGTGATGAACCCGATTTCTTCTAGTGTTCACGAGATCTACACGCTCCAAAATATACGAGAAAATTCGGGAAAAATAATGCTTGGAAATTCAGATTTTAATTAGCATAATTTTCAATATAAATCAGGACAAAATACTAGCTTCTAATTCCACCAAATCTCACAATTATTTAGAAGAAGTGCACAAGAAATGGATTAGAAAATCGTTATCCAAAAATACCAAGAAAGATACGTCCACAAGATGAGTGGAGGAGGCACACAAGGGGGTGGTTGAAATCTATCTCCACGCGACTCCACGGATCCGCACCAGACGATGAAGACGCGAGCCATTTTCCCTTTGCAATAACCCTAGCAGAGGGAGATCCTTGAAAACCAATATATATGGAAAGTGGAGAAAGGAAAGGTGGTGAGAATAATGTATTCAAGATGATGAGGGTGGTCAGATTTTGTAGGGAGGATGGATGGTCGGGATTTGGTGCTGAGGAGGTTGGCCGGATAAGTGGAGATGAGGGAGGTAGGTTTTCCCTTGAGAAGGGGGTGGCTCGGGTTGGAGGGAGGAGGCGGCCAAGGGGTGGTGGAAGGATGGTCGAGAGACCTTGGAGAAGAAGGAAAAGGGGCTCGGCTTTGTGGTGAAGATGAAGGGGCTGGTCGGGTTTCTTGGGAGAGGGAGGAGGAGGAGGAGAGGGAGCCGAGATAGAGAAGGGGAGGAGATGTGGTCGGCGCCCAAGAGAGGGCAAGAGGAGGAAGGTCAAAATTTTGCCTAACGGGGAAAGAGAGAAAGAGGGGGAAATTCAATCTTTGAATTCAAGATTTCAATTTTTCAATTATCGTCTACCAAATCCTTCATAACCACGACTATATATAGCCTACACCACTCCATCTCCTCCATTCAAAATTCAAAAGAAAACTATGATGGTTATATGCACGCATCATGAAATAAAAATAATACAAAATTTTAATGTATGAAATTAAAATCACTCTTGATGGTTATAGGCACTCATCATTACACATGAGATGAAATTATTAAACATTAAATAAATACTTTATATAAAATTGCTTAAAACAAAATTTGCTAAAATATATAATTATAATTATTTAATTTATAATTATATATTTTATTTAATGGTGGCGGACGACGTGCAAAACATGTAGTGGCGATGGCGAGGACGTTGTGGTAGAATCCCATCTTCGAGCTTGCGACAACGATCATCCCAATCCACAATCTCTCTTTGACGGGGATCAAAGGCCGCAACAGCATCATCGCCATCAATCCTCCCCCACTCAATATTACTCATCACTGATGCATTGCCCTTGAGGGGAGAACAGTCAGAAGCAGCAGTAACATGGGGAAAATCTGGCACCGCTATCCATGTCGTAGTAGCATATACATCCATGAGTAATGAGAACCTATCTGGCAAAGAAACAACAAAAATTTCGAGGAAACTCAAAGGGTGTCAAGCAAAAGAAATAAAACTTGAATCTTACCAACCAGTTCAAGAACCATGGAATCAATGTGTGAAATAGACACGACAGAACTGACACTCCCCATAACAACAGAACATGTAGTGGTAGAGAAGAATGACGAAGAAAGCCACTCGGGTGGAATAGAGACGTACAGTAAAAAGGCCAGAAACTTGAAATAAAGTGATACACCCCGTACTATATAAAAATCTGAAATTAAAGCATGAAATCCAACATTCTTCATAATCATGGATGGGTCATCGTTCCTACGTATTAATTTATTAACGGATCCAGAAAGCATCTACTCAGGGACTGACCAGACTAAACCCAAATCACTAAATCTAGAATCAGACGATCTCAGAAAGGAGTGGAAGTGCGTGCGACATAACGTAAAATGAAAACAATAACATCTTAGATACATGAGGAGAGAATCCATGAGCTACATGTCTTGACCCAAAAGCAGATGATAAGGGAGTAAGTCAGGTGGCGCAGGAGCCTTATAATCAGAGATGATTTTAGCGTGCACCAAAACCGCAGTCTTAATTCTAACTTTAATATTTTCATGCTTGGTATGCAGATATGCCAAGGAGATCCGCACATCATAAATAATGGATTTGGACGCTCCCAGATGTGAAAGGAAGTGTGAGAGATACAACTCAAGGGGCCTTTTTAATGTCACTAACATGTGAAAATGAGGGTCACCAAAAGGAGGTGGATAAATGCATGCAACTGGGTGTGGTATATAAGTATTTCTAGGGGGTACCACATCCAAAGGCACAATAGCCAAAGGGTCATAAACAGTTAAGGATAGAACCGGAGATGGAGACACAGAAAAATGAACTGTCAAAAGTAACGCGTAGTTAGATCTACAAGGTGCGGTGAAAAGGCCAAAATACTAAAGAGCTCAACCTAGTAATATCTATACGCCAAGACAATGCCAATGTAGGAACTAATAAAGTGGGCGTAACACAAGAACTCAGACTAGGTCTACCGGTTCCATGTCCTAAGAAGTCATCTAAGATAGTCAAAAAAATAGGGGGAAAGGTCAGTAAAATCAATCCCGGGATAAAATCTGAATCAGTATAAATTTCACCCAATGATGAAATCATCAAATAACTCTCATCTGGGTGTACAATAATAGAATCGTCCAAAATTACCTTCCCTCAGATGGTAACTCATCCACAATATCAATAGGAAAATCATCACTCTCAGGCTCCTCAGATAACAAAAATACAATCTCAGTGGGTGCGATCGTAGACTCTATCACGATAGGGATCATATTGTGGAGAGGGCACTCAATACTAGGGTGGTTAGACAAACCACTATTAGGGCAGGTAATAGGCAACAGAATACTCTCACAGATCAGAAAATCATCTTCCCAAACATCGTCTTCCAAATCACTAAGGAATCCCATACTATCAGAATCATCAGACTCATCGGGCACTATCGTACGTGAAAGGATACTCTCACATAGATGTTCAACTTTCGAATCCACAGATGCTATATCTACATCAGAATCCTCAGAGGTATCAGTCACTATCTCAATGGGCTCAGACGTCAAGCCTAAAAGAGACAAAGCTCTAGTAATAACATCTTTCGAGTCCAAGACATAGGATCTATTAGGAATGGTTTCCCTAAAGGTGGGTGGTGGTCCTATGACGAACTGTCCCTTCTGAAATGAGCTATTATTATTCTTATGAACATTGTGCTTCTCAATATCCAATACATCTTTAAAAGTGGTGTTTAGGTCGGTGTGACCATAACGCAGTAATTTACACTGGATGTCGGGGGTTAACCCCTTACAAAACTTAGAGAGGGTGAGCTCTGGCATCTCCTTTACACCACACCTAACCATCATATCCTTAAGAAGACTCAAATTCTGAGAGACCGACTTATTCCCTTGTATAAGGCTAGCCAAATCATAAAACATCTGCGTTCGATGGTACGTAGGGATGTACTGGTCTATCACCATAGCCTTCATGACTGCCCAACCAATGAGTAATTCACCGCTCTCGGTTCTTAGACGTCGTTTCTCATTCAACAAGAATATCTTAGCTCTACCTAACAACTTTATTCTTGCCACTCGCACGTTATCCGCGTCAGTCAGGTTGTACCACTCAAAGTAGCACTCTATTTCCTTAACCCAGTCTAGGAAAACATAGGGTTCTCCCAATCCATCATACGATGGGGGTTTGATCCGGACGGCCCTAGTAATATCAAATTCATACGGCTGGTCACGGGACATGTTCATTATTATTGCTAATGTTATTGTTATTATTTCCTTCCGCACGTTAGTTGGCGGGTTGATTATAAGGAGCATCGAGATTTAATCTCAGGTCGTGGAGTGCCTCCCTAATAGCCGTCATCTATTCAGTGACATCCTGGCGGAGTCCCTCAATCGCTATGAGACCATGACCCGCATCCCATTCATCCGCCATATGGGAAGAAGACAGGAAATACTCCGTACCTAACCGAGTGCGCATGCAATGGTAATACTTCTGATCCACCAAAATATTTTGAAAGACCAAATTGTTCCCACCTAATACTAGGCTAGAATTTTTTTTTATTTTCTTACTGAAAATAATAAAGAGATTATTAAAAAAAATTTTGTTTTTTTGCAAAAAAATAAAATTTTTATGTCGCTATTGGCGGACCAGAAGAATTTTTTTTTTGACAAATAAAAGTGCAAGACAAATGTGTGTCGACATTCTAATAAAAGGGGTAGGGTGTCAATTAGGAAAATGATGTGAACCTCTCACTGATACCAAATTGATGCAGGCCCAAGGGTTCGACGGATTAAACTATGCATGCTTAGGTTCGGCAATTAAATAAATACGTAGTGAGCGGTTTCTCTAAATAACACTATCAATTACCCAAGCAATTATTAGCACAATTGCCAACATTAAGCAACGCAAAGGGACGCTACCCCTTTTATAGAATTTACAAGGTCTATATGCCAATGTTTTCTCAAGCGAATATGACCCACACGATTCGAACAATTGGCTATTCAAATTAAATTATATATAAACATTCACAATTCCAATAAGAGAAAATCCTGGCTAAATTAGTGATTTAAAATTATGTCCAAATCAATCCCAAAAAATTAATTAATATGAGGGTATACCAAATCACTTGAACTCAAGGGGATATCAAGAGTGATGAACCTGATTTCTTCTAGTGTTCACGAGATATACCCGCTCCAAATTATACGAGAATATTCGGGAAAAATAATGCATGGAAATTCAGATTTTAATTAGCACAATTTTTAATATAAATCCGGACAAAATAATAGCCTTCTAATTCCACCAAATCTCACGATTATTTAGAAGAAGCGCACAAGAAATTGATTAGAAAATCGTTACACAAAAAATCCCAAGAAAGATCCGTCCACATGATGAGTGGAGGAGGCGCACACGACGGTGGTTGAAATCTATCTCCACGCGACTCCATGGATCCGCACCGGACAATAAAGATGCGAGCGGTTTTCCCTTTCCAATAACCCTAAGAGAGGGAGATCCTTGAAAACCTATAAATATGGAAAGTGGAGAGAGGAAAGGTGCTGAAAATAATGTATTAAAGATGATGAGGGTGGTCGGATTTTGTAGGGACGATGGATGGTCCGGTTTTGTTACTGAGGAGGGTGGCCGGATTTGTGGAAATGAGTGAGGTAGGTTTTCCGTTGAGAGGGGGTGGCTCAAGTTGGAGGGAGGAGGTGGCTAGGGGGTGGTGGAAGGGTGGTCGAGAGACCTTGGAGAAGAAGGAAAAGGGGTCGGGTTTGGGTGAAGATGGAGGGGCTGGTCGGGTCTCTTGGGAGAGGGAGGAGGAGGAGGAGAGGGAGCCGAGATAGAGAAGGGGAGGAGATCTGGCCGGTGGCCAAGAGAGGGCAAGAGGAGGATGGCCAAAATTTTGCCTAAGGGGGACAGAGAGAAAGAGGTGGAAATTCAATCTTTGAATTCATGGTTTCAATTCTTCAATTATCATCTACCAAATCTTCATAACCATGGCAATATATAGCCTACACCACTCCATCTCCTCCACTCAAAATTCAAAATGAAACTATGATGGTTATATGCACCCATCATGAAATAAAAACAATGCAAAATTTAAATGCATGAAATTAAAAACACTCTTGATGGTTATAGGCACCAATCATTACACATGAAATGAAATTATTAAACATGAAATAAATACTAAATATAAAATTGCTTAAAATATAATTTGCTAAAATATATAATTATAATTATTTAATTTATAATTATATATTTATTTAATGGCGGCAGATGACGTGCAAAACATGTAGCGGCGATGGCAAGGACGTCGTGGTAGAATCACATCCTCGAGCTTGAGGCAACGATCATCCCAATCCACGAACTCTCTTTGACGGGGGTCAACGGCCACATCAACATCGTCGCCATCAGATATATTATTACTGCTCGATGAAATAAGCCGGCCTCCGAGGAAATGGCACATCCCAGAAGTGCTTTTTCTGACGCCCCTGCCTCCTTCAAAGTCGTCATCTGAAAAACCAATTATCTCTACGTCATTATTTCTTAGGTACCATAAACCAAGATTGGGTGTACCCTTAAGGTTTCTTAAAATCCGCTTTGCAATGACATAATGAGATTCCTTAGTGTTCACCTGATATCTAGCGCAGACATATGTTGAAAACATTATATGTGATCTACTAGCTATGAGGTACATCAAGGATCCAATTATGCTTCTGTACTTGGTTTCATCAAAAGGTTTCCCTTTCTCATCCTTGTCTAGAGACATAGTTGAACCCATTAAAGTCCTCATAAAGGATGGCTCTCCATTTCAAATTTCTTAAGCACTTTGGTGAACTACGTTTGGGAGATGAAAATTCCATCTTCAGATTGCTTCACATGAAGTCCTAAGATATACTTCAGCTCGCATATACTGCTCATTTCAAACTTCTGTTGCATAAATTTAGAAACCTTCGTGCAAAGGCTGTCTTCCATAGAGCCAAATATGAAGTCTTCGACATAAATTTGTACTAGCAGAATCTTGCCTTTAACTTCCCTAAGAAATAATGTCTTGTCTATCTTTCCCCTTGTGAACTTGTTCTTAAGAAGAAAGGTATACAATGACTATTACCAAGCTCAGGAAGCTTGCTTTAAACCATATAATGCTTTATTTAAAAATAAACATAATCAGGGAATTGAGAATTTACAAAACCTGGGGGTTGCACAACATATACTTCCTCTTTCAGATTCTCATTGAGAAATGGTGACTTCATGTCCATTTGGTAGATGGTGAAGCCTTTGAGGGCAGCATACGCAACAAACAACCTGATCATCTCGAGCAGAGCCACTAGAGCAAAGTTCTAGTCGAAGTCGATCCCCTCTTTTTGTCTGTATCCTTGTGCTACATGTCTGGCTTTGTTCTTGATGATCACTCCATGTTTGTCCAGCAAGTTTCTGAATATCCACTTTGTGTTGATCACGTTCTGTCCTTTAGGCCTAGGTACCAGCTCCCAGAATTTGCATCGTTCAAATTGATTGAGCTCCTCTTGTATTTCCAATATCCAAGAAGCATCCTTATTTGCTTCTTTGAATTTCTTTGGCTCAACCTGCTACAAAAAACTTGGATGCATAACCTCATTAGCTGTACCTCTTTTGGTTCTCACACTATTGTCTGGCTCTCCTATTATCTGATTAGTTGGGTGATCTCTTAGGTATCTGAACCCTAGATTCCTTTCTCTCCCTTCCGTAGGCTCGGCAACCTCTGGTGTATCATCTATAGGATGTAGCAGTTCTTCCTCTAGCGGTTCTTCATCCACCAATCCTAGATCGATGACCTTGACTGAGCTTGGATCTTCTTCCTTGACAGCTTCATCCAAGTTTAGCTCCTTCAACCCGATACCTGAATCTACACCAATAACACTAGACAAGCTGCTATGGAGCATGCTAGTCTAATCAAATACAACATTTATTGACTCTTCTACCACCAGAGTTTTCTTATTAAAAATCATATATGCCTTACTATGGCTACTATATCCTAAAAAAATACCTTCAAAACATTTTTACTATACTTTGTACGAAAATACTTCCCATTGTTAAGTACGATGCACTTACTGCGAAAGATCCTAAAGTAGGACACAATTGATTTTCTGCCCTTCAAATGTTCATAGGGGGGTCATACGATGGCTTTTGTTGATTAGTGCTCAGTTTTGCTTGTAACATATTTTATTGACTGCTTCATCCCAGAAGTAATCTAGAAGTGAAGCATCGTTCAACATAGTTGTACATGCTTTAATTAGAGTTCTATTCCTTCTCTCTGCAACTCCATTTTGTTGTGGAGTGGGAGGGGAGTAAAACTCATGAAAGATACCTTGACTTTCACATAATTCTGTCATGGCACAAGACTCAAATTCTGTTATTTGATCACTTCTGATATTGACCGCTAAACATTTCAATTCGTTCTAACTTTGCCGAATAAATTTCGTGAAAGCATCAAAGGTGTCTGACTTGTGTTTCAGAAAGAACACCCAAGTAAACCGCGAGTATTCATCAACAATTACCAACGTATAAACTTTACCTCCTAAACTATGAATTGGCATAGGACCGAATAAGTCCATATGAAGTAAATAAAGACTTCTTTCAGAATCTTTCTCAGCAATATACTTAAAGATAGCCCTTAATTGTCTGCTTACCCATTTGGCATGTGTGATACGTACTATCTTTAAGGTACTTGATGCTGGGGGCATCGCACACTAAGTTGTGAGAAAATAGCAAATTTAAGGTTGTGAAATTAATATATGCTAATCTCTTGTGTTATTGGTCACAAAGAGACGGACTATCTTTTGTAATAAAACATACTGGTGTAGAATTGTCCAAGGAAAGGAAATTTATGCAAAAAATATTTCTGCTTCGAGTGCCTGTTATAACTGTCTCCAAATTTGCATACAACTTTATCAAACACTTATCCTTGTAGAACTCAACAATGTAGCCTTTGTCACATTGTTTACTTATGCTTATAAGATTATGGTGAAATCCTTCAACATAAGCCTTGTCTGTGAAAGAGACTTTGTCATTGGAAATCATACCATAACCTTTTGTAGTTCTCCTGTCTGAACCTCCAAAGATGACATTTTGTCCGTCTTTTACTGGGGTCTGATCACGCAAAAGACTACTTATCCCGATCATGTGCCGATAGCATCAACTGTCCAAATACCAGATTTGAGTTCTATTGGCCTTTGGACATACCTGCAAAAACAGATCATTTTACCTTACGAACTCAAATGTATTTGGGTCCTTGGTTCTTGGTTAGCTGAACACCACTAGGAACATTAACTTTGCGAGTAGTCGATTCGCATAGCTAACTCGTGGGGTTACAAAATTGGCTGGGTTAAACCAATAATTTGCGCCAAAGTGACCAATTTTACTGCACCACCAATAGTCAAACATATTGTACCTCCTTTTTTACTCTTACTTTGCCTTCTTATTGTTATGGACATGTACATACAGACCATAAATTTTCATCTGAATTTCTTCAAAAGGTGCTTTGAACACGCTGGCACCAAAGTTACGGGGGTGGTTCCATCCCTGGTATCTATTCTTAGGCTCTACATAAGTAGGCCTAGCATGATGACCATAGGAAGACTCAATGTCAAACTTATTCATCAGGAAGATTACCTTCCTAAATGAGGGTTGATCCACGGGTGCCTTCCCCTTTTCTTTGGCGCTATCCTTCCTGGCAGCCTTTCCCTTTCCAGCTACGTGGCCAAGACCACTACCCTTCTTCTGAGCATAAAACTCATCGATTAGAGGGAGAACAGTCTTCGGCTTGGAGAAACTCTCAACGAGTTTTCTCTCCACCACGAGCTTTTCTTCCAGCTTATCAAGATACTTTTCTTTTAGACTCAGTGTCTCTACAGAGCCCCTGAGTTCCTCTTTCAAGAAGTGGACTTCATCTCTGAGAGGAAGTAATTGTGCAATTTATTCCTTCAGATTAGCTTCCACTGCCTTGAGGGAGGCAATATCTTTTACCTGCTTTCGTACTACCTTACGACATTTGTCGAAATCCTTTAATAGGTTCTCGTACTAAGCCATCAATTCTGATTCATCCTCATCAGAAGAGTTGTCTTTGTGACCATGAGTGGACGTTTTAGAATCAGAGAGTATGTTATGCAAGTTTACCTTCTCATGGTACTCGGAGTCGCCCATTTCCTCGTCTGAATGTGCAATAAGCCCGAAGTAAGCTTCCTCTTTTTTCTGAGTTTGACACAATCGAGTCACTCTCTCTGAGAGTCTTCATCTTCTTAGCGACGAAGCTCTTTTCTTCTTTTCTTATTCCTTTGAAGGATATCTTTTCTTCCTTCTTGGAACCATCCTTTTTCTTATAAGGACACTCCGCAATCACATGCCCTGTCTTATTACAACAGCAACAAACAATGTTAGAGGAAAAATGTTTGTTCGGTTTCGATTTATACCTATCCTCATTATTGTATCTTTTTGTCGTTCATTCACCGTCATGTTGTGATCTCCTGGATTCTGAGGAGGATGACTAATTTTTCATTTGTCACCTTTTGCTCAGCAGTTTCTTGAACTGCTTGGGGGTAAGAGAGAATTCTCCATCCGATAGCTCGGAGCCTGATGTGCTTGGCTTATAGTCTTCTGGAGTGTCAATAGTTCGTGTCCTTCTGGGTGACACAGCTTTGTACTTTCTCGACCCTTCATCCTTCACAGCCACTGACTTTTCTCTATTGGAAGTTATGTTGCTTTGCTCCTCCTTTTTCTTGGCATTCATCCGGAGTTCGTAGGAGTGCAAATTTCCAAACAGGTTCTGGGGGTCTATCTCTGGTAGTTTCCCAAATTCCCTAATTGGAACAACTTTGGTGTTCCAGTCCTTAGTAAGGGATTTTAGAAATTTATCATTGAGTTTGCCATTAGTAAATGTGCGACCATAGTTCCTGAGGTTGTTAACGATCTTGAAAACATTTTTGAAGCTGTCAGCAATAGTGCCACTCGGTCCATGCTTAAATGTTGTTTAATCTTGATTCAGTAAAGATCTTCGATTAACTCGAACTTCTTCAGTCTCTTTCATTAGAACTACTAAGCAATCCCACATCTCCTTGGCAGACTTGCAGTGGAATAAGTTTTGGAGAATAGAGTCGTCCACTACGCTGACAATGATGTACTTTGCTTTCTTATCTAAGGAAACCAAGGCAATTTCATCCTTCGTTAAATCCATCATCTTTTGGGAATCTGAATGGCTGGGTTATGATCTGACGGTTGTGTAGTAATATGTGGTCCTTCCACTATCTAAAAGATTATTGTATTAGCAGCTTCCCTGAAGAACCGTACTCATTCTTTCTGTAACACCCCATATCCGTCGCATAACATATAGCAGTAGATCCGGCCGGGGCCCGTCGCCATGTACCACATACAAACCGGGTGGTTACTCAATGGAAACCATCCAAACAATCCAACGTCCTACACAGAGTATTCTAGCGGAAGCAATTAAAATTGTTGCATTAATAAAGAACCCAACACTAGCATGAATGTCCACAAATACGCCAAAAGGAATGAAGTACAAATACACAAGTACTGGCCTTATGGCCTTACAATTATTTTCCTCAAATTACATGTCTTCAAACCTCGGCACGTAGGCCGGCCATACATGAATAAAAGAAAACACTCAAAATTAGGCCTTCAAGGGCCGGCTCAGCAACTTGGTCTTTAGCCCGCTATTTACTGCTCGGCTCCGCAGCACCTGCAAGCACAATCCACCGCAACGGTGTCAAACCAAAGCAACGGTCAGCAATGCTGACCAAATTATAACGATCCCGCCCCAATTCGCGGCGGCGATGCTCCTTCCCTGCACTTTATTAGCATAACCAAGCAGTATATAAATACATTGCATCACAGACATTGGCGCGTACGGACACACGCTACGTGCTCTCAGGGCACATTCTCGGTGATCACGATCAAAGTCCGCCGACTCACCACCGTCCCCAGGACGGAAATATCTCGCGAGCAATCTGGCCTTTCTGGCCAATGCCTAAGACCCTCCATCTATGCCAACGGTAAGTTCCAAGTAACTTTAGGTCTCTTTAACCGAATGACATAGATTGGGTACGATTCCACCTGACCCGTTGCTCACACCGCAACGTCAATTAAGTCGTCTGCGCGGGTCAAGCTTCCCCGAGTCCCGTATCTCCCATACAATCACATAACCCAATTATGTTCAGGTTGGCTCCTCGGCCACCATGTTGGAAGAACCATGCATCTGCCTAGTTTTCTGGGTGCACCTTGGAGTTAATCCCCAAGGCTCCCTGTTGCAATCAACCACGTAGAAAACCAAAAAAAAAACAAACATTCACACGGAGTCTTCTCCGGCCATTTATGCAATGCAACATCACCGATCCAGACCAACTTGTCCGTCTAGGCTTCACACATCATGCATATATCCGTTCTCGATTACAGACTGTACATGTACACAATGGGGACTATTCATGTATACCTGAAGGAACGCCTCAAACTCACCCCAAACTCGCGAGAGCGGGCTTCCCTATGCAAAAGAAGTAGAGCTTCACATGCTCAAGTAGAGAATCGTTACCCTAGCGTTTTTCCTTGGAACCAAGGAAATATAAGCGGATGAAAAGCACCACACTCTCCTTGCCTCCGTAGATCCAAAGTCGGTTTGCGATTTGGAGCTCCGAAGCTCGGCCGGTGACCGTATCTAGGCTTCTTCTTCCTCCTTTGATCTCCCCTCTCAATAGACTTAGAAAGAGAACCACTTAAGTGAAATGAGGGTTTCAAAGGCCCAATCCCGGGTATATCCTAGTAGGAACAACCCCCAACAGTCGGATCCCAAAATAAGGAAACGAACGGCTACAATCCGTAGCTGAAATGTAAAACCTGGGCCGAACACGGCCTGCGACACGCCTGTGTCCAGGGCCGTGTACCTCAATCGCCATCAAAATCGACGCGTCTCGAAAAATACACGGACATCCAACATGCCCGTGTTCGACCTAACACGACCGTGTCAGCCAGTACACCCCCGTGTTCCCGGGCGTGTTCCCCCATCAACACAGGACCAACACCATTCTGAGACTCACACGGGTCTTGGACACGCCCTTGTCCTATTTGACACGCCCGTGTCAAACCCGAATACGCCTGAGCTCTAGGCTGTGTTCACTGTCTCGACACTTCGTCGAGTGCAGTTCGTCAAACACCCGACACGACTCGGGACACGCCCGTGTCCTAGGCCGTATTCTCTGTCTCAACACATCGTCGAGCGAAATGTCTACTTCCCGGGCCGATCATCGACACGAGCTCGACACGCCCTGAGACACGCCCGTATCTCAGGCCGTGTTCACTGCTCGATGATCGTCGATTCCAAAATTCATCGACCACTCGGCCAAATCGTCGACTCGAGCCTGACACGCCCTGGGACACGCCCGTGTCCCAGGCCGTGTGCCCACTGCCAAATTCCAAATTTGGCCCAAAATGCCTCCCGTCACTCTTTTGAGTTTCGGGGCGTTACAACTCTCCCCCTCTTAAAAGAATTTTGTCCTCGAAATTACATAAAGGAAAGAAACATAAAACTTAAACGGTACCTGAGTGAAACAACTCGGGGTACTCCTCAAGCATAGTCTGCTCTCGCTCCCAAGAGAGCTCCTCCCGACCGCAATTGTCCAAATGGATCTTGACCATCCTGATCTCTTTATTACGTAGCCACTTGACTTTCGAGTCCTCAATATGTACGGGCTTGACCTTCGTCGTCAACCCACTATCAACAGGCACTTGATCGATCATGATCACTTGTGTAGGCTCTTGCACCGCCTTCCATAGCACTGATATATGGAATACATCATGTAGACCACTAAGCTCCAGAAGCTCAAATGGTCCAAGGTACCTTGGGCTTAGCTTCTTCAAGCGCCGCATCCGCGAGACACCCTTGAATGGTTTGATCTTCAAGTACACCCAATCGCCAACAGCGAACTCGACGTTCCTGTGATTGGCATTATAGTACTAAGCCTGGCGGTCATGAGCGATTAGCAACCTCTGCCGAATGGTTCTCACCAAAGAAGTAGCATCATCCACCTCTAGTCGCTTATACAGCCTTGATTCACCCGTTTCCAGCCAGGACAACGGCGTGCGACATTTTCTACCATAAAGTACCTCGAAGGATGCCATTTGAATGCTTGCCTGGTAGCTATTATTGTAAGAGAATTCCACCAAGTATAGGTGATCTTCCCATTTCTTTCCAAAGTCCAGGATACACATGCGAAGCAAGTCTTCCATTGTCCTATTGACCCTCTCGGTCTGCCCATCCATTTGCGGATGAAAGGCTGTGCTAAAACCCAGCTTTGTTCCCAACATCTGCTGCACCAGCCTCTAATCATTGGACGTGAACCACCCATCTCGGTCACTCACGATGCTGCGTGGCACACCATGAAGCCGTACAATATTATCCACATATAGCTTTGCCAATTTCTCAACCGGATCATCCTTCCTATGCGGAATGAAATGCGACACCTTCGTTAGATGATCTACGACCACCCAAATGGCATCGTTCCCCTTTTTCGACCTTGGCAACCAATGCGCAAAGTCCATAGTAATGTCATCAAACTTCCACTCCGGAATAGGCAAGGATTTCAAGAATCCTCCCGGCTTTTGGCATTCTGCCTTCACCAAGGCGCAACTTTGACACTTCGGCATGTAGAGTGCCACATCCTTTTTCAGTTCTGGCCACCAGAACAATTTCTTAACATCATGGTACATCTTCGTGCTCCCCGGGTGAATTGAGTACTTGGTATGATGCGCCTCGTACAATAATTCCACCCGCAAGTTGCCCACATTTGGGACGCACAGACGACCGTCTTTCCAAAGTAACCCGTCATCCACAACAAATTTGGAATTTGACCCATCCAGAGCTTCAACCTTGATCTACTTCATGTGGCCATCCATATCCAAAGCTTGCCGAATCCGATCAGCCAGATCAAATTGGACTTCATTCCAATTAAATAATGCTTCAGCACTTGAATGCTTGTCTACGCAAGAGATCTCCAATGCCTCTAACTCTCGAACCAACCGCTCATCATGGACCGACAGCCAATTGGCTTGAGCTGGGGCCCGACGACTCAACAAGTCCGCAACCGTATTGCCTTTACCAAGCACGTAGTGGATCTTGAATGTATAGTCCCCCAGAAACTCTATCCACCTACGCTGCCGCATGTTCAGATCTTTCTGATCCAGCAAATACTTCAGGCTCTTGTGATCGGTATAGATATCAACCCTTACCCCATACAAGTAGTGCCTCCACAGCTTCAAGGCAAAAATCACGGCCGCTAACTCCAAGTCTTGGACCGGATAATTCCTCTCGTGCACTTTCAGTTGTCTCGAGCCATACCCTATATCGCTTCCATATTGCAGTAGCACGCAACCCAAACCACTGCCAGAAGAATCGCTATAAATCTCATAACCTTCTGTCCCACTCGGCGAACTCAACACATGTGCCGTGCTCAACCGACATTTCAACTCCTCAAAGCTCTCGCGCACTTCGACGTCCAAACGAACTTCTGCTCCTTCCTCGTCAAAGTAGTGAGAGGTAACACTATCCGCGAGAAGTTCTCTACGAAGAGCCTATAATAGCCGGCAAGCCCCATAAAGCTCCGGAATTCTGCTACTGTAGAAAGCTCAGACCACTCTCGTATGACAATAATCTTTGCCGGATCCACTGCAATACCTTCCCCACTCACTATATGACCGAGGAACGCCACTGAGGACAACCAAAACTCGCACTTGGAGAACTTGGCGTACAATTGTTTCCTCCTTAGCATCTCCAAAACCAAATGAAGATGCCTGAAGTGATCTTTATCACTCTACGAGTACACCAAAATATCGTCGCTGAAGACGATCA
The DNA here is from genome assembly GCA_039583875.1 of Platanthera guangdongensis. NCBI lineage: Eukaryota > Viridiplantae > Streptophyta > Magnoliopsida > Asparagales > Orchidaceae > Platanthera > Platanthera guangdongensis. Next base: position 65,095,095 of record CM077165.1, read on the forward strand.
CAAAATGGTCCAAGTACTCCCTGAACGTCCGGTTCATCAAATCCATGAACACTAACGCCGCATTCGTCAGCCCAAACGGCATGACCGTAAACTCATAATGCCTGTATCTTGTACTGAACGCTGTCTTAGGGATATCAATCTCCCTTATCCTCAGCTGATAGTAACCAGACTTGAGATCCAACTTAGAGTACACCGTCGACCCGACCAACTAATCAAAAAGATCATCGATCCTTGGGATTGGGTACTTGTTCTTTTCCGTTAGCTTGTTTAACTCCTGATAATCAATACAAAGTCTCAAGCTCCCGTCCTTATTCTTAACAAAGAGGTCCGGTGCTCTCCATGGCGACGAACTTGGATGCACAAACCCTTGCTCCAATAAATCCTGAAGTTGCACCTTCAGTTTCGCCATTTCTTTAGGAGCAAGCTGATACGGGGATCGTGACACAGGTTTCGCACCTGGCACTAGCTCAATCGTGAAATCTATCTCCCGTTGAGGCGGGGCTCTAGGAAGATCGCTAGGGAACACATCTGGGTACTCCGATACCACTGAAATACTATACAACGTAGGCTTCAGCTTTGCAACCTCCACTAGTGTAAAGAACAACTCTACACCAGCATGAACCGCCTTCACCACCTGAAGAGCAGACATCAATGTCTTGCTCGACCCTTTCAAGCCCGTAAAAGTCATCTCACGACCTGTTCCCAACTTGAATTCCTTGCGATTTTGATCAACGTATGCTTGCTGCTCTGAGAGCCAGTCAATATCAAAGATCACGTCGAGCTCCCCTAGTGTTAGTAACGACACTTGTAATTCAAAGTCTTGACTCCCAGACCACACCTAAGTGCAACAGATTCTACCCGCACGCATTGAGCACCATTGGACCATAACACATACAATTTGTCTCATACCATCGAAGGAGGTACTCCGACGCGTAATATAATTCCTAAATAAAGGAATGCGAAGCTTCATTTACATGAACGGTGCTCTCGCCGGATAAACAAAAATCAGAACAAAACTTAGCACAAGTAGTTCTAAGCTAACATGCACAAGGGCGATAAGTATTTAAGGTTAAACTGCTGTAACTTTAAACCATACCTGTCCTCACGGTGGTGTGCTTTCTCTCGGACTTTAGGCAACCACGGGCATAATGCCCCGACTCCCCATAGTTATAACATGCGCCCGGGGTTTGGACTGTAGATTACCACAAAGCACCGAGAGGAGGGGCTAGACCCAAAGTCCTAGCCTTCTTATACCACCTACGATATCCAGACTTTGGGGTGTTCAACATTTTGAATGCCTTTTCTTTTGCACTAAAGTCGTCAACTACTCCTGACATAGCTTTCTTAGTCTTCTGAGCACCATTCCAACACTCTCGGGCAAAGTGTCCTTTCTTTCCACAAGTATGACAAGTATAAGTAGCTTTACTAGTCAATGTTATAGCCCCCTTCTCCAGCATTCTGCTGGATGCAGCTCTTATGGGGCTTGCATAGTTTGACACCATGGTAGCTCGCATCGGGAGTGTCTTCCTCAAGTCTACTTCCAAAGATCTAGCTGACTCCACCAAGGCTCGGAATCCCAATAATTTTGGTCCCAGCAGTAGGATTCGCAGCTTGCCACGCAGATCATTATAAAATCTATCGACTATAGCCTGTTGTTCTCCAACTCAAAGCATGGGTAGCGGCTTATTATAAGAAATGCTTGCAAATATACGTCAACTGAGTGCGCTCCCTGTACTAAACGCATGTTCAGCTGCTGCACCGATGGTCTACCAAATGTCATCTGCTCCATCACGCCACCAGGCATTGAAGTCATAACAGGGGCACAGGGTTGTACATTTCTACCATGTTGTGCATTACTCACAACGAACACCGCTTCAACTATCCTTCTTACGGTTTCAGACGAAGGAGGGGTCTCAAACACCTCACCGGGTGCACTATACTCCGCAGAAACCGGACTTTCTGGCGGCCCAGCACCGCTTCTGGTCACCTATAGTTGTACAAAACACCGTTAGGCGACCAAGCAAAATTGCAAAATGCAATTATATGAACACGCAGATTCCTCAGACACGTGTATTTTCATTCCTAAGTGGACATTCATGGGTTTTATTGTTGTTATAATGATGACGCACACACAGGTGCTCACCACCCATTAAAAAGAATTCGTCGACGAATTCATTTTTAGCCCGACCGAAACCAGTAGTCTGATACCAAATTGTAACACCCACTATCTGTCGCATAGCATATAGCAGTAGGTCCGGCCTGGGCCCGACGCCATATACCACAGACAGACCGAGTGGTTACTCAATGGAAACCATCCAACCAATCCAACATCCTACACAGAGCATTCTAGCGGAAGAAATTAAAATTGTTGCATTAATAAAGAACCCAACACTAGCATGAATGTCTACTAATACGCCAAAAGGAATGAAGTACAAATACATAAGTACTAGCCTTATGGAATTACAATTGTTTTCCTCAAATTACATTTCTTCAAACCTCGGCACGCAGGACGACCATACATCAATAAACAAAAACACTCAAAATTAGGCCTTCAAGGGCCAGCTCACCAACTTGGGCTTTAGCCCACTATTTACCGCTCGGCTCCGCAGCACCTGCAAGCACAATCCACCGCAACGGTGGCAAACTAAAGTAACAGTCAGCAATGGTGACCAAATTATAATGATCTCGCCCCACATTCTGGGCGGCGATGCTCCTTCCCCGCTCTTTATTAACATAACCAAGCAGTATATAAATACATTACATCACAGGCCTTGGCACGCAAGACCACACGCCCCGTGCTCTAAGGGCACATTCTCGGTGATCACGGTCAAAGTCCGCCGAATCACCACCACCCCCAGGATGGCAATATCTCGTGAGCAATCTGGTCTTTCTGGCCACTGCCTAAGACCCTCCATCTATGCCAACGGTAAGTTCTAAGTAACTTTAGGTCTCTTTAACCGAACGACATTGATTGGGTATGGTTCCAACTAACCCGTTGCTCACACCGCAACGTCAATTAAGTCATTTGCGCAGGTCAAGCTTCCCCGAGTCCCGTATCTCCCATACAATCACATAACCCAGTTATGTTCAGGTTGGCTCCCCGACCACCATGTTGGCAGAACCACACATCTGTACAGTTTTCCGAGTGCACCTTGGAGTTAATCCCCAAGGCTCCCTGTTGCAATCTACCACGTAGAAAACCCTAAAAACCAACATTCGTAGCGAGTCTTCTCCGGTCATTTATGCAATGCAAAATCACCGATCCAGACCAACTTGTCTGGGTAGGCTTCACCATCATGCCTATATCTATTCTCGATTACGGACTCTACATGTACACAATGGGGACTATTCATGTCTACCAGAAGGAACGCCTCAAACTCACCGCAAACTCACGAGAGCGGGCTTCCCTATGCAAAAGAAGTAGAGATTCACATGCTCAAGTACAGAATCGTTACCATAGCATTCTTCCTTGGTGCCATGGAAATATAAGCGGATGAAAAGCACTGCACTCTCCTTGCCTCCGTAGATCCGAAGTCGGTTCGCGATTTGGAGCTCCGAAGCTACGCCGGTGACCGGATCTAGGCTTCTTATTCCTCCTTTGCTCTCCCCTCTCTATATACTTAGAAAGTGAACCACTCAAGTGAAATGAGGTTTTCAAAGGCCCAATCCCGGGTATATCCTAGTAGGAACAACCACCAATCGTCGGATCCCAAAATAAGGAAACGAACGTCTACGATCCGTAGCTGAAATGTAAAACCTGGGCCGAACACGGCCTGCGACACGCCCGTGTCCAGGGTCGTGTCCCTCATTCGCTGTCAAAATCTATGTGTCTCGAAAAACAAACGTTCATCCAACACGCCCGTGTTTGACCTGACACGCCCATGTCAGCCAGTACACGCCTGTGTTCTCGGGCGTGTTCCCCCATCAACACAGGACCAACACAAACCCGAGACTCACACGGGTCTTGGACACGCCCGTGTCCTATTTGACACGCCCGTGTCAAATCCAAACACGCCTGGGCTCCAGGCCGTGTTCACTGTCTCGACACTTCATCGAGTGTAGTTCGTCGAACACCCGACACGGCCCTGGACACGCCCGTGTCCTAGGCCGTGTTCCCTGTCTCGACACATTGTCGATCAAAAATGTCGACTTCCCGGGCCGATCGTCGACACGAGCTCAACATGCCCTGAGACACACACGTGTATCAGGCCGTGTTCGCTGCCCGACGATCGTCGATTAAAAAATTCGTCGACCTCTCGGCCAAATCGTCGACTCGAGCCTGACACGCCCCGGGACACGGCTGTTTCCCAAGCCGTGTGCCCCCTGCCAAATTCCAAATTTGGCCCAAAATGCCTCCCGTCGCTCTTTTGAGTTTCGGGGCGTTACACTTTCCACATGGGAAAGTTTTCTTCAGTGCACACCGGTAGCATCATATATAAAATGTCTTCGCTTCTGTCCATAGTAAATTTGCTAAATCTCTAAATGCTAGATCAGGGATCTTGTTCAAGGTGTTAGCCTTATCGAACAAAATGCCCTCTGATACCAATTGAAAGTATCTAGTGTCTACCTAAATCACCTAGAGCGGGGTGAATACATGATGTTTGTGTCTTTATGCGTAATAAAAAGTATCTAAAAATCAAGCATACAAACACAAAGATTTTATAGTGTGTTGGAACCATAGTTCTGATTTGGGTAAGGATCACTATTAGGTTTGCTTAGACTGACCCAAAATGTATAGTCATGGTCATAGTTTTATTTCTTTAGTCCAGGCCAAGAGTCAACATCACATGGATCTGCCTACAACAGCGTGTTAGAGACTCAAGCAGTTGTGTCAACACAGACAATATCAGTCGACACCAGAAGCAGTTGTGTCGACACAAACAATATCAGTCGACACTAGAATCATTTGTGTCGACACACAAAAAAGCTGTGTCGACACCAGTTGCAGAATTGTGTCAACACACAGAAAGGCTGTGTCGACACATAGACTATCAGTCGACACAGATAATATTAGTCGACACTAGCTCAGTCGACACAAGAAGGATTTGTGTCAACACAGTTCACAGATTATTAGTCGACAGTATCAGTTGACACCAGAAGGACTTGTGTCGACACCCAGAACTTTATGTCGACACAGTTCACAGAAGCTGTTTCAGAAGAATAAGTCGAATTCTCAAATCGACGAACCAACTTCTCAGCTCGACAAATTCCATTCTCAGCTCGACGATCGTGGATCTCCCATCGACGATCTCAGAGTCCTCTACTCTGAACTGAGCTCGACGATCTATGAGCTCAGGTTGACGATCTTGTGCTTCTCAGCAGTTATATCAGATCTACGATAGTTGCTCATAGGTCGACGATCACTTAACCCAGTTCGACGATCTCTGAGCCAAGCTCTGCGATCTTTGTCTGCCTTTAGTTATCAGTTCTCTCAGTTCGGTCAGAAGTATTTATTTTGGTTATGATAAATCATTTTAAGGCAAATATATTCTGATAAATAATGCTGACATTTCCAAGGCTGATAGTCGTATCTCATAAAGCATTAATTATGGTATTCACATAATATTTTATGAAGACAGTTATGGAAGTGCATTTATGATTGCTAGCCTTTCTACCCGTTTGGGATGCTAATTTCTTGCAGAGAATTAAGTACTGTCTCGGAATTCAAATTCAGGTCGTTAGTCATTCCAAAAATATACAGAGAACTTAAAAAGACAGAGACAATGAGAATCACAGACAGTCAGTCAGAAATTCAATCCTTTTGCTCTCAAGGTTTCTTGCTTTGACAAAAACAAGGAAGAAGAAGAACTTCACAATTCTCTCTACTCTTCTTCCTTCATCAGGCTTCAACAATCTACAGAGAGCTCGAATCAACATCAATCTGAAGACCTATACCCTAGACAAAGCTTCCTTCTTCCTAAAACTACTCAATATCTCTGGGAGAGCATTGACATCATCAAATCCACATATTCTTCTCATTGTGTTTTAGAAAGAGAAGACTGTCATCTATTTTTTCTTTAACCTCTCTTATACAGGGTTCTTACTCCCTTAAAAAGTAAACTCCTTGTTGATAGGGCACCTGATCAAATACCTATTAGTTTTTAGGCACCTGATCAAAAGCCTGAAGGGTTTCTAGATCTACCTGAAGCAGATCTTGTGGTGATAGGGCACCTGATCCAACACCTAAGTGGATTCCTACCAGGGTGGTAGAAGAGTGGATGTACCCAGATTTTGGAAGCCACTATAAATTTTTTGTGTCGTCTGGATTGCCTTGTGTTTTCTTTGTGCATTGTGCTGTGATAGTTTCTTGCTTTTGCCTTTTTCATATAGGTACCTATATTTTAATTCCGCAATATATCTAAACAATTTTTTTTATACTCTATTCACCCCCCCCCCCTCTAGAGTAAACTGTATCTATCCCTCACTTTCAATTGGTATCAGAGGGTGTGTTTTTAAGGTTGTACAGGCTAACATCTGAACCGAAGATCTCTGATAGATATCTGTTCACCCTATTCTTTGTTATTCCATGGCACAGTACAAGGAATTTGCAAGCTCCAGACTTCCAGTTTGCAACTTGCAAAAGTTTGGAATCTGGAATGCAAGAATCAGGCTTTACATGAATTCTATTGATGAAGACATTTTTGCTTCTATCTTAACAGGAGTACCTCCACCACCAGCTGCCACTGCAAGTACTTCCTCAAACATGACTACAATACCTCCTCCAGACTACAATGATGCATACAAGAAAGAAAAGATTGCTGATGCAAGAGCCATGAACATACTGGCACAAACAATGTTTGATGACATATTTCAGAAAGTAGCTGAATGTGAATCAGCTAAGGCCATCTGGGATTCCTTAAACCAGATGGTTGCACGATCAGCAGATGAAAGGAAGGACAGGAAAGCTCATCTCATCTCCCAGTATGAGAATTTTAAAAAAGAAGAAACTGAGCAAGTTTCTGAGATGTACAATAGACTCAGTCTCATTATTAATGAGCTGAAAACTCTTGACAAAAACATCTCAGTCACAGAAATAGATGACAAGATTCTCATGTGCTTCCCCAGCTCATGGAACTCTAGAATCTGGCCTATTAGAGAGACCAGAAATACACATGAGATGACAACAGAATCAGTCTTAGGAAAGATGAAATCATATGATCAGCTGCTGAAAATGAGAGAAGCTGAGCAACAAAAGACTGCTACACCAACTAGGAAGGAGCAGAATATAGCTTTCAAAGCTTCAGAAGAATCAAAAACCTCTCCATAAAATGAAGAATTGATGAGTCTCTTTGCAAAGACATTCTTCAAGATGGGGAAAAGAATTCAGAAGGAAATCATCAAGGAGTGATGATAAACCAAGGTATGACAAAACCCCTTCTAAAAAGATTATCTATTTTGGTTGCAAGAAACCTGGACATATTCTTCTGGAATGTCCAGAAAACAAGCATAAGGAAAGGAGAAAAGAGAAAGACTCCAAGAAGCACTCCAGCAAACCATACTCCTACAAGCACAAGAAGAAGGAGAGAGGGTTTGTTGCAGAAACATGGAGTGACACTGAAGAATCATCTTCCTCCAGCTCTAGTGAAGATGAAGAGGAAGCAAAGGCCAAAGAAATATGCTTAATGGCCATCAATGCTTCAGGGCATGTCTCAGAAGAAGAAGAATCTGAAGAATGTTCAGATTGTGATCAGGTATTAAAAGACTTCGACTTTACCTCTAAAGATTTTAAAAATGACTTTAAATCTATGTGTAGTGATCTGATTAGATCTGAGAAGGAAATCAAACTTCTCAGAGTTAAACAATTTAATTATGATAGCTTACTATCAGAAAACAGTAAATTGAAAAATGAAATAGACATGTATAGTGAACAAATCATTTTTCTGAAAGTTGAATTAAGTAAATCAAAACATCGAGAAGAATCACTGAATGGAAGAAGCAAACAGCTAGTAAAAATTACCAGCACACTTAATACTAGACTTAATAGAAGTAAGTTATGATTAGGTGCATCATCCAGTGAACCACCAATCATTCAGAAAAACCACCTTTCACAACTGTTGGGTACATTGGAAAATGTGTACCAGATTTGAAGAATCCTCACCCAACTCAATGATATACATCAAGGTGTATTTGATGTGCTTTGAGTTTATATGTGCAGGTTAAGTAATTGCAAGAAATGCAGAAAAGTTTCTAAGTCCATGTGTCGACACCTAGAGGTGAAGTGTCGACACTTATGAAGGCTTGTGTCGACACCTAGAGAAGCAGTGTCGACACTATGAGTATTTGTGTCGACACCAGGAAAGCAGAGTCGACACCAGAAGCAAAGTGTCAACACATACAGGGAGTGTCGACACACAGTGAAGAATTGTCAACATAATCTGTTTCGACACTTAGAGGCAGTGTCGACACCCAGAGAAACTTTGTCGACATCAAAAGTGTCGACACCAGGAGGCTGTGTCGACACTCTACAAGCGTCAACAAAGTTAAAGTACTTGTGTCGACACAAAGGAGATGTGTCGACACTCAGCAAGTTTCAACACATGAAGGCATGTGTCGACACAAAGGAGATGTGTCGACACTCAGCAAGTTTCAACACACTCAGCAAGTTTCAACACAAGAAGGCATGTGTCGACACAAAGGAGTTGTGTCGACACACAGAAGAATTCAACTAAGTATTAAAGAAGAAGTATTTGTGTCGACACACTCAACCAGTGTCGACACATTCAACAGAAGGCTTGTGTCGACACACAGAATCAGTGTCGACACATTTTGAAGAAGCAGTGTCGAGAAGCTGTTACAACAACACAAGGAGTTGTGTCGACACCATCAAGGCTAGTGTCGACACTTAGTCTACTTGTGTCGACACTTAGTCTATTTGTGTCGACACATAATGACTATCTGTCTCGACACTTTTAGACAGTGATAGTGATTTCAAGAAGTGACTGGATGACTTGACAGCTGCCATTTCAACCGGTCAATTGCAACTGTCAGAGCCGTCATAAGGTTGTTAGAAACCGGATCAACCGGTTACCTTGGAGGAAGACTATATAAAGACCTTTCTCCTTCAACAGAAAGTCATTATTCATTGACAACAATTAATCAGGAGATCTAACAACACAAAAGAAGAAGATATTCAACAGAAGATCTAATAAGTTGGAGAGAGAGCTCCTTCTAAGAAGAGCAGCTGCTGAACCAGGCTGCAAAGTAAGATTCAGATTGAGATCTGAATCTCAAGACAGAAGTGGATTGAAGATCATCGTCACAAGAGATTCAACCCTATTGTGTTCTAATTCAAGAAGCTTTGAAGAAAGCTAAGGGAGGTTGATCTCAGCCAAGTTCTTCCAAGAACTCATCAAGAAGCCAGTCAACTCATCTCTCTCTTTCAGAGTTGTGGTTAATCACTTTGTATTATTAAATTTCTATAGGATCTTGTATAGATCTAAGCTGTAAGCCTATTTTATAAAGGCTGAGTGTAGGAAACTGTGTGCTCTGAGTGTAGGTCTTGTTGAAGACTGAGGTAGGGCCTTGTGCCTATGTTGTAGGAGAATTTGTTCTCTAAGTGTAGGACTTGTTGAAGTCTGAGTGGTAGGGATTTTTGCCTGAGTTGTAGGAGTGGGGACACTCTGAGTTGTAGGAACCTGTTTGGGGTTCTGAGCTGTAAGATCTGAGGATCTGAGGAGAAGTGCTGAAGTTAGGCTGAATCTAGTACACTACTAGATAGGCGAAGGGGGAAAGTGGATGTACCCAGACCTTGGGGAACCACTATAAAAATCTGTGTGCACTCTGTGTTCGTTTATTTCTGTGATTGCTGAGCTAGCTGTGCTGAATTGCTATAGACAATTGCAAATACAGGTTTATTTGTTCAAGTGTTTCTACCTTAAATTTAAAAAGTTAAAGTTCACCTATTCACCCCCCCCCCCCCTCTAGGTGGTTAGACACTATTTCTTTCAAGTGGTATCAAAGCGAGGTTACTCAAAAATGGACTTAACAGTCTGAGTAAGATCCTGTAAGCATATTCAGAACAATCAAGAATCAAGAAAATGGGTTCTAGTGAGAATCACAAAGAGCTGGGGTCCATGAAATTGCCAATATGTAGAAAAGAGATATTTGGAATTTGGAAAGAGAGGGTTAGACTCTTTATGGAAGCATCTGACCCAAGGATATACATTACAGTTAAAGAAGGCCCATATGTGCTAATGAAGATCTCCATTCTGGATGCAAATCAGAAAACTCCTAAGGACTTTTCTGAAATGACTAAAGATGAAATCATTCTGGCCACTATGGACAAGAGGGCCAGAATATTATTATTAGTGCAATTGATGATGCAACATTTCAGAACTTAATTCATTGTAAAACCCCTAAATAAATGTGGGGACACATTAATAGTTTACATGGAGGGATCAGAAGAAGTAAGACAAGACAGGAAGTCTTTGTTAAATCAGGAATATGAAAGCTTCAGACAAGGAAAGTCTGATAGCATTACTGAATGTTACAAGAAGTTCTATAGGATAGTCAATGAATTGATGTCCTATGGAAGAGAATTCAGCAACTATGAGCTGAATGACAAGTTCTTAAGATCCCTGACTAAGGACTGGGACACACAGATTTATGTCATTAGGGAAGTGGCCAAACTAGCTGACATACCTCCTCCAACTTTGTTTGGAAAACTTTTATCTTATGAGATGCAGTTATTGGCTAGAAATGAGGAATAGAAGACTACTAGAGTGGAGCATAAGGAAATATCTGTGGCCTTCAAGACTGAAGCCACTAGGAAGTATAGATGCAAGTCTCCATCTCCACCTCAACTAGTTGCTGAGGCTGTGACAGAAAATTCAGATAGCAAGAATTCAGATAGTAGTGAAAGTGATGAAGACTTTACTGCTTTTACTAGTCATTTTAAAAAATTTTGAAGAAGAAGCAGTGGAGGTCTAAGCCTACCACTTCTTTGCCAAAAGATGATTACTATCAGAAAAAGAGGTCATCAAGGAATGACAGAAGTAGGTCCAGGCCAAGCAAAGCTACATCTTCAAAAAATGCGTATTATTGCTGCAATAAACAGGGTCATATAGTGGCTGACTGTCCTGAAAAGAGGAAGGAGTCAGCTGACAAAAAGAAGACTCAGTTTAAGGGCAAAAAGGAAAAGTCCTTTATTGCTAAGAAAGATAAAAGTCTGACAGATCAGTCATCCTCAGAAATAGAACCAGAAGCTGAAGCCTATATTGGATTATTTGCTGAAGAGGAAGAAGATGAGTTCATGTAGCTAATGAATTCAATTTATGAGCATGAGGACAATCAGTGCAAGGGGCTGATGGCTTTATCTGAAGGAGACAAGATCCAGGATCAGCCTGGACTAAGTAAGGTATAAAGTTGTTCTTCTAGTTCAATTTCTAGTACTGAGTCAGAATCAGATACATCTGCATCAAGTGATGTGGGTGGGTCTGAATCTGAAGGAGATATTCATCAGTTACTTGATGAATATAGGGACTTATTGCAGGCCTTGAAGAAAAGTAAAACCTTGGCCAAAACTCAGGGAAAGGAGATTGCTAGTCTTAAACTTGCCGCTGCTGATTCAGACAAGTTGTTTGATCAAAAACTGAATGAAATAGCCAGGCTGAAGAACATTACTGTTATTCAGATGGGTACTATTACATTTAAGAATGACAAAATTAGAAATCTGGAGGCTAGACTTCAGAAGGAGAGAGAGATTGTAGCAAGTTTTTCTAAACCTAAATCTGTTTTACATTTGATAGATGAGTTTGTACCTCAAAAGGGTAAGACTGGATTGGGGTTTACAAACCTGCCTGGATAGCTAGGTCCAAATCTAAGGGCAAAGACCCAACACTAAACAAGAAGCCTACTGTGGATAATTCAGCTAGGGTTGTACCTAAACAAAGGTACAATAAGTTTGAGTGCTGGTGTTGTGTCAAGATAGACCACTTTTCCTTAGATTGTTTGCACAATTCAAGTGTCAAGGATAGTAGCAAACTGCCTGCTAGAAGGGCTACAGGTAGTTTTGTTAAAAGTCAAACTAACCTGCACCAAGGACCCAAGAGTTATTTGGGTTCTAAGGTTAAGTAATCTGTTTTGCAGGTGAGTCCAAGTGGTCATGCCCCTATATGGTACTTGGACAGTGGATGTTCCAGGCACATGACTGGAACTAGGGGGTTGCTGAAGGACTATACACCTATCAAGGATGGCACTAAAGTTATCTTTGGTGGTTCAGAAAAAGGAATCATCAAAGGCTTTGGTAACATTTCTAGTAACCAAATTACAATTACTCAAGTGACTTATGTAAAGTGTTTGAAACATAACCTCATTAGCATAAGTCAGCTAAGTGATTTAGGATATGACATCTCATTTGTCAAGGATGGTTGTCATATCAGAAGGTCAAGTGATAAAAAGATCATTCTGACAGGATATAGGAAGAGAAATGTCTATTGTCTTGACTTTGAATGTGAGAACAATGTTTCTCCTATTTGTCTTATAGCTGATGAGAAAGTCTCACATTGTGTTAAATGGCACAAGAGGCTGGCTCATATTAACTATAAGATAATTGGCCAACTCTTTAGCAAAGAGTTAGTGAGGAATGGTCCTCAGGTTAAGTGTATAAAGGATGAGATATGCTCAGCTTGTCAAAAAGGCAAGCAGACCAAGTCCACCTTTCATAGGCTTGAAAACAAGGATTCTGTGAGGTATCTATACCTCTTGCATATGTATATTTTTGGTCCTATGGCAGTTCATAGCCTAGGTAGGAAGGTCTACACATTTGTGGTTGTAGATGACTATTCAAGGTATTCCTGGGTGTTCTTCCTAAGACAAAAATCTGAAACCCCAAATATCTTATATAGTTTTCTTAAACAAATTCAGAATGAATTGGATAGTACAGTGGTCAAAATCAGAAGTGACCATGGTACTGAATTTCAGTCTGAAAGTATGATAAAATTGTGTGAAGAGTTTGGGATTTTTCAGGAATTTTCTTCACCCAGAACATCTCAGCAAAATGGTATTGCTGAAAGGAAGAATAGAACCATGATAGAGGCTGGTAGAACCCTATTGAGTGACACTTCTCTCCCAGAATATTTCTGGGCTGAGGCATTAAATACTGCTTGTCATGTGATCAATAGGGCTACTATCACCAAGAGCCACAAGAAGACCCCCTATGAGATTGTGAAGGGCAGAAAACCAAATTTATCCTATTTCAGGATCTTTGGTTGCAAGTGCTATATCCTTAACAATGGTAAGTCTTATCTAACCAAGTTTGCTGCCAAATCCCAAGAGGGGATCTTTGTTGGGTACAGCAAGAATAGTAAGGCTTATAGGGTCTACAACTTGATTACTCAAGTTGTAGAAGAGTCTGTTCATGTAGTTTTTGATGAAGCAAGACTCATTAACTGTGAATTGCCAAGAAGTGTTTGCAGCTCCACAGGTGTAACTGAGAGGATGGACAAGCTTACCTTAACAGAAGGTTCTACTGCAATTCAGCAAGTGGAAGATGGTGGTTGCTATCCAGGGGGAGTACAAGATACTCCTGATGCTGAAGAATACCAAGAGATGCATCTAAATGAAGAGAATGAAGGTATACAACCTGAAGACAGGCTGCCTCCAGCAAATAGACACTTAAAGGATCACCCACCCAATCAAATAATTGGAGATCCCAGACAAGGAGTGCAAACAAGGAGCAGGAATCTGAGTACAGTTCTTTACTCTAGTTTCCTATCCCAAGTAGAGCCAAAGAAATTTGAAGAAGCAATTCTAGACTCTCATTGGATTGAGACCAAGCAAGAGGAGCTGAACCAGTTCAAAAGATGCAAGGTCTGGGAGCTAGTTCCTAGACCCAAGGACCACAACACTATTGGAACTAAGTGGATCTTTAGGAACAAGTTGGATGAGAATGGAATCATCATAAAGAATAAAGCTAGGCTGGTTGCAAAAGGATATAGGCAGGAAGAAGGTATTGATTTTGATCAAACCTTTGCTCCAGTAGCAAGACTGGAGGCTATCAGGATGTTCCTTGCCTATGCAACATATCAAGGGTTCAAGGTATATCAAATGGATGTTAAGTCAGTTTTTCTGAATGGAAATCTGAAGGAAGAAGTCTATGTAGAGCAGCCATCAGGTTTTGTTGATTCTATTAAACCTGATTATGTTTATAGACTTAGGAAGGATTTGTATGTGTTAAAATAAGCCCCAAGGGCTTGGTATGAAACTCTGTCTAGTTTCCTCATTGAGAACAAATTCTCAAGGGGGAAAATAGACAAGACTTTATTCCTTAGGGAATCCAGAGGCAAGATTATCTTAGTCCAAATATATGTAGATGACATAATATTTGGGTCTACAGAAAGTAGTCTTTCCAGAAAGTTTGCAAAACGTATTCAAGGACAATTTGAAATGAGCAGTATGGGGGAACTTAAGTTCTTCTTGGGTCTCCAAGTTAGACAGACTGAAGATGGCTTATCCATATGCCAGTCTAAGTTCACCCTAGAGTTAATAAAAAAGTATGGTATGGAATCATTCACTACCATGAAAACTCCTATGGGGTCAAGCATGTCTCTAAGCAAAGATGATGTAGGGAAACCTGTAGATGAGACTTTGTATAGAGGGATAGTTGTCTCCCTACTGTATTTGACTGCTAGTAGACCAGATATCATGTATGCTACATGTGTCTGTGCTAGGTACCAAGCTTGTCCTAAAGAATCTCATCTGACAGCAGTCAAAAGGATTTTGAGATATCTTAAGGGCACACCTTATCTAGGCCTTTGGTACCCTAGGAATGGAGATTTTGTACTGACAGATTATTCAGATGCATATTTTGCAGGCTGCAAGGAAGATAGGAAGAGTACTACAGGAACCTGTCAATTTCTAGGTGGAAAGCTGGTGTCATGGAGCAGTAAGAAGCAGACCAGTGTGGCTATATCCACAGCTGAGTCAGAATATGTTGTTGTAGGAAGCTGCTGTGCACAACTTTTATGGATTCAACACCAGCTAGAAGACTATGGTATTCAAGTAAGTAGAACACCTTTATTTTGTGATTCTACAGGTGCCATTTCTAATGCAAATAATCCTGTCTCTCATAGTAGGACTAAGCACATAGAAATTAAATACAATTTTCTTAGAGAATATGTAGAAATATGAGACATTTCCCTAGAGTATGTTAAGACAGATAATCAGTTAGCTGATATGTTTACTAAACCCCTAGATGAAATCAAATTCAATAAGTTTAAAATTGAATTAGGAATGATAAACTTAGAATAGTTTAAAAAATTGGCTAAGTAAAATGGTAACGACACACGGAGTTGTATGTGTCGACACATAGAAGTGGTGTCGACATTTCAGAGAAATGGTGTCGAAACATCTAGACAGTAAGTGTCGACACTTCAGAGAATTAGTGTGGACACATCTAGAGTAGGTGTCGACACATCCAGGGTGGTGTCGACACTTAGGATTTACACAGATTTAGTCGAGTAGAGTTTCGACTAATCGTCGAGCTGAGATGTATAAGTGTCGACACATATATTCTGTCGACTATATTTGTGTCGACACATAGTTGTCGAGACATTAGAAGTAAGTGTCGACACTTTTCAATAGTTTCGACACATTTCAAGTATTTTGACGCGCCTTTTCACCTTCGATTTTAGAAAGATATAAATAGGTCTTCACCATTGTTTGTCGACACGCTCACCATAGTTTCGAGACCAAATTTATGTGTCGACATCTCTCTTCTATAAATTCAAAATTTCTTCAAAGGTCTGGGTGTTGACCTTGTATGGCGGAAATGGGGTTAATCCCACATCACCCGCGACTTCTCCCTTTGTGTTCATGTAGCCACCCTTCATCTCAACACCTGGGTTTTGAGATGAACTAATGGGTTGGCAGGTTCTAACTACATCAATGAAGGTTATGAGCTCGTGCGACATGCCTTTGATGACGCGGAACCAGAAATCCAAGGTGTGGTAACCCTATGTGCAGAGACTGGGTTAGAGTATCTTGTTTCAGAACCAGTCAAGATATGGAAGAAGGAGATCCTCGAATTCTTTAATGCAGCTACTCTTGATGAAGCTGGACTCAAGATTAAGTCCAAGGTCCATGGGGCAAAAGTCAAGATCACTCAGAAAAGTCTAAGAAAAGTTCTACATCTCCCTCGAACTAAAGAAGAGGAAGCTGTATCTACATCAAAGACAAGGGAGGCACTGACATGGTGTGGACTTGATTCAAGCTTGAACATTGGATCAGTCTTTAATAGGAAAGGAATGAACATACAAGGAAAGTTTTTATCTGAAGTAGTTGGGAAGGTGATTCTGAGCAAGCCTGGAGGGCATGATAGAATATCAGCTCACATGTTTAGTTTAATGACAAGGATAATTTTCCAACTTAAAACTGATTGGTCAGCAGTAATGTTTGATAAGATAAAGGAAAGTCTGAAGAAGCCCAATCTGGGTAGGATTATGAGTTTATATTTAGCTGGAAGTATTCCTGAAGTGATGAACCAAGCTGGTGGTTCTAAGATAAATCATATGAGGAGAATGGATGTTAGGATTATCTCAAGGTGGGATAGAGTATTGACAAAGGAAATGCCAACTCCAGAAAAGGAAGTTCGTCAACAGAAGAAGAAGAAGAGAGTCATTGTGACTCAAGAATCCTCAAGTAGCTCAGAGGAGCAAGTGGTTTTTAGTTCTGATGATGGAGAGGATGACAATACTGGAAAGTCACCAGCAAGACAAGAAGATGCCCAGAGGCAGGAGGAGCTACCATCAGCTAGCCCTATTCACCTGGATCCAGTCTAGGGGGAGCCTCAACATGTGGATGAGCCAACTCAATTAGATAGTGAGAGGGCTACCCAAACAATTCTTGAGGTAATCAATGAAGTTAATCAATCTATTTTAAATATTGAGGATGAAGTATTGACTGAATCATTACTTGATGTTGATCAGCCAACTCAGATACATAGTCAACCATAAGATGTTGTCATGGAAGACACATCAGTTGCTGATAATGCTACAGAGATCAGAGATTCTCCAGTCCAACCTCAACATGAGTTTACACTAGAAGAGCTGTTCCCTGATCTTTTACAGACTAACTTTGAGGGAGAGAAAGCTGCTGTTGAGGGGGAGCCAGCTAATTTTGAGGGGGAGCATGTAGAGGAAACTGCCAGAAATGAGACTGAGGAGCAAAGGAATGCTGAGGAACTACCAAGGACTGAGAAGGATTTACCTCCTAGTCCTAAGGACAGGGTAGACATTGCCAGTACTTCTGCTTCAGAGGATGAAGAGGCTGCTAGAGCTAAGAAAAGAAAGCTACAGGTCTTCAAGAGAAGAAGCCAGACCTACAAAAAGGCACTGCAGACCATTGTTCCACAACATGCCCCAACTGCTGATTATAGTTCATTGTTGGTGGCTCTACAAATCAAACTGGATGAGCAAAGGAAGGCTCTACAAACTTATATTGATGAAGGCCATAAATCACTTCAATTTGATCTGGCTCAAGATATAAAATCTATAAGATTTGAAGTTAGTCAAAATAAAAAGGAAATGACAGACTGCTTTCATAAAGGAGACAATGCAGTGGTCTATCTGGCTACTCATCAAGAGAATATAAAGAAACAGGTTGATGACATGGCAGTAAAACAAGGATTTGTCCTGGAAAATTAGATTAGGATGAATGACAATCTGACTGCTTTTCATAATTCCATTGTCAGTGAAATGAAAAATATAGCTACTGCCCAGACTACTATAAGTGGTACTGCCAAAGAAGCCTTTGATAAGCAATTACAAGAAAGCCTAACTACTGTTAAACTGCCATTGGAGATTCTCAAAAGGCTATTAATGACAAGTTTCAAAGGTTAAAACCTTTTTATAAAGATGGAGTTAACTATTTGAATGCTCAAATCAGATTCTAGAAGGATGATCTTAGGGATCATTGATGCGTAAGATCACGACAGTGAACCAGTCGCACAAGTAATATAAAATGGGGGCTTTCCCAAGTATCGATCTCTCAATAAACACAGTAAGGTGGAGTTAATTTCGAGGAGGACTTGAGATTGAAGTCCTCAGGTCGGAGCTAACTAAGGGGGTTATTGATGTTTGCGGAAATAGAAAATAAAACACTATCAACTACTCCTATGCAACGCCTCTATCCGATGCTTCGCCAGGCGGGATGGAAGACTAGTCGGGCTGTTATGCACCGAATCGCTAGGCGGATGGACGAGTATGCTTGCGGATGAGGTGATGAGAATGGCGGAATGAGGGTCGTGAGCACCTCTTCGCTATGCACGCCACTAGCAATTGCTAGTGCGGCAAGGGCGGATGGATGGTGGATGGACAAATAGGCGCACCTGAAGTAAATATAACGAAAATATACAATCACATGGACATGATTACAGATAAACATATATTACACTAAGCATAGCTTCATCAAATACAAAGAGTTCAACTAAACTATCAACAACAAAAGAAGAAAAGTGTGCGAAATCGACCGAATCCGAAGCCTTGCTGAGGATTCATGGTTGGAATCGTCGGGTTGTCAATCCGCGTCCAAGCTCGGTCTGCAACTGCGTCCGGGGTAGAGAAGGGCTGTCACCACCTTCCAATGGCCCGTCTTCTTTGTGTCACAATCCGGTGGAGCATGGCACAACTTCCCCTAGCTTGATGAAGAAAGCTAGGTCAAGCTCTTCTTGTAGCTCAAGGATGAAGGAGGAGGCCGAGAGGAAGCTCCGGCTTGGATTTGGTGGTGAAAGCTTGCCCAGAGCACCTCCCTAGGGTGGAGATTGAAGGAGGACGGTCGAATCCCTCCTCGGAGACGAAAACAGCGGAAGAAAGCTCGAGCTCCGGATCCTCTTCTAATTAGGCCGAGACCTGCACTATTTATACAAAAGCAGAAATGAACAATGCGCACGATCACAGTCGCACGACCAGTGGTCGTGCACACTATGTCCTATGCTCATGCGCACTGGCATGGAATATCAGGAAGAAGAACTGGGATAACGCGCACGAGTAGTGGCGCACGACCAGTGGTCGTGCGCACTAAGTCCAATGATCATGCGATTACCCAGACAGGAATCCAGAAAAGAGGAATCAATGCACAAGATCAGTGGCGCACGACCGGTGGTCGTACGCAGTATGTCCAGTGGTCGTGCGCTTACCCCAGGCTGATTCTGGAAAACATAGAGTGGTGCGCGCGATCAGGGGCGCAAGACCAGTGGTCGTGCGCATTATATCCCATGCTCGTGCGCAGTATTCCTGTTTCACAACCATCCCGGAACTCGCACACGACCTCTGTACCGAAAGGAAAAATCAATCACTAATCTGTGCAGACATTCCAGGAAATAACAAAAGGGAGTACAAACTATAAAAAATAACAAAATACACAACCACAGGCATAAATGTGCACTTCCTATGGAAATAACGATCAGATGAAATAGGAACGATAAAGAACTAAAAGTGAAGTGCAACCATGTGAAAACTAGCCCAGATGAGTCCGAAAATAGGTATATAAAGTGGACTCATCACACCCCCAGACTGAACTGTTTGCGCGTCCCGATCAAACAAAAATCTAAGCAGATAGGGAAAAATACTAGTTAACAAAGAAATTGCGAAACGGAGTACCATGCAAAGTCGCATGCTCGCGTGCGTAAAAATACAATAGAAGAAATTTCTAAGTATACAAAATAGTTTATACTTTTCACAATGCGTATCAAAATTTTATTATTACTCAAAAATGGAATCACGGTGAATCATTCGGTCACGCGTAGGGAGAAAGTAGACTAATCGCTAGGCGAGCATTGCCGAAGATCGGGGCTCCGGATAACCTCCAAAGGAATCCACCAATGTCGGTGACCATATGCTTGCCCTTTCGTATTCTCTCCACGGCACTGGTTTGGTTCACACACGAATCAGTAGGACTTTAGGTGAAGAGATGGGGCTTTGGTTTCGGTGAGGTAAACAAGGATAAACAAGAAGGCTATGCACCTAACCCAAATGAGCTAGTATGAAGGGAAGCCACCAGCTAATCAAAATATATGCGGGTACACCACACCCCCAAACTTAACTTTTAACATATGGGTGTGTGCACCGCCTACTCCAAAAATAAGCACATCTCAAATAGGATTTTCAATTTTACTTTTCCTGTTCACTTTTTTTTCTTTTTCTTTTTTTCTTTATAAATATTTTTCTTTTTCTTTTTCTTCATTTTATTTTCACAATTCAGCAAATATAACATTGGAGCACATCCACATATTCACAAATAAAATCACCACATCACACCCCAACATTAAAATGTAAACACGAAAGCTCAACTTGGGTGTGCGACTAGGATCGGCTATGAGGCTTTGGTGAAATCATGTTGGAGCTGAATCAAAAGGAGGGGTAGGCACAACAGGGCTAGCGATGATAAGACATTAGGAATGGTACAAAGCTCAACCGGGCCAAAATGATGGCCTACATCACACTCATGCATGACTAACCTATACCCATGCTTCAAGAATAGCTTGGGGCAAGTTCTTAGCCAACGAGAAAGACTATCGCTCCTCCCGACTCGAGCAATACAAAACTAACGACCGTCTACACACATCCCTAAGCTACCGTCTGATTCACACTGGATTCACCAACTTTTGAGTAGAATAAAAAGTATTTACGCAATTAGAAAAATATAAAACTAAAAGCATACAAAAAAATTAAATCTACTCCAATTTCTACAAGAGACGAGAGCAGTTGACTAGAAACACAACAAGGCCAACATTTTACTCCGTCTCACAATCCTATGTCAGCACCATAATTTTCCCAAATCTAACAAAGAAATGAGTTTAGCTCGCAGCACGCAAAAAGCTAAGCACGCGCTCATGTGGGTGCAGTGGTGTGTGATGCAATGAACTAATCAAAATATAACAATAAATGCTTCTAGTATGCACATGAGATGTACACGTTCAATAGGTAACAAAACTAGCTCTCCCCCAGACTTAAACTAAGCAAAACAACATATAATAGAGAAATTAAAATCATAAAGAGCTAAGGGAAGAGATTACCCAATGCTCAGCTAGTGAGCATACCAGAAGACGCGTGGAAAGCTGAAGCAGGCCCGGCATACGAAGAATCAGAACCCCGCCAATGCAATTTGCTATGAATACCTGCAGGGGTGAGCTCCGCAAAAACAAAAGAAAAATATAACAAAAACCAATGCTAAAACTAAAATAAACATGAAAAATAAAGTGCAGAAAATGAAAGATAAGTACTGGGGTTACTGTCATCCCAGCACGACTTATTAAATTCTAAACAGTTCTAGCTAATGGACCTATGAAATAAAAAGTGCACAGGTAACTGGCCTAATATCCGTTTCGGTAACGGGTACCGATACGGTGATAGAGCAGTTACCCCTCTACCTAAATTGTAATACCTGCCCAACAGAGGTAGAGGAAATAAGAAATAAGAAGAGGAGGAGCACTGGTCCTCGCTCATCTTATCACAAAAGAAATCCTTGCCTAGCAAGGTATCGTCTACAGGGAGTCTGCAGGAGGAGAAAGCGATGAATGGAGCTTCCTCAACAAAGGAGGAATCAACCTCCTCGCAAAAGAGGATGTTATCATCCATGACTCGAACTGAAAGCTCCAAGTCCTCCTGAAGAACCTGCGAAGACTCAACCCGCACAGGCTCAGATATAGAAATGGGATCAAGAAATAAAGGAAATGAATAACTAAAAGAATCAGAAATAGGGGTAGTGGTCCCGGTCTCACTCCCAGCAGGATCCCGACATAGATCATCGACGGCGTCATATGAGTTATGGCGAGGGGAATCCGCGAGCTCTAGGTCCTCGGTGGTGGTTTGGACCTCCTCATCCATCAAGGAAGTGGAAACTTCCTCAACAAAGAGGATCTCCTCATCAACACACCTCGGTGCGTCCCGGAGGAAGCTCCGGCTTGGATTTGGTGGTGAAAGCGTGCCCGGAGCACCTCCCTAGGGTGGAGATTGATGGAGGACGGCGGAATCCCTCCTCGGAGATGAAAACGGCGGAAGAAAGCTCGAGCTCCGGATCCTCTTCTAATTAGGGCGAGACCTGCACTATTTATACAAAAGCAGAAATGAACAATGCGCACGATCACAGGCGCACGACCAGTGGTCGTGCGTACTATGTCCTATGCTCGTGCGCACTGGCATGGAATATCAGGAAGAAGAACTGGGATAACGCGCACGAGTAGTGGCACATGACCAGTGGTCGTGCGCACTAAGTCTAATGATCATGCGATTACCCAAACAGGACTCCAGAAAAGAGGAATCAATGCACACGATCAGTGGCGCACGACCGGTGGTCGTGCGTAGTATGTCCAGTGGTCGTGCGCTTACCCCAGGCTGATTCTGGAAAACGTAGAGTGGTGCACGCGATCAAGGGCGCACGACCAGTGGTCGTGCGTATTATATCCCATGCTCGTGCGCAGTATTCCTGTTTCACAACCATCCCGGAACACGCACACGACCTCTGTACCGAAAGGAAAAATCAATCACTAATCTGTGCAGACATTCCAGGCAATAACAAAAGGGAGTATAAACTATAAAAAATAACAAAATACACAACCACGGGCATAAATGTGCACTTCCTATGGAAATAACGATCAGATGAAATAGGAACGATAAAGAACTAAAAGTGAAGTGCAACCATGTGAAAACTAGCCCAGATGAGTCCGAAAATAGGTATATAAAGTGGACTTATCAATCATATAGAAAGAGAAGTCATAAAGGGGGAGAGGGTATTAGTCAAAGCAGGCTCTGACCATGCTAAATGGATTTAAAATAGCATCAAAGCTACCCTTGGATATCCACCCTTGTGTGATGATGATAATGTCGCAGAGTCTGGAATAAATTCTGCATATTTTGGAGGAGAGCAAGCTGAAGTAGCTCAGGTGATCTACCCTCCTGTAGATTTTGACATGATACATCATGAGGTACAATCTATGTATAGCCCTCCTGAGGGTAATCAGAATATTATTATTGAGAAAGTAGTACAGCATGTGCCAGAGGCAGTACTAAAAGAGCAAGAGGCATTATTAAAAGAGCAAGAAGCCCAATTATCTAAGAAGAGGTTCAGAGAGCAGGCAGAGTTATAGCCTGACTTTGAGCAATGGAGCCCAACTTCCAGAAATATTATTCTTACTGCTTGGAAGGATGCAAAGGATAATATCGTAGAAAGGGGCAAATGGTATTCTGAGCAGGAGTGGAGAAAACATGAAGCTAGGCAAGAGGCCATAGTTCAATACAGAAGAAAGGATAAACTAGGGAAGCTACCTCCTAATGCACAGGAGCCAAGAAAATATTTCCCTAAGCCTTATCATTACTTTGAGAGACAGAAGATAAGGGCAGAAGAACAGAAAAAGAAAAATCTTAAGGGAAAGAAGCCTGTTGATGACAATGATGCTCCAGTTCAAGCAAAGATTCAATCTAGAAAGAGCATTGTTATCAAGGAGTCAGAGCAGACATAGGATATAATTTTCTTAAGTTTACAACCTTGTAATCATTTGCATTAAACTTCATGTAAACTTTTGATTAATAAAACTTTTGGAAGTTGTAAAAATAATGTTTAATGTTCAATCTATTACATTGTTATTCTGAGATAATTGTTTATACATGTTTTGTTTATACATGTTTAGTATTTACCCTGTCATATAATACTATTATACATCATATTGAGTATTTGTTATGTATGGTGTATATCATTGACTAAAGGTTATGACTTCTCCAAATACGGGGAGATTGTTGGATACATTGGAAAATGTGTACCAGATTTGAAGAAGCCTCACCCTACTCAATAATATACATCAAGGTGTATTTGATGTGCTTTGAGTTTATATGTACAGGTTAAGTAATTGCAGGAAATGCAGAAAAGTTTCTAAGTCCATGTGTCGACACCTAGAGGTGAAGTGTCGACACTTATGAAGGCTTGTGTCGACACCTAGATAAGCAGTGTCGACACTATGAGTATTTGTGTCGACACCAGGAAAGCAGAGTCGACACCAGAAGCAAAGTGTCGACACATATAGGGAGTGTCGACACACAGTGAATAATTGTCAACATAATCTGTGTCGACACTTAGAGGCAGTGTCGACACCCAGAGAAACTTTGTCGACATCAAAAGTGTCGACACCAGGAGGCTGTGTCGACACTCTGCAAGCATCAACAAAGTTAAAGTACTTGTGTCGACACAAAGGAGATGTGTCGACACTCAGCAAGTTTCAACACATGAAGGCATGTGTCGACACAAAGGAGATGTGTCGACACTCAGCAAGTTTCAACACAAGAAGGCATGTGTCGACACAAAGGAGTTGTTTCGACACACAGTAGAATTCAACTAAGTATTAAAGAAGAAGTATTTGTGTCGACACACTCAACTAGTGTCGACACATTCAACAGAAGGCTTGTGTCGACACACAGAATCAGTGTCGACACATTCTGAAAAAGCAGTGTCGAGAAGCTGTTACAACAACACAAGGAGTTGTGTCGACACCATCAAGGCTAGTGTCGACACTTTGTCTACTTGTGTCGACACTTAGTCTATTTGTGTCGACACATAATGACTATCTGTCTCGACACTTTCAGACAGTGACAGTGATTTCAAGAAGTGACTGGATGACTTGACAGCTGCCATTTCAACAGGTCAATTGCAACTGTCAGAGCCGTCAGAAGGTTATTAGAATCCGGATCAGCCGGTTACCTTGGAGGAAGACTATATAAAGACCTTTCTCCTTCAACAGAAAGACATTATTCATTGACAATAATTAATCAAGAGATCTAACAACGCAAAAGAAAAAGATCTTCAATAGAAGATCTAAGAAGTTGGGGAGAGAGCTCCTTCTAAGAAGAGCAGCTGCTGAACCAGGCTGCAAAGTTAGATTCAGTTTGAGATCTGAATCTCAAGACAGAAGTGGATTGAAGATCATCGTCACAAGAGATTCAACCTTATTGTGTTCTAATTCAAGAAGCTTTGAAGAAAGCTAAGGGAGGTTGATCTTAGCCAAGTTCTTCCAAGAACTCGTCAAGAAGCCAGTCAAGTCATCTCTCTCTTTCAGAGTTGTGGTTAATCACTTTGTATTATTAAATTTCTGTAGGATCTTGTATAGATCTGAGCTGTAAGCCTATTTTATAAAGGCTGAGTGTAGGAGTCAGTATGCTCTGAGTGTAGGTCTTGTTGAAGACTAAGGTAGGGCCTTGTGCCTGAGTTGTAGGAGACTTTGTTCTCTGAGTGTAGGTCTTGTTGAAGACTGAGTGGTAGGGCTTTTTGACTGAGTTGTAGGAGTGGGGACACTCTGAGTTGTAGGAACCTTTTTGGGGTTCTGAGCTGTAAGATCTGAGGATCTGAGGAGAAGTGCTGAAGTTAGGCTGAATCTAGTAAACTACTAGATAGCCGAAGGGGGAAAGTGGATGTACCCAGACCTTGGGAACCACTATAAAAATCTGTGTGCACTCTGTGTTTGTTTATTTCTGGGATTGCTGAGCTAGCTGTGCTGTATTGCTATAGACAATTGCAAATACAGGTTTATTTGTTCAAGTGTTTCTGCCTTAAATTTAAAAAGTTAAAGTTCACCTATTCACCCACCCCCCCCCCGCTAGGTGGTTAGGCACTATTTCTTTCAACAACCTATAAAGTTTATTTCAGATAAAGGTAAGAAGAATACAGAACAAATTAAAACAGTTAACAAAGTTTTAAGACAAGTTGAGAAAAATAAAGAAAAACAAAAGGCTATGTCTGAACAACAATCGTCGAACCAAGATCGACAATCTCAGCATTATGCGTCGAACGACAATCGACGATATGTGAACCCAGAGCTTGAGCCTAAACACTCTGCAAACGGAGATCGACGATATCATTATGTATTGTCGAACAGAGATCGACGATCGTGGAAACCAGATAATAGACACTATTATTCTAAGAACCAAGATCGACGATATCAATGCTCGTCGTCGAACGCAGATCAACGATCTAAACTAAAATCATCGAACTCAAAACAGTTCTATCAAAACTATAATGTCAACAGCAATTTCAATAAGAATTCTAACCCTAAACCTTTCAATCCCTTAACTAACTAGATAATACCACCTAGGAGATTTGATCCCTTAGGATATAAAAGTTCAACCTGTATACTCTTAAATTTCAAGTTTTAAGTATGAAAAGAAGCCATGACCCAATGTTACCTGGGTCCAAAATATATAAGTTTTTTTGCAGATAAAGACCTATCCTACCATACAGGATAAGTGGTATTTGGAAAGTTGGTGTTCCAAGCACATGACAGGAAACAAGGCCAATCTAAGTAACTATAAGGCAAAGCTAGGTCCAAAGGTTATATTTGGCGACTCAAGCTTTGGTCAGATAGAAGGCTATGGAGAATTTACACTTGGAGTTGTCACTTTCAGGAAAGTGGCATATGTAAGTGGGCTGAAACATAACTTGATATCCATAGGACAGATGTGTGATGCAGGTTATGAGGTATGTTTTACTGAATCTAAATGCAATATTTCTCTAAACAGCATTACTGTGTTATCAGGTATAAGGTTAGGCAATATCTATTTAGTTGATTTTAATTCTGCCTGTTCAGAAATCTGTTTATTTAATCAGGTTAGCAATAATAATACTTTGTGGCATAAAAGGCTAGGACATGTAAATCTAAGAAACATTGCTAGGTTATCTAGGGACAACCTTGTTAGAGGATTGCCCTCTTGCCCCTACAAGAAGGACAGCCTTTGCAAGGCTTGTCAAAAAGGCAAGCAAACTAAAAATAGTTTTAAATCAGTTAATAAGAGTGATTCACCTAGGATTTTGTTTCTGTTTCACTTGGACCTTTTTGGACCAATTGTTGTAAAAAGCTTGGGAGGGAAGTCCGATACTTTAGTTATTGTCGATGACTTCTCTAGGTTCTCTTGGGTTTTCTTCTTGAGAAACAAGTCTGATAATTTCAAAGTTCTTACAGACTTTCTAAAATGCATAAAGATTGAGTACTCTACTCCAGTTGCATTGATCAGAAGTGATCATGGCACTGAGTTTGAATCTCTTCCTATGCAAGAATTCTGTGAGAAAGAAGGTATTAAGCACTGCTTCTCTGCTCCCAGAACTACTCAACAAAATGGGGTAGTTGAAAGGAAAAACAGAACACTTATTGAAACTGCAGGTACATTGCTTACTTATGCTCACATGCCTCTATCCTAATGGGCAGAAGCTGTAAGCACAACAAATTATGTCCTGAATAGAAGTTTGATACACAAACTTAAAGGCAAGACTCCCTATGAACTACTCAAAGGGAAGAAACCTAAAATAGACTACATTAGAATTTTTGGTTGTATCTGTTATATACATAATAACAACAAAGATTATCTTAGAAAGTTTGAAGCCAAAGCTACAATGGGAATCTTTCGAGGATATTCCCAAGTTAGCAAGGCATATAGGGTTCTCAATAAATCTTCCTTGAAAATTGAACAGTCAATACATGTTACATTTGATGAAGCTAATATGTTTTACAAGGAGAAGGAATCTTCTACCAGTGATCATCTACAGGTACCAAGTCTATGTAAAAAGCTGGATGACTTAAATCTCACCCAGAAGGTGATATCTCATCCCTCACCGCAAGCAAATGAAGACAGTGAAGAAGACTCTATGGAAGAAACTGAACTTCCTCCAACAGCATAAGTAATTCCACAAGAGTAATTCACTCCAATTGTTATTGTTGAACCAACTTCACCATCTGATTTTGTCACGCTTAGGGATCACCCTAGATCCCAAGTAATTGGAGACATATCAGTAGGTGTACAGACAAGGCATCAACTCAACCATGATGTGATGCATGCCTGTTTTCTCTCTCAAATTGAGCCTCAATCCATAACTGATGCTGAGCAAGATCCCCATTAGATCATTGCAATGCAAGAGAAACTAAATCAATTTGAAAGATGTAGAGTTTGGGACTTGGTTCCAAGGCCTAAAGGCTATCCAGTAATTGGAACTAAGTGGGTTTTCAGCAATAAGCTTGATGTCCAAGGTGTGATTTTGAGGAAGAAAGCTAGGCTTGTTGCTCAAGGATATTGGCAAGAGGAAGGAATTGACTATGATCAGACCTTTGCTCCAGTTGCCAGGCTAGAACCTATTAGGATTTTTCTGGCCTATGCTGCATTCAAAAAGTTTATAGTTTATCAGATGGATGTCAAGAGTGCTTTTCTAAATGGAATACTACAAGAAGAGGTTTATGTAGAACAACCTCCAGGTTTTATTTCTCCAACTTCCCCCTCTCATGTTTTCAAACTGCATAAGGCTCTCTATGGTTTAAAGCAAGCTCCAAGAGCTTGGTATGAGACCTTAGCCAGCTTTCTTTTAGGGCATGGTTTTTCTAGAGGCATGGTAGATAATACCCTTTTTAGAAAATTGTATCATGATAAAATTTTATTTGTACAAATATATGTAGATTATATTATATTTGGTTCTACTGATCCCAAATTATGCAAGAGATTTTCTAATCTAATGCATTCCAAATTTGAGATGAGCAGCATGAGAGAGTTATCTTTTTTCCTTGGTCTCCAAGTGAAACAATCTCCTGATGGTATCTTCATTTCCCAATCTAAATATGCTAATGAGCTTATTAAGAAGTTTGGGATGGCTGATGCATCTTCTCTGAAGACTCCCATGACTGCCAATGCTGTATTAGACACTGATGAACATGGAAAACATGTTGATCAGACCAGGTATAGGGCCATTGTTGGATCCCTACTATATCTAACAGCAAGCAAACCAGATATCATGTTTGGTACATGTTTATGTGCTAGGTTCCAGGTGAACCCTAAAGAATCTCATCTTATTTTGATAAAAAGGATTTTAAGATATATAAAGGGTTGTCTAATCTAGGACTCTGGTATCCCACAGAGTTAGTATTTGAGTTCACTGGATTTTTAGATGCTGACTATGCTGGATGCAGAGTGGACGGAAAGAGCACTTCAGGAACTTGCCAGTTCTTGGGTGATAGACTTGTGTCCTGGTTTTGCAAGAAGCAAACCTCTGAATCAACATCTACCGCTGAAGCTGAATATATGGCTGCTGGCAGTTGCTGTTCACGGATATTATGGATACAAAACCAACTCTTAGATTATGGTTTCAATCTAAATAATTCAACCATGTTTTGTGATTATACTAGTGCTATATCTATAACACATAATCCAGTGCATCATGAAAGTGCAGGTTAGATCTGATATACTCTAGAGGGGGGGGGGGGGTGAATAGAGTATGGTGCTTGCTAAAAACTTTTTACAACTCTTGTTGTATTCCTAAGTGAACAGGGAAGCAAATGAAATACAGCAAACACATCAACTATCTAATTACAAAGCAATCACAGAATAATCATAAACCACGGCCAGAAAACAAAAGAAAATAAGCAACCAGATTACACAAGGAGCTATAGTGATTCCCCAACCAATCTAGGTACATCCACTCTTCTACCACCCTAGGTAGGAATCCACTGCAGGATGAGTTGATCAGGTGTCCTAGGCACCAATGGTTTTAATCAGGTCCCCAAAAACTAAACCCTCAAGTCTTTTGGAAGGAGACTTGCAACCAGAATAATTTTGAAGGGATTTAAAACCCTGTACATGAATTAGAGAGAGGGTGATAGTGCCTTCTCTGTCAACAGTCAGAGAGAAGACTTGTGGATTGATGTAGCAGATCTTGCTCCCCCTGAGATCTTGAATTGGTCAGGAATGATGGAGCACTGCTTCAGGGTGATAGCCCTTCAATGACCTAGAATGCTTGGACCAGAACTGCTTCAGGAACTTCTTTTGACTAATAAAGTTATGTTGTCCTTTGAAGTTGTCCTGAGAATAGAAATAAGAAGACTCTTGATTGAATTTTGGTTCTTCTTCTTCTTCTTCAAAAGTTCTCTGGTCAAGGCTGATTGCAGTCAAGAACTTTAGATTTCAGAATGTTTTGTTCTTCTGCAGCTTCAGAGTGTCTGTCAGATTGTTTTCTATACTGTGATTATTGAACTCTATCACTGCTTGATTCTGTTCTCTTACTGTGTCACTATTTTTTTTTGTATCTATTTTTCTCTTGTGTTTATCACTGACTGAGGAATATTCAAACTTTTTGAATGTCGAGGAGTAATTACAGTTGGCCTTGGAAAGAATCAGCAATCAATGACTTTCCTAACTGTCACATGGAAAAACGTCATGTGATCGTCCATAGTCAATGCACGTTCTAACGGTAACATTCCGAGAAGATCTGGCATTAAATATTCAGGAATAAGCGCCAAGAAACGGAATGAGAACCTTGAAGTTAAACCTAATCTTGATTCGTCGAACAAAGAACACAATTCATCGAGCTGAACTTACGTTCGTCGAGCTGAGTTTGAGTTCGTCGAGCTGAGCTTGATAGAGTTCGTCGACCAGACAATCTTCATTCATCCGATAGACAGTCTTCATTCGTCGAGCTAAGAATCAAATTCGTCGACCTAAGAAAAGTTCTGGACTTAGAAAAAATACTTTGCATCTGCTGAAATGTTGTGTCGACATAAATTGGTGTCGACAGATTGATCTTGGTGTCGACACAAATCCTCTGGTGTCGACATAAGCTGGTGTCGACTGAAATCCTGGTGTCGACATAAGCTGGTGTCGACTGAAATCCTTGTGTCGACATAAGCTGGTGTCGACATAGATCATCTGGTGTCGACACAAACCCTAAGTGTCGACACAGATTCTCTGAGTCCAGAAATCGTCGAGTAAAGTATAGCATCCGTCGACCTGAGAAACTGACTTCGTCGACCTAAGAAGCTGTGAACTTGAGGTCCAAGTTCATCGAGCTCAGAATATAATTCGTCTACTGAAGCATGAAGCTGGACTTAGAAAAGTTTGAAGTTCTCCTGACTTTGGCTTGATGTAGAAACTGAGTTTTCATCGAACAGAGAACATAGATCGTCGGGCTCAGCACTAAGAATTGTCTCACGATCGTCAAGCACAAAACTCCTTTCGTCGAGCTGAGTTCGATGAACGTCGAACTCACTTTACTTAGTCTTGAAAACTTGTGAGTTTGGAGTCTCTGAGGGTCTTGTTGAAAGCTGGTCCATCTAGAGTTGAGCCCAGGGACTTAACCTAGACTCTAGGACACAAATTGACCCTGGCTATACATGATGGGTCACATCCTAAGTCAGTGAACCTAGCCCAAATCAACTAGGGATCCAACACATCATTCTAAAACAAAGCATATAGATATAAGACATCATTTCATTAGAGATAATATAGAAAAAAAAATTAATCTAGACTTTATCTCCACTGATTTTCAAAGAGCAGATATTTTCACCAAACCCCTTAATGAAAAGAAGCACCTGTTCTTCCTGAATAAGCTTGGAATGATCAATAGGAAGGATTAATTTAATTTTTTGTCTTCTATTTTTGGATCTGTTCCTAAATCGTCGAACGAAGATCGACGATCTTCGAATAGCTCTTGAGCTAAATCATCGAACTATGTTTGACGATAGCTCTGTGTGAAGATAAAAATCGTCGACCTGAGATCGATGACTTTGCTTCAGTTAATTGATCGTCAAGCTGTGCTCGACTATCAATTTCCGACTGAGATCAGAGACCAAAGATATTATTTGTTTTTAAATTAATCTTTTACCTAAGATCGACGTTTTTGTTTTTATCGTCGAACAGAGATCGTCTTTTCATATTCCAAAAACCATTATGTAGGTTTCTCTTCGCTCTCTGTCCCGCGTTTTCATATTTTATTTTCCCTTTGCCCTTGATCTATTCTCTCTTAAGTCTACAGATCTTCCATGATGATTTCTACGGCGGCTCTTACAAAGATGAAGTTCGACACTGGTTTCCACGTCGACTCTGAATCGATCAGTCACTGTGATCCTATCTTTCAATTGATCATATTTTTCACAAAATGTTACATCTATGTGATGATCATGGTCTGAAGAAGTTCATGTCTACACGGATCAAACTATCTGTTGCTGAGATCAAAGAATGGGTTTACTCGTCCTCAACAAATGACTACTCCCTTTCTGCTACCCTTTCTGCTTCCTCTTTCCCTTCTTTATCTAGGGGCCTTCTTCCAGTTTACACAGAAACCAGGCATGGGGAGGTGTCCAATGAAGATGCAGCAGGTTCAGCCTCAGCAGACCTTCAAGCTCAGTCTCCTCCAGCAGTACAGGAAGAAGAAGTGTTTCAGAAATTTTGTGCAGATATAGATGACCAATGTAGCTGCAGCAGTTCCAGCAGCAGCAGCAATTCCAGAAACAATAGAAGCAAATACTCCAGTTTTTTATTGTTTTTTATTTTATTTGTGTTAAGTAAATAGTGTCCTCACCCAAATAGGGGGAGATTGTTGGAACCCTAGTTCTTATTTGGGTAAGGATCACTATTAGGTTTGCTTAAACTGACCCAAAATGTATAGTCATGGTCATAGGTTTATTTCTTTAGTCTAGGCCAAGAGTCAACATCATATGGATCAGCCTACAACAGCCTGTCAGAGACTCAAGCAATTGTGTCGACACAGACAATATCAGTCGACACCAGAAGAAGTTGTGTCGTCACAGACAATATCAGTCGACACCAAAATCAATTGTGTCGACACACAGAAAAGCTGTGTCGACCCCAGTAGCAGAATTGTGTCGACACACAGAAAGGCTGTGTCAACACCCAGAAGATTTGTGTCAACACATAGACTATCAGTCGACACATATAATATTAGTCGACAATAGCTCAGTCGACACAAGAAGGATTTTTGTCGACACAGTTCACAGATTATTAGTCAACAGTATCAGTCGACACCAGAAGGACTTGTGTCGACACCCAGAACCATCTGTCGACACAGTTCACAGAAGCTGTTTAAGAAGGATATGTGAAATTCTCAAATCGACGAACCAAATTCTCAGCTCGACGATTCCCATTCTCAGCTCGACGATCGTGGATCTCCCATCGACGATCTCAGAGTCCTCTACTCTGAACTAAGCTCGATGTTCTACGAGCTCAGGTCGACGATCTTGTGCTTCTCAGCAGTTATCTCAGATCTACGATTGTTTCTCACAGGTCGACGATCTCTTAACCCAGTTCGACGATCTCTGAGCCAAGCTCTGTGATCTTTGTCTGCCTTCAGTTATCAGTTCTCTCAGTTCGGTCAGAAGTATTTATTTTGGTTATTATAAATCATTTTAAGGCAAATATATTCTGATAATTAATGCTGACATTCTCAAGGCTGATAGTCGTATCTCATAAAGCATTAATTATGGTATTCACAGAATATTTTGTGAAGACAGTAATGGAAGTGCATTTATGATTGCCAGCCTTTCTACCCATTTGGGATCATAAATTCTTGCAGAGAATTAAGTACTGTCTGTGAATTCACATTCATGTCGTTAGTCATTCCAAAAATATACAGAGAACTTAAAAAACAGAGACAACGAGAATCACAGACAGTCAGTTAGAAATTCAATCCTTTTGCTCTCAAGGTTTCTTGTTTTACCAAAAACAAGGAAGAAGAAGAACTTCACAATTATCTCTAGTCTTCTTCCTTCATCAGGCTTCAACGATCAACAGAGAGCTTGAATCAATATCAATCTAAAGACCTACACCCTGGACAAAGCTTCCTTCTTCTTGAAACTACTCAATATCTCAGGGGGAGCTTTGGCATCATCAAATCCACATAGTCTTCTCATTGTGTTTAAGAAAGAGAAGACTGTCATCTATTTTTTCTTTAACCTCTCTTGTATAGGGTTCTTACTCCCTTAAAAGTAAACTCCTTGGTAATAGGGCACCTGATAAAAAACCTATTGGTTTTTAGGCACCTGATCAAAATCCTGAAGGGTTTCTAGATCTACCTGAAGCAGATCTTGTCGTGATAGGGCACCTGATCAAAAACCTAAGTGCATTCCTACCAGGGTGGTTGAAGAGTGGATGTACCCAGATTTGGGGATCCACTATAAAATTTCTTGTGTCATCTGGATTGCATTGTGTTTTCTTTGTGCATTGTGCTGTGATAGTTTCTTGCTTTTACCTTTTTCATATAAGTACCTATATTTTAATTCCGCAATATATCTAAACAATTTTTTTATATTCTATTCACCCCCCCTCTAGAGTAAATTGTATCTATCCTTCACTTTCATAGTGGTTCCCTGAGTTGGCTACGTCCACTGTCCCGCCTCGCCTATCTACCACAAAGGGCAGATTTAGCTACTTCACCAAACTAAGATTTCGTCAAATCTTAAACCTCTGAGCCACAACTCCTACAACTCATAGACGACGCTCCTACCACTCGAGGAACAACCTCTCCCACAAACCAGATCTACAAACTCGATCCACAAGAGAATCTACTCTCTCGATCCACAAATGGATCTACTAACTCGGAGATAAATCAACTACAATATTACAACAATAAACATGATTGCAAGTCTTTGATCCGACTTCTTTGAAAGGGTTAAACTAGAAACTCGGAGAACTCAGAAACTTGAAATCTTTTGGATCTTGAATCTTGAACCTTCGATCTTCAAATAACTAGGATAGGAGTAGATTAGATCTTGAGAGAAGACACGATCCAGTTGAAGAAGTCATCGAAGAAGAAGATTTTTCGAAGTCGGCGGATGATCAGAAGAAAATCTTGAACTATGGCGTGCGTGTGGCCGACAGGTTCTAATTATAGACGCTTTTTTTAAGAATCGAATAACAATTAGGTTAAGTTTAGTATTTTCAAAATCACCCTATCCTTTTTATAGAGAGATTCGAAATAACAACTATGAAAGATTTCCAAAAATGAACCCGAGAAATTACTGTGCATGGCCGAAGGTTTCAACACAGAGAAATTTCAGAAAAATCGGCCTAAGTCAAATTCGGCGGAATTTGTCGAATATCAATTATGATACTCGCTGAGTTTATAAGTGATATTTGTCGATTTTGCCTTAGCCAGAAATCCAGATTGGTCGGCATATGGCTCGACACATTAGGCGAGTATCTCCTGGGATACACTTCAAATTCAGCGAGTATCGCCAGTGATACTCGACAATTTCGGCGATTATCGCCAGAGATACTCGACAAATTTTCCTTGGTCGAATAATAGATTTTTAGAGAATTTACCCTAAGTATATATGACAAATTCGACGGGTATCGGGAAGCATACACGACGAATTCGGCGAGTATCAAGGGGATACTCGACGAATTCGACGTGTATGACTAACCATACCGTCGAATTTAACTTAGGTAAAATTGCACTTCTCCGAGTCTTGGTATTTGGCCTTCCTTGATCTTTCTCATGTACTTGGGATAGAAGTACAGCCCAATGAGAGATTACACGTGAGTCAACACATTGGCCAACACAATGAAGAATTAGATTGTATAGTCTCGTGTTTACTGACCCACTGTAACCTGACATTGGTGTTTACATAGCAAAGTAAACCTCCAAGTACATATCTACAATATAGCATCAAATACAAACTCAATTCGACTTATCTTGACTGGTCCCTTCTTCAAATCAGGGTTTTTGTGGATACAATACCCAACACTACTCTCCTCCAACTGATGATGCAGGATCATACTCATCTCACCAAAAGAAGGATGTTCAAAGTGAAGAAGAGAGGTTGGATAGGAAAAGGAAGAGGACTGAAATTCAGAACATGACTGATAATGAGGTGTGGAGCCCAATATCTCAGAATATCATCTTATACATGTGGGAGAATTTTGGAAAGCTTAGCATTAATACTTCAAGGTAATATAGTTCTGTTGAGTAGGATAAGCTTGAGAAGCAGGAGATAATGAGGGGGATTCACAAGATGAATAATCCAAATGGACCTCCTCCTTCAAAGAATATCCCTAAGCCCCTGGTCTACATCCATAGGCAGAAGAGAAAGGTTGCAGAGGATAATTTTTGAGTGAAAGAAAGACTTAGGAAAATAATAACTTTGGTTGGGATTTACTATTTATTTTTCCTAATGTAGAACTTTTTGATTATTGAACATTTATATAATCTAGAATGTCTTGACCACTCAGTATTTCTATTTCATTATTACTTTTCTTATGCTTATTGTTATTTAAGGTACAAACTTCTTCAAATAATTAGAGATTATTGGGAATATTGTTCACAAGATTCCTGATTTGAAGAAAGCCTCATGATGATAATAAACAAATTGTTTTTAAAAGCTTTGTTAGTTTTGATTTGACAGGTATAACAAAAATGCTTGGCCAATATAGTGTTAGGCTTATGGTGACCCAAACTGGGTTTTTCCCTTATAATCCCTCAAAGTGCCAAACTCATGTTGACCTATGATCTAACTTATATTAGACTGGTTATTATCATGGGAAAAATCAATAGAGTTAAAGAAAATTCAAGGCAGAAGCAAAAATTGTTCTAAGTGAAATATCGTCTACATTAACTAGAAAATGACGACTGCATAGGCTAGAAGCTAAGTGGTTTGTCAACTACATCAACTGAATGACTAAGGAAAAAGTTGACTGTATCAGCTAGAAGCTAAGTCATTATCGACTACATCGACTACAAAGCTAAGTCATTTATCGACTATAAGGATAATGAATTTGTCGACTGCATTATCTTGATAGTTAAGACAAGTGTTGACTACATCAACTGGAAGACTACATATTTTATCGCCTGCATCGGCCATACTGTGATAAAAGGATTTCTGCTAGACTAAATGCTTAAATGTTGGTTGTATTATGTTTTGTTCTTCAGATGTAACATTTCGACTATATAATATTTATAAGTGTGGAATGACTTTATCTACTACATCGACTAAAGTTGTACTTAAAATATTTTATCTTCCTAAAGCATGTTCTAACGACTTTCTAATGTGAACAAGCTATTGATTATGCATCTATTCAAAATGATTTGAATTCTGCTTTCTGCTGCAATAATCAAGGATCCTTTAGAGGAAAGGAATTACGCCCATTTTTTTAGAATCGTGCCATTTGAAGAACTTTTCTTAGAAAAAATTTCTTAACATTGAGGTTTTCTTATTCAAGCTTCAAGGCCGCTGCCGATCCAGACTTCTATATAAAAGGATGTGAAAATTGATCAAGGGTTCAAAAGATCTACACACACATACACACTAAGAATTTTGTATAGGTCATACAGTTACGCAATCCCTACAGGGGGGAGCGGGGGGGGGGGGGGGGGGGGGGGGAAGGGAGATTTAAAAAACCTTCTCAAATAATTTCTGTTAACCTAGTATTTGCATTCACATAGGTTTCAAAATAGAGATTATTCATAGATTAGTGTAACATAGAATTAAAGTAAGAATGAAAAAAAGACATAAGACACTAAATCTATAGTGGTTCCCCAAAATCTGAATACATCCACTCTTCTACCACCTTGGTAGGAATACACTATCCCAGTACTTATGTATTTTGATAAGGAGACTCTTAGGACCAACAACTAAATCTTTTGGTAAGGGGATATTGAACCACTTCCAACTAAGGCTTCATTTGGTTCGGCGGTGGCAGATCGATCCGACGGGTGGAAATGGAGTGTTCGAATCGGAGGGGGGAGGTGGCTTCACCAAACGGAGCTTTTTGCAGTGTTTCTCAAGGCGAGTGGGTGGAAACGGAGCAAATGCCGCCGGAGGTTCATTGGTTTACCCAACTTCTGGCGGCTTTTTCCCCAAACGGAGCGGCAAAACACCGAACCTAATAGAGCCTAGATATTTTGACAAGGAGACTCTCAAAACCATAACCTGAATCACTTGAATGAGGATTCTAAAAATTCATTACTCAGCTAATATAAATGTGAAAGAAAGAAATTGAGAAAAGGATGAGAAGAATAATTCTTCTAGAAGAGTCCTCTCAGGCAAAATCTGAGGACTATTAGGCACTAAGTGTTTTTGATCTTTCAATATGATGAACCCATTTCTGATAGAAGATTTATAGGGATTATAATCTTTGGATCCAGTGATCTTCTCTAAATCTTCTAGTTGATTATTGGTTCCAACACTAGCAAAGAAGATTGAGTATTGAGAAGATGAAGAATAGTCGGCTATCACTTTTTGTTCTTGTTCTCGGTGTTAGCATGTGTTTTGCATTCCCTTTTTTGATTATATTATCTTTGGATTATTTTGAATTATCCCTTTCATGGAATAAAGTCTTTAGAAGGAGTGCTGATATATTCTTGCAAAAATACTCTAAACAATCTCAATATTTTCTTCAAAGATTTTCTATAAAAATAATCTTTGAATCAGATTGCCAAATCTTTTCTTTAGATTGTATTCCAACAGTTAGAATTGTTTGAATAAATTCCATGAAAGTCCATTGGAATAAGCCTGAAATAACTCAGAATTTTCCATTTTGGGTTGTACATGACGCTATGTCGACATCAAATAAGTGAAACGTCGACTTCTTGCTTCTGTATAGAATAATCTGTTATCAAAGTTATGTCGATATCCTATCGATATATGTGCTGACTTCTATCTTGAAGTAGCATCGATTTTAGCATATGTAGGTGCTCTGAATTCTTTTCAAAGTAACATCGATATTTAATCTATGTTACTTCAAATTCAAGTTGATAGAAGTTGTTTTTTCTTGAATTTGTTTTTCTACAATTTGGAGTGCCTAGCTCATGTCCTTAAACTCTACTAACTTCCTAGGACTTATATGATCATATTACCCTCTTTATACAACATGAGTTAATAACCCAGGGAGTAAAATCACATTTAATATGATTTATTAAGTTAAAGTTTTCCAAACAATCTCCCCCTATTTAGCTTAACAAACTTTACAAGTTTTCAATTGTGATTTTACAAATATAAAACATGAAATATATAAAATTATTTTTAGTATATTTGAAAAGACACAGATGGATGAAAATCATATGAGTATGTGGAAGCTGAATAAGTATATATCTTTTGAATGAGTTGTATATACGTCTTGTAGTAGACCAAGATCCTTACATATCAACTTGTTTTGTCAGGAAATTTAGAAGTGAATATCTCTATTAGATAGTTGTAAAGTTTCTTTAGTAGATTGTCTTTTTTCAATTCCTAGTACTACAATAGGTTCTTTTATCTCGAATAGTCTGGTTTATCTTTAAGAAATTCTATCACAGAGATTAACCTCTCCCAGTCCCCCTAATCATTCTGATATAGCTCATCTAGCTTTCTTTTTCTTATTTTCAATTCCTCAATGTTCAATTTGATATCTTCTATTTCGTTGATAGGATCCACCACACTTTTGCCTTTTGATGTGTTTTGCTGTAACATGAAGTTTTTTACTTCTTTGTTATTTTATCAGTTGGATGCTTTTGTAGTGGTATGGGGGAATATTACAGGTTCTCTTGCCTATATGAACAACATCGAGGTCTTCTAGAGGAATACAAAATATGTTTGACAAAAAGAATAATGTGGTACTACAACTTCCTATACTTGTTTGAAAAACCTCCTTAGCTGGCCAAGTAATGCTTACTACTAGTAGCTTCCTTTTCTTTGATGACTACAGTTGCTTTCTCTTTGAAGTGCATGACATTCACTACCCTTTTACGGAATACTGGTGCCTCCTCTTCTTCTTCCTTTTCATCTTCAACCCTAATTTTCTTTTGCAATGTAGAAGCAACCATCTTCCTCTAAATTGATGCAGATTCTATGGTTAAGACTTTTCTATCCTCCCAATGCTTTGGTGCATTATAAATCTATGTTCCTATTAGAACATTCTCATTCCCGACAATTTTGAGAGTATCTAGATAGTGTGGATAAGATGTCAATGAATCTACTTCCTCTTCTTCCTCAGAACTCTCCTCTACTTAACCTCATAAGCGAGAGAGATCAAGAATGATCTTGTGACTGAGGAGGAAGAGACCGTTGCATCAAGGTGTTTCAATGAAACAACAATCATATCTAATTGGGAATGAATGATATCAACTGTAGTTTGGATTTGTGAAGCATATGAGTTTAACATTATGATATGATGCTGTATGTTAATTAGACTGCTTGGATTATTATAGAGGAAGAGCTGGTGGTATATGTTGTTGGTGTAGCAGGTGAAATGATCTTAGTGGGAAAGGACTATGGTGTTGGGGTATGTAAAAGGACTAGAGCAGGTGAAGTTGTAAAAAAGTAGATACTTGGGATAGTGTTACAATTTGTTCAGGACGTGGAGAAAAGAGGATGTTCCTGTGGAGACGATGCAGGAGAAGATTCCTTTTATGTTCTAGGCTTGATGATTTGTCGAGTCCATTTAGAGAAAAGGGTTATCATTAGATTCTTTATAGGGGGATTGATATAACTTTGGATGTGCACATGTGTGAAAATATATTAAGCAAGATTTGACTTACAAGAGTCATATAGACATTCTACTTTTGTTTGTATTTATGTGAAATATATCTCATGAGATAGTCCCCCCAGTTTTTCTTTTTCAGCACTAGAATACCCATCAAGAGTAGTTGAGTTTTAGGAGTTGCATTATGTTCTGAACTTTTGCACATTCACACTTTTCCCACAATATCTGCTAGGAACTGATATTCCTAAAAAACATTAGCCTTCTTCAGTTGGGATCTTTGTCCCTTGTGAAGTTCATAATTTTCAAGACCTCTTTGACCTCTGCTTCTGATAGTCTATTGGCTCTATTCCTATTGAGAGGTTAAAGGTTTTCTGCATTACTTTTACAGTTATGTGCAACTCCTAGTCAGTGATACTCCCCTTTAATGAACCATCATCCTCATAATGGACAATCCTAAAAAGCTATATAATTTCAGCCTCATATAGTTTGCATCGAGTAGAGATGAGTTTGTTAAGACCCAACACAGTAAATATTCTGAGAATGCCTTGAAACACTTCGGCTGCTGCACCACAAGACTCAAGGTCAACACTGAACCCTGAATTGGTCTTTGGCGCCATCAACCTTCCTGTGATGATTCTTTAAAATATATGAGTCACAGTGAAAGTAGGAGAATAGAGATTGTGGAAGATGAAGAGGTTTGAACATTTGTATAAATAACTTTCGGTATATAAGGCAACAAGTCTGAAATTAGGTTGTCCAAGTAGTTTAGGAAGCAAATATTCCCTGAACTCTTAATAGGTTGATGTTATGTCGAGTGAAACCCAACATAACCATGAACTTTCCTAATCAGCCTCTCTATCGATGCATGTGTTGTTTCATGTTAGCATTACGTCGAATAAATTCAATACTTCTTTATGATCATCATCTCTGGGTGTTGTGTTGAATTGAAAATGATGCTACGACAACTTGTAGTTGACATAACTCCGAGAATTGTCTTAAAAACTTGTCTCTTATGCTAGTTTTTCCCATTAAATTTCCCTTTATTTTTAGTCAGGTGCCTGGGGCACTCACTATCCAAATACTATAGTTAACTTGTGGAAGGGCAATCCATCTCCTGCACAGTAAACTAAACATTAGTTAAAACCTAGGTTACCATGGGTCCATTATATGTGGTGATGAAAGTACATGGATGCCTTTCATGATACCCATTTGAATGAAAGTGTGTTGGCTATCAAACCAATAACTCTCAGTACTATGACCATGCAAAAAGTAACTTATGCATTTGAGGTTATACTGATGATAGCTAGAGAAATTAGTCACATAAAATCCATTAGATTCTGTACTAGGAAGTTTATTTGACTTCGGCTCGATGCAGCTTTTTGTTTGCGTTGACTTTATGTTGATGTATATAACAAGTTGCGTTGATATGCTGTCGATGCACCTGCATGATTACGATGACTATAAGTCAATGTATCTATAGAGTAGCATCAATGTGAAGTTGACACATGTTCCCAATGAGTAGAATTTTTATTCCTTATTTCTTTATGTTTTATTGATTCTTTTCCCTTAGTACTCATATATTGATGTGAACGTATTGTGTTAAAATCAGTAATATTTTCATATTCATTATATGGTATGATATGGATTGAGTCATCATCTGGTATTTCACTATATTGATTGTCTTTATCCTCGATGAGTGGTACAAGATTCTTCCATGCAAGTGTGCTGAAGGAATTTTTTGAGCAGGTGGGCTTAGCCCCCAGACCATGATAATTAAACCTTTTATTTTGATTCTTAGCAAGGTTTTTGTGTCGTTGAATCCTTCAATTTAAGGAGTTCTCAAAGGCCTTTGCCTTAGTTAGCTCATCTTTTAAGATTTTAGTTTTTGCAGTTTTATTTGTTACTAGTTTTGTTAGTTTATCTAAGTCAACCCTCAGACTGTAGTTTATATAGTTTGGGCTTTGTACTTCTTTTTCATCTAGTTCATTTCTTAGTTGTTGAACTTGCTTTTCTACAATTATGTGGTCTCTACAGAAATATTTGAAGCATTCTTCAAAGTCATCAGATGAAAAATCAATATCTAAAAATGATACATGATCTTCTTCATCATCGAAGTATGTTCCCAAGCCATCAGACATGCTTCTCAGCTTCATCTTCACTCTCTAAAGATGAGCTTGACTCTAAGTCAGAGTCACTCCAAGTTTCTGCAATGAAACTGCTTCCTTTCTTCTTATCCTTTTTATTCAAGGGCTGCTTCTTGCTCTCCCTTTTGTTGGGCTTGTCTTTCTTTTCTTTAGGACATTCTGGAGCAATA
Organism: Platanthera guangdongensis; assembly: GCA_039583875.1. Taxonomy (NCBI): domain Eukaryota; kingdom Viridiplantae; phylum Streptophyta; class Magnoliopsida; order Asparagales; family Orchidaceae; genus Platanthera; species Platanthera guangdongensis. The sequence goes on from CM077165.1 coordinate 65,137,605, forward strand.
TGGCCTGGTTTCTTGCAGGTGAAGCAGGTAACATCCTTGTTTGGATTTTTATCCAACTTGGGCTTGTTGAAGCCCCTTTATATTATCCCTGAGTCTTTTGCATTTACCCACGTTCTAAACATCTTTACTAGGAGATTAAACATCTCCACTTTAGTTATTGAAGGTTCTCCATCTCTAGCTTTGAGAATAATGGACTTCTCTCTAGGGGTAAAGGGTTTTCCTTCACTTCAGACTCAGTCCTACTCTTTAATAGAAGTTCGTAACACTTGAGTTTTCCTAACAAGGCATTAGTGGTGATTTTCCCGTAGCATCTAGACTTTATGATGGCCTAGATTCTTTAGTGTCAGGTGCTTGAGAAACACATGATAAGCTTTTTATTGATCTTAGTGAGTGAGATCTTTTTGTTTAGTCATTATAGTTCATTTACTATGACACTGAATCTTTCATACATTTCTTCCCATGTCTCTTCAGATTTCTTCTGGAAGATCTCATACTGGGATATGAAACGGGATATTTTATCATTCCTTTAATCTGAGCTTCCATCTACAATCCTAGGCAGTGACTCCATGATTTCCTTAGCTGATTGGCAATCAGTAACCTTCTTGAAAATATCATCTAACATGGTTGAGACTAGTATGTTCATGGTCTTTACATCCCAGTCCTTCATCTTCTTGTCTTCACTTGTCCATTATTGTTGGGAATATTGTCCCCAAGATTCCTGATTTTAAGAAGGCCTTAAGATGACAATAAATATCTTATATTTGATGTCCTCTCTAGTTTTGATGTGACATGTTTAACATAAGTGCATGGCTATTGTATTGTTAGACACTTGGTCACCCAAATAGGGTTTTGCACTTGTAATCCCACAAGGAGCAAAATTGATGTTCACATCTGTACTAATTATATATTTGACATGTCACTGCAATTGGGAAAAGTCACTTAGGACAGAAGAAAACAAAGGCAGAATCAAATATTGGTCTGAGTAAATAATTGACTGTATTGAGTTCAAGAATATGGAAAAGATCTACTGCATCAACTGCGTCAAAGAAAAGGGTTTGACTGCATCGACTGCATTGAAGAGAAAAAGTCTAACTGCATTGAACGAATTGGATTTGCGGCTAAGTTAGAAATTACATGCATCGACTGTAAGAGTTCGACTGCATCGACTGCAAGAGTTCGACTGCATCGACTGCAACAGTTCAACTGCATCGACTGCAGAATTTGACTGCATTGACTGGATCAGAGATAGAATTCAACTACATCAACTACAAGATGATGGAAGTTCTTTTACATACTGAAATGAGTAAGTGTCAGGAGTTTCATTATATAATTTGAATATGATTTAAGGGTTATCCATGTAAATTTCATAAGTGCTATTAGACTTTGTCTATGGCATCATTTCATGGTCACATAGAATAATTTCTCCCGGCATGACATGTTGCACAATAGATATATCATTGAATTTAGGCACATATTATGTAGAATATTTAAATCAGAAAAGAGAAAGATTTGATGCATACTTCAAGGGTTGGCTAGTAGGAAGCAATATTCTCATTTATGAGAAAATAATTCTTTATTCCAAAATTGTTCTTTAGTTAGATTTCGAAAGCCTTTATTTATTTCAAAGGAGGATTATTTTCTAAAGTGCCTGCTAACCATTCAAAAGAGATTTTCCAAGAATTAGTTTATTTTGAAAGTCTACCTTCTACATAATTATATTTGTGTCATTGGACTTTTTTATTACATCTTTTGCCCAAGGAAGCTCAATCTACTCTTTAGAGAATTCAACTTAACATCCATTTTTTCCTCTGACAGCCAAGTCAAGTATAAATGAAAGTCTTAGAGATTTCATGAAAAAGTTTTTTTAAGTACTATCCTTTGAAGTTTTCTCAAGTCTTCTATGAAAGTTTTATAGTAGTGATCTAGTCTTCAAGTATTTTCATCTTCAACCACTAATGCATCATTTAGAGAAAAGTTTCTTCTTGATTTTATTCAACAACATCTTCTGTGATGGACCCTTCTTTGCCACAAGTTTTTCTTGATCAAGCTAGCTATTTAAAAGGAAATATTTCAAGTGTTGATCAAGGTAAAGAAGAGGAATTCTGTTGTGAGGGCTTCTAGTAGAAGACTTAAACTTCAAAGTGTTGAGTCAAAACATGTATTTTATTATCTCTCTAGGATTCTTTGTGAATCTAAGCTATATGATCTTAATCTGAGTGTAAATCTCTGTTTGTGGAGATAGAGGTAGGGCTTGTGTTATAGCTTGAGTTATATAGCTTGTGTTATAGCATGAGTTGTAAGGCTTGTGTTATAGCCTGAGTTATAGGGCTTGCATTATAGCCTGAGTTATAAGGATTATGCCTGAGTGTGTAAGGCTCTTGTGTAGCCTGAGCTGTATGAACTGAGGAAAGGTCGGAGGTAAGGAACCTGTATTCTTAAGTTGCAAGATCTGAGGATCTGAGTAAAGGTTGAAGATGTTTAGCCTAAACTAACTCTCTGCTAGATAGGTGAAGGGGGAAAGTGGATGTACTCATTCTTGGGGAACCACTATAAATCCCTGTATGTTGTAGATTGTCTGTGTGCTTTACTATTCTTCTATGCTAATTCAAAAGAAAACAACAAGAATAAATAAACTTAGCAAATCACATATTCACCCCCCCAGGTGAGTAGCAACCCTTGACTTTTAATTATGATCTTGGAACATGTTTTCACGTGGTGTTTTCATCTGTATCTTTCTTTTATGGCACGGGTGGTCCTGTAAAAATAGAAATAGATATGACCTTATCAATAGAATTCATATATAACTTAATTCAAGCCTTCTAAAGTGTGACCTTCTCTCAGTTACACAGTGGAGGTCTGGTGGATGTAAATACTTTAAAATTATTTGAAGACATTTTTGAAAATAGATTTGTATTTATATGTGTAACTTTGCAACTGTTATGATCTTTGTAATCACAGTGTTAGCCTTTATTTGATAAACCTTGATCTGATACAAATTAAAATGTGATTAGGATTAGAAATCCTATGAGAATTCTCTAGACAACGGGTAGGGGATTAATGGTGATTTAAAAAATCTTTTCAAATAATTTAAGTTAACCTAGGATTTGATTTCACACAGATTTTAAACAAGAGATTATTCACAGCATAGCATAACGTTGAACTAAAGTAAGAAAGAAAATCAGAAAGCACAGAAGACACCAAGACAATAGTGGTTCCTTAAAATCTGGGTACATCCACTCTTCTAACATGTTAGTAAGAATACGTTTTCCCGGTGCCATCGTCTTTTAATAAGGAGATTCTAAGAACTAACAACTAGTTCTTTTAGCAAGGAGATCTTAAACCACTTCCAAATGAATCTTTTGCCAAGGAGATTCTCAGAACTACAACATGAATCCTTTGAAGAGTGATTCTAAAAACTCTTTACTCAGTTAATTTAAATATGAGAGAAAGAAATTTAGAAAAGATTAAGAAGTAGAATTCTTCTAGATGAGTCATCTCAGCAAAAATCTAAGGACTACGAAAGTGAGAGGTTAGATCTGTAATACTCTAGAGGGGGGGGGGGGGTGAGTAGAGTATTTAGGGTTTTTATAAAATTTTCAACAACTTTAATCTAGTCCTAGTGCTGCAGGAATTAAATTAAAGCATAAACATAATTATCCTAACTAGCACAGCCATAACAAGAAACAAAAGAAAAGAGCAACCGGACAACACAAGAAATTTATAGTGGTTCCCCTAAACTTGGGTACATCCACTCTTCTACCATCCTGGTAGGAATCCACTCAGATTTTTGATCAAGTGCCTGGCACCAATGAGCTTTTGATTAGGTGCTCAAAAACCAATCCTCAAGTCTTTTGGTTAGGTGACTTGCAAGCAGGAATAACTTTTGAAGGGAGTTAAGAACCCTTTATATAGTGGGGGTGAGAGATTGATTTTGTCTTCTCTTTCTCAATGTACAACTGAGAAGACTTTTGTGGATTTTATGTTAGAAAGGCTCCCCTTGAGATTTAGAATAGTTCAGGAAGATGTAGCTTTACTTCAGGGTGACAGGCCTTCAGTCTTTCAGCTTTGACCAAACAAAGTGCAGGAGCTTCTTGACAGATATAGGATTTGTTGTCCTTTGAAGTGTCCTGGAGTGTAGAAGGAAGAAGACTCTTGATTTTAATTTGATGTTCTTCTTCTTCAGATTGCTGATATTCATCTGGTCTAGATCTTGTATTTCTGTATCAGCTTTCTATCTCTTTTTGTCTCAGAGTGTTGTTGAGAGAGAGAGCAGCAGAAGATTCTTGATTCCTGATTCACAAAACTGACTGACTGTCTGTGTGTCTGTCTCAGTTGCTCTCAGTCACTCTCTAAAGGAGGAAGAAAAATCACTTTTATATTTTGCATATCATCTTCCTTTTGAAATTTGAAATCTCTTCTGCATTCATTGCTGACGGCCTGGAGAATATTTTGCATTGAATGATTTCCCCAACTGTCCCATGGAAAAATTCAAACAATAATCCTGATGAAGACCGTAATTAATGCTCCGTCTAACGGTAATATTCAGAAAATATTTTAACATTAATTACTCAGGAATTATTACAGTAGGAAAGGGACATAAAGATGGAAATGACCAAGTCTGGATTTGTCGAACAAAGAACAAAACTCATCGAGCTGAGTCTACAGTTTGTTGAGTTGAGGAGTTGTGTTCGTCGACCAGATGGATTCTGTTCGTCAAGCTGAGTTCCAAAATCATCGAGCTGAGAACAGATAACTGCATTCTCTAGAACCTTACCTTTTCTGTACATCAAGTTTGTCGAGCTGAGAATTTGACTTTATTGGAACGTGTTGACATAAGTCCTGTGTGTCGACACAATTACTTCTTATCTCAACATAGTTGTTGTGTTGACAGAAATCTGGAGTATGTCGACACAAGTCCTGTGTGTCGACACAATTGCTTCTTGTCTCGACATAGTTGTTGTTTCGACAGAAATCTGGAGTGTGTCGACACAAGTCCTGTGTGTCGACACAATTGCTTCTTGTATCAACATATGTTCTGGGTGTCGACTCAAGTCCTGGGTATCGACACAATCTGGCTTCTGGTGTCGACACAATTGGTGTCGGCAGATGTTCTTTGTGTTGACACAAGTCCTCTGTGTGTCGACACAATCTTGTTTCTGGTGTTGAGATAGTTGATGTCGACAGATGTTCTTTGTGTCGACACAAGGCCTGGGTGTCGACAAAATCTTGCTTCTGGTGTCGACACAGCCTTTCCTAAGTGTCGACACAATTGCTTGAGTCTCTGGCAGTCTGTTGAAGGCTGGTCCACGTGATGTTGACTCTAAGGACTTGGCAAAGACTCTAGGACACAACCATGACCCTGGCTATATATGAGGGGTCATATGATCCTAACTTAGTGAACCTAGCCCAAATCAAACAAGAGATCCAACAATCTCCCCGTATTTTGGTAAGATCACTAATTACAGACTCATAATAAAATAATAAAAAAAAATTTACAAAGCATGAAAACATATATCTGGCAGGTAAAATAAACACATGCAGCAGATATATATATACACAGTAAGCTTTGCATCAAGAAAGTAATAAGTAGTTTCAAAACAGCACAAACTTATCAGTTCAGATTTCACTTTCTCTTCTTCTTCTCCTTGTGCTTATCCTCTTTAGCTCTTTCACCAGGCTTAGTAAATATAATTTCCCTATTGGGATCAGCAGCTTGCACCTTTGTCATTATCATATCAGGAGCCCCTATGATATTTAGAGATGTATTCCTTTGGACCACTGCTTCTGGATGCAGTTTCATATAGTCATCAACATTGAAAAATTTATTTGCTTTTTCAAACTTTTTGAGCTCTTCCTTCCTATATTTTGACATGGTAGTATACTCTGATGGATCCTTCCCTTCAGCTTTGGCTTTGTTGATCATAGACAAGCCAACCAGGTCTTGGAACCTGGCCATCCTAGCTGTTGTTGCAGTTTCAGGATCTTCATATGGTACAGTTGGGGAAGCAGGTCTCTTAGGGCTTTCAGCTTTTTGATGTTTAGGAAGTTGTTGCTGTCGCTGTTGTTGTTGGTGCTGCCTGCCTAAAGAGTAGCATTTCTGTTGGCTGCTTCCTGAGGATGGGGACATACCCTAATGCCTTTTATAAGTTTGACACTGAGTAGTCCTTTGAGATGTTGTGCCTAAAGCACCAGCAGCTGGAGGAGGAGGAGGAGGAGGGTCCTTTCTATGTCTTTGAATGGGAGGAGGTGAATACCTTCTGCTTCTCTTTCTTTCTTTTTGTTCATTTTTAGATAACCACATCCAGGCAGGCATTCCCTTATAAGGAGTGATTTTCTGGAGGATATAGTAAGGGGTGTCATTAGCTATATTGGTCTTTAGAACGGGAGGTGAACGTGCATTCCTCTTTTTAGAAATTTTCTTTATCTTAGGTTCCTCATCAGAGTCTTCATCTTCATCATCATCATCATCAGAATCTGGAGGAGCATTATATAAGGCATCAATGGCCTTTAGTACTAATTTGTCAATTTGCTTTTCAGCCTGAGTAGTAGCGAGAGGAAGAGCTGGGAATGGGGCTGGAGCAGGAATGGTTTCTGGAGGGGATGAAATGATGACTGAGTCAACCTTAGGTGGAGATGAGATGGCTGGAGACTCTGGAGTAGCAAAAATTTCCTTGAGTTGCTTGGCAACTTTGGGGCTTATTAGATTGGTGGATGAGATTATAGCCAAAGATGGCTTAGTACTATCTTCTGGAAGAAAGCTCAAATAAGCTGTATCAAAAATTCTTAACAAGCTTGACAAATCAACTGTGGGATTAAGGATATAATCACCATCAGTATTTATTTCTCCTGTTACTGACTCATTTATATCCATGTTGTTGGAACCCCAGTTTGGATTTGGGTAAGGAACACTATTAGGAATATTAGATTGACCCAACATGTATAGTCATGGGTCATAGGATTATTTCTAGGACAGGTCATTCAGAAGGACTCTCTAGAATTGCAGAAAAGAAGTCCAAGAAATGCAGTTAAGACAAAGTCAGAAAATCAGATCGATGATCGTCGAACGTAGTTCGATGAACGACGATCTCCGGTCGATGAATTCTGAGTTACTTCTCTGAACTCAGGTCGATGATCTCAAGACTCTAGCAAGGCTGTGTCGACACCATCACAGCAACTGTGTCGACACTCAACAGTTCTCTCAGCTCGACGAACACAAAAACTGAGCTCAACGAATTGCAAGCTCCGGTTGACAAATGCAGACAAGATATTCAGCTCGACGATTCCAGTTGAGTTCGACGAATGTCGAACTCAGGTCAACAATTCATGAACTCGAGGATAGCTCAGTTCGATGATTTCTGAGGAATCAGTAACAGTTGGCAGAATTAATTGGGGATTAATTACAGTCCACATTCCCAGTGAAAATAGCCGTTCAACCGGATAGTTACAGAAGAATTAAGTGAGGATCAATTTCCAAAGCATCTTCACTCTCGGGAATGTGTCTTCCGACATCAAGGTTAAGGAATTCAAATATAGGAAGAAGATAGATCAGACAGGCAGGGATATACAGCAATACACAGAAGAAAAAAAAGAGGCAAATACAGAAAAGGGCAATATCTCTATAGTAACTTGAAGACCTAGACCAGAGTGATAACAACCATCTGAAGAAGAAGAAGAACATCCAATCATCTATCAAGAGTCTTCTTCTTCCCCATCACTGTAGGACAACTTCAAGGACAACAAATATTCTATCAGTCAGAAGTTCCTGAAGGATACTCTGGTCCAGGCCTGAAGAATGAAGGCCTATCACCCTGAAGCAAAGCTTCCAGCATACCTGAACCAACCAATATCTCAGGGGGAGCCTTTGCTAACATCATTCCACTTGAATCTTCTCTCTGATTGTTGACAGAGAAGATAATATCACTCTCTCACCCCCTCCTGTACAAAGGGTTGTCATCTCCATTCAAAAGTGATTCCTGGTTGCAAGTCTCCTTCCAAAAGACTTGAGGTTTGGTTTTTGGGGACTTGATCAAAACCCATTGGTGGAAGTTACCTGATCAAAAACCTGAGTGGATTCCTACCAGGGTGGTAGAAGAGTGGACTACCCAGATTTGGGGAACCACTATAAATTTCCTTGTGTCTTCTGGTTGCTTGATCTTCCTTCCTGATTCTGTGATGTGATTTAACTCTAATTAGTTTAGTTAAGATCTATCCTCTTTCAATTGGTATCAAAGCGAGGTTGGTTAAAATACCAGACCTTGAGAGGTTGATTGGTTTCACAGGCTAACACCTGAACCAAAAGATCCTTTGGTAGATCTTAACAATTTTTAGAGTTTATCATGGCAAAATTTGATGAGTTTTCAAGCACCAGACTGCCTATGTGCAATCTAGATAAGTTTGCCCTATGGAAGACAAGGATTAGAATTTATATGGACTCCATTGATGAAAACATCTTTAAATCAATTTTGTCAGGTCCAGCTCAATCTCAGCAAACAACAAGTACAGATGCTGTTCCATCAACCCAGTGGACACATGCTCAGCAAAAGATGAAGATTGCTGATGCACAAGCTATGAACATTCTAGCACAATCAATGTCTGATGACATTTTTGAAGAACTTGCCGAATGTCCATCTGCAAAAGAGATGTGGGACTCCCTCACAACATTGGATGAAGAAGAAGCAAGAGCAATAGAATTTTGCCTAATGGCAATAGATGCTTCTCGCAGCAGCTATGCTGAAGAATCAGAAGAACAAGAATGTAAACCAGAATAAGAAGATCAGGTAATCTCTACCCTTGATCTTTCATCATGTATACATCTTCAGAAAATCTTAGTTCAAAATAATTCGTCGAACGGAGATCGATGAAATCAATTCTATTCGTCGAACTCGGATCGACGATCTCTGAACAAAGTTTCTGCTTTGAACTGTTTAGGAATCTGTGCTCCACGAAACAAATTTAATTCGTCAAACAGATCTCGACGAACTCAATATCATTCGTCGAACTCCGCTCGACGAAAGTATTTTAATTCGTCGAACTTAGAATTTCAAAGAAGAAATTTTTATCCTTTTATTTCTGATTATTTTAAAAGAGAACCAGGACCCAAGGTTATCTGGGTCCAGAACTCCTAACATCTCCTTGCAGAAAAAGAATTCAGTCCAGCAAATATACAGGCCATATAAGTGGCTGTTGGATTTGGGTAAGGAACTGCAAATAGGGCGAGATTGTCTGGTTTACCACAGAGGAATAAAGGCTATGCAAATAGGGGTAGATGCCTATAAATGAAGCTGCAGAACTTCTAGCAGCAGCAACAACAACAGATTTTCTTGATCCAGATTTAGGGGGAGATTGTATTTAATTGCCTTATATTTTTACTTACATTTCTGTAAATAGTGTCCTCACCCAAATAGGGGGAGATTGTTGGAACCCCAGATTGGATTTGGGTAAGGAACACTATTAGGAATATTAGATTGACCCAACATGTATAGTCATGGGTCATAGGATTATTTCTAGGACAGGTCAGTCAGAAGGACTCTCCAGAATTCCAGAAAATAAGTCCAAGAAATGCAGTTAAGACAAAGTCAGAAAATCAGATTGACGATCGTCGAACGCAGTTCGACGAATGACGATCTCCGGTCGATGAATTCTAAGTTGCTTCTCTGAACTCAGGTCGACGATCTCAAGACTCTAGAAAGGCTATGTCGATACCAACACAGCAACTGTATCGATACTCAATAGTTCTCTCAGCTCGACGAACACAGAAACTGAGCTCGACGAACTGCAAGCTTTTGTCGATGAATGCAGGAAAGATTTTCAGCTCGACGATTCCAGCTGAGTTCGACGAATGTCAAACTCAGGTCGACGATTCATGAACTCGACGAAAGTTTAGTTCGATGATTTATGAGGAATCAGTAACAGTTGGCAGAATTAATTGAGGATTAATTATAGTCAACATTCCCAGTGAAAATAGCCGTTCAACCGGACAGTTACCGAATAATTAAGTGAGGATCAATTTCCAAAGCATCTTCACTCTCGGGAATGTGTCTTACGCCATGAAGGTTAAGGAATTCAAATACAGGAAGAAGATAGATCAGACAGGCAGGGATATACATCAATATATAGAAGAAAAAAAAAGTGGCAGATACATAAAAGGGCAATATCTCTACAGTAACTTGAAGCCCTAGACCAGAGTGATAACAGCCATCTGAAGAAGAAGAAGAACATCCAATCATCTATCAAGAGTGTTCTTCTTCCCCATCACTACAGCACAACTTCAAGGACAACAAATATTCAATCTGTCAGAAGTTCCTGAAGGATACTCTGGTCCAGGCCTGAAGATTGAAGGCCTATCACCCTGAAGCAAAGCTTCCAGCATACCTGAATCAATCAATATCTCAGGGGGAGCCTTTGCTAACATCATTCCACTTGAATCTTCTCTCTGATTGTTGATAGAGAAGATAATATCACTCTCTCACCCCCTCCTATACAAAGGGTTGTCATCTCCCTTCAAAAGTGATTCTTAGTTTCAAGTCTCCTTCCAAAAGACTTGAGGTTTGGTGTTTGGGGACCTGATCAAAACCCATTGGTGGCAGTCACCTGATCAAAAACCTGAGTGGATTCCTATCAGGGTGGTAGAAGAGTGGACTACCCAGATTTGGGGAACAACTATAAATTTCCTTGTGTCTTCTGGTTGCTTGATCTTCCTTCCTAATTCTGTGCTGTGATTTAACTCTAATTAGTTTAGTTAAGATCTATCCTCTTTCAATAGGGGGAGATTGTTGGAACCCCAAATAGGATTTGGGCAAGGAACGCTATTAGGGTTGCTTAGATTGACCCACCATGTATATCATGGGTCATAGGATTATTTCTAGGCTTGTTCATTCAGAAGGACTTTCCAGCATTGCAGAAAAGAAGTCCAAGAAATACAGTCAATACAAAGGCAGAAAATCAAATCGACGATCGTCGAACGCAGTTCGACGAACGACGATCTCCGGTCGACAAATTCTGAGTTGCTTCCCTGAACTCAGGTCGACGATCTCAAGACTCTAGCAAGGCTGTGTCGACACCATCACAGCAACTGTGTCGACACTCAACAGTTCTCTCAGCTCGACGAACACAAAAACTAAGCTCGACGAACTACAAGCTCCGGTCGGCGAATGCAGGCAAGATATTCAGCTCGACGATTCCAGCTAAGTTCGACGAATGTCGAACTCAGGTCGACGATTCATGAACTCGACGAAAGTTCAGTTCGACGATTTCTGAGGAATCAGTAACAGTTGGCAGAATTAATTGGGGATCAATTACAGTCAACATTCGCAGTGAAAATAGTCGTTCAATCGGATAGTTACAGAAGAATTAAGTGAAAATCAATTTCCAAGCATCTTCACTCTCGGGAATGTGTCTTCCGCCATCAAGGTTAAGGAATTCAAATAAAGGAAGAAGATAGATCAGACAGGCAGGGATATACAGCAATACACAAAAAAAAAAAGATGCAGATACAGAAAAGGGCAATATCTCTACAGTAACTTGAAGCCCTAGACCAGAGTAATAACAGCCATCTAAAGAAGAAGAAGAACATCCGATCATCTATCAAGAGTCTTCTTCTTCCCCATCACTGCAGGACAACTTCAAGTACAATAAATATTCTACCAGTCAGAAGTTCCTGAAGGATACTCTGGTCCAGGCCTGAAGATTGAAGGCCTAGCACCCTGAAGCAAAGCTCCCAGCATACCTGAACTAATCAATATCTCAGGGGGAGCCTTTGCTAACATCATTCCACTTGAATCTTCTCTCTGATTTTTGACAGAGAAGAGAAAATCACTCTCTCACCCCCTCCTGTACAAAGGGTTATCATCGCCCTTCAAAAGTGATTCCTGGTTGCAAGTCTCCTTCCAAAAGACTTGAGGTTTGGTTTTTGGGGACCTGATCAAAACCCATTGGTGGCATTCACCTGATCAAAAACCTGAGTGGATTCCTACCAGGGTGGTAGAAGAGTGGACTACCCAGATTTGGGGAACCACTATAAATTTCCTTATGTCTTCTGGTTGCTTGATCTTCCTTCCTGATTCTGTGCTGTGATTTAACTCTAATTAGTTTACTTAAGATCTATCCTCTTTCAATTGGTATCAAAGCAAGGTTGGTTAAAATACCAGACCTTGAGAGGTTGATTGGTTGCACAGGCTAACACCTGAACCAAAAGATCCTTTGGTAGATCTTAACAATCTTTAGAGTTAATCATGGCAAAATTTGATGAGTTTTCAAGCACCAGACTGCCCATGTGCAATCTAGATAAGTTTGCATAATGGAAGACAAGGATTAGATTTTATATGGACTCCATTGATGAAAACATCTTTAAATCTATTTTGTCAGGTACAGCTCAATCTCAGCAAACAATAATTCCAGATGTTGTTCCATCATCCTAGTGGACACATGCTCAGCAAAAGATGAAGATTGCTGATGCACAAGCTATGAACATTCTAGCACAATCAATGTCTGATGACATTTTTGAAGAACTTGTTGAATGTCCATCTGCAAAAGAGATGTGGGACTCCCTCACAGCATTGGCTGAAGAAGAAGCAAGAGCAACAGAATTTTGCCTAATGGAAATAGATGCTTCTCGCAACAGCTATGCAGAAGAATCAGAAGAAACAGAATGTGAACCGGAAGAAGAAGATTAGGTAATCTCTACCCTTGATCTTTCATCAGGTATATATCTTCAGAAAATCTTAGTTCAAAATAATTCGTCGAACGGAGATCGACGAAATCAATTCTATTCGTCGAACTCAGATCGACGATCTCTGGATAAATATTCTGCTTTGAACTGTTTAGGAATCTGTGCTCGACGAAACAAATTTAATTCGTCGAACAGAGCTCGACGAACTCAATATCATTCGTCGAACTCCGCTCGAGGAAAGTATTTTAATTCGTCGAACTAAGAATTTCAAAGTAGAAATTTTTATCCTTTTATTTCTGATTATTTTAAAAGAGAACCAGGACCCAAGGTTATCTGGGTCCAGAACTCCTAACATCTCCTTGCAGAAAGAGAATTTAGTCCAGCAAATATACATGCATATCAGTGGCTGTTGGATTTGGGCATGGAACTGCAAATAGGGGGAGATTGTCTGGTTTACCACAGAGGAATAAAGGCTATGCAAATAGGGGGAGATGTCTATAAATGAAGCTGCAGAACTTCTAGCAGCAGCAACAACAACAGATTTTCTTGATCCAGATTTAGGGGGAGATTGTAATTAATTGCCTTGTATTTTTACTTACATTTCTGTAAATAGTGTCCTCACCCAAATATGGGGAGATTGTTGAAACCCTCGCTAGGATTTGGGAAAGGAACACTATTAGGGTTGCTTAGATTGATCCACCATGTATAGTCATGGGTCATAGGATTATTTCTAGGTTTGTTCATTCAGAAGGACTTTTCAGCATTGCAGAAAAGAAGTCCAAGAAATGCAGCCCAGACAAAGGCAGAAAATCAAATCGACGATCGTCGAATGCAGTTCGACGAACGGCGATCTCCAGTCGACAAATTCTGAGTTACTTCTCTGAACTCAGGTCAACGATCTCAAGACTCTAGTAAGGCTGTGTCGACAACATCACAGCAACTGTGTCGACACTCAACAAGTTCTCTCAACTCGACGAACATAGAAACTGAGCTCGACGAACTGCAACCTCCGGTCGACCAATGCAGGCAAGATATTCAGCTCGACGATTCCAGCTGAGTTCGACGAATGTCGAACTCAGGTCGACGATTCATGAACTCGACGAAAGTTCAGTTCGACAATTTCTGAGGAATCAGTAACAGTTGGCAGAATTAATTGGGGATTAATTACAGTCAACATTCCCCGTAAAAATAGCCGTTCAACCGGACAGTTACAAAAGAATTAAGTGAGGGTCAATTTCCAAAGCATCTTCACTCTCGGGAATTTGTCTTCCGCCATCAAGGTTAAGGAATTCAAATACAGGAAGAAGAGAGATCAGACAGGCAGGGATATACAGCAATACACAGAAGAAAAAAAAAGAGGCAGATACAGAAAAGGGCAATATCTCTACAGTAACTTGAAGCCCTAGACCAGAGTGATAACAGCCATCTGAAGACGAAGATGAACATCCAATCATCTATCAAGAGTCTTCTTGTTCCCCATCACTGCAAGACAACTTCAAGGACAACAAATATTCTATCAGTCAGAAGTTCCTGAAGGATACTCTGGTCCAGGCCTTAAGATTGAAAGCCTATCACCCTGAAGCAAAGCTTCCAGCATACCTGAACTAATCAATATCTCAGGGGAGCCTTTTCTAACATCATTCCACTTGAATCTTCTTTCTGATTGTTGACAGAGAAGATAATATCACTCTCTCACCCCCTCTTGTACAAAGGGTTGTCATCTCCCTTCAAAAGTGATTCTTGGTTGCAAGTCTCCTTCCAAAAGACTTGAGGTTTGGTTTTTGGGGATCTGGTAAAAACCCATTGGTGGCAGTCACCTGATCAAAAACCTGAGTGGATTCCTACCAGGGTGGTAGAAGAGTGGACTACCCAGATTTGGGGAACCACTATAAATTTCCTTGTGTCTTCTAGTTGCTTGATCTTCCTTCCTGATTCTATGCCATGATTTAACTCTAATTAGTTTAGTTAAGATCTATCCTCTTTCACATGTCAGTTTCAATAAAATGAATTAAATAAAACAAATCTTCATCATCTGCTGCTGCTGCTACTGTTTCTGCTGGAACTGCTGTACTGCTGGAACTGGTACAGCTTTTTCATCAAGTTTCTCCCCCTACCTGGTTTCAGTGCATACTGGAGCCAGGCCCCTAACTGAAGAGGGGGCAGCAGAGAGGGCATAGATTTGGGCAGCAAGAGATGATATTGTAGTAGCAAGAGGTGAAATGGCCTCTACTATGATGGTTTTTAGGAGGGGAGTAAGGAGGGTAATGAGAGAGGATATGTTGGAGTGGTCCAATGGTGGAGTTGCAGATAGTGTGTCAGAATGTGTTTGAGTGGAAATAGATGGAAGGATGGTAGTAGTTGGTGGGGTTGGAGGAGGAGCATCTTGTAATTGGTCATCTTGTGGGGAAGAAGAAATGAGGGCGGATAACAAGTTTAAGGATGTTATGGAAGACAAATGTGGTGAAAGAGGAGATGAAGAAGGTGTTGGAGGTGCTGATTGAGATGGTGTAGCATGGGGAGATTGAGTTGGTGTTCCATGTCGAGGTTGAGGTGGGGTAGGAAGATAAGTATGAGGTGAAGATGTAAGGATGGGGGATGATGGAGGTGTGGGAGTTTGAATGATTGTGTGGGCTGAGGAGGGAAGTTGTGTTTGAATTGTTGGAAGGGATGGAGGTGAAGGAGTGATCTCTACAGAAGGGTGGGGAGTGTCTATATCAGCCCTTGTACTTTCAGAAGCTTGTGTGGAAGAGGGAACCTTGGAGGGCTTTGTGATGGTCCTCTCCCACTTGCCAAAAAGCGCACAAGTTATCCTCTTACCGGCATTTATGAATATGGTCTGGGAGACCAGTGATTCAGTAGCCTTCTCTTTCAAGAAGATCTCCAGGATCCTTCCAAAACTAACTTCCTTTTTATTATTCTTTTTCTTAATAAGATCAAAAATGATCTGTGCCTAGTTCACCTATTTCTTGTTCACCACTGCACATATAACCAGTAATTGATGCCCGGTTATATAGTCGTGTGCAGTGTTCTTGCCCAGCAAGACTTTCCTAACTATGTCTGCTAGAAACTTAAATTCCGTAGAGAGATGTTTCTTCAGTAATTTGTAAGGGTTTTCTCCAGAGTAACCCATTTGACTAAGCATCTCATCATACTCTTCATTAACAATCTCTAATGCTTCTTCTCCATTACTTAATCCAAAGATTTCAGTTAAAACGACAGGAGAGAGAGAAACAATATGACCTGCTATTGTTCTAGTCAGTGTGTTGTCATATGCTGTAGAGGAAGTATATACCCATTTCCTGATTTCTGATGAAGAGATTTTGATCCTTGTGGATAATAGAGTTTTCAATTTTGGTCGTCAAGAAGTTTCAGGATTTCCCGAAAGACAGTGTTGGAATGAATCGAAATCCACATCGAATCTGGTATCAAACTTCATTGGTGCAAGGGTTCCCGCTGGAATCGCAATTTGAGTACCTGCAAAAAAATGGCGATCAAGTGCAAAGGAATCTGAAGGCGCGGGACGGAGGTCGAAGAAAACCTAGATATAGGATTTTCCAGAATATGAAGCGACAAACTCCGTTCCACGAAAATTAAAAGATTCTTCGATCTGAGGTCGACGAAATAATTTAGAGTTAAACAATTCATTGAGCTTAGTCTGAAGATTTGAAGACATTTCGTCGAGCTCCGTTCGACGAAAGTTTTTTGAATCAGATTCATCGATCTCCGGTCGACGAAAATTGGTTCACTCACAAAGAGTTCGTCGATCTTCGTTCGACGAATATCTCAAGAACTTTTCCCAGATCATCGAACTCCGTTCGACGAACTATGAAAAATTCGTCGAGTGCAGACAGAAACTAAACTAAGTCTTCTTCATTGATCATTCCAAGCTGATTTACAAAGAACAAATGATTTCTCTCGTCTAGAGGTTTGGTGAATATATCAGCTCTTTGTAAATCAGTGTCGATATAGACAAGATTAATATTGTTTTTGTCTACACACTCTCTAATAAAATGATGCCAAATGTCTATATGCTTGGTCCTACTGTGATGAACTGGATTTTGTGCTATGACTATAGCACTTGTGTTATCACAAAATAGAGTTGAATTATTTAAGTTGGGACCATAGTCCAGTAGTTGATTTTTTATCCACAACATCTGGGAACAGCAACTGCCAGCAGCTATATATTCTGCTTCAGCTGTTGATGTAGACACATATGATTGTTTCTTACAAAACCAAGAAACTAATCTCATCCCAAGGAACGGGCAAGTTCCCGAGGTGCTTTATCTGTCCACCCTGCATCCTGCAAAGTTTGCATCTGAATATCCAGTTAAATCAAATTCTGACTCAGTAGGATACCATAGGCCTAGACTAGGATAACTCTTTATATAACTCAAAGTTCTTTTTAAGAAAATTAGGTGAGATTCTTTAGGGTTCACCTGGAACCTAGCACAAAGGCATGTGGCAAACATAATATTAGGTCTGCTTGCTATAAGGTATAGTAGGGAGCCAACAATGCCCCTATATAGTTTCTGATCCAAAGGTTTCCCATGTGCATCAGAGTCTATTACAGCATTTGTAGCCATGGGTGTTTTCTTTGCTGAGGCATCAGCCATCCCAAACTTCTTTACAAGCTCTTTAGCATTTTTAGCTTGAGAGATGAAGATGTCATCAGAGAGCTGCTTCACTTGGAGTCCAAGGAAGTAGGAGAGCTCACCCATGCTACTCATTTTAAACTTTGAATGCATGAGGTCAGAGAACCTCTTGCATAATTTGGAATCAGTAGACCCAAATATGATGTCATCCACATATCTTTGTACTAACAGGATTTTATCCTTATGGTGTCTAGTGAAAAGTGTTTTATCTACAATGTCTCTAATGAATTTATGCTCTATCAAAAAGCAGACTAGGCTCTCATATCAAGCTCTTGGAGCCTGCTTTAGACTATAAAGAGCTCTATGCAATTTAAAAACATGATAAGGATAAGTTGGAGAGACAAACCTAGAGATTGCTCAACATAAACCTCTTCTTTCAGTACTCCATTCAAAAATGCACTCTTCACATCCATCTGATACACCTTGAATTTCTTGAAGGCAGCATAGGCCATAAAGATTCTGATGGCCTCTAACCTTGCAACTTGTGCAAAGGTCTGATCATAATCTATCCCTTCTTCTTGTCTGTATCCTTGAGCAACAAACCTAGCTTTGTTCCTCACAATTGTACATTGGGCATCCAGTTTATTTCGGTATACCCATTTGGTTCCAATGACCGGGTAGTCTTGGGTCTTGGAACCAAATCCCAAACTCTATATCTCTCAAATTGGATAAGTTCCTCTTGCATTGCAATGATCTAGTGGGGATCCTGCTCAGCATCTTTTATGGATTGAGGTTCAACCTGAGAGAGAAAACAGGCATGCATAAAATCTTGGTTGAGTTGATGCCTTGTCTGTACAACTACTGATATGTCTCCAATCACTTGAGATCTCGGGTGATCCCATAGGTTGACAAGATCATTTGGTGGAGTTGGTTCAGCAATAACATTTTGAGTTAATTCCTCTTGTGGAATTATATTTGCTGTTGGATGAGGTTCAGTCACTTCAGTTCCTTCTTCTTCACTTTCTTCTTCACTTTCTTCTTCATCTTGTGGAGAAGGATGTGTTGGAGCCTCTTGGGTGAGGCTTAGTCTATCCAAGTTCTCACACAAGAGAGGTACTTGCAAAGGATTACAGGTAGAAACTTCTTTCTCATTGCAAGACATGTTAGCCTCATCAAATGTTACATGTATAGACTCTTCTATTTTTAAAGATGATTTATTGAATACACTATAAGCTTTGCTTGGGAATATCCTAGAAAAATTTCCTCTTCAGCCTTGGCTTTAAACATTCTAATGTATTTCTTGTTGTTGTTATGTATGTAACATATACATCCAAATACTTTAAAATAGTTGATTTTAGGTTTCTTCCCTTTAAGTAATTCATAGGGAGTGCTATTCTTCAGTTTATGTATGAAGCTCCTGTTCAGTATATAGTTTGTTGTGCTTACAACATCTGCCCAAAAGGTTAGTGGCATGTAAGCATCTGCAAGTAATGTGCATGTAGGTTCAATTAGGGTCCTATTTTTCCTTTCAGCTACCGTATTTTCTTGGGGAGTTCTAGGAGCTGAAAAACAGTGCCTGATACCTTCCTTCTCACAGAACTTATGCATAAGAAGAGACTCAAACTCTGTACCATGATCACTTCTGATCAATGCAACATGAGTAGAGTACTCAATCTGTATGTTCCTGAGAAAATCTGTAAGAACTTTTAAGGTATCTGACTTAGATCTCAGAAAGAACACCCAAGTGAACCTTAAGAAGTCATCTACAATTACTAATGTGTACGATTTCCCTCCTAGGCTTTGCAGAGCAATGGGTCCAAAGAGATTCATGTGTAGCAAATATAAAATCCTAGGTGAATCACTTTTATTAACTGACTTAAAGCTAGTTTTAGTTTGCTTGCCTAGTTGACAAGCCCTACAAAGGCCTTCCTTCTTGTAGGGACCAGAAGGTAAGCTTCTTACAAGACTGTCTTTAGATAGCCTAGCAATGTTTTTCATGTTAACATAACCTAGTTTTTTATACCATTATTCATTTTAAGTACTATCTATGTTGAGTAGGCAGATATCTGAATTGGCAGAATAGAAATTAACTAAGTAGATGCTGCCTTGTCTATTTCCAATTAAAACAATTTGTTTTTCTTTATTAGAGATAGTGCAGGAGGTTGAGTTAAAGTGTACCTGATAACCTTCATCACATAATTGACTTATGGAGATGAGGTTTTGTTTGAGTCCTCTGACATAAGTCAATTTCTTGAAGGTGACAGCTCCAATTTTTACTATCCATATCCTTCTGACTGGCCACACTTTGAATCACCAAAGATTACCTTTGGCCCCAGCTAGGACTTATAGTTGATTAGGTTATCCTTGTTGTCAGTCATGTGTTTAGAGCAACCACTGTCCAGATACCAAGTTTGATTTAACACTGCACAGCCCTTTTCCTACAGTGAAAATAGTTAGTTGTTCTTGACCCAGGTTACCTTGGGTCCTTTATATTGTTAGTAATAAAAACTAGATATTACAGAAAACTCTGGTTGAGATTTGTATCCTAGTGGGTGATATTTTTTAGGTGGAATTGTCCAGTCAGCTAATGGATTAAATGGTTTCTTAGATTGATTAGAGTTGTTATTGTAGTTATAATTTTTGTTAAGTCCTTCTAGGTTCGACGAAATATTGTGAGTTCGTCGACCAGAGTTCGACAAATTGGGATGAGATCGTCGATCTCTGCCCAGAGAATGAACATAGTGATTTTCTATGCCCCATGTTCGTCGATCTCTGCTCGACGAACCATACAAAGATCGTCGATCGCAGTTAGACGAATAATTATAATTAAAGTTTGCGTTCAGAGTTCGTCGACTAGAGTTCGACGATCTGTTCATGTTTCGTCGATCTGAGTTCGACGAAATCTGTTGAACTTTGTTTTTACCTAAGGTTTTCTGATTTTTGCTATTTTGACCTTTTAATTTGGGAATTTCTTCTATGGTTTGCTTATGGTTTAATATTTCTTTCCCTTTAGCTGAGACATTTTTGATGGGGGTTGTCAACATATTCTTTTTGAGAATGGGGGGCAAACCTGATGAAGCACCCAAGCCTATCTTGTCATTTAATATGACACTGACAGTGCTTGTGATGTACATCAGCTTGAGGCTTCTCCAATTGAGTGATTTCTCAAGTTGTTTAGCCTCGTATAGCTCAGTTTTTAAAGAGTTAATATGTTCATTTGCTAGATTTAATTCTTTTTTAACTTAATGTTTTCAGATTTCAGTATCTCTTGATTTCCTAGTTTTTCCCTTAGTGTCTTAATTTCTTTTTCTGAATTTATTAGATCTATGCACATGATTTTAAATTCAGATTTGAAAGATTCAGAATTATAGTCAAATGAAGAAAATACCTGGTTAGCTTCAGATTCTGAAGCTTCTTTATTATCACACCCTTCTTCATCTGATTGGATCCTGAAAGCATCAATGGCCATAAGGCAAACTTCCTTGGCCCTTGCTTCTTCTTCTTCTTCACTGGAGCTGGAAGATGTTGATTCATCTTCTATTTCACTCCAGGATTCAGCTACGAATACTTTCTCCTTCTTCTTGTATATGCTGGAGGAAGGTCTTGAGCTGTGTTGACTTCTGGTATCCTTCTCTCTTCTCTTATCCTTCTTTTGATTTTTTGGACACTCTGAGATGAAGTTTCCAAGTTTCCTGCAACCAAATCACACCACTTCTTTAGTGGTGGTTTTATCATACCTTGGCTTGTCATCCATCCTGGATGACTTTCTTCTGAAGTACTTCCTTGCCAGCTTGTAAAATATTTTGGCAAGTAGACCCATCATCTCTTCATTTATTGTTGGTGCTTCTGTCTCCTCAGTAGCCTTGAATGCAATGTTGTGCTCCTTCCATGCTGGTGGAGGTGTTCTTTACTCAGCTGCATCTCTGGATTTGATAAGCTGCTCATAGGACTTTAGCTTTCCCAAAAGAGATTCAGTGGAATCTCATTCAGGCTCCTGGCCTCAATGATGTGCCAGATCCTTGAATCCAATGAGCTTGGGAAGCACATAAGGATTTTATCATTCACCTCTGTGAGGGTGATGTCCTTATCCAAGTTTTTCAGCTCACTGATGATTGAGCTCAACCTATTGTACATCTATGCAACTGATTCAGCTTCTTCTTTATTGAAGTTCTCATATTATGATATGAGATTGGACCTTCTATCTTTTCTTTAATCAGCAGAACCAGCTACCATTTGATTGAGGGAATCCGAGATGGCTTTGGCAGATGTGCATTCAGCCACTTTTTGAAAGATGTCATCTGACATTATTTGGGGCAGAATATTCATGGCCTTGGCATTAGCAATTTTAGCTTTCTTTTGGGCCTCATTCCACTCAGGTGGTAAAACTGCATTGTTGCTAGATGTTGTTGTAGAGGTTGAGGCAGATGGTTCAGGAGGACCTGTCATAATGGAATTAAAAATGTCCTTATCAATAGAATTCATATATAACTTGATTCTTGCCTTCCAGATGGCAAACCTATTTAGGTTTCAAACTAGAGGTCTGGTGCTTGCATAGTATTTGTTCTGTGCCATGTTGTCTTTATGATCCTAGTAAAATAAATATTAGATCTAACTCAGGATCTTTAGTTCAAGGGTTAGCTTGTATAACCAAGGGAATCATGTTATAATACCAATTGAAAGTGAGGGGTTAGATCTGGAATACTCTAGAGGGGGGGGGGGGTGAATAGAGTATTTAGGGATTTTGTAAAATTTTCAACTACTTTAATCTAGTCGTAGTGCTGCAGGAATTAAATTAAATCACGAACACAATAATCCTAACTAGCATGCCACAGCAAGAAACAAAAGAAAAGAGCAACCAGACAATACAAGAAATTTATAGTGGTTTCCTTAAACTTGGGTATATCTACTCTTCTACCACCCTGGTAGGAATCCACTCAGATTTTTGATCATGTGCCTGACACCAATGAGCTTTTGATCAGGTGCTCAAAAACCAATCCTCAAGTCTTTTGGTCAGGTGACTTGCAACTAGGAATAACTTTTGAAGGGTGTTAAGAACCCTTTATATAGTGGAGGTGAGAGATTCATTTTGTCTTCTCTTTCTCAATGTACAACTGAGAAGACTTTGGTGGATTTGATGTTAGCAAAGGCTCCCCCTGAGATATAGAATAGTTCAGGAAGTTGGAGCTTTGCTTCAGGGTGATAGGCCTTCAGTCTTTCATCTTTGACCAGACAAAGTGCCGGAACTTCTTGACAGATAGAGGATTTGTTGTCCTTTGAAGTGTCCTAAAGTGCAGAAGGAAGAAGACTCTTGATTTTAATTTGATGTTCTTCTTCTTCTTCAGATTGCTGATATTCTTCTAGTCTAGATCTTGTATTTCTGTATCAGCTTTCTATCTCTTTTTGTCTTACAGTGTTGTTGAGAGAGAGAGCAGCATAAGATTCTTGATTCCTGATTCACAAAATTGACTGACTGTCTTTGTGTCTATCTCAGTCACTCTCAGTCACTCTCTAAAGGAGGAAGAAAAATCCCTTTTATATTTAGCAGATTATCTTCCTTTTGAAATTTGAAATCTCTTCTACATTCATTGCTAACGGCCTGGAGAATATTTTGCATTGAATGATTTCCCCAACTGTCCCATGAAAAAATGGTAAGAAATAATCCTGATGAAGACCATAATTAATGCTCCGTCTAACGGTAATATTCAGAAAATATTTTAGTATTAATTATTCAGGAATTATTACAGTAGGAAAGGGAAAGAAGGATGGAAATGACCAAGTCTGGATTCGTTGAACAGAGAACAGAAATCGTCGAGCTGAGTCCATAGTTTGTCGACTTGAGGAGTTGTGTTCGTCGACCAGATGGCTTCTGTTCGTCGAGCTGAGTTCCAAAATCGTCGAGCTGAGAACAGATAACTGCATTCTCTAGAACCTTGCCTTTTCTCTACATCAAGTTCGTCGAGCAGAGAATTTGACTTCGTTGGAATGTGTTGACATAAGTCCTATGTGTCAACACAATTGCTTCTTGTCTCGACATAATTGTTGTGTTGATAGAAATCTGGAGTGTGTCGACACAAGTCCTGTGTGTCGACACAATTGCTTCCTCTCTCGACATAATTGTTGTTTCGACAGAAATCTGCAGTTTGTCGACACAAGTCCTGTGTGTCGACACAATTGCTTCTTGTCTCAACATATATTCTAGGTGTCAACACAAGTCCTGGGTGTCGACACAGTTGGTGTCGACAGATGTTCTGTGTGTCGACACAAGTCCTCTATATGTCTACACAATCTTGCTTCCGGTGTGGACATAGTTGATGCCGACAGATGTTCTGTATGTCGACACAAGGCCTAGGTGTCGACACAATCTTTCTTTTGGTGTCGACACAGCCTTTCCTATGTGTTGACACAATTGCTTGAGTCTCTGGCAGTCTGTTGAATGCTGGTCCATGTAATGTTGACTCTAAGAACTTGGCCTAGACTCTTGGACACAACCATGACCCTGGTTATACATGATGGGTCATATGATCCTAACTTAGTGAACCTAGCCCAAATCAAACTAGGGATCCAACAGACTATTAGGAACTAATTATTTCAGATCCTTCAATATGATGAAGCCCTTCATGATAGAAGATTTGTAGGGGTTATAAGCTTTGGATCTAGTGATCTTCTTTGAATTTTATAGTTGATTATTGGTTTCAACACTAGCTGAGAAGATTGAGTATTGAGAAGATGAAGAAGATGAAAAAAAGTTGGCTATCAGTCTCTGTTGTTCTCTGTGCCAGTGTGTGTTTTATATTCCCTTCTTTGATTATATTATCTCTAGATTATTTTGAAGTGTCGAATAAAGTCTTAAGAAGGAATATTGATATATTCTTCTAACAATTCTACAACCAATCTTGATATTTTATTCAAAGACTACCTATAAAATCTTCTCTGAATCTTATATACAAATCTTTCTTTTAGACTGTCTTCAAATTGTTAGAATTGTTTGAATAAATTCTATGAAAGTCCCATAGAATAAGCCCGAAATAACTCTCTAAAATTTCCATTCTGGACTGTACACGATGATATGCTGACTTCAAATAAGAGTAACATCAACTTCTTGCTTATGTATAGAATAATTATGTCGTTGAAGTTACATCGATTTCTTATCGATGTATACGTCGACATCTATCATGAAGTTGTGTCAATTTCAGCATATGTAGGTGCTCTGAATTCTTATTGAAGTAACATTAATATCTAGTCGATGTTGCGTCGAATTCAGGTCTACGCAAGTTGGCTTTTCTTGAATTTTTTCTATAATTCTGAGTGCCTAGCTCATGTCCTTCACTGTACGAACTTCCCAGGTCTTCTATGGCCATATTACCCTCTGAATACAACATGGGTAATCAACCTAGGGAGTAAAATCACTTTTAATATAACTTGGTAAGTTAAATCATCGGGGTTTTTCCCAACAATTGCAATACGACATTGCGTAAACAATAACCAACCAAATTATTAGGTGCGGACCAAATTTTAATATAGTGCTAGATGCGTATTATTTTATAATATTTTATATACTCAAAACATGATTATTATATTTATTTTCCTCCCACACATGATGATGGTTACGCTGGTGGTTATCGATATAAGTTGTGATAATGATTGCGAGAGATCAATCGGATGGCGAAGAGGGGGTTGCCATTGATCGTTCGTTGGTGACAAGCCCTAGATGGAAGGCAGCCACTAGGGAAGGTGGATAAACCACAGTTGGATATGCGCCCAGATGTAGGCACATAAGGTGGGGCGGCCAGGTATGGTGCAAGCCGGGCATGCCACCGATCGCACCTAGCAACGCGACGCTTGTCATGCTTTGCAGCCACGACCAGAAATACATGTTGGTCGAGGGGTTGGACGTGGCTAGCTATGCCTCGCGGCTATAATTTTAGTCTCCCTAGGTTGTCGCACGCTAGTGGCCTCAAGATGCGACTGTGGCAGCTACGAGGTGAGGTTGCCGTGGCAGCGAGGTGCGACTATGACCAGCCCAACGCGCTAGCCGCGGAGGCTAAGCATGGTGTTGGCTATGCCTCGTGGCCTGGAAACTAATCATGACTCGCAACCATGGCCATGTAGCTACGAGAGAGGCCATAGCCAGCTTCACGTGCTAGCCTAGGGGGGTGGCAGTAGCAACGGATGAAGAGATAAGCAAATCTGTTGGACACGCCTAACGACCACGGGTGCGGTCATGGATGGCCGGGAGAGCACCGACCAGTGAGAGCGGTTGGGCTTTTGCCTAGGAGAGGTTTTGTAGGGCTTTGGCTTGGCTCGGCCTTAAAAACCAGGCTTTGTCAGGTTTGACCTGGGCTAGGCACTGGGCTAGTCAAATGACCTATACGAAGGACCTATAAGTTCCCCAAGCCCAACCTAGACTCAAGGCGGCCTAGCCAAGTACTGGGCCTAATCGGGCATTTTTTAGGTTGGGTCGGGGCCCGGGCCAGCTGCATAGGCCCGGTTTCTTGGACATGATGACTTATACATTAAAATGATCAATTGCAGTCAGATCCATTTTAGTTAAACTCACTGGAAGGCCTTATTTCTTTAGTGGAGATAATGATATGCTATTTTAAAAAATAGTCACCATTCATAAGTCATTTATATATATGAATGCATGTTTATGTATTTTTGAATGTTTAGGCATTGACGAATGTTGATATTCTGTATTTATAGGAAATGGATGATTATGCACTAGAGTTGGCAATTAGAGATGAATAATTAAGAACTCAGTTAGTAAGCCTACATAATGCCTAATCAACGACTCTTATCATCTCATTTTATCTATTGGATTCTATTAATTGTGTTGATTTTTCTATATTTCAAAATTTTTAATCTGTAAGAAACGATAAGTTTGAACTCTTTCACTTAATCTTCTTAGTTCATTCATCTAAGAAATTACTATACATCAAAAAATTAATGATCATTAGTTTTACAAATTTTGTTTTTTTTACTTTCCTTCTATTCAAATTGTTGGTTGTAAAAATTGTTATTGTTATTTATGCTTACAGTTCCCAGTACATATTAAATTGAAACCTTTTCAATTCAATAAGAAATTTCTTGACAATGATCAATATATGTCATTTATAGCTATCAAAATACCAACAACTATCAATATCTAACAACTGCCATGCACCATGCTCCCATTCAGCACACTAGATAATCTTACGTGTCGGATTAAATTTACACAGCCCTATCAAGGGCACAATAAGAGGGTGTGACCAGGAGAGCAGGGGTGATGGTCAATCATTCAACCTAGTCGTTCGCACTGACGTGACATTTTAGCGAACAAGCTATGGTCACGGGCATGACCATGAGGCGTGACATCTTCCCAAACCATCAGATTAACTACAAAATGCGTCGTTTCCTGCCATTTTTCAAGACTCGATCAATGCAGGCCCTAGGTCACAGACATGACCTAGGGGTGTGACCCCCAAAACTCCTAATTTTGGTGGTTTTCTCCAATGTTCCCGGGCTTTCAAGATAGCAATTTTCGTACCTAACATACCATAGGTCATGGGTGTGACCAGGGGGCGCGACTTCCAGGGAATATTTCTGATATATTGTTTTTTCTACCAGGAAGTCTGGGATCCAATCCCTGCTTCGATTGGGTAATTTCTAGCTTAGTTTTTCATTTGTTAAACGTAATTTCCTTTTATGTAGTTTCAATTTATGTTTTTGCAATTTAATTTTATAGCGCAGTATTTACATTTCAAGCACTTGTAATCTTCCTTTTTCCTAGTTATAACATGTTCTTCTTTTTCATTATGCATAACAAATTTCTTGGCATGAGAACAGTTGAATTCTTAAATATTTTATTTCCTAATATCTTTATCATAGCTTTCGATTGTGAATATTATGATTCACCTTTGATTATCTTCTTATCGATTTAATATTTTCGGTGTATGTTAATCGATCCTTGTTCCGTATTCTAGTTGATTGAGAGATCTGTGAATATTATTAGATCACTCATTGGTGGAAGGAGTTGCATGCACTCCTCGAGAGAGGATGATATAAATCTTTCGAATTGGTGTCAAATCTCATAGCGGGGTTCACCTCCTAAAGCAAGTTTATGGGTTTTGAATGTCTGAGAGTTCTTAATCGATCAACTTAATAAGAATAGTTTTTAGCATGTGCTTGAAAGAGATGCTTTCATATTTTGGCAACCTCCACGGTCGAATTATTCTCGATCAATTGTAATGAATTTTGGATTTATTATTTATTTTACTTAAGATGGATTCCCGATCGAATGATCTTTTCCTCCATTTTTCTTTTATTATTTCAGCTACAACTGTAATATTTGGATAAAATAATATTAATTTGCGTGAGTAGAAGTAATCAACAGACTGGTGGAATTCGACACTTGATATTTTAAATATTAAAATATCCTATGATACGAATGATATGTGCTCTTGCCTATAGTTGGTAGAATTTGGAGATATTTTTAATTGTAAATTTACCTATCAAGTTTTTTTTGCCGTTACCCGGGAGTTATTATTATTGATATTTTGAAAGCGTGAATTATATTACTTTTATCATTCTTTTTTCACATCCCCATTTCGCTTTTTGATTTTTCTTTTAGAATTCCATTATATTAAGTGAAGGTTTTCTTAGTTTTTTTTTCAAAAATGTTATCTCAATTGGTCGCTAAAGTTGTCGAGCTTCAAAACAAAGTTAATCATTTGAAAGTCACGCAAAAGAATAAAATTATTTATCAATATTGTGGTGCGGCTCATCGAAGTGAGGATTGTTATACTAATTTTTATTCTCAAAATTTTTCTTATGCAAATGATTTTGATTTTAATTATGAAAATATTTATTCTAACTTTGATAAAAATAATTTTTCTTGTTTTCATGCCAACGATTTTTCTGGTTCTAATAATTTTTCTTCAAACTCCAATTTAGATTATTCTTGGTGGCAAGATAAACCTCATAGTTTCTATATCGATAAAGATAATTATTTAGATCCAAATTTTTATTCTTCTTCTCTTTTGCCGCAAATTGCATCTTCTAATTTTGGTGAATTTTCCGAATTTCAATTTGATTCTCTTTCCCAAAATTATTTAGATCTGAATATTTGTTGAGATTATTGTCTCCAAGAATTATAATTTGAAGAAGGTCTTAAGATGACAATAAACATCTTGTATTTGATGTCCTCTCTAGTTTAGATGTGATAGGTTTAACACAAGTGCATGACTAATGTATGGTTAGACACATGTTCACCCAAACAGGGTTTTTGCACTCGTAATCCATCCAGAAGCAAAATTTATGTTGACCTTTGTATTAATTATATATTAGACATGTCACTACCATTGGGAAAAGACACTTAGGACAGAAGAAAATCAAGGCAGAATCAAAGAGTATTCTAAGTAAATACTCAGTTGTATACAGTTCAAGACTAAGGAAAACTTTGACTGCATCGACTGCATCGAAGTGCAAAAGTCCGACTAGATCGAAGGCATCAATTTTTTGACTAGGTTAAATATCAACTGCATCGAGTGGAATAGTTTGACTGGATTAAAGATATCGATTTTATGACTAAGTAAAATATCGACTGCATCGACTACAAAAGTTCGACTACATCGACTACAGGAATTCGACTGCATCGACTACATTAGAGACAGAATTTGACTAGATCGACTGCAAACTAACAGAAGCTTTTGAGCATGCTGAAAAGGCTAAGTGTCAGTACTTTTCTTATATAATTCTTATAAGGTTTAAGGGATATCTTTGTAAATTTCATGAGTGCTATTAGAGTTAGTCTATGACATCTTGCCATGGTCATATAGACCAATTTCTCCTAGCCTGACAATGGAACCGCAGCTATATCTTTGAATTTAGTCACAGATTATGCAGAATATTCAAATTAGGATAAAAAAGTGGGATTTGTTGCATACTTCAATGGTCGGCCAACAGGAAAAAAATTTCTCATTTATAAGTGAATAATTCTTTATTCCAAAACCTTTCTTTGATCAGATTTCAACAGCCTTTATCTATCCCAAAGGAGCATTATTTCCTAAAGTGTCTGCTAGCTGTTTGAAAGAGAGTTTGCCAAGAATAAGTTTATTCTGAAAGTCTACCTTCTACAAAATTATATTTGAGACGTTGGACTTTCCTAATACATCATTTGCTAAAGGAAGATCAATCTAACTATTAGAGAATTCAACTTAACATCTATTTTTCCTTTGGCTGCCAAGTCAAGTATAAAAGGACTTAGAGATTTCAAGAATAAGTTTTTTTAACTGAGTACTAGCCTTTAAATTTTTCTCAAGTCTTATGTGAAAGTTCTTTAGCAGTGATCAAGTCTTCAAGTATTTTCATCTTCAACCACTACGATATCATTCAGAGAAAAGTTCCTTCTGGATTTTATTCAGCAACATTTTTTCTTAAGGATCCTTCTCTTCCATAAGTTTTTCTAGATCAAGCCAGCTATTTCAAAGGAGATATTTCAAGTGTTGATCAAGGTAAAGAAGAGGAAGTATGCTGTGAGGGATTCTAGTAGAAGACTCAAACTTCAAAGTGTTGAGTTAAAACCTATACTCTATTATCTTTGTAGTATTTCTTGTAAATTCGAGCTATTGGATCTTTGATCTTAGTGTAAATTTATGTCTGTGGAGATTGAGTTGTAGGGATTGTATTATAGGCTGTATTGTATGGCTTATGATATAGCCTGCGTTGTAGAGCTTGTGTTATATCCTGAGTTGTAAGGCTCATGATAATCCTGAGTTCTCGGGCTTGTGTTTTAGCATGAGTTGTAGGGTTTGTATTGTAGCCTGAGTTATAAGTCTTAGTGTTTGAGTTGTAAGGCTGAGTGTCTAAGATTGTAGGGATACACCTGGGGAATGGTCTGAGGTCAGGAACCTATGTTCTTGAGTTATAAGATCTGAGGATCTGAGGATAGGTTGGAGAAGTTTTGCTTAAGCTATCTCTCTACTAGATATGTGAAGGGGGGAAAGTGGATGTACCCATTCTTGGGGATCCATTATAAATCTATGTGTGTTGTGGATTGTCTGTGTGATTTACTATTCTTCTAATCTAGTTCAAAAGAAAACAATAAGAATTAATAAACTTAAATAATCACATATTCACCCCCCCCCCCTCTAGATGAGTAGTATCCCTTGACTTTAAGGTAGTATTAGATCCAGTTTCTTCAAAAAATCATAACAGTTGAATAAGATCATAAAAGTCTTGGACAAAAGCTACAACACTATAAGTTCTGGACAAAACAGTAAGGAGCTCCGCTCCGTGAAACTTCCCATCTGCAGGAAAGAGAATTTTGGAATTTGGAAGTAAAGAGTGAAGCTTTTAATGGAAGCATCTGATCCGAGAATCTATGTGACTGTTCAAGAGGGACCCTATGTCCCAATGAATTTCTCTCCTCAAGATGCAAATATGAGAGTTCCCAAGAAACTCTCAGAAATGAACAAAGATGAAGTCATTCTCGCTACAAAGGATAAGAGAGCCAAAAACATCATTGTCAATGCAATTGATGATACTGCATTCCAAAATCTCATACAAAGCAATACAACCAAAGAAATATGGGACACATTAATAATCTACATGAAGGAACTAAATAAGTTGAGGATGACTAAAAATCTCTCCTCAATCAACAGTATGAGGCATTCAAACAGGGAAAGAAAGATAGTATTGCAAAATGCTATGAGAAATTATTTAGGATTGTGAATGACCTAGGAAACTATGAAAGGACTTTCACAAACTATGAACTTAATGATAAATTTCTCAGATCCCTGCATAAGGAATGGGATGTCAAAATTATTATCATCGGAGAAATGGGAAATCTAGGAAATATTGAGCTCCAAAATATATTTGGGAAGCTACTGTCCCATAAGCTTCACCTCAACACCAAAAAAGATGAAGAAGGGCATAACAAGGAAAGATCCATTGCCCTAAAAGATGAAAGCTCCAACAGAGAAGTGGAGAAGGTCATGCCTTCCCCAAGTAAGGGAGTGGTGTCAGAAGAATCTGAACCAAGCATCTCTGGAGAAGAAATGTCTGATGAAGATTTGGCCTTGTTCACAAGGCAATTCAAGAAGATGCTAAGAAGGAGGAAGCAATGGAATAATTCCAAACCATCCTCCTCTTCAAACTCGAGAAGGCACAACCATCAGTTTGCAAAGTTTAGAGAAGACCCCAAAAGAGACAAATATGACTCTAAGCAGAACAAACAACATAATACTTACAATGTTTATATTGTTGTAATAAGCCTGGACATGTTATAGTTGTTTTTCCAGACAAGAGAAAAGAGAAGAAATGAAATAAGGTGGACATGCAACAAAAAGTCCTGAGATCTGAAAAGGACCTCTTCGCCAATAAGGAAAGAAGCGGGAGTGACAGTAACAACAACTCTTTTAAATCAGCAGAGGAAGAAGCCTATGTAGGACTAATTAGATCATCTGAAAATGCAGCATCTATTATCCTCCATATATGAATAAGGGCTCCACTATCATCCCTAGATAATGGTGATGAAGTAGAGAAAATTAGCTATGGGCTGATGGCTCAGGATGACATACATCCTGATAGGGTACAAACTAAAACTATCATGTCTGATTCAGATTATAAAACTGGTGCTGAGTTAGAGGCCACCTCATCTTCTGGAAATTAGGAGGACTCTAATTCAGAGAATTCTTATGATGAGATTGTGGAGAAGTATGGGGCAATCCTATAAGCATTGGGAATGTGCAGGATGCTTGCTAAAAAGCAAGCTCAAGAGCATAAACTCCTCAGACCTCTAAGGGGTCAGCTTGAGGGGAAGATGGATGAGATCAATCAAATGAATTTAAAGATCATTGAGCTCCATACAATCATTGATGAGCATGTTGAGCTTTACCTTCAAAAAGAAAGGATCATTAAGAAGCCTGACAATGATCTCATCAAGAAGAGAGACCTGGTGGCAAAAAACTCCAAGCCCTAAACTGTTCTTCCAATAATAGACACCTTCTCTAAACTATATATAAATGACATAGGATATAAAAAGAGTAATAAAAGGAGAACCAAGGATAATGGGAAAGCACCCTTGCAACCCATAAATTTCAAAAAGGTTCTTCTAGCCTCAAACAATTACGACTAAGAAAGTGTCTATGGACACTAGAAAAATGAATGTTCCACTCGTGGAACCAAAGATGTGCAATACGGAAAGAGTGCTCTCAAAGCAGCGGATGAGGAAGTTGTGACGAAGGATCATGGACTCTTTGTGTTTGGTTTTAACACCATTACCAAGGGTAAGGGGAGTGGTCCTGTAAGAAGAGATGCTAGGAAGGGAAAGGTTGTGGCTGTGTATGTGTATGTTAAGTCACCACCAACACAATACCACAAGCCCGACAAGGACTCACATGTCATCTCTTGCAGACACTCCTCTGATCCAGAGAGGACCCATCCAACTCTTGCTATGAGCTCCAATAGAAGGTATAATAGATTTGAGTGCTGGTGTTGTGAAAAGGTTGTACATTTTGCTATAGACTGTTGGTTCAACCCAATTGATCATAGAACATTTTCCAACAGACTAGCCCCCAGATCTGAACAATTCCACAATGCACCTTACCAAGGTCTAGAGCCAAGGAAAAGAGCAAATACTAACAAGCATCAAGGACCCAATAATATTTGGCTTCCTAAGAAAATGTAAACTCTTTTGTAGGGATGTCCAAAGGACAACCAAACTTCCATATGGTATTTGGACAGTGGATATTCCAGGCAAATGACTGGAACAAGAAGCCTTCTGATAGATTATTCTCTAGTTAAGGATGGACCCAAAGTCATCTTTGGAGGTTCTGATAGAGAGAAGACCAAAGGTTCTAGTAAGATCTTAAAATACATAGTGACCATCTTAAGGGTAGCTTATGCTGAATGATTGCAACATAATCTAATAATCATAAGCCAACTATGTGACCTTGGCTGTCATTAATTTTCACAATGATGAGTGCCTAATTAATAAGTATAAAGATATAATTCTAACTGGCACTAAGAGTGGAAATATTTATTGCTTAAATTTTCATTGTAATGATTTTGATTCTTCTCTATGTCTTATGGCTGAGAATAAAGTTTCACTCTGTGTGCAATGGCACAAGAGATTGGCTCACCTCCACTATAAGACTATAAATAAGGTTATCTTAGAAAAGCTAGTTAGAGTTGGCCAACAGTGAAAGTTTGTCCAAGAAAGTCCTTGTCAGGCATGCCAAAAGGGCAAGCAAACAAGGGGAACATTCAAGCTCATTGGGGTTAAGGACTCCACAAGTTGTTTATACTTATTTCACATGGACTTGTTTGGTCTTATGCCAATTCACAGCTTAGGAGGAAAGGTATATACCTTAGTGATTGTTGATGATTACTCCAGGTTCACTTGGGTGTTCTTTCTCAAACAAAAGTCAGATACCATAGAAATCTTCACTAATTTTGTTAAGCAAATTCGGAATGAAATATGCAGCCCTATATCAAAGATCAGGAGTGATCATGGGATTGAATTTCAATCTATTGTAATGAACAAATTCTGTAAAAAATCCAAGTATCTTTGAAGAGTTTTCCTCTCCTAGGACTCCACAATAAAATAGAGTTGCAGAGAGAATGAATAGAACCCTAATTGAAGCTTGTAGAACCATATTGAGTGATTGCTTGTATAACCATGTTGAGTGATTCATCACTCCCAGAATATTTTTGGGCTGAAGTTATCAACACAGCCTATCATGTTCATAACTGGGCATTAATCAACAAGTATCATAATAAGACCCCCCCCCCCCCCCCCCGCGATGAACTTATGAAGGGCATAAAACTAACACTGACTTTCATCAAAATCTTTGGAAGTAGGTGCTTTTTATTAAATAATGGAAAGCATTTTTTGACCAAGATTATTGAGAAAGCTTATGAATGAATTTTTGTTGGATATTGCTCATACATTAGTGCCTACAGAATATTTAATAAAAAGACCTAGGTTGTAGAAGAGTCCATACATGTGGTATTTGATGAGACTAGCCTGATTCATATGGGTTGGTCTAGTTCTTCTAGTATTGCAGGTATAGAGAAAATACTTGAGCATGCAACTATCAATGGAGCAAGGGAGAAAGGTGAACAATCTTCCTTAAGTGAATTGGTCCCAAATGGAAACTACCTCAATGAAGACGATGAAGCGGCTGAAAGGATAGAGCCACCTATAGGTCAACATCAACTAGTGGAACTGGATAATGCAGAAGTATTGCCAGTTGCTACAAGACATCTAAAGGATCATCCTCAAAATCAAATCATTTGATATTTGAATCAAGGAGTACAGACCAGAAGAAAAGCTATGAATGAATTGCTCTATCTGAGTTTTCTCTCTAAGTAGAGCTAAAGAAGTTTGAGGAGGAGGACAACACAGATCCATCCTGGATATTGGTCATGCAAGAAGAACTTGAGCAATTCAAGATATGTAAGGTCTGGAAGCTAGTCCCTAGACTTCTCAACCACAATATCATAGATACATAGTGGGAGCTATTGTCAAGAATAAATCAAGATTAATTACAAAAGGATGTAAATAAGAAGAAGGAATATAATTTGATTAGACCTTTGCACCAATGGCAAGACTAGAAGCCATAAAGCTGTTTTTAGCATATGCGGCTCACAAGGGATTCAAGGCATATCAAATGGATATGAAGTATGTCTTCCTCAATGGGGATCTAAAAGATGATGTATATGTAGAACAACCACCAGGTTTTGTTAACCCAACTAATAGAACTCATGTTTTTTATTTAAGAAAGGCACTATATGGTCTTACGAAAGCACCCAGAGCTTGGTATGAGACTTTCTCCAATTTTCTCGTCGAAAACAAATTTTCAAGGGGCAAGATAGACAATACATTATTCTTAAGGGAAATAAAAGGCAAGATTTTACTAGTGCAAATCTAAGTTGATGACATTATCTTTGGATCTGCAGATGATAACCTTTACAAAAAAGTTTGTCAAACTTATGCAAGGTAAATTTGAAATGAGCAGTATAGGAGAACTAAAATACTTCCTCGGGCTCCAAGTGAAGCAATCTGAACTTGGAATTTTCATCTCACAAATCAAGTTCATCAAAGAGCTTCTAAAATAGTTTGGAATGGAGAGTGCAGCCTCCATGAGGATTTCAATGGGCTCCAATATTTCCCTAGACAAGGATGAAACGGGGAAACACTTTAATGAAAACATGTATAGATGTATGATTGTATCTCTACTCTAGCTTACTGCCAGTAAACCAGACTTCATGTTCTCTACATGTGTTTGTGCTAGGTACCATGTGAACCCTAAGAAATCTAACTACTCCTTTGTTAAAAGGATTTTAAGATACCTTAATGGTACACCCAATCTTGGCTTTTGGTACCCTAGGAGTAATGACTTTGAACTAATAGGTTTCTCAGGTGTAGACTTTGTAGGATGTAAGGAAGATAGGAAGAGCACTTTAGGAATATACCAGTTCCTTTGAAGGAGACTCATTTCCTAGAGCAGTAAGTAGCAGACAAGTATGGTAATTTCCACAGTAGAGTCTGAATACATCTCAGCTGGAAGTTATTGTGCTCAGTTGACAAGGATACAACATCAACTTCAAGATTAGAATATACAGATAAGTATATCACATTTATTTTGTGAGTCCTCTAATGCAATCTCAATTGCTAAAAATCTTGTATCATATAGCAGGACAAAGCACATTGAGATAAGTTATCACTTCATCAGAGAGCATGTGAAAAAAGAGGATATTTGTCTTAAGTTTTTGCCAACTTACAATCAAGTAGCAGAACATCTTTACCAAGCCTCTGGATGAAGAGAAGTTCAATTATTTCAAGATTGAACTAGGCATGTTAAACCTTGAATAAAAACATGTCTAGCATATTCAGTAGATAAGGAACTTCATATCTCCTCTTAGTGGGCTTCATATAGTAATTGTTTTGTTATTACATCTATTTCTAGTTAGTTTGCAAGTAGTTCTTGAATACTAATCAATTTGCAGGACATAAGGACCAAATTTCATTCAAAAGAATTGATTGGAATTAGAGGAAAACCAGTTTAACATTTCAAATCTTTATTACAAGGCAATCGAGATAATATTTTTCTATCTCCTATTCCTTAGTAGGCACGCACCGTCTGATAGTCCTTTTTGTATTATTAAATTAGAAATAGAGGGAAACACTAGGTTAAATAAGACATAGAAATCCCAAATGTCGTTACCCTGGTTCTCGCACTCTCGCACCCGTCCCGACAAAAGATTTCCTAGTTTTTCTCAAACCCTAGTTTCATAAATGGCACCGATGGAGAGCGTGTTGGAGAGAATCAACACTGTTAGTGAAGTCATTAAGTGAAGTTTTCAAACCTTCTCTAAATACATATAGGAGGTCATCTTTCTCCTGAATGTGGCCGGGCTAGACGTAATCCTCTCTGAACCTACCAAGATTTTTCAGTCAGCCGTCAAAGAGTTCTTCCAGAATGCTGAAGTTAGTTGTTCAGGAACAAAAGTTAGAACTACAGTGCTTAGTCATGGACTACAAGTTATAACAAGAATCTTAATCCATCACCTGTACCTGCCTACCTTTCAAGAGGGTGAAGAAGAGGAAGGCATCACCATGTAAGTCACAATATATGCCCTAGCTTTGTGTGGGTATTCTAGAAAAATGTATGGATCCCTGGAGAAAAATGACTTGAATGCTTTAGAAAAATTGCTGGCAGATATAATTGTTTAAGTTATGTTATGTAAACCTGGATCACATGACCGGATCTCAAGAGACATGTTCAAGGTGATGACTACCATCATACTAACTGGGACGACTGATCGGAGAAAATTCATTCTAAGAAGTCTGAAGGAGTGCATGACTACACCCAACATGGGAAGGATTGTATCTCTCTATCTGTTGAAAATCCTCGGAGATAAGCTAAAAAAAGTTCCAAAAGTCTTCATTCATTACCTTAAGAGGATGGACTATAGGACTTTGGATTGGTTGGATCAAGGTTTTCCCAAATCAGAGAAAGGAGGTGCAAGCTCCAAGCACTACCAAGGAGAGGAGAAGAAGGAAGATAAGAAAAGGATTGCTTCATGCCCCATAAGGCAAGTGGCTACCAAAAGAAGTAGGCAGGGGAAAGACAAAAAGGATGACATGTCTCATCATACTTCCAGTCATATTGAGGGGGAGCAGACAGGGGATCATCACCCTGATCTCCATGAAACATTAATTCCTAAAGACTTGGAGAGTACTGCCCCTATGGAGGAATCAAGGAGTGTGACTGATCATAAATGGACTGTGGTAGGTGATGTTCTATAACCAATTCTTGAAGACCTTAATCCTCAATTCAAATCCATTGAGGTGGGGGAAGTTTTCCCCTCTCACATAGAAAAGGGAGCAAAAGAAAGTCTACATAGACTATAGAGACAAGATATAGTTGAGGGGGAGCTTATAACGGAGGACTATACCCAAGAGACTAAATTTGTTGTAACACTTGAAGAAGTTTAGGGGGAGTCAAGTCTGCATGACTCTGCCTAAGGAAGAGTAGTCGTGGACTCAGTCCATGAGGATATCAACACAGCATTGACTGACATAGCCAAGGAATATATTATTACTGAAGAACATTCTTATGAATTCCATCCTCCTGGCCATGAGATAGCAATATGGAAAGGGAAGAGTGTGATTCAGGAACTAGAAATAGACAAAGGTACCTCAAAGTAGTCTACTCTTGAATATCATTTTGAAGACTATAAAGGTCCTGAAATGATCAACCAATGAGCCACTCAAGGTGAGACTCAACAAGCAGTTCCAACCACAAGTCCTGTTGAAGAAACCAGTTCTCTTCTGGAACAACTACCAATAATGATGGATACTCAAAGGAGGAGTACTGAATACTTTGTTGACAAGTTAGTACAAGGGCCGAGGACTGAAGTAAATACCCAGATTTTAGAATTTCAAAGGGAGATGCAATTCCTGAATACTTAAACCCTTAAATTCTTCATGGAGGCTCCCAAAGTAGTGGTCTTTACTATAGTCCAAAATAAGATGACTCATCGGGGCATTTAAGCAGTTGTAGAAAATTAGAATGCAATTGTAGGAATTCTGAAACATACCTTCCTAAACATACATTCAAGGTTGGCACAGGACAGGATAACCATATTGGAAAGAATGGATTCCTACAAGTAGCTGAAGGTCTTGTTTTCAAGTTTAGCTAAACATCTAGAGGTAGGGTGGAATAGATTTTTGACTATATTTAAATTTTCTTACTTGATAGCAGATTTTTGTGCTTGCTTTTTTGGTTAGTTTTGTGCTTTCAAGATCAATCAAAGATGACACAGCAATTTTATAGTGTTTTCCCAATATTGGGTACATCCACTTTCCCTCTGTGCCTATCTAACAGTGTGTTAGACTCGACTCTCCCTCCATAATGCAGCTCCTTAAGAGCTTACAACACATACCCCGCAGGGCTATATAGGTCACACAGACCTACAGCTTAGGCACTAAGCCAAACCTAGATCACAAAGTCCTTTCACCCGGCACTAAGACAAACATAGGTCACAAAGACCTTAGCTTTTATAATACAGGCTTACAACTACAGTCTCGCAAAGAATCTTTACAAAAAAAAATAGAAGTTGGTTTAATTAGACACTAGAGTAAGATATCTGTGTTTACTTCTTCTTGGGCTGAGCAGATATCAGCCCAATCTTTTGCTGTTGAAGACTATGAAGTAGGCAGTAGAAAGTTTCTTCAAGTAGCTTTCTTTTCTCTATAGAGCTTGTAGATCTGCTTTCATAGAATCAATTCTAAACCTGCTATTGTAGATGGTGATTGCATCAGTTATCTCTTTCATCAGCTGGAATATCTGTGCAGAACAGATTCTTCAGGCTCGATAAGAATGACGCGGAAGAAGATGAAGTTCGGCCGCACTTTCGTTTTCAGAAAACCTAGACAAAGAATCAATTGATTCCTCTTGATGATTTACTTCTTTTTATTCTCTGAATGCCAATTGAGCAGTGGACCCACTACCAGGATTGATGGCAGAGATTGAGCCATTCAGCATATGCTTTCCATTTAATCTTAATTCAACGACACTTTGTTGTGTGTGGGACCCAACACTTAATGATGAAAATGTTTCTTGGAAAGTGCGGAAGATGATAACAGGTGGCCGCCAGCGTCTCTGACACCATTTCCGCAACATCTGAATTTTGGTTGACTTTTGACTTTGCTGACATCAGCATGACTCAGCATATTTGGACTTGGACAAAATTCAAGCATTAGAAGCAAAGGCGTTGAGTGAGTAAGCATCACTCAACGCCACAACACTTAGACAAAATTTTATCTTTCTAGGAGATGAGCTCGACGAACACTGAGCTCCGTTCGACGAACGCCAAGCTCAGTTCGACAAAAGTGTAAATTTAGTTCGACGAACTTTAGACTCAGTTTGACGAAATCTAAACTCAGTTCGACGAAAGAGTAAATTCAATTCGACAAACTCCATACTCAGTTCGTTGAAATCTAAGCTCAGTTCGACGAAGCTGAGTTCGGCGAAAGCCAAGCTATCCACAAAATTGGACTTAGCCAAATTTCTGTGCCAAGGCATTGAGTGAGCTCACCGCGGTTTTCCTTGACAAATATTTTTGCGTTAAGGAGTTGAGAGCGTTGAGTAAGCTCGTCTCACTCAATGCTATTTGCCTTAGCCAAATTCTTTATGCCTTCACGTTGAGAGAGTAAGCTCCACTCAATGCCAAACTACTTTACAGAACTTCTTTGTTATCTGGCATTTTGTGAGTAAGCTACACTCAACGCCTGTGCACTTAGCTGCATTTTTAGCCTGTTTCTCTAGGCTTTGTCCATCTCAGCCTGACTCATAGCTTTTTATTGTATGGTGTTGAGTGAGTAGACTACACTCAACGTCTGTGTAC
Source organism: Platanthera guangdongensis (assembly GCA_039583875.1). Taxonomy (NCBI): domain Eukaryota; kingdom Viridiplantae; phylum Streptophyta; class Magnoliopsida; order Asparagales; family Orchidaceae; genus Platanthera; species Platanthera guangdongensis. The sequence continues at coordinate 65,177,763 of CM077165.1, forward strand.
TTAGCCGTATTTTTAGCCTATTTCTCTAGGCTTTCACTGACTCAACCTGACTCACAGCTTTTTGTTGTATGTCGTTGATTGGGTAGACTATACTCAACCCATTTGTACTTAGCCATATTTTTGGCAACCTTTCAATTAGGTTGAGATAGACTCAACGATATATGTTATATGGCATTGAGTGAATAAGCTACACTCAACGCCTGTGGACTTAGAAAAATTTCTAGCTAGACAAGAATGAGTCCTTATCTCTGGAGTTGAGTGAGCTTGCTCCACTTAATTCCAGTGGAATTAGCAAATTTTTGCTCTATCCAATAGCCAATTATTGTATCCTCTTGTCCAACTAATGTGATATGGACTGACCTGCACTCAAGACCTCAAATACACATCAAATACAGTTGATGTGTGTGACATTGACCTATTTTACTTCTCACAAATCAGGGACATTAGGAACAATGGACCAAACAATCTCCCCCTATTTGAAGAAGTCAAAACCCTTATCAAAATTGTTTTCTTTCCTTGGTCAATGACACACAAAACCTATACGACAAAATAAATATTAAAATTCTGATATGCTATAAGTGTACCTCATTTCCTACATGTATGGTGAGCATCACCTACTCCCCCTGTTTTGCTGCAAGGTGTTTTGTTATTACTTGAGTGACACATATCCTTCTCTAGATGATTGGATATATCCCTCTTCTTTCCCCTTTGCTATTTCTCCCCCTTGCTATGTATCCCCCTTGATAAGACCTTCTATCTTCTCTCCCCCTTTTTGACTTCTATAGAATAGGCAACTAGGGGTTGGCCCTTCCAGAGTAACTTACTAGTAGAAGCATCAGTGAACTGATACCATTGGGGAGTCTTTATGTCCAGCAAGATGAAAAATACCTGCACCACAAAAAGATATTAGACACATGCTTGTCTATGGGGACAAACTCTAGACTGATGTCTTTCTTCTCCACATACTCCCTAATAAAATGATATCTATTTTCTATTTTCTTAGTCCTACAATGTAAGACAAGATTCCTAGCAATAGAAATAGCACTTGTAGAATAATAGTAGAGAAGAGTTCTACTTACCCAAAGGTTGTAATCCTGGATGTGATGCTAGATCCACAGCAGCTGAGCATAGTAGCTACCTGCTGATATATACCCCTAATCAATAGTGGATATAGCCATACTATTTTGCCTCTTACTTCTCCAAGAAACTAGCCTTCTTCCTAAGAGCTGATAGGTTCCAGTAGTGCTTTTCATGTCTTATTTGCATCCTGCATAAATCTGCATCTAAAAATCCTGTTAGATCAAAATTCCTATTTCTAGGTACCATAGGCGAAGATCTGGAGTGCCCTTAAGATATCTCAAGATTCTCTTTGCGGCAGAGTAATGAGATTCTTTTGGGCAAGCCTAATACCTAATACAGACACATATATCATACATGATGTCATGCCTATTAGCAGTAAGCTATAGAAGATCTTGAGCTCACCCATCTTGCACATTTCAAACTTCCCTTGCATAAGTTTAGCAAACTTCCTGCAAAGGATATCATCAGTAGATGCAAAGATAATGTCATCGACATATATCTAGACAAGGATAAGTTTTCCCTTTGATTCCCTTAGGAATAGGGTCTTGTCTATCTTCACCCTTGAGAATTGTTTCTCAATGAGGAAGTTGGACAAGGTTTCATACCAAGCTCTAGGGGCTTGCGTTAGCACATATAGAGCTTTTCTAAGCTTATATACAAAATTAGGAGAGTTAGGATCTACAAAACCTGGTGGTTCATCCACATATACTTCCACTTTTAGGTTCCCATTCAGGAATGCTCACTTGACATCCATCTGGTAGACTCTGAATCCCTGATAGGGAGCAAATTCAAGGAATATCCTTATTGCTTCCAATCTGGCTACTGGGGCAAAAGTCTGGTCAAAGTCTATACCCTCTTCTTGAATGTATCCTTTACCGACCAGTCTAGCCATATTCTTAATAATAATGTCATCTTGATCCAACTTGTTGCTGCAGATCCAATTGGTCCCTATGACATTTTGTCCTTATGGTATGGGGACCAACTTCCAGACCTTATATCTCTTAAATTGGTTCAGTTCGTCTTACATTGATCCATTCCAGAACTCATCCTTGATTGCTTCTTCAAACTTCTTAGGCTCTTCTCGAGACAAAAAGCTTAAGTATAGAGTTCTATTCATGCTCCTGCTTCTGGTCTGGACTACATGATTTGCATTACCAATGATTTGGTGTGCTGGATGATCCCTTAGATTCCTGGTAGCTAGAGGCAATCTAGTTGTAGCTTGCTGATCTTCAATTTCTTCAGGTATGTCTTGCCCTTCTCTTGGAATAGGCAGTCCATCATTATTATCTTGGACTGTGGAGGTATCTTCCCTGATGGTCAGCTTATCCATCATCTGCTCTGTACCTGTAATACTATAAGAGGAGGAAGTTGGCATCTCATAGTTAACCATGTTGGATTCATCAAACACAACATGCATTGACTCTTCTACAACTTGTCTAGTTAAATTATAGATTCTATATGCCTTACTATGAGTGTTGTGCCCAACAAAGATCTCATCATGGGACTTGGCAGCAAACTTAGTTAAATGGACTTTTCCTTTTTTGAGCACATAACACTTACAACAAAATATCCTAAAATAGCTCAGGTTTGGTTTTCTGCCCTTCAAGAACTCATAGGGAGTCTTCTTGTAGCTCTTGCTGATAGAAGTCATATTAAGGACATAGCATGCAGTATTAACTGCCTCAGCCAAGAAATAATCTGCGAGGGATGAGTCACTTAATAAGGTTCTACCAGCCTCTATGAGATTCCTATTTTTCCTCTCAGCAATTCCATTTTGATAGGGTGTTCTAGGAGAGGAAAATTCTTAATGAATCTCTTGCCCTTCACATAAACGTGTCATGCACTCAGACAGAAACTCATTCCCATGGTCACATATGAATTTGCTTGACAAATGTCTGAAAGGCATCAAGGGTTTTAATTTTCTTCCTTAGAAAGAACACCCAGGCAAATCTAGAAAAGTCATCAACAACCACAAGGGTGAAAACTTTTCTACATAGACTTTGAATTGGCATAGGACCAATCAGATCCATATGCAAGAGGTATAAGCACCTCACTGAATCTTTGGTGCCAATGCTCTTGAAGGAGGTCTTAGTCTGTTTTCCCTTTTGGCATGCAGAACAGACACCCTCCTTAGAGCATATAGACTTAGGGCCATTCCTAATAAGCTCATTGTTGAACAGCTTGCCTATGGTCCTGTAATTTAGATGGGCAAGACTCTTGTCCCACTGGACATGGGAAGAGGCTTTCTCATCTGCAGCTAGGCATATAGGTGAGTCTTTGCTTGAGCATAGGAAATCTAAACAGTAAACATTTTCACTCCTAGTGCCTGCTAAGATGACCTCTTGGTCACTTAACCTACAAATCTGGCACTCATCCTTGTGGAATATTATGTCATAGCCAAGATCACAGAGTTGGCTAATTCTTATCAGGTTATGTTGCAACCCTTCCACATAGGCTACTCTAGTGATAGTGATTATGCCATTAGAGATCTTACCATAACCTCTAATTACCCCTTTTTTGACCTACCAAAGAAAACCTTTGCTCCATTCCTTACTGGAGCATAATCCTTCAGCATGCTCCTTTTTCCAGTCGTGTGCCTGGAACATCCAATGTCCAAGTACCATATAGGGGTATGGGCACTTGGACTAACCTGTAAAACACAAATCAGTTAACCTTAGGACCCCAATTTTTATTGGGTCTTTGGTGCTTGTTAGACTGAAAATAACTCTGCCTACCTGCAGCTTTTCTGAAAGGCAAGCTAACATTTGCTCTTTGCACACTATGATTGTGTCAGCAAACAACAACAAAGTGACCTACCTTGCCACAACACTAACACTCATGGATGTTATACATTCTTTTCGGAGAAGGTCTAGTGGTTATGTTAACAACAGTCCTTGGTCTAGAAGGAGTAGCAACAGTATTGTTCTTTGGTTTCACAGCCCCAGTCTGACAAGTGGTGGGTCTGGCAGTAGAAGTTCTTGTGATATCTTGAGCCCTTCTAGCAGCAGCTTTCTTTTTAGAAAACATACTCTTGATGGCCTCAGAGATGCCCAGGTCTGGTCTACTGACATCCTTGCACTTTGTCCTAGAGTGGGCGAGACAAACCCAGGTATGAAAAGACACCCACTAAGGAAATTGAAATTTAAGGTTAGGTCTGATATACTCTAGAGGGGCGGGGGGTGAATAGAGTATCTTGAAACTTTTTAAGGCTTTTTGTTGTAAATAAAAAATCAGTCCTAAGATGAAATAATCTACCACAGGCACTCCAAATATAAATTAATATCACAGACACAGCAACCAAACTAGCATAGCCACAACAAGAACAAAAGAAAATGAAGGCAACCAGACAACACAAGAATTTTATAGTGGTTCCCTTAAACTTGGGTACATCCACTCTTCTACCACCCTAGTAGGAATCCACTCAGGTTTTGATCAGGTGACTGCCACCAATGAGCTTTTGATCAGGTGCTCAAAAACCAATCCCAAGTCTTTTGGTCAGGTGACTTGCAACCAGGAATAACTTTTGAAGGGAGTTAAAGAACCCTTTTTACAGTGGGGGTGAGAGAGTGATGATGTCTTCTCTTTCTCAAATACAACTGAGAAGACTTTAGTAGATCTTTTGATGTTAACAAAGTCTCCCCCTGAGATATTGATTTGTTCAGGAAGGTTGGAGCTTTGCTACAGGGTGAGTAGGTCTTCAATATTTTAGCCTTGACCAGAAGGTATCCAGGAACTTCTTGACTGATAGAGTATTTGTCATCCTCTGAAGAATCCTGGAATGAAGAGAGAAGAAGACACTTGATTTTGAATGAATGTTCTTCCTCTTCTTTAGCTTGCTGTTGTTTTTCTAGTCTAGGGCATGTTCTTTTTTCTGTTACTGTATGATTTCTTTTTCTATGTTCTGAAATCTGCGTGTTACTAGAAGGAAGAAGAAAAAATCATTTTATATTTTCCATGTAATCTTCCATCTGAATTTTGAATTTTTCAGCATTGATTACTGATGGCCTGGAGAATATCTGCATTGATTTATTTCCCCAACCATCCCATTGAAAAGCGACAAGTAATAATACTGATGAAGACTATAATCAATGCTTGCTTCTAACGGTAATATTCAGAGAATATTAAGCATTGATTACTCAGGAATTATTGCAATAAAATGAGGACAGAGGGAGGGAAATTTCCAAGTCTAGAACTGCACAGAAATCGTTGAGCAGAGAATAGAATTCGTCGACCTGGGTCCTGAGTTCGTCGAGCTGAGAAGTTATGTTCGTCGACTAGATAACCTTTGTTCATCGAGATGAGATCCAAGATCGTCGAACTAAGAACAAATAACTGCTTTCTCCAGAGCCTTGCCAATTCTGTGCATCAAGATCGTCGAGCTGAGATTCTAACTTCGTCGACTGGAGTTCAGTGAAAGGTTTCTTGGACTTAAGAAGGTAGTACTAAAGTGTCCAGAACTCGTCGACCTGAGAATTGATTTTGTCGAGCTGAGAATTGATTTCGTTGACCTGAGAACTGCTAACAGCTACTTGATACAACTTGTTGAGATTGTGGTCCAAGTTCATCGAGCGGAGAACATGAATTCGTCGACTGGAGTATGATTCTGGACTTATAATATTTTGATGTTTCTAGACTTTAGAATGTTGAGGTAGACCATCCAGAAATTGTCGACCTGAGAACCAAATTCGTCGAGCTGATATTTTGACTTTGTCGACTGGTGTTCAGAGAATGGAATTCTGGACTTGGAATGTTGATGTATAATGTCGAGAAATCGTCGACCTGAGAACCAAGTTTGTCGAGCTCAGCTTAGAGAATTTTCTCTGAGTTCGTCGAGCTGAGCACGACATTCGTCGACCTGAGTTCAACGAACATCGAACTCATTTTCTGAGTCTTTGAAATTTCTCTAAGTCTTGAGTCTTCTGCAGTCTGTTGATGGCTGGTCCATGTATTGTTGACTCTAAGGACATGGACTAGACTCTAGGACAAAAACATAATCCTAGCTATACATGTTGGGTCAAACATCCTAGTTTAGTGAACCTAACACAAATCCAACTAGAGATCCAATAATCTCCCCCTATTTGGGTGATGTCACTAAATTACAGACACAAAAGAACTACAAAGCAAGAAAACATATATCTAGCAGGAAAATTTTAAATGTGCAGCAGATATATATATATATATATAGTAAGCTTTGTATCAAAAATAAATTAGTAGTTTTAGGACAACAGAGAAATTAAAACAGCTCAAAAATCATTTCTTCTTCTTGTCCTCCTTGTGCTTCTCCTCTTGAACTTTATAACCAGCCTGAGTGAACTTGATCTTTCTATTTGGATTGGCTACTTGTACTTTTGTCATTATCATATCAGCATCCCCAATGATAGTAAGGGAGGTGGACCTTGACACTACAGCTTCTGGATGCAATTTCATGTAGTCATCAACACTAAAAAATTTGTTAGCTTTAGCAAACATGTTGTGTTATTCCTTCCTGTATTTGGACATGGTAGTGTATTCAGAAGGATCCTTTCCTTTAGCTTTTGCTTTGTTGATCATGGATAGGGCAACCAATTCCTGGAATCTGGCCATCCTTGCTATTGTAGCTGTTTATGGATCTTCAAAAGGTACAGGAGGGGAGACGGGTCTCTTTGGGCTTTCAGCTTTCTGATGTTTAGTGATTTGTTGCTGGTGTTGTTGATGATGATGTTGTTGATGCTGTTTGCCAGATGAATATTGCCTATGCTGGCTGCTTCTTGAAGAAGAGGAGGATCTACCCTGATGTCTCTAATATGTTTGATACTGGGTAGTCCTCTGAGTTGAAGAACCTGAAGCACCAGCAACAGGTGGAGGAGGAGGAGGAGGGTCCTTTCTGAATCTTTGAGGAGGAGGTGAGTACTTCCTTCTTTTCTTTCTTTCTTTCTGCTGGTTCTTGGACAACCACATCCATGCTGGCATGCCCTTATATGGTGTGATTTTCTGCAGTATATAATAGGGAGTATCATTTGCTAGATTTGGTTTTGGGGCAGGAGGTGGAGGAGCTTTTCTCTTCTTAGAGAGTTTCTTCTTAGGCTCATCATCAGAGAACTCTTCATCATCATCCTCATCAGAAGATCCTTGAGGAGTATTATATAAAGCATCAATGGATTTTAGTACATATTTATCAATAGACTTTTCAGCCTGACTAGGAGCTGGAGCAGGAGAGCTATACACAACAGTGCTTTCAGCAACTGTTTTATTTTCTTCTTCTAGATCAACCTTGATCAATGCATCAAGAACAGGCATTGGGGAGTCATCCATAACAAAAGTGGGAACAGAAATGTCTTTGGGAGGGGATGAGATAATGGGGGAAGCAGCATTTGGTGGAGATGGAATAGTTGGAACATCTGTTATAGCAAAACTAGCCTTTAGTTTCTTGGCAACCATGGGGCTTATTGTAGAGGTATAAGGGACTATAGCCAAAGATGGCTTAATGTTGTCTTCTGGCAGAAAGTTCAAGTGAACTGTATCAAAAATGCTTAACAGAGTCAAAAGATCAACTGTAGGATTTATAATATAAGCACCAACAATATATATCTCAACCATAACAGTCTCATCCATATCAGTATCTGATTCTATTAAATCAATTATGTCAGAAGGATCTGCATCTTCTGAAAAATCAGTCATGAAAGAATCAAGTTCTGCTGCTGTTTCTGCTGCTTCTGCTGCTGCTTTTTCTGCTGCTATTTCTGCTGCTGTTTCTGCAATTTCTGCTGCTACATTCACTGTAGCTTCTTCATCATGAAGCATCTCCCCCTGACTGGCTGCAGAAGGTCCTAGAGCCAGTCCCCCAGAAGAAAAAGGGACAGGGGATAGAGCAGCAACTGTGGCAGAGAGATTTTTGATGGAAGCAGTGAGAGGAGCTAGAGCATTAGTCAGAAGATTTTGAAGAGTGGGAGAGATGAGAGCAAGTAGGTCCTTAGCAATATCAGAGAAATTTAAATAAAGAGATTGCAGTGGAGGAGTAGGGATTATGGTGACCATAATTTGAGCAAACAGAAAAGGCACTAGACATATTTTGGTGTGTGTGGTCAGGTGTAGAAGATGGAATTTCAGTTGTGGGGATGGATTCTTGATGTGGGGATGATGGGGGTATCACTAGGTTGAATGTGTGGGATGAGAGAAAGTTGTCAGGATCTGTGGTAGTTAAAGGAGGTGGAAGAGGGGATTAAGGTGGGGATGGTTGTAGTGATTGGGAAGGAGAATGTTGTGTGGATTCATGAATGGGAGAAGATGGGATTTCAGTTGTTTGGATTTTAGTGAGATTTATTTGAGGAGAGGATGGAGGTGGAGAATGTGCAGGAGATGAAACTGGGGTAGAAAGGTGAAGTGGTTGTTGTTGTTGAGTTTGAGGAGAAGAAGGAATGTTGGAGGTGGAGGGGGCCTCTTCTGGTGTTAGAGGAGCGGCTGTGACAGCCCTAGTGCTTTCAGAAGGACTGGAGGAGGAAGACGCCTTGGAGGGCTTGGTGATGTTCCTCTCCCACCTGCCAAAGAGGGAACAGGTGAGTCTCTTGGAAGCATTTATGAATATGGTCAGGGTGGACGGGGATTCAACAACATTTTCTTTAAGGAAGATTCCTAGAATCCTTCCAAAGAAAACCTCTTTTTTGGTGTTCTTTTTCTTTATAAGTTCAAGCATAATCTGAGCCCAAACCACTGACTTCTTGTTCATAACTGCACACATCACCAGAAATTGGTGCCTGGAGATGTAATCATGGTCAGTGTTCATACCCACCAACACTTTGCCCACAACATCTGCAAGAAACTTATACTCGACAGATTGGTGTTTCTTCAACAGTTTATTTGGAGTGTCACTAGAATAGCCCATTTTATACAACATTTCATTAAATTCCTCGCTATCGATTTCAAATTCTTCTGTACCATTAGCTAATCCAAAAATTTCAGTCAGGACGGCGGGTGTAAGAGAGACGGCGTTACCCGATATTGTGCCGATCAAGGTATTCTCATCTGTTGTGGAGGAAGTATAGACCCACTCTCTGATTTCTACACTGGCGAGCTTGTTCTGGTGGTCATCAAATGTTTCAACAAATGTTCTTCAAGCAGTTTTAGAATATCCATGAAGATTGGGTCGGAGTGTTGAAACGATTCCAAATCCACATCAAAACTGGTATCAAATTTCATGGCCACAAGACTATCTGCTGGAATCGCCATTAGTGCACATGCAAGAGAAAAACGAAGATCAAGTGCAAGGGAACTGAAAGCGCGGGACAGAGGTCGAAGAAAAACCTAGATATAGGATTTTTCGGAATATGAATCGACAAACTCCATTCCACGAAAAAAAAATAATTCTTCGATCTGAGATCAACAAAATAATTTGTAGTTAAATAATTCGTCGAGCTCAGTCTGAAGATTTGAAAATATTTCATCGAGCTCCATTCGACGAAAGTTTTCTGAAGCAGATTCGTCGATCTCCATTCGACGAAAACAACTTCATTCACAGAGAGTTTGTCGATCTCCGTTCGACGAATATCTCAAGAACTTTTCCCAGTTTTTCGAGCTCCGTTCGAAGAACTTTGAAAAATTCATCGAGTGCAGACAGAAGTTAAATCAAAACTTCTCCATTGATCATGTCTAGTTGATTTATAAAGAACAAGTGATTTCTTTCATCCAAGTGTTTGGTGAAAATATTTGCTCTTTGTAAATCAGTATAGATATAGACAAGTTTAATTTTGTTTTTGTCTACACACTCTCTAATGAAATGATATCTAATTTCTATATGCTTAGTCCTACTGTGATGGACTAGATTCTGTGCTATAGATATAACACTTGTGTTATCACATAAGAGAGTTGAATTATTTAAGTTGAACCCATAGTCTAGGAGTTAGTTTTGAATCCATAACATCTGGGAACAATAACTGCCAGCTGCAATGTATTCTGCTTCAGTAGTTGATGTGGACACATATGATTGTTTCTTGCAGAACCAAGACACTAATCTCATACCAAGGAGCTGACAAGTTCCTGAGGTACTTTTCCCATCTACCCTGCATCCAGCAAAGTCAGCATCTAAATATACAGCTAATTCAAAATCTGACTCAGTAGGATACCAGAGCCCTAAACTAGGACAACTCTTTATATATCTCAAAATTCTTTTTAGAAAAACTAGATGAGATTATTTAGGGTTCGCATGGAACCTAGCACAAAGACATGTGACAAACATAATGTCAGGTCTACTTGCTGTAAGATATAATAGGGACCCAATAATGCCCCTATATAATTTCTTATCAACTACTTTCCCATGTTTATTAGTGTCTATTACAGTATTAGTAGTCATAGGTGTTTTCTTTACTGAGGCATCAACCATCCCAAACATTTTAAGAAGCTCTTTATCATATTTATCCAGGGAAATGAAGATACCATCAGGTAGCTGCTTCATTTGGAGACCAAGGAAGTAGGAGAGCTCACCCATGCTACTCATTTGAAACTTAGACTGCATGAGGTCAGAAAACAACTTGTATAGTTTAGAATCAGAAGATCCAAATATAATGTCATCTATATATATTTGTACTAATAATATTTTATCCTTATGGTGCCTACTGAATAATGTTCTATCTACCATGCCTCTAGTGAATTTATGCTCTATCAAAAAGCTAGCTAAGGTCTCATACTAAACTCTTGGATCTTGCTTTAGACCATAAAGATCTTTATGCAATCTAAAAGCATATGAGGGATGGGTTGGAGAGATAAAACCTGGAGGTTGTTCAACATAAACCTCTTCTTTCAGTACTCCATTCAGGAAGGCACTCTTTACATCCATCTGATAGACTTTGAACTTCTTGTATGCAGCATAAGGAGGATCCTGATTGCTTCTAACCTTGCAACTGGTGCAAATTTTTGGTCATAGTCTATACCTTATTCTTGCCTATAACTTTGAGGAACAAGCGTAGCCTTATTCATCACAATTACACCATGGGCATCTAGTTTGTTTCTGTATACCCATTTAATTCTAATGACTGGGTAGTCTTTGGGTCTTGGAACTAAATCCCAAACTCTATATCTCTAAAATTGGTTGAGTTCCTCTTGCATTGCAATGATCCAGTGGGGATCTTGCTCAACATCTTTTATGGATTGAGGTACAACTTGAGAGATTAAACATGCATGCATCCATCTTGGTTGAGTTGATTCCTTGTCTGTACACCTGCTGATATGTATCCAATCACTTGGGATATAGGGTGATCCCTTAGTGTGACAAGATCAGTGGGTGGAGTTGGTTCAGCAACAACATTTGGAATTAATTCCTCTTGTGGAATTATGTCTGCTGTTGAATGAAGTTCAGCCTTTTCCAAAGGTTCATCATCACGGTCTTCATCAACTTGTGGAGTACAAGGTGCTATTTCTTCTTGTGGAAGGTTTAATTCACCCATTTTCTCACACAAGTGAGGTACCTGCAAGGTGCTATTGGTAGAAATCTCTTTCTCCTTATAAGACATGTTAGTTTCATCAAAAGTCACATGTATTGATTCTTCAATTTTTAAAGAAGACTTGTTAAACACCCTAAAAGCTTTGCTTACTTGGAAATATCCTAGAAAAATTCCCTCTTCAGCCTTAACTTCAAATTTTCTAATATATTTCTTGTCATTATTATATATAATGTATGCAACCAAAAACTTTAAAATATATGAGTTTAGGTTTCTTCCATTTAAGCAATTAATAGGGAGTCATATTCTTAAGTTTATGTATTGGGCTTCTGTTCAGTACATAGTTTGTTGTGCTTACAGCCTCTGCCCAAAAGGATACGGGCATGTAAGCATCTGCAAGTAATGTGCCTGCAGCTTCAATTAAGGTTATGTTCTTCCTTTGAGCTAACCCATTTTAGTGTGGAGTTTTAGGAGTTGAGAAGCATTGTCTGATACATTCCTTCTCACAGAACTCATGTATAAGAAGAGACTCAAATTCTGTACCATGATCACTTCTGATCAATGTAACTTGAGTAGAGTACTCAATCTATATGGTCCTAAGAAAATCTGTAAGAACTTTGAATGTATCTGACTTAGATCTCAAAAATAACACCCAAGTGAATCTTGAGAAGTCATCTACAATAACTAGAGTATATGATTTCACTCCTAGGTTTTGTACAACAATAGGTCCAAATAGGTCCATGTGTAGCAAGTACAAAATCCTAGGTGAATCACTTTTATTAACTGATTTAAAAGTAGATTTAATTTGCTTGTCTAGTTGACAAGCTCTGCAAAGGCCTTCCTTCTTGTAGGGATAAGAAGGTAAACCTCTCACAAGGTTGTCTTTAGATAGCCTAGCAATGTTTTTCATATTTACATATCATAGCCTTTTATGTCATAATTCATTTTGATTGCAAACAATGTTAAGCAGACAAATATCTCAATTGGCAGAATGAAAGTCAACTAAATATATGTTTCCTTGTCTATTTACAATTAACACATTTTGTTTTTCTTTATTAGAAATAATATAAGATGTTGAGTTAAAGTGTACCTGATAACCTTCATCACATAGTTTGCTTATGGAGATGAGGTTATGCTTTATTCCACTTACATATGTCACCTTCTTGAAAGTGACTGCTCCAATATTTACTTCTCCAAAGCCTTCTGACTGGCCACGCTTTGAATCACCAAAGATAACCTTTAGTGTAACGCCCCCGGTTTTTCTTTATTTTGTTTGCTCTTGGATTGGCGTTACGATGACGCATTTCCGGCCGTTCTCCGTTATAGAGCGTGGTCTTAGTTCTTTAGGTTCCTTGTGTAGCCTGGTTGTAGCCTGTTGGCAAGTTTCCCCAGCTAGCCGGAGTCTGTTTTGGTGACTCGGTTGGGCCTCTTAGGGAAATGCTTGTGTTTTGGCTTCGGGAGGTGTTAGCCCGAGTGTGCGATCGTCGGATGTTGTTTTCGACCTCACCGTTGTTTTCGTAGCTTGGTTGTTTAGCTACGGTGCGAGTTTTGGTCGAAATCCGGGATCGTTTGCCCTCGCGTCGTTTCGACGATTGTTTTGTTAGCTGTAATGTTTGTTGTGCTGTGCATGGCCTGCTGTACCCGAGCTAATAGGCTGGTGCCTTGTATTTTTTTTGCAAGGAGTTAGCAGTTTTTTTGTGTAAGTTGGGTGACACGGCCTGGGTCACGTGCGTGACCCAGGGCGTGTCGTGCTCGGGTAGAGCTCTCTTTTCTGTGGTCGACGATTTTTGGTCGACGACTGTTTTTGGTAGGAACACGGCCTGTGACACGGGCATGTCACAGGGCGTGTCCCCCTTCGGTTCGTCGAGCTGCGCTCGATGGTCATCAGGAGGAGTTTTAGTGAGAACACGGCCGTGTCACGGGCGTGTCTTATCGGACACGGGCATGACACGGGGCGTGTCTCTCTGTTCGACGATCGGCGCTCCACGATCGTCGAGTTGTGTTTGAGTTGGTACACGGCCTGTGACACGGGCGTGTCATAGGGCGTGTCACCTGTTTCGTCGAGCGGAGATCGACGTTCGTCGAGTGGGTAGGTTTGTGAGTACACGCCCCGTGACACGGGCGTGTCGGGCCGTGTCATGGGCGTGTCTGGGGCGTTTCCCGTGTTTTCGTCGAGTGGAGATCGACGTTCGTCGAGTGTGTAAGTACACGCCCCGTGACACGGGCGTGTCGGGCCGTGTCACGGGCGTGTCTGGGGCGTGTTCCGTACTTTTTCTCCTGAGAGCATCTTTTGTTGCCGTGAACCGTTTTTCCTCCTCATTTTCATCGTTCCCGAGTCTGGAGAGCTTCCAGGAGAAGGGTTTTGAGAGGAGGCAGTGGTTTTTTGGCCGGTGTTTGCGGGAGGAAGCTCGTTTTTCTCGTGCGATAGCGGATTTGGTTTGCTCTCGTCTAGATCTTCCCTTCCATGTAAGTTTTTCTTGACTTAGGGTTGATCCTAGGAGTTGAGAATATCTGATTTCTTTTCTTTTTCCTCAAGTTTCAGCTTTGGTCTTCTAGGTGGCCGATCTTGCCGCCGGAGCCAAGCTGTGGTGTAGCTGTTGTTTTTCTGGAGATGTAGAGGCAAGTGGCTCCCTTGCCCTTGCCAAATTATTTCTAACTCTTACTCTGTTTTCATTTCCTGTGTAATACTTCTGTTTTCATTATTTTTTTCCTCCTTAGGAATTAGAACAATAGGATGCCTTTTTCCTTCATTTCAGCCATGGGCTGTTTCATTGTTTTTTTACATTTAAATCAATGTTCTCTCCTTTGTCTGAGGTTTGGTGTACAGTGGGTAGCTAGAGTTAGGGTGAGGCTGCGGTAGTGGTAGTTTACGTTTAGTTGCGGTAGTCCCGAGTAGTTAGGATGGAATGGAGGGTTGGGATTAAATTTCCAACTCTCTGTTTTCGCGCGTTGAGAGAGTTTAGGCTGCGGTTTTAACTAAAACTTACGTTTACCCTAAGTAGAAAGCGCAGACAGTGTCGAGTGAGCCGAGTTCACTCGACGCCATCATCCAGCGTAGGATTTGCGGCTAAGTATTTTGGGCGTCAAGTGAGTGGAGCTTGCTCAACGCCGCGTCGAGTGGGCTCGACATTTCTGTCTTGGGTTCGTTTGTTTCCTTAGGATTGTTAGTATGACTTTTCCTTTTCTCTAGAGGGTGGTATTGGGTGTTCGACTAATTTTTGCATGCCGACTCTTGGGTTGTGGCAGGTGGTGGAGTTTTGGTGGCCTCTGGAGGGGTGGTTTTATGTGGAGAGCTGTGGCCACCGCCTTTTGCCCCGGTTTGGGTTGGCGTGTGTGGGACCCTAGTGCTGCCACTGTTTGACCCCTTAGCCCTTTTTGGATCTGGTTTTGGTTATGTACTCAGATCCATGTTTTGACCACTGCCACTTACCCACGTGCTAGGACTGTTAGTCCCTTTCCTGTTTATGTTTTCTCTTTCTTTTGAGCATATATGTATATATCTTATTGCTGTTGCAGACTCTTTGTAGGGCATGTTGCTTTTATTGCTCGCACTTGGAGTGCTTTGTTGTGCTTTAGACAGTGCTCTTTTCTTACTGTCATGCCCTTTCTTTTGCTTATAACAGTTTGTTGTCGGGTTGGTAAACCCTTCTTATTTGCTCATAAATCTGATGCTCTATTTACTTTTTGACTATTTTCTTGCTGAGGTGTTCTTTTCTTGAATGCCTCAGGTCCAGGTTGTAGCCAATTCAGCGGCTAGTTCTTTTGGAGGGGCTGGTTGGTGGCCTCTTGGGTAGCTGAGATAGCAGATTCCCGATTTTGTGAGGTAGTTCTTTACCTTTCTGTATAGACATACATACTCACCAGTGGGTTCGTGTCAGGTTGTTGACGCCCACTGGTGGCTTCTTGCGATGCCGGTATGAACTTAAACTGCTATTTTTGCCTATTTGTGGTTGTTTACTTGCTTCTGGGAAGGATTTATGCTTGGTTGCGTGTTAGATATTTTAAACCCTAAAAGCATTATTATATGTACCTCATGCATAACATATTTATAAAACAAAGACACTATATTTCCTTAGCGTAAAAAGACTATCTTTCATATATATATATTATATTCACTTTAGAGTCGTGCATTCCATGAGTCGTCCCTCGGGGACACTTATGCTCATTTAGAGTGTCAATTTAATTGAACCAAAGTATTTTCTGCTGCGTATAAATATACTTTTTATTTGTGGACTAGCTGATCCACCGTGCCGAGGGATACGGCCTTTCAACATAACTGGTTTTCTTTCATAATTAATCAACAATTTTCCTTTAAATCTAAGGTTTGCAGTTTTGCATGAGCGTGTGCAGTTATCCCCTACACGACATGGCATCACGACACGTGTTTTCTCTTGCTCTGGTACGATTTTATCGTTGAGAAAATGCGGGTTGTGACAGTTGGTATCAGAGGGAGGTTGCTTGACAAATGGTCGGGCAACTTTTCCCTTGTTTGCATTAGTGGTTCGCGTCATACCATACACACACCGATATGTCATCAGCATGCCTTGGCTAAAGCACGAACACTATACTCATGAGCATAAAGAAGTATATGGGGCATATTATATAGTATGGGATGCATAATATGTGTTTGTATATGGATCCACCATAAGAGGCAACATGTGAGGGTTATGTAGTATGGGATGCATAACCTCACCACATGAATGCGGCTAGCACGTTTTCTTTTTTTCGTTGCATGGGAATGTTATGTAGTATGAGATGCATAACATTTTCCTGTGTACGCCGCCCATGGCATGCATTAAGGCCTTTTTAGAATGCATAGCACATCATGCATAGCATAATATTTCATAAGCACAACGTGCCGAGCTAAAGATTTGCAAGATGACATATGTACACGCATGGTTTTTGAGTCAAAAAGAATACAAATACATGCATTCATGGTTTAGGCACATGAGTTAGTATGATGGTGGGGAACCATCTTAGGTTAAGCATAACATCATCATGGTAAAAACAACTCACAGAGCAAGTTTTGCAGTTGAAGTTCATATTTAAGTGTGTTTGTCTGTACCGGGTAGTATTGTTTTAGCTGTTGGGCTAGATTTTGTCTAAAGCTTGTGCGATTATAGGATGGCGAGACGTCCTGCGACGAGATCGACCCCCCAATCCGAGGGTGAGATGTCAAGAGCGCAGAGCGAGGGGTTTGTAGAAAACCTGCGGTAGAGTAATGAGGCCTTATCGAGGCAGGTGGTGGCTATGCAGGCTCAGATTCAGTCCCTTGTAGCAGTGGTGGCGGGACAGGCTCCGAGAGTTTCGGACCCCGCTGAGGGGGTAGCTGTTCCTGCCCCTCCTGCTCCTCCCGTGCCTTTGGTTGTGGTGCCCCCGGAGATGGCATTTATATCCCAATTTTAGCGGCTTAGGCCCCCTACTTATGATGGGCAAGCAGATTTCATGATTTTGGATGACTGGCTGATTACCATTGAGGAGATGTTCTCTTACTCAGGGATTACGGACGATCAGAGAGTGATGCTCACTGCCTACCAGCTCAAGGGTTTAGCAAAGAATTGGTCGCTGAGGGAGAAAGAAAGCTTGGTGGCAGGATGCTCTTGGGAGTCATTTAAGGTGATGCTGTTGAGTAAGTTTCTGCCTTCGGTCGAGAGGGACCGGCTGATGAATGACTTTCTCCATTTGAAGCAGAGGAAACTCACGGTTAGTGAGTACGAGATTGAGTTTAGAAAGTTGAGTCGGTTTGCTCCTAGTCTGGTGAGTGTTGAAGCAGACCGAGTTAAGCGATTTCTAGGTGGACTAAGTAGCGACATTCAGCAGTTAGCGAATGCCTACGGAGCAGTTTGTTATGCCAACGTGGTTGAAGCTACCTTGAGAGTTGAGGCCATTGAGAATGCCAAGAATAGAGGCCAGCAGTTGAGGAAGGATAAGCGGAAGTCCGGTGGAGGGAAGAGCCCTCAGGAACCTGATGCTGTCTCGAGAAAGAAGAACAAAGAGGTTTGTAGTTTCTGTGGCCGGCCAGGCCACCCCTTTGAGAAGTGTTTCAAAAGGTTGGGAGCGCAGAAGAAGGAACAGGTGCACGCGATTCAGGGTGCTCCCAGAGGAGACTTGGTATGTGCCTTATGTGGAAGGAAGGGCCATGAGGCTGCCCGTTGCTGGTTAAAAGATAAGGTTTGTTTTCAGTGCGGCCAGAAGGGTCATCTCAAGACAAAGTGCCCACAGTCCCAGCCTATTCTGTAGCCAGTTCCCCTCCAGGCTTTGCCACCGCCTCAGCAAATGGATAGAGGAAAGGGGAAGCTGAATGTGCTTTCGGCAGACGAAGCGCAGACTTCGACCTAGGTTATCTCAGGTTCGACTCCTCCCCAGTCATTTCGTTATGTTTCCTTTTTGGTTGTAGTTTTCGTTTTAGTGTTTGTTGCCTTAGATGCGTGCGCTATTTGTAGGATGATTTAAGGTAAAGAACCGATGGGCGCGCGTTCTCTTCGATTCAGGCGCTACCCACTTGTTTGTGGCTAGAGCCTTCGTGGAGCGGTTCAGTTTGGGCCTCGATCATGTTGGTGGTGCCTTTTGCGTTAAGTTCCCCTCCGGTGACTCTGTCGTTACGGACCTGGGTGTCCTTGATTGTCCGATTTTGTTGGGGGATTTTCTAACCAAGGCAGATCTGAAGGTGATTGACCTGGAGGACTTCGATGTTATCTTGGGCATGGACTGGTTGTCAAGGTACGATGATGTTATCCAGTGCAGGGGTAAGCGATTGGACTTCGTCAAAGACAACGGTCAGCCATGGAGCGTTTATGGGTATTCTCTCCAGGAGTCTCCAGTCATATTTGCAGTGCGTGCTCGGAAGCTGCTTGATTCTCGCTGTTTTGCCTGTGTGGTCTCTCTGGTAGGGACAGTTGTTAGAGTGTCGTGTTTGAAAGAGATTCCTGTGGTGTGTGACTTCTCTGATGTGTTTCCTGATGATCTTCCCGGTCTTCCACCCGATCGAGATGTCGAGTTTGTTATAGATTTGGAGCCAGGCACGCGTCCTATTGCAAAGGCGCCGTACCGGATGGCCCCGCGAGAGCTGGAAGAGTTGCGAATTTAGCTGGATGAGATGTTGGCAAAAGGTTTCATTAGGCCGAGCTCTTCACCTTGGGGTGCACCAATGCTGTTCGTTAAAAAGAAAGATGGGTCGATGAGGCTATGCATCGACTATAGAGAGCTGAACAAGGTTACTATTAAGAACAGGTACCCTTTGCCTCGGATTGACGATTTGTTTGACCAACTGCGTGGTAGTGCCGTGTTTTCCAAGATTGATCTTCGTTCGGGCTATCACCAGTTGAGGATTCGGGAGTCAGATGTTCCGCGGATGGCGTTCCGCTCTCGTCATGGGCATTTTGAGTTTTTGGTTATGTCATTTGGTTTGACTAATGCGCCCTCAGCTTTTATGGATTTGATGAACAAAGTTTTCAAGGATTTTCTAGATAGGTTTGTGATTGTCTTTATAGACGATGTTTTGGTGTACTCTAAAGATGCGGAGGAGCATGATCGACATTTGCGAATGGTCTTGGCGACTCTGAGAGACCATAAGCTATACGCCAAGCTGAGCAAATGCGAATTTTGGTTGCCTCAAGTTTCTTTTCTCGGCCACGTGGTTAATAAGGAGGGAATATCGGTGGACCCAGAAAAGATTGTTGCTGTTATGGAATGGGCGAGGCCTGTTACTCACAAGAGATCAGGAGCTTGTTGGGCTTAGCAGGTTAGTATAGAAGATTGGTAGAGGGATTCTTTACCTTGTCTGTGTCGTTGACCAAGTTGACGCAGAAGAATGTAGCCTTCATATGGGATGGCAAGTGTGAGGAGGCTTTTGAGGAACTAAAAAGAAGGTTATGTTCAGCTCCAATTTTGACCTTGCCTACTGAAGATAGTGAGTATGATATATATGTGGATGCGTCGCATGTCGGACTGGGCTGCGTATTGATGAAGGGCGGGAAGGTGATTGCGTACGGGTCGAGGCAGCTAAAGACTCACGAGAGGAATTACCCTACGCATGACCTGAAGTTTGCAGCTGTGATCTATGCGTTGAAATTGTGGAGGCATTTGCTATATGGCGCGCAGTGCAAGATTTTCACGGATCATAAGAGTTTAAAGTATGTCTTCACCCAGAAAGAATTGAATCTGCGCCATCGGCGATGGTTGGAGTATGTGGCCGACTATGATGTTGAAATCCAGTACCATCCGGCCAAAGCGAATGTGGTGGCTGATGCCCTGAGTCGGAAGTCTGGGAAGATTTTCAATCTCTCCGCCGAGCGTCTAGTGGAAGAGTTCCATTTGATGGACATTTCTGTGGGAAGCTGCGATTCGCAGAGTAGCTTGGCAGTGGCAGAACCTTCGTGGATTGCGCTTACGAGACTGCATCAGAAGGATGATCCCGATCTTCTGCATTTGTATCTTCGAGCTGAAAAAGGTGAATTACCAGATTTCTCTGTAGATGATGCAGATTCCTTGAAGTATCGTGGCAGGTTTTGTATCCCCGCGGTTGGAGATATCCGGGACATGGTGTGCAGAGAAGCCCACGGATCTAGTGTTGCCTACCTTCCAGGGTCTACCAAGATGTATCATGATTTAAAGCAGATTGCCTGGTGGTATGGGATGAAGAAGGACATAGCCAGATTTGTTTCAGAGTGTTACACTTGCAGGCGTGTGAAAGCCGACCATGGGAGGCCTGGTGGCAAGCTGACACCCTTAGAGATTCCGATGTGGAAGTGCGAGAGTATCTCGATGGATTTCATTACAAGCTTACCGAGATCTCCTAAAGGGCATGATTCAGTTTGGGTGATTGTAGACAGACTGACGAAGTGTGCTCACTTCGTACAATTTAAGATCGATTATCCGATGAGGAAGATAGCCGAGCTATATCTGGATGAGGTTATTAGATTGCATGGTGTACCCGTGAGCATCATATCAGATCGAGACTCCAGGTTCACGTCTCGTTTTGGGAAGAGCCTTCAAGAGGGGTTGGGTACAGATTTGAGATATTCCACAGCTTATCATCTGCAGACCAATGGCCAGACGGAGCGAGTAAATCAGATTGTTGAAGATATGATCCGATGCTATATTCTGGACCATGGGGGAGCATGGGATGAGCGCTTGCGGCTTATGGAATTTGCGTATAACAACAGTTATCAAGAAAGCTTGCAAATGGCTCCTTTTGAAGCTTTGTATGGGAGGAGCTGCAGGACTCCCTTGTTTTGGGCTGAGGTTGGCGAGAGACCTTTGTTGGGTCCAGAAGCACTCGAGGAGATGGAAACCCTGTGAAGCTTATTCGGGAAAAGCTTCGGTTAGCCCAGGAGAGATACGAGAAAAACGCCAACCGGCGTAGATCGGACTTGGAATTTGTGGTGGGGGACTCTGTGTTTTTAAAGGTCTCCCCGTTGATCAGAGTCAAGCGGTTTGGCAAGAGCAGGAAGTTGGACCCGAGGTACGTGGGGCCGTTTCCGATTGTTGAGCGGATTGGGATATCAGCTTATAGGCTGGCTTTGCCCGCAAATTTCTCTGGCGTGCATGATGTATTCCACGTCAGTCAGCTGTGGAAATGTGTGATGAATGGCAGGCAGGTTTTGGATTATGTGCCTCAGTTGGAGCCAAATCTTTCTTATGTGGAGGTGCCTATCCGCATTCTGGATTCTCAGGTTCGTGCGTTGCGGAAGAAGACTATTCCTATGGTTAAAGTTTTATGGAAGAATCAGGATGTAGAAAGCGCGACTTGGGAATTGGTGGCGGCTATGAGGGAGGCTCACCCTCATCTGTTTCCCTGATCTTGTGCCTGGTATGTTCTGTTTTATTTATATATATATCCCTTTCCTGGCTCTTTCTCTCTCCTTCTTCATAGGAGTGTTGTGAGTAAAGTTTCGAGGCGAAACTTTCTTTTAGGGGGAGTGGCTGTAACGCCCCCGTTTTTTCTTTGTTTTGTTTGCTCTTGGATTGGCGTTACGATGACGCATTTCTGGCCTTTTGCCATTGTAGAGCGTGGTCTTAGCTCTTTACGTTCCTTGTGTAGCCTGGTTGTAGCCTGTTGGCAAGTTTCCGCAGCTAGCCGGAGTCTGTTTTGGCGACTCGTTTGGACCTCTTAGGGAAATGCTTGTGTTTTGGCTTCGGGAGGTGTTAGCTCGAGTGTCCGATCGTCGGATATTGTTTTCAACCTCGCCGTTGTTTTTGTAACATGGTTGTTTAGCTACGGTGCGAGTTTTGGTCGAAATCCGGGATCGTTTGCCTCCGCGTCGTTTCGACGATTGTTTTGTTAGTTGTAATGTTTGTTATGCTGTGCGTGGCCTGCTGTAGCCGAGCTAGTAGGCTGGTGCCTTGTCTTTTTTTTTGCAAGGAGTTAGCAGTTTTTTTTGTGTAAGTTGGGTGACACGGCATGGGTCACGGGTGTGACCCAGGGCGTGTCCTGCTCGGGTAGAGCTCTCTTTTCTGTGGTCGACAATTTCTGGTCGACGGCTGTTTTTGGTAGGAACACGGCCTATGACACGGGCGTGTCACAGGGCGTGTCCCCCTTCGGTTCATTGAGCTGCGCTCGATGGTCGTCAGGCGGAGTTTTAGTGAGAACATGGCCGTATCACGGGCGTGTCGTATCGGACACGGGCGTGACACGGGGCATGCCTCTCTGTTCGACGATCGGCACTCCACGATCGTCGAGTGGTGTTTGAGTTGGTACACGGCCTGTGACACGGGCGTGTCACAGGGCGTGTCACCTGTTTCGTCGAGCGGAGATCGACGTTCGTCGAATGGGTAGGTGTGTGAGTACACGCCCCATGACACGGGCGTGTCGGGCCGTGTCACGGGCATGTCTGTGGCATGTCCTGTGTTTTCGTCGAGTGGAGATCGACGTTCGTCGAGTGTGTAAGTACATGCCCCGTGACACGGGCGTGTCGGGCCGTGTCACGGGCGTGTCTGGGGCGTGTTCCGTACTTTTTCTCCTGAGAGCATCTTTTGTTGCCGTGAACCGTTTTTCCTCCTCATTTTCATCGTTCCCGAGTCTGGAGAGCTTCCAGCAGAAGGGGTTTGAGAGGAGGCAGTGGTTTTTTGGCCGGTGTTTGCAGGAGGAAGCTCGTTTTTCTCGTGCGATAGTGGATTTGGCTTGCTCTCGTCTAGATCTTCCCTTCCATGTAAGTGTTTCTTGATTTAGGGTTGATTCTAGGAGTTGGGAATATCTCATTTCTTTTCTTTTTCCTCAAGTTTCATCTTTGGTCTTCTAGGTGGCCAATCTTGCTGCCGGAGCCAAGCTGTGGTGTAGCTATTGTTTTTCCGGAGAGGTAGATGCAAGTGGCTCCCTTGACCTTGCCAAATTATTTCTAACTCTTACTCTGTTTTCATTTCCTGTGCAATACTTCTGTTTTCATTATTTTTTTCCTCCTTAGGAACTAGAATAATAGGATGCCCTTTTTCCTTCATTTCAGCCATGGGCTGTTTCATTGTTTTTTTTACATTTAAATCAATATTCTCTATTTTGTCTGAGGTTTTGTGTACAGTGGGTAGCTACATTTAGGGTGAGGCTGCGGTAGTGGTAGTTTAGGTTTAGTTGCGGTAGTCCCGAGTAGTTAGGATGGAACGGAGGGTTGGGATTAAATTTCCAACTCTCTGTTTTCGCGCATTGAGAGAGTCTAGGCTGCGGTTTTAACTAAAACTTACGTTTACCCTAAGTAGAAAGCACAGACAGTGTCGAGTGAGCCGAGTTCACTCGACGCCGTCATCCAGCGTAGGATTTGCGGCTAAGTATTTTGGGCGTCAAGTGAGTGGAGCTTGCTCAACGCCGCGTCGAGTGGGCTCGACATTTCTGTCTTGGGTTCGTGTGTTTCCTTAGGAATTTTATTATGACTTTCCCTTTCTCTAGAGGGTGGTATTGAGTGTTCGGCTAATTTTTGCATGCCTACTCTTGGGTTGTGGCAGGTGGTGGAGTTTTGGTGGCCTCTGGAGGGGTGGTTTTAGGTGGAGAGCTGTGGCCACCGCCTTTTGCCCCGGTTTGGGTTGGCGTGTGTGGGACCCTAGTGCTGCCACTGTTTGACCCCTTAGCCCTTTTTGGATATGGTTTTGGTTATGTACTCAGATCCATGTTTTGACCACTGTCACTTACACACGTGCTAGGACTGTTAGTCCCTTTCCTATTTATGTTTTCTCTTTGTTTTCGGCATATATGTATATGTCTTGTTGCTGTTGCAGACTCTTTATAGGGCATGTTGCTTTTATTGCTCGCACTTGGAGTGCTTTGCTGTGCTTTAGACAGTGCTCTTTTCTTACTGTCATGCCCTTTCTTTTGCTTATAGCAGTTTGTTGTCGGGTTGGTAAACCCTTCTTATTTGCTCATAAATCTGATGCTCTATTTACTTTTTGACTATTTTCTTGCTGAGGTGTTCTTTTCTTGAATGCCTCAGGTCCAGGTTGTAGCCAGTTCAGCGGCTAGTTCTTTTGGAGGGGCTGGTTGGTGGCCTCTTGTGTAGCTGAGATAGCAGATTCCCGAATTTGTGAGGTAGTTCTTTACCTTTCTGTATAGACATACATACTCACCAGTGGGTTCGTGTCAGGTTGTTGACGCCCACTGATGGCTTCTTGCGATGCCGGTATGAACTTAAACTGCTATTTTTGCATATTTGTGGTTGTTTACTTGCTTCTGGGAAGGATTTATGCTAGGTTGCATGTTAGATATTTTAAACCCTAAAAGCATTATTATATGTACCTCATGCATAACATATTTATAAAACAAAGACACTATATTTCCTTAGCGTAAAAAGACTATCTTTCATATATATATTATATTCACTTTAGAGTCGTGCATACCATGAGTCATCCCTCGGGGACACTTATGCTCATTTAGAGTGTCAATTTAATTGAACCAAAGTATTTTCTGCTGCGTATAAATATACTTTTTATTTGTGGACTAGCTGATCCACCGTACCGAGGGATACAGCCTTTCAACATAACTGGTTTTCTTTCATAATTAATCAACAATTTTCCTTTAAATCTAAGGTTTGGAGTTTTGCCTGAGCGTGTGCAGTTATCCCCTGCACGACGTGGCATCATGGCACGTGTTTTCTCTTGCTCTGGTATGATTTTATCGTTGAGAAAATGCGGGTTGTGACATTTGGTCCCAGCTTGGACTTGTAATTTAATAACTTGTCTTAGCTGTCAGTCATGTGTTTGGAGCATCCACTGTCCAGGTACCATTTTTGATTAACCACTGGACATCCCTTTGCCTGCAATGAAAATAGTTAGTTGTTCTTGACCCAGGTTACCTTGGGTCCTTTATATTGTTGATAAGAAAAGCTAGAAATTACTGAAAATTCAGGTTGTGATTTATACCCTAAGGGGTGATATCTTCTAGGAGGAATTGTCCAATGAGCAAGCAGATTAAAAGGTTTCCTAGATTGATTTGAGTTACTGTGATAATTAGGACTTTTATTAAGTCTTTCTGGGTTCGACAAAATGTTGTGAGTTCGTCGACCAGAGTTCGACAAAACGGGATGAGATCGTCGATCTATGCTCAGAGAATGAACATACTCATTTTCTGTGGCCCAAGTTTGTCGATCTCTGCTCGACGAGCCATACACAGTTCGTCAATCGCAGTAAGACGAATAATTATTATATTGATTTGCGTTCAGAGTTCGTCGACTTGATTTCGACGAACTGGCCACATTTCGTCGATCTAAGTTCGACGAAATCTACTGAACTTTGTTTTTATCTAAGGTTTTCTGATTCTTATTTTTCTTGTTTTTGTGTGTGATTTTTGTTTGATTGTGATTGTTATTATCTACCTTTTCTTTACCCTTTTCAGATACAAACTTTATTGTTGTGGTTAATATATTCTTCTTGAGTATGTGGGGTAAACTTGATGATGCACCCAAGCCTAGTTTGCCATTCAGTCTTGCATTGACTGTGCTTGTGATGTCCATCAGCTTAAGGCTTCTCCCATTGAGAGATTCCTCAAGTTGTTTGTCCTCACATAGCTCTGTTTTTAAAGAAGAGATTTGTTCCTTTGCTAATGTTAGTTCTTCTTTTAACTTGGTGTTTTCAGAAATGATGTTTTCCTGATTTGATAATTTTTCCCTAAGTATTTTGATTTCCTTTTCTGAGTTTATTAAATCAATGCACATAGTTTTAAATTCAATTTTGAAACTATCAGAATTATAATCAAAAGATAACAATACCTGATCAGCTTCAGATTCTGAAGCTCCTTCATTTTCAAATTCTTCCTCTTCTGATTGACTTCTGGAGGCATCAATGGCCATGAGGCAGACTTATTTGGCCCTTGCCTCTTCTTCTTCTTCAATGGAACTTGAAGATGCGAATTCAACTTCAGTGTCACTCCAACTTTCAGCTACAAAGCCCTTCTCCTTCTTTTTGTATTTGCTGGAAGAAGGCCTTGAGCTTTAATGTCTTCTTGAGTCCTTCTCTCTTCTCCTTTCTTTATTTTGATTCTCTAGACACTCTGAGAGAAAGTGTCCAGGTTTCCTGCAGCCAAAGCAAACTACTTCTTTAGTGGGAGTTTTGTCATACCTTAGCTTATCATCCTGCCTGGATGATTTTCTCCTAAAGTCTTTCCTTGTCATTTTGTAAAATCTTTTGGCAAGAATACTAATTAGCTCTTCATTCACCGTCGAGGTTTCAACTTCTTCAGCAGCTTAAAATGACAGGTTGTGCTCTTTCCTTACTGGTGGAGGTGTCCTTTGTTCAGCTGCTTCTATGGACTTTATGAGCTGCTCATAGGACTTGAGCTTTCCTAATAAAGAATCTATGGAGATCTCATTTAAGCTCCTGGCCTCCTTGTTTGGCCATATCCTTAAATCCCATGAGCTTGGGAAGCTCATGAGGATTTTGTCATTCACCTCAGTGAGGGTGATATCCCTGTCCAAGGTCTTCAGCTCATTGATTATTGTCCTCAGCCTGTTGTACATGTCTGCAACAAATTCTGCTTCATCCTTCTTGAAATTCTCATACTGGATCTGAGATTTGACCTTCTATCCTTCCTTTCATCAGCAGAGCCAACCACCATTTGGTTAAGAGTGTCCCAAATGGCCTTGGCTGATGTGCATTCAGCCACTCTTTGGAAAATGTCATCTCACATTGTTTGGGCCAGAATGTTCATGGCCTTGGCATCAGTAACTATGGCTTTCTTCTGATCATCAGTCCACTCAGGTGGTGGAAATGCATTAGGGCTTGAAACTGCTGTAGATGTAGAGGCAGTTGCTTGAGGAAGACCGGTCAAAATAGCATTGTAGATGTCCTCATCAATAGAATTCATATCCAGTATTATTCTTGCCTTCCAGATGGCAAACCTATTTAGGTTGCACACTGGAGGTCCGGTGCTTGCATAGTCTTTGTTCTGTGCCATGTTGTGAATATAATTCTAATAGAAATAAAAAAGTCAGATGTAACAAAGGATCTTTTGGTTCAAGAGTTAGCCTGTACAACCAAAGGAAACTTGCTCTGATACCAATTGAAAGTTAGGGTTAGATTTGATATGTAACGCCCCGAAAATTGTATTTGAGTTGGTCGGGTAAAAAAGGGATTTTGGAGCCTGTATAGGGGTACACGGCCTAGGACACGGGCGTGTCCAAGGCTGTGTCTGGCTGGTGTTTTGGTCGTTTTCATCCCGAGAAGGACACGACTAGTAATACGGCTGAATGACATGGGCGTGTCATTTGACACGGGCGTGTGCCTACCCGTGTCAGTACACGTGTTCAGCAGGGTCGTATCGGTTGGCGTGGCGGTTATGTGTGACACGCCCCCGGACACGGGCGTGTGGTGGACCCGACATGGGTGTGTTGAGTGAGACCCGGGCGTGTCTGAGCCCGTGTGAATCTCTGTGTTCGACGATCGTGCCTAGATCGAGGAACACCGCTTGGGACACGGCCGTGTGCCAAGCCGTGTTCGGCCCAGGTCTGTTGATTTTTGAGCGGATCAGAGCCGTTCGATTTCTTTATTTTAAATCCAACAGCCCATGTGGTTTCCTGCTCTATTAAGGCCGTGAATGGGATTTGAATCCTTCATTTCTCTCCAAAGCTTTCTCTTTCCAAGGAGTTAGAGCAATGAGGAAGAAGGAGGAGGATTCCGGCCACCGGCGGAGCATCGGAGCACCGTTTTGAGATCTGAGAGAGGATCCGTGGAGGAAAGATCATTGCGAAGACTTCTATCCGTGTAGTTTTTCAATAGCGCCAAATCGTACTACAAGGGTAACGATTCTCAACTTGAGCATGTGAAGCTCTTCTTTTTTGCTTTGGGAAAACCCGCTCCCGTGAGTGTGCGGTGAGTGCGTGGTGTTCCTTGGGGTTGATGTGAGTAGTCCCCCTTGTGTTGCATATAGAGTCCGGAATCGAAGTACGGGCATAGGCATTGTGTGTGAAGCCTACCCGGACGTGTATTGTCTGGATCGTTGATGTTGCATTTTTTATGATTTGCCGGAGAAAACTCCGTGCTTTGGATTTTCGGGTTTCTACGGGTTAGATTGCGGCAGGGATCCTTGGGGATTAGGAGTGGTATTAAAGGCTTCTTATCAAGGTTGCGGGTTCGAGACCCCATGTCAACAATGCACCGTGCTGATAAACAGGCGGAAGATGCTTTGG
Organism: Platanthera guangdongensis; assembly: GCA_039583875.1. Taxonomy (NCBI): domain Eukaryota; kingdom Viridiplantae; phylum Streptophyta; class Magnoliopsida; order Asparagales; family Orchidaceae; genus Platanthera; species Platanthera guangdongensis. Next base: position 65,205,847 of record CM077165.1, read on the forward strand.
GGTGTACGGCCTGCAGGCCTTGTAGATTCCGGTTGTACCACCGTGGTGTCATGGGTCCTCCATGGGCTGCTGGTGGGCCGGGCGGCGCTAGGGGTCCTCCCTAGGTCATTACATACGGAAAGACAGCTAAAGCATGTAATGGGCTTCAATCCTCCGAGGTTCGATGGGGTTGGAACGCAAGCTCAAGCTGAGGATTGGCTCTCTACCATAAAGAGGGTCTTGACGGCCATGTTAACGGAAGAATGGCAGAAGACCACCATAGCGACCTTCCTTTTGGATGGTGAGGCGAGGCTGTGGTGGGATGAGTTGGAGTTTCATCTCTTAGTGGGAAGTCAGCTTGCTGATGTGCCTATGGAGGAATTCTCAAGATTGCTTTTAGCCAGATATATACCCTCTTCTCAGAAGCTTGAGATGGAAAATCAGTATCTTGGGTTGACTCAGGGAGCCAGAAGCGTGGACGAGTATCTCCACGAGTTTACACAGTTGGGTCGGTATGCTGGTGCTATGTTTATGGAAGAGGAGAGGAAGACCAACCTATTTTATGATGGTTTTCGTGGTGACCTATAGTTACTCCTTCCTGGGCATAAGGCGCAGGGCTTCCTAGCCTTGGTCAACTCGGCCCGGTCTCTAGAAAAGGTTGTGAAGAGGGTGCAAGAGAAGAAGGACCAAGTAGAAAAGAAGGCAGACTTCAAAGTGCCAAATGCAAAGTCAGGATTCCGCAGGTGGAGCAAGAAGCAGAAGACTTCGAACTCAGCCCCTTCGTCTAGTGCGTCGGGGGCAACCACAAGTCGAGTTCCAGGAGCTTGCTACAACTGTGGGAAGACGGGTCACTTTTCTCGTGAATGTTGGAGCGGACATGCAAAGTCCGAGAGGAAGTCTGGACCGACTTATGAGGAGAAAGGGAAGGCGGTGGAGTCAACCGCGTCCCATCATGCTCCAGTCCAGCCAAGAGTTTATAATCTTGGTTTGCAAGAGGCCATGAAGCAAGCTGACGTGGTGACAGGTATGAGTTAATTTATGGTAAATTAACTTTTGTAGTTGTTACCACTTTCATGTGTTAGCTTACTTCTATTGTTACTAGGATTTGTATTGATTCTCGATTGTCCGGCGAGAGCCTTGTTTGATACGGGAGTTTCGCATTCCTTCTTGTCCGAACGAATTGTGATGCGCATCGGGGTCCCTCCCTCGATGGAAAAAGACAAGTTGGATGTGTTGTTTCCCAATGGGTGCTCAATGTGCGCGGATAAGGTCTCTGTAGTCAAGGTTCGGATTGGGAATCAGGAGTTTGATTTGCGAGCGTTGATTCTACCGTTAGTAGAGTTCGATGTAATCTTTGGTATGGACTGGCTCTCGGAGCAGTGATGCGTAAGATCACGGCAGTGAACCGGTCGCACAAGTAATATAAAATGGGGGTTTTCCCAAGTATCGATCTCACAAGGAACACAGTAAGGGGGAGTTAATTTCGAGGAGGACTTGAGATTGAAGTCCTCAGGTCGGAGCTAACTAAGGTGGGTTTTGATGTTGCGGAAACAGAAAATAAAAGGCTAACAACTACTCCTATGCAACGCCGCTATGAGATACTTCGTCAGGCGGGATGGAATACTAGTCGGGCCGCTATGCACCGAATCACTAGGCGGATGGACGAGAAGGCTAGTGGATGAGGTGGTTAGAATGGTGGAATGAGGGTCATGAGCACCTCTTCGCAACGCACGCCACTAGCAATTGCTAGTGCGGCAAGGGTGGATGGTGGTGGATCGAATATGACTCAACTCAAGCAACTTAGGCAGTAAAATGAAATAGGAATCACATAGACATGATACACATAACATATATGACCAAAGTGTACTTCATCAATATAAATAAAGGTAAACACCAATATTCAACAATAAAGCAAGAACAAGTCAAGAGATCGACCGAATCCAAAGTCTTGCTGAGGATTCACGGTTGGAATCGTTGGGTTGTCATTCCGCATCCAAGCTCGGTCCTCAACTGTGTCCGGGATAGATAATGGCTGTCACCACCTTCCAATGGCCCATCTACTTCGTCTCACGATAGCGGGCGAAGTTTGCTAGCTTTCCTTTGCTTGATGGATATGGCGTCAAACCCTACTTGAAGCTCACGGATGAAGGAGAAGGCCGAGAGGAAGCTCCGGCTCGGATTTGGCGGTGAAATCTTGCCCGAAGCACCTCCCTAGGGTGGAAGATGAAGGGGAACGGCGGAGAAGGCGGAAAACGGCGGATAAATGTCGAGCTCCGGATCCTCTCTTCGATTAGGGCGAGACCTGCACTATTTATACAAAAGCAGAAATGAACAATGCGCACGATCACATGCGTACGACCAGTGGTCGTGCGCACTATGTCCGGTGATCGTGCGCACTGGCATGGAATATCAGGAAGAAGAACTGGGATAACGCGCACGAGTAGTGGCGCACGACCATTGTTCGTGCGCACTAAGTCCAATGATCGTGCGATTACCCAAACAGGACTCCAGAAAAGAGGAATCAATGCACACGATCAGTGGCGCACGACCGGTGGTCGTGCGCAAAATGTCCAGTGGTCGTGCGCTTACCCCAGGCTGATTCTGGAAAACGTAGAGTAGTGCGCACGATCAGGGGCGCATGACCAGTGGTCGTGCACATTAGATCCCATGCGCGTGCGCAGTATTCCATTTTCACAACCATCCCGGAACACGCACACGACCCTTGTACCGAAAGAAAAACCAATCACTAATCTGTGCAGAAATTCCAGACAATCACAAAAGGGAGTACAAACAATAAAATTAACAAAATACACAACCACGGTCATAAATGTGCACTTCCTATGGAAATAAAGACAATATGAAATATGAACGATATAAAACTAAAAGTGAAGTGCAACCGTGTGAAAACTAGCCCAGATGAGTCCGAAAATAGGTACATAAAGTGGACTCATCAAGCAGCGAGCTTACATTGATTGCAATCGAAAGGAGCTTAAGTTGGGTTTAAATTCTGAACGGGAGACTATGTTTGCGGGCATGAAGGGGTCAGGGAAAGTTTTGATGTCGGCCCTATATGTAAACAAGGCAGTTCGGTCTAGGACAGAGCTGTTTGTCACATTAGTGCAGGCTTCAACGCCTAGGCCTAGTCTGGACAGTATCCCAGTTGTGTCCGAGAATCCTGATGTATTTATAGATGATATCCCAGGAGCCCCTCCTTAGCGGGAGATTGATTTTACCATTGAGCTGGTACCGGGTGCCAAACCAGTGTCACGCTCTCCGTATCGGATAGCGCCAAAAGAGTTGGCGGAATTGAAGGTGCAACTGCAGGAGTTGTTAGAGCAAGGTTATGTGCGTCCAAGTTCGTCGCCTTGGAGCGCACCGGTTCTCTTCGTTAAGAAGAAAGATAGGAGCTTGCGGCTTTGTATCGACTACCAGGAATTGAACAACCTTACGGAAAAAAATAAGAATCCGATCCCGATAATTGACGATCTATTTGATCAGTTGGTTGGGTCAACGGTATATTCGAAGTTAGATCTGAAGTCCGGTTACTACCAATTGAGGATAAGGGAGAGCGACATCCCAAAGACAGCATTCAGTATGCGGTTTGGGCATTACGAGTTCACAGTCATGCCGTTTGGTTTGACCAATGTGCCATCCGTGTTTATGGATCTGATGAACAGGACATTCAGAGAGTACCTGGACCGTTTTGGGATAGTATTTATCGACGATATCCTGGTGTACTCGCAGTGTGAAGAGGATCACTACAATCACCTTCACTTGGTGTTGGAGACGTTGAGGAGAAACCAGTTGTATGCTAAGTTCTCCAAGTGTGAGTTCTGGTTATCCTCGATAGCGTTCCTTGGTCATGTTGTTAGTGGAGAAGGGATAGTTGTAGATCCGGCGAAGATAGTGGCGATATGGGAGTGGCCTGCTTTGACTACAGTGGCGGAGATCCGGAGCTTTCTGGGGCTTGCTCGCTAATACCGGCGCTTCGTATAGAACATCTCGCAGATAGCGCTACCACTCACGACTTTGACTGGGAAGAATCAGAAGTTTGTGTGGTCTTCGGAGTGCGAACAGGCTTTTGAAGAGTTGAAGAGGCGGTTGACCACATCGCCTATTTTATGTTCCCCAAGTGGAACCAAAGGGTTTGAAATCTATAGTGATTCTTCGGGCAGTGGTTTAGGCTGTGTTCTGCTACAGCATGGGAGTGTGATAGCCTATGGTTCACGACAATTGAAGGCTCATGAGAGAAATTATCCGGTCCATGACTTGGAGTTAGAGGCCGTGATATTTGCTTAAAAGCTGTGGAGGCACTATCTGTACGGTATGAAAGTCGATATATACACCGATCATAAGATCTTGAAGTACCTGTTAGACCAAAAGGATCTGAACATGAGGCAGCAGAGGTGGATGGAGTTCCTAGGGGAATACACCTTCGAGATACATTATGTGTCATGGAAAGGCAATGTAGTGGCAGATGCGTTGAGTCATAAGGTTCCTGCACAGGCCAACTGGTTAACGGTACATGATGAGGGATTGGTCTGTTAGTTGGAGGATTTGGAGATATCTTGTGTCGACAAGCAGTCTAGTACTGAGGCGAAACTGTTTTGGACAGAGGTACAACATGACCTAGCTGATAGAGTTTGGCGGGCTTTGACTCAGGATAACAGCATGAAGCAGATCTTGGATGAATCATTGGATGGTCCAAATTCCAAGTTTGTTGTTGAGAATGGGTTGCTAAGGAAGGATGGTCGCCTATGCATTCATAGTATGGATAATCTTCGAGAGGAGTTGATGTACGAGGCTCATCATACCAAGTACTCAATACACCCGGGAAGGACGAAGATGTATAGAGACATGAAGAAATATTTTGGTGGCCAGGATTGAAGAGGGATGTAGCACTTTATGTGGCCAAGTGCCAAACTTGTGCCTTGGTGAAGGCGGAGTGCCAGAAGCCCGAAGGTTTCCTAAAGTCCTTGCCTATCCCGGAATGGAAATTCGACGACATTTCTATGGATTTTGTGCATGGTTTGCCGAAGTCGCAGACGGGAAACGACGCCATCTGGGTGGTCGTAGATAGGTTGACAAATGTGTCGCACTTCATCCCGATCAGGAAGGAAGATCCAGTGGAAAGGTTGGCCAAACTCTATGTGGAGAATATTGTACGGTTGTATGGTGTGCCCCGCAGTATTATTAGTGACTGAGATGGATGCTTCACATTGAATGACTGGAGGTTGGTGCATAGTTTGTTGGGTACTAAGCTAAAGTTCAGCACAACCTTTCAGCCGCAGACAGATTGCCAAACCGAGAGGGTCAACCGGACGTTGGAAGACATGCTTCGTATATGCCTCCTAGAATCTGGAAAGTTGTGGGAAGATCACCTGTACATGGTGGAGTTTGCGTTTAACAACAGCTTTCAGGTGAGTATTGGAATGACGCCTTTCGAGGCCTTATACGGGAGAATGTGTCGCACGCCGTTGTCTTTGTCGGAGACGGGCGAGTCGAAGATTTACAAACGTCAAGCAGTGGGAGATGCCACTTCAGTGATATGGACAATTCAGGAACGGTTGAAGGTCGCTGAGGACAGACAGTCAAAGTACTATAACGCCAAGCATAGCAACGTGGAGTTCAGTGTTGGCGACTGGGTGTACTTGAAAATCAAACCGTTCAAGGGTTTCTCGCGGGTTCGACTCTTGAAGAAGCTGAGTCTGAGATACCTTGGACCATTTGAGATCCTGGAGCGTGTTGGCAAAGCAACATATAGGTTGAAGCTGTCGGTGGAGTTAAGTGGGCTACACGATGTGTTCCGCGTATCGGTGTTTCATAAGGCGGTGCAAGAGCCTTCGCAGATAGTTGCAGTTGATCAAGTGCCAGTTGATTACGAGTTGACGACAGAAGTCAAGCCTATACGTATAGAAGACATTGAAGTCAAGTGACTCCGCAACAAGGATATCCGAATGGTTAAAGTCCGTTGGGATAATTGCGGATGTGAGGAGCTTTCTTGGGAGCGAGAGCAAACTATGTTGGAAGAATACCCCGAGTTATTCCGTTCAGGTAACTTGTAATTTTTGTACCTTTACTTAATTTCGGGATGAAATTCGTTAAGTGGGGGAGAATTGTAACGCCCTGAAAATTGTATTTGAGTTGGTCGCGTCAAAAAGGGATTTTGGTGCCTGTATAGGGGTACACGGCCTAGTACACGGGCTTGTCCAAGGCCGTGTCTGGCTGGTGTTTTGGTCGTTTTCATCCCAAGAAGGACACGGCTAGTAACACGTTTGAATGATACGGGCGTGTCATTTGACACAGGCGTATGCCTACTCGTGTCAGTACCGGTGTTCAGTAGGGTCGTGTCGGTTCGCGTGGCGGTAATGTGTGACACACCCCCGGACACGGGCATGTCGAAGACCCGACACGGGCATGTCGAGTGAGACACTGACATGTCTGAGCCCGTGTGAGTCTCTATGTTAGACGATCGTGCCTGGATCGAGGTACACGGCCTGGGACACGGCCGTGTGCCAAGCCTTGTTCGGCCCAGGTCTGTTGATTTTTGAGCGGATCAGAGCCGTTCGATTTCTTTATTTTAAATCCAACGGCCCAAGTGGTTTCCTTCTCTGTTAAGGCCATGAATGGGAGTTGAATCCTTCATTTCTCTCCAATGCTTTCTATTTCCAAGGAGTTAGAGAAAGGAGGAAGAAGGAGGAGGATTCCGGCCACCGACGGAGCATCAGAGCACCGTTTTGAGATCTGAGAGCAGATCCGTGGAGGAAAGATCGTTGTGAAGACTTCTATCCGTGTAGTTTTTCCATGGCGCCAAAGCATACTACAAGGGTAACGATTCTCAACTCGAGCATGTGAAGCTCTTCCTTTTTGTATAAGGAAAACCCGCTCCCGCGAGTGTGCGGTGAGTGCGTGGTGTTCTTTGGGGTTGATGTGAATAGTCCCCCTTGTGTTGCATATAGAGTCCGGAATCGAAGTACGGGCATAGGCATTGTGTGTGAAGCCCACCCGGACATGTATTGTCTGGATCGGTGATGTTTCATTTGTTATGATTTGCCGGAGAAGACTTCGTGCTTTGGGTTTTCGGGTTTCTACGCGATAGATTGCAGCAGTGATCCTTGGGGATTAGCTCCAAGGCGCACCTGGAAAACTGAGCGGAAACATGTTCTGCTAACTTGGCGGTCTGGGAACCGGCCTTGAACATAACTGGGATATGTGATTGTTTGGAAATGGCAGGATCCGAGAGAAGCTTGGCTCGTGCGTACGTCTTAAGGTGTACTACGCGTTGTGAGCAACATGCAAGTGGAATCAGACCTGGGCTATGTGGTTCGGCGCGAGAGACCCGAAAAGGGGACTGGTCGTTGGCATAGTCGGGTGCCTTAGATGGTGGTCAGGAAGGCTAAAATGCTCACATGGTTGCCATCTTGGTGGTGGTGGTGAAGATGCTGAAGTGTCAGGATTCACCGTTAATGTTTCCTGAGTGCACGGGGTGTTTGGCCGTGCGAGCCTACACCTGTGGCGAAGTATGTTTATACATAATTATTTAGCTGGGCTAATGATATGCAGGGAATGGGCACCGCCGTCCCGAGAAAGGGATGGGGTCGTTATAATTTCGTCGGCTTCAGCTGACCATTGTCTGTTTGCCACCGTGCGGTGGAATGTTGCTTACAGGTGCTGCGGAGCTGAGTGCAAAATAGCGGGCTGGAGCCCATGTTGCTGTGCTGGCCCTTGAAGGCCGTAAAGAATAATTGTTTTTATTTTGTCATGTGTGGCCGGCCTGCGAGCCGATGTATGTAAGACACTATCTTATTAAGTGAATATTGGTAAGGCCATAAGGCCGTGTACCATTTTAGTGTATTTGGTTTTCATTCCTGTTGTGTGGATGTGGACATTCATGATTATGGATTTAAGTTTTGGGTTCTTTTAACTATTTAAAAGCTTCTGCTAGAATGGTTTGTGTAGGACGAGTAGTCTTAATTGGAATGTTTGGTTAGTAATACGTAATCCTTCCGTCTGTTCATGGTATATGGCATCGGTTTCCAGCTGAACCTTATGTTATATGCCATACGACGGATGAGGGTGTTACATGATATTCTCTAGAGGGGGGGGGGGGGTGAATAGAGTAAGTTGAAACTTTTTAAGGCTTTTTGCTGTAAATAAAAAATAAGTCCTAAGATGAAATAATCTACCACAGGTACTCCAAATATAAATTAATATCACATACACAACAACCTATCTAGCACAGCCACATCAAGAACAAAAGAAAAAGAAGGCAACCAGACAACACAAGAATTTTATAGCGGTTACCCTAAACTTGGGTACATCCACTCTTCTACCACCCTGGTAGGAATCCACTCAGGTTTTGATCAGATGACTGCCACCAATGAGCTTTTGATCAGGTGCTCCAAAACCAATCTCAAGTATTTTGGTCAGGTGACTTGCAACCAGAAATAACTTTTGAAGGGAGTTAAAGAATCTTTTTTACAGTGGGGGTGAGAGAGTGATGATGCCTTCTCTTTCTCAAATACAACTGAGAAGACTTTAGTGGATCTTTTGATGTTAACAAAGTCTCCCTCTGAGATATTGATTTGTTCAGGAAGGTTGGAGCTTTACTATAGGGTGAGTAGGTCTTCAATATTTCATCCTTGACCAGAAGGTATCCAGGAACTTCTTGACTGATAGAGTATTTGTTGTCCTCTGAAGAATCCTGGAATGAAGAGAGAAGAAGACACTTGATTTTTAATGGATGTTCTTCTTCTTCACCTTGATGTTGTTTTTCTGGTCTGGGGCTTGTTCTTTTTTCTGTTACTGTATGATTTATTTTTCTGTGTTTTGAATGTTGCGTGCTACTAGAAGGAAGAATAAAATATCCTTTTATATTTTCCATTTAATCTTCCTTCTGAATTTTGAATTCTTCAGCATTGATTACTGACGGCCTGGAGAATATCTGCATTGATTAATTTCACCAACTGTCCAATTGAAAAGCGGCAAGTAATAATCCTGATGAAAACCAAAATTAATGCTTGCTTCTAATGGTATTATTCAAAGAATATTAAGCATTGATTACTCAGGAATTATTGCAATAAAATGAGGACAGAGGGAGGGAAATTTCCAAGTCTGGAACTACACAGAAATCGTTGAGCAAAGAGCAGAATTCGTCGACCTGGGTCCTGAGTTCGTCGAGCTGAGAAGTTATGTTCGTCGACCAGATAACCTTTGTTCGTCGAGCTGAGATCCAATATTGTCGAACTAAGAACAAATAACTGCTTTCTTCAGAGCCTTGTCAATTCTATGCATCAAGATCGTCGAGCTGAGATTCTAACTTTGTCGACTGGAGTTCACTTAAATATTTCTTGGACTTAAGAATGTAGAAGTAAAGTGTCTAGAACTCGTCGACCTGAGAATTGATTTCGTCGAGCTGAGAATTGATTTCGTCGAGCTGAGAATTGATTTCTTCGACCTAAGAACTACTAACAGCTACTTAATACAACTTGTTGAGATTGTGGTCCAAGTTTGTCGAGCGGAGAACATGAATTCTTCGACCGGAGTATGATTTTGGACATAGCATATTTTGATGTTTCTGGACTTTGGAATGTTGAGGTAGACCATCCAGAAATCGTCAACCTGAGAACCAAATTCGTCGAGCTGATATTTTGACTTCGTCGACTGGGGTTCAGAGAAAGGAATTCTGGACTTGGAATCTTGATGTATAGTGTCCATAGATCATCGATCTGAGAACCAAGTTCGTCGAGCTCAGCTCAGAGAATTTTCTCTAAGTTCGTCGAGCTGAGCACGACTTTCGTTGACCTGAGTTCTACGAACGTCAAACTCATTTTCTGAGTCTTTGAAATTTATCTAAGTCTTGAGTATTCTGCAGTCTGTTGATGGTTGTTCCATGTAGTGTTGAATCTAAGGACATGGCCTAGACTCTAGGACACAAACATGACCCTGCTATACATATTGGGACAAACATCCTAGTTTAGTGAACCTAGCACAAATCTAACTAGGGATCCAATAGAAATTGTTTGCTTTGGGTGCTGGAAAACAGGACACTTCATTTCTGAATGTCCTGAAAATCAAAAGAAAGACAAAAGGAGAGAAAAATTCTCCAGGAAGCACCACTACAGCAAGCCTTCATCCAGCAAGCACAAAAGAAAAGAAAAAGGCTTTGTGGCTGAATCCTGGAGTGATACTGAAGAAGAATCTTCATCTTCTATCTCCAGTGAAGATGAAGAAGAAGCAAAGATAATGGAAGTCTGCCTTATGGCTATCAATGACTCAGGCAGTCCATTAGATGTTGAGGAACAATACGAAGAATCAGACAATGAAGAATCTGAATTAGAAGCTGATCAGGTATTATCGTCCTTTGATTACAATTCTGATAGTTTTAAAACTGAATTTAAATCCATGTGTATAGATTTAATAAATTTTGAAAAAGAGATTAAAACACTTAGGGAAAAATTATCTGAACATGAAAACCTTGTTTCTGAAAACATTAAATTAAAAGATGAAATAACTTTAGCTTAAGAGCAAATAATATCATTAAAATATGAATTAGCTGATGCTAGGAAACTTGAAGAATCCCTAAATGGGAGAAGCGTCAAGTTGATGGACATCACAAGCACAGTTAATGTCAGGCTCAATGGCAAGCTGGGCTTAAGTGCTTCATCAAGCCAACCTCCTCTAATCCAGATTGGAGATGTCATCTTTAGGAAGGTATCCTATGTAAGTGGATTGAAGCATAACCTTATCTCCATAAGTCAGTTATATGATGAAAGGTTTCAGGTATCATTTACTAAAACTTTCTGTATTATTACCTCTTTAGATAACCATGCAGTTTTAACTGGCACTAGGGTAGGAAATATTTATGTAGTTAATTTTAAGTCTGCTAAAACCGAAATCTACCTGTTTAATTCAACTAGCAACAATAATGACCATTGGCATAGGAGATTAGGTCATGTAAATTTGAAAAAACATTGTCAAACTCTCTAGGGACAACCTTGATAGAGGATTGCCTTCTTGCCCCTACAAGAAGGAAAGCCTTTGTAGGGCATGTCAATTAGGTAAGCAAACTAAAAGTAGTTTTAAATCAGTAAATAAAGTGACTCACCTAGAATATTGTACTTACTACATATGGACCTTTTTGGCCCTATTGCAGTACAAAGTCTAGGAGGGAAACCTTATGCTTTAGTGATTGTAGATGACGTCTCTAGATTCACTTGGGTATTCTTTCTGAGATCTAAGTTTGATAACTTCAAGGTTCTTACAGATTTTCTCAAGAACATACAGATTGAGTACTCTACTCCAGTTACATTGATCAGAAGTGATCATGGTACTGAGTTTGAGTCTCTTCTTATGCAAGAATTCTGTGAGAAGTAAGGTATCAGGCACTGCTTCTCAGTTTCTAGAACATCTCAACAAAATGGGGTTTCTGAAAGGAAAAATAGAACCCTAATTGAATCTACAGGCACATTACTTGCAGATGCTCATTTGTCCCTATCCTTTTGGGCCGAGGCTGTGAGCACATAAAATTATGTACTAAACAGAAGTCTTATACACAAGCTTAAAAATAAGACTCCTTATGAGCTACTTAAAGGGAGGAAACCTAAAGTAGACTACTTTAAAATATATGGTTGTTTATGCTATATTCACAACAATAATAAGAAACACATTAAAAAATTTGAAGCCAAGGCTGAAATGGGAATTTTTCTTGGATATTCACAAGTAAGCAAGTCTTATAGGGTCTTTAATATATCTACCATGAAAATTGAAGAATCTGTACATATTTCGTTTGATGAAACTAACATGTTTTACAAGGAGAAAGAAATATCTACCAGTAATTCTTTGCAGGAACCACAGTTGTGTGAGAAGTTAAATGAACTGACCCTCACCAATGAGGCAGTTAGCCATCAATATCCACACATTACTAAAGAAAATGAAGCTGAAGACAGTGAAGATGAAGACACTGAAATCAGTGAAGAGCCAACAACAACTACCATAATTCCACAAGAGGAATTTATTCCACAAGTTGTTGCTCAACCAACTCCACCTACTGAATTTGTCACATTATAGATCACCCCGTATCTCAAGTGATTGGAGACATTTCAGTTGGTGTGCAGACCAGGCATCAACTCAACCAAGACTTTATGCATGTCTGCTTCATATCTCAAATTGAGCCCCAATCCATTAAAGATGCAGAGCTAGATACTCACTGGATTGTTGCAATGCAAGAGGAGCTCAACCAATTTGAGAGATGCAGAGTTTGGGATTTAGTTCCAAGACCAAAAGACTACCCAGTCAGTGGAACTAAATGGGTATTCAGGAATAAGCTTGATGCCCAAGGTGTCATAATAAGGAACAAGGAAAGGCTGGTTGCATAAGGCTATATGCAAGAGGAAGGGATTGACTATTACCAGACTTTTGCACCTGTTGCAAGGTTGGAAGCAATTAGAATCTTTCTTGCGTATGCTGCCTACAAGAAATTCAAGGTTTACCAAATGGATATCAAGAGTGCATTCCTGAATGGTGAACTTAAAGAAGAGGTTTATGTTAAACAACCTCCAGGTTTTATTTCTCCTACTTATCCCTCTTATGTTTTTAAATTGCATAAGGCTCTCTATAGTTTAAAGCAAGCTCCAAGATCTTGGTATGAAATATTAGCTAGCTTTCTTATAGAGCATAAGTTTTCTAGGGGTAGTGTAGATAGGACATTATTCACTAGACACCATAAGAATCAAATTTTATTAGTACAAATCTATGTAGATGGCATTTTTTTTGGGTCTACATATTCCAAACTATGCAAGAGCTTCTCTGACCTCATGCATTCAAAGTTTCAAATGAGTAGCATGTGTTAGCTCTCCTACTTTTTTGGTCTCAAAGTGAAGCATCTACCTACTGGCATCTTTATATCACAATCTAAGTATGCTAAGGACCTTATCAAAAAGTTTAGGATGTTAGATGCCTCAGCCAAGAAAACACCTATGGCTACAAATGCTGTAATTGAATCTGATAAATATGGGAAACCTATTTATCAAAAATTATATAGGGTCATTATTGTGTCCCTGTTATACCTTACAGCAAGAAGCAGTCATCTGTGTCTACATCAACTGCTGAAGCAGAATATATAGCTGCTTGCAGTTGTTGTACCCAGATGTTGTGGATTCACAACCAACTTCTGGATTATGGGTTCAACTTAAATAATTCAACTTTACTATGTGACAACACAAGTGCAATTTCTGTTGCATAAAATCCAGTACATCACAGTAGAACTAAGTATATAGAGTGGTCTTTCTCATACTGCCAACTTGAGGAGTTGCAAAATTTCTGGAATTAAACCAACAGTCAATGACAAAGTGACCAATTCTGCCACAACACCAACTGTCAAACCTATTATATCTTTGCCTTATGTTTTCCTGCTTGACCTTTTGAAGTTGTGGTCTAGCAGGACCAGCATTCTTGCAGGAAGAAGCTTCATGATGATGGCAATCACATGATTTCTTCTCCTCCATTAGCTTTTCCATATTAGGCTTTACCTTTGGTGCTTTCTTGAAGTTATGACCATGATTGTAAGGGTCATAGCTCTAAAGAATGACTTCTTCATAAGGTTCCTTAAACACACTTTCACCAAAGTTTCTGGGGCGACTCCATCCTTGGTAACGGAACTTTGGCTCTACATAGGTTGGCCTGGTCAAGTGACCGTAGGATGAGTCAAGATCAAACTCGTTAGTTGGAAATATGACTTTCTTCAATGAAGTCTGATCTTGAGGCGCTTTCCCCTTCTCTTTGGCCAAGGCCTTCTTGGCGGGCTTATTCTTTCTTTGAGCCTTGTTCCTCCTAGAAGATTTACAAGGAGCTTCTACATGGACTAGTCCAGTACCCTTGGCCTTAGCCGAGAATTCAGCAACGAATGGGAAAACAGTCTTAGGCTTCGAGAAACTTTCAATGAGTTTCTTTTCAGCAGCAAGTTGTGGTTTCAGTTCTTTGATGATTTTCTCCTTTAGGTTTAGGTGCCCGAGAGCTTTGTTATATACTTCAATAGCATTATGAGTGGTCTTGACTCATCCTACGGTCACCTTGGTCTCGTGTTAGAATACTCCCCCTACGAGTATTACCATTATGAGTGGTCTTTCTCATACTGCCAACTTGAGGAGTTGCAAATTTTCTGGAATTAAACCAACAGTCAATGGCAAAGTGACCAATTCTGACACAGCACCAACAGTCAAACCTGTTGTTTCTTTGCCTTATGTTTTCCTGCTTGACCTTTTGAAGTTGTGGTCTAGCAGGACCAGCATTCTAGGAGGAAGAAACTTCATGATTATGGCAATCACATGATTTCTTCTCCTTCATTGGCTTTTCCACAATCGGCTTTTCCTTTGGAGCATTCTTGAAGTTATGACCATGATTGTAAGGGCCATAGCTCTGAAGAATGACTTCTTCATAATGTGCCTTAAAGTCACTTTCACCAAAGTTTCTGGGGTGAGTCCATCCTTGGTAACGGGACTTTGACTCTACATAGGTAGGCCTGGTCAAGTGACCATAAGATGAGTCAAGATCAAACTCATTAGTTGGAAATATGACTTTCTTGAACGAAGTCTGATCTTGAGTGGCTTTCCCCTTCTCTTTGGCCAAGGCCTTCTTGGCGGCCTTATTCTTTCTTTGAGCATTGTTCCTCCTAGAAGATTTACTAGGAGCTTCTACATGGCCTAGTCCAGCACCCTTGGCCTTAGCCGAGAATTCAGCAACGAATGGAAGAACAGTCTTAGTCTTTGAGAAACTTTCAACGAGTTTCTTTTCAGCAGCAAGTTGTGCTTCCAGTTCTTTGATGATTTTCTCCTTTATGTTTAGGTGCTCAAGAGCTTTGTTATATTCTTCAATAGCATTATTGAATTTCTCTTTGAGTGAGTCAGTCTTAGCGACTTCCTCTCCCAAGATGCTCTCTTCAGCTTTTAGAAATTTTATCTCTTTAGCCTGAGTTTTCATGACTCGATGACATTTGTCGTAAGCCATAATCAACTCCTTGTACTAGGCCATGAGTTCAAACTCATCGTCAGAAGAACTGTCCTCATTATCATGCTCAGAAGCTTGAGATTTTGAAAGAGTAGTGTGAGAGTTTACCTTCCCAGTGAACATGGGCTCTTGTTCGTCATCAGTCTGAGCCATAAGCCCAAAGTAGGCTTCTTCTTCTTCACTCGACTCCGATGAGTTGGAGTCACTAAGATTTTTGCCCTTCTTGGATATCAGGCTCTTCGCTGTCCTCTTCTTATTGTATGAGGAGTTCTTTTCCTCTCTTATTCCACCCTCCTTCTTATGGGGGCAGTTAGCAATGACATGACCTGGTTTATTACAACAGTAAAAAATGATGTTAGTAGAAATATGTTTGTTCTGTTTAGGAGTATACATGTCGTGGCTGCCTGAGCCTTTTCTTTGACGATCACCATCATGTCGTGATCTTTTATAGGAGGCATCCTTGCCTTTCCACTGCTTCTTTTTGTAAAAGAATTTCTTGAACTGTCGTGAGAGCAGAGAGAACTCTCCTTCAGATAGTTCAGATCCTGAGGTACTTGGCTCCGAGGTTTTTTCTTCACTGACTTCTTGTGATGGGGCAGGAGAGGGAACCTTTGACTTCCTTGAGGTGTCTGCCTTTAGAGCAACAGACTTCTCCCTGGATACAGACCTGTTCTTCTCTTCTTCAGCTTTTCTGGTGTTGAGTTGAAGATCATATGACATTAGCTTCCCAAAGAGATTCTGCGGGTCTGTCTCGGCTAGCTTTCCAAATTCCCTGATGGCACAGACCTTGTTATCTCATTCCTTGGTTAGGAATCTCAAGAACTTATCATTTATTTCTCCATTTGTGAAGACTCGGCCATAGACCCTTAGGCCGTTGAATATCTTGAAGAAATTTTCAAAGGTGTCAGCAATGGTGTCCTTGTGTACTTGTCAGAAGGCTTCATACTTTTGATTCAGAAGGGATCTTCTATCATCCCTAACTTCTTCTATACCTTCCATCAAAGTGACTAGGTACTGCCACATCTCCTTTGCAGACTGGCAGTGTATCATGTTTTGCAGCAAGGAGTCATCGACTGCACTTGCTATTATATTCTTGGCCTTCTTATCTAAAGACACAAGTGCAATCTCGTATTTGTTTAGATCCATTAATTTCTTTGGAACTTTCTTAGTTGGATCTATTGTGGAGATCGTCATGGGAATGTAAGGACCTTGTTCAACGATCATGAAGATCCTTGGATCCACAGCTTCCATGAAAAATCTGATTCTTTATTTCCACATGGGAAAGTTATTCTTGGTGCATGAAGGAAGTTTGGCAAAATCTTTAGCCTTGTCCATGCTTGGTAGATCTCAAAAGACTACTAGGAAGATCAAATCAAGGTGTTAGCCTTTTATTAATCAACCTGGCTCTGATACCAATTTAAAGTGTTCAGTTGTCTACCTAAATCACCTAGAGGGGGGTTAATAGGTGAGTTGTGCGTGTTTTTGTGGAATAAAAAATTTAAGATCTATGCACACAATTATCTACCAAGCAATCACAGACGACAAAAGATTTAGTGGTTCCCCAACCTTGGGTACATCCACTTTCCCTCACCGATCTAGCAATACACTAGACTCGGCTACTCCACTATCTCTGATAGAAAACCAATCCAATGCCTCAGAATAAAGTTCCGACAATCTCGATCCATAAAACAGATCTACACTTGGAAGATAAAACTTCCTACAACTCGGAGGCAAAAGCTCCTACACTCGGAGAGAATTCTCCTACAAGAATGAAATTGAAAGTATGTAGAAATACAAACAGTACAACTTTATCTGATCTGCAAACAGTCGGCCTGGATATTCTTCTTTAATCTTTGCGGCTTTATCAGAGAAGTTGAAGAAAAATCTCGGCAAAGGCTAGATCTGAAATTTCTTGGCTTCACACGATCAAATAAATGATGAAGAATTGAACGACAATCTTGATCTGTGAATCTTCTTGATCTGAATCTTCTGGAATCGAAAACCCTAGCCGTATGAGCACGATGAAGGTCGGTGGCGGTGGCTTTCGATTTTTTTAAGAGATAGTGAGATTCAGATTTTCTTAGAAAAATCTTGACACCACATGTTGTTATGGTTTGTCGGTTTGACAAGTCTTTATATAAGATCTTCTTAACGGTCATAATTAATCTTAATGACGTACATGTGGACCAATCACGTCATGGCTGTTTGAAAGTTTCGTCAAATCTGCACTTCGCGATTTTTCTGAAAATAATGACTGACATACTCGAGTGAAGATTAACCAACTCGAGTACTATACAAGACTACTTGAGTGAATAGAAGAAAGCTACTCTAGTAAATGACTTAGATAAAATCCAGAAATGAAGAGCAGCTACCCGAGTACAAAGAGACTTACTCGAGTGCTAAAACAGTTACTCAAGATATGGAGTTGAACTACTCGAGTACAAGAAATACTACTCGAGAGAATAGAGATAAACTACTCGAGAGGTAGAGGAACTACTCGAGTCAAGGACTTAGAATGTTTTCTGGAAGAGAAATCTCGGTTACTCGAGTAGTGAAACTGAAGTACTCGAGAGGATATAATCTACTCGAGTATATAGATATAGCTACTTGACTAATGGACTTAGAAAAATTTTGAGGGAAGAAAATCTTGTTACTCGAGTATTTACTCTGGACTACTCGAGTAGTAGATAACTACTCGAGTACATGAATTTGACTACTCGAGTGAGGAAAAATTATACGAAGTCCAGTCTTCTGTCACTCGAGACAAAAGACTAAACTACTCGAGTACTTATATGACTACTCTAGTATTTTACATAGAAAAATTTATGGAGAAGAAATTCAGTTAACTCGAGAATGAGAAATGATCTACTGGAGTAGTTGACTTAGCCACTTGAGAGCTATAATTTGTCTACTCGAGAGATAATTCCTTTACTCGAGTACTTATAATCTTACTCGAGTATTGACTAAGTATTTCACTAGAGTATGTAGGTATCTACTCGAGTAAAGTACTTAGCAAAAATTCCTTCAACATAATTTTCTCTTCTTTGGTGAGTTTAGCAACAAGCCTTTCACATTTAGTCATAGTGCTTGAATATGAAGTGTATCCCAATAGAGAGGCTACACATGAGTCAACACCATGGATCACACAATGAGGGATTACATTGTATGGTCCTGTGTTTGGTGACCCATTGTAGACTGACATTGGTCTACACTTTGCAATACAGTCCTGCACACACATAACTTAAACAAAGCATCAAATACAACTTAATTCTTCTTAGTTCAAGAGTGACTTCATCAAATCTGGGTTAATGTGGATACAATACCCAACACATTAGGCACCATTTCATTAGAGAGTGTGTGGACAAAAATAAAATTAAGCTTGTCTACATATACACTGATTTGCAAAGAGCAGATATCTTCACCAAACCCTTAGTTGAGAGAAACCATCTGTTCTTTATAAATCAGCTTGGTATGATAAATGGAGAGGGCTTAATTTAAATTTTTATCTAAGGTCGAAGAATTTGCTTCAATTCGTCGAACGAAGATCGACGAATTGAGTAGAGTTCTAGAGAAATTCGTCAAATAGAGATCAACGAACTCCCTGTGTATGAAGCTATTTTCAACGAACAGAGATCGACGATATTGCTTCAGAAATTTTTTGTCGAGATGAGATCGACGAAATGTTTTCACTTCTTCTGACTGAGATCGACAAATTCTTTTGACTATAAAATATTTCGTCGAACCCAAATCGAAGAATTTTTACTTTTCGTCGGACGGAGTCTGCCGCTTCATATTTTGAAAACCATATATCTAGGTTTTTTTCGAGCACCGTACCGCACTTTCTGTTCCTTTGCTCTTAATCTCTGTTTTTCTTATGCAGGCAAAAACAATGGCGATTCCGGCGAACACTCTTGCAGCAATGAAATTGAACATGGGATTTGACATCGACTTCGAATCCTTACAGCACTCTGACCAGATTTTTGTGGACATTATGAAATTGTTTGCGGAGCAGACACTGCATAAGTTCATGAATCAACGAATCAAAATAGCAATGACTGAGATTAAGGAATGGGTGTTTACTTCTACAACACCAGAAGAAGATATAATGACATGAACAATATGCAGTAATGTAGTCTCTCTTTCCCCCACTGTTTTATCTGAGATTTTTGGTATGCTGAATGGCAATGAAGAAATAGAGATGGATAGTGAAGATTATGATAACATGCTGTTAAAGATGGGTCATTCTGGAGAAAACCCAAATAAATTGTTAAAGAAAAATTTATCTACTGAGTATAAATTTTTGGCTGATATGGTCGGCAAGGTTTTATTGGGAAAACATACCGCACATGATTACATCACCAGGCACTAGTTTCTTTTGATGTGTGCTCTGGTTGACAAGAAATAGATAAACTGGGGAAAGTTATTCTTTGAGTTAATAAAGAAGAAAAATAATAAGAAGGAAGTTTGCTTTGGAAGGATTCTGGGAATAGTCCTTCAAGAAAAGGCTCCTGAACTACTGGTCTCTATGACAGTGTTCAAAAATGCCTCAAAAAGGCTTACATCTGCACTTTTTAACAGATGGGAGAGGAAAATCACAAAGCTAGCCAATGCTTCATCCTCCTCTAGGACTTCTGAGAGCACCAGGGCTATGCTAGCCACTCCTCCCCCTGCAGAATATGTCCTCCCTTCCACCCACATTCCTTAACCTCATCCTTACCAATAACCATCTTCTTCTCCAGTTCATACTCCATCAACCCTCACCAGTTTGATCTCCACCGCATACCACACCACCTCTATCTCCACCTCCACATTCTCCACCTCCTCCACTTAATACATATGAAATACAATCTGCAATACCATCTACCTCAATTCAAGAACCATCCTTCAACCAACTGTCTCCTAACCAATCTCCACATCATTCTCTAATCCAGGAACCCATCTATTCCCCCACAACTACAGTTCCACTCTCTACTGCTGGAACTCCCCCTATTCCCATCCCTCCTCTCACCCACACTGACCTTCCATCTAATGTTCCAGACTATACACATACTGAAAGAATTGGTTTCAAGATGTCCTAAACACCTAGAGGGGTGGGGTGAATAGGTTCAATTCTTTTTCTAACTTAGGCAGACAAATCTATCTAGTTTAGCAATTTATTCAGTAGATATCATAGCACAACATTCACATAAACACAGCATTCCACAGATTTCACACCAAATTTATAGTGGTTCCCCAAATGATGGGTACATCCACTTTCCCCCTTCGCCTATCTAGCAGTGTACTACATTCGGCCTAACATCCTTCTTTCTTCTCAGATCCGCATATCTTACAGCTCAGAACCAAGAATGGTTCCTACAACTCAGAGTGAATCCACACTCCTACAACCTGGGACAAGCCCTACCTCAGCCTATTTCACAGGCATACAACTCAGAGTGAAACCCCACTCCTACAACTCAGGCAAAAGCCCTACCTCAGCCTCTTTTACAGGCCTATAACTCAGGGAACAGATTCCCCTACCTCATGCACTCAGCCCTACCTCAGCCTTTATAATTTAGGTTTACAACTCAGAGAAATAAATCTCCTACACTCAGATCTATTACAGATGCTACAAAAGTTATTGATGAAAAAATAATAATATCTTCAACTAGATGGAGAGAGAATTAGTTGAAGGCTTCTTGATCAGTTCTTGATAGAACTGATTACTTAAGGATCAACCTGTCTTAGCTTCTTCAAAGCTTCTTGAATCTGAACAAAGTAAGGTTGATCTTCTTAGTGTTGGAGGTGATCTTCAATCAGCTTCCTTCTTATTCAAAAATTAATTTGAATTCTTCTTCAGAATTGATCTGAATTCTTCTGGCAGACTGTTTAGAATCTGCCTTCACTGGACGAGAACTTCTCTCCTTCTTTTTTTCTCTCTCTACAATTTGTTTACTATTTCTTCTTTCTCTTCTTCTCGATCTTCAATCCTTCAGAGATTATTCTTCATTCACTGATCATGTTCACGATCACTTCTTCACAATTGATAATCGAATAATTCCAATTGTTGAGAGAGCATATTTATATATAGGCTTCATCCATGGTTACAGGCTGTTCCAGTTCCAAACAATCTTATGATACCTCTGACAGATGTGACAGCAATGTCAGTAATGATAGCTGTCAAGTCTCCAGTTGTATTAGTTCAACCTTCATTAGACTTTGACTCAGTAGTAGAGAATGTCGAGTGAATACTTCACATGTGTCGACACGCATAGTCCATGTGTCGACACAAGTCTTGGTGATGTCGACACAGCTTCACTTTTACTTCTCGACACAGCTTCTATGGAATGTGTCGACACAAGTCCTGTGTGTCGACACAATCACTCCTTATCTTGACAAAGTTGGTGTCGATAGAATTTTGGTGTGTGTCGACACAGGTTCTGTGTGTCGACACAGTCATTGTCGACAGAATTCTGGAATGTGCCGACAGCTTCTCTGTGTGTCGACACAAATTCTGGGTGTCGACACAATCTGGCCCTTGGTGTCGACACAATCTTTCCCTTGGTGTCGAAACAGCCATTCTCAAGTGTCGACACTTGTACTTAGAAAATTTTTCTTCCATTTCCTTAACCTGCACATGATAACTCAACACAACATCAAATACAACTTGATCCATATCATTGAGTTAGGTGAGGCTTCTCCAAATCTGGTACACATTTTCTAATGTACCAAACAATCTCCCCCTATTTGGAGAAGTCATAACCATTAGTCAATGATATACATCACTTATAATAAAATAAACAATATGATTATAAAAGCATTCAATGCCAGAGTAACATATAAACAGAACAAGTATATTATATCATCATAGAATATGATACAAACATAATAAGCATGAATCATTTTTTGTTTAAACTTCAAAAACAATTTTGTTAACAACAGTTTACATAGATTTTAAAACTGAAGATTACAATGTTTTAAAATCTAGTCAATCTATCCTAAGGGTGATCAGGCTCCTTGATCACTATGCCTTTGCCAGACTGGACCCTTGCTTGTACTAGTGCTTCAGTATCTTCAGCTGACTTCTTGCCTTTGAGATCATTCTTCTTAAGTTCTTCAGCCTTAACTTTTTGCCTTTCAAAATAGTGATAAGGCTTGGGAAATTATTTACTGGGCTCCATAGCTGTAGCAGGTATTTTCCCAGCCTTGTTATCCCTTCTGAACTGATGTATAGCATCTTGTCACTACAGATATTTGCTCCACTCAAGTTCAGAATACCACATGCCTCTATCATGCATTTTATCTTTGACAGCTTTCCAGGCAGTGAGTATTATATTTCTAGAGGTGGGACTCCATCTTTCAAAATCAGGCTTCAGATCAGCCTGCTTTCTAAACCTTTTCTTTGAGAGTTAAGCTTCTTGCTCTTTATTTAATGCTACCTCTGACATTTCAACTTCCTCAATATTCACATTCTGAACCTCCTTTGGAGAACTATACATGTCTTGAACAACATTTTGAATACCTTCAAAATCAGCAGGGGGTAAATAGTTTGAGATACTACCTGCTGAGCGCCTTCATTATAAGCAATTTGAATGCCTGACTCAACAGTATTATCATCATCACATAGGGGTGGATATCCCAGAGTTGCTCTAACAACATTTGTTATCCATTTAGTATGATCTGAGCTACTAACACCCTCTCCCCTTTTATGACTTCTCTTTCAACATGATCTCTTAAGTCATCTTTCTAAAATCTTACTTGTTCAAGCAGATAATTAGTGCCTTCCTTATAAAAAGATCTGAATTTTTGTAGCTGATTAGAGAGGAGATTCTGTTAGGCTTGAATGGCAGATTGAAAAGTTGTTAAATCTTCTTGAAGTTTCTTAACAAACTCTGACTTCTCTTTAGCCCTTTCCTTAGTCAATGCAGTTGTAGTATTCTTTAACTCGGTAACAATCACATTATGTGATTCAGTAAGATTATCATTCATTCTAATTTGATTTTGTAGGACATATCCTTGCTTTACCACTATATCATTAATATGTGTTCTTGCTTCTTATTGCTGCTTGGCCAGATAAACTACAGCATTACCTTCTTTATGGAAGTAGTCTGTCATCTCTTTCTTATTCTGGTTTACATCAAATCTGATTGATTTTATATCTTGAGCCAAAGTAAACTGAAGTTCCTTATGGCTTTCAACCACATATTTTTCAAGAGCTTGTCTTTGCTCATCCATTTTAACTTGCAGAGCAACCAACAGTGAACTGAAGTCAACTGCTGGAGTTGAAGGTTGCGAGGCAGTCTATAAAGCTTTCTTATAGCTGAAGAGAGGAGGGCTTGGAAAAAGAGGAGAGAGAAGAGAGGGAAATAAGGGATGGAGGCCGTGTGGCAGCCCTCCTCTCTTCCCAAGCCCACATCTGAACCCACACATTAGTTCTCAGCCTTTTTCAACCAGCTACATACCACTTGGAGCCCATGGTGAAGCATCCAATGTGGTGGCCGAAATTCCCCCTCTTCAAAACTACACAACCAACCAGCCCCACCCACATTTGACCTCACCATCAGCTTCAGAAGGCCGAGAGGAGTGGAATTCGATATCTGGATCAAAGTTTTTGATGGAGAATCGAGTTCGGGAGCAAGCTCGCCTGAGAGGAAAATATCCATGGTCAACCGTCGTCGCCGCCGCCGTAGGTCTCCAATTAAGGTCCGTTTCACCTCACCTCTACCCGTGCTAGTTTCCTAGATCTATTAGGCGAGACATCTGGCTCAAATGAGCCAGATCCAAGGTGAGCTTGTTCTTGAATTTCGGATTTTTTATGGAGTGCAAGTTTGCTAGAAAATGCTGCCTCCGGCGGCCAAGTCGCCGCCAAACGTTATCCCTCACCTCAACGGAGGTGGTGGTGGTTGTGGCCGGTCGGGGAGGTGGCTGGATGGCCGGGAAATGGCCCTAAAATGAGCTCCAGGTCGGGCAAATCTCAGTCATTGGCTGGAGGAGGAAGATGAACAGATGCCCTCCATTCTGCTTTAAGATTCGTGTCATATCAAATTCAATTTTCTGTCTCTGTTTTTACTTTCCCTTGCATGTCTCTTTTAGGCCTCTTAGAGGCACTTCAGGTCACTCTCCTCAAATGAAATTTGAACCTTAACATCTTAACTTTACGTTTCCACCATAATCATGTAATTTGGAGCCGCATACTGCCCTGTAGGGCATTTTATCTAGGACTGGTCCTAGGCAAGGGCAGGACTTCAATTTGATTCCCAAGCCAAACCAATAATCAACATGACCCCAAATTTTTGGTGCATGCATGTTTATGGCATATGTAGCCCCTGCCAAAAATTGAGAATTTTTGGGAAAACGTTTTCTATAGTTTTATTCATAATACACAAATTTAAATAAATGAAATATTTGGAGTGTTATGGCTCCAAATGGCCCCACATTTTGGTGGCATGTCCTTGGGGACTATTTATGTGCATGGTAAGAATTTCAACATATTTGGACCACTGCATGTTGGGTAAACTGACTTGCATGTGTTGATTATATATAGGTTTGGGGCGCAAATAGCCAACTTTGATATATTGTGCATTAAGCCTATTTGGAAGATCCAAAAATCATGGTATTAATATCAGAGGCTCTTTAGGGTGAATTATACTCCACATTATAATAATGGGATTTTTGGAAATAAAAATCCCATTATTTGAAATTTTTGGAATAATGGAACTTTTGAACAATAAATGTAAAAAATAGGCTTATAATTGAGATAAAATCCACACTTTTTGTCAGGGTTAATATTATGATAGTCTCAACTTCTGAAAAATTTTATGTCTCTGTTTGAAGAGTTGTGATAGGAGTTATGTGGAATTTATCTTTTTACCCTTATTTTACTTAATTAGCAAATTGGAGAAAATACTTAGTAGAAAATTTTGGAAAATTTCTTGATGATTTATATGAGTATGAATAACCTTGTATAATTTTCACAGCATTTTTGGATGACCAGTAAATTTTTAAAACTTATAATGTCATCTTGGTAAATTGTTAAGAATTGAATTCTCTAGGACATTACATTATAGAAGTTGATGAAACTCTGTCATTAGCCTTAAACTAATGATATATATGCTCTGTAATTTTACTAGAATTTCTAGTAAGGTTTTGCTTATACTTCCTTTGGAAAATGACATTTATGTGAGTTTTGTATTAATTAAGGAATAAATAGAAATATATTAAGGAAAATTATGAATTTTGATACAAAGCAATATTTTACCATTATATAACTCAGAAAAAATTTCTTAGGTCAGTGGATTATAAACTGTGATACTTCATGTATTAAATGACCTAGGGAATTAATTAAATGATTAATTAGAGGCTTAAATGACCTAAGAAAATTACGAAAATTAATATGCACAATTCATTAGTTCACACCACCATAGGATAAATAGTTAAGGGCCGGTGGCCCAAGGAATTGGAAGTTCCATTTCGGGGTGGTATTAGGTCATGGGCTGCGTATAGTATAAATGAGTTAGAGTATAAGAACCACCGGGGGATAGATCGATGTTGAGCTAGAGATTGAAGTTGGTGAATAACCCTGGTGGGTAGTATTGTTAGTGACGAGAATAAAAGTGCAAGACCTTAGGTAGTAACTGGAGTGGAGGCCGATGGAAGACCGTCGGTTTCCCGGTAATATCATAAGTCATTAGGATTGTTTGAGAGCAACAATGAGAGCTCGGGTGAATTATGGGTTGTCATCAACTAAAATAAACATCCTTGCGAAAGGGAACTTTGGGCTTCATCCCATCTTGGTTCCTAGTGTAACGTCCCGATTCGCGCTAGGCCCCCGTGCGAGTTTTGAGTCAGGAGGGCAGGCTTGAGTTTAGGAAAATGGAGGAAAAAGGGCGGCACTTGTGGTTTGGAGAAGTTAGTCCAGAGCAGGTTACATGCCCTGGGTCACGGGCGTGACCCAGAAGGGTTACTGAAGGTACTCGAGTAGCTGCCGAGGTTACTCTAGTAGTTTTCAAAATACTCGAGTAAATTGGGTTACACGCCCTGGGTCACGGGCGTGACCCAGGGGCGTGACTGAAGGTACTCGAGTAGCCGCCACAATTACTCGAGTAGTCTTCAAATCACTCGAGTAAAATGGGCCACACGCCCTGGGTCACGGGCATGACCCAGGGGCGTGACTTATGATACTCGAGTAGGTGCTTAAGGTACTCGAGAAGGTGGGTGGTTCTCGAGTGAGAGGGTTGCACGCCCCATGTCACGGGCATGACTATGGGCGTGACCATAGGTGTGACCTGGGCGTGTTCTCCGTTCAACGATTTTAGTTGAGTTTGACGTATCCCGATCGAAGATAGGCATCATGCCCGGTGTCACGGGCATGACTATGGGCGTGACCAGGGCGTGTCCATCGTGTCGAGTATTGAATCGGCATTGTAACTTCCTGAAATGCTTCGCTTGAGCGGGACATGAGTAAGGACACGGGCGTGTCCCTACCCGTGTCACATTATATATATAAGGAATAGTGGAAAACCCTAGCCGTTTCACTCTTCTTCCCAGCCGTATTTTTCTGAGAGAAGTCTTGTGGAGAAAGGGAGTTTGCTGGAGGAAGATCTAGGGAAGGAGATCCGCCATCGCCGTAAAAGTGAGGATGCAGCCGCGAAGAATCGCAAGATCTATGGCCGGTAATGGAACCGCTGGAAATGATGTGAGTTTCCTACCCTCTCCCTTGGTGCTAGATCTATACTTATTTTCCTAGGCGAGACATCGACTCAAAAGAGTCTTGATGGAGAGGAGGAGTTTTCTAGGAAGGGCCATGCTAGTACTTGTGTCCTAGGTTTTAGATCTCTTCAACCACTCCCTTCTTCTATTGTGATGATATGGCATGGTTTCGTGAAGGGTATTGGCCTCTTGAGGTTGAATAAGGGAGGAGGTTTTCTGGAACGATTTGAGAAGATCGCCTTGAGGAGGAAGATGAACCGATGTCGTTCATTCCGCCTTAAGATGCGTGCGGAATCTGTATTCTGCGCACAGCAAACTTTGTGGCCATTTTTAGGTGTGATATGGCCAGATCTGGGCTTTCTGCTAAACACGAAAGTTGAAGCCCTTGAAAATACCTTTCCAACGAATGGTTGCACGACTTCAGGCGAAGTTTTTGATGAAATATTTCATAATTAACCACCGTAATGCTATGAATGATGAATCTTGTTAATTAGATTTCATACAACTAATTGTGAAGCAAGCCTTATTGAATGAATTGACTTGATAGAATTTGGTAAGTTGTTATATCATGTTGGAAGCAGATTTCCTACAATCAAAGTGCAATTCAAGATTGCTTGAACAGAATGACTTGATAGAAATTTGTAGATTATTACATGCGCATCATATATGTATTATGTTGGGATCATTTGGGATGTCTTATGGGATGATAAGTTATGGTCATGTGTATGTTCGATTGATGAATGAAATTTAGTAGTCCAATACTTAGAGCGTCGGCTCCCTATGGGTAGTATTGGGGAGGGATGTAAGTGCGGTGTTGACCGTCGCAAGCTTGGATAGCTTGAGATGAGACAAACGGACGGTTGGGCTTGGTCCTCGGTGTTCACGTCTCGGGGCTACTTTCGTTCCAGGTGGATGGTTGGGCTTGGCCCTCGTGCCTTCATCCGAGGCTCCTTCCATGCCACGATGATGTGGAATTTACATGTGGTGTGAGTCGACACGCGGTGTCGTAATCCTGGGTTAAGGATAGTGTGGCAGGTCTACGGGCTCGCCAGTAGTCACACCGATGGGAGTCAACAGTTAGACTTTGGGCGGTTGGGCTTGGTCCTCGGTGTTCACATCCCGGGGCTCCTACCATACCAGGTGAACGGTTGGGCTTGGTCCTCGTTATCACTCTGAGGCTCCTTCCGGGTCACACAAGGTCAGTTCGGGGCTTGGTCCTCGTTGCACATCTACCCGAGGCTCCCGCTGGGCCATAGTACGCATGGGCTCCGCTGTTGTGTTCTTAGCGTTGAGTCGTACGGAGGCCTAGGAGAAGTAGTGTGGATACCCTCCTAGTAGTAGAAGTGCCCGTTCTACTGTCACCGCCTGGCCACGGCGGCTGATTCCTGAGAGGTTAGCTACCTGCTCGAAAAGTGGGAACTATAGTCCGTGTCGACATAGCAATAGCATGTGTGTGATCATGGGTGAGTCATTGCATAACATACATACCATTTCATATCATTGCACAACAAGATCCTCATCGTATAAGTTTGTATGGGCACTCTTATACGATGAGCTACTTTATGCAAATCGACCCTTAACTTATATGCTTGTATGGGCATCCTTATAAGTTAAGTAACTTACCTGCTGTAGTTTTCTTACACTTGATGTTATACTAGCGCTTGTAGAATTGTTAGTTTATACATTGATAGCTCTTGTAGAACTGCTAGTTTATACATTGATACTCATGTACCTTGCAACCTGCTTGTACCTGTTTTACTTGCATATATATAATACCCTTGTTCCTTGTCTCCGCCCGGTCCCGAGGAGTCGCCGGGGGAGCGAATGTGAAACCACTTAGTCATTTCGACTAAAGGTTACTACGTCTTCCTTTTAGGAGGTCACGCCGCAGGTAGAGCAGTCGCAGACTACGCAGCAGGAAAGCCAGGGCCTGAAGTGACGATGTCATCGATACCGTCGGTTACAGATGTTAGTATTTTGATACTCTGATGTAGCCCATTTGGGCAATGTTTAGCTGTACTCTGATATACTGTAGAAGCATGTTTTAGCTTCTCCTTTATTGATGTATTTGGACTAAATGCTTAATGTGGATTTGACTTCTTTTACTTCTTATACTTGGTTGGGTTGGCATATATTATTGATATTGTTGGAGTCGGCGGATTAGGCCTCTTATGGTTCAGGTTAGCCGTGTGCTAATGCTACCGCAAGGCGGCTGTTTTGGGCATAAGACCCCCCTTCGTGCCATGTTTTTGGGATTCAGGAGGGGGGTCTTACAAATGGTATCAGTTTACCACGATCCTCAACTAAGAAGTCATTAAACAATGATGCCACCCCCGTTCGATTAGTCAGCTTGCGGACAAACTGACTTAGCGGAAGCAGTGGTGTGCCCATATGTAATTCACATTAAGTTTGTCCAATTTTGACCTTATGTTTAGCCAACCTGACCACAAATTTGTCATGTACATGTAGGTTCCACTGCATGTTGAGCCGATGGGGGGTACTCCTACCCCTCCCATACCCACTCAGTTTCAACAGTTTGAGTTGGGGCAGAAGCTCACCGCCATTCTTGATGCTTTTAAGGCGCAACAGCCTCTGGTGCAACAACAGGCCCCGTGCTCTAACTGGCTGAGCACCTTCCGAGCTCTCTCCCCTCCCATCTATCGTGGTACGGAGTCAGCCGTATGTACGAAGGAATGGCTCGACACAGTAGAAGATCTATTGGCTGGTATCCATTGCCCAGCCAACATGGCCGTGTCATTGGCAGTGTTCGTCTTGGAGTTATATGCTAAGAGGTGGTGGAAGTCCCTTATGGTCTCTACCTTCCATGGTCAAGTCTATACAGAGATAAGTTGGAGTGAATTTTCGGGTGTTTTCTTGGAGCACTTCATTCCTACTTCGGCCCGAGGTGAGCTTGAGCAGAGGTTTCTACTACTGAAGCAGGGATCAAACTCGGTTACGGAATACCAGCGGGAATTCCAGCATCTCGCAAGGTTTGCGAACTCTTATGAGTTGGACGATAGAGGTTATGCCAAACGTTTCTACAAAGGGCTGCAAGATCCCCTAAGGCAGTCCCTTTTGATTATAGCGGATGGAAGTTTGGCGGAGATTATTGACATGGCGAAGTGGTTGGAGGCGGATCACTTGAGTAGTGGCAAGAGGCCTGCAGAAGGCGTTATGGAGGCCTGTCCGAGAAATAGGAGGAGACAGGATCCTAGAGGAGGGGGATACCTGAGGGGTGGAGAGCATTTCCACTGAAACTATAGAGTGGAGCACCCAGTCCAGCAGCCGGCCGCACTGCCTCCACCACCACAGGCTCAGCAATTTCGGCAACCAGAGGGGCGTCGTGGGTTGGTTTGTTTCGAGTACAATCAAATGGGTTACATTAGACGCTACTGCCCACAGCTGTATGGGAACGTCCCTCCTACTCTCCCTCCTGCTCTCCCTCCCGCTCTCCCTCTAGCAGCCCCACGAGGATGGGGATATATGCGCGGTCGAGGATGAGGACCGCCAAGAGGTAACCCCGGCCCGGTCCGGGAACAGGTGTATGCGCTGGACATGGCGGAAGAGCGGAATCCCCAGGATATTATAGCTGGTACGTGCAGTTAACCTTCTCAAATTTTGTCATTTAATTTAAACTGTTCAAGACATACTAGATACCTAGTGGTTGAGTTTGGTTATTGGTACTTAGGCACCGTGGTAATCGGTGGGAATACGGCCTATGCACTGTTCGATACCGGTGCCTCACACTCTTTCATGTCCGAAAATTTCATTAAAGGTATGGAGGGCATACAATACTTTTTCGGAATAGCCCGACGAGTGCACCTCCCGGACGGCTCGGAGATGATCGCTACCGCCATGTGCGAGTTTGAGATATTTATTGAAGTACGGGCTTTCGATACGCCTGCCATGGTCCTGAAGATGCCGGAGTTCGACATCATTTTGGGCATGGCGTTGTTGAATTGGCACTTTGCCAGGATCGAGTGCGCGGAGAAAAAGATCTATTTGAGGTATGGGGACACCGAGGTTATCTTCCAAGGTATTAATTTCGCACCCCCTATGCTCTTATCTTCAGTTCGGGCTGTAAAGTCCCATATGAAAGGGGATGAGGTCTTCATGATCTGGTTTGAGTTGAAGGAGGTAGCATTGGAGGTAAAAGATGTTTGGGTAGTGCGGGACTTCCCCGGGGTGTTCCCAGAGAAACTACCATGGTTACCCCCTCATAGAGAATTCAATTTTCGGATTAACCTAGCATCGGGTGCCAAGCCTGTATCCAAGGCCCCTTACCGAATGGCCCCGAAGGAACTCGCGGAGTTTAGAGTTCAATTGCAAGAATTGGTGGAGTCAGGGTTCGTTCGCCCCAGTTCGTCACCCTGGGGAGCCCCTGTATTGTTTGTGAAGAAGAAGGATGGAACCATGCGCTTGTGTATAGACTATCGGGAACTCAACTGGCTAACGGTGCTGAACACTTATCCGCTACCTCGGATTGACGAGTTGTTCGATCAACTAGTGGGAGCACATTGGTTTTCTAAGCTGGTCTTGCGCTTGGGATACTATCAGTTGAGGATACAGGAGGAGGACATCTAGAAGACTGACTTCAGTTCAAGATATGGGTTGTATGAGTTCACGGTAATGCCGTTTGGGCTCACAAATGCCCCTTTGGCTTCATGAGCCTGATGAATAAGGTATTCGAACCCTATTTGGACGTCTTCGTCATCGTCTTCATCGACGATATACTGGTCTATTCAAAGACGGGGGAGGAGCATACCGAGCACCTGGCCTTGGTTCTGAAGAAATTAAAAGAGCACGCTTTGTTCGCCAAGTTTAGCAAATGCGAATTTTGGCTCAAAGAGGTTGCCTTCTTAGGCCATCTAATCAGCGGAGCTGGACTGGCGGTGGATCCGTCCAAGGTGCATGCCGTAAGGAATGGTCGCCCTTGAAATCGGCGTCCGACGTTCGGAGTTTTCTTGGACTTGCCGGGTACTACCGCAAGTTCGTAAAAGGACTCTCCAAGATTACCATTCCTCTTACCTCCTTGACGAAGAAGGGTGTGACATTTGAGTGGACACCTCAATGTGAAGCGGAATTTCAAGAGTTAAAGGATTGACTTACCTCCACCCCCATCCTTGCACTTCCATCTGGGAAGGAAGGATTTCAAGTTTTATACAGACACGTCATATCAAGGGATGGGAGAGGTTTTGATGCAGCACGGGCATGTGATTGCTTATGCTTCTAGGTAACTGAAGAAGCATGAAATCAATTACCCGGTTCATGATTTGGAGTTGGGAGCAGTGGTGTTCGCCTTGAAGATTTGGAGGCACTATCTATACGGCGTCCACTGCGAGATCTTTTCAGATCATAAAAACTTGAAGTATGTTCACACACAGAAGGAGTTGAACTTGAGGCAACGGCGGTGGTTAGAATTTCTATGCGACAATGAGTTTACCATGAACTACCACCCCGGAAAGGCGAACTCGGTGGCTGATGCGTTGAGTAGAAAAGTGCCAGGCTCTAGCCCAGAGTCTCGGTTGATGAGCATGGAGTTGGCACGGATGATCGAAGAGATGGATGTTACCTCGATATTCAGGGCTCCTTCGGCAGAGTATACAGAATTTTTGGCAAGCATGAGCATAATTTGTGATATTCGGGACCGGATTCGGGTGGAGCAAGGAATGGATGCGGCTTTGGCCCCGGCAATTAAATAAATAGAAGAAGGAAATACCAACGAGTATACACTCAAAGACGGCCTCGTTTACTTTCACGGCTGGCTCTACATTCCCAAGGGCGGTAAAATCTGGGAGGATATCTTGAGAGAGGCATGCATCTCTCAATATTCAGTGCACCAGGGTATTGCTAAGATGTATGCCGGTTTGTGGAAGACCATGTGTTGGCCGGGAATGAAGAAGGATGTCCGGTATTATGTTACTCATTGTGAAGATTGTCAAAGAGTGAAGGCTGAATGCAGGAGTCCCTGTGGTTTGTTGCAGTCATTGCCCATCCCCGAATGGAAGTTCGAGGATATCTCCATGGACTTTGTCCATGGGCTACCTCGCTCACGCTCCGGGAATGATTCGGTGTGGGTTGTTGTTGATCGGCTGACAAAAGTAGCCCGATTCATTTCCATGAAGAAAGAGGCTCACGTGGATGTCTTTGTATGCCTCTTCGTGGAGCAGTTTGTACGATATCACGGCATTCCTAAGACGATCGTTTCTGACCGTGATGGTCGCTTTACTTCCAAGGAGTGGAAGGCAGTATAGGCATATTTGGGCTCACGCCTTACCTTCAGCACCGCAATTCATCCTCATACGGACGGACAGTCTGAAAAGACCATTAGGACATTGGTGGATCTGCTGAGATTATGTGTGTTGAATAGGGGTGAGCCGTGGAAAAGACTCATACCACTGTTGGAATTCTCCTACAACAACAGTCATCAGATGAGCATCGGTATGGAACCTCATGAAGCCCTTTACGAAAGAAGGTGCAGGACCCCCTTGTCTTTGGTACAAGATGAAGATCTGAAGACATTGGGAAATGAATATATAGATGATACTGATGCAACGGTCAGATTGATACGTGATCGCATGTTGGAGGCTCAAAGTCGGCAGACAAAGTATTATAATGCAAAGCACCGGATGGTGGAGTTCCAAGTGGGTGATAAAGTGTTCCTTAAGATTCGGCCGATGCATGGAGTGTCACGGGTTCGTGGATTGAAAAAGCGCAGCCCAAGATATGTTGGGCCTTATACCATGCTGGAAAGGATTGGCCTGTTGGCCTATCGGTTGGAGTTACCACTAGAACTAGAGAACCTCCACGATGTGTGTAACACCCTAAAAATTAATTTGGGTCAATTTGGGTTCAGGCATGGGTGACACGGCCTGGGACACGGGCGTGTCCTAGGGCTTGTCATGCCTGGATTGTGTCGAGTCGTGCGGTCGACGAATTTTGCTCGACGATTGTCGAGTGTCGACTGTCGAGTGTGGACACGGCCTGTGACACGGGCGTGTCACAGGGCGTGTCAATTGGTCGACAAACTCAGCTCGACGTTTTGAGCCAGGGCGTATTTGAGGGACACGGGTGTGTCGAGGTGCACACGACCTAGAACACGGGTGTGTCCCAGGGCCGTGTGAGTCTCGAGTGGTTTAGAGGTTGTGCAGCCTGATGCACACGTCTATAGATACGGGCGTGTCTGAAGGCGTGTCAGGGGACACGGCCTGTGACACGGGCGTGTCCCGTGGCCGTGTTCTGGTTTGCTGTAAGTCAGTTGCCTGCCGCTTAAGTGACACGGCCTGTGACACGGGCGTGTCACAGGGTATGTCAGGCCGTGTTCATGTTTTTCTGGACGATTCTGAGCCGTTTGATTCCCTCTTTCTGGATCCAATGGATAGGCTTTGTCAAGGTGTTGATAAGGCCGGGGAAAAAGGGGATTTAACCCTTCCTCTTCATTATCTTCTTCTTCTTCTCATTTCAAGAGAGATCAAGAAGAAGGGAGTGCAAGGGAAGGAAGGAGGAAGAGAAACCAGCTTCTAAAGGAGCTGCGGAGTGCGGAGCGAAGATCCGAGAGCGGATTCGTGAAGGTAGAGTTGAGGCGGTGATTTCCATCCGGCTACTTCATGGCACCAAAGCGATCTTCAAGGGTAACGATCTCCTTCTTGGACATCGAATTCCTTTCTTTATGCATGTTCTTGGAATCCTCCACCAAGAGGTGGATTCGCGGAAGTGATTCCTTTATTGAGTCTGCATCTAGAGCCGGAATTGTGAAGTACGACATAGGCATGCTGTGTGAAGCCCATCTGGACCGGTAGTCTGGATTGGTGATGATCATGGGTAAACCGGAGAAGTCTCTGTGGGTTTGCAAAGATGCTATGTGCTTTGTGTATGGTATGCTATATGTGGATGCTATGTGTGGATGGTATGCTCATGCGTGGGCTAGCCATGGTTATGATCATGGATGCTTTGTGAAGCTCCTTGTGGTTTGCTCTGTGAGAGCGGGAAGCTGCGGCTACCCAGGAAGGGAAGGCCGACCCGCGTCACGGTGCTCTAGTGACGATGTGAGCACGGGCAAGGCTAACCTGTACCTGGGCATGTTGGAGAGATCGATTGGTGGTAGTGTTCGGGAGCTTGTGATAGCTCGAATTGCTACACCGAAATAAAAGCGGGTCGATCTGTTGGATGAATGCTCATGTTTGTCATGCGGTACGTACCTCTGCTTGGTTTGGGCGGGATGCAACCAGCATGCGTGTTGGGGTGACTAGGGCCGGCCAGCCAACATGTTAATTACCGTGCAATTGTGGTGTTACCACGGGTTTCCGGTACACCATAAGGTGCCCTGAGAGCACGAAGCATCGGGCTGCGGTCGGAGTTTGTGATTTGATATGTATGCTTATGATTGTTAGTTATTGTACTTGCAAATGTATACATGGAAGGAACCGCTGCCCCGGGCATGGGGTAGGGTCGTTATCATTGGTCAGCTATAGCTGACCATTACTTTGTTTGCCGCTCTTTGGTGGATGTCTACTTGCAGGTGCTGCGGCTTGAAATTCAATGCATGGATTGAAAGCTTGTTGCTAAGGCCCTTGAAGGCCAAGTGCGTCATGGTTGTATTTCATATGTGGCCGGCCTGTGTGCCGATGTACGAACTTGTATATGTGTAAAAAGAGAAACATGTAAGGCCTTAAGGCCATGTGTGCGTGGGTTGTATACAATCCTGGTTTTGGATATATAAATGTGAAATTTATGTATTAGTGGACATTCCTGGAGTTGAGTTCATGCAACTTACTTAATGCTGCGCTAGAATGAATTGGGTTAAGGACACGTATCGAATTTGATCACCATAAGTAATTCCATCACTTGTCTGTGACCTAGGGCGTGGGTCCCCGGCCGGACCCACCGTTATAGGCCATGTGACGAGTGGGGGTGTTACAAAGTGGTATCAGAGCCAGGTTGAGATTGTTTGGGAGGAGAGAATAGAATTGAACTCATGAATGTCCACTAGGAATGTATTTCATGCACATGACCTGCGTGAGTGTGTAGTCAATGTAGCAGTACCGTTATGATATGAATTATTAATGGTGTTCTGTTCATTGCTAGGTGGCGAGGACTGGAGCTGGGCCGTCTGAACACCAACGGTAATACGGATGAGCGGAAATAAGTGTGGTCATCCTCTATGTGAATATTATGGCTTTGTATCTGTGAAATATGATATGTACATGGCGGGAGCTCGAAATGTCTTTGGATCTATGAATGTGTTTAGATTGGTTTGTTTGTGCGATGGCTTGGGATGAGACATGATGCGGCCTCTGAGCTCAAACCCGACTCGCCTTTTTGCGTGCGCGGATGTGGTGGGTGTAAGATTTTATGATGTTGTGACTGATTGCCGTGAGTAAAATTTCGAGGACGAAATTCTTTGAAGGAGGGTAGGATTGTAATACCCTAAAAATTAATTTGGGTCAATTTGGGTTAGGGAATGGGTGACACGGCCTGGGACACGGGCGTGTCCCAGGGCGTGTCATGCCTGGATTGTGTCGAGTCATGCGGTCGACGAATTTTCCTCGACGATTGTCGAGTGAGGACACGGCCTTTGACACGGGCGTGTCACAGGGCGTGTCAATTGGTCGACGAACTCAGCTCGACGTTTTGAGCCAGGGCATGTTTGCGGGACACAGGTGTGTCCAGGTGCACACGGCCTGGAACACGGGCGTGTCCCAGGGCCGTGGGAGTCTCGGGTGGTTTTGAGGTTGTGCAGCCTGATGCACACGGCCATAGACACGGACATATCTGAAGACGTGTCAGGGGACACGGCCCGTGACACGGTCGTGTCCCGTGGCCGTGTTCTGATTGGCTGTAAGTCAGTTGCCTGCCGCTTAAGTGACACGGCCTGTGACACGGGCGTGTCACAGGGCGTGTCAGGCCGTGTTCATGTTTTTCTGGACGATTCTGAGCCGTTTGATTCCCTCTTTCTGGATCCAATGGATAGGCTTTGTCCAGGTGTTGATAAGGCCGGGGAAAAAGGGGATTTAACCCTTCCTCTTCATTATCTTCTTCTTCTCATTTCAACAGAGAGCAAGAAGAAGGGAGTGCAAGGGAAGGAAGGAGGAAGAGAAATCAGCTGCTGGAGGAGCTGCGGAGTGCGGAGCAAAGATCCGAGAGCGGATTCGTGAAGGTAGAGCGGAGGCGGTCATTTCCATCAGGCTACTTCATGGCACCGAAGCGATCTTCAAGGGTAATGATCTCCTTCTTGGACATTGAAGTCCTTTCTTTATGCATGTTCTTGGAATCCTCCACCAAGAGGTGGATTCGCGGAAGTGATTCCTTTGTTGAGTCTGTATCTAGAGCCGGGATTGTGAAGTACGGCATAAGCATGCTGTGTGAAGCCCATCTGGACCGGTAGTCTGGATTGGTGATGATCATGGGTAAACCGGAGAAGACTCCGTGGGTTTGCAAAGATGCTATGTGCTTTGTGTATGGTATGCTATGTGTGGATGCTATGTGTGGATGGTATGCTCATGCGTAGGCTAGCCATGGTTATGATCTTGGATGCTTTGCGAAGCTCCTTGTGGTTTGCTCTGCGAGAGCGGGAAGCTGCGGCTACCCAGGAAGGGAAGGCCGACCCACGTCACGGTGCGCCAGTGATGATGTGAGCACGGGCAAGGCTATCCTGTCCCTGGGCATGTTGGAGAGTTCGATTTGTGGTAGTGTTCGGGAGCATGCGATAGACTGGCTTGCTACACCGAAATAAAAGCGGGTCGATCTGTTGAATGAATGCTCATGTTTGCCATGCGGTACGTACCTCTGCTTGGTTTGGGCAGGATGCAACCAGCATGCGTGTTGGGGTGACTAGGGCCGGCCAGCCAACTCGTTAATTACCGTGTGATTGGTGGTGTTACCACGGGTTTCCGGTACACCGTAAGGTGCCCTGAGAGCATGAAGCGTCGGGCTGCGGTCAGTGTTTGTGATTTGATATGTATGCTTGTGATTGTTAGCTATTGTACATGCAAATGCATACAGGGAGGGAACCGCTGCCCCGGGCATGGGGTAGGGTCGTTATAATTGGTCAGCTATAGCTGACTGTTACTTTGTTTGCCGCTCTTTGGTGGATGTCTACTTGTAGGTGTTACGGCTTGAAATTCAATGTAAGGATTGAAAGCTTGTTGCTAAGGCCCTTGAAGGGCATGTGCATCGTGGTTGGATTTCATGTGTGGTCGTCCTGTGTGCCGATGTACGAACTTGTATATGTGTAAAAAGAGAAACCTATAAGGCCTTAAGGCCATGTGTGCGTGGGTTGTATACATTCCTAGTTTTGGATATATAAATGTGAAATTTATGTATTAGCGGACATTCCTGGAGTTGACTTCAT
Organism: Platanthera guangdongensis; assembly: GCA_039583875.1. Classification (NCBI taxonomy): domain Eukaryota; kingdom Viridiplantae; phylum Streptophyta; class Magnoliopsida; order Asparagales; family Orchidaceae; genus Platanthera; species Platanthera guangdongensis. The sequence goes on from CM077165.1 coordinate 65,243,864, forward strand.
GCAACTTACTTAATGTTGCACTAGAATGAATTGGGTTAAGGACACGTATCGAATTTGATCACCACAAGTAATTCCGTCACTTGTCTGTGACTTATGGCGTGGGGCCCCGGCCGGACCCACCGTTATATGCAAGTGACGAGTGAGGGTGTTACAACGTGTTCCATATGTCGTCACTTCGAAAGGCGCTATTACAGCCCGATCAATATACCCCGACTACTGATGCCGCAGTGGCGTCGGATAGGTCTGTGCGACTAGAGCCGGTGCGGATTGTTGACAACGAGACAAGAACATTGCGCCGCAAAAGTGTTCCCTTGGTGAAGGTACAATGGTCCAATCATGGGAAGGAAGAGTTTACCTGGGAGGCGGTGAACTGGATGCAAAAACGCTACCCGGGATTATTTCCTCCAGGTAATTTTGATTTAAGGCATACTTATTTTTTATATGCTTCTCTTCCCCATAGCCCTAGCCTGATTTTGGGGACGAGATCTTTTATTTTGTTTATAGGATTTGTAACGTCCCGATTCGCGCTTGGCCCCCATGCGAGTTTTGAGTCAGGAGGGCAGGCTTGAGTTCAGGAAAGTCGAGGAAAAGGGAGACACTTGTGGTCTGGAGAAGTTAGTCCAGAGCAGGTTACATGCCCTAGGTCACGGGCGTGACCCAGGGGCGTGACTAAAGGTACTCGAGTAGCTGTCGAGGTTACTCGATTAGTTTTCAAAATACTCGAGTAAATTGGGTTACACGCCCAGGGTCACGGGCGTGACCCAGGGGCGTGACTGAAGGTACTCGAGTAGCCGCCACGGTTACTCGAGTAGTCTTCAAATCACTTGAGTAAAATGGGCTACACGCCTTGGGTCATGGGCGTGACTTCGGGGCGTCACTTAAGATACTCGAGTAGGTGCTTAAGGTACTCGAGAAGGTGGTTGGTTCTCGAGTGAGAGGGTTGCACGCCCCATGTCACGGGCGTGACTATGGGCGTGACCATAGGCATGACCTGGGTGTGTTCTCCATTCGACGATTTTAGTTGAGTTCAACGAATCCCGATCGACGATAGGCGTCACGCCCGGTGTCACGGGCGTGACTATGGGCGTGACCAGGGCGTGTCCTTCGTGTCGAGTATTGAATCGGCATTGTAACCGCCTAAAACGCTTTGCTTGAGCGGGACACGAGTAAGGACACGGGCGTGTCCCTACCCGTGTCACATTATATATAAGGAACAGTGGAAAACCCTAGCTGTTTCACTCTTCTTCCCAGCCGTATTTTTCTGAGAGAAGTCTTGTGGATAAAAGGAGTTTGCTGGAGGAAGATCTAGGGAAGGAGATCCGCCATCGCCGTAAAAGTGAGGATGCCGCCGCGAAGAATCACAAGATCTATGGCCGGAAATGGAACCACTGGAAATGATGTGAGTTTCCTACCCTCTCCCTTGCTGCTAGATCTATAGTTATTTTGCTAGGCGAGACATCGACTCAAAAGAGTCTTGATGGAGAGGAGGAGTTTTCTAGGAAGGGCCATGCTAGGACTTGTGTCCTAGGTTTTAGATCTCTTCAACCACTCCCTTCTTCTATGTGATGATATGAGATGGTTTCGTGAAGGGTATTGGCCTCTTGAGGTTGAATAAGGGAGGAGGTTTTCTTGAACAATTTGGGAAGATCGCCTTGAGGAGGAAGATGAACCGATGTCGTTCATTCCGCCTTAAGATGCGTGCGGAATCTATATTCTGCGCGCAGCAAACTTCGTGGCCATTTTTAGGTGTGATATGGCCAGATCTGGGCTTTCGGCTAAACACGAAATTGAAGCCGTTGAAAATACCTTTCCAACGAATGGTTGTACGACTTCAGGCGAAGTTTTTAGCCATGGGAAAGCCTGGACGAAAATGACATCCGATAAATCCTGCATGCAGAATAGTGTTCTGTGCGCAGCGGACGTTGACGCCAAATTTAGATAGGATAGATTCAAATCTGAGTTGTGGGCTGAATATGAAAGTTGTAACCCATGAAAATACCTTTCCATCGAGGGGTTACACGTCTTCACCGGATCTTGTAGCCTCGAGAATCTCCGGTTGAATTTGCTGCCCAGATTCAATCTGCACTTAAATTCTGGGTTTTATATAATATGGATTTGGGTTCGGTGGAATCGATGTTGCAAATTAGCTTGAGGTTTTTGATGAAATATTTCATAATTAACCACCGTAATGTTATTAATGATGAATCTTGTTAATTAGATTTCATACAACTAATTGTGAAGCAAGCCTTATTGAATGAATTGACTTGATAGAATTTGGTGAGTTATTATAGATGCATATCTTGTTATATCATGTTGGAAGCAGATTTCCTACAATCGAATTGCGATGCAAGATTGCTTGAACGGAATGACTTGATAGAAATTTGTAGATTATTACATGCGCATCATATATGTATTATGTTGGGATCATTTGGTATGTCTTATGGGATGATAAGTTATGGTCATGTGTATGTTCGATTGATGAATGAAATTTAGTAGTCCAATACTTAGAGCGTCGGCTCCCTATGGGTAGTATTGGGGAGGGAAGTAAGTGCGGTGTTGACCATCGCAAGCTTGGATAGCTTGAGATAAGGCAAACAGATTTTTGGGCTTGGTCCTAGGTGTTCACGTCCCGGGGATCCTTCCGTGCCAGGTGGATGGTTGGGCTTGGTCCTCGTGCCTTCATCTGAGGCTCCTTCCATTCCATGATGATGTGGAATTTGCATGTGGTGTGAGTCGACATGCGGTGTCGTAATCCTGGGTAAAGGATAGTGTTGCAGGTCTACGGGCTCGCCAGTCGTCACACCGACGGGATTCGACAGTTAGACTTTGGGCGGTTGGGCTTGGTCCTCGGTGTTCACGTCCCGGGGCTCCTTACGTGCCAGGTGAATGGTTGGGCTTGGTCCTCGTGATCACTCTGAGGCTCCTTCCGGGTCACACAAGGTCAATTCGGGGCTTGGTCCTCGGTGCACATCTACCCGAGGCTCCCGCTGGGCCATAGTACGCATGGGCTCTGCTGTTGTGTTCTTAGCGTTGAGGCGTACGGAGGCCTAAGTGAAGTAGTGTGGATACCCTCCTAGTAGTAGAAGTGCTCGTTCTACTGTCACCGCCTGGCCACGGTGGCTGATGCCTGAGAGGTTAGCTACCTGCTCGAAAAGTGGGAACTATAGTCTATGTCGACATAGCAATAACATGTGTGTGATCATGGGTGAGTCATTGCATAACATACATACCATTTCATATCATTGCACAACAAGATCCTAATCGTATAAGTTTGTATGGGCACTCTTATACGATGAGCTACTTTATGCAAATCGACCCTTAACTTATAAGCTTGTATGGGCATCCTTATAAGTTAAGTTACTTCCCTGTTGTAGTTTTCTAACACTTGATGTTATACTAGCTCTTTTAGAATTGTTAGTTTATACATTGATAGCTCTTGTAGAACTGCTAGTTTATACATTGATACACATGTACCTTGCCACCTGCTTGTACCTCTTTTACTTGCATATATTTATATTACCCTTGTTCCTTCTCTTCACCCGGTGCCGTGGAGTCGCCGGGGGAGAGGATGTGAAACCACTTAGTCGTTTCGACTAACGGTTGCTACGTCTTCCTTTTAGGAGGTCACGCCGCAGGTAGAGCAGCCGCAGACTACGCAGCAGGACAGCCAGGCCAGGACGACAGTGCCTGAAGTGACGATGCCGTCGATACCGTCGGTTACTGATGTTACTATTTTGATACTCTGATGTAGCCCGTTTGGGCAATGTTTAGTTGTACTCTGATATACTGTAGAAGCATGTTTTAGCTTCTCCTTTATTGATGTATTTGGACTAAATGCTTAATGTGGATTTGACTTCTTTTACTTCTTATACTTGGTTGGGTTGGCATGTATTATTGATATTGTTGGAGCCGGCGGAATAGGCATCTTGTGGTACAGGTTAGCAGTGTGTTAATGCTACCGCAAGGCGGCTGTTTTGGGCATAAGACCCCCCTTCGTGCCGTGTTTTTGGGATCCGGGAGGGTGGGTGGGTCTTACACCTAGTGCCCCCGAGAGCCCTTCATCGGGTATGTAAGACCCCCCCCCCTCCCTGATTCCAAAACACGGCACAAAGAGGGAGTCTTATGCCCGGAACAGTCGCATTGCGGTAGCATTAGCACACAGGCTAACCTGTACCACAAGTGTAACACCTCCCCTGTAGTGAACGTATAATATGGGCCCGGCCGGGGCCCCACGACATACAGACGCCACAGCTTTAGTATTAAAAGTTGATATAGCTACCCACACTCAAAACACTTTGCACAACACAGCGGAAACAAAACAGGACTAGAAGTTATCCACCACTAAAAGAGTAAAACAAATGGCCTTATGGCCTTACAACAAGTGTCCAAAATCAAATAATACAATAGTCATGAATGTGCTTAGCACTCCTAGTCTACCTCGGCTTGCAAGCCGGATAACATGAGTCTCAAACATACAACATCACATAAGTAGAGCTACAAAAGAAAAGCACTTCATGAGTCTGAGGCCTTTCTGGCCGGCGAGCTAGCTCCTGCATGCGATCCTTGCCCTGTAAAATTTATTAGTAACATGGGTCAGCAAAGGTTGACCTCAAAGTGTGTAACAACACATCTCCCGGCCGCCCCTAACGGACCCCGGGGTACCCCTCCAACCTGCAAGTTAGCACTTCGTATGCAATAATCATAAGCAAGAAAAGCAACTATAGAAACAGGCTTGGATGTCACACACATCATACATGTTCTCTACTGGTTGGGCATATATTAAAAGGGCCTACTTATGCAATCATGTATGCAACAACCCGGGTTTCACCCCAAGGCACCCTATCTCGTATGCATCTAGCACATCATCACAACAAATGGGTACTCATCGATTCCCCATTGGCATAAAGCCGCAAACAAAGGGGGTAACACCTTTCCACCAAACAGCGCACAGGCCGCCACATGGAACTCTTGTAAAGGCCCCACCCGCTCAAGGTCTTAGACCCGGGCTTGCCTAAAAGCTCTGACATCTCATGTCAGGATTCCAACAACACAAACTGACCGATTCTAAGAAGCCTTGCCGGACCCCACCCGCTCATGTCCTCACTACCCGGGCTTGTCCCCATACTTGGCATTCTCGTCAGTCTCAAAGAAGGGGACTAGTCTCGCCAGGACACTCTCCGCACATGACGTGAACGTCACAGGATAGCCAGCCGACCACAGAGACATAACCACGCCTTGGCACATCACAAACCAAGACAATTCCACCCTAGTCCCTCATTTGTACTGCAGCGTTCCCGCGCACCAAGGAAACCATCTCCAACTCATGCGGAGCTAACCTTGTCCACCAAGGAAAACATCTACCGCCACGAGGAGCTAACCTTGTCCGGTTCCAACTACACATACTCACTCGAGAAAAAGGGGAAAACATCACCACATCACAAACGACATCTTGCCGCAACGGAAACTCTATGAATCCTTAACGTTCGTATGCAACATCACCGAGTCGGACTAACAGTCGCGACTACGGCTTCACCCACCATGCCTAATCCACTAACGGAGCGGATCTCTAATGCAAATCATGCCGGGGATGGACTCAATCGACCCGGAGGTTCCTCTTGAACCTTGGCGACCCAAAACCCCTCTCACTTGAGTGTTTGGTGCCCAAAACTAGAAAAGAAATGATGCTAAGACATGCATCCTAAGACCGAGAGGAGAAGTGCCGTTACCTTCCGACTCCTCTTCCTTGTCATGGCAAAATAGCCGGATGAAAACCTTCGCAACGATCTAACCTCCACGGATCTGGACTCGGCTCGCGATTTGGAGCACCGAAACCTCTCCTACAACCCAAACTCTCCTTCTCCTTCTTCCTTGTTCTCACTTCTCTCTAGATCTTTAGTAAGAGAAAGCTTGGAGAAGAATGAGGGTTTTCAACACTATTCTCGGACTTAACTCCTAAAGAAATAATCTGAACCATCAGATCCTAAAATCAGGAAAAGAATGTCCACGATCCGCCTGAAAAAAATAAAAGACCTGGGCCGAACACGGCCTGGCACACGCCCGTGTCCAGGGCCGTGTGGCTCATTCGCCATCTCAAATCGACGCGCCTGGAACAGCACATGGGCATCCAACACGCCCGTGTTCGACCCGACACGCCCATGTCACCCCTGACACGGACGTGTGGCCAGCCGTGTGCCTCCATTAACACGGCCCCGAAAACATCCCGAAAGGTGACACGACCTGGGACACGCCCGTGTCCCATGCCTTGTGCCAAGTCTCGACACTCGTCGATAACCTTTGTGTCGACACCGCGGAAAAACATCGAGCGAAGATCGTCGACCAAGTGGGACACGCCCTGTGACACGCCCGTGTCACAGGCCGTGTGTCCCAGTCTCGACACTCGACACTCGACACTCGTCGAGTGAACATCGTCGACTGAAGTTTGTCGACAGACCCACACGGCCTTGGACACGCCCGTGTCCTAGGTCGTTTACCTTGTCTCGACACAATGTCGAGCGAAAGTGTCGACACCCCGGGCTGAGTGTCGATACGGGCTCGACATGCCCTGCGACACGCCCGTGTCCCAGGCGGTGTGCCCTAGTCTCGTCACATTGTCGAGCGAAAGTGTCGACATCCCGGGCCGAGTGTCGACACGGCTCGACACGCCCTGCGACACGCCCGTGTCGCAGGCCGTGTGCCCTAGTCTCGACACATTGTCGAGCGAAAGTGTCGACATCCCGGGCCAAGTGTCGACACGGCTCAACACGCCCTGCGACACGCCTGTGTCGCAGGCCGTGTGCCCCATGCCAGAAACCAAAAATTTCCAGAAACGCAAATCGACCCTCTCTCAAAACTGGGTGTTACAACAAGACGCCAATTCCGCCGGCTACAACAATATCAATAGAACATGCCAACCCAACCAAATATAATAAGCAAGAGAAGTCAAAATCCACATAAGTAATAATGTCCATATACATCAATAAAGGAGAAGCCAAAACATGCTTCTACAATATATCAGAGTACAGCTAATCATTGCCCAAACGGGCTACATTAGAGTATCAAAATACTAATATCAGTAACCGACGGTATCGACGACACCGTCACTTCAGGACCTATCGTCCTGGTCTGGCTGTCCTGCTGCATAGTCTGCGGCTGCTCTACCTGCGGTGTGACCTCCTAAAAGGAAGACGAAGCAACTGTTAGTCAAAACGACTAAGTGGTTTCACATCCGCTCCCCCGGTCACTCCTCGGCACCGGGCGGAGAGAAGGAACAAGGGTAATATGTATATGCAAGAAAAAGAGGTACAAGCAGGTGGCAATAGTGTAAGTGTAACAGTACCATAATCAGCAGATATTTAAGAGCTATACTAAACTAACAAGTATAAGTAACAGCAGGAAAGTAACTTAACTTATAAAAATGCTCATACATACTTATAAGTTAAGGATCGGGTTACATAAAGGTAACTCATCGTATAGGAGTGCCCATACAAACTTATACGATGAGGATGTAGTTGTGCAATGTTATGAAATGCTATGAAAGCTATGCAATGACTCACCCATGCACACCCATGCAATTGTTATGTCGACACAGACTGCAGTTCCCACTTTTCGAGCAGGTAGCTAACCTCTCAGGCATCAGCCGCCGTGGCCAGGCGGTGACAGTAAAACGGGCACTTCTACTACTAGGCGGGTATCCACACTACTTCACCCAGGCCTCCGTACGCCTCAATGCTAAGAACACAACAGCGGAGCCCATGCGTACTATGGCCCAGCAGGGTCTTGGGTAGATGTGCACCCAGAACACAGCCCGAACTGACCTTGTGTGACACGGAAGGGGCCTCAGAGATAAGCACGAGGACACAGCCCAACCATTCACTTGGCACGAAAGGGGCCCCGGGATGTGAACACCGAGGACACAGCCCAACCGCCCAAAGTCTAACTGTCAACTCCCGTCGGTGTGACGATCGGCGAGTCCGTAGACCTGCCACACTATCCTTAACCCAGGATTACGACACCGCGTGTCGACTCACACCACATGCAATTTCACACCACCGTGGCATGGAAGCGGCCTCGGAAGAAGGCACGAGGACACAGCCCAACCATCCATCCATACCCTATCTCAACACAAACCAAACAAGTGACGGTCAACACCGCACTTACATCCTTTCACAATACTACCCGTAGGGAGACGATGCTCTAAGTATTGGACTACTAACTCATTCCATTAATCAAACATACCCATGATCATAATTTATTCCTCTACATGACTTTCCAAATGATATCAACTTATTGTAAACATGATGCGCATATAGAGATTTATCAACCTTTCTAACAAGGCAATTCGTTTAAGTAAGCTTGCATCACAATTCGATTATATGAAATCTGATTATTAGACTTCACCAATCATGCATCTAAAATGATTAATCATAAAAGAGTTTATTCAAGTCAAGTAACTTGTAATATTAAATCCAATGAATTCAAATCCATATTATATAAAATCCCAAACTTTAAGTGCAGAATTAATCTGGACAGCAATTTGACCGGAGATATCCGAAGTTACAGGAATCCGGTGAGGATGTGTAACCCCTCGATTGAAAGGTCTTTCCATGGGCTACAACTTCCATATTCAGACAGCAACCCAGAATTGATATTAACCTATTTAAATCGGACTAGAAGTCCGCTGCGTACAGAACACAATTTCTGCATACAGGGTTTGCTGGACACCATTTTCGTTCAGACTTTCCCGTGGCTACAGATATCGCCTGAAGTCATGCAACCATTCGTTGGAAAGGTATTTGCAAGGGATTCAACTGTTGTGTTTAGTTGAAAGCCCAGATCTGGTCATATCCTTCATGAAAATGGCCTACAAGATCGTTGCACGCAGAATACAGATTCAGCACACATCTTGAGGCAGAACGAACGACATCGGTTCTTCTTCCTCCTCGAGTCGATCCTCTCAAATCTACTCCAGAAATTTCCTCCACCCTTATTCAAGCTCGTGAGGCCAACACTCTTCACGAAACCATCACCCATCATCACATAGAAGAAGAGAGTGGTTGAAGAGATCTAAAACCTAGAACACAAGTCCTAGCATGGCCAAACCTAGAAGACTACTTCTCTCCATCAAGACTCTCTTGAGTCGATGTCTCTCCTAGGAAAATAACTATAGATCTAGCACCAAGGGAGAGGGTAGGAAACTCACATCGATTCCAGCGGTTCCTCCATTTCCGGCCATGGATCTCGTAATTCTGCTTGGCGGCATCTTCTCCCTCATGGCGATGGCGGATTTTCTCCTGTAGAACTTGCTCCAGCAGTTTTCTCTCTCACCAGGAGTTCTCACAGGAAGTAGGGAATGAAATGAGCATGAAAATGGCTAGGATTTTCTCTTCCCTTATATATGAAAAAGTGACACGGGTAGGGACACGCCCGTGTCTTTACCCGTGTCCCGCTTGAGCGAAACGACAACGAAGGTTTCCGTGTCGGTTCAATACTTCACACGTGTAGGGACACGCCCGTGTCCCGACTCGTGTCCCGTCCCGTGTCCACATGACACGGCCGTGTTCCCTGGCCGTGTCCTTCTCGGGATACATTTCGACGATCTCAGCAGTTCGTCCATCTCGATCAAAATCGTCGACTGGAGCACACAGGTAGGGATACGCCCGTGTCTCTACCCGTATCATGTTAATTCGTCGAAGTCGACGAGTAGTTCGTCGATCTCGACACCCCTCGTCGAGTTCAACTCGACACAATGCCACATGGGTAAGGACATGCCCGTGTCTCTACCCGTGTCATGTTAATTCGTCGAAGTCGACGCGCAGTTCGTCAATCTCGACACATCTCGTCGAGTTCAACTCGACACAATGTCACACGGGTAGAGACATGCCTGTGTCTCTACCCGTGTTGACGCGCGGTTCGTCGATCTCGACACATGTCGTTGAGTTCAACTCGACGCAAGGCCACACGGGTAGGGACACGCCCGTGTCTCTACCCGTGTCACATTCACACGGGTAGTGACACGCCCGTGTCACTACCCGTGTCCTTCTCTGCACTGATTTCTCCACTCCTCCACAAGTGCAGTCCAATTCCCTGCACTTCCCAGGACTCAAGTCAACCCTCCTTGTACAACCCCGTATTCGCCCCGGTATAGTTTTAAGCTTTTGGGAGATTTTGCACTCTCGGTGGCCAATTTTGGCTCTAGCTCGGAAACATACTAGTAGGGGAGGAAAAATCTACCTCCCCCCAGTGGCCCTCTTTTGGGGGGCGGGTGCGGCAAGTTGGCTAACACCAGCCCCCGTCCCGATAGGTGCCTGGCGGCCTGGTGGGGCGAGACCGGCAGGGGGCCGGGGTCTCGCCCCTGCCCCTTCTAGCCTGGCGGCCTGGTGGGGCGAGACCGGCAGGGGGCCGGGGTCTCGCCCCTGCCCCTTCTAGCCTGGCGGCCTGGTGGGGCGAGACCGGCCGGGGGCCGGGGTCTCGCCCCTGCTCCTTCTAGCCTGGCGGCCTTGTGGGGCGAGACCGGCCGGGGGCCGGGGTCTCGCCCCTGCTCCTTCTAGCCTGGCGGCCTGGTGGGGCGAGACCGGCCGGGGGCCGGGGTCTCGCCCCTGCTCCTTCTAGCCTGGCGGCCTGGTGGGGCGAGACCGGCCGGGGGCCGGGGTCTCGCCCCTGCTCCTTGTAGCTTGGCGGCCTGGTGGGGCGAGACCGGCCGGGGGCCGGGGTCTCGCCCCTGCTGCTTCTAGCTTGGCGGCCTGGTGGGGCGAGACCGGCCGGGGGCCGGGGTCTCGCCGCTGCCCCTTCTAGCCTGGCGGCCTGGTGGGGCGAGACCGGCCGGGGGCCGGGGTCTCGCCCCTGCCCCTTCTAGCCTGGCGGCCTGGTGGGGCGAGACCGGCTGGGGACCGGGGTCTCGCCCCTGCCCCTTCTAGCTTGGCGGCCTGGCGGGGCGAGACCGGTCAGAGGCTGCGGTCTCGCCCTTGCCCCCCCTGCAGTTTTACCTTCTTGCCCTCGGGGTGAATTCCCTCTTTACCCCCCGGCGTGGTTGTCTTCTATTGGCCCGAGGTTTTTTGGGTGTAAGGGTATTTCGGTCTTTTTACCCCCAAGACTTGGAAAAACTATAAATAGAGCCCCTTGGGTGCCTTGGAGAGGATCTTTTTCTTAGCTTCCTCCTCCCTTAGCTTCTTCTTGGTAGAGTAGAGAGAGCTCTCCAAGACGCCCAACCTAGCCCTTTGGTAAGGGAGGGGAAGAGCTCAGGTAGCCTTCCGGGTATGAGGTGGGACCTCCGTGCTAGAGCCGAGGGTCTGTTCATAGTCTCCTAAGTCTCCGGTCCGTGACATTCTCTCGAGTGTAGTAGGTGTGAGGTCACCCCTTTCCAGGGACCCCGAACTCCACAGAGGTCAATTTTGGCTTCAACACTTTGTTGCGGTGAGCGTGGAGAGTGACCAGCACAGAAGATCTCGGGAGAGTGTCATGACGGGAGGTCAAGGAGGTAGTTACGATCTCGGCGAGCTCCCCAAGCCAGGACCCTTTGTAGGGAGGCAAGAGTTCATGGCCTCCATCCAGGGTATCATGGAGATGCTGCGAAGCATTGCTCCCCAGGGTGGCAGCTCCACCCCGACACCCCAGGAGCTAGCTCCCCCCCTCGATGAGTCGACTCCCAGAGGTCTAGGCGAGATGACCCCAGCAGGGGGAGAAGGACGTGCACCAGGAAGAAGGCCTGGGAAGGAGAGGATGGGAGATGGTGTCGAGCGAGACCTCACCGGCCGGGAGCTGTTCTCTAGCCCGGCGAGTGCCAACCTCCCAGGCGAGCAGGTTGTGCGAGTGGAGGTGGAGAGACCACCCCTTAGGGGGTCACCCTTCAGCGAGCTGATCATCTCAGCTCCCGTTCCCGAGGGGTTAAGAGAGCCAGACATGGCTTACTACACCGGGAAGGATGACCCCGTTCAGCATCTGCAGTGGTTCGAGGATGCCGTCTCCATCAGGCCGATGACGGATGCCTTTAAGTGTCGCCTCTTTGCGATCACGTTGAAGGAGAAGGCAAGGGATTGGTTCCATCAACTCCCTCCAAGGTCGATCTATGGGTTCGAGGACTTGAGCCGGAGCTTCCAGCTTCGCTTCTCCACCTCCAAGAAGCGGAAGAGGAGTCCTGAGTCCATCTTCCTGATAAGGCAAGGGGCCGAGGAGTCGCTGGCCCGTTACGTTGACAGGTTCCAAGAGGAGATCCTGGAGGTCCAGGAGATGCCAGGGTATTCTCTCCAGATGGCCTTCACCGTTGGGCTGAAGGAGGGCTTCTTCAAGATGAGCTTGACTCGGAAGGCCCCCCTTTCCTTTGAGGAACTGATGGAAAGGGCGGCTGAGGAGATTGCCATGGAGGCAGCCAACCCTACATTTGTCAAGAAGTTGGCAAAGCTGACAGAGACGGAGGCAAAGGAGCAAGGTGGCTCGAGGCCTCAGGAGGGGAGAAGGAGAGAGGAGCGGAGAGCCCAGGAGGGTCCGGAACCAGGTTGGAGGCAGCAGGGAGGACCCGCTCAGGGACCGGGAAGAGGTTACGCCCCTGATGGGGGAAACTTCCATGGGGGCCAAGGAAGGTTCAACTTCCAGAGGCAATCCCCTAGGCAGCTCCTCCCCCCAGCGCAACAAGCGATGGAGATTGGTCGAAGGGAGAGGAGGAACCGCCAGGGAAGGAGAAGGGTCAGGATGGAGTTGCCGTACTGTGACTTCCACCAGGTGGAGGGGCACGCCACAGCTACCTGCCCCGAGTTCCTGGAGGTGAGGGGGGCGAGAGACCCTGCCCAGCCACAGCCACCGGTGCGGGTTGAAGAGGTTTTGCCCCAAGGAGGGGGTGATGATGTTTGTGAGGACCGGGTCGATGTCGGACCCCGAGGCGGTATAGCGGTGATCCATGGTGGAGTGGGGATTGAGGCCACTCGGAAGGCAAGCCTCCATGTCATGTACCGAAGGAGCGTCGCCTCAACCTCCCAGACCCCGCCCTAGGAGGAGAAGATCACCTTCTCAATGAAGGACCTACCGGATCATGAGGATCCATTCTGTGATGCGCTGGTCATCCAGATGGCCATCAAGGGCTACAACGTCTCCCGAATCTTGGTCGACAACGGGAGTTCTGTCAACGTCGTTTTCAGGAAGGCGTTTGACGAGATGAAGGTAGAGCCAAGGAGGGTGTTGGCCTCGGACGGACCCCTGTTCGGATTTTCAGGGGAGAGGAAGGAGGTTGAGGGTGGAGTGGGACTCCAAGTTAAATTGGGGGGAGTCTCAAGGAACTGCCGGTTCGTCATTGTGGACGCTCCAAGCAGCTATAACGCCATCTTCGGAAGGCCCCTCATCAGCGCCTTCCGTTGCGTCCATCTTCCTTCCACCAATGCATCAAGTTCAGCTCCGGAGGGATCCAGGTCAGAGTCAAGGGAGACTCCAGGATGGCAAGACAGTGTTATGTCACGGCCGTCAACACCATCTCTTGGTTGGCCAAGGCAGAGGAGATGGAGAAGATCATGGAGAGCCTAAGCAGGATGGAAGTGTCCGGTGAGCAGGAAGCGGATGGCGACCACCAGGCCCAGACCCCCTGAAGAAGCCTCGTCCCGGTAGAGTCTTGTATTTTTCTTATGTTGTATTGAGTCCAGCCCCCTACCAGCTGAGTCAGGGGGGTCATGTAACCCATCTTTTTCCCCATTTGAGGATGTAAGATTTGCTAAGGACTGATTGAGATGCTTAGTTCTTTTGCTCCGAGATGGTCCCGCTGCCCAGGCTCTCACTAGCTGGGCAGGGCCGGTGGGACCTCTCGTTGATGCCTAGTTGTCTCACCTCGAGATGGATTCCGCTGCCAGGCTCTCACCTAGCTGGCAGGGCAGGTCGATCTCTCGGAGGGTGGGAAGGTCGCACCTCGAGATGGATTCCGCTGCCAGGCTCTCACCTAGCTGGCAGGGCAGGTTGATCTCTCGGAGGATGGGAAGGTCTCAACTCGGGATGGATTCCGCTGCCAGGCTCTCACCTAGCTGGCAGGGCAGGTTGATCTCTCGGAGGGTGGGAAGGTCTCACCTCGAGATGGATTCCGCTGCCAGGCTCTCACCTAGCTGGCTGGGCAGGTCGATCTCTCGGAGGGTGGGAAGGTCTCACCTCGAGATGGATTCCGCTGCCAGGCTCTCACCTAGCTGGCAGGGCAGGTCGATCTCTCGGAGGGCGGGAAGGTCTCACCTCGAGATGGATTCCGCTGCCAGGCTCTCACCTAGCTGGCAGGGCAGGTCGATCTCTCGGATGGTGGGAAGGTCGCACCTCGAGATGGATTCCGCTGCCAGGCTCTCACCTAGCTGGCAGGGCAGGTTGATCTCTCGGAGGATGGGAAGGTCTCACCTCGGGATGGATTCCGCTGTCAGGCTCTTACCTAGCTGGCAGGGCAGGTTGATCTCTCGGAGGGTGGGAAGGTCTCACCTCGAGATGGATTCCGCTGCCAGGCTCTCACCTAGCTGGCAGGGCAGGTCGATCTCTCGGAGGGTGGGAAGGTCTCACCTCGAGATGGATTCCGCTGCCAGGCTCTCACCTAGCTGGCAGGGTAGGTAGATCTCTCGGAGGGCGGGAAGGTCTCACCTCGAGATGGATTCTGCTGCCAGGCTCTCACCTAGCTGGCAGGGCAGGTCGATCTCTCGGAGGGCGGGAAGGTCGTACCTCGAGATGGATTCCGCTGCCAGGCTCTCACCTAGCTGGCATGGCAGGTTGATCTCTCGGAGGGTGGGAAGGTCTCACCTCGGGATGGATTCCGCTGCCAGGCTCTCACCTAGCTGGCAGGGCAGTTTGATCTCTCGGAGGGTGGGAAGGTCTCACCTCGGGATGGATTCCGCTGACAGGCTCTCACCTAGCTGGCAGGGCAGGTTGATCTCTCAGAGGATGGGAAGGTCTCACCTCGGGATGGATTCCGTTGCCAGGCTCTCACCTAGCTGGCAGGGCAGGTTGATCTCTCGGAGGGTGGGAAGGTCTCACCTCGGGATGGATTTCGCTGCCAGGCTCTCACCTAGCTGGCAGGGCAGGTTGATCTCTCGGAGGGTGGGAAGGTCTCACCTCGGGATGGATTCCGCTGACAGGCTCTCACCTAGCTGGCAGGGTAGGTTGATCTCTCGGAGGATGGGAAGGTCTCACCTCGGGATGGATTCTGCTGCCAGGCTCTCACCTAGCTGGCAGGGCAGGTTGATCTCTCGGAGGGTGGGAAGGTCTCACCTCGAGATGGATTCCGCTGCCAGGCTCTCACCTAGCTGGCAGGGCAGGTCGATCTCTCGGAGGGTGGGAAGGTCTCACCTCGAGATGGATTCCGCCGCCAGGCTCTCACCTAGCTGGCAGGGCAGGTCGATCTCTCGGAGGGCGGGAAGGTCTCACCTCGAGATGGATTCCGCTGCCAGGCTCTCACCTAGCTGGCAGGGCAGGTCGATCTCTCGGAGGGCGGGAAGGTCTCACCTTGAGATGGATTCCGCTGCCAGGCTCTCACCTAGCTGGCAGGGCAGGTCGATCTCTCGGAGTGCGGGAAGGTCTCACCTCGAGATGGATTCCGCTGCCAGGATCTCACCTAGCTGGCAGGGCAGGTCGATCTCTCGGAGGGTGGGAAGGTCGCACCTCGAGATGGATTCTGCTGCTAGGCTCTCACCTAGCTGGCAGGGCAGGTTGAGCTCTCGGAGGATGGGAAGGTCTCACCTCGGGATGGATTCCGCTGCCAGGCTCTCACCTAGCTGGTAGGGCAGGTTGATCTCTCGGAGGGTGGGAAGGTCTCACCTCGGGATGGATTCCGCTGCTAGGCTCTCACCTAGCTGGCAGGGCAGGTTGATCTCTCAGAGGGTGGGAAGGTCTCACCTCGGGATGGATTCCGTTGACAGGCTCTCACCTAGCTGGCAGGGCAGGTTGATCTCTCGGAAGGTGGGAAGGTCTCACCTCGGGATGGATTCTGCTGCCAGGCTCTCACCTAGCTGGCAGGGCAGGTTGATCTCTCGAGGATGCCAAATCCTTAGCCTCGAGATGGATTCCGCTGTCAGGCTCCCACCTAGCTGGCAGGGCAGGTTGATCTCTCGTGGACGCCAAGTCCTTTGCTCCGAGATGGATTCCGCTGTCAGGCTCTCACCTAGCTGGCAGGGCAGGTTGATCTCTCATGGAAGCCAAGTCCTTTGCTCCGAGATGGATTCCGCTCTCAGGCTCTCACCTAGCTGGCAGGGCTGGTTGATCTCTCGTGGGAACCAAGTTTGTTACCCAGAGAAGCTCTCGCCACCTAGGCTCCCATAGCTGGCGTGGCAGGTTGACTCCCTGGAGAGGCGTGCAAGGAAATTACACTCGGCGAATACGTTGGTTGGACATTTCTTTCCGAGTTTGTGCCAACCTCGAAAAGAGCGGGGATTGTGTACAACCCCGTATTCGCCCCAGTATAGTTTTAAGCTTTTGGGAGATTTTGCGCTCTCGGTGGCCAATTTTGGCTCTAGCTCGGAAACATACTAGTAGGGGAGGAAAAATCTACCTCCCCCCAGTGGCCCTCTTTTGGGGGGCGAGTGCGGCAAGTTGGCTAACACCAGCCCCCGTCCCGATAGGTGCCTGGCGGCCTGGTGGGGCGAGACCGGCAGGGGGCCGGGGTCTCGCCCCTGCCCCTTCTAGCCTGGCGGCCTGGTGGGGCGAGACCGGCAGGGGGCCGGGGTCTCGCCCCTGCCCCTTCTAGCACGGCGGCCTGGTGGGGCGAGACCGGCCGGGGGCCGGGGTCTCGCCCCTGCTCCTTCTAGCCTGGCGGCCTGGTGGGGCGAGACCGGCCGGGGGCCGGGGTCTCGCCCCTGCTCCTTCTAGCCTGGCGGCCTGGTGGGGCGAGACCGGCCGGGGGCCGGGGTCTCGCCCCTGCTCCTTCTAGCCTGGCGGCCTGGTGGGGCGAGACCGGCCGGGGGCCGGGGTCTCGCCCCTGCTCCTTCTAGCCTGCCGGCCTGGTGGGGCGAGACCGGCCAGGGGCCGGGGTCTCGCCCCTGCTCCTTCTAGCCTGGCGGCCTGGTGGGGCGAGACCGGCCGGGGGCCGGGGTCTCGCCCCTGCCCCTTCTAGCCTGGCGGCCTGGTGGGGCGAGACCGGCCGGGGGTCGGGGTCTCGCCCCTGCCCCTTCTAGCCTGGCGGCCTGGTGGGGCGAGACCGGCTGGGGACCGGGGTCTCGCCCCTGCCCCTTCTAGCTTGGCGGCCTGGCGGGGCGAGACCGGTCAGAGGCCGCGGTCTCGCCCTTGCCCCCCTGCAGTTTTACCTTCTTGCCCTCGGGGGGAATTCCCTCTTTACCCCCCGGCGTGGCTGTCTTCTATTGGCCCGAGGTTTTTTGGGTGTAAGGGTATTTCAGTCTTTTTACCCCCAGGACTTGGAAAAACGATAAATAGACCCCCTTGGGTGCCTTGGAGAGGATCTTTTTCTTAGCTTCCTCCTCCCTTAGCTTCTTCTTGGTAGAGTAGAGAGAGCTCTCCAAGGCGCCCAGCCTAGCCCTTTGGTAAGGGAGGGGAAGAGCTCAGGTAGCCTTCCGGGTGTGAGGTGGGACCTCCGTGCTAGAGCCGAGGGTCTATTCATAGTCTCCTAAGTCTCCGGTCCGTGACGTTCTCTCGAGTGTAGTAGGTGTGAGGTCACCCCTTTCCAGGGACCCCGAACTCCACAGAGGTCAATTTTGGCTTCAACACTCCTGACTCAAAAACACATACGAGGGGCCTAGAGCGATTCAGGATGTTACAAATCCTATAAACAAAGTAAAAGATTTCGTCCCCGAAATCAGGCTTAGGTTGTGGGGAGAAAAGCATAACTGGAAATTTAGCATATGCTTTTAAATAAAATTACCTTGAGCAAATAACTCCAGGTAGCGTTGCTGCATCAAATCCAATGGCTCCCTTGTGTACTCCTCCTTCCCATGGTTGGACCATAGTACCTTCACCAAGGGGAAACTTTTGCGGCGCAATGTTCTTGTCTCGCTGTCAACAATCCGCACCGGCTCTAGTCACACAGACCTATCTGACGCCACTGCACCATCAGTAGTGGGAATATATTGGTCGGGCCGCAACAGTGCTTTTCGAAGCG
The DNA here is from genome assembly GCA_039583875.1 of Platanthera guangdongensis. Classification (NCBI taxonomy): domain Eukaryota; kingdom Viridiplantae; phylum Streptophyta; class Magnoliopsida; order Asparagales; family Orchidaceae; genus Platanthera; species Platanthera guangdongensis. Next base: position 65,261,904 of record CM077165.1, read on the forward strand.
ACGACACATGGAACACGTCATGGAGATTCCCTAGTTCTGGTGGTAACTCCAACCAATAAGCCAACGGGCCAATCCTTTTCAGTATAGTATAAGGCCCAACATACCTTGGGTTGAGCTTTTTCACCCCACGCACCCGCGACACTCCATGCATCGGCCGAATCTTGAGGAACACTTTATCACCCACTTGGAACTCCACCATTCGGTGCTTTGCATTATAATACTTCGCCTGCCGACTTTGAGCATCCAACATGCGATCCCGTATCAATCTAACCGCCACATCAGTATCATCTATATATTCATTTTCCAATACCTTCGGATCTTCGTCCTGCACCCAAGACAAGGGAGTCCTGCACCTTCTTCCATAAAGGGCTTCATGGGGCGCCACACCAATGCTCACCTGATGGCTATTATTGTAGGAGAATTCCACCAGTGGTATGAGTCTTTCCCACGGTTCTCCTCTATCCAGCACACACAACCTCAACAAATCCTCCAGTGTTCTGATGGTCCCCTCAGACTTCCTGTCCGTCTGAGGGTGAAATGCAGTACTAAAGGTTTGGCGCGAGCCCAAATACGCCTGTACCGCCTTACACTCCTTGGATGTAAACCGACCATCCCGATCAGAAATAATTGTCTTGGGCACGCCATGATACCGTACAAATTGCTCCACAAAAAGGCGTACCAAAACATCCACGTGTGCTTCCTTCTTCATTGGAATGAACTGGGCCACATTTGTCAGTCGATCAACAATAACCCACACTGAATCATTGTCGGAGCGGGAACGAGGTAGCCCATGGACAAAGTCCATGGAGATATCCTCGAACTTCCATTCGGGAATGGGCAACGACTGCAACAAACCATTGGGACTCCTGCATTCAGCCTTCACTCTTTGACAAGCTTCGTAATGTGTAACATAGAAACGAACATCCTTATTCATTCCTGGCCAGCACATGGTCTTCCGTAAGCCAGCGTACATCTTGGTAATACCCAGGTGTACAAAATATTGAGAGGAATGTGCCTCTCTCAAGATATCCTCCCAGATTTTGCCGCCCTTGGGAATATAGAGCCGGCCACGAAAATAAACAAGGCCGTCTTTTAGTGTGTATTCATCGGTGGTCCCATCTTCAATTGCCTTAATTGCCGGGCCAAGGCCGCATCCATGCCTTGCTCCACCCGAATCCGGTCCCGGATATCACAAACTATGCTCATGCTTGCCAAAACGTCCGCATACTATGCCGAAGGAGCCTTGAATACCAGAGTAATATCCATCTCCTCAATCATTCGAGCCAACTCCATACTCATCAACCGAGACTCTGGGCTAGAGCCTGGAACTTTTCTACTCAATGCATCGGCTACCGAGTTCGCTTTCCTGGGGAGGTAGTTCATGGTGAACTTATAGTCGCATAGAAATTCCAACCACCGTCGTTGTCTCAGGTTCAACTCCTTCTGAGTGTGGACATATTTCAAGTTTTTGTGATCGGAAAAGATCTCGCAGTGGATGCCATATAGATAATGCCTCCAGACCTTCGAAGTGAACACCACTGCTCCCAACTCCAAATCATGAACCGGGTAATTGATTTCATGTTTCTTTAACTACCTTGAAGCATAAGTGATTACGTGCCCGTGTTGCATCAATACCACTTCCATCCCTTGATATGACGCGTCCGTGTAAACCTAAAATCCTTCCTTCCCAGACGGAAGTGCAAGGATGGGGGTGGAAGTAAGCCTATCCTTTAGCTCTTGGAATGCCGCTTCACATTGTGGTGTCCACTCAAATGGCACACCCTTCTTTGTCAAGGAGGTAAGAGGAAGGGCAATCATGGAAAATCCTTTCACGAACTTGCGGTAGTACCCGACAAGTCCAAGGAAACTCCTCACATCGGCCACCGACTTCAAAGGCGACCACTACATCATGGCTCTTACCTTTGCTGGATCCACTGCTAATCCTGCTCCACTGATCACATGCCCCCAAAAGGCAACCTCCTTAAGCCAGAATTCACACTTGCTAAACTTGGCGTAGAAGGCGTGCTCCTTCAATTTCTTCAAAACCAAGGTCAGGTACTCGACATGCTCCTCCTCCGTCTTTGAGTAGACCAAGATGTCGTCGATGAAAACAATGACGAAGATGTCCAAATATGGTTCAAACACCTTGTTAATCAGGCTCATGAAGGCCGAAGGGGCATTTGTGAGCCCAAACAACATTACTGTGAACTCATACAAACCATATCTCGAACTGAAGGCTGTTTTCTGAATGTCCCCTTATTGTATCCTCAACTGATAGTATCCAGAGCGCAAATCCAGTTTAGAGAACCAATGTGCTCCCACTAGCTGATCGAACAACTCGTCGATCCGAGGTAGCGGATAAGTGTTCCGCACCGTCAACCTATTGAGTTCGCGATAATCTATGCACAAATGCAGGGTTCCATCCTTCTTCTTCACGAACAGCACAGGGGCTCCATAGGGTGATGAACTGGGGCGAACGAACCCTGACTCCACCAGTTCTTGCAATTGAACTCTAAACTCCGCGAGTTCTTTCGGGGCCATTCTGTACGGAGCCTTGGATACAGGCTTGGCACCGGGTACTAGATTAATCTGGAAGTCAACCTCTCTATGCGGAGGTAATCCTGGTAGCTTCTCAGGAAATACCTCGGGAAAATCCCGCAATACCCGTACATCCTTTAATTCCAATGCTTCTTCCTTCAACTCGAACCAGATCATGAAGACCTCGTCCCCCTTCATATGAGCTTTTACAACCTGGACGGAAGATAACATCATGCGAGGCGCGAAATCAATACCTTGGAAGATGACGTCAAAGTCTCCATGTCTCAAGTAGATCCACTTCTCTGCGTAGTCGATCCTCGCGAAGTGCCAGTCCAGCCATGCCATGCCCAAAATGATGTCAAACTCCGGCATTCTCAGAACCGTGGCCGGCGTATCAAAGGATTTCCCATCAATAAATAACTCCAACTCGCACTTGGCAGTTGCGATCATCTACGAGCCGTCCGGAAGGCGTACACATCGGGCTATGGCAGTAAAGTACTGTACACCCTCCACGTCTTTTATGAAATCCTCGGACACAAAGGAGTGTGAGGCACCGTTATCGAACAGCGCATAGGCCGTCTTCCCGCCAATAATCACGGTGCCTATGTATCATCAACCAAAACTTATTGCTAGGTGTCTAGTAAGTCTTAATCAATTCAAGTTAGACCATGAAAATATGGTAATTAATTAAATCATACCTGCAATCACATCTTGGGGGTTTCGTTACTGCGCCATGTCAAGCGCGTACACCTGATCCCTAGCAGGGCCGAGATTACCTCCTTGTGGTCCTCGTCCTCGACCACGCATATATCCCCGTCCTCGTGGTGCTGATGGAGGGAGAGCAGGAGGGAGAGTAGGAGGGGAGTTCCCATATAGCTGCGGGAAGAAACGTCGGATGTGGCCCAGATGGTTGCATTCGAAGCACACCATCCCACGACGCCCTTCAGGTTGTTGAAATTACTGAGGCTATGGGGGTGGAGGCAACGCAGGCGGCTGTGAAACCGGATGCTCCACCATATAGTTTCGGTGTACACGCCCTCCACCTCTTTGATATCCTCGTACTCCTATGAAGTCTCGCCTCCTTTTATTCCATGGGCCGGATTCCATCACGTCCTCTACAGGCCTCTTACTGCATCCCAACTGGTCCGCCTCCAATCTTTTCGCCATATCAATGATCTCCGCCAAGCTTCCATCCGCTATAAACAAAAGGGACTGCCTTAGGGGATCTTGCAGCCCTTTGTAGAAGTGCTTGGCATAACCTCTATCATCCAACTCGTAAGAATCCGCAAACCTTGCGAGATGCTGGAATTCCCGCTGGTATTCCGTAACCGACTTTTATCCCTACTTTAGTAGAAGAAACCTCTGCTCAAGCTTATCTCGGACCGATGTAGGGATAAAGTGCTCCAAGAAAACACCCGAGAATTCACTCCAACTTATCTCTGTATAGACCCGACCTTAGATGGTAGAGCCCATGAGGGACTTCCACGACCTCTTAGCATGTGAGTCCAAGACGGACACCGCCAATGTCACTGCCATGTTGGCCGGGCAACAGATACCATCCAACAACTCCTGAACCGTGTCTAGCCATTCCTCTATACGTATGGCTGACTCCGTCCCAAGGTAGGCGGGACTGGAGAGAGCCCGGAAGGTGCTCATCCAGTTGGAGCTCGGGTCCTGTTGTTGCACCGGGGGCTGATGCGCCCTAAAAGCATCGAGGATGGCAGTGAGCATCAGCCCCAACTCAGATTGTTGGAACTGAGTGGGAGTGGGTATGGAGGGCGTAGGAGTGCCTCTCACCTGCTCAACGAGCGCTGGAATCTACACATAAAATGCAAACGTATGGTCAGGTTGGCTAATCTTAAGGTCAAAGTTGGACATACTTAGCGTGAATTACATATGGGCACACCACTGCTTCCGCTAAGTCAGTTTGTCCCCAAACTGACTAATCAAACGGGGGTGGCAACATTGTTTAATGACTTCTTTAGTTGAGGATCGTGGCAAACTGAAACCATTTGTAAGACCCCCTCCCCCTCCCGGATCCCAAAACACAGCACGAAGAGGGAGTTTTATGCCCGGAACAGCCGCCCTGCGGTAGCATTAGCATACGGGCTAACATGTACCACAAGACGCCTATTCCGCTGGCTACAACAATATCAATAGAACATGCCAACCCAACCAAATATAATAAGCAAGAGAAGTCAAAATCCACACTAAGTAATAATGTCCAAATACATCAATAAAGGAGAAGCCAAAACATGCTTCTACAATATATCAGAGTACAGCAAATCATTGCCCAAACGGGCTACATAAGAGTATCAAAATACTAACATCAGTAACCGACGGTATCGGCGGCACCGTCACTTCAGGCCCTATCGTCCTGGCCTGGCTGTCCTACTGCGTAGTCTTCGGCTACTCTACCTGCGGTGTGACCTCCTAAAAGGAAGACGTAGCAACCATTAGTCGAAACGACTAAGTGGTTTCAGATCCGCTCCCCCGGTGACTCCTCGGCACCGGGCGGAGAGAAGTAACAAGGGTAATATGTATATGCAAGAAAAAGAGATACAAGCAGGTGGCAATAGTGTAAGAGTAATAGTATCATAATCAACAGATATTTAAGAGCTAGACTAAACTAACAGGTATAAGTAACAATAGGAAAGTAACTTAACTTATAAGAATGCCCATACTGACTTATAAGTTAATGATCGGGTTACATAAAGGTAACTCATCGTATAAGAGTGCCCATACAAACTTATACGATGAGGATCTTGTTGTGCAATGTTATGAAATTCTATGAATGTTATGCAATGACTCACCCATGCACACCCATGCAATTGCTATGTCGACACAGACTGCAGTTCCGACTTTTCAAGCAGGTAGCTAACCTCTCAGGCATCAGCCGCCGTGGCCAGGCTGTGACAATAGAACAGGCACTTCTACTACTAGGTGGGTATCCACACTACTTCACCTAGGACTCCGTACACCTCAACGCTAAGAACACAATAGCAGAGCCCATGCATACTGATAATACGGTTTGCAGTCAATTTTATTAGGATATTTTCGGGGTTTTAAAGCAAATCATGTCTTGTAAAGTACTTATTTTGATTCCCCTTTGTATATATTTTTGTCGCTAATGCATTTTTTCTGCTTTTTGCAGGTTTTCACGGCTTTCAGCCGAATTTTGCTGTGACACGCCCCAAGGTCACGCCCTACCAGGGCGTGTACCTAGGGCGTGTAACCCAGAGGAATGAAGTAATTGGTCCGAAACTGCATTCCGTGGAAACTTAGTGTATACGCCCTCAGTCACGCCCGTGTCACATCCGATACGGGCGTGTTCTAGAGGCGTGTCCCCAGGTTCCGAGGAATCGCCGCAGCGCGCTCGTTTTTCCCGCTCCACCGTCGCACCGAAAGTGTCATGCCCCAGGGTCACGCCTGACCCGGGCGTGACATATGGGCGTGTACTTCAGCAATTCCGCCCGTCACCTCCAGCATTCAATTTCAGCTCAACAAAGTCACGCCGCAAAGAACACGCCCCAGGTACACGCCCCACCAGGGCGTGACTTGTGGGCGTGTACCTCAACTACTTCGTCAGAATTCAATTCCTGCCCGAAAAAGTCGCGTCGAATGTGTCACGCCCCAGGGTCACGCCCGACCAGGGCGTGACAGGGGGGCGTGACCCGACCCGAAAAATTCTATAAATAGAGCCCAACTCTAAGGGTTCAGGGACACCTTTTTCTTTGAGAGGGGAGGTTCTGTCCTTTGTATTTCTGAACTTTTTAAGCATGTATTTTCATTTTTAGTTCGTAGCTCTAGCTTTATGCTTTCCATGTATTAGTTCCTAGATTCGTTCTGTAGTATAATGTTAATGATAGCGTAGTTTACCTTTCCATGCACTTGTAATCTCTAGTTTTCAAGCTATAAGATCTCTGTTTCCATTAATAAAAGTGTTGTTTTCTCTTTTATTTCTGCTCTGTTTTCACTATGTTCTTCTACTCATCCCCCCTCTTCCAGCTCACCATGATTAACTAATCCTCCATGTACTCGATCTTAATGATCCAAGGTTCGAGTGATTAGGTTATGATGCTTTGAATCTTACCTTTTCTGTTTAGGGTTTAGCTTTGAATTACTCTTGATTTATCACGGGTTGGAGGTATATCATCGATATATACTCTCCACCTTTGCTTTCATTCTGGGCTAGCCGAGAGGACGAAAGTTTGAAATGAGCACTCAAGAGTAAAGGGAGTTGTTCGCACCCCTCGAGAGAGGCAGACGTTCAAATCTCCCGGATTGGAGTAAAATCCATTAGAGGGGTTCACCGCGTAAAGCGAGTTTTAGGCCTCCGATTTAGGCGAAAGTCGGTCGGACCTTCCTAAACTCAGTTAGGCACGGCCTTCGAGAGAAGCGTGTCAATATTCATGGAACCTCCACGGTCAAGGACTTTTACCCTAATTAGCTTAGGTTTATTTATCGTATTTTTCTAACCACTCTTGCCGAGGTGATTTCTGATCGAGTGCATTTTCCCCTTCATCGTTTCTAAGCTTAAGTTAATCGCTCTTTTAGCTCTCTTTAACTTTTCATGCAAATAGCTCTCTTTCATTGCAAGTAGTTCTCTTCCTTTAGCACGTTCAGCTTTCTTCTCAAAAACTTAATTTTTCCGTCGATAAAATAATAGATTTCGTGTGAGTAAGCTTACTCAACTGTTCCCGGATTTCAATACGACACTTGTGTCCCCTAGCTGCATTTCGATAGGTATACTTGCCTTGATGAATTGTTAGTTTGGTATTTTCTCCTTGCAGATATCTCAGAGACAATCAAGTTTTTGGCGTCGTTGTCGGGGAAGCAACGCTCGTTGATAAATTGAAAACGCGAATATATTAATTTTATCACTTCTCTTTCTCAGCATCTTTCTTAATTTTTTTCCGCCTACTCACTTGAGTTAAATGGCTGGATTTTGTTAAGTGTGCGTATTTTTAATTTTTCCGCCTACGCACTTGAGTTAATTGGCTGGATTTATTTCAAGCAAGTGTGCGTATTTTTATTTTTCCGCCTACTCACTTGAGTTAATTGGCAGGCTTTATTTCAGTAGAGTGTGTTTACTTTCTGTAGAGTGTGTGTGTTTTAATTTTCTGTCGAGTGCGTGAGTGTAGCTTTTATTTTCCGCCTACTCGCTCAGAGTTAAATGGCTGGATTTTAATTACCGCCGACTTAATAGAAACACACATCACAAATTTTTCTACACCACCTAATTCTCTCGAAAAGGGCAAAGTGGCTCTAAATGCCACTATCTTGTCTAGTACCTTGCGAACCCTTCACCGGGTAGCCCTTGGGAAGTTCGGGAGTTAAAACATAAAAAAATCTATTTCAAAAAAATTTTTCGACTTCACTAGCTCTTTTATTTTCTAGTCTTTCTTCTCCTCTCTTCTTCTAGTGTATGACCCGCGGTAGTCCGTCGGTTACTTTGGACCTGGACCACGAAATTGAGCGTACTCTTCGGAGAAGATCGCGATTTCAAGGCCCTACTACCCAAGTGCCGGTTGAGGATTCCGAGTCATTTTCTACCTTAAGAATGGCAGAACCCAACGTGGAGGAAGCCGTGCATAGGCCTATGTCCTATTATGCACGACCAAATCTCGATGGTACAGAAACTAGTATAGTTCGCCCTGCAATAAATAATAATAATTTCGAACTGAAGCCTAGCATAATTCAAATGGTGCAGCAGTATGTGCAATTTGACGGGCTTCAAGATGAAGACCCGAACGCACACATAGCCATCTTTCTTGAGATTTGTGACACCTTCAAGATAAATGGTGTCACAAATGATGCTATTAGGCTAAGATTATTTCCTTTCTCTCTTAGAATTAAGGCTAAGAAGTGGCTGAACACCCTTCCTAAAAATAGCATAACTACTTGGACGCAATTAACTGAAAAATTTTTGGCCAAGTATTTTCCGCCTGCTAAAACTGCTAAACTTAGGAATGACATTTCTGCCTTTGGACAAATAGACTCTGAGACCCTTTACGAAACTTGGGAAAGATTTAAAGAATTATTAAGACGATGCCCACATCACGCTCTGCCTGTATGGTTGCAGGTGCAGACGTTTTATAATGAGCTAAATCAAAGCACGAAGCAAATGATAGACGCAGCTTCTGGCGGTACTTTAAACCATAAGACCCCGGAAGCAGCTCTTGAGCTGTTTAAAGACATGGCCATGAACACTTACGAGTGGAATGTGCCTAGGTCCCGCCCAAACAAACCTGCAGGTCTCTTTGAAGTGGACAACGTCTCACAACTCGCACTGCAAGTTGAAATATTAAGCAAAAAAATTACGCCCCTCAGGTATGGGAATCTGCAACTCCTCCCGCTGAACATTTGGATTATGTAAATAATATGCCTAGAACTGCTTTTAATAATTTTTCTGCTGCGAATTATCATCCTCCTGGTATTAATTTTCCGAATAGTTATAATCCTGCGTTAGGAAATCATCCGAATTTTTCGTGGAGCAATCCATCGAATGCTGTGCGCCCGCCACCGCAAAGTGATTTTTCTGCTCCACCACCACCTCCTCAAAGTTTTCCAAAACCTCCAAATTTGGAGGAAGTGTTTTCAAAATACATGAATGCTAATGACGCTAAGATTAGGACCTTAACCGGAAGTGTTAAAAACTTAGAAAACTAGGTAGGACAGCTCGCTAAAATGATTTCTGAGCGACCCGTAGGGTCTCTTCCTTCCAATACCGAGCCCAACCCGAGAGAGCAAGCGAAAGCTATAACTCTTCGGAGTGGGAAGAAAGTTCCTGGTATGGTAAGTGAAGAACCCGAGGCAAGCTCCGCTCCCGTTTTAAAAAATCAAAGCTTCGTTCCCGTTTTAAAAATTCCACCCTCTGCCAAAGAAATTATCACCCCTATCTTAGAAAAAGAACTCACTCCACCACCCACCTTTAAAAATAGTCCATCCCCGCCATACCCTTCCGAACTTAATAAACAACGACAGGATGATCAATACACCCGTTTTTTGGAAATGTTTAAACAAATCCACATAAATCTGCCTTTCCACGAAGCCATATCCCAGATGCCTAAGTACGCAAAATACCTTAAGGACCTCCTAACCAACAAGAAGAAGTTAGAGAACCTTTCTCATGTCACGTTAAATGCCGCATGCTCGGCGGTTTTGACAAACGGATTACCGAAAAAAATCAGTGACCCGGGTAGTTTCTCTATCCCGTGTGTCTTTGGTGATCTCTTTGTCAAACATGCTTTAGCCGACCTAGGTGCGAGTATTAATCTTATGCCCTTCTCGTTGTTTAAAAAGTTAGGAATTGGTAGTCTCAACCCCACATGCATGAGTATCCAGCTCGCCGACAGATCAGTCAAATACCCATTAGGAATAGTGGAGGACGTCCTAGTCAAAGTTGACAAGTTAATCTTCTCGGTGGACTTTGTCATTTTAGACATCGAAGAAGACGTCGAGGTTCCCCTGATCCTTGGCCGACCCTTCCTTGCCACCTCCCGAGCTATCATTGATGTAAGCAATGGTAAGCTCTTCCTTCGAGTGGGAGACGATGAGGTAACTTTCTCTATCACCCCCTCGATGAAGAACACACTGGCTAATGATGACTCCTGTTTTTTCATGGATACCATAAGTGAAGAATCCTTCTCTCCCACCTCTGATTTTGACAAAGAATTTTCCAATTTTTGTTCCTCTCCTACTCTTCCAACTGAATCTCTACACCTAAGTGAAGAATCCTCCACTCGCCCCTCTGATTTTGAAAAAGAATTTTTTGATTTCTGTTCCTCTTCTACTTTTCCAACTGAATCGCTGCACGAAGCCTCCATGGCCGCTAGCAACACCCCTTTTAATTTTACATATAAAAAAGTGTACGAGGACATAGTTTTTGAAAAAGAACAAATTTCTAAAATCTCGTATGATGACCCCCCTACCTTGGAACTGAAAGAACTACCAGAGCACCTTCAATACACTTTCTTAGAAAAGGAATCCAAGCTGCCTGTCATAGTTTCGGCCTACCTCACAGATGCACAAAAGGATAAACTTCTTTCAATTTTACAAAAGCATTGCCAAGCTATTGTTTGGCAGATATCTGATATTAAGGGCATAAGCCCATCTTTCTGCACTCATAAAATCTTAATGGAAGATAATTCACGTAACTCTATACAACCTCAGCGCCGTATAAACCCAAACATGAAAGACGTAGTTAAGGGCGAGGTTATGAAATTGTTAGACGCAGGAATTATCTATCCTATATCCGACAGTAAGTGGGTTAGCCCAGTTCAGGTAGTACCAAAGAAGGGAGGGATAACGGTCGTAAGTAATGAAAATAATGAATTAATCCCGACTCGGACGGTGACCGGATGGCGAATGTGTATAGATTACCGTAAGTTGAACGACGCCACCCACAAGGATCACTTCCCCTTGCCGTTCATTGATCAAATTTTAGAACGACTTTCCGGACATAGCTTTTATTGTTTTCTCGATGGACTCTCGGGGTATCTTCAAATCCCCATCTCCCCCGAGGACCAGGAGAAAACTACGTTTACTTGTCCCTTCGGCACCTTCGCCTACCGAAGAATGCCGTTTGGATTGTGCAATGCGCCGGCTACATTCCAACGGTGTATGCTCGCCATCTTTGACAAGTACGTAGAAAGCATTATGGAAGTCTTCATGGATGATTTCTCCGTCTTCGGGAATTCCTTCGATAGTTGCTTAGAGAACCTTGAAAAAGTCTTAGAGCGATGCGAAGAAACTAACCTCACCTTAAATTGGGAAAAATGTCATTTTATGGTAAGGGAAGGGTTAGTTTTGGGACATAAAATTTCTGAAAGGGGTATTGAAGTAGACGTTGCGAAAATAGAAGTTATAGAGAAACTGCCGCCACCTACGAACATAAAAGCCATAAGAAGTTTCCTGGGTCATGCGGGTTTCTACCGCCGCTTCATAAAGGACTTTTCCAAAATCACCAAGCCCCTTACCCATCTCTTAGAAAAAGACGCCCCATTCATCTTTGATGACCTCTGTCTAGCTGCCTTCAATTTAATAAAAGAAAAATTAGTTAATGCGCCAATCATGATAGCTCCGGTGTGGGATCTTCCATTTGAAATAATGTGTGATGCGAGTAGTTATGCGGTGGGAGCCGTACTAGGTCAACGTATTTCCAAAAACTTCCACCCCATTTATTACGCTAGTAAAACACTCACATCTGCACAGGAAAATTACACCACAACCGAGAAGGAGCTCTTAGCTGTAGTATTCGCATTTGATAAATTTCGCCCTTATATTACTCTTTCGAAAATTATTGTTTTTACAGACCACTCGGCCCTCAAATATCTTCTCTCTAAAATAGATGCCAAGCCTCGCTTGATTCGCTGGGTCTTACTCCTCCAGGAGTTTGACTTAGAGATCCGTGATAAGCGAGGTGCCGAGAACTTGGCCGCCGACCACCTTTCGCGCCTAGACAACCCGTTTATAGAGCAATTAGACGAAAATTCTTTTCATTTCTATTTCCCTGATGAGAAGCTGTTCATAATTAACACATCTACTTCTCCTTGGTTTGCCCGCATCGCCAACTATCTAGTGGCTCGTGTGCTCCCAAAAGAGTTCTCGTCTCAGCAAAAGAAGAAATTCTTTTCTGAATTGAAGAACTACTTTTGGGAGGACCCGCATCTTTTTAAAGTCTGTGCAGACCAAGTGATCAGGAGGTGTGTTTCCTTTGATGAAGGATTAGATATTATTAAACATTTGCATGAAGGACTGACAGGTGGGCACTATCAAGCTGCTCGCACCGCTCACAAAGTGTTAAGCGCGGGTTTTTACTGGCCCAGCCTGTTTAAAGACGCGCATGTCTTTGTGAGTAGGTGTGATAGTTGCCAACGGTCGGGGAATATTTCGAATAAAAATGAAATGCCACAAAATTATTTCCTAGAGTGAGAAGTTTTCGACCTCTGGGGGATTGATTTTGTCGGCCCTTTTCCTTCTAGCTTCGGGAATAAGTGCATTTTAGTTGCCGTTGATTATGTTTCGCGTTGGGCCGAAGCCCAAGCTCTTCCTACGAATGACGCCCGAGTTGTAGTTAATTTCCTAAAAAAATTATTTTCTCGATTCGGTACGCCGCGCGCTATCGTTAGTGATAGGGGTTCCCATTTCTGTAATGCACAATTTTCAAAAATCCTAACTAAATATGGCGTTACTCATAAGCTTTCCACTGCCTACCACCCCCAAACTAACGGACAAGTCGAAGTAGTCAATAGGGAAATAAAAAGAATTTTAGAAAAGACTGTTTCAACATCTAGAAGAGACTGGTCCGCCAAATTAGACGATGCTCTATGGGCCTACCGAACAGCGTACAAAACCTCCCTCGGATGTACGCCATATCGGTTGGTTTATGGAAAATCGTGTCATTTACCCGTAGAGTTAGAGCACCGCGCCTTTTGGGTCTTGCGTTTTTTAAACTTCGATCCCAACTCCGTCGGCGATTTTAGAAAATTTCAACTTAATGAACTCGACGAGTGGCGCTCTTACGCGTATGAAAATAACAGACTTTATAAAGAGCGGACGAAGCGTTTACACGACCGACATCTTAGGCACCCAAAAATCTTTAAGCCGGGCGACCAAGTGCTTCTTTATAATTCTCGTTTACGTTTATTCCCGGGTAAATTAAAATCACGTTGGTCTGGGCCTTTTACTGTTTTAGAAGTCTTTTCTTATGGTACTATTTTAATTTCTCACCCTGATAAGGGTACTTTCAAAGTGAATGGTCAGCGTCTTAAACTGTATTTCTGTGATGATATCAGTCTAAACCCTGTTAACTCTATCTTTCCGGTCCTGACATTTGATTAATCTGAACTTTATTTTACTCACAAACGTTGACATTTATTCGAACTTTATTTTTAAAACAATATTTGAGACAATCTTATTTTGATGCGTCGAGCTCAAACGACGCTTTAAACAAAGGGCGCTCTTGGGAGGCAACCCAAGTTATCTTTTTCTGTTTTCTTTATTTTACAATTTTTGCCCCGAATGGCTCCGGCAAGCTGAAACTTCTGCGATCGCCTGCTCCAACGGTTCTGCTTCCATGACCAAGTCCACCGTACGACGTTTCATGCAGATCCACAGCACAGGCATGGAGGAGCGCATCACTCAGCTTTCCCTGCAAAATAAAATCGGGGAAGTACCTGTTTTTCAATTCTGTCTTTCCTTTCTGTACTTTACTTTTCTCTCGTTCTCCGACCTCCTTCTCCATTGAGGACAATGTAGATTTTAAGCTTGGGGGATGAGTTCCTCCTTTTTTTTGTAAATATCCAAAAAAAATTCACAAAAAAAAAAATTCAAAAAAGGTTATTATATATATATAGCTACATTTTGGTATTTCAATAGTACCCCATTTTTATGTTTTGTTTTTCGCAAACTTCTTTATAAACAACGCAGTTAATTATAATTTTTCTAATCATTTTTTTTAAATCATATTTCACAAGTAAAATGTTGGTCATGCTGTGTTTCTAATTCACGGTAGCATGTTAAGGTGAAATATTTCTCTAAAACGTGTATTTCTATTATGGTTTTCCATTCTTTATTTTCTTTACTTTCTCTAAAATTTATCATCCACTATTTTCCTTTTCATCTTTAGATGATTTTTGTAAGAACATATTTTGAATAACGTAGTAGATATGAACGATCCAAGTCACATATTATTTTTATTTTCAAGATAATTTCATCAATCTTCTTTTATTATCTCGAACTTGCTTTTTGAAATTTATCGACTCTATGTTTTAAATAAATTTAAAAAAAAGCGTGAAAATGATTTAGGCCATTTTTGTTTACGTTTGAGCTTTCCTGCCAACCTAAACTCTTTTACCACTAGTTAGCCGCTTTTGAGCCTTTTTTCCAAATTCATTTGATAAACTCCACACACCATTTCATTTTCACCAAAGCCCAAATTCCTACCTATCTAATCACGCTAATTTTTTTGATAGGAAATTTTGTGTTATCTTTGGAGAAATTGTTGAAAAAGGTGTACTCAAAAGCAATAAATTGAAAAAAAAAGAAAACAAAAATGAATGAAAATAATAATAAAAAAAAAGAGAGAAATAATCATAAAGAGAAAAAAATAAATTTATTTGTTCATATTTTGTTTAAAATAAATTTATTTTTTTTTGAAACTCGTTGTTTTGGTTTAGTGTGATTTTCAAGCCTCCATGTTTATATTTGAATTCCACTCCTATTCATATTCCTAAACCAAACGTTTCGGTCCAATTAAGTCCTTTTGATTCACGCCCTTTTTTTTAATTTTATTTAACAACTAAGAAAAGAAGAAAAGTAAATCAGTTTTAGTTTTGGATTTAAACTTAGATTTTTGTTATTTAATTGATATAATTATAATGCGTTGCTTGGATCTAGTAATAACTCAATACGTTCTTTTCATTTTCATTGCCTTGCTTAAATCTATTTAAAGAATTTCGTCAAAATTCTGGATGATTTATTTTTATTAAGTAAAGTTTATAAAAGTTAAATCATACATAAATAATTGTTTTAGATTTACGTTTTACATTCTCCCTGCCAAGAATTTCGCATAGTACTTGTATAAGTATGATTAAAACTTTTTGAATTAGTCACTTTTTATGATTAGCTAGTCTTTATATCTTTGCTTGGGGACAAGCAAAACTTAAGCTTGGGGGAATTTGATAATACGGTTTGCAGTCAATTTTATTAGGATATTTTCGGGGTTTTAAAGCAAATCATGTCTTGTAAAGTACTTGTTTTGATTCCCCTTTGTATATATTTTTGTCGCTAATGCATTTTTTCTGCTTTTTGCAGGTTTTCACGGCTTTCAGCCGAATTTTGCTGTGACACGCCCCAAGGTCACGCCCTACCAGGGCGTGTACCTAGGGCGTGTAACCCAGATGAATGAAGCAATTGGTCCGAAACTTCATTCCGTGGAAACTTAGTGTACACGCCCTCAGTCACGCCCGTGTCACATCCGACACGGGCGTGTTCTAGAGGCGTGTCCCCAGGTTCCGACGAATCGCCGCAGCGCGCTCGTTTTTCCCGCTCCACCGTCGCACCGAAAGTGTCACGCCCCAGGGTCACGCCTGACCCGGGCGTGACATATGGGCGTGTACTTCAGCAATTCCGCCCGTCACCTCCAGCATTCAATTTCAGCTCAACAAAGTCACACCGCAAAGAACACGCCCCAGGTACACGCCCCACCAGGTCGTGACTTGTGGGCGTGTACCTCAACTACTTCGTCAGAATTCAATTCCTGCCCGAAAAAGTCGCGCCGAATGTGTCACACCCCAGGGTCATGCCCGACCAGGGCGTGATAGGGGGGCGTGACCCGACCCGAAAAATTCTATAAATAGAGCCCAACTCTAAGGGTTCAGGGACACCTTTTGCTTTGAGAGGGGAGGTTTTGTGCTTTGTATTTCTGAACTTTTTAAGCATGTATTTTCATTTTTAGTTCGTAGCTCTAGCTTTATGCTTTCCCTGTATTAGTTCCTAGCTTCATTCTGTAGTATAATGTTAATGATAGCGTAGTTTACCTTTCCATGCACTTGTAATCTCAAGTTTTCAAGCTGTAAGATCTCTGTTTCCATTAATAAAAGTGTTGTTTTCTCTTTCGTTTCTGCTCTGTTTTCACTATGTTCTTCTACTCATCCCCCCTCTTCCACCTCACCATGATTAACTAATCCTCCATGTACTCGATCTTAATGATCCGAGGTTCGAGTGATTAGGTTATGATGCTTTGAATCTTACCTTTTCTGTTTAGGGTTTAGCTTTGAATTACTCTTGATTTATCACGGGTTGGAGGTATATCATCGATATATACTCTCCACCTTTGCTTTCATTCTGGGCTAGCCGAGAGGCCGAAAGTTTGAAATGAGCACTCAAGAGTAAAGGGAGTTGTTCGCACCCCTCGAGAGAGGCAGACGTTCAAATCTCCCGGATTGGAGTAAAATCCATTAGAGGGGTTCACCGCATAAATCGAGTTTTAGGCCTCCGATTTAGGCGAAAGTTGGTCGGACCTTCCTAAACTCAGTTAGGCACGGCCTTCGAGAGAAGCGTGTCAATATTCATGGAACCTCCACGGTCAAGGACCTTTACCCTAATTAGCTTAGGTTTATTTATCGTATTTTTCTAACCACTCTTGCCGAGGTGATTTCTGATCGAGTGCATTTTCCCCTTCATCGTTTCTAAGCTTAAGTTAATCGCTCTTTTAGCTCTCTTTAACTTTTCATGCAAATAGCTCTCTTTCATTGCAAGTAGTTCTTTTCCTTTAGCACGTTCAGCTTTCTTCTCAAAAACTTAATTTTTCCGTCGATAAAATAATAGATTTCGTGTGAGTAAGCTTACTCAACTGTTCCCGGATTTCAATACGACACTTGTGTCCCCTAGCTGCATTTCGATAGGTATACTTGCCTTGATGAATTGTTAGTTTGGTATTTTCTCCTTGCAGATATCTCAGAGACAATCACATACTATGGCCCAGCGTAGTCTTGGGTAGATGTGCACCAAGAACACAGCCCGAACTGACCTTGTGTGACCCGGAAGGGGCCTCGGAAATAAGCACGAGGTCACAGCCCAACCATTCACTTGGCACGGAAGGGGCCCCGGGACGTGAACACCGAGGAAACAGCCCAACCGCCCAAACTCTAACTGTCAACTCCCGTCGGTGTGACGATCGGTGAGTCCGTAGACCTGCCACACTATCCTTAACCCAGGATTACGACACCGCGTGTCGACTCACACCACATGCAATTTCACACCACCATGGCATGGAAGGGGCCTCGGAAGAAGGCACGAGGACACAGCCCAACCATCCATCCATACCCTATCTCAACACAAACCAAACAAGTGATGGTCAACACCGCACTTACATCCTTTCACAATACTACCTGTAGGGAGACGACGCTCTAAGTATTGGACTACTAACTCATTCCATTAATCAAACATACCCATGATCATAATTTATTCCTCTACATGACTTTCCAAATGATATCAACTTATTGTAACATGATGCGCATATAGAGATTTATCAACCTTTCCAACAGGACAATTCATTTAAGTAAGCTTGCTTCACAATTCGATTATATGAAATCTGATTATTAGACTTCACCAATCATGCATCTAAAATTATTAATCCTAAAAGAGTTTATTCAAGCCAAGTAACTTGCAATATTAAATCCAACGAATTCAAATCCATATTATATAAAATCCCAAACTTTAAGTGCAGAATTAATCTGGACAACAAATTTGATCGGAGATATCTGAAGTTACAGGAATCCGGTGAGGATGTGTAACCCCTCGATGGAAAGGTCTTTCCATGGGCTACAACTTCCATATTCAGACCTCAACCCAGATTTGACAGTAACCTATTTTAAATCGGACTCGAAGTCCGCTGCGTACAGAACACAATTTCTGCATGCAGGGTTTGCTGGACACCATTTTCGTTCAGACTTTTTCGTGGCTATATATATCGCCTGAAGTCGTGCAACCATTCGTTGGAAAGGTATTTTCAAGGGCTTCAACTTTCGTGTTTAGTCAAAATCCCAGATCTTGCCATATCCTTCATGGACATGGCCTATACGATCGTTGCGCGCAGAATACAGATTCAGCACGCATCATGAGGCGGAACGAACGGCATCGGTTTTTCTTCCTCCTCAAGTCGATCCTCTCAAATCTCCACCAGAAATTTCCTCCACCCTTATTCAACATCATGAGGCCAACACTCTTCACGAAACTATCACTCATCATCACATAGAAGAAGAGAGTGGTTGAAGAGATCTAAAACCTAGAACCCAAGTCCTAGCATGGCCAAACCTAGAAGACTTCTTCTCTCCATCAAGACTCTCTTGAGCCGATGTCCCTCCTAGGAAAATAACTCTAGATCTAGCACCAAGGGAGAGGGTAGGAAACTCACATTGATTCCAGCGATTCATCCATTTCCGGCCATGGTTCTCATAATTCTCCTTGGCGGGATCTTCTCCCTCACAGCGATGGCGGATTTTCTCCTGTAGAACTTGCTCCAGCAGTTTTCTCTCTCACCAGGAGTTCTCACAGGAAGTAGGGAATGAAATGGGCATGAAAATGGCTAGGATTTTCTCTTCCCTTATATATGAAAAAGTGACACTGGTAGGGACACACCCGTGTCTTTACCCGTGTCCCGCTTGAGCGAAACGACAACGACGGTTTCCGTGTCGGTTCAATACTTGACACGGGTAGGGACACGCCCGTGTCCCGACCCGTGTCCCGACCCATGTCCACATGACATGGCCGTGTTCCCTGGCCGTGTCCTTCTCGGGATACATTTCGATGATCTCAACAGTTTGTCGATCTCGATCAAAATCATCGACTGGAGCACACAGGTAGGGACACGCCCGTGTCTCTACCCGTGTCATGTTAATTCGTCGAAGTCGATGCACAGTTCGTCGATCTCGACACCCCTCATCGAGTTCAACTCGACACAATGCCACATGTGTAAGGACACGCCCGTGTCCCTACCCGTGTCATGTTAATTCGTCGAAGTCGACGCGCAGTTCGTCGATCTCGACACATCTCGTCAACTTCAACTCGACACAATGTCACACGGGTAGAGACACGCTCGTGTCTCTACCCCTGTCGATGCGCGGTTCGTCGATCTCGACACATCTTGTCGAGTTCAACTTGACGTAAGGCCACACGGGTAGGTACACACCCGTGTCTCTACCCGTGCCACATTCACACGGGTAGTGACACGCCCGTGTCACTACCCGTGTACTTCTCTGCACTGATTTCTCCACTCCTCCACAAGTACAATCCAATTCCATGCACTTCCCAGGACTCGAGTCAACCCTCCTCACTCAAAAACACATACAAGGGGCCGAGAGCGATTCAGGACGTTACAGGGTATACCCTGGGCAGTCCTGGGATTAACCTTAAATCACTAAGTATAATAACCCGTAGACAAGAGTAGTCTAATAGGTTAAGACATTTGTAGTACATTCTCACCCGTGTAAGTTTGGAGGGATTCATGGTAATATTCTCACCCGTGTAGGGTTGGAGGGATTTGGAATAAAGGCACTATTGTGCGTTCTCACCCGTGTAGGGTTGGAGGGATTGTGATAAATGCTCACCCGTGTAGGGTTTGAGGGATTCAGGATGGGACGGTCCTGCGAGATGAAGGCTCGGGATGAAATACTTGCATGTGCATAAACTTAGTGGCGGGGCATGCGGTACTGGCCGTTTGTCACACCGATGGCAGTACGGTGCACCAGGAGGGTGTGAGGGTTTGAGGGGCTAGTGGGTTGTTTTATACTGCGTTCTGGAGGACGATCCCCGATAACGCACAACCGACCCAACAAGACTGACGGGTTGTCAGCAAAGTACGTACGTAGAGACTCTAGAGTGCACCTCGGACGTGTACAGAGGCGTATGAGAGGGGTCTAAGGTTTGGTAGTGTGCATACCAGCCTAGAAGTGGAGATGTCCGCTCCGCTGCTGCCGTAGACACAGCGGTGGTACCCGAGAGTGAAGCTAGCTCTCAAAAAGTGGGAACTAAAGGTCTGTGATCACAGAGTCATTGTGTGTGAGTTGTACTTGCCTGTGCATAAAATGCATCATAAACATTCATTCATATTAGGTCATATGCTTCATAGATCCTTATCATATAAATTAGTATGGGCACTTTTATATGATAAGTTAGTACAGTCCTGGGACACGCCCGTGTCCCATGCCTTGTGCCAAGTCTCGACACTCGTCGATAACCTTTGTATCGACACCGCGGAAAAACATCGAGCGAAGATCGTCGACCAAGTGGGACACGCCCTGTGACACGCCCGTGTCATAGGCCGTGTGTCCCAGTCTCGACACTCGACACTCGACACTCGTCGAGTGAACATCGTCGACTGAAGTTCGTCGACAGACCCACACGGCCTTGGACACGCCCGTGTCCTAGGCCGTTTACCTTGTCTCGACACAATGTCGAGCGAAAGTGTCGACACCCCGGGCCGAGTGTCGACACGGGCTCGACATGCCCTGCGACACGCCCGTGTCCCAGGCCGTGTGCCCTAGTCTCGTCACATTGTCGAGCGAAAGTGTCGACATCCCGGGCCGAGTGTCGACACGGCTCGACACGCCCTGCGACACGCCCGTGTCGCAGGCAGTGTGCCCTAGTCTCGACACATTGTCGAGCGAAAGTGTTGACATCCCGGGCCAAGTGTCGACACGGCTCGACACGCCCTGCGACACGCCCGTGTCGCAGGCCGTGTGCCCCCTGCCAGAAACCAAAAATTTCCAGAAACGCAAATCGACCCTCTCTCAAAACTGGGGTGTTACAACAAGACGCCAATTCCTCCGGCTACAACAATATCAATAGAACATGCCAACCCAACCAAATATAATAAGCAAGAGAAGTCAAAATCCACACTAAGTAATAATGTCCATATACATCAATAAAGGAGAAGCCAAAACATGCTTCTACAATATATCAGAGTACAGCTAATCATTGCCCAAACGGGCTACATTAGAGTATCAAAATACTAACATCAGTAACCGACGGTATCGACGACACCGTCACTTCAGGACCTATCGTCCTGGTCTGGCTGTCCTGCTGCGTAGTCTGCGGCTGCTCTACCTGCGGTGTGACCTCCTAAAAGGAAGACGTAGCAACTGTTAGTCGAAACGACTAAGTGGTTTCACATCCGCTCCCCCGGTCACTCCTCGGCACCGGGCGGAGAGAAGGAACAAGGGTAATATGTATATGCAAGAAAAAGAGGTACAAGCAGGTGGCAATAGTGTAAGTGTAACAGTATCATAATCAGCAGATATTTAAGAGCTATACTAAACTAACAAGTATAAGTAACAGCAGGAAAGTAACTTAACTTATAAAAATGCCCATACATACTTATAAGTTAAGGATCAGGTTACATAAAGGTAACTCATCGTATAGGAGTGCCCATACAAACTTATACGATGAGGATCTAGTTGTGCAATGTTATGAAATGCTATGAAAGCTATGCAATGACTCACCCACGCACACCCATGCAATTGCTATGTCGACACAGACTGCAGTTCCCACTTTTCGAGCAGGTAGCTAACCTCTCAGGCATCAGCCGCCGTGGCCAGGCGGTGACAGTAGAACGGGCACTTCTAATACTAGGCGGGTATCCACACTACTTCACCTAGGCCTCCGTACGCCTCAATGCTAAGAACACAATAGCGGAGCCCATGCGTACTATGGCCCAGCAGGGTCTTGGGTAGATGTGCACCAAGAACACAGCCCGAACTGACCTTGTGTGACCTGGAAGGGGCCTCAGAAATAAGCACGAGGACACAGCCCAACCGTTCACTTGGCACGAAAGGGGCCCCGGGACGTGAACACCGAGGACACAGCCCAACCGCCCAAAGTCTAACTGTCAACTCCCGTCGGTGTGACGATCGGCGAGTCCGTAGACCTGCCACACTATCCTTAACCCAGGATTACGACAACGCGTGTCGACTCACACCACATGCAATTTCACACCACCGTGGCATGGAAGCGGCCTCGGAAGAAGGCATGAGGACACAGCCCAACCATCCATCCATACCCTATCTCAACACAAACCAAACAAGTGACGGTCAACACCGCACTTACATCCTTTCACAATACTACCCGTAGGGAGACGATGCTCTAAGTATTGGACTACTAACTCATTCCATTAATCAAACATACCCATGATCATAATTTATTCCTCTACATGACTTTCCAAATGATATCAACTTATTGTAAACATGATGCGCATATAGAGATTTATCAACCTTTCCAACAAGGCAATTCGTTTAAGTAAGCTTGCATCACAATTCGATTATATGAAATCTGATTATTAGACTTCGCCAATCATGCATCTAAAATGATTAATCATAAAAGAGGTTATTCAAGTCAAGTAACTTGCAATATTAAATCCAACGAATTCAAATCCATATTATATAAAATCCCAAACTTTAAGTGCAGAATTAATCTGGACAGCAATTTGACCGGAGATATCCGAAGTTACAGGAATTCGGTGAGGATGTGTAGCCCCTCGATTGAAAGGTCTTTCCATGGGCTACAACTTCCATATTCAGACAGCAACCCAGAATTGATATTAACCTATTTAAATCGGACTAGAAGTCCGCTGCGTACAGAACACAATTTCTGCATGCAGGGTTTGCTGGACACCATTTTCGTTCAGACTTTCCCGTTGCTACAGATATCGCCTGAATTCATGCAACCATTCGTTGGAAAGGTATTTGCAAGGGATTCAACTGTCGTGTTTAGTTGAAAGCCCAAATCTGGTCATATCCTTCATGAAAATGGCCTAGAAGATCGCTGCGCGCAGAATACAGATTCAGCACACATCTTGAGGCAGAACGAACGACATCGGTTCTTCTTCCTCCTCGAGTCGATCCTCTCAAATCTACTCCAGAAATTTCCTCCACCCTTATTCAAGCTCATGAGGCCAACACTCTTCACGAAACCATCACCCATCATCACATAGAAGAAGAGAGTGGTTGAAGAGATCTAAAACCTAGAACACAAGTCCTAGCATGGCCAAACCTAGAAGACTACTTCTCTCCATCAAGACTCTCTAGAGCCGATGTCTCTCATAGGAAAATAACTATAGATCTAGCACCAAGGGAGAGGGTAGGAAACTCACATCGATTCCAGCGGTTCCTCCATTTCCGGCCATGGATCTCGTAATTCTGCTTGGCGGCATCTTCTCCCTCATGGCGATGGCGGAGTTTCTCCTGTAGAACTTGCTCCAGCAGTTTTCTCTCTCACCAGGAGTTCTCACAGGAAGTAGGGAATGAAATGAGCATGAAAATGGCTAGGATTTTCTCTTCCCTTATATATGAAAAAGTGACAGGGGTAGGGACACGCCCGTTTCTTTACCCATGTCCCGCTTGAGCGAAACGGCAACGACGGTTTCCGTGTCGGTTCAATACTTGACACGTGTAGGGACACGCCCGTGTCCCGACCCGTGTCCCGACCCGTGTCCACATGACACGGCCGTGTTCCCTGGCCGTGTCCTTCTCGGGATACATTTCGACGATCTCAGCAGTTCGTCGATCTCGATCAAAATCGTCGACTGGAGCACACAGGTAGGGATACGCCCGTGTCTCTACCCGTATCATGTTAATTCGTCGAAGTCGACGAGTAGTTCGTCGATCTCGACACCCCTCGTCGAGTTCAACTCGACACAATGCCACATGGGTAGGGACATGCCCGTGTCTTTACCCATGTCATGTTAATTCGTCGAAGTTGACGCGCAGTTCGTCGATCTCGACACATCTCGTCGAGTTCAACTCGACACAATGTCACACGGGTAGAGACACGCCTGTGTCTCTACCCGTGTTGACGCGCGGTTCGTCGATCTCGCCACATGTCGTTGAGTTCAACTCGACGCAAGGCCACACGGGTAGGGACACGCCCGTGTCTCTACCCGTGTCACATTCACACGGGTAGTGACATGCCCGTGTCACTACCCGTGTCCTTCTCTGCACTGATTTCTCCACTCCTCCACAAGTGCAGTCCAATTCCCTGCACTTCCCAGGACTCAAGTCAACCCTCCTGACTCAAAAACACATACGAGGGGCCTAGAACGATTCAGGACGTTACAAATCCTATAAACAAAATAAAAGATTTCGTCCCCGAAATCAGGCTTAGGTTGTGGGGAGAAAAGCATAACTGGAAATTTAGCATATGCTTTTAAATAAAATTACCTTGAGCAAATAACTCCAGGTAGCGTTGCTGCATCAAATCCAATGGCTCCCTTGTGTACTCCTCCTTCCCATGGTTGGACCATAGTACCTTCACCAAGGGGACACTTTTACGGCACAATGTTCTTGTCTCGCTGTCAACAATCCGCACCGGCTCTAGTCACACAGACCTATCTGACGCCACTGCACCATCAGTAGTGGGAATATATTGGTCGGGCCGCAACAGTGCTTTTCGAAGCGACGACACATGGAACACGTCGTGGAGATTATCTAGTTCTGGTGGTAACTCCAACCAATAAGCCAACGGGCCAATCCTTTTCAATATAGTATAAGTCCCAACATACCTTGGGCTGAGCTTTTTCACCCCACGCACCCGCGACACTCCATGCATCGGCCGAATCTTGAGGAACACTTTATCACCCACTTGGAACTCCACCATTCGGTGCTTTGCATTATAATACTTCGCCTGCCGACTTTGAGCCTCCAACATGCGATCCCGTATCAATCTAACCGCCACATCAGTATCATCTATATATTCATTTTCCAATACCTTCGGATCTTCATCCTGCACCCAAGACAAGGGAGTCCTGCACCTTCTTTCGTAAAGGGCTTCATGGGGCGCCATACCGATGCTCACCTGATGGCTATTATTGTAGGAGAATTCCACCAGTAGTATGAGTCTTTCCCACGGTTCTCCTCTATCCAGCACACACAACCTCAACAAATCCTCCAGTGTTCTGATGGTCCCCTCAGACTGCCTGTCCGTCTGAGGGTGAAATGCAGTACTAAAGGTTAGGCGCGAGCCCAAATACGCATGTACCGCCTTACACTCCTTGGATGTAAACCGACCATCCCGATCAGAAATAATTGTCTTGGGCACGCCATGATACCGTACAAATTGCTCCACAAAAAGGCGTACCAAAACATCCACGTGTGCTTCCTTCTTCATTGGAATGAACTGGGCCACCTTTGTCAGTCGATCAACAATAACCCACACTGAATCATTGCCGGAGCGGGAACGAGGTAGCCCATGGACAAAGTCCATGGAGATATCCTCGAACTTCCATTCGGGAATGGGCAACGACTGCAACAAACCATCGGGACTCCTGCATTCAGCCTTCACTCTTTGACAAGCTTCGTAATGTGTAACATAGAAACGAACATCCTTATTCATTCCTGGCCAGCACATGGTCTTCTGTAATCCAGCGTACATCTTGGGAATACCCGGGTGTACAGAATATTGAGAGGAATGTGCCTCTCTCAAGATATCCTCCCAGATTTTGGCGCCCTTGGGAATATAGAGCCGGCCACGAAAATAAACAAGGCCGTCTTTTAGTGTGTACTCATCGGTGGTCTCATCTTCAATTGCCTTAATTGTCGGGCCAAGGCCGCATCCATGCCTTGCTCCACCCGAATCCGGTCCCGGATATCACAAACTATGCTCATGCTTGCCAAAAAGTCCGCATACTATGCCGAAGGAGCCTTGAATACCAGAGTAATATCCATCACCTCAATCATTCGAGCCAACTCCATACTCATCAACCGAGACTCTGGGCTAGAGCCTGGCACTTTTCTACTCAATGCATCGGCTACCGAGTTCGCTTTCCTGGGGAGGTAGTTCATGGTGAACTCATAGTCGCATAGAAATTCCAACCACCGTCGTTGTCTCAGGTTCAACTCCTTCTGAGTGTGGACATATTTCAAGTTTTTGTGATCGGAAAAGATCTCGCAGTGGACGCCATATAGATAATGCCTCCAGACCTTCAAAGTGAACACCACTGCTCCCAACTCCAAATAATGAACCGGGTAATTGATTTCTTGTTTCTTTAACTACCTTGAAGCATAAGCGATTACGTGCCCGTGTTGCATCAATACCGCTTCCATCCCTTGATATGACGCGTCCGTGTAAACCTAAAATCCTTCCTTCCCACACGGAAGTGCAAGGATGGGGGTGGAAGTAAGCCTATCCTTTAGCTCTTGGAATGCCGCTTCACATTGTGGTGTCCACTCAAATGGCACACCCTTCTTTGTCAAGGAGGTAAGAGGAAGGGCAATCATGGAAAATCCTTTCACGAACTTGCGGTAGTACCCGACAAGCCCAAGGAAACTCCTCACATCGGCGACCGACTTCAAAGGCGACCACTACGTCATGGCTCTCACCTTTGCTGGATCCACTGCTAATCCTGCTCCACTGATCACATGCCCCCAAAAGGCAACCTCCTTAAGCCAGAATTCACACTTGCTAAACTTGGCGTAGAAGGCGTGCTCCTTCAATTTCTTCAAAACCAAGGTCAGGTACTCGACATGCTCCTCCTCCGTCTTTGAGTAGACCAAGATGTCGTCGATGAAAACAATGACGAAGATGTCCCAATATGGTTCAAACACCTTGTTAATCAGGCTCATGAAGGCCGAAGGGGCATTTGTGAGCCCAAACGGCATTACTGTGAACTCATACAAACCATATCTCGAACTGAAGGCTGTTTTCTGAATGTCCCCTTATTGTATCCTCAACTGATAGTATCCAGAGCGCAAATCCAGTTTAGAGAACCAATGTGCTCCCACTAGCTGATCGAACAACTCGTCGATCCGAGGTAGCAGATAAGTGTTCCACACCGTCAACCTATTGAGTTCGCGATAATCTATGCACAAATGCAGGGTTCCATCCTTCTTCTTCACGAACAGCACAGGGGCTCCATAGGGTGATGAACTGGGGCGAACGAACCCTGACTCCACCAGTTCTTGCAATTGAACTCTAAACTCCGCGAGTTCCTTCGGGGCCATTCTGTACGGAGCCTTGGATACAGGCTTGGCACCGGGTACTAGATTAATCTGGAAGTCAACCTCTCTATGCGGAGGTAATCCTGGTAGCTTCTCAGGAAATACCTCGGGAAAATCCCGCAATACCCGTACATCCTTTAATTCCAATGCTTCTTCCTTCAACTCGAACCAGATCATGAAGACCTCGTCCCCCTTCATATGAGCTTTTACAACCTGGACGGAAGATAACATTATGCGAGGCGCGAAATCAATACCTTGGAAGATGACGTCAAAGTCTCCATGTATCAAATAGATCCACTTCTCTGCGTAGTCGATCCTCGCGAAGTGCCAGTCCAGCCATGCCATGCCCAAAATGATGTCAAACTCCGGCATTCTCAGAACCGTGGCAAGCGTATCAAAGGATTTCCCATCAATAAATAACTCCAACTCGCACTTGGCAGTTGCGATCATCTACGAGCCGTCCGGAAGGCGTACACGTCGGGCTATGACAGTGAAGTACTGTACACCCTCCACGTCTTTTATGAAATCCTCGGACACAAAGGAGTGTGAGGCACCATTATCGAACAGCGCATAGGCCGTCTTCCCGCCAATAATCACGGTGCCTAAGTACCAACAACCAAAACTTATTGTTAGGTGTCTAGCAAGTCTTAATCAATTCAAGTTAGACCATGAATATATGTTAATTAATTAAATCATACCTGCAATCACATCTTGGGGGTTTCGTTCCTGCGCCATGTCAAGCGCGTACACCTGATCCCTAGCAGGGCCGAGATTACCTCCTTGTGGTCCTCATCCTCGACCACGCATATATCCCCGTCCTCGTGGTGCTGATGGAGGGAGAGCAGGAGGGAGAGCAAGAGGGGGTTCCCATATAGCTGCGGGCAGAAACGTCGGATGTGGCCCGGATGGTTGCATTCGAAGCACACCATCCCACGACGCCCTTCAGGTTGTTGAAATTACTGAGACTGTGGGGGTGGAGGCAACGCAGGCGGCTGTGAAACCAGATGCTCCACCATATAGTTTCGGTGTACACGCCCTCCACCTCTTTGATATCCTCATCCTCCTATGAAGTCTCGCCTCCTTTTATTCCATGGGCCGGCTTCCATCACGTCCTCTACAGGCCTCTTACTGCATCCCAACTGGTGCGCCTCCAATCTTTTCGCCATATCAATGATCTCCGCCAAGCTTCCATCCGCTATAAACAAAAGGGACTGCCTTAGGGGATCTTGCAGCCCTTTGTAGAAGTGCTTGGCATAACCTCTATCATCCAACTCGTAAGAATCCGCAAACCTTGCGAGATGCTGGAATTCGCGCTGGTATTCCGTAACCGACTTTTATCCATACTTTAGTAGAAGAAACCTCTGCTCAAGCTCATCTCAGACTGATGTAGGGATAAAGTGCTCCAAGAAAACACCCGAGAATTCACTCCAACTTATCTCTGTATAGACCCGACCTTGGATGGTAGAGCCCATGAGGGACTTCCACGACCTCTTAGCATGTGAGTCCAAGACGGACACCGCCAATGTCACTGCCATGTTGGCCGGGCAAC
Organism: Platanthera guangdongensis; assembly: GCA_039583875.1. NCBI lineage: Eukaryota > Viridiplantae > Streptophyta > Magnoliopsida > Asparagales > Orchidaceae > Platanthera > Platanthera guangdongensis. The sequence goes on from CM077165.1 coordinate 65,290,485, forward strand.
AGATACCAGCCAACAACTCCTGAACCGTGTCTAGCCATTCCTCTATACGTAAGGCTGACTCCGTCCCAAGGTAGGCGGGACTGGAGAGGGCCCGGAAGGTGCTCAGCCAGTTGGAGCTCGGGTCCTGTTGTTGCACCGGGGGCTGATGCGCCCTAAAAGCATCGAGGATGGCAGTGAGCGTCAGCCCCAACTCAGATTGTTGGAACTGAGTGGGAGTGGGTATGGAGGGCGTAGGAGTGCCTCTCACCTGCTCAACGAGCGCTGGAATCTACACATAAAATTCAAACGTATGGTCAGGTTGGCTAATCTTAAGGTCAAAGTTGGACATACTTAGCGTGAATTACATATGGGCACACCACTGCTTCCGCTAAGTCAGTTTGTCCCCAAACTGACTAATCAAATGGGGGTGGCAACATTGTTTAATGACTTCTTTAGTTGAGGATCGTGGTAAACTGAAACCATTTGTAAGACCCCCTCCCCCTCCCGGATCCCAAAACACAGCACGAAGAGGGAGTTTTATGCCCGGAACAGCCGCCCTGCAGTAGCATTAGCATACGGGCTAACATGTACCACAAGATGCCTATTCCGCTGGCTACAACAATATCAATAGAACATGCCAACCCAAACAAATATAATAAGCAAGAGAAGTCAAAATCCACACTAAGTAATAATGTCCAAATACATCAATAAAGGAGAAGCCAAAACATGCTTCTACAATATATCAGAGTACAGCAAATCATTGCCCAAACGGGTTACATAAGAGTATCAAAATACTAACATCAGTAACCGACGGTATCGGCGGCACCGTCACTTCAGGCCCTATCATCCTGGCCTGGCTGTCCTACTGCGTAGTCTTCGGCTGCTCTACCTGCGGCGTGACCTCCTAAAAGGAAGACGTAGCAACCATTAGTCGAAACGACTAAGTGGTTTCAGATCCGCTCCCCCGGTGACTCCTCGGCACCGGGCGGAGAGAAGGAACAAGGGTAATATGTATATGCAAGAAAAAGAGATACAAGCAGGTGGCAATAGTGTAAGAGTAATAGTATCATAATCAACAGATATTTAAGAGCTAGACTAAACTAACAGGTATAAGTAACAGTAGGAAATTAACTTAACTTATAAGAATGCCCATACTGACTTATAAGTTAATGATCGGGTTACATAAAGGTAACTCATCGTATAAGAGTGCCCATACAAACTTATACGATGAGGATCTTGTTGTGCAATGTTATGAAATGCTATGAATGTTATGCAATGACACACCCATGCACACCCATGCAATTGCTATGTCGACATAGACTGCAGTTCCCACTTTTCAAGCAGGTTGCTAACCTCTCAGGCATCAGCCGTCGTGGCCAGGCTGTGACAATAGAACAGGCACTTCTACTACTAGGTGGGTATCCACACTACTTCACCTAGGCCTCCGTACACCTCAACGATAAGAACACAATAGCAGAGCCCATGCATACTATGGCCCAGCGTGGTCTTGGGTAGATGTGCACCAAGAACACAGCCCGAACTGACCTTATGTGACCCGGAAGGGTCCTCGGAAATAAGCACGAGGTCGCAGCCCAACCATTCACTTGGCACGGAAGGGGCCCCGGGACGTGAACACCGAGGAAACAGCCCAACCGCCCAAACTCTAACTGTCAACTCCCGTCGGTGTGACGATCGGTGAGTCCGTACACCTGCCACACTATCCTTAACCCAGGATTACGACACCGCGTGTCGACTCACACCACATGTAATTTCACACCACCATGGCATGGAAGGGGCCTCGGAAGAAGGCACGAGGACACAGCCCAACCATCCATCCATACCCTATCTCAACACAAACCAAATAAGTGATGGTCAACACCGCACTTACATCCTTTCACAATACTACCTGTAGGGAGACGACGCTCTAAGTATTGGACTACTAACTCATTCCATTAATCAAACATACCCATGATCATAATTTATTCCTCTACATGACTTTCCAAATGATATCAACTTATTGTAACATGATGCGCATATAGAGATTTATCAACCTTTCCAACAGGACAATTCGTTTAAGTAAGCTTACTTCACAATTCGATTATATGAAATCTGATTATTTGACTTCACCAATCATGCATCTAAAATTATTAATCATAAAAGAGTTTATTCAAGCCAAGTAACTTGCAATATTAAATCCAACGAATTCAAATCCATATTATATAAAATCCCAAACTTTAAGTGCAGAATTAATCTGGACAACAAATTTGATCGGAGATATCTGAAGTTACAGGAATCCGGTGAGGATGTGTAACACCTCGATGGAAAGGTCTTTCTATGGGCTACAACTTCCATATTCAGACCTCAACCCAGATTTGACAGTAACCTATTTTAAATCAGACTCGAAGTCCGCTGCGTATAGAACACAATTTCTGCATGCAGGGTTTGCTGGACACCATCTTCGTTCAGACTTTTCCGTGGCTATATATATCGCCTGAAGTCGTGCAACCATTCGTTGGAAAGGTATTTTCAAGGGCTTCAACTTTCGTGTTTAGTCAAAATCCCAGATCTGGCCATATCCTTCATGGACATGGCCTAGACGATCGTTGCGTGTAGAATACAGATTCAGCGCGCATCATGAGGCGGAACGAACGACATCGGTTTTTCTTCCTCCTCAAGTCGATCCTCTCAAATCTCCACCAGAAATTTCCTCCACCCTTATTGAACATCATGAGGCCAACACTCTTCACGAAACCATCACTCATCATCACATAGAAGAGGAGAGTGGTTGAAGAGATCTAAAACCTAGAACACAAGTCCTAGCATGGCCAAACCTAGAAGACTTCTTCTCTCCATCAAGACTCTCTTGAGCCGATGTCCCTCCTAGGAAAATAACTATAGATCTAGCACCAAGGGAGAGGGCAGGAAACTCACATCTATTCCAGCGATTCCTCCATTTCCGGCCATGGTTCTCGTAATTCTCCTTGGCGGGATCTTCTCCCTCACAGCGATGGCGGATTTTCTCCTGTAGAACTTGCTCCAGCAGCTTTCTCTCTCACCAGGAGTTCTCACAGGAAGTAGGGAATGAAATGGGCATGAAAACGGCTAGGATTTTCTCTTCCCTTATATATGAAAAAGTGACACTGGTAGGGACACACCCGTGTCTTTACCCGTGTCCCGCTTGAGCGAAACGACAACGACGGTTTCCGTGTCGGTTCAATACTTGACACGGGTAGGGACACGCCCGTGTCCTGACCCGTGTCCCGACCAGTGTCCACATGACACGGCCGTGTTCCCTGGCTGTGTCCTTCTCGGGATACATTTCGACGATCTCAACAGTTTGTCGATCTCGATCAAAATCGTCGACTGGAGCACACAGGTAGGGACACGCCCGTGTCTCTACCTGTGTCATGTTAATTCGTCGAAGTCGACGCACAGTTCATCGATCTCGACACCCCTCGTCGAGTTCAACTCGACACAATGCCACATGTGTAGGGACACGCCCGTGTCTCTACCCGTGTCATGTTAATTCGTCGAAGTCGACGCGCAGTTCGTCGATCTCGACACATCTCGTCAAGTTCAACTCGACACAATGCCACACGGGTAGAGACACGCTCGTGTCTCTACCCCTTTCGATGCGCGGTTCGTCGATCTCGACACATCTCGTCGAGTTTAACTTGACGTAAGGCCACACGGGTAGGTACACACCCGTGTCTCTACCCGTGCCACATTCACACGGGTAGTGACATGCCCGTGTCACTACCCGTGTCCTTCTCTGCACTGATTTCTCCACTCCTCCACAAGTACAGTCCAATTCCATGCACTTCCCAGGACTCGAGTCAACCCTCCTCACTCAAAAACACATACGAGGGGCCTAGAGCGATTCGGGACGTTACAGGGTATACCCTGGGCAGTCCTGGGATTAACCTTAAATCACTAAGTATAATAACCCGTAGACAAGAGTAGTTTAATAGGTTAAGACATTTGTAGTACATTCTCACCCGTGTAAGGTTGGAGGGATTCATGGTAATATTTTCACCCATGTAGAGTTGGAGGGATTTGGAATAAAGGCACTATTGTGCGTTCTCACCCGTGTAGGGTTGGAGGGATTGTGATAAATGCTCACCCGTGTAGGGTTTGAGGGATTCAGGATGGGACGGTCCTGCGAGATGAAGGCTCGGGATGAAATACTTGCATGTGCATAAACTTAGTGGCGGGGCATGCAGTACTGACCGTTTGTCACACCGATGGCAGTACGGTGCACCAGCAGGGTGTGAGGGTTTGAGGGGCCAGTGAGTTGTTTTATACTACATTCTGGAGGACGATCCCCGATAACGCACACCCGACCCAACAAGACTGACGGGTTGTCAGCAAAGTACGTACGCAGAGACTCTAGAGTGCACCTCGGACGTGTACAGAGGCGTATGAGAGGGGTCTAAGGTTTGGTAGTGTGCATACCGGCCTAGAAGTGGAGATGTCCGCTCCGCTGCTGCCGTAGACACAGCGGTGGTACCCGAGAGTGAAGCTAGCTCTCAAAAAGTGGGAACTAAAGGTCTGTGATCACAGAGTCATTGTGTGTGAGTTGTACTTGCCTGTGCATAAAATGCATCATAAACATTCATTCATATTAGGTCACATGCTTCATAGATCCTTATCATATAAATTAGTATGAGCACTTTTATATGATAAGTTAAATTTCCTGGAAACCTTAACTTATAAATTTGTATGGGCATTTTTATAAGTTAAGGTACGATTTGTGATGGTAGAGTAGTGGTAGCATAGTTTTACTTTTCTGTTCTTACTTTCAGTTCCTTACTTACTTTACCGTACTGTACTTTTTACTTACTTCAGTTTTATACTTCATTACCGCAGACTACTACTACTACTCCACGTCCTCTGGTGGGACGAGTTTTGATGTATTAGATTAGCTTCCGCTTTGACTTGAGAGAGAGAGAGAGAGTTGATATGATGTACTGGGCGTAAGCCCTTATTACTCTTTCATTTTATACTCACTGTGGACTATGTCTCTGTACTCTTCATTTATATATATGATATATAGTCTGTGACTTGTGGACTAGTGGATTTGATATACTGATATTCTTCTTTTTCTCATATTAGCATACAGGTTTTATGATCTTATTAGCCGGCAGAATCGGCGTGTTGCGGTGTCGACTAACCCGTATGTTAGTGCCACTGTATGACGGCGGTTCTGGGCATAAGACCCGGGAGCCCTCCTTGGTAAGGGGGAGGGAGGTCTTACATAATGCCTCTTATTGAGCTGGAGAAAGCTCATTGGCTCCCCCTAGATGAAGCACATCCTGAACTTGATCTAGTTGGATGGTGCTTTCTGGAATATTCTCCCCCTGCATCTGACTATAATCTACATTCTCAAGGGCAGATGATTTCCTTGCAGATTCTTGTTGTTCTTAATCTGAACTGAAGATCAATTGTTCTTCTGAATCACTAGAAGATTCAGGTTTCCTGGAGGTTGACTTTTTCTTTTTTAGTTGTGGTTGTTTCTGTGGTGTAGAACCATTCTTTGTCACAACTCTTTCCCACCTGGATAGTATTTTCATATCCATCCTTCTCATGTGGTTTATCCTAGATCCTGTTGTGTGGTTCATCACTTCATGAATATTCATTGCCAGATACAGACTCAGTATTCATCCTAGATCAGGTTTCTTCAAACTTTCCTTGATCTTTTCAAAGATCACAGTTGACCAATTAGTCTTTACTCTGAAAATAACTCTGGTCAGAAGTTTAATATATGGCTGAGATCCTATCATGTCCTCCTGGTTTACAGAGAATTACTTTTCCCATAATCTCTAAAAGAAACTTTCCTTGGGAGTTCATCCCCTACCTCTGCATTGATGATTCAATCTTAGTGGTGGGATCCAGTCCACACCATTGAAGAGCTTCTTTTGTCATTAAATATGTGACTTCATCATCTTCCTGAGTCCGGTGCAACTGTAGTGTCTTCCTCAAATGCTTCTGGGTAAGTTTCACCTTGCTTCCTTGAATTGATGACTTAATCTTCAATCCAGTTGAATCCATGGTTGCTTCTGTATAGAATTCAAGAACCTCCGTCTTCCAGATCTTGGTAGGTTCTGAAACTACATATTCCAAACCACTTTTTGTGATTAGGGTTATCACATCTCTGATCTCAATCGCAGCACTCTCAAAAGCATCACGAACTAATTCATAGCCTTCGTTGATGCTGTTCTCCAATTTTGGCGCCATTTGTGATGAGAAATTTGAGGAGAAGAGAGATGAAGGTTTATCGACTCAAAGATTTGGTCTCGAAAATGTTGAGAGCGTAGTCGACAAAGTTGTTCGATGACCTATTTATATGTTTGTCAACACAGATGGTCAAAAGGCACGGTAATAAATACTTAATGTGTCGACGCTGTAGAGATTGTGTCGACACAGACTTCTAATGTCTCGACAGAGTCAGACAACACTATGTGTCGACACAGTTTGCAATGTGTCGACACAGACTTCTTTATAGTCTACTATAATATCTGTGTGTCGACACAGACGACTGTATGTGTCGACACTACTATCTAAATGATAGAACTTCTATGTGTCGACACCAAACTCTGAGTGTCGACACCACTATCTCCCCATTATTTTGTTGTGTCGACACAACTTTCCTTATGTGTCGACACAATTACTATATGTCGACACAGATTTCCTTTTGTATTGACATCAACTACTATATGTCGACACAGATTTCCTTTTGTATCGACATTGAATTACTTAGTCAGATTTACTAAGTTACTCTAGGTTTAACATGCATAATTCAATTTTAAAATAATTGAATTTAGTTTCATCTAGTGGTTTAGTAAACATGTCAGCAATTTGATTATTTGTGGTGACAAATTCCAAACAGATATCTTCTTTCTCAACATGCTCTCTAATGAAGTGAAATCTAATTTCTATATGCTTTGTTCTGCTATGTGATACATGATTTTAGCAATAGAAATAGCACTTGTAGAATCACAAAATAGTGGAGTTCTACTTACCTTCAGACCATAGTCTTCAAGTTGATGTTGAATCTATAAAAGCTGAGCACAGCAGCTGCCTGCAACAACATATTTAGACTCAGCAGTGGAAATTGCCGCACTTATTTGCTTCTTACTGCTCCATGACACCAATCTACCACCTAGAAACTAACATGTGCTAGTTATGCTCTTTCTTTCTTTTTTGCAACCTGCAAAGTTTGCATCTGAAAAACTAGTCAGTAGAAAGTCTCTATTCTTTGGGTACCAAAGACCAAGATTAGGAGTGCCCTTAAGATATCTCAAAATTCTTTTAACTGTAGTATAATGAGATTCTTTAGGGCTTGCTTGGTACCTAGCATAGACACATGTAGCATACATAATGTCTGGTCTACTGGCAGTTAAGTATAGAAGGGTGCCAATTATCCCTCTATACAAAGACTCATCTACAGGTTTTCCTGCATCATCTTTGCCTAAAGGCATACTTGTCCCCATTGGAGTTCTCATGGTGGTGGATGAGTCCATACCATATTTATTAATTAGCTCCTTGGTGAACTTAGACTGTGATATGGACAAGCTGGTTCTGTTGATCCAAAGATTATGTCATCAACATAAATCTGGACTAGGATCATCTTGCCCTTTGACTCCCTAAGAAATAGAGTCTTGTCTATTTTCCCCCTTGAAAATTTATTCTCAATGAGGAAGGTAGACAATGTTTCATACCAAGCCCTAGGGGCTTGTTTCAAACCATATAAGGCTTTCTTAATCCTATAAACATAATCAGGATAAAGTGGATCAACAAAACTTGAGGCCTGTTCAACATAGACTTCTTCTTTCAAATTACCATTTAGGAATGCCGACTTGACATCCATTTGGTATACTTTGAACACTTGGAAAGCTGCAAAGGCAAGGAATAGCCTTATTGCTTCCAACCTTGCCACTGGGGCAAATGTCTCATCAATGTTTATGCCCTCTTCGTGTTTATAACCTTGAGCAAACAGTCTTGCTTTGTTCTTCACAATGATGCCATTTTCATCTAGTTTGTTCCTGTAGATCCACTTAGTCTCAATAATATTATGATCCTTTGCTTTTGGAACTAGCTCCCATACTTTACACCTTCTGAATTGATTCGGCTCCTCCTGCATTGCATCAATCCAATTGGAGTCTTGTATGGCTTCTTCAAATCTCTTTGGTTCCATCTGTGAGAGGAAACTTGAGCAAAGCACTGTGTTCATGTGTTTGCTTCTGGTTTGCACACCATTTCTATGATCACCAATAATTTGGCATGCTGGATGATCCTTTAGATTCCTTATTGTTGGAGGCATTCTATCAGCAATTTCAACTTCTTCAATTTCTCCACCATGCTGTACTTCATTGTCTTCAATGTCAGCTTGTGGACCTTGTACTCCCCCTGGACAGCAACCATCATTTTTCTCATCCTGCCATGCAGTTTGGTCTTAATTAATGGTCAGCATGTCCAACTTTTCTTTTAAACCTGTTGAGCTACAAGAATTGCTAGACAACTCATAGTTAATTTGCTCAGATTCATCAAACACTACATGAACAGATCCTTCTACAACTTGTGTAGTCAAGTTGTTGACCCTATATGCCTTACTGTTGTTGCTGTACCCAACAAATATCCCATCTTGGGATTTGGCAGCAAACTTAGTTAGGTGAGACATGCCAGTGTTAAGCACATAACACCTGCTACCAAAGATCCTAAAGTAGGATATGTTTGGTTTTCTGCCCTTCATAATCTCATAGGGTGTCTTTTTGTGTCTCTTAGTTATTGATGCTCTATTAAGAACATGACAAGCAGTATTTACTACCTCAGCCCAGAAATATTTTGGGAGAGAAGTGTCACTTAGTAGAGTTCTACTAGCCTCAATAAGAGTCCTATTCTTTCTTTCAGTAGTTCCACTTTGCTGAGGTGTTCTAGGTGAGGAGAATTCTTGATGAATCCCTAGTTCTTCACAAAACCTTGTAATACATTCAGACTGAAATTCAGTTCCATGGTCACTTCTGATTTTCACCACTGAATTGTTAAGTTCATTCTGAATTTGTTTAACAAACTTATGAAAGACAGTAGGGGTTTCAGATTTTTGCCTCAAAAATAAAACTCATGTAAATCTAGACTAGTCACCTACTACCACAAAAGTATAGACTTTCCTACCTAGACTATGAACTGTCATAGGACCAAATAGATCAATATTCAAGACGTACAAACACCTCACAGAGTCTTTGGTATCAAGATTAAGAAAAGAGGATTTGGTCTGCTTGCCTTTTTGACAAGTTGAACATATAACCTCTTTTATGCACTTAAACTGAGGACCATTCCTCACTAACTCTAAACTATAGAGTTGGCCTATAGTCTTATAGTTCATATGAGCTAGCCTCTTGTGTCATTGGACACACTGAGATGCTTTCTCATCTGTAACTAAACATACATGAGAGTTCATGTTTTCATAATCAAAATTTAAACAATAAACATTCCCTTTTCTATAACCAGACAAGATTACCTTCTGATCACTTGTCCTTTTAATCTGACACCCATTCTTAATAAATGAAGTGTCATACCCAAGATCACTCAACTGACTTATGCTTATCAAGTTATGTTTCAAACCTTTTACATAAGCCACTTGAGTGATTGTTATAGAACTAGTAAAAATGTTACCAAACACTTTTATGACTCCTTTTTCTGATCCACCAAAGATCACTTTGGGTCCACTCTCTATGGGAGTATAGTCCTTTAACATTCTTCTTGTTCCAGTCATGTGCCTGGAACATCCACTGTCCAAGTATCATATAGGGGTATGGTAACTTGGACCCACCTACCGCAAATAAAATTAATTTACCTTAGAACCCCAATGTTTATTGGGTTCTAGGTTCAAGTTTGATTGAAACTTGACATTCTTACTAGCAGCCTTCCTCACAGGTAAGTTGGCATTCTTCCTGACACTGGTGTTATGCCAGCAATCCTTGGCATAATGCCCTATCTTACCACAGCACCAGCACTCATATCTATTATACCTCTTTTTAGGTACAGTTTTAACAGCATTGCTGTAACCTGTTCTTAACACTGTTGGTACAGGGGTTGTTTGCTTGAGTGCTGGAGCTACACCCTTGTCATTCAGAATATCAGGCTTACCATAACCATGTATGATATCATGATCATATCTATTGGTAGGTTGTTGCACTTTCCTGAAGGAAATGTGGGGTTTGAAGGCTAGTGGCTGTACTGGGGCTTTGCCTTTTCTTTTTGAATTGGCAGCCCTTGCATTTCTCTTAAAGCTCAATCCTATCTTACCCTTTTTGGGAATAAAGTCATCAATTAAGGGTAAGACTGATTTTAGATTAGAGAATTTAGCCACCAGATCCTTCTCCCTCTGAAGTTTGACTTCCAGACTTTTGATTTGATCATTCTTGAATGTAATTGTACCCATCTGAATAACAGTTATGTTTTCAGTTTGTCTACTTCATTCATCTTTAGATCCAGCATTGTTTCTGAATCTAATGCAGCCAACTTAAGAGCAGCAATTTCCTTGGCCTGTGCTTTGTTAAGGATTCTGCTTTTCTTAAGTGCTTGCAGTAGATCACCATATACATCAATAAGTTGATGAACATCCCATTCAGGTTCAGATTCATCCACATCTCTTGATGCAGATGCTTCTGATTTTGATCCAGTATAGTAATCAGAAACTATTGAAGAATTATTTACCTTACTAGGACCAGGCTGATCCTGACACTGTTCTTCTTCTATCAAGGCCATCAGCCATTTACAATAATGTTCTTCAATTACATTTACTGAGTCCAGAAATTTCAAGAACTCAGCCTCTTCTACATCCTCTTCAGTTGCCAACAGTCCTATGTGTGCTTCAGCTTCAGCCTCAGAATCTGATGACGAAGAATCTGACCAGCATTTTTTCTTCTTTGCAACAAAGGATTTCTCCTTCTTGCCCTTGTTTTTTAGTTTCTTCTTGTCATTAGATTCTTTCCTTTTGTCAGGACAATCAGCTACCACATATCCAGGCCTGTTACAACAATAGTAAACAATCTTAGTTGAAGATAATTTACTAGGTTTAGAGCCATACCTGTCCTTCCTAGAGGATTTCTTTTTCTGATAGTAATCATCCTTGGATTTTGAGGAGAATGGCTTGGATCTCCACTGTTTCTTCTTCAAGAACCTTTGAAATTGTCTTGAGAAAGCAGCTAAGTCTTCATCAGAATTTGGACTATCTGATGTGTGACTGTCAGAACTTTCTGAAACTAGTTCTGCAGCTTTCCTAGGAGGAGATGGAGACATCCTCATGTCCTTTCTTATGGCTTCAGTCTTGAAAGCCACTGACTTATCTCTATAATCAACTTTATTACTTTTCTCCACCTCCTTTCTGGCCATCAGCTGCATCTCATATGAAAGTAGTTTGCCAAATAATGCAGGAGGTGAGATTTCTGCTAGTCTGCCCACTTCCCTAATGACACATATCTTGGTGTCCCAGTCCTTAGTTAATGATCACAGAAACTTATCATTTAACTCATATGTGCTAAATACTCTTCCATATGACATCACTTCATTAACTATTCTGAAGAACTTCTTGTAATATTCAGTTATACTGTCTGTTTTAGATTGTCTAAAATTTCATACTCCTGATTTAGCATAGACTTTCTGTCTTCTCTCATTTCTTCTAATCCCGTCATGTAGACAATCAGGGTGTCCCATATTTCTTTGGAGGTCTTGCAGTGAATCAAATTTTGAAATGTTGAATCATCTATTGCACTGACTATTATATTTTGTGCTTTCTTATCCATAGTTGACAAGATGATCTCATCCTTTGTCATTTCAGAATACTCCTTTGGTGTCCTGAGAATTGCATCAAGAACTGAGACTTTTTTTGGGATGAATGACCCTTCTTTGACTGTCATATAGATTCTTGGATCTGAAGCTTCCATAAATAGTCTAACTCTTTCTTTCCATATACCAAAAATCTCTTTCCTGCATATAGGTAACTTCATGGAACCAAACTCCTTATGAATCTCAATGGTACCCATTTTGCCTAATAGATTTCTGCCTTGGAGATCTACTCAGACTGTTAAGTCTATTCTTTGAGTAACCTCCCTCTGATACCACTTGAAAGAATTGGTTTCAAGATGTCCTAAACACCTAGAGGGGGGTTGGGGTGAATAGGTTCAATTCTTTTTCAAACTTAGGCAGACAAATCAATCAAGTTTAGCAATTTATTCAGCAGATATCACAGCACAACATTCACATACACACAACATTTCACAGATTGCACACCAGATTTATAGTGGTTCCCCAAATGATGGGTACATCCACTTTCACCCTTCGCCTACCTAGCAGTGTACTAGATTCGGCCTAACTTGCTTTTTTCTTCTCAGATCCACAGATCTTAAAGCTTAGAACCAAGAATGGTTCCTACAACTCAGAGTGAATCCACACTCCTACAACTCGGGCATAAGCCCTAACTCAGCCTCTTTCACAGGCCTATAACTCAGAGTGAAACCTCACTCCTACAACTCAGGCAAAAGCCCTACCTCAGCCTCTTTCACAGGCCTGCAACTCAGGGAACAGATTCACCTACCTCAGGCACTCAGCCCTACCTCAGCCTTTATAATTTAGACTTACAACTCAGAGAAATAAATCTCCTACACTCAGATCTATTACAGATCCTACAAAAGTTATTGATGAAAAGATAATAATATCTTCAACCAGATGGAGAGAGAATTGGTTGAAGGCTTCTTGATCATGATAGAACTGATTACTTAAGGATCAACCTGTCTTAGCTTCTTCAAAGCTTCTTGAATCTGAACAAAGTGAGGTTGATCTTCTTGGTGTTGGAGTTAATCTTCAATCAGCTTCCTTCTTATTCAGAAATTAATCTGAATTCTTCTTCAAAATTGATCTGAATTCTTCTGGAAGACTGTTCAGGATCTGCCTTCACTGGATGAGGACTTCTCTCCTTCTTGTTTTTCTCTCTCTATAATTTGTTGCCTGTTTCTTCTTTCTCTTCTTCTGGATCTTCAATCCTTCAGAGATTATTCTTCATTCACTGATCGTGTTCATGATCACTTCTTCACAATTGAAAATCGATTAATTCCAATTGTTGAGAGATCATATCTATATATAGGCTTCATCCATGGTTACCAGCTGTTCTGGTTCCAAACGGTCTTCTGACACCTCTGACAGATGTGACAGCAATGTTAGTAATGACAGCTGTCAAGTCTACAGTTGTATTTCTTCAACCTTCATTGGACTTTGACTCTGCAGTAGAGAATGTCAAGTGAATACTTCACATGTGTCGACACACATAGTCCATATGTCGATACAAGTCTTGATGATGTCGACACAGCTTCACTTTTACTTCTCGACACAACTTCTGTGGAATGTGTCGACACAAGTCCCGTGTGTCAAAACAATCACTCCTTGTCTTGACAAAGTTGGTGTCGATAGAATTCTGGTGTGTGTCGACACAAGTTCTGTGTGTCGACACAGTCGTTATCGACAGAATTATGGAATGTGTCGACAACTTCTCTATGTGTCAACACAAATTCTGGGTGTCGACATAATCTGGCCCTTGTTGCCGACACAGCGTTGTCGACAGATTTTTTGTGTGTCGACACAAATTTTGGGTGTCGACACAATCTGTCTCTTGGTGTCGACAAAGCCATTCCCAAGTGTCGACACTTATAATTAGAAAATGTTTCTTCCATTTCCTTAACATGTACATGATAACTCAACACAACATCAAATACAACTTGATGCATATCATTGAGTTAGGTGAGGCTTCTCCAAATCTGGTACATATTTTCCAATGTACCCAAAACATACAGATCTTTCCAGTCTCTTCTCTGTATGTTCAAATTGTGGACATCACACTCATTACTCCTCCATTGCTCCAAAATCTCTATATTTAAATTTTTCTGATATAGCTAAAGACCTTCTAGCATTCATTTCTCCCACTCTTAACAAACTTATGACTGATGTTATAGCTCCACTTTCTGCTTCCATCACTACCCTTTCTTCAAGAATTGCTGATTTGTCCCCTATCCCTTCTTCTGGAGGACATGCTTCAAGGCCCCATGAACCCAGTCAGGGGGAGATGATCTGTGAAGAAGCTCTAGTCTTGACAGCAACAGTAGAAGCAGCAGCAGATTATGTTATGTCAGATGATTCAGAAGAAGCAATCCCTCCTACTGAAATAATTGAATTATATATAGATTCTGATATAGATATGGATGACAGAATTTTGATAGAAATAATAACTGTTGGTGATTGCATTATTAATCCCACAGTTGATTTATTCAGTTTACTAAATTCTTTTGATACAATTCATTTGAATTATCTTCCATTTGTCTTGCCAAAGCCTTATATGGCTTTAGTTCCATATACTGCTCCAATAAGCCCCACAGTTGCTAAGCAACTTAAGGCTAGTTTTGCATTAGCAGAGCTTCCCAAAGTATCAGCTCCCATGGCCAGTTCTTCTCCAAAGGGCATCTCACCTCCCACATACTTGATTGATGACAGCCACCTGCCAGATTTAGATGAAATTCTTATGGCTGTCATTGAAGAAGAAAATAAGTTAATGGTTGAATGTATTTCTGAAACCATTATTGCTCAACCAGCTCTTCTAGAACCTCCAGTACAACCTCAAGAAGGAAAGCAAATATCAAAAGATCTTATAAAGGTACTGGATGATTTATATGATAATCCTCAGGGATCTTCTGATGAAGAAGAGGATGATGATTCTGATGATGACATTACTGCCAAGAATAAAGTTTCCAAGAAAAGAAAGGTTGTTCCCAAAGCTGCTCCTAAACCAAACCCTACTCATGATACTCCATATTATATTATACAGAATATCACTCTATATCCAGGGATGCCAGCTTGGATGTGGCTTTCAAAGAATGAACAAAAAGCCAAAAAGAAAAGCAGGAGGTACTCTCCTCCTCCTCCTCAAAGGAACTGGAGAGGTCCTCCTCCTCCTCCTCTAGCAGTTGGTGCTTCAGGAAGTAGTTCTCAGAGGTCTACTCGATATGCTAGAACATATCAAAGACAACCTGATAGATCCTCAAGATCACATGGAAGCAGCCAGTAAAGATATTCCAACAGTAGCAGACAGCAGCAACAGCAACATCCGCAAGACATTCAACAACAAGCTTCTAAAACAGAAAAAGCAGAAAGTCCAAAAAGGCCTGCATCACCACCTATTCCATTTGTGGATCCTGAATCAGAAAAAACTTCAAGAATGGCCAGATTCCTGGAGCTTGTTGGATTATCAATGATCAACAAAGCTAAAGCTGAAGGGAGAGATCCTTCTCAGTACTCAACCATGTCATCATATAGAAAGGAATAATTGAAAAGGTATGAAAAGGCTAACAAATTTTTCAATGTAGATGCCTACATGAACTTGCATCCAGATGCTGTGGTACCCAGGGCAACTTCTCTAAATATAATTGGTGTTGCTGATATGGCCATGTACAAAAGAGAAGCAACAAATCTTGATAGAGAAATCAAATTCACACAACCCTCTGAGAAAGACAAAGCTTCGAAGGAAAAGCAACAGAAGAAGAAATGAACATCTTGTTTAGCTGTGATTTTCTGAACTATTTTTATTTTGTCGCAAAGCTACTATCTATGTAAATATCTGCTGAATGTTTCAATTTTCTGTCAGATATATTTATCCTGCTTTGTGAATGTTTCTCTTTCAATTGTATTACTAACCTCACCCAAATAGGGGAGATTGTTGGATCCCTAATTTGATTTGGGCTACGTTCACTAACTAGGATGTCTGACCCATAATGTATAGTCAGGGTCATGTATTTTGAGTCCTAGAGTCTAGGCTAAGCCTTTATGTTAAATCATAAATGGACCAGCCAGCAGAAGACCTCAGATGACTCAAGACTTAGAGAAAATCAAGTTCAGTATATAAGTTCGATGTTCGTCGAACTCAGCTCAACGATTGTTGATAGCTGATCGATGAACTTAGAGTTAATTCTCTGAGTTGAGCTCAATGATATTCGAGCTCAGGTCGACGAAGTCTGGACTTCAACTTCAACATATTTCCCTCCAGGATATTTTTCTTTGAACTCAGCTTGACGAAGATAGAATCTGTGCTCGACGAACTGGACCACAGAATTAGCAAGTTATTGACAGAATGCTGTGCGCTGAGCTCAGGTCGATGAACTTGGATCTCAGGTCGACGAACAAGTTTTCTCAGGTCGACGAACTGGATTTCTCAGCTCGACTAACTTGGATCTCAGGTCAACGAAATCTGTTCTTTGGTCGGCGATTACTGTTGCAGTTCCAGACTTAGAATTTTCCATATTTTTTGTCCTTTATTCCATATTATTTAGCAGTGATTTCCTGAAGTAATTAAAGCATATATTCTTTGAGTATGGTTGTTACTGGCAGCATTGATTATGGTCTTCATCAAGATAATTACTTGCTTAATTAATTGGGATAGTTGGGGAAACTCATCAATGCAAATATTCTTCAGCCGATTTTCATTCTCCAGGCCATCAGTAATTAATGCTTGAGAATTCAAAATTCAAAGGAGAAATTCTTCAGAGAATATAAAAGGGATTTTCTTTTAAAGAAGACAAGATGATAGAGAATGATGCAGAACCAGAAAACATACAGAAAATCTCTCAGACATTTTCTGTGCAGAAAACATCCGATTTTCACCTTGATCTTTCTGAAGAATAAGAACAACAACAATCACTATCAAGAGTCTTCTTCAACTTCACATCCAGGAGCCTTCAAGGACAACAATATCTGAATCAGTCAGAAGTTCCTGGATCTTTTCAAGTCAAGGCTGAATACCTACACCCTGAGCAAGGCTTCAAGTGATTTCTGGAGAAGTCTTGACAACAACAATCCATATGTCTTCTCAGTTATTTGAGAAAGAGAAGGCACCATCAATCTCTCCCCCCCCCTCCTGTAAAAAGGGTTTCTTAACTCCCTTCAAAAGTTCATTTTGGTTTTTGGGCACCTGATCAAAAGCTCAATGGTGACAGTCACCTGATAAAAAAACTGCTAGTGGATTCCTACCAGTGTGGTAGAAGAGTGGATGTACCCAGGTTGGGAAACCACTATAAAATTTCTTGTGTTGTCTGATTGCACCTTTTCTTGTTGTTCTTGTTGTGGCTGTGATAGGCTAGTTGTGATGTGATATATTTCTATACTTTGTTAGATTAGGTCATCTTAGACAGTTTTACCTTACTGTTATTATTGGTATCACATATTCTTTACTCTGATAAAATATTAAACAGCCAAAAAGGTTTAACATACTCTATTCACCCCCCCCCCCTCTAGAGTAATCAGATCTAACCCATATCTTTCACGAGGGGCGTTACTTCCAGAAACGTTTTCCTATAAATTGATGTTGCTTCCCAGAAGTCTAGGATCTAATCCCTGCTTCGATTTGGTCATTTCTAGCTTAGTTTTTCTTCTATTTTAGTGTAATTTTCCTTTATGTAGTTTCACTTTATATTTTTGCAATTTAATTTCGTAGCTTAGCCATTACATTTCAAGCACTTGTAATCTTTCTTTTTCTTAGTTACAATATGTTCTTCTATTTCATTACGCGTGGTTGATTTGTTGGCATGAGTGAGATGAATTCTTAATTATTTTATTTCGTAATTTCTTTCTCATAGCTCTCGATTGTGAAAATTACAATTCACCTTTGATTATCTTCTTATTGATTTTATATTTTCGGTGTATGTTTAACGATCCTTGATCAGTATTCTAGTTGATAGAGAGATTCATGAATACGAGTAGATCGCTCATCGACAGAAGGAGTTGCATGCAGTCCTCGAGAGAGTATGACATAAATCTTCTGAAATCGAGTCAAATCCAATAGTGGGGTTCACTGCCAAAAGAAAGCTTAGGGGTTTCGACTGGCTGAGGGGTCTTAATCAATATACTTAAAGGTTAGTTGTTAACGTATTCTTCGGAGAGGCGCATCCATATTTTGGGAACCTCCACAATCAAATTATTCCTAATCATTCGTTATGAATTTTGTATTTACAATTAATTTTACTTAAGAAGGATTCCCGATCAAATGCTCTTTTCTTCCTTTTCTATTTTATAATTTCAATTACCATTTTTATATTTAGATAAAAAAATTTTCTTTTTGCATGAGTAGAACTAATCAACAGACCCATGGAATATGTGTTCTTGCCTATAGTTCATCGAATTTGGAGATATTATTAACTGCAAATTTTACTTATTAGTTAACAATACCACTGCACGCTAGCTCCTTTATACAAAAATTTGGAGCATGCTTCTCATTCGCAACTCCAACTCAGATCGATGTTACTCAGACTTAAGGATTGGGATGATTATCGCCAGGCGCTAATGCTAATGCCCCTACGCTAGCTTAAAGTACATGTATACAATCTACATGATCTGAGTTGAAACTATTTGGTATCCGTAATGCTAAAATATGTGTTACCATTCACAATAGCAACTTATGCTCCACAGTAAAAAAAATGTTTTCAAGGAAATCATAACCGCCTTCCTTAGAGCTCGGACAACTGGGGGAAATGCGTATATAGGTCCTATCGTTGGCGACAGCTTACTTAAACATCATATAAATATGTTTCCTTCTCTGTGGATATGCGCATGAGTAATAGAAATTGCACACCATTTTTAGAGAAATTAGCCACATCCAAGGAGAAAGGAGCAAAGTACTTTCACCCTCTCAAGAAAGAATGAAGAAGATCTTCATAGAGAGTAAACGAGAATATGAATATGAAGACGGTCGAGGGAACGAAGAACTTGAATAAAAGCACTGACTGCTCACCTTCTTTGGTGATAATCTTTGAGGTATCAACCTTTTATTCTATAATCTATTTTTTACATTATTGTTGTTAGGTCCATTTCCCTTAATGTCCTAGATTTGAGTGAAATCAATCTTGTGAATGAATACATAAAGTTGTATTTGATGTATGCCTGAGTTCATGCATGCAGGGTGTCCTAGCAACAATTTTGGGACAGATAGCCTAAGTTGCTAGGTCAAGTAAACTCTTACCTAAGATGTGGATAGACAGAAATCTGTCTAAGTCCACAGGCATTGAGTGAAGGTTACTAACTCAACACTAGATGACGTATATCTCTGAGTGAGGGCTATATAGTCAAATCCAAAGTACTGGCAAGCTGAGAAAGTGGCTAAGACCACAGGCATTGAGTGAAGTCAATTCACTCAAAGCCAAATAATAAAAGGTTATGAGTAAGGATGATCTAGTAAGAGCCTAAGGAAAAATGGACAGAATAGTGGCCAAGTCCATAGGCATTGACTGAAGAACATTCACTCAACGCTATATCTCAATAATCACATTTAGTGAGGTGTGTACACTCAATGCTCTCAATGTGAGGCATGCAGAAAAGGCTGCAGAGTTAGTTAAGGTAAAAAGCATTAACTGAGGCTTGCTCACTCAACACTGTCAATGCCTAGATAGACAGAATTATGTCAATATACTTTGGCATTGAGAGAAGCTCATTCACTCAACGCCTATTATAGTGATGCACGATTTTGGCTAAGTCCACAGGTGCTGACATCAGCAAAATATACAAAATCGACAAAGTTAACTAATTTCAAATCAAGTGCGGAGAAGCTACAGAACACGACAAACTGTGCCACGAAGTTACTGAATGTCTACTTTTGTTAAGCAAAGGTGCATCTTGATGCTGCAAGTGGGCCCCACTAATTTCTAAGAGTCATTGATGGGCGAACTGCAAAAGGAACAGTTTGGGAAAGATGACAACAACTTTTAGGGCTTTATCATTTTCAAAAATGTTGCTGCTAGACTTCATCTTCCACGCCATTGCGGCATGAAAAAGCTTGAAGTCCTACTGAAAAAAGTTCAATTAGTTGTGTGTCTACTTAATCAACACCAGCAAGATTAGAAGGCTTTCCTTCTGAGGAAGAAGTAGAAACAAGGAAGCACTACTAGAAAACAGACTTTTAGCCACGGTAGATTGCCGTGGATAAAAGTCCAAAACTGTGGCTAAAGCATTTTAGCCACGGCCTACCCACGACAAATGGGCATGGGCAATGCGAGCTCAAGTCTGAGGTAGGTGGTCAATTGATCACAGAGCTATAGGAGAGGAATACTCTCTGAGTGCATGACCTTTGGGTCTGAGGTAGGATCCCTAGTGGATATGAGGTATGGTTGTCCTCCCGCCTGAGTGTAGGGCCTTTGGCCTGAGGTATGTGATATGAAGATCACTAAGTTGTAGGCCCTTGTGGATGAGTTGTATGTCTTGGAGGTGACTGAGAGATCCTGAGGGATCTGAGGTGTATGCTCTTTGGAGCTGTACTTTGGAGTAGTGCCTTGACTAACAGGAAGTTGGCAAGGCGGGAGTAGAGTGGATGTACACAAAGATTGGGGAACCACTATAAATCTATGTGTACTTTTTTGTGTTGCTTTTCATGTCCAGGTTCTTAAAAGCATACTACTACTAACAGACATAATGCAAAAGATAAAATTAAGAGGGATTAATAACAGTCATATAACCTATTCACCCACCTAGGTTGTAAGCTACCTTGAAATAAAGACTTTCAATTGTTATTATTTTCATCTATTTTATTGTACTGCGTGGGATTGATAAATCGTCTGGGAGGATGTCAGATTTTAGGAAAAATCATCTGCGAGGAACATATAGACTAAGGACGTCTAGGGAGGGCTCAAAGACCTTTCGGGGGAGAAGGGAGAACACTAACCGGCCCTTATGGGGAGGGGTAGTATAGAATAACAAATATTGTGTAATTCATTGCTTTCGATCTCTAGTGTCATGGAGATCAATATTTTTCCAATATAATATTCACTTAAATCCTCTAATGAATGGTTTGATTGAGAAGAACAATATGCTTATATTCAAATCTTGTTTGTTGTTTATAATCACTATCCATTATTGTAAATTATTTTTCCGACATCACAATAAGGTAAACGTTGAAATGATCACCTGCATGGATTGAACGAATCTATCTCTCGAGAATATAGTCTATGTAAGCTTCCCTTGGAGATATGCCTCTTCCCCCGTATTCAAATACAAAGAGTGTATTCCTACTCTAATTTTTATTTAAAATCTTCTAATCCACATAAAACCTTATTCACCATCCCCCCTCTAAGGTTTGCAACAAATTCACAAGTGCTATCAACTAGGTTACTTTAAAATGAATAAAAACCTGAAGTAATATGAACAACCACAATCACACATTCTATGAGGGACAAGAGTGATTAGACCTCCATTTTTCATGTGTAGCGATTATAATCACGAGAGGACACACATGAGATTATTTCTTATTGTTGAATTTTCTCAAAGTGGTCAACAAGATAGTTTAACGTGAAATTAATATCCTCAGAACTATCAGGATCACACCTTGATCATGCAGAAACCAGGAAAGCAAGCTTAACAACCAAATGCAATCACAGGGGCAAGCAGATCAAATATTTATTTCTTCTTTATAGAGCGAGGTATACATGGCGAGACATGATTTCGCCAGTACAAAGGGACAGAAAAAATTACAAGTCAAAAACAATTCGAGCGGACGGAATAGGAGACCGACGAGACCGCCCTGTCCGCCAAAGTCACTGAGGCCACCTGAACTGCTGCTGCTGCTAGACAACGAGTAGAACACGGAGTCCACCTAAACCACGAGGTCGCGCGGACATACCGTTATTCGCTGACTGCTACAAGCTGCTGCTAAACTGAAGAACAGACTGGCTACCCGCCCGAGTCTGGCGGACTGGTTATTGAACTTGGAAAGCTGAAGTAGAGAAACTGACAAGCCGCAGAAGTGACCTGCAGAGACCGCCGATTAAAACTTCAAACTATACTGATGCTGACCGCAGTCATAGCAAAACCCCTGGTTCCTCAGTGTTAGTCGCGCAACCTGCAAACAGCAAACAGCTCTCTTCAACCCGCGCGGACAGGAAAAACCAGACCGCAACTTAACCAAGACTCAACTTACTGTTCACTCAGTTACTGCAGATGTGTCAGGGGAGTCTATTTATAGGCGAGGTGAGGAGTGTGGTCACCACCCTAGTGAATAGAGTCACCACCCCAGCCCGGGCACTAATACACCCCAGTCCACCAAGTCCGCAAGGACTTGGCCAGACTTCAATCTGACAGGAGCCAGGTCAAGGTCAGTCCGCCACCATGCGGACACAATGCTAACCCGCATAACACAAGTACAACGCCAGTCCGCCCAATGCAAGCATAGCGTCAATCCTCCACTCAACACAGCATGCGGAAACAACCACAACCTATGATGCATCAGTTCGCACACTATACGTGAACAAAGTGGCAGTCTGCCCAGCTCGACAACAATGCCACAGCCTTCCATGAGTCCATGACCAACAGGCAGTTCGCCCGGTCAACAACAGACTCTGCGGACACTGCAAACACAATGCACTTATCACATAAAATGAATAAGTCAAGCAGCTCATCAAGCAACTGGCGCGAGCATGGCAGACACAAAAGACCCAGACCACCAATCATCAGGACAGTCTGCCACAAAGAAAGTGACCAACACCTACTGCACCACCGGTGAGCTCGACAAGGACCAAAGCCAATCTCCAAAGCCAGTCCGCAAAGGCGGACTCTACGGATGTAAAGCAAGTCGGCCCTAACACCGCGGAAACAACTACCAATCCACCCAGTTACGATGTGAGCTGGCTTACTGCAAGGCCGCAGATCAAGCTGAGCACCGCCAAACACAGTCCGCTCAGGACGCTCTACTAGATGCGCAAGTCGCTAAGTCTTCCTTGGCCATACACCATCCAGGCTGCAAACTACACCGCCCAGGTCGCACACCGACAAAATTCCTCTGTTAGTCGAACTTCGTTCAACGAATTAGCTTTAATTCGACGAACTCAGACCGCTCCAAACCGACAACTTAAACAATGAAGCTAATACAATGAATCAAATGCTTGTTGAACTTTGCCGAAAAAAATGATATCATAAAACTGATTGGCAAAGCCGGATCTACCCAAACTCCCAAAAAACTACACAGGGAAGAACAGTATGGAAAATAAATATACAAGGAAAAGACAAGCTTGGCAAGCGGAAGAAATCACCACTTGCCTCAAATTGCCAATCCAGCCACGGAAATGCTCCTGAAACTTCCTGAGCAACACTTCCTGAAATGTTTGAGGATGAAAAGGGTCAAAACTACCTACCTAGACCTCTAAAAATCCAAGAAACTGGGAAAACTTACCGTAGAAACGTAGATCTAGGTGAGATCTACCACGATCAACTCAATAAAGAAGAAATCGAGCACCAAAACTCCAAAAATTGACGGCCGAAGGCTTTGGAAAGTCCGTCGCTCTCGTTCTTCTGCAAAAAGCCGATGGTTTCATGAGGGAGGCAAATGAATAGGGTTGGAAGCGATGGATTCTATTTAAACTGCTTTTATCCGATTATTTTATTATATGATAACATAATTAATTAAATAAAACGTCAAAATGACCCGAAAACCAAACTTAGCCGAAATTTTACGAAAATCACACCGTAGCTAAATATCGATGCTATGAACCCAACGGTGCATTCAAAATTAAGATTCGATAAACCAAACTCGGGTAAACACGTTCCTAAGCCAAAACACAAGCATTCCCAAAGACGCTCAACTGAGTCACCAAAACATACACGGCTCATTAGGAAATCTTGCAAATAGGCTAAACCCAACCACACACACAAAAACCTAAGAGAAAAAACCACGCTCTAACAACGACAAATGCCGAAAATGCATCAACGTAATTCCTTGACGTCATAAACACGCACGATAATGAATTAAACCAAATATCAAAAAAATCGGGGCATTACAGTCACTCCCCCTAAAAAGAAGTTTTATCCCGAAACTTTACGCAACAAAAGATTCCACAAAGAGAATACAATCAAAGATTATCGAAGGGGAAATACATAACGTAAGAAACAAGGAGAACGGATGAGGATGAGCCTCCCTCATCACTGACTCCAACTCCCAAGTGGCGCTTTCCACGTCCTAGTTTCGCCACAAAACTTTAACAATTGGTATGATTTTCCTCCGCAACACTCGATCTTATGTATCCAGAATGCAGACAGGCATCTCAACATAGGAAAGATTGGGCTCCAACTAGGGCACATCATCAAGAATCTGTCGGTCGCTGATCACACATTTCCTCAACTGGCTCACGTGAAACACGTCGTGCACACCAGGAAATTTTGAGGGCAAATCCAGCCTATAAGCTGATACACCAATACGCTCAACAACCTTAAAAGGTCTCACATACCTCAGGTCCAACTTATGATTCTTAACAAACCTTTTAACTCCAAACATCGGGGAAACTTTGAGAAACACCAAGTCCCCTAAAACAAGCTCCAAATCAGACCTAAGACGATTGGCATTCTTCTCATATCATTCTTGAGCTATCCGAAGCTTTTCTCTAATAATCTTCACAGCAATATCAATTTCTTCTAACGCTTTAGGACCCTACAATGGTTTCTCACCGACCTCGGCCCAAAACACTGGAGTTCTGCATCGCCTCCCATACAAGGCCTCAAACAAGTCCATCTGCAAACTTTCTTGATAACTATTATTGTATGCAAACTGCATCAATCTGAGTCGCTCATCCCACGCTCCTCCATGCTCCAAAATGTAACATCTGATCATATCTTCTACGATCTGGTTCACTCTTTCCGTTTGATCATTTGTCTGTGGATGATAGGTTGTGGAATACTGCAAATCGATACAAAAACCATCCTATAAACTCTTCCAAAAGCAAGTCATAAACCTTTAGTCTCGATCTAATACAATACTAATTGGCACTCCATGTAATCTAATGACTTCATCTAAATATAGCTCAGCTATCTTCTTCATGGTGTAATCAATCTTAAAAGGCACGAAGTGAACACACTTCGTTAGTCTTTCAACAATAAACCAGACTGAATCATGTCCTCGGAGAGATCTTGGTAATCCAGTAATGAAATCCATTGAGATACTCTCCCACTTCCAACTCGGAATTTCCAAGGGTGTTAGCTTGCCACCAGTTCTGCCATGATCGGCCTTTACTCACTTGCATGTAAAACATTCTGAAACGAACTTCGCTATATCACCTTTCATTCCAAACCACCAGGCGATTTTCTTCGAATCTTGGTACATCTTAGTTGAACCTGGGTGGTTGGAAACACTGTAACCATGAGCCTCACCGCACAACTTAACTCGAATATCTTCAACATTGGGGATACAAAATCTACCGCGGCACTTCAAGGTACCCGCGTCATCGATCGAAAAATCTGGCAACTCTCCTTTCTCAGTCCTCTTGCAAGGTGCAACAACTTAGGGTCTTCCATCAGATGGAATCTTGTGAGTGCAATCCATAAAGGATCATCTACCTCCAAACTACTTGATGAGTTACAACTCCCAACAGAAATACCCATCAAGAGAAATTCTTCTACCAGTGACTCCACAGAAAGATCAAAAACATTCCCCGTCTTTCTACTCAGACCGTCAGCTACCACATTATCTTTGCCCGAATGGTACTGGATCTCAACATCATAATCAATAACATACTCTAACCATCTTTGCTGGCGCAGATTCAACTCCCTTTGAGTGAAAACATACTTTAAACTTTTATAATCGGTATAAATCTTGCATATTGCGCCTTATAGTAGGTTCCTCCACAACTTTAGGACATAAATCACTGTTGCGAACTGCTGATCATGCGTAGGGTAGTTTTTTTCATGTACACTTAGCTGTCTCGACCCATATGCTATTACCTTGCCTTCTTGAATCAACACACAACCCAGACCAACTTGTGATGCGTCTACATACACTGCATATTCCAACCCTTCAGTAAACAGAGACAAAACAGGAGCAGTCAACAATCTCTTCTTTAATTTCAGAAAGGCATCCTCCCACTTATCGCTCCAAATGAAAGTTGCATTCTTCTACATCAGTTTAGTCAAAGGCGCAGATAACATAGAGAAACCCTCTACAAACCTTCTATAATAGCCAACCAACCCTAGGAAGCTCCTTATCTCCTCGGGCTGGTGGGCCTATTCGAATCCATAACAACAGTTATGTTCTCTGGGTCAACTGAAATTCCATCTTTATTTACCACATAACCCAAGAAAGAAACCTGAGGCAACCAAAACTCACACTTACTTAGCTTGGCATACAACTTATGCTCCCTTAAAGTAGACAAAATTAAACACAAGTGTCGGGCATGCTCAACAGCACTGCGGGAATACACCAAAACATCATCTATAAACACGACCACGAAACGCTCCAGAAAATCCTTGAACATGCAGTTCATCATATCCAAAAAGGCAGAGGGAGCATTGGTCAAACCAAAGGACATTACCAAAAACTTTAAATTCCCATGCCGTGAACGAAAAGCAGTCCGTGGAATATCTGCCTCATGACTCCTCAACTAGTGGTAGCCTGAACGAAGATCGATCTTTGAAAACACAGAGCTACCATGCAACTGATCAAACAGGTCATCAATCCTAGGTAGGGGATACCTATTATTATTGATGACTTTATTTAGCTCTCTATAGTCAATACACAGCCTCACTGATCCATTCTTTTTCTTTACAAACAAGACAGGAGCACCCCATGGCGAAGAACCCGGCCTAATAAAAACATTCAGGAGCAACTCATCCAATTGAGTACGCAACTCCTCCAACTCATGCGGGGCCATCTGGTATGGCGCCTTAGCAATAGGACGGGTACCCGACTCGAATCTATGACAAACTCCACGTCCCTCTCAGGCAGAAGACCAGGATAATTAGTTGGAAAAACATCCGGAAACTCAAGCACCACTAGAATCTCCTCCAAATGTGGCAAGAGAACAATGGTTTCCAAAACTGAAACCAAACAAGCAAAACATCCAGAATTTACCAGCTTCCGAGCACGTACTGTAGATATAATCGCAGAAACTTGGTGTAAAAAACCATAAACACTCCCGGGTTGACCGTTGTCCATCTTGAAGTCCAAGTGTTTAACCTTGCACTAGATAATCGTATCATATTTTGACAACCAATCCATGCCCAAGATCACATGAAAATCCTCCAGGTACATTACCTTCAAATCATCAACTTCTAGAAAATCACCTAACAAAATCGGACAACTCTGGATACCCTGGTCCGACACCACTGAATCACCGGAAGGAAACTTGACTTGAAACGCATCGTCGACTTTATTGAGAGTTAAACGATGACACTCAACAAAGTTCCTAGACCCAAATGAGTGGGTAGCACCGGAGTCAAAGAGAACATGTGCCCAACGGTTCTTTACTTTTAATTTCCCTATAAAACGGTTATATAACTAATTGAACTACATCGAAACTACAGCTACAAGCTAAAATAGAAACAAAACCAAGTTAGAAACTAATATGAAATCACTTGAGTAGAAGTCTGGGCCTCCTCAAGAGACAGTACACTCAGCTTTCCCTTCCCTTTATCTATAGGTTGCGGCGGTGGCAAGGCCCGAAGCGGTACTGGCTGCCGTGTATGCTAAGACTGCGGGCACTTCGATTTGACGTGACCTTTATGTCTGCACTGAAAGCAGACTCTATCCTTGTCCCAACAGTGGGCAACATCATGCCCCTTCCGTTTGCATGATGTACAAACTAAATCTCCTTTTGGAGCACCCTGGATCTCATGGACCTTCTCCTGCTTCTAACCTCCTTTCCTCTTGAAATAATTCTCAAAAGGGCGGCCTGGACGTCCATAGAAACTACATATTTTATTGCTCCTCTTCCTCGAGGAAGCACCAGATTCATGGGAACTCTTACGATCACTAGTCTTCCTCTTATCCTTTCTCATTTGTTGTTCTCGGTTCTTGGCACTGTCAATTGCCTCAACCATAAGAGTTGCTTCGACTGCATCAGCATAACTCTCCGATCTATAAGCACTTGCCCACTGCTGGATGTCACTCTTCAGACCACCCAGAAAGTGCTTGACTCTACTGTCTTCAGAAAATACTAAATCCGGGGCGAACCGCCTCTGCATGCTAAACTCCACCTCATACTGACTCACCATGAGCCGTCTCTTCTTTAAGTGCAGGAAATCATTTAACAAACGGTCTCGCTCGACCGACGACAGAAACTTCTACAGCAAAAGCTCCTTGAAGACTTCCCAAGAACATCCAACCTTCAAGTTTTACTTCTCCCTTAGCCACCAACTCTTTACCAAATCTTTGAGCTAGTAGGCAGTGACCATTACTCTCTGGTCTGCAGAAACTCTGAAGTAAGATAACATCTCCTCGATTGATGGCGACGATGCTGATACTGCCGTGGATCCCCGTCATAGTGAGTTCGTGGAATGGGACTGTCGTTGCCGCAAGCTCGAGGATGGGAGTCTACCACGACGTTTCTTCTCCAACGCCGCCGACGCTACATGTTTTGCTCAACGTCTACCGCCGCCAATAAATAAAATATATAATTATAAATTACATAATTATAATTATATATTTTAACATTTATATTTTTGCAATTTTTAGTTTAAGCAATTCTATTTTTAGTATTTCAATTCATGTATGATGGGTGCTTATGACCATCAATTGTTATTTTTATTTCTTGTTTTTAATTATTATATTTGTTATGTCATGATGGGTGCATATAACCATCAAGTGTTATTGAATTTTCATGGGTGGAGATTGAGTGGTGTATCCTATATATAGGCCATGCCATGAACGATTTTGTAGAGATGAAGAAAAGAAATTAAACCCTAAAATTCTTGTGAATAATTTACCTCCTCCCCAAGGCAAACTTCGGCCTCCCCTTTCCCCCTCTCCCATTGGCCGCCGACCACCTCTCCCTCCTCTCCTTCTCTATATTTGGCCACCTCTCCTTCCTCTATTTATTTCCCGGCCACCCCTCCCCCTTCTTCTCCTCCTCCTCCTTTGCTAATGTCGGCCATCCCTCCCTATTATCTAACCCGAGCCCCAACTCCCTCCAAAACAGCTGGCCACCTCCACCCCCAAGAAAACCGAGCCCATCCTCCTTGCCAACCCTAGCTGGTTTAGCATAAGCCGCCACCCTCTCCACCTCCACTTTCTCTCCCTCAGCCACCAACTTCCACCACCAACCTGACCACCCCATCCACATCCATCCCAACCACCCTCACCTTTACATACCCTAGCCGACCACCCACTTCATCACCATAGACAAACACCGACCAATCCTTCACACAAAATCCGACCATCATCAAACATCTTGGGAAAATTATTATCCACCACCTTTTCGCTCTCCTTTTTCCTTTTATATTATCATTCAAAGATTTATCCCTCTCCTAGGGTTTATTGCAATGGGAAGATGGCTCGTGTATTCATCGTCCGGTGTGGATCCGTGGATTTTGCGTGGAAATAGAAAATCAACCACCGACGTGTGCGATTCCTCCACTCATCTTGTGGACGAACTTCTTGGGATTGGGCAATGATTTACTAAAACCTCTTTGTGTGATTTCTTCTATAAATTTGTGAGGTCTTGGTGGAATTAGAAGGCTAGTATTTAGTCCTATTTATATTGAAATTTAGCTAATTAAAATCTGAATTTTCAATCATTATTTTCCCGAATATTCTCGTATAATTTGGAGCTTGTAGATCTCGTGAACACTAGAAGAAATCAGGTTCATCACCCTTGATTTCCCCTTGAGTTCAAGAGAATTGGTATACCATCATATTAATTATTTCTGGGATTGATTTGGACTTTATTTTGAATCATTATTTTAGTCTGGATCCTCTCGTATTGGTTTGTGATCTTGCTAGCGAGTAATTTTATTTGGAATTGCTAATTGTCCGGATCGGGTAGGTCCTTTTCGCTTGAGCGAACATTGGCAAATAACCATTTTTTAATCTTAATAAAGGGTAGCTTCCATTTTTTGTTGTACATTGTTATATTGATTGGTCATCGTTAGTATTAATTTACTTAAATATTGCTCGCTGCGCATTTAAATTAATTATGAAACCTAAGAACGCGTGGTGTTTTAAACCATAGAAATCTTGGGCCTGCATCATCGATGGCTATAATCCA
Source organism: Platanthera guangdongensis (assembly GCA_039583875.1). Taxonomy (NCBI): domain Eukaryota; kingdom Viridiplantae; phylum Streptophyta; class Magnoliopsida; order Asparagales; family Orchidaceae; genus Platanthera; species Platanthera guangdongensis. Next base: position 65,320,499 of record CM077165.1, read on the forward strand.
GTCATCCGAAGCCATGAAGGTTGCCCACCATCATAGGTATGGGGTCCTAATCGCTGGAAGTGCGAAATGAAGTTCATCTCTAGTGGCAACACAGCTGGGGGCACCAGAGGAGCAGGAGGAGCTGGATCACCTTGACCCATGGCTGGGTCTTGAAATCTAAGTGGTTGTCCAGCAGCGACAGTCAACAAGGCTTGGATATGCGAATGTATCTCCAACATTTGCCTAGACAAAGCTTCATTGCTCTGTCGCAATCCTTCTACCACGACCTCATTCTGAGCACCATATGAATCACCCTCTGACTGGGGAGTCGACCTCGTCGAAGGACGTCTTGACATTCTAATAATTACAACAAGTAACCATTCAAAACCTAGCTTAACTGCTAGAACCAAACAACTTAGTACATACAAAACATACATAAATACTTGCTCTTGCTGCTAACTTGCTCTAGGAATTTTATAAATGATGAAATGCTTAAACCTAGGATGACATACCATCATCCTATTAATTCTTGTGCAAATCCATGAATGCATGAATATGTATTATTTTGACTCAAAACAATGTGTGTACATATGTCATCATATAAATCTTTAGCTTGGCACGTGTGCAAATGTTATGTTACGTTATGCATGATGTGCTATGCATTTTAAAAATGCATTACTGTAAGTTATGAGCAGCTTACACATGAAATATTATGCATATCATACAACATAATATCACATGTAACAAAAAACTAAAACGTGCTAATGGGAACCCATGTGATGATGGTTATGCATCCCATAATACATAACCGTCACATGTTGCCACCTATGGTGCATCCATATACAAACACATACTATGCATCCCATACTACATAATATGCCCCGTATACTTCTTATCATGCTATGAGTGTAGTGATCATGCTTCAACCAAGACGTACTGATGACACATCGGTGTGTGTATGAAATGGCACAGGATAACTAATATTAACAAAAGAAGGTTGCTCGAACAATTGTCAAAGCAACCTCCCTCTGATAACAACTGTCACAACCCGAATTTTCTCAACATTTAAGTTATATCAGATCAAGAGAAAATATGTGTCGTGATGCCATGCCGTACAGGAGATAACTGCAGACGCTCAGGCAAAACCCCAAACTCTACAGTTTATATGAAATCCATAAGTTATTAAGTAACAAACTAGTTTAAATTGGATAGTCGTATCCCTCGGCACTGTGGATCAACTAGTCCACGAGTAAAAGTATAGTTATACGCTGCGTAAAATACTTTGGTTATGTTGATTAACAACCTACATGAGTATAAACATCCCCAAAGGACAACTCATGTCAAGCAAGACTCTAAATTTATTATAAGTATAGAAATAGTCTTTACGTTAGCAAGAAAATAGTATTTTAATTTTAAAAATATGAGATGTATGAAGTACAAGTTGTAATGCTTTTATAAATGAAAATACCTAACATGCAACCTAACATAAAACAATCCCAGAGAGCAAGTAAAAAACAACCACAAATGGCAAAACTAGCAGCTTAGTAGAGTATTCAGCAATCAAAAGAAAACCACTAGTGGGCATCAACAAACTGACACAAACCCACTAGTAAGTATGACTATCTGTACTAAAAGAAAACAACAAGGAACTACCTCTCAAGGTAGTGGAAACCTATGCAATGCTGTAGTCCACAAGCAAACACCAAACCTAGCCGCCCAACCGGCTACTGCTCAGAACCTGAGGCATTCAAAGAAAGAACACCACAGCAAGAAAAATACAAGTGGCAAACAAAACTGTTAGTAAACAAGGGAGTAGCAAGATTACTAATCCCAAACCTAAATAACTGTAAAAAGAAAACACAGCAAACCATCTAGACATTTAGAACGAAGAGTTAACTTATAAAGTTAAAAGGTAAAGAAATTTGCACCAAGGGAAAACAGAGTTATTCTCTGAAAACAATCTGTGAGAAAAGGCAGAAGTAGCATAAGTTTAGTCCATAAGAAACAAAAACGGGGCAAAGGCTCAATAAACACATGAATCATTAACACCATAACGCAACCGGATCTTAGTTGGGACCAAACCGGTCAAACCCGAGCCAACAGACCCAAATGTCTCAAAAACGGGACTGAGGTGGTGGCGATCTGATACAACGCGACCCAACCGCCCAAAAATGAGACCCAAACTTGCCAGGGTGTAAGATTCACGAAACTAAGCCAACCAAACCAACCTCATATATCCAAATAACTATAAACCCAAACTCAACAAATACAACAGAAAATCGACGAGTCTAGCTTGGCAAGACTAAGCCTTAGTGGTAGACGTCAAATCGGTGAAAGGACTCGAAGCTAAGGAGAAAGTGTCAAGTACACTCGATGCCATAACACAGCACACTCAACGCTTAAACACAACATCAAGAACATATGATGGCATTGAGTGAGTTCAGCACACTCAATGCTTAAACACAGTGTGAGAGCGTTGAGTGAGTTCAGCTCACTCAATGCTGTCGACGCTTTTACTTAACTTGCCGAAAAAAGTGACGGCGTTGTGTGTGTGAGTTAAGCTCACTCAACGTTGTCTACGCTTTTATACTTAGACTCCAAGATTTCCTGATGGCGTTGAGTCTATACAGCACACTCAATGCCGCGTTGAGTGTATGAATCACACTCAATGCCTCCAGACTTAGCGTCAAATTCTGATGGCATTGAGTGTATGCAACACACTCAACGCCGCGTTGAGTGCACTCAACGCACTCAATGCTTTTACACTTAGCGTCGCAGACCTCACAGTAAGGCGTTGAGTGCATTCATCACACTCAACACCATGTTGATTGCACTGAACGGACTCAATACTTTTAGACATAGGCTTGAAATTGAATTCAGTGCTATGACTATACTCTACGACTAAGGGCTATACTCAACGCCTAGGGTTGCACTCAGTGAAACTGCTCTATTTGACGAATTGGCTCAGTTCGAAGAACCGAGTTCGACGATTTGCGATTTATTCGTTGAACACTGTTCGACAAAATTCCTCTGTTCGTCGAAATTCGTTCGACGAATTATCTTTAATTTGACGAATTCAGACCGCTCCAAACCAACATCTTACACAATAAAGCTAATACAATGAATCAAATGCCTGTTGAACTTGGCCAAAAAAAAGATACCATAAAACTTATTGGCAAAGCTGGATCTAACCCTACTCCCAAAAAACTACACAGGGAAGAACAGTATGGAAAATAAATATACAAGGAAAAGACAAGCTTGGCATGGGGTAGAAGACACCACTTGCCTCAAATCGCCAATCCAGCCACGGAAACGCTCTTGAAACTTCCTGAACAACACTTACTGAAACTTTTGAGAATGAAAGAGGTTCAAAACCACCTACCTAGACCTCTAAAAATCCAAGAAAATGGAAAACCTTACCATAGAAACGTAGTTCTAGGCGAGATCTACCTGGATCCACTCTCCAAAGAAGAAATCGAGCACCAAAACTCCAGAAATCGGCGGCCGAAGGCTTTGGAAGGTCCGCCGCTCTCGTTCTTCCGCAACAAGCCGACGATTTCACGAGGGAGACAAATGAATAGGTATGTAAGCGATGGGTTCTATTTATACTACTTTTATCTGATTATTTTGTTATAGGATAACATAATTAATTAAATAAAACGTCAAAACAACCTGAAAACCAAACTTACCTGAAATTTTACGAAAATTACACCGTAGCTAAATACAGATGCTACGAACCCAACGATGCAGTCGAAATTAAGATTCGTTGAACCAAACTCGGGTAAACACCTCCAAAAGACAAAACACAAGCATTCCCAAAGATGCTCCACCGAGTCACCAAAACAGACCTAGCTCGCTAGGAAATCTTGCAAACAGGTTAAACCCAGCCACACACACAGAAAACCTAAGTGCTAAAACCACGCTCTAATAACGGCAAATGGCGAAAATGCGTCAATGTAACGCCCTGACGTCATAAACACGCCAGATAATGAATTAAACCAAATTTGAAAAAATTCTGGGGCATTACACCAATGCATGTAGATCTGAAGATTTAGAAGGGTTCTAGATGTTCAGATTTAGTCCAGTTCATCAAATGTTGATGATTTCCATGTGCACATCTGGGATGCATTTGGATTTTGTATATAACGACACTACCCCATACCCCGGGCAGCGGTTAATCCCTACAAGCAATACAATCTCAACAGATATAACTCAAGAAAGTGCACTTCCACTCATTTCAATATATCACAAACATCGGCCTCACTACAAGACGCTCCGTGCACTCAGGGCACATTATCGGTGTACCAGATTACCTAGAGTCTCACCACCATTCAGAGGTCCCAAACCTAACGGCAATATTGAGCATTCATGCTCCACGGCCCACGACCGGAGACATTAGTCTTGATGGCGTACAACCACTGACTCTCATTATATGTGATCCTAATGAACACCAAAAACCTAGGCGCTCAAGTTAGACAACCATAACGTAGATACAGTTTATCCCTTGGTCGTTTCTCAAATCGTCAATTCAATATCAAGATTGAAGCAGGTCGGCTTCCCCTTGTCCGCTCGGCTCACTGGCCTTTAAGAGCTCATCGCTCACACTACCCACACTGTCTTCGAGAGATTGGCTTCACAATAAGAGGTTATCTGGGTGATATTGCCAGCGACAACCACTATCGTTTGGCTTTAGCGAGAGAATACACTTTATGTACCCAGCCTCAACAATAACTGGACCAACTACCCAGAAAACCATACAGCCACCTGTAGTGCTAGAATACTGGTCTTTCACATTACAAATAGCTCACTGGGAGCTATCGCCATCGGCGACACTCACTGTCGCCCGATGATATCAACAGTTCTCCAAAACCGTGATATGCACAACCCACAAACCACGTACAATACTCGTTTATATGCAGAGACTTCTTCGATTCGCAAAATAAAACATCACTAATCCAGATCAACCTGCCGGATGGGCTTCACACAGCATGCCTATTCTGTACTACACAATTTTGGATCTATATGCAAACTTAACCGGGGACAACGAGCATCGACCCAATGGAATTCTCTTAATACTTCCACCTTTGAGTGGAGGATTCCAAGCACAAGCAAATGTAGGACTTCACTTGTCCAAGAAGGAGGTTGTTACCATTGTAGTTTTCTTCGAAGCCATGATGAAGTTTTTCTATATGGATTGAAATGAGTGCATCCTTTTCCTCTTCACAGATTCTGCCTTGGATCTTGCTTTCGACCATAATATCTCCTTCAGCAAGCTATGCAAATCTCAGCCCGACACTTCCGTAGCTTCTTCTTCCTTTTCACTCAAGTAAATCATGGAATGAAGAGAGAGAGGAGGAAAGAGAATGAAATATCTTTCCTATTCTTCTCTTGTTAAGTGGATTTGGGATTAACCACAGCCACATGATCTCTACATCAAAACAAAGTGAAGGCCGTTATAATTGGTCAACTGAATGCTGACCATTTCCTTGTTTCCCATCATTGTGGTGGGCTGTCCCTGTGTAGGTGCTGGACCGAGCAGGAAATAGCGGGCTGAAGCACTTGCTGCTTTGATGTCCCTCAAAGGTTGAGTGGAAAAGTTTTACTATTTTCATGTGTGCCGGTCTGCGTGCCGAAGTATGAAACCACTTTATGTAAAGAGAACAGTTGTATGGCCTTAAGGCCAAGACATGTGTTGTATTTAGATATTTATCATTCCTATACAAACTTTTGTAGTGGACATTCCTACTGTTATGGGTTCTTAACCTAAATGATTCTACTAGAATGATCTAAGTTAGGATGCATTCATAGTTTAATTTGAATTTGGAAACAATAAGTAATCTCCTTACCTGTTCGTAGTATATGGCGTCGAGCCTCGGCCGGACCTTCTGTCATATGTTATAGGATAGATGGGGGTGTTACAGTGTATGCTATTAGTTCTATTTTGTGAATGTGCACATTGTTTAATTGTTAACCATGATTAAGTGTTAATCAGTTGCTTAAAAATCCCTTAAGCAATATTAAGTATTCAGATGCCTTCTGATGGATGACACTCTTCCTGCCTCGATCGATAAAGTGTAGGCTTGCCAAAGCAAGGTGTATAAATCTAACTTGCTAAGCATTCGAGCGGATAATTATGATATCCCACTATCGACATCGCGTCAAACTTAACTTGGTGACCTCAAAGGTTCAGTGCCTAGAGGAATAGGGTTGGCATGCACCATATGATGAATGCGAATAAAGAGTTATTCACCAACAAAACAAGAGTTGCATAGTGATGCAATTTGCAAGCGTTGCCTACCTAAATAACTACATTGTGAGAAAAAACTAAAGTTGACTTATAGTTTTAGTGAAATATGATCTTGTCCACTAAGAGAGTTACTCGCATAAACTCTTTGAATTAATATCGAGGGTTACCAGTTAGATAAAAACAGTGGGAGTTATTTTGATTAAAGTCGTTATCGAAAGAATAAAATGTATTTTGAAATGTAGTATTGATTTTACTTTGCATTGATCCTTATATAATTTCCATGGAAAGTGGTTCACACTCCACCCTGTCCCTCAGAGCCATCCTTGACAAGGAGAAACTGAGTGGTATGAATTATTTGGACTATTACAGGAGCTTGAGAATTATTCTCAGGCAAGAGCGAAAGCACTGTATTTTGTAAGATGAATCCCCTGAAGCACCTGCCTGGAATGCGTCTCATTCTGATAAGGATGCTTATAAGAAGTATATTGACGACTCCTTAGACATTGAATTTCTCATGCTGACAATCATGAACTCTGAGCTCCAAGAGCAACATGAAAACATGGATTGCAAGAAAATTGACGAGTATCTCAAGAAAATGTTATAAAGGCAAGCTTGTCAAGAGAGGTTTGACGTCATTAAGGCGTTGTTCCACTGTAAGAAGGATGCTTGGGACCTAGTAGGGACTCACGTACTCAAGATGATTGGGTATGTAGAGAACCTTGAGAGTCTAGGCTTCCCTCTAGGCCAAGAGTTGGTCACAGACCTAATCCTGCAATCATTTCCAGACAGTTATGAGCACTTCATCTTGAACTATAACATGAATGAAATTGACAAGACACTGCCCGAGCTCCTAGCTATGATGCGAAATGCCTAGATTAATATGAAGAAGTCCATGCCTGCTAGCCTCAAAATGATGGTGCATAAAGGTAAGGGAAAGGCTAAGGGCTTCAAGAAGACAAAGGTAGGACCTAAGTCTGTTCTGGAGCCCAAGTCTTCAGCACTGAAGAAGAAGGGCTTGGTGAAAGAAGCGAAATGCCACCATTGTGGCAAGGCTGGTAATTGGAGGAGGAATTGTCCTTCATACATTGATGGTCTGCACAAGATGAAGGGAGGTATGACCTCCGATTCAAGTATCTATGTTATAGAGATAAACCTTTCTGCTCCTTCATCTCGGGTATTGGATATCAGATATAGTTCTCACATTTGTATAAATGTGCAGAAACTGAGAAGGAGAAGATCATTGAGTAAAGGGGAGGTGGACCTGCATGTTGGCGATGGAGCAAGAGTTGCTGCAGTCATCGTGGGTGTTTACCATCTTTCTTTGCCCAGTGGGCTTATAATATAACTAGATAATTGTTATTATGTTTCTTCCATAACTAGAAACTTTTTATCCATTTCATGTTTGGACATGGTTGGATTTTCTTTTCTTATTAAGAACAATTGTTGTTCGATATTTAAGAATGATGTTTGTTATGTTATATCCCAATGGTTTATATGTTTTGAACTTAGACCATCAGATCTATAATATAGAAAATACTAAAAGACTACAAATGAATGTCTAGAACGGTAGTACCTTTGGCATTGTCCATTGGGCCATATAAATGAGAAACGCATATCCAAGCTCCATAGAGATTGACTACTGGACTCATTTTATTATGAATCATTTGAGAGATGTGAGTCTTGTCTATTAGGTAAGATGACTATGGTCCCTTTCACTAGTTTCAATGAGAGGGGTGATGATCTCTTGGGTATAGTAAATAGTGATGTATGTGTACCCATGAGTTCTATGGCTAGAGGTGGGTATTTCTACTTTATTACATTTATTGATGTCTTCAGTAGACACAGATACATGTATCTTATGAAGTGCAAATCTGAAACCTTTGAAAAGTTTAAAGAATTTAAGAAAGAAGTTGAGAACCAGGGTAAGAAGGTTAAAAGACTCTGATCTTATCGAGGTGTCGAATACCTAAGTCATGAGTTTTGTGATCATATGAAAGAGTGGGGTATTGTATTACAGCTCGCTCCACCTATAACACCATAACATAATGGTGTGTCTGAGCGTAGGAATCGTACTGTGTTAGACATTGTACGATTGATGATGAGTCATGCAGATCTTCATGTTTTCTTTTGGGGTTTTGGTCTAGAAACTGCTACTTTTACGCTAAATCATGCTCCAACGAAAGTGTTTCTGAAGACACCATATGAGATATGCACTCGAAAGCATCTTAGTATGTCGTTCATTTAGATTTGGGGCAGTGAGGCAAACATGCAACGTCAAATGACTGACAAGCCGGAACCCAAGTTAGATAAGTGTTATCTTGTGGGGTATCCTAAGGAAACTAAAGGGCATTATTTCTATCTATTGTCCGAGAGAAAAGTTGTTGGAACCCTACTTGTGATTTGGGTTAGCATCACTATTAGGATTGATGACCCACCATGTATAGTCTAGGGTCATATGTTAGTTTCATGGTTTTAGGTCAATCACATAAGGGTTAGATTACTGGGACCTACATTTAGAAGACTTCAGAGAAGACAAGACTTAAGAGACAAGACAGTTTTGAAGATTGTGGAAAATTTGTTCGACGATTGCTGAACTCAGCTCGACGATCGTCGAACTCAGCTCGACGAACTCATAGTTCCTTCTCTGAGTTGAGCTCGATGAAAGTCTAGCTCAGGTCAACGAACTGTGAGATTATATCAGAATGTCACATCGACAAAGTGCCTTCTCAGCTCGACGAACATGGAGCTCAGTTTGGCAAGTACATTTTTCTATTCGACGATCTTGGAGATCAACTCGATGAAGAATAATTATCAGCTCGACGAACTTGGTGCTCAAGTCGACAAAAGCATTACTGAGGTTGACTAACTCTATCCAGGTTCATCTCAACTAAACTTCTCTACAGATTCTCTGATTGACTAAGGCAGTTTAATTTCAGTAATTAAGAAAGTAATACTCTGATAATTAATGCTTAATTTTGCCAAGAATATAGACGTTCCTGACAGCATTTATTAGGGATTTTGCAGAGTTATTACTTAACATATTTACTGGGATAGTTGAGGAAATACATTGAAGTCAAAAACATCTTTTCTATTTCCCAGAAAATATGCAGATGACTTCAAGGATTTTGAATTTCAAATAAGCAATCATATATAAAGAAAAATTTCAAAAGATTACCAATGAGATTTTTAATAAGTCAGGAAAAAGAAGAAGAGAACATCTGCATATAGAGAACAAGAAACAGAGACACAGAACATCTTGTTCTTCATTCTTCTTCTTTAAGCTTTTCTTCCAGCAACACAACATTCAATCTGAGACCAAAAGTTCAGTCACTCATAATCATTTGCTGGAAGAAGAATAAGTTTTCAACTTAAAGGCCTACACACTGAAGCAAAGTCTCCACTCCTGACCAGATTTTAATAACTCAGGGGGAGCTTTGACAACATCATAAAATCCACTAGTCTTCTCAGAGGATTGAGATAAAGAAGATAATACCAATTTTATTTTCCTTCACTATATACAGGGTGATAACTCCCTTTAAAATTTAATCCTTTGGTTGTCAAGTCTCCTGATCAAAAGACTAGGTTATGTTTTTGGACACCTAATCAAAAGCTCAAAGGGTTGTTAGATCTCACTTGAAAATAGATCTTATGGTGATAGGGAATCTGATCAAAAATCTATGGTGACAAGGTACCTGAACAAAAACCTATGGTTATAGGGCACCTATTCAAAAACATGTAGTGGATTCATACCAGGGTGGTACAAGATTGGATGTACCTAGGTTTTTTGGGGAACAACTATAAATTTCCTTATGTCGTCTGGTTGTGCTCTACTTTTTATTATGTTGTGCTGTGATATATTTTATTTTCTCATATATATATATATATATATATATATATATATATATATATATATATATATATATATATATATCACCTATTTTAATCTGCTGTAAAAACAACTCAAAGTTTGTAAAATACTCTATTCACCTGCACCCCCCTAGAGTTAGTTAGATCAATCCTTCAGCATCTGAGGCATCACTTTCAATTGGTATCAGAGGGATAGGTTACTTGGTTGTACAAGCTAATACCTGAACCAAAATATCTTTATTTGATCTTATATACTCTAATTTTATTTCATATCATGGCACAAAATAAGGAGTATTCAAGCACCAGATCTCTAGTGTGCAATCTAAATAAGTTTGCCCTTTGGAAGGCAAGGATTAGGCTATGTATGAATTCTATTGATGAAGAAATATATAATTCTATTTTGACAGGTCCCTCACAACCAGTGGCAACTACAAGCACAAGTACTATTCCACCACCTGAGTGGACTGCAGTACAAAAGAAGGCAAACATAGCAGATGCCAAAACAATGAATATACTGGCACAAACCATGTCAGATGAAATATTTTAGAAGGTTGTAGAATGCACATCAGCAAAGGCCATCTGGGACTCACTTAATGCTATGGTGGTAAGATCTACTGATGAAAGGAAGGATATGAGATCACACTTGATCTCACATTATGAGAATTTTAAGAATTAGGAGTCAGAATCAGTTGCAGACATGTACAATAGACTCAGCCTTATAATTAATGAGCTGAAATCTCTTGACAAGGACATATCTTTAACAAAGATAAATGACAGGACTCTTATGTGCTTCACAAGCACATGGGACTCTAGGATCTGTCAAATCAAAGTAGTCAGAAGCCTGAATGAGATTTCCACTAAGACCTTGTTGGGAAAGCTCAAGTCTTATGAGCAGCTTATCAAGACAAGGGAAGCTGAGCAAAGGACTACTTCCACTTAAGTAAGGAAAGAACAAAGTATTGCTTTCAAAGCATGTGAAGAAGCTGAAGCCACACCAGATAATAAATACCTATTGAGTCTCTTGGCAAAGAGATTCTATAAGATGGCAAGGAAGGATTTCAGAAGAAGACCATCCAGAAATGAAGACAAACCTATGTATGATAAAACCCCCACTAACGAAATTATTTATTATGGGTGCAGGAAACCTTGACACATATTGCCAGAATATCCTGAGAAGAAGAAATAAAAGAAGAAGGAGATAGACTCCAGAAAGCACTCCATCAAGTCCTCTTCCAACAAATACAGGAAGAGAGATAGAGGATTTGTAGCGAAGAGAAGGAGTGACTCAGATTCAGAATCTTCATCCAACTCCAGTGAGGATGAAGAAGAGACCAAAGCCAGAGAAATATGCTTGATGACAATCAATGCCTCTTGCAGCAACTCAGAAGCTGTTGATTCAGAAGTAGAAAATTCAGACGATGAATCCATGTCAGAAGAAGATTGGGTAATCTCTTCTTTTGATTTTTCTTCTGATCAATTTAAAATTGATTTCAAATTATTATGTAATGATCTAATTAAGTCTGAGAAGGAAATCAAACTTCTCAGTGAAAAATTAAGTGAATTTAAAAATGTTTCTTCTAAAAACCTAAAACTTAAAGAAGAACTAAAAACTGATAATGATCAAATATCTTCTTTAGAAAATAAATTAAAAGAGTCTAAGCAATTTTAAGAATACCTAAATGGAAGAAGCATCAAATTAACGGGCATCACAAGCACAGTGAATGCCAGGCTTAATGGCAAGCTGGGCTTGGGAGCGTCATCTAATCAGCCTTCTATTCTTCAGAAAAATATTTTATCAACTCCCATAAAATTCATCTCTACTAAAGGAAAAGAAAAAGAAGTTTTACAACTCATATACAAAGATACTAAAGTTCTACCAAAGACTAAATCAAGACAAAATAAAAATTCACAGAAAATCATGTTCAATAAAATTCATCGAACTTAGATCGATGAAATCAGTATTCAGCATCGAACGACGATCGACGAACTCTGAACCCAGAATTTGGGACAATTACTCATCTGCATGCGCTCGATGAAATCAACATGTTTCGTTGAATAGGGATCGACGATCGTGGAACGCATGATATGAGTATTATCATTCTATGAAACGAGATAGATGAAATCAATAACTTTCGTCGAACTCAGATCGGCAAACTCAATTAAATTTGTCGAACTCAAATACTGAAAATAGAAATTTTAATTTCTATCAAACTAATAATCAGAAACCTAAACTTGTTAATCCTTTTACTCAATGGATAATTCCTCCTAGGAGATATCATCCATTAGGCTATAAGGATCAACCTGATTGTTCTTATATTTCTAGTTATTCTTATGAAAGATATCAAGGACCCAAGGTCACCTGGATTAAGAACAACTAATCTTATTTTGTACAGGTGAAGGATTATCCTACCACAGAGCAACAGTGGTATCTCGATAGTGGCTATTCAAAACATATGACAGGGTATAAAGGCAACCTAACTGTCACAACCCGCATTTTCTCAACGATAGAATCGTATCAGAGTAGGAGAAAACATGTGCCGTGATGCCACGTCGTGTAGGGGATAACTGCACACGCTCAGGAAAAACTCCAGATCTTAGATTTTAAGGAAAATCGTCGATTGAATATGAAAGAAAATCAGTTATGTTAAAAGGTCGTATCCCTCGACACGGTGGATCAGCTAGTCCACAAATAAAAAAGTAAATTTATACGCAGCGGAAAATACTTTGGTTCAATTAAGTTGACACCCTAATGAGCAAAAGTGTCCCCGAAGGACACCTCATGGCACGCTCGAGTCTAACGTGAATATAATATATATATAAAAGATAGTTTTTTTACGGTAAGGAAATATAGTATCTTTGTTTTATAAATATGTTATGCATGATGTACATATAATAATACTTTTAGGGTTTAAAAAAATCTAACATGCAACCTAGCATAAATCCTTCCCAGAAGCAAGTAAACAACCACAAATAGGCAAAAACAGCAGTTTAAGTTCATACCCAGCATCGCAAGAAGCCACCAGTGGGCGCCAACAACCTGACACGAACCCACTGGTGAGTATGTATGTCTATACAGAAAGGTAAAGAACTACCTCACAAAATCGGGGATCCACTGTCTCAGCTACCCAAGAGGCCACCAACCAGCCCATCCAAAGAACTAGCCGCAGAACTGGCTACAACCTGGACCTGAGGCATTCAAGAAAAAAACACCTCTGCAAGAAAATAAACAAAAAGGTAAATAGAGCATTAGATTAATGAGCAAATAAAAGAAGGGTTTACCAACCCGGCAACAAACTGCTATATGCAAAAGAGAGGGCATGACAGTAAGAAAAGAGTATTGTCTAAAGCACAGCAAAGCACACCAAGTGCGAGCAATAAAAGCAACATGCCCTACAAGGAGTCTGCAACAGCAACATGACATAAACCGAAATCATAAACAGGAAAAGGGACTAACAGTCCTAACACGTGGGTAAGTGGCAGTGGTCAAAACATGGATCTGAATACATAACCAAAACCAGATCCAAAAAGGGCTAAGGGGTCAAACAGTGGCAGCACTAGGGTCCCACACACGCCAACCCAAACAGGGGCAAAAGGCGGTGGCCACAGCTCTCCACATAAAACCACACCTCTAGAGGCCACCAAAACTCCACCACCTGCCACAACCCAAGAGTCGGCGTGCAAAACTTAGCCGAACACCCAATACCACCCCCTAGAGAAAGGGAAAAGTCACACTAACAATCCTAAGGAACACATGAGCCCAAGACAAAAATGTCGAGCCCACCCGACGCGGCGCTGAGTAAGCTCCACTCTCGTGACGTCAAGATACTTAGCCGCAAATCCTACACTGGGTGACGGCGTTGAGCGAACTCGGCTCACTCGACGCTGTCGGCGCTTTCCACCTAGGGTAAATGTAAGTTTTAGTTAGACCGCAACCTACACCCTCTCAACACGCGAAAAATAGAGAGTTGGAAATTTAATCCCAACCCGCCGTTCCATCCTAACTACTCGGGACTACCGCAACTAAACCTAAATTACCACTACCGCAGCCTCACCCTAACTCTAACTACCCACTGTACACCAAACCTCAGACAAAAGAGAAAACAGTGATTTAATAAAAGACAAACAAAGTAACAGCCCATGGCTGAAATGAAGGAAAAAAAACATCCTATTGTTCCAAATTTCTAAGGAGGAAAAAAAATGAAGAATACAGGATCATTGCATAGGAAAATGGAAATAGAGCAAGAGTTAGAATAATTTGGCAAGGGCAAGGGAGCCACTTGCCTCTACCTCTCCGGAAAAACAACAGCCACACCACCGCTAGGCTCCGGCGGCAAGATCAGCCACCTAGAAGACCAAAGCTGAAACTTGAGGAAGGAAAAGAAATCAGATATTTACAATTCCTGGAATCAAACCCTAAATCAAGAAAAAAACTTACATGGAAGGGAAGATCTAGACGAGAGCAAGCCAAATTCGCTATCACACGAGAAAAACGGGCTCTAACCCTCCCGAAATCGCCGGCCAAAACAACCACCGCCTCCTCTCAAAACCCTTCCGCTGGAAGCTCTCCAGACTCGGGAACGAAGAAAAATGAGGAGGAAAAACGGTTCACAGCAACAAAAGATGATTTCAGGAGAAAAGTACGGAACACGCCCAAGACACGCCCGTGACACGGTCCGACATGTCCGTGTCACGGGGCGTGTACTAACTCGACGAACGTCGACCTCCACTCGACGGAAAACGGGACACGCCCCTGACACGCCCGTGACCCGGCCCGACACGCCCGTGTCACGGGGCGTGTACTCACACACCTACCCACTCGACGAAAGTCGATCTCCGCTCGACGAAACAGGTGACACGCCCTGTGACACGCCCGTTTCACAGGTCGTGTACCAACTCGAACACCGCCCAACGATCGTGGAGCGTCGATCGTCGAACAGAGAGACACGCCCCGTGTCATGCCCGTGTCCGATATGACACGCCCGTGACCCGGCCGTGTTCTCACCAAAACACCGCCTGACGACCATCGAGCGCAGCTCGACGAACCGAAGGGGGACACGCCCTGTGACACGCCCGTGTTACAGGCCGTGTTCCTACCAAAAGTGCTCGTCGACCGGAAACCGTCGACCACAGGGAAAAGATCTCTACCCGAGCACGACACGCCCTGGGTCACGCCCGTGACCCAGGCCATGTCACCCAAACTTACACAAAAAAAGGAAACCTGCTAACTCCTTAGCAAAAGTTAAGTCACCGGCCTACAAGCTCAGCTACAGCAGACCACGCACAGTACATCAAACATTACAAATATTACAGCTAACCAAAAAAAACAATCGTTGAAACGACGCGAAAACGATCCATCCCGGGCTCCGACCAGAACTCGCACCGTAGCTAAAACACCCATCCTACGAAAACAACGGTGAGGTCGAAAACAACATCCGACGATCGCAGACTCGGGCTAACACCTCCCGAAGCCAAAACACAAGCATTTCCCTAAGAGGCCCAGCCGAGTCACCAAAACAGACTCCGGCTAGCTGGGGAAAACTTGCCAATAGGCTACAACCAGGGACCTAAGGAGCTAAGGCCACGCTCTACAACGGCAAAGGGCCGGAAGTGCCTCATCGTAACGCCAATCCAATATCAAACAAAACAAAGAAAAACCGGGGCGTTACAGCCACTCCCCCTAAAAGAAAGTTTCGCCTCGAAACTTTACTCACAACACTCCTATGAAGAAGGAGAGAGAAAGGGCCAGGAAAAGGTTATATGTAAATAAATAAAACAAAACATACCCGGCACAAGATCAGGGAAACATATGAGGGTGAGCCTCCCTCATAGCCAACTCCAATTCCCAAGTCGCGCTTTCTACATCCTGATTCCTCCATAAAACTTTAACCATAGGAATAGACTTCTTCCGCAACGCACGAACCTGAGAATCCAGAATGCGGACAGGCACCTCCACATAAGAAAGATTCGACTCCAACTGAGGCACAGAATCCAAAACCTGTCTGCCATTTATCACACATTTCCGCAGCTGACTGACGTGGAAGACATCATGCACGCTAGGGAAATTTGCGGGTAAAGCCAGCCTATAAGCTGATATCCCAATCCGCTCAACAATCGGAAACGGCCCCACGAACCTTGGGTCCAACTTTCTATTCTTGCCAAAATGCTTGACTCCGATCAACGGGGAGACCTTTAAGAACACTGAGTCCCCCACCACAAATTCCAAGTCCGATCTACGCCGGTTGGCGTTCTTCTCGTATCTCTCCTGGGCGATCCGAAGCTTTTCACGTATAAGCTTCACAGCAGTATCCATCTCCTCGAGCGCTTCTGGACCCAACAAAGGTCTCTCGCCAACCTCAGCCCAAAACAAGGGAGTCCTGCAGCGCCTCCCATACAAAGCTTCAAAAGGAGCCATTTGCAAGATTTCTTGATAAATGTTGTTATACGCAAATTCCATAAGCCGCAACTGCTCATCCCACGCTCCTCCGTGGTCCAGAATATAGCATCGGATCATATCTTCCACAATCTGATTCACTCGCTCCGTCTGACCATTGGTCTGCGGATGATAAGCCGTGGAATATCTCAAATCTGTACCCAACCCTTCTTGAAGGCTCTTCCAAAAACGAGACATAAACCTGGAGTCTCGATCTGATATGATACTCACGGGTACACCATGCAATCTAATAACCTCATCAAGATATAGCTCGGCTATCTTCCTCATCGGATAATCGATCTTAAATGGTACGAAGTGAGCACACTTCGTCAATCTGTCTACGATCACCCAAACCGAATCATGCCCCTTAGGAGATCTCGGTAAGCCTGTAATGAAATCCATCGAGATACTCTCCCACTTCCACATCGGAATCTCCAAGGGAGTCAGCTTGCCACCAGGCCTCCCATGGTCGGCTTTCACTCGCCTGCAGGTGAAACACTCTGAAACAAATCTGGCTATGTCCTTCTTCATCCCACACCACCAGGCGATCTGCTTTAAATCATGATACATCTTGGTACACCCTGGATGGTAGGCAACACTAGATCCATGGGCTTCTCTGCACACCATATCCCGGATATCTCCAACTGCGGGGATGCAAAACCTGCAACGATACTTCAAGGTACCCGCATCATCTATAGAGAAATCTGGTAGCTCACCTTTTTCAGCCCGAAGGTACAAATGCAGAAGATCGGGATCATCCTTCTGATGCAGTCTCGTAAGCGCAATCCACGAAGGTTCTGCCACTGCCAAGCTACTCTGCGAATCGCAGCTTCCCACAGAAATGTCCATCAAAAGAAACTCTTCCACTAGACGCTCGGCGGAGAGATTGAAAATCTTACCTGACTTCTGACTCAGGGCATCGGCAACCACATTCGCTTTACCCGGATGGTACTGAATTTCAACATCATAGTCGGCCACGTACTCCAACCACTGCCGCTGCCGCAGATTCAATTCTTTCTGAGTGAAGACATACTTCAAACTCTTATGATCCGTGAAATTCTTGCACTGCGCGCCGTATAGCAAATGCCTCCACAATTTCAACGCATAGATCACAGCTGCAAACTCCAGGTCATGCGTAGGGTAATTCCTCTCGTGAGTCTTTAGCTGCCTCGACCCGTACGCAATCACCTTCCCGCCCTGCATCAATACGCAGCCCAGTCCGACATTCGACGCATCCACATATATATCATACTCAATATCTTCAGTAGGCAAGGACAAAATTGGTGTTGTACATAGCCTTTGTTTTAGTTCCTCAAAAGCCTCCTCACATTTGCCATCCCATATGAAGGCTACATTCTTCTGCGTCAACCTGGTCAACGGCGCAGACAAGGTAGAGAATCCCTCTACAAATCTTCTATAATATCCAGCCAAGCCCAAGTAGCTTTTGATCTCTTTGGGAGTAACAGGCCTCGCCCACTCCATAACAGCAGCGATCTTTTCTGGGTCCACCGATATTCACTCCTTATTCACCACGTGGCCGAGAAAAGAAACTTGAGGCAACCAAAATTCGCATTTGCTCAGCTTAGCGCATAGCTTATTGTCTCTCAGAGTCGTGAAGACCAGTCGCAAATGTCGATCGTTCTCCTCCGCATCTTTAGAATACACCAAAACATCGTCTATAAAGACAATCACAAACTTATCCAGGAAGTCCTTGAAAACTCTGTTCATCAGATCCATAAAAGCTGAGGGTGCATTAGTCAAACCAAATGACATAACCAAAAACTCGAAATGCACATGACGAGAGCGGAACGCCGTCCGCGGAACATCTGACTCCCGAATCCTCAACTGGTGATAGCCCGAATGAAGATCTATCTTGGAAAACACGGCACTACCACGCAGTTGGTCAAACAGATAGTCAATCCGGGGCAAAGGGTACCTGTTCTTAATAGTAACCTTGTTCATCTCTCTATAGTCGATGCATAGCCTCATCGACCCATCTTTCTTTTTAACGAACAACACTGGTGCACCCCACGGTGAAGAACTCGGACTTATGAAACCTTTTGCCAACATCTCATCCAGCTGAATTCGCAACTCTTCCAGCTCTCGCGGGGCCATCCGGTATGGCGCCTTTGCAATAGGACGCATGCCTGGCTCCAAATCTATAACAAACTCGACATCTCGATCGGGTGGAAGACCGGGGAGGTCATCAGGAAACACATCAGAGAAGTCACATACCACAGGAATCTCTTCCAAATGCGGCACTCTAACAATTGTCCCTACCAGAGAGACCACACAAGCAGAGCAACCAGAATCAAGCAACTTTCGAGCACGCACCGCAGAAATGACTGGACACTCCTGGAGAGAATACCCATAAACGCTCCCTGGCTGACCGTTGTCCTTGACGAAGTCCAAGCGCTTACCCTTGCACTGGATCACAGCATCGTACCTTGACAACCATTCCATGCCCAAGATAACATCGAAGTCCTCCAGGTCAATCAACTTCAGATCTGCCTTGGCTAGAAAATCCCCCAACAAAATCGGACAATCAAGGACACCCAGGTCCGTAACCACAGAGTCACCGGAGTGGAACTTAATGCAAAAGGCACCACCAACACGATCTAGGCCCAAACTGAACCGCTCCATGAAGGCTCTAGCCACAAACGAGTGGGTTGCGCCAGAATCGAAGAGAACGCGCGCCCAGCGGTTCTTTACCTTAAATCGTCCTACAAATAGCGCACGCATCTAAGGAAACAAACGCAAAAAACGAAACTACAACCAAATGGGAAACATAACGAAACGACTGGGGAGGAGTCGAACCTGAAATAACCTGGGTCGAAGTATGCGCTTCGTCTGCCGAAAGCACATTCAGCTTCCCCTTTCCTCTATCCAATTGCTGAGGCGGTGGCAAAGCTTGGAGGGGAACTGGCTGCAGAACAGGCTGGAACTGTGGGCACTTTGTCTTGAGATGGCCCTTCTGGCCGCACTGAAAACAGACCTTATCTTTTAACCAGCAACGGGCAGCCTCATGCCCCTTCCTTCCACATAAGGCACATACCAAGTCTCCTCTGGGAGCACCCTGAATCGCATGCACCTGTTCCTTCTTCTACGCTCCCAACCTTTTGAAACACTTCTCAAAGGGGTGGCCTGGCCGGCCACAGAAACTACAAACCTCTTTGTTCCTCTTTCTTGAGACAGCATCAGGTTCCTGAGGGCTCTTCCCTCCAACAGACTTCCGCTTATCCTTCCTCAACTGCTGGCCTCTATTCTTGGCATTCTCAATGGCCTCAACTCTCATGGCAGCTTCAACCACGCTGGCATAACTGACTGCTCCGTAGGCATTTGCTAACTGGTGAATGTCGCTTCTGAGTCCACCAAGGAATCGCTTAACTCGGTCTGCTTCAACACTCACCAGACCAGGGGAAAACCGACTCAAATTACTAAACTCAATCTCATACTCACTAACCGTGAGTTTCCTCTGCATCAAATGGAGAAAGTCATTCATCAGCCGGTCCCTCTCGACTGAAGGCAAAAACTTACTCAACAGCATCACCTTAAATGACTCCCAAGAGCATCCTGCCACCAAGCTTTCTTTCTCCCTCAGCCACCAATTCTTTGCTAAGCCCTTGAGCTGGTAGGCAGCGAGCATCACTCTCTGATCGTCCGTAATCCCTGAGTAAGAGAACATCTCCTCAATGGTAATCAGCCAGTCATCCAAAATCATGAAATCTGCTTGCCCATCATAAGTAGGGGGTTTCAGCCGCTGAAACTGGGATATAAACGCCATCTCCGGGAGCACCACCACCAAAGGCACGGGAGGAGCAGGAGGGGTTGGAATAGCTACCCCCTCAGCGGGGTCCGGAACTCTCGGGGTCTGTCCCACCACCACTGCTACAAGGGACTGAATCTGAGCCTACATAGCCACCACCTGCCTCGATAAGGCCTCATTGCTCTGCCGCAGGTTTTCTACCAATGCCTCGCTCTGTGCTCCTAACGTCTCACCCTCGGATTGGGGGGTCAATCTCGTCGCAGGACGTCTCGCCATCCTATAATTGCACAAGTTTTAGACAAAACCTAGTGCAACAGGTAGAACAAAACTACCCGGTACAGACAAACACACTTAAATATGAACTTCAACTGCAAAACTTGCTCTGGGAGTTGTTTTTATCATGATGATGTTATGCTTAACCTAAGATGGTTCACCACCATCATACTAACTCATGTGCCTAAACCATGAATGCATGTATTTGTATTCTTTTTGACTCAAAACCATGTGTGTACATATGTCATCTTGCAAATCTTTAGCTTGGCACGTTGTGATTATGAAATGTTATGCTATGCATGATGTGCTATGCATTCTAAAAAAGGGCCTTAATGCCTGTCATGGGCGGAGTACACATGAAAATGTTATGCATCCCATACTACATAACATTCCCATGCAACGAGAAAAGAAAACGTGCTAGCCGCATTCATGTGGTGAGGTTATGCATCCCATACTACATAACCCTCACATGTTGCCTCCTATGGTGGATCCATATACAAACACATATTATGCATCCCATACTACATAATATGCCCCGTATACTTCTTTATGCTCATGAGTGTAGTGTTCGTGCTTTAGCCAAGACGTGCTGATGACATATCGGTGTGTGTTTGGTATGACGCTAACCACTAATGCAAACTAGGGAAAGGTTGCCCGACCATTTGTCAAGAAACCTCCCTCTGATACCAACTGTCACAACCCGCATTTTCTCAACGATAGAATCGTATCAGAGCAGGAGAAAACACGTGCCGTGATGCCATGTCGTGCAGGGGACAACTGCACACGCTCAGGCAAAACTCCAGACCTTAGATTTTAAGGAAAATCGTTGATTGAATATGAAATAAAATCAGTTATGTTAAAAGGTCGTATCCCTCCACACGGTGGATCAGCTAGTCTACAAATAAAAAAAGTAAATTTATACGCAGCGGAAAATACATTGGTTCAATTAAGTTGACACCCTAATGAGCAAAAGTGTCCCCGAAGGACAACTCATGGCACGCTCGACTCTAACGTGAATATAATATATATAAAAAAGATAGTCTTTTTACGGTAAGGAAATATAGTGTCTTTGTTTTATAAATATGTTATGCATGATGTACATATAATAATAATTTTAGGGTTTAAAAAAATCTAACATGCAACCTAGCATAAATCCTTCCCAGAAGCAAGTAAACAACCACAAATAGGCAAAAACAGCAGTTTAAGTTCATACCCAGCATCGCAAGAAGCCACCAGTGGGCGCCAACAACCTGACACGAACCCACTGGTGAGTACGTATGTCTATACAGAAAGGTAAAGAACTACCTCACAAAATCGGGGATCCACTGTCTCAGCTACCCAAGAGGCCACCAACCAGCCCCTCCAAAGAACTAGCCGCAGAACTGGCTACAACATGGACCTGAGGCATTCAAGAAAAGAACACCTCCGCAAGAAAATAAACAAAAAGGTAAATAGAGCATTAGATTAATGAGCAAATAAAAGAAGGGTTTACCAACCCGGCAACAAACTGCTATAAGCAAAAGAGAGGGCATGACAGTAAGAAAAGAGTACTGTCTAAAGCACAGCAAAGCACACCAAGTGCGAGCAATAAAAGCAACATGCCCTACAAGGAGTCTGCAACAGCCACATGACATAAACCGAAATCATAAACAGGAAAAGGGACTAACAGTCCTAACACGTGGGTAAGTGGTAGTGGTCAAAACATGGATCTGAATACATAACCAAAACCAGATCCAAAAAGGGCTAAGGGGTCAAACAGTGGCAGCACTAGGGTCCCACACACGCCAACCCAAACCGGGGCAAAAGGCGGTGGCCACAGCTCTCCACATAAAACCACCCCTCTAGAGGCCACCAAAACTCCACCACCTGCCACAACCCAAGAGTCGGCGTGCAAAACATAGCCGAACACCCAATACCACCCCCTAGAGAAAGGGAAAAGTCACACTAACAATCCTAAGGAACACATGAGCCCAAGACAGAAATGTCGAGCCCACCCGACGCGGCGCTGAGTAAGCTCCACTCTCGTGACATCAAGATACTTAGCCGCAAATCCTACACTGGGTGACGGCGTTGAGCGAACTGGGCTCACTCGATGCTGTCGGCGCTTTCCACCTAGGGTAAACATAAGTTTTAGTTAGACCGCAACCTACACCCTCTCAACACGCGAAAAACAGAGAGTTGGAAATTTAATCCCAACCCGCCGTTCCATCGTAACTACTCGGGACTACCGCAACTAAACCTAAATTACCACTACCGCAGCCTCACCCTAACTCTAACTACCCACTGTACACCAAACCTCAGACAAAAGAGAGAACAATGATTTAATAAAAGACAAACAAAGTAACAGCCCATGGCTGAAATGAAGGAAAAGAAAAACATCCTATTGTTCCAACTTTCTAAGGAGGAAAAAAAATGAAGAATACAGAATCATTGCATAGGAAAATGGAAATAGAGAAAGAGTTAGAATAATTTGGCAAGGGCAAGGGAGCCACTTGCCTCTACCTCTCCGGAAAAACAACAGCCACACCACCGCTAGGCTCCGGCGGCAAGATCGGCCACCTAGAAGACCAAAGCTGAAACTTGAGGAAGGAAAAGAAATCAGATATTTACAATTCCTGGAATCAAACCCTAAATCAAGAAAAAAACTTACATGGAAGGGAAGATCTAGACGAGAGCAAGCCAAATCCGCTATCACACGAGAAAAACGGGCTCTAACCCTCCCGAAATCGCCGGCCAAAACAACCACCGCCTCCTCTCAAAACCCTTCCGCTGGAAGCTCTCCAGACTCGGGAACGAAGAAAAATGAGGAGGAAAAACGGTTCACGGCAACAAAAGATGATTTCAGGAGAAAAGTACGGAACACGCCCAAGATACGCCCGTGACACGGTCCGACACGCTCGTGTCACGGGGCATGTACTAACTCGACGAACGTCGACCTCCACTCGACGGAAAACGGGACACGCCCCTGATACGCCCGTGACACGGCCCGACACGCCCGTGTCACGTGGCGTGTACTCACACACCTACCCACTCGACGAAAGTCGATCTCCGCTCGACGAAACAGGTGACACGCCCTGTGACACGCCCGTGTCACAGGCCGTGTACCAACTCGAACACCACCCAACGATCGTGGAGCACCGATCGTCGAACAGAGAGACACGCCCCGTGTCACGCCCGTGTCCGATACGACACGCCCGTGACCCGGCCATGTTCTCACCAAAACACCGCCTGACGACCGTCGAGCGCAGCTCGACGAACCGAAGGGGGACACGCCCTGTGACATGCCCGTGTAATAGGCCGTGTTCCTACCAAAAGCGCTCGTCGACCACAGGGAAAAGAGCTCTACCCGAGCACGACACGCCCTGGGTCACGCCCGTGACCCAGGCCGTGTCACTAACTGATTTCATAGCCAAGCTTGGACCAAAGGTGATTTTTGGAGACTCTAACTATGGACAGACAGAAGGTTATGGAAATATCAAAGTTGGAGCTATTACCTTCAAGAAGGTAGCATATGTCAATGGTCTCAAGCATAACCTAATATCCATAAGTCAGTAATGTGATGAAGGTTATCAGGTATCATTTAATCAGTCATCTTGCATTATTACTTCTAATAACAACAAAATTGTTTTAAATGGAATTAGACAAGTAAACATTTATGTAGTAAATTTCAAATCATCTAGTACAAAAATTTGTTTATTTAATCAAATTAGCTATACTAAAGATTTATGGCATAAGAGATAAGGTCATGCACACTTTAGGAATATTGTTAAACTATCTAGGGACAATCTTATTAGAGGACTGCCTTCTAGTTCTTAGAAGAAGGAAGGTCTCTATAGGGCTTGTCAATTAAGCAAACAAACCAAAAATAGTTTCGAATCCATTAACAAAAGTGATTCACCCATGATTTTGTACTTGCTATATATAGACCTTTTTGGCCCTATTGCTGGACAAAGTTTGGGAGGCAAGTCATATACTTTAGTTATTGTTGATGACTTCTCTAGATTCAATTGGGTGTTCTTTCTGAGAAACAAGTCAAATAACTTTAAAGTTCTTATAGATTTTCTTAAGAGCATACAGATTGAGTACTCTACTCAGGTTGCATTGATCAGAAGTGATCGTGGAACAGAGTTTGAATCTCTTCTCATGCAAGAATTCTGTGAGAAGGAAGGTACAAGACATTGTTTTTCTGCTCCGAGAACTCCTCACCAAAATGGGATAGCAGAAAGGAAAAATAGAACCCTTATTGAATCTGCTGGAAATTGCTTGCAGATGCTTATTTGCCCCTATCCTTTTGTGCAGAGGATGTGAGCACAACAAATTATGTTCTAAATAGAAGTTTAATTCAAGGATAAGACCCCCTAGAAATTAATTAAAGGAAAGCAACCTAAAGTAGATTATTTTAAGTTATTTGGATGCAAATGTTACATTCATAATAATAACAAGAAACACCTTAGAAAGTTTGAAACAAAAGCTACAGAAGGAATTTTCCTTGGATATTCCAAAATCAGCAAAGCTTACTAGGTATTTAATAAGTCAACATTAAAAATAGAAAAATCTGTACATATTTCTTTTGATGATGCTAACATATTTTATAAGGAGAAGGATTTTTCTACCAAATACACTTTGCAGGTACTCTATCTGTATGAGAAGATGGATGATTTAAACCTTACCCAAGAGGTTACATCTAATCCTTCTCCACAGATTGATGAAGAAAGTGAAGAAGAAAGTGCTGCAGCAGTTGAACCAACAACAGTAACTATAATTCCACAAGAGGAATTATTTCCACAAGCTGTTGATCAACCAACTCCTCCTGCTGATCTTGCCACACTTAGAGATCATCTCATATCTCAAGTGATTGGATACATAGTAGCTAGTGTACAAACAAGGCATCAACTCAACCAAAATTTGATGCATGCTTGCTTTATTTCTCAACTTGATCCTCAATCCATAAAAGGTACAAAGCAAGATCCCCACTAGATTATTGCAATGCAAGAGGAGCTCAACCAATTTGAGAGGTGTATAGTTTAGGATTTAGTTCCCAAACCCAAAGTCTACCCAGTCATTGGAACTAAATGGGTCTTCAGGAACAAATTGGATGCATAAGGATCAATTATAAGGAACAAAGCAAGATTGGTAGCCCAAGGATATTCACAGGAAGAAGGTATTGACTATGACCAGACCTTTGCTCCTGTTACAATATTGGAAGCTATCAGGATTTTTCTTACATATGCTGTATTTCAGAAGTTCAAGGTATATCAAATGGATGTCAAGTGTGCATTTCTCAACGGAGAATTACAAAAGGAAGTTCATGTTGAACAACATCTAGGTTTTATCTCCTCAACGCATCCATCTTATGTTTTTAAGTTGCATAAAGCTCTGTATTGTTTAAAGCAAGCTCTAAGAGCTTAGTATGAGGCCCTGGCTAGATTTATTTTAGAACATAAGTTTACTAGAGGCATTGTAGATAGAACACTATTCATTAGAAATCAAAAATCAAAAATTTTGCTAGTTCAAATTTATGTAGATGATATAATATTTAGCTCTACTGAATACAAACTTTGCAAAATATTTTCTGACCTGATGCACTCAAAGTTTGAAATAAGTAGCATGGGTGAAGTATCCTACTTCCTTGGTCTCCAAGTGAAGCAAACCCCTGATGGTATCTTTTTATCCCAGACCAAATATGGTAAAGAGCTACTTAAAAGATTTGGGATGACTGATGCATCAGCCAAGAAGACACCCATGCCATCCAATATTGTAGTTGATTCTGATGAATTGGAAAAATCAGTTGATCAGAAAACATATAGGGCAATTGTTGGGTCCTTATTGTATCTTACAGCTAGTAGGCCAGATATCATGTTTGCTACTTGTATTCGTACTAGATTTCTGGTAAATCCTAACGAATCTCAACTTATTTTATTAAAAAGGATTTAAAGATATATAAAAGGTTGTCCTAATCTAAGACTCCAGTATCCTACTGAGTCAGAATTTGATTTAACTGGATTTTCAGATGCTGACTTTGCTGGATGTAGAGTTGATAGGAAAAACACATCAGGAACATGTCAGTTCCTTGGTGATAGGCTTGTGTCCTTATTTTGCAAAAAGCAAACTTCTCTATCAAAATAAATTGTTAAAGATGAATACAATGCAGCAGGTAGTTGTTGTTCACAAATTTTGTGAATTCAAAATTAGCTTCTGGATTATGGTTTCAACTTAAATAATTCAACTATTTTTGGTGATAATACCAGTGCAATTTCTATTACACAAAATCCAGTGCATCATAGTAGAACAAAGCATATAAAAATAAGGCATCATTTCATTAGAGATTGCGTAGATAAAAATAAAATTAAACTTGTCTTTATCTCTACTAATTTACAAAGAGCAGATATTTTCACCAAACCCTTAGATGAAAAGAAACATCCGTTTTTTCCTAAATCAGCTAGGTATGATCAATGGAGATCGTTTAATTTGATTTTTGTTTATGGACAATGATCTGTTCATGTTTCGTCGAACGAAATTCGACGAACTCTGAAGGCTTCGTGGAATGTTCATCGAGCGGAGATCGATGAACTTTACTTTATGAAACTATTCGTCGAACGGAGATCGACAAAATTGTTTAAGAAAATCTTTTCATCGAATGGAGGGCGACGAACTATTTTCCCCGTTTTCAAACGTTGATCGACGATTTTATTTCTTTATGAGATTTACGTCGAACTGAGTTCGAAGTTTTTAAGGTTTCGTCGGACGGAGTGTGTCTTTTCATCTTCTAAAAACTTATAATAGGGTTTTCATCAAACTCCATCCCGCGCTTTCCAGTTCTCTTGCACTTGATCTTTTGTTTTTGCAGGCATGGCCATTTCAGCATCGACTCTCTCTAGAATGAAGTTTGGTGCAGGATTTGACATCGACATCGACTCTTTCAACCATTTTGATCAATTCTTCAGTAACATACTTTAGTTATTTGAAGCACCACAGTTGAGACAGTTTATGACCCTAAGGATCAAAATCCCTATGTAGGAAATCAAAGAATGGGTTTTCACAGCAACCCTTCCATATCAAACCTTCATTACTAGAATAATTTCTGGACAACAAGTTTCTTTTTCTCCGGCCATTCTAACTGAAGTTTTTTGATTTATTAATGGGGAAGATGATTATTAATTATCTAGCACTGAGTTTGAGGATATACTAGTTATAATGGGTCACTCCCTAGGAAACCCTAACAAGTTGTTGAAGAAGAACTTCTCTACTGAATACAAATTTTTGGCAGATATAGTTGGGAAGGTAATCTTGGGTAAACACTCATCCCATGATTATATTACCAGGCACAAATTCCTTCTGATGTGTGCCTTGGTTAATCTAAAATCTATAAACTGGGGAGTGATTATATTTGATTTGATTAAGAAGAAAATAAGTAAGAAGGATGTTTGTTTTGGAAGAGTTCTAGGAATTTTCTTATAGGCTAAGGTTCCAGAACTGTTGATCTCGCAAACCAATTTCAAAAAGGCCTCTAAGAGGATTACCTTTGCCCTCTTTGTCTGATGGGAGAGGGTAATCCCAAAGTCCTCTAGGGCTTCCTCTTATAGGATAGCTTTTGAGGACAATAGGAATACAATAACCACTTCACCAACCTCTAAAGAAGCTCCTGCTCCTCATATTTCCTCCATCAACTCCCCTCCATCTCAAAACATTCAATATTTCCTTCATCAACTCCCCTTGTTGATGATTCTACAATTCAACAACCATCTACAGATACACCTTCTACTTCCATCCCTTCTGTCTCACCATCCAGACCACAATCACTAATTAATATTACTGAGGAAACACCATCTCCATCTCAATCTCCTCTACCACCACATCAACCATCACAAATTGATGACACACCATATATAGATCCACTATTGTCATCCCTCAATTTTGATTTACTATCATCTCTATCTCCACAACCATCACCATCACATTCCCATATTAAGGAAGATACAATACTCCCTGATGTCAAAGCCTCCATAATTCCAACAGACATTCAAACATCTTCCATCCCAAAAGCATTCACCATCTTTCCAATATGCTCAATTCCATCTTCTATATTAGTAAATATTCTTGAGCTTATTACTCCTATCCTTAGGAAGCTGATAGCAGAAGCCATTGCTCCACTTGTTGCTTCCATCTCTGAACATCCTTCACAGCTTGCTTATTTCTCCACTATCCCTTCTTCTGGGGGACTTGGTTCAGGACTCTTTGAAACCAGCTAGGTGGAGATGTTCCATGACGAAGCTCTTGTTTTCATGAAGAACCTCTAGTAGTAATCCCAGTAGCAACAGCAGCAGTAGTAATTCCAGCAGCAGAAATAGTTGAAATTCTTGATGATGATACTGAAATGATTTTTTTGAAGAAAAGTCAGTTGACGCTGAAATGATCACTACTGGTGATTTCATCATCAATCCCACAGTGGATATTCATTGTTTACTTTATTCTTTTGATACAGTTTATAGTTGCAGTTTACCAGTTTTTGATACAGTTGATACAGTTTCTGATTACTCTAAAGCAATAGTCTGCTATTCTGCTCTAGTTGATTCTCCAGTCTTAGAAGAAATTATCAATCTTAGAAGAAATTAGAAATAGTTTCTGTAATACTTCTTCCAGTATTTCTATTATAGAGCCAAAGGCTCTCTCTCCACCAACATTTGGCTGGGCTGAATCCCCGATGCCTAATCTTGATGAGATTTTGTTTGAAGATATAGGCACTGCAAATACTGTTGTACAGATTAGTGTAGAACATATTGTTCCACAGCCTCAGGCTAAAGAAGAACATGTAGCTGAACAGCCATATGTTGAGAAAATAGATACAAGTATACAGCCACATGCTCATCCAGTGCTTTCTGAGGCAATGCTTAAACAGATCAATGCTCTTTATGATAACCCTGCTGATCAATCTAATGATGATGATGATGAATCAGATGACTCTGGGGATATTGGGTCTAAGAAGAGAAAAGCCAAGAGAAAGGCTCCAATAAAGGCTGCTCCAAAATCAAATCCCATAGCAAACACCCCCTATTATATTTTGCACAACATTACTCTCACTCCAGATACTCCCTACTAGATGAGACTTTCTAAGAATGAACAAAAGAGAAGAAAGAAGATGAAGAGATATAATTCTCCTCGTAAGAAGTCTTGGAGAGGACCTGCTCCTCCTCCTGCAGCAGGATCAACAGGAAATATTTCTCAAGTTCAAAGGTCCGCATCTTATCAATCAAGACCAACTCATAGCAGCAAAGAAAGATCTTAAAGGTCAAACACTCAATCTATCACCCAACAGAAAAAACAGCAGCAGCAACATGATAGTCAAGGCAGTAAGCTAACAGAACAAGGTAGCCAGGAAAAAGAAGAATCTAATCCAGAGAGACCTCCTTCTCTAGCTTATGATCTAGAATTGGATCCAAACAATAGAATGACAATGTTCAATGAGCTGATATCTCTATCCCAGATAAGGAAGGCCAAGGAGAAAGGAAAGGATTCCTCTCAATTCTCTACTATGTCATCTTACAGGAAGAAAGAACTGGACAAATATCAGGTAAAAAATCTTTTTAATGTTGATACCTTTATGAATTTGCAACCATAAGCTGTAGTGCCTAGAGCTACAACTATGAAGATTCTTGGTGCTCAAGACATGAAGATGACGCAAAGAGAAGCAAAGGATCCCAGAAGAAAGATGATTTTCACAAAACCTGCTACCACTTCAGATGCTTCAAATAAACAGTGATAACTCTCTGATTTTGCATTTTGAATTTTATTTTTACTATATGTAAACTCATAAGGCACTTTTGTTCACATCTGCCAAATGTTTTTAAAATTCTGTCAGATATTTTTTATTGCTTTGTCATTTTGTTTATTTTTATTTTGCATAGTGACCTCACCCAAATAGGGGGAGATTGTTGAAACCCTACTTGTGATTTGGGCTAGGTTCCTATTAGGATTGATGACCCACCATGTATAGTCTAGGGTCATATGTTAGTTTTAGGGTTTTAGGTCAATCACTTAAGAGTTTGATTACTGAGACCTACCTTCAGAAGACTTCAGAGAACACAAGACTTAAGAGACAGGGAAGTTTTGAAGATTGGAGAAAATGTGTTCGATAATTGCTGAACTCAGCTCGACGATCATCGAACTCAGCTTGATGAACTCAGAGTTCCTTGTCTGAGTTGAGCTCGATGAAAGTCTAGCTCAGGTCGATGAACTATGAGCTTATATCAAAATCTCAGCTTGACGATGTACCTTCTCAACTCGGCGAACTTGGAGCTCAGTTTGGAAAGTAAAATTTTTTATTCAACGATCTTGGAGCTCAGCTCGATGAAGAAGAATTATCAGCTCGACGAACTTGGTGCTCCGGTCGACGAAAGCTTTACTGAGGTCGACTAACTCCATCAAGGTTCTGCTCGACAAAAATGCTCTACAGATTTTCTAATCGACTAAGGCAGTTTAATTTCAGTAATTAAGAAAGAAATATTCTAATAATTAATGTCTAATATTCGCAAGAATAAAGCCGTTCCTGACAGCATTAATTAGGGATTTCATAGAGTTATTAGTTAACATATTTACTAGGACAGTTGAGGAAATACATTGAAGACAAAAATAGCTGTTCTATTTCCCAGAAAAAATGTAGAGGACTTCAAGGATTTTGAATTTAAAATCAACAATCATATATAATGAAAAATTACAGAAGATTGTAAAGGAGATTTTTATTGACTCAACAAAAAAAGAAGAGAACATCTGCATACATAGAACAAGAAACAGAGACATAGAACATCCTGTTCATCATTCTTTTCTTTAAGCTTTTCTTCCAGCAACACAACATTCAATCTGAGTCCAAAAGTTCAATCACTCAGAATCATTTACCAGAAGAAGAAGAAGTTTTCAACTTGAAGGCCTACACCCCGAAGCAAAGTCTCCACTCCTGACTAGATTTCAATAACTCAAGGGGAGCTTTAATAATATAACAAAATCCACTAGTCTTCTTGGAGGATTGAGATAGAGAAGATAATTCCAATTTTATTTTCCTTCACTATACACAGGGTTATAACTCCCTTCAAAAGTTAATCATTTGGTTGTCAAGTCTCCTGATCAAAAGACTTGGTTTGGTTTTTGGGCACATGATCAAAACCTCAAGGGTTGCTAGATCTCCCTTAAAAATTGATCTTGTGGTGATAGGGCACCTGATCAAAAACCTGTGGTGACAGGGCACCGAACAAAAACCTATGGTGGCAGGGCACCTGATCAAAAACCTGTAGTGGATTCATACTAGGGTGGTAGAAGAGTGGATGTACCCAGGTTTATTGGGGAACCACTATAAATTTCCTTGTGTCGTCTGATTGTGCTCTACTTTTTATTTTGCTATGTTGTGATATATTTTATTTCTCATATACATATATATCACCTATTTTAATCCACTGTAAAAACAACTCAAAGTTTTTAAAATACTCTATTCACCACCACCCTCTAGAGTTAGTTAGATTAATCCTTCATCATCTGAGGCATCACTTTCAAAAGTGTTTGACGCGAGGACATGTGTCTTTCTTGAGAAAGAGTTTTTAAGTAGGAAGACTAATAGGGTTGAACTTGAAGAAGTTCAATAACTACAAACTATGAATGAACCGAAAATAGAACTTGAGCCAGGACTACAAGATGTTGCACTGGAGAGCCTGCTCAGGAAACACAAATTCCACGTAGATCTTGTAGACCAAGGTTTAAGCCTAAGAGATATGAATTTATCGTATCTCAAATAGGTAATGTGTTGCTTATGGATCATAGTGATGAGCCTGCAACCTACCAAGAGGCTATGAGTGGATCAAGCTCCAAGAAGTGGCTTGAGGACATGAAATCTGAAATGGACTCCATGTATGAAAACCTAGTTTGCACCTTGGTGGAACCACCTGAAGGGGTATGACCCATAGGGTGCAAGTGGGTCTTCAAGAAGAAGACCGACATGGATGGGAGTGTACATACAATCAAAGGTCGACTGGTTGTTAAGGTTTTCAAGTAAATTCATGGTATTGACTATGATGATACCTTTTCCCCTATTGTCATGGTTAACTCCATCAGAATTCTTCTTGCTGTTGCTGCATATTATGACTATGAGATCTGATAGATGGATGGAAAAACGGTTTTCCAAAATGGAAACCTCCTTAAGGAAGTGTATATGACAAAACCCGAGGGTTTTGTATTTTCAGTTGAATCCACTAAAATGTGCAAGCTGCAAAGATCCATTTATGGATTAAAATAAGCTTCTCAAAGTTAGAATATTTATTTTGATGAAAAGATCAAAGAGTTTGATTTTATCAAGATCGAGGATGAACCGTGTGTTTACAAATGGATTAGTGGGAGCATTGTTGTCTTTCTGATATTGTATGCAGTTGACTTACTGCTGATCGGGAATGACAAACTGACCCTACAAGTTGTTAAGAACAACCCAAGGAGCTGCTTTTTTGAAGTAATTGGGTGAAGAGACGTATATATTTCGTATTAAGATCTATAGAGATAGATCGAAGAAGTTGCTGGGCTTGACCCAAAGTATATACATTGCTAAGGTGTTGAAGCGGTTCAACATTCTTGAGTCCAAGAAATGATTCCTTCCCATATCTCATGGTTTGAGACTCTCTAAGAACCAGTTTCCTAAAACTTGTGAAGATAAGGATCGCATGAAGTTGATTCCATATGCTTCGGCAATTTGGTCAATCATGTTTGCAATGATATATACTCAATCTGATGTCTCTTATGCCTTGAGCATGACTAGCAGGTATCAATCTGATCCCGGTGATGGTCTCTGGATAGCCGTTTAGAACATCCTAAAGTACTTGTGAAGTACTAAGGATACGTTCTTTGTGTATGGTGGAAAGGAAGAGCTCGTTGTGAGAGGTTACATAGATGCTAGCTTCCACACTGATCGGGACGACTCAAAGTCTCAGTCAGGGTTCATATTTTGCCTAAATGGAGGAGTTGTTAGATGGAAGAGTTCCAAGCAAGAGACAGTTGCTGATTATACATCTGAGGCCGAATATATCACCGCAGGAGGCTGTATGGATTAGGAAATTCATTGGAGAATTAGATGTACTTCCTAGCATTATTCATCATGTAGATCTCTATTGTGACAACAACAGTGCAAGTGCACTTATTTCGGGACCTAGATCTCATCAGTGCTCCAAGCACATACTTCAATGGTTCCATCTTATTAGAGAGAATGTCGATCGAGGAGATGTGAGCTTTTATAGAGTGCTGACTGATGAGAATATTGCGGATCCACAGACAAAGCCTCTCGCACAGAGAAAGTATTATGGTCATGTTAGATTTATGGGTATACGATACCTTAATGATCATCTCTAGTTGGAGTCTTGTGGGTTATATTCTGTTGGATGTAATAATTCATTTGATGAATAGAGTACTGTATACATTTCATTTATATAATTTTGGCAAGTTCTTTTATTTTGTAAATTTATTTCTATTGTGATAGAGTAATTTAACATTATAAATGCTTTTAGAATGTTTGCTTACAAAGGATTCAAGTGGTGACTTGAATGTGGGAGCCTACATTTTAGAAGTTTCATTCTTAAATGGTCCCTGGTCGAGTGTCATCTTAGAAGCTAAGGGCGATGATGACACATTTAGACTAGCATGTGTGTTGACAGATGACCAGTTCTCATAGGTCATGATATTGTGATATCAAGTCACCACATGGGTACTTTTTAGTGAACAAGTTGTAATGGACAGTCCCACCATGAGAATATTTTGTGGATTATTATATGAACGTATCACAAGTATGGCTCAAGTCACAATGGTGTTTGTGGTCCTTTGACCTGAAGTCATAGCATTCATCGAGTGAGGAAGAGCGTGCTTTGATGCTATCAAAAGTGCAGTCTTGAGAAGGTTGGATGATAAAGGTGGTTATTGGGTACGTTACAAATCATTTGGGTATTTGCGTGTGAGCAGAGATGGTATCTGTCCTCCTATATGACAGGAGTTGCATCCATGGGCCCCTTGATGGAAAGGGACTGAGAAATGCAAGGCCATGCTTGGTTGAGTCAATATATGATATCAGGCTCACAAATTTCAGAAAGTCCGTTCTAGATCAGGAAACTAGGATTGAACGAATATGAGGGTGACACGGTCTATACCTTTAGTTCTATCCGGATGTAAGGGACGAAGGGACATGAAACACTGATACATTGGTCACAATGGCTTTTGAGTTATAAACTCTTATTTCTTGGGGTGCAATGATGCATTGCTAGATGCCGCTCATTGTTTGTGAGGCTTTTGTTTGACACTTTCAAGATCAGATGGGAGGTTGTTGGTATTAGCATTATGATCTGGAATTGATCAAGTATATAGCCTTACTACCAATGCAGTATGATCCTATTAGGGTCGCACATAAGAACATTTGGATAAATTGGGAGATTGGTTTAGTATGATTTGCTCATATGGTGAGTGGAAAAGACTTATTGCAACTAAGCTTTGGAAGCTTGCAGTGCATTGAGACCACTCAACGCTTTCGTCGAGTCAAGTGTTGATTCATCGAATTGTGGCGTTGAGTGTGTTGAGTTTACTCAATGATTCATCGAGTCAAAGCGTTGATTCATCAAGTATTGTACTTAAGTGTTGAGTGCGTTGAGTTCACTCAATGATTTGTTGAGTCAAGGTGTTGATTCAATGAGTCTGAGTCTTTGGTATTGAGTGCGTTGAGTTCACTCAATGACTTCGTCGATTTAAAGGTTGACTCAACTAATCTGGCACTTAGGGGTTGAGTGTGTTGAGTTCACTGAATGCCTTCATCGAGTCAAATGTTGATTCGACGGGTTTGGCTCTGAGAGCATTGAGTTCACTAAACGCCTTCGTCGTGTATCTTATGGATACTCGATGATTCGTCAAGTATGATTTTGTATACTCGACGATTTGTCGATTATTTCATTGATACTCAACGATTCATCGAAATAAGGGTTTTCTGGTCGAAAACACTGGATTCTAAATCCTGTTTCTGCTAATTACGACGGGCTATTCTGTTTATTCCTTTAGGTATAATTAGAAGTATTTTAGTTTTTCTCATTATTGAATTGACGGGTTGTCTGTCTAAGCACACGAGATGCATTGTGTGAAATCCCGCGACCTAAAACGCGACAGAAGTTGTTCCGCCCATCGTCGATCTCATCATCATAACTTAGCACGATTCTGGCAAATGTCACCGCCGCCTCTTTTATAACATACCTAGCAGTCCATGAAGACGTAAAGATTTCTCTCCCGACCTAGATCTTGTATGACAAGACTCTATGAGTTATCCCATTCGTGTGGACTTCCTGTAGAGGTGCGGACACTATTCTGCACATAGGACTATAGCCGCAAAGTGATTGGCTGATCTCTTGGAGCATCTAGGTTGAGTATAGACTCAATCCCATGGAGGTAAATTTTATTTCCAGCTTTTTCTTCTAGATACATGTCCATTGCTAAATCTGAACTTCTTTTGGGTTTTCTTGTTCTTTATTTCCGCTGCATGCACATGTGTTGTGTCATCCTAGCAAAATCCAACAGTGTTTGGTGTTAGCGTAGCAACTTTCTAACAAATAGACAAAACACAAAATTAAAGATGAAAAATAAATCTGTGAAATATTGAAACTCATATTTTTCTTCCAGTATGAGCCCACCCAAAATATGAAGGGAGGCATCCATTGCTTGTGCAAATTTTTCCTAATGTATAAGGTTCAATCGCACTTTTGGCCATGTTTGAAGAATGGGCCTAAAGCTATAATGGATATATGGGTACCAAAGTCCTCAACCTACACCATATGTAAAATAATTTGGGTAACCAAATCTTTAATCTCATCTTTTTATGTGTGCAAGCAGGCTAAGGATAAAAAGAACATGTGGTACTTAGACTTTGGTTATTCCAAGCACATGATTGGAGATGAAGAGAAGTTCCATGGCTCGAAGGAAAATATAGGAGGTAAATTGACTTTTAGCCACAACAACAAAGGAAGATTACTGAGAGTTAGCTTCGTGGGTAACATTTTCTATTTCAAATCTCTTGTTTGTAGATGGTCTAAAACATAATCTCATTTCTATTAGTCAACTTTATGATAAGGGCTTTAATGTTTTATTTGAAACCTCTCCAAATTCATGCAAAATTATAGATACTAAAACTAATGATGTACTGTTGCATGTACCTAGGAAACACAATGTTTATACCATAATGTTTGATGATTGATCTTCATCCAATTTAAATTTCTTAGCTTCCAAAAGCGAGGAGTTATTATTATGGCATAGGAGACAGGGACATTCCTATGGTAAACTTGTTATTAAACTATCAAAAAGAAAAACAAATTTGCGGTCTTCCACACTTAAATGGTAGTTTGACCTCATTTTATTCTACATGACCAAAAGCAAAATTAACCAAATCATAATTTAAAAGCAAAAATGATATTATCACATCCCCACTAGTACAATTAGTTCATAAGGATCTTTTTAGCCCAATTAATATATGTAGTATAGGTGGTAAATAGTATCACTACTAGAAAATTGACTCTTAGTGATGAAATATTTCATCACTAAATATTGAATTATGGTCACTAAAGACATTTAGTGACCAAATTAAGTCTGTCACTAAGTCTTCACAAAAGACCTGCCACTAAATGTTTTTTGTGGGAAAAAAAATTTTGTCACTAAAAATAGTTTTAGTGACCAAATCATTTTGGCCACTAAAAGAAGTTATAGTGACTAAAACACAACAATAACTAAAATTACCTTTAGTGAAGAAGTATGTCCCGTCACTAATTGTCTTTAGTGACACAAGAAATTGTCACTAAATGTGTATATTTAGAGAGCAAACCATTTCAATCACTAAAACTTCTAGTGACCAAATACAATGATCACAAAAATAACATGTTTAGTGACTGTATTAATTAAATCACTGAAAGAGAACTTAGTGATCAGATTAATTTTGCCACTAAAAAAATTTTAGTGGACAAATTAATTTGGACACTAAAAGCTAATACTTTTAGTGACCAAACTAATTCTGTCATTATATTTATTTTTAGTGATGGAATATTTGGTCACTAAAAGATGATATTTGCCTCTAAACTTTGTCCAATTGCTTACAAAATATCATAAAATATTTCATTTGATATTCAGTAAAATTCATATTTGTACATTCAAGAACAACAATAAATAAACACTCGATTGCAACAAAAAGATTGTTTTAACATAGATTATTTCATTAATAAGGAAAAGTGGGTGGGAGATAACCTAAACTATTAAATACAGAGTAATAGTATTTTCATCTCAATTTAATTTTAAATACATGAACAAATATTTATAATAAAGAAATCTACAAATATGCATTCTTTGGGACATATGTGATAAATAACTGATGTCTTCTTCTCTATTATTTTGTTTGAAAGAACTCCTACAAGGGATAGTGTTATAATATGACCTTTTAGAGGAAGAAGACTTGAAAGATGAGATATATCTTCTTCCAAAATGCAATGTGGAATGAAATTATAAACAATCTATCATTAGTAGAGCTTCTAGTAATAGTTTAAAACTCACAAGAAATCAACGTGCAACTGTAAGAAAATAAGAATACATACAATAAAAATTAATAAAAATCAACTTTGTGAGCGCTTAGAAGTGGAGAACAAAAAAGTTGTACTTAACTTGTGAAAAATTTGAATAACTTCATATCAGTTATTTTAAGTCTACCCCTTTCAATAAGACTAACATCTATCTACTGCCCTAATTGATACAATTTAATGCAACAATTCATCAAAGTGCTCCTTCGGGGAAAACATTATACACAAATTCCCAGAAATAATCATATTACTCAAAACTATATCTAATTTTTTTACAGAAGTTTATCTTCATATAAATCCCACTAAATTTCTCCTATATAAACATAGATAAAATGCAAATTCCCACTTTTATATGAACTTAACAATTTCAATCATAACTTATAATGGCAAACCTGCTATCAAATTTTACATAAAATTCATGCAAGTGATAGGCACGGGGCTCCACCCCTACGAACAATCACGATAGTACCCCGACCAAGACAGTACCCTGCCCACCCGCCCATGATAATACTCAGGTCACAAATTACATATGCCGACATCTCCCTATATCTAATCTCGCTAACTTAGGGAAGTGACCAGGTTCAACCCCTATCTCTAATTGCATCCATTATGTGGATCACCCCTAATTAAAGCAATGATAAGGAGGATATCTACTTAATTATGAGATAGTAAAATGGAACACAAATCGGGTAAATTTTAACAAAAATTATAAATGTTGACTCTACCTACATAAAATAAAAATATCATGAAAACAAAGAACTCTAAATCCAAACTAATTAACATTGATGAATTAAGAAGGAGGATGGGTAGACCTTAAATAATTTGCATAGATTGCAATTATTAAATCTAGGAATGCAGCTCCAAAGCTTAAAATGAACATAGTCATACCTAAACATTCAACTAAATCATAAAACCAAATCATTATAAATTTCTTTAAGCAAAGAAATACCATTGGATCACATGTTATTGCCTGTAATGGTCTGGGACATGAACTGTGTGTTCATAAATGCCAAATTTTTTGACCTTGTATTCAAAAGAGTTGGGGGAAGAAAAATCAAATTTAATCACCCAAACAAAACTAAATAGTGTATGTTAATAAATAAAAAGAAAAAAAGATAACTGCATAACCGAAATGTTCTTATTATATTTGAGTGCAAGCCAGAGCCAAAGGATAAACGGTATCATCTAGATCTGTGTTTTATAAACAATAATAAATAGAAAAAAAAGGTTAAAAATGATCAGAAGTACGAAGTGTTGGCTGGTGGTGGTTAGGGAATATGCTACTTGTTCAAGAGTGATCAATACCAAAAAGCAGATGGTCATATTTATGTTTCTTAACCTGAAGATTTTGATCGTCAAACTCCATTCCAATCTATCATGATCTAAACAAAATTAACAACCCCAAACTTTGCAATTTCAAGAAGAAATCCATCATAACATCAGACAATCAAATACAAAAATTAAGCTGGAGTCTACAACACTAACTGAACATCTTAGGAGAACGATATATACATAAAATTTTGTCTTTCAAAATGCCCACATGTAGCGATCTACATGCGGCTATCAGATACACAATACATTGTTATTTATACCTTAAAAATAAACCTTCAGCAAATTTCATGATGCCAGCTACTGCTATACATTGGCATCATGGTGGCTTGAGCATCATATTTCTAGCATCTGCTATGCAAGCTTCAATCTCATTAGCACGGAGAAGTCTAACATAATATGAAACAAATTTTGAACTAGTACGACATAACAAGGAATAATCAAGATTCGCATAATTTTATCATAAAAACATTGATTATTATAATCTTAAAAATGTGGAGAGTAATCCAAAACGAGGCGATCTATTCAAAAATAATCAACTCAGTGTTTTAGCAGCAGTGTACAATAGAGAAGGAAGAGATGTCTAACAAAAGGACCATTAAGATGTAGGATGAAAAGCACCATAAGGAAAGTAAGAAAAACTAAGAAAGAAGAATAGACATATATATATATAGACGGTGATCCAACCGCGACAGAACTTCAACTCCAATAGTGCACGGGGACCCCATGCCCCGCAAACCATTATCCTGACCATGACATTATCCCAGCGCGATGACTCTCCTGCCGCTCGCAAACTCCTCAGTGTTTTACTCCCCTCACCGCTCATTTTTGCGTTGTGCACGGGGGTTTGCGAGCGATGAGGAGAATATTATTTTTGTAGGTAGAGGACTTTGTCAATATGAGAGTACAGTTTTTTAAATTAAACAAAAAACATAAATTTCATATATTCTATTTTTTTAATAAAGAGGGGTAAAATCAAAAAGTGAATGTTTAACCAAATGATGTTTTTCACTTTTAATATACTATGTGTGTGTGTATATATATATAAATATATATGGTCAATTATCAGGTCCAAATTAATATCCAAGCTAAAGTGAATGTCCAAATAAGGGAAGGACTAAACATATAAAATAGGAAGGGACCCTTAGTCATTTTAAAAATGTTGAAAGAAAACCAAACCAACCGTTCAAGATCCAAAAAATCAATTAAAAGAATAAGTAATAGAAGATGGTTTTAGTATCAAGTCGATCCAATGCTTTAATAAAAACTAACGATCATGTAATAGAAAAATAACTCCCAAGCACCATAAACACTTGTCTGTTGCTCCAGAACCAAATCCCAAAGAGAGGTCACCTGAACTGATTTAGTCGGATGCAGAAAACATGACTTCTGACACAAACCAATAAAATAGCTTCTAACATCCATTTCAAAACATTTACACATATATGATCCAATCTCCTAATATTTCGTGAAGTATTTTTAAATAGAACGTCAAATAATATAAAGTAATTAATAATAATATTTTCTCTCGATCCATGTTTTTCCTCGGTTCATCACCAACACATAAATAAGACGACCCATGCCATGAATTCTATAAATAATTTTTATCTCTAACACCTCAATTCATTAAAATCAAACAACTGACACATTTTTTACAATTGCGAACGACATCCATAAATCAGAACT
The DNA here is from genome assembly GCA_039583875.1 of Platanthera guangdongensis. NCBI lineage: Eukaryota > Viridiplantae > Streptophyta > Magnoliopsida > Asparagales > Orchidaceae > Platanthera > Platanthera guangdongensis. The sequence goes on from CM077165.1 coordinate 65,361,676, forward strand.
AAAATCATCAAGATAGAATATAACAAATGAAGTCCTAATAGGTAAATAAAGGTAAGATAACAATGTGTCTTGAACTTAGGAATTGTTTACCTTTACATCATCATCATATCCTATCAAATAGTGAGTCGGTTCTACATTATGCTCGCCAACCTATCATGCCTTTAATAATAAGATAAAGAAACAAGTATATCAAACAACAATCTCCACATTAAATAAATTGTATGCATATATTAGAGACTTGTCTTTGTCCCTGTGAAGATATTATGATAGCTCTCTCTATCTCTATCTCTCTTGAGGGCACCCCAATTAGACAGCCATGATTTCGACTAAATAGTGTTGTCACATCACCGTCATAATATTCACCTCTAATCACGTATCCTTGCATTTTCATCATCATAGCTCAGTACACATAATGAAGTTGGAAAAGAGTTGCATGTATTGTTTACTAGAGGAAATAAAGTCAAGCATATGTCCCCATGCCCCCTAAGAAAAAATTATCCTCACTACACCATTTTTGTATAAAGCCCATGGCACCCTAAGTATTCATGCAAACGTATGAAGACAATTTGTCAATACTTAGTTTACATAGTCACTAATAATTTGCCGCATAAGAGAAATGGTCATAGAAACATTTCTGCCTAATACAGATAGCACCACTTTCATGGGAAAATTGTTAAATGTCATAACTTTATCATAGAATATATAGCAACTTATATCATAAATCAATTTCATAGCAAAACCGAAACCAATGCATGTTATGTTTTACAAGAAAGCTATAGTGTTTTCTAACTTTGCTTCAGACTAGTGGTCTAAACTTATACAACAAGGACCCTCCTGCACTCATCTATGAGATAAGAAAGAGAAAATGAACAGATTCGCTGTGTAAATCAGTAAACATTCTGCTTTTTAGGAACACATGTTCTTTGAAACATGTATTACCTCACAAGTCTTGATTGGTAGCAGGACTAAACGTCCTCTAGATTTTTCTGCGAAGTAGCAATCCCAGGCTTTTGCCAAAGAAGATAAATCATAATGACCCATAGAATAATAACACCAGGCCAAAAAATCCTAAGAGATATTTTATCTCTTTCTTAACAAACCCAAAACATAATAAACTCATTTATCAAAAAACAATAAATGAGTGTCAATCCATATTTTAATATCATGACTCAAAACTATGAAAGGAATTTTACCTTAAACATGAAAAATAATTCCATTAGAATAATACCAAAAAAAACAAGCTCCAAATTTCCACCGCAAAATAACAAAGGGTCATAACAGTTCAGGCCTGACAAACACGTTGCATCCCTCCTCCTCATTCCATTCCCGATTTTAGGTCCTTGCATTATTTCCCCTCACTGTCAACCACATCCACACGACACTGCCGACTAGGATCTACTGCTGACAATCGCCCCTCGCCTCTGATCTATGTTGTTAAAGGTACGCCTGAGGCTCCAGGCTCACCGGGCACAAAAGTTTGTGCCTTCATGCACCTTTTTGCGCTTTTGGACATTAAAGTCATGTCTCAGTGTGATTTTTGTTGTAAACGTTTTTTTCAAAATAATGAAAAAATAATACAAGAACTAAATAATTTATATATGATTTAATGTTTTTGAAAAATAATCGATCGGTGAGACTTATATATGATCCAAGCAAACATATTAATTTTTTTAAGAGATATAAATGAATGATTAATGAGTAAAATATATGAAGAATGTTCAAGAAGATGAACCAATGTTTGATGTTGATTATTTAAAATGAAAGTGGTTGTGTCTTGTCTTCTTTAGGCACGCACCTGATCCTTGAGCCTTGCGTCTAGGCTCCAAGAACACTTTGCACCTTATTGCACCCTGCGCCTTTGATAACTGAGTCGCCGAGATTTTAATGACTCAGATCTACTAACAACTCCTTGCAATTTAAGTCACTCACGTTGCTACTCGACTCTACCTCCCTACAACCTACAAACAACCTCTTCAATCGATCGATTCTCACTGCGACTCTCCCTTCCACCTGCTCCCCTGCAACCAACATCAAACCAAATAGAATTGAATCGATACACCACTCCACTCCATTTCAACTATTTTCCCTCTCCTTCTAAAAAAATAACTCTGGCACGTTCGCTCTCTACTACAACACATGCCCTCTTCATCTTCTTCAATTTTGTTTCCAGGAAAAAATGTTGGTCTGAGGCCTTTAGAGTAGTCCAATCATTTTACCTACAAAGATTGTTTTTCCTATTAATGATCAAATTAATTACCAACAATGACGCCCTTAAATTGATGCAAACACAAATTTGACATCTAACACAATATTTCATTAACTTTACATTTACAATTTGAATGCGGAAGATAGGTTATTCAATGATAAATGACACATGTTATTAATTTGGTTGATTGTTTATTTTTAATTTGAATCTCTTATGTTACTATATAAGTTTAAAACCCTTAATGAAATGAAGATCTTCATTAGAATAAGCCAAGTTGTATGGAGAATGGTTGAACAAAAAACTTTTGCCGAAGTAGTTTTCCTCTCTTTGTTATTCAATTTGTAATAATTTGGGTTTGATATTCTTGATTTCTCTTTATATACAAATATTTTTTGGTAGTTAAAATAGCTTCATCATTTTTATAACTTCTGCTCAACATAAACTTTGAATGTGGAAGTTAAGTTTTTCTGTGATAAATGGTGCAAGTTATTTACTTGGTTGATTGTTTATTTTTAATTTTCTCCTCTTATGTAACTATATGGGTATAAAATCCTTAATGAAATCAAGATTTTAATGAGAATAAGCAAAGTTATATGGAGAATGGTCGAACAAAAAACTTTTGTCGAAGTAGTTTTCCACTCTTTGTAGTTCTTTTTGCAATAAATTGGATTTAATACCTAAGAAAAAGTAATTTTTTTTTGCAGGAATGTCCAAAGGCCAACCAAACTCTCATCTGATACTTGGACAGTAGATGCTCCAGGCACAAGACTGAAACAAAAATCCTTTTGACATATTACACTTCAGTAGAAGATGGACCCAATGTTATCTTTGGAGGTTCTAACAAAGGGAAGACAATAGGATATGATGAGATCTCTAATGGCATAATCACTATCTCGAGGGTAGATTATATTAAAAGATTGCAACACAATCTGATAAGCGTAAGATAATTGTGTGATCTTAGCTATATTGTTACCATCCACAAGGATGAGTGCCTTATTAAAAAGTTGGAAAGACCATACTAACTAACACTAGGACTGGAAATATCTATTGTTTAAATTTCTATGTATTAGCTCTAACTCTCCTATCTGCCTCATGGCTGAGAATAGAGCATCACTCTATGTGCAATGACGTAGGAGGCTGGTTCACCTAACCTATAAAACCATTAATAAGTTGCTCTCAGGAAATTTAGTTAGAGATTGACCAAAGTGGAAATGTGTTGAGGAAAGCCCTTATCATGCATACCAATTGGGTAAGCAAACAAATGGCTCATTCAAACCCATTGGGGTTAAGGACTCCACCAAGTGTTTATACCTACAACACATAGACTTGTTTGGTCCTATTCCAATTCATAGATTAGGAGGAAAGGTCTACACATTTGTTATTGTGGATGATTTCTCTAGGTTCACTTGGATTTTCTTCTTAAAAAATTAAGATAACATGGAAATATTCACTAATTTTGTTACGTAAATTCAGAATGAAATAAAAAGTTCCATGGTTAAGATCAGGATTGATCATGGAACTGAATTTCAATAAGGTGACATGATTAAATTATGTGAAAGCCTAGGTATAATTCAGGAATTTTCCTCTCCCAGAACTCCACAACAATGGAGTTGCAGAGAGAAGGAATAGAACCCTAATTGAATCTTATAGAACCCTACTGAGTGACTCTTCACTCCTATAGTACTTCTAGGCTGAGGCTGTCAACACAGCTTGCTATGTTCAGAATAGGGCCTTAATCAACAAGGCTCACAATAAGACTCCCCACAAGCTTGTGAAATGCAAAAAACAAACCTTGTCCTACTTCAATTTTTTTGGAAGTAGGTGTTATGTTTTAAATAATGGGAAACAATTTCTAACAAAATTTGCTGAGAAATCTTATGAAGGAATTTTTTTGGATATAACTCTTATAGTAGAGCCTACAAGATATTTAATAAAAAGACCAGAGTAGTAGAAGAGTCCATTCATGTTGTATTTGATGAGGCCATCCTGATCCATAAGGGTTGATCTAGTTCTTTTAGTGTTACAAGTATTGAGGGAAGATTGGAAAAGGCAACCATCAATGATCAAAGTAAAGAAACTAAATTAACTTCACCAAATGAACTGATCAAGGATGTAAGCAACTCCAATGTAGATGAAAGTGAAGCTGCAGAAAGGACAGATCCACCAATAGCTAAACTTGGACCAGAAGAATAGGAAAATGCAGATTTGTTGCATATAACTACAATGCATCTAAGAGATCTGATGCCTCTCTATTTTATATTCAAGGGTATTTATGTAATTGTTGTGGACCATGACTCTTATAAATAGTGGGGCTTAGTTTAGGGTTGGTTGTGTTGAATGTATTGTGTGTTCTTGTGCTTTTATGCGACTGAATCGGGAGAGTCTCCCCTCGCCGAAAGATCAAGCTGTTTAGGGCCGATGTCCTTAGGTGAGATCAGTTATCTGGTAATCCTACCATCAATATTATGATCCAATTTCTGTTTTTTCTCCTTGAGATTGGTTTGGATCATATCAAAGGTATCAGAGCCAAGTCTTCCTCCCGCATGTAAGGTTTTCTGCCTCTGCCAACGTCAACCTTGGCTGCTACGTCCACTCCTTCGTCATCGACTGTGTCGGCCCCACAAGCTGCAAACATCGTTACCTCCTCCTCTGCTAACCACCTCCAAACACATTACTGACTCTCCCATGTTCGCTCTGCATTGTCATTCAGCCTCTCGCTATTTCCCCTCAGCTCACGTCACGTCGGCTCTTCTCTTCCCCTGCTGTACACCCCTTCAACCGCTGTTGCTTCTCGTTCAACTGAAATCACCCCTCCCCACATTCCCCACCTCTTACACATCGATCCTTTCCATCGTCATTATCGCTGGCCGCCATCCCCACGAGATGCCTCCGCCTGTTTTTTCATGCAGCTCCTCTGCTCCGCTCCCCCCTCGAATTGGCCGACCACATGCTACCTGTCGCAGGCCGTTCGTAGCCTCCATCCTCCTCCTACCACTTACCTGCACGCTTTTCACTTTTTTCTTCTTTCATTAATTATCCCCTGCCACTTGTTGTTCTTGAGCTCCCCGCCCTCTCTTTTGATATACTTTAACTCTCTCTCTCTCTCTCTCTCTCTCTCTCTCCATCTTTTCCTTTTAATTTTCTCATCACTTGAACCTCACGCCTCTTATTTTTTTCCTTCAGTCTTCACCCAAGTTTTCCAGTCAAATCTCACCTAAAAAACCCACCATAATTAAATCCACAGCAGCCTCCCCTCCCAATCCTTTCTTCAACATATGGCTGCTATGGAAGAAAGATGGACACGAATATTCATCTTGCTAAACAATATTAATGTTCAGGTCGCGCTCAATGGCACCCTGATCGAGGAACTTGAAGCTAATTTTCCTCTACGCTCCACCAACGATTCCTCCTACTCTTCGGGGACACATCCTCCAAATGCGGGTGGGTTCTCCAGTATTCCACCACAGCATCCACAACCCGCTGCAATTCCGCTGATTTCACTGCCTCCGCGGGCCACCGCAAATGTCATACCTCTCGTCTGAGTGTTCACTTAGCAAAGTTCACCACCACTGTTGCCTATCATTACTCCTCCTACCTCGGCGCCGCTTGCTATGTACATCATGCCAACATCAGTGTCGCTGACCTAGCCCGTGCCAGCATCTTCTCCACCACCCTTTCTGATCACCTTGTCACCGCTCCTGACGGTCGTAGTTACGCCGGCCGTGTTCTGGCCGACCGTCGTGCCACGATGCCTCAATGATGCATTGCCATACCCGTTCGTGCCACCTGTCTTACTAAAGTTACCACCTACCGCATTGCCAATACTACCAGACCCCGTTCCTTCGAGGCATTTTTTTTGGACGGTGCCACCACTACTGCTAGTTGAAGCTCCAGAGGCCTCGACTCGTTATCGGGAGTTGTTCTTGCACGAAGTCAAGATGCCAGACGATCTGATCACCCTCTCGGCGTTCAAGCTTGAGGACAAGCTCGCTTTGAATGAGGAAGTAATGATATGTCCTTATTTTATATTAAGGGTATTTATGTAATTATGATATGCCCTTATTTTATATTAAGGGTATATATGTAATTACCCCCAACTATGAGCTTATAAATAGTTGTGCTTAGTTTAGGGTTATGGCATGTTGAAAATAGTATGTGCTTGTGGTGTTATGTTGGTGGCTGCTACGGGAAGAGTCCCCTGCACCTCCTTCCGATCTGTTCTGGTCATCGGGCCTTAGGATTGTGTATCTGTGTGATTTTGTTTTGGTGTTCTTGTTGTTTTACATATTGAATCCAGCGAATAGTGGCTGTTAGAATCCACTTATCTTGTAGTAACAGTGACGTCGAAGAGAAGGAAGGGCTGCTACCCGATTAGTTCACATCAAGGTATCTGTGTAATTACACCACCATTACTGTCTCCACAACTGCAGTCTGTCAATACTCTGCTTACCCCGACGCCGCTTGCCACGAGCATCAGGCCGATATCAATGCCACCGGCCCCTGCTCCGCCACCCTTAACGGTCACCAGGTCGCCGCTCTTGCCGATCCTTGTTCCTCCGACCGTGATATTTTTAGACGACTTGCCACGACGCCTCACGGCCGCATCGCTAGACCCGTTATTCCAGGGGACATTGTTTCTCCGGCCATCTTACTGATGTTGACACCTACCACTTCACCAATATTGTCGGACCACGTTCCTTCGGGGCATATTTTTTGCCGCCACATCTGCCAGCTGAAGCTCCAGCAGCCGCGACTCGTTATCGGGAATTGTTTTGGTGCGAAGTCAAGATGCCAGACGACTCGATCTCCCATGCGACGTTCGAGCTTGAGGACAAGTTCGTTTTCGAGGAGGGAGTAATGATGCGTCTCTATTTTATATTCAAGGGTATTTATGTAGTTGTTGTGGCCCATGACTCTTATAAATAGTGGGGCTTAGTTTAGGGTTGGTTATGTTGAATGTATTGTGTATTCTTGTGCTTTTATGCAGCTAAATCGGGAGAGTCTCCCCTCACCGAAAGATCGAGCTATTTAGGGTCGGTGTCCTTAGGTGAGATCAGTTATCTTGTAATCTTTCCTTCAATATTACGATCCAATTTCTGTGTTTTCTCCTTGAGATTAGTTTGGATCGTATCAAGATCATTCTCAAACTCAAATTATTGGTGATCTGGATCTTGGAGTAGAGACCAGAGGCATGGATATGAATGAGGTGCATCACCTGTACTTTCTTTCTTAGGTAAAGCCATAGAAGTTTGAGGAGGTCAACACAGATCCTTCCTGGGTCTTGGCTATGCAAGAAGAACTTGAACAATTCAAGAGATGTAAGGTCTGCAAGCTAGTCCCCTGGCCTCTCAACAATAATGTCATAGGAACCAAAGTGGATGAGCAATGAGTAATTATCAAGAATAATGCAAGACTGGTAGCAAAATTTTGCAAACAAGAAGAAGGAATAGACTTTGACCATACTTTTACACCAGTTGCAAGATTAGACGCCATAAGGTTATTTCTAGCATATGCAACTCACAAAGGATTCAAAATTTACAAAATGGATGTGAAGTCTGCCTTCCTTAATCGAGATCTAAAAAAGGAAGTATATGTAGAAATACCTACGTGTTCCAACTCATGTATATTTTTTGTGAAAAGTTTTATATGGTTTCAAGTGGGCACCTAGAGCTGGTATAAGTAATTATCTACTTTCCTCATTGAAAATAAATTTTCAAGGGAGGAGATAGACAATACATTATTCCTAAGGAAAATTAAAGGTAAGATTTTGCTATTGCAAATCAATGTTAATGACATCATCTTTAGATCTACAAATGATAGCCTTTGCAAGAAGTTTGCCAAACTTATGCAAGGGAAGTTTGAAATGAGTAGCACGGGAGAGCTAAAATACTTTTAAGGTCTCCAAGTGTAGAATTCTGAATATGGAATTTTTTTTCTCAGACCAAGTTCACAAAAGAGCTTATTGAAAAGTATGAAATGGAGAATGCAACCTTTATGACCACTCCAATGGGCTCCAAAATATCTTTAAATAATTATTAAAAGGAGAAACCATTTAATGACACTGTGTGTAGATGTATAATTGGATCCATGCTCTATCTTACTGCAAGTAGACCATACATAATATTCTCCATATGTATTTGTGCTAGGTACCATGTGAACACTAAGTAATATCATTATACCTCTATCAAGAGGATTCTAAGATATCTTAATGGTACACCTAATATTAGCTTATGATACGCTAGGAGTAATGATTTTGAAATAGGGTTTTCAAATGCAGAATTTGTAGGATACAAGAAAAATAAGAAGAACACATCAGGAACTTGTTAGTTCCTCGGAAGAATGCTTATTTCCTAGAGAAGTAAGACATAGACAAGTGTGTCCATATCCACATAGCAAAGTCTAAATATATTTCAGCTGGAAGTTATTTTTCTCAAATGCTTTGGATACAATATCAACTTCAAGACTACAATATCCAGCTAATTAGAGCACTCTACTTTGTGACTCATTTAGTGCAATCTCAATTACCAAAAATCTTCTGTCTCAAAGCAGACCAAGTAAATTGAGATAAGGTATCACTTCATCAGAGAGCATGTAGGTAGGAAGATATCTGGCTTAACTATGTCCCCACTAACAGGCAAGTAGCATACATCTTTAATGAGCCTTTGGATGAAGAGAAATTCAATTATTTTAAAATTGAACTAAACATGCTAAATCTTGATATAATTCAATGCCTTGCCTCTACACTAGATGAGGTGGTAAGTATTTAAGTTATTTTTCTCTCATTTAGTCTGCAAATAGAACTTTTTGGTTCTCTTTATTACTATTCTATAGTTTACCAATTGTTGGGAATAATGCCCTCAATGTTCCCTAGATTTAAAGATTTGAAGAGGCATCACAATCAGTACTAAGAGCATAGTTGTATTTGATGTTGTTCAAGCTCATCATATGCAGGATGTTTCATGGAACAAGTTTAGACAGGTTGTCTAAGAGGTTGTGATAAGTGGTCACAAGGTAGAGATGTGGAGAGACAGAAATCTGTATAAGTCCACAGGCGTTGAGTGAATACAGTTCACTCAAAGCCAGAAGTGAAATAAGGATACCGGGAAGGCTGAAAATTGCCTAAGTACACAGGCATTGAGTGAAGCCAGTTCACTCAACGCAAGATGCCAAAAAGCACTGAGTAAGGTGTGGACAGTCAAAGCATAGTACTTTACAAACCAATTCTGTGGCTAATTCCACAGGCATTGAGTGAAGGTAGTTCACTCAACTTCATATATCAAATGGAATCGAGTATAGTTGAGTCTGTCAAATCCTCAGTATTGGCAAGCTAAAAAAATGGATAAGTCCACAAGCATTGAGTGAAGCCTGCTCACTCAACACTAGACAACAAAAGCATTGAGTCATGTTACTGCAATCAAAGCCTAAGAAGAAAGAAGATAGAAAGCAGATAAGTACAAAAGTGTTGAGTGATGAAGCTTCACTCAACACTCTCAATGCCTACCAGACAAAGACAGTTGCAGCTAATTAAGTCCAGGGGCGTTGAGTGATGCCAATTCACTCAACGCACTCAATGCCTGGTAGTGTAGAAGAATTTGACTAAGTCCATAAGCATTGAGAGAAGCCAGTTATGTCAATGCACTCAACTCTTGTCAGTGTAGAGGAATTTGACCAAGTCTAGAGGCATTGAGTGAAGCCAGTTAACTCAACACACTCAACGCCTGACAGTGCAGAGAATTTGTTGAAGTCCAGATTCGTTGAGTGAAGGTCATTCACTCAACGCACTCAACGTCTGGAGTTGAATCTAAAGATTTGGCTAAGTCCACAATTGCTGACGTCAGCCATAGTCAACAAAGTTCAAATTAGTTGCAGGAAAGCTACAGAACATGACAAATGATGTCAGAGGCTTACTGTACGTCTTCATCCGTTAAAGCAAGGTGCAGCTGTAAACCAAAGGTAATCCCCACTGCTTCTTGTAGCCTTTAATTGGTGGAAGATAAAAGGGACAAGATGGAATGAAGGAACTTTAACTTTTATGGTTTTCTCATTTCGAAAAGTTGCGGCTGAACTTCATCTTCCTCGTCATTGTTGCCGAGCTTTATTCTTGAAGTCAAAATAGCTGATCTAAAAGTTCTTTCAAGTTGTTGTAGATAATTTCTTCTGCTACAGCAAGTTCACATAAGGATCTGATTAAGAAGAAGGTGCAGAGCTTTCAAGTTTCAGCTAATCCAGGTTAGCTGATTGAAGAACACAAGAACTGTCTAATTCTCAGTCTTCTTCAGCAAGTTTAGAAACAGTTTCTGAGGTTCTTCAGCACAGGCAGCTTATTTCTAAAGATATATTTTTTGTTATTGTGAAGAAATTTAGGGTTGTTAACTCAGCTCAGGAGGCAGACAGAGAGAAATTTCTCTAGTGTCAAATTAACCATACCAACCAACTCTCTTTCTGTAGGATCCTTTTGGATCTGAGTTGTAAGCCTAATTTATAAAGGCTGAGGTAGGATCCCTATGTGGATCTGAGTGTAGGGCTATTTAGCATGAGATTGTAAGATCCTTTTGTGGATTTGAGTGTAGGGCTATTGAGCCTGAGTTTGTAGAATCCTTGTGTGGATCTGAGTGTAGGGCCTGTGTGACTGAGGTAGGGCCTTTGGCCTGAGGTAGGATCTTAACAGATCTGAGGTATAAGAGTATGCCTCTCTGAGTTGTAGGGCTAATGAGTTGTAGAAGCAAGCATGCTCTGAGGTAGGGCTTTGTGCCTGATCTATAGGTCTTGGAGGAGACTTGGAGATCATGAGGGATCTATGTTATAAGCTCTATGGAGCTGAGTTTGGAGAAGAGGCCTTGTCTAACAAGTTGTTAGAAAGGTGAGGGAAAGTGGACATACCCATAATCTGGGGAACCATTATAAATCTTATGTGTGCTTTTTGTGATTGTCTTGGAAGCATTATTTTAACTCACCTACAACACACTAAGTAGAGGGAAAAGTATAAAAGACCAAAAACCTATTCACCCCCCCCCCCCTCTAGGTGATTAGCTACCTTATGAAATTAAAGACTTTCAAGTGGCATCAAAGGGAGGTTGCTTAAGAAGGACATAATAGTCAGAGTAGATCTCCAAAGGTAGCTGAAACAAGTATACTTCTGGGTTCTGAAGAGAACCATAAGGCGCTAGGTTCCATGAAACTCCCCATATGCAGGAAGGAGAGTTTGGAATCTGGAAAGAGAGGGTTAGGCTGTTAGTGGAAGCTTCTAACCAAAGGATCTTTATGGCTCTTAAAGAGGGAACTTTCATCTTTATGAAGGTCTCATTTCTTGATGCAATAGTCCAGAAACCAAAGACATATTCTAAAATGACCAAGGATGAGGTCATACTAGCTACATTAGACAAGAGGGCACAGAATATCATGTTTAGTGTCATAGATGTTGCCTTTCAGAATCTAGTTCACTGCCAGACATCAAAGGAGATGTGGGACACTTTGGTGGTCTATATAGAGGGAATAAAAGAGGTCAAAGATGATTTAAAGTTCATGCTTAATTAATAATATGAGGCTTTCAAGAAATCTCAAAAATAGAACATAGCTACTTACTATGAAAGATTTTTCAGGACAGTTAATGAGCTGAGGACCTATGGGAGGGTCTGCAGTCATTATGAGCTTAATGACAAGTTCTTGAGGTATATCACTAGAGAATGGGACACCAAGATATGTACCATCATAGAGGTGGACAAGTTAGCTGACACTCCTCCCTATACTCTATTTAGAAAGCTACTCTCTTATGAGATGCAGCTAGCTGCCAGGAAAGAGGAGGAGTCCATCAGCAAAACCCAGGATAAGGAAAACTCTTTGTCCATCATAGTAGAGAGGACCAAGAAGGGCATGGAGAGGATTCCCTCTCCTCCAAGAAGGCCTGCTGACTCGGAATTCACTGGGCTTAGTTAATCTGATAGCAGCTTGTCATATGAAGACTTTGCTGCCTTCTCAAGGCAACTTCAAAAACTGATGCGGAGGAAGCAGTGGAGGAGCAGAACTTCCTCCTCCTCTCATATAACACCCGAAATCCCAGGATTGGGAAATAGTTGGGTGACATGGACTGGGACACGGGCGTGTCCCAGGGCGTGTCTTGCTCAGGTGAGCAGCCAACGAGTGTTTGACAAAAATTCTGTTTTGCAAAAATGACGGCACACGTCCTCTGACACGGGTGTGTCAGATGCCGTGTCCTCCTCTACTAGACGAACTTCGTTCGACGAAGTTAAGTTGGAGGCATGTCTGCTTCCGTGTATGGGCACACGTCCTGTGATACGGGCGTGTCACAGGCCGTGTCCTTTGCTAGACGTGCCCAGGGCATTTGAGGGCTGGTAAACACGGGCAGGACATGGTCATGTCTTGGGGTACATCGCCTGTGACATGGGCATATCACTGGCTGTGTCCCGATCGGGTTGAATTGGTTGTGTGCAGCCTGAAGTACACGACCACAAACATGGGCATTTCTGAAGGATTGTCGGGTGATACGGCCCGTGACACGGGCGTGTCACATGGCCGTGTACTAGTATAGTTGAGTCGGTTGTGTGCCTCTTAAGGTATAAGTCCTGTGACACAGGCATGTTACAGGCCGTGTCAGGTAAAATTTAGCTTTTTGTGGAAAAATCGTGGCCGTCCATTTTCTCAACTGGGATCTAATGGCTCAGGTTTCTCCCTGCTTCCTTAAGACCGAAAAATGAGATGGGAATTCTTATTTGATTTGGTCCATCCTCTTTCTACAAATCTAGAGAGAGAGGAAGAAGGAGGAGGAGGAGGAGAGCTGGCCATCGGTGGAGCTGCGCAGTTCCGTTTCTATATCCGAGGCTAGCGTTGTGGATGCAAAGCCATTGCGGTCCTTTCCAGCCGGCTGAAAGTCCATGGCTCCGAAGAGATCTTCAAGGGTAACGATCTTTCTTCTTAGCCGTGTGAAGGGTTCATTTTTAGCATGTACATAGGATTCCCTCACCAGAGGATGGCTTGGTAAGGGAGTCCCTTGGGTTGATTCATGGAATCCCCAATGATTTGGCATATAGATCCGGAAATGGAGTACGGAATAGGCATGCTATGTGAAGCCCATCTGGATAGGTTGGTCTGGATTGGTGATGTTGCATATACGCAATGGAGAAGACTCCGTGATTAAACATGTAGTTTTGGGAGTCGATGGGTTAGACCTGTGAAGGATAGTAGCAGGAAATATTGGAGTGATAGTCCAGGAAATTACCCTTGTGATGCCTATGCTACTAAATGGGTTGTACCTGTGAAGGGTAGTAGCAGGAAGTACTGCATTGGAAGTCCAAGCAAATACCCGTGTATTGTGTAATGCTAAATGGGTTGTACCTGTGAAGGCTAGTTGTAGGAAGTACTGAATTTGAGATCCAGGAAAATACCCTTGATACTAGGTTGTGCCTGTAAAGCGTACTAGCAGGAAGTACTGGTATGGAAGTCCGGGAAAGACGCTCTGATGCTTGTGATACGGAATGGCCGGTGTTTGTGAAGGGTAGTGACAGCAAGTACTGGTGTGCCCAGGAAAACACCCAGGCTTTATGCCAAATAGGTAAGGTGAAACTGACCCGAGCCTTTTAAGCCGAGAGTACGCTGTACTCGATGATGGTAAGAAGACTCGAGCAACGGTGGTGGATGATCCAACCTGCATTATGTCCTTCCGACGTGAGACATGAAAATGAGGTCTGTTGGAGCACATAGTGAGAGTCTTAGGCCTGCACGCCACGACACCATGGGGGGCTACGTGTCAATCCTGAGTCATTAAGACTAAAATCTCCGGCTACACGCCATGGAGTAAATGCTCAACTTTTGCTGTTAGGTTTCGGCCCTGATACGGTGGTGGGACCCTGGTTTGCCGGTACACCAAGAATGTGAACTGAGTGCACGGATCGTCGGGCCACGTGGCTGACAGTTGTGATGTAATGTTTGTTCGTGAGTGCACAATATGTGATGAATATATATATGCATGTGAATTGCTATGCCTGTAGGGAAGGAATGCCACTGCCCCGGGGAAGGGGTAGGGTCGTTATAAAATTGGTCAGCTGAATGCTGACCATTGCCCTGTTTGCCACCGTTGGGTGGACTGTCCCTGTGCAGGTGCTGGAGAACAAAGCGGGACACATAAAGGTTGAAGTCCCTGCTGTTGCCGCCAATGCTGCTGCTAGCCCTTGAAGGCTAAGCGTAAAATGTTGTGTTTTGTTATATGTCTCCGGCCTGCGCGCCAATGTTTGGGAGCCACTGTTGTAAAAGGACTTGTAAGGCCATAATTCCAACTGACTTTGTATTTGATGAACATTCTTGTTTATATATAAATGTGGAGCTTTATATGGTGGACATTCATGTTTCGAGTTCCGTTTCGTGTTATAGACTTCCGCTAGAATGCAATGAGTTAGGATGCGCAACTCTGGTATCACTCCGTGACTTCGCCGCCTGTTTTGTGGTATATGCTGTAGGGCCCCAGCCGGACCTTCTAGTATATACTATATGAACAGATGGATTCGTTACATTTTTGGTATCAGCTGTCTCGGTCTTTACCTTTCGAATTCGTGGTCGAATTCGTTTATGGGGTATCGAGCACGTGTACCTGCGAACCATGTTAACACTAATGAACTCTTGATGTCCACTTTAGCAATTCAAATACATGTGTTTGAGGAACCCGGGAGTTCCTATTTTGGCTGTTATTGCATATGTGAGGTCGCTAATGTGCATGTCTAGTTCACCTATTTGTGACTCGATGTCTTGTTAGGAAGTCAGAGCCCCAGCATTCTGATGAGAGTATGACACCAGTTGAGGTGCCTACACCTCCCCCTTCTACGAAAATTGTTCGATTAGTTGTTGAGGCCCTGTTTGCGAAGATTCAAGCACAGCCTACTGTGCAGGCCCAAAGGTAGGCGCAGCCGGCATTGAGGCCAGAACAGGTTGCGGCGAGGCCAGAACCTATTGCGGTTGTGGCTCCTTGAGCAGCTGAGAGATAGTTAAAGCAGTTTATGAGTTTCAATCTGCCTACGTTTACGTGCATGGGATCCCCTACGCAGGCAGAGGGCTGGTTGTCGCGCGTGAAGCAGATAATGACGGAGATCGGGATAGAGGAAGATCAGAAGGTCACCATAGCCACCTTCTTACTGGAAGTAGAGGCTCGTCTATGGTGGGACAAGATGGAACTCCACTTAGCGGGCAGGCCGTTAACACAAGTGTCAATTGAGGAATTCTCCCGACTCTTTCTGGCAAAGCACCTACCTGCGGCACAGCATATTGCCATGGAAAATGAGTTCCAAAGGCTGACTTAAGGTGAAGGCCGTGTTGAAACTTACCTGCATGATTTCACGAGGTTGGGACGGTATGCCTGTTCAATCTTCACCGACGAGCAGTAGAACACCAATCGGTTCTATGAAGGCATGAGGGACGAGTTACGATTCCTACTTTCCAGTTCAGTAAACCAAGGATTCCAGGCGTTGGTTGACACTGCATGCTCACTGGAAATGGACATGAAAAGGGTGCAAGGGAAGCGGGCCTTGGCTGTAACAAAGCCAGAATTCAAGGCACCCCGACCTGGGAAATCTTATTATAAGAAGAAATGGGTCAAGAGGTCCAAGTCGTCAGGGCAAGCTCCTTCTTCGATTGCATCGGGTGCAACGTCGGGGGTCACGTCAAGGCCAGAAACTCATACGTGCTTTACTTGTGGACGAGTGGGGCATATAGCCCGTGACTGTCGGGTTATTCCGCCGAAAGAAGAAAAGAAGGCGGGCGCGTCGTATGCTAAGAAGGGAAAGGCAGTGGTGGAGTCCTCTGCATCCGAGGCGCAGCCCCGAGTCTACAACCTTGGCCTGCAGGAGGCCATTAAGCAGAGTGACATCGTCATAGGTACAAGTTAAGTTATTGCGTTGTTTTGCTTATTGCATGCTTTGTTTATTGTATGCTTTGTATGTGGCCTGTGTGTGATACAATTGCCACAGGCTTTGTGCTGATTCATAACACGCTGCCACAAGCACTGTTTGATACGGGTGCTTCGCAGTCATTTCTGTCTCAAGACTTTGTAGCTCGAATTGGAGTACCTAGTCATGCAAAGACAAAGATCGTCAGGGTGGTGTTACTGAATGGTTGTTTGATGTTCCCCAATCGGGCTTGCAATATGGCGATTCAAATTGGAAGTCGGGAGTTTTGTTTAACTGCATCTGTACTGCCGATATCGGAATTCGACGTGATCTTTGGTATGGACTGGCTCGCGAAGCAGCATGCCTATATTGATTGTAATCCAAAGAGATCACATTGGGCCAGAATACCGAGCAGGATACTAAGTTCGTAGCGATACGAGGAGTGGGCAGGACCTTGATGTCTGCACTCCAAGTCGTTAAGGCTGTTCCGAAGGGCGCGGAGCTATTCTTCATGCTAATACAGGCTGTTCGATCAGCTGGTGGGATCGACCGTCTACTCGAAATTAGATTTGAAGTCTGGTTATTGCCAGTTGAGGATACGGGAAGGAGACATTCCCAAGACCGTATTTGGAACACGTTACAGTCATTATGAGTTCACGGTAATGCCGTTTGGGCTCTGCAATGCGCCATTGGTATTCATGGATCTAATGCATCACACGTTCCGAGAGTATTTTGACTTGTTTGTGATTGTGTTCATTGACGATATCTTGGTGTACTCGAAAGCTGAAGCTGATCACGCAAACAATTTGCAGTTGGTGTTGCATACTTTGCGATGTAATAAGCTCTATGCCAATTTCTCGAAGTGCGAGTTTTGGCTATCGTCGGTGGCTTTCCTAGGACATGTGGTAACTGGAGAGGGCATTGCAGTGGATCCGTCGAAGATAAGGGCCATACAGGAGTGGCCGGTGTTGTCTTCGGTGGCCAAGGTCCGTAGCATCCTTGGACTGGTGGTCTACTATAGACGGTTTGTTGAAACCTTCTCGAGGATTGCTTTGCCTCTGACCACACAGACAAGAAAGGATCAGAAGTTTGTTTGGATGCCGGAGTGCACGCGAGCTTTTTAAGAGCTGAAGAGTCGGTTGACTACGGCACCGGTGTTGACATCGCCATGTGGTACCGATGGATTCGACATCTATAGTGATGCTTCAGGAAGTGGTTTAGGCTGCGTTCTTCTGCACAATGGGAAAGTGATTGCTTATGGATCACGCCAGTAGAAGCTGCATGAGCGAAATTATCCCGTCCATGACTTAGAGTTGGCGGCGGTGATCTTTGCACTCAAGTTATGGCGGCATTATCTGTATGGCGTGAAAGTGGATATCTATACGAACCACAAGAGCCTAAAGTATTTGTTGGAGCAGAAGGACCTGAATATGTGACAACGAAGGTGGTTGGAATTCCTTGGGGACTACACCTTTGTGATTCATTATACTCCCGGGAAGGAAAATATGGTCGCTGATTCCATGAGTCGGAGGGCTCCGTCGAGGGCCAATTGGTTGCAGAGGCACGATGAACGTCTAATCCAAGAGTTAGATTCGTTAGAGATTTCTTGTATTGACAAGAATTCCACAGCTGATGCATGTCTGAACTGGACGGAGGTGCAATATGACCTTGCGAACCAGATTCGACGAGCAATAGAACTGGATGAAAGTCTCCAACGCTATGCAAAGGACGGGCCAGAGGGCAAATTTTCCTGGGATGACGGCCTTTTGCGGAAAGAGGGCTGGTTATGCATCCCGAGTATGGGTAAATTACGAGAAGAGTTGATGTACAAAGCTCACTTTACGAAGTACTCAATTCACCATGGGAGCACAAAGATGTTCAGATATATGAAAAAGCTGTTCTGGTGGCCAGGATTGAAAAATGATATCGCTCATTATGTAGCCAAATGCCAGACTTGTGCTTTGGTAAATGCAGAGTGCTAGAAGCCTGGCGGTTTCTTGAAGTCCTTGACAATTCCGGAATGGAAGTTCGATGACATTTCAATTGATTTTGTGCACGGGTTGCCGAGATCTCAGCTCAGGAATGATTCAATCTGGGTGATTGTAGACCGGTTGACAAAAGTGGCACACTTCCTTCCGAACAAATGGGACGATTCAGTGGAGAGTTTGGCAAAGCTCTTTGTGGAGCAGATTGTACGGCTATATGGTGTTCCTCGTATCATTGTGAGCGATCGGGATGGGCGCTTTACATCGAATGATTGGAGGTGAATCCATCAGTTGTTGGGCACGAAATTGACGTTCAGTACGGCCTTTCAGCCCCAAACGAATGGCCAGACTGAGAGGACCAACAGAACTATGGAAGATATTCTCTGAATGTGCGCACTAGATTTTGGTGGGAGATGGGAAGATCATATCTATCTGGTGGAGTATACCTACAACAACAGCTACCAAGCGAGCATCGGTATGGCACCGTTTGAAGCTCTGTATGGTCGGAATTGTCGTACACCATTAGCTTGGGTAGAAGCAGGCGAATCCAAAATGTATAGGTGTAACGAAGTCGATGAAGCGAACTCGACAATACACACTATCCGAGAGAGGCTAATGATAGCCCCGGATCAACAAGTATAATACTACAATGCCAATCACCGGAACGTGGAGTTCGCGGTGGGCAACTGGGTCTATTTGAAGATTAAACCCTTCAAAGGCGTGTCCAGAATTCGGCGACTGAAAAAGTTGAGTCCGAGATATCTTTGGGCCGTTTGAAATGGTGGAGCGCATTGGGGAAGTTGCATAACAGTTTTCACATCTCGGTGCTTCGGAAAGCCATCAAAGATCCAGCTCAAGTGATCGAGACTGATCGTGTGCCGGTGGAGTATGGGCTAACGATGAAAGTTAGACCAATTCGGATCGAGGATAACACAGATAAACAGTTGCGGAATAGGACAATCGGGATGGTAAAAGTCCGGTGGAAAAATTGTGGTCGTGAAGAGCTAACATGGGAGTGAGAGCAGACTATGCGACCTGAATTCCCCGAGCTCTTTGTGTAACTGTTATGCAGTGCGTGTCAAGTTGTATGAACGTTTATGGAATATAACATCTTTGTTGTTGATTTCCATCCTGTGTGCAAATTTCGGGGACAAAATTTTTGTAAGGAGGGGAGGGTTGTAACACACCAAATCCTAGGATTGGAAAATAGTTGGGTGACATGGCCTGGGACACGGGCGTGTCCCAGGGCGTGTCCTGCTCGGGTGAGCAGCCGGCAAGTGTTCGACGAAATATCCATTTTTCAAAAAATGAGGGCTCACGCCCTATGACACGGGCATGTCAGAGGTCGTTTCCTCCTCTGCTCGACGAACTTCGTTCGACGAAGTGAAGCTGGAGGCATGTATGCTATCGTGTATGGGCACACGACCTGTGATACGGGCTTGTCACAGGCCGTGTCCTTTGCTGGACGTGCCTAGGGCATTTGAGGCCTAGTAAACACGGGAAGCACACGGTCGTGTCTTGGGGTACATGGCCTGTGAAACGGGCGTGTCACTGGTCGTGTCCCGATCGGGTTGAATTGGTTGTGTGCAGCCTGAAGTACACGGCCACAGACATGGGCGTGTCTGAAGGAGTGTCGGGTGACACGGCCCGTGACACGGGCGTGTAACTTGGCCTTGTACTGGTCTTGTTGATCGGTTGTGTGCTGCTTAAGGTACACGTCTTGGGACACGGGCGTGTCACAGGCCGTGTCAGGCAAAATTTACCCTTTATGGCAAAATTGTGGCCGTCCATTTTCTCAGCTGGGATCTAATGGCTCAGGTCTCTCCCTGCTTCCTTAAGGCCAAAAAATGAGATGGGAATTCTCATTTGATTTGTGTCATCCTCTTTCTACAAATCAAGAGAGGGGAAGAAGGAGGAGGAGGAGGAGAGCCGACCACCGGTAGAGCAACGGAGTTCCGCTTCGAGATCTGAGGGTAGAGTTGTGGAAGCAAAGCCACTGCGGTCATTTCCATCTGACTGAAAGTCCATGGCTCCATAGCGATCTTCAAGGGTAACGATCTATCTTCCTAGCCATGTGAAGGCTTCTTTTTTGGCATGTGCATAGGATTCCCCCACCAGAAGGTGGCTTGGTAAGGGAGTCCCTTGGGTTGATTCATTGAATCCCCAATTATTTGGCATATAGATCCAGAAATGGAGTACAGAATAGGCATGCTATGTGAAGCCCATCTGGACAGATTGGTCTGGATTGGTGATGTTGCATATACGCACCGGAGAATACTCCGTGATTAAACGTTTAGTTTTCGGAGTCGATGGGTTAGACCTTTGAAGGATAGTTGCAGGAAATACTGGAGTGGTAGTCTAGGAAATTACCCTTGCGATGCTTGTGCTGCTAAATGGGCTGTACCTGTGAATTGTAGTTGCAGGAAGTACTGGATTGAAAGTCCAGGAAAATAACCGTGTAATGCGTAATGCTAAGTGGGTTGTACCTATGAAGGGTAGTAGCAGGAAGTACTGGATTTGAGATCCATGAAAATACCCTTGATACTGGGTTGTGCCTGTGAAGGGTAGTAGCAGGAAGTACTGGTACAGAAGTCCAGGAAAGACCCTCTGATTCTTGTGATACGGAATGGGTGGTGTTTGTGAAGTGTAGTAACAACAAGTACTGGTGTGCCCAGGAAAACACCCAGGCTTTATGCCAAATAGGTAAGGTGAAAACGACCCGCGCCATTTAAGCTGCGAGTACGTTGTACTCGAAGATGGTAAGGAGACTTGAGAAATGAGGGGTGGATGATCCGACCTGTGTTATGTCCTTCCGACGTGAGACCTGAAAGTGCGATCTGTTGGAGCACATAGCAAGAGTCTTAGGCCTGAGCGCCATGACACCATGGGGGTCTACGTGCCAATCCCGGGTCATTAAGACTAAAATCTCCGGCTGCACACCATGGAGTAAATGCTCAACTTTTGCCGTTGGGTTTCGGACCTGATAGGGTGGTGGGATCCTGGTTCGCCGGTACACCAAGAATGTGCCCCGAGTGCATGGATCGTCAGGGCACATGGATGACGGTTGTGATGGAATATTTGTGTTAAAATTTCTCAACGTGGTCATCAAGGTAGCCCAAACGCCAAATTAATATCTTCGGCACTACCCAGTTCTCACATTGAACCAGCGGAAAACCAAGGAACAAAGGTTAATCCCAACAAACAATGGAAGCACAAGAAGATCTCTTACTCATTCACTTCTTTAAAACACGAGGCATATATAGCGAGACATGATTTCGCTAGTATAACAGCTGTAAATAGAAAGCACCAAAACCCAAGCCGGGAGGACAGCACCGGAGTCCGTCGAGACCGCCGAGGTCGCCGAGGTCGCCGAGTCCGCTGAGATCGCCCGAAGTAAGCTTCAATCCGCCGAATAGCCACAGAGTCCGCCGAAACCGTGAATCCGCGCGGACACACCATTATTCAGCGGATTGCAGCTTAGTTCGGGCGATCTCAGCGGACTCGGCGACCTCGGCGGTCTCGGCGGACTACGGTGTTGACCGCCCGGCTTCGGTTTTGGTGCTTTCTGTTTACAGCTATTATACTAGCGAAATCATATCTCGCTATGTATGCCTCGTGTTGTAAAGAAGTGAATGAATAAGAGATCTGCTTGTGCTTCCATTGTTTGTTGGGATTAACCTTTGTTCCTTGGTTTTCCGCTGGTTCAACGTGAGAACTGGGTAGTGCCGAAGATATTAATTTGGCGTTTGGGCTACCTTGCTGACCACGTTGAGAAATTTTAACGTGGTATCAGAGCATCAATCTCTTCTTTCATGGCACATTCCCACTCCTTCACTCGAGTGGCCTCATTAAAGTTTGCAGGCTCTCGCTCATCCAGAGGACCTGTAAAGAAGCAGGAGACAAAGCTCACTGCATTCCCATCACAGTACCGAGCCGGTGGCTTAACCACCCTCTTCAATCTCCGAAGGGTCGGCTCCTTGCTCACTGCTTCCGTTGCTTCTTTGGGCTCAAATCCTACCTGGGGCAAGCATTGAGCAGTGCTCCCCCTACTTCCTGAGCCAGAAGGCTCAGCCTCGGAATTAAAAGCAACAGGAGTTGCTGGTGAAACAGCAAGCTCCTCTTCCAAGCCTTCAGCAGCCACCACCGGTGCTTCATCAACCTTGCTACTTCTGGTTAGCACAACCGAGCCACCTCCATATGACGTCAGCTCGTCAAAGACAACGTCTCTTGACACCACAAACTTCTTCGTCACAGGGTCCATGCATTTCTATCCCTTCTTCTGCTCATCGTAGCCAACAAAGATAAGTTTCCTTGCCTTCGCATCCAGCTTAGTCCGTGAAGCATCCTGGACATGCATGTAGCAAGTTGAACCGAACACCCGAAGGTGTCCCACACTCGGCTTCTCCTTCAGCAACAGCTCAAGACGAGTCTTAATGTTGATAGGGCTAAGTGGCATCCGGTTGATGACATAAGCAGCACAAGACATCCCCTCCACCCAAAAGGACCTTGGGATATTTTTCGCATGAAGCCAGTATTTGCAGGTCTCCGTCAGATGACAGATCTTCCGCTCCGCTACCCCATTTTGTTGTGGAGTGTGAGCACAAGTAAGCTCTCGTTGGATCTCGTACTTCCTACAGAAGTTAGAAAACTCGGAGGAAATAAATTCACCCCCGTTATCAGTTCTATGCTTCTTAATCCGCAAGCCAAGCCGGCCTTCTACCCACTCCTTAAACTCCACAAACAAACGGAAGGCTTCCGACTTCTCCTTTAAGAAGTACACCCAAGTATACCTTGAGTAGTCATCAACCAAGACAAGCATGTATCTGCTTCCACCAAGGCTGGCAGTAACCGTCGGTCCCATCAAGTCACCATGAATGCACTCCAATGGTTTCTTACTCCTTGTTTGTGATTTATCAAACAGAAGGCGATGTGCCTTACCGTATTGACAGCCCGCGTAAACATGCCCATCACCAAAGGAGGACAACTTCGGCAACCCATTCACCAGACTTCTATTCTCCATCGCCTTCATCTTGTCCATGCCAACATGCCCCAGCCTCTCATCCCAGATAGCAGCGCTATCATTGGCCCTCATCCTATCAAAATATGAATTGGTGGCAAGAACAAACAAGTTCTTCACCATCCTCCCTACATCAGCAACATCAGCCTTCACTGCTGATACGTTGCGAAGGAACCTCACATCTGTTGGCCCAAACAGAATGTGATAACCAGCGTCCACCGTATTGGTCACCGAGAAGAGGTTTTTCTTCATGCCCGACATGTGATACATACTACTTAACGTGAGTGGCCCCTGATCACTACCCAAAGACACGACCCCCTCTTTCTCTACAGCATAAACAGTATTATCAGCAGTGATAATAGCTTCATTACCTGAGTAAGCCTGCATGGAGGTGAACTTAGACTTGTCTCCGGTGAGGTGATGACCACACCCGGAGTCCACGATCCACTCGCCGTTGAAGTCCTCAGCAGACAAGGCCCGGACACAAGTGCCCGTCATAAATGCTCCACCCCATTCTTCTTCTTCACTTCTCGAGCAAGTTTCTTCCTTTCCCGCAGCATGCTCAGGCTGCAGTTTGACCTTACAGTCCCGCTTGAAGTGCCCTTGCTGATTACACCGGTAGCACTTCAAATTCTTCTTCCAGTCCTTAGGAGCATTGCTCCTCTGTGGCTGATATGAAGTTGAAGTCTCCTTCTCACCAGTGGCCTGCACCTTCTTCTTCTTCCCTTCCCATCCTTTCTTCTTGCCTGAGATGAGTGCTTCGCTGCCTTCCAGATTCAGGTTCACTCCAGCCATCTGCCTTGCCATGCTCTCCTGCGATGCAAGCAGATTCTCCAGCTCCGCAAAGACGGCTGAGTAGCCCACCCTTGAACAGATGTTACAAAGGCCCCATACTCCTTCCGCAAGCCGCGGATAATGTGCCTTTTCATCATCGCCTCAGAGATAGGCTCATTACGATCCAGTGCCGACAGCTCAGCACACAAGCTCTTCATCTTTAAGAAGTACTTTGAGATGGAAATGTCTCCCTGAGTTACCCTGGCCAACTAATTCTCCAGGAACTGAAGCCGAGCCACATTCTTCCTATTGAACAACTCATCAATGGTTGTCCAAATATCAGCAGCCGACTCACATCCAACAATGTGATCAAACAGTTTCGGAGACACGGCCCTCTTCAGAATGAACTCCTCCTTAGCATTTGTTCTTCTCCAGAGCCTAACCTGCTCAGCAGTACCGAACGCAGCCGTGACTTCCTGTCTGTCGTCACCACCGACGACTTCCCACAGCTCCTCGCCAAGAAGATAACTCTTCGTGCACGACTTCCACTTCTTAAAGTTAGTCGGCGTTAAGAGTTTAATGCCAAGACCCCTTGCAAAGCTCCCTTCCATTGCAACACTTGTTGGCAACCTTTCAGAAGCTCCGAGCAACAACACAGGTTGATCACCACTCAATCACTGAGTAACAACACCGGTTGACTACCGCTCACACAACGGAACCTCCCTCTGATACAATGTTAAAATTTTCTCAGCGTGGTCAGCAAGGTAGCCCAAACGCCAAATTAATATCTTTGGCACTACCCAGTTCTCACGTTGAACCAGCGGAAAACTAAGGAACAAAGGTTAATCCCAACAAACAATGGAAGCACAAGCAGATCTTTTACACATTCACTTCTTTACACCACGAGGCATACATAGCGAGACATGATTTCGCTAGTTTAACAGCTGTAAATAGAAAGCACCAAAACCCAAGCCGGGCGGACAGCACCGGAGTCCGCCGAGACCGCCGAGGTCACCGAGGTCGCCGAGTCCGCTGAGATCGCCCGAACTAAGATGCAATCCGCCGAATAGCCACGGAGTCCGCCGAAGCCGCGAGGCCGCGCGGACACACCATTATTCGTCTCCTGTTGAAGCTGAACTTGAGTGAACAGTAAGTTGGGTTGGGCAAGGAGCTGTGGTCTCAGTTTGTTTGTCCACGCGGATTGATTCAGGGCTGACGGTTTGTTGTGTGCAGCTCGTGCGGGTAGCTTCAAGGAGCCAGGAGTGTGGCTTTGACTTCGGTCAAGTACTTGGAAGTTGTGCGGTCTCTGCGGATTCAGCAGGATGTCGCTCTGCGGCTTGTCAACTCTGTTTCAACTTTGCCAGCTTCAATAACCTGTCCGCTGGCTTCAGGCGGCTAGGGGGTGTTCCTCAGTTCAGCTTCAGCAGGAGACGAATAACGGTGTGTCCGTGCGGCCTCGCGGCTTCGGCAGAATCCATGGCTATTCGGCAGATTGCAGCTTAGTTCGGGCGATCTCAGCGGACTCGGCGACCTCGGCGACCTCGGCGGTCTCGGCGGACTCCGGTGCTGTTCGCCCGGCTTGGGTTTTGGTGCTTTCTGTTTACAGCTGTTATACTAGCGAAATCATGTCTCGCTATGTATGCCTCGTATTGTAAAGAAGTGAATCTGTAAAAGATCTGCATGTGCTTCCATTGTTTGTTGGGATTAACCTTTGTTCCTTGGTTTTCCGCTGGTTCAACGTGAGAACTGGGTAGTGCCGAAGATATTAATTTGGTGTTTGGGCTACCTTGCTGACCACGCTGAGAAAATTTTAGCAGTTTGTGCGTTAGTGCACAATATGTGATGAATATATATGCATGTGTATTTCTATGCATGCAGGGAATGCATGCCACTGCCTTGGGGAAGGGGTAGGGTCGTTATAAAATTGGTCAACTGAATGCTGACCGTTGCCTTGTTTGCCATCGTTGGGGTATGTGCTGGAGAACCAAGCGGGTCACATAAAGGTTGAAGTCCCTGCTGTTGCCGCTGCTAGCCCTTGAAGGCTAAGCGTAAAATTTTGTGTTTTGTTATATGTGGCAGGCCTGCGAGCCAATGTTTGGGAGCCACTGTTGTAAAGGACTTGTAAGGCCATAAGGCCAACTGACTTTGTATTTGATGAACATTCCTATCTATATAAATGTGGAGCTTTATATAGTCGACATTTATGTTTAGAGTTCCATTTCGTGTTATAGGCTTCCGCTAGAATGCAATGAGTTAGGATGCGCAACTCTAGTATCACTCCGTGACTTCGCCGCCTGTTTTGTGGTATATGCTGTGGGGCCCTGGACGAACCTTCTAGTATATACTATATGAACGGATTGAGTCGTTACATCTCATCACAAGGAGGACTAATATAAGGCAGAGAAGAAGCACTATAAGGGATGCAGGTATGACTCCAAGCCTAGTAAACATGTTTCCACTAAAGTTGTTTGTTACTGTTGCAGGAAACCTGGGCATGTTATTGTTGACTGCCCAGTGAAGAGAAAAGAGGATGGTGAGAAAAAGGCTCATTAGCACAAGGGCAAGAAGGATAAGTCCTTCATTAAAAAGAAGGAAAAGAGCTGGACAGACTCATCTTCATCAAACTCTGAAGAAGAAGTAGAAGCCTATATTGGGATGGTTGTTGTTGCTGTTGAAGAAGAAGCAGAAGCAGAAGCTGAAGACTATCCGGCGGCCAGGATAGGGATCAGGGCCCCTCTGTCATATTCAGACAGTGATTCAGAGGTGTATGATGAATATGAAGAAGATAACATCAGCTGTTATGGGCTGATGTCAAGGTTTGATGATGAATCCATCCTGGGACAGCCTGGTCTAGTCAAGGTACACTCCTTATCCATCACTTCTTCAGACTTAGATTATTAGACTTGTACAACCCCATATTCGCTGAGCCAGACAAGGAGGCACAATGGTCACAGGAGGGTTAGCCAAAGTGGTCCCGCCCTAAGGAGGCTCTCGCCCACAGAAGGCGGAAACGCTCTCGCCGGATGCTATAAAAGAGAAACCATGGGCCGAGAGCGCCAAGCGCGGACTGCGCGGAAGCGCTCTCGCCCAAACCAAGCCTCAATCACGAAGAGTTCTCGCTTGCGCTGGGCGAGAACGTTCGCGCCGCGCCCTGGGCCGAAAGGTCTCGGCACCAGCTCTCGCCGAGTGGGGCCCAGGGTCTTTGGAAGAATGTCCTAATTGCCCTCAGGAGAAATTACTTCAGTACCCTCAGAAAAACAGCGGGTTTTGGCTATTGGCAGACCAACCAGGGGCTTTTCAGTAAATTCAGGACAGCAAAATGCTATAAATAGACCCATAAGGGCTCCTTAGAAAGCAAGCTATCATTGTCTCCGGAATTCTAGTGCTTTCTGAGGAGCTCCTAGCCCAGCTTTGGCTTTGGAGGGGAAGCTCTCAGAGATATTCCGGGTGTGAGGTGGGACCTCCCTGCTGAGGCTTTTGGGTCAGTCTTAGGTCCTTAGAATCCAGTCAAGGGGTGAGACTTGAGAGAAGTAGGTTTTGGCTGCCCCCCTTTTTTCTTCGACTTCAGTTGGGGTCATATTTGGCTTCAACAGTTCTGGTGCGGTGAGCGTGGAAGGCAGCCGATTCAAGAAAGCCTTAAGTTTTGTCCCATGGCTGGAGGTGAAGGTGAAGGGTCAGGTTCTGGAGGCTCCCCCACCCAGGGAGAGGAAGCAACGAAGAGGATGCTGGATGAGTTCAGGCGAGAGGTTCTGCAGACGATCAGCTTGGCCTTCTCGGCGAGAGGCGAGTGGGCCACCCCTCAGATCCCGATAGAAGAGGTTCCGCTCTTGGGCGAGAACGCCCCAGGGCAGCGCCCAGGAAAGGAGGTCCCGGGCGAGGCTGGCGAGAGAGATATGGCGGCGCGGGAGCTATTCCCAGGCCAGAGCCAGCGCCCGGGCAAGGAGGCATTGACAGAGCCTGGCGAGAAGGAGGCGGCGGTGCGGGAACTCTTCCCAGGGCA
Source organism: Platanthera guangdongensis (assembly GCA_039583875.1). Classification (NCBI taxonomy): domain Eukaryota; kingdom Viridiplantae; phylum Streptophyta; class Magnoliopsida; order Asparagales; family Orchidaceae; genus Platanthera; species Platanthera guangdongensis. The sequence goes on from CM077165.1 coordinate 65,389,544, forward strand.
CGGTCTCGCAGATCGGGCGAGCCAGCCGAGGCCGCGAGACGTGCCCTCTCGCCAGGCAGGGGGTGAGAGCCCATTTAGCGAGCTCATCATCTCGGCTCCGGTACCGGAGGGGTTCCGGGAGCCCGACATGTCCTACTACTCAGGGAAGGATGACCCGGTGCAGCATGTACAGTGGTTTGAAGACGTTGTGTCCATAAGACAGATGACGGATGCCTTCAAGTGTCGCCTCTTTGCGATCACGCTGAAGGAGAAGGCAAGGGACTGGTTTCACCAGTTGCCAGCAAGGTCAATCTACTGTTTTGAAGATCTGCGGAGAAGTTTTCTGTTGAGGTTCTCAACCTCAAAGAAGCGGAAGAAGGAAGCGGAGTGTCTGTTTACGGTAAGGCAGAGGCCAGATGAGACGTTGGGTCACTATGTCGACCGATTCCAGGAGGAGATCCTTTTGGTCCAGGAGGTCCCAGGGTACGCGCTGATGCTGGCCTTCACCCTGGGGCTGAGACCGGGATTTTTTAGCATGGAGTTGAAGAGGATGCCCCCCCTCTCCTTTGAGGAGCTCATGGAGAGGGCGGCAAAGGAGATTGATTTCGAGAGAGCAAACCCAGCATTCGCCAGGAAGTTGGCCAAGCTAGCAGAAGAGGACGGGAAGGAACCAGCAGCGGGAAGACAGAAGGAATCAAGAGAGCAGAGGGAGCTGAGGGAAGATAGGAGAAGGGAGGAGCCCCGAAGGTTTGGGCAGCAGCAGGGTTGGGGGGCCCGGGAGCCAGTCAACCGGTTGGGTTGGAGGCCCCAGGAGGGTCGCCCCCAAGGTCCAGGAGAAGGCTATCGGGGGAGAGATAACCTACGGGAGCCCTGGAGGTTCGATCGACCGGCATGGAGGCAGGAGCCGAGGGATCGTCCCCCACCACCGCAGGAGGCAATGGAAGTAGGAAGAGGGAGAGGAGCAGCTAGGGGAGCTCGAGGAGGAAGAAGAGGAAGGGGAGATGGGAGAAGGGGCGGGGAGGCGTTGCTCTTCTGTGACTTCCACCAGGAGGAGGGTCACGCGACGGCCACCTGCCCAGAGTTCTTGGAGCTGAGGGAGGACAGAGGAGCAGGGAGGCAGGATCCACCGATGAGGATAGTGGAGGTGCAGCAGGGCGAAGCGGAGGACAGGTGCGAAGACCGGGTGGATGTAGGGACCCGGGGAGGAATCGGGGTGATTCATGGAGGAGTGGGGATCGAGGCAACCCGTAAGGGGAGTCTTCAAACCATGTACTGGAGAGGGGTGGCCTCAACCTCCCAGGTTCCTCCACCAGAAGAAAAGATTACTTTCTCATCAGCAGACATGCCGGACTATGAAGATCCATTCTGTGACGCCCTGGTGATCCAGACGGCAGTGGAGAACTATACCGTTTCAAGGATACTGGTAGATAACGGGAGCTCGGTTAACATCATCTTCAAGAAAGCTTTTGATGAGATGAGGGTTGAAGGGAAGAGGGTCTTGGCATCGGATGGACCTCTGTTCGGGTTCTCCGGGGAGAGGAAGGAGGTAGAAGGAGGAGTAGGGTTGCACGTAAGGTTGGGGGGCGTGTCGCGGAACTGCAGGTTCGTGATCGTGGACGCCCCGAGCAGCTATAACGCCATCTTCGGACATCCCCTCATCAGCGCCTTTCGCTGCGTCCCCTCCTCGTTCCATCAGTGCCTCAAGTTCAACAATGGGGGGGTGCAGGTCAGGGTCAGAGGAGACCCGAAGGTGGCAAGGCAATGTTATGTCACAGCAGTCAACACTATTTCGTGGATGGCGGAGGCGGAAGAGTTGGAAATTGAGATGGCGGCCCTAGAGGAGGTTGTGGAGGAAGAGGAGATGGTCCTTGAGGAGGTAAGGAAGGAAGCTGGAGAGGAAGCTGGGGAGGAAGAGATATAGAAGATGCGAGGGGATGTGCAGGTGATACGGAGAAGCGATGGGCAGGGAAGCCCGGAAGGGGCAATGGAAGTGGAAGAGCAGGCGGCGATAGAAGTCGAGGGAGAAGTCCCGGGAGGCATAGGGCCGAACAGCAGCAGCAGAGGGGGTAGAAGCGATGGAGATTGAGGAGGAAAAAGGAGAGCTGGAGCTGGAGGAAGAGGCAAGAACCGGTTGGAGCAGCCGCGGCTGGAACCGGCTGAAGAAGTGGTGGAGATGGAGGTCTTCACCAAAGCAGGAGAGGTGCAAAGGGTGCGGGTCAGCGGGGGGTTGAGTCTCGAGGCCCGGGAGCAGGTGCGAGCCTGCATTCAAAGCAACGTTGACGTCTTCGCTTGGAGCGCGGTGGACATGTCGGGCATCGACGCCGATGTAGCTTGCCACCGCCTGAACCTGGACCCCCGCGCCCGCCCCATCCGTCAGAAGATGAGGGCCATCGCCACAAAGCTGGAGGAGCCCATTCGCGAGGAGGTCAAGAAGCTCCTGGAGGCGGGCTTCATCTCAGAGATCCAGTATCCAGGCTGGATCTCCAATGTGGTAATGGTGAAGAAGGGATGTGGTAAATGGAGGATGTGTGTTGACTTTTCTTTGTTGAATAAATCATGCCCCAAGGATTGCTATCCCCTACCTCGGATCGACGCGCTGGTTGATTCAGCCGTCGGTTTTTCTGTCATGAGTTTTTTAGATGCTTTTTCAGGTTATCACCAGATCCGGATGCACCCTCCTGACACCAAGGATGTTTCCTTCATCACGAGGGATGGATGCTTCAGTTACAAGATGATGCCCTTTGGGTTAAAGAACGCAGGGGCTACCTATCAGCGCATGATGGATCGGGTCTTCCGGGATCAGAGGGGGAGGAACTTGGAGGTCTACGTCGACGACCTAATGATCAAAAGCAAATGCATAGTTTCACACCTGCAAGACCTCGAGGAAACATTCGCCACCCTGAGAAGATTTAAAATGAGACTGAATCCCTTGAAGTGTGTCTTCGGGGCAAGCCGCGGGAAGTTCCTCGGGCATCTCCTGACTCCGGAAGGAGTGGAGCCCAACCCGGACAAAGTCAAGGCCATCCTGGATTTGGAGTCACCTCGCGACGTCAAGGAGGTCCAGCGCTTGACAGGCAAGCTGGCTGGGCTAAGCAGGTTCCTCTCCCGGGCAGGAGACAAGTGTTCTTCATTCTTTAAAGTGCTGCGGGGGAATCAAAGGTTCGAATGGACGGCCGAGTGCGAAGAGGCTTTCCAAGGGCTGAAAAGGCAACTCTCTCAGGCTCCCCTCCTTCAGAGCCCAAAGGATGGGGAAGACTTGACCTTGTACCTCGGAGTAGGGGCGGAGGCGGTAAGCTCCGTCCTAGTAAAAGAAGAAGGAAAGAAGCAGCTTCCCATCTACTACGTCAGCCGGATATTGAGAAATGCAGAGCTTCGCTACCCCATCCTGGAAAAGCTCGCTTATGCCTTGGTCATCTCGGCCAGAAAGCTCCGGCCGTACTTTCAAGCGCATTCGATTAGGGTGGTGACCGACCACCCTCTTCGTAAGATTTTCGAAGGAGTGGAGCACTCGGGGAGGCTGGCTAAGTGGTCCATTGAGCTAAGCGAGTTCGACATCTCCTTTGCACCAAGGATCTCCATCAAGGCACAGGCGGTGGCGGACTTTCTAGCAGACTACGTTGTTGAGGTTGAGGGGGAAGAGCAGCAACCGCGAGAAGCATGGAAGTTGACGGTGGATGGGGCCTCAGGAAGGCACTCCCTAGGGGCAGGGGTGGTGTTGACAAGTCCCCAGGGGGTAACCATAGAGCAAGCAGTCATTTTACATTTCCCAGTGACCAACAATCAAGCGGAGTATGAGGCCGTTATTGCTGGCCTTCGCCTGGCAAAGGAGCTGGGGATTCAGGAGGTGGAAGTTTTCACTGATTCAAAGGTAGTGACATCGCAGATCCGGGGAGAGTTTGAAACTCGGGAGCCAACCCTCATTCGATACCTCTCCAAGGTAAGGGTGATCATCGGAGGATTCCGGTCTTTCTCAATTCAACATATTCCAAGGGAAGAAAGTGTAGTCGCCGATCGACTGGCCAAGTTCGGACCTCAGGTAGGAGGGACCTTGACGGAGCTATTCCGACCGGCTATAGATGAGGGAGAATTGATGATGGTGGATCGACAGCCCTCGTAGGTGGATCCATTTGTGGCCTTCCTAACCACCGGAGAACTGCCTGAGGGGACCAAGGTCGGGAGAAGCTTCAAGCGCAAGGCGGCTCACTACTTGATGATGGAGGGGGGTCTGCATCGTAAGATGTTGTCAGGGCTCCTAGCCAGATGTGCGACCGAAGAAGAAATCCCGAAGATTTTAAGGGAAGTGCATTCGGGCGAGTGCGACAGTCACTCTGGAGGAAGGACACTGGAGGCTAGGGTGGTCAGACAGGGGTACTTCTGGCCCACCCTAAGGAAGGATGCCATGGAGTTTGCAAGGAGGTGCCAGAAATGTCAGCTCTTCGCCCCCCTTCAACTCTTGGCAGCTCAAAGACTCCGGAGTATCACGGCACCATGGCCATTTGCTATCTGGGGAATGGACTTAGTTGGGCCCTTTCCTTCGGCTAGTGGACAGAGGAGGTTCCTTTTGGTCATGATCGATTATTTCTCGAAGTGGCTAGAGGTTAAAGCTTTAGCCAAGGTCACCTCGCAGGTTATAAGGAATTTCATCTGGGGGGAGATCATTTGTAGACATGGGTTGCCCCAAGCAATAGTGACCGATAACGGCCCCCAGTTTGCCAGCGAGGAGTTCATCAGCTTCTGCGCTCAACTGGGAATAGATCTCCGGTTTGCCTCCGTCCATCACCCTCGGAGTAACGGTCAAGTGGAAGCAGCAAATAAAATCATTGTAAATCTACTAAAGAAGAAGGTGGAAAACTTGAAGGGAAATTGGGTGGAACAGCTCCCATCGGTCCTGTGGGCACTACGAACGACTCCGAACACGGCCACCGGTGAGACCCCCTTCAAGCTCTCTCATGGGTGTGAAGCCGTCCTACCGGTGGAGTTTGAGGTCCGGTCCCCGCGAGTCACAGCCGCGGGCGAAGGTGACGAGACTTGGAGGGTGGAGAATGAAGAGGGGCAGCGCCTCTCGTTAGATATGGTGGAGGAACTGCGAGATGTGGCGGCTATCAGGCAAGAAGAAATCAAGCGACGGATGGCCAAGCATTTTGATAAGCATGTCAGGGTCAAACAGTTCGCAGAAGGGGATCTGGTGCTGAGAAAGGTCGACGCGGCGGGAAGATCGGCTCCCGTGGGTAACCTCCACCCGAACTGGGAAGGTCCATACATTGTAAAGGAAGTCCTCGGAACAGGGGGATACTACCTCCAGGACGTGGAGGGAAGAGCCTTAAGCCACACGTGGAGTGGCGATGATCTAAAACGCTTCTATCCCTGAGGGGGGAAGGATGTCAATCATGTTTATCTCATCGGCACCCCGAGCTCGGCTCGGCCCCAGGTAACCCGCTGCGCAGGCTCTCATCTAGCTGGCAGGTCCGAAGGCTCGCCTGTGGGGGATATTGAGTCAATCGGCCCCAGGTAGATTCTCCTTTAACGGTCGAAGGTAGACCCGCTGCGCAGGCTCTCATCTAGCTGGCATAACGAGATCTTCATCGGCACCCCGAGCTTGACCCGCTGCGCAGGCTCTCATCTAGCTGGCAGGTCCGAAGGCTCGCCTGTGGGGATGTTTTGTTTGATCTTCATCGGCACCCCGAGCTCGGCTCGGCCCCAGGTAGACCCGCTGCGCAGGCTCTCATCTAGCTGGCAGGTAGGCTCGCCTGGCAGGTCGCCGATCTTCAGGCTCTCATCTATCGCCTGTGGGGGATAGGTTTGGTTGGTTTGAGATCTTCATCGGCACCCCGAGCTCGGCTCGGCCCCAGGTAGCAGGCTCTCATCTAGCTGGCAGGTCCGAAGGCTCGCAGATCTCTCAAGCTGGCAGGTTCGAAGGCTCGCCTGTGGGGAATAGGTTTGGTCTGGTTGGCTTGGTTAATGAAAGGCAGAAGCACGTGGGATTGACAAGTGGATCTTAGATCTCGGCAGGGATCGGCAGAGATAGATCTCGGCAGAGACAGATCTCGGCACAGATCTCCGAGATAGCTCGGCTAGGTCTCGGATTCCCCGAGGTAGGCTTTCGAGGGTTCCTCTCAGTGTTCCGCTGATCGTCATACGATGGGCAGGTCTAGAGGGGACTCCCGTCATCTAGCGGGTTCTTGCTGATTCAGGTCCGAAGGCTCGTGTAAGACAATCACATCCCATTGACTGTTCGCAAGAAAAAACATTTGCATTAACAAATACTATATACGGATACAAAATGATAGCGTCTCGCGCTTTACATAGAAATGAAGAACAAAGGCAAGAAGGGGACCCTCAAGGGGACAAGCTGTATCCTTCTGAAGTCTCGCTGGAGCTTCCGCTGGAGCTTCCGCCGGAGCTCCCCCCGGAGGTCTCGCCATCCGCTGCGGGGGACTTTGGGACATCCGAGGGAGGGGTAGTGGGGGCGCCAGGGGGCTTTGGGATGGGCTCGAAGAGCCATGGGACAAGTTGTGGAGCGGTAATGTCTTTGCCCCTTCCGTCCCAACAGTTGATGTCGCGCAGCGTCTCCAGCGTCAACTTTACGGTGGCTTGCGCGTTCCCCTGAAGGAGCTTGTCGATGTCATAAGCCGAGTAATACTGGCTCTTCAATCTCTCGTCCAGCGGAGGGGCTGCACTCGCCTCGAGGCGCGCGATCTGCTCTCGCAGGAGAACGTTGTCATATCGGGCCTGAGACAGCTCCTCGCGAAGTGCGGCTTGAGCGGAATCCTAAACAGCGGGGGGTTAGCATAAGAGAAGAGTTAGGATTGCGAGAACAAGTGATTATGAAAGGTCTCGCTTACCCCTTCCGCTTGGCGCGAGGATAATAGTTGCTGGGTCTCGGCCAGCTCCTTGGCCAGAGAGGCCGCCTGGGCCACCGCATCGTCCCTGGCCTTGAACATGTCTTGGAGGTTGCGGTCTATCGTAATGCTCCGCCGGGCGCACATATGCGCAAGCTCCAGCCCACGCATTAAAGCGCGAGTGGAGTCGTACGCCAACAGCCGGGTCGACATCTTGTCGTAGACGCTAGCGTCCTCCCGGCTGTAGAGACCATAGCCTAAGGCGAAAGCTTCGTCGGTGACCTCGTCTCGCTCCGCCCAGCTCGGCAAGAGGGACGAGACCGTGACCTGGTTGGCGTCAGGGTCCCATTGCAGCAGTGGCTTCTTCTCCGCGTCCAGGCACCTCACGCCGAGACCAAAGTTACGATGACCCCGCGGCACCTCGTCAGACAGGGGTTGGCCGGAGGTCCCTGCGGCGGCACCCTCGCTCTCGGTGGTGCCAAGGGTCCGAGGGTTCTCGGCAGGAGTCCCGGGGCCGCCCCTGGTGGCCCAATCCTGCTCACAGCGTCCAGGACTTCCTCGAAGGAGCGGCCGGCGGGGAGAGGTTGGGCGGGAGGCACAACAACAGCCTTGCCCTTCTCGGTATCCGTGGTCTTGGGCCTCTTGATTGCCTGGGGAGCGGAAGCACCCGGCTTTCGCTTCACAACACCGCTTGAGGGGGGAGGCCCGGCTCTTTTCGGCAGGCTTGTGCGGCGGCTTTCGCAAGAGCCAGCGGGTCCTTCGGAGGCTGACTCCCTCCGGCGCGAGCCTCGTCGAAAGGCTGGCGGAGAGGGATCTCGCGCTCTCCTGCGAAAACAATAGCGATAAGTTCTAACCTTGGAAAAGGCAAGAAAAAGATAAATGAAGGCGAGACCCTACCTTCTCCCGGAAGTACAGGGGAAAGAGAATCGACGTCTCGCCGGAGGTGGAGGACGTCGAAGTCCTTGGTTCCGAAGAACTCAAGGAGGGCACTCTCGCGGGAGCCCAAGGACGGAGGCTTGTAGGCGGCATCCTCGTACTGGATGGGGGCTAGGGGTACGTTCCCGAAGTCGCCGGAGACGTAGATGAACTTCTCGCCCCAATGATGATGCTTGTTGGCGAGACCGATCGTCTTCAGCAGTTGCCCGGAGAAGAACACCACGCCTCCTTTCGCGCGGAAGGTAAACAGCTTGCGGAAGATCGACAAGCTGAACTCGATCCTCTCGGAACGCATGTAGCATATGAATGCCACGAGAATGGCAACGGAATTAGGGTTCAGCTGCGCGGGAACCACCCCGTAGTACCGAAGAGCCTGTCGCATCTCAGGCCACAGCAGAAGGCGGAAGCCCACCTCGAAGTGTTCAATAGGGATGGCGAGCTCCCCCTCCCCTGCAGTGTTGACTTTGTCATGACTGCCCGGGGGCCGCGCGACGAAGCCGGCGGGAACGTGCTGGGTCTTGGTCAGATTGAACTCCTCCAGAGTGAGAGTACAGGAAGGGAAGAGATGCTTTTGGAAGGCTTCCGCGCAGTTGGATCGTCCTTCACCACCACCCGGCATCGCAATAGGGTTTGAAGGCGAGATCTACGGAGAGAAGGCGAGAGCGAGAACGGGGCGAGAACGGAAGTGGAAGACAGAAAAGGGCGAGAGCTTTGCGAAGACCGCGAGAACAACAGCAAAGAGGAGAGAGACTGGAATCAGAGAAATGAATGTGGTAGGTGAGCCTCCTATTTATAGAAAATCGTGGTAATGATGGCTGTTTTCAAAAAGGCGGCGGGGGTACAGCCGGCGCGTCCTAGGTCAGCGGCGCTTCGTTTTTCCCGCCCGAATCTGACAGCGACTGATTAACTAAGCAGCTGGCGCAAACGTTGCGAAACGTCATATGGCCGGTAAGATAGGCGGAAGCAAGGTGGCTCTCGCCACCCCAAAGGCCGGGGAAGGTAACTCATACACATACAAAAATATTAAAGACAGAGCCATCGCTCTCGCTGAGCGGGAACGCGATAAAAAATAATAATATAACCAGCGAATAATGTGCGGGAACATTAGTTACAACTCCAAGCGAAAAAGAAAGGGTACATTAGAGAAGGGAAGGCCAGGGGAAGAGGAGGGGAGGTCTCGCGCTTCAGTACGGCTCCCAGCGCCATTTCCCTTGCTCCCAGCGCCACTTGCCTCTGTCCCGCAGCTTGGTCCGGGGAGGCGCCTGCGGGTTGAAGTAGGATGACAGAACGCTGCATCCCAGGTCAACCCGGCAAGACAGATCCCGGATCCTCTCGATGCATCTCTCAGGTGAGGACCCGGCAGTAGCTCCCCCGGGCCGGTCCATCTCGCCTAGAAGGAAGTCTCGCTCCAGGGACTCCAGCCTTTTCTCCACTGACTGGCGAAACTCTCTGGCCGCAAGGTCGCGGACCCGTTCTCGCCGGATGAGTTTCGACAGAATGGCGGCAACCTTCTTCCCCTGTCTTTTCGCGCTCCCGGCACCGGTCAGGATCTCCTCCATCTCGTCAGATGAAGGGAAGGGAGAGCTCTCGCCGTCTTCTCCCTCTCTTTCTTCTTCTTCTTCTTCTTCTTCTTCTTCCTCTACCTCAGCGCCAGGCCGCGAGTCCATGTCCCCTGTCAAAAGAAGCCCCATATTAGCGGAAGCTGAAGAATAGCAGCGATAAAATTGCCGTATACCTTCAGAGTGACGAGGCCCCCCGGTCGACGGCAGGCGAGAAGGCCCAGCCCCCCCCCCCCCCCCCCCCTCAGCCCCAAAGAGGAGGTGGATTGGCTTTCCTTTGCCGGGGGGGGGGGGGGGGTAGACTTTGCGGATGGTGATCCCGGCCTGGTCGAGAGTGGGGGAGCGGGTCTCCTCAGCCGCTGGAGGACTAACGTCTAGCGGTGGCACAGGGATCTCGGCACTTTTTCCTCTCGTCGATAGGGAGGAGTCAACCACATGGGCAGGCTGATTCGCAGTTCTCGCCCCACCATCCTGGGTGGCGAGATCCGAAGGTGCAGAAACCAACGCTGCGAGAAATCAGGTCAGCGTTTGGAAATACCAGGCGAAGCCAAGGAGGGAACCTTTACCAGCGGTGTTCGGGTCTGGCGGAGGAGGCGCCTCGGGAACCTGTGGATGATCATCGTGATGGCTAGAGGGTGGATCTGAACGTTCTCGCGGGGACGCGGCAGCGTCAGGAACCGTCTCCTGCGAGAGGTATTAAGTTCAACAATTGAGCAACTGGTTGTTAATTGGTATATCAAGCTTACCTTCAGCGGCGAGATGCCGTCCGCGCAACTAGGGGTCGGGGTGGGTGGGCTCCTGTTCTCGCGGGATAGGTCCCGCTGAACCACCTTCGCCTTCTTCTTCTTCTTCTTCTTAGGCAGAGAAGGCTCAGCAACTGACGACTATCTCGCTAGCCATGGGGCGACAAGGGCACTGTTAGCCCTAGCTCGCGCCTGCGCCGCGTTGATGCGGTCCTGCAGATCCTGCGGAAGAGGTTTATCGGCACGCTTGGAAGGCATAGCGAGAGAGAGGGCGAGAGCTCCGGGGGAGAATGACGGTTCGAAGGAAGTGTTATGACCGTCTATCGACACTCATATTTATAGGCGCCGTACGGCCCACCGAAAGATTCCCTGACGTTGACACGTGCTCAGCGAATATTTTGGGTTGAACATGTCTTTTCGAGCGCGACGCTAGCTCAAAAAGAGCGGGGATTGTGTACAACCCCATATTCGCTGAGCCAGACAAGGAGGCACAATGGTCACAGGAGGGTTAGCCAAAGTGGTCCCGCACTAAGGAGGATCTCGCCCACAGAAGGCGGAAACGCTCTCGCCGGATGCTATAAAAGAGAAACCATGGGCCGAGAGCGCCAAGCGCGGACTGCGCGGAAGCGCTCTCGCCCAAACCAAGCCTCAATCCCGAAGAGTTCTCGCTTGCGCTGGGCGAGAACGTTCGCGCCGCGCCCTGGGCCGAAAGGTCTCGGCACCAGCTCTCGACGAGTGGGGCCCAGGGTCTTTGGAAGAATGTCCTAATTGCCCTCAGGAGAAATTACTTCAGTACCCTCAGAAAAACAGCGGGTTTTGGCTATTGGCAGACCAACCAGGGGCTTTTCAGTAAATTCAGGACAGCAAAATGCTATAAATAGACCCATAAGGGCTCCTTAGAAAGCAAGCTATCATTGTCTCCGGAATTCTAGTGCTTTCTGAGGAGCTCCTAGCCCAGCTTTGGCTTTGGAGGGGAAGCTCTCAGAGATCTTCCGGGTGTGAGGTGGTACCTCCCTGCTGAGGCTTTTGGGTCAGTCTTAGGTCCTTAGAATCCAGTCAAGGGGTGAGACTTGAGAGAAGTAGGTTTTGCCTGCCCCCCTTTTTTCTTCGAACTTCAGTTGGAGTCATATTTGGCTTCAACAAGACTAGTCCAGAATCTAATGCTTCTTCATCCAGTGGTGAAAAGGGCTTAGTTACTGATGAAGATGTCAATCAATTGATTGACAGGTATGGAGAACTTCTGGATGCCTTTAATAAGTGCAAGAAGTTGACTAAAAAGCAAGCTGTGGAGAATGCATCTCTTCAACTAGCTGCTGCCTAGTATGCTGAGACAACATCTTTGCTGGATCATAAGGACGGGGAAGTTAACCAGCTAAAGGTCTTTAATCTCATCCTGATAGGCTCCATCAAGTACAAGAATAGTCTCATTAGGGACCTTGAAGAATCGTCTTTAAGACCAATACAGTGTTTCCATTGATTGACTCCTTCTCCTCTTAGAGGGTAAGAAGGGGTTGGGGTTTAAGTGAAATACTAGAGTTACCCCTTCCAAAGGGAAGGGCAAAGCTACTGTTCAGCCTCTGGCTTCCAAGCCTCCCATTCTTTTTAGGAAAGTTTAGTTACCTTCAAATAGGTATGACCAAGAGAGCATCTATGGTCACTGGATGAATGGTAGATCTACTATTGTGAACAAAGATATTCACATCTATGGTGGAAGCTATAGTAGGGGAGTGAGTGCCTTTAAGGCTCCCCATAAGGAAATCCAAATGGCCCATCCTGGACCATTTATTATTGGTACCCCAACCCCCACTCTCAAGAACAAGGCAGCTTCCTTTACTTAAGCCCATCCATCAAAAATTCAGACCAAAGTTAAACCTATTAGTAGGCCAAATCTAGCTATCTCTAATGTTATAAATAACATGTCATCTGCAAAGAAAACTGCAGTAAATGGTAGTCAGAGCCAGCCAAGGAAGCCTGCTGGAAGACTTACTTTCAGTCAGATCCTTACTGAAAGGAATTTGAAGAAGGCTGCAGCACCTCTTCCTTCTGTTCGGTCAGCAGTTAACCATACTGCAGGACCTGCTCAAAAAAGATGATACAACATTCATGAGTGCTGGTGTTGTAGAAAAGTGGGGCATTTTGCCTTAGATTGCTGTCACAATACTACTGTGCCTAAAGCTAGTGTTAGTCCACCAGTTAGAAAGGTAGCTGGTAGATAAGTCCATTTTCAGATTAACATGCACCTAGGACCCAATAAATATTGGGGTCCTAAGGTAAAATAAATTATGTGATGCAGGTTACAGCAAGTGCCCATACCCATATATGGTACTTAGATAGTGGTTGTTCTAGGAACATGACTGGGACAAGGAGCAACTTAAATGGGTACACTCCAGTGAAAGATGGACCCAAGGTTATCATTGGTGGTTCAGATAGAGGAGTGACAAGATGCTATGGTAAGATTACTAATGGCATAGTCACCAACTCAAAGATGGCTTGTGTTGAAGTGTTGCAACACAACCTTATAAGCATAAGCCAACTCTTTGAACTTGGCTATGTCATTGTATTCCACAAGGATCAGTGCCAGATTAAGTGGTCAAGTGACCAAGAGGTCATCTTGACAGGTACTAGAAGTGGACATGTTTATTGCTTAAATTTCTTTTGTCTAGATTCAGACAATCCTTTTTGTCAAGTGGAAAATGATAAAGTTTCTTATTGTGTGCAATGGCACAAGAGACTAAATCATTTGAATTACAAGACTATTGACAAGCTCTTTAGTGAAGACTAGTTATGAATGGTCGTAAGATGAAATGCACCAAGGAAAGCTTATGCTCAGCAACACAAAAGGGAAAGCAGACCAAGGCTTCCTTCAAGGGCATTGTGACCAAATACTCTGTGAGGTGCTTATACCTCTTGCATATGGACTTGTTTGGTTTTATGTTAATCATAGTGTAGGTAGGAAATTCTACACCCGTGTGGTGGTTGATGACTATTCTAAGTTTACTTGGGTGTTCTTTCTTAAGAAACAGAATGAAACCCTTGAAGTATTCATGAAGTTTGTCAAGCAAATTCAGAATGAGTTTGATAGTACTGTGGTCAAAATTAGAAGTGACCATGGGACTGAATTCTAGTCTGATATCATGATAAAGTTCTACGAAGTGCTAGGGATTCATCAAGAATTTTCTTCTCCAAGAACACCCCAGCAAAATGGGATTGTTGAGAGAAAAAATAGAACATTCATAGAGGATGGAAGGACCTTGTTGAGTGACACATCTCTCCCAGAATATTTCTGGGTCGAGGCAGTAATATCTCAGTCTAAGTTTACCAGGGAGTTGATCAAAAAGTTTGGTATGGAGAATGCCTCCACCATGAAAACTCCCATGGGGTCAAGTATGTCTATTGGCAAAGATGAGGCAGGGAAACCTGTTGATGAAACTTTGTATAGAAGGATAAATGTCACACTACTATATCTTACTGCAAGTAGGTCAGATATCATATATGTTACATGTGTTTGTGTTAGGTATCAGGCTAGCCCTAAAGAAACTCACTACTCTGCTGCTAAGAGGATTTTGAGGTATCATAAGGGCACGCCAGATCTTGGCCTATGGTACCCTAGAAATAGGAACTTTGAACTAATAGTTTATTCAGGTGCAGATTTTACAGGCTGTAAAGAGGATAGCAAGAGCACTTCAGGCACTAGTCAGGTCTTGGGAGGAAGACTAGTGTCTTGGAGTTACAAGAAGAAGACCAGTGTTGCAATCTCAATAGCTGAGTCAGAATACATCTCAGCAGGTAGCTGCTTGTATAGTTGTTGTGGATCCAGCACTAGCTCCAGGATTATAATCTCCAGATAAGTAGAACTCCATTATATTGTGATTCTACTAGTACAATCTCAATTACTAGGAATCCTGTCTCTTATAGTAGGACTAAGCACATTGAGATTAGGTATCATTTCATTAGGAAGCATGCAGAGTGTGAAGATATCAGTCTTAAGTTTGTCCCTTTAGACAAGCAAGTGGCTGATATCTTCACTAAGAAATTAGATGAAGCAAAGTTCAACACCTTCAATTTTGAGTTGGGTATGTTAAACTTGGTTAGCTTCAGTTGCTCGTTGTGTTTTTATTATTACAGGATTTACTCTTCTTGCAGGTAGATAAGTCTTTCAAGTGGTATGAAGACTAATATGGACTCAACTGTCCAGTAAAGAGAAGATAGTAGATGCCTCTACTGAGGGAGAGCAAGTCTAGATGCTCCTGTTGAGGGGGATCAAGTCAAGATGCTCCTGTTGAGGAGGAGCAAGTCCAGCAGCGGCTATAGTGGATCAAAGATCATCACTATTGCTACTGTTACGTCACTCCTGATGTAGGAGAAGAGGAAAAGCCACCTCCTCCCTGACTATAACTTCTCCTACAGAAGTCATAAAAAGGGGGAGAAGTTACACTTGCTCAGTGGATTAATGGATCACACAAGTGACAAGTGGCTGCAGTGATGTATTGTATCAGTGGTATCAACACAAGAGGTGTATTCTACAGTCAACTAGTTTGTTCTCTAGTGTAGTAGAAGTAGGCTAGGATCAAGAGATAAATTCTCCCATAATCCTATCATATCCCTCAATTGATATATGACTATAGAAGAAGCTAAAAAGGGGGAGATGTGTGGCAATACTTGGAATAGGGGATATTGGATATGTAGAAGAAATGTGAAAGTGCAAGTTAGATCTGATATACTCTAAAGGGAGGGTGAATAGAGTATGGTGCTTGCTAAAAATGTTTTACAACAGTTGTTGTATTCCTAGGTGAACAGGGAAGCAAATAATATAAAGTAAATATAAACACAGAATAATCATAGATCAAACACAAAGCAATCACTAACTACAGCCAGAAACAAAAGAAAGATATGCAACCAGATGACACAAGGAGCTATAGTGGTTCCCCAACCAATCTGGGTACATTCACTCTTCTACCACCCTAGGTAGGAATCCACTGCAGGATGAGTTGATCAGGTGTCCTGGGCACCAATGAGCTTTTGATAAGGTGCTGAAAAACCAAACCAGATTTTTTGATCAGGTGTCTTGCCACCACTGAGTTTTGATAAGGTCTCAGAAACCAATCATAGACTTTTGAAGGGAGTTTGAAAAACCCTTTACAGCAGAGAGAGAGAGGGATGAGATGATCATCTCTGTCAACAATCAGAGAGAAGATAGTGTATGTTGTCAAAGCTCCCCCTGAGATCTGTAGTTGTCCAGGAAGTGAAGATTTGCAATAGGATGATAGGCCTTCAAATGATTTGATCTCCAGCAAAAGATGATTTCAGCAACAGATGAAATGTGAGGTGTCTGGAGTCTTGAATGATGATGGCCTTTGAACACTTGAATCAAGAGAGATCTGAAAATTTCAGTTAGTTGATCTCCTTTTGTGATGTGTGTTCTTGTATGAATCTTTGAGACTGAGAATGTCTGCAACTCTCTTTCTTTCTCTTGTGTAATTGTTGTTGTAAGAGCTGTTGTTGCAGAGAATTGTTATTGCAGAATATGCGTGTCTCTTGCTCTGAGAAGAAATTATCCTCTGTCCAACATATCCGTTATCCTGTCATTAATTGACTTCCTTAACTGTATTTTGTCTTCTGGAGGAAAGTCCAATAAAACATTCCTTAAAAATTCCTTGAAACTTGCTCCAGATTTATTAAAAACGGCTATAAGATCTCTGAATTAAATGCTGACAATAATTCCACAACTATCTGAATTTGAATCTTGAAAAACATCTAACTCTTCAGAAAAACGTCGAACTAAGCTCCACTATCGTGGAACTGAGCTCAGAGATTGGACTTAGACAGAAACAGAGATCGTCGATCTGAGCTCAACTATCGTCGAACTGAGCTCAGAGATAGAGAATCAAACTGGAGTCAAGAACGTCGATCTGAGCTCGAAGATCGTCGAATGGAGTTAGACGACTTGTTGAAGTTGAGCTCAGAGATCGTCAAATGGAGTTCGACGATCCGTCGAAGTTAGCTCCACGATCGTCGAATGGAGTTCGACGATTCGTCGTACTGAGCTCGACGAAATGTCTTAGTCTCCAAAACTGAAAAACTTGGTCTTGAGGGCAGCTTCCAAACCCAACTACTAACCCTTAGACTCAATTCTAATTGACCTTTAGATCTATACAATAAGGTCAAAACAGGTTTCCTAAGAAACATAGTGATCCTTGCCCAAATCAGTAATAGGGTGTTTCAACAAAATGCTTGACATGAGTCGGTCGTGTTGAGTAAGTGCATTTTACTTGAAAAGATTCATGTAGTATGAAAAAAGCAATGACAACATGTTGAGCCATGTTGAGTCAGTGCATATTATGAGGAAAGTGCTTCTAGTGGTGCTCCATTTAAGTATTAAGTGGCATAAGGAGTGTACTTATTACTTAAGCAATTATTCAGGTGGTATGAGAATGCATTGACTTGACATGTTGAGTCCATACAGTTAAATGGGGTACATTAAATTAATATGTTGTTTATGTTAATGCTTCTTAGTATTACTATGTGTTCTGCCTTCTTCAAATAGGGGGAGATTGTTGGGAATATTTCCCTCAATGTTCCCCAGATTTGAAGATTTGAAGAGGCATCATAATCAGTACTAAGAGCATAGTTGTATCTGTTAAAATTCAACAACCTGGCACAACTACCACGTTGAATTCTCTCCAGGTGGTCAGCAAGATAGCCTAAAGCCAAATTAATATTCTCAGAACTATCCAGTTCACACCTTGATCACACGAAAATTCCCTGGAACCCTGAGTGAGCCGGGGTTATCTCAACTGAAATCAATCAACGAGTAACACATGCAGCATAAGAGTCTTATTGATTTACAACAATCTTCTTTACACAGTGAGACATATATGGCGAGACATGCTTCACCAACCAACACCCAAGGGAAAGCAAAGATTATAAAAACAAGACAAGAGAAACAAGCCGTGCGGACTCAAATACAAGCCGTCAGTCTACTGTTGTGGAGTCCGCTTAGTCCGCCAGGTCGCGAGACCACAACCCAAGCCGCGCGGACTCCCCCTTATTCCAATACTTTCTCTAGCCGCCGATCTGCAAGCCGCCTGACCGCGAGGTTGCCTAGCTGCAAGACCGTACAAGCTGCGATGTCGAATAGAACAATCCGCCTGAGACAGGCGACTTCTTGAACCCTGAACCAGGTCGCCAAAGAGAAGACCGTCTGGTCGCTGTCCGCGACCTGCTGTTTTCCGCCTATTGCTTAACCATAGAGTCCGCACTGTCCCTGACTGCAATCAGAGCCAAGTCCTGGCTTTCCAGCGATATCCAAACAACCTGCATATCACAACCTGGTCAACTCAACCAAACCGCGTGGACACCAAAAGGCAATCCGTAGCAACCTGTGCGCGCTCAAGTTACTGTTCACTTACGCATGGAGGTTCCAAATTCCTGATGTGACATGTGTCCTATTTATAGGCATGATGATGAGTGTGGTCACCACCTTAGCTGATAGGATTACCGCCACATCCTACAGCAAGACATCTCTGCAGTCCGCGGATACATACCAGTCCGCCGCACCTGTGCAAGATAGCAAGCTCGCCTAGCTTCTACAAGGCCGGACTACAATTTCTAGTCCGCCTTGTCGCCAAAGGCCGAGCCGCGAAGACATCACCAAGGCCGGAGAACAACACTAGTCTGCTTTGTCGCCAAGGGCCAAGCCAGTACCACCACAGCCGGACTCTACAGCAACAGTCCACTAATCCGCGGACACAGCACTTCAGTCAGCCAATCTCAAGCCCACGGCTTCGCCACCGAGGCAACTGCCAGACTCAAGCAGACACGCTGTTCTAGTCCGCCCATATTATGGACCACTAGTTTGCATATCCATGCAGACAACTCCAGTCCGCAAGCCGAGTCCATAGCCTTGTTACCAAGACACATTTCGGACTCAATGGACTCCAGCTCCAGTCTGCTTACACAGCAAACATCTAGCCCGCATATACCGCAGATTACTCCAGTCCGCATATCCCGCAGACTGCTCCAGTCCGCATATCCCAAGTCCACAACCATGCCAGCAAGGCAGCTGTCGGACTCAGCAAACACCTGGCTTCAGTCCGCATATCCTGAGCCCACATCTTTGCCACAAAGGCTCCTGCCGGACTCAGCAGACACCTGGCTTTTGTCCGCACATCCCGAGCCCACAGCTTTGCCACAAAGGCTGCTGCCGGACTCAGCGGACACCCGGCTTCAGTCCGTACATACCGATCCCATAGCTTTGACACAAAGGCTCCTGCCGGACTCAGCGGACACCCGGCTTCAGTCCGCACATCCCGAGCCCACAGCTTTGCCACAAAGGCTCCTACCGGACTCAGCGGACACCCGACTTCAGTCCTCCC
Organism: Platanthera guangdongensis; assembly: GCA_039583875.1. Classification (NCBI taxonomy): domain Eukaryota; kingdom Viridiplantae; phylum Streptophyta; class Magnoliopsida; order Asparagales; family Orchidaceae; genus Platanthera; species Platanthera guangdongensis. The sequence continues at coordinate 65,407,975 of CM077165.1, forward strand.
ACAGTTGCGGATACAACCTCTAGTCCGCTCATCCCCAAACTCACAACCAAGGCACATGCACTTATGCCGAGCTTGGCGGACTGAGAACCAGACCGCACTCCACTGTGCGATCTCCCCGGACTGAGCCAAACATGGACTTAGTTTAGAACTAACCAAGTCCACCACTGGCCACATGGGCCAATCCTCACTTACTGGCGGACACTGGATCCAGTCTTCCTGTACTGGAGAACTCCAGTATCAGTCCGCACTGACTGACGGTCTCCGCGGCTTTCACTTGCCGCTGCACCAGAGTAAGACCAAGGCAACTGCCAAACCGGTCTGCTGAGCTCCAGGTCTTCAGTTCGCTTCATGCCGGACTCCACGGCAAGCATTTTTATCATCCCGGTTACTTCTTGGGATCCAACTACATGCTGAGCAAAAGCCGGCCTGACTAACCGCCACTGCTATCGGCATAGTCCGCGCGAACAGACCACCCAGGCCGCTATAGATCAAATCGTCTGCAACATCCCTGCTGACTTAGAAATCCTCCAACCCTATTCGCGTAGTCCGTGCGGATTGGTCCAAGTGCTCCATTCACCCACTTTCACTTCATAAATTTCAACACTCCCCCTTGAAGTGAGAAGTGGTGAAAAACTCCAGCAGATCCCATAACCTTGCACCTGATCCCTCCGATAGCATCTACGAAGAAATGTCCAAGACATAGTCCTTGCCCCGCATATCATTGACCATGAGGGGGCCCTCCAGCATCTCCCAAAAGGAGATATGCTTCCCTCTACCTTCTTCATCTTCAACCTCCACTCATGCATCATAGGAGTATCACCAACTACCTTGGGCACAAAATCCCAAGCCTCGTTTCATTTGAGAGAAGTCACCTCTTCAGCCTTGGTGTCAACCACCTCCTTGATTCTAGTGGAGTCATCACAGCCAGAAGATACTTGCTCGATTTGAGGGCTAACCAGGAAACATGGGATTAAGCCTGCCGTGTTCCCTTCACTATATCGAGCTGGTGGCTTACTGATCCTCTTCGATCTCTAAAGAACCTGATCATGGCTAACCAACTCCGCTGCTCCTGAACCAGCTCCGTTCCCGGGCAAACCCGGAACAATGCTACCCTTGCTCCCTGAACAAGATGCCTCTTCACTGGAAGCAGGAGCACCTGGAGCAACGCTCCCCCTACTACCTGAACCAGAAGACTCCCCTCTTGAATAAGAACTTCCTGGAACATTGCACCCCCTTCTTCTTGAACCGGAAGCGTCCTCCTTCGAGCCAGAAGTAACTGGAGCATCGCTCCCCCTACTTCCTGACCCTGACGCCTTTGCCCCGGAGCTAGAACAACCTGGAGCTCCTGGTGACACAGGCAGCCCCCCTCCGAACCTTAGCAGCAGCCTCCTTCAGCCCACCATCTGACCTGCTCATCTCTAGCTCCACAAAAGAGCTACCCCAATACGGCATCAACTCATCGAAGACAACGTCTCTCGACATGATGAGTCTCTTCATTGCAGGATCCATACACCTCCATCTTCTTCTCTGCACATCATACCCAGCAAAGACTAACTTTGTCTTGAGAACACTCGGAGATTGTATGTAGCAGGTTGATCCAAACACTCATAGGTGCTTCACACTGTGCTTCACTCCGAACATCAGCTCATAAGGAGTCTGCATAAAGATCAGACTAAGAGGCATCCGATTAATGGCATGAGCAGCACAGGCCATTCCTTCCGCCCAAAAGGCCCTAGGAATGCCTTTACATTGAAGCCAACACTTGTAGGTCTCCGTTAACCAACGGATCATCCGAGCTACAATACTGCCTTGCTGTAAAGTATATCCACAAGAAAGCTCCTTCCGGATCCCTTGCTTCCTGCAAAGGTTTGAGAACTCGGTTGAGCCAAACTCACCACCGATGCTTGTCCTCAACTTCTTGATCCTCAGGCCAAGCTGGCCTTCCACAAGCTTCTTGAACTCCACAAACAAGCGCGTCATGTTGGACTTCTTCTTCATGAAGCATACACAACTATACCTTGAATAGCCATCAACCAAAGTCAGCATGTACCTGCTGCCTCCAAGACTGGCAGTGACGGTCGGTCCAACCAGACCACAATGGACAACCGCCAATGGTGCATTACATCTAGATTTTGCCTTATCAACCATGAAGCGATAAGCTTCACTTTGCTAACATCCAGCACACCCCTGACCAGCGTCGTAGGATGACAATCTAGGCAAGCCTCTTACAAGTCTTCTTTCCGCCATTGCTTTCAGCGTGTTCATCCCTACATGCCCCAGTCTTTCATGCCAGATAGCTGTACTATCACTGGCCTTCATCCGATCAGCACCAGAATTTGTTGAAGACCCAACAAAGTTCTCCTCCTTGCCTCCAACATGAGCTACATTCCCCGAGAGCAAGATAACCTTGCACTCTTTCCTGAGATGACCATGCAGCTTGCATTTATAGCACCTTGATCCTTCCTTCCTCTTCCCATCACACCTAGGAGAACCACTCCTCTCTTGCTGAAATGAAGTAGAAGGACCATCCTCTGCAGTAACCTTCACCTCCTTCCTGACAAACCCATCAAGGGAAGTCCAAACCTCCGCACCTGACCGACATCTACTGATGTGGTCCAAGAGCTCTGATGAGATCACATACATGAGAATAGACTACGCTTTCGCATTTGTCTCCTTCCAAGCTCTCATCTCTTCAGCATTGTCAGTAGTAGCCTCTTGTCTTTCTGCTCCGCATACAACCTCCCAAAGGTCCTCGCCAAGAAAAAAGCTCTCCATACAAGACTTCCACATATCAAAGTTCATCTCTGTAAGGAGATCAATTCCAAGACAACTTGCATCCTCCACTGCCATGGTTCTACCACTGGTTCCCTCTTCAAAGAGTAACAACCACTTCAGTTGATCGCTGCTTATCCACTCCAAACCAGCTCCGAGACCAAGTTCACTACTCAAGCAACTGAACCTGGCTCTGATACCATGTTAAAATTCAACAATCTGTCACTACTACCATGTTGAATTCTCTCTAGGTGGTCAGCAAGATAGCCTAAAGACAAATTAATATTCTCAGAACTATCTAGTTCACACCTTGATCACACGGAAATTCCCTGGAACCTGGAGTGAGTAGGGGTTATCTCAACTGAAGTCAATCAACTAGCAACACATGCAGCACAAGAGTCTTATTGATTTACAACAATCTTCTTTACACAGCGAGACATACATGGAGAGACATGCTTCACCAACCAACACCCAAGGGAAAGCAGAGACTACAAAAACAAGACAAGAGAAACAAGCCGCGCGCACTCAAATACAAGTCGACGGTCTACTGCTATGGAGTCCGCCCAGTCCACAAGGTCGCCAGACCGCAAACCAAGCCGCGCGGACTCCTCCTTATTCCAATGTTTGCTCTAGCTGTCGATCTGCAAGTCGCCTGACCGCGAGGTCGCCTAGCTACCCGACCGCACAAGCTGCGATGTCGAATAGAAAAGTCCAGCTGAGACAGGCGACTTCTTGAACCCCGAATCAAGTTGCCAAAGAGAAGACCGTCTGGTCGTTGTCCACGACATGCTGTTTTTCTCCTGTTGCTTAACCGTAGAGTCCGCACTGTCCCTGACCGCAATCAGAGGCATGTCCTAGCTTTCCAGTACTATCTGCACAACCTCCACAGCACAACCTGGTCAACTCAATCAAACCACATGGACACCAAAAGTCAGTCCGCAGTAACATGTGCGCGCTCAAGTTACTGTTCACTTAAGCATGGAGGTTCATAATTCCTGATGTGACATGGTTCCTATTTATAGGCATGATGATGAGTGTGGTAACCGCCCTAGCCGATAGTATTACCGCCACATCCTGCAGCAAGACTTCTCCGCAGTCCACGGATATATACGAGTACGCCGCACCTGTGCAAGATAGCCAGCTCGCCTAGCTTCTCCAAGGCCCGACTCCAATTTCTAGTCCGCCTTGTCGCCAAAGGCCGAGCCGCCAAGACAGCACCAAGGCCGGACAGTAACAGTAACACCAGTCCGCCTTGTCGCCAAGCGCCAATCCAGTACCACTACAGCCGGACTCCGCAGCAACAGTCCCATAATCCGCGGTCATAGCACTTCAGTCCATCAATTTCGAGCCCACGGCTTCGCCATCGAGGCAACTGCTAGACTCTAGCGGGCACGCTGTTCCAGTCTGCCCATACAATGGACCACTAGTCTGCATAACCATGCAGACAACTCCAGCCCGCAAGCCGAGTCCAAATCCGTGTTACCAAGATACCTTCCGGACTCAGCGGACTCCAGCTCTAGTCTGCTTACACAGCAAACTTCCAGTCCGCACATACCGCAGACTACTCTAGTCTACATATCCCAAACACTGCTCCAGTCTGCATATCCCAAGTCCACAGCCACGCCAGCAAGGTAGCTGTCAGACTCAGCGGGCACCTGGCTTCAGTCTGTATATCCCGAGGCCACAGCTTTGCCACAAAGGATCTTACAGGACTCTGTGGACACTCGGCTTCAGTCTGCACATCCCGAGCCCACAGCTTTGCCACAAAGGCTCCTGCCGGACTCAGCGGACACCCAGCTTCAGTCCGCACATCTCGAGCCCACAGCTTTGCCACAAAGGCTCCTGCCGGACTCAGCGGACACCTAGATTCAGTCCGCACATCCACAGCTTTGCCACAAAGGCTCCTGCCGGACTCAGCGGACACCAGGCTTCAGTCCGCACATCTCGAGCGCACAACTTTTCCACAAAGGCTCCTGCCGGACTCAGCGGAAACCCGGCTTCAGTCTGCCTACAGTTGCGAACACAAACTCCAGTCCGCTCATCCCCAAACTCGCAACCAAGGCACATGCACTTCTGCCGAGCTTGGCGGACTGAGAAGCAGGCCGCACTCCACTGCTCCATCTCCCCGGATTGAGCCAAACATGGACTTGGTTTAGAACCAACCAAGTCCACCACTGGCCACAAGGGCCAGTCCGCACTTACTGGCAGACACTAGATCCAGTCCGCCTGTACTGGCGAACTCCGGTATCAGTATGCAATGACTGGCAGTCTCCGCGGCTTTCACTTGCCGCTGCACCAGAGCAAGAGCAAGACAACTGCCAAACCAGTCTGCAGAGCTCCAATTCTTCAGTCTGATTCATGCCGGACTCTGCAGCTAGCGTTTCTATCCGCCCGGTTACTTCCTGGGATCCAACTACCTGCTGAGCACAAGCCGACCTGGCTAACCGCTGCTGTTGTCCGCATAGTCCGGGCGAACAGACCACCCAGGCCGCTAAAGAGCAAATTGTTTGCAACATCCCTGCTGACTTAGCAGTTCGCCAACCCTATCCGCGTAGTCCGCACGGATCTGTCCAAGTGCTCCATTCACCCACTTTCACTTCACAAATTTCAATAGTCCCCCTTGATGTGAGAAGTGGTGAAAAACTCCAGCAGCTCCCATAACCTTGCACCTGATCCCTCTGATAGCATCTACGAAGAAATGTCCAAGACATAGTACTCTCCCCACATATCATGGATCATGATGGATCCCTCCAGCATCTCCCAAAAGGAGCTATGCTTCCCTCTGCCTTCTTCAGCTTCAACCTACACTCATGCATCATAAGAGTATCACCAACTACCTTGGGCACAAAAGCCCAAGCCTCATTTCCTCTGAGAGAAGTCACCTCTTCAGCCTTGGTGTCAACCACCTCCTTGATTCTAGTGGAGTCATCATAGCCGGAAGATACTTGCTCGACCTGAGGGCTAGTTAGGAAACATGGGATTAAGCCTGCCATGTTCCATTCACTATATCGAGCTGGTGGCTTACTGATCCTCTTCGATATCCGAAGAACCTGATCATGGCTGACCACCTCCGCTGCTCCTGAACCAGCTCTGTTCCAGGGGAAACCCGGAACAATGCTCCCCTCGCTCCCTGAACAAGACGCCTACTCACTGGAACAAGGAGAACCTGAAGCAACGCTCCCCCTACTACCTGAACCAGAAGACTCCCCTCTTGAACAAGAACTGCATGGAACATTGCTCCCACTGCTTCCTGAACCGTAAGCCTCCGCCTTCGAGCCAGAAGTACCTGGGGCATCGCTCCCCCTACTTCCTGACACTGACGCCTTTACCCCGGAGCTAGAATAACCTAGAGCTCCTGGTGACTCAGGCAGCCCCCCCCCCCCCCCGAACCACAACAGCAGCCTCCTTCAGCCCACCATCTGACCTGCTCATCTCTACCTCCATAAGAGAGCTACCCGAATACGACGTCAACTAATCGAAGACAACATCTCTCGACACGATGAGTCTCTTCGTCGCAGGATCCATACACCTCCATCTTCTTCTCTGCTCATCATACCCAACAAAGACTAACTTTGTCTTGAGAACACCCGGAGAGTGTATGTAGCAGGTAGATCCAAACACTCGTAGGTTCTTCACACTAGGCTTCACTCTGAACATCAGCTCATAAGGAGTCTGTACAAAGATCGGACTAAGAGGCATCTGATTGATGACATGAGTAGCACAGGCCATTCCTTTCGCCCAAAGGTCCTTAGGAATGCCTTTACTCTGAAGCCAACACTTGCAGGTCTCCGTTAACCAACGGATCATCCGAGCTGCAATACTGCCTTACTGTGAAGTATATCCACCAGAAAGCTCCTTCCGGATCCCTTGCTTCCTACAAAAGTTTGAGAAATCGGTTAAGCCAAACTCACCACCGATGCTTGTCCTCAACTTCTTGATCCTCAGGCCAAGCTGACATTCCACAAGCTTCTTGAACTACACAAACAAGCGCGTCATTCTGGACTTCTTCTTCATGAAGTATACCCAAGTATACCTTGAATAGTCATCAACCAAAATCAGCATGTAACTGCTACCTCCAAGACTGGCAGTGACGGTTGGTCCAACCAGAGCACAATGGACAATCGCCAATGGTGCTTTACATCTGGATTGTTCCTTATCAACCATGAAGCGATAAGCTTCACTTTGATGACATCCCGCACACCCCTGACCAATGTCATAGGATGACAATCTAGGCAAGCCTCTTACGAGTCTTCTTTCCGTCATTGCTTTCAGCTTGTCCATCCCTACATACCCCAGTCATTCATGCAAAATAGCTGCACTATCACTGGCCTTCATCCAATTAGCACCAGAATTTGTTGAAGACCCAACAAAGTTCTCCTCCTTTCCTCCAACATGAGCTACATTCGCCGAGACCAAGGTCACCTTGAACTCTTTTTTAAGATGACCATGCTACTTGCATTTATAGCACCTTGGTCCTTCCTTCCTCTTCCCATCACGCCTAGGAGAACTACTCGTCTCTTGCTGATATGAAGTAGAAGGATCATTCTCTGCAGCAACCTTCGCCTCCTTCTTGACCAACCCATCAAGTGAAGTCCAAACCTCCGCAACTGACCGAAATCCACTGATGTGGTCCAAGAGCTCTGATGAGATCACCTGCTTGAGAATAGACTACGCTTTCGTATTTGTCTCCTTCCAAGCTCTCATCTCTTCAGCATTGCCAGCAGTAGCCTCTTGTCTTTCTGCTCCGCATACAACCTCCTAAAGGTCCTCGCCTAGAAGAAAGCTCTCCATACAAGACTTCCACCTATCAAAGTTCATCTCTGTAAGGAGATCAATTCCAAGACAACCTGCATCCTCCATCGCCATGGTTCTACCACTGGTTCCCTCTTCAAAGAGTAACAACCACTTCAGTTGACCGCTGCTTATCCACTCGAAACTAGCTCTGAGACCAAGTTCACCGCTCAAGCAACCGAACCTGGCTCTGATACCATGTTAAAATTCAACAACCTGGCACTACTACCATGTTGTATTCTCTCCAGGTGGTCAGCAAGATAGCCTAAAGCCAAATTAATATTATAAGAACTATCCAGTTCACACCTTGATCACGCGGAAATTCCCTAGAACCTGGAGTGAGCAGGGGTTATCTCAACTGAAGTCAATCAACCAGCAACACATGCAGCACAAGAGTCTTATTGATTTACAACAATCGTCTTTACACTGCGAGACATACATGGCGATACATGCTTCACCAACCAACACCCAAGGTAAAGCAGAGACTACAAAAACAAGATAAGAGAAACAAGTCGTGCGGACTCCAATACAAGCTGTCGGTCTACTGCTGTGGAGCCCTCTCAGTCTGCCAGGTCGCCAGACCGCAACCCAAGCTGTGCAGACTCCCCCTTATTCCAATGCTTGCTCTAGCTGTCGATCTGTAAGCCGCTTGACCACGAGGTCGCCCAGCCGTCAGACTGCAACTCCCCAAAATTCGAAAGAAGGACGAGCAGTATCGAGAGCCATGTTTGGGTCTTGGTGAGGGTCACACGGCCTAGGACACGGGCGTGTCCATGGCCGTGTCATATCGGGTTCGTCGATAGCCCGGGAAGTCGAAAATTTTTCGCTCAGTTCGTTGACTAGTGGGGGACACGCCCTCCGACACGCTCATGTTAGAGCCCGTGTCGCAGGCGTGTTCCCTCGTGTGTCGACACAAGGGAGGTGTCGACACAGAGGTGTAGACACAGTTGTGTCGATATAGAGGTGTCGACACAGTTGTGTCGACACAGAGGTGTCGACACAGAGGTGTCGACACAAAGGTGTCGACATAGTTGTGTCTACACAGGGGAGGTGTCGACACAAATGTGTCGACACAAGGGTGTCGACACAGTTGTGTCGACACAGGAAGGGAACACGGCCTAGGACACGGGCGTGTCCACGGCCATGTCAAGCATGTTCGACGAATTTCTGCGAAGTCCATGAAGAGGCAGTCGACGATCGTCGAGACTTCTAACACAGCCTGAGACACGGGTGTGTCCCTGACCGTATCCTTCTCGGGTTGTAGCCCTGGAGCCCAGGCGTGTTCGGGTTGTACAAGGCCGTGTCCAATATGACACGAGTGTGTCAAGGACCCGTATCCTGTTTTGGGTGCGACGGTTTCGTCTATTGGGGAACACAACCTTGGACACGGGTGTGTGACAAGTCGTATTCGGCCTAGGTGTTTTGATTTTCAGTTCGGATCGTGGCCATTCATTTCCTTGTTTTGGGATCTGATGGTCCAGGGTTCCCTTGCTGAGTTAAGTCCGGGAATATGGTTTATAAACCCTCATTCTTCTTCGAACACTCTCTTTCTAAGATCTAGAGAGAAGGGAGAGCAAGGAAGGAGGTGAAGAAGAGATCCGGATGCCGGAGAAGCTCCGGTGCTCCAAAATGCGAGTTGTGTCCAGATCCGTGGAGTCAAGACCGTTGCGAAGGTTTTCATCCGGCTAGGTTGCCATGGCGAGGAAGAGGGTTCGGAATGTAATGACACTTCTCCTCTTGGTTTTAGGATGCATGTTTAGCATCTTTTACTTTCTAGTTTTTCGGCACAAAACCCTCAAATGAGAGGGGTTTGGGTTGCCAAGGTTCAAGAGGAAACTCCGGGTCGATTGAGTCCGTCCCCGACATGTTTTTGCATTAGAGATCCACTCTGTTAGCGGAGTAGGTATGGTGGGTGAAGCCATTGTCGCGACCGTTTGTCCGACTCGGTGATGTTGAATACAAGCTTTAAGGGTTTGTAAAGATCCGTTGCGGCAAGATGCCGTTTGTGATGTTTGTGATGTTTTCCCCCTTTTCTTAAGTGAGTACGTGCATCCGGAACCGGACAAGGTTAGCTCCTCAATGGCGGTAGATGGTTTCTTTGGTGGACAAGGTTAGCTCTGCATTGGCGGTAGATGGCTTCCTTGGTGCGGGGCGACGTTGCAGTACGAATGAGGGATTAGGATGGAAATGGTATTTGGATTGTAATGTGCTAAGGCGTGGCTTTGTCTCCGTGGTCAGCTTGCTATCCCGTGATATGCAGGTCATGTGTGGAGAGTGTCCTGGCGAGACTAGTCCCCTTCTATATGACTGACGAGAATGCCAAGCATGGGGCAAGCCCGGGAAATGAGGCCATGAGTGGGTGGGGTCCAGCAAGGCTTCTTAGAATCGGTCAGTATGCTAGACGGAATCTTGACATGAGAAGTCAGAGCTTGCAGGCATGCCCGGGTTTAAGACCATGAGCGTGTGGGGCCATGGCAAGAGTTCTGTGTGGCGGCTTGCATGCCGTTCGGGGAATAGCAGTGCCCCTTTGTTTGCGGCTTAATGCAATTGGGGAAATGATGAGTACCCAGATGATGTGCTAGATGCATACGTGTTAGGGTGCCTTGGGTGAAGCCCGGGTTTTTCATTCATGCTGCATAGTAGGTCGCTTTTCTTTATTTGCTCAACAGTAGAGAACGTGCATGTTATTTGAGACATCCAAGCCTGTTCATTAGTGATATACATGTTTTTGTATATTGTATACGAAGTGCTGACTTGCAGGTTGGAGGGGTACCCCGTGATCCGTTAGGAGCGGCCGGGAGGAGATGTGTTTGTTACACAGTTTGAGGTCTGCCTTTGCTGAACCACGTTACAACCAAATTTTACAGGGCAAGGATCGCAAGCAGGAGCGATCTCGGCGGACAGAAAGGACTAAGCCTCATGAAGTGTTACCATCCATGCTATGGCTTTACTTTTGTGTTATGTATGTTTTGATGTTGTTGACTTCCGGCTTGCAGGCTAAGGTAGCTTAGGAGTGCCTATGCACTTTGATGTTTATGTATTGTTGGAGAGTTGGACTCTCTTTGTTGTAAGGCCATAAGGCCATTTCGAGACTCTTGTGGATGTGGATAACTTGTAGTCTTGGTTGATGTTTCCGCTATGTTTTGCTATTGAGTTTTGATTTTGGGTTGTTATATCATCTTATAACACTAAAGTTGTGGCGTCTGTATGTTGTGCGGCCCCGACCGGACCCATATTATACGGTCATTACAGGGGAGGTGTTACAATTTGGTATCAAAGCGAGGTTAGATTCAAGGTCAGTGCGTATAGAAGTTATCCACATAAGAGTAATGCGGGACCGTGAGTGTCCTTATGTTTGATTCTTGTGATTAGAGACTGATTCCTTGTTTCCTTGCTTTTTTGAAGAGTGCAAGCAATGAGGCGGGTACGTCGAGACCAAGAGAAGAGCTTTCGGTGAGCAGCGCCACTATTCAAGGTCCTTTGGGCATGGGTGTAAACCCAGCCGACTTCTGTCGCATGCTAGCAGAAGCTTTGGTGGAAGCCCAAGCTGCAGCAACAGCTCAGGTAGCAAACCCTGCAACACCGGATACGGCGATGGCTGTGCCGGGCGGAGAAGCCAGGCGTGCAGAGCCTTTGGCAGAAAGGGTGGTTGTCGGGCATGGAGACCGGCAGATGAAGTACTTTTTGAGCTTCCATCCCCCGACGTTTAAATGAGTCGGTACTCCAACTGATGCGGAGGATTAGGGGGCACAGATTCAAGAGCTCCTGAGGGCGGCAGAGACGCCGGAAGAGAAGAAATCTGAGTTTGCGGCCTTCATGTTGGAGGGAGATGCAAAGTTGTGGTGGGTGAGCCATAGCGGCCGCCAATTTCCTGGACGCACCCCGTCCATGGATGAGTTTGGGGATGCCTTCCTAAAGAAGTACATACCTATTTCGACGAGGTTGGCCCTTTAGAGGCAATTTCTGCACTTGATGCAGCGAGATAAGACGGTGGACGAGTATGTTCAGGAGTTCACTTGTTTGGGTCGTTATGCGTTGACGACCATGGCGGACGATGAAGAGAGGGATAACCTCTTCTACCAAGGGCTGAGGGAGAATCTAAGGCAACCCCTCATTGACATGAAGAGAGCCGGTTTCAATGAGTTGGTTGAGGCGGCCAGGACATTGGAGAGTGATCTGGAGCGGAGCCAACGTCGTAAAGGTTCTGCGCCCAAGCAAGGAGAAGGGAAGCCTTCTAAATCGCAAGGAAAGTCGGAATGGAATAGATGCAGGAGGAAGCCTCACCCGTACAAGTCCGGTGAGACGAGTAAGTGGATGTCTGGAGGGTCTCACTCTAAAGGGGCATCGACGTGCTTCAACTGTGGTAATGTGGGGAACATTGCTCGTTTTTGTAACCAAGGAGGTGCTGTGCAGGAGGCAAGGCAGGAGCAAACTGTGCGCTCCGGCCCCAGTGCCGCAGAGAAAGGGAAGATGGCGGAGTCTAGCGCTTCTCGCTTCCAACCGGTACAACCAAGGGCCTACAACCTTGGATAGTAGAAAGCGATCTGCCAACCCGATGTAGTGACAGGTATGAGGAAGTTTAAGGTTAACGTTGTGCTTCCTGCTTTTAGACCGTTATGATTGATGTCTATGTTTTAGGCTTTGTGTTAGTCTCCGGATACCCCGCTAGGGTATTGTTTGGTACGAGAGCGTCACACTCCTTCCTCTCGGAAAGCTTCATTCGGAGGTTTGGGGTTGAATCATTTTCGGTGGACGCGGAGCTGAAGGTGCGCATGCCCAATGGGTCATTCATGACCAGTGGGAAGAAAGGGCACATTTGTTGGGAGCTAAGCGGAGTTGACTTCGTGTTGATAGCAGCGGTCCTACCATTGGTCGAGTTTGATGTGATTTTGGGAATGGACTGGCTAGCCGAGCAGCGTGCCAGTATTGATTGCCTATCCAATATGGTTACCCTGAGAAGCGAAGTGAAATCGGAGGTAAAGTTTGAGGGCCTTAATGGAGTGGCCTGTTCTCTGATTTCAGCCTTGCAGTTGGCGCGGGCATTTAATCAGGGTGGGGTAGCACTTGTAGCATTATTGTAGGTTCGCCTTTCCAGGTTATCACTTGGAGAAGTGCCAGTGGTGGCAGAGTTCGAGGATGTGTTTCCTGAAAATCTTCCTGGGGCACCTCCTCGACGGGAGATCGATTTCGCAATTGAGTTGGTGTCGGAGGCATGACCGGTGTCACGTCCTCCATTTAGGATGGCACCGAAAGAGTTGGCTGAGCTCAAGGTACAGTTGCAGGAACTGTTGGAGCAGGGGTATATCAGACCCAGTTCTTCACTGTGGAGCGCGTCGGTGTTGTTCGTAAAGAAGAAAGACAGTAGTATGCGGCTGTGCATAGATTACCGAGAGTTGAATAAACTGACCATCAAGAATAAATATCTGATTCCTCGGACTGACGATCTGTTTGACCAGCTGGTGGGGTCGGTGGTGTATTCAAAGTTGGACTTAAAGTCAGGGTACTATTAGTTGCAAATTCGAGACGAGGATATACCCAAAACAGCGTTTGGTACGAGGTATGGTCATTTTGAGTTCTCGGTGATGCCGTTCGGGCTGACGAACGCACCCTCCGTATTCATGGATTTGATGAATCGAGTGTTTCAGAAATACTTGGACTCTTTTGTAGTTGTCTTTATTGATGACATCTGGGTATATTCCAAATCAGAGGTGGAGCATGAGACTCACTTGAGGGTAGTTTTGTAAGTGTTGAGCGAGAACCAGCTTTATGCAAAGTTCTCAAAGTGCGTGTTCTGGCTCGACAAGGTGGCATTTTTAGGCCATGTGATTAGTGGGGATGGGGTGGCAGTAGATCCAACAAAGGTGGAGGCCATCAGAGATTGACCGGTTTTGAGAACCGTGGCGGATGTCCAAAGTTTTCTTGGACTAGCTGGGTACTTTAGAAGATTCATGGAAAACTTTTTGCGGATAGCTCTACCCCTCACGTCACTAAGTCGTAAGGATCAGAAGTTTGTGTGGACTCAGGAGTGCAGTCACGCATTTGAGACCTGAAGGAAAGAATGATGACGCTCCCATCCTATGTCTACAAAAGGGGACCGAAGGATTTCAAATCTAAAGTGACGCATCAGGATGCGGTTTAGGTTGTGTTTTGGTGCAACATGGCAGTGTAATAGCCTTTGTGTCTAGGCATCTGAAGCCTCACGAGAGGAATTACCCCATTCATGACCTGGAGTTGGCGGCAGTAATTTTCGCGTTGAAATTGTGGCGTCACTATGTTTATGGTGCAAAGGTGGAGATCTTCACGGACCACAAAAGCCTAAAGTATCTCCTAGATCAGAAGGACTTGAATATGCGGCAGCGCAGGTGGGTCGAGTTCCTTGGAGACTACGAGGTGGTGATTCAGTATACGCCAGGCAAAGCCAATGTGGTTGCAGATGCCTTGAGTAGGAAATACTCAAGGCAAGGGAATTGGATTGACGCTCATGATGAGCGGTTGGTGCGGGAATGGCAGTCCCTCGGCTTGGAGTACATAGCAAGGGGTGAGTCCAGCGTAGCTCGGTTAAACTGGATTGAAATGGAGAATGACTTGTCCGATCGTATTCGGGAAGCGACCCGTTTGGATGTGGAGTTTCAGCCATTCGTGGTGGAAGCTCAAAAAGGCGATAGCAGCGTATGGGAGATGATTGACGGGATTCTGAGGAAGGACGGAAGGATTCGTGTACCGCAGCTCGGCAAGCTTCGTGAGGAGTTGATGTTTGAGGCTCACTTCACAAAGTACTCCATTCATTCGGGTAGCACAAAGATGTACTTGGATATGTAGAGATCCTTTTGGTGGCCTGGACTGAAGCGGGACGTAGCTTTGTACGTGAATCGATGTCAAACTTGTGCCTTGGTGAAGGACGAGTGTCAGAAGCCGGGCCGGTTCCTGAAGCCTCTTCCAATCCCCGAGTGGAAATTTGATGACATCTCCATAGATTTTGTGCATGGGGTACCTAGATCGCAGTAGGGTAACGATGCGATTTGGGTGATTGTGGATCGCTTAACCAAAGTGCCTCACTTCATCCCAAATCGGAAGGAGGGCAGCGTGGAGAAGTTGGTGGAGTTGTATGTCCGCATCATTGTGCGAGTACATGAGATTCCTAAAAGTATAGTCAGCGATCGTGACGGACGTTTCACGTCCAAGGACTGGAGGCTGGTTCAGAAGAGTCTGGGCACGAAGCTAAAGTTTAGTACGGCTTTCCATCCTCAAACTAACGGAGCAAACTGAAAGAACGAACCGTACTATGGAGGATATGCTGAGGATGTGTGTTCTTGACTTTGGTAAGAAATGAGAGGATCACCTCTTCGAGGTGGAGTTCGCGCATAACAATAGTTACCAAGCAAGTATAAAGATGACGCCATACGAAGCTCTGTATAGGAGGTGGTGTCGAACACCCATGTCATGGACAGAGGCTAGAGACACCAAACTATTGGGAAAAGAAGTGGTGGCTGATGCTTGTGAGTTGGTACGGACCATTCAAGAGCGCATGAAGGTGGCTCAAGATCGGCAAGCAAAATATTTTAATGCTCGCCATAGGAAGTTGGAGTTCGCGGTAGGAGATTGGGTCTATTTGAAGATCAAGCCGTTCAAAGGCGTTTCACGGATTCGCTGACTCAAGAAATAGATTCCAAGGTTTTTGGGACCTTTTGAAGTTTTTGAATGGGTGGGAGAAGCAATGTACCGTTTGGCATTGTCCGCAGAGCTGAGTGGATTACACGACGTCTTCCATGTCTTCGTCTTGAGGAAAGCCTCGTTGGAGGCTAGTGTGGTGATCGAATCAGCATCGATGCCGATCGAGGAAGACTTGAGGATGCGAGTCCGTCCAATTGCTATAGAGGATTCAGAAATTCAGCAGTTGCGGAACAAAGAGGTCAAACTCGTAAAAGTCCGATGGGACAACTGCGGCCGTGAGGAGCTCTCTTGTGAGCGAGAACAAACCATGCTGGAGGAATATCCAGAGTTTTTCTGTTCAGGTATCATTTAAGTTTTCTGTACCTCTTTTTGTTTTTGGTAATTTCGGGACGAAATTCCTTTTAGGGGGAGAGAGTTATAAGGCCCCAAAATTCGAAAGAAGGACGAGCAGTGTCGAGGGCTAATTTTGGGTCTTGGTGAGGGTCACACGGCCTAGGACACGGGCGTGTCCATGGCCGTGTCATACCAGGTTCGTCGAGAGCCTGGGAAGTCGACAATCTTTCGCTCAGTTCGTCGACTAGTGGGGGACACGCCCTCCGACACGCCCGTGTCGGAGCCCGTGTCGCAGGCGTGTTCCCTCGAGTGTCGACACAAGGGAGGTGTCGACATAGAGGTGTCGACACAGTTGTGGCGACACAGAGGAGGTGTCGACACAGTTGTGTCGACACAGAGGTGTCGACACAGTTGTGTCCACACACGGGAGGTGTCGACATAGAGGTGTCGACACAAGCAAGGAAAATAGTTTAAGACACGGGCGTGTCCACGGCCGTGTCAAGCGTGTTCGACGAATTTCTGTGAAGTCGATGAAGAGGCAGTCGACGATATTCGAGACTTCGAACACGGCTTGAGACATGGGCGTGCCCCTGGCCGTGTCCTTCTCGGGTTGTAACCGGGACGTGTTAGGGGTTGGACACGGCCTGGAGCCTAGGCATGTTTGGGTTGGACACCACCATGTTAAATATGACACGAGCATGTCATGGACCCGTGTCCTGTTTTGGGTGAGGCGATTTTGACGTCGATTGGGGAACACGACCTTGGACACGGGCGTTTCACAAGCCGTGTTCGGCCCAGGTTTTTTGATTTTCAGTTCGGATCGTGGCCGTTCAGTTCCTTATTTTGGGATCTGATGGTCGAGGGCTGCCCTTGCTGAGTTAAGTCCGAGAATAGGGTTTAGAAACCCTCATTCTTTTTCAAACATTCTCTTTCTAAGATCTAGAGAGAAGGGAGAGCAAGGAAGGAGGTGAAGCAGAGATCCGGCTGCCGGAGAAGCTCCGGTGCTCCAAATCGCGAGCCGAATCCAGATCCGTGGAGGCAAGACTGTTGCGAAGGTTTTCATCCGGCTAGGTTTCCATGGTGAGGAAGAGGGGTCGGAAGGTAACGACACTTCTCCTCTTGGTTTTAGGATGAATGTTTAGCATCTTTTACTTTCTAGTTTTTGGGCACTAAACCCTCAAATGAGAGGGGTTTGGGTCGCCAAGGTTCAACAGGAACCTCTGGGTCGATTGAGTCCATCCCTTACATGTTTTTGCATTAGAGATCCGGTCCGTTAGTGGACTAGGCATGGTGGGTGAAGCCATTGTCACGACCGTTAGTCCGACTCGGTGATGTTGCATACGAGCTTTAAGGATTTGTAGAGATCCGTTGCGGCAAGATGACGTTTGTGATGTTTGTGATGTTTTCCCCCTTTTCTCGAGTGAGTACGTGTAGCCGGAACCAGCCAAGATTAGCTCCTCAATGACGGTAGATGGTTTCCTTGGTGGACAAGGTTAGCTCCGCATTGGCGGTAGATGGTTTCCTTGGTGCGCGAGGACGTTGCAGTACGAATGAGGGATTACGTTGGAAATGGTATTTGGATTGTAATGTGCTAAGGCATGGATTTGTCTCCGTAGTCGGCTGGCTCTCCCGTGACGTGCACGTCATGTATGGAGAGTGACTCGGCGAGTCTAGTCCCCTTCTGTGTGACTGACAAGAATGCCAAGCATGGGGCAAGCTCGGGCAATGAGGCCATGAGCGGGTGGGATCCAGTAAGGCTTCTTAGAATCAGTCAGTGTGTTAGACGGAATCCTGACATGAGAAGTCATAGCTTGCAGGCAAGCCCTGGTTTAAGACCATGAGCGGGTGGGGACTTGGCAAGATTTTCGTGTGGCGGCTTACATGCCGTTGGGCGAATAGCAGTGCCCCTTTGTTTGTGGCTTAAAGCCAATGGGGAAATGATGAGTACCCAGATGACGTGATGATGTGCTAGATGCATACACGTTAGGGTACCTTGGGTGAAGCCCGGGTTTTGCATTCTTGCTGCATAGTAGGCCCATTTTCTTTATATGCTCAACAGTAGAGAACGTGCATGTTGTTTGAGACATCCAAGCCAGTTCATTAGTGTTATACATGTTTTTGTATATTGTATACGAAGTGCTGACTTGCAGGTTGGAGGGGTATCCCGAGGTCCGTTAGGGGAGGCCGGGAGGAGATGTGTTTGTTACACAGTTTGAGGTCAGCCTTTGCTGACCACGTTACAACCAAATTTTACAGGGCAAGGATCGCAAGCAGGAGCTAGCTCGCCGGCCAAAAAGGCCTAATCCTCATGAAGTGTTACCATCCATGCTATTGCTTTACTTTTGTGTTATGTATGTTTGATGTTGTTGTCTTCTGGCTTGCAGGTTGATGTAGCTTAGGAGTGCCTATGCACTTTGATGTTTATGTATTGTTGGAGAGTTGGGCTCTCTTTGTTGTATGGCCATAAGGCCGTATCAAGACTCTTATGGATGTGGATAACTTCTAGTCTTGGTTGATTTTTCCGCTATGTTTTGCAATTGAGTTTTGAGTTTGGGTAGTTATATAATCTTATAATACTAAAGCTGTGGCGTTTGTATGTTGTGGGGCCCCGGCCGGACCCATATTATACGGTCATTACAGG
The DNA here is from genome assembly GCA_039583875.1 of Platanthera guangdongensis. Classification (NCBI taxonomy): domain Eukaryota; kingdom Viridiplantae; phylum Streptophyta; class Magnoliopsida; order Asparagales; family Orchidaceae; genus Platanthera; species Platanthera guangdongensis. Next base: position 65,426,183 of record CM077165.1, read on the forward strand.
GGAGGTGTTACATAGACCACACAAGCTGCGATGTCGAATAAAACAGTCCGCTAGAGAGAGGCGACTTCTAGAACACTGAACCAAGTTGCCAAAGAGAAGACCGTCTGGTCGCTGTCCGCGACCTGCAGTTTTCTGCCTGTTTCTTAACTGCAGAGTCCGCACTGTCCCTGATCTCAATCAGAGCAAAGTCCTGGCTTTCTAGTGCTATCCGCAAAACCTGCACAGCACAACCTAGTTAACTCAACCAAACCGCACGGACACCAAAAGGCAGTACATAGTAACCTGTGCGGGCTCAAGTTACTGTTCACTTACGCATGGAGGTTCCTAATTCCTGATGTGACATGGGTCCGATTTATAACCATGATGATGAGTGTGGTCACCGCCGTAACCGATAGTATTACCGCCACATCCTGCAGCAAGACTTCTCCGCAGTCCGCAGATACATACCAGTCCGCTGCACCTGTGCAAGATAGCCAGCTCGTCTAGCTTCTCCAAGGCAAGACTCCAATTTCCAGTCCGCCTTGTCTCCAAAGGCCGAGCCGTCAAGACATCACCAAGGCTGGACAACAACACCAGTACACCTTGTCGTCAAGGGCCAAGCCAGGACCACCACAGCCGGACTCCACAACAATAGTCTGCTAATCCACGGACACAACACTTCAGTTCGCCAATCCTGAGCCCACGGCTTCGCCACTGAGGAAACTGCCGGATTCAAGCGGACACGTTGTTCTAGTCCTCCCATACTATGGACCACTAGTCTGCATATCCCTGCAGACAACTCCAGTCCGCAAGCCGAGTCCATAGCCTTGTTGCCAAGACACCTTCCGGACTCAGCGGACTCCAGCACCAGTCTGCTTACACAGCAAACTTCCAGTCTGCATATACCGCAGACTACTCCAGTCACATATCCCACAGACTGCTCCTGTCCGCATATCCGTAGTCCACAGCCACGCCTGCAAGGTAGTTGTCGGACTCAGCGGACACCTGGCTTCAGTCCGCACATCCCGAGCCCAAAGATTTGCCACAAAGGCACCTGCCGGACTCAGCGAACACCCGGCTTCTGTCCGCACATCCCGAGCCCACATCTTTGCCACAAAGGCTCCAGCCAGACTCAGCGGACACCCGGCTTCAGTCCGGCCTTGGTGATGTCTTCACGAATCACAAACGCCTGAAGTATCTCCTAGATCAGAAGGACTTGAATATGCGGCAGCGCAGGTGGGTCGAGTTCCTTGGAGACTACGAGGTGGTGATTTAGTATACGCCAGGCAAAGCCAATGTGGTGGCAGATGCCTTTAGTAGGAAATACTCGAGGCAAGGGAATTGGATTGATGCTCATGATGAGCGGTTGGTGCGGGAATTGGAGTCCCTCGACTTGGAGTACATAGCAAGGGGTGAGTCCAGCATGGCTCGATTAAACTGGATTGAAATGGAGAATGACTTGTCCGATCGTATTCGGGAAGCGACCCGTTTGGATGTGGAGTTTCAACCATTCGTGGTGGAAGCTCAAAAAGGCGATAGCAGCGCATGGGAGATGATTGACGGGATTCTGAGGATGGATGGAAGGATTTGTGTACCGCAGCTCGGCAAGCTTCGTGATGAGTTGATGTTTGAGGCTCACTTCACAAAGGACTCCATTCATTCGGGCAGCATAAAGATGTACTTGGATATGTAGAGATCCTTTTGGTGGCCTGGACTGAAGCGGGACGTAACTTTGTACGTGAATCGATGTCAAACTTGTGCCTTGGTGAAGGATGAGTGTCAGAAGCCGGGCGGGTTCCTGAAGCCTCTTCCAATCCCCGAGTGGAAATTTGATGACATCTCCATAGATTTTGTGCATGGGTTACCTTGATCGCAGTAGGGTAACGATGTGATTTGGGTGATTGTGGATCGCTTAACCAAAGTGCCTCACTTCATCCCAAATCGGAAGGAGGCCAGCGTGGAGAAATTGGTGGAGTTGTATGTCCGCAACATTGTGCGAGTACATGAGATTCCTAAAAGTATACTCAGCGATCGTGACGGACGTTTCACGTCCAAGGACTGGAGGCTGGTTCAGAAGAGTCTGGGCACAAAGCTAAAGTTCAGTACGGCTTTCCATCCTCAAACTAACGGACAAACTGAAAGAACGAACCGTACTATGGAGGATATGCTGAGGATGTGTGTTCTTGACTTCAGTAAGAAATGAGAGGATCACCTCTTCAAGGTGGAGTTCGCGCATAACAATAGTTACCAAGCAAGTATAAAGATGGCGCCATACGAAGCTCTGTATAGGAGGTTGTGTCGAACACCGATGTCATGGACAGAGGCGGGAGACACCAAACTATTGGGAAAAGAAGTGGTGGCTGATGCTTGTGAGTTAGTACGGACCATTCAAGAGCGCATGAAGGTGGCTCAAGATCGGCAAGCAAAATATTTTAATGCTCGCCACAGGAAGTTGGAGTTCGCGGTAGGAGATTGGGTCTATTTGAAGATCAAGCCGTTCAAAGGCGTTTCACGGATTCACTGACTCAAGAAATAGATTCCAAGGTTTTTGGGACCTTTTGAAGTTGTTGAATGGGTGGGAGAAGCAACATACCGTTTGACATTGTCCGCAGAGCTGAGTGGATTACACGATGTCTTCCATGTCTTTGTCTTGAGGAAAGCCTCGGTGGAGGCTAGTGTGGTGATCGAATCGGCATCGATGCCGATCGAGGAAGACTTGAGGACGCAAGTCCGTCCAATTGCTATAGAGGATTCAGAAATTCAGCAGTTGCGGAACAAAGAGGTCAAACTCGTAAAAGTCTGATGGGAAAACTACGGTCGTGAGGAGCTCTCTTGTGAGCGAGAACAAACCATGCTGGAGGAATATCCAGAGTTTTTCTGTTCAGGTATCATTTAAGTTTTGTGTACCTCTTTTTGTTTTTGGTAATTACGGGACAAAAATCCTTTTAGGGGAGAGAGTTATAACGCCCCAAAATTCGAAAGAAGGACGAGCAGTGTCGAGGGCCAATTTTGGGTCTTGGTGAGGGTCACACGGCCTAGGACACGGGCATGTTCATGGCCGTGTCATACCAGGTTCGTCGAGAGCCTAGGAAGTCGACAATTTTTCGCTCAGTTCGACGACTAGTGGGGGACACGCCCTCCGACACGCCCGTGTCGGAGCCCGTGTCGCAGGCATGTTCCCTCGAGTGTCGACACAAGGGAGGTGTCGACACAGAGGTGTCTACACAGTTGTGTCAACACAAAGGAGGTGTCGACACAGTTGTGTCGACACAGAGGAGGTGTCGACACAGTTGTGTCGACACAGAGGTGTCGACACAGTTGTGTCCACACACGGGAGGTGTCGACATAGATGTGTCGATATAGAGGTGTCGACACAAGCAAGGAAAATAGTCTAAGACACGGGCGAGTCCACGGCCATGTCAAGCGTGTTCGACGAATTTCAGTGAAGTCGATGAAGAGGCAGTCGACGATCTTCGAGACTACGAACACGGCTTGAGACATGGGCGTGCCCCTGGCCGTGTCCTTCTCGGGTTGTAACCGGGACGTGTTAGGGGTTGGACACGGCCTGGAGCCTAGGCATGTTTGGGTTGGACACGTCCATGTCAAATGTGACACGGGCATGTCATGGACCCGTGTCCTATTTTGGGTGCGGCGGTTTTTACGTCGATTGGGGAACACGGCCTTGGACACGGGCGTTTCACAAGCCGTGTTCGGCCCAGGTGTTTTGATTTTCAGTTCGGATCGTGGCCGTTCAGTTCCTTCTTTTAGGATCTGATGGTCCAGGGCTTCCCTTGCTGAGTTAAGTCCGAGAATAGGGTTTAGAAACCCTCATTCTTTTTCAAACATTCTCTTTCTAAGATCTAGAGAGAAGGGAGAGCAAGGAAGGAGGTGAAGCAGAGATCCGTCTGCCGGAGAAGCTCCGGTGCTCCAAATCGCGAGCCGAATCCAGATCCGTGGAGGCAAGACCGTTGCGAAGGTTTTCATCCGGCTAGGTTGCCATGGTGAGGAAGAGTGGTCGGAAGGTAATGACACTTCTCCTCTTGGTTTTAGGATGCATGTTTAGCATCTTTTACTTTCTAGTTTTTGGGCACTAAACCATCAAATGAGAGGGGTTTGGGTCGCCAAGGTTCAACAGGAACCTCCGGGTCGATTGAGTCTGTCCCTTGCATTTTTTTGCATTAGAGATCCGGTCCGTTAGTGGACTAGGCATGGTGGATGAAGCCGTTGTCGCGACCGTTAGTCCGACTCGGTGATGTTGCATACGAGCTTTAAGGATTTGTAGAGATCCGTTGCGGCAAGATGACGTTTGTGATGTTTGTGATGTTTTCCCCCTTTTCTCGAGTGAGTATGTGTAGCCGAAACCAGACAAGATTAGCTCCTCAATGGCGGTAGATGGTTTCCTTGGTGGACAAGGTTAGCTCCGCATTGGCGGTAGATGGTTTCCTTGGTGCGCGGGGACGTTGCAGTACGAATGAGGGATTAGGGTGGAAATGGTATTTGGATTGTAATGTGCTAAGGCATGGATTTGTCTCCGTGGTCGGCTGGCTCTCCCGTGACATGCAGGTCATGTATGGAGAGTGACCCGGCGAGACTAGTCCCGTTCTGTGTGACTGACAAGAATGTCAAGCATGGGGCAAGCTCGGGCAATGAGTCCATGAGCGGGTGGGATCCAGTAAGGCTTCTTAGAATCGGTCAGTGTGTTAGACGGAATCCTGACATGAGAAGTCAGAGCTTGCAGGCATGCCCGGGTTTAAGACCATGAGCGGGTGGGTCCTTGGCAAGATTTTCGTGTGGCGGCTTACATGTCGTTGGGGGAATAGCAGTGACCCTTTGTTTGTGGCTTAATGCCAATGGGGAAATGATGAGTACCCAGATGATATGATGATGTGCTAGATGCATACGCGTTAGGGTACCTTGGGTGAAGCTCGGGTTTTGCATTCTTGCTGCATAGTAGGCCCCTTTTCTTTATATGCTCAATAGTAGAGAACGTGCATGTTGTTTGAGACATCCAAGCCAGTTCATTAGTGCTATACATGTTTTTGTATATTGTATACGAAGTGCTGACTTGCAGGTTGGAGGGGTACCCCGAGGTCCGTTAGGGGAGGCCGGGAGGAGATGTGTTTGTTACACAGTTTGAGGTCAGCCTTTGCTGACCACGTTACAACCAAATTTTACAGGGCAAGGATCGCAAGCAGGAGCTAGCTCGCCGGCCAAAAAGGCCTAAGCCTCATGAAGTGTTACCATCCATGCTATTGCTTTACTTTTGTGTTATGTGTGTTTGATGTTGTTGTCTTCTGGCTTGCAGGTCGATGTAGCTTTGGAGTGCCTATGCACTTTGATGTTTATGTATTGTTGGAGAGTTGGACTCTCTTTGTTGTATGGCCATAAGGCCGTTTCGAGACTCTTATGAATGTGGATAACTTCTAGTCTTGGTTGATTTTTCTGCTATGTTTTGCAATTGAGTTTTGAGTTTGGGTAGTTATATAATCTTATAATACTAAAGCTGTGGCGTTTGTATGTTGTGGGGCCCCAGCCGGACCCATATTATACGGTCATTACAGTGGAGGTGTTACATAGACCACACAAGCTGCGATGTCGAATAGAACAGTCCGCTAGAGAGAGGCGACTTCTAGAACACTGAACCAAGTTGCTAAAGAGAAGACCGTCTGGTCGCTGTCCGCGACCTGCAGTTTTCTGCCTGTTTCTTAACCGCAGAGTCCGCACTATCCCTGATCTCAATCAGAGCAAAGTCCTGGCTTTCCAGTGCTATCCGCACAACCTGCACAGCACAACCTAGTCAACTCAACCAAACCACACGGACACCAAAAGGCAGTACATAGCAACCTGTGCGGGCTCAAGTTACTGTTCACTTACGCATGGAGGTTCCTAATTCCTAATGTGACATGGGTCCGATTTATAGCCACAATGATGAGTGTGGTCACCGCCGTAACCGATAGTATTACCGCCACATCTTGCAGCAAGACTTCTCCGCAGTCCGCAGATACATACCAGTCCGCTGCACCTGTGTAAGATAGCCAACTCGTCTAGCTTCTCCAAGGAAAGACTCCAATTTCCAGTCCGCCTTGTCGTCAAGGGCCAAGCCAGGACCACCAAGGCCGGACAACAACACCAGTCCACCTTGTCGTCAAGGGCCAAGCCAGGACCACCACAGCCGGACTCCACAACAACAGTCTGCTAATCCACGGACACAACACTTCAGTCCGCCAATCCCGAGCCCACGGCTTCGCCACCGAGGAAACTGTCGGATTCAAGCGGACACGTTGTTCTAGTCCTCCCATACTATGGACCACTAGTCTGCATATCCCTGCAGACAACTCCAGTCCGCAAGCCGAGTCCATAGCCTTGTTGCCAAGACACCTTCCGGACTCAGCGGACTCCAGCACCAGTCTGCTTACACAGCAAACTTCCTGTCTGTATATACCGCAGACTACTCCAGTCACATACCCCACAGATTGCTCCTGTCCGCATATACGTACTCCACAGCAACGCCAGCAAGGTAGCTGTCGGACTCAGCGGACACCTGGCTTCAGTCCGCACATCCCGAGCACAAAGCTTTGCGACAAAGGCTCCTGTCGGACTCAGCGAACACCCGGCTTCAGTCCGCACATCCCGAGCCCACATCTTTGCCACAAAGGCTCCTGCCAGACTTAGCGGACACCCGGCTTCAGTCTGCACATCCCGAGCCCACAACATTGCCATAAAGTCTCCTGCCAGGCTCAGCGGACACCCGGCTTTAGTTCGCACATCCTGAGCCCACAGATTTGCCATAAATACTCCTGCCGGACTCAGCACACACCCGGCTTCAGTCCACCCACAGTCGCAGACAAAACCTCCAGTCTGCTAATCCCCAAACTCACAACCACGGAACATGCACTTCTGCTGAGCTTGGCAGACTGAGAAGCAGGCCGCACTCCACTACTCGATCTCCCCGGACTGAGCCAAACATGGACTTGGTTTAGAACTAACCAAGTACACCACTGGCTCAAGGGCCAGTCCGCACTTACTGGCGGACATTAGATCCAGTCCGGCTATACCGGCAAACTCCAGTATCAGTCTGCACTAACTGGCGGTCTCCGTGCCTTTCACTTGCCACTGCACCAGAGCAAGACCAAGGCAACTGCAAAATCGGTGTGTTGAGCTCCAGTTCTTTAGTCTGCTTCATGCCGGACTCTGCAGCTAGCATTTCTATCCGCCTTGTTACTTCCTGGGATCCAACTACCTGCTGAGCACAAACCGGCCTGGCTAACCGCCGCTGCTGTCCGCATAGTCCATGCGAACAGACCGCCCAGGCCGCTACAGAGCAAATCGTCTGCAACATCCCTGCTGACTTAGCAGTCTGCCAACCCTGTCCTCGTATTCCATGTGGATAGGTCCAAGTGCTCCATTCACCCACTTTCACTTCACAAATTTCAACACTATTTGATGTTATTCAAGCTCATCATATACAGGATGTTCCATGGAACAAGTTTAGATATGTTGTCTAAGATATTGTGACAAGTGGTCACAAGGTAGAGATGTGGAGAGATAGAAATCTGTCTAAGTCCACATGCATTGAGTGAAGCCAGTTTAGTCAACGCCAGAAGTCAAAGAAGGATGCTGGAAAGGCTGAAAATTGCCTAAGTCCACAGACATTGAATGAAGCCAGTTCACTCAATGCCAGATGCCAAAAAGCGCTGAGTAATGTGTGGATATTAAAAGCCCAGCTGTTTGCAAAGCAATTTTGCGGCTAAGTCCACAGGCGCTGAGTGAAGGATGTTCACTCAATGCAATATATCAAAAGGCATCGAGTATAGCTAAGTCTATCAAAGCCTCAGTATTGGCAAATTGAAAAAATTGCTAAGACCATAGGCATTGAGTGAAGCCTATTCACTCAATGCTAGACAACAAAAGTGTTGAGTCATGATGCTACAATCAAAGCCTAAGAAGAAATAAGATAGAAAGCAGCTAAGTCCAAAAGCATTGAGTGATGAAGCTTCACTCAACGCTCTCAATGCCTAGCAGACAAAGATAGTTGAAGCTATGTCCAGGGGCATTGAATGATGTCAATTCACTTAACGAACTTAACGTCTGGTAGTGCAGAAGAATTTGACTAAGTCCTGAGGTGTTGAGTGAAGCCAGTTCACTCAACGCACTCAATGTCTGGCAGTGTAGAAGAATTTGACCAAGTCCAAAGGCGTTGAGTGAAGCCAGTGTAATTGAACTATTCGAGTGCAGCAACTATATCTTCTTTGGTGATTTCCTCTTCTTCTTCCTCCTCTTGAAGGGTAGGAAGTTCCAAGTGACAACTTAAACTCCTTATCGTCACTCCTAATTTGTGGTTGAGAACATAAGTTTTGACTTTGGACCCAGAACTACTGACCGTTGTATTCTGTAAGAATTCTTCTACCAGTGTTAGAACAATCTAGGTTATCTCTAATAGTATTACTCCTAAGCCAAACACACTCAAGAGGAATATTACATTTTGTATTTCTTTTGAATAGGTCCTAGAGCCGCCCTGACGACTTTACTTCCAGTGTTGATTGTTTTTATGAGCTCTCATGTGGTGCCAATGACGGACTAGGGTTTGAAGGAAGCTGGGTTTTCTGTTTCGAGACACGAGAGAAAGTGCAAGAACAATGGTGTCGACGTTTGGTGTATTAGAGCTTATTTAACCTAATTTTTTCTGATGTTTGTCATTTTATTAATATAAAATGAATTCCAAAAGGTGCGTACCTATTTAAGGAATAGAATACTCAAAGTTAGTCTGTCGATATCCTTATGATTTTGTTATTAATTTCCTGCAAAGCCCAAATCCTTTTCCCTTTTAGTTTTATCTGAAATTAGTCTTCTTCCATGCATCTTGTTTAGTAACCTAGATACTATTGGTGAAAGTCTTTAATTCTAAGGTAGCTAATCACCTAGAGGGGGGGGGGGTCAATAGGTTTTTGGTCTTTTATAATTTTCCTTATACATAGTGTGTGGTGGGTGTTAAATAATTCTTCCAAGAAAATCACACAATGCACACACAAGATTTATAGTGGTTCCCCAGATTATGGATATGCCCACTTTCCCTCACCTTTCTAATAGCTTGTTAGATAAGATCTCTTCTCCAAACTCGGCTCCATAGAGCTTACAACACTGATCCCTTAGGATCTCTCAGTCTCCTCCAAGACCTACAACTCAGACACAAAGCCCTACTCCAAAGCAAGCTTGCTCCTACAACTCAGTGGTCAAAAGACCACCTACCTCAGACTTGAGCACAAGTCCTGCATGTCAGGACATGGAGGTTAGCCATACAAATTAGAGAGTCACACTCTCCTACCTCAGATCTGTTAAGATCATACCTCAGGCCAAAGGCCTACCTCAGGCACACAGGCCCTACACGCAGATCCACACAAGGATCCAACAAAATCAGGCTCAACAACCCTACACTCAGATACACATAGGGATCCAACATTCTCAGGATAAATTGCCCTACACTCAAATCCACATAGGGATACTACCTCAGCCTTTATAAATCAGGCTTACAACTCAGATCCAAAAGTATCATACACAAAGAGAGTTGGTTGGTGTGGTTGATTTGACACCAGTGAAATTTCTGTGTCTGCCTCCTGAGCTGAGTTAACAGCCCTAACTTTCTTCACAGTAACAGAAAATATATCTTTAGAAATAAGCTTCCTGTGTTGAAGAACCTCAGATACTTGTTTCTAAACTTGCTAAAGAAGACTGAGAATTAGACTGTCTTATGTTCTTCAATTAGCTTATAAGACCCCCCATCCCCATTACCAAGGAGTCTTATTCCCAAAACCGCCACCTTGCGATGACATTAGTACACTAGCGAGTCGACACCGCACAATGCTAATCCTGTCGGCTAGTACGATCATTCAACCTATTGGTCAATCGAGAAAAAAAAGTACAACTATAGTAGTAAATGAAAACTAGCAAGTCCACAAGTCACAACAATATCATCATAATATATAGAGATTAAAGGTACATCAAGCCACAATGAGTACAAACAAATAGAGTTAGGGCTTATGCCCGGTACATGCCAAAATGGAATTAAACCTCTCTCTCACAACAACACTACGCGGAAGCGGAACCGAAACACTTGTTAACACCTGACGCTGAGCTGTGGTAGAAGTACATAATATTTGCTCCTCATATCCTGCCACCTGACGCTGAGCGTGTAGTGACTTTATTATTCTCGAGTAATTCGTTCTAGTTCCCGAGAAGTTTTCATCTGTTCTCGAGTAATATTTCTTCAGTACTTGAGTACTGCATACCTTCTTCTCGAGTATCCTTTTCCTGTTCCCGAGTGATGTTTTCTTTACTCGAGTAATTTTCTTCCACTCGAGAAATCCTCTTCATTTTGAAAACCCGGTTCAGCAAAACCCAGTTTATTTCTTAAGTGTGGTTATCCTAATACTACACTCATATGTATACATTCTTCTTCTTCTTCCTCTTTTAGCCGACCGAATTTCTGTCTATATCCCGAACTAGAGCGGCGTGAGCAAGAGTGAGAAGCTTTTCCCCTATCCTTTTGGTGGCCGCCGACGGTGCTCCGCTGATTGAAATCTTCAACCAAATATAGATCCGAAAAGCTCTCAACGAGATCCTCGTCATCGTGGTAAAATTTTCAACATTCCTTGAGTTTTCTAGATATGGTTTTCGGCCCTAACTCCTATTTTGTCCATTCTTGTTAGATTTCGACTTCCCTAATCTTCTTTAGCTCTGATCTACGCCGTGGTGCAATTTGGACGTCTTTCTTCGGTAAAACCAAGGCAAGTAATGGTTTCCTTCTTCTCTTCCTTTCTTTACCGCGAATTGCAGGATTTTTTAGCTTTTGTTATCGTGATTATTAATTAACTTGCTGATTTTTAGTGCAGTTTAGATCATTTGTCTAGTTCGTTTATAATCACCATGTTCTTGATTTTGTTACTCAATCTTGTAAGTGTTATATATGGCGGAATCTTACTCTTATAACTGTTCCTCAACATTTAAGAAGGACGTGTTAGAGTTCGTTTAGGATTGTAAATTCTTCCTAAAGGTTGACTAACTGTTCCTAATCTAGAATTTTCCGGTAGAACCCGATGTGTCATTGTTGTCTTGAGATTTATATCATGGTTTCTTCATGGTGATGCCGTGGGGCGAGACACGCCTCAATACCATGAAGGGGTATGGTGGGCCTCTGAGCTCTAAACCCGGGTCATTACGGGGTTTTCATTCTGGGTTTCCTTGGTTGCGGGTGTTATTTGTGGACGAAACCACCACCGCAACCTTTGTTCTCCCTATTAGCACTTTGTGGGGCTCTACTGGGTGTTTGGGCATTTGCGTTGAATGGTGGAGTATACAGTCTCCCCAGTAATTATGCAGATAAATTGTCTTCGGGGTTGGCCACCCCACCCGTTTTGGTTTTTGGTGGAGTTGACAACAGGTGGTTAATAGGGGTTTGTTTCTTTCCTGATGGTTTAATCTCGACCTTTTTCCCATTATAGTCTTGTACATTTGGGGTGCTGTGGTAATACATGATTCTTCACGTAAGTGTTCTCTTTTTACCTTTGTACCTGACTGTTATACTTTATGTAAGTATTTTATTTTGTTCTTGGGTTGGTACCCCTAGACTTTGTTTAATTTTGGCTTACTTTCTGCCATCTCTTGTACTTTCTTGTTGAGGTGTTCTGTCTTTGGAATGCCTCAGGTTCAGATGTATAGCTGATAGCCATACTGGTTTTGGAGTTCTTGGGCAGCTATCTTGGCTGTGGTTTTGTCTCGTCATAGCGAGTTAGTTTGCTGTTTGGTTTTATTTTCTAGTGCAGACATACTTTGTTTTATGTGGGTTCGTGTCATTTGTTGACGCACACAAGATTGTTGATTTTTGGATACTTGCTAGCTGCTAGTTTTCCTTCTGCATATATGATTTCTTGCGCTCTGGGATGTTTTATGTTAGGATTGCATGGTAGGTATTTCTCAAATATGAAACTACTATTATTACCTCATGCATGATACGTTTTTAAAATATTAAAACACTATATTTAACGACCGTAAAAATCTACTTTTATTGCTATTATAAATTTAGAACTTGCATACTTTAAGGTGTCCTCTAGGAACCTATAAACTCATGTAGGGAATCTAATTTTGTAAAAGAAGTAATTTTCGCAGCGTATAACTACTTTCCTCGTGGACTAGATGAGACACCAAGCCGCGGGATATGGCTAACTACCACACTTAAACTGATTTTATCTTTAAATAACTTAAAGAATTGTTTTCATGATTAAGTAGGTATTTGCCTGAACGTCTGCAGTTATCCCATATTGATGTGGCATCATGACGCACATTTTCCCTTACTCTGATACACCTTTATTGGAGGTGAAAAATGCGGGTTGTGACCGTTGGTATCAGAGGGAGGTTGGTTTGACAAGTTGGTCAAACCAGCCAATCTCGTTTAGTTTGTTTCCCATCATTAATTTGCATACACACATCGATGTGTCATCACTACGTCTTAACCGAAGCATAGTCACTACACGCGTAGCATGATAAGAAGTGTATGCGGCTTATTATGGAGAATGGGATGCATAATATGTGTTTGTATATGGATCCATCATAGGAGGCAACTTGTGATGGTTATGTAGTATGGGATCAAAACCATAATCACATGGGTGCCCATTAGCACGTTTTCTTTTTTGTTGCATGTGAGGTTATGTAGTATGGAATGTATAATATTTCATGTGTACGCCGCTCATGCATGCATTATGGCTCTTCTAGAATGCATAGCAATGCATGCATAGCATATCATCGCATATGCATGCGTGCTAAGTTAAGCGTTACATGATGACACATGTACACACACGATTTTAAAGAAGAATAAAGAATTCATGCATTAATCTCATAGGCACTTGAGTAAATATGATGATAGGATATCATCCTAAGTAGGACATCGCATCATTATAAAATACCAGAACAAGTTGCAGCATAAGAAAGTGTCTTATGTATGATTTGAACTAGTTGTGTGGCCTAGTTGTAATCTAGGATTTTTGATGAGTCGTTTGTTACCTTTTTAGAAATACCGCCAAAGCGTCCTGAGATGAGGTCGATTCCCTAGTCAGAGGGTGAGACATCAAGTTCTCAGAGTGATGCATTGATCGAGAGTTTGCGTCAGATTAATGAGGCTTTATCGATGCAGCTTGTTGCGATGCATCCGCAGATTCAGTCCTTGCTGTATACCACTCCCGCGCAGCAACCCTTAGCACAAGATTCAATCGCGGTTCAAGCCGTACCTACTAACCCTACTCCTTTAGTACCCCCTATGACACTATCACCGGAGATGAACATTATATCGCATTTCCAACGGTTGAGACCTCCCACATATGACAGGAGTGTTGACTTTATTGTTTTGGATGACTAGATCATCACTATCGATGAGATGTTCACATATTTGGGGATTGTTGAAGCCCAAAAGGTAATGATTATAACCTACTAGCTGAAAGGCCTGGCAAAGACTTGGTGGATTTGATAAAAGGAAGATTTGAAGGAAGGATGCTCATGGGAGTCCTTCAAGAAGATGCTGCTTAAGAAATTCTTACCCGCGGTCGAGCAGGACCGTTTGTTAAACAATTTCCTGCATTTGAAGCAGAGACAGCTCAAGGTGAGCGAATATGAGATCGAGTTCAGTAAATTGAGCGGATTTGCTCCTGATATGGTAACTTCGGAGGCAGGGAGAGTGAAGCGCTTTCTCGAAGGATTAAGAAGCGATGTCCAACAATTGCCATGCGCTTATAGAGCAGAAAGCTATGATGAGGCAGTGGAGGCCTCTCTGAAGGTTGAGGCAATCAAAAATGCTAAGAATCGAGGTGTTGTGGTAAGGAAAGAGAAGCGGAAAGGTGATGAGGATGGAAGCTCTAGGTCATCTGGGCCTTCTTCGAAGAAGAAAGTAAAGTAGTATGTATCTTCTGTGGTCGACCTCCCCCCCCCCCCCCTCGAAAGGTGTTTCAAGAGGACTGCAACCCTGAAGCAGCAGCAGTGCTCGTCATCCAAGGTGCACCCAAAGGTTATCTGGTGTGCCCGATCTGTGCAAAGAAGGGTCATGACGTCAGTCGATGCTAGTCGAAGGATAAGACATGCTTCTACTGTCGGTAGAAGGGGCACCTGAAGTCTTCTTGCCCCCAAGATCAGACTCTTCTGCAGCCTGCCCCGCTTAGGGCTCTGCCACCGCCACCAAACTAGGATAAAGGGAAAGGAAAGCTAAATGTTGTGACCAGAGAGGAAGCTCAGGCATCTACCCAAGTGATTTCAGGTTAGACCCTAGTTTAACTTTTTTTTTATCCTATTTAGTTGCCCTAGTTTTCGTTCATTTAGTTATGTAAGCTACGGTTTTAGGGGAGTTGAAGGTGTGGAATAGGTAGGAGCGCATTCTTTTTGATTCAGCTGCCACCTATTCCTTTGTGGCCCAAAGGTTCATAAATAAACATCGTTTGAACATGGATCAGTTAGGAGACTGCTTCAGTGTCAAGCTTCCCTCTGGTGAATCGGTAATATCTAACCAAGGAGTTCTGAGATGCCTTATTTATCTTGGAGATTTCCTAGCCTCTGCGGATCTGATGGTGTTGGATCTGGCGGACTTTGATGTGATTTTGGGTATGGACTGACTGTCCAAGTATGATGCAGCCATCCTGTGCAAGGCAAAGTGACTGGATTTCAGGATGGACAATGGCCAACATATGAGTGTCTATGGTTTTCAGGACAGGGTTTCCCCTATCATTTTTGTGGTACGTGTTTGTCGTGCTATCGAGCCTGGTTGTAAGGCATTTTTTGTTTCTATTTCTACTTTGGAAACTGCTTTTGTTACACCACGTCTTGAGGATGTCTCGGTAGTCGAGATTCTCCAGATGTTTTCCTGATTGTCTTCAAGGACTTCCTACGGTGAAGGAGATAGAGTTTATGATAGTCCTCGAGCCAGGTACTCGTCCTATTTCCAAAGCACCTTACCACATGGCTCTGCGTGTGTTGGTCGAGTTGTGTAATCAGCTTGATGAGATACTGTAGTGTGGGTTTGTTATACCAAGTTCTTCTCCATGGGGTGCTCCTGTATTATTTGTAAAGAAGAAGGATGGATCGATGAGGCTTTGCATCGATTACAGAGAATTGAATAAGGTGACCGTTAAGAATAGATATCCCTTGCCCAGAATTGATGATCTATTTGATTAGTTGCATGGTAGCTCGGTATTTTCAAAGATTGATCATCGTTCAGGCTACCACCAGTTGAGAATTCGTGAGGCAGATATTCCAGGGAACGCTTTCTGATCACGACATGGACATTTTGAATTTTTGGTGATGTCCTTCGGTTTGACTAATGCACCCTACGCATTCATGGATTTAATGAATAGAGTGTTCAAGGATTTCCTTGATCGTTTTGTGATCTTGTTCATAGATGACGTCCTTGTGTATTCACGCAGTGTTGAGTAGCATACTCAATATTTGCGATTGGTTTTATCAACCCGAAGGGAGCATAGGCTTTATGTGAAGATTAGCAAGTGTAAGTTCTGGCTATCTCAGGTGTCCTTTCTGGGGCATGTTGTTAGCAAGGATGGAATTTCTGTAGACCCGACCATGGTTTCTGCTGTGATGGAATGGGAAAGACCTTCTACACCTAAGGAGATTAGGAGCTTTTTAGGCCTGACTGGCTATTATAAAAGATTTGTGGAAGGGTTTTCAGTGTTGTCTGCTCCTTTAACTAGACTTACCCAGAAGAATATTGCATTCATTTGGAGTAATAACTATGAAGAAGCTTTCCAATAGTTGAAGAAGAGATTGTGTACTGCTCCAGTCTTAGCCTTGCCTACCAAAGGGGTTGAGTACACTGTGCATGTGGATGCATCACATATTGGACTTGGCTATGTTTTGATGTAAGATGGGTAGGTGATCGCGTATGGATCAAGACAATTGAAGATTCATGAAAGAAACTATCCTACGCATGATTTGGAGTTTGCTGCAGTAATTTATGCGTTGAAGCTTTGGAGACATTTATTGTATGACGTGTTGTGCAAGATCTATACAGAACATAAGAGTTTGAAGTGCGTCTTCACTCATAAGGAATTAAATCTGTGGCAGCGTCGGTGGTTATAATATGTGGCTGATTATGATGTGGAAATCCTTTATCATCTAGGAAAGGCTAACGTAGTAGCCGATGCTTTGAGTATAAAGACTGCCAAAATTTTAAATTTGTCAGTACAGTCCCTGGTAGAAGAATTCTTGTTGATGAACATTGAAGTTGGGAATAGTGCTTTGCCTGCTAGTTTGGAGGCAAAAGAGCCCTCTTGGATTTCCCTTACTAGGGCACACCAGAAGGATGATCCAGATTTGTCGCATCTCTGGAATAAAACTGAGAAGGGAGAGCTACCTGATTTCTCCTTGGATGAGTTGGATACCTTAAAGTATGGGGGTAGATTTTGCATTCCCTCTTTTGGAGATAGTCGGGCTAAAATTTCTACTGAAGCTCATGGTTCCAGTGTTGCCTACCATCTAGGTTCCAATAAAATGTATAAAGATCTAAAGCTAATTGTTTGGTGGTCGGGGATGAAGAATGATATAGCAAAGTTTATGGCGGAATATTAAACGTGTCAGCGTGTTAAGGCTGACCATATAAGGTCTGGTGGTAAATTGACACTGCTTGATATTCCAAGTTGGAAGTGGGAAAGTATTTCGATGGATTTCATCACTGGCTTACCGAGATCTCAGCGTGGGCACGACTCTATTTGGGTGATAGTTGATAGATTGACTAAAAGTGCTCACTTTGTACCTTTTAAGATCGGATATTCTATGAAGAAGATAGCTGAATTGTACCTTTATGAGGTTATCAGACTGCATGCAGTGCCTGTCAGTATCGTATCAGATTAAGAGTAGATTTACATCTCATTTTTGGAAGAGTTTATAGGAGTGGTTGGTTGCCGATTTAAGGTATTACACTGCTTATCATCCGCAGACAAATGGTCAGACGGAGAGAGTTAATCAGATCATAGATGACAAGATCAGGTGTTATATTTTTGATCACAGTGGTGCTTAGGATGAACGTATCAGACTCATGGAGTTTGCGTACAATAATAGTTACCAAGAGAGTCTGCAGATGGCCCTGTTTGAGGCCTTATATGGGAAGCATTGCATGACTCCTTTGTTTTGTGCTGAGGTTGGTGAGAGGTCGTTGCTAGGTCCAGAATCCCTTGAAGAGATGAATTGTGTTGTGACTCATATTCGATAAAAACACTGTGTGGCACAAGAGCAATATGAGAAATATGCTAATCAACGAAGGGTTGATCAGGAGTTTGTTGTTGGGGACATGGTGCTTCTGAAAGTTTCTCCGATGTCAGATTTTAAAAGGTTTGGAAGAAACCACAAGTTAGACCCCCGGTATGTGGGACCTTTTAAAATTCTTGAGCGCATCAGAGTGTCAGCTTATAGGCTGGGGTTGCCTATTACATTCCCTGGTGTCCATGATGTATTCCATGTGAGCCAGTTGCGGAAGTGTTTCTGCAGTGATCGTCAAGTCCTTGACTCGGTGCCCCAGATTAAGCCCAACCTTAGGTTTATGGAAGAACCTGTTCGTATTCTAGAATCTCAAGATCGAGTGTTGCGGAGAAAGACCATCCCCATAGTTAAAGTTCTCTGGCAAAATCAAGACGTAGAGAGCGCGACTTGTGAATTGGAATCAGCGATGAGAGAATCTCATCCGCATGTCTTCCCTTAGTTCAGGTATGTCTTCAAGTTGTTGGTAATAATTTAGTTTTGTTTTGCGTTTGGTTTTCAGGTTGTGTTAAGTTTCGAGACGAAACATCTTTTTAGGGGGTGTGACTGTAACGCCCCCAATTTTTCAGATGTCATTATTTGGTTTGTCGACATCATAATTTCGACGTCATGGTGTTACCCGTTTTTCGTTTTGTTGATGGTGCTGCACCGTTTGGGCGTTTTCGCATCTGTTAGGCTTGTTTATCCTGAATTTGGGAGTCTGATGGATTGGAATTTTTCCTTGATATTAAGGATGAGGTTTTGAGGCCTTGGGCTTGTCCAGTTCTGTTGCATTCCGAGCATTTTGGAGTCTCGGCGCGTGTTTGGACCCTTGTTGTGATCTTTTTTTCGCTTGTGAGAGCATTTGATGTTATGTCTTAATAATGGTACGTCTGATTCTAGGGTTGCCGTCGTTGTTAAATTCGTTTAATTTAATGTGTGTTTGGGACTCTGTTTTGAACTTATATTTCCTTGTTCAACTATTTGATTATGATAATTATTATGCCAAAGCCTTAAGCTTATTTTGATTCTCGAGAAGCCCTCCTAAAGGGCTGGGTTTTTGTCGAACTCGTTGTTTCTCATATTTTCTCGACGCTGTATGGATCTCGAAGAACGTCGAGCTGAGCTCAACGAATGTCGAGCGGTTCTGGTTTCTGATTTCGACGATTTTCATGCGCAGTTCGTCGAATGGAATGTTTGTTCCTTTGTGTTCGACGATTTTTTAATTGAGTTCGACGATCGGCCTTGAGTTCGACAAATTTCGAGCAGAATTCGTCAAATGGGGTTCTTCCTGTGTGTGTTCGACGATCGTCGAGCTGAGCTCGATGAAGCGTTGAGCGGTTTTTGTCCTTACTGCTTGTATTCGAGAAGTTGATTTTGTACTCGAGTCTGCCTGGTTGTTCTCGAGATGAACATCTTGTTCTCGAGAACTGGCATCTTATTCTCAAGAACTGGCTTCTTATTCTCAAGAACTGGCTTGTTGTTCTCGAGGACTGGCATCTTGTTCATGAGAACTGGCTTCCTGTTTTCGAGAAGTGGCTTCTTGTTCTCGAGCACTGGCTTCTTGTTCTCGAGAACTGGCTTATTGTTCTCAAGAATTGTCTTCTTGTTCTCGAGAACTGGCTTCTTGTTCTCGAGAACTAGCATCTTGTTCTCGAGAAATTGCTTCTTGTTCTCGAGAACTGTCTACCTTGTTCTCGAGAACTACCTTCTATTCTCGAGAAGGACTTTATTATTCATGAGTAATCTGTTTTAGTTCCCGAGATGTTTTCTTCTGTTCTCGAGTAATCTTTCTTCAGTACTCGAGTACTGCATACCTTCTTCTCGGGTAACCTTTGCCTGTTCCTGAGTGATGTTTTCTCTGCTCGAGTAATTTTCTTCCACTCGAGAAATCCTCTTCAGTTTGAAAACACGGTTTAGCAGAACCCGGTTCATTTTTTAAGTGTGGTGATCCTAATACACTAATATATATACCTACTTCTTCTTCCTCTTTTAGCCGACCGAATTTCTTCCTATCTCCCGAACCAGAGCGGCGTGAGCGAGAGTGAGAAGCTTTTACCCTATCCTTCCGGTGGCCGCCGATGGTACTCCGTTGCTTGAAATCTTCAAACAAATATAGATCCGAAAAGCTCTCAATGAGAGCTTCGTCATCGTGGTAATATTTTTCTCGTTCCTTGAGTTTTTCTCGCTAGGGTTTTCGTCCCTTACTCCTATTTTTCACCATTCTTGTTAGATTTCGACTTCCCTAGTCATCTTTAGCTCCGATCAACGTCGTGGTGTGATTTGGACGTCTTTCTCCAGTAAAACCAAGGCAAGTGATGGTTTCATCCTTCTCTTCCTTTCTATACCCCGAATTGCAGGATTTTCTAGCTTTTTGTTATCATGATTATTAATTAACTTGATGTTGTTTTAGTGCTGTTTAGATCTTTTATCTTGTTCATTTGTAATCACCATGTTCTTGATTTTGTTACTCAATCTTGTAAGTGTTATATGTGGTGAAATCTTACTCTTATAACCTTTCCTCAACGTTTAAGCGGGACGTTTTAGAGTTCATTTAGGATTGTATATTCTTCCTAAAGGTGATCAATCATTCCTAATCTAGAATTGTACTGTAGAATCCTATGTGCCATTGTTGTCTTGAGATTTATATCATGATTTCCTTCGTGGCGATGTGTAACACCCCCTATCCGTCGTATAGCATATAGCAGTAGGTCCGGCCGGGGAGCGACGCCATATACCACAGACAGACCGGGTGGTTACTCAATGGAAACCATCCGACCAATCCAACGTCCTACACAGAGTCATTCTAGCGGAAGCAATTTTATTAGTTGCAATAACAAGAACCCAGCACAAGCATGAATGTCCACTAGACAGAACCAAAAGGAATGAAGTACAAATACACAAGTACTTGCCTTATGGCCTTACAAAATAGTTTACTCAAATTACATGTTTTCCAAACCTCGGCACGCAGGCCGGTCATAGATGATACAACAAGTAAACACTCCAATTATCCCTTCAAGGGCTGGCTCAGCAATATGGGCTTCAGCCCGCTATTGACCGCTTGGTCCTGCAGCACCTGCAAACAACAATCCACCACGACGGTGGCAAATAAAGGCAACGGATAGCTATGCTGACCAAATTATAACGATCCCGCCCCCAAACTGGTGGCGGTGATACTCCTTCCCTGCACTTTATTAGCATAATCAAGCAGTAGAGTAATAACACTACATCACAGGTGCAGGCACTCATGGACACACGCCCCGTGCACTTAGGGCACATTCTTGGTGATGACGGTCTAAGTCCGCCAACTCACCACCGCCCCTTGGATGGCAATATATCTTGAGCATTTTGTCTTTCTGGCCACTTCCTAAGACCCTCTATCTATTCCAACGGTAAGTGCCAAGTAACTTTAGGTCTCTTTAACCAAACGGCATAGAGCGGGTACGGTTCCACCTGACCCGTTGCTCACACCGCAATGTTAATTTAAAACATATGCGCGGGTCAAACTTTCCCGTATCCCAAATCGTTTACATACATCACATAACTCAGTTATGTTCAAGTTGGCTCACAGGCGCACAAGATGGCAGATCCACGCGTCTGCCCAGTTTTCTGGGTGCACCTTGGAGTTAATCCCCAAGGCCCCCTGTTGCAATCTACCTCGTAGAAAACCCGAAAAACAAACATTCGCTAGGAGTCTTCTCCGGCCTTTCATGCAATGCAACATCACAGATCCAGACCAACTTGTTCAGGTAGGCTTCACACATCATGCCTATATCCGTTCTCGATTACGGACTCTACATGTACTCAACGGGGACTATTCATGTCTATCCGAAGGAATGCCTCAAACTCACCGCAAACTCGCGAAAGCGGGCATCCCAATGCAAAAGAAGTAGAGCTTCACATGCTCAAGTAGAGAATCGTTACCCTAGCATTCTTCCTTTACGCCATGGAAATGTACGCGGATGAAAAGCACCGCAATCTCCTTGCCTCCGTAGATCCGAAGTCGGCTTGCGAATTGGAGCTCCGATGCTCCGTCGGTGACCGGATCTAGGCTTCTTCTTCCTCCTTTGCTCTCCCATCTCTCTAAACATTGAAAGAGAACCACTCTAGTGAAATGAGGGTTTCAAAGGCCCAATCTCGGGTATATATAAGCACTAGCAGCTCCCAGCCATCGGATACCAAATTAAAGAAATAAACGGCCACGATTCGGGCCTGAAATGTAAAACATCGGCCGAACACGGCCTGCGACACACCCGTGTCCAGGTCCGTGTCCCCCATTCGCCGTCAAAATCGACGCGTCTCGAAAAACACACGGGCACCCGACACGCATGTGTTTGACATGACACGCCCGTGTCAGCCAGTACACTCCCGTGTTCCCGGGCGTGTTCCTCCATCAACAAAGGACCAACAACATCCCGAGACTCACATGGGTCTTGGACACGCCCGTGTCCTATTTGACACGCCCATGTCAAACCCGAACACGCCTGGGCTCCAGGCCGTGTTCACTTTCTCGACATTTCGTCGAGCATAGTTTGCTAACCACCCGACACGGCCATGGACACACCCGTGTCCTAGGCCGTGTTACCTGTCTCGACACATCATCGAGCGAAAATGTCGACTTCCTGGGCAGATCATCGACACGAGCTCGACACACCCTAAGACAGGCCCGTGTCTCAGGCCGTGTTCGCTGCTTGACGATCGTCGACCCAAACACGACACGCCCTGGGACACGCCCGTGTCCCAGGCCATGTGCCCCCTGCCAAATTCCAAATTTGGCCCAAAACGCCTCCCGTCGCTATTTTGAGTTTCGGGGCATTACAACTCTCTCACTCTTAAAAGAATTTCATCCTCGAAATTACATAAAGGAAAGAAACATAAAACTTAAATGGTACCTGAGTGAAATAACTTCGGGTACTCTTCAAGCATGGTTTGCTCTCGCTCACAAGAGAGCTCTTCCCGACCGCAATTGTCCCAACGGACCTTGACCATCCTGATCTCTTTGTTGCGTAGCCACTTGACTTCTGAGTCCTCAATACAAATGGGCTTGACCTTCGTCGTTAACCCATTCTCGACCGGCACTTGATCCACCGAGAGCACATGCGAGGGCTCTTGCACCGCCTTCCATAGTACCGATATATGGAATACATCATATAGACCACTAAGCTCAACTGACAGCTTCAAACTATAAGCTGCTTCACCAATCCGCTCCAGAACCTCAAACGGTCCAAGGTACCTCGGGCTTAGCTTCTTTAAACGCCGCACCCGCGAGACACCCTTGGATGGCTTGATCTTCAAGTACACCCAGTCGCCAACAGCGAACTCCACGTTCCGGTGCTTGGAATTATAGTACTTAGCCTGGAGGTCTTGAGCGATTAGCAGCCTTTCCCGAATAGTTCGCACCAAAGAAGTAGCTGTTGGGTATTACATCCACACTAACCCAGATTTGATGAAGTCACCCTGGAACTAAGATGAATTAAGTTGTATTTGATGCTTGGTTTGAGTTATATGTTTGCAGGAATTTCACTGGGAAGTGTAGACCAATGTCAGTCCACAGTGGGTCACCAAACACAGTAACTATGCAATGTAATCCCTCATTGCATATTCCAAGGTGTTGACTGATGTGTGGTCTCTCTATTGGGATACACTTCATATTCACGCTATTGGACTTTGGGAAAAGAATTGGAAGTTGACTACATTAGAAGAAAAAGTTTTCCAACAACAAAAATTCTCTAAGTCTTTTACTCGAGTAGGTCTATAACTACTCGAGTAGTTTGGGTATAATTTACTCGAGTAAAGAAACCATGTACTCGAGTACTTAAGTGTATCTCTCGTGTAGCTAAGTCATGTACTCGAGTAGACGTAGTCATATACTCAAGTAGCATGTTTATATACTCGAGTAGATCACTAATTATACCCGAGTATTAAAGGCTTCACTCATCAAACTTTTTCTAAGTCATGTACTCGAGTAAGTATACTCATATACTCGAGTAAGTATACTCACATACTCGAGTAGATAGAATCATACTCGAGTAGTTCATTATACCGACTCGAGTAGATCAGGTTTCACTCATGTACCTTGAAATTTTCCTACTCCAGAATTTTCTAAGTCTTTTACTCGAGTAGAACTTTTACCTACTCGAGTAGATCACTTCCTCTCGAGTAGTTTAGTTCAACTACTCGAGTAGCTGCTTGCTGACTTCTTCAGAATTTATTCTAAGTATCCCACTCGAGTAGTCCTTCATGTACTCGAGTAGTTTATGTAATATACTCGAGTAGTTTTTCTTGTACTCGAGTAGATCCTTGATGTACTCGAGTAAGTCACTATACATACTAGAGTAGTTCTTTCTGCTAACTCGAGTAGTTGATTTCTACCTACTCGAGTAGCCTATCTTTATATACCCGAGTATATTATCCTTCATGTACTCGAGTAGTTATTCATCTACTCGAGTACCTATTAACTTACTTGTGTAGTTGGTTGAACCTTTCTGAAATTTGTCTAAGTTTTTTTACTGACAGTATTTTTCAAATCACGCGACATGATTGCTCTATGTGTACATCATTATGACCGATTATGACCGTTATTCTCTCCTATATAAAGTCTTATCAGAAAATGACAAACCCTAATAATTCTCCAAGCATTCTTGTCATTTTATTTTGAGAAAGTTCTTCAGCCGACTCCTCACTATTTTGACGAAACGGAAGCCGCCACCACCATCTTCTCCAGCCAGTCCTTCTAAGTTCAGAGGATTCATTCTGAAGAAATTTACAGATCGAGATCGACATCACTGTTCATCTTCTCTCTCTGATTCTGTAAAAGCAAGAAGATCCAGATCTGGGCCGAGATTCTCTTCACCGATCTCTGATAGTGCTGCAAAGTCCATTAGAAGAAGTTTTCTGGCCGTTTCATCAGATCTGATTGGATTTACTGTTTTTATAATTTTCCAAAACTTTATTAATCTTGTAGGAGAATGTTTCTCCGAGTGTAGAAGTTTTTCACTCCGAGTTTGTAGGAAGTGTTATCTTCCGAGGTGTAGATCCCTTTGTTTGGATCGAGTTTGTAGGAACTTTGTTCCGAGGGTAGGATCGATTTTTGATCCGAGATAGTGGAGTAACCGAGTCTAGTTGATTGCTAGATCGGTGAGGGAAAGTGGATGTACCCAAGGGAGGGGAACCACTATAAATCTTGTGTCGTCTGTGATATTGGTAGATAGTTCTGTACTGTGCTCTAATTATTTTTTATTCCGCAAAAGACGCACAACTCACCTATTCACCCCCCTCTAGGTGATTTAGGTTGACAACCGTTTTCTTTCAATTGGTATCAAAGCCAGGTTCATCGTCAAAAGGTTAACACCTTGATCAGATCCAAATCTGTTGTCTGAAAGATTCTACCATAAAATGGACAAGGGCAAAGATTTCGCCAAGCTTCCACTGCGCAACAAAAATAACTTTCCAATGTGGAAAGAAAGGATAAAATTTTTCATGGAAGCTGTGGATCCAAGGATCTTCATGATCGTTGAAGAAGGTCCTTACGTTCCCATGACTGTGTACACTATCGATCCTACCAAGAAAGTTCCCAAAAAGCTAATGGATCTCGACAAAGATGAGATTGCACTTGTCTCTCTCGACAAGAAAGCTAAGAACATTATAGCAAGTGCAGTCGATGACTCGATGCTGCAGAATTTGATTCACAGTCAATCGGCTATGGAGATGTGGCATTCCTTAGTCACTTTGATGGAAGGAACTGAAGAAGTAAGAGATGATCAGAGATCCCTTCTCAATCAAAAATATGAATCATTCCGACAAGGGAACAAGGAAACAATTGCCGACACCTTTGAGAACTTCTTCAAAATTTTGAATGGCCTAAGGGTGTATGGCCGTGTCTTCACCAACGGAGAATTGAACGACAAATTCTTGAGATCCCTAACTAAGGAATGGGATAACAAGGTATTCGCCATCAGGGAGTTCGGGAAGCTAGCTGAAACGGACCCGCAAAATCTCTTTGGAAAGCTTATGTCTTATGAACTCCAAATCAATACAAGAAAAGCTGAAGAAGAGAAGGGCAGGTCTGTACTAAAGGAGAAATCTGTCGCTCTAAAGGCAGACACCTCCAGAAAGACTAAGGCTGCCTCCCTCGCTCCAGCTCCAGAAGTTGTTGAAGAAGAAGAAACATCAGAGCCTAGCACCTCAGGCTCTGAACTATCTGAAGGAGAGTTCTCATTACTCTCAAGGCAATTCAAGATGTTTCTTAATAAAAAGAAACAATGGAAAGGCAAGGCTGCCTCATATAGAAAATCGCGGTGCGATGACGATCGATAAAGAAAAGGCTCAAGCAGCCACGAAAGGTACAATACTAAACAGAACAAATACTCTTCAACTGACATCATTTGCTATTGCTGTAATAAACCAGGTCACGTCATTGCTGACTGCCCTTATAAGAAGAAGGAGGGTGGTAGAAGAGAGGAAAAGAAATCCTCACACAACAAGAGGAGGAAAGAGAAGAGCCTCATAGCCAAAAAGAGCAAGACTCTTAGTGACTCCGACTCATCTGAGTCAAGCGAAGAAGAAGAAGCTTACTTTGGGCTAATGGCTCAAACAGATGATGAACAAGAGCCCCAGTTCACTAGGAAGGTAAACTCTCATACCCCTCTTTCATTTTTTGAAGTCTCTGAACATGATTGCGAGGATAGCTCCTCTGACGATGAGTCAGAATTAATGGCCCAGTACAAGGAGTTAATCATGGCTTACGACAAATGTCGTCGAGTCGTGAAGACTCAGGCTAAGGAGATCAAATCTCTAAAAGCCGAAGAGAGCATCTTGAGAGAGAAAGTCGCCAAGACTGACCCCCTTGAAGAAAACTTCAATAATGCTATTGAAGAATATAATAAGGCACTTGAGCACCTTGACCTTAAGGAGAAGATCATCAAAGGATTGGAAGCCGAACTTGCGGCTGAAAGAAAACTTGTTGAGAGTTTCTCGAAGCCCAAAATAGTTCTTCCATTCGTTGCTGAATTCTCAGCAAAGACCAAGGGAGATGGACTAGGCCATGAAGAAGCTCCTAGTAAATCCTCTAGGAGAAACAAGAATCAACGGAAAAATAAGGCCGCCAAAAAGGCCTCAGCCGAAGAAAAGGGAAAAGCCCCTCAAAATCAAACCACATTCAAAAAGGTCATCTTTCCATCAAATGAGTTTGATTTTGACTCATCATACGGGCACTTTGATAGGCCTACTTATGTAGAGCCAAAGTCCCGCTATCAAGGATGGGCTCGACCCCGAAACTTTGGCGAAAGTGTCTTTAAGGCACCTTATGAAGAAGTTATTCTTCAGAGCTATGGCCCTTTCAATCATGGGCATAACTTCAAGAAGGCACCAAAGACAAAGCCTGTTGTAGAGAAGCCCATAAAGGAGAAGAAGCCATGTGATTGCCATCATCATGAGGCATCTTCCTCCAAGAATGCTACCCCTGCTAGACCAAAGTTCCAAAAGGTCAAGCAGGAGATCTTGAGGCAAAGGTACAACAGATTTGACTGTTGGTGCTGTGGCAAGGTTGGTCACTTCGCCATAGATTGCTGGTTCAACTCTAGAAATGCTGCAACCCCTCATGTCAGCAATATGAGAAAGACCGCTCATAATGCTAACACCCGTAGGGGGAGCACTCTAACCCGAGACCAAGGACCAAAACGTGTATGGGTTCCTAAGGCAAATTGATTATGATTGCAGGGATGTCCAAGGGCCAACAAAATGCCCATCTGGTACTTGGACAGCAGATGCTCTCGGCATATGACCGGGACTAGAAGCCTCATTCAGAACTTTACCCCAGTCGTGAATGGACCAAAGGTCATCTTTGGAGGTTCAGACCGTGGAATTACTAGAGGCTATGGTATGATTACTAACGGCAATGTATCCTTCTCAGATGTGGCCTATGTCGAAGGATTAGAACACAATCTCATTAGCATAAGCCAACTCTGCGATAAAGGATACATAGTTGAGTTCCATGCTGATAAGTGCTTGATAAAATCCGTTGACAATATGGAAACGATTCTATCCGGCACTCGAAGCAGGAATATTTTTTGTTTAAATTTCATCTGTATAGATTACTCTACACCAGTGTATCTTTTAGCAAAAGATAGTGCATCTCTTGTTGACCAATGACACAAGAGACTAGCATATATTAATTTCAAAACCATTAATAAACTATTTTCAATGAACTTAGTACGTGATGCCCCAAATATCAAATGCGTTAAAGACAGACTTTGTCATACATGCGTAAAAGGCAAGCAAACAAGGGCTACCTTTAAAAGCATTATTGGCAAAGACTCTAACAGATGTCTCCATCTATTGCACATGGACTTGTTTGGTCCACTGCAGACTAGAAGTTTGGGAGGTAAGGACTATACATTGGTAATTGTTGATGATTACTCGCGCTTTGTGTGGGTGTTCTTTTTGAAACACAAGTCGGATACCTTCAACATCTTTACTAATTTTGTCAGGCAAGTCCAGATTGAATACAACTGCTCCATAGTCAAAATCAGAAGTGACAACGGAACAGAGTTCAAATCTGGGGCCATGATAGAATTCTGTGAAAGCTTAGGTATCTTTCATGAGTTTTCCTCTCCTCGTACTCCACAACAGAATGGAGTGGCTGAGAGTAGGAACAGAACACTCATAGAGGCCTGCAGGACTATGTTGAGTGATGCCTCACTACCGGAGTACTTCTGGGCTGAGGCCGTCAACACTGCATGCCACGTGCAAAATCGAGCACTCATAAACAAAGACCACAATAAGACACCTTATGAACTTCTGAAAGGCAGGAAACCAACAGTCTCATACTTTAGAATCTTTGGCTGTAAATGCTTCGTACTTAACAATGATAAGTATCATACCACCAAGTTCAGCGAAAAGAGCTTTGAAGGTATTTTTGTAGGATATAGTATCCATAGTAAGGCATATAGGATATTTAATAGAAAAACCCTGGTGGTGGAAGAATCTATACATATTGTATTTGATGAGACGAGCTTGCTGCAAAGCAATCTGTCTAGTGTGCTCATTGAAGATGCAGGTGAGAAGCTGAAAGAAACTAGCTTGGATGATCCGTCCGAAGACAAAGGCGAGATGTTCATTAAGATCACCACTCCAACTCCTATTGGAGAGGCTGATGATCAAAATGAAGAAGTCATCCAGGATGAAGAAATCCCTCCAGTGATTGAAGATAATCCAGATGTAAGAACTCTAGAGCTCAGACATCAGAAGGATCACCCCATGGACCAGATCATAGGAGATCCCCGGGATGGTGTCAGAACTCGGAGAGGTACAACTAATGAGAATCTTCATTTGTGTTTTCTCTCCCAGGTTGAACCAAAGAAATTTGAGGAAGCAAACTCAGACGCATCATGTATAATGACAATGGAAGAAGAGCTAAATCAGTTCAAGCGCTGCAATGTGTGGATTCTTGTTCCAAGACCCAAAGGAAAGAACATCATTGGAACAAAATGGGTCTACAGGAACAAGATGGACGAAGATGGAACTATCATAAAGAACAAGGCCAGACTCGTCGCTAAAGGCTATCGTCAAGAAGAAGGAATCGACTTCGACCAGACATATACTCCAGTGGCGAGGTTGGAAGCAATAAGGTTGTTCCTAGCATATGTTGCTTTCAAATCCTTCACCGTCTATCAGATGGACGTGAAGTCGGCCTTCCTGAATGGTAACATAAAGGAGGAAGTGTATGTGGAACAACCTCCAGGTTTCGTTGATCCTAACTTTCCTAATCATGTCTTTTTTCTGCACAAGGCCCTATATGGTCTGAAACAAGCTACTAGAGCTTGGTATGAAATGATGTCTACCTTTCTACTTGAGAACAAGTTCACAAGGGGAAGATAGACAAGACATTATTTCTTAGGGAAATAAAAGGCAAGATTTTGCAAGTGCAAATCTATGTCGACGACATTATTTTTGGCTCTACAGATGACAACCTCTGCAAAAAGTTCTCAAAACTTATGCAAGGGAAGTTTGAAATGAGTAGTATGGGCGAGCTGAAGTATTTCTTAGGGCTTCAGGTGAAACAATGTGAAGATGGAATTTTCATCTCACAGACCAAGTTCACCAAAGAGCTGATTAAGAAATTCGGAATGGAGAACGCAACCTCTATGAGGACTCCAATGGGCTCAACTATGTCTCTGGACAAGGATGAAAAAGGGAAACCTTTTGATGAAACCAAGTACAGAAGCATAATTGGATCCTTGCTCTACCTTACAGCCAGCAGGCCTGACATAATGTTTCCAACATGTGTCTGTGCTAGATTTCAGGTGAACTCTAAGGAATCTCATTACGCTGCTGCAAAGCGGATCCTGAGATACCTTAAAGGCACACCAAATCTTGGCTTATGGTACCCAAGAAGTAATGACAGCGAACTAATTGGGTTTTCAGATGCAGACTTTGCAGGTAGCAAAGACGACCGGAAAAGCACCTCAGGGACTTGCCAACTCTTCGGAAGAAGGCTAATCTCCTGGAGTAGCAAGAAGTAGAACTGTGTCGCAATCTCAACGGCCGAGTCAGAGTATATCTCTGCAGGCAGTTGTTGCGCACAGTTGCTATGGATAAAGAATCAGTTCGAGGACTACAACCTGCAGTTCAAGGATATTCCTTTGTACTGTGACTTGTCCAGCGCAATTGCAATAGCCAACAACCCAGTCTCCCAAATCCGGACAAAGCACATCGAGCTAAGGTATCACTTCATCCGGGAACATGTGGAGCATGGAGACATAGATCTCCAATATGTGCCTACAGATAGGCAAGTTGCAGATATCTTCACAAAGCCGCTGGACTAGACCAAGTTCTCATTCTTCAAGACTGAGCTTGGAATGCTCAACAAAGAGGACTAAAGAAGGCCTGATGACTAAGAAGCAAGTAATTGCAAGGGGTTAGTCAAAATCTACTTTTTCTGAACTTTTTCAAAGTTCAACTCGAGAAGCATAAGACATACTCGAGTATGTGACTTCATCTACTCGAGTCACGGCAGACCTACTCGAGTAACAACTGACATACTCGAGTACTCTTCTCTACTCACTCGAGTATAAGAGTGTGCCTACTCGAGTACCTACTTACCTACTCGAGTAAGTCACTTACCTACTCGAGTAAGTCACTTATCTACTCGAGTATTTTTCTCCACCTACTCGAGTACTTTCTGCAGACCGTCTCGAGTAACTTCTGACGATCTACTCGAGTAACCTCTTACCTACTCGAGTAGTCTATCTCTTTCTCGTGTACTGTTTCCCAGATTTTGAAATTTGTTCTATTCGCCACCCAAGGCTAAATGTCGCCTCTTCCTTTAAATCAATTAGTCGTAATTTAAGAGTTATATATATGAAATTCAGAAAACCCAAACCTACACGACATTATTTCTTTCTCTCGAGTACCCTCTTCTGCTTCGCCTACTCTGCTGATTCGCCTACTCTCCTCCGCCGCTGTTGCAGAGCCGCCTCTCTCCTCACCTCTTCCAGTCAACCGCAGCCATGACGGCTTCTTCTAAGATCGGCGTCGGATCAGAACTCGTCACCGCCGATATTGCAGAGCTCTCAGATGACTTCCACAACATCCTCATCCTTCTCGACACCACCGGTCTCTCCTTCATTCTCCAGGAACCCTGTCGCGTTTTATTCCCAGAAGTTGCCGAATTCTTCTCCAATCTCAAGGTCAGAAGGAATGGGAAAGTCCTAAAATCCAAAGTGAAGGGTTTGAAACTTAAGTTCACCAAGACCTCTGTCTCTCAGCTTCTCCGTTTGTCGATTGTCGATGAAGAAGATCACCTAGTTGCTGAAGATTCCGACAGAACAGCCCTTTTCTGTAGTTTTTCAACTGATGCTCAATACTTCAAAAGGTCAGATATGAATGCAGAAGGCAAATTCTTGGTTTATGTTAATGGAAAAATTTTACCGTGCAAGACACACACCATCAGAGATATTCCATCATATTTCTTCGACATAATGCAAGCAATTGTCTGCCGCAAGAAATACCAATTTAGTATGCTAATTCTGGACAAAATCAAGGACAGCTTGAAATCCCACAATTACGCCAGAATTATCTCTCTGCTCCTCCATGAAACAAATCGTGAGGTCTTCAACTTCTCCAAAGGGACCCCACTTTACCACATGAAGAAGGTCTCCATCTCTTCCATTCAGAGATGGGATCTCAATCTAAAGAATTCTGCCCAAGCTGCAAAGCTCTCAGAAGTTCCAGAAGTTCCAGCTGTAGAGGACAGGACTCCATCTCCCTCTCCTCATCATGTGGCCAGCTCCTTTGGTGCACCAAGAGAGGGGGAGCCTGCTCCTTCTAGCCAAGTCAGGCAGCCCTCTGCTCAGCCAGAAATTCCTTCCCTACCTCATACTCCACAGAGTCTAGCCACTCCTTCAGATCAAGTACCTCAAGACTCTCTTCTGTCCACAGCTGCTGCTGTAGATGCTATGATTACAGAGCTCTCTGAAGAAGTGCTCCCCCTCCTCCTCTATCTCCTCCAGCTCCAACCACTGAATGTCATAAGGACTTCTCTCCAGCACAGTCTCCTTCCCATTCTCCAGCCAGGACTCCAACACCATCTCCAAATCCTCCAACAGACAAGCTAGACACCATTCTTATTTCTGATGAGCCTTCTCCTGAGCCAGCTGAGGCCCCTCTCAGAAATCTAGAATTCTCTCTTCCTCAGGATACAGAAGAAGGGGTTGATCACACTCCTACCACCAAAGCTCACAGCTCTGTGATAATTGAAGAACTAGCTCCTTGGGTAACTCCTTCTCTCCCTACTGCTGCTCCCTCTACTGCTGCTGTTACAATCTCTTCCTCCTCAGATTTGCTGCAACATATTACAATTCTTCTTCAAGAACAAAGACATCATTTTGACACTTCTCTAAAGGTAGTAACTGACTAGGTAACTGCTCTTGAGTCTGAGATGAGCAGAGGCTTTGCTGAAATTCCGCATAATACTGACAGGCTCAAGTACTTATTTCAACTTGGTGGCAAAACCCTTGACCACACTATCACTAGTGTTGGCAATGTTATGGAACAAGGTGTTTCCCTGACAAACAATCAGATGGAGCTAGATAAGAGAAATGAGGCTAACAAAATGAAGATCTGTGAAGAAGTGGGTATTTTCAAAGATGATGCTATAGCTCAGCTATCTGTTGAAATCAGAAAGGGGGAGGGTTTGATAAAAGAACTCAAAGAACAGGTAGAAAAATCTGATGCTCAGAAGACAGACGAATGGGAAGCTCATGTGAAGACCATTCATGCTGATGTGCTAGCCCAGATACAGAGTGTCAAATTTCATACATAAGACAATGCTGTTTGGATGCACAATCAGATCTTGCCAGACCTTGCAGTTGACCCCAACATCATTCCCCATCATCTCAACCCTATAGCTACAAATGTCACTGCCCCAGCTGTTCCTCTGCAACCTACCTTCTCTCCCAAGCCTGGAGACTCAGTTGCTCCTCCAGATACTTATGTTCCAGGCTGGGAAGAAGACCCTGCTGATATATTCCTTCAAGCTCCTCCAGAGATCAGAACCCACAAGAAGAAAAGGAAGTATGGTGAAGGCCCCTCTGCTAGCAGGACTGCTCCTTCCAAAGCCACTGAACATGCTGAAGCTTGGTCTCCAACCTCTAAGTCTCTAATTTTTGACACACTCAGGCTAGTTATGGATCTTAATGAGAACATGAACATTCATTACAGCTTCCAGTAATGGGAGTTATTTGAGAAATCTATGCTCAAAATGAAGATCCATGATAGAGAGTTTGGGAGAAATAATCCTGCTGCTCCTCCAAGGCCCCCTAAATATTTCCCTAAGCCTTTCAGCGATCTAAGAAGACAGCAAGAAAAGATGGATAAGCAGCAAACCCAAGCTTAAACCTAAAAGATGTTGAGAGATTGAAATGACAAGTTGTAGACTTGATGTTTTTTGAAATTTACATATATACAATTCTTCATTCCTGTCTAATTATCCTTTTCATTGTCTATTGCTTACCTGCTCATGTTTTTTTACTTAGTTTCTTTTATGTCCATAATTCACCTTAGTGTAAAGGGTTCTGACTTCAACAAATAGGGGGAGATTGTTGGGTATTACATCCACACTAACCCAGATTTGATGAAGTCACCCTGGAACTAAGATGAATTAAGTTGTATTTGATGATTGGTTTGAGTTATATGTTTGCAGGAATTTCACTGGGAAGTGTAGACCAATGTCAGTCCACAGTGGGTCACCAAACACAGGAACTGTGCAATGTAATCCCTCATTGCATATTCCAAGGTGTTGACTCATGTGTGGTCTCTCTATTGGGATACACTTCATATTCAAGCTATTGGACTTTGGGAAAAGAATTGGAAGTTGACTACATTAGAAGAAAAAGTTTTCCAACAACAAAAATTCTCTAAGTCTTTTACTCGAGTAGGTCTATAACTACTCGAGTAGTTTGGGTATAATATACTCGAGTAAAGAAACCTTGTACTCGAGTACTTAAGTGTATCTCTCGTGTAGCAAAGTCATGTACTCGAGTAGACGTTGTCATGTACCCGTGTAGACGTAGTCATATACTCGAGTAGCATGTTTATATACTCGAGTAGATCACTCATTATACCTGAGTATTAAAGGCTTCACTCATCAAAATTTTTCTAAGTCATGGACTCGAGTAAGTATACTCACATACTCGAGTAAGTATACTCACATACTCGAGTAGATAGAATCATACTCGAGGAATTCATTATACCAACTCGAGTAGATCAGGTTTCACTCGTGTACCTTGAAATTTTCCTACTCCAGAATTTTCTAAGTCTTTTACTCGAGTAGAACTTTTACCTACTCGAGTAGATCACTTCCTCTCGAGTAGTTTAGTTCAACTACTCGAGTAGCTGCTTGCTGACTTCTTCAGAATTTATTCTAAGTATCCCACTCGAGTAGTCCTTCATGTACTCGAGTAGTTTATGTAATATACTCGAGTAGTTTTTCTTGTACTCGAGTAGATCCTTTATGTACTCGAGTAAGTCACTATACATACTCGAGTAGTTCTTTCTGCTTACTCGAGTAGTTGATTTCTACCTACTCGAGTAGCCTATCTTTATATACCAGAGTATATAATCCTTCATGTACTCGAGTAGTTATTCATCTACTCGAGTAGCTATTAACTTACTCGTGTAGTTGGCTGAACCTTTCTGAAATTTGTCTAAGTTTGTTTTCTGACGGGAATTTTCAAATCACGCGACACGATTGGTCCACGTGTACATCATTATGACCGATTATGACCCTTATTCTCTCCTATATAAAGTCTTATCAGAAAATTACAAACCCTAATAATTCTCCAAGCATTCTTGTCATTTTATTTTGAGAAAGTTCTTCAGCCGACTCCTCACTGTTTTCACGAAACGGAAGCCGCCGCCACCATCTTCTCCGGCCAGTCCTTCTAAGTTCAGAGGATTCATTCTGAAGAAAGTTACAGATCGAGATCGACATCACTGTTCATCTTCACTCTCTGATTCTGTAAAAGCAAGAAGATCCAGATCTGGGCCGAGATTCTCTTCATCGATTTCTGATAGTGCTGCAAAGTCCATTAGAAGAAGTTTTCTGGCCATTTCATCAGATCTAATTGGATTTACTGTTTGTATAATTTTCCAAAACTTTATTAATCTTGTAGGAGAAAGTTTCTCCGAGTGTAGGAGTTTTTCACTCCGAGTTTGTAGGAAGTGTTATCTTCCGAGGTGTAGATCCCTTTGTTTGGATCGAGTTTGTAGGAACTTTGTTCCGAGGGTAGGATCGATTTTTGATCCGAGATAGTGGAGTAGCCGAGTCTAGTTGATTGCTAGATCGGTGAGGGAAAGTGGATGTACCCAAGGGAGGGGAACCACTATAGATCTTGTGTCGTCTATGATATTGGTAGATAGTTCTGTGTTGTGCTCTAATTATTTTTTATTCCGCAAAAGACGCACAACTCACCTATTCACCCCCCTCTAGGTGATTTAGGTTGACAACCATTTTCTTTCAACATCTTCCACGTCTTGGCGTTTGTACAACTTTGATTGACCTGTTTCCAACCAAGACAACTGCGTGCGACATCTTCTACCGTAAAGTGTCTGGTAGCTATTGTTGTATGCGAACTCCACCAAGTATAAGTGATCCTCCCACTGCTTTCCAAAATCCAGGATACACATGCGAAGCTTATCTTCCATTGTCCTATTGACCCTCTTGGTTTGCCCATCCGTCTGCGAATGAAAGGTTGTGCTGAAACTGAGCCTTGTCCCCAACATCTGCTGCACCGGAATCCAATCATTGGACGTGAACCGCCCATCTCGGTCACTCACAATGCTGCGGGGCACACCGTGAAGTCATACTATGTTGTACACATATAACTTTGCCAATTTCTCAAACAGATCATACTTCCTATGAGGAATGAAATGTGACACCTTCGTTAGATGATCTACGACCACCCAAATGGCGTCGTTCCCTTTTTGCGACCTCGGTATCCTGTGCACAAAGTCCATAGTAATGTCGTCAAACTTCCACTTCAGAATAGGCAAGGACTTCAAGAATCCTCCCGGCTTTTGGCATTTCGTCTTCACCAAGGAGCATGTCTGACACTTTGCCACGTACAGTGCCACATCCTTCTTCAGTCCTGGCCACCAGAACAATTTCTTCACATTACGGTACATCTTCGTGTAACATCCTATGTTACTTCTAGACCCCTTAACTTAGATTGGGTTGGGCATGGGGTGGGTAATAGGGAAATTAGCTAGGTTTGACCCTAGGTAGTGGGGTGTAGCCATGTTGGGCCCACTAAGGGGCCAAAGTCAAACTAGGTCAAACTAGCCTAAATAGGAATCCTAGCCACACCATGACCCCACCACATTGCCCTAACCCTAAAATAACCTATGTGGACCCTAGGGCTTGTCATTAGGTCAACCCTTTCCCCTAGTTGACCAAAGTCAACAATGGCCCTAATTTGGTCAAACCTATACCTATAGGCCCAATTAGCCCAAGTAGGGCACCACATTGACCCAACCCAAGTTGGGTGGTGCCATTAGACCCATGACCACCAAGTGGGGTCAACCCACTCATCATGGTTGACCAAGTTAACTTAAGTCAACCTAGTCAACATAATTGACCTAAAGAAGAAAATGAGGGCTAAGCCCACTCTCTTTGGGCCAAGCCCACCGAACATGGCCCATTATCAGCCCAAGGTGACAAAGACCAGCCCTACCCCTCTGGTTTTGGAGAGAGAGTGCATGCATGGGGGCATTTTGGAGAATTTACCCAAAAGAGGAGAGAGAAGATGAGATTAAGTGGAGGAGGCCACTTGGCCTTGGCTCCTTCTACCCCAAAAGTTGTTCGATGGCCACCTCAGTAAATTCTAGCAGAATTTTCAGCATGGTGGCCACCTGGCACCATGGGTGAAGCCTCCAAAGCCCCAAACCGAGCTCATCTTGGAGTTATCTCCACAAACAGCCCTCCCCAGCTCAAACCGACCACACCATCAACTTCAGTGAGTGGAATCGAGTGGAGAACGAGTCCGGGAGTAGAGCTTTTGGTGAAGAATCAAGGTTTTGAGCAGGAGATTGCCGGAGCAGCTCAACTATGTCCAACCACCGCCGCACTCGCCGCCAAGGCTTGATTCAAGTCTGTTTCGCCGCCTCTCTACCTGTGCTAGCTTTCTAGATCCTTTAGGAGAGACATCGTGCTCAATTGAGCCCGATACCATGTGAGGAATTGGAGATTTTTTCGAGCTTTACTTCTTGATCGGGTTCGCCAGAGGAGCCAATTCCAGCGGCCTCATCGCCGGGAACCGCTCGCCACCACCTTAGTGAAGGTGGTGGCGACATCCGCTGGCGGGGGTGGTGGCTCAGCTGGCCGTAAATAGCCGGGCAAGTCGGCCCAGTAGAAACCAATCTGCATCGTTGGCTGATTGGGCATGACGACCAGATCCCGTCTATTATGCGTTAAGATTCGTGCTAAACCGATTAAATTAAATTAAAATAAAAACTATAGTATTATGTATATTTGTCACACTTATTCAGTGTTGTTGCGCGTCTATTTTAGGCTTCTTAGATGCATATTTAGATCTGGTGATTAAGATGAAAGTTGTAGCCCTTTATCTTAACTTTATTTTTCCACCTTAATCTTACAATTTGGTGCAGTCTACTGTCCTGTAGGGCAGGTTTTCTAGGACTGGTCCGAGGCATGGGCAGAATTTCAAATTGATGCCCAAGCCAAACCAGTAATCAACATGACCCCAAAGTTTGGGTGCATGCATGATTAGGGCATATTTACCCCCTGCCAAAAATTGAGAATTGTGGGGAATAAAGTTTCTATCGTTTTTGCTTAAATATCAAAAAGTAAATAAATGAAATAATTGGTGTGTTATGACTCCAAATGGCCCCATATTTTGGTGGCATTTCCTCGGGGATTATACATGTGCATGGTAAAACTTTCAACACATTTGGACCATTACATGTTGGGTAAACTCACTTGCATGTGTTGGTTATGTGTAGGCTTGGGGTGCAAATAGCCAATTTTGAAATATTGTGTATTAGGCCTATTTGGAACCTCCAAAAATCATGTTATTTATTTCAGAGGCTCATTAGGGTGAATTTTACCACACATTGTAATAATGAGATTTTTGGAAGCAAAAATCCCATTATTTGGTTTTTTTGGAATAATAGAACTTTTGAAAAATAAATGTAAAAATAGTTCATCATTGAGATAAAATCCCCAATTTTTGTCAAGGTCAATATAATGTTAGATTTAACTCCTGAAAAATTTTTATGTCTCTGTTTAAAGATTTTTGACAGGAGTTATGTGAAATTATCTTTTTACCCTCATTT
Source organism: Platanthera guangdongensis (assembly GCA_039583875.1). NCBI lineage: Eukaryota > Viridiplantae > Streptophyta > Magnoliopsida > Asparagales > Orchidaceae > Platanthera > Platanthera guangdongensis. The sequence continues at coordinate 65,464,286 of CM077165.1, forward strand.
TACTTAATTAGCAAATTGGTGAAAATACTCAGTAGAAAATTTTGGAAAATTTCTTGGTGACATATTTGAGTATCAATAACCTTGTATAATTATCTCAGCATTTTTGGATGACTCAATATTTTTTAAAATCTCATAGTGGCATTTTGGTAATATAATTAGAAATGAAATTATGTAGCACTTGCAGGCCTGCCCAAAAGGCCCGATCGGGCCGGCCCGGACCGGGCCTGATCGGGCCCGGGTTTTTGCAAACCGGGCCGAGCCCGGGCCCTTTCTTTATCGGGCTCGGGCCGGGCCAGGGCTTTGACCCCGGAAAGGGGCCCGAGCCGGGCCCCGGGCCAAGCCGGGCCGGGCCGGGCCCGGGCCGGGCCCTCTTAAGAAAAAAAATCTTCTTAAAAAAATTAAAAAATTGAAATAAAAATTAGAATAAAAATTTTTATTAATATTGAAATTTTAAAAAACAAAATTACACTTTTAAAAAATAAAGGTAGAAAAAAATGAAACTTATTATTTTAAATGATAATAAAAAAATTTACATTTTTACAAATTCAGGTTGTCCATCTCCCCTTCAATTTCCTCGGAGCTCTCCTCCAATGCTGAAATGTGTTGCTTCCTATTCGTAGCATCCAAATAATCCTTGTAGCAGATGCATAGTTCGAGTGATTCTTCATTTAGTCAGCTCCTCCGCGTGTTCAAAATCCTGCCACTAAGAGAAAAAGCGGAATCCGAAGCTACTGTACTAGCTTGAATTGTTAGTAAATCACGGGCAATATAGGCCAAAATAGGATAGGTATTAGCTTTACCTTTCCACCACTTTAAGATATCAAAGTTTTTGATCTCTTCCGTAGTCATAAAATCACGAAATTGTGTTTTCGTATACAGTCCTAATTCATTTAAACTACTCGATGTGCGTGCTTTTTTTCCTGGAAGCTAATTCTAACATTTTATTTGTAAAAAAATCTTTTGTCCTAGGTTGTGTTATTTTTTCTCGGGGTCGTGAGCCATATAAGTTGTCGTAATAATTAAAACATTCGGTAAAAAAAGAATTAAATTTAGTAGTACTAACGTCGTCAACGTCATCAAAACTTATATTTATGTCTAAGTTAACGTTAATTTCATCTATTAAATTTTCTACGCCATCTACAACGAATAACGGGTTTAAAGCGGTGGCGCATGAAAATGCACGAGGCATTTCTCTATTATATTTCAAAAAGTTTTCTTCTATTACTTCAATTAAAGGAAGTCATCCGGAGTGTTGCTTAAAATAGTTAAGTTTTTGTGCGATATTTACAAAATTTTCAACTACTAACGAGCTAGTGGGATAATACACACCAGATATAAAAACAGTCGCCCTATAAAATCATTTTAATAAATCCATATAATGAAATAGTACGTCCCAATCGTTATCAGTTAAATTATGATTATTTGTCATAGTGTAATAATCCATAAGAAGTGTTTTTTGTTGAAACGCTCTTTTTAACAATTTATATGTGGAGTTCCATCTTACAGGCATATCAAATTGAGGTTTCAAATATTTTTGACCTTGTGCGATCACAAATTTTCAAAAATCTTGACTTCGCTGTTTGGTACAATAAATAAATCTAAGCATAGTACGAATTTTCTCAACATATGGTTCCATAGCTTCTAAACTATCCTGTACTACTAAGTTTAAAATGTGGCACACACATCGAGTGTGAAAAAACGTACCGTTGAGTATTAGTTTTAATTCACGTTTTAACCACTCTACTGCGGTGTTGTTATTACTAGCGTTATCAAAAGAAATACTCATTATTTTATCTTTTATTTTAAATTCACGCAAACATTTAATAATTACCGAATATATAGCCTTACCCATGTGCGAAAATTCAAAACCTTCAAAACATATTACGTGCTTATTTAAATCCCATGAAACGAGATCGATCCAATGAGCCGTTATACAAATATAAGATAACCCTACCCTTACGCTACTACTCCAAACGTCGCTCGTTAGACTCACACGTCCCTCGAAAGTTTCAGAAAATTTTATTAAATCTTGTTTTGCGTCAAAATATAATTTAAGTGCGTCGCGTCTAATAGTGGATCTACTTATCTGTTGATATTTGGGCTGAAGCCCTTCGTGTATATACTCTGTCATCTCATTGTTATCGTAGTGACTGAATGGCAACCCACGTCTGATGACATTTTTCACCTGTAGGTCTCGCTGTCTTGCTTGATCGTACTTCCAAATTTGTCCTAATGCTGATATTTGTCCCTGACTGGACTCGGGAGCTTGCTTTGCAAAACAGGACTTACCGTGTCTCGCTAGTGTTAATTTGCCGGTAAGAGTTAGCAACTTTGAGCACAACTTGCACCGCGCCTTGAATTCGTCGCCGACTTTAACCTTGTCGAAATGCTCCCAGACGGGCGCCCTCCGATTATGCTCCACCACTTCGGCCGTGCTTTGAGTCGACGACGCCGGCGTTGAGGAGGACGATGCCATGCAGCGAGAGAGAGTAAGAGAGGGAGAGAGTAAGTGAGAGACATAGTGGAAGAGAGAGAGAGAGAGAGAAAGTGAGTGGAAGAGAGAGAGAGAGAGGGGATCGGGTAGAGGGGGGGGGGGGGGGGGGTTTATAAAAAAAATTAAATAAATTTTTTTTTTTTTTTTTAATATGGCCTAGGGCCTAGGCTTTTGCCTATACCCTAGGCCAAAGTACTGCAGCCAGCAGGGCTGCAGCAGCCCTGCTGGGTGCAGTTCCAACGGCTCTAAGAGCCGTTGGCAGCATGTCCGGGCCGTCCTGCGGGCCTGGTCCAGGCTTCGTCCGGGCCCAGGTTCGGGCCCAGGCCGACCCGATTTTTGGGCTTTGCCTGGCCCGGCCCGGGTCGGGCATCGGGCCGGGCTAAGCCCCAAAACCAGGGCCCTGTAAGGGCCCTGTGCTCGGTCTCGGCCCGGGCCGGGCTTTTTCCGGGCCGGTGCAAAATAGGCTTTTGCCGGGCCGGGCTCGGGCCGGCCCACTGGGCCCGGGCCTTTTGGACATGCCTAAGCTCTTGTATCATGGAAGTTCATGAACTTCTGTCTTTAGCATTATTTTACCAATATATGTATACTGCAATTTTCTTGGAATTTTTAGTAATGAACTCATTATACTTTGGAATATGGTTATTATGTGAGTTTTGTATTAATTAATGAATAAATAGAAATATTCAAAGGTAAATTATGAATTTGGATAGACAGTAATATTTTACCATGATACAACTCAGGAAAAATCCCTTAGGTCAATGGATTAAAATTTGTAGTACTTCATGTATTAAATGACCTAGGGGATTACAGAAATGATTTAATTAGAGGCTTTAATGACTCAAGAAAAATATGAAAATCAACATGCTCACTTCATTAGTCCATAGCATCCTAGGATAAATAATTAGGGGCAGGTGGCCCAAGGAATTGGGTGTTCTATTTCGGGGTGGTATTAGGTCATGGGTTGCGCATAGTATAAGTAGGTTATACTATTAGGACCACCGTGGGATAGATCGACGGATGAGCCAGAGGTTACAATTGGAGAATAACCTTGGTGGGTAGTGTTATCTTAGTGACGAGAGTAAAAGTGCAAGCCCTTGGATAGCAACTGGAGTGGAGGGCGTCGGAACACCGTCGCCCTTCTGAAAACCTCTTAAGTCATTAGGTCCACTCAAGAGTAATAATGAGAGCAAAGTAAGGATAAAGGGTAGACATCAATAAAAAGTAAATATCCTTGCGAAAGGGAACTTTGGGCGTAATCCCATCGTAGTTCCTAGTGCCCCCGAGAGCCCTTCACCGGGTATACCCTGGGCAGTCCTGGATTAACCTTAAATCACTAAGTATAATAATCCGTAGACAAGAGTAGTCTAATAGGTTAAGACATTGTGGTTCATTCTCGCCCGTGACGGGTTTGAGGGGTTTTGAATAATGGCACTTTTATGCATTCTCAGTTGCGATGGGTTGGAGGGATATATGTTGCAGGCTCACCCTTGAAGGGTTTGAGGGATTCAGGACAGGTTGGTCCTGCGAGCTGAAGGCTCGGGATGAAATACTTGCATGTGTATAGATTTAGTGGCGGGTCATGCAGTACTGGCCAATCGTCACACCGATGGCAGTACGGTGAACCAGGCGGGTGTGAGGGTTTGAGGGGCTAGTGGGTTGTTTTATACTGCGGTCTGGAGGAAGACCCCCGATAACGCACACCCGACCCAACAAGACTGACGGGTTGTCAGCAAAGTACGTACTCATGGACTCTAGAGTGCACCTAGGATGTGTACAGAGGCGTATGAGAGGGGTCTAAGGTTTGGTAGTGTGCATACCTGCCTAGAAGTGGAGATGCCCGCTCCGTTGCTGCCGTAGCCACAACGGTGGTACCAAAGAGTAAAGCTAGCTCTCAAAAAGTGGGAACTAAAGGTCTGTGATCACAGAGTCATTGTGTGTGAGTTGCACTTGCCTGTGCATAAATTGCATCATAAACATTCATTCATATTAGGTCATACGCTTCATAGATTCTTATCATATAAATTAGTATGGGCTCTTTTATATGATAAGTTAAATTTCTTGGAAACCTTAACTTATAAATTTATATGGGCATTTTTATAAGTTAAGTTACATTGTGATGGTAGTGTAGTGGTAGCATAGCTTTACTTTTCTGCACTTACTTTCAGTTCTTTACTTACTTCTACTGTACATGCTTTTACTTTCATACTATATATATAGAACTGCTAGTGTAGATTTACTGCTCACACTCTTACTTGGTGGCTTAGTTTCCCTTCTCACCTGCTTTCCTTTTTGTTACCCCTTGATTGTCCTCCACTTCGTCCTACCGCACGATGCCTAGTAGTTGCAGGACGAGGAGCGGAGGAAACGACTTAGTCTTTTTGACTAATGGTCGGTGACCAAACTATTTTTAGGAACTCGAGGAGATGGAGCACCAGCACGACCGGCAGCACGAGGTGACAGGGCGTGAGGAGTTGATACCACCTACTACTACTGCTACAACGCTACCTTAGGTGGGACGAGATTAGATGATTAGCTTCCGCTGTTTTGATATTTTGAGAGGAGATTTTATTCATATGATGTACTGGGCATGAGCCCTTATTACTCTTCGATATTTATTCTCATTATGGACTGCGTAGTCTTTCATTCATATATATGTATGATTTGTACCGTGACTATGGACTAGCTGTGTTGTACTCTGATATGTATTACTTCTACTTCTCATATTGGCCTATAGGTTTTATGATCGTACTGGCCAGCAGAATCGGCGTGTTGCGGCGTCGACTAACCCGAGCATTAGTGCCACTGTATGGCGGCAGTTCTGGGCATAAATGTAACACCCCCTATCCGTCGCATAGCATATAGCAGTAGGTCCGGCCGGGGCCCGACGCCATATACCACAGACAGACCAGGTGGTTACTCAATGGAAACTATCCAACCAATCATAACGTCCTACACAGAGTATTCTAGCGGAAGCAGTTTTAAGTTGCAAAATAAAAGAACCCAGCACCAAGCATGAATGTCCACTAATACACCAAATAGGAATGTAGTACATACACCAGTACTGACCTTAAGCCCTTACAAATGGTTTACTCTAAATACATGTTTTCCATACCATAGCACACAGGCTGGTCATACATGAATAAAATCAAGTAAACACTTCAATTAGGCCTTCAAGGGCCGGCTTCGCAATTTGGGCTTTAGCCCACTATTGACCGCTTGTTCCAGCAGCACCTGCAAGCAACAAACCACTGCACGGTGGCAAACAAAAGCAACAGTCTGCAATTCTGACCAAATTATAACGATCCCGCCCCTAATTCGGGGCGGCGATGCTCCTTCCCTACACTAATTAGCAAAACCAAGCAGTATATAAATATACATTGCATCACAGGCGTTGGCTCGCATGGCCACACAACCAGTGCACTCAGGGCACATTCTCGTGAACCGGCCAATGTCACGTCAGTTTAAGCCATAGACATTCCGGACTCACCACCGCCACTTCGACGGCCAAACATATGAGCATTTTGTCTTCTTGGCATGAGTCACGTCAATTTAAGCCATAGACCGCCAAAGACCCTCATCTATGCCAACGGCTCTAACCGAACGACATAGAACGGGTACGGTTCCACCTAGCCCGTGCTCACATCACAATGACAATTTAAGCCATATGCGCGGGTCAAACTTCTCCCGAGTCCCGTTTCCATCACACTTCACATAACCCGGTTATGTTCAAGTTGGCTCCCATGCCACCAAGTTGGCAAGATCACGCATCTGCCCAGTTTTTCGGGTGCACCTTAGGGTTATTCCCCAAGGATCGTTGATGCAATCTACCACGTAGAAAACCCGAAAAACAACCAATCGCACGGAGTCTTCTCCAGCATTAATGCAATGCAACATCACCGATCCAGACCAACATGTCTGGATAGGCTTCACACATCATGCCTATATTCGTTCTCGAATACGGACTATAAACAACGGGGACTTTACATATCTACCCGAAGGAACGCCTCCAACTCACCGCAAAATCACGAGAGCGGGCTTCCTATGCAAAGAATGAGAGCTTCACATGCTCAAGAAGAGAATCGTTACCCTAGTGTTCTTCCTTGGCACCATAGAAATGTAAGCGGATGAAAAGCACCGCACTCTCTTTGCCTTCGCAGATACGAAGTCGGCTCGGTGATTTGGAGCTATAAAACTCCTCCAACGACTGGATCTAAGCTTCTTCTTCCTCCTTTGCTCTCCCCTCTCTCTAGGATTTAGACAGAGAGCTCATAGCAAGAAAATAATGGTTTTGAAACCATCTCTCGGGTATAACCATTTCGGGAATAACCACAGCCGTCAGATCCACAGAAAAGGGATGCACGGATAAGATCTAGGTCTAACCTGGACGAATGGGGTTAAACACCGCATGGTTCACCAATCCGGAGCAAGACACGTCCGCGGCCAATAAATGGTGTCAGGACATTTAGTCAACTCCCGACAATCCCCTGTGTCGACATTCCATATCGACAGAGCTAATCACGCCACAAAGCCCTGCGCTCGACGATCGTCGAACCAAGATCGTCGACCGCTGCCAGAATTGTCGAACGGAGCTTCTCTGGCCAAATCGTCGAACACGCCAAAATCGTCGAACGCAGAAAATTGCCTATTCGACGAACATGCGGCCCGATCGTCGACCGCGGCATTTGACCAGATCGTTGAGCGTTGCTCGACGATCGTCGAACCCAGAATGCTGACCCGATCGTCGAACGCAAAAAGTTGCCTGTTCAACGAACATGCGGCCCGATCGTCGACCGCAGATTTCTGCCTTAACGTTTAGCCAGTGCTTTGAACTACCTCGACAAACCCTGGGACACGCACGTGTCCCAGGCCGTGTACCCCTGCCAAATTTTAAATTTGGTACAGATTCGTCACCCGTCGCTCTTTTGTGTTTCGGGGTGTTATAGCTCTCCCCCTCTTAAAAGAATTTCGTCCACGAAATTTACATAAAGGAAAGATAAGTACGAAACCAAAAATTTGTACCTAAGCGGAACAACTCTGGATACTCATCAAGCATAGTCTGCTCTCGCTCCCAAGAGTGTTCCTCTCGACCGCAATTTTCCCATCGGATCTTGACCATCCTGATCTCTTTATTGCGTAGCCGCTTGACATCCGAGTCTGCAATCTGCACTGGCTTGACCTTTGTCGTCAACCCACTATCCACCGACACTTGACCAACTGCGATCACTTGCGAAGGCTCTCGCACCGCCTTCCGAAGCACCGATATATAAAATACATCATGTAGACCACTATGCTCCACTGAAAGCTTCAACCGATAGGCTGCTTCACCAACTCGCTCCAGAACCTCAAACAGCTCAAGGTACCTCGGGCTTAGCTTTTTCAATCTCCGCACCTGCGAGACACCCTTGAACGGCTTGATCTTTAAGTACACCCAGTCGCCCACAGCGAACTCCACGTTCCTATGCTTGGCATTATAGTACTTCGCTTGCCGGTCCTGAGCGATTATCAACCTTTCCCGAATGGTACGAACCAAGGATGTAGCATCTTTGTAACGTCCCGGTTATGGGCTCAGAGGCCCGCATGCTTGTCCCGCCCCGTGGTCCCGTTACAGGGCTGCAGCCCAATACACCCCAATGCCTCTCCCGCCTGTTTCTCAGCAAGGCGCGTTGTTGGCGCTAGGTTTCGAACCCGCAACCCTTGATAAGCCAACCATCCAATGTCCTCATCACCAACTCAGCTGCAGCTCAGTTGGTGATGAGGACATTGGATGGTTGGCTTATCAAGGGTTGTGGGTTCGAAAACGAGCGCCAACAACGCGCATTGCTGAGAAACAGGCGGGAGAGGCGTTGGGGTGTATTGGGCTGCAGCCTTGTAACGGGACCACGGGGCGGGACAAGCCTGCGGGCCTCTGAGCCCATAACCAGGACGTTACATAAAAAGTGCAGCTCAGTTGGTGATGAGGACATTGGATGGTTGGCTTATCAAGGGTTGCGGGTTCGAAACCTAGCGCCAACAACGCTCCTTGCTGAGAAACAGGCGGGAGAGGCGTTGGGCTGTATTGGGCTGCAGCCCTGTAACGGGACCACGGGGCAGGACAATACTGCGGGCCTCTGAGCTTATGTAACGTCTCGGTTATGGGCTCAGAGGCCCGCAGGCTTGTCCCGCCCCGTGGTCCCGTTACAGGGCTGCAGCCCAATACACCCCAATGCCTCTCCCGCCTGTTTCTCAGCAAGGCGCGTTGTTGGCGCTAGGTTTCGAACCCGCAACCCTTGATAAGCCAACCATCCAATGTCCTCATCACCAACTGAGCTGCAGCTCAGTTGGTGATGAGGACATTGGATGGTTGGCTTATCAAGGGTTGCGGGTTTGAAACCTAGCGCCAACAACGCGCCTTGCTGAGAAACAGGCGGGAGAGGCGTTGGGGTGTAGCTCAGTTGGTGATGAGTACATTGGATGGTTGGCTTATCAAGGGTTGCGGGTTCGAAACCTAGCGCCAACAACGCGCCTTGCTGAGAAACAGGCGGGAGAGGCGTTGGGGTGTATTGGGCTGCAGCCCTGTAACGGGACCACGAGGCGGGACAAGCCAGCGTGCCTCTGAGCTTATGTAACGTCCCGGTTATGGGCTCAGAGGCCCGCAGGCTTGTCCCGCCCCGTGGTCCCGTTACAGGGCTGCAGCCCAATATACCCCAACGCCTCTCTCGCCTGTTTCTCAGCAAGGCGCATTGTTGGCGCTAGGTTTCGAACCCGCAACCCTTGATAAGCCAACCATCCAATGTCCTCATCACCAACTGAGCTGCAGCTCAGTTGGTGATGAGGACATTGGATGGTTCGCTTATCAAGGGTTGCGGGTTCGAAACCTAGCGCCAACAACGCGCCTTGCTGAGAAACATGCGGGAGAGGCGTTGGGGTGTAGCTCAGTTGGTGATGAGTACATTGGATGGTTGGCTTATCAAGGGTTGCGGGTTCGAAACCTAGCGCCAACAACGCGCCTTGCTGAGAAACAGGCGGGAGAGGCGTTGGGGTGTATTCGGATGCAGCCCTATAACGGGACCACGGGGCGGGACAACCCTGCGGGCCTCTGAGCCCACAACCGGGACGTTACATAAAAAGTGCACTTTTTATGTAACGTCCCGGTTATGGGCTCAGAGGCCCGCAGGCTTGTCCCGCCCCGTGGTCCCGTTACAAGGCTGCAGACCAATACACCCCAACGCGTCTCCCGCCTGTTTCTAAGCAAGGCGCGTTGTTGGCGCTAGGTTTCGAACCTGCAACCCTTGATAAGCCAACCATCCAATGTCCTCATCACCAACTGAGCTGCAGCTCAGTTGGTGATGAGGACATTGGATGGTTGGCTTATCAAGGGTTGCGGGTTCGAAACCTAGCGCCAACAACGCGCCTTGCTGAGAAACAGGCGGGAGAGGCGTTGGGGTGTATTAGGCTGCAGCCCTGTAATGGGACCACGGGGCGGGACAAGCCTGCGGGCCTCTGAGCCCATAACCGGGATGTTACATACCCGATTTCTCTGTGGACGAGTTGGACACCCTGAAGTATCGGGGTAGATTTTGCGTCCCCTCCTTTGATGATATTCGAGCTAAGATCTGTGCTGAAGCTCATGGTTCCAGTGTAGCCTACCACCCTGGCTCCACAAAGATGTATAAAGATCTGAAGCAAATTGTTTGGTGGTCAGGGATGAAGAACGACATATCAAAGTTTGTATCAGAATGTTTTACATGTCAGCGTGTTAAGCCTGATCATAGAAGGCCTGGTGGTAAGTTGACACCGCTTGATATTCCAAAATGGAAGTGGGAAAGTATTTTAATGGATTTTATCACCGGTCTGCCAAAGTCTCCCCGTGGGCATGACTCTGTTTGGGTGATAGTCGATAGATTGACAAAGTGTGCTCACTTTGTTCCATTTAAGATTGGGTACTCGATGAAGAAGATAGCTGAGTTATATCTTGAGGAGGTCATCAGGTTACATGGTATGCCTGATAGCATCGTATCAGATCGGGACTCTAGATTTACGTCTCGCTTTTAGAAGAGTTTAGAGGAGGGGTTGGGTACCGATTTAAGGTTTTCCACCGCCTATCATCCTCAGAGTAATGGTCAGATGGAAAGAGTAAATCAAATCGTAGAAGATATGATCAGGTGTTATATTTTGGATCATGGTGGTGCTTGGGATGAGTGTCTCAGACTCATGGAGTTTGCTTACAATAACAGTTATTAAGAGAGTCTGCAGATGGCTCCGTTTGAGGCCTTGTATGGGAGGCGTTGTAGAACCCCACTATTTTGGGCTGAAGTTGGTGAGAGGCCGTTGTTAGGTACGGAAGCCCTTGAAGAGATGAATTGTGCTGTGACTCATATTCGAGAAAAGCTTCGTGTGGCTCAAGAACGCTATGAGAAATATGTTAATCCTCGAAGGGTCGATCTGGAGTTTGCGGCTGGATACTTGGTGTTTCTGAAGGTTTCTCCAATGTCCGGTGTTAAAAGATTTGGTAGGAACCACAAGTTAGACACCCGGTATGTGGGACCTTTCCAGATTCTTGAGCGCATCGGAGTGTCGGCTTATAGGTTGGAATTTCCTGCGACCTTACCTGGTGTCCATGATGTGTTCCATGTGAGCCAGTTGCGGAAATGTGTTCGTAATGATCGTCAAGTCCTCGACTTGATACCCCAGATTCAGCCCAACCTTACTTATGTGGAAGAACCTGTTCGTGTTCTGGATTTTCAAGAGCGGGTGTTGCGGAGAAAGACCATCCCTATGATCAAGATTCTTTGGAGAAATCAAGACATCGAGAGCTCGATGTGGGAATTGGAATCAGTGATGTGGGGATCTCACCCGCACCTCTTCTCTTAGTTTTAGGTATGTCGTTATGTTTTCAGTTATGTTTGATTTTATCGTTTTGATTGGTTTTGGAGTTGTGTTAAGTTTCGGGACGAAACTTATTTTTAGGGGGAGTGACTATAACGCCCCCGATTTTTCGATGATTTTATTTGTTTGGGAACGTCAGATTTATGACGTCGTGGCGTTACTTTTAACGTCGATTTGACGGCGCAATGTCGTTAAGGCAATTTCACGTCCGTGCGGTCGAGTACGCCGAATTCTTGTTGTAATGGGAAGATTTTGCATTTGGAATTTAAGTTAAGTAATTTTGGACTTGCTCGTCAAGTTTCATCGCAATCCGAGCATTTTTGGAGTCTCGGCGCGCGATTGAAGTTTTGGATTGTTTATGTTCGTCGTATACTTCGAAGAATAATATCTCGGGAATGACTCGTCGGATTCTGGTTTTGATTTCGCCGTTAGATTTGTAGCATTGGTGTTCGCATTCGGTGCAAGTTTCGTTTAATTCGGCGCTCGTTTGGGCTTCCGTGCTGAGTCTTCTCGAGAAGCCATGGTTCTACTCGATTAGCCCGTTTTAGATTTTACTCGGGCGTCGTTTGGAGGGTCAAAACGGCATTGTATCAAAATATGGTCACCATGCAATTCATTCGTCTCGACGATATCTACAACTTTTATGTTGACCGCGTTTCGATTTGAGGTCGTTTTAAACCCCTAATTCCGTTTTTTCCGCTATAACTCGAGTGGTGAGCTGCTACTCGAGTATATGCTGCTTCTACTCGAGTAAGTCATGTTTTTACTCGCGTAATGAGCCTCTACTCGAGTATATTGTGTTACTACTCGAGTAGGTATGTTATTACTCGAGTAGGTATGTTACTACTCGAGTAGGTATGCTGTTACTCGAGTAGGTATGCTGCTACTCGAGTAGGTATGCTGCCACTCGAGTAGGCTGTTTCAGTCTGCGTTCAGAGGCCGTTTTAAGGGTCACAAATGCGTCGTATCAAACACTGGTCAACATGAAATTTGTTCGTCTCGACGAGATCTACAACTTTCATGTTGACCACGTTTCCATTTGAGGTCGTGTTAAACCCCTAATTCTGCTTTTCCCGCTATAACTCAAGTGGTGAGCTGCTACTCGAGTATATGCTGCTTCTACTCGAGTAAGTCATGTTTTTACTCGAGTAATGAGCCTCTACTCGAGTATATTGTGTTACTACTCGAGTAGGTAAGTTATTACTCGAGTAGGTATGTTACTACTCGAGTAGGTATAATGTTACTCGAGTAGGTATGCTGCTACTCGAGTAGGTATGCTGCCACTCGAGTAGGCTATTTTTGTCTGTGTTCAGAGGCCGTTTTGAGGGTGAAAACTGCATCGTATCGAAAAATGGTCAACATGAAAATTTGTTCGTCTCGCCGAGATCTACAACTTTTATGTTGACAACATTTTGATTTGAAGTCATCCTAGACCTTTATTTTGGGTTCCTGCAAAACCGCTCAAAATAAACTGTTTTTGACAAAACTTTTTATAAACATATATATATATATATATATATATATATATATATATATATATATATATATATATATATATATATATATATTCTTGGACTTAGGTTTTAGAACCAAACTTCATCTTCTCCGTTATTTTTCTCCCGAACCAGAGCAGTGAGCGAGAGAGAGAGTTTCTTTTTCGTGAATCTTCCGGTGGCCGCCGACGGTTCTCCGGTGCTCGAAATCTTCAACCGAACTTAGATCCGGAAAGCTCTCGCCGAGAGCTACTCTATCGTGGTAATTTCTTCCCCATTCCTTGAGTTTTTTTCGTTAGGGTTTTTCGGCCCTAATCCCTTTTCCACCATTTTTGTCTAGATCTCAACCTCTCCCGCATCCTTTTGCCCCGATCTACGACGTGGAGTGATTCAGTGGACTTTTTCGGTAAAACCAAGGTAAGTGGTGATTTCTCCTCATTTCTCCTTGTCGAATCGATGGTAACGGCTATGTTTTCACGTCCCCTAAAATTTTCTACAATTATTCTTCCAAATTATTGCTATGATTAGCCGCTTTGATGATCACATGTCGTTATGATGTTTTGCCATGCTAACCTCGATCTTGTCTATTTATGTTTAATCATTCTTGAAGTGTCTTAGCGATGACTTAAGTGCCTTAGCTCTCGTTATCAAACGTATTAGAGTTTAATTAGGGTTGTAAATCATTCTTAAGGGTTGATCAACCGCGTCTTGAGTTCGGTAATGTCTAGTAGAATCTGTCGAGCCAAATCCTGAGATATTTTGTATTGTGGTTTCTTTGGGTTCTTAAATGCGAGAGTTGGTGGACGATTCCACCTCTGTAGTGTTTGTCACCTTCATTAGTGCCCTGTGGAAGTGTACCTGGTTTTTGGATGTCTACAGTGTATGGTGGAGAGTATGAGACTCCATCGCAGTTAGACGGATTATATATCCGTTTGGTGCCGTTTGGGGGGTGTGTCCAAGAGCGACCACTTCGCTCGTGTTTTTGGGTGGTGCGTCCAAGAGTGACCACTTCGCCCGTGCCTTTTTGGGTGGTGCGTCCAAGAGTGACCACTTCGCCAGTGCCTTTTGGGGGGGGGGTGTCCAAGAGCGACCACTTCGCCTTTGTTTTTGGGTGGTGCGTCCAAGAGTGACCACTTCGCCCGTGTGTTCGGGTAGAGTCGACCACAGGTGCCCAATAAGGTTTTTTTTTGTATTTTTCTTTCTGGTGAAATAATCATGTAGCCAACTTATAGCCTTGTGCATCTGGTGCACCCTTGTGGACGTGAAAAAAATCATGAAGGAGTTCTTTTCCTATTGATGCCCTGTTTTCTTTTGTACTTTACTTCAGTGCTTTTGGTCTTGGGTTGGTACACCTGTTGACCTTTGTTTATTTTGCTTATTATTTTTCCTGCCACTACTTGTACCTTCTTGCTGAGGTATTCTGTTTTTGGAATGCCTCAGGTTCAGAGCTGTAGCAGTTAGCAGTGCCGGTGTTGGATTTCTGGCGGCAGTGTTGGCCGTGGTTGTTGCCTCGTCTTAGCGAGGTAGTTTGTTGTTGATTTAGTTTTACTAGTTCAGACATACTTTTGTACGTGGGTCCGTGTCAGCTTGTTGGCGCCCACTGATTGTTAGTTGTTGATACTTGCTAGCTTCTCATTTATTTAAAAGTGGATGTTTTACTTGCTCTTTGGGAGGATTTATGCTAGGAATGCATGTTAGGTATTTTAAACTATAAAACCTACTACTACTACTTCATGCATTGCATAATTTGAAACTCTAACTTGTTATTTTTGGCGACCGTAAAAGCTATCTTCCCTACTATAATAAATTTAGAGTCTTGCATAGCATGAGTTGTCCTTTAGGGATGTTTTTACTCATGTAGGATGTTTGAGTTAATCTAATCAAGTATTTTTCCGCAGCGTATAATATATTTTGATTCGTGGACTAGATGAGCCACTAAGTCGAGGGATACGACTAACTTCTGCACTTAACTGATTTTCCTTATAATAACTTGAAAGGAACCTTTCTTCATTGTCGGTTGGTGTCTGCCTGAGCGTCCGCAGTGATCCCCTGCTGACGTGGCATCATGATGCGTATTTTCCCTTACTCTGATAAGCCTTATTTGCGGTGAAAATGCGGGTTGTGACAATCTTCCACATCTTGACGCTTATATAACTTTGACTCACCCGTTTCCAACCAGGACAACGACGTGCGACATCTTCTACCATATAGAGCCTCGAAGGGCGTCATTTGAATACTCGCCTGGTAGCTATTATTGTACGCAAACTCCACCAAATAAAGATGGTCTTCCCATTGCTTTCCAATGTCCAAGACACACATGCGGAGCATGTCTTCCATAGTTCTATTGACCCTCTCGGTCTGCCCATCTGTTTGCGGATGAAAGGCTGTGCTGAATTTTAACTTTGTTCCCAACATTTGTTGTACTAGCCTCCAATCATTGGACGTGAACCGCCCATCTCGGTCACTCACGATGGTATGGGGCACACCGTGAAGCGGTACTATATTATCCACATACAACTTTGCCAACTTTTCCACCGGATCATCCTTCCTATGCGAAATGAAATGCGACACCTTCGTTAGCCGATCTACGACCACCCAGATGGTGTCGTTCCCCTTTTGCGACATTGGCAAACCGTGCACAAAGTCCATATAGATGTCGTCGAATTTCCACTACGGAATAGGTAAGGACTTCAGAAATCCTCCCGGCTTTTGGAACTCCGCCTTCACCAACGCGCAAGTTTGGCACTTCGCCACATAGAGCGCCACATCCTTCTTCAAACCAGGCCACCAAATTAGTTTCTTAATGTCACGGTACATCTTTATGCTCCCCGGGTGAATCGAGTACTTGGTATGATGCGCCTCGTACAACAAATCCACCCGCAAACTACCTACGCTTGGGACGCAAAGACGACCGTCTTTCCAAAGCAAGCTGTCATCCACAACAAATTGGGAATTTGACCCATCCAGAGCCTCTACCATGAACTGCTTCATATGGTCATCCAAATCCAATGCCTGCCGAATCCGATCCGCCAGGTCATATTGGACTTCAGTCCAATTCAGTGTTGCTTCAGCACTTGATTGCTTATCTACACAAACAATCTCCAACGCCTCCAACTCCCGAACCAACTGCTCGTCATGGATCGACATCCAATTGGCTTGCGCTGGGGCCCGGACCACTCAACGCGTCTGCAACCGCATTACCTTTACCAGGCACATAGTGGATCTTAAATGTATAGTCCCCCAGGAACTCCATCCATCTACGCTGCCGCATATTCAGATCTTTCTGATCAATCAAATACTTCAGGCTCTTGTGATCGATGAAGATATCAATCTTCACACCGTACAAATAGCGTCTCCACAACTTCAAGGAAAAAATCACAGCCGCTAACTCCAAGTCATGGATCGGATAATTCCTCTCGTGCACTTTCAGCTGTCTCTAGCCATAAGCTATCACACTTCCATGTTACAGTAGCACGCAACCAGAACCGCTGCCCGAAGAATCACTATAAATCTCATAACGTTCGGTCCCACACAGCGAACTCAGCACAGACGTCGTGGTCAACCGAAATTTCAACTCCTCAAAAGCTCGCGCGCACTCCGGAATCCAAATGAACTTCTGCTCCTTCCTCGTCAAAGTAGTGAGAGGTAATGCTATCTGCGAGAAGTTCTCTACGAAGCGCCTATAATAGCTGGCAAGCCCAAGAAAGCTTCAGACTTCCACTACCGTAGAAAGCTCCGGCCACTCTCGTATCGCAACAATCTTCTCAGGATCCACTGCAATACCTTCTCCACTCACTATATGACCGAGGAACGCCACTGAGGACAACCAAAACTCGCACTTCGAGAACTTGGTGTATAATTGATTCCTCCTTAGCGTCTCCAAAACCAAATGAAGATGCTTGAAGTGAACTTCCTCACTCTGCGAGTACACCAAAATATCATCGATGAAAACGATCACAAAATGGTCCAAGTACTTCTGAAGGTCCTGTTCATCAAATCCATGAACACTGATGGCGCATTAGTCAGCCCAAACGACATGACTGTAAACTCGTAATGCCCGTATCTCGTACTTAACGCTGTCTTCGGGATATAACTCTCCCTTATTCGCAGTTGATAGTACCTGGACTTGAGATCCAACTTTGAGTACACCGTCGACCCGACCAATTGATCAAAAAGATCATCGATTCGAGGGATCAGGTACTTGTTCTTTTCCGTCAACTTGTTGTGCTCCCAATAATCAATACATAGCCTCAAACTTCCGTCGTTCTTCTTAACAAAGAGGACCGTCGCTCTCCAAGGCAAAGAACTTGGGTGCACATACCCTTGCTCCAACAACTATTGCAGTTGAACCTTCAGCTCCGCCATTTCCTTAGGCGCTGGCCGATATGGAGATCGTGACACAGGCTTTGCACCAGGCACAAACTCAATCGTGAAATCTATCTCCCGCTGAGGCGGGGCTCAAGGAAGGTCTGTGGGGAACACATCAGGGTACTCAGCTACCACTGATATACTATCCAACATAGGCTTTGGCTTTGCAACCTCCACTAGTGTAAAGAATCGCTCTACACCAGCATGAACCGCCTTCAGCACCTGAAGAGCAGACATCAACGTCTTGCTCGATCCTTTTAAGCCCGTAAAAGTCGTCTCACGACTTGCTCCCAACTTGACCTCCTTGCGACCATAATCAATATAGGCCCGCTGCTCCGAGAGCCAGTCCATACCAAATATAACGTCAAATTCCACTAGCGGCAATAACGATGCTTGCAAATGGAGCTCCTGGCTTCCAATTTGAATCTTCACGCCACAGATTCTATCCGCGCTCATCGAACACCCATTGGGCAACAACACATCCAACTTGTCCTTTGCCATCGAAGAAGGTACTCCAATGCGTGATATAAATCCTTCGGACAAGAAGGAGTGTGAAGCTCCTGTATCGAAGAGTGCTCTTGCCGGATTTTCACAAATCAAAACAAATCCTAAACAAGCAGTGGTAAGGTAACATGTGCATAACAAGTATTTAAAGAAATTAACTTGCTATAAAGTAAATCGTACTTGTCACCACATCCGCCTGTTTGATGGTCTCCTGTTGGCCAAGATTATACACCCTTGGTTGGGTCGGAGAATAGTGGGATGCGGTTGACTCCACCGCCTTGCCCTTCTCTTCGTATGTCGCTCCCGGCTTCCTTTCGGACTTGGGACGTCCGCTATAGCAATCGCGGGCAAAGTGCCCCGACTTTCCACAAGTAAAACATGCGCCCGGGGTTCGACCCGTAGTTGCCGCAGAAGCACCAGAGGAGGGAGCTAGACCCGAAGTCCTAGCCTTCTTGTGGAATCTTCGATAGCCGGACTTTGAATTAGTCGACACTTTGAACTCAGATTTCTTATCACCCAAGCTTTTCTTTGCTTGTACATTCTTCATGTCCTTCTCCATGGACCGGGCCGTGTTAACCAAGGTCAATAAACCCTGTGTCATCGACCCCGAGAGTAGTAACCTCAACTCATCTCTCAACCCTTCGTAGAATCGATTCGTCTTGTGCTCCTCATCCGCAATGGTGGATCTAGCATATCGACTCAAACGAGTAAACTCGTGGAGATATTCATCCACACTACTGTCCCCTTGAACCAACTTCAGAAACTCGTTCTCCAATGCTAGTCTCTGCGTCGAAGGGAGGTACCTAGCTAAGTACAGTCTCGAGAACTCCTCCATCGAGACATTAGTAAGTTGCCTGCCTCTCAAAAGATGCAGCTCCAATCCTTCCCACCATAATCTCGCTTCACCGTCTAGAAGGAACGTAACAATGGTGGTCATTTGCCACTCCTCCATCTCTGTTGCTGTTCTCATCACCCTGGAGAGCCAGTCTTCAGCTAGAGGTGGGGTTCCCAACCCCGAGAATACCGGAGGATTAAAGCTCATGACATGTTTGAGCTGTCTCTCGGTTGCCCTCCTTGGAACCAACAGTTCCGCTACTACCTGCTCCACTCTTCTCTGCTCAGCCTCTTGCAGCGGTACCTGCTCCATCACAGGAGCGGGCTGCTGCATTTGCCTTGCAGGCTACGCATTAATCATGGCAAACACTGCTTCGGCTACCAATTGTATGGTCTCAGCCGATGGAGGTGTTGCAGGAGCTTCATTAGGTGCACTGCTAGCCTCAGAAACTCGACGTTCCGACGGCCCAACACCACTTCTGGTCACCTATAGTGGTACAAAACACCGTTAAGCGACCAAAAAAAATTGCAAACAGCAATTAAGGAACACACAGTTTCCCCAAACACGTGTATTTTCATTCCTAAGTGGACATTCATGGGTTCTTTTACTGTTATAACGATGACGAACCCACATATGCTCACCACCCCTTAAAAAGAATTCGTCCACGAATTCATGTTAATCCCGACCAAAACCAGGAGTCTGATACCAAATTGTAACACCCCCTATCCGTCGCATAGCATATAGCAGTAGGTCCGTCCGGGGCCCGACGTCATATACCATAGACAGACCAGGTGGTTACTCAATGGAAACCATCCAACCAATCATAACGTCCTACACAGGGCATTCTAGCGGAAGCAGTTTTAAGTTGCAAAATAAAAGAACCCAGCACCAAGCATGAATGTTTACTAATACACGAAATAGGAATGTATTACATACACAAGTACTGGCCTTAAGGCCTTACAATTGGTTTTCTCTAAATACATGTTTTCCATACCACGGCACGCAGGCCGGTCATACATGAACAAAATCAAGTAAACACTTCAATTAGGCCTTCAAGGGCAGGCTTCGCAATTTGGGCTTTAGCCCGCTATTGACTGCTTGTTCCAGCAGCACCTGCAAGCAACAAACCACCGCACGGTGGCAAACAAAAGCAACGGTCTGTAATGCTGACCAAATTATAACGATCCCGCCCCCAATACGGGGCAGCGATGCTCCTTCCCTGCACTTATTAGCAAAACCAAGCAGTATATTAATTTACATTGCATCACAGGCGTTGGCTCGCATGGCCACACAACCCGTGCACTCAGGGCACATTCTGGTGAACCGGCCAATGTCACGTCAGTTTAAGCCATAGACATTCCGGACTCACCACCGCCACTTCGACGGCCAAACATATGAGCATTTTGTCTTCTTGGCATGGGTCACGTCAATTTAAGCCATAGACCGCCGAAGACCCTCATCTATGCCAACGGCTCTAACCGAACGACATAGAACGGGTAAGGTTCCACCTAGCCCGTGCTCACATCGCAACGACAATTTAAGTCATATGCGCGGGTCAAACTTCTCCCGAGTCCCGTTTCCATCACACTTCACATAACCCAATTATGTTCAAGTTGGCTCCCAGGCCACCAAGTTGGCAAGATCACGCATCCGCCCAGTTTTTCGGGGGCACCTTAGGGTTATTCCCCAAGGATCGTTGATGCAATCTACCACGTAGAAAACCCGAAAAACAACCAATCGCACGGAGTCTTCTCCGGCATTAATGCAATGCAACATCACCGATCCAGACCAACATGTCTAGATAGGCTTCATACATCATGCCTATATTCATTCTCGAATACGGACTCTAAACAACGGAGACTTTACATATCTACCCGAATGAACACCTCCAACTCACCGCAAAATCGCGAGAGCGGGCTTCCTATGCAAAGAATGAGAGCTTCACATGGTTATGAAGAGAATCGTTACCCTAGCGTTCTTCCTTGGCACCATAGAAATGTAAGCGGATGAAAAGCACCGCACTCTCTTTGCCTTCGCAGATCCAAAGTCGGCTCACGAGTTGGAGCTCTAAAACTCCTCCAACGACTGGATCTAAGCTTCTTCTTCCTCCTTTGCTCTCCCCTCTCTCTAGGATTTAGACAGAGAACTCACAGCAGGAAAATAATGGTTTTGAAATCATCTCTCGGGTATAACCCTTTCGGTAATAACCACAGCCGTCGGATCCACAGAAAAGGGATGCACGGATAAGATCTAGGTCTGACCTGGACGAATGGGGTTAAACACCGCATGGTTCACCAATCCGGAGCAAGTCACATCCGCAGCCAATAAATGGTGTCAGGATATTTAGTCAACTCCCGACAATCCCCTGTGCCGACATTCCGTGTTGACAGAGCTAATCACGCCACAAAGCCCTGCGCCCGACGATTGTCGAACCAAGATCGTCGACCGCTGCCAGAATCGTCGAACGGAGCTTCTCTGGACAAATCGTCGAACGCGCCAAAATCGTCGAACGCAGAAAATTTCCTGTTCGACGAACACGCGGCCCGATCGTCGACCGCATCATTTGACCAGATCGTCGTGCGCTGCTCGACGATCGTCGAACCCAGAATGCTGACCCGATCGTCGAACGCAGAAAGTTGACTGTTCGACGAACACGCGGCCCGATCGTCGACCGTAGATTTCTGCCTTAACATTTATCTAGTGCTTTGAACTACCCCGACACGCCCTGGGATACGGCCGGGTCCCAGGCCGTGTACCC
This sequence comes from Platanthera guangdongensis, assembly GCA_039583875.1. Classification (NCBI taxonomy): domain Eukaryota; kingdom Viridiplantae; phylum Streptophyta; class Magnoliopsida; order Asparagales; family Orchidaceae; genus Platanthera; species Platanthera guangdongensis. The sequence goes on from CM077165.1 coordinate 65,485,603, forward strand.
CTACCAAATTCCAAATTTGGTATAGATTCGTCACCCGTCACTCTTTTGAGTTTCAGGGCGTTACAATAAGACCGGGAGCCTCTTTGGTAAGGGGCAGGTGTCTTACACTTCGTGCTCCTCGGGTGAATCGTGTACTTGGTATGATGCACCTCGTACAATAATTCCACCCACAAAGTGCCCACATTTGGGACACACAAACGACCGTCTTTCCAAAGCAAACCATCCACAACCTCATATTTGGAATTTGACCCATACAGAGCCTCTATCATGAGCCGCTTCATGCTGCTATCCACATCCAAAGCCTACCGGATCCGATCAGCCAGGTCATACTGAACTTATGTCCAGTTCAAAAAGTGCTTCAGCACTCGACTGCTTGTCTATGAAAGAGATCTCCAAATCCTCCAACTCCCGAACCAACCGCTTGTCATGGACCCACAACCAATGGGCTTGAGCTGGGGCCTGGCGACTCAACGCGTCCATAACCGCATTGCCTTTACCAGGCACGTAGTCGATCTTGAATGTATAGTCCCCCAAGAACTCCATCCATCTACGCTGCTGCATGTTTAGATCTTTCTGATCCAACAAATATTTCAGGCTCTTATGGTCGGTATAGATATCGACCATTACTGCATACAAGTAGTGCCTCCATAGCTTCAACATAAAAATCACGGCCGCTAACTCCAAGTCATAGACCGGATAATTCCTCTCGTGCACTTTCAACTGTCTCGAGCAATACGATATAACGCACCCATGCCGTGGTAGGACACAACCCAAACCACGACACAAAGCATCGCAGTAGATTTCAAAGCCTTCGGTCCAACTCGGCGAATTCAGCAAAGGCGCCGTAGTCAACCGACACTTAAACTCCTCAAAAGCTCGTGCGCCCTCCGGCATCCAAACAAACTTCTGCTCCTTTCTCGTCAAAGTAGTGAGAGGTAACGCTATCCGCGAGAAGTTCTCCACGAAGCGCCTGTAATAGCCGGCAAGCCCTAGAAAACTTCGGACCTCCGCTACCGTGGAGAGCACAGGCAACTCTTGTATCGTAACAATCTTCGCCGGATCCACCGCAATCCCTTCTCCACTCACTATATGACCGAGGAACGCCACTAAGGATGACCAAAATTCACATTTCTAGAACTTGGCGTACAATTGATTCCTTCTAAGAATCTACAATACCAAGTGAAGATGCCTGAAGTGATCTTCCTCACTCTGTGAGTACACCAAAATGTTGTCGACGAAGACGATCACAAAATGGTCAACGTACTCCGTGAACGTCCTGTACATTAAATCCATGAACACTGACGGCGCATTCGTCAGCCCAAACGGCATGACCGTAAACTAGTAATGCCCGTATCTCGTACTGAATGCTGTCTTAGGGATATCACTCTCCCTTATCCTCAGCTGATAGTAACCGGACTTGAGATCCAACTTCGAGTACAGCGTCGACCCGACTAATTGATCAAATAGATCATCAATCCTCGGGATCGGGTACTTGTTTTTTTCATTAGCTTGTTCAACTCCCGATAATAAATATAGAGTCTCAAGCTCCCGTACTTTTTCTTAACAAAGAGGACCGGTGCGCTCTAAGGCAATGAACTTGGACGCACATACCCTTGCTCCAACAACTCTTGCAGTTGAACTTTCAGCTCCGCCATCTCCTTAGGCGCTAGCCGATACGGAGAGCTTGACACAGGTTTAGCACAGGGCACTAGCTCAATCGTGAAATCTATCTCCCGTTGAGGAGGGGCTCCAGGAAGATCACCAGGGAACACATCAGGGTAATCCGATACCACTGAAATACTATCCAATGTAGGCTTAGGCTTTGCAACCTCCACTAGCGTAAAGGTTCACGACTTGTTCCCGACTTGACCCCTCTTACGATTTCGATCGATGTATGCTTGCTGCTCTGAGAGCCAGTCCATATCAAAGATCACGTCAAACTCCACTAGCAATAGTGAAAGTGCAAGTTAGATCTGATATACTATAGAGGGGGGGTGAATATAGTATGGTGCTTGCAAAAAACTTTTTACAACTGTTTTTGTATTCCTAAGTGAACAGGGAAGCAAATAATATAAAGTAAATCTAAACACAACAACTATCTAATCACAGAGCAATCTAGTCACAAAGCACAGCTAGAAACAAAAAGAAAGACAAGCAACAAGATGACAAAAGGAGCTATAGTGGTTCCCCAATCAACCTGGGTACATCCACTCTTTACCACCCTAGGTAGGAATCCACTGCAGGATGAGTTGATCAGGTGTCCTGAGCACCAATGAGCTTTTGATAAGGTGCTTAAAAATCAAATCAGATTTTTTGATCAGGTGTCTTGCCACCACTGAGTTTTGATAAGGTCTCAGAAACCAATCACAAACTTTTGAAGGGAGTTTAAAAAACCCTTTACAGCAGAGAGAGAGAGGGATGAGATGATCTTCTCTGTCAATAGTCAGTGAGAATATAGTGGATGTTGTCAAAGTTCCCCCTGATATCTTGAGTTATTCAGGAAGTGAAGCTTTGCAGTAGGGTGATAGGCCTTCAAATGATTTGATCTCCAGCAATAGATGATTTCAGCAGCAACTGAAATGTGTGTTGTCTGGAGTCTTGAGTGATGATGGCCTTTGAACACTTGAATCAAAAGAGATCTGAAGATTTCAGTTGGTTGATCTCCTTTTGTGATGTGTGTTCTTGTATGAATTTGAGACTGAGAATGTCTGCAACTCTCTTTCTTTCTCTTGTGTAATTGTTGTGTTGTAAGAGTTGTTGTTGTAGAGAATATGTGTCAGACTTCTTGTTCTTCTCTAGCAGGAATGAAAAAACTGATCTTGTATTCCTTTTGTCTGAATAGAAATGATCCACTGTCCAAGATAGCCGTTAGCCTGTCAATAAATGACTTCCTTAAATGTATTTGTGTTATGGAGGAAAGTCCAACAAAACATTCCTTAAAAATTCCTTGAAACTTGCTCCAGATTAATTGTAAAATGGCTACAAGATCCTGAATTAAATGCTGACAGTAATTCCACAACTGTCTAAATTTGAATCTTGAAAAACGTTGAACTCTTCAGAGAAAACGTCGAACTGAGCTCCACTATCGTTGAACTAAGCTCAGGGATTGGTCTTGGACAGAAATAGAGATCGTCGATCTGAGCTCAACTTTCGTCGAACTGAGCTCAGAGATAGAGAATCAAACTGGAGTTAAGATCATCGATCTTAGCTCGAAGATCGTCGAATGGAGTTCGACGACTTGTTAAAGTTGAGCTCAGAGATCGTTGAATGGAGTTCGACGACTCGTCGAAGTTAGCTCAACGATCATCGAATGAAGTTCGACGATTCGTCGAAGTGAGCTCAACGATCGTCGAATGGAGTTCGACGATTCATCGTACTGAGCTCGCCGAAATGACTTGGTCTCCAAAACTAAAATCTCTGGTCTTGAGGACAGCTTTCAAACCTAGGTACTAACCCTTAGACTCAATTCTAATTGACCTTTAGATCTATACAATGAGGTCAAAACAGGTTTCCTAAGAGACAAAGTGATCCTTGCCCAAATCAGTAATAGGGTGTTCCAACAATCTCCCCCTATTTGGGTTAGGATTACTATTTACAGATATTGGAAAGTTAAAAACATACAAAGCAACAATATAACAACAAAACATTGCAGAATCACAAACATAATCTCAGATAGATCAGAAATCAAAATAGCTGTCACCTTACAGAATTACTCTTTTTCCTTGCTCTTTATAAGTATTATTTCTCTGTTTGGATTAAGAGCTTCCTTTTTAGATCTTCTGTCATCAGCTGTACCTAGAGAAGTTTGTTGCTTAGGCCTGGGCACTACAACTTCAGGGTGCAGCTTCATGTAGCTTTCTGAATCAAAAAACTTGCTGGAAGAATATCTTTCAAGTTTCTTTTTCCTTTGATCTGATAAGGTGTTTATATTGGATGTATCTTTGCCTTGTTCTCTAGCTTTCTTAATCTGATCTAAGGCAACCAATTCCTTCATCCTGGCTGTCCATGAAGTTGGATTATTTTCAGGATCCTCAAAGGGAACTGGAGGCTCATATCTGTTTGAGGGATTGTCTGCAGGAGCTCTGGAGGAGACTAAGTCTTTCAGCTTATAAGGAAATGGACCAGAGGTTGTATCAGATGGACCTTGTCCTTCCCTTGAGTATGGATGTTGCCTGGAATAGCCTATGGAATAAACTTGAAATTCTCTTTGGTTTCCTCTATAATTTCCTCTCTTTGACTGGTAGCCTCTAGATTGGCTTCCTCTGTATTGGGATCTACCTTGAGGTTGATAGGAGGATTGGCATCTGACAGAGGGTTGAGATGCAGAGCTACCACTTGCACCTACATCAGGTGAAGGAGGAGGAGGAGGAGGATGGAACTGAGAGGAACCTTTCTCATACTTTCTCTTTTTCTTCATAGCCTTCAGTTGATTTTTGGAGTATTGCATCCAATGTTCTGTGATAGGGCAGTTATGCAGTATGTAGTAAGGAATGTCATTGGTATCTTTGACTTTTGCTGGAGGAACTCTTTTCATTGCTTTGCTTCTGGCTTTTCTTTTTCTTGCAATAGTAGCAGAGGAGTCATCTGAATCAGTCCTATGCTGATCACTTTCTGAGCTTTGATCATCATATAGTGCATCAATCCTTTTGAGATAGTCTATCTGTTGTTGAGATTGAGAAGAAGTAACAGTAGTGACAACAATAGTAACAGCAACAGCAGTAAGAGAAGTAAAAATAACACTAGCAGAAGAGGTCATGGCAGCAGCAGTAGATACAGCAGTAGCTGGGGAAGCAGATTCAGATATAACAGTTTTAGCTGTTTCAGATACAATACTTTCAGATACAACAGTTTCAGTAACAGAAATAACATCAGCAATAACAACAGGCTCAAAGTCAAATGCCTCTGTCATATGTATATCCTCAGATATTAAAACATCAGAATTAACAGCAATATCAACAATATCAGTACTTTCAACAGAAACTGAAGAAGCAGCAGCAGAAAGGGACTTTACAAAAGAATAAACTAAGCTGGTGTCACAGCTTGAAATAAGCACAATGGCCTTAGAGAGATCTTCAGATGGCTAGACTACAGTATGCTCTGGAAGACAGCTGAAATAAATAGAATCAAAATCTGAAAATAGTGACCTGAGGTCCATTGAGAAAACTGCAACTTGAGATGTTGAGGCTTGAGCTTGAACTGAAGATACAGCAGCAGCAGCAGGCAATCTTTCCACTTCGTGAGGCATCTCCCCCTACCTAGATTCAGTCAGGACAGGATCAAGGCACCTAGATGAAGGGATTGCCTGAGGAGGAATGAGAGAGGAGAGCCTGCCAGACAGGTCTGCAACTGACTTGAGAAGTGGAGCCAAGGAGGTCTCCAACAAGAGTGATAGCCTGGGAGCTATCAGCTCATAGAGTCTGTCTGCTAAAGCTGGAAGATCTACATGCTCAAGAGGGACTTGAGCAGAGGTAGGGACTGAAGGTGGAGCAGCTGGAGATGTGGGTGCAGAGCTAGTGGATGGTGGAAATGAAGGTTGAGAGATGGGAATTGTGGAAATAGAAGATAATGGAATTGAAATAGAAGGTGTGAAGGATGGTTGTGCAATGAATCTTGCAGTTGTAACGCCCCGGATTTCTAGTACGTACGCATGATGGGCGTTACGTTGGCTTTGCTTGTACTTTGAGCATGTTTTTCCCGCGGGCTTGCGAGTGGCTGTTTTGGTTGCCGAGTTGCACGATTCCCCAGCAAACCGTGTCCAAATAAGGGACTCGGTGAGGCCTCTTAGGGAATGCCTGCACGTTTTCGCTCCCGGGGAATGTTGCTCAAAATAAGTTGCTGGTTCAGAAACAAAAAAAAGGGTAAAAAGTGCTTAAGGCCAAAAATGGTCTAGGACGTCCCAGGAACATTTTCACAAAGGGGGAAAATGGTCGTTTTTGTGCTAGACACGCCCCATGTTCACGGCGTGACCCAGGCCGTGACCTGGGCGTGACCTCCTTGACTCGACGAGTTTTCGTGCGTCAGTTGAGCTCGACGAATGGGGTACACGCCCCCTGACACGGGCGTGTCACGGGCCGTGTCCCGCTTCGTCGAGTGTCGAGTGTCGATCGTCGAGTATCGAGCGTCGAGTATCGAGTGTCGAGTCGTCGAGAGAGGGGACACGGCCTGTGACACGGGCGTGTCACAGGGCGTGTCAAGCTGGGTCGAGTGTCGACATTTTTTTGTCGACGAGGTGTCGAGACATGGGTTACACGCCCTAGGTCACGGCGTGGACCGACCCGTCACGGGCGTGTACCCCGGCCGTGTACCGTCTGATAAACATGGAATTGCCGCCTTTCGGCGCCGCTTATGGTACACGCCCTGTGTCACGGGCGTGACACAGGGCGTGACCGGCCCGAAAATCGACTTTTTCCAATTTTTTTTGTGCCGTTCATTTCCTTGATCCTGCATCGAACGGTTCAGCTCGGTCTGGGGAAATAAGTCCGAAACAGAACTCTTCATTTTCATCTTCCTCCTCTTCATCTTCATCTTCATCTTCTTCTTCCTTCTCCTCAAAGAGAAAGCAAAAGAGCAAGGGAGCAAGCAAGGCAAGGGAAAAAAAGCAGCCCGTCGCGGCATCGCCTCGGTTCAGGCAAGCGGTGTCCTCCACCCTTGCCAATCTTCGTACTTGATTCAATTCTCTATTTTTCTAGCTTGAGATCTTGTGTTGAATTCTTCCTTATTACCTTAGGGTTGCTCTTTCAATTCCCCTATACTAAATTGTTCTTCTTGAATTGCTCTTTCATTTTCTTAGCCTTAGTTTCTTGTGTTCTGAAATTCCCTATGCTGCAATTACCTAGGGTGTTCTTCTTGATTCAAATGATGCTGAATTAGTGTAATTGTGATCAACCACTTGTTGGTTAATTTGACACATATAGCAAGTTCCTTATGCTAAATGACCTTGCTCATGTCCTATGCTAAGTTACCTATGTTAATTCCATATGACATTAGTTCAGTCCCTATGTTAAATTCCCTATACTAATTTAAATTAGCTCATTCCCTATGCTAATTCCCTATGCTAATTTCCCTATGCTAGATCAATTCATGTAGCTAAAATGTCATATGCATGATTTAGCACTTTCCCTATGCTATTGTCACATTCATGTAACCTATCAAGAGAGGTGATTTTTAAATCCTATCATGTAGTTCTATTTTGATACAAAACATGTGATTTATGTATTTCTCACACTCTACGTTGGCAATTGGGAGTCATGTGTGAGGACGATGAAAGGCAACGTGTTACCTTGGGTTATGGGGTGTTTTTTTGCGAGGCGAAATTCGTGAAGCATGGCGGGAGCGTGTGTGTGAGGATTTTGCAAGGGGTGGTATGGTTTCAGCCTTGGCCACCGGGTTTTGTTTTTGTGGTTAGAGAGACCACTTTGGCCCCGATTTGGGCTGGTTTTGTTTGGGTGCGTTCCACTTAGGGCCGCCACCGATAAGACCCTTGTGAAATTGAACTTAACCGCTGCTTATGCTTCACTTGTCTAGTAGGTTCTTGTTCTATGAATGATGGAATAGGCATGTGTTTTGCCCTTTGTTTTCTGCGGTTGAGCAGGACTTGAAGAACTAGCACGCACTGGTGCGGTTGATCCTTTGGCATGACATTGTTTTTCTACATGTACGCACTTGTTTTGTGCACTCTTTTGACTTAAGCATTGCTATGGGGTCGGTAAGCCCCTTCTTGATCCATTATGAAATTTGTACTCTCTTTTGTATAGTTTGGTTGATTGCTGAGGTATTCTTTCTTGAATGCCTCAGTGCAGGTGTAGCCGGTTGGTTGAGCGGCTAGTTGGTTGGAGGCGTTTCTTGGAAGCTAACCGAGCATTCAAAGCGAGGTAGTTCTTCTTTTGTTGTACAGACATATATATGCCCCATTGGGTTCGTGTCAGCTTGTTGGCGCCCATTTGGTGGATTTTCTTTATGTAAATATGAACTACTGCTAATGTAACTCCTTTGGATGAAATGTACTTGCTTTTGGGATGGTTTTCTGGTAGGTGCATTAGGTATTTTGAAGCTAAACCAAAACTATTATTGTATCTCATGCATACATGACTTGATAAATTCAGACTTATTTTCAAATAACGTAAACAAAGAGGAATTTCTTATAATGATATCACTATAGGCTGCATATAGGAGCTCATTATAACTAAACAAAGTATTTCCGCCGCGCACAACTACAGTTTTACTATGTAAGGCCGAGGGATACGGCCATTGAATCCAAACGTTTTCCTGCATATAACTGTTGAATTTCAACTTGTAAAGTAAGAGTCAAAGTGTTGCCTGAACGTGTGCAGTTATCCCCTGCACGACGTGGCATCATAACCCGTAGTTCCTCTTGCTCTGATACGAGGTACTCGTTGAGGAAATGCGGGTTGTGACAGTTGGTATCAGAGCCAGGTTTGCTTGACATTTGGTCGGGCAAACTTTCCTTTTTTTTGTACGTGTAAGCATCATTTCATACACACACCGAGGTGTCCATCAGTATGTCTTGGCCGAAGCACGTACACTACACTCATGGCATGAACAGAAGTATACGGGGCATATTATGTAGTATGGGATGCATAATATGTGGTTGTATATGGATCCACCATAGGGGCAACATGTGGGGTTATGTAGTATGGGATGCATAACCTCACCACATGGATGCGACTAGCACGTTTTCTTTTCTTCGTTGCATGCAATGCTATGTAGTATGGGATGCATAGCATTGTGATGCGTACGACGCTCATGGCATGCATTAAGGCCTTTTCTAGAAGCATAGCACAGCACGCATAACATAACATTGCATGAGCAACAACGTGCCAAGCTAAGACTTACATGATGACACCTGTACACGCATAGGTTTTGGGTCAAATCAAGTCATGCATCCAACGGTAGGCACAATTAGTGGGATGACGGTGAGTCATCCTTAGGTTAGGCATACCATCATTCTCAAACTCCCAAAGCAAGTTAGCAGTGATGTGTTCATATTTTATAATGTATGGTCTGTACATAGCCGTTGTGTTTTGTTGGGTTTGAGATTGACAAGAGTGAACGTGTTTCTAGGATGTCGAAGCGTCCAGTGACAAGACAAACTCCCCAATCCGAGGGTGAATCTTCGGGAGCGCAGAATAATGCGCTGCTAGATAGTCTTCGCCAAAGTAATGAGGCTTTGACGAGGCAGGTGCAGGAGGTGCAGTCCCAGCTTCAAGCTATGTCATCCGCTATGTCTGGCTTGCACCAAGAGGACAAGAGATGGTTAGAGGCCCACTAGTTCGACTCCTTCAGTGGCAGTGACACCCCCAGTTTGTGGTTCCTCCTGCGATGACGTTTATCTCGCAGTTTTCAACGACTTGGACCACCGACGTATGACGGCAAAGCAGACTTCGTAATCTTGGATGACTGGGTGATCACGTTAGAAGAAATGTTTGTGTATGCTGGTGTGACTGAGGACCAAAAGGTGATGCTTGCTGCCTATCAACTTAAGGGATTGGCGAAAGGTTGGTGGTTACGAGAAAAGGAAGGCCTAGGGGCGGGCTGCTCGTGGGAAGTGTTCAAAGAAATGGTACGACGCAAGTTCCTACCGGCAGTGGAAAGGGACCGCCTGATGAATGACTTTTTATACTTGAAGCAGAGGAAACTCACAGTGTGAGTGAGTATGAAATTGAGTTTAGCAAGCTCAGTCGGTTTTGCCCGAGCTTGTGATGACGGAAGCTGATCGAGTCAAGCGGTTTTTGGGCGGACTCCGCAGCGACGTACAGCAGTTTGCAAGTGCTTATGGAGCGACGAGTTACACTGCTGTGGTTGAGGCTGCGTTGAAGGTGGAAGCGATCGAAACTGCAAAAAAAAGAGGACAACTGATGAGGAAGGATAAGAGGAAGCTGGTGGGAGGGAAAAGCTCCCAAGACGCAGATGTAAGGAAGAGAAACAAGGAGACATGTAGCTTCTGTTGCGAGCTGGTCACCCTTGAGACATGTTTCAAGCGGTTGGGGATGCAAAAGAAGGAGCAGGTGCACGCCATTCAGGGTGCGCCAACCAGAGACTTGGAGTGTGCATTTGTGGGAGAAGAGGTCATGATGTGAGCCGCTGCTGGGCCAAAGACAAGGTATGCTTCCAGTGTGGCAGACCAGGACATCTCGCGCAAGGTGCCCACAGGTTCAAGCTGTGTTGCAACCCGCACCACTCCAGGCTTTGCCTCCGCCTCCGCGCTTGGACAAAGGCAAAGGGAAGTTGAATGTGGTCTCTGCAGAGGAAGCGCATACATCACCGCAGGTTATCTCAGGTTCGATTCAGTCCTCTGTTTCTCGTTTTGTGTATGCCTAGTATGTGTAGTTCTTAGCGTAGCATATATACCTTATAGGAAAATTTAAGGTCAAGAACTGTTGGGCGCGTGTTCTCTTTGATTCTGGCGCGACCCATTCATTTGTAGCGCGAACCTTTCTGGATCGATATCATTTGACACCAGAGCGAGTGGGGAATGCGTTTTTGGTGAAATTTCCTTCTGGCGCTTCTGTGGTGGCAGACTGGGGTCTTCTTGATTGTCCCATTTTGTTGGGAGATTTTATAGCAAGGGTTGATTGCAAGGTAATCGATTTGGAAGATTTCGACGTCATTCTGGGTATGGACTGGTTATCCCGCTATGACGTCGTCATCCAGTGCAGAGGGAAGCGCTTGGATTTTGTCAAGAACGATGGTCAGCCAGGAAGTGTGTATGGTGATTCTTGCAGGATTTCTCCAGGGCTTTCGCGGTATGTGTTCGGACGTTATTTTGTTTCCGACTGTTTTGCTTGTCTTGTCTCAGCTGTGGGGACGAGTGCTGTTTTGCCGCGTTTGGAAGAAATTCTGTTGTGCGTGACTTCCCAGATGTTTTTCCTACTGACCTTCCTGGTCTTCCCCCTGATCGTGACGTCGAGTTTTGTTATTGATTGGAGCCGGTACGCGAACGATCGCGAAAGCGCCGTACAGGATGGCCCCGCGTGAGCTAGCAGAGTTGCGTACACAGTTGGATGACTTATTGGCAAAAGGGTTTATTCGGCCGAGTTCATCACCTTGGGGTGCACCGGTGTTATTTGTGAAGAAGAAAGATGGATCGATGCGCCTTTGCATCGATACCGGAATTGAACAATGTGACGATTAAAAACAAGTACCCACTGCCAAGAATCGATGATTTATTTGATCAACTGCGTGGCAGCTCTGTATTTTCGAAGATTGATCTCCGCTCGGGCTATCATCAGCTCAAGGTCAGAGAATCTGATATTCCGCGAACTGCGTTTCGATCAAGGCATGGCCACTTTGAATTCCTTGTGATGTCGTTTGGATGACTAATGCACCATCAGCTTTCATGGATCTGATGAACAGAGTGTTCAAGGACTATTTGGATAAATTTGTGTGGTGTTTATTGATGATGTTCTTATCTACTCCCGCAGTGCTGAGGAACATGAACAGCATCTGCGATTAGTATTGGCCACTTTACGAGATCAGCGGTTATTCGCCAAGCTAAGCAAATGCGAGTTTTGGTTGCCGCAAGTTGCTTTTCTGGGTCATGTTATTAATCACCATGTATTTCAGTGGATCCCGAAAAGATTTCTGCGGTCATGGAATGGAGAAGACCGGAAACACCCAAGGAGATTCGAAGCTTCTTGGGCTTAGCCGGCTATTATCGCAGATTTGTCGAAGGTTTTGCGACGTTGGCCGCACCTTTGACTCGATTAACCCAGAATAACGTGGCATTTGAATGGAATGATAAGTGTGAGACCTCCTTCCTGGAACTCAAACGTCGATTATGTACCGCTCCTGTGTTGGTCTTGCCGACGGAAGGAAAAGAGTATGAAGTGTTTGTGGATGCGTCGCACGTTGGACTTGGCTGTGTGTTAATGCAAGACAAGAAGGTGATTGCGTATGGGTCTCGGCAGTTGAAAAGTCATGAAAAGATTACCCAACGCCATGATTTGGAGTTCGCAGCGGTGATCTTTGCCTTAAAGTTGTGGAGACACTTGCTATATGGTGCACAGTGTAAAATCTTTACAGATCATAAGAGTTTGAAGTATGTCTTCACGCAAAAAGAACTTAATTGGCGCCAACGACGATGGCTTGAATATGTCGCGGATTATGATGTGGACATTCAATATCATCCGGGGAAAGCGAATGTTGTCGCCGATGCTTTGATTCGGAAGACTGGGAAATTATTTCATCTTTCTGTTGATCATCTCGTAGAGGAATTTTTATTGATGGAGATTTCCGTGGGAAAATATGATCCGCAAAGTCATTCGGCAATAGAAGAACCGTCATGGCTGATGCTTACAAGACAACATCAAAAAGATGATCCGGATCTTTTACATTTATTCCTTCGGACTGAAAAGGGTGAATTACCGGATTTTGCGATTGATGGTACAGGCACGTTAAAGTATCGTGGGCGCTTTTGTATTCCTGCAGTTGGGGAGATTCGTGAGATGGTGTGTAAGGAAGCACACGGCGCAAGTATGGCCTACCATCCAGGCTCAACAAAAATGTACCGTGATTTGAAACAAAGTGTCTGGTGGTATGGAATGAAAAGAGATATAGCGCAGTTTGTATCGGAATGTCATACCTGCAAGCAGGTGAAAGCTGATCATGGGAGACCTGGTGGCAAGTTGACACCATTGGAGATTCCAACCTGAAAGTGGGAAAGCATCTCAATGGATTTTATTACAGGTTTACCAAGATCTCCCCGAGGACATGACTCCGTGTGGGTGATCGTGGATAGATTGACCAAGTGTGCTCATTTCATACCCTTTAAGGTCAACTACCCGATGAAGACAATAGCGGAGCTCTATGTGAACGAAATCATCCGACTGCATGGTGTGCCTGTGAATATCATTTCAGACCGAGATTCCCGCTTTACCTCTCGTTTTTGGCGCAGTTTACAAGAGGGTTTGGGACAGATTTGCGATACTCCACAGCTTATCATCCTCAGACGAATGGCCAAACCGAGAGAGTAAATCAAATTGTAGAAGACATGATTCGATGTTACATTCTGGAGTATGGCGGAGCATGGGATGAACGTTTGCGGCTTATGGAGTTCGCGTATAATAATAGCTATCAAGAAAGCTTGCAAATGGCTCCGTTCGAAGCGTTATATGGGCGACGATGTCGAACCCCACTCTTTTGGACTGAGGTTGGCGAGCGGCCTTTGTTGGGGCCAGAGGCGCTCGAGGATATGGAAGTTGCAGTACGAGGTATTCGGGAGAAGCTCCGAGTCGCCCAAGAGCGATATGAAAAGTATGCCAACCGGCGAAGGTCGGATTAGAGTTTGTGGTGGGGGATTTTGTTTTCTTGAAAGTCTCCCCAATGGTTGGGATTAAAAGATTTGGAAAAGAGCGCAAGTTAGACCCAAGATTTGTGGGTCCCTTCAAGATTCTTGCGCGAGTTGGTGCATCTGCCTACAAACTGGAATTACCTGTGAACTTTCCTGGCGTTCACAATGTGTTTCATGTGAGCCAACTGCGCAAGTGTCTGCGGAATGACACGCAAGTGTTGGACGTGGTGCCGCCATTAGCACCAAACCTTTCTTATGTGGAGATGACCATCCCGGATATTGGACTCCCAGATCGTGTGTTGCGGAAAAAGAAGATTCCTATGGTAAAGGTGTTATGGAAAAATCAGAATGTGGAAAGCGCGACGTGGGAGCTCGAGTCAACGATGAGGGCGGCTCACCCTCATTTGTTCCCGTAAGCTGGTATGTGATTTAGTGTTTGATTGGATTCATGTTTTGGTTTGCTTGTGTGTTGGGTTTGTGAAAAGTTTCGAGGCGAAACTTTTTGTTAGGGGGAGTGATTGTAACGCCCCGGATTTCTATTACGTACGCATGATGGGCGTTACGTTGGCTTTGCTTGTACTTTGAGCATGGTTTTTCCCGCGGGCTTGCGAGTGGCTGTTTTGGTTGCCGAGTTGCACGATTCCCCAGCAAACCATAGTCCAAATAAGGGACTCGGTGAGGCCTCTTAGGGAATGCCTGCATGTTTTCGCGCCCGGGGAATGTTGCTCAAAATAAGTTGCTGGTTCAGGAAACAAAAAAAAAGGGTAAAAAGTGCTTAAGGCAAAAATGGTCTAGGACGTCCCAGGAACATTTTTCACAAAAGGGGAAAATGGTCGTTTTTGTGCTAGACACGCCCCCTGTCACGGGCGTGACCCAGGCCGTGACCTGGGCGTGACCTCCTTGACTCGACGAAGTTTTCGTGCGTCGAGTTGAGCTCGACGAATGGGGTACACGCCCCCTGACACGGGCATGTCACGGGCCGTGTCCCGCTTCGTCGAGTGTCGAGTGTCGATCGTCGAGTATCGAGCGTCGAGTATCGAGTGTCGAGTCATCGAGAGAGGGGACACGGCCTGTGACACGGGCGTGTCACAGGGCGTGTCAAGCTGGGTCGAGTGTCGACATTTTTTTTGTCGACGAGGTGTCGAGACACGGGTTACACGCCCTAGGTCACGGGCGTGACCGACCCGTCACGGGCGTGTACCCCGGCCGTGTACCGTCTGGATAAACATGGAATTGCCGCCTTTTGGCGCCGCTTATGGTACACGCCCTGTGTCACGGGCGTGACACAGGGCGTGACCGGCCCGAAAATCGACTTTTTCCAATTTTTTTTGTGCCGTTCATTTCCTTGATCCTGCATCGAACGGTTCAGCTCGGTTCTGGAGGAAATAAGTCCGAAACAGAACTCTTCATTTTCATCTTCCTCCTCTTCATCTTCATCTTCATCTTCTTCTTCCTTCTCCTCAAAGAGAAGCAAAAGAGCAAGGGAGCAAGCAAGGCAAGGGAAGAAAAAGCAGCCGTCGCGGCATCGCCTCGGTTCAGGCAAGCGGTGTCCTCCACCCTTGCCAATCTTCGTACTTGATTCAATTCTCTATTTTTCTAGCTTGAGATCTTGTGTTGAATTCTTCCTTATTAGCCTTAGGGTTGCTCTTTCAATTCCCCTATACTTAATTTGTTCTTCTTGAATTGCTCTTTCATTTTCTTAGCCTTAGTTTCTTGTGTTCTGAAATTTCCCTATGCTGCAATTACCTAGGGTGTTCTTCTTGATTCAAATGATGCTGAATTAGTGTAATTGTGATCAACCTCTTGTTGGTTAATTTGACACATATAGCAAGTTCCTTATGCTAAATGACCTTGCTCATGTCCTATGCTAAGTTACCTATGTTAATTCCATATGACATTAGTTCAGTCCCTATGTTAAATTCCCTATACTAAATTTAAATTAGCTCATTCCCTATGCTAATTCCCTATGCTAAATTCCCTATGCTAGATCAATTCATGTAGCTAAAATGTCATATGCATGTATTTAGCACTTTTCCCTATGCTATTGTCACATTCATGTAACCTATCAAGAGAGGTGATTTTAAATCCTATCATGTAGTTCTATTTTGATACAAAGCATGTGATTTATGTATTTCTCACACTCTACGTTGGTAATTGGGAGTCATGTGTGAGGACGATGAAAGGCAACGTGTTACCTTGGGTTATGGGTGTTTTGCGAGGCGAATTCGTGAAGCATGGCGGGAGCGTTTGTGTGAGTATTTTGCAAGGGGTGGTGTGGTTTCAGCCTGTGGCCACCGGGTTTTGTTTTTGTGGTTAGAGAGACCACTTTGGCCCCGATTTGGGATGGTTTTGTTTGGGTGCGTTCCACTTTAGGGCCGCCACCGATAAGACCCTTGTGAAATTGAACTTAACCGCTGCTTATGCTTCACTTGTCTAGTAGGTTCTTGTTCTATGAATGATGGAATAGGCATGTGTTTTGCCCTTTTGTTTCTGCGGTTTGAGCAGGACTTGAAGAACTAGCACGCACTTGGTGCGGTTGATCCTTTGGCATGACATTGTTTTTCTACATGTACGCACTTGTTTTGTGCACTCTCTTGACTTAAGCATTGTTATGGGGTCGGTAAGCCCCTTCTTGATCCATTATGAAATTTGTACTCTCTTTGTATAGTTTGGTTGATTGTTGAGGTATTCTTTCTTGAATGCCTCAGGTGCAGGTTGTAGCCGGTTGAGCGGCTAGGTTGGTTGGAGGCGTTTCTTGGAAGCTAACCGAGCATTCAAAGCGAGGTAGTTCTTCTTTTGTTGTACAGACATATATATGCCCCAATGGGTTCGTGTCAGCTTGTTGGCGCCCATTTGGTGGATTTTCTTTTATGTAAATATGAACTACTGCTAATGTAACTCCTTTGGATGGAATGTACTTGCTTTTGGGATGGTTTTCTGGTAGGTTGCATTAGGTATTTTGAAGCTAAACCAAAACTATTATTGTATCTCATGCATACATGACTTGATAAATTCATACTTATTTTCAAATAACGTAAACAAAGAGGATTTCTTATAATGATATCACTATAGGCTGCATATAGGAGCTCATTATAACTAAACAAAGTATTTCCGCCGCGCACAACTACAGTTTTACTATGTAAGGCCGAGGGATACGGCCATTGAATCCAAACGTTTTCCTGCATATAACTGTTGAATTTCAACTTGTAAAGTAAGAGTCAAGGGTTGCCTGAACGTGTGCAGTTATCCCCTGCACGACGTGGCATCATAACCCGTAGTTCCTCTTGCTCTGATACGAGGTACTCGTTGAGGAAATGCGGGTTGTGACAGCAGTAGTTGTTGATATGAGGTGGATGAAGATGGTTGCTCAGCTGGGGAGGAGGGAGAGTCATCCATAATGGAATCATCTATAAGGTTGAAGGATGGAATGTGAGATGATGAGTCAATGTCCAGGTGGGGGTATTGATGTAGAGGGTGGAAGATTTCTTCTGTGAGTGGAAGAGTTGGAGAACGGATAGAAGTTGGAGATGGGGTTGAAATTATGATGGTGGAGGAAACTATAATGGTGGATGTGACTGGTGGAGATGAAACAAGAGGTGGAGGAGGAGGAAGAGAAACATGCAAGTCTTCTGCAGGGGCAGAGACTTGAGGGGAAGTGACTGCAGCAGTCCTTTTGCCTGAAGTAGTAGATGCAGAGGGCCTGCTGGGCTTCACTATTTGCCTATCCCATTTCCAAATAGGGCATAGGTGAGCCTCTTAGAGGCATTGATGTGCATCCCATTTGAAACTAGCAGAGCAGGGCATCTGTTCTGAAGAAACAGCCCTAGTATTCTCCCATAATTAACAAACTTTTTGTTAATCTTCTTCTTGATCAGATCAAAGAAGATTTCTCCCCAGTTCAATTGTTTCTTATCTACAATAGCACCCATCAAACATAGCTGATACCTGGAGATGGTATCATGGGCTGAGTGTTTGGCCAATAACACCTTCCTACAACATCATCCAAAAATCTGTACTCCACAGATAGATTTTTATTCAGGAGTTTTCTAGGGTTTGCTTTAGAGTGACCCATCCTTTCAAGCATAGCAAAAAATTCTTCTCCAGAAAGTTCAGCAGAATCTTCTCCAGAATTTAATTGAAAAACCTCTGTCAAGATAGTAGGTGTCAGAGGTACCTGGGTTATAGATATTGTTCCAATCAGTGTATTCTGATCCTGGTTGTGGGCAGTATATACCCACTCTTTTATTTCATCAACAGGTAATTTGATCCTGGTAGACATGATAGTAACGAGCTGTTATTCCTTGAAAAGTTCTAGAATATCTTGGAAAATCTGATCACTGTTATTGAAAGAATCCATATCAATATCAAATCCTGCATGAAATTTCATTGCGGTCAGGACTGCAACTGAGACGACCATTGATTCCTGCAAAAATCAACAAACAAACAATCAAGTGTAGAGAAGTTTGGAGGGAAAGAGAAAGTTTTGCAGAAAGTATGAAAGCGCAAAGGGAGAACGACGGCCGAAAAATGAATTTTATATTAGGGTTCGACGCAGAAAAGGAAAGATTGTTGAACTCTGTTCGACGATCTGGGCTTCTAAAGGAAACTGAAAGGTCATCAATAGCGTCGATCTCCGTTCGACAATATTGGAGAGTGTCGAGCTCCATTCGACGATAGTTCAGAAACCAAAACCGTCTAGCGCCGTTCGACGATCGCTGACCTGAAGGAGATAGTTGAGTACTATCTGAAAAGCGCTGAACTCTGGTCGACGATTTCGGAAAGCGTCGTTCTCCATTCGACGATCTGGTGGAAAATCGTCGAGCGCAGTTCAAAGATCAGAAACACTCTTATATACTAGAAAAATCAAGAAGTTTGCCTAGTCTTGGTCAATTTTTAGAGTTTAAAAATCTTGGATCTTATTTTAGACTTCCTCCATCTAACATTCCTAACTGATTCAGGAAGAAGGTGTATTTCTTTTCATCTAAGGGTTTGGTGAAAATATCTCCCCTTTGCAAATCAGTTGGGATATATTGAAGTTCAATTTTATTTTTTCTCTACATTATCCCTTAGAAAGTGATGCCTAATTTCTATGTGTTTTGTCCTACTATGGAGGACTGGATTTTGGGCTATAGAAATAGCACTGGTATTATCACAAAATATTTTTGACTTCTCTAAGTTGTAGCCATAGTCTAGGAGTTGGTTTTGAATCCACAAGATTTGTGAACAACAACTACCTGCAGCCATATATTCAGCTTCAGCAGTTGAAGTTGACACAGATGTTTGTTTCTTGCAAAACCAGGAGACAAGTCTGTCACCAAGAAACTGACAAGTTCCACTAGTGCTTTTCCTGTCTATTCTGCATCCAGCATAATCAACATCAGAAAATCCAGTTAAGTCAAATGCTGAATCTTTTGGATACCAGAGACCTAGATTTGGACAACTTTTTACATACCTGAGAATCCTTTTTACTAAGATTAGGTATGACTCTCTAAAGCTCACTTGGAATCTAGCACATATGCATGTAGCAAATATTATGTCAGGTCTACTAGCTGTAAGGTACAATAAAGAGCCAATCATTGCTCTATATTTTGTCTGATCAACAGGTTTCCCTTGTTCATCAGCATCTAATACAACATTAGTAGGCATAGGTGTTTTCATGCATGATGCTTCAGACATACCAAATTTCTTAACCAATTCTTTTTCATACTTGTTTTGAGAAATAAATATTCCTTCAGCATGTTGCTTGATTTGCAATCCTAGAAAGAAGGATAGCTCACCCATGCTACTCATTTCAAATTTAGAATGCATTAGATTGGAGAACCTTCTACACAAATTTGAATCAGTAGAACCAAATATAATATCATCTACATAGATTTGTACTAGTAGGGTATGAGACTTATGGGTTCTAATAAAAAGAGTTTGGTCTACTCTACCCCTTATAAATTCATTTTTCAGAAGAAAGCATGCTAGGGTCTCATACCATGCTCTAGGAGCTTGCTTTAGACCATATAATGCTTTATGCAACTTGAAAACATAATCAGGATGAGTTGAAGAGATAAAACCTGGAGGTTGTCTAACATAGACTTCTTCTTTGATATCTCCATTGAGAAAAGCACTCTTTACGTCCATCTGGTAAACTTTGAAACCTTTTTGTGCTGCATAAGCTAAGAAGATTCTTATGGCCTCTAAACTTCCAACTGGTGCAAAAGTCTGGTCATAATCTATCCCTTCTTCTTGAGAGTATCCTTGAGCAACTAGCCTTGCCTTGTTCCTTATAATTAATCCTTGATCATCCAATTTATTTTTGAACACCCATTTTGTTCCAACAATGGAGTGATCCTTAGGCCTCGGTACTAGTTCCCAAACTTTGTTCCTTTCAAATTGATGCAACTCTTCTTGCATTGTAATGATCCAGTGTGGATCTTGCTCTGCATCTTGAATGGATTGAGGTTCAATTTGAGAAAGGAAGCAAGTGCGCATCAGGTTTTGGTTGACCTAATTTCTGGTTTGCACACCAGCTGAGATGTCTCCAATCACTTGGGAAATTGGATGGTCTCTTGATGTTACTAAATCAACAGGGGGTGTTGATTGTTCACTAACCTGTGTTATTATTTCCTCTGGTGGTACAACAACTGGCTCTTCAAGAAGTTTCTTTTTAAGATGTTGAATGTCTTCTTCATCTTCACTGCTTTCCTCTTTTTGAATGATTTGCAACCTGTTCAAGTCTTCTGTAAGAGAGTGTACCTGTAAAGGTTCTATGGTAGAAGTATTCTTCTCCTTGAAAGACATGTTAGTTTCATCAAAAGATATATGAAAAGATTTTTCAATTTTGAGAGTTGATTTATTATATACCCTATAAGCCTTACTGATCATGGAGTATCCCAGAAACACTCCTTCATTAGCTTTAGCTTGAAATTTTGCTAAATATTTCTTGTCATTATTATGAATATAACAAATACAACCAAAAATTCTAAAATAATCTACTCTAGGTTTCTTCCCTTTGAGTAATTCATAGGGAGTCTTGCCCTTCAGTTTATGTATTAAACTTCTATTTAGCACATATTTGGAGGTGTTCACTGCCTCTTCCCAAAAAGATCGAGGAAGGTGAGCATCTGACAACAATGTAGTGGCAGATTCAATAAGGGTTCTATTTTTCCTTTCAGCTACCCCATTTTGTTGAGGAGTTCTAGGAGCTGAGAAAGTGTGACTGATCCCTTCACTCTGACAGAACTCTTGCATAAGAAGAGAATCAAACTCTGTCCCATGATCACTTCTGATCAGGGCAATGTGAGTATTGAACTCAGTCTGTATGCATTTGAGAAACTCTGTCAAACACTTAAAGTTATCATACTTCTTCCTCAGAAAGAACACACATGCGAATCTAAAGAAGTCATCTACAACTACTAAAGTGTAAGATTTCCCTCCTAAGCTTTGTACTGTAATGGGTACAAAAAGATCCATGTGTAATAGATACAAAATCCTAGGTGAATCACTCTTATTAAGTGACTTGAAACTATTTTTAGTTTGCTTGCCTAATTGACAAGCCCTGTAGAGTCCTTCCTTCTTGTAGGGGCTAGAAGGTAGTCCTCTGACAAGGTTGACCTTGGATAGCCTAGCAATGGTTCTAAGGTTTATATGTCCTAATCTCTTATGCCATAACTCATTTGGTCTACTAATAGAATTAAACAGGCAAATATCTACTTCTGTTGAAAGAAAGTCTACTAAGTAGATGTTACCTTTCCTTTTACCTGTCAACACAATTGTGTTGTCCTCTGATTTGATCTTGCATAAGGATTTGCTGAAAGACACCTGGTAGCCTTCATCACATAGCTGACTGATACTGATCAAGTTGTGCTTCAGTCCTTCCACATAGGCTACTTTCTTGAATGTGACTGTGTCAATTTGAACTGCACCATATCCTTTTGTTAGTCCAAAGTTTGAATCACCAAATATGACTTTGGGTCCAAGTTTGGCTTTAAAGGATGTGAAGTTGTCCTTGCTCCATGTCATGTGTTTGGAGCACCCACTATCCAAATACCATTGCTGGTTTGATGTTGGATAGGTCTTCACCTGCACATAAAGCAATTTACTTGTTTTTGACCCAGTTTACCTTGGGCCTAGGTTGATAACCTTTAAATGCAGAAATAAATGACATCCTTGGTTGACTCTTATAACCTTCAGGATGATATCTCCTTGGAGGTATTATCCATTCAGTATAAGGGTTAAATCTGGATGAAGGACCCATAGGATTGGAATTTGATTTACCCTTGAAGAAGTTTTCAAAACTCTGATCTCTGCTCGACGATCATTGAGCTGCGTTTGACGATCTTGGGTTAGATCGTCGAGCTCTGTTCGACGATCGACTGTGGCAGAGTTCAGGGTTTAGAGATCATCGACCTGAGATCGACGATTTTGCTTGAGATCGTCAATCTTCATTCGATGATCGTCTAACTCCGTTCGACAATTTCTGTTGAACCTTGGTTTTCTTGGGTAAGTCAGAATTTTTCCTAGCTACCTCTACAACTCCCTTGCCTTTATCAGAGATAAATTTAATTGGGGTTGTTAGTACTATAGGTTGGTTAGATGAAGCACCCAAGCCAAGTGTACTGTTGAATCTTGAGTTCAATGTGCTTGTGATGTCCATTAGCTTGATACTTCTCCCATTAAGGGATTCTTCAAGCTTTTTGGCCTCTGATAGCTCACTTTTCAGTGAAGCTATCTGCTCCCTACAACACTCCAACTCCTCAGAGAGTTTGAAGTTTTCTGATTTTAAGGTACTATGTTCAGATAATTTATTTCTGAGAGAAATGATTTCCTTCTCAGATTTTAATAAGTCTAAACATAGTACTTTAAATTCATAATTAAGGTCCTCAGAATTAAAATCAAAAGAACTTATTACCTGGTCCTCTTTAAGTTGAGTCTCTGAGTCTGACTCTGACTCTTCTGCATCTGAATTGTGTTGTGAGGCATTGATAGCCATCATGCAGAATTCCTTTTCTTCAGCATCATCCTCATCATCACTTGAGCTGGATGAAGCTTCAGATTCCTCTTCTGTCTCACTCCAAGATTTAGCAACAAATCCCTTCCTTGTATGATTGTTCTTGCTGGAGGAGGGTTTGCCATTGCTATTCTTCTTGAAGTTCTTGTCTTTTCTTCTTTCTTTCTTATCCTTTATGTCCTTGTTTTTGTTCTCTGGACAGTCAGGCACAATGTGGCCTGGTTTCCTGCAACCAAAGCAAATAATTTCTTTATTATTTGATTTATCATACCTTGGCTTGTCATGTTCTTTATATGATCTCTTCCTGAAGTCCTTTCTGGTCATTTTGTAAAATCTTTTGGCCAGTAGACTAAGCAGCTCATCATTGCCTGTGACCTTGTCCTCAGGCTGATTTTCAGTTGCTTTGAAGGCTATTGACTTCTCCTTTCTTATGGCTGGTGAGGCAGCCTTCTGCTCTTCTTCTCTATTCTTAATGAGTAGCTCATAAGATTTGAGCTTGCCCAAGAGAGCTTCTGTTGTGATCTCATTGAGACTTTTGGCGTCCTTGATTGGCCAGATCCTTGAGTCCGAAGTGCTTGGGAAGCACATTAGGATTTTGTCATTTAGCTCAGTTAATGAGATCTCTTTGTCCAAAGTCTTCAGTTCATTGACTATCAGGCTGAGTCTATTATACATTTCTGCTACTGACTCGGCTTATCCTTTCTTAATGTTCACATATTGGGTTATGAGGTGAGATCTTCTGTCTTTTCTCTCATCAGCTGATCCTGAGACTATTTCAGATAGCTTATCCTAGATCTCCTTTGCTGAGTTGCATTCAGCTACCTTTTGGAATATCTCATCAGACGTGGTCTAGGCTAGAATGTTCATAGCTTTTGCATATGCAACTTTCCATTTCTTTATCTCTGCATCTGTTCCTGATGGAGGTGGAACAACACTTGTACTTGTGTTCTCTGGAGGTCTTGGACACACTGTCAAAACAGAATTGAAAATGTCCTCATCAATAGAATTCATGTACAGCCTAATCCTTGCCTTCCAAAGTGCAAACTTAGACAGATTGCACACTGGAGGTCTGGTGCTAGCATAATCTTTGTTTTGGGCCATGTTTTGTGAAGGAATAATCTTAATAACAAAATCAAAAACTAGCAGATCTAACTATAGGGATCTTTGGGTTCAGGTGTTAGCCTGTGCAACCACTAAGATGTGGTATTTTTAACCAACCTCCCTCTGATACCAATTGAAAGTGCAAGTTAGATCTGATATACTATAGAGGGGGGTGAATATAGTATGGTGCTTGCAAAAAACTTTTTACAACTGTTGTTGTATTCCTAAGTGAATAGGGAAGCAAATAATATAAAGTAAATCTAAACACAGCAACTATCTAATCACAGAGCAATCTAGTCACAAACCACAGCCATAAACAAAAAGAAAGACAAGCAACCAAATGACACAAGGAGCTATAGTGGTTCCCCAATCAACCTGGGTACATCCACTCTTCTACCACCCTAGGTAGGAATCCACTGCAGGATGAGTTGATTAGGTGTCCTGAGCACCAATGAGCTTTTGATAAGGTGCTCAAAAACCAAACCAGATTTTTTGATCATGTGTCTTGCCACCACTGAGTTTTGATAAGGTCTCAGAAACCAATCACAAACTTTTGAAGGGAGTTTGAAAAACCCTTTACAATAGAGAGAGAGAGAGAGAGGGATGAGATTATCTTCTCTGTCAACAGTCAGTGAGAAGATAGTGGATGTTGTCAAAGTTCCCCCTGATATCTTGAGTTGTTCAGGAAGTGAAGCTTTGCAGTAGGGTGATAGGCCTTCAAATGATTTGATCTCCAGCAATAGATGATTTCAGCAGCAACTGAAATGTGTGGTGTCTAGAGTCTTGAGTGATGATGGCCTTTGAACACTTGAATCAAAAGAGATCTGAAGATTTCAGTTGGTTGATCTCCTTTTGTGATGTGTGTTCTTGTATGAATTTGAGACTGAGAATATCTGCAACTTTCTTTCTTTCTCTTGTGTAATTGTTGTATTGTAAGAGTTGTTGTTGTAGAGAATATGTGTCAGACTTCTTGTTCTTCTCTAGCAGGAATGAAAAAACTGAACTTTTATTCCTTTTGTCTGAATAGAAATGATTCACTGTCCAAGATAGCCGTTAGCCTGTCAATAAATGACTTCCTTAAATGTATTTGTCTTCTGGAGGAAAGTCCAACAAAACATTCCTTGAAAATTTCTTGAAACTTGCTCCAGATTAATTGAAAAACGGCTATAAGATCCTGAATTAAATGCTGACAGTAATTCCACAGCTGTCTAAATTTGAATCTTGAAAAACGTTGAACTCTTCAGAGAAAACGTCGAACTGAGCTCCACTATCGTTGAACTAAGCTCAGGGATTGGTCTTGGATAGAAATAGAGATTGTCGATCTGAGCTCAACTATCGTCGAACTGAGCTCAGAGATAGAGAATCAAACTGGAGTCAAGATCGTCGATCTTAGCTCGAAGATCGTCGAATGGAGTTCGACGACTTGTTGAAGTTGAGCTCAGAGATCGTCGATTGGAGTTCGACGACTCGTCGAAGATAGCTCAACGATCGTCGAATGGAGTTCGACGATTCGTCGAAGTGAGCTCAACAATCGTCGAATGGAGTTCGACAATTCGTCGTACTGAGCTCGACGAAATGACTTGGTCTCCAAAACTAAAATCTCTGGTCTTGAGGGCAGCTTTCAAACATAAGTACTAACCCTTAGACTCAATTCTAATTGACCTTTAGATCTATACGATGAGGTCAAAACAGGTTTCCTAAGAGACATAGTGATCCTTGCCCAAATCAGTAATAGGGTGTTCAAACAAATAGTTACGATGTTTGTAAATCAAACTCTTGACTCCCAATCCATACCTAAGCGCAACAGATTCCACCCGTGCGCATTGAGCACCATTGGACCATAACGCATCCAATTTGTCTCTAACCATCGAAGGAGGTAATCCGACGCGCAATATAATTCCTAAATAAAGGAATGCGAAGCTCCCTAAATGAACGGTGCTCTCCCGGATAAACTAAAATCAGAACAAAGCTTAGCACAAGTAGTTCTAAGCTAACATGCACACGGGCGACAAGTATTTAAGGCTAAACTGTTATAACTTTAAACCATACATGTCCTCACGACGGCGTGCTTCCTCTCGGACTTTAGGCACCCACAGGCATAATTCCCTGGCTCCCCACAGTTGTAACATGCGCCCGGGGTTCGTCCTATAGTTGCCCCCGAAGTACCGAAAGGAGTGGCTAGACCCAAAGTCCTATCCATCTTATACCACCTAAGATATCCAGCTTTGAGGTGTTCAGAATTTTGAACGTCATTTCCTTTGCACTAAAGTCCTAAACTGCTCATGACATAGCATTCTCAGTCTTCTAAGCACCATTCTGACACTCTCGGCCAAAGTACCCTTTCCTTCCATAAGTATGCCAAGTGTAAGTAGCTTTACTAGTCGATGTTGTAGCCCCCTTCTCCAGCATTCTGCTGGATACAGCTCTTATGGGGCTTGCATAGTTCGATACCATGGTCGCTGGCATCGGGTGAGTCTTCCTCAAGTCTACTTCCAAAGATCTAGCCGACTCCACCAAGGCTCGGAATCCCAATAATTTTGGTCCTAGCAGTAGGTTTCGCAGCTCGCCACGCAAACGATTATAAAATCTATCGACTATAGCTTGCTCGTTCTCCAACTCAAAGCATGGGTAAGGGCTTATTATAAGAAATGTTTGCAAATATTCGTCAACTGAGTGCGCTCCCTGCACTAAACGCATGTTCAGCTGCATGCCCGATGGTCTACCAAATGTCATCTGCTCCATCACGCCACCCGGCGTTGAAGTCATAACAGGGGCACAGGGTTGTACATTTCTTCCATACTGTGCATTAGTCACAGCGAATACCGCTTCAACGATCCTTCTTACGGTTTCAGACGAAGGAGGGGTTTCAAAGACCTCACTGGGTGGACTATACTCCTCAGAAACCGGACTTTCTGGCGGCCCAGCACCGCTTCTGGTCACCTATAGTTGTACAAAACACCATTAAGCGACAAAATAAAATTGCAAAACACAATTATAGGAACACACAGGTTCCTCAAACACGAGTATTTTCATTCCTAAGTGGACATTCATGGGTTCTTTTGCTGTTATAACGATGAAGCACACACATGTGATCACCACCACTTAAAAATAATTCGCCCACTAATTCGGTTAAGTCTGACTGAAACCAGTAGTTTGATACCAAATTGTAACACCCCCTATCCGTCGCATAGCATATAGCAGTAGGTCCGGTCGGGGCCCGATGCCATATACCACAGATAGACCGGGTGGTTACTCAATGGAAACCATCCAACCAATCCAACGTCCTACACAGATTCATTCTATCAGAAGCAATTTTACTAGTTGCAATAACAAGAACCCAGCACAAGCATGAATGTCCACTAGATAGAACCAAAAGGAATGAAGTACAAATACACAAGTACTGGCCTTATGGCCTTACAAAATGGTTTACTCAAATTACATGTTTTCCAAACCTCGGCATGCAGGCTGGTCAAACATGAATACAACAAGTAAACACTCCAATCAGCCCTTCAAGGGCTGGCTCAGCAGTTTGGGCTTCATCCCGCTATTGACCGCTCGGTCCTGCAGCCCCGCAAACAACAATCCACCACGATGGTGGCAAACAAAGGCAACGGTCAGCTATGCTGACCAAATTATAACGATCCCGCCCCCAAACTTGGGGCGGCGATGCTCCTTCCCTGCACTTTATTATCATAATCAAGCAGTAGAGTAATAACACTACATCACAGGCGTAGGCACGCATGGCCACGCGCCCCGTGCTCTCAAGGCACATTCTCGGTGATCACGGTCTAAGTCCGCCGACTCACCACCGCCCCTTGGACAGCAATATCTCGTGAGCATTTGGTCTTTCTGGCCACAGCCTGAGACCCTCTATCTATGCCAACGGTAAGTGCCAAGTAACTTTAGGTCTCTTTAACCGAACGACATAGAGCGGGTACGGTTTCGCCTGACCCGTTGCTCACACCGCAACATTAATTTAAAACATATGCGCGGTCAAACTTTCCCGAGTCCCAAATCATTTACATACATCACATAACCCAGTTATGTTCAAGTTGGCTTCCAGGCCCACAAGATGGCAGAACCATGCGTCTGCCAAGTTTTCCGGGTGCACCTTGGAGTTAATCCCGGAGGCCCCCTGTCGAAATCTAGCTCGTAGAAAACCCGAAAAACAAACATTCGCTCGGAGTCTTCTCCAGCCTTTCATGCAATGCAGCATCACCGATCCAGACCAACTTGTCCGGGTAGGCTTCACACATAATGCCTATATCTGTTCTCAATTACAGACTCTACATGTACTCAATGGGGACTATTCATGCCTACCCGAAGGAACGCCTCAAACTCACTGCAAACTCGCGAGAGCAGGTTTCCCTATGCAAAAGATGTAGAGCTTCACATGCTCAAGTAGAGAATCATTACCCGAGCGTTCTTCCTTGGCGCCATGGAAAGGTATGCGTATGAAAAGCACCTCAATCTCCATGCCTCTGTAGATCCGAAGTCGGCTTGCGATTTGGAGCTATAAAGCTCCGCCGGTGAACGGATCTAGGCTACTTCTTCCTCCTTTGCTCTCCCCTCTCTCTAGACTTTGAAAGAGAACCACTCAAGTGAAATGAGGGTTTAAAAGGCCCAATACCGGGTATAACCAAGCACTAGCAACCCCCAACCATCAGATACCAAATTAAAGAAACGAACAGTCATGATTCGGGCCTGAAATGTAAAACCTGGGCCGAACACGGCCTGCGATACGCCCGTGTCCATGGCCGTGTCCCCCATTCACCGTAAAAATCGACGCGTCTCAAAAAACACACGGGCACCCGACACGCCCGTATTTGACCTAACATGCCCGTGTCAGCCAGTACACGCCCATGTTCCTGGGCGTGTTCCTCCATCAACACAGGACGAACACCAACCCGAGACTCACACGGTTCTTGGACACGCTTGTGTCAAACCCGAACACGCCTGGGCTCCAGGCCATGTTCACTGTCTCGACACTTCGTCGAGCGCAGATCATCGACCACCCGACATGGCCTTGGACACGCCAGTGTCCTAGGCCGTGTTCCTTGTCTCGACATATCGTCGAGCAAAAATGTCGACTTTCCGGGCAAATTGTCGACAAGAGCTCGACACTCCCTGAGACACGCCTGTGTCTCAGGCCGTGTTCGCTGCTCGACGATCTTCAACACAAACACGACACGCCCTGGGACACGCCCGTGTCCCAGGCCATGTGCCCCCTGCCAAATTCAAAATTTGGCCCAAAATGCCTCCCGTCGCTCTTTTGAGTTTCGGGGCATTGCACGATGTCGTGGGGCGAGACATGCCTCCAGACCATGTTGGAATGTTCTGGGCCTCTAAACTCTAAACCCGGGTTATTACGGGGTTTTCACTCCGGGTTTCCTTGGTTGCGGGTGTTATTTATGGACAAAACCACCGATGTAACGTTTATTCTCCCTATTAGAACTTTGTGGGGCTCTACCGGGTGTTTGGGCATTTGCGGTGAATGGTGGAGTATCCAAACTTTCTCGCAATTAGACGGATAAATTGTCTTCGGGGTTAGCCAACCCGACAGTTTTGGTTTTTGGTGGAGTTGACCACAGGTGGCTAATAGGGGTTTGTTTCTTTCCTAATGGTTTAATCTTGACCTTTTTCCCATTATAGTCTTGTGCATTTGGGGTGCTGTGGTTATACGTGACGCTTCACATAAGTGTTCTCTTTTTACCATTGTACCTGACTGCTATACTTTATGTAAGTATTTTTCTTTGGTCTTGGGTTGATATCCCTTTAATTTGTTTACTTTTGGCTTACTTTCTGCCATCTCTTATACTTTCTTGCTATGGTATTATGTCTTTGGAATGTCTCAGGTTCATAGCTGTAGCTGATAGCCATGCTGGTTTTGGAGTTCCTGGGCAGCTGTCTTGGCTGTGGTTTTGCCTCGCCGTAGCGAGGTAGTTTGTTGTTTAGTTTTCTTTGCTAGTGTATACATACTTTATTTTATGTGGGTTCATGTCAGTTGTTGACGCCCGTAGGATTGTTGTTTTTTGGATACTTGTTAGTTGCTAGTTTTCCTTGTGTATATGATTACTTGCTCTCTGTGATGTTTTATGTTACGATTGCATGGTAGGTATTTTTCAAGTGTGAAACTACTATTATTACCTCATGCATGATATGTTTTTAAAATATTAAAACACCATATTTAACGACCGTAAAAATCTACTTTTATTGCTATTATAAATTTAAAACTTGCATACTTTGAGGTATCCTCTGGGAACCTCTAAACTCATGTAGGGCGTCTAATTTTTTAAAAGAAGTAATTTCCGCAGTGTATAACTACTTTCCTCGTGGACTAGATGAGCTACCAAGCCGAGGGATACGGCTAACTACCACTCCTAAACTGATTTTATCTTTAAATAACTTAAAGAATTTTTTTTCATGATTAAGTAGGTGTTTGCCAGAGCGTCCGCAGTTATCCCCTACTGACGTGGCATCATGACGCGCATTTGTCCCTTACTCTGATACTCCTTTATTGGCGGTGAAAAATGTGGGTTGTGATAGAGGACAACAAAGCAGTACAACATGGAAGCAGGTGATGGTGGGACTATTCTATAATGGTCATGTTGCTAACAGTTATATAATTATACTAATAGTTCTTATAGCACAAGTAAAGTAAGGCAGTAATGAAAAGAAGTGCAATAGGTAAAGTAGAGCTGAAAGAAATTGCTGTAAGTAAAGTGCTCCTCAGTAAGAATTCTTCTACCAGTGTTAGAACCGAAAGAAATTGCTATACAAGCCTGGATCACATAACAGGATATCAAGGAAGATGTTCAAGGTCATGACAACAGTTATCTTGACTAAAAGAACTGACTAGAGCAGTCTGGTTCCGAGTAAACTCAGAGATTGCATCTCTGCACCCAACATGGGGAGGATAGTCTCTCTTTATCTTTTCAAGAACCTAGGGGATAGTTTGGCAGAAGTTCCTGAGGTTCCACTCCACTACCTGAAAAGGATGGATCACAATACCATAAAAATATGGGATAAACCCTCTCCCAAATCTGAGAAGGGATGGGCAAGCTTAAGGCACTCCCATGAGAGGAGAAGAATAAAAAGACTGATGTTAGTGCCAAAAAACAAGTAGCTGAAGGAAATAGAAGACTGAGGAAAACTTATTAAGGTGAAAGCTCTCATCCAGCCCCTAGCCTCACTAAGGGGAGCAAACAGGAGATCATCACCATGATATCCACAAGGGGATGGCTCTTGAAGATCTGGAAAGATCTGCTTCCATGGAGATATTCAGAGGAGTGGCTAGTATGAAAAATCTGAGATGATAGAAGTTCACTAGGAACTTGCTACCCTAGAACATATTGTAGTGTACCCAGGACAAGTCCATAAGGAACTTATTCCATAGTTAATAGATACAGAGGTACATGAAGCCTCCACAATTCACATAAAAGTGGTGGAAGGAGAGAGTCATCTACCCTTTCTCCTGACAGGAACAGTTGAGGGGGAGCTTGCACCTGAGGTTTCAGCCTAAGAGACTAAGATTGTTGCATCTTTAACAAAAGGATAAGAGGAGGTCACCATGGAGGTAGCAGAGAAGTTGATATGAAATGTAATAGCCTTCATAGCCAAAGTACCTCATAATGATGGCACCTTTGAAGAATTTAATCCAACTAGCCATGAAATGGTAGTGTGGAAAGGAAAAATTGTTCTTGAGGACCAAGACATAGACATAGGAACCTCCAAGAAGTCAACTCCTAACTATCTATATGAGGACTATGAGGATCCTGTAGAGAACTCTAAGCAAGCTACTGAGGTTGAGCCCAACTCCCAACTCCACAACTTGTTGAAGAGACCATCTCTTTTCTGACTCAACAGCAAAGAATGATGGATACTCAGAGAAAGCGTTTTGAAATGTTTGTGGAGAAGACAGTTTAAGGACTGAGGACTTGAATGAATGAGAGAATTCCAGAAGTGTAAAGGGAGATTCATCACATAAATACTCAAACCTTCCAGTATTTAATGAAGGCTACAAGAGCAGTGGACTATACTGTGACACAAAATGAAATGACCCATCAAGGTATTCAAGCAATTATAGACAACCAGAATGCCACTAGAGAAAAGTTTTTTTAAAAAATCATTTCTAGCAACATATGCCATACCGTCTTACAACAGAATGACCATTATGGAATTAATGGATTCATGCAACCAGCTATTAGATCGACACCTCCTACAAACCAAAAGCACAGTAGTAGCTGGTGTCAACATGCTATAAGGAAATATTAGTGAAGCCCAATAGGCCATCTGTTAAGAGACATCTGAAGAACTCACAAAGGGGGAGAAGAAAATTACACACTACTTTACTCAATAAGCAGCATGGACGACAAATTCTGTTAAAGAAGCATTACGACTGGGAACCCTTAAACTTCTCTCCAGTGTCTATCAATCCTGAGGCTTACTTAGATGCAGATAAAGATTACCTCCCTTCATAGGATTATGAAGCAACTTGGGGGGTGAGAATATCAGCATACTCTCAAACATTAGAGCAAGGGTAATCTTCCTCCAGAAAGAGGAGGGCTGATCAAGTTGTAACGCCCCGTAACTCAAAGGAGCAAAGGGGGACGTTTTGGGCCAGTTTGGGTTTTGGCTGCAGGCACACGGCCTGGGACACGGGCGTGTCCCAGGGCGTGTCAAGCCTGTGTCGACATTGAGACGGGGTGTCGACACTTTGGTCTCGACATTGTGTCGAGACTGGGCACACGGCCTGCGACACGGGCGTGTCGCAGGGTGTGTCGACCCGTGTCGACACTTAGCCGCGAAGTCGACACTCTGCTTTGACGAAGTGTCGAGACATGGCACACGGCCTGCGACACGGGTGTGTCGCAGGGCGTGTCGACCCGTGTCAACACTTGTCCCGGGTAGTCGACACTTTGGTGTCGACAATATGTCGAGACAAGGTACACGGCCTAGGACACGGGCGTGTCCAAGGCCGTGTCGATAGGTCGACGGTCTTCGCTCGACAAAATGTCGAGACCGTGTACACGGCCTGGGGTCCAGGCGTGTCACGTTGACACGGGCAAGGACACGGGCGTGTCCTAGAACCCGTGCAGTGTTCGGGTTGAAAATGGGGAAAAATCATGGGGTACACGGCCGGCCACACGGCCGTGTGAGGTAGAACACGGGCGTGTCAGATCGAACACGGGCGTGTTCGATACCCGTGTGAGGTTCCAGGTGATTTGATTTTGACGGCGAATGAGGCACTCGGCCCTGGACACGGGCGTGTGCCAGGCCGTGTTCGGTCCAGATTGGGCATTTCAGCCCCGAATCGAAGCCGTTCATTTCTTTAACTGAAGATCCAACGGCTGGGGTTGTTCCTGAAGGGATATACCCGGGTTTTGACTTAGAAAACCCTCACTTTTTCTTAAGTGATCTCTTTCTAAAGCCTTAGAGCGAGAGGAGAGCCAAGGGAAGAAGAAGGATCTAGATTCCGCCATTGGAGGAGCTTCGGAGCTCCGAATCACGAGCCGACTCCGGATCCACGGAGGCAACGCTAGTGCGGTGGTTTTCATCCGATTACTTTTCAATGGCGCCAAAGAGGAACGCAAGAGTAACGATCCTCATCTTGAGCATGAGTAGCTCTCTTTCTTAGCATAGGAAGCCCGCTCTCGCGAGTTTGCGGAGAGTTGGAGGCGTTCCTTCGTGGAGATATGTGAAGTCCCCGTTGTTTAGAGCCCGTATACGAGAACGGATATAGGCATGATGTGTGAAGCCTACCCGGACATGTTGGTCTGGATCGGTGATGTTGCATTGCATAAATGCCGGAGAAGACTCCGTGCTATTGATTGTTTTTCGGGTTTTCTACGCGGTAGATTGCAGCAGGGAGCCTTGGGGACTAACCCAAAGGTGCACCCGGAAAACTGGGCGGATACGAGATCTTGCCAACTTGGTGGCTTGAGAGCCAACTTGAACATAACCGGGTTATGTGACTTGTGATGGAAATGGGACTCGGCGGAAGTTTGAACCGCGCAAATGGCTTAAATTGTCGTTGCGATATGAGCACGGGTTAGATGGAACCGTACCCGCTCTATGTCGTTCGGTTAAAGAGACCTAAAGGCACGTGGCACTTACCGTTGGCATAGATTAGGGTCTTCGGCGGTCAATGGCTTAAATTGTCGTGACCCAGGCCAAGAAGACAAATTGCTCATAGGTTTGGCCGTCCAAGTGGCGGTGGTGAGTCCGGAATGTCTATGGCTTTAATTGACGTGACATCGACCGGTTCACCGAGAATGTGCCCTGAGAGCAGGGGGCGTGTGGCCGTGCGAGCCAACGTCTGTGATGAAATGGCTATATGTGCTTATAGCTCGCTTATGCTAATGAAATGCAGGGATAGGGGGTGATACAATTTGGTATCAGACTACTGGTTTTGGTCGGGCTTAACGTGAATTCGTGGGCGAATTCTTTTTAAGGGGTGGTGAGCACATTGTGTGCGTCATCGTTATAATGGTAAAAGAACCCATGAATGTCCACTTAGGAATGAAAATACTCGTGTTTGAGGAACCTGCGTGTTCCTATAATTGCTGTTTGCAATTTATTTGGTCGCTTAACGGTGTTTTGTACCACTATAGGTGACCAGAAGCGGTGTTGGTCCGTCAGAATGCCGAGTTTCTGAGGCTAGTAGTGCACCGGATGTTGCTCCTGCAACACCTCTGTCGGCTGAGAATATTCGATTGGTGGCTGAAGCGGTGTTGGCCGTGATCAATGCGCAGCCTGGAAGGCAAACGCAGCAGCCCGCTCCTATGATGGAGCAAGTACCTCTTCAAGAGGCTGAGCCGAGGAGGGTGGAGCAAGTGGTTTTGGAACCGGTAGTGCCAAGGAGGGCAACTGAGAGGCAGCTAAAGCATGTAATGAGCTTTAACCCTCCGGTATTCTCAGGGTTGGGAACCCCATCTCAGGCTGAAGACTGGCTCTCCAGGGTAAAGAGAGTCATGACAGCGACGGAGACGGAGGAGTGGCAAATGACCACCATCGCTACGTTCCTTTTGGACGGTGAAGCGAGGATGTGGTGGGAAGGATTGGAGCTGCACTTACTGAGAGGTAGGCAACTTGGTGATGTCTCGATGGAGGAGTTCTCGAGATTATTTTTGGCTAGATACCTCCCTTCGACGCAGAGGATAGCGTTGGAGAATGAGTTCCTGAAGTTGGTACAGGGTGAGAGGAGCGTGGATGAATATCTCCACGAGTTTACTCGTCTGAGTCGTTATGCTAGCTCCACCATCGTGGATGAGGAGCGCAAGACTAATCGCTTCTATGAAGGCTTGAGGGATGAGTTGAGACTACTACTCTCGGGGCCAATGACGCAGGGTTTCTTAACCTTGGTCAATACTGCCCGGTCCTTGGAGAAGGACATGAAGAACGTACAAGCAAAGAAAAGCTTGGGTGAGAAGAAATCTGAATTTAAAGTGCCGACTACTTCAAAGGCCGGCTATCGGAGGTCTTTCAAGAAGCATAGGACTTCGGGTCCAGCTCCTTCTGGTGCTTCTGGGGCGACTACGAGTCGGACCCCGGACGCGTGTTTTACATGTGGAAAGACGGGGCATTTCGCACGTGACTGTTTGAGCGGACGTCCTAAGTCCGAGAGAAAGCCGAGAGCTACTTATGAAGAGAAGGGAAAGGCGGTGGAGTCGACCGCATCCCACTATGCTCCGGCCTAACCAAGGGTCTATAATCTTGGCCAACAGGAGGCCATCAAACAAGCTGATGTGGTGACAGGTACGGTTTAATTTATAGCAAGTCAATTTATTTAACTACTTGTTATGCACATGGTACCTTACCACTGCTTGTTTAGGATTTATATTGATTTGTGAAAATCCGGCACGAGCACTCTTCGATACGGGAGCTTCACACTCCTTCTTGTCTGAAGGATTTATATCACGCATCGGAGTCCCTTCTTCGATGGCGAAGGATAAGTTGGATGTGTTGTTGCCCAATGGGTGTTCGATGCGAGCGGATAGGATCTACGATGTTAAGATTCGCATTGGGGAGCAGGAGTTCGACCTGCAGGCGTCTTTACTTCCGTTGGCGGAGTTCGACGTCATATTTGGCATGGACTGGCTCTCGGAGCAGCAGGCCCATATAGATTGCGGTAGCAAGGAAGTCAAGCTGGGAGCAAGTCGTGAGATGACTTTTACGGGCTTAAAGGGGTCGAGCAAGACGTTGATGTCTGCTCTTCAGGTGGTGAAGGCGGTTCGTGCCGGAGCAGAACTGTTCTTTACACTAGTGGAGGTTGCAAAGCCGAAGCCCGCGTTGGATTGTATTTCAGTGGTATCGGAATACCCTGATGTGTTCCCTGCAGATCTTCCTGGAGCCCCCCTCGGCGGGAGATAGATTTTACGATCGAGCTAGTGCCAGGTGCAAAGCCTGTGTCACGATCTCCGTATCGGCTAGCGCCTAAGGAAATAGCGGAGCTGAAAGTTCAACTGCAAGAGTTATTGGAGCAAGGGTATGTGTGCCCGAGTTCTTCGCCTTGGAGCGCACTGGTCCTCTTTGTTAAGAAGAAGGACGGAAGCTTGAGGCTATGTATTGATTATCGGGAGCTCAACAAGCTAACTGAGAAGAACAAGTACCTGATCCCTCGGATTGATGATCTCTTTGATCAGTTAGTCGGGTCGACGGTGTACTCGAAGTTGGATCTCAAGGCTGGGTACTATCAGCTGCGAATAAGGGAGAGTGATATCCCGAAGACAGCGTTCAGTACGAGATACGGGCATTATGAGTTTACAGTCATGCCGTTTGGGCTGACTAATGCGCCGTCAGTGTTCATGGATTTGATGAACAGGACGTTCAGGGAGTACTTGGACCATTTTGTGATCGTCTTCATCGACGATATTTTGGTGTACTCGCAAAGTGAGGAAGATCACTTCAAGCATCTTCATTTGGTGTTGGAAACGCTAAGGAGAAATCAGTTGTATGACAAGTTCTCGAAGTGCGAGTTTTGGCTATCCTCAGTGGCGTTCCTCGGGCATATAGTAAGTGGAGAGGGTATTGCTGTGGATCCGGCGAAGATTGTTGCGATACGGGAGTGGCCTGAGCTTGCTACAGTAGCAGAAGTCCGGAGCTTTTTGGGGCTTGCCGGCTATTATAGGCGCTTGATGAACTGTAAATATGCGTATTTTTATGCACATTAATTTAGTCATTTTCATTTATTTTCGTCGTTTTTACTTATTTTTGTTCAATAAAATGTTCCTATTCTTGTAAATTTTCTCCTAACTTGTTTTATTTGATTTTGCAGAAAAATTCCAAAATCTGCCAAAATTTGGGAAGTACACGCCCGTGACACATGGGTCACGCCCGTGACCGAGCCGTGACTGTGCATTTCCCGTGAGATCGGAAAATTTCTGAAGAAAAGGCTTGACACGCCTGGCGACACGCCCGTGTCACCCGACACGGGGCGTGACCCAAGCCCGTGTCCTCTCCTCTCGACGAAATCCGCTCGACGATCGTCGAGTGTCGACACCAACTGTCACGCCCAGTGTCACGCCCGTGACCAAGGGCGTGACCCAATTTCATCTCAACGATTTCGACTCGACACTTTCCGCTCGACATTCGTCGAGTGTCGACCCCAACTGTCACGCCCATAGTCACGCCCGTGACATGGGGCGTGACCTTTCCAGCTGGCCCGACAAGATGCTGCCAAGGACATTTGACGCAACCCGCGCCCGGTTCTACCTCCCTGTCACGCCCATAGTCACGCCCGTGACCTAGGGCGTGACTGCTGCGAACTCAGCCCGAAGTCAACTTTGCTGTCCAATCGCCAGCCGCCTTCATGAATAGTACTGTCACGCCCCCCCTACACGCCCGTGACCGAGGGCGTGTACTTTGAAATTTTTTTCCTATAAATAGCCCAGTTCTGTAAGGTCCAAGGGTTCAGATTTTTGGGCCAAGTTAGTGTCTTTTTATGGGCTGCATCCGTGATTTTCAAGGCTATGTAAGGAGATTTCTCCCTTTTTTATTTCATTTCTTGTTTTGCTTTAGTTTTAGCACTTGTAATAGCTTGTAATAGTTTCATTTTGATCAAATAAAATGTCAAATTTTCTCTTCATATTTGGCTTTGGAATGAGCACTTGTGCCCCACTTTCCTTCTCCTTTTTATTCTTAGTTTCATCTTTGTTCTTCATTTATGAAAAGTGTGTGTGTGTGTGTATGAGTGTAACTTATTTCCTTTACATTTTTTTTACTTGTTTTCATGCTTAGGGATGTTAGGTTTTCCTCTTTTCATGTTTAGTACTTTACATACCTTTAATTTTTCTCAAGTTAGGTTTTGTTAGAAACTCATGAAATGATGAATTACAAACCTTTTCCATGTCTTCTTTTAATTTCTTCAACATCTTCACTCTTATGAGTGTGTAAAAGAGTTAAGGTTTCTTTTGTTTTTTTTACTTAGCTTTATTTTGGAATGAAAACTTTTTTTTCTTCTTTCTCTTTTATTTCAACTTTTTTAGCTCTTTTATGAAATCCTAGGAATGAAAATGTTGAAATTTTTATTTTCCAAAAACTTTGGTTTTTAATTTGTTTTGAAAAACTTTTGTCTTCTAAAATTGTAATTTCTTCTTTTTATTTGTTTTTGGCAAAACCTATGCTTGAAATAGTATAAATTTTAATTTTTAGGTAACTTCGATTTTTCATGTTGAGTGTGTGAGTGTAGGTGTATAATTTTTATGCTTTGTTCAAATTATGTAGAGTGTGTGAGTGTAGGTGTATAATTTTCATGCTTTGTTTTAATGCTTTCTTTTAATGCTTTGTTCAATTATGTAGAGTGTGTGAGTGTAGGTGTATAATTTTATTGCTTTCTTGAATTTCATATGGAGTGTGTGTGTTCGTGTGCATTTATTTCCGCCTACTTGTTAAGAGTTAAATGGCGCATCGTTTTCATTTTCAGTCCTACTCGTTTGAGTAGGACTTGTAATTTTTCTTTCTTTATTTTTCCGCCTACTCACTTGAGTTTAAATGGCCGGACTTTATTTCCCGCCTACTCGTTTGAGTAGGATTTGTAATTTTTCTTTCTTTATTTTTTTTTCCGCCTACTCACTTGAGTTAAATGGCCGGACTTTTTAGCCCTGTAATCGCATTTATTTTCTCCTACTCATTTGAGTAGGACTCGCTTTCTTTTCAGTCCTACTCGTTTGAGTAGGACTTGCAATTTTCAGCCTTTATTTACCGCCCCCACTCGTTTGAGTGGGACTCGCAAATTTTAATTATGCAAATTTCATTCATGTGTAACTTAGTTTCTGTTTAATTTATAATTTGGAGTGTGCGTGAGTTCTCGTTTAGTTAACTTTTTAGCTTTCTAAATATTGTTATTTTTCTTTTGTCCCTTTCTTATAATCGTTTAGCATTTAATTTCGAACTCACGCCTCACTAAATTATAAGCCGTCCCCATACCGATGTGTGGCTAATCGCTATTAGCCTCGGCATCGAAGAGCATTGGGACATTTAAAATGATTTATAATAATTAAAGTTCTTTATTTTCATTTTAATTTAAGCACTTAGGGTTTACCCCGGGTTTACGACGCGTAGGACCACATAATCGATGTGTGGGCCCTATTTCCGTAGTCCATATGCTAGCTAGCTGAGAGGCCGTGCATATGGACCGATCACCCCTGGGTAAATAGAGTTGCGTGCACCCCCTCGAGAGAGGACAAGCGTAATTCTACCGGATTGGGTCCCCCACCCAATAGCGGGGTTCTTAGCGTAAAGCGGGCGTTAAGAGGAATCCTTCGTCGGACTAACGTTCGGTCGAATAGTCTTAACGTTCAGGTGAGCAATATTCCTAGAGATAAGTGCGCTCACATTTGTGGAACCTCCACGGCCAAGTTGCCTTATTATTAATTTGAAAACTAAGTCTTTTTATTATTAAAAATTGTTTTAGTCTTAATCCGATTCGATGCCGAGCGTTAACCCTTCATCGAATATTTTCTAAATCGTTTTTTCGCTCCTTTGCTTTTTCGCCTTTTATTAAGTAAAAAATCCACCTTATTTTCAGAAAAATTATAGTCCTCCCGGAGGAGTAAGAATAGTCAACGCGACCCCGAGAACAATACGACCTCGGTATTCCCCCGAATATCGAGTACTACTTGCGATAGGTGCACTTGCCTACCCGAGCAAGCCCGCGGCGATCGACTCACCGAACCAACCACAGTAAGAGTCTGTTCGCGGGCACATCAAGTACCATACTTAGGCTTTTGCTATTCCAGAGCAAAAGTTTGAGGTGAATCTATAAGGAATAAAAAAAACTCTAAGTTTTGGCTATCGCTTAATCAATTATAAGAGAGATCGAAATAAATATACGGGGTGTAAGAGTTAAGTCCTAAAATTATGTAGATGATTTAAATAGCGCAAAAGTTTTGACCAAAAGACTTCTTGATGTAATCAAATAGAAGGCAACATTTGTAATGGTTAGATTAACGAAAATAGTTTGGAATTATAAGAACTCTAGCTTATACGAGTGCTACCGGAAATAATACAATTTACTAATTATGCTCTCAAAAAGATTTTTGAATTAATTCTAGAATCGTGTAATTGGCTAAGGGGGTAGTGGGTTTATGAAGAGGGTTTTGATATTTGAGGTGAGGTAATTTTTTCTCGAACCTCCATTTTTTTTTCTCTTTTGGATTATTAGGAAAACGAAATCTTATTTTCCTAATATGAATTTTGTTTTTCAACTTCATAAGAAAAATTAACCCAATGTATATTTGTAGGAGTAATGAATTTTATCCTCTTACTCCCTATATAATCTTTTAAAATTATTGGGTGCCTATGTTTACGGAACGAAATCTTGTTCCCATTGACATAAGATCTTTTAAGGATAAAATTTTTCATGCCAAGTAGGTCATGAAAAGTAAGGGGAGAAAGGAAAACTAGATTGTAATCCTAAAAATTTTTGAGAGCAACCTTAATAATTTGTACGTTCCAATTTTTTTTTCAGAAAGCTAAAAGTAAGTATAATTGAATTCTATAGTCGTTATTTCCTAACATAATATACGTGCTCCTATCAATGAAAAATTAGAAGTAGTGCCTAAAACGAGTTCGCTATTTTTAACAAAGCATAAAGAATTCTTTAAAACTTAACCCCGGCTATTTAAATGTTTCAATCAATAATTAACAAACGGGTAGCAAACAGAGAATTAATAGTATTCACATATAAATAAACTCAAAACAGAATTTTTGGATAGCAGAAAAGTTAAGTATGGAATATTTAATTTATTTATTTCAAAACATTTTTTGTTTTTTTGATTTTTATAGTTTTTGTTATCATTTTTTTGTTTGTTTTTCATTTATTATCTTTTTTTGTATTTTTGTTTTTCTCAATTTTTTTGAAAATTTTTTGAACTATTATCTTTTTTTTGTATTTTTTTAAGAGAATTTTCATAATATGTACAAAAATAAGGGAGAAAAAGAAAAAGGTTTGTACAAGAATGAGGAAGGGGGAGAGAGAAAAAACAAAAAAAATATATACAAAGTGAAACTAAACAAAATAATTTTTTGTTTTGTTTTTTTGAGTTTTTGGAAAAGAGAAAGAGAACAAAACAAATTTTTTTTGGATTTTTGTTTTTTTCATTTAAAATTTTTTTTGTTTTTTTTTTTCATTTTAAATTTTTTTTTTCATTTTCAGATGTTTTTTAATTTTTTTGTTTTTGTTTTGTTGTTATATGTATTTTTTTTGTATTTTTCTTTTTTGAGATGCAGAAAAATTGAAGTGCAGAAAGTAAAGCACGAAAATACCCCCATACTTAAGTCCAACATTGTCCCCAATGTTGTATCGTAAGTATGCGGAACAGTAATGAAAGACAATATGTACAACGAAAAGAAAGGAAGGGGGGAGAAGCTTCCCTGAAACGCGGTGGGGAAGGCCGATCAGAAACCCTGCGTTTATTAGAAAAAGCAGCAAAGGTAATGAGGAAAGGGCGAAAAAGATAAGCGAGGGGTGCCTCCCAGGAGCGCTTTGTTTATAGTCGTGTAGCTTGACTTATTTTGGCGGATTTATAAATCTAGGAGGGTTATGGTTTCGTAATGCTCGATCACTGGGTCGCCCGCGATGTATAACTTAAGCCGATGACCGTTTACTTTAAACGAACCTCTTTCCGGGTGGGAGACGAGTACGGTCCCATATGGAAAGACTTCTTCAACTAAGAAGGGACCGGACCATCTAGATTTTAGTTTACCTGGAAAAAGCTTAAGGCGTGAATTATAAAGAAGGACAAGATCGCCCGGAGAAAATATTTTTGGGGACTTTAAATGTCGATCGTGATATAACTTAGAGCGCTCCTTATAGAATTTATTGCTCTCGTAAGCGTTCGCACGCAATTCATCGAGCTCGTTTAGTTGCAGTTTTCTATTCTGAGCGGCTAAGTTGGAGTCGAGGTTTAAGAGTTTTAAAGCCCAAAGTGCGCGATGTTCTAATTCTACGGGTAAATGGCACGCTTTGCCGTAGACTAACCGGAACGGCGTACATCCAATAGCGGTTTTGTATGCCGTCCGATACGCCCACAACGCATCGTCGAGTTTAACGGACCAATCTTTCCTATTTAACGAAACGGTTTTTTCTAAAATTCGCTTAATCTCTCGATTTACTACCTCGACTTGGCCACTTGTTTGCGGGTGGTAGGGGGTGGCAAGCTTGTGCGTGACTCCGTATTTAGCTAACGTCTTAGCCATAAGAGCATTACAGAAATGCGTTCCCCTATCACTAACAATTGCGCGAGGCATGCCGAAGCGAGAAAATAATTTTTTAAGAAATGTAACGACGACTCGCGCATCGTTGGTGGGGAGATCTTGCGCTTCCGCCCACCTCGATACGTAGTCGACCACCACTAAAATATACATATTTTTGAAAGACAGAGGTAGGGGGCCAATGAAATCTATGCCCCACAAATCGAAGACTTCGCACTCTAAAAACATGTTTTGGGGCATCTCGTCGCGACGAGAGATGTTACCCGACCGCTGACAGCTATCGCATGCGCGCACAAAATTATGCGCGTCTTTGAAGAGAGTGGGCCAAAAGTAGCCCGCCTCTACCGCCTTCCGAGCGGTCCGGTTGGCTTGATAATGCCCACCGGCTGGACCATCGTGGCAGTGCTTAAGAATTTGTAAGCACTCCACACCCGCAACGCATCGTCGAACCGCTTGGTCCGCGCAGATACGAAAAAGAAATGGGTCCTCCCAAAAGATATTTTTCAAGTCAGAAAAGAATTTCTTCTTTTGATGACTGGAAAATTCTTTTGGAAGGACTCGCGCTACTAAGAAATTTGCAAAATCTGCGAACCAAGGCGAAGGTGACGAAGATTTATTAATGGCAAGAAGGCGTTCCTCGGGGAATCTGTCATTTATTTCAGATTCGACGAGCGCTTCCGCACCCGGATTTTCTAAACGGGAGAGGTGGTCCGCCGCTAGATTTTCCGCTCCCCGCTTATCTCGGATCTCCAAATCAAACTCCTGTAGGAGGAGAATCCATCGAAGAAGGCGGGGCTTCGCATCATTTTTAGCTAATAAATACTTAAGCGCGGAGTGATCGGTAAAAACGATAACTTTAGATAGCGTTATATACGAGCGAAACTTATCGAAAGCGAAAACGACGGCTAAGAGTTCCTTTTCCGTTGTCGTGTAATTTACTTGTGCGGAAGTGAGCGTCTTGCTAGCGTAATAAATAGGATGAAAATGTTTTTCTACGCGTTGGCCAAGAACGACACCTAAGGCAATATCACTAGCGTCGCACATTATTTCGAACGGAAGGGACCAATTAGGGGCCACTAAAATTGGTGAGGAGATAAGTTTTTGTTTTATCAAATTAAAGGCGGACTCGCATTCGCTACTAAAGATGAAGCGTGATTCCTTTTCCAAGAGGTGAGTTAGCGGCTTTGTTATTTTTGAAAAATCTTGAATAAAGCGTCGATAAAAGCCCGCATGGCCTAAGAAACTCCTAATAGATTTTACGTTGGTTGGATGCGGAAGTTTTTCTATAATTTCTATCTTGGCCTTATCCACCTCTATCCCCTTAGACGAAATCATATGGCCGAGGACCAAACCTCCTCGAACCATAAAGTTGCATTTTTCCCAATTTAAAACAAGGCTTGTGTCCTCGCACCGTTGAAGGACACGATCTAAATTTTGAAGGCAATCGGGAAAAGAGCGTCCGAAAACAGAGAAGTCATCCATAAAGACTTCCATAATGTCTTCTACTAGCTCGCCAAAGATCGCTAGCATACATCTTTAGAATGTAGCTGGCGCGTTGCAGAGTCCAAATGGCATTCTTCGATAGGCGAAGGTGCCAAACGGGCAAGTAAAAGTTGTTTTCTCTTGATCATCGGGGGAAATGGGGATTTGGAAAAACCCCGATAATCCATCAAGAAAACAATAATACGGATGACCGGATAAACGCTCTAAAATCTGGTCTAGAAATGGCAGAGGGAAATGGTCCTTGCGGGTGGCATCGTTAAGTTTCCTATAGTCGATGCACACTCGCCAACCCGTAACAGTACGAGTTGGGACAAGCTCGTTATGCTCATTCGCCACTACGGTAAGACCGCCTTCTTGGGCACGACATGCACGGGACTAACCCATGCACTGTCCGAAATAGGGTAGATAATCCCCGCATCTAATAACTTAATGATTTCGGCTTTAACGACGTCTTTCATGTTTGGGTTAAGACGACGCTGCGGCTGAATCGTTTTGCGGCAATTATCGTTTAGGAAAATCTTATGGGTGCAAAAGGAGGGGCTAATCCCCTTTAGGTCAGTGATTTGCCACGCAATTGCGTGGCGATGTTTAAATAAAACTTCCAATAAATTGGAAGTCTCCGAATCACTCAAGTCCGAAGAAATGATAACGGGGAGCGTATCACCTTTTCCCAAAAAAGCGTACTTGAGCGAGGCGGGTAAGGGTTTGAGGTCTAGGATGGGCGGTTCTTCTAGGGAGGTTTTAATGCCTATGTCTTTCTTACCAATTGGTTCGAAAGGCAAGTCTATAGATGTATCCTCATCGCAGTTAAAATTTTCGAGCGCATAAATATCGTCATT
Organism: Platanthera guangdongensis; assembly: GCA_039583875.1. NCBI lineage: Eukaryota > Viridiplantae > Streptophyta > Magnoliopsida > Asparagales > Orchidaceae > Platanthera > Platanthera guangdongensis. The sequence continues at coordinate 65,530,067 of CM077165.1, forward strand.
TAAAAATACGGACTCGAAAATGGGAGAAGAACGATCTCCGAAAAAAGTATCTAAAGAATAGCAGAAATCGTCGCTCGATGACAAATTGTCCATCGAGGGATTAATAGAGAAAGTAACTTGGTCATCGCCTACTCGAAGGAGAAGGCTACCATTACTAACATCTATTAGTGCGCGGGAGGTGGCGAGAAAAGGGCGACCGAGTATTATTGGTACCTCGGCGTCCTCCTCGATATCTAAGATGACGAAGTCTACCGGGAAGGTAAACTTGTCGACTCGGACAAGGACGTCCTCCACTACCCCGATAGGGAACTTAACCGAGCGATCCGCTAATTGGATGCGCATATTCGTAGGACTAGGAGTACCCAAACCTAAACGCGAAAAGAGCGAGAACGGCATCAGATTAATGCTAGCCCCTAAATCAGCTAAGGCGTACTTTACTAATATATCGCCAAAAAGGCACGGGATGGAAAACCGTCCCGGGTCGTTTTGTTTTGTGGGCAATTTATTAGTAAGGGCCGCCGAGCAGACAGCGTTGAGAGATACATGCGAAATATCCTCTAATTTGCGTTTATTAGAAAGTAGTTCTTTTAAAAATTTCGCATATTTGGGCATTTGCGAGATAGCCTCGCAAAAAGGAACATTAATGTGAATTTGTTTTAATAATAAAATAAATTTTTCATATTGCGCGTCCTTACGCTCGTTTTCTAACTTATGCGGATACGGAAGAGCCTTGTTTAAAATAAATTTTTCTTTTATAATAGGTAAAGGCGGCGTGAGCGAAGAAAGAGGAAGAGGGGTCGGAGGTGAAATATGTACCTGAGGGTCGGTCCGTTTTGGATCGACCACCTCCTTTCCGCTACGGAGGGTTATAGCGTTGGCGTTCTCCCGCGGATTGGGCTCCGTGTTTCACGGCAGTGCCCCGAGCGCGCGCTCGGACATCATCCTTGCCAGCTGTCCAACCTGTTGTTCGAGTGTTTTTAGCGATCCGGTGATGTTTCGGATATTTGACTCGTTGGACGCAATATACTTCGAAAAATTTTCCTCCATCGGGGAGGGTTTCGGAAGAGGAGGGGGAGGAAGAAATCCGGGCGCATAAGAAATAGGGGGACGCTGAGCATTATTCGGGTTGCTCCACGAGAAGTTGGGGTGATTCCTCCAACCCGGATTATAGTTATTACTATAAGGGTTGTTGTTGGGGTTGAAGGGAGGACGACCCGAATTTCCCATGAAGTCCACGAACTCTTCAGCTACGCAGACGTTAGGGGGAATAAAACAAGGCGGAGTGGAGGAGGCAGCAGACATCTCCGCCACCTGCTTTGTTAACCTTTCAACTTGAAGGGTCAAGAGAGCAGTGGCATCCACTTCAAAAAGACCAGCCGCTGGCTTTGGCCGTCCCCTCGGGACGTTCCATTGATAGGCGTTCATAGCCATCTCTTCGAATAAAGCCTGGGCGGCCTCGGGGGTTTTGTTGTTAAGCGTACCCCCGGCAGCCGCGTCAATCATTTGACGCGTCTGAAAATTCAGCCCATTATAAAAAATTTGAACTTGCAACCACGTTGGCAGCGCGTGGTGCGGGCAACGGCGGAGGAATTCCTTAAATCGTTCCCAAGTCTCGTATAGAGACTCAGGATCGTTCTGCACAAACGAAGAAATGTCCGCCCGCAACTTTGCAGTTTTGGCGGGCGGAAAGTACTTCGTCAGGAACCGTTCCGTCAACTCAGCCCACGTGGTGATACATCCTCGCGGGAGGGCATTCAACCACGCCTTGGCTTTGGACTTAAGGGAAAAAGGAAATAAGCGCAAACGAATGGCGTCATCAGTGACGCCATTGATCTTGAAGGTGTCGCATATCTCCAAGAAATTGGACAAGTGGACATTCGGGTCCTCATCCGGCAGTCCATCGAACTGCACGGCGTTTTGGACCATTTGAATGACACTTGACTTTATTTCAAAATTATTATTGGCCACCGCAGGGCGAACAATACTCGACCCAGAATCATCCAGGTTAGGCCAGGCGTAATAAGACATAGTACGCTCGGCCGCCGGGGGAAGGTTAGGGGCGGCCATAACTACAGCAGTGGGTTCTCCGATAGATTCCTCGGGATCTAAAGAAGGATTTCGGCGATGAGATCGAATACGCGCAAGAGAGTGTTCGATCTCAGGGTCGAAGTCTAAATCTTCAGACTCTGAGGGTTGTCCTCGGGTCATACACCCAAACAAAAATAAAACAAAAATAAACCTTTTTTGTTTTTTTTTTTTTAAAATAAAGTTTTTAGTTTTTTTTTTAGAGAAAATAAGTAAAATTAATAGACTCCGGAATTCGAAATAGCAACTCGAAAAGAGAGTCCCCGGCAACGGCGCCAAAAACTTGATGTGCCCGCGAACAGACTCTTACTGTGGTTGGTTCGGTGAGTCGATCGCCGCGGGCTTGCTCGGGTAGGCAAGTGCACCTATCGCAAGTAGTACTCGATATTCGGGGGAATACCGAGGTCGTATTGTTCTCGGGGTCGCGTTGACTATTCTTACTCCTCCGGGAGGACTATTATTTTACTGAAAATAAGGTGGATTTTTTACTTAATAAAAGGCGAAAAAGCAAAGGAGCGAAAAAATGATTTAGAAAATATTCGATGAAGGGTTAACGCTCGGCATCGAATCGGATTAAGACTAAAACAATTTTTAATAATAAAAAGACTTAGTTTTCAAATTAATAATAAGACAACTTGGCCGTGGAGGTTCCACAAATGTGAGCGCACTTATCTCTAGGAATATTGCTCACCTGAACGTTAAGACTATTCGACCGAACGTTAGTCCGACGAAGGATTGCTCTTAACGCCCGCTTTACGCTAAGAACCCCGCTATTGGGTGGGGGACCCAATCCGGTAGAATTACGCTTGTCCTCTCTCGAGGGGGTGCACGCAACTCTATTTACCAAGGGGTGATCGGTCCATATGCACGGCCTCTCGGCTAGCTAGCATATGGACTACGGAAATAGGGCCCACACATCGATTATGTGGTCCTACGCGTCGTAAACCCGGGGTAAACCCTAAGTGCTTAAATTAAAATGAAAATAAAGAACTTTAATTATTATAAATCATTTTAAATGTCCCAATGCTCTTCGATGCCGAGGCTAATAGCGATTAGCCACACATCGGTATGGGGACGGCTTATAATTTAGTGAGGCGTGAGTTCGAAATTAAATGCTAAACGATTATAAGAAAGGGACAAAAGAAAAATAACAATATTTAGAAAGCTAAAAAGTTAACTAAACGAGAACTCACGCACACTCCAAATTATAAATTAAACAGAAACTAAGTTACACATGAATGAAATTTGCATAATTAAAATTTGCGAGTCCCACTCAAACGAGTGGGGGCGGTAAATAAAGGCTGAAAATTGCAAGTCCTACTCAAACGAGTAGGACTGAAAAGAAAGCGAGTCCTACTCAAATGTGTAGGAGAAAATAAATGCGATTACAGGGCTAAAAAGTCCGGCCATTTAACTCAAGTGAGTAGGCGGAAAAAAAAAATAAAGAAAGAAAAATTACAAATCCTACTCAAACGAGTAGGCGGGAAATAAAGTCCGGCCATTTAAACTCAAGTGAGTAGGCGGAAAAATAAAGAAAGAAAAATTACAAGTCCTACTCAAACGAGTAGGACTGAAAATGAAAACGATGCGTCATTTAACTCTTAACGAGTAGGCGGAAATAAATGCACACGAACACACACACTCCATATGAAATTCAAGAAAGCAATAAAATTATACACCTACACTCACACACTCTACATAATTGAACAAAGCATTAAAAGAAAGCATTAAAACAAAGCATGAAAATTATACACCTACACTCACACACTCTACATAATTTGAACAAAGCATAAAAATTATACACCTACACTCACACACTCAACATGAAAAATCGAAGTTACCTAAAAATTAAAATTTATACTATTTCAAGCATAGGTTTTGCCAAAAACAAATAAAAAGAAGAAATTACAATTTTAGAAGACAAAAGTTTTTCAAAACAAATTAAAAACCAAAGTTTTTGGAAAATAAAAATTTCAACATTTTCATTCCTAGGATTTCATAAAAGAGCTAAAAAAGTTGAAATAAAAGAGAAAGAAGAAAAAAAAGTTTTCATTCCAAAATAAAGCTAAGTAAAAAAAACAAAAGAAACCTTAACTCTTTTACACACTCATAAGAGTGAAGATGTTGAAGAAATTAAAAGAAGACATGGAAAAGGTTTGTAATTCATCATTTCATGAGTTTCTAACAAAACCTAACTTGAGAAAAATTAAAGGTATGTAAAGTACTAAACATGTAAAGAGGAAAACCTAACATCCCTAAGCATGAAAACAAGTAAAAAAAATGTAAAGGAAATAAGTTACACTCATACACACACACAGACTTTTCATAAATGAAGAACAAAGATGAAACTAAGAATAAAAAGGAGAAGGAAAGTGGGGCACAAGTGCTCATTCCAAAGCCATATATGAAGAGAAAATTTGACATTTTATTTGATCAAAATGAAACTATTACAAGCTATTACAAGTGCTAAAACTAAAGCAAAACAAGAAATGAAATAAAAAAGGGAGAAATCTCCTTACATAGCCTTGAAAATCACGGATGCAGCCCACAAAAAGACACTAACTTGGCCCAAAAATCTGAACCCTTGGACCCTACAGAACTGGGCTATTTATAGGAAAAAATTTTCAAAGTACACGCCCTCGGTCACGGGCGTGTAGGGGGGGCGTGACAGTACTATTCATGAAGGCGGCTGGCGATTGGACAGCAAAGTTGACTTCGGGCTGAGTTCGCAGCAGTCACGCCCTAGGTCACGGGCGTGACTATGGGCGTGACAGGGAGGTAGAACCGGGCGCGGGTTGCGTCAAATGTCCTTGGCAGCATCTTGTCGGGCCAGCTGGAAAGGTCACGCCCCATGTCACGGGCGTGACTATGGGCGTGACAGTTGGGGTCGACACTCGACGAATGTCGAGCGGAAAGTGTCGAGTCGAAATCGTTGAGCTGAAATTGGGTCACGCCCTTGGTCACGGGTGTGACACTGGGCGTGACAGTTGGTGTCGACACTCGACGATCGTCGAGCGGATTTCGTCGAGAGGAGAGGACACGGGCTTGGGTCACACCCCGTGTCGGGTGACACGGGCGTGTCGCCAGGCGTGTCAAGCCTTTTCTTCAGAAATTTTCCGATCTCACGGGAAATGCACAGTCACGGCTCGGTCACGGGCGTGACCCATGTGTCACGGGCGTGTACTTCCCAAATTTTGGCAGATTTTGGAATTTTTCTGCAAAATCAAATAAAACAAGTTAGGAGAAAATTTACAAGAATAGGAACATTTTATTGAACAAAAATAAGTAAAAACGACGAAAATAAATGAAAATGACTAAATTAATGTGCATAAAAATACGCATATTTACAGTTCATCAGCGCTTCGTAGAGAACTTCTCGCAGATAGCGTTACCTCTCACTACATTGACGAGGAAGGAGCATAAGTTCGTTTGGACGCCAGAGTGCGCACGAGATTTCGAGGAGTTGAAGTGTCGGTTGACCACGACGCCTGTGCTGAGTTCTCCATGTGGAACCGAAGGCTATGAGATATATAGCGATGCTTCGGGCAGCGGTTTGGGTTGCGTGCTACTACAACACGGAAGCGTGATAGCTTATGGCTCGAGACAGCTAAAAGTGCACAAGAGGAACTATCCGGTCCATGACTTGGAGTTAGCGGCCGTGATTTTTGCCGTGAAGCTGTGGAGACACTACTTTTACGGTGTGAAGATTGATATCTACACCGATCACAAGAGCCTGAAGTATCTTATTGATCAGAAAGATCTGAATATGCGGCAGCGTAGGTGGATGGAGTTCCTGGGGGACTATACATTCAAGATCCACTACGTGCCTGGCAAAGGGAATGCAGTTGCGGATGCGCTGAGTCGCCGAGCCCCAGCTCAAGCCAATTGGCTATCGGTGCAGGATGAGCGGTTGGTGCGGGAGTTGGAGGCGTTGGAGATTGTTTGTGTGGACAGACAAGCAAGTGCTGAAGCAGTTCTGAATTGGACTGAAGTCCAATATGACCTGGCTGATCGGATTCGGCAGGCTTTGGATATGGATGCTCATATGAAGCAGTTCATGATAGAGGCTCTGGATGGGTCAAATTCCCAATTCATCGTGGAGGACGGATTGCTTTGGAAAGACGGTCGTCTGTGCGTCCCAAGTGTGGGCAATTTACGGGTGGAGTTGTTGTACGAGGCGCACCATACCAAGTACTCGATTCACCCGGGGAGCACGAAGCTGTACCGCGATGTAAGAAACTGTTTTGGTGGCCGGGTTTGAAAAAGGATGTGGCGCTCTATGTAGCGAAGTGCCAAACTTGAGCCTTGGTGAAGGCGGAGTGCCAAAAGCCGGGAGGATTTCTTAAGTCCTTGCCTATTCCGGAGTGGAAATTTGACGACATCTCTATGGACTTTGTGCACGGTTTGCCAAGGTCGCAAAAGGGGAACGATGCCATTTGGGTGGTTGTTGATCGTTTAACGAAGGTGTCGCATTTTATTCCGCATAGGAAGGATGATCCGGTGGAGAAGCTGGCAAAGCTTTATGTGGATATCATAGTACGGCTTCATGGTGTGCCCCGCAGCATCGTGAGTGACCGAGATGGGCGGTTCACGTCCAATGATTGGAGGCTTGTGCAGCAAATGTTGGGAACAAAGCTGAAGTTTAGCACAGCCTTCCATCCACAAACGGATGGGCAGACCGAGAGGGTCAATAGAACCATGGAAGACATGCTCCGCATGTGTATCTTGGATTTTGGAAAGCAATGGGAAGACCACCTTTATTTGGTGGAGTTCGCATACAACAATAGCTACCAAACGAGTATTCAGATGGCGCCTTTCGAGGCCCTATATGGTAGGAAGTGTCGCACGCCGTTGTCTTGGTTAGAAACGGGTGAGTCAAAGTTGTATAAGTGATCGGAAGTGGAGGGTGCTACTTCTTTGGTGCGAACCATTCGGGAGAGGTTGCTTATCGCTCAGGACCGGCAAGCAAAGTACTATAATGCCAAGCACAGGAATGTGGAGTTCGCTGTGGGCGATTATGTATACTTAAAAATCAAGCCGTTCAAGGGTGTCTCGCGGGTGCGGCGATTGAAAAAGCTAAGCCCGAGGTACCTTGGACCGTTTGAGGTTCTGGAGCGAGTTGGTGAAGCGGCCTATAGGTTGTAGCTTTCAGTGGAGCTTAGTGGTTTACATGATGTATTCCATATTTCGGTACTCCGGAAGGCGGTACAAGAGCCAACGCAAGTGATCGCGGTCGATCAAGTGCCGGTGGATAGTGGGCTAACAACAAAGATAAAGCCCGTGCGGATTGAAGACTCGGAGGTCAAGCGGCTACGCAATAAAGAGATCAGGATGGTCAAGGTCCGATGGGACAATTGCGGTCGTGAGGAGCTCTCTTGGGAGCGAGAGCAGACTATGCTTGACGAGTATCCAGAGTTGTTCCGCTCAGGTACAAATTTTGGTTTTTGTACATGTCTTTCCTTTATGTAATTTCGAGGACGAAATTATTTTAATAGGGAGAGAGTTGTAACGCCCCGAAACTCAAAGGAGCAAAGGGGGACGTTTTGGGCCAGTTTGGGTTCTGGCTGCAGGCACACGGCCTGGGACACGGGCGTGTCCCAGGGCGTGTCAAGCCTGTGTCGACATTGAGACGGGGTGTCGACACTTTGGTCTCGACATTGTGTCGAGACTGGGCACACGGCCTGCGACACGGGCGTGTCGCAGGGCGTGTCGACCCGTGTCGACACTTAGCCGCGAAGTCGACACTCTGCTTCGACGAAGTGTCGAGACATGGCACACGGCCTGCGACACGGGCGTGTCGCAGGGCGTGTCGACCCATGTCGACACTTGTCCCGGGTAGTCGACACTTTGGTGTCGACAATGTGTCGAGACAAGGCACACGGCCTAGGACACGGGCGTGTCCAAGGCCGTGTCGATAGGTTGACGATCTTCGCTCGATGAAATGTCGAGACCGTGTACACGGCCTGGGGTCCAGGCGTGTCACGTTGACACGGGCAAGGACACGGGCGTGTCCTAGAACCCGTGCAGTGCTCGGGTTGAAAATGGGGAAAAATCATGGGGTACACGGCCGGCCACACGGTCGTGTGAGGTGGAAAACGGGCGTGTCAGATCGAATATGGGCGTGTTCGATACCCGTGTGAGGTTCCAGGTGATTCGATTTTGACGGCGAATGAGGCACACGGCCCTGTACACGGGCATGTGCCAGGCCGTGTTCGGTCCAGATTGGGCATTTCAGCCCCGAATCGAAGCCGTTCATTTCTTTAACTGAAGATCCAACGGCTGGGGGTTGTTCCTGAAGGGATATACCCGGGTTTTGACTTAGAAAACCCTCACTTTTTCTAAAGTAATCTCTTTCTAAAGCCTTAGAGAGAGAGGAGAGCCAAGGGAAGAAGAAGGAGCTAGATTCCGCCATTGGAGGATCTTCGGAGCTCCGAATCGCGAGCCGACTCCGGATCCACGGTGGCAATGCTAGTGCGGTGATTTTCATCCGATTACTTTTTAATGGCGCCAAAGAGGAACGCAAGAGTAACGATCCTCATCTTGAGCATGAGTAGCTCTCTTTCTTAGCATAGGAAGCCCGCTCTCGCGAGTTTGCGGAGAGTTGGAGGCGTTCCTTCGGGTAGATATGTGAAGTCCCCGTTGTTTAGAGCCCGTATGCGAGAACGGACATAGGCATGATGTGTGAAGCCTACCCGGACATGTTGGTCTGGATCGGTGATGTTGCATTACATAAATGTCGGAGAAGACTCCGTGCTATTGATTGTTTTTCGGGTTTTCTACGCGGTAGATTGCAGCAGGGAGCCTTGGGGACTAACCCAAAGGTGCACCCGGAAAACTGGTGAGGATACGAGATCTTGCCAACTTGGTGGCTTGAGAGACAACTTGAACATAATCGGGTTATGTGACTTGTGATGGAAATGAGACTCGGCGGAAGTTTGACCCGCGCAAATGGCTTAAATTGTCGTTGCGATGTGAGCACGAGTTAGATGAAGTCATACCCGCTCTATGTCGTTCGGTTAAAGAGACCTAAAGGCACGTGACACTTACCGTTTGCATAGATTAGGGTCTTCGGCGGTCAATGGCTTAAATTGTCGTGACCCAGGCCAAGAAGACAAATTGCTCATAGGTTTGGCCATCCAAGTGGCGGTGGTGAGTCCGGAATGTCTATAGCTTTAATTGACGTGACATCGAACGGTTCACCGAGAATGTGCCCTGAGAGCACGGGGCGTGTGGCCGTGCGAGCCAACGTCTGTGATGAAATGGCTATATGTGCTTATAGCTCGCTTATGCTAATGAAATGCAGGGAAGGAGCATCGTCGCCCCGAGTTGGGGGCGGGATCGTTATAATTTGGTCAGCATTGCTGACCGTTGCCTTGTTTTGCAACCGTATGGTGGTTTGTTGCTTGCAGGTGCAGCTGGACCAAGCGGTCAATAGCGGGCTAAAGCCGTTTTTGCGAAGCCGGCCCTCGAAGGCCTAAGTTGGAAATGTTTACTGTTTTATTCATGTATGACCGGCCTGCGTGCCGTGGTTTGTAAAACATGTAATATTCAAGTGAAACATTTTGTAAGGCCTTAAGGCTCTTTTGGGTATTTTGTAATAACATTCCTATTTTGTATTAGTGGACATTCGTGCTTTAAGGCTGGGTTCTTTGTTACAACTTTTATAAACTGCTTTCGCTTGAATGCTCTGTGTAGGACGTTGAGATTGGTTGGATGGTTTCCATAAGTAACCATCCGGTCTGTCTGTGCCATACGGTGTCGGGCCCCGGCCGTACCTACTGCTATATGCTATGTGACGGATAGGGGGTGTTACACAAGTTCAGTATGAAATTATGGAGGCTATATAGTGGAGGAGAATTGAAATCCAGAGCATGCCTGGATATGAGGAATGGAGTCCTATATCCCTGGACATCATATAATATACATGGAACAACTTTGGCATACATGGCATCTATATCTCTAGATATTATAACTCAATGGGCTGGAAGAAATATGAAGACCAAAAGATATGGAGGAGATTTCACAAAAGGAAAAACTCTCGTGGACCTCCTCCTCCAAGGTATATTGCAATGCCACTGAGATTATTTGAGAAGCAAAAGAGAGGCTAAAGGAGAAGAATTTTAAAGTGTTGAGAACTTTGGGTTGTCCTAGTTGATGTTTAGGATGTTTTTATCTTTCTTACCTTAATTGTAATCCTTACTGTTTACAATCTTATTAATATAAATCTGAATTGCTTCTCTTCCTATATTTGTTTTGTTGGGTACATTGAAATATATATACCTGATTTGAAGAAGCATCACCCTACTCAATGATATACATCAAGGTGTATTTGATGTGCTTTGAGTTTATTTGTGCACGTTAAATAATTGCAGAATTGCAGGAAAAGTTTCTAAGTCCATGTGTCGACACCCAGAAGAAAAGTGTCGACACTTAAGAAGGCTTGTGTCGACACCTAGAGAAGCTGTGTCGACACTTGGAGTAATTGTATCGACACCAGGAAGGCAGAGTCGAGACCAGAAGAAATGTGTCGACACATACAGGCAGTGTCGACACACAGTGAAAAATTATCTACATAATCACTGTCGACACTTAGAAGCAGTGTCGACACCCAGAGAAACTTTGTCGACATCAAAAGTGTCGATACCAGGAAGCTATGTCGACACTCTGCGAACTTCAACAAAGTTTAAGTACAAGTGTCGACACTCAGCAAAGTTTCAACACATGAAGAATGTGTCGACACAAGGAGATTTGTCGACACTCAGCAAATTTTCAACACATGAAGGCATGTGTCGACATAAAGAAGATGTGTCGACACTTAGCAAGTTACATCACAAGAAGTTATGTCGACACAAAGGAGTTCTGTCGACACACAACACAAATCAACTAAGTATTGAAGAAGAAGTACTTGTGTCGACACACTCAATCAGTGTCGACACATTCAACAGAAGGCTTGTGTCGACACACAGGATCAGTGTCGACAAATTCTGAAGAAGCAGTGTCGAGAAGCTGTTACAACAACACAAGGAGTTGTGTCGATACCATCAAGGCTAGTGTCGACACTTAGTCTACTTGTGTCGACACTTAGTCTATTTGTGTCGACACATAAAGACTATCTGTCTCGACACTTTCAGACAGTGACAGAGATTTCAAGAAGTGACTGGATGACTTGACAACTGCCATTTTAACCGGTCAACTGCAACTGTCAGAGCTATCAAAAGGTTATTTGAAACCGGATCAGCCGGTTACCTTGGAGGAAGACTATTTAAAGACCTTTCTCCTTCGACAGAAATGGAGGAATTATAGATTGACAACAATCAATCAAGAGATCTAACAACACAAATAAGACCTTCTACATAAGATCTAAGAAGTTGGAGAGAGAGAGAGCTCCTTTTAAGAAGAGCAGCTGTTGAACCAGGCTGATAAGTAAGTTTCAGATTGAGATCTGATTCTCAAGACAGCAGTTGATTGAAGATCATCTGCACAGAAGATTCAACCCTACTGTGTTCTAATTCAAGAAGCTTTGAAGAAAGCCAATGATGGTTGATCTCTGCCTAGTTCTTCCAAGAACTCATCAAGAAGCCAGTCAACTCATCTCTCTCTTTTAGAGTTGTGGTTATATACTTTGTAAACTTTATTTTCTGTAGGATCCTATGTGATCTGAGCTGTAAGCCTATTTTATAAAGGCTGAGGTAGGGCTTTAGTGCCTGAGTGTAGGAGATTCTATTCTCTGAGTGTAGGCCTTGATTGAAGGCAGAGGTAGGGCTGTTTAGCTTGAGTGTAGGTCTTGGTGAAGACTGAGTGGTAAGGCTTTGTGCCTGAGTTGTAGGAGTGGGGACACTCTGAGCTGTAGGAACCTATTTGGGGTTTTGAGTTGTACGATCTGAGGATCTGAGGAGAAGTGGAGAAGTTAGGCCGAATCTAGTATACTTCTAGATAGGCGAAGGGAGAAAGTGGATGTACCCAGACCTTGGGGAACCACTATAAAAATCTGTGTGTACTCTGTGTGTGATTAATTCTATGATTGCTGTGTTATCTGTGCTGAATTGCTGTAGAGAATTGCAAATACAGGTCTTATAATTCAATGTTTCTTCCTTTAAAGTTAAAAAGATTATGTTCACCTATTCACACACCCCCCCCCCTCCTCTAGGTGATTAGGCACTATTTCTTTCAAGTGGTATCAGAGGGAGGTTACTCAAAAAAGGACATAACAGTCTGAGTAAGATCCTGTAGGCAGAATCAGATTAATCAAGATTCAAGAAAATAGGTTCTAGTGAGAATCAGAAAGAGCTGGGGTCCATGAAGTTGCCAATCTGTAGAAAAGAGATTTTTGGCATATGGAAAGAGAGGGTTAGACTTTTTATGGAAACCTCTGACCAAAGAATATACATTACAGTCAAAGAAGGGCCATATGTGACAATTAAAGTATCTGTTCTGGATGCAAATCAGATAACTCCCAAAGACTATTCAGAAATGACTTAATATGAGATTATTCTGGCCACTATGGATAAGAGGGCCCAGAATATTATTGTTAGTGCAATTGATGATGTCACATTTTAGAATTTAATTCACTATAAAACTTCTAAAGAAATGTGGGACACTTTAATAGTTTACATGGAAGGGTCTGAAGAAGTAAGACAGGACAGGAAGTCCTTGTTTAATCAGGAGTATGAAAGCTTCAGACAAGAAAAGTCTGATAGCATTACTGAATGCTACAAGAAATTCTATAGGATTGTTAATGAGTTGATGTCCTATGGAAGAGAATTCAGCAACTATGAGCTGAATGACAAGTTTTTAAGTTCCCTGACTAAGGACTGGGATACCAAGATTTGTGTCATTAGGGAAATGGCCAAATTAGCTGATATACCTCCTCCAACTTTGTTTGGAAAACTGTTATCTTATGAGATGCAGTTAATGGTTAGAAAGGAGGAAGAGAAGAATACAAGAGTGGAGCACAAGGAAACAGCTGTGGCCTTCAAGACTGAAGCCACTAGGAAATATAAAAGCAAGTCTCTATCTCCACCTCAAAAAGTTGCTGAGGCTGAGACAGATGAGTCAGAAAGCAAGAATTCAGATAGCAGTGAAAGTGATGAAGACTTTGCTGCTTTTACAAGACATTTTCAAAAGTTTCTGAAGAAGAAGCAGTGGAGGTCTAAGCCATCCACTTCACAGACAAAAGATGACTACTATCAGAACAGGAAGTCATCAACGAATGACAGAAGAAAGTCCAAGCCAAGTAAAACTACATCCTCAAAGATTGTATGCTATTATTAAAATAGACAGGAACATGTGGTGGCTGACTGTCCTGAAAAGAGGAAGGAGTTAAATGTTATAAAGAAGACACAGTTTAAGGGCAAAAAGGAAAAGTCCTTTGTTGCCAAGAAAGACAAAAGTTTGACTGATCAGTCATCTTCATAAATAGATTCAGAAGCTGAAGCCTATATTGGTTTAATTGCTGAAGAGGAAGAAGATGAGTTCATGCAGCTAATGAACTCAATTTATGAGCATGAGGACATTCAGTGCAAGGGACTGATGGCCTTATCTGAAGGAGACAAAATCCAGGATCAGCCTGGACCAAGTAAGGTACAAAGTTGTTCTTCCAGTTCAATTTTTTGTACTGAGTCAGAATCAGATACATGTGCATCAAGTGATGTGGGTGGGTCTGAATCTGAAGGAGATATTCATCAGTTAATTGATGAATACAGGGACTTGTTGCAGGCCTTAAAGAAAATCAAAACCTTGGCCAAAAATCAGGCAAAGGAGATTGCTAGTCTTAAATTGGCTGCTGCTGATTCAGTCAAGTTGTTTGATCAGAAACTGAATGAAATAGCCATACTGAAGAACATTACAGTTATTCAGATGAGAACTATTACATTTAAGAATGATCAAATTAGGAATCTAGAGGTTAGATTCAGAAGGAGAAGGATATTGTGGCTAGCTTTTCTAAACTCAAATCTATTTTACCCTTGATAGATGAGTTTGTACCTCATAAGGGTAAGGCTGGATTAGGATTTACAAAACCTGCCTGGACTGCTAGGTCCAAGTCTAAGGGAAAAGCCCCAACACTAAACAAAAAGCCTGCTGTACATACTTCAGCCAGGGTTGTACCAAAACAAAGGTACAACAGGTTTGAGTGCTGTTGTTGTGGCAAGATATGCCACTTTGCCATAGACTGTTGGCACAATTCAAGTGTCAAGGAGAGTAACAAACTAACTGCTAGAGGAGGTACATGTAGTTTTGTTAAAAGTCAAACTAACCTGCACCAAGGACCCAAAAATTATTTGGGTTCAAAGGTTAAGTAATCTGTTTTACAGGTGAGTCCAAGTGGCCATGCCCCTATATGGTACTTGGACAGTGGATGTTCCAGGTACATGACTGGAACTAGGGGGTTGCTGAAGGATTATACATCTATCAAAGATGGGCCTAAAGTTCCCGTTGGTGGTTCAGAAAAAGGGATCATCAAAGGCTTTGGTAACATTTCTAGTAACCTGATTACAATTACTCAAGTGGCTTATGTAAAGGGTTTGAAACATAACCTCATTAGCATAAGTCAGCTGAGTGATTTAGGATATGACATCTCATTTGTTAAAGATGGTTGTCATATCAGAAGGTCAAGTGATGAAAAGATCATTCTGACAGGATATAGGAAGAGAAATGTCTATTATCTTGACATTATGTGTGAGAACATTGTTTCTCCTATTTGTCTTATAGCTGATGAGAAAGTCTCACATTGTGTTAAATGGCACAAGAGGCTGGCTCATCTTAACTATAAGATAATTGGTCAACTCTTTAGCAAAGAGTTAGTGAGGAATGGTCCTCAGGTTAAGTGTATAAAGGATGGGATATGCTCAGCTTGTCAAAAAGGCAAGCAGACCAAATCCACCTTTCATAGCCTTGAGAACAAAGATGCTATGAGGTGTCTATACCTCATGCATATGGATCTTTTTGGTCCAATGCCAGTTCACAGCCTAGGTAGGAAGGTCTACACATTTGTGGTAGTTGATGACTACTCAAGGTATTCCTGGGTGTTCTTCCTAAGGCAAAAAACCGAAACTCCAAGTATCTTGTATAGTTTTGTTAAACAAATTCAGAATGAATTGGACAGTACAGTGGTCAAAATCATAAGTGACCATGGTACTGAATTTTAGTCTGAAAGTATGACAAAACTGTGTGAAGAGTTTGGAATTTTTCAGAAATTTTCCTCACCAAGAACACCTCACCAAAATGGTATTACTGAAAGGAAAAATAGAACTTTGATAGAGGCTAGTAGAACCCTATTGAGTGACACTTCTCTCCCAGAATATTTCTGGGCTGAGGCAGTTAATACTGCATGTCATGTAATCAATAGGGCTACTATCACCAAGAGTCACAAGAAGACCCCCCTATGAGATTGTGAAAGGCAGAAAACCAAATCTATCCTATTTTAGGATCTTTGGTTGCAAGTGTTATATCCTTAACAATGGTAAGTCTTATCTAACCAAGTTTGCTGCCAAATCCCAAGAGGGAATCTTTGTTGGGTACAACAACAATAGTAAGGCTTATAAGGTCTACAACTTGATTACTCAAGTTGTAGAAGAGTCAGTACATGTAGTTTTTGATGAAGCAAGGCGCATTAACAATGAATTGCCAAGTAGTGTTTGCAGCTCCATAGGTGTAACTGAAAGAATGGACAATCTTACCTTAACAGAAGGTTCTACTGCAAGTCAGCAAGTGGAAGATGGTGGCTGCTGTCCAGGGGGAGTACAAGATACTCCTGATGCTGATGAAGACCAAGAGGTGCAGTTGAATGAAGAATCTGAAGGTGTACAACCTGAAGACAGGCTGCCTCCAGCAAATTGGCATTTAAAGGATCATCCAGCCAATCAAATAATTGGAGATCCCAGACAAGGGGTGCAAACAAGGAGCAGGAATCTAAGTACAGTACTTTACTCAAGTTTCCTATCCCAATTTCAGCCAAAGAAGTTTGAAGAAGCAATCCTAAACCCTCATTGGATTGAGGCCATGCAAGAGGAGCTGAATCAATTCAAAAGATGCAAGGTCTGGGAGCTAGTTCCTAAACCTAAGGACAACAACATTATTGGAACTAAGTGGATCTTTAGGAACAAGTTGGATGAAAATGGAATAATCATAAAGAATAAAGCTAGACTTGTTGCAAAGGGATATAGGCCAGAAGAAGGTATTGATTTTGATCAAACCTTTGCTCCAGTAGCAAGACTGGAAGCAATAATGATGTTCCTTGCCTATGCAACATTCCAAGGATTTAAGGTCTATTAAATGGATGTTAAGTCAGCTTTTCTGAATGGAAATCTGAAGGAAGAAGTCTATGTAGAGCATCCATCAGGTTTTGTAGATTCTCTTAAACCTGACTATGTATATAGACTTAGAAAGGCTTTGTATGGGTTAAAACAAGCCCCTAGGGCTTGGTATGAAACCCTGTCTACTTTCCTCATTGAGAACAAATTCTCAAGGGGGAAAATAGACAAGACTCTATTCCTTAGGGAATCCAGAGGCAAGATTATCTTAGTCCAAATATATGTAGATGACATCATATTTGCCTCGACATCATATATGTAGAGGCAAGATTATCTTTGCAAAACTCATGTAAGGACAATTTGAAATGAGCAGTATGGGAGAACTTAAGTTCTTCTTGGGTCTCCAAGTTAGACAGACTGAAGATGGATTATACATATGTCAGTCTAATTTCATCCTAGAATTGATAAGGAAGTATGGTATGGAATCATCTACTACCATGAAAACTCCTATGGGGACAAGCATGTCTCTAAGCAAAGATGATGTAGGGAAACTTGTAGATGAAACTTTGCATAGAGGGATAGTTGGCTCACTACTGTATTTGACTGCTAGTAGACCAGATATCATGTATGCAACATGTGTCTGTGCTAGGTACCAAGCTTGCCCTAAAGAATCTCATTTGACAGCAGTCAAAAGAATTTTGAGATATCTTAAGGGCACTCCTTATCTAGGCCTTTAGAACCCTAGGAATGGAGATTTTGAACTGACAGGTTATTCAGATGCAGATTTTGCAGGCTGCAAGGAAGATAGGAAAAGTACCACAGGAACCTGTCAATTTCTAGGTGAAAGGCTGGTGTCATGGAGTAGCAAGAAACAAACAAGTGTTGCTATCTCCAAAGCAGAATCAGAGGATGTGGCTGCAGGAAGTTGTTGTGCTCAACTTCTATGGATTCAACATCAGCTATAAGATTATGGTATTCAAGTAAGTAGGACACCTTTATTTTGTGATTCTACTAGTGCCATTTCTATTGCAAATAATCCTGTCTCCCATAGTAGGACTAAGCACATAGAAATTAAATAGCATTTTCTAAGAGAACATGTTGAAAAAGAAGACATTTCCCTAGAGTATGTTAAGACAGATAATCAGTTAGCTGATATGTTTACAAAGCCCTTAGATGAAACCAAATTCAATAAGTTTAAAATTGAATTAAGAATGATAAACTTAGAATACTTTACAAAAAATTGGCTAAGTATAATAGTGTCGACACACAGAGTTGTCTGTGTCGACACATAGATTTGGTGTCGACATTTCAAAGAAATGGTGTCGACACATCTAGGAAGTCTGTGTCGACACTTCAGAGAATTAGTGTCGACACATGCAGTGTAGGTGTCGACACATCCAGAGTGGTGTCGACATATAGGATTTACACAGAATTAGTCTAGTAGAGTACCGACTAAGTGTCGAGATGAGATATATAAGTGTCGACACATATATTTTGTCGACTATATTTGTGTCGACACATAGTTGTCGAGTCATTATCAGTAAGTGTCGACACTTTTCAATAGTGTCGACACAATTCAAGTATGTTAACGCGCCTTTTCACCTTCACTTCTAGAAAGGTATAAATAGGTTTTCCCCATTGTTTGTCGACACGCTCACCTTAGTTTTGAGACCAAACTTGTGTGTCGACATCTCTATTCTCTAAATTCAAAATTTCTTCAAACCCTAATGACGCCCAAGCTAGAAGAGAACATTAATGAAGGATATGAGCTCGTGCGACACGCCTTTGATGACGCGGAACCTGAAATCCAAGGTGTGGTAACCCTAATTGCCGAGATTGGATTAGAGTACCTTGTATCAGAACCAATCAAGATCTGGAAGAAGGAAGTCCTCAAATTCTTGAGTGCAGCAACTCTTGATGAATCTGGACTCAAGATTAAGTCCAAAGTTCATGGGGCAAAGGTGAAGGTCTCCCACAAGACTTTAAGAAAAGTTCTACATCTCCCTAGAAAAAAAGAAGAGGAAGATGTATCTGCTTCAAAGACAAGGGAGGCACTAACATGGTGTGGACTTGATTCAAACCTGAAGATTGGATCAGTGTTCAACAGGAAAGGAATGAACATACAGGGCAAGTTTTTATCAGAGATAGTTGGGAAGGTCATACTAAGCAAGCCTGGTGGACATGATAGAATTTCAGCTCATATGTTCAGTCTGATGACAAGGATAATTTTCCAGCTTAATACTGATTGGTCAGTAGTTATGTTTGATAAGATAAAAGAGAGCCTGAAGAAACCCAATCTTGGAAGAATTTTGAGTTTATACTTAGCTAGAAGTATTCCTGAAGTGATGAACCAAGCTACAGGTTCAAAGATAAACCGCATGAGGAGAATGGATGTAAGAATTTTCTCAAGGTGGGATAGAGTATTGACAAAGGAACTACTAACTCCAGAAAAGGAAACACCTCAGAAGAAGAAGAAGAAGACAACTATTGTGGAACAAGAATCCTCAAGTAGCTCAGAGGAGCAAGTGGTGTTTAGTTCAGATGATGGAGAGGATGGCAATGCTGGACAGTCACCAGCAAGACGAGAAGATGCTCAGAGGCAGGGGGAGCTACCATCAGCTAGCCCTATTCACCTGGATCCACTCCAGGGGGAGCCTCTACATGTGGATGAGCCAACTCCATTAGAGAGTGAAAGGGCTACCCAAACCATTATAGAGGTAATTACTGAAGTTAATCAATTAAATTTCCCTATTGAGGATGAAGTTTTGACTGAATCATTACTTGATATTAATCAACAAACACAGTTACATAGTGAACCACAAGATGTTGTCATGGAGGACACATTAGTTGTTGATAGAGTAGACTCAGTTGCTCCAGAAATAAGAGATTCTCCTGTACAACCTCAGCATGAGTTTACATTAGAAGAGCTGTTCCCTGATCTTGTACAGATAGACCTTGAGAGAGAGATAGCAGCTGTTGAGGGGGAGAAGGTCAATATTGAGGGGGAGCATGTAGAGGAGACTGCAAGAAAAGAGCCTGAGGAGCAAAGGAATGATGAGGAGCTACCAAGGACTGAGAAGGATTTTCCTCCTATTCCTAAGGATAGGGTAGACATTGCTAGTACTTCTGCTTCAGAGGATGAATAGGCTGCTAGAGACAAGAAAAGGAAGTTCCAGGTCTTCTAGAGAAGAAGCCAGAACTACAAGAAAGCACTATAGACAATTGCTCCACAACCTGCCCCTACTACTGATTATAGTTCTCTGATGGTGCCATTGCAAATAAATCTAGATGAGCAAAGGAAGGCTTTACAAACTTATATGGATGAAGGCCATAAATCACTTCAATTTGATCTTGCTCAAGACATAAAATCTATAAGATTTGAAGTGAATTAAATTAAAAAGGAAATGACTGACTGCTTTCATAAAGGAGGAAATGCAGTGGTCTATATGGCTACTCATCAAGAGAACATCAAGAAACAGGTTGATGACATGGAAATAAAACATGGATATATCCTGGAGAATCAGATTAGAATGAATGATAATCTAACTGCTTCTCATAATGCCATTGTCACTGAAATGAAGAAAATCTCTACTGCCCAGACTGCTCTAATTGAAACTGCCAAAGAGGCCTTTGATAAGCACCTACAAGAGAGCCTAACAGCTGTTAAAACTGTCATTGAAGATTCTCAGAAGGCAATTACTGAAAAACTCCAAAGGTTAAAACCTTTTTATAAAGATGGAGTTAACTATTTGAATGCTCAAATCAGATTCCAGAAAGATGATCTTAGGGCTCACATAGAGAGAGAAGTCATAAAGGGGGAGAGGGTACTTGTCAAAGCCGGCTCTGATCATGCAAAATGGATTTCAAACTCCATCAGAGCCACCCTTGGATATCCACCTTTATGTGATGATGATAATGTTGCAGAGTCTGGCATCAATCCTGTATACTTTGGAGGAGAGCAAGCTGAAGTGGTTCAAGTGATATACCCTCCTGCAGATTTTGACATGATACATCAGGAGGTACAGTCTATGTATAGTCCTCCTGAGGGTGATCAGAATATTATTCTTGAAAACTTTGTACAGCCTGTGCTAGAGGTAGTTCTAAAAGAACAAGAGGCCCAATTATCTAAGAAAAGGTTCAGAGAGCAAGCTGAATTAAGGCCAGATTTTGAGCAATGGAGCCCAACTTCTAGAAATATTATTCTGACTGCTTGGAAGGCTGCTAAGGATAATTTCATAGAGAGGGGCAAATGGTATTCTGACCAAGAGTGGAAGAAACATGAGGCTAGGCAAGAGGCCATAGTACAATACAAAAGGAAGGCTAAATTAGGAAAGCTACCTCCTAATGCACAGGAGCCTAGCAAGTATTTCCCTAAGCCTTATCACTATTTTGAAAGACAGAAGATAAGGGCTGAAGAACAGAAAAAGAAAGCTCTTAAAGGGAAGAAGCCCGCTAATGACAATGAAGCTCCTGTTCAAGCAAAGATTCAATCTGGAAAGGGTATTGTAATCAAGGAACCAGAGCAGCCATAGGATAGAATTTTCTTAAGTTTACAATCTGTAATCATTTGCATTTAACTCTATGTAAGCTTTTGATTAATGAAAATGTTTGAAGTTGTAAGAACAATGTTACATGTTTCAATCTATTACATTGTTATTTTGAGATAATTAATTGTATATGTTTTATTAATACATGTTTAGTATTTACCCTGTCATTTAATGTTGTTATACATCATATTGAGTATTTGTTATGTATGGTGTATATCATTGACTAAGGGTTATGACTTCTTCAAATAGGGGGAGATTGTTGGGTACATTGGAATATATGTACCTGATTTAAAGAAGCCTCACCCTACTCAATGATATACATCAAGGTGTATTTGATGTGCTTTGAGTTTATTTGTCCAGGTTAAGTAATTGCAGAATTGCAGGAAAAGTTTCTAAGTCCATGTGTCGACACCCAGAAGAAAAGTGTCGACACTTAAGAAGGCTTGTGTCAACACCTTGAGAAGCTGTGTCGACACTTGGAGTAATTGTGTGTAACATCCCATGTTACTTATGGACCCCTCAACTTAGATTGGGTTAGGCATGAGTGAGACTTAAGGTGATCAACTAAGTTTGACCCTAGGAAGTGGGTGGTAGCCATGTGGGGCCCACTATAAGACCTTAGTCAAACTAGGTCAAACTAGCCTAATTAGGGACCCTAGCCACACCATGACCCCACCACATTGCCCTAACCCTAAAAACAATCTAAGTGGACCCTAGGGTATGTCACTGGGTCAACATTTTGACCCCAGTTGACCAAGGTCAACCTTGGGCTTAATTTGGTCAAACCCACACTTATAGACCAAATTAACCTAAGTGGGGCACCCCCTTGACCCAAACCAAGTTGGGTGGTGCCACTAGACCCATTTCCACCAAGTGGGGTCAGTCCACCCACCATAGTTGACCAGTCAACCCTAAAAGTCAATTTGGTCAACAAATTGACCTAAAGAATGAAATGAAGGCCAAGTCAAGTTCCCTTGGACCAAGCCCACTAAAATTGGCCCAAAGTCAGCCCAAGTGAACAAGACCAACCCTACCCCCCTAAATCAGGAGAGAGAGTACATGCAAGGGGTAAAATTGAGATTTTAGGAAAAGAGGAGAGAGAAAGAGGAATGAAGGAATAATGGCCACATGGCCACCCCACCAGCTGGTTTTGGCTGCCCAAAACCAGGTGGCTGACTTCCCCTCCTCATTTCCAGCAGAATTCCTGAGTTGAGAGCCACATGGCACCATGGGTGAAGCCTCCAAAGCTCAAACCGAGCTCACCTTGGAGTTAACTCCACTTATAGCCCACCTCAGTCCAAACAGACCCCTCCATTAGCTTCAGAAGGTCCAGAGGAGTGGAATTCGACTACTTACACATGGAGAACGGTGGAGAATGCAACTTTCGGGGAGGAGCTCGCCGGCGCACCACCACCACGGCAAACCGCCGCCTGACCCGCAGCCAAGCCCCGATTATGGTGCGTTTCACTTCACCTCTACCCGCACTAGCTTCTTAGATCAAATAGGCGAGAGATCGGGCTCAATTGAGCCCGATGCCATGTGAGAAAATCTAGAAATTTCTAAGTTTTTGAAACCGCTCGGGATCGCCGTCGCCGCCGTCTCCCGCCGCCCCATCGCCGGGAAATGATAGCCACCACCACCGTGAAGGTGATGGCACCATTGGCCGGAGGTGGCGACGCCTCAGCTGGCCGGAAACCGCCGGCAAAGTCGCTCCAGGTCGGCTCAATCTCAGCCGTTGGCTGGAGGTAGACGATGAACGGATCCCGTCGATTCATGCTTTAAGATTCGTGCGCCGTTTATTATTATAAAACAGATTAATAAATGAATAGTAACATTTCTGTCACACATATTCAGTATTGTTGCATGTTAAATTTAGGCCTCTTAGAGGCATTTCCAGAGCTTAGGCCCTTAATGAAAATTGTAGCCTAGGGTCTTACCTTTAAAATGCCACCCTAAACATACATTTTGGTGTAGGGTACAGCCCTGTAGGACCTTTCTCCTAGGACTGGTCCTAGACTAGGTCAAAAATTATATTGAGTGCCCTAGTCTCAATGTTAGTCACCATGATCCCAAATTTTGGGCACATGCATTAATAGGGCTTACTTACCTCCTGCCAAAATTTAGGAATTTTTAGAAAACATTTTCCTATAGTTTTTGGTAAAATGTTAAAATTTAAATTAATGGTATATATGGAGTTCTACTCCTCCCCATGGCCCCAAATTTTGGTGGTGGGTCAGTGGGGTCACCCTTGGTGCATGATAAAATTTTCAGCACCTTGGGATCACTGCATGTGGGAGAATCCACTTGCATGTGCTAGCCTATGTTAAGGCTTGGTGTGCAAATAGCAAAAATGCAAATTTGTGTATTTAGCCCAATGGTGACATGCAAGTGTCATGAAATTATTTCCAGTGGTTCATTAGGGTAAATTTCACCCTTCAAATTAATATTGTAATTTTTGGAATCAAAATTCCATTTATTGGAATTTACTTTATAAATAGCTATTTTGGAATT
The DNA here is from genome assembly GCA_039583875.1 of Platanthera guangdongensis. Classification (NCBI taxonomy): domain Eukaryota; kingdom Viridiplantae; phylum Streptophyta; class Magnoliopsida; order Asparagales; family Orchidaceae; genus Platanthera; species Platanthera guangdongensis. The sequence goes on from CM077165.1 coordinate 65,553,459, forward strand.
AAAAATTGGAAAATAGGATTTATTCAAGAACAAATCCAAACAACATTACCAAGGCATAGATTACATCACACTTGACCTAGGAAAATTATGATTTCTCTGTTTTGAAGAACCTTGGAGTAGATACCCTAAAATTTCCCATTTTACCCTTATCTTGATAATTCTTGAAATGATATATATATACCTCTGAAAAATTTGGGATTTATTCTACTGTCATAAAATATTGTTATTAGTTTATCATGAATTTCTCAGAATTTATTGGATACATTACTTGTGTTAAACTAGTACAATGGCATTTTGGTAAATACCTTAAAATGGAATCCCATAGGCCATCTTACATTCAATTTAGATGAATCTCTGCCAATAGCCATAATTTAGTGTCTTAAAGGCTCTGTAAATTTTCTGGAATTTTTGAATATGTAATGCTTATACTTCATGTGTAAAATGGAATTTATGGGGGATTGTAATTAAATAGAAAATGACAATAAATAATTTAAGGAAAATTGTGAAATTTTGAAGACAGCAATATTTGGACAATATACATCTCAGGAAAAATTCCCTAAGTCAGTGGATGCTTAATTAAATCACTTCATGTGTAAAGTGGCCGAGCATTTAAATTAAGAGAATTAATTAAATGACCATTTGACCAGGAAAAATTATGAGAATCCTTAGGGTAGATCCCTTAGTCCATAATACCTTAGGATAAATATTTAGAGGCAAGATGCCTTAAGTTTTGGAAGATCACATTTCTAGGGTAGACATAGGTCATGGTCTGCATATAACACAAATAGGTCTTGCCTTAGGGAATTACCAGGGGATTGATTATCGGCAGAAATAAGAGAGAGTTCAACACGAGTAACCCTGGTGGGTAGAGTTGTCTTAGTGAGGGATCAAAAGTGCAAGTCTTGGTCATCAACTGGAGTGGGGGATCGGCGGAAGACCGTCGGTACCCGGTAACACCTTAAGTCACTAGGGTTATACTTAAGCAATAAGGAGAGCTGGGGGATACATGGGTAGTCATCAACTAAAATAAGTATCCTTGCGAAAGGGAACGCTGGGCGTAATCCCAACACAGTTCCTAGTGCCCCTTGAGAGCCCTTCACAGGGAATACCGGGGGCAGTCCTGGGATTAACCTTAAATCTCTAAGTATAATAAACCGTAGACAAGAGTAGCTTGATAGGTTAGGACATGGTTGTACCTTCTCGCCCGTGTTTGGGTTGGAGAGTTTCATGATATATGCTCACCCGTTTAGGGTTGGGGGAATTGACATAAAGGCACTAATGTGCGTTCTCACCCGGGTTTGGGTTTGAGGGATTCAGGACGGGTTTTGGTCCTGCGAGCGGAAGGCTCGGTGTGAATTACTTGCATGTGCATAAATATCGTGGCGGGGCATGCGGTACTGGCCGTTCGTCACACCGATGGCAGTACGGTGCACCAGGCGGTTGTGGGAGTTAGAGGGGCCAGTGGGTTGTTTTACACTGCGGTCTGGAGGACGACCCCCGATAACACACATCCGACCCAACAAGACTGACGGGTTTGTCAGCAAAGTACGTACGCGAGACTCTAGAGTGCACCTTGGACGTGTACAGAGGCGTATGAGAGGGGTCTAAGGCTTGGTAGTGTGCATACCGGTCTAGAAGCGGAGACGCCCGCTCCGCTGCTGCCGTAGCCACAGCGGTGGTACCCGAGAGTGATGCTAGCTCTCAAAAAGTGGGAACTAAAGGTCTGTGATCACAGAGTCGTTGTGTGTGAGTTGCACTTGCATGCGCATAAAATTGCATCATATCATTCATTCATATTAGGTCATACGCTTCATAGATCCTTATCATATAAATTAGTATGGGCTCTTTTATATGATAAGTTAAATTTCCTGGAAATCCTAACTTATATATTTGTATGGGCACTTATATAAGTTAGGGTACGTTTGTGATGATAGCTTAGTGGTAGCTTAGTTTATTTACTTGTTTATACTGCTGTTTCTATACTCTCCTTTACTGCACCGTACTTACTTACTTACTACTTGTACTGTACTTAGCATTGCTAGTGTAGAATTTCATTACTTAGTACCACTTTAGATAGATATTGTCACCTGCTTCCATTTTGCTACCCCTTGTTGTCCTCCGCTTCGTCCTCCCGCCCGGTGCCTAGGAGCTGCGGGGCGAGGTGCGGAGGAAACGACTTAGTCTTTTTGACTAATGGTCGGTGACCAACTATTTTTAGGAGCCCGTGGAGATGGAGCACCAGCACGTCGAGGAGGCAGGACATGAGGAGCAGATACCGCTTCAGCAGGCTACCACTACTACTGTGCGTCCTCAGGTGGGACGAGACTTGATGTTCTAGTTTAGCTTCCGCACTTATGATTTTGTGAGAGAGAGAGATTTTGATGTACTGGGCATAAGCCCTTTTTACTCTTTCTTCTGTACTATTCTGTGGACTGTGATGTACTATTCATCTCTTTTATATGATTGCACTGTGACTTGTGGACTGATGGTATTTTATACTCATTTTTACTTCTTATTTCTCATATTGGCCTACAGGTTTATGATCGTACTAGCCGGCAGAATCGGCGTGTTGCGGTGTCGACTAACCCGTGAGTTAGTGCCACCGTAAGACGGCGGTTCTGGGCATAAGATCCGGTAGCCCTCCTTGGTAAGGGGGAGGGGGGTCTTACAAACTGGTATCACTTGAACAACGATCATATGAGAAAGAAGTCCACAACATGGGACCACCCCCGCCCCAGCATTAGTTTGCGGACAAACTATGCAGCGGAAGCAGTGGTGTGCCCATGTACAAAAGTCACAGAAATGGTCCACAAAGTACAATTTGATAGGCCAATTTTGCCTTAACCTTACCTTTATGCAACCTCCACAGGTCGCAGCGCCGCAAAATGTGGCTCCTCCCCCTCCAGCTGCCACTCCATTCCTACATACGGAGATGGGGCAGACCCTGACGGCGATTTTGGATGCCTTTAGAGCCCAGCAAGTCCCGGCTCCACAGCCAAATCCGGGGTCGAGCTGGCTGAGTGCATTCAAGAGCCTGTCCCCACCGACGTACCGTGGGACAGAGGATGCAGTGAAGACGGAAGAATGGCTGGAGGCCATACACGAGATCTTAGCGGGCATCAGCTGCCCAGTCGGCCAGGCAGTACCTCTAGCCACCTCCGTGCTAGAGGCCCACGCGAAGAGATGGTGGAAGTCAGTCCGGGAGACTACTTATGCGGACTTTGAGTTGTCAGAGATTTCTTGGGAGGAGTTTGGCGATGTGTTCCTGGAGCACTTCGTCTCTACTACGGACAGGGATGCTTTGGAGGAGAGGTTTTTGAACCTCAAGCAGGGGACCAGATCTGTGATAGAGTACCAGAGGGAGTTCTCCCACTTGGCCAGGTTCGCGGGGATTCAGGACACCGACGATAGGAGGTATGCGAAGAGGTTCTACCGGGGCCTCAGGGATGATCTGAGGCAGGCTCTGTTATTCATTTCTCATGGCACATCCAGACAGATCATCGAGATGGCGAAGAAGCTGGAGGCTGACCAGCTGATGGTGCGAGCCGGAGGGAAGAGACCATTTGATGGATCGACATCAGGTGAGAGCAGTAGGGGCTCTCAAAGGGGCAGGACCATTGGATACAGGAGGGGTGGGGGACGTCGTCGTCCCAACTTCAGGCAGGAGCAGGGGCCTCCTCCAGCTTTGGCTCCCCCACCTCTACAGATGCACGATCCGAGGAGACAGGATGACCGAGGCCACCGACAAGTGGTTTGTTATGGATGCCGCCAGCCAGGGCACATCAGGTCGGAGTGCCCGCACCGATTCCATCCCCCTCCTCCTCCTCCACCTCCAGTGGCCCCAGTACAGCAGGGCCGAGGACGAGGCCGAGGACGAGGCCGAGGCCGGGGATATCATGGCAGGAGGCGCGAGCAGGAGCAGATATACGCCTTGGATCTCACAGAGCCGAGGAATCCTGAGGAGGTCATTACAGGTACTTAAAGTTAATTTTGAGTTTTCTTAAATTTTCAATGATATATATATAGTACCTGGAACCTTAGGGTAACAATTAACCTTCACGTAAACAAACCTCAGGCATAGTCATGATCAGCGGCAAACCTGCCCATACTCTTTTCGACACGGGTGCGTCACACTCGTTCGTATCCGAGGCCTTCATCGACGGACTCGAAGGCGTGGAGAGGTTCCCTGGACTAGAGATGAGGGTACGCCTACCCGATGGATCGGAGCTGCGGACCACTGCACATTGTGATATGGAGGCCGAGATCGGCGGCAAGGCATTTGAGGCGCCGGCGACTATCTGAAGCTGCAGGACTTTGATTGATCTTGGGCATGGCCTGGTTGCATCGGAACCATGCCCAGATAGATTGCCCGTCCAGGAGGATCACGCTGAGACATGGCGACTCCCATGTTATCGTTGAAGGTATCCAGCCTATCTGCCACCTACTATTATCTTCTATACAGGCTGTGAAGGCCCATGAGCAGGGTGAAGAAGTCTATATTGTCTGCTTCGAGATGGTGGGGACAGAGGCGACTATCTCAGATATTCCGGTGGTTCGGGATTTCTCCGACGTATTCCCGGAGAAATTGCCCGGGCTACCGCCTGCTAGAGACTTGGATTTCAGGATTCAGCTAGTGCCGGGAGCGAAGCCGGTGTCCCGGGCACCCTACAGGATGGCTCCTAGAGAGTTAGCAGAGTTCAGAACTCAACTGCAGGAGCTAGTCGAGTCAGGATTTGTGCGACCCAGTTCATCGCCATGGGGAGCACCAGTTCTATTTGTGAAGAAGAAGGACGGATCACTGCGATTATGTATAGATTACCGGGAGCTGAACCGGTTGACGGTCCGCAACACCTATCCTCTGCCCCGGATAGATGAGTTATTTGACCAGCTACAGGGAGCATTCTGGTTCTCCAAGTTAGATCTGCGATCCGGCTACTATCAGCTCCGTATCAGGGAAGAAGACATACCGAAGACGGCTTTCAGTTCGCGCTATGGACTATACGAATTCACGGTGATGCCTTTTGGGCTCACGAATGCTCCTGCCGCATTCATGAGTCTGATGAACCGTGTCTTCGAGCCTTTCTTGGATCGCTTCGTGATAGTATTCATCGACGACATCCTTATTTATTCTCGGACTCGGGAGGAGCATACTGAGCACTTGGCACAGGTTCTGCAGAGGTTGAGGGAGGCACAGATGTACGCAAAATTTTCGAAGTGCCAGTTCTGGTTGCAGGAGGTGGCATTCCTGGGGCACACGATCAGTGGGGCTGGGTTGGCTGTGGACCCAGCCAAGATAGAGACGGTGAGGGATTGGCCACGGCCGAAGACCGCATCTGACATCCGCAGTTTCTTGGGACTAGCAGGCTATTACCGCAAGTTCGTGGAAGGGTTCTCAAGGATAGCACTCCCCCTCACGTCCTTGACGAAGAAGGATGCTGATTTTGTTTGGTCAGAGCGGTGTGAGACGGCTTTTCAGGAGCTGAAGGACCGGCTCATCTCATCCCCTATTCTTGCGCTTCCATCCGGGAGCGAAGGATTCCAGATTTACACGGACGCCTCTTATCAGGGGATGGGTGCAGTCTTGATGCAGCATGGACACGTTATCGCTTATGCTTCGAGACAGTTGAAGAAGCATGAGCATAACTATCCAGTACATGATCTAGAGCTCGGGGCTGTGGTTTTCGCCCTGAAGATATGGAGGCATTACTTATATGGGATTCATTGTGACATCTTCTCAGATCACAAGAATCTCAAGTATATCGATACTCAGAAGGACCTAAACCTGAGACAGAGGAGGTGGCTGGAGTTTCTCTGTGATTATGATTACAAGATCCACTATCATCCGGGAAAAGCGAACACGGTTGCGGATGCTTTGAGCAGGAGGGCCGGCACTTCTGGACCGGAGCCCCGATTGATGTCCATAGAGCTGCTTCAGATGATGGAGGACATGCACATTACCGTGGTGTCCGAGACCGAGCCAGTGGTATATAGAGAGTATTTGAGCTCAGTGATCAGCTGCGATGATATACAGGAGCGCATCCGAGCACATCAGAGGCTGGATGCTGCGTTACAGCCGATTTTCAGTGCCCTAGAGAGGGGCAAGGTCGAGGACTACACACTACAGGATGATCTTCTTCGGTTCCGGGGCGCATCTACATACCAGCAGGGGGCAGTATTCGAGATGACATACTCCGAGAGGCACATTGCTCGAGATATTCAGTGCACCCCGGCATCACCAAGATGTGGGCAGATTTGCGGAGATCTATGTATTGGCCCGGGATGAAGAGGGAGATCACGGATTTTGTGACCCATTGCGAGACCTGCCAGCGTGTGAAGGCAGAATGCAAGAGCCCGGGGGGTTTATTACAGCCACTGCCAGTTCCAGAGTGGAAGTTCGAGGACATTGCTATGGACTTTGTACACGGATTGCCTCGCTCCCACTCCGGACATGATTCTATATGGGTTATAGTGGACAGATTGACCAAAGTCGCGCGGTTTATTCCAGTTCGGAAGGATGCCCCAGTTGCAGTTCTGGTGAGACTATTTGTGGAGCAGTACATCAGATATCATGGTATCCCCAGGACTATCGTTTCGGACCGTGATGGTCGGTTCACTTCGAGCGAGTGGAGGGCCGTGCATGCTCACTTGGGTCTCGGCTTACCTTTAGCACCGCCTTCCACCCGCAGACCGACGGACAGACCGAGCGGACCATCCGGACCATGGAGGACCTGCTCAGATTATGCATATTGGATACGGGGAGGCCTTGGGAGAGGCTGCTACCTTTGATCGAGTTCTCGTATAATAACAGCCACCAGGCTAGCATCAGGATGGCTCCGTACGAGGCGCTTTATGGGAGGAGATGCCGGACTCCGCTATCATGGGTACAGGATGTGGACACCAGGGCTCTGGGATCCGATTATATAGAGGACACAGAGGCTCAGATTCGATTGATCAGGGATCGGCTACTGGAGGCCAGAGCAGGCAGGCAAAGTATTATGATGCTCGGCACCGGAAGGTGGAATTCCAGGTTGGAGACAGGGTATTCTTGAAGATACGTCCAGTACACGGTGTTTCTCGAGTGCGGAGGCACAAGAAGCTCAGTCCACGATACATGGGGCCATACCTGATCCTGGAGCGGATCGGCCCCTTGGCTTACCGACTGCAGCTGCCACCGGAGTTGGGTGCATTACATGACGTCTTTCATGTCTCTTCCTTACGGAGGGCTCTCCTTCGGCCGGAGCAGCACATTACTACTACAGCCGGACCAGTAGAGCCTGACAGATCAGTGAGATTGGAGCCGATCCGGATGACGATACAGCCATCCGAGTGTTGCGGAAGAAGAAGGTCCCTCTTGTGAAGGTGCTGTGGTCCAACCATGGACGGGAGGAGCACACTTGGGAGCCGAGGGATCTGATGCTGGAGCAACACCCGGAGCTATTCGCACCAGGTATATTTAAGTTATGTCTTTAAATTTCTTGATGATTCTTGCAAATAAAACCCCGTAGACCCGAACTTAAATTTCGGGGACGAAATTATTTTCTTGTTTATTGGAATTTGTAACATCCCATGTTACTTCTGGACCCCTCAACTTAGATTGGGTTAGGCATGAGTGAGACTTAAGGTGATCAACTAAGTTTGACCTTAGGAAGTGGGTGGTAGCCATGTGGGGCCCACTATAAGACCATAGTCAAACTAGGTCAAACTAGCCTAATTAGGGACCCTAGCCACACCATGACCCCACCACATTGCCCTAACCCTAAAAACAATCTAAGTGGACCCTAGGGTATGTCACTGGGTCAACATTTTGACCCCAGTTGACCAAGGTCAACCTTGGGCTTAATTTGGTCAAACCCACACTTATAGACCAAATTAACCTAAGTGGGGCACCCCCTTGACCCAAACCAAGTTGGGTGGTGCCACTAGACCCATTTCCACCAAGTGGGGTCAGTCCACCCACCATAGTTGACCAGTCAACCCTAAAAGTCAATTTGGTCAACAAATTGACCTAAAGAATGAAATGAAGGCCAAGTCAAGTTCCCTTGGACCAAGCCCACTAAAATTGGCCCAAAGTCAGACCAAGTGAACAAGACCAACCCTACCCCCTAAATCAGGAGAGAGAGTACATGCAAGGGGGTAAAATTGAGATTTTAGGAAAAGAGGAGAGAGAAAGAGGAATGAAGGGAATAATGGCCACATGGCCACCCCACCAGCTGGTTTGCTGCCCAAAACCAGGTGGCTGACTTCCCTCCTCATTTCCAGCAGAATTCCTGAGTTGAGAGCCACATGGCACCATGGGTGAAGCCTCCAAAGCTCAAACCGAGCTCACCTTGGAGTTAACTCCACTTATAGCCCACCTCAGTCCAAACAGACCCCTCCATTAGCTTCAGAAGGTCCAGAGGAGTGGAATTCGACTACTTACACATGGAGAACGGTGGAGAATGCAACTTTCGGGGAGGAGCTCGCCGGCGCACCACCACCACGGCAAACCGCCGCCTGACCCGCAGCCAAGCCCCGATTATGGTGCGTTTCACTTCACCTCTACCCGCACTAGCTTCTTAGATCAAATAGGCGAGAGATCGGGCTCAATTGAGCCCGATGCCATGTGAGAAAATCTAGAAATTCTAAGTTTTTGAAACCGCTCGGATCGCCGTCGCCGCCGTCTCCCGCCGCCCCATCGCCGGGAAATGATAGCCACCACCACCGTGAAGGTGATGGCACCATTGGCCGGAGGTGGCGACGCCTCAGCTGGCCGGAACCGCCGGCAAAGTCGCTCCAGGTCGGCTCAATCTCAGCCGTTGGCTGGAGGTAGACGATGAACGGATCCCGTCGATTCATGCTTTAAGATTCGTGCGCCGTTTATTATTATAAAACAGATTAATAAATGAATAGTAACATTTCTGTCACACATATTCAGTATTGTTGCATGTTAAATTTAGGCCTCTTAGAGGCATTTCCAGAGCTTAGGCCCTTAATGAAAATTGTAGCCTAGGGTCTTACCTTTAAAATGCCACCCTAAACATACATTTTGGTGTAGGGTACAGCCCTGTAGGACCTTTCTCCTAGGACTGGTCCTAGACTAGGTCAAAAATTATATTGAGTGCCCTAGTCTCAATGTTAGTCACCATGATCCCAAATTTGGGCACATGCATTAATAGGGCTTACTTACCTCCTGCCAAAATTTAGGAATTTTTAGAAAACATTTTCCTATAGTTTTGGTAAAATGTTAAAATTTAAATTAATGGTATATATGGAGTTCTACTCCTCCCATGGCCCCAAATTTTGGTGGTGGGTCAGTGGGGTCACCCTTGGTGCATGATAAAATTTTCAGCACCTTGGGATCACTGCATGTGGGAGAATCCACTTGCATGTGCTAGCCTATGTTAAGGCTTGGTGTGCAAATAGCAAAAATGCAAATTTGTGTATTTAGCCCAATGGTGACATGCAAGTGTCATGAAATTATTTCCAGTGGTTCATTAGGGTAAATTTCACCCTTCAAATTAATATTGTAATTTTTGGAATCAAAATTCCATTTATTGGAATTTACTTTATAAATAGCTATTTTGGAATTAAAAATTGGAAAATAGGATTTATTCAAGAACAAATCCAAACAACATTACCAAGGCATAGATTACATCACACTTGACCTAGGAAAATTATGATTTCTCTGTTTTGAAGAACCTTGGAGTAGATACCCCAAAAATTTCCCATTTTACCCTTATCTTGATAATTCTTGAAATGATATATATATACCACTGAAAAATTTGGGATTTATTCTACTGTCATAAAATATTGTTATTAGTTTATCATGAATTTCTCAGAATTTATTGGATACATTACTTGTGTTAAACTAGTACAATGGCATTTTGGTAAATACCTTAAAATGGAATCCCATAGGCCATCTTACATTCAATTTAGATGAATCTCTGCCAATAGCCATAATTTAGTGTCTTAAAGGCTCTGTAAATTTTCTGGAATTTTTGAATATGTAATGCTTATACTTCATGTGTAAAATGGAATTTATGTGGGATTGTAATTAAATAGAAAATGACAATAAATAATTTAAGGAAAATTGTGAAATTTGAAGACAGCAATATTTGGACAATATACATCTCAGGAAAAATTCCCTAAGTCAGTGGATGCTTAATTAAATCACTTCATGTGTAAAGTGGCCGAGCATTTAAATTAAGAGAATTAATTAAATGACCATTTGACCAGGAAAAATTATGAGAATCCTTAGGGTAGATCCCTTAGTCCATAATACCTTAGGATAAATATTTAGAGGCAAGATGCCTTAAGTTTTGGAAGATCACATTTCTAGGGTAGACATAGGTCATGGTCTGCATATAACACAAATAGGTCTTGCCTTAGGGAATTACCAGGGGATTGATTATCGGCAGAAATAAGAGAGAGTTCAACACGAGTAACCCTGGTGGGTAGAGTTGTCTTAGTGAGGGATCAAAAGTGCAAGTCTTGGTCATCAACTGGAGTGGGGGATCGGCGGAAGACCGTCGGTACCCGGTAACACCTTAAGTCACTAGGGTTATACTTAAGCAATAAGGAGAGCTGGGGGATACATGGGTAGTCATCAACTAAAATAAGTATCCTTGCGAAAGGGAACGCTGGGCGTAATCCCAACACAGTTCCTAGTGCCCCTTGAGAGCCCTTCACAGGGAATACCGGGGGCAGTCCTGGGATTAACCTTAAATCTCTAAGTATAATAAACCGTAGACAAGAGTAGCTTAATAGGTTAGGACATGGTTGTACCTTCTCGCCCGTGTTTGGTTGGAGAGTTTCATGATATATGCTCACCCGTTTAGGGTTGGAGGGAATTGACATAAAGGCACTAATGTGCGTTCTCACCCGGGTTTGGGTTTGAGGGATTCAGGACGGGTTTTGGTCCTGCGAGCGGAAGGCTCGGTGTGAATTACTTGCATGTGCATAAATATCGTGGCGGGGCATGCGGTACTGGCCGTTCGTCACACCGATGGCAGTACGGTGCACCAGGCGGTTGTGGGAGTTAGAGGGGCCAGTGGGTTGTTTTACACTGCGGTCTGGAGGACGACCCCCGATAACACACATCCGACCCAACAAGACTGACGGGTTTGTCAGCAAAGTACGTACGCGAGACTCTAGAGTGCACCTTGGACGTGTACAGAGGCGTATGAGAGGGGTCTAAGGCTTGGTAGTGTGCATACCGGTCTAGAAGCGGAGACGCCCGCTCCGCTGCTGCCGTAGCCACAGCGGTGGTACCCGAGAGTGATACTAGCTCTCAAAAAGTGGGAACTAAAGGTCTGTGATCACAGAGTCGTTGTGTGTGAGTTGCACTTGCATGCGCATAAAATTGCATCATATCATTCATTCATATTAGGTCATACGCTTCATAGATCCTTATCATATAAATTAGTATGGGCTCTTTTATATGATAAGTTAAATTTCCTGGAAATCCTAACTTATATATTTGTATGGGCACTTATATAAGTTAGGGTACGTTTATGATGATAGCTTAGTGGTAGCTTAGTTTATTTACTTGTTTATACTGCTGTTTCTATACTCTCTTTTACTGCACCGTACTTACTTACTTACTACTTGTACTGTACTTAGCATTGCTAGTGTAGAATTTCATTACTTAGTACCACTTTAGATAGATATTGTCACCTGCTTCCATTTTGCTACCCCTTGTTGTCCTCCGCTTCGTCCTCCCGCCGGTGCCTAGGAGCTGCGGGGCGAGGTGCGGAGGAAACGACTTAGTCTTTTTGACTAATGGTCGGTGACCAACTATTTTTAGGAGCCCGTGGAGATGGAGCACCAGCACGTCGAGGAGGCAGGACATGAGGAGCAGATACCGCTTCAGCAGGCTACCACTACTACTGTGCGTCCTCAGGTGGGACGAGACTTGATGTTCTAGTTTAGCTTCCGCACTTATGATTTTGTGAGAGAGAGAGATTTTGATGTACTGGGCATAAGCCCTTTTTACTCTTTCTTCTGTACTATTCTGTGGACTGTTGATGTACTATTCATCTCTTTTATATGATTGCACTGTGACTTGTGGACTGATGGTATTTTTATACTCATTTTTACTTCTTATTTCTCATATTGGCCTACAGGTTTATGATCGTACTAGCCGGCAGAATCGGCGTGTTGCGGTGTCGACTAACCCGTGAGTTAGTGCCACCGTAAGACGGCGGTTCTGGGCATAAGATCCGGTAGCCCTCCTTGGTAAGGGGGAGGGGGGTCTTACATTGTGTCGACACCAGGAAGGCAGATTCGACACCAGAAGAAATGTGTCGACACATACAGGCAGTGTCGACACACAGTGAAGAATTGTCTACATAATCAGTGTCGACACTTAGAAGCAGTGTCGACACCCAGAGAAACTTTGTCGACATCAAAAGTGTCGACACCAGGAAGCTATGTCGACACTCTGCGAACTTCAACAAAGTTTAAGTACAAGTGTCGACACAAAGGAGATGTGTCGACACTCAGCAAAGTTTCAACACATGAAGAATGTGTCGACACAGGGATATGTGTCGACACTCAGCAAAGTTTCAACACATGAAGGCATGTGTCGACATAAAGAAGATGTGTCGACACTTAGCAAGTTACATCACAAGTTGTGTCGACACAAAGGAGTTCTGTCGACACACAACACAAATCAACTAAGTATTGAAGAAGAAGTACTTGTGTCGACACACTCAATCAGTGTCGACACATTCAACAGAAGGCTTGTGTCGACACACAGGATCAGTGTCGACACATTCTGAAGAAGAAGTGTCGAGAAGCTGTTACAACAACACAAGGAGTTGTGTCGACGCCATTAAGGCTAGTGTCGGCACTTAGTCTACTTGTGTCGACACTTAGTCTATTTGTGTCGACACATAAAGACTATCTGTCTCGATACTTTCATACAGTGACAAAGATTTCAAGAAGTGACTGGATGACTTGACAGATGCCATTTCAACTGATCAACTACAACTGTCAGAGCTGTCAGAAGGTTGTTAGAAACCGGATCAACCGGTTACCTTGGAGGAAGACTATTTAAAGACCTTTCTCCTTCGATAGAAAGGGAGGAATTACAGATTGACAACAATCAATCAAGAGATCTAACAACACAAATGAAGACCTTCTACAGAAGATCTAAGAAGTTGGAGAGAGAGAGCTCCTTCTAAGAAGAGCAGCTGTTGAACCAGGCTGATAAGTAAGTTTCAGATTGAGATCTGATTCTCAAGACAGCAGTTGATTGAAGATCATCTGTACAGAAGATTCAACCCTACTATGTTCTAATTCAAGAAGCTTTGAAGAAAGCCAAGGGTGGTTGATCTCTGCCTAGTTCTTCCAAGAACTCGTCAAGAAGCCAGTCAACTCATCTCTCGCTTTTAGAGTTGTGGTTATATACTTTGTAAACTTTATTTTCTGTAGGATCCTAAGTGATCTGAGTTGTAAGCCTATTTTATAAAGGCTGAGGTAGGGCTTTACTTCCTTAGTGTAGGAGATTCTATTCTCTGAGTGTAGGCCTTGATTGAAGGCTGAGGTAGGGCTGTTTAGCCTGAGTGTAGGTCTTGGTGAAGACTGAGTGGTAAGGCTTTGTGCCTGAGTTGTAGGAGTGGGGACACTCTGAGCTGTAGGAACCTGTTTGGGGTTCTGAGTTGTAAGATCTGAGGATCTGAGGAGAAGTGGAGAAGTTAGGCCGAATCTAGTACACTATTAGATAGGTGAAGGGGGAAAGTGGATGTACCCAGACCTTGGGGAACCACTATAAAAATCTGTGTGTACTCTGTGTTTGATTAATTTTGTGATTGCTGTGTTATCTGTGCTGAATTGCTGTAAAGAATTGCAAATACAGGTCTTATAATTCAGTGTTTCTGCCTTTAAAGTTAAAAAGATTAAGTTCACCTATTCACCCCACCCCTCTAGGTGATTAGGCACTATTTCTTTCATGTTTTAATATATTCTTTATGTATCTATGCTTATTGTCATATGAGGTTCTGACTTCTAAAAATATGGAATGATTGTTGGAAATATTGTCCTCATGATTCCTGATTTGAAGAAGTCCTCAAAATGACAATAAACATCTTGTATTTGATATATTTTTGAGTTTTGGTGTGACAGGTATAACTTTGGTGCATGGATAATGTATGGTTAAGCACTTGGTCACCCAAATAAGATTTTGTCCTTGTAATCCCTCAAGAAGCAAAATTTATGTTGATCTTTGTACTAATCATATATCAGACTTGTTAGTATCAATGGGAAAAGTCACCTAGGACAAAAGGAATCTAAGGCAGGATAAGAATATTCACTAAGGAAAAATTTGACTGGATAGAGTTCATCACTAACGAAAAGTTTGACTGCATCAACTTTATAGTTAAGTAAATGTTCGACTGCATCAACTTCTTAGCGAACTAGAAGTTCGATTGCATTGACTTTATCGCTAAATAAAAGTTTGATTGCATCTACTTCTTAGCTATGTAGAAGTTCAACTGCATCGACTTTATTGCTAGGTAAAAGCTCCACTACATCGACTTCTTACCTAAGTAGAAGTTCGAGTGCAACGACATTATGGTCATGTAAATATTCGACTACATCGACGGCATGACTCAGTACAGATTCGACTCAATTGACTGCGAGGTGGCATAATGTTCGATAGGCCGAAATGGCCAAGTGTCATGGGTTTCCTTATATAACTTCTATATGATTTAAGGAGAAAATAGATACTTGATATGGGCTAATCAACTTTGTTTTTGGCACCATAACATGGTCACACGGAACCATTTACTTCAGCCTAACACATAGAACAACAACAATGTCAATGATTTAAGGTGCAGTTTAAACGGAAGATTTAAATCAAACCTATTAACGAGATTTGTTGCATGAAGTCAGGGATTGCCAGCAAAGGGAATTATTTTCATTCATTGGAGAATATTTCCAAGATTTTTAAAACACTCATTTATCAGATTTTGACAGTCGCTGAAAATTCCATTTCAAGATTTCTTCAAAAATTGTTGTTAATCGTTTGAAGAACTCAAGCAAGGAAATTTTCTATTCTGTAAACCTTCCTTAGGTTAATTCAAAAATAGTCGTGTGAGGATTGCTATTAAAAATTTTGCAGAAGGAAGATTGACTAGTCGTTGGAAAATTCAAATTCAATCCTTGATTCATCTGCTGACCAAGTTCAGTATAAATGGAAGACTTGGAGATTTGAGAATGCTTTTGTTATTGAGAATTTAAGCTCTAGCTCTCGAGAAAAAGGATTGAAAGCACTCAGTATTCATAAAGATTCTTAACGACTCACTCTTCTAAGTTCTATGAAAGGTTTTAACAGTGGTCAATATTCAACTAGAAACCATCATCAACCACTGCAAGTTTAGAGAAAGTTTCTTCATGTTATCCAACATATTTTGGGAAGAACTCTTTTTTTGATACAAGCTCTCTTGATCAAGTCAGCCATTCCAAGAAATTATATCAAGTACTAATTATTGGGTACATTGTAATGAATGTACCTGATATGAAAAAGCCTCACCCTACTCAATGATATACATCAAAATGTATTTGATGTGTTTTGAGTTTAGTTATGCAGGTTAAGTATTTGCAGGGAAAGCTGAAAAGATTCTAAGTCCATGTGTCGACACCTAGAAGAAAAGTGTCGACACTTAAGAAGACTTGTGTCGACACCCAGACAAGCAGTGTCGACACTTGGAGTAATTGTGTCGACACCAGGAATGCAGAGTCGACACCAGACGGAAAGTGTCGACACATACAGGTTGAGTTGACACTCAATGAAGAAATGTCCAGTGAAGCATTGTCGACACTTAGAAGCAGTGTCGACACCTAGAGTAACTTTGTCGATATCAGAAAGTGTCGACACTTAGAGGCTGTGTCAACACTCAGCAACACTTCAGCAAATTTCAACAGAGTCTAAGTATAAGTGTCGACATAATGAAGAATGTGTCGACACACAGCAGAAGACTCAACACATGAAGAAAGTGTCGACACTAGGAGGCTGTGTCGACACTCAGCAAAGTTCAGCAAATTCTAAGTACAAGTGTCGACACAAAAGAGATGTGTCGATACTCGGCCAAAGTCTCAACACAAGAAGATGTGTCGACACAAGGAGTTGTGTCGAGAATCAGTAAGTATCAACACAGAAGGCATGTGTCGACACCAAGAAGATGTGTCGACACTGAACAAGTTCGACACAAGAAGATGTGTCGACACAAAGGAGTTGTGTCGACACTTACAAGAATTCAACTAAGTACTGAAGAACAAGGAGTTGTGTCGACACACAATATCAGTGTCG
Organism: Platanthera guangdongensis; assembly: GCA_039583875.1. Classification (NCBI taxonomy): domain Eukaryota; kingdom Viridiplantae; phylum Streptophyta; class Magnoliopsida; order Asparagales; family Orchidaceae; genus Platanthera; species Platanthera guangdongensis. The sequence continues at coordinate 65,569,750 of CM077165.1, forward strand.
ACACAATTGAAGAAGCTGTGTCGAGAAGTAAATTCTACAACACAAGGAGTTGTGTCCACACACTTGAAGGCTAGTGTCGACACTTAGTCTACTTCTGTCGACACTTGGTCTATAAGTGTCGACAGTTAAAGAAGGACTGTCTCGACACTTTCAGACAGTTACAGATATTTCAAGAAGTGACTGGATGACATGACAGCTGCCATTCCAGCCGGTCTACTACAACTGTCAGAGTTGTCAGAAAGTCGTTAGAAACTAGATCAGCCGGTCACCATGAAGAAGGACTATATATAGGCTCATTCTGTCAATAGAAGAGGATGATTAACAACAAGAGATTGAGAAGAAAATCAAGCAATTCATTAAAGAATCAATTCAAGTGAAGATCTAAGTAGTTGGAGAGAGAGAGCACCTTCCAAGAAGACAGCTATTGGAACCAGGTTGTGAAGAAAGTTTCAGACTTAGTTCTGATTCTTAAGTTAGCAGTGATTGAAGATCAGCTGCAGTGAGTATCAACCCTATTGTGTTCTACATTCAAGAAGCTTTGAAGAAAACCAAGTGTGGTTGATCTCAGCAGAGTTCTTCCAAGAACTCATCAAGAAACCTGTCAACTCTTCTCTCTTATTCTGAGTTGTAGGTTTACACATTGTATTTTTAATTTCTTATAGGATCCTTAGGGATCTGAGTTGTAAGCCTAAAATTATAAAGGCTGAGTGGTAGGGCCTGTGTGCCTGAGTGTAAGAGATCTATTTCTCTGAGTGTAGGCCTATTGTAGGCTGCGTGTAAGCCTTGTGGCTGAGTGTAGGTCTTTGGAGAAGACTGAGTTGTAGGGCTGTTGAGCCTGAGTTGTAGGAGTGGGATCACTCTGAGCTGTAGGAACCATTTCGGGTTCTGAGTGTAAGTTCTGAGGATCTGAGGTATAGTGGAGGAGTTTGGCCGAATCTAGTACACTGCTAGATAGGCGAAGGGGGAAAGTGGATGTACCCAAACCATGGGAAACCACTATAAAACTGTGTGTACTCTGTGTATGTGATTGATGTTGTGTATGCTGGTTATAGTTCTGTGAAATCTGTGATATAATTTGCCTAAAAGTTTAAAAAGATTAAGTCACCTATTCACCCCCCCCCCCTCTAGGTGATTAGGTACAATTTCTTTCAAGTGGTATCAGAGTCAGGTTACTCAAAAAGGACATAACTGTCTGAGTAGATCCTGTTGGCAGATTTAGTGAAATCAAGGACAGATTCAGCATAAACAAGAAAATCAAGAAAATGGGTTCAACAGAGAATCATAAATAACTTGGATCCATGAAGTTGTCAATTTGCAGAAAGGAGATTTTTGGCATCTGAAAGGAAAGGGTTAGACTATTTATGGAAGCCTCTGACCCTAGAATCTATATCACAGTTAAAGAAGGGCCTTATGTGCCTATGATGGTATCTGTGTTAGACGCAAATCAGAGAACACCAAAAGACTATTCTGAAATGACCAAGGATGAGATTATTCTGGCTACAATGGACAAGAGGGCTCAGAATATCATTGTAAGTGCAATAGATGATGCTACATTTCAGAACTTGATACACTGTAAAACATCAAAGGAGATGTGGGATACTCTGATAGTGTACATGGAGGGTTCAGAAGAAGTTAGACAAGACAGGAAGTCTTTGTTAAACCAAGAATATGAGAGCTTCAGACAAGGAAAGTCTGATAGCATAAATGAGTACAACAAGAAATTCTATAGGATAGTTAATGAGTTAATGTCCTATGGAAGAGATTTCAGCAATTATGAGCTGAATGATAAGTTCTTGAGTTCCCTAACAAAGGACTGGGACACCAAGAACTGTGTTATAAGGGAAATGGCCAAGTTAGCAGATATTCCTCCTCCAACATTGTTTGGAAAGCTGTTATCCTATGAAATGCAGCTAATGGTAAGGAAAGAAGAGGAAAAGACTACAAGAATTGAGCACAAAGAAAGAGCTATGGAATTCAAGATAGAAGCCACCAGGAAATACAAAAGTAAGTCTCCATCTCCACCTCCAAAGGTTGCTGGATCTGAGACAGATGAGACAGAATGCAGGGATTCTGAAAGCAGTGAGAGTGATGAGGATTTTGCAGCTTTCACAAGACACTTTCAGAAGTTTCTAAAGAAGAAACCGTGAAGGTCAAAGCCATCCACTTCACAGGGAAAAGATGACTATTATCAGAACAAGAAGTCATCAAAGAGAGACAGGAGAAAGCCCAAGTCAAGCAAAGCAGCTTTATCAAAAATTGTATGCTATTGCTGTAACAGACAAGGACATGTTGTTGCTGACTGTCCAGAGAAAAGGAAAGAGTCAACTGATAAGAAGAAGACTCAGATCAATGGAAAAAAGGAAAGGTCCTTTGTTGCCAAGAAGGACAAAAGCCTGTCAGACATATCATCTTCAGAAACTGATTCAGAAGCAGAAGCTTACATTGGACTGTTTCTGAAGAAGAAGAAGAAGAGGAGTTCATCCAGTTAATGAACTCAATATATGAGGAAGAGACAATCAGTGCCAGGGACTGATGGCCTCATCAGAAGGAGACAAAATCCAGGAGCAGCCTGGACCTAGTCAGGTATAAAATTGTTCTTTAAGTTTAATTTCTAGTGCTAGTTCAGATTCAGTTACATCAGCATCAAGTGATGCCAGTGGATCTAAATATGAAGGGGATATTCATCAGTTGATTGATGAATATAGAGTATGTTGCAAGCTTTTAAGAAAAGCAAATCCTTGGCCAAGAGTCAGGCTAAGGAGATTGCTAATCTCAAAGAGGCTGTAACAGATTTTGATAAGTTGATTGATCAAAGACTAAATGAAATAGCCAGGCTGAAGAACATAACTGTTATTCAGATGGGGACTATAACATTCAAGAATGATCAAATCAGAAATTTGGAGATTAGTCTTCAGAAGGAGAGAGACATTGTTGCAAGGTTTTCTAAACCAAAGTCTGTTCTACCTTTGATAGATGAATTTGTACATCAAAAAGGTAAAACTGGATTAGGGTTTACAAAACCTGCTAGGACTGTTCAGTCCAAGTCTAAGGGCAAAGCCCCAGTACTCAACAAGCCTGCTGTAGATAAAACAGCTAGAGTTGTACCTAAGCAAAGGTACAATAGATTTGAGTGCTGGTGCTGTGGCAAGGTAGGCCACTTTGCCATAGACTGTTGGCACAATTCTAGTGCCAAAATGAGTAGCAAACTGCCTGTTGGAAGATCTACAGTAGCTTTGTTAAGAGGCAAACTAACTAGCACCAAGGACCCAAGAATTCTTTGGGTTCTAAGGTTAACTAATCTGTTTTGCAGGTGAGTCCAAGTGATCATGCCCCAATATGGTACTTGGACAGTGGATGTTCCAGGCACATGACTGGAACTAGAGGATTGCTAAAGGACTACACACCAATCAAGGATGGTCCTAAATTCACCTTTGGTGGTTCTGAAAAAAGAATCATCAAAGGTTTTGGTAATATTTCTAGCAACCTTATAGCTATTACTCAAGTGGCTTATGTTAAAGGTTTGAAACACAACCTCATTAGAATAAGTCAGCTGAGTGATCTAGGATATGACATCTCATTTGTAAAATATGATTGTCATATCAGGAGTTTAAATGATCAAGAGATCATTCTGACAGGTTATAGGAAGAGAAATGTCTATTGCCTAGACATTATGTGTGAGAACAATGCTTCTCCAGTGTGTCTTGTAGCTGATGAGAAAGTCTCTCATTGTGTCAAGTGGTACAAGAGGATAGCCCATCTAAACTACAAGACAATTGGCCAACTCTATAGCAAAGAGTTAGTGAGGAATGGTCCTCAGGTTAAGTGTATTAAAGATGGGATATGTTCAGCTTGTCAAAAGGGCAAGCAGACTAGATCCACCTTTAATAGCATTGAGAACAAAGATGCTATGAGGTGCTTATACCTCTTGCATATGGATCTCTTTGGTCCTATGCCAGTTCACAGCCTAGGTAGGAAGGTCTACACATTGTGGTTGTAGATGACTACTCAAGGTTTTCCTGGGTGTTCTTCCTTAGACAGAAATCTGAAACACTTAGTATCTTCTATAGTTTTGTCAAACAAATTCAGAATGAGTTAGACAGTATAGTGGTCAAAATAAGAAGTGACCATGGTACTGAATTCCAGCCTGATAGTATGACAAAGCTATGTGAAGAGTTTGGGATATTTCAGGAATTTTCTTCACCAAGAACTCTTCAGCAAAATGATATTGCTGAAATGAAAAATAGGACCTTGATTGAGGCTGGTAGAACCCTATTAAGTGACACATCTCTCCCATAATATTTCTGGGCTGAGGCAGTTAATACTGCATGGTTCATGTAATTAATAGGGCTACCATCACCAAGAGCCACAATAAGACCCCCTATGAGATTATGAAAGGCAGAAAACCAAATCTATCCTATTTCAGGATCTTTGGTTGGAAATGCTATATACTTAACAATGAAAAGTCTTACTTGACTAAGTTTGCTGCCAAATCCGAAGAGGGGATCTTTGTTGGGTACAACAACAACAGTAAAGTTTATAGGGTCTACAACTTGACTACTCAAGTTGTAGAAGAGTCAGTACATGTAGTATTTGATGAAGCTAGACTTATTAACAATGAATTGTCTAGAAGTATTTGCAGCTCCACAGGTGTGACTAAGAAGATGGACAAGCTCACTATTGAAGAAGGATCTACTGCAAGTCAGCATGTAGATGATAGTGGCTGTTGTCCAGGGGGAGTACTAGATGCACCTGATGCAGAATTAGACCAAGGAGTGCAGTAAGTTGAAGAAGCTGAAGGAGTTCAACCTGAAGACAGGCTGCCTCCTGCAAATAGACATCTAAGAGATCATCCAGCAGATCAAATTATTGGTGATCTAAGACAAGAGGTACAAACAAGTAGCAGAAATCTAAGTTCAGTACTCTACTCCAGTTTTCTATCCCAAGTAGAGCCAAAGAAATTTGAAGAAGCCATCCTAGACCCTCATTGGATTGAGGCAATGCAAGAGGAGCTGAACCAGTTCAAGAGATGCAAAGTCTGGGAGCTTGTTCCTAAACCAAAAGACCACAACATAATTGGAACCAAGTGGATCTTTAGGAACAAGATGGATGAACATGGAGTGATTATTAAGAATAAAGCAAGACTGGTTACTAAGGGATATAGGCAGGAAGAAGATATTGACTTTGATCAGACCTTTGCTCCAGTAGCCAGACTGGAGGCAATAAGGATGTTCTTAGCCTATGCAACCTATCAAGGGTTTAAAGTATACCAAATGGATGTTAAGTCAGCCTTTTTGAATGGCAATCTGAAGGAAGAGGTCTATGTGGAACAGCCATCAGGTTTTGTTGATTCAACTCAACCTAATTATGTCTATAGACTTAGGAAGGCTTTGTATGGGTTAAAACAAGCCCCTAGGGCTTGGTATGAAACCCTGTCTAGTTTCCTCATTGAGAATAAGTTCACAAGCGGGAAAATAGACAAGACTCTATTCCTTAGGGAATCCAGAGGCAAGATCATACTAGTCCAAATATATGTAGATGACATCATATTTGGGTCTATTGAAAATAGTCTTTGCAGAAAGTTTGCAAAACTTATGCAAGGACAATTTGAGATGAGCAGTATGGGGGAACTTAAGTTCTTCTTGGGTCTCCAAGTTAGACAGACTGAGAATGGTTTATCCATATGCCAGTCTAAGTTCACCGTAGAATTGATAAGGAAGTATGGTATGGAATCATCCAGTATCATGAAAACTCCTATGGGGTCAAGTATGTCTCTTAGCAAAGATGATGCAGGGAAACCTGTAGATGAGACTTTGTATAGAGGGATAGTTGGCTCCCTATTGTATTTGCCTGCAAGTAGACCAGATATTATGTATGCTACATGTGTCTGTGCTAGGTACCAAGCTTGCCCTAAAGAGTCTCATTTGATAGCAGTCAAAAGAATTCTGAGATATCTTAAGGGCACTCCTTATCTAGGCCTTTGGTACCCTAGAAATGGAGACTTTGAACTGACAGGTTATTCAGATGCATATTTTGCAGGCTGCAAGAAAGATAGGAAAAGTTCAACAGGTACCTGTCAATTCCTAGGTGGAAGACTGATATCATGGAGTAGCAAGAAGCAAACAAGTGTGGCTATCTCCACAGCAGAATCAGAGTATGTGGCTGCAGGAAGTTGCTGTGCTCAACTTCTATGGATTCAACATCAGCTAGAAGACTATGGTATACAAGTAAGTAGAACACCTCTATTTTGTGATTCTACTAGTGCTATTTCTATTGCTAACAATCCTGTCTCCCATAGTAGGACAAAGCACATAGAAATAAAATACCATTTTCTAAGAGAATATGTAGAAAAGGAAGATATTTCCTTAGAGTATATTAGTACAGATAATCAACTAGCTGACATGTATACTAAGCCCTTAGATGAAACCAAATTCAATAAATTCAAAATTGAATTAGGGATGATAAACTTAGACTATGTTTACAAAAATGGCTAAGTAAAAAGGTGTCAACTCACAGAGTTATCTGTGTCGACAAAGAAAAGTGGTGTTGACACTTCAAAGAAAAGGTGTCGACACATCTAGGAAGTCAGTGTCGACACTTCAGAAAATTAGTGTCGACACATGCAGGGTAGGTGTCGACACATCCAAGGTGGTGTCGACACTTAGGATTTATAAAGTATTAGTCAAGTAAAGTCTCGACTAAGTGTCGAGCTCAGTGGTGTCGACACATAAACAAGTGTCGACACATATATTCTGTCGACTATACTTGTGTCGACACATAGTTGTCGAGACATTATAAGTCTGTGTCGACACTTTTCAATAGTGTCGACACAATTTGAGTATTTTGACGCGCCCTTTCATCTTCAATCCTAGAAAGGTATAAATAGGATTTCACCATTGTCTGTTGACACGCTCACCAAAGTTTCGAGACCAACCTTGTGTGTCGACACCTCTCTTCTCTAGATTCAAATTTCTTCAAACCCTAATGGCGACCAAGCTAGAAGAGAATGTGAATGAAGGATACGAACTCGTGCGACATGCGTTTGATGACGGGGAACCAGAGATCAAAGGCATGATAACCCTAATAGAAGAGACAGGGTTAGAATTTCTTGTTTCAGAGACAACCAAGATATGGAAGAAAGAAGTTCTGGAATTCCTGAATGGTGCTACAGTTGATGAATCTGGACTCAATATAAAGTCTAGAGTTCATGAAGCAAAGGTGAAAGTTTCTTCCAAAAGTCTGAGAAAGGTACTTCAACTACCTAGGACTAAGGAAGAAGAAGATGTTTCTGCTTCTAAAACTAGGGAAGCATTAACATGGTGTGGACTGGATTCCAACATGAAAATTGGATCAGTGTTCAATAGAAAGGGGATGAACATGCAAGGGAAATTTCTATCTAAAATTGTTGGGAAAGTTATCCTGAGCAAGCCTGGAGGCCATGACAAAATCTCAGCTCACATGTTTAGCCTCATGACAAGGATTATTTTCAAACTAGAAACTGATTGGTCTGTAGTAGTGTTTGAGAAGATTAAGGAGAGTATGAAGAAGCCCAATTTGGGTAGGATTCTAAGTCTTTACCTAGCTGGTTGTATACCAGAGGTAATGACCCAAGCTGCAGGATCCAAAATTAACCACATGAGAAAAATGGATTTGAGGATCTTCTCTAGGTGGGATAGGGTCTTGACCAAGGAAATGCCAACTCCTGAGAAGGTAACACCCCAAAAGAAGAAGAAGACAACCCCAGTGGCTCAAGAATCATCTAGTAGCTCTGAAGAGCAAGTTGTCTTTACTCCAGATGATGAACAAGACACTGGAAATGGTGGAAAGTCTCCAGCTAGACAAGAAGATGCAGAAAGGCAGGGGGAGCTACAACAAGCAAGCCCACTTCACTAGGATTCCATCCAGGGGGAGCCTCTGCTAGTGGAAGAGCCAACTCCACTAGAAAGTGAACAAGCTACCCACACTATACTTGAGGTAATCACTGAGATTAATGCATTAGATTTACATATTGAAGATGTTGTTTTGTCTGATTCATTACCTAATGTTAATCAGAAAACACAAACACATGGCCAACCCCAAGATGTTGTCATGGAGGACACATCTGTTGCAGATCAAGTGGTATCTGATCAAGTAGTTGATGAGATAAGAGAATCTCCACCTCATCCTCAACAGGAATTTACCCTAGAAGAGCTATTCCCAGATCTTCTACAAACAGACTTTGAGAAAGAAAGTTCTGCTGCTGAGGGGGAGAAGGTAATTATTGAGGGGCAGTTAGTGGAGAATATAGTAGAAACTGCAGACAAGGAGACTGAGGTGCCAAAATATGCTGAGCAGGTTCAAAGGACTGAGAAGGAGTTACCTCCAAGTCCTAAGGATAGAGTGACTATTGATAGCACATCTGCTTCTGAAGATGAAGAGACTGCAAGGGCCAAGAAAAGAAAATTTCAAGTTTTTAAAAGGAGGAGCCAGAATTATAAGAAAGCTGTGCAAACAATAGCACCACAGCCTGCACCATATCCAGCACCATCAACAGATTTCAGTTCTCTGATGATTGCATTACAGATAAAGCTTGATGAGCAAAGGCAAGCTCTGGAAAAGTATGTAGATGAAGGGAACAAATCTCTACAACTTGATCTTGCACAAGATATTAAGTCCATCAGATTTGAAATGAATCTGAATAAGAAAGACATGACTGACTGCTTCCATAAATGAGGGAATGCAGTAGTCTATCTAGCCACTCATCAGGAAAAGATCAAAGCTCAAGTAGATGATATTGCAGTGAAGCAAGGCTATGTTCTGGAGAATCAGCTAAGGATGAATGATAATTTAACTGCTTTACACAATACAATAGTCACAGAAATGAAGAATATAGCTACTGGTCAGACTACAGCTAATGCTAGAGCTAAGGCAGAATTTGATAAAGCATTACAAGAGGGAATAACTGCTGTTAAAACTGCTATACAAGACTCTCAAAAGGCTATAACTGACAAGATCCAAAGGTTGAAACCTTTCTTTAAGGATGGTGTAAACTATTTGGATGCCCAAATAAGATTTTAGAAAGATGATCTCAGGGATCATATTGTTAGAGAAGTCATAAAGGGGGAGAGGGTGTTAGTCAAAGCCAGCTCTGATCATGCAAAATGGATTTCAAATTCCATCAGAGCCACCCTTGGATATCCTCCAATATGTGATGATGATAATGTTGCAGAGTTTGGGATTAATCCTGCATATCTTGGAGGGGAGCAAGCTGAAGTGGCTCAAGTAATATACCCTCTGAAAGTGCAGCTAGATCTGATATACTCTAGAGGGGGGGTGAATAGAGTATATGGTGCTTGAAAACTTTTTACAACAATTGTTGTAATCTGAGTGAACAAGGAAGCAACTTATTAATTCTAATCACAAAATAACCTACAACAGAAATTATTCACAGATCTAAACTAATCACAAAACAATCACAGCCAGAAACAAAAGATAAAGACAGGCAAGCGAGAAGACACAAGGAGCTATAGTGGTTCCCCTAAACTTGGGTACATCCACTCTTCTACCACCCTAGGTAGGAATCCACTGCAAGATGAGTTGATCAGGTGTCCTCGGCACCAATGAGCTTTTGATAAGGTGCTCAAAAACCAAATCAGATTTTTTGATCAGGTATCTTGCCACCAATGAGCTTTTGACAAGGTGCTCAAAAACCAAACACAAACTTTTGAAGGGAGTTTGAAAACCCTTTACAGAGATGGGGATGAGAGAGTTATGGAAGTCTTCTCTTTCTCAGAGCAACTGAGAAGACTATGTGGATTTGATGTTGTCAAAGCTCCCCCTGAGTCCTTGAGATGTTCAGGAAATGAAGCTTTGCTGTAGGGTGATAGGTCTTCAGAAGTTGATCTCCAGCAAATGATGATTTCAGCAACAGCTGAAATGTTAGGTGTCTGGAGTCTTTGAAAGATGTTGGCCTTGAACACTTGAATCACAAGAGATCAGAAGATTTCAGATGGTTGATCTCCTTGGATGTGTGTTCTTGAGAGAATTCTTTGAGACAGAGAATATTTTTTTCTTTTTCTTCTTGTCTGTGTTCTCAGTTCTAAGTGATAGAGAGATTCAAAAATCTTGTATTTTATTCTCTGGTACTGAATAGAAAAACATCCTCTGTCAAGAATAGTCATTGCCCTGTCATTAATTACATCCTTAATTGCAAATATCTTCTAGAGAAAAGTCCAAAGAAACATTCCTTTATAATCCCTTGAAACTTGGTCCAGAATAAATGAAAACGGCTAGAAAATCTTCTGAATTAATTGCTGAATAACTCCTTAACTGATCTGAATTTGAATATAGAAAAATCCTTTAACTCATCAGAAAACGTCGAACTGAGCTCTGCTATTGTCGAACTGAGCTCAGCGATTTGGACTTATACAACAACAAAAATCGTCGATCTGAGCTCAAAGATCGTCGAACTGAGCTCAGAGATAGAGATCCAATACTGAGTCAAGATCGTCGAACTGAGCTCGCAGATCGTCGAATGGAGTTCGATGATTTGTTGAAGTTGAGCTCGGCGATCGTCGAATGGAGTTCGACGATCTGTCAAAGTTGATCTAGACGATCATCGATTGGAGTTCGACGAATCGTCGTGCTGAGCTCGACGATATGACTTAGTCTCAAACTGAAAATTCTTGGTCTTGAGGGCAGCTTCCAAACCTAGACTTCTAACCCTTAGACTCAATTCTAATTGACCTTTAGATCTATACAAGAGGTCAAAAATAGGTTTCCTAGAGACATAGTGATCCTGACCCAAATTAGTAATAGGGTGTTCCAACAATCTCCCCCTATTTGGGTTAGGATTACTATTTACAGAATTTGGAAAAATTAAATAACAACAGCAACAATACAGAAAAGCAATAAGTTGGACATAGCAGAACCACAGATATATATCATCCCAGATAATAATCAGAAGTCAAAATGATTGTCACCTTACATAGTTATTTCTTCTCCTTTCTCTTTATGAGTTTGATTTCTCTGTTGGGGTTGAGAGCTTCCTTCTTTGATCTTGTGTCATCTGCTGTACCTAAAGAGGTTTGCTGTTTGGGTCTTAGAACTACAGCTTCAGGATGCAGCTCCATGTATCTATCAGAATCAAAGAATTTGCTTGAGCCATATCTTTCCAACTCTTTCTTTCTCTGTTCAGACAATGTAGTGATGTTGGAGGAGTCTCTACCTTGCTCTCTAGCTTTCTTAATCTGGTCCAATGCAGCAATCTCTTTCATCCTTGCAGTCCAAGTAGTTGGATTGTTTTCAGGATCTTCAAATGGCACTGGTGGCTCATATCTATTTGATGGGTTATCTTGAGGAGGCCTGGATGAAACTACTTCCTTCAGTTTATAGGGAAAAGGACCAGAGGTTGTGTCTGATGAGATTTGTCCTTCCCTGGAGTAGGGATGTTGCCTTGAATAACCTTTAGAATAAACCTGGACTTCCCTTTGATTGTCTCTATAGTTTCCTCTTCTGGATTGAGAACCCCTGGACTGGCTTCCCCTATGATAAGATCTGGCATGAGGCTGATAGGGGGTTTGGCTTTTGGCAGAGGGTTGAGCAGCTGAACTTCCATCTGCACCTGCATCAGGAGGAGGTGGTGGAGGAGGATGAGGATGTTGAAATTGGGAAGATCCTTTTTCATTTTTCCTCTTTTTCTTCATGGCTTTGAGTTGATTCTTTGAATACTGCATCCAGTGCTCAGTTATGGGGCAGTCATGAAGAATATAATATGGAATATCATTATTGTCCTTGACTTTAGCTAGAGGTACTCTCTTCATGGCTTTGCTCCTTGCCTATCTCTTTCTGGCAATAGTGGCAGAGGAGTCATCAGAATCCGTCTTGAACTCATCACTTTCAGAGCTTTGCTCATCATAAAGAGCATCAATCTTTTTCATCAAATCTTTCTTGAGCTGGGTTGAAGCAGATGAAGCAGCAGTGATTGGAGCAGCAGCAGATACAACACTAGTAGCAATAGAAGTTGAAGCAGTAGCAGTAGCAACAGCAGATACAGAAGGTTCTGGAGCAACACTCTTAGAAGGTATGGCAGCAGTAATATCAGCAGAACTAATAACAGTAGATACAGAAGTTGTGGCAGCAGTAATAACAATAGCAGTTGGTGCAGCAACAGTTTCACTTTCAGAAACAACAATATCAGCAGAAGGAGGAATGTCATCAGCGAACACAGAAGGCTCAACATCATGTGCCTCTGTCATCTGCATATCCTTAGAAATTGACTCATCAGCAGTATCAGCAATAGTATTAACAAAATTTTCAGCAGGAAGGGCAGCAACATCAGAAACATCAACACTGCTTTCAGCAGGAGTAGCAGCTGCATATACTAAATTGACAAAGGAAGTTATAATGCAGGTATCACAACATGAAAAGGGCACAAGGGCCTTGGAGAGATCGTTTGGGGGCTGGACAGCAACTCTCCCTGGAAGACAACTGAAGTAGGCTGAATCAAATGCTGAAAGCAGAGACCTGAGGTCTATTGAGAGGACTGCAACAGGAGGTGGAACTGGATCCTGAAGAACAGCAACAGCAGTAACAACTGAAGAAACAGCAGACAAGCTAACTTCATAGGGCATCTCCCCCTGCCTAGATTCAGACAAGGTTGGATCAAGGCACACTACTAAAGGGATTGCCTGAGGAATTAAGGAGGAGAGCCTGGCAGAAAGAGCTGCCACTGACTGGAGTAATGGAGCCAAGGAGGTCTCCAAGAGAAGAGATAGCCTGGGGGCTAGCAATTCATATATCCTGTCAGCTAGGGCTGGAAGATCTACTTGCTCAGCAGTGACTGGAGCAGAGGTAGAGGATGGAGGTGGAGCTATTGGTGATGGGAGTGGAGAGCTGGTGTATTGGGGAAGAGATGGTTGAGGTGTGGGTAAAGTGGTGATGGAAGACAAGGGGATTGAGATAGATGGTATGAAGGAGGGTTGATCAATGATCTCTTGTAGAAGTTCCTGGTAAGAGGTTGATGAGGAGGGCAGCTCAGGAGGAGATGAGGGTGAGTCATCCATGAAGGAATCATCAATAAGATTGAAGGATGGAATTGTGGATGTTTCAATATCTGATTGAGGGTAGGAGTATAATGGATGGAATGGTTCTTCTAGGACAGTTGGAATTGGAGATGGTATTGATGTTGGAGATGGGCTGGAGATGATGATAGTGGATGGACTTTGAATGGTGGATGGAACTGGAGAAGATAGAATTGGAGGAGGAGGAGAGGCAGCAGCAGGCAAGTCATCTGCAGGGGCAAAGACCTGAGGGTAAGTGACTATGACAGTCCTGGTGCCTGAAGGTGTGCTGGAAGAGGGCCTGCTGGGCTTGGTGATCTGCCCGTCCCATTTACCAAATAGGGCACAGGACAGTCTCTTTGAAGCATTAATGTGTATCCCAGAAGATACTAGCAATGCAGGGAATCTGTTCTACAGAAAAAGGCCTAAAATCCTCCCAAAATTCACAAAACTGTTATTAATTTTCTTTTTAATTAGGTCAAAGAAGACCTCTCCCCAGTTCAAATTCTTCCTGTCCACTATGGCTCCCATTAAGCATAGCTGATACCTAGAAATGGTATCATGGGCAGAGTGCTTAGCCAACACAACTTTCCCAACTACATCAGCCAAGAATCTATATTCCACAGATAGGTTTTTCTTCAGCAGCTTGCTAGGGTTAGCCTCAGAATGACCCATTCTTGCAAGCAAATCAGCATATTCCTCTCCAGATAAATCAGCAGAATCTCCACCAGAACTTAACTCAAAAACTTCAGTCAGAATTGTTGGGGTCAAGGGTACCTGGGTGCCAGAAATTGATCCAACGATTGCGTTTTGATCCTGATTGTGGGCAGTGTAGACTCACTCTTTAATCTCATCAGCAACAAGTTTAATCCTTGTGGTCATGATTTTAGCAAGTTTCTGCTCCTTAAACAACTCCAAGATGTCCTGGAAAACTTAATCTGTTGTGCTGAAGGACTCCATGTCAATATCAAAGCCGGCATCAAATTTCATGGCGTCAAGAACAGCAACAGAAACGGCCATGTTTACCTGCAAAGATTCAACAAACAAAATGACAAAGTGTAAAAATGTTTGGAGGGAAAGAAAGTTTTTGCAGAGAAATCGAAAGCGCAAAAGGAGAACGACGGCGAAAAATGAATTTTATATTAGGGTTCGACGCAGAAAAGGAAAGATCGTTGAACTCAGTTCGACGATCGGGGCTTCTAAAGGAATCTGAAGAGTCTTCAATATCGTCGATCTCCGTTCGACGATATTGGAGAGCGCCGAGCTCTGTTCGACGATAGTTCAGAGAACAAATACGTCGAGCGTCGTTCGACGATCGTTGACCGGAAGAGATAGTGCATACTATCTGAGAAGAGCTGAACTCAGGTCGATGATTTCGGAAATCGTCGATCTCCGTTCGACGATCTGGGGGAAAAACGTCGACCGCAGTTCAGAGACCAAAAAAACTCTAGACACTAAGAAAATTCAAGATGTTTGCCTAGTCTTGGTCAATTTTTAGGGTTTTAAAATCTTGGATATTATTTAAGAATTCCTCCATCTAACATTCCTAACTGATTTAGGAAGAAGGTGTGTTTCTTTTCATCCAAGGGCTTGGTGAAAATATCTCCCCTTTGTAAGTCAGTTGGGATATATTCCAGTTCAATTTTATTCTTTTCAACATTATCCCTTAAGAAGTGATGCCAAATCTCTATGTGTTTTGTCCTACTATGAAGGACTGTATTTTGAGCTATAAAAATAGCACTGGTGTTATCACCAAAGATTTTAGACTTCTCTAAGTTATAGCCATAGTCTAGGAGTTGGTTTTGAATCCACAAGATTTGTGAACAACAACTTCCTGCAGCCATATATTCAGCTTCAGCAGTTGAAGTTGACACAGAGGTTTGTTTCTTACAAAACCAGGAGACAAGTCTGTCACCAAGGAACTGACAAGTTCCACTGGTGCTTGTCCTATCAATTCTTCATCCAGCATAATCAGCATCAGAAAAGCCAGTTAAATCAAATGCTGAATCTTTTGGATACCAGAGACCTAGATTTGGACAACTTTTAACATACCTGAGAATCCTTTTTACTAATGTTAGGTGTGACTCTATAGGGATTACTTGGAACCTAGCACATATACATGTATCAAACATTATATCTGGTCTACTGGCTGTAAGGTACAGTAAAGAGCCAATCATTGCTCTATATGTTGTCTGATCAATAGGTTTCCCATGTTCATCAGCATCCAATACAACATTAGTAGGCATAGGTGTTTTCATACAAGATGCTTCAGACATGCCAAATTTCTTAACCAATTCATTTGCATACTTGATTTGAGAAATAAAGATGCCTTCAGCATGTTGTTTGACTTGCAATCCTAGGAAGAAGGATAGCTCACCCATGCTACTCATTTCAAATTTGGAATGCATTAGGTTGGAAAACCTTCTGCACAATTTTGAATCAGTAGAACCAAAAATAATATCATCTATATAAATCTGTACTAGTAGGGTATGGGACTTATGGGTTCTAATGAAAAGAGTTTGGTCTACTCTACCCCTTATAAATCCATTTTCCAAAAGGAAGCATGCTAGGGTCTCATACCATGCTCTAGGAGCTTGCTTGAGACCATATAATGCTTTGTTCAATTTAAAAACATAATCAGGATAAGTTGGAGAGATAAAACCTGGAGGTTGTCTGACATATACTTCTTCTTTGATGTCTCCATTTAGAAATGCACTTTTCACATCCATCTGTTATACCTTGAATCCTTTATGTGTTGCATAAGCTAAGAATATTCTGATGGCTTCCAATCTTGCAACTGGTGCAAAAGTCTGGTCATAGTCTATTCCTTCTTCTTGAGAATATCCTTGGGCAACTAGTGTTGCCTTGTTCCTTACAATTACTCCTTGATCATCCAGTTTGTTTCTGAACACCCACTTTATTCCAATAATGGAGTGATACTTAGGCTTTGGCACTAGTTCCCACACTCTATTCCTTTCAAATTGATGCAACTCTTCTTGCATTGCAATGATCCAGTGTGGATCTTGCTCTGCATCTTGAATGGACTGAGGTTCAATTTGAGATAGGAAGCATGTGTGCAATAGGTTTTGGTTGACCTGATTTCTGGTTTGCACACCAGCTGAGATGTCTCCAATTATTTGGGAAATTGGATGGTCTCTTGATGTTACTAAATCAACAGGGGGTGTTGATTGTTCACCAACCTGTGTTGTTGTTTCCTCTTGAGGTACAACAACTGGCTCTTCAAGTTGTTCTTCAATATGTTGAATACTTTCTTCATCTTCACTGCTTTCCTCTTTTTGAGTAACCTGTAACTTGTTCAAGTCTTCAACAAGAGAATGTTCCTGCAAAGGTTCTATGGTAGAAGAGATCTTCTCCTTGAAAGACATGTTAGATTCATCAAATGATATATGAACAGATTCCTCAATTTTTAGAGATGATTTATTATAAACCCTATAGGCCTTACTGATCATGGAGTATCCCAGAAACACTCCTTCATTAGCTTTAGCTTGAAATTTTGCTAAATATTTCTTGTCATTATTATGTATATAGCAAATACAACCAAAAACTCTAAAATAATCAACTTTAGGTTTCTTCCCTTTGAGTAATTCATAGGGAGTCTTTCCCTTTAGTTTATGTATCAAACTTGTATTCAGCACATAGTTGGAGGTGTTCACTACCTCTGCCCAAAAGGATAGAGGAAGATGAGCATCTGACAATAATGTAGTGGCAGGTTCAATAAGGGTTCTATTTTTCCTTTCAGCTACCCCATTTTGTTGAGGAGTTCTAGGAGCTGAGAAAGTATGCCTGATCCCTACACTCTGACAGAACTCTTGCATAAGAAGAGAATCAAACTCTGTCCCATGATCACTTCTGATCAGGTCAATGTGAGTATTGAACTCAATCTGTATACATTTGAGAAACTCTGTCAAACACTTAAAGTTATCAGACTTCTTCCTCAGAAAGAACACCCAAGTGAATCTAGAGAAGTCATCTACAACTACTAAAGTGTAAGATTTCCCTCCTAGGCTTTGTACTGTGATGGGTCCAAAAAGATCCATGTATAACAGATATAATATCCTAGGTTAATCACTCTTATTAAGTGACTTAAAACTATTTTTAGTTTGCTTGCCTAATTGACAGGCCTTGTAGAGACCTTCCTTCTTGTAGGGGCCAGAAGGTAGTCCTCTAACGAGGTTGTCCTTGGATAGCCTAGCAATAGTTCTAAGGTTTAGGTGTCCTAGTCTCTTATGCCATAATATATTTGGTCTACAAACAGAATTGAATAGACAAATATATACATCTATTGAAATAAAATCTACTAGATAGATGTTACCTTTCCTTTTACCTGTCAACACAGTTGTGTTGTCCTCTGACTTGATCTTGCATAATGCTTTGCTGAAGGTCACCTGGTAGCCTTCATCACACAGCTGACTGATGCTTATTAAGTTGTGCTTCAGTCCTTCCACATAAGCTACCTTCTTGAATGTTACTGATTCAATCTGGACTGCACCATATCCTTTAGTTTGTACAAAGTTTGAATCACCAAAGATTACTTTGGGTCCAAGCTTGGCTCTAAAGGATGTGAGGTTATCCTTGTTTCCTGTCATGTGCTTAGAGCACCCACTATCCAAGTACCATTGTTGGTTAGATGTTGGATAGGTCTTCACCTGCACATAAGATAATTCATTTGTTTTTGACCCAGTTTACCTTGGGCCTAGGTTGATAACCTTTAAACTCTGAAATAAAGGACATCCCAGGTTGACTCTTATATCCTTCAGGATGATATCTCCTTAGAGGTATAATCCATTCAGTATAAGGGTTAAAGATTTGGGATGAAGGACCCTTAGGATTGGATTTTGATTTGCCCTTGAAGGGATTTCTAGAGCTCTGATCTCTGTTAGACGATCGTGGAGCTGCGTTCGACGATCTTGGGTCAGATTGTCGAGCTCCGTTCGACGGTCAACTATGGCAGAGTTCAGGAACTTGAGATCGTCGACCTGAGTTTGACGATTTTGCCTGAGATCGTCGATCTGCGTTCGGCGATCGTCGATCTGCGTTCGGCGATCGTCGAGCTCCGTTCGACGATTTCTGCTGGAACTTAGTTTTCTTGGGCAGATCAGAATTTTTCCTAGCTACCTCTACAACTCCCTTTCCTTTATCAGAAATGAACTTGATTGGAGTTGTTAGAACTATGGGTTGGCTGGATGAAGCACCCAAGCCAGTGTACTATTAAATCTGGAGTTCACTGTGCTTGTGATGTCCATCAGCTTGATACATCTCCCATTAAGGGATTCTTCAAGTTTCTTGGCCTCAGATAGCTCACCTTTCAGTGAAGCTATCTTCTCCCTACAGCACTCCAACTCCTGAGAGAGTTTGAGGTTTTCTGACTTTAAGGTATTATGTTCAGATAAATGATTTCTGAGAGAGATAATTTCTTTCTCAGATTTTAGTAGGTCTAAACATAATGCTTTAAACTCAGATTTAAAGTCCTCTGAATTGAAATCAAATGAACTAATTTCCTGATCTTCTTCAAGTTGAGTCTCTGAGTCTGACTCTGAGTCTTCTTCATCTGAATTATGTTGAGAGGCATTGATTGCCATCATGCAGAACTCCTTCTCTTCTGCATCATCTTCATCATCACTGGAGCTGGATGAGGCTTCTGACTCCTCTTCAGTTTCACTCCAGGATTCAGCAACAAACCCCTTTCTTGTGTGTTTGTTTTTGCTTGAGGAGGGTTTGCCATTGCCATTCCTCTTGGAGTCTTTCTCCTTTCTTCTTTCTTTCTTGTCCCTTCTGTCCTTGTTTTTGTTTTCTGAACAGTCAGGAACAATGTGCCCTGGGTTCCTGCAACCAAAGCAAACAATTTCCCTATTATTAGACTTATCATATCTTGGCTTATCATGCTCCTTGTATGATCTCTTTTTGAAGTCCTTTCTGGCCATCTTGTAGAATCTTTTGGCCAATAGAGCTTCTATGGTGATCTCATTCAAAGTTCTGGCATCCTTGATTGGCCAGATTCTTGAATCCCAAGTGCTAGGGAAGCACATTAGAATTTTGTCATTAAGTTCAGTTAGTGATATCTCCTTATCCAAGGTCCTGAGTTCACTGACTATTAGACTGAGTCTATTGTACATATCTCCAACTGATTCAGCTTCTCCCTTCTTGAAATTCTCATATTGAGATATGAGGTGGGATATCTATCCTTTCTCTCATCAGCTCAGCCTGAGACTATTTCAGAGAGTTTATCCCAGATTTCCTTTGCTGAATTGCATTCAGCCACCTTTTGAAAGATGTCATCAGACATGGTCTGGGCTAAGATGTTCATAGCCTTGGCATCAGCTACCATCCATTTCTTGATATCAGCATCTGTTCCTGATGGAGGTGGAACAACATTTGTACTTAAGTTCTCTGGAGGTCTTGGACAGACTTTCAAAACAGAATTAAAAATATCCTCGTCAATAGAATTCATGTATAATCTGATCCTTGCTTTCCAAAGTGCAAACTTGGATAGATTGCACACTGGAGGTCTGGTGCTAGCATAATTTTTGTTTTGGGCCATGATTTGTGAAAGCAAAATCTAATAATAAACTCAAAAGAAAACAGATCTAACTAGGAATCTTTGGATTCAGGTGTTAGCCTGTGCAACCACCAAGGTGTGGTATGTTTAATCAACCTCGCTTTGATACCAATTGAAAGTGCAGCTAGATCTGATATACTCTAGAGGGGGGGGGGGTGAATAGAGTATATGGTGCTTGAAAACATTTTACAACAATTGTTGTAATCTGAGTGAACAGGGAAGCAACTTATTAATTCTAATCACAAAATAACCTACAACAGAAATTAATCACAGATCTAAACTAATCACAAAACAATCACAGCTAGAAACAAAAGATAAAGACAAGCAAGCCAGAAGACACAAGGAGCTATAGTGGTTCCTCTAAACTTGGGTACATCCACTCTTCTACCACCCTAGGTAGGAATCCACTGCAGGATGAGTTGATCAGGTGTCCTGGGCACCAATGAGCTTTTGATAAGGTGCTCAAAAACCAAATCAGATTTTTTGATCAGGTGTCTTGCCACCAATGAGCTTTTGACAAGGTGCTCAAAAACCAAACACAAACTTTTGAAGGGAGTTTGAAAACCCCTTTACAGAGATGGGGATGAGAGAGTTATGGAAGTCTTCTCTTTCTCAGAGCAACTGAGAAGACTATGTGGATTTGATGTTGTCAAAGCTCCCCCTGAGTCCTTGAGATGTTCAGGAAATGAAGCTTTGCTGTAGGGTGATAGGCCTTCAGAAGTTGATCTCCAGCAAATGATGATTTCAGCAAAAGCTGAAATATTAGGTGTCTGGAGTCTTTGAAAGATGTTGGCCTTGAACACTTGAATCACAAGAGATCAGAAGATTTCAGATGGTTGATCTCCTTGGATGTGTGTTCTTGAGAGAATTCTTTGAGATAGAGAATATTTTTTTCTTTTTCTTCTTGTCTGTGTTCTCAGTTCTAAGTGATAGAGAGATTCAAAAATCTTGTATTTTATTCTCTGCTACTGAATAGAAAAACATCCTCTGTCAAGAATAGTCGTTGGCCTGTCATTAATTGCATCCTTAATTGCAAATGACTTCTGGAGGAAAGTCCAAAGAAACATTCCTTGATAATCCCTTGAAACTTGGTCCAGAATAAATGAAAACGGCTAGAAAATCTTCTGAATTAAGTGCTGAATAACTCCTTAACTGATCTGAATTTGAATATAGAAAAATCCTTTAACTCATCAGAAAACATCGAACTGAGCTCTGCTATCTTCGAACTGAGCTCAGCGATTTGGACTTATACAGCAACAAAAATCGTCGATCTGAGCTCAAAGATCATCGAATTGAGCTCAGAGATAGAGATCCAATACTGAGTCAAGATCGTCGAACTGAGCTCGCAGATCGTCGAATGGAGTTCGACGATTTGTTGAAGTTGAGCTCGGCGATCGTCGAATGGAGTTCGACGATCTGTCGAAGTTGAGCTAGACGATCGTCGATTGGAGTTCGACGAATCGTCGTGCTGAGCTCGACGATATGACTTAGTCTCAAACTGAAAATTCTTGGTCTTGAGGGCAGCTTCCAAACCTAGACTTCTAACCCTTAGAATTAATTCTAATTGACCTTTAGATCTATACAGGAGGTCAAAAACAGGTTTCCTAGAGACATAGTGATCCTGACCCAAATTAGTAATAGGGTGTTCCAACACCCTCCACCAGACTTTGATATGATACATGCAGATATACAGTCAATGTATAGACCACCTGAGGGAAAGCAAAATGTCATCATAGAGAAAGTAGTTCAGCCGGTACCAGAGGCTATACTGAAAGAACAAGAGGCTTTGCAAAATGAACAAGAGACACAATTGTCTAAGAAGAGATTCAGAGAGCAAGCTGAACTTAGGCCTGACTTTGAACAATGGAGTCCCACTTCAAGGAATAGTATCTTGACTGCATGGAAGGCTGCCAAGGACAATATTCAAGATAGAAACAAGTGGTATTCTGAACTGGAGTGGAGAAAGCATGAGTCCAGGCAAGAGGCAATTGTGCAATATAGAAGAAAGGCTAAGAGGGAAAGCTACCTCCTACTGCCCAGGAGACTAGCAAGTACTTTCCTAAGCCTTATCATTACTTTGAAAGGCAAAAGATCAAAGCTGAAAAACAGAAAAAGAAGGATCTGAAAGGATAGAAGCCAGCTGCTGCTGAAGATACTGAAGCTCCTGTCCAAGCAAAGATACAGTCTGGAAAGGGCATAGTGATCAAGGAGCCTGAGCAGCAATAGGATAGAATTTATCTTTAGTTTACAGTTGTAATCTTTTAATTTTAAACACTCTGTAAACTTTTGTATAATGAATATGATAAAGTTGTTAGAAAAATGTGATGTGTGATAAATCTATTACATTTTTGTTCTGAGCTATTTCTGTATACATGTTTTGTTTAATACATGTTTATGTACTTACCCTGTTATATAATCATGTTTTACATCATACTGTGATTTTGTTATGTATGGTGTATATCATTGACTAAGGGTTGTGACTTCTCCAAAATGGGGGAGATTGTTGGGTACATTGGAATGAATGTACCTGATTTGAAGAAGCCTCACCCTACTCAATGATATACATCAAAATGTATTTGGTGTGTTTTGAGTTTAGTTGTGCAGGTTAAGTATTTGCAGGGAAAGCTGAAAAGATTCTAAGTCCATGTGTTGACACCCAGAAGAAAAGTATCGACACTTAAGAAGACTTGTGTCGACACCCAGACAAGCAGTGTCGACACTTGGAGTAATTGTGTCGACACCAGGAATGCAGAGTCGACACCAGACGGAAAGTGTCGACACATACAGGTTGAGTCGACACTCAATGAAGAAATGTCCAGTGAAGCAATGTCGACACTTAGAAGCAGTGTCGACACCTAGAGTAACTTTGTCGACATCAGAAAGTGTCGACACTTGGAGGCTGTGTCGACACTCAGCAACACTTCAGCAAAGTTCAACAGAGTCTAAGTATAAGTGTCGACATAATGAAGAATGTATCGACACACAGCAGAAGACTCAACACATGAAGAAAGTGTCGACACTAGTAGGCTGTGTCGACACTCAGCAAAGTTCAGCAAATTCTAAGTACAAGTGTCGACACAAAGGAGATGTGTCGACACTCGGCCAAAGTCTCAACATAAGAAGATGTGTCGACACAAAGAGTTGTGTCGACACTCAGCAAGTATCAACACAGAAGGCATGTGTCGACACCAAGAAGATGTGTCGACACTGAACAAGTTCAACACAAGAAGATGTGTCGACACAAAGGAGTTGTGTCGACACTTACAAGAATTCAACTAAGTACTGAAGAACAAGGAGTTGTGTCGACACACAATATCAGTGTCGACACATATTGAAGAAGCTGTGTCGAGAAGTAAATTCTATAACACAAGGAGTTGTGTCGACACCTTGAAGGCTAGTGTCGACACTTAGTCTACTTGTGTCGACACTCGGTCTATAAGTGTCGACACTTAAAGACAGACTGTCTCGACACTTTCAGACAGTTATAGATATTTCAAGAAGTGACTGGATGACATGACAGCTGCCATTCCAGCCGGTCTACTGCAACTGTCAGAGTTATCAGAAAGTAGTTAGAAACCGGATCAGTCGGTCACCATGAAGAAGGCATATATATAGGCTCATTCTGTCAACAGAAGAGGATGATTAACAACAAGAGATTGAGAAGAAGATCAAGCAATTCATTGAAGAATCAATTCAAGTGAAGATCTAAGTAGTTGGATACAGAGAGCTCCTTCCAAGAAGATAGCTGTTGGAACCAGGTTGTGAAGAAAGTTTCAGACTTAGTTCTGATTCTTAAGTTAGCAGTGATTGAAGATCAGCTGCAGTGAGTATCAACCCTATTGTGTTCTACATTCAAGAAGCTTTGAAGAAAGCCAAGTGTGGTTGATCTCAGCAGAGTTCTTCCAAGAACTCATCAAGAAACCTGTCAACTCTTCTCTCTTATTCTGAGTTGTAGGTTTACACATTGTATTTTTAATTTCTTGTAGGATCCTTAGGGATCTGAGTTGTAAGCCTGAAATTATAAAGGCTGAGTGGTAGGGCCTGTGTGCCTGAGTGTAGGAGATCTATTTCTCTGAGTGTAGGCTTGTTGTAGGCTGAGTGTAGGCCTTGTGTCTGAGTGTAGGTCTTTGGATAAGACTGAGTTGTAGGGATGTTGAGCCTGAGTTGTAGGAGTGGGATCACTCTAAGCTGTAGGAACCATTTGGGGTTCTGAGTGTAAGATCTGAGGATCTGAGGTATAGTGGAGGAGTTTGGCCGAATCTAGTACACTGCTAGATAGGCGAAGGGGGAAAGTGGATGTACCCAAACCTTGGGGAACCACTATAAAACTGTGTGTACTCTGTGTATGTGATTGATGATGTGTATGCTGGTTATAGTTCTGTGAAATCTGTGATATAATCTGCCTAAAAGTTTAAAAAGATTAAGTCACCTATTCACCCCCCCCCCATCTAGGTGATTAGGTATAATTTCTTTCACTAATCAAGAAGAGGAAGAAGAAGCCTGTTATTTGTTCTTCTACTTGAAGACTGAAGGTCTTGAGTGTTGAGTCAAAATATCTTTGCTATTATTTTGTAAAATCCTTGAAGGATCTGAGTTTATTATATCTATTTTCAGATCTGAGTTTATAGGGCTTGAGAAGAGCTTGAGTTTATAGGGCTTATGTTGATAGCCTGAGGTGTAGGATCTGTTTGAAGATCTAGGGTGTAGGACCTGTGTGTAATGGTCTGAGGTAGGGAACTTGTGTTCCTGAGATTATAAGATCTGAGAATCTGAGAAGAGAATTTGGAGAAGTTTGGCCAAAGCTAGCTCTCTGTTATATAGGTCTACATGGAAAGTGGATGTACTCATTTTTGCGGAACCACTATAAATCACTATGTGCTACGTGGTGTGCTATTTTAATTTGTTGTGATCTGCTTAATAATTGTGCTCTCTAAGTATAACTTAAGAAATTTCAAAATAATTAAATCACATATTCACCCCCTCTTAGTGAGTAGCGACCCTAAACTTCACTAAGTGTCGAGTGTTTCCAATTATGTTCTTATGATATTTCAGGGTGACTACATGTACATCAATAGAGCTAAATGACTTTATTAGTTACATTAATTCAAATTTACTTATAAAGATTTCTGTCGTCCTAACGTGTGGTGTAATGGGTGTCCCCTAAAATTACGACCCAGATTGCGGATCTATTTGAATTAACTCAAAATAGAAATATTTTTTACCGATATTGGTGTAGTGTATGTCGCTAACGGAAAATCTATACGAGAGAATGCTCTAGTTCTCCAACAACACACTCTAGATCCGCCACACATACACAAGCACCTATCGCCCTTAATACATGATCTCTTTCGTGCACAAAGCATAAACACAATCGGAGAAGGATCAACTCTAAAACAGCGATGAAAAAGAGAGTCGGATCATTCCCAAAGATAACGCAAAGGTTGCCAATACCTTTTGAGAGCAAGACCTAGGCTATAGGCCAAGATCCGCTCAAGAAAAATAGACCTACCCGATCCAGAGAAAAAGAAACACGAACAATAACGATTTTATTTCAGAGATTTGAATGCGATTAAAGTTTAAAGCCGTGGATAACATGATGGTTCACCTTCCACAAATCTAAGAGAGGAAGCACAAAGAGACGGGAAAAGTTTACCCAACCCAGAATCACAGTGCACACAAGATATGGTGGGAGATTCACTCTCTCCATGGATCCACCGGCATCACACCGAATGGGGCTGCAACCTTCTTCCTTGGAGTCGCACCAAAGGAATCCACGCCGGAGTCGCACCGAAGAGGGGTGGATGAAGCAAGGGATGGTTTCACACCACAAGGGGGGAGGCGGCTAGGAGGAATTCCTTGGCCGAATTCTCCTTTGGGAGTTCTTTTTAGGGTTCAATTCTTCTTCTTTTCATTCACCAACTAAGCCCCTATATATAGTAGTTACAAAAATAGATCCAACCATCCAAGATTGTGATGAAATCTCATAAATCCGGATGGTTAATAGCACACCCAAATGTTTAAACTCACACCAAAGTAAAATGCAGGAAATTAAAATATTACAAGTTCCAAATAAGATAAAGCATCTAAAATAATATAAATGACCTTCATTTATATCTTTAAGTAGGCTTCACGGGCCGCTGACGGAGGTTGTAACGTCATCTTTTGTTAGCATCATCATAGCTTCTAAAGTCTTTATGTTGTTACTCCTCGGCAACCGGATCATCAAGTTGTAATGCCTCGGCAACCGGATGATCATCAAGTAGTGGTGGCGAGGCCACGACATCAATCATACCCCGCTCAAAGTCACATATCTCCGATGCGTGGGCCAAGAGATAGCAGTGGAGAATAGCGCCATCCAATTATTTAAGCTCTGGCTCGAGTGCCCAAGATTCGTCGGAAGGAGGCGGTCACGCCAACAGATGAGAAAGCGGCGGGTAGCACCATCGGTGGTAGTAAGCAGCTCAGCATCAAGTATCTTATCTGGTATAATAAAGCTTTTGGGAAACCTTGGGAACATGTCAGCAGTGGGAATAAAGGAGGAAACTTACCATCCGATGCTAAACCTATGGAGACCAGATGAGAGAGATCATCCATACTACCACTCCCCAAACCTAAAGAATTTTAAGTGGAAGGAGAAGATGACAAAGAAGTCAACTCTTGTGGAGGCGAGACAAACATCGTCAAATCCGAGACAAAAAATGGGTGAAACACCCCAATCTGTAGGCAAATCTAAGACAAAAGCATTATCAACGAGTTTCTTTATAATCTGGAAGGCGTCGGCGAGCTTTGGAGCTAACTTTCTAACGGTGCCTGTTGGCAGTCGCTCGGGAACTAAGCGGCCTAAAACTTGATCGCCGACTTTAAAGTGTGACACTCTCCTATGTTGATTAGCTTGTGTTTGATAGGATTCATATTGGGAGGCTAAGGTTGCCCGGATATGTGCGTGCAAGTCATGAATGTGTTTGGCGAAGGATTGTGTGGATTGACTTGCTTTATATGTAGGTGGTAATAGAACCAAGTCAAGTGGAACAGGAGCCTTATACCCGTGAACAATCTCGTTAGGGGACATACCCGTGGACCGATTCTTAAAGTTGTTGTAAGCCAATTGCACTGGGGAAGAAGTAGATCCAAAGTTCCCTTGTGATCACTCACAAGACACCTTAGAAGATTCCACAAACTCCGATTGACTACTTCCGTCTGACCATCAGTTTGCGGATATTAGACAGCAGAAAATAATAATTTGGTCACCATTAAGATCCATAAAGTTTTCCAAAAATAGCAAGTGAATTTCACGTCCCTATCCAAGATAATTGTCTTCGGCACTCCGCGATGACTAACGACCTCCCGAAAATATAACTTAGCTACGTTTGATGCATCATTGGTCCTGCTACATGGGATAAAGTATGCCATTTTTGAAAACCTATCCACAACTACAAAAATGCAATCGTGTCGACGTAGAGTAGAGGGAGGCCTAATATGAAATCCATGCTCACGTCTTCCCATGGTATGGAAGGAATTGGTAAAGGGGTGTATAACCCAACATTGGTTTTAGTGACCTTAGATACTTGACATGTACGACAACTACACATTATCCCTTAACCATTGCCTTAAGCTTAGGCTAGTAAAATTTCTCCTCAACGAGTGCAATGGTCTTATCCCTGCCAAAGTTTCCACTCAGAACTCTGCTATGCAATTCCCAAATAATGTGGTGTCGTAAGGAGGATCGAGGAATACACTACTTCCCGTGCCGAAAAATATAGTCACCGTACCCTTCTACTATCTACCATGGAAGTCCATGTTGTCGGATTTGAACAAGTTAAGGACGTTTTGTGCTTAAGGTGCTTAAGGATAAAAGTGTACCCTTGTAAGAAAGCTACCCACTTAGCGTGGCGCGGGCTAATTTTGTGCTGACCGTTTATGGAACGTAAAGCATCATGATTAGAGAGGATCACAAACTCCTTTGAGAGGAGATAATGATGCGAATGATTCAAACACCTAACAATAGCATAAAACTCTCTGTCGTAGTTCGAATAATTCAACTTAGCACCCGCTAGTTTTTCACTGAAATAACTGACCGAGTGACCTTCTTGACTCAAAACACCTCCTATTCCTACTCCTGATGCGTCACAGGTAAGCTCAAAGACCTTGGTGAAGTCAGGTAGATGTAACACCGGTCCCTCGGTCATGAGCTTGTTAATACGTTGGAAGGCAAAGGTGGAGGCCTTCGTCCAAGTGAATGCACCCTTCTTCATACAGTCACTAATAGGTGACATAATGCAACTAAAATTACGTATGAAGAGGCGATAGAAAGTAGCCAAACCATGAAAACTACGAACCTTTCGTAGGCTAGTCGGTTCGAGTTAGTCCTTAATCAGCTGAACCATTCCAGGATCAACTCGAATTCCCTCAGACCCGACTATATAACCTAGAAACTCTACCTCTGGAACATAGAATATGCACTTCTTAAGGTTTAGGAATAAAGTTTACTTCCTCAAGATAGAAAGGGTCACTCTCAAGTGGGAGATGTGCTCGGCAGTGGAGGTGTTGTAGACTAAGATGTCATCGAAATAAACTACCACAAACTTCCCCAAGTACGGTCGAAAGACGTGTGCCATCATCCGGGAGAAGGTGCTGGGGGCATTAGATAACCCAAAGGGCATCACAAGCCACTCGTATAACCCATCCTTGGATTTAAATGCAGTCTTCCATTCATCACCCTCACGGATCCTAATCTGGTCATAACCGCTCCTAAGATCCAACTTAAAAAATATAGTGGCGCCAGACAATACATCCAAGAGGTCATCTAAACATGGGATACGGAACCTATACTTGCTGGCAATCTTGTTGATAGCCCGACTATCAACACACATTCTACATGAGCCATCCTTCTTGTGGGCAAGAAGAACTGGAACAGTACATGGACTCATACTAGTCCTAATAAACCCCTTCTCCAACAAGTCCTCTATCTGAACCTGCAACTCCTTTTGGGCAGCGGGATGGAGTCGGTAATGGGGCTGGTTCGGCAAGGAAGACCCCAGGATGAGATCTATCACATGCTGAATATCTCTAAGTGGAGGTAATGTCGATGGCAACTCATCCGAGTACGTATCCCTATACTCTTCCAACAATACCCGTAACTCACTAGGCAGATCATCCAATACTCCAGAATCCATCTTTGCACTCAGAAGGACTAGTGCATACATCACTCCATCAAGAAATGGGTCCTTAATAAATTCTTTTCTTCCGACTAGGTTCAAGGCCTTCCTCTCAACTGGGATTGTGGTGTCCTTAACCGGTCCTACCGGTTCCTTCGGGATAATCTGCCTCAACATAATGGTTTTACCATTGAACTTGAATTCATACGTGTTGGATCTACCAAAATGTGTCACATCACGGTCATAGAGCCAAGGGCGGCCTAGTAACACGTGACAAGCGTCCATCGGAAGGACATCACACCATACCTCATCAGTATATGATTTGAATGAGAGGGGGACCAGGCTTCGCATGGTAACCGGGACGGTGATCTTGTTTATCCAAGCTAACTGATATGGGGTCGGGTGTGCTTCTGTGGTCAGGGCCATACAAGTGACGACGTTCTCAGAAATGATATTCACATAGCTACCACTATCGATAATCAACTTGCAGAGTTTCTCATTACTCTTAAAAATCAGAGAAAATATGCTCGTCCTCTTCCAATCATCTAACGTACGAGGAGTGGTCATGATACAATGCACCACCATAAGGTGGTGATCGTCCTCTAAATCACTTGGGACCCCTTCTGGGTCACTCTCCTCAGCATTCTCATACACTATGAAAGATATTGTACCTAATCACCTATAGGGGGGGTGAATAGGTGACTTAAATCTTTTTAACTTTTTAGGCAGAATTCAGATTATAACACAGAATTATATCTACTTTTGCACAGCAATCATGCAGCAATCACAGATTTACACTAGCACACAGTAGACACACAGATTTATAGTGGTTCCCCAAAGTTTGGGTACATCCACTTTCCCCCTTCGCCGATCTAGTAGTGTACTAGATTCAGCCAAACTCCTCCACTATCTCAGATCCTCAGATCTTACACTCAGAACCCCAAAACAGGTTCCTACAGCTCAGGCCCAAGGCCCTACACCTCAGCTTCTTCACAAAGCCTACACTCAGCTTCTTCACAAAGCCTACACTCAGCCACCAAGGCCTACACTCAGCCAAAACAGGCCTACACTCAGAGATATAAATCTCCTACACTCAGGCACACAGGCCCTACACTCAGCCTTTATAATTACAGGCTTACAAACTCAGATCCCTAAGGATCCTACAAGAAAATATGAATACAAAAATGTAAACTCTACAACTCAGAGAAAAAAGAGAAGAGTTGAGAGTTTCTTGATGAGTTCTTGGAAGAACTCAGCTGAGATCAAACTGACTTGGCTTTCTTCAAAGCTTCTTGAATGTAGAACACAATAAGATTGATCTCCTCTGCAGTTGATCCTTGATCTCTGCTACTTAAGATTCAGAACAAAATCTGAACCCTTCTTCTCAGCCTGGTTCCAACAGCTGTCTTCTTGGATGGAGCTCTCTCTCTCCAACTACTTAGATCTTCACTTGATTCTTCAAGGAATAGCTAGATCTTCTTCTTATTCAATTACTTGATCATCTTTTTCTGTATACAGTATAAGCCTATATATAGGTCTTCTTCATGGTAACCGGCTGGTCCGGTTCATAACTGATTTCTGACAACTCTGACAGGTGCAGTAGACCGGCTGGAATGGCAGCTGTCAAGTCATCCAGTCAGTTCTTGAAAAATCTGTAACTGTCTGAAAGTGTCGAGACTGTCTGTCTTTAAGTGTCGACACTTACAGACTAAGTGTCGACACAAGTTGACTAAGTGTCGACACTAGCCTTCGAGGTGTCGACACAACTCCTTGTGTTGTAGAATTCACTTCTCGACACAGCTTCTTCTTCATGTGTCGACACTGATATTGAGTGTCGACACAATACTTTGTTCTTCAGTACTTTGTTGAATTCTTCTAAGTGTCGACACAACTCCTTTGTGTCGACACATCTTCATGTGTTGAACTTGTTCAGTGTCGACACATCTTCTTGGTGTCGACACATGCCTTCTGTGTTGATACTTGCTGAGTGTCGACACTGCTCCTTGTGTTGATACATTCTTCTTCTGTTGAGACTCTGGCTGAGTGTCGACACATCTCCTTAGTGTCGACACTTGTACTTAGAATTTTGTTGAACTTTGCTAAGTGTCGACACAGCTCCTTATGTCGACACTTTCTTCAAGTGTTGAGTCTTCTGCTGAGTGTCGACAAATTCTTTCTTGTGTCGACACTTTCTTCAAGTGTTGACTCTTTTGCTGAGTGTCGACACATGCTTTATTATGTCGACACTTATACTTAGACTCTGCTGACTTTTGCTGAGTGTCGACACAGCCTCCAAGTGTCGACACTTTCTGATGTAGACATAGTTCCTCTGGGTGTCGACATAACTGCTAAGTGTCGACACAGCTTCACTGGACTTTTCTTCATTGAGTGTCGACACAGCTCCTTGTGTCGACACTTTCTGTCTGGTGTCGACTCTGCATCCCTGGTGTCGACACAACTACTCCAAGTGTCGACACTGCTTGTCTGGGTGTCGACACAAGTCTTCTTAAGTGTCGACACTTTTCTCCTGGGTGTCGACACATGGACTTAGAATCTTTCAGCTGTCCCTGTGAATACTTGACCTGCACAACTAAACTCAAAATACATCAAATACATTTTGATGTATATCATTGAGTAGGGTGAGGCTTCTTCAAATCAGGTACATTAGAACCAATGTACCCAACAATCTCCCCCTATTTGGAGAAGTCATAACCCTTAGTCAATGATATACACCATACAGAATAAAATCATAGCATTATGTAAAGCAGGATTATATAACAGGGCAAACATAAACATGTATTAATCAAAACATGTAAACACAGATATCATCTCAGAACAATTATGAAATAGATTTATAACATATCTCATTGTTCTAACACTTTGTCATATTCATCATTCAAAAATTTACAGAGTGTTTTAAAATCAAAATATTACAACTGTAAACTTAAGATAAATCTATTCTAATTCTGATCAGCCTCCTTAATCACAATTCCTTTTCCTGATTGTACTTTGGCTTGAACAGGGGCTTCAGTAACTTCAGTATCAGCAGGCTTCTTGCCTTTTAGATCCTTTTTCTTTTGCTCTTCAGCTTTAATCTTTTTCCTCTCAAAATAATGATAAGGCTTGGGAAAGTACTTGCTAGGCTCCTGAGCAGTAGGAGGTAGCTTTCCCATCTTTGCCTTTCTCCTGTATTGCACTATGGCTTCTTGCCTTGTCTCATGCTTCCTCCATTCCAATTCAGAAAACCATTTATTTCTGTCTTGAATATTATCTTTTGCAGCCTTCCATGCAGTTAAGATAATGTTTCTTGAAGTGGGGCTCCACTGCTCAAAGTCTGGTCTTTGTTCAGCTTGCTCTCTGAACCTTTTCTTAGACAATCTAGCTTCCTGTTCTTTCAGAAAGTCTTCTTGCATAGCCTCAGATACTGGCTGTACCACCTTCTCTATGATGACATTGTCCTTTCCCCCAGGTGGGCTATACATTGATTGTATATCAGCTTGAACCATATCAAAATCTGGAGGAGGGTAGATGACTTGAGCCACTTCAGGTTGCTCCCCTCCTAGATATGCAGGATGTATCCCAGATTCTGCTACATTGTCATCATCACATAAAGGAGGATATCCAAGAGTAGCTCTGATAGAATTAGAAATCCACTTGGCATGATCAGAGCGGGCTTTGACTAACACCCTCTCCCCCTTTATGACTTCTCTTTCCATGTGATCTCTTACATCATCCTTTTGAAATCTTACTTGGTTATCCAAATAGTTGACTCCATGTTTAAAGAAAGGTTTCAACCTTTGGAGTTTGTCAGTGATGAGCTTCTGAGAGTCTTATATAGCAGTTGTAACAGCAGTTAAACTCTCTTGTAAAGCTTTCTCAAACTCTGCCTTAGCAGTAGCAGTAGAAGTAGTCTGTCCAGCAGCTATGTTCTTCATCTCTGTTACTATGGCATTGTGGGAAGCAGTTAAGTTATCATTCATTCTTAGCTGGTTCTCCAGAACATATCCCTACTTCAGTGCAATGTCATCTACTTGAGCTTTTATCTTTTCCTGATGGGTTGCCAAGTACACCACTGCATTCCCTCCTTTGTGGAAGCAGTCAGTCATTTCCTTCTTATTGAGATTCATTTCAAATCTTATAGACTTTATATCCTGGGCCAGATAAAACTGTAAAGACTTGTGTCCCTCATCCACATATGTTTCTATGGCTTTCCTGTGCTCATCCAGCTTAATTTGCATAGCAACCATCAAAGCACTGTAATCTACAGTTGGTGCTGGCTGTAGTGTAGGTTGTGGTGCTATAGTTTGCAATGCCTTCTTATAAGTCTGGCTCCTTCTTTTGAATACTTGGAATTTTCTTTTCTTTGCCCTTGTAGCCTCCTCATCTTTAGAAGCAGATGTACTGGCTATCTCTACCCTCTCCCTAGGTAGCTCCTCAACTTCCTTGGGCTTTTCAGGCTCTTGCCTTGCAAGTTCTACAACAATTACTACTTGCTCCCCCTCAACTGGAGCATTCGCCCCCTCAGCAGCAGCTGATGGTTAAAACTCCAAAATTATTTACGGTCACGCGGCGACTCGGCGGTTTTATTTGAGAAAAAGGCGAAGTGATTTTATTTAAGAAAATGGGGCGCGCGTATTTATTTATTTTGGATATAAAAAGGTGTGATCGAGTTTTAACGAAAGGAGGCAAGTGCACCTATCGTGAGTAGTACAGGATATTCCGGGTGGAATATCGAGGTCGTATTGTTCTCGGGTCCGGTTCGATTATTTCTACTCTTCCCTGGAGGGGACTATTATTTTACCGATAATTAACTTGTCGGGTTATATTTTATATATAATAAAAAAGGCAGAAAAATGGCAGAAAGAAAATAAAAGCATGAAGGTGGTGCCGATGAAGAGCTTAGCTCGATGGCACCGAAAAAACAATTGAACTAAAATAGACTTTAAATAAAAAGAGATCCTAAATTTCTAATTATTTAAGGCGGAGACTTGGCCGTGGAGGTTCCACTAAAATGAGCTCACCTATCTCTAGGACTATCGCTCACCTGAACGCTAAGACTATTCGACCGGGCTCTCGTCCGACGAAGGATTCCTCTTAACGCCCGCATTACGCTAAGAATCCCGTTATTGGGTGGGGAACCCAATCCGGTAGAGTTGGCGCGCCTCCTCTCTCGAGGGTTAGTGCGGAACTCTCTTTGCCAAGGGGTGATCTGTCCATACGCACGGCCTCTCGGCGAGCGTATGGAAAACGGAAATAGGGCCCACACATCGATATGTGGTCCTACGCGTCGTTAACCCCGGGCAAACCTTAAGTACTTTTAATTAATTAGAAAGATTAGACCTTTAATTATTTTAAGCTATTTTATCTGTCCCAATGCTCTTCGATGTCGAGGGCTAAGAACTGTTAGCCACTCATCGGAATGGGGACGGCTTGCGAGAAAAGTAATAAAGAAAGCAGGAAAGAAAGCTGAAAATGAAAGCGATAAAATGAAAGCAGGAAAATAAAGCAGAAAATTGCAAGTCCTACTCAAACGAGTAGGACTGAAGAAAGTTGTAAATTGCGAGTCCCGGCGCAAATGCGTGGGCGGGAGAAATGAAAGCAGTAAAACGCACACACGCAAGTCCTACTCAAATGAGTAGGAGAAAATAAATACGGGTCCTACTCAACCGAGTAGGACAAAATAAATGCAACGCACACACACTCTCTCTCGACATAAAGTAAAACACACACACTCTACCGAAATAAAATAAACACACTCTACCGAAATAAAATCCAGCCATTAAACTCAAGAGAGTAGGCGGAAAAAAGGAAAATTACCAACTCACGCACTCTACAGAAAGTAAAATAAGTGAGCGTCATTTAACTCTTAACGAGTAGGCGGAAATAAATGCGCAAGTACAAAAAATGTAAAAAAAAACTAAGTTATCTAAAAATAAAAACAACTGCATTTCTACCGCTAAAATGCGGTAGAAATGCATAAAAAGCGAGAATAAAAATTAAACGGGAAGAAAGTTTTGCAAATAAATGCAAACATGCAAGTGATCGAAAAATAAAAATGAATACATTTCTACCGCTAGAATGCGGTAGAAATGCATAAAAAGAGATCGAAAAAATTAAATAAGGAAAAAGTTAAGATGAAAAACTAAGTGCGCGAAAAATTAAAACAACTATATTTTCATTCTTATAATTTTATAAAAATGCTAGAAAAGTGATAATAAAGTTAAAAGGAGTAAAAAGTTTTACGGATAAAAACGAACAAAACTAGCAAAAAGGAGAAAAAATCACTTTTAAAACATTTTTATAAACTCATAAGGATGAACATTATATGAACGGAAAAGCTAAACTATGAAGATTATGAAAGCAATAAAACTAATTTAAACTCATACACACACACACACATATAAAGAAGAACGAAAAACTAGGTTAAAACAAAATGAAATAAGATTGCATAAGGTGTGAGTTGCCTAGCTACATTCCAAAGGCAATATAGGAGAAGAAAACACATATTTCATTAAATAAAAAGACAAGTTACAAAGACAAGAAACTAAAAGCTAAGGAGAGGGGGAGAAAATATCCCTTACATAACCCTTGGAAGCAATCCAGCAGCACAACACCTAAGCAAAATGGAACCAAAAAGGGAACAGAAATCCAGAGCAGAACCTCTGAATTTATAGAAAAAATTTACATGGGTCACGCCCTTGGTCACGGGCGTGACAGGGGGCGTGACAGTACTATTTGAGAAGGCGGCCGGCGATTTGACGGGAAAGTTGACTTCGGCTGGACACGTGTCGGTCTCGCAGTGGTCACGCCCTTGGTCACAGGCGTGACAGGGGGCGTGTCAAGCAGGTGGATTTGGGCGCGGTGCGCGCCGAAAGTCTTCGGGCAGGTCTTGTCGGGCTAGCTGGAAAGGTCACGCCCCAGGTCACGGGCGTGACTCTGGGCGTGTCGGCTGGTGTCGACACTCGACGAATGTCGAGCTGAAAGTGTCGAATTGAAAATCGTCGAGCGGAAATTGAGTCACGCCCCAGGTCACGGGCGTGACTCTGGGCGTGACTGTTGGTGTCGACACTCGACGATCGTCGAGATGAATTCGTCGAGTGGAGTGACACGGGCTTGGGTCACGCCCCGTGTCGGGTGACACGGGCGTGACCCCGGGCGTGTCAGGCTTTGCACTTCAAAATTTGCTGATTTCACGGTTTTTGACGTGTCACGCCCTGGTCACGGGCGTGACCCATATGTCACGGGCGTGGCATGTCAATTTTTGGCAGATTTTGATTTTTTCCTGAAAAATAAAATAAAACAAGTTAGTATAATATTTACAAAAATAAGAGCATTTTATTGAATAAAAATAAGTAAAAACGACAAAAATAAACGAAAACAACTAATTTAATGTACACAAAAATAGGTATATTTACAATTCATCAAATACCCCCATACTTAAGCTTTTGCTATTCCAGAGCAAAAGTTGGAGATGAACTTATAAGGAATAAAAGAAATCCTAAGTTTAGCTACCGCTTGACTTAATTAAAAGGAAGATCAAAATAAACATCCGGGGTTAAAGAATTAAATCCTAATTTATGAAATGTTATGAATAGAGGAAGAGTTTCAAAAAGACTTCTAGAAAAAATAAAATAGAAAGCAAAAATTTATTTTTGTTAGTTTAACAAAGATGGATTGGATTTATACAAAAAACCTTAGCTTAAAAAAGAAATAATGCAATTTAAAAATTATGCTCTCAAAAAATTTTAAATTAAGTCTAGAATCATTGAAATAAGATAGGTGGTTTGGTGGTTTATGAAGAAGGCATGAATATTGAGGCGAGGCAATTTTTTCTCGAACCTCCAATTTTTTTTCTTTTTGGATAGTTAGGAAAATGAAATCTTATTTTCCTAACACATAATAAAAATTTTTTCTTCATAATAAACAACTAAACCAATGTATATGTGTAGGAGTAATGAATTTTATCCTCTTACTCCGTACATATAATTTTTTTAAATATTGAGTGCCTATGTTTACGGAATGAAATCTTATTCTCATTGACATAAGATCTTTTAAGGGATAGGGGGTAATCATGTCAAAGTAAGACATGAAAAAAAAGGAAGTGAGTTTATTTTTTTCAAAAGGAAAACTAGATTTTAATAAAAAAGTTTTGAGAGCAACCTTTTTAAAATGAACGTTCCAATGTTTCTAAAAGCATGAAGTAGAAATAATTGAAATCCATAAATGTTATTTTCTAACATAAAAAAGGAGCTTCTATTTATAAAATTAGAAGTGGTGGTGAAAAACAAGTTCCCTATTATAAGGAGAAGACATAAAATTTTTTTTAAATCTTAACCCCAGACACTTAAATCTATCGAACTTTAATTAATAAACGAATAGTAAGCAAAGAATAACTAAAATGCGCATATAAATTAACTCGGAACTAGATTTTTGGAAAGCAAAAAGGGTTAAGATATGGTATATTCGAATTATTTTGTTACATAATTTAACAAAACATTTTTTGGAATTTTTAGAGTTTTTATCATTTTTTTGTGTTTTAATTATTATCTTTTTAGGATTGTTTTAGATTTTTTTATCTTTTTAGGGTTTTTGGATTTTCAAATTTTTTTTTTGATTTTTAGTTTTTGAGGATAAATTATTTACAAGAAAGAGGAGAGAAAGAAATGTTATTTACAAAGAAGATAGGGGGGAAAGAGAGATTTTTACAAAAAAAAGTAAAAGCTCGATTGCGGCCCCCGCGAACAGACTCTTATTTGAATGGTTGGTTCGATGAGTCGAACGTCGCGGGCAGGCAAGATGCAAGTTTTTACAAAAAAGAGAAGAAGGGGGGGGGGGGGGGGAAGAGAGATTTTTACAAAAAAGGCAAAGTAAAAACTCGATTGCGGCCCCGCGAACAGACTCTTATTTGAATGGTTGGTTCGATGAGTCGAACGTCGCGGGCAGGCAAGACGGAAGTTTTTACAAAAAAGAGAAGAAGAGGGGGGGAAGAGAGATTTTTTACAAAAAATATTTACGAAGTAAAAAGATTTTTTGAAAAAGTTTTTTTTTTTTTTGAGTTTTATGAATTTTTTTGAAGTTTTATGATAATAAAAACAAGAAAATTTTTTTAGATTTTAAGTTTTATGAATTTTTTAGATTTTAGTTTTTGATGAGTACAGAGTAAAAAAAATGCAGTATAGGAAAACACCCTCATACTTAAACCCAACATTGTCCCCAATGTTGCAATCTAAGTATGCGGAACAGATAATATACAAAAGAAAATAAGTACAAAAAGAAAAAGGGAGGGAAGGAGCTTCCCTTAGACGAGGCCGGGAAGGCGCAGGTTGAAACCCTGCAGTATTTAGAAGAAAAAGTAAAAAGATAACAGAAAAAACAAAAAAAAGGATAAACTCGGCCTAAAGTTTGCGGGCGGTAGGGGGGGCATGTGCGTGGGCGACTCGAAGGTAGCTAAGGCCTTAGCGACGTGAGTGCTATAGAAATGCGCACCCCTAACGTGCACAAGAATGGAAGCGCGCCGAAGCAAAATAAAAGAAAACAAATTAAAATAAAAGAAGTTTAAATAAAACATATATAGATTTAGTATTATTATTTTTTTTGGTGTTTTTAAGTAGATTTTTTTAGTTAATTTTTTTTGTTTTTAGTTTTTTAAGAGTTTTTTTTTAAGTTTTAAGTTTTTTCAAATTTTTAATTTTTAAGGTTTTTCAATTTTTTTTTGTTTTGAGTTTTTCAATTTTTTTTGGTTTTATAAATTTGTAAATATATATATTTTAGTTTTTATTATTATTGTTATTATTATATTGGCCATATTTATATATATATATATATATATATATATATATATATATATAGGTAAAATTAATAGATTTCCAGGGATTAAAATAACGAACCGAAAAGACCCCGGCAACGGCGCCAAAAACTTGGTAGTTAAAACTCCAAAATTATTTACGGTCACGCGGCGACCCGACGGTTTTATTTGAGAAAAAGGCGAAGTGATTTTATTTAAGAAAACGGGGCGCGCGTATTTATTTATTTTGGATATAAAAAGGTGTGATCGAGTTTTAACGAAAGGAGGCAAGTGCACCTATCGTGAGTAGTACAGGATATTCCGGGTGGAATATCGAGGTCGTATTGTTCTCGGGTCCGGTTCGATTATTTCTACTCTTCCCTGGAGGGGACTATTATTTTACCGATAATTAACTTGTCGGGTTATATTTTATATATAATGAAAAAGGCAGAAAAATGGCAGAAAGAAAATAAAAGCATGAAGGTGGTGCCGATGAAGAGCTTAGCTCGATGGCACCGAAAAAACAATTGAACTAAAATAGACTTTAAATAAAAAGAGATCCTAAATTTCTAATTATTTAAGGCGGAGACTTGGCCGTGGAGGTTCCACTAAAATGAGCTCACCTATCTCTAGGACTATCGCTCACCTGAACGCTAAGACTATTCGACCGGGCTCTCGTCCGACGAAGGATTCCTCTTAACGCCCGCATTACGCTAAGAATCCCGCTATTGGGTGGGGAACCCAATCCGGTAGAGTTGGCGCGCCTCCTCTCTCGAGGGTTAGTGAGGAACTCTCTTTGACAAGGGGTGATCTGTCCATACGCACGGCCTCTCGGCGAGCGTATGGAAAACGGAAATAGGGCCCACACATCGATATGTGGTCCTACGCGTCGTTAACCCCGGGCAAACCTTAAGTACTTTTAATTAATTAGAAAGATTAGACCTTTAATTATTTTAAGCTATTTTATCTGTCCCAATGCTCTTCGATGCCGAGGGCTAAGAACTGTTAGCCACTCATCGGAATGGGGACGGCTTGCGAGAAAAGCAATAAAGAAAGCAGGAAAGAAAGCTGAAAATGAAAGCGATAAAATGAAAGCAGGAAAATAAAGCAGAAAATTGCAAGTCCTACTCAAACGAGTAGGACTGAAGAAAGCTGTAAATTGCGAGTCCCGGCGCAAATGCGTGGGCGGGAGAAATGAAAGCAGTAAAACGCACACACGCAAGTCCTACTCAAATGAGTAGGAGAAAATAAATACGGGTCCTACTCAACCGAGTAGGACAAAATAAATGCAACGCACACACACTCTCTCTCGACATAAAGTAAAACACACACACTCTACCGAAATAAAATAAACACACTCTACCGAAATAAAATCCAGCCTTTAAACTCAAGTGAGTAGGCGGAAAAAAGGAAAATTACCAACTCACGCACTCTACAGAAAGTAAAATAAGCGAGCGCCATTTAACTCTTAACGAGTATGCGGAAATAAATGCGCAAGTACAAAAAATGTAAAAAAAAACTAAGTTATCTAAAAATAAAAACAACTGCATTTCTACCGCTAAAATGCGGTAGAAATGCATAAAAAGCGAGAATAAAAATTAAACGGGAAGAAAGTTTTGCAAATAAACGCAAACATGCAAGTGATCGAAAAATAAAAATGAATACATTTCTACCGCTAGAATGCGGTAGAAATGCATAAAAAGAGATCGAAAAAATTAAATAAGGAAAAAGTTAAGATGAAAAACTAAGTGCGCGAAAAATTAAAACAACTATATTTTCATTCTTATAATTTTATAAAAATGCTAGAAAAGTGATAATAAAGTTAAAAGGAGTAAAAAGTTTTACGGATAAAAACGAACAAAACTAGCGAAAAGGAGAAAAAATCACTTTTAAAACGTTTTTATAAACTCATAAGGATGAACATTATATGAACGGAAAAGCTAAACTATGAAGATTATGAAAGCAATAAAACTAATTTAAACTCATACACACACACACACACATATAAAGAAGAACGAAAAACTAGGTTAAAACAAAATGAAATAAGATTGCATAAGGTGTGAGTTGCCTAGCTACATTCCAAAGGCAATATAGGAGAAGAAAACACATATTTCATTAAATAAAAAGACAAGTTACAAAGACAAGAAACTAAAAGCTAAGGAGAGGGGGAGAAAATATCCCTTACATAACCCTTGGAAGCAATCCAGCAGCACAACACCTAAGCAAAATGGAACCAAAAAGGGAACAAAAATCCAGAGCAGAACCTCTGAATTTATAGAAAAAATTTACATGGGTCACGCCCTTGGTCACGGGCGTGACAGGGGGCGTGACAGTACTATTTGAGAAGGCGGCTGGCGATTTGACGGGAAAGTTGACTTCGGCTGGACACGTGTCGGTCTCGCAGTGGTCACGCCCTTGGTCACAGGCGTGACAGGGGGCGTGTCAAGCAGGTGGATTTGGGCGCGGTGCGCGCCGAAAGTCTTCGGGCAGGTCTTGTCGAGCTAGCTGGAAAGGTCACGCCCCAGGTCACGGGCGTGACTCTGGGCATGTCGGCTGGTGTCGACACTCGACGAATGTCGAGCTGAAAGTGTCGAGTTGAAAATCGTCGAGCGGAAATTGAGTCACGCCCCAGGTCACGGGCGTGACTCTGGGCGTGACTGTTGGTGTCGACACTCGACGATCGTCGAGATGAATTCGTCGAGTGGAGTGACACGGGCTTGGGTCACGCCCCATGTCGGGTGACACGGGCGTGACCCCGGGCGTGTCAGGCTTTGCACTTCAAAATTTGCTGATTTCACGGTTTTTGACGTGTCACGCCCTGGTCACGGGCGTGACCCATATGTCACGGGCGTGACATGTCAATTTTTGGCAGATTTTGATTTTTTCCTGAAAAATAAAATAAAACAAGTTAGTATAATATTTACAAAAATAAGAGCATTTTATTGAATAAAAATAAGTAAAAACGACAAAAATAAACGAAAACAACTAATTTAATGTACACAAAAATAGGTATATTTACAATTCATCAGCAGCACATTCCTTGTCAAAGTCTGTTTGATCCAGATTGAGGAAAAGAAATTCCATTGTATTTTCTTGTGGAGAATGGGCTGGAGAAACTCTTGGCTCATCCACTACTGGATCAGATGCTACTTGAACTGTATCAGATGTGTCCTTCAAGACAACATCTGGGGGTTGGCTATCAATCTGAGTTTGCTGATTAACATGATTTAATGAATCAGTCAAAACATTATCCTCTATAGGGAAATCTAAAGCATTAATCTCAGTGATTACCTCAAGGATGATGTGGGTGGCTCTTTCACTTTCAAGAGGAGTTGGCTCTTCCACCACTAGAGGCTCCCCCTGGATTTGATCCTGGTGTATGGGGCTAGCTGGTGGTAGCTCCCCCTGCCTTTCTGCAGCATCTTGTTGAGCTGGAGACTTCCCAGCATCTCCTTCTACATCCTCATCAGGAGTAAAGACAACTTGCTCTTCACTACCAGAGCTGCTAGAGGAATCCCGAGCCACTGGGGCAGGCTTCTTTTTCTTCTTTTGGGGTGTTACTTTCACAGGAGTAGGCATCTCCTTAGTTAAAACTCTGTCCCACCTAGAGAATATCCTCATGTCCATCTTTCTCATATGGTTGATCTTAGTGCCTGTAGCTTGACTCATAACTTCTGGTATACTACCAGCCAAGTATAGACTTAATATCCTACCCAAATTGGGCTTCTTCAGACTTTCTTTAATCTTATCAAAGACAATAACAAACCAATCTGTTTTCAATGTGAAGATTATCCTTGTCATAATGCTGAACATATGGGCTGATACCCTATCATGCCCTCCAGGCTTACTTAAGATTACTTTGCCAACAATTTCAGAGAGAAATTTTCCTTGGCTGTTCATGCCTTTCCTATTGAAAACAGAACTAATTTTCACCTTTGAATCCAGTCCACACCATGTTAATGCTTCTCTGGTCTTAGAAGCAGTAACCTCATCCTCTTCTTTTGTCCTTGGTAGATTTAGGACTTTTCTCAAACTTTTAGGTGATACATTCACCTTTTCACCATGAACCCTAGACTTGATCTTGAGTCCAGATTCGTCTACTTTAGCTCCACTCAGGAATTCTAAGACTTCATTCTTCCAGATTTTAGTCGGTTCTGAAACAAGAAATTCTAACCCTGAGTCTGCAACTAGGGTTACTACATCCTTGATTTCCGGGTCTGTATCATCAAATGCATGTCGCACCAGTTTGTAGCCTTCATTGACGTTCTCCTCGAGCTTTGGCACCATTAGGGTTTAAAGAATTTGACTGGAGAGAAGAGAGGTGTCGACACACAAGTTTGGTCTCGAAACTTTAGTGAGCGTGTCGACAGACAATGGAGAAATTCTATTTATACCTTTCTAGGTTTGAAGATGAAAGGGCGGGTTAACTAACTTAAATTGTGTCGACACTGATGAAAAGTGTCGACACTGACTTATAATGTCTCGACACCTATGTGTCGACACAAGTTTAGTCAACAGAATATATGTGTCGACACTTGTTTATGTGTCGACACCACTCAGCTCGACACATAGTCGAGACTTTACTTCACTAATTCTGAGTAAAGTCTAAGTGTCGACACCACCTTGGATGTATCGACATCTACTTATCATGTGTCGACACTAATTTTCTGAAGTGTCGACACCAACTTCCTAGATGTGTCGACACCTTTTCACTGAAGTGTCGACACCAATTTTTTGTCTCGACACAGACAACTCTGTGTGTCGACACTATTTTACTTAGCCATTTCTATAAACTTATTCTAAGTTTATCATACCTAGTTCAATTTTAAACCTATTGAACTTTGTTTCTTCTAGGGGCTTAGTATACATATCAGCTAGTTGATTATCTGCTTTAACATATTCTAGTAAAATATCTTCTTTCTCTACATGCTCCCTAAGAAAATGATATTTTATTTCAATATGTTTAGTTCTACTATGGGAAACGGGATTGTTTGCAATTGATATAGCACTAGTAGAATCACAAAATAGTGGAGTTCTACTTACCTGAATTACATAGTCCTCAAGCTGATGCTGTATCCATAGAAGTTGAGCACAACAACTTCCAGCAGCCACATATTCTGATTCTGCAGTGGAGATAGCCACACTTGTTTGCTTCTTGCTACTCCATGAAATCAGTCTTCCACATAGGAATTGACAGGTTCCAGTTGTACTTTTTCTGTCTTCTTTGCATCCTGCAAAGTCTGCATCTAAATAACCTGTTAGATCAAAATCCCATTCCTAGGGTACCAAAGGCCTAGATAAGGAGTGCCCTTTAGATATCTCAGTATCCTTTTGACTGCTGTCAAATGAGACTCTTTAGGGCATGCTTGGTACCTAGCACAAACACATGTAGCATACATGATATCTGGTCTACTTGCAGTCA
Organism: Platanthera guangdongensis; assembly: GCA_039583875.1. Lineage (NCBI taxonomy): Eukaryota > Viridiplantae > Streptophyta > Magnoliopsida > Asparagales > Orchidaceae > Platanthera > Platanthera guangdongensis. The sequence goes on from CM077165.1 coordinate 65,613,725, forward strand.
AATATAGAAGGGAGCCAACTATCCCACTATACAAAGTCTCATCTACAGGTTTCCCTGCATCATCTTTGCTAAGAGACATACTTGACCCCATAGGAGTCTTCATGTTACTGGATGAATCCATACCATACTTCCTTATGAGTTCTAGGGTGAACTTAGACTGGCATATGGATAATCCATTCTCAGTCTGTCTAACTTGGAGACCCAAGAAGAACTTAAGTTCTCCCATACTACTCATCTCAAATTGTCCTTGCATTAGTTTTGTAAACTTTTTGCAAAGACTACTTTCAGTAGACCCAAATATGATGTCATCTACATATATTTGGACTAGTATTACTTTGCCTCTGGATTCCCTAAGGAATAGAGTCTTGTCTATTTTCCCCCTTGTGAACTTATTCTCAATGAGGAAACTAGACAGGGTTTCATACCAAGCCCTATGGGCTTGTTTTAACCCATATAATGCTTTCCTAAGTCTATAGACATAATTAGGTTGAGTTGAATCAACAAAACCTGATGGCTGTTCCACATAGACTTCCTCTTTTAAATTACCATTCAGAAAGGTTGACTTTACATCCATTTGGTAAACTTTAAATCCTTGAAAGGTTGCATAGGCCAGGAACATCCTTATGGCTTCCAGTCTGGCTACTGGAGCAAAGGTTTGATCAAAGTCAATACCTTCTTCCTGCCTATACCCTTTAGCAACCAATCTTGCTTTGTTCTTAATGATGACTCCATGTTCATCCATTTTGTTCCTAAAGATCCACTTGGTCCCAATTATGTTGTGTTCTTTTGGTTTAGGAACAAGCTCCCAGACTTTGCACCTCTTGAACTGATTCAGCTCTTCTTGCAGTGACTCAATCCAATGAGGGTCTAGGATGGCTTCTTCAAACTTCTTTGGCTCTACTTGGGATAGAAAACTGGAGTAGAGTGCTACATTCAGATTTCTGCTCCTTGTTTGTACCCCTTGTCTTAGATCACCAATGATTTGCTCTGCTGGATAATCTCTTAGATGCCTATTAGCTGGAGGCATCCTTGCTTCAGGTTGAACTTCTTCAACTTCTTCATCTTGCTGCACTCCTTGGACTTCTTCTTCATTAGGTGCATGTAGTACTCCCCCTGGACAGCAGCCACTATCTTCTACTTGCTGTCATGTAGTAGGTTCTTCTTTTATAGTGAGCTTGTCCATATTCTTTGTTATACCTGTGGTGCTGCATATACTACTAGACAACTCATTGTTAATAAGTCTAGTTTCATCAAATACTACATGTACAGACTCCTCTACAACTTGAGTAGACAAGTTGTAGACTCTATAAGCCTTACTATTGTTATTGTACCCAATAAAGATCCCCTCTTGGGACTTGGCAGCAAACTTAGTCAAGTAAGACTTTCCATTGTTAAGTATAAAGCACTTACAACCAAAGATCCTGAAGTAGGATAGGTTTGGTTTTCTGCCTTTCACAACCTCATAGGGGGTCTTGTTTTGGCTTTTAGTAATGGTAGCCTTATTAATTACATGGCATGCAGTCTTAACTGCCTCAGCGCAGAAATATTCTGGTAGAGATGTGTCACTTAATAGTGTCCTACCAGCCTCAATCAAGGTTCTATTTTTCCTCTTAGCAATGCCATTTTGCTGAGGTGTTCTTGGTGAAGAAAACTCTTGAAATATCCCAAATTATTCACATAGTTTTGCCATACTATCAGACTGAAATTCAGTACCATGGTCACTTCTTATCTTGACCATTGTACTATCTAGTTCATTCTGAATTTGTTTGATAAAGCTATAGAAGATACTAGGTGTTTCAGATTTCTGTCTAAGGAAGAACACCCAGGAAAACCTTGAGTAATCATCTACAACCACAAAGGTATAGACCTTCCTACCTAGGCTGTGAATTGGCATAGGACCAAAGAGATCCATATGCAAGAGGTATAAACACCTCACAGCATCTTTGTTTTCAATGCTACTAAAGGTGGATCTAGTCTGCTTGCCCTTTTGACAAGCTGAGCATATTCCATCTTTAATACACTTAACTTGACGACCATTCCTCACTAACTCTTTGCTAAAGAGTTGGCCTATTGTCTTGTAGTTGAGATGGGCTAGCCTCTTGTGCCATTTGACACAATGAGAGACTTTCTCATCAGCTACAAGACACACTGGAGGACCATTGTTCTCAACCATAATGTCTAGGTAGTAGACATTCCTTTTTCTATAACCAGTCAAAATGATCTCTTGATCATTTGACCTCCTGATATGACAACCATCTTTGACAAATGAGATGTCATATCATACATCACTCAATTAACTTATACTAATAAGGTTATGTTTCAAACCTTTAACATAGGCCACTTGAGTAATAGTTATATGGGAGCTAGAAATGTTACCAAAACCCTTGATGATTCCTTTTTCAAAACCACCAAAGGTGACTTTTGGACCATCCTTTATAGGTGTGTAGTCCTTTAGCAATCCCCTTATTCCAGTCATGTGCCTGGAACATCCACTGTCCAAGTACCATATTGGGGCATGGCCGCTTGGACTCACCTGCAAAACAGATTAGTGAACCTTAGAACCCAAAGAATTCTTGGGTCCTTGGTACTGGTTAGTTTGCTTCCTAACAAAGCTACCTACAGGTTTTCCAACAGGCAGTTTGCTACTCACTTTGGCACTTGCATTGTGCCAACAGTCCATGGCAAAGTGGTCTACCTTGCCACAGCACCAACACTCAAACCGATTGTACCTTTGCTTAGGTACATTATTAGCTGTTTTATCTACAGCTGGCTTGTTGAGAGCTGGGGCTTTGCCCTTGGACTTGGACTTGGACTTGGACTGAACAGTCCTAGCTGGTTTTGTAAACCCCAGTCCATCTTTACCTTTTTGATGAACAAATTAATCAATTAAGGGTAGAACTGACTTTGGTTTAGAAAACCTAGCAACCAAATCACTCTCCTTCTGAAGATTAATCTCCAGACTTTTGATTTGATCATTCTTAAAAGTTATAGTTCCCATCTGAATCACAGTTATGTGCTTCAGTCTGGCTATCTCATTCAGTTTTTGATCAATCATCTTCTCATAATCAGTTGCAGCCATTTTAAGACTTGCAATCTTCTTAGCTTGACTCTTGGCCAAGGATTTGCATTTCTTAAATGCTTGCAACAGAACTTTATATTCATCTATCAATTGATGAATATCCTCTTCAGACTCAGATGCACTCTCATCACTTGATGATGCTGAATCTGATTCTGAACTAGCACAAGAAATTGAACTAAAAGAACAATTTTGTACCATACTAGGTCCAGGCTGCTCCTGGATTTTGTCACTTTCTGTCAATGTCATCAGTCCTTGGCACTGACTGTCCTCTTGTTCATATATAGAGTTCATGATCTGGATGAACTCTTCTTCTTCTTCCTCAGCAAATAGTCCTATGTATGCTTCTACATCTGACTCAGTTTCTGATGAAGATAAGTCTGACAGGCTCTTATCCTTTTTGTTAACAAAAGATCTTTCCTTCTTGCCCTTGAATTGAGTCTTCTTCTTATCATTAGACTCCTTCCTTTTCTCTGGACAGTCTGCAATAACATGTCCTTGTCTATTACAGCAATAATATACAATTTTTGATAGTGTTGCTTTGCTACACTTGGCCTTTTTCCTGTCTTTCTTGGATGACTTTTTGTTCCGATAATAGTCTTCTTTACCCTGTGAAGTAGATGGCTTTGTCCTCCACTGTTTCTTCTTTAAGAACTTCTGAAAGTGTCTTGTGAAGACAGCAAAGTCCTCATCACTTTCACTGCTTTCAGACTTTCTACTTGCTGACTCATCTGACTCAGTTTCAGCTACCTTTGGAGGTGGAGAAGGAGACTTACTTTTGTATTTCTTGGTGGCTTCTGTCTTGAATGCCACTGTTCGTTCTTTATGTTCACTTCTTGTAGTCTTCTCCTCCTCCTTCCTTACCATCAACTGTATTTCATAGGACAGCAGTTTTCCAAATAGTGTTGGTGGAGGAATTTCTGCTAACTTTGTCATTTCCCTTATGGCACAGATCTTGGTGTCCCAATCCTTTGTTAGGGACCTTAGTAACTTATCATTAAGCTCATAATTACTGAACTCTCTACCATAGGACATTAGCTCATTCACAATCCTATAGAACTTCTTATAGCATTCAGTTATGCTATCAGATCTACCCTGCCTAAAGCTTTCATATTCTTGGTTTAATAAGGATTTTCTATCCTGTCTCACTTCTTCAGAACCCTCTATGTACACAATAAGAGTATCCCACATCTCCTTAGATGTCTTACAAGTGTATTAGATTCTGAAAGGTAGCATCATCTATAGCACTCACAATGATATTCTGAGCGCTCTTGTCCATTGTGGCTAGAATTATCTCATCCTTTGTCATTTCAGAGAAATCCTTAGGTGTTCTCTGATTTGCATCTAAGACTGAAACCTTCATGGGCACATATGGCCCTTCTTTAACTGTGATGTAAATTCTAGGGTCTGAGGCTTCCATAAATAGTCTCACCCTTTCCTTCCAGATGTCAAAGATTTCTTTTCTGCAAATGGGTAGCTTCATGGATCCCAATTCTTTATGATTCTCAGTGGAACCCATGGTTCTTGATTTTCTTGATTCTGCAATTTTACTTAGACTGAATCTGCCAACAGGATCTACTCAGACAGTTATGTCCCTTTTTGAGTAACCTCGCCTCTGATACCACTTGAAAGATATTGTACCTAATCACCTAGAGGGGGGGGGGGTGAATAGGTGACTTAAATCTTTTTAACTTTTTATGCAGAATTCAGATTATAACACAGAATTATATCTACTTTTGCACAGCAATCATCCAGCAATCACAGATTTACATAAGCACACAGTAGACACACAGATTTATAGTGGTTCCCCAAGGTTTGGGTACATCCACTTTCCCCCTTCGCCTATCTAGTAGTGTACTAGATTCAGCTAAACTCCTCCACTATCTCAGATTCTCAGATCTTACACTCAGAACTCCAAAACAGGTTCCTACAGCTCAGGTCCAAGGCCCCACACCTCAGCTTCTTCACAAAGCCTACACTCAGCTTCTTCACAAAGCCTACACTCAGCCACCAAGGCCTACACTCAGCCACAACAGGCCTACACTCAGAGATACAAATCTCCTACACTCAGGCACACATGCCCTACACTCAGCCTTTATAATTGCAGGCTTTCAAACTCAGATCCCTAAGGATCCTACAAGAAAATATGAATACAAAAATGTAAACTTTACAACTCAGAGAAAAGAGAGAAGAGTTGAGAGTTTCTTGATGAGTTCTTGGAAGAACTCAGCTGAGATCAAACTGACTTGGCTTTCTTCAAAGCTTCTTGAATGTAGAACACAATAAGATTGATCTCCTCTGCAGTTGATCCTTGATCTCTGCTACTTAAGATTCAGAACAAAATCGGAACCCTTCTTCTCAGCCTGGTTCCAACGGCTATCTTCTTCGATGGAGCTCTCTCTCTCCAACTACTTAGATCTTCACTTGATTCTTCAAGGAATAGCTAGATCTTCTTCTTATTCAATTACTTGATCATCTATTTCTGTAGACAGTATAAGCCTATATATAGGCCTTCTTCATGGTAACCGGCTGGTCCGGTTCATAACTGATTTCTGACAACTATGATAGGTGCAGTAGACCGGCTGGAATGGCAGCTGTCAAGTCATCCAGTCAGTTCTTGAAAAATCTGTAACTGTCTGAAAGTGTCGAGACTGTTTGTCTTTAAGTGTCGACACTTACAGACTAAGTGTCGACACAAGTTGACTAAGTGTCGACAGTAGCCTTCAAGGTGTCGACACAACTCCTTGTGTTGTAGAATTCACTTCTCGACACAGCTTCTTCTTCATGTGTCGACACTGATATTAAGTGTCGACACAATACTTTGTTCTTCAGTACTTTGTTGAATTCTTCTAAGTGTTGACACAACTCCTTTGTGTCGACACATCTTCATGTGTTGAACTTGTTCAGTGTCGACACATCTTCTTGGTGTCGACACATGCCTTCTGTGTTGATACTTGCTGAGTGTCGACACTGCTCCTTGTGTCGACACATTCTTCTTCTGTTGAGACTCTGGCTGAGTGTCGACACATCTCCTTAGTGTCTACACTTGTACTTAGAATTTTGTTGAACTTTGCTAAGTGTCGACACAGCTCCTTGTGTCGACACTTTCTTCAAGTGTTGAGTCTTCTGCTGAGTGTCGGCACATTCTTTCTTGTGTCGACACTTTCTTCAAGTGTTGACTCTTTTGCTGAGTGTCTACACTTATACTTAGACTCTGCTAACTTTTGCTGAGTGTCGACACAGCCTCCAAGTGTCGACACTTTCTGATGTAGACACAGTTCCTCTGGGTGTCGACACAACTGCTAAGTGTCGACACAGCTTCACTGGGCTTTTCTTCATTGAGTGTCGACACAGCTCCTTGTGTCGACACTTTCTGTCTGGTGTCGACTCTATATCCCTAGTGTCGACACCACTACTCCAAGTGTCGACACTGCTTGCCTGGGTGTCGACACAAGTCTTCCTAAGTGTCGACACTTTACTCCTGGGTGTCGACACATGGACTTAGAATCTTTCAGCTGTCCCTGTGAATACTTGACCTGCACAACTAAACTCAAAATACATCAAATACATTTTCATGTATATCATTGAGTAGGGTGAGGCTTCTTCAAATCAGGTACATTAGAACCAATGTACCCAACACACTAAGTCTGCGGGATCGGTAGACATCTCTAAAAGGGCTACAACCTTAGTCTTCATTGGGCATTCAAAGGCATAGTGACCTTAAATGCTGCAAGAGTAACATGTATCATTGGCATTGCTAACCTTTCCTATGGGAATACACTCACTCATGGGATTCCTACCGTTCCTAGCAGTGATCACTACAGACTTCGACTCGGTGGACCTAAACTTTCCCTTATTCGGATATGTGGAAGCAGATGCTCTAGCTGTGGACTTATTATTTTCATGGGAATAGCGGGAGTGGGGTTAGAGGCCAGATGTTTTTCAATGTCGAGGGCGGCATTGAAGGTCATGTTCAGGTCCGTATGACCATAGCGCAAGAGTTTCCTTTGAATCTCGGGTTGAAGCCATTTATGAAATATAAATAAGATGACCTAGGGGATCTCCCTAAGATCACAATGCACCATGCGGTCCCTCAGCTCTCCCATATATTCATCTATCGAATTTGTGCCCTGCCACAGGGTGGAAAGCTCGTTGAACATCTGTGTTCGGTGGTATGCAGGGACATACTGATCAGATAGCAAATTCTTCATCACCGGCCATCATATAAGTGGGACTCTATTCCCAGTCCATAGCCTATGCTTCTCATTTAGCCAATATGTCTTAGCACGCCTAGTTAACTTCATCCTGGTAACTTCGACCTTCTGATGGTCCGTGAGAGTGTGCCAATTGAGGTAACATTCCATGTCCACTACCCAGGTGGGGAAGATCTGTGGATATCCCATGTCGTCGTAGGTGGGGGCATCGATCTTAATTGCACTAGTAATATCGAAGTCATGCTCATGGTGACGATCTAGATGTGGCATTCAGGGAGAGTTCCCATCAGAGTCAGAATCGACTACCGGTTGGTGTCGGTTTGGCGGTCTCACGTTAACGGGTGGAGGTGGACTTTATTCGTTCTATAGGATTTGGGCTAGCATGGTCCTAAGCTTTGTCATCTCAGTTCTTAGTCCCTCAATAGCCTCGGTATTCGCATCCCATTGCTCATTCACGGCCATTCTAGACGAAGATGGTGTAGTGTACTCCGTTCCCAGTCTAGTGCGCATACATGGTTACCCAAAATTTTGAAAGACGATTTTTTTGAGGCTGGTCATATAGTTAAAACAAGATTTTTTTCTATTTTCCTAAAGTGAAAGGAATGACGAACGTTAAATTTTTTTATATATATTTTTGCAGAAAAATAATGATTTTAGACCGCTATTTGCAGACTAGAAAAACAATTTTGCAATTTTTTGACTAATTCATGGCAACAGAAGAGGGCGAGGACGTTTGCAACATAGAAGTTGAAACAACCTTCCTCTGATACCAAATTGGTGTAGCGTATGTCGTTAACGAAAAATCTATACGAGAGAAGGCTCTAGTTCGCCAACAACGCACTCTAGATCCGCCACACCAACACAAGCATTTATCGTCCTTAATACATGATCTCTTTCATGCACAAAGCATAAACACAATCGGAGAAGGATCGACTCCAAAACAGCGATGAAAAAGAGAGTCAGCTCATTCCCAAAGATAAAGCAAAGGTTGCCAATCCCTTTTAAGAGCAAGACCTAGGCTATAGGCCAAGATCTGCTCAAGCAAAATAGACCTACCCAGTCCGGAGAAAAGGAAACACGAACAATAACTATTTTATTTCAGAGATTTGAAAGCGATTAAAGTTTAAAGCCACGAAGAACACGATGGTTCACCTTTCACAAATCTAAGAGAGGAAGCACAAAGAGAGGGGAAGAGTTTACCCAACCCGGAATTACCGTGCACACAAGATATGGTGGGGGATTCTCTCTCTCCACGGATCCACCAGCATCACACCGAATGAGGCTGCAACCTTCTTCCTCGGAATCGCACCTAAGGAATCCATGTCGAAGTCGCACCGAAGAGGGGTGGAGGAAGCAAGGGATGGTTTCACACCACAAGGGGGGAGGCGACTAGGAGGAATGCCTTGGCCGAATTCTCCTCTGGGAGTTTTTTTTAGGGTTCAATTCTTCTTCTTTTCATTCACCAAGTAAGCCCCTATATATAGGAGTTACAAAGATAGATCCAACAATCAAAGATTGAGATGAAATCTCATCAATCCGGATGGTTAATAGCGTACCTAAATGTTTAAACGCACACCAAAGTAAAATGCAGGAAATTAAAATATTACAAGTTCCAAATAAAATAAAGCATCTAAAATAATATAAATGTCCTTCATTTAGATCTTTAAGTAGGCTTCACGCGCTGCGGACAGAGTTGTAACGTCGTCTTCCGTTAGCGTCATCATGGCTCCTACAATCTTTATGTTGTAACGCCTCGGCAACCGGATCATCGAGTTGTAATGCCTCGACAACCGAATCATCATCAAGTAGTTGTGGCGAGGTCGCGGCATCAGATATCAAGGCATGGACAGAAAGAAAAAATATTCTATTTGATGCTTAAGATCACGGCAGTGAACCAGTCACACAAGTAATATAAAATGGGGGTTTTCCCAAGTATCGATCTCACAAGGAACACAGTAAGGTGGAGTTAATTTTGAGGAGGACTTGAGATTGAAGTCCTCAGGTCGGAGCTAACTAAGGGTGGTTTGGATTGTTGCGATAAAAAGAAAGTAAAAATCTAACAACTACTCCTATGCAATGCTGCTATGCGATGCTTCGCCAGGAAGGATGGAAGACTAGTCGGGCCGCTATGCACCGAATCACTAGGCGGATGGGCGAGTAGGCTGGCGGATGAGGTGATGAGAATGGCGGAATGAGGGTCGTGAGCACCTCTTCGCTACGCACGCTTCTAGCAATTGCTAGAATGGCAAGGGTAGATGGTGGTGGATGGAATATGGCAGAACTTAGGTAAATAACGAAAACATACAAACACAAAGACATAATTGTATAAAAAAGTTTTACAAGCTAAGCATACTTCATCAATATAAATAAAATTAAAGACCAATATTCAACAATAAAGCAAGAACAAGTCAAGAGATCGACCGAATCCGAAGTCTTGCTGAGGATTCACGGTTGGAATCGTCGGGTTGTCATTCCGCGTCCAAGCTCAGTCCTCAACTGTGTCCGGGGTAGAGAAGGGCTGTCACCACCTTCCAATGGCCCGTCTTCTTTGTCTCACGATAGCGGACGAAGTTTGCTAGCTTTCCTTTGCGTGATGGTTATGGCGTCAAACCCTACTTGAAGCTCACGGATGAAGGAGAAGGCCGAGAGGAAGCTCTGGCTTGGATTTGGCGGTGAAAACTTGCCCGGAGCACCTCCCTAGGGTGGAAGATGAAGTGGAACGGCGGAGAAGGAGGAAAACGACGGAGAAATGTCGAGCTCCGGATCCTCTCTCGAATTAGGGCGAGACCTGCACTATTTATACAAAGCAGAAATGAACAATGCGCACGGTCACAGGTGCACGACCAGTGGTCGTGCGCACTATGTCCGGTGCTCGTGCACACTGGCATGGAAGATCAGGAAGAAGAACTCGGATAATGCGCACGAGTAGTGGCGCACGAACAGTGGTCGTGCGCACTAAGTTCAATGGTCGTGCGATTACCCCAGACAGGACTCCAGAAAAGAGGAATCAATGTACACGATCAGTGGCGTACGACCAGTGGTCGTGCGCATTATGCCCAGTGGTCGTGCGCTTACCCCAGGCTAATTCTAGAAACGAAGAGTAGTGCGCACGATCAGGGGCGCACGACCAGTGGTCTTGCGCATTAGATCCCATGATCGTGCGCAGTATTCCTGTTTCACAACCATCCCGGAACACGCACACGACCCCTGTACCGAAAGGAAAAACCAATCACTGATATGTGTAGACATTCCAGGCAATCACAAAAAGAAGTACAAACAATAAAAGTAACAAAATACACAACCACGGGCATAAATGTGCACTTCCTATGGAAATAAAGATAAGATGATATATGAACGATATAGAACTAAAAGTGAAGTGCAAACGAGTTAAAACTAACCCAGATGAGTCCGAATATAGGTATATAAAGTGGACTCATCACACCCCCAGATTTAACTGTTTGCGCATCCCGAGCAAACAAAATCTAAGCAGATAGGGAAAAATACTAGTTAACAAAGAAATTGCGATACGAAGTACCATGCGAAGTCGCATGCTCGCGCGCGTAAAAATATAATAGAAGAAATTTCTAAGTATACAAAATAGTTTATACTTTTCACAATGTGCATCAAAATTTTATTATTACTCAAAAATGGAATCACGGTGAATCAACCGGTCACGCATAGGGAGAAAGTAGACTAATTGCTAGGCGAGCATTGCCAAAGATTGGGGCTCCGGATAACCTCCAAAAGAATCCACCAATGTCGGTGACCATATGCTTGCCCTTTTGCATTCTCTCCACGGCACTGCTTTGGTCCACACACAAATCAGTAGGACTGTAGGTGAAGAGATGGGGCTTGGGTTTCGGTGAGGTAAACAAGGATAAATAAGAATGGCTATGCACCAAACCCAAATGAGCTAGTATAAAATGAATCTCTCTACTAAGCAAAATACACGCGGGTACACCACACCCCCAGACTTAACTTTTAACATATGGGTGTGTGCACCACCTACTCTAAAAAGAAGCACATCTCAAATAGGATTTTCAATTTTACTTTTCCTTTTCACTTTTTCACTTTAACATCATTTTTTTAACTTTTCTTTTTCTTTTTCAAATTACTTTTTTTTCACAAATTCAGCAAATATAACCTTTGGAGCACATCCACATTTTCACATGTAATAACACCACATCACATCCCAACATGAAAATATAAAACACTAAACTTGACCTGGGTGTGCGAATAGGATAGGCTATGGGGCTTTGGTGAATGAAGGTGGAGCTGAATCAAAAGAAGGGTAGACACAATGGGGCTAGCGAGGATATGATGTTAAGAACGGTACAAAGCTCAACTGGGACAAAATGATGGCCTACATCACGCTCATGCGAGTGAACTAACCTATACCCATGCTTCAAGAATAGCTTGGAGCAAGTTCTTAGCCAACGAGAAAGACTATCCATCCTCCCGACTAGAGCAATACGAACCTAACGGCCACCTACACACATCCCTAAACTACCGTCGGATTCACACCGGATTCACAAACTTTTGAGTAGAATAAAAAGTATTTATGCAATTAGAAAAATATAAAACTAAAAGCATACAGAAAAATTAAATCTACTCCAATTTATACACGAGACGAGAGTAGTTGACTAGGAGCACAGCAAGGTCAACATTTTACTCTGTCTCACAATCCTATGTCAGCACCATAATTTTCCCAAATCTAACAAAGAAATGAGTTTAACTCGCAGCATGCAAAAAGATAAGCACGCGCTCATGTGGGTGCAATGGTGTGTGATGCAATGAACTAAGCAAAATAAAATAATAAAGGCTTTTAGTATGCACAAGAAATGTGTGCGTGCACTAGGTAACAAATCTTTCCCCCAGACTTAAACTAAACTACACAGCAGATGATATAGAAATTAAAATCATAAGGAGCTAAGGGAAGAGGTTACCCAATGCTCAGCCAGTGAGCATACTAGAAGACGCGTGGAAACCTGAAGCAGGTCCGCCAAACGAAGAATCACAACCCTGCCAATGTAATTTTCCAAGAATACCTGCAGGGGTGAGCTCCGCGAAAACAAAATAAAATATACAAAAAGAAATGCTAAAACTAAAATAGACAAGAAAAATAAAATGCAGAAAATGAAAGATAAGTACTGGGGTTATTGTCATCCCAGCACGACTTATTACATTCTAAATAGTTCTAGCTAATGGGCCTATGAAATAAAAAGTGCACAGGTAACTGACCAAATATCTGTTTCGGTAACGGGTACCGATACGGTGATAGAGCAGTTACCCCTCTACCTAAATAGTAATACCTGCCCAACACAGGTAGAGGAAATAGGAAATAAGAAGAGGAGGAGCACTGGTCCTCACTCATCTTATCACAAAATAAATCCTTGCCTAGCAAGGTATCGTCTATCACAGGCCCGCAGGAGGCGATGGAAATGACATGATCACAAAGCTCATCGTCATCCCAACGTACCTGTGGAGACTCATCCTGCACAGGATCAGATAAGGAAGGGTGATCAAGTAATAAAAGAGAAGAAGAACTAAAAGAATCAGAAAATGGGAGAGTGATCCCGGTCTCACTCTCAGCAGGATCCAAGCAGAGATCATCATCGGTATCATACGAGTCGTACCGAGGGGAATCCGAGAACTCGAGGTCCGCGGTGGTAAGAGGAATGGCCTCATCCAATAAGGAGGTGCAAACCTCTACATCAGAAAGGGAATATTCCTCATCCCACCTGGGTACGTAAAAGTGTTCCAAAGATCCACCTTCTCCGTCGGAGATAGAGGAATCATCATCCCACTTCGGTGCAACCTCGGCCACTGAATCATCAACAAGTACGGCATCATCAGCCAACTCACACAAAAATGGAGTAGCACAATCCGGCAAAAATTGCGGAGGGGCAAGACTGCTCTCAAAATCAAGCACTGAATGAGCAGGCCCCATCGCAAAATCATTCGCTGATACCACCCCGTCGACGACCGGAACAATCTCATCATCCCATACAGGAGCGTCCATAAGTTCTTGCTCCTCTTTTTGTTGGCTAACACCAGAGTGATCATCATCACTCAAGGAAAGCTCGTAAAAAGGGATCGAGGGACCCATGAAAGAGCTGTATGCAGCCAGAGATTCTTCAGTAATCTCAACGGGTAAAGAATGAGCAAGGTGTGCTATGTCAGTGTATGGGCCAGACAACACCCTGGTAGGCCTGTCCACAACAGTCTTCCGCGAACGGGAGGTTGTTGTGCACACGCCCTCAGTGGGAGAAGGCTTGCACAAACAAGGGCAATCCTTCAACATGTGGCCCACACTTTGACATAACTAACACCGAATGCAATGCTCCACATTCATAACAGTAATGGCATCGATGGATTGGCGCAAAGTGTCAAGGATACGTCACTAAGCATCAGGATCCATCACGAACAAAAATAATTGTTGAAAAAGTGCTACACAGCTAAAATGAAAATAACACGGATCTGCTATCTAAATCAAAAATCAGAAAAGGGCAAAAAGAAATAAGCAAAATAAAAATTCTAATAACCAAAGCAAATAAATAAAAAAAATGATATGCACAAATGGAAAAGGGCTTCAATCTATTATCTCCCTCTCCACAAACTCACACGACTGTGTTCCCCGGCAACGGCGCCAAAAACTTGATGCTTAAGATCACGACAGTGAACCGGTCGCACAAGTAATATAAAATGGGGCTTTTACCAAGCATAGATCTCACAAGGAACACAGTAAGATGGAGTTAATTTTGAGGAGGACTTGAGATTGAAGTCCTCAGGTCGGAGCTAACTAAGGGGGGTTTGGATTGTTGCGATAAAAAGAAAGTAAAAATCTAACAACTACTCCTATGCAACGCCGCTATACGATGCTTCGCAAGGCGGGATGGAAGACTAGTCGGGCCGTTATGCACCAAATCTCTAGGCGGATGGGCGAGTAGGCTTGCGGATGAGGTGATGAGAATGGAGGAATGAGGGTCGTGAGCACCTCTTCGCAACGCACGCTTCTAGTAATTGCTAAAATGGCAAGGGTGGATGGTGGTGGATTGAATATGGCGCAACTCAAGTAAATAACGAAAACATACAATCACATAGACATAATTGTATAAAAACATTTTACAAACTAAGCATACTTCATCAATATAAATAAAATTAAACACCAATATTCAACAATAAAGCAAGAACAAGTCAAGAGATCGACCGAATTCGAAGTCTTGCTGAGGATTCACGGTTGGAATCGTCGGGTTGTCATTCCGCATCCAAGCTCGGTCCTCAACTGCATCCGGGGTAGAGAAGGGCTGTCACTACCTTCCAATGGCCCGTCTTCTTCGTCTCACAATAGCGGACGAAGTTTGCTAGCTTTCCTTTGCTTGATGGCAATGGCGTTAAACCCTACTTGAAGCTCACGGATGAAGGAGAAGGCCGAGAGGAAGCTCCGGCTTGGATTTGGCGGTGAAAGCTTGCCCGGAGCACCTCCCTAGGGTGGAAGATGAAGGGGAATGACGGAGAAGGTGGAAAACGGCGAAGAAATGTCGAGCTCCGGATCCTCTCTCGAATTCGGGCGAGACCTGCACTATTTATACAAAGCAGAAATGAATAACGTGCACGGTCACAGGCGCACGACCAGTGGTCGTGCGCACTATGTCCGGTGCTCGTGCGCACAGGCATGGAAGATCAGGAAGAAGAACTGGGATAATGCGCATGAGTAGTGGCGCACGACCAGTGGTCGTGCGCACTAAGTTCAATGGTCGTGCGATTACCCCAGACAGGACTGCAGAAAAGAGGAATCAATGCATACGATCAGTGGCGTACGACCGGTGGTCGTGCTCATTATGTCCAGTGGTCATGCGCTTACCCCAAGCTGATTCTGGAAACGAAGAGTAGTGCGTACGATCAGGGGCGCACGACCAGTGGTCATGCGCATTAGATCTCATGATCGTGCGCAGTATTCCTGTTTCACAACCATCCCGGAACACGCACACGACCCCTGTACTGAAAGGAAAAACCAATCACTGATATGTGCAGACATTCCAGGTAATCACAAAAAGGAGTACAAACAATAAAAGTAACAAAATACACAACCACGGGCATAAATGTGCACTTCCTATGGAAATAAAGATAAGATGAAATATGAACGATATAGAACTAAAAGTGAAGTGCAAACGCATTAAAACTAACCCAGATGAGTCCGAAAATAGGTATATAAAGTGGACTCATCATTATTTCAGTGGAGAATTATTCCTTTCTCAGTATCTTTTCTTATGCTGAATTGTCTAGCCGTTTGAGAATTCCTTATTCAGAATTTTGCCTAAGTGAATTAACTAGTCGTTGAAGAATTTTTTACCTGTCGAAAAGCCTTCTGTTGATCGTGCTCACTATAAAAAGGGGGACTTACAAGAATGCAATAATAATTAATACACTGAGATCTTTATACGCTAACTCTTCAATATTTTATGTGCAAGTTCTCAGTAGTGCTCTGGTAGAAAATTTCATTTAAGCTTTCATGCACTACAAGACACTTGGAGATATTCTTCCAAAGCAAATTTCTACAACAATTCTTCTGAATAATTCTTCTCTCTGTCAAGGTATTCTTGATCAAGTCTTAACTCATTTCAAGCCAAGCTATTCAAGTGCTGATTAAGGAAAAGAAAATGTCAGCATTGTGCTTCTATTTGAAGACTAGAGTATTGTATTTGGACTCAGAACCTTAGAATTCTATTCATATTTAGGATCTATTAGGTCTGAATTGCAGGGCTTGTTTTGGCCTGAGTTGTAGGGCTTGTTTTAGCCTGAGTTGCATGGCTTATTTGGCCTAAGGTGTAGTGTTGTGTGTACCCTGAGTTGGAGGGTCTGTAAAGGATATGAGCTGTAGGATCTTGTGATCAATGATTTGAGTGTTAGGACTTATGTTGAAGGTCGGAAGTAGGGAACTGTTGTTCCTGATTTGTAAGATCTGATGATCTGAGAAAGTTTGGAGAAGTTTTTCATAAGCTATCTCTTTATTAGATATATGAAGTGGGAAAGTGGATGTACCCATAATTAGGGAACAACTATAAATCTTGGTGTGTTGTGCTATGATTTGATTATGTTATTTGTCTTTATACTATGCTCATTATAAGAATATTATAAGAAATCATAAAATAGTACAATCATTTATTCACCCCCCCCCCCTCTAGGTGGGTAGCAATCCTTAACTTTCAAGTCATATTAGAGGGATGTTTTTCAAAAGGGCTTAACAGCTAATCAATATCCCAAAGAGCTGAGAAGATCTACAGTACAATGGGTTCTGGAGAAAGTTATAGAGTTTTGAGCTCCATAAAAATTCCTACCTATAGGAAGGAAAAATTTGGCATTTGGAAATAAAGGGTTATACTCTTCATGGAGACATCTGACCCTAGAATATACATCATCATTGAGGAGGGACCTTATGTCCTAATGAATGTCTCGTCCATAGATACAAATATGAAAGTCCCCAAGAATCTTTTAGAAATGACTAAAGATGAAGTCATCTTAGCCACCATGTGTAAAAGAGCTAAGAATATCTTTGTAAGTGTCATTGATGACTCCACATTTCAAAATCTTATACATTATCAGCTGCTAAAGAAATGTGGGAGACCTTGATTGTGTATATGGAAAGAACAAAAGAAGTTAGGGATGGAAAAAAATCCCTATTGAACCAAGAATATGAAGCATTCAGACAAGAAAAGGACAACATTGCTTAATATTATGAGATGTTTTTCAAGATTTTGAATGGGCTGAAAATTATGGAACATCCTTCACCAATTATGAGCTGAATGATAAGTTCTTAAAATCCCCGAATAAGGAGTGGGATATCAAGATCTGCATTACAAGGGAGATATGTAATTAGGTAATATACCTCCTTAGGGCCTGTATGATATACTTTCATTCCATGAACTCCACCTGAATACTAGAAAAAGTGAGTTAGGACATAGCAGGACAAGCCGATTGCTCTGAAGGCAGAGAACTCCAAAAGAGGCAAAGAGAAGGCCAAACCCTCTCCTAGAAGACCATCTGAGTCTGAAGAATGAGAAACCAGCACCTCTAGTGAAGATCTATCTGATAGAGATATAGCCTTGTTCACAAGGAAACTAAATAAGATGCTGAGAAGGAGGAAGCAATGAAATAATGTTAAATCCTCTACCTCCTCCAACTACATAAAGAAAAATTAGAATTTAGAGAAATCCAAAAAAGACCCCAAGAGGGACAGGTATGACTCCAAGTAGAATAAATTTAATTCTAATGACACCATTTACTTTAGAAGAAGAAAAGCAAGTCACATTATAGCTGACTACCCATCCAAAAGGAAGAGCAGTAACAAATCTGAATAAAGGAAACATCATGTTGGAACACCCTATTACTAATTTGGGTCAGGATCACTATATCTTTAGGAAGCCTGTTCTTGACCTCCTGTATAGATCTAAAGGTTTATTAGAATTGAGTCTAAAGGTTAGAAGTCTAGGTCTGGAAGCTGCCCTCAAGACCAAGGATTTTCAGTTTGAGACTAAGTCATATCATCGAGCTCAGCACGGCGAATCGTCGAACTCCAATCGACGATCGTCTAGCTCAACTTCGATAGATCGTCGAACTCCATTCGACGATCGCTGAGCTCAACTTCAACAAATCGTCGAACTCCATTCGACGATCTGCGAGCTCAGTTCGACGATTTTGACTCAGTTTTGGTTCTCTATCTCTGAGCTCAGTTCGACGATCTTTGAGCTCAGATCGACGATTTTTTTTGTTGATGTCTAAGTCCAAATCGCTGAGCTCAGTTCGACGATAACAGAGCTCAGTTCGACATTTTTCTGATGACTTCAAGGATTTTCAAGATTCAAATTTAGAACAGTTAAGGAGTTATTCAGCAATTAATTCAGAAGATTTTTTAGCCGTTTTCATTTATTCTGGACCAAGTTTCAAGGGATTATCAAGGAATGTTTCTTTGGACTTTCCTCCAGAAGACATTTGTAATTAAGGATGTAATTAATGACAGGCCAACGACTATTCTTGACAGATGATTTTCTATTCATTACCAGAGAATAAAATACAAGATTTTTGAATCTCTCCATCACTTAGGATACAGAACAGATTCTCTGGATAACATTCTCTGTCTCAAAGAATTCTCTCAAGAACACACATCCAAGAAGATCAAACCTTCTGAAATCTTCTAATATCTTGTGATTCAAGTGTTCAAGGCCAACATCTTTCAAAGACTCCAGACACCTAACATTTCAGCTGTTGCTGAAATTATCATTTGCTGAAGATCAACTTCTGAAGACCTATCACCCTACAGCAAAGCTTCATTTCCTGAACATCTCAAGAACTCAGGGGGAGCTTTGACAACATCAAATCCACATAGTCTTCTCAGCTGCTTTGAGAAAGAGAAGACTTCCATAACTTTCTCATCCTCATCTCTGTAAAGGGTTTTTCAAACTCCCTTCAAAAGTTTGTGTTTGGTTTTTGAGCACCTTGTCAAAAGCTCATTGGTGGCAAGACACCTGATCAAAAAATCTGATTTGGTTTTTGAGCACCTTATCAAAAGCTCATTGGTGCCCAGGACACCTGATCAACTCAAACTGCAGTGGATTCCTACCTAGGGTGGTAGAAGAGTGGATGTACCCAAGTTTAGGGGAACCACTATAGCTCCTTGTGTCTTCTGGCTTGCTTGTCTTTATCTTTTGTTTCTGGCAGTGATTGTTTTGTGATTAGTTTAGATCTGTGATTAATTTCTGTTGTAGGTTATTCTGTGATTAGATTTAATAATTGCTTCCCTGTTCACTCAGATTACAACAATTATTGTAAAACGTTTTCAAGCACCATATACTCTATTCACCCCCCTCTAGAGTATATCAGATCTAGCTGCACTTTCAATTGGTATCAAAGCGAGGTTGGTTAAACATACCACACCTTGGTGGTTGCACAGGCTAACACCTGAACCCAAAGATTCCTAGTAAGATCTGTTTTCTTTTGAGTTTTTTTTATTAGATTTTGTTTTCACAAATCATGGCCCAAAACAAAGATTATGCTAGCACCAGACCTCCAGTGTGCAATCTATCCAAGTTTGCACTTTGGAAATTAAGGATCAGATTATACATGAATTCTATTGACGAGGATATTTTTAATTATGTTTTGACAGTTTGTCCAAGACCTCCAGAGAACTCAAGTACAAATGTTGTTCCACCTCCATCAGGAACAGATACTGATATAAAGAAGTGGAAGGTAGCTGATGCCAAGGCTATGAACATCTTAGCCCAGATCATGTCTGATGACATCTTTCAAAAGGTGGCTGAATGCAATTCAGCAAAGGAAATCTGGGATAAACTCTCTGAAATAGTCTCAGGCTCAGCTGATGAGAGAAAGGACAGGAGATCCCACCTCATATCTCAATATGAGAATTTCAAGAAGGGAGAAGCTGAATCAGTTGGAGATATGTACAATAAACTCAGTCTGATAGTCAGTGAACTCAGGACCTTGGATAAGGAGATATCACTGACTGAACTTAATGACAAAATTCTAATGTGCTTCCCTAGCACTTGGGATTCAAGAATCTGGACAATCAAGGATGCCAGAAGTTTGAATGAGATCACCACAGAAGCTCTTTTGGGCAAGCTCAAATCTTATGAGCTACTAATCAAAAATAGAGAAGAAGAGCAGAAGGCTGCCTCACCAGCCACAAGAAAAGAGAAGACAATAGCCTTCAAAGCAACTGAAGATCATCCTGAAGACAAAGTCACAGGCAATGATGAGTTGCTCAGTCTGTTGGCCAAAAGATTTTACAAGATGGCCAGGAAGGACTTCATAAAGAGATCATACAAGGAGCATGATAAGCCAAGGTATGATAAGTCTAATAATAAGGAAATTGTCTGCATTGGTTGCAGGAAACCAGGGCACATGGTACTTGACTGTCCAGAGCACAAAAACAAGGACAGAAGGGACAAGAAAGAACGAAGAAGAGAAAAGGACTTCAAGAAAAGTAACAATGGCAAACCCTCCACAAGCAAGAATAAACATATAAGGAAGAGATTTGTTGCTGAATCCTGGAGTGAAACTGAAGAGGAGTCAGAAGCCTCATCCAGCTCTAGTGATGATGAAGATGATGCAGAAGAGAAGGAGTTCTGCATGATGGAAATCAATGCCTCTCAACATAATTCAGATGAAGAAGACTCAGAGTCAGATTCAGAGACTCAACTTGAAGAAGACCAGGTAATCAGTTCATTTGATTTCAATTCAGATGACTTTAAATCTGAGTTTAAAGCATTATGTTTAGACCTGCTAAAATATGAGAAGGAAATTATTTCTCTCAGAAATCAATTGTCTGAACATAATACCTTAAAGTCAGAAAACCTCAAACTCTCTCAGGAGTTGGAGTGCTGTAGGGAGCAGATAGTTTCACTGAAAGGTGAGCTATCTATGGCCAAGAAGCTTGAAGAATCCCTTAATGGGAGAAGTATCAAGCTGATGGACATCACAAGCACAGTGAACTCCAGATTTAATAGTACACTGGGCTTGGGTGCTTCATCCAACCAACCCATAGTTCTAATAACTCCGATCAAGGTTCATTTCTAATAAAGGAAACGGAGTTGTAGAGGTAGCTAGGAAAAATTCTAATCTGCCTAAGAAAACTAAGTTCCAGCAGAAATCGTCGATCGGAGATCGACGATCGCCGAACGCAGATCGACGATCTCAGGCAAAATCGTCGAACTCAGGTCGACGATCTCTAATTCCTGAACTCTGTCATAGTCGACCGTCGAACGGAGCTCGACGATCTGACCCAAGATCGTCGAATGCAGCTCCACGATCGTCGAACAGAGATCAGAGCTCTGAAAACTCTATCAAGGGCAAATCAAAATCCAATCCTAGGGGCCCTTCATCCCAAATCTTTAACCCTTATACTGAATGGATTATACCTCCAAGGATATATCATCCTGAAGGTTATAAGAGTCAACCTGGGATGTCTTTTATTTCAGAGTTTAAAGGTTATCAACCTAGGCCCAAGGTAAACTGGGTCAAAAACAAATGAATTATTTTATGTGCAGGTGAAGACCTATCCAACTTCAAACCAGCAATGGTACTTGGATAGTGGGTGCTCTAAGCACATGACAGGAAACAAGGACAACCTCACATCCTTTAAAGCCAAGCTTGGACCCAAAGTTATCTTTGGTGATTCAAACTTTGGACAAACTAAAGGATATGATGCAGTCCAAATTGGATCAGTAACATTCAAGAAGGTAGCTTATGTGGAAGGACTGAAGCATAACTTAATAAGCATCAGTCAGCTATGTGATGAAGGCTACCAGGTGACTTTCAGCAAAGCATTATGCAAGATCAAGTCAGTGGACAACACAACTGTGTTGACAGGTAACAGGAAAGGTAATATCTATCTAGTAGATTTTCTTTCAACAGATGTAGATATTTGCCTGTTTAATTCTATCTGTAGACCTAATATTTTATGGCATAAGAGGCTAGGACACTTAAACTTTAGAACTATTGCTAGGCTATCCAAGGACAACCTTGTTAGATGACTACCTTCTGGCCCCTACAAGAAGGAAGGACTCTGTAGGGCTTGTCAATTAGGAAAGCAAACTAAAAATAGTTTTAAGTCACTTAATAAGAGTGATTCACCTAGGATATTGTATCTGTTACACATGGATCTTTTTGGACCCATCACAGTACAAAGCCTAGGAGGGAAATCTTACACTTTAGTAGTTGTAGATGACTTCTCTAGATTCACTTGGGTGTTCTTTCTAAGGAAGAAGTCTGATAACTTCAAGTGTTTGACAGAGTTTCTCAAATGTATACATATTGAGTTCAATACTCACATTGCCCTGATCAGAAGTGATCATGGGACAGAGTTTGATTCTCTTCTTATGCAAGAGTTCTGTCAGAGTGAATGGATCAGACATACTTTCTCAGCTCCTAGAACTCCTCAACAAAATGGGGTAGCTGAAAGGAAAAATAGAACCCTTATTGAATCTGCCACTACATTGTTGTCAGATGCTCACCTTCCTCTATCCTTTTGGGCAGAGGCAGTGAACACCTCCAACTATATGCTGAATAGAAGTTTGATACATAAACTAAAGGGTAAGACTCCCTATGAATTACTCAAAGGGAAGAAACCTAAAGTTGATTATTTTAGAGTTTTTGGTTGTATTTGCTATATACATAATAATGACAAGAAATATTTAGCATAATTTCAAGCTAAAGTTGATGAAGGAGTGTTTCTGGGATACTCCATGATCAGTAAGGCTTATAGGGTTTATAATAAATCATCTCTAAAAATTGAGGAATCTATTCATATATCATTTGATGAATCGAACATGTCTTTCAAGGAGAAGATCACTTCTACCATAGAACCTTTGCAGGAACATTCTCTTGTTGAAGACTTGAACAAGTTACAGGTTACTCAAAAAGAGGAAAGCAGTGAAGATGAAGAAAGTGTTCAACACATTAAAGAGGAACAACTTGAAGAGCCAGTTGTTGTACCACAAGAGGAAACAACAACACAGCTTGGTGAACAATCAACACCCCCTATTGATTTAGTAACATCAAGAGACCATCCAATTTCCCAAATAATTGGAGACATCTCAGCTGGTGTGCAAACCAGAAATCAGGTCAACCAAAACCTGTTGCACACTTGCTTCCTATCTCAAATTGAACCTCAGTCCATTCAAGATACAGAGCAAGATCCACACTGGATCATTGCAATGCAAGAAGAGTTGCATCAATTTGAAAGAAACAAAGTTTGGGAACTAGTGCCAAGGCCTAAGGATCACTCCATTGTTGGAACAAAGTGGGTGTTTAGAAATAAACTGGATGATCAAGGAGTAATTGTAAGAAACAAGGCAAGGCTAGTTGCACAAGGATACTCTCAAGAAGAAGGCATAGAGTATGACCAGACTTTTGCACCAGTTGCAAGATTGGAAGCCATCAGAATATTCTTAGCTTATGCAGCACATAAAGGATTCAAGGTATATTAGATGGATGTGAAAAGTGCATTTCTAAATGGAGACATCAAGGAAGAAGTATATGTCAGACAACCTCCAGGTTTTATCTCTCCAACTTATCATGATTATATTTTTAGGTTGAACAAAGCATTATATGTTCTCAAGCAAGCTCCTAGAGCATGGTATGAGACCCTAGCATGCTTTCTTTTGGAAAATGGATTTATAAGGGGTAGAGTAGACCAAACTCTTTTCATTAGAACCCATAAGTCCCATACCCTACTAGTACAGATTTATGTAGATGATCTTATTTTTGGTTCTACCGATTCAAAATTGTGTAGAAGGTTCTCCAACCTAATGCATTCTAAATTTGAAATGAGTAGCATGGGTGAGCTATCCTTCTTCCTAGGATTGCAAGTCAAATAACATGCTGAAGGCATCTTTATTTCTCAAACCAAGTATGCAAATGAATTGTTTAAGAAATTTGGTATGTCTGAAGCATCTTGCATGAAAACACCTATGCCTACTAATGCTGTATTGGATGCTGATGAACATGGGAAACCTGTTGATCAGACAACATATAGAGCAATGATTGGCTCTTTACTGTACCTTACAGCTAGTAGACCAGATATAATATTTGCTACATCTATATGTGCTAGGTTCCAAGTAAGCCCTAGAGAGTCACACCTAACATTAGTAAAGAGGATTCTCAGGTATGTTAAAAGTTGTCCAAATCTAGGTCTCTGGTATCCAAAAGATTCAGCATTTGATTTAACTGGATTTTCTGATGCTGATTATGCTGGATGCAGAATTGACAGGAAAAGCAACAGTGGAACTTGTCAGTTCCTTGGTGACAGACTTGTCTCTTGGTTTTGCAAGAAACAAACTTCTGTGTCAACTTCAACTGCTGAAGCTGAATATATGGCTGCAGGCAATTGTTGTTCACAAATTTTGTGGATTCAAAACCAACTCCTAGACTAAGGCTACAACTTAGAGAAGTCTAAAATCTTTTGTGATAACACCAGTGCTATTTCTATAGCTCAAAATCCAGTCCTCCATAGTAGGACAAAACACATAGAGATTAGACATCAATTCTTAAGGGATAATATTAAAAAGAATAAAATTGAACTGCAATATATCCCAACTGATTTACAAAGGGGAGATATTTTCACCAAGCCCTTGGATGAAAAGAAACACACCTTCTTCCTAAATCAGTTAGGAATGTTAGATGGAGGAAGTCTAAAATAAGTTCCAAGATTTTAAAAGTTTAAAAAAAATTGACCAAGACTAGGCAAACATCTTGATTTTTCTTAGTGTCTAGAGTGTTTTTCTGGTCTCTGAACTGCGCTCGACGATTTTCCCCCAGATCGTCGAACAGAGATCGACGATTTCCGAAATCATCGACCCGAGTTCAGCTTTTCTTAGATAGTCTGAACTATCTCTTCCTGTCAACGATCATCGAACGGCGCTCGACGATTTTGTTCTCTGAACTATCGTCGAACAGAGCTCGACGCTCTCCAATATCGTCGAACGGAGATCGACGATATTAAAGACCTTTTAGATTCCTTTAGGAGCCCCGATCGTCGAACTGAGTTCAACGATCTTTCCTTTTCTGCGTCGAACCCTAATATAAAATTCATTTTTTGCCGTCGTTCTCCTTTTGTGCTTTCGATTTCTCTGCAAAAACTCTCTTTCCCTCCAAACATTTCTGCACTTGGTCGTTTTGTTTGTTGATTCTTTGCAGTTAACCATGGTTGTTTCTGTTGCTGTTCTTGCCACCATGAAATTTGATGTCGGCTTTGACATTGACATGGAATCCTTCAGCACTACTGATTAAGTCTTTCAAGATATTTTGGAACTCTTCAAAGAGCAAAAACTTGCTACCATCATGACCACCCGGATTAAACTTGCTGCTGATGAGATTAAGGAATGGGTTTACACTGCCCACAACCAGGATCAAAACACCATAGTTGGATCAATTTCTGTCACCCAGGTACCCTTGACCCCAGCAATTCTGGCAGAAGTTTTTGAGTTAAGTTCTGGTGGAGATTCTGCTGATTTGTCTGGAGAAGAATTTGATGATCTACTTGCAAGAATGGGTCACTGTGAAGCTAACCCTAGCAAGCTGCTGAAGAAAAACCTGTCTGTGGAATATAGATTCTTGGCTGATGTAGTTGGGAAGGTTCTGTTGGCTAAGCACTCAGCCCATGATACTATTTCTAGGTATCAGCTATGCTTAATGGGAGCTATTGTGGACAAGAAGAATTTGAATTGGGGAGAGGTTTTCTTTGACTTGATTAAAAAGAAAATTAATAAGAGTTTTGTGAATTTTGGGAGGATTCTAGGCCTCTTTCTGCAGAACTGATGCCCTACTCTGCTTGTATCATCTGGGATACACATCAATGCATCAAAGAGATTGTCCTGTGCCCTATTTGGTAAATGAGACAGGCAGATCATCAAGCCCAGCAGGCCTTCTACAAGCACAACTTCAGGCACCAGGACTATAATAGTCACTTCCCCTCAGGTCTCTGCCCCTGCAGATGACTTGCCTGCTGCTGCCTCTCCTCCTCCTCCAATTCCATCTCCTCCAGTTCCATCCACCATTCAAACTCCATCCACTATCATCATCTCCAGGCCTTCTCCAACATCTATACCATCTCCAATTCCAACTGTCACAGAAGAACCATTCCATCCATTATATTCCTACCCTCAACCAGATATTGAAACATCCACCATTCCATCCGTCAATCTTATTGATGATTCCTTCATGGATGACTCACCCTCATCTCCTCCTGAGCTACCCTCCTCATCAACATCTTATCAGGAACTTCTACAAGAGATCATTGATCAACCCACCTTCACACCATCTATCTTCATCCCACTGTCTTCCATATCCACTGTCCCTACACCTCAACCATCACTCCCACCATCACCAGTAGCTCCACCTCCATCCTCTGCCTCTGCTCACATCACTGTTGAGCAAGTAGATCTTCCAGCCCTAGCTGACAGGATATATGAATTGCTATCCCCCAGGCTATCTCTTCTATTAGAGACCTCCTTGGCTCCATTACTCCAGTCAGTGGCAGCTCTTTCTGCCATGCTCTCCTCCTTATTCCCTCAGGCAATCCCTTCAGCAGTGTGCCTTGATCCTGCCTTATCTGAATCTAGGCAGGGGGAGATGCCCTATGAAGTGAGCTTGTCTGCTGTTTCTTCAGTTAGTGTTGTTGCTGCTGCTGCTGTTCTTCCTCAAGCTCCAGTTCCACCTCCAGTTGCAGTCTTCCCAGTGGACATCAGGTCCTTACTTTTAGTTTGTGATTCAGCCTACTTCAGTTGTCTTCCAGAGAGAGTTGCTGTCCAGCCCCCAGAGGATCTCTCCAAGGCCATTGTGCCCTTCTCATGTTGTGATACCAGCATTATAACTTCTTTTGTCAACTCAGTATATGCTGCTGCTACTCCTACTGAGAATATGGTTGCTGTTCCTGCTACTGCTATCAATAATGATGCTACTGTTGTTCCAGTTTCTGATGATATCCATATGACAGAGGCACATGATTTTGAGCCTTCTGTTTTTGCTGATGATATTCCTGATATTGCTGAAACTGTTGTATCTGAAACTGTTGGTGCCCCAACTTCTGCTGATATTATTGCTGTTATACCTTCTAAGAGTGCTGCTCCAGAACTTTCTGTGTCTGTTGTTATTACTGCCTCAACTTCTATTTCTGTTGCTACTGCTTCTGCTTCAACTTCAATTGCTACAAGTGATGTATCTGCTGCTCCAACCTCTACTGTTTCATCTGCTTCAACCCAGCTTCAGAAAGATTTGATGAAAAAGATTGATGCTCTTTATGATGAGCAAAGTTCTGAAAGTGATGAGTTCAAGACTAACTCTGATGACTCCTCTGCCATTATTGCCAGAAAGAGAAAGGCAAGGAGCAAAAACATGAAAAGAGTACCTCCAGCCAAAGTCAATGACAATAATGACATTCCATATTACATTCTTCATGACTGCCCTATAACTGAGCACTGGATGCAATATTCAAAGAACCAACTTAAAGCCATGAAGAAAAAGAGGAAGTATGAAAAAGGATCTTCCCAGTTTCATCATTCTCATCCTCCTCCACCACCTCCTCCTGATGCAGGTGCAGGTGGAAGCTCAGCTGCTCAACCTCATGCTAAAAGCCAAACCCCTTATCAGCCTCATGTCTGATCTTATCATAGGGGAATCCAGTCTAGAGGTTCTCAATCTAGAAGAGGAAACTATATCGGAAATCAAAGGGAAGTCCAGGTCTATTCAAAAGGTTATTCAAGGCTACATCCTTACTCCAGGGAAGGACAAACCTCATCAGACACAACCTCAGGTCCTTTTCCCTATAAGCTAAAGGAAGTAGTATCATCCAGAGCTCCTCAGGATAATCCATCAAATAGATATGAGCCACCAGTGCCATTTGAAGATCCTGAAAATAATCCAACTGCTTGGACTGCCAGGATGAAATAGCTTGCTGCACTGGATCAGATTAAGAAAGCTAAAGAGCAAGGCAGAGACTCCTCCAACATCACTACACTATCTGAACAGAGAAAGAAAGAATTGGAAAGATATGGCTCAAGCAAATTCTTTGACTCTGATAGATACATGGAGCTGCATCCTGAAGCTATAGTTCCAAGGCCCAAATAGCAAACCTCTTTAGGTGAAGCAGATGACACAAGATCAAAGAAGGAAGCTCTTAACCCCAATAGAGAAATCAAATTTATAAAGAGCAAGGAGAAGAAATAACCATGTAAGGTGACAATCATTTTGACTTCTGATTTCTGTCTGGGATGATATATATCCGTGGTTCTGCTATGTCCTGCTTATTTCTTTTCTGTTTTGTTGATTTGTATATTGTTGTTGTTATTTAATTTTTTCCAAGTTCTGTAAATAGTAATCCTAACCTAAATAGGGGGAGATTGTTGGAACACCCTATTACTAATTTGGGTCAGTATCACTATGTCTTTAGGAAACCTGTTCTTGACCTCCTGTATAGATGTAAAGGTCAATTAGAATTGAGTGTAAGGGTTAGAAGTCTAGGTCTGGAAGCTGCCCTCAAGACCAAGGATTTTCAGTTTGAGACTAAGTCATATCGTCGAGCTCAGCACGACGAATCATCGAACTCCAATCGATGATCGTCTAGCTCAACTTCGACAGATCGTCGAACTCCATTCGACGATCGCTGAGCTCAACTTCAACAAATCGTCGAACTCCATTCGACGATCTGTGAGCTCAGTTCGACGATTTTGACTCAGTTTTGGTTCTCTATCTCTGAGCTCAGTTCGACGATCTTTGAGCTCAGATCGACGATTTGTTTTGTTGCTGTCTAAGTCCAAATCGCTGAGCTCAGTTCGACGATAGCAGAGCTCAGTTCGACGTTTTTCTGATGACTTCAAGGATTTTCAAGATTCAAATTCAGAACAATTAAGGAGTTATTTAGCAATTAATTCAGAAGATTTTCTAATTGTTTTCATTTATTCTGGACCAAGTTTCAAGGGATTATCAAGGAATGTTTCTTTGGACTTTCCTCCAGAAGACATTTGCAATTAAGGATGGAATTAATGACAGGCCAACGGCTATTCTTGGCAGATGATTTTCTATTCAGTACCAGAGAATAAAATACAAGATTTTTGAATCTCTCCATCACTTAGGATACAGAAAAGATTCTCTGGATAACATTCTCTGTCTCAAAGAATTCTCTCAAGAACACACATCCAAGAAGATCAAACCTTCTGAAATCTTCTAATCTCTTGTGATTCAAGTGTTCAAGGCCAACATCTTTCAAAGACTCCAGACACCTAACATTTCAGCTGTTGCTGAAATTATCATTTCCTAGAGATCAACTTTTGAAGACCTATCACCCTACAGCAAAGCTTCATTTCCTGAACATCTCAAGAACTCAGGGGGAGCTTTGACAACATCAAATCCACATAGTCTTCTCAGCTGCTTTGAGAAAGAGAAGACTTCCATAACTCTCTCATCCTCATCTCTGTAAAAGGTTTTTCAAACTCCCTTCAAAAGTTTGTGTTTGGTTTTTGAGCACCTTGTCAAAAGCTCATTGGTGGCAAGACACCCGATCAAAAAATCTGATTTGGTTTTTGAGCACCTTATCAAAAGCTCATTGGTGCCCAAGACAACTGATCAACTCATCCTGCAGTGGATTCCTACCTAGGGTGGTAGAAGAGTGGATGTACCCAAGTTTAGGGGAACCACTATAGCTCCTTGTGTCTTTTGGCTTGCTTGTCTTTATCTTTTGTTTCTGGCTGTGATTGTTTTGTGATTAGATTATATCTGTAATTAAATTCTGTTGTAGGTAATTCTGTGATTAGATTTAATAATTGCTTCCCTGTTCACTCAGATTACAACAATTATTGTAAAAAGTTTTCAAGCACCATATACTCTATTCACCCCCCTCTAGAGTATATCAGATCTAGCTGCACTTTCACATCACATAGGGAAGAAGTTTGAAAGGAATTTTCTGGGTAAGAAGGAAAAGACCTGTAGTAATAGTGAGGCAAGTTCCTCTGAATCTGAATAGGAGGGAGCCTATGTTGGGCTGACTCCACTATTAGAGGAACTGAGACCTGTCATTATCCAAACAGACATCAGATCCCCATTAACAACATATGATACTAATACAAAATATGAAGATGAGTGTTGTGGACTGATGCCACTAAATGAAGGGGACGATCATGATGAATCCCATCCTGATGAGATAAACATCAAAACTTTCTTTTCTAATTCTGATTATGAGACTGGTACTGAGTTAGAGGCAATCTCATTAGCTAATGCTAAGGACGACTCTAAGTTAGAGAATTACTTTGAGAATTATAGTGATCTTCTTGAAACATTGGGGATGAGCAAAAAAGCTCGCTAAGAAGCATGCTGAAGAGCTTGAGCTCCTCAAAACTCTCAAAACTCAGCTTGATGAGAAATTGGACAAAGTTTATCAAATGAACTCCAAAATAATTGAGCTCAAACAAATCATTGATGAGCAAGTTGAACTGTTGATTCAAAAAGAGAGAGTCATCAAGATATTGTGAAATGAACTCCACAAAGTGGGGGAACTAGTGGCTAAATACTCTAAGCCCTAGACAGTTCTTCTAATAATTAACAACTTCTCTGCACCATATAGGAGTGGTGTAGGGTACGAGAGGAAGAGTAGGAGTACTACTACCAAAGGGAAAGCACCCATATAACCCACTATTTTCAAAAAGGTTCTCTCAATATCAAATAGCTATGACCTAAAAAGTAAATATAGACACTGAAAAATTGAGTGTTCCACTAGTGGAACTAAGGATGTGCATCATGGAAAGAGTTCCCCCAAGGGAGCCCATGAGTAGATTTAGATAAAGGATCATGGTACTTTTGTGTTTGGGGCCAACCTAAAGATAAAGGGCAAGGCTTCTGAATGAATAACTGCCAGGAAGGGCAAGGCAGTGGCTAGGTAGACAAAGTCACTATCAGCACAACACCACATGTCCTGCAAAGATTCTCATGCAATACCCCATAGAAGCCCTTATAATCATAAGAAGAATAATCCCATACTTCTTGTGATCCCCAAGAGGAGGTACAACAAGAATAAGTGCTGGTGTAGTGGAAGGATTGGATATTTTTCCAGTGACGGTTAGTTCAACCCAACTATTGGGAATATTTCCCTTAATATTCTTTAGATTTGAAGAGGCATCACAATCAAAACTAAGAGCATATTTGTATTTGATGTTGCTTAAGTTCATCATGTGCAGGATGTTACATGGAACAAGTTTAGACATGTTGTCTAAGTGCTTGTGACAGGTGGTCACAAGTTAGGATGCTGGAAAGACTGAAAATCGTCTAAGTCCATAGGTGTTAAGCGAAGCCAGTTCACTTAATGCGAGATGCCAAGGATGGATACTGAAAAGATTGAAAATCATCTAAGTCCACATGCATTGAGTGAAGCCAGTTCACTCAACGCCAGATGCCAAAAAGCGCAGAGTAAAGAAGGGAAAGTCAAAGCCCAATAGTTTGGAATGTAGATTTGCGGCCAAGTCCACGGGTGTTGAGTGAAGGCAGTTCACTCAATGCCATAAAACAAGAGGCATTCAGTACAACACAGTCTATCAAAGCCTTAGCATTGGCAAGGAAGAAATTTGACTAAGCCTAGAAGCGTCGGGTGAAGACAGCTCACTCGATGCCTGAAGGAAGAAGAATTGAGTCAAGCTCAAGATTTTGAAGATTTGTCTAGAATTCTGGCCAATTCCAGAAGCGTTGAGTAAGGATATCTCACTCTATGCCCAAAGAAGAATGAGTCGATAGAGTAATGATCATTCCTTGCCTAAGAGAGATAGACAGAAAAATCTGTCTAATTCTAGATGTGTTGAGTGAGGACAACTCACTCAAGGCAAACTCATCAAGAAGATTAACTAAGTACAGAAGTGTTGAGTGAAGCCAGTTCACTCAATGCCTTGTCAAAAAGACAGGCAAGGGCAGAAGCATTGAGTGATGAAGGCTCACTCAAAGCATTCATAAAGAAAGTTGTGGCTAAGCACAGAAGTGTTGAGTGAAGCCAGTTCACTCAATACCTCAGTAAGAAGCCGGACGTTCAGAGAAGTAGCTAAGTCCAGGGGCATTGAGTGATGAAGGTTCACTCAATGCACTCAATGCCTGGAAGTGTATAAGTAATTGACTAAGTCCTGATTCGTTAAGTGAAGTGAGTTCACTCAACTCACTGAATTCCCGAAAGTGCAGTTATTCTGGCTAAGGGTTTTTGAGCTGAGTGAAGGTCATTCACTCAATGCACTCAATGCCTGGGATGAAACTATGAAAATGGCTAAGTCCATAGATGCTGACGTCAGTATGAGTCAGCAAATTTTAAAAATCTTGCAGGAAAGCTATAGTACATGACAAATGGCGCCATAAGCGAACTGTACGTCTTTCTCTATAAAAGCTATGTTGCAGTTAATATCCACTGTCGGGCCCACGGGCCAAATAGGCGTTGGATGGCGGATGTTAAAAAGTATAAGTTCGACGGATGCAAAGACAAATTTTATCGTTTAACATTTCACAAAGAGGTGGAACTTCGTCGTCTTCTCCCTGTCCATTGTTGCAGAGCTTGAAGATGAAGTTCAAACCCACTAGTCTAAAAGTTCACCCAGTTAGCTGTAGTTATCTTCATCTACTACAGCAAGTTCAGAAGTGATTTCTGAGAAAGAAGAAGCAGGGACATCTTGTTTCTGCAGTCAAGGTTAACTGATTGAAGAACAATAAGAACTATGATGCCGACGATGCTGATGAGGCCGTTGATCCCCGTCAAAGAGAGTTCGTGGATTGAGACGATCGATGTCGCAAGCTCGAAGATGAAATTCTATCACGACGTTTCTTCACCAATGCCGCCGCCGCTACATGTTTTGCTCGACGTCCGCCGCCATTAAGTAAAATATATAATTATGATTCAAATAATTATAATTGTATATTTTAGCAATTATTATTAACAATTTCTATTTAATGCAATTTTAATTTAAGCATTGTTTTATTTATAAGCACTTCATTATTGCATTTTTATTTCATGTATTAAGATGGGTGCATATAACAATCATAGTTTCCTTTTGAATTTTGAATTTTTGAATTTTGAATTGGAGGAGATTGAGTGGTGTAGGATATATATAGCCATGTTATGAAGAATTTAGAAAAAAAAGAATGAAAAGAAATTAGAAAACCTAAATTTGGTTTCCCCCCTATTCTCTCTCCCTTTCCTCCTCTTGAAAATTTTGGCCCCTCTTGTCTCCCTCCTCCTTGGCCGCCGGCCACACCTACTCCCCCTCTAACTCAATCTCGGCCTCATCTCCTCCTCCTTATCTAGTTCTCCTCTAATACCCCCTCTTCTTATCTCCTCCCTAAAATCGAGCCTTCTTCCTCCCAATACCCTAATCGGCCACCTCCCTAGTGTAATGCCACGAAACTCAAAAGAGCGACGGGTAGCATTCTGAGCCGAGTCTGGGACTTGGTAGAGGTCAAACGGCCTGGGATACGGCCGTGTCCCCGGGCCGTGTCGTGTTCGGTTTCGACGAGCTACTCGAGTGGTTGACAAAAGACACCCGAGATAGCGAACACGGTCTGAGACACGGGCATGTCCAGTGCCGTGTCGTGCTCGGGTTCGACGATCATCTCGAGTGGTCGACGAAAGGTACTCAAGATATCGAACACGGCCTGAGACACGGGCGTGTCCCAGGCCGTGTCCTACTCAGGTAGTTGGCCGAGTTGTGTCAGGTGGTGAAACACGGCTGGAGCCCTGGCGTGTTCAACCTAACACGGGCGTGTCAAATCTGACATGGGCGTGTCGAATACCAATGTTCTTCTCGGGTTGGTGTTGGTCCTGTGTCGATGGAGGAACATGCCCAGCTACACAGGCATTTACTGGATGACACAGGCATGTAAAGCCTCACACGGTCGTGTCGAGTGCCCGTGTTCTTTTCGGGATGCGACTGTTTCGGCGTCAAATGAGGCCACGACCTTAGACACGGGCGTGTCATAAGCCGTGTTAGGCCCAGGTTTTGGATTTCAAGTCCGAATCGTGGCTGTCCATTTCCTTATTTTGGGATCCAACAGTTCAGGGTTGTTCCTCCTGTATTATACCCGAGAACTGGGTTTGGATGCCTTCATTTTTATTAAGCTATCTCTTTCTAAAGTTCTAAAGAGAGGGGAGAGCAAGGAAGAAGAAGGAAGATAGATCCGGCCACCGACGGAGCTTTAGAGCCCCAAGTCATGAGCCGAGTTCGGATCTACAGAGGCGAGGACATTGCGGTGCTTTTCATCCGCATAGACTTCCATGGCGCCAAAAAGGAATTCAAGGGTAATCATTCTCATCCTAGAACATGGTGCCGAACTCTAGTGCAATGTCCTCGCCTTCGTACTTCAATTGTACGCCAAGTTCTCCAAATGTGAGTTTTCGTTGTCCTCAGTAGCGTTCCTTTATCACATAGTCAGTGGAGATGGAATTGTGGTGGATCCGGCAAAGATTGTTGCGATACAAGAGTGGCATGTGCTGTCTACGGTACCGGAAGTCCGGATTTTTATGGGGCTTGCCGGCAATTACAGGCGCTTCGTGGAGAACTTCTCGCGGATTGCATTACCCCTCATGACTCTGATGAGTAAAGAGCAGAAGTTTGTTTGGACGTCGGAGTGCACACGAGCGTTCGAAGATTTGAAGAGTCGGTTGACCACGATGCCTGTGCTGAGTTCGCCGAGTGGGACCGAAGGCTTTGAGATCTATAGAGATGCTTCAGACAGTGGATTGGGTTGTGTCCTACTGCATCATGGAAGTGTGATAGCATATGGCTCACGTCAGATGAAGGTGCATGAGAGGAATTATCTGGTCCATGACTTGGAGTTAGCAGCCATGATTTTTGCCTTGGAGCTGTGGAGGCACTACTTGTATGGGGTGAAGGTCGATATCTATACCGACCACAAGAGCCTGAAATACTTGTTGGATCAGAAGTATCTGAACATACGACAGCGGAGATGGATGGAGTTCCTGGGGGACTACATATTCAAGATCCATTATGTGTCAGGGAAAGAAAATGCAGTTGCGGATGCATTGAGTCGTAGGGCCCCAGCTCAAGACAACTGGTTGTCGGTTCATGACGAGCGCTTAATTCGGGAGTTGGAGGCATTGGAGATCTCTTGTGTTGACAAGCAGACTAGTGCTGAAGAGCTATTGAACTGGACTGAAGTTCAGTGTGACCTGGCTGATCGGATTCGACAGTCTCTGGATATGGATGGCCACATGAAGCCAATCATGGTTGAGGCTTTGGATGGTCAAATTCTCAATTTGAGGTTGTGGATGGCTTGTTATGGAAGGACAGTCGTTTGTGTGTCCCGAATGTGGGCAAATTACTGGTGGAATTGTTGTACGAGCCTCATCATACCAAGTACACGATTCACCCGGGGAGTACGAAGATGTACCGTAATGTGAAGAAATTGTTCTGGTGGCCAGGCCTTAAGAAGGATGTAACACTCTATGTGGCGAAGTGTCAAACATGCGGCTTAGTGAAGGCAGAGTGCCAGAAGCCTGGAGGATTCTTGAAGTCCTTGCCTATTCCGGAGTGGAAGTTCGACAACATTATTCTGGACTTTGTGCATGGTTTGCCAAGGTCATAGAATTGAAATGACGCCATCTGGGTGGTCGTAGATAGTTTGACGAAAGTGTCGCACTTCATTCTACATAGGAAGCATGATTCTGTGGAGAAATTAGCAAAATTGTACGTGGATAATATTGTGTGGCTTCACGGTGTGCCCCGCAGCATCGTGATTGACCGAGATGGGCAGTTCACGTCCAATGGTTGGAGGTTGGTGCAATAGATGTTGGGAAACAAGCTGAGTTTCAACACAACCTTTCATCTGTAGACAGATGGTCAGACCGAGACGGTCAACAAGATGATGGAAGACATGCTTTACATGCGCGTTCTGGATTTCGGGAAGCAGTGGGAAGATCATCTGTACTTGGTGGAATTCTCTTATAACAACACCTACTAGGCGATCATTCAAATGCTACCCTTCGAGGCCCTTTATGGTAGGAGATGTCGCACGCCATTGTCATGGTTGGAAACGGGTGAGTCAAAGCTGTATAAGTGTCAGGAGTTGGAAGATGCAACCTCGTTGGTGCGAACTATTCGAGAAAGATTGCTAATCACTCACGACCGCCAAGTTAAGTACTATAACGCCAAGCATAGGAACGTGGAGTTCACTGTTGGCGACTGGGCATACTTGAAGATTAAACCGTTCAAGGGTGTCTCGCGGGTACGGCGCTTGAAGAAGCTAAGCCCTAGGTACCTTAGACCATTTGAGATTCTAGAGCGGATTGGTGAAGAAGCGTATCAGTTAAAGCTATCGGTAGAACTAAGTGGTCTACACGATGTATTCCACATATCGGTGCTACAAAAGGCAGTGCAAGAGCCTTCACAAGTGATAGCGGTCGATCAAGTGTCGGTCAATAATGGGTTGACGACGAAGGTCAAGCCCGTTCGCATTGAGGACTCGGAAGTCAATCGATTGTGTAATAAGGAAA
Organism: Platanthera guangdongensis; assembly: GCA_039583875.1. NCBI lineage: Eukaryota > Viridiplantae > Streptophyta > Magnoliopsida > Asparagales > Orchidaceae > Platanthera > Platanthera guangdongensis. Next base: position 65,650,047 of record CM077165.1, read on the forward strand.
TCAGGATGGTCAAGGTCCATTGGGACAACTATGGTTGAGAGGAGCTCTCATGGGAGCGAGAGCAAACCATGCTTGAGGAGTACCCGGAGTTATTCCACTCATGTACCGTTTAAGTTTTGTTTTTATCTTTCCTTTATGTAATTTTGGGATGAAATTCTTTTAAGAGGGAGAGAGTTGTAACTCTCCAAAACTCAAAAGAGCGACGGGTGGCATTCTGAACGGAGTATGTGACTTGGTAGAGGTCATACGGCCTGGGACACGGGCGTGTGCCCGTGTACCGGGGCCGTGTCATGTTCGATTTTGACGAGCTACTCGAATGGTTGACGAAAAACACACGAGACAGCGAACACGGCCTGAGATACGGGCGTGTCGAGGGTCGTGTCATGCTCGGGTTTGACGATCGTCTCGAGTGGTCGACAAAAGGTACTTGAGATATCGAACACGGCCTGAGACATGGTCGTGTCCTAGGCCGTATCCTACTCGGGTAGTTGGCCGAGTTGTGTAGGGGGGTGAAACGCTACCTGGAGCCCGGGCGTGTTCAACCTGACACGGGCCTGTCAAATTCGACACGGGCGTGTCGAATACTCGTGTTATTCTCGGGTTGGTGTTGGTCCTGTGTTGATGGAGGAACACGCCCAGCTACACCGGCATGTACTAGATGACACGGGCGTGTCAAGCCTGACACTGGCGTGTTGAGTGTCGTGTTCTTTTCGGGATGCGACGATTTCGGCGTCGAATGAGGCACACAGCCTTGGACATGGGCGTGTTACAAGCCGTGTTCAGCCCAGGTTTTGGATTTCAAGTCTGAATCGTGGCCGTCAGTTTCCTTATTTTGGGATCCAACAGTTCAGGGCTGTTCATGATGTGTTATACCCGGGAATAGGGTTTGGAGGCATTCATTTTTCTTAAACTATCTTTTTCTATAGTTCTAGAGAGAGGGGAGAGCAAGGAAGAAGAAGGAAGATAGATGCGGCCGTCGACGAAGCTTTGGAGCCACAAATCGCGAGCTGAGTTCGGATCTATGGAAGCGAGGACATTCCGGTGCTTTTCATCAGCAGAGATTTCCATGGCGCCAAAGATGAATAATAGGGTAACGATTGGCGGGCCAAAACCCGAACAGGCAAGCGTACCTGTCGAATTGTAGTACCAAGGTCGTATTTAAACACGGGGTTGTCAAGTACTTCTACTCACGCTCTAACTATTATCCTACCGGAAGACTATTGGGATTTTGAGAATTTTTTTAAGTAAAATGAACGATAAATTGCGAGACGAAAACTTATATAAAAAAAAGCTAGCATTCGATCATTGATTCACCATGAAATGAAACGAGAAAGTAAAAGGGCATAGCTTTAAATTTGCAAATCCAACTCGGCCGTGACGGATCCGAAAATGAGACAAAATCTCGCTAGAGCATTAGGTCTCCTAACTTATAGACTCTTTGATCGAAATTTCTTTACAAACCAAAGAAGCCTAAAGTTGCATTATCGAGATGATCCGCACTATTGGATTTGACTCCAATCCGGAGGATTTACGTCGTCCTATCTCTAGGGTTGCGTTCAACTCCTTCCTTCTTTGAGTGATCTTTCACATCCACGAGCCTCTCGGCTACTCGAATATGAGATCATAAGCCTACTACCGTATACCGGAAATACGGAGTCGACACAATAATTATTCAAAGAAGAACCGAGTAGAATTACGCAAAAATAAAACTATGAAATAAAAATAATTCTCATTTCAAATCATGGATCCTCATGATCAAATGCTAAGAGGGAATTAGCTATGCATATTGCAAAAGGAAACAACAAAATAAAGAGAAGAGAATTTCATTGATATTACTAAAAAGAGGTACACAAAAATATTAAAAGGATGACTAGACTATGCTATAAAGAAAACTTGCACTAATGAAAAAAAAAACTTGCACTAATTGAAAAGAGAACTAATACAATAATAAAACTAACACTCACAAGCACTCTCCACTTAAACTAGCACTTCACTTGCTCTCCAAAAAATTCAATCCCCAAAAGCATGGGATATGGGTTCTTTTTATAGATGAGGGAGAAGGTTCTAGAATGAAATGAAGAAGAGGGGGGGGGGGGGGAGGGGGTGGCCGGCCATGTAGGGAGAGAAGTGCATGCATGGCAATAAATGAGGTGGAGAGAATTCATGCACTTTCTTTTGGGAAAATAAATGAGAATGAGAGAGAGGGAAAAAAGGGATGAATGAGGAATAAAGAGGGGGGAAAGAGAGGGGCCGGCCAAGCATGAAAAAAATGAATGCATGCATGCAATAAATGGAAGGGAGAGAGAGAGAGAACATGCATGTATGACATGAAAGGTGGCCGGCCATGTGTAGGCAAAAAGTTCATACATGTATTAAATGGAGGAGAGAGGGACATAACATGGGCTCGGGTAGAGGCTAGGGGCTGCATGGGCTCGGGTTGAGGCTAGGGGCTGCATGGGCTCGGGTTTTTTGAAGTGGGCTGCATTTGGAGAGGGGCCGGGCTGCTACATGAAGAGGGCTGCATGTAGGGGCTGCACCATGTTGTGGGCTGCACGTAGGGGCTGCACCATGTGTGGCCGTGTAGGAGGCTAGGTGGGCTATGAAGCTTGGGCATGAACCTACAAAAAAGAGACAATACAATCATGGATTAGTCTACATAAAATAACAAAATTAAAACAAGATTTTAAAACACAACAATAATAAAAAAACAATACAACATTAAAACATTAAGACATATCATTAAATATAATTATTATACACAACATGACATAAAATATAATAACATAATACATGTAATAAGACTATATAGATTTTTATATCAAAAACTCTAATAACACTAGGAATTAAAATATTGTAAAGAAACATTAAAACATGAAATAACAATCATAAAATATAAATAAAATTAGGCATTTTGAATACTAAATTACCCCCAAAAAGGATGACTAAAACTAGTCATCAAATTCCCCCATGCTTAGACATTTGCTTGCCCTCAAGCAAATAAAGATGAAAACTAGGGAAGGAAATAGAAAATAAACAAAGCTAATTTAGGTTTCATAATTAAGAAAAACAAAACATGAAAAATTAAACTATCCTAATTCCTATGTTAACAACTAGTGGGGTGAGAAGTGCACAGTAGAAAACTTGAAAGTGGAGACCTAAAAATATCATTAGAACATAAGAAAAGTCTACACATTTCTAAATCTTAAAAACAAGGCATCCAAAATGAATGAAAATAAGGAAAACAAAAGTAGAGGTTCTAAATAAACGGCGCATTAACAAACTACTCGGTTGCTAGATAAACATTAACCCTAAAACACTCCAAGATAACCTCCAAAGAAATCCATCAATGATGGTGGCCATAGGCTTGTACGTTCACACTTTCTCCACTACGCGAATTTACGTTCTAAGATCAATAGGACTTCTACTAGGCATTAAAACTTGGCTTAGGTAAATGATTAGGAAGTGGAATCAAAGATAAACATGAAGGTTTTAGGCACTAAACCAAGGTGAGCTTAAACATAGCATAAAAAGTGAGAAATAACGAGTATGTCATTTTTCCAATATGAAACTACAAAAACGAGGCCATGAAATTTTTTTCTTTTATAAACTTGGCCAAACATAAACTTTTTGCATTCATTTTTTTGATTTTGTAATGATATATTTTTTTTTCTCTCAATTTTTTCCTTTTGAATAACATTTGATAAGAAAGCTCCAAAAATAAGCTTGAGAATTTCCTATTAATTTCAAAAATAATACCCTTCCCACAAAAATAATTTTTAAGCTCAAAGTTATAGTGCAAAAATAGGAAAGATATTTGGCTTTGGTGAACATAATGAAATGAAAGGTGGAGCTAAAAACAAAGAAAAAAGGAAAAGTCCCAAAATTGTTTTGCAAGGGTTTTGTTTTTGGTGGGCAAGAAAAGCTCAAACTATTCAAATGTTGGCCTAAATCATTTCTAAAGAACGTAAAAACGGCGCAAATGCTTCGAGAGTAGCTTGGTACAAGTTCTAGACACCAAGAAAGACTACCCCGCAAATGAAAAAGAGATAACATTACCTAGCAACCATTCGTAAGCAACTAACCGAAAAAAAAGACATAACTACAAATTGCTAACTTAAAACGTAAAAATCGGATGCCTATATTTAAGAAAAAGAAACTAGTAGAACTAAACTATGCTAAAATGATAAGTTTAGAAAACATTTTCAAAGGATTCTACATAGAACTACAAAAACCGCACGGGCCTACACTTCACTAGAAGAAACATAAAAATAAAGATAAAAATAATTTTAGGTTTTGTTTTTCCAATAGATTTTTTTTATTTTTGTTTTTCTATTTTTTTTTGGGTTTTATATTTTATAATAATTTTTTTTGGATTTTAGATTTTGATGACATAAAATACTATACTAATTTAAGACATAAATGTTTTTCTTTTGAAAGAAGAAGTACAGAAAAGAAAAGACCAAAAGAAACTAGACCCCCCCATGCTTAAATCCTTCATTGCCCCAATGAAGAAAACATAAAGAAAAAGAGAAGGGGACTGAGAAGAAGAGAAAAAGAAAAATGCAGGAAAAATAAATAAATAAGAACAGGACTTCCCCGGGTTCGTGAGATGAAGGCGGATGTCGCTCCCCCATGCTTGCTTTTTAGAGTACTTGATCGTCAGCAGGTATGACTTGATCCATCTGATATCAGCAACGGCGGAGCGGCGACCACGAACATGGACTTGATTGGCCTCCGGTAGGAAGAGCAAAATAAAAGCAAAAAATAGATAGATTCCATGGGCAGATGCCCGATAATGGTTTTTATTACAATCATTTAAAGTCCGAATAAAAGAGTTTCAGAATAATAATAATAAGTCCAAAAATAAAATAAAAAAAATGTCCCACACAAGATAAATGTTTAAGAGTCCAACACAAGATTCTCCTTTGCAGGAGGCACATAATCATTAGAAAAATAAAGTTTAAGTCTACGGCCATTTACTTTAAAATCCCCCCTATCGGGGTGCGAAAGTAACACAGTTCCATCATAAAAAACATCCTTGACCGCAAACGGTCCAGACCAACGAGATTTAGATTTTCCAAAGAAAATACGTAAACGTGAATTTAAAAGAAGAACCTGATCGCCCGGTTTAAAATTTTTATGCTGGCGGAAGTTCTTAACATGATAATTTTTTTTTGTAGGGTCAGGTGGTTTTTCAAAATAATTTGGCAAATTTTTATCATTTTCAAAAATAAGATTTTGTTGTCCAAAATCAGAGTCATTTTCGAATGGTGCTTGTACGGACATAACAGTGTTTTCAAAAATAGTTGATGAGGGTCCAAAAAAGGAAGAAGAAAAATCATTTGGAGGGAAATAGGAGTCTTCTTTTAAATCATCAATGAAAAAACAAGAGTCGTCATTTGGTAAAGAGTTTTTCATCGATTTATTAATATCAAATGTTACTTCCTCATCTCCTACATGCAGAAAAAGTTTTCCCTCACTCACATTTATAATTGCCCGAGCGGTGGCTAGGAAAGGTCGACCAAGGATAAGAGGGACCTTGATGTCCTCTTCAATATCGAGAATGACAAAATCCATCGGGAAGATGAATTTGTCGACCTTCACTAACACATCCTCAACGACTCCTAACGGATACTTAATCGAACGATCGGCTAACTGAATACTCATGCGCGTAGGGTTGAGAGTGCCCAAACCTAGCTTTTTAAATAAAGAAAAAGGCATCAAGTTGATGCTCGCTCCTAGATCCGCTAACGCGTGTTTAACGAAAAGATCACCAAATACGCAAGGAATGGAAAAACTACTCGGATCGTTTATCTTTTTAGGAAGAGTAGAGTTTTTAACGACCGCCGAGCATTCTTCATTTAACGTTACATGCGATAAATTTTCTAATTTCTTTTTGTTCGTTAATAAATCTTTAAGATATTTGGCGTACTTAGGCATTTGGCTAATCGCTTCATGAAACGGCAAATTAATATGAATTTGTTTAAATATTTCAAGAAAGCGTTGATATTGATTATCTAATTTTTCTTGCCTAAGTCTAGCCGGATAAGGAGGTGGTGGAAATTCCTTTAGAACAATTGGAGCATCATTTTGAAAACCATTTGTCTTTTTTTCAGAATCAGAAATAATAGAGCTATCCTTTTCTTTTTCAAGTGTAGATTTTTCTTTTTCAAGATCTAAGTTGTCATTTTCCATGGGGGTAAAAACAGGAGGGAAAATCACCTTTGGCTCTTCCCTTGTGGTGGGCTCGTTAAAAACTTTACCGCTCCGAAGGGAAATCGCATTTGTGTGTTCCCTTGGGTTAGGCTCAGTGTTCGAGGGAAGAGTTCCAGGTGGTCTCTCATAAAAAGTCTTGGCGAGTTGGCCGACCTGATTTTCTAAATTTTTAATTGATCCCGTTATGTTTCTAATAGTAGCATCGTTTTTGAAAATTTTGTTGTGGTGGTGGTGGTGGTGTAAAATCGTGCGGTGGGCGTACTACGTTAGCATTATTACTCCATGAAAAATTAGGATGGTTACGCCATCCAGGATGATAAGAATTCGTAGCAGCATTAAAACCAGGAGGAGAAGAAAAATTCGAAAAAGTAGAAAAATTATTGGCAGAATTATTTTGAGCATGCCTGGGTATGTTCCCCAGATAATCCACCTGCTCGGCAGCAGCAGCATTTTCATATACCTTAGCGGCGGAGGGGACAGTCATCTCCGAGATCTTCTTGTTCAGCATTTCCACTTGCATCGCCAGTTGCGTCACCGAATCCACTTCATAGATACCTGCAGGTTTAGATGGGCGAGACCTGGACGAATTCCACTGATAAGTGTTCATCGCCATGTCATCGATAAGCTCAAGAGCGGCTTCCAGAGTTTTGCGGTCTAAAGAACCAGCGGAAGCGGCATCTATCATTTGCTTTGTCTCTTGGTTTAGCCCATTATAAAATGTCTGAACCTGCAACCATATAGGCAGAGCATGATGTGGGCATCTTCTCAAAAGTTCTTTGAACCTCTCCCAAGTGTCATAGAGGGTCTCAGAATCAATTTGAGAATATGAAGTTATATCATTTCGAAGCTTAGCAGTTTTGGCGGGGGGAAAATAACGAGAAAGAAATTTTTCAGTTAAAATGTTCCAAGTAGTGATTGATCCTCTTGGAAGAGAGTTCAACCACTGTTTGGCTTTAGTTATTAAGGAGAAGGGGAAGAGTCTTAGCCTTATAGCATCATCTGAGACACCATTTATTTTGAAGGTGTCACAGATTTCAAGAAAATTTGCAATATGCAAGTTCGGATCTTCATCTTGTAATCCGTCGAACTGTACATATTGCTGCACCATTTGTATGATGCTAGGCTTAAGCTCGAAGTTATTGTTCGCAATTGCATGTCGAACAATACTTGTTTCAGTCCCCTCCAGGTTGGGTCGAGCATAATCGGACATAGTCCTTTGCTGAGCCATTCCTGGGTTGGGATCTCCCATTTCAGAATAATTGCAATCCCCGAAGGAATCCTCAACCGCTGTTTTAGAAGTGGAAGCCCCGAATCGTAGTTGTCTCCGAAAGGAGCGTTCGATTTCTGGGTCCAAATCAACAAGTAGCGACGGATTCGCTCGGGTCATGCACTAGTAAAGAAAACGAGGGAAGGTGAGAATGAAAGCTTGGAAAAGAAAGAAAAAGAGGAAAAGAAAGGAAAATTTTTTTGTTTTGTTTTTTTGAAAAAAAGATTTTTTTTTTAGACGGCTTGGCTCTCGAACTTCCCAAGGACTACTCGGTGAAGGTTTCGCCCGGTACTAGGTAAAATGGTGGCGCTTAAAGCCCCTTACACTTTTCAAGAGATTTTAGGTGGGGTAGAAACAAGGTGAAGTGGGTTGATTATAAAAAATTAAATATATAAATTATAATTTTTTTTTATTATTTTTGGAGAAGTAATAGCGCAAGCGTTTTCAAAATATTGGCGAAGAAAAGTCCTCGGCAACGGCGCTAAAAACTTGGTGGGCCAAAACCCGAACAGGCAAGCGTACCTATCGAATTGTAGTACCAAGGTCGTATTTAAACACGGGGTTGTCAAGTACTTCTACTCACGCTCTAACTATTATCCTACCGGAAGACTATTGGGATTTTGAGAATTTTTTTTAAGTAAAATGAACGATAAATTGCGAGACGAAAACTTATATAAAAAAAAGCTAGCATTCGATCATTGATTCACCATGAAATGAAACGAGAATGTAAAAGGGCATAGCTTTAAATTTGCAAATCCAACTCGGCCGTGACGGATCCGAAAATGAGACAAAATCTTGCTAGAGGATTAGGTCTCCTAACTTATAGACTCTTTGATCGAAATCTCTTTACAAACCAAAGAAGCCTAAAGTTGCATTATCGAGATGATCCGCACTATTGGATTTGACTCCAATCCGGAGGATTTACGTCGTCCTATCTCTAGGGTTGCGTTCAACTCCTTCCTTCTTTGAGTGATCTTTCACATCCACGAGCCTCTCGGCTACTCGAATATGAGATCATAAGCCTACTACCGTATACCGGAAATATGGAGTTGACACAATAATTATTCAAAGAAGGACCGAGTAGAATTATGCAAAAATAAAACTATGAAATAAAAATAATACTCATTTCAAATCATGAATCCTCATGATCAAATGCTAAGAGGGAATTAGCTATGGATATTGCAAAAGGAAACAACAAAATAAAGAGAAGAGAATTTCATTGATATTACTAAAAAGAGGTACACAAAAATATTAAAAGGATGACTAGACTATGCTATAAAGAAAACTTGCACTAATGAAAAAAAAACTTGCACTAATTGAAAAGAGAACTAATACAATAATAAAACTAACACTCACAAGCACTCTCCACTTAAACTAGCAATTCACTTGCTCTCCAAAAAATTCAATCCCCAAAAGCATGGGATATGGGTTCTTTTTATAGATGAGGGAGAAGGTTCTAGAATGAAATGAAGAAGAGGGGGGGGGGAGGGGGTGGCCGGCCATGTAGGGAGAGAAGTGCATGCATGGCAATAAATAAGGTGGAGAGAATTCATGCACTTTCTTTTGGGAAAATAAATGAGAATGAGAGAGAGGGAAAAAAAGGGATGAATGAGGAATAAAGAGGGGGGAAAGAGAGGTGCCGGCCAAGCATGAAAAAATGAATGCATGCATGCAATAAATGGAAGGGAGAGAGAGAGAACATGCATGTATGACATGAAAGGTGGACGGCCATGTGTAGGCAAAAAGTTCATGCATGTATTAAATGGAGGAGAGAGGGACATAACATGGGCTCGGGTAGAGGCTAGGGGGGCTGCTTTGGGCTTTTAAATAGGCTCGGGTAGAGGCTAGGGGCTGCATGGGCTCGGGTTGAGGCTAAGGGCTGCATGGGCTCGGGTTCTTTGAAGTGGGCTGCATTTGGAGAGGGGCCGGGCTGCTACATGAAGAGGGCTGCATGTAGCGGCTGCACCATGTTGTGGGCTGCATGTAGGGGCTGCACCATGTGTGGCCGGGTAGGAGGCTAGGTGGGCTATGAAGCTTGGGCATGAACCTACAAAAACGAGACAATACATCATGGATTAGTCTACATAAAATAACAAAATTAAAACAAGATTTTAAAACACAACAATATTAAAAAAACAATACAACATTAAAACATTAAGACATATCATTAACTATAATTATTATACACAACATGACATAAAATATAATAACATAATACATGTAATAAGACTATATAGATTTTTATATCAAAAACTCTAATAACACTAGGAATTAAAATATTGTAAAGAAACATTAAAACATGAAATAACAATCATAAAATATAAATAAAATTAGGCATTTTGAATACTAAATTACCCCCAAAAAGGATGACTAAAACTAGTCATCAACGATTCTCATCCTAGGACATGTGAAGTCCTCTTTTCATTTACATAGGAAGGTGCTTTTCATCCGCATAGATTTCCATGGCGGCAAAGAGGAATGTTAGGGTATCAATTCTCATCCTAGGACATGTGAAGTCCTCTTTTCCTTTGCATAGGAAGCCCGCTCTCGCAAAATTGCAGTGAGTGTGTGGCGTTTCTTCGGGTAGACATGAATACTCCTCGTTGTTTTGCATGTAGAGTCCGTAATCGAGAAACGGACATAGACATGATGTGTGAAGCCTACCCGGACATGTTGGTCTGGATCGGTGATGTTGCATTGCATGAATGGCCGGAGAAGACTATGTACCGATGATTGTTTTTTGGGTTTTCTACGTGGTAGATTGCAACAGGAAACCTTGGGGACTAACTCCAAGGTGCACTCGAAAAACTGGGTAGATGCGTGATTCTGCCATCTTGGTGGCATGTGAGCCAACTTGCACATAACCGGGTTATATGAAGTGTGTGATCGAATTGGGACTCAGGGAAGTTTGACCCGCGCCTATGTCTTAAGGTGACAGGGTGGTGTGAGCAACGGGTTAGGCGGAACCGTACCCGCTCTATGTCGTTCTGTTAAAGCGACCTAAAGTACTGGATACTTGTCATTGGCATAGATGGAGGGTCTTAGGCATTGGCCAAAAATACCATAATGCTCACGAGATTTTCTGTCCAAGGGGCGGTGGTGAGACCGCGGACTTTGACCGGGTTCACCGAGAATGTGCCATGAGAGCATGGGGTGTGTGGCTGTGTGTGTCCACGCCTGTGATGAAGTGTTTTTACACTATAATGCTTGGTTATGCTAACAAAGTGCAGTGAAGGAGCATCGCCACCCCGAGTTGCTTTTGTTCAGCAAAGCTGACCGTTGCTTTTGTTTGCCACTGTTGCGGTGGATTATTGCTTGTAGGTGCTGCAGAGCCAAGTGGTTAATAGCGGGCACAAGCCCATGTTGCTGAGCCGGCACATGAAGGCCTAATTATTAAGTGTTTACTTGTATTATTCATTTGTGACCGGCCTACGTGCCGAGGTTTGGAAAATACTTTAATTTGAGTAAACTATTGTAAGGCCATAAGGCCAAGTACTAGTGTATTGTACATTCATTCCTTCTGGGTTTGTTTAGTGGACATTCATGTCATTGGCAGGGTTCTTATTTGAAACTTTTAAATTTCTTCCGCTAGAATGTACTCTGTGTAGGACGTTGGTTATTGGCAGGATGGTTTCCATTGCGTAACCTTCCGGTCTATCTGTGGTATATGGCGTCGGGCCCCGACCGGACCTACTACTATATGCTATGCGACGGATAGGGGGTGTTACACCTAGCCACCACCCTCTCTTCTCCCTTTCCACGACTCGACCACCACCTCCACCACCAACCCGAGCCCTCTCTTCCCATCCAACACCCAGAACTGACCTCCCTCATCATCACCAAAACCAATTTCGACGACCCTCAATTTCATTTTTCCCCACCACCTTTTCTCTCACCATTTTCCATATATATTGTCATCAAAGGATTTCTCACTCCAAAGGTTACTGCAAAGGAAGAACGGCTTGCGTCTTCATCGTCCGGAGCGGATTCGTGGTTTCTATGGAAAAATAGAAAATCACCCACCGTCGTGAGCGCTTTCCTCCACTCAATATTGTGGACAGACTTCTTGGGATTGGGTAACGATTCTTCAACATCTCTTGTGTGATTTCTTCTAAAATTATTTGTGAGATTTTGGTGGAATTAGAAGGATAGTTTATTGTCCTGATTTATATTGAAATCGTGGTAATTTAAATCTAAATTTTAAGTGTTAATTGTCCGAATATTTTTCTTATAAATTGGAGTCGGTAGATCTCCTGAACACTAGAAAAAATCGAGTTCATCACCCTTGATTTCACGTTGAGTTCAAGTGATTTGGTATACACTCATATTAATTAATTTTCGGGATTGATTTGGACTTTATTTTGAATGATTATTTTAGTCTGGATTGTCTCGTATTGGTTTGTGATTTGCTATCGAATAATTTAATTGGAATTGCTAATTGTCCGGATCGGGTAGGTCCTTTTCTCTTGAGCAAACATTGGCATATAGCCATTTGTTTAATCTCTATAAGGGGTAGAGACCCTTTGATTTGTGTGTTAATAAAAATTGTGTCATTAAATGCTTGAATATTCGATAGTGCTAAGTAGAGAAACCACACCCAAGATATTTATTTTAATTGTCAAACCTAAGAACCCGTAGCTTAATCCGTCGAAACCGTAGGCCTCCATCAATTTGGTATCAGAGGGAGGTTCATGTAAATTTCCTAATTGGCACCCTTCCCCTTTTATTAGTACGCCGACACGCACTTGCATGTTTCTATGTCAAAATAATAAAACAAAATTTTTTGTTTTGGTCTGCCAATTGCAACTTAAAATTCTCAGTTTTTCTCAAAATTCAAAAAATTTAAATTCTGGAAATTCTCCATCATTTTATTAGTAAGAAATAAAAAAAAATAGTTTTATTAAGTCATTATTTTTATTAAGTCATTATAAATTTTTAATTTTGGTCTGCAAATAGCAGCCTATATTTTTTATTTTTCTGCAAAGGAAATAAAAAATATATTTAATAATCTTCATAATATTTACAACAAAAAAAATCAAAACCATTTATTTATTACCCTAGTTGCTAAGCGGGAACAATTCCGTCATTCCTAAAGTTTAGTGGGTCAGGTTCATATTTCGTTGCATATGCACCCGATTCGAGTAGAATTTATTGTCCCATCACCACTAGAAAATGGCCTATGACGTGTATGCTAGAAGACAGGCACCTTCTAATCATGGTTTAGGGTGTCCCTAAGATTTCCTAGACTGGGTTAAGGAAAAAGAGTTCTACTTTGAGTGGTACATATCAATTGATGCAGATAAGGTGTGAGCAGCGAGAATAAATTTGTTATGTAGAGCTAAGATATTCTGTTTGAATGAGGAACGACGTCTGAGAGCCGAGAATGGTGAATTACTTATTGCTTGGGCAGACATGAAGGCCATACTGACAGAATAGTACCTCCATACGTACCATCGAACGCAGATGTTAGATGATTTGGCTATCCTTAAATAAGGGAATAAGTTAGTCTCTATGTATATGAGTCTTCTTAAGGATATGATGGTTAGGTGTGGTGTGAATGAGGTCCTAGTGATCACCTTCTCTAGGTTTAGTAAGGGTTTAAACCCCTACATCTACGGTAAAATACTGTGTTATGCTCACACCGACCTAAACACCACTTTTAATGCTGCATTGGATATTGAGAAGCACAACATTCATATGAATAAGACTCGCTCGATTCAGAATGGAGAGTCCGTCGTAGGACCACCACCCACTTTCAGGAAAACCATTCCTAATAGGTCTTATGTCTTGGACTCCAAAAATGTTACTGCTAGGGTGTTGCCTTAGTTAGCCTAGACGACTGAGCCTCCTAAGATTTTGATTGAAACCAATGAGGATTCAGATGTAGATGTAGTATCTCTTGATTCTGAGGATGACCACATAGGTGAGAGTATTTTGACATGTACGTTAGTGCCCGACGATTCTGATGAGTCAAAAATTGAAGGAATACCTAGTGATTTAGAAGACGATGTATAGGATGATTACGTTCTGATCTGTGTGAGAAATATGTTGCCTATTACATGCCCTACTAGTGTTGTGTCTGATCACCATAGTATTGAGTGCCCTCTCCAGGATACGATCCCCGTCGTGCTAGAGCCTACGATTACACCCACTGAGATTGTATCTGAGTTATCTGAGGAGTCTGAGAGTGATGATGACCCTAGTGATATTGTGGATGATTTACCATCTGAGGGAAGGGTACTTCTGGACGATTATTTTATACAACCGACTGAGAGTTCTTTGATGTTATCACCATTGTGTGAAAATTATATTGATTTGGATGTTATTTTGGGTTTGATTTTGCAAACCCTTCCTCCTATTCATTTTCCCACATTGGATGACTTCTTAGGACGTGAAACCAATAGTCCTAGTCTGAGTTTTTATGTGACGCCCACATATATAGTTCCTACATTGGCGTTATCTAAGCTTATATATATTACTAGGTTGAGTGCACTAGTATTTTGTCTATTCATCGCACCTCGTAGATCTGACTACGCGTCATATTTGACTGTTTATTTTTCTACATGTCCGTCTATGTTTCTGTCATCGACAATTTCTGACTCTTTGGCTACTGTGCCTCTGGATGTGGTGTTCCCTAGAAATACTTATATACCACACCTGGTCGCATGCATTTACTCCCTTGAGTTGTATCGCTAGCACATCCTGTCATATCTAGGAGCGTCCCTTTAGTTATTAATTTAAAATATAAAACTAGGATAAATGATGAGCGGTTCCCATTGGCATATCTTCATGCCAAGCGTGAATATTTAAAATATAAAACTAAAACTGCGAATTTGGAGAACATTAAAATCATCTATGATTATAGGGCTCTCGTGCCACCTGATATAACCCCCTTATCCTCCGCATTGGGGTCTAGTTATGTAGCATATGGATTCTCTCCTCATGTATCTTAGACATCAGTATTGCACCCTAAGTTATGTCGCACGCCTTTCCACTCCATTCCGAGACTATCCGATGCTAGAATTAATGATTTGGGTTTTGTCTAGCTAGTCCCCGAGCGGATGCCTTCTGGCTCCAATAATAAATTAATACATAGGAACGCTGACCCATCCATGATTATGAAGAACGTCAGATTTCATGCTTTTATTTCAGATTTTTTATATAGCACAGGGTGTTTCACTTTATTTCAAGTTTCCCGACTTTTTACTGTACGTCTCTGTTCCACCTGAGTGGCTTTCTCCTTCGTTTCTTCCTACCACTAAATATTCTCTTGGGTTGGGGAGTGTTAGTACTGTCGTGTCTATTTTCCACGTGGACTCCTTGGTTCTTGAACTAGATGGTAAGATTCAAGTTAATTTTCTTTTGCCTGAGACCATTTCGAGTTTTGCACTTTCTACACCTGACAGGATCTTTGTGCTATGGGATGTTCATGTTTCTACGACATGGATAGCGGGCCCAGATTTGCTCCATATTTCTGCTTCTTTGGACTGTTCTTTCCTTACACGCCACTCATCAATGATGAGTAATTTTTAGTGGGGGATGATTGAAGGCGACGATACTGATGCGGTCGTTGATCCCCGTCAAAGAGAGTTCGTGGATTGGGACGATCGATTCCGCAAGCTCGAAGATGAAATTCTACCATGACGTTTCTTCGCTAATGCCGCTGCCGCTACATGTTTTGCTCGACGTCGGCCGCCATTAAATAAAATATAAAATTATAATTATTTAATTAAAATTATATATTTTATCAATTATTATTAGCAATTTCTATTCAATGCAATTTTAATTTAAGCATTGTTTTATTTACAAGCACTTTGTTATTGTATTTTTATTTCATGTATTAAGATGAGTGCATATAACCATCAGAGTTTCATTTTGAATTATGAATTTTTGAATTTTGAATTGGAGGAGATTGAGTTATGTAGGCTATATTGTCACAACCCGCATTTTCTCAACGATAAAATCGTATCAGAGCTAGAGAAAACGCGTGCCGTGATGCCACGTCGTGTAGGGGATAAATGCACACGCTCAGGCAAAACTCCACACCATAAATTTTAAGGAAAATCGTTGATTAATTATGAAAGGAAATCAGTTATGTTGAAGGGCCGTATCCCTCGGCACGGTGGTTCAGCTAGTCCAGAATTAAAATATAAGTATACGCAGCAGAAAATAGTTTGGTTCAATTAAGTTGACACCCTAGTGAGCATAAGTGTCCCCGAGGGACAACTCATGTTATGCACGACTCTAAGTGAATATAATAGATATAAAAGGTAGTCTTTTTACGCTAAGGAAATATAGTGTCTTTGTTTTATAATTATGCTATGCATGAACTACATATAATAATGCTTTTAGAATTTTAAAATATCTAACATGCAACCTAGCAGAAATCCTTCCCAGAAGCAAGTAAACAACCACTAATAGGCAAAAACAACAGTTTAAGTTCATACCCAGCATCGCAAGAAGCCACCAGTGGGCGCCAACAACCTGACACGAACCCACTGGTGAGTATGTATGTCTATACAGAAAGTAAAGAACTACCTCACAGAATCGGGATCAGCTGTCTCAGCTACCCAAGAGGCCGCAAACCAGCCCCTCCAAAAGAACTAGCCGCTGAACCGGCTACAACCTGGACCTGAGGCATTCAAGAAAAGAACACCTCAGCAAGGAAATAATCAAAAGTGTAAATAAAGCATTAGAGTTAAGAGCAAAAAGAAGGGTTTACCAACCCGACAACAAGCTGCTATAGGCAAAAGAAAGAGCATGACAGTAAGAAAAGAGCACTGTCTAAAGCACAGCAAAGCACACCAAGTGCGAGCAATAAAAGCAACAAGCTCAACAAAAGAGTCTAACATTCCTAATACATGGGTAAGTGGCAGTGGTCAAAAACATGGATCTGAATACATAACCAAAATCAGATCCAACAAAAAGGGCTAAGGGGTCGCCAGTGGCAGCTTTAGGGTCCCACACACCAACCCAAACCAGGGCAAACAGGCGGTGGCCACAGCTCTCCACGTCAAAATCCACCCCTCGAGAGGCCACTAAAACTCCACCACCTTCCACAACCCAAGAGTCGGCAAGCAAAAATTTGCCGAACACCCAATACCACCCCCTAAAGGAAGGGAAAAGTCACACTAACAATCCTAAGGTACACATGAACACAAGACAGAAATGTCGAGCCCACTCGACGCAGCGTGGAGTAAACTCCACTCGCCTGATGCCTAAAAATACTTAGCCGCAAGTCCTACGCTGGGTGACGGCGTTGAGTGAGCTCGGCTCACTCGACGCTGTCAGCGCTTTCCACTTAGGGTAAACGTGAGTCTTGCTAAAATCGCAGCTTAAGCCATCTCATGCGCGAAAAACAGAGAGTTGGAGATTTAATCCCAACCCACCGTTCCGTCCTAACTACACGGAGCTACCGCAACTAACCCTAAACTGTAACTAACAACCACCTCACCCTAACTCTAGCTACCCACTGGACACTAAACCTCCGACAAAAGAGAACATTGATTAAAATTTCAGAAAAAGAAATGAGGAATCAACACTTGATTAAAAGCTTGATGTAATAACTTAACCTGCTGCCCTAGGGAGGAAAAAGGACAAAGAGAACAGAGCTTTGCAGAATAAATAAAAAGATCATGGGTTAGAAATAAATTTGGCAAGGGCAAGGGGCCACTTGCCTTTACCTCTTCGGAAAAACAAACAACAGCCGCACAACGGCTTGGCTCCGGCGGCAAGATCGGCCACCTAGAAGACCAAAGCTGAAACTTGAGGGAAGAAAGAAATCAGATATTTAGAAATTCCTGGAATCGAACCCTAAATCAAGAAAAACTTACATGGAAGGGAAGATCTAGCCGAGAGCAAACCAAATCCGCTATCACACGAGAAAAACGGGCTCTAACCTTCCCGAAATCGCCGGCCAAAACAACCACCGCCTCCTCTCAAAACCCTTCCGCTGGAAGCTCTCCAGACTCGGGAACGATGAAAAATGAGGAGGAAAAACAGTTCACGGCAACAAAAGATGATTTCAGGAAAAAAGTACGGAACACGCCCAAGACACGCCCGTGACACGGCCCGACACGCCCGTGTCACGGGGCGTGTACTCACACACTCGACGAACGTCGATCTCTACTCGACGAAAACACGGGACACGCCCCCCAGACATGCCCGTGACACGGCCCGACACGCCCGTGTCACGGGGCGTGTACTCACGCACCTACCCACTCGACGAAAGTCGATCTCCGCTCGACGAAGCAAGGGACACGCCCAGTGACACGCCCGTGTCACAGGCCGTGTACCAACTCGAACACCGCCCGACGATCGTGGAGCGCCGATCGTCGAACAGAGAGACACGCCCCAATGTCACGCCCGTGTTCGACACGACACGCCCGTGACAGGGCCGTGTTCTCACTAAACACCGCCTGACGACCATCGAGCGCAGCTCGACGAACCGAAGGGGGACACGCCCGTGACACGCCCGTGTCACGGCCGTGTTCCTACAAAAAACCCTGTCGACCAAAAATTCGTCGACCGGAGAAACGGGAGCTCTACCCGAGCACGACACGCCCTGGGTCACGGGCGTGACCCACGCCGTGTCACCCAAACTTACACAGAAAAGAAACCTGCTAACACCTAGCAAACAAGAGACAAGGCACCAGCCTACAAGCTCAGCCACAACAGACCACGCACAGCACAATAAACATTACAAACATGCAGCTAACAAAACAACGCTGAAACGACGCCAAGGCAAACGATCTCGGATTTCGACCAAAACTCGCACCGTAGCTAAACAACCAAGCCACGAAAACAACGGCGAGGTCGAAAACAACATCCGACGATCGAACACTCGGGCTAACACTTCCCGAAACCAAAACGCAAGAATTTCCCTAAGAGGCCCAACCGAGTCACCAAAACAGACTCCGGCTAGCTGGGGAAACTTGCCAACTGGCTACAACCAGGCTACACAAGGAACCTACAGAGCTAGGACCGCGCTCTACAACGGCGAAGGGCCGGAAATGCGTCATCGTAACGCCAACACAAAATCAAACAAAACACAGAAAAAACCGTGGGCGTTACATATATATAGTCATGTTATGAAGAATTTAGAAAAAATGAATGAAAAGAAATTAGAAAACCTAAATTTGGTTTCCCCCCTATTTTCTCTCTCTTCCTCCTCTTGAAAATTTCGGCCCCCTCTTGTCTCCCTCCTCCTTGGCCGCTGGCCACTCCTACTCCCCCTCTATTTCTATCTCGGCCTCATCTCCTCCTCCTTCTCTAGTTCTCCTCTAATAGCCCCTCTTCTTATCTCCTCGCTAAAACCGAGACTTCTTCCCTCCCAAAACCATAGTCGGCCACCTCCGTAGTTGCCACCCTCTTTCCTCCCTTTCCACCACTCGGCCAGCACCTCCACCACCAACTCGAGCCCTCTCTTCCCATCCAACACCCAAAACCGACCACCCTCATCATCACCAAAACCAATTCCGACCACCCTCAATTTTATTTTTCCCTACCACCTTTTCTCTCTCCATTTTACATATGTATTGTCATACAAGGATTTCTCTCACTCCAAAGGTTATTGAAAATGAAGAATGGATTGTGTCTTCATCGTCCTGTGTGGATCTGTGGGTTGCATGGAAAAATAGAAAATCATCCACCATCATGAGAGCTTTCCTCCACTCAATATTGTGGACAGACTTCTAGGGATTGGGTAACGATTCTTCAACATCTCTTGTGTGATTTCTTCTAAAATTAACTGTAAGATTTTTGTTGATTTAGATGGCTAGTTTATTATCCTGATTTATATTAAAATCATGCTAATTTAAATCAAAATTTTAAGCATTAGTATTCTGAATATTTTTCGTATAAATTATAGCAGGTAGATCTCGTGAACACTAAAAGAAATCGGTTCCATCACCCTTGATTTCCCCTTGAGTTCAAGTGATTTGGTATACCCTCATATTAATTAATTTTTGGGATTGATTTGGACTTTATTTTGAATCGTTATTTTATTACGGATCCTCTCATATTGGTTTGTGATTTGCTAGGGAATAATTTAATTGGAATTGCTAATTGTCCGGATCGGGTAGGTTCTTTTCGCTTAAGGAAACAATGGCATATAGCCATTTGTTTAATCTCTATAAGGGGTAGCGATCCTTTGAGTTGTATGTTAATAAAAACTGTGTCACTAATTGATTGAGTATTCGATAGTTCTAAGTAGAGAAACCACGCGGTAGATATTTATTTTAATTATCAAACCTAAGAACACGTAGCTTAATCCGTCGAAACTGTGGGCCTGCATCAAACTGTCAACTCATCTATCTTCATCAACAAGATCAAAAACTTATGTTTCTGAGTTTCTTCCAGCACACAAACCACAGTTACTTGAAGATTATCTTTATTGTTGCTGAGAAGAAGTTAAGGCTGACTTCATCTCAGCACAGGAAGCAGTAGACTCAGAGAAATCTCTCTAGAGTCAAATCAACAACAACCACATTCTTTTTTATAGGATCCTTTGGATCTGAGTTGTAGGTCTATTTTATAAATGCTTAGGTAGGATCATTTGTTGATCTGAGTATAGGGCTTGTATGCCTGAGGTAGGTTTATTTGCTTGAGGTAGGAGTGTCATTATCTTTGAGTGTAGGGCCATTGTGCCAGAGTTGTATGATCCCGCTTTGGATCTGAGGTAGGGCCTTATGCCTGAGCTATAGGAGAGTCATTCTCTCTGAGTGGTAGGTAATCTTTGGATCACTGAGTTGTCGGAGCAACTTGCTCTGAGGTAGGGCCTTGTGCCTAAGGTAGGTCTTGAAGAAGACTGAGTGATACTGAGGGATCTATGTTGTAACGTCTTAAGAGCTGAATTATGGAGAAGTGCCAGGATAAGGCAGCAAATTCTTCATCTGATAAGCTACTATCAGATGAGCTTGGCCCTGTACTGTTAGAATCAGCAGGCCTTCTTGGAGGAGAGGGAATCCTCTCCTTGCTCTTTCTAGTGTTGTCTTCTCTGAAGGGCAAAGACTTTTCCTGAGCATGGGATTTGCTAATGGTCTCCTCCTCTTTCCTGGCAGCCAGCTACATCTCATAAGGGTAGAGCTTTCCAAACAGTATGTGGGGAGGAGTATCAGCTAGCTTTGCCACCTCTCTGATGACACAAATCTTGGTGTCCCAGTCTCTAGTGAGAGACCTCGGGATCTTGTCATTAAGCTCATAATTACGGAATACCCTCCCATAGGTCCTCAGATCATTCACTATCCTGAAGAATCTTTCATAGTAATTAGCTATGCTTTCTTTCTTGGCCTGCCTGAAAGCCTCATACTCCTGGTTGAGCATAGACTTCCTGTCTTCTTTGACCTCTTTAGTTCTCTCCATGTAGACCACCAAAGTGTCCCACATCTCCTTGAAGGTCTGGCAGTGTACCAGATTCTGCAAGATTAAGTCATCTATGACACTGAAAATGATGTTCTATGCCCTCTTATCCATGGTTGCTGATGATTCTTTTTGTAACAAGTAAAAACTTGATGCAGAGTCATTCTATATTCTAGTATAAACTATGTAAATGGGCATAAGCTAGATTGATTTAACTTTCAGGCAAGTGCACCTATCTATCATAGTATAGGAGAAATCTACATCTCGTATCGTATTCCATGGGGTGCTTTCAATTACTCGTACTCACCCTCACTCTATTATCATACCTATAATTAAAACTGATTTTTAACCTAAATATACCTAACTATGACTACTTGGATAAATAAACATTGCAGGATTATAGATGATACAAAGCCGAAAGACTATGAGCCTTCACATGAAAATACTCATTCATTAACTCAATTCTATGTAATCATGAAATAATAAGATTATCAAATTCGTTGTATTGTAAAGGGTAAACATCTATCGAATTCTCTCTCGAGCAATTCAAAATCTAAACCTAAGTTGCGTAAATTTTCTCTTGAATAATTTACAACACTCAAATTTACAATAAATGAAGCACCTTATATACTACATAAATTCATGAAATCCTATCTCTAAAATATCATGAATCCATTTATTCGTATTCCGATTATCCAAACAACATACCTCTCGATAATGGAATTTGAAATACAAAGAGAGCTAACACCAAAATATGAACATATAAATATCATCACAAACATCCAATTTTCCAATCTAGAAATTTGCAATTCATGTAAAACAAATAAGCAATTCATAACTAGGATAAATCTCTTTGTTTACCAGCCTACATACGAATAAAATATCACAAATTTGATGAAAACCATAAGATACATGATTACCAAATTGTTCAAATTAAAGTTTCATGCTGAATAAAAGATAAATAAAGTTAGATCACCAAGAGAAGGGAAAGATTAAAAGAGATACATGAAAGATTAAAAGCATACAAATAATCTCCTAGCAAACAGGGTCGGACACAGGTTCCAACACGGCCGTGTCACAGGCTGTGTTGACGGTTCAAGGGCGGTTCCACACGAACAGGCGTGTCATTCACATGGGTAACATGTTTCTCAGATTCCCCATTTTTCTGATAGTACAAATCTTGATGCCCCATTTTTATTTAGGGATCTCAGAAATTTGTCATTATGCTCATAATTAGAGAATTCTCTACCATAATTCTTCAAATCATTTACTATTTTAAAGAACTTTTCAAAATATAGTTCTATAAAATCAGTCCTTTTTTGTCATCTCTTACTTCTTCTGTGCCTTCCATGTACACAATTAGAGTGTCCCACACCTCCTTTGATGTTTTGCAGTGCACAAGATTCTGAAAAGTTGAATTATCTATTGCACTAACAATTATATTTTGGGTTATTTTATCCATGGTGGCAAGATCTATCTCATCCGTTGTCATTTCAGACAGTTTCTTAGGAGTTTCAACATTTGAATTTAAGACCGATATCTTCATTGGAACATATTTTCCTTCTTGTACAGTGACAAAGATTCCTGGATTTAAAGCCTCCATAAACAATCTCACTCTCTGCTTCCATTTAGCAAAGTAATCCTTAGTATATATAGACAGTTTCATATAACTGAGTTCTCTATGAGATTCAAAAGCCATTATATCTGATATTTTTCTACCACCCTTTTGATCGTTTTCAGATTGTTAGGTCTTTCTTGAATAACCTCCCTCTGATTCCACTTGAAAGATAATCCTATGGGTACATAATCACCTAGAGAGGGGGGGGGGTGAATAGGCGTCTTTTAAAATACTTTGTAAATTCTTTGTCACTTAACTATTCAGCAGATATTATGTGCAGCAGATGATATACTTGAGGAAATAGTTTCACAATAACTCAACACAATTAAACCACAGAACATTCTAATCTCAAAAAGCAGCAAAAGCACAAACAAATCATAGCACACAATACACAAAGAATTTATAGTGGTTCAGCTATCTAGGTTACATCCACTTTGCCCCTTCTTCCTCACTAGCAATGTGCTAGATAAGGTTATAGCTCCTCCTCTTCAACTCAGATCCAAAGATCTTATAGGCTTTGTTTCAGTTAAGACTCCTACAGTCAAACCAACAGGTCCTACCTCAAAGATTCACCCAATCACCTACCTCAGGTCCCTCAAGAACCCTACCATAGCCTTTATAACACAGGCTTACACCTCAGTGATCCCACTCAAATCACCTACCTCAGGTCCCACAAGAACCCTACCTCAGCCTTTATAAAGTAGGCTTATAACTCAGAGATTAACTCTCCTACCCACTCAGATCTCACAGAGATATTACAAAAATGAAGAGGAAAATATAATTAGGAAACTAATCTGTATTCTGACATATCTGAATGAATTCAGATTCTTCAATTCAGTTGCACTTGATTAAATCTTGATGAATAATCCGGCAGAAGAGATTCTTCTCTGGATCTGCAATCTTCTTGATGATAGACTTGATTTCCTTGAAGAAATTATATAACATACCCACTTGAATCTTCTGATCACTTCATGAAAGGATCTGAAGATCTTCTTAAAGACTTTTATCTTCTTTATTCTTCTCGGGATTGTCGCCCACCTCTTACTTAAAAAATCAGAATGAGAGAATAGAGTGATTCTCAGATTAGTTGATTTTGTTTATAGACAACCCCTCTATTTATTACCTTTGTGGATTGCTAATTTCTGATTGATGACTTTAGCATGTGACATCATACTTCAAATTCTCCCTTAATCTGTTTCTGTTGAGATATCACATTACTGTAGCTGATGTGACAATTCTGACTTGTCTTGACACTTCTATGTTGATTCTGCACATCTTCAGAAACATAAGTGTCAAGATGTCCAAAGTGTCTCGACACTTGTGTCGAGAAATCTTAGAAGTCTCGACATAATTTTACTTAAAAGGATTTTCATTTGATCTTGAAAGTGTCGAGATAGTTGGCTTGTCTCGAAACAACTATCATCATGTCGACATCTTTAATTCTGCATTGTGTGGAGACAGTTGAATTATCTCGACATAACTATCTGCCGGGTGTTGATACTTTTTTACTTGCTTTATTTCTTCTCTATGTCGAGATAGTTGAATTGTCTCAACACTCCTGTCTGCTGGTGTCAACACTTCTATGCTTGCTTTATTTCTTCACTGTGTCGGGATAGTTGAATTGTCTCGACACTCCAGTCTGCCGGTGTCGACACTTTAATCCTTCATTGTGTCGAGACAGTTGATTTGTCTCGACACTATTTTACTCAGTATAATTTTCAGTCATTTTTGTGTCGAGACAGTTGTATTGTCTCGACACTTGCTCTTTGAATCTTCTATGTGTCGAGTTAGCTGACTTGTCTCGATACAGCTATCTTGAATGTGTCGAGTTAGCTGACGTGTCTCGATACTGCTGACTTAGACTTCAAAGTTTCGAGTAAACTGACTTGTCTCGACACAGCTGCTGTAAAGGTGTCGACACAGTTAAAGTGTGTCGACACTTCTGTACTTAGCCATTTTTCTGGACTACAAGTTGCTAAATGTCGACTATGCTGACTTCACTCGAAGCTTTTATGCTGACTTCACTCGAAGCTTTTGTACTTAGACAATTTTCCTCATGTTCTAGTCAGCTTCTTTGAGTCCACCAGTGAATATGTCTTGAACCACCTGTCCAATCAATATGAAATAGGCAACTTGCATACATAAACTGAAACATACATCAAATACATACTTGTGTTTATCATTGAGTTGAATGAGATTTTTCAAATCAAGTACATTGTGTCCAATGTACCCAACACTCACCTCATTCCCGGGGTGGTGGTACTCCTTCTCTACAAGCAAGTAGTTTGATAGTTTATATAATTGCACAACCATCACAGACATTGGCATGTATGACTACACATCCCTTGCGCTCAGGGTATATTATCAGTGTATTGAAATTCAAGTCCCACCTACATCCTAAGTATCAATCACTTAGACGGTCATTGAGCTTTAACCTCAATACCACCTTGCCTCACAAATTCTCACAAAATCAAAAGGTGCACCGAGGAGCGATCTCTTCACCTACCGGTACGAGACGGGTTTGGATGAGCTTTGCACGTGCTCAAATCATCGGAATCACACTGTCACGACACGAGAACAACTTCACAACATCACGTTAACAAAAATATAACCCATGTTGTCTATTATTGTCGGCACTCAAGTCCACCAAGCTAAGCATTGCAAACCTAATAGCTTAATGCAACATACGTGATCCGCAAGAGCTGGGCATCACATACATCACATCAGCTCTTTACGAGCTTTCACTGTCGCAAGTTATAGCAACAATACT
This sequence comes from Platanthera guangdongensis, assembly GCA_039583875.1. NCBI lineage: Eukaryota > Viridiplantae > Streptophyta > Magnoliopsida > Asparagales > Orchidaceae > Platanthera > Platanthera guangdongensis. Next base: position 65,675,277 of record CM077165.1, read on the forward strand.
CCATTTTCTATTGCAAATCTCAGGTGTTTCCTGGAGACACCCTCTATTACTTCTGCAGCAACATACATCCCTCCAAAACTCTGAAATCTATTCATTTTCCATGGAATCTTCTCTGACTCGCAAATCAATAGATCACCAATCAATACCAACATATCACAAATGGACTTCACAGAGCATGCCTATGTCCATTCTGCGATCCATAATCTAACATGCCAAATATATCAACCCGGCGGAGGTCTCTTCCTGCACCAATTGGTGGGAAGCTCTACACAAACATGAAAAAAAGGACTTCACATGTCCAAACTTTTGGAAAGAGATTCATTGGCCTCGTAGCACATTTTGGTGTCATGATGTCGCACTTTATCCGGATGGAAATACTTGTAGCGCTTTCCTCTCCACGGATCTAACTTCCGCTCGCGGTTCCGATCTTGGAAGCTTCTCTAAAAGCTTCTCCAATGACTGGACTAGCTTCTTCTTCCTCCTCTTCCGTTTCTTTTCTCAAGTTTAAGAGATAGAATAAGAAAGAGAATAAAATAGATATGAGAGAATTTTTACCCTTCAACCGCCTTAACATTCACGGGCTTAATCTCAACCACAGGATTCCCAAGCCAAACATAATGGACATCCCTGATTTAATGGAGAAATCTTAAAGGATTGCTATCGATAGGAGATAGAGACAATCGTCGGGCGATATCTTAGGCGATCGCGATGGCCTCATCCAGCACCGCTTTGCTGTTTAACAACCACTTCAAAGCCAGCTGACACGTGGTGGTCTGCCATATGGCATTGCCATCACCACGCGATGTCATCAGTGGTGGCAAACCAACTGCACAAATCTGTTGACTGCATCGATGTTGATTGTATAGACTACATCGCTATCGCCAATGATATCAGGCTATCACTAGCGGTAGCAGAATGACTTCACCATTTTATTGACTGCGTTGACAATATCATTTATCGACTGCATCGACTTCATCGACCAGAACACTATCGCCCTGCGATATCGCTATCGCTGGGGAACTCTTCTGGAGTGTAACAAATCTCCCCCTTTAAGAATTTCATCCTGAAATTAAACAGTATAAAAAAACAACATAGAAGTACATAGCATACAAAATGCACCACAACCAAATTGCTTGGGGAACTCTTCTCTTATGGTTTTCTTGCGCTCAAATGAAATTTCTTCCCGAACAAAATTGTCCCAACAGATTTTAACCATCTTGATCACCTTGTTTCCCAGTTGTTTGGCCTCAGTATCTTCGATACGAATAGGCTTGACGTTTATCTTCAACCCATCATCAACCGGCACCTGATCCACAACAATGCTATATGTAGGCTCTAACACAGGATTTCTTGTTAGAAAGTAGCGAATAAGAAAGAACAAACGGATAGACTTTTGAATAATTGAAATTTTATTATCCAAAAAAGATATCATTTACAAAGGTATGACCTCCCTTATATAGAATGGAGGAGATATGAGAGAGTATAAACAAACAATGTGGGACTAAACATGTACAGAGCAGAGCGGCTAGAAATAAACGAGACCGCACAGGCCGCTCGGTTAGACAAATGGGTTAACCGCATGACAACTCCAGCAGGATAAGAACAAGCCGCACTGAGAGTCCGATAGACTGCCCGATCTCCAAGCACCAGAGGAGACCGCCAGACCGCTCGGTCAACAAACCGCCAGACAAGACTGCAAGGCCGCTCGGTCTAATACTTCAACACTCCCCCTCAAGCTGGAGCATAGATATCAATCATGCCCAGCTTGTCACAAATGTGGAAGAAGGAAGTAGAGACCGGCTTGGTGAAGATATCTGCCAATTCCTTGTCAGAGGTGACAAATGGAGTACAAATCTGTTTCTTCAAAATCTCTTCCCGAATGAAGTGACAGTCAACCTCTATATGCTTTGTTCTCTCATGGAAGACCGGATTTCTGGATATGTATATAGAGGCCTTGTTGTCACAGAACATAGGGAGAGGACAGTCATATACCTCGCCCAGGTCAAGCATGAGAGCCCGCAACCACTTTAACTCACACGTGGTTGACGTCATACTCCGGTATTCGGCTTCTGCACTGGATCTGGAGACAATAGACTGTTTCTTGCTCTTCCAACTCACGAGATTACCTCCAACAAAGGTACAAAAACCTGATGTGGATTTACGATCGCCTTTGTCATCCGCGTAACTTGAATCTGAGTAGGCCTCAACCCTCAGATGACCATTCTTCTGAAAGAGTAACCCTTTGTCTGGTGCTGCTTTGATATACTCTAAAATCTTCAGGGCAGACTGAAGATGGCACTCCCTGGGAGCTTGCATAAACTGACTGACCTTGCCTACAACATAGGCGATGTCGGGTCTAGTCACCGTGAGATAGATGAGTTTGCCTACCAAACGTCTGTACCTTGTGACATCAAATAGAAGAGGCGAGTCATCCGTCCACGTTTTGTCTTCTCCAATAGCCATGGGAAACCGAGCCGGTTTGGCACCTATCAATCCTGCTTCTTGTAGAAGATCAAGGGCATACTTCCGTTGGGAGAGAACCAACGAGTCAAGTTTTCGAGAGATTTCTATCCCCAAAAAGTATTTCGGGGAGCCCATATCCTTCGTGACCAAGTGCTGACAGAGGTGCTTCTTCGTCAAGTCCACCCCATCTCGGTCATCGCCAGTAAGAAGAATATCATCCACATATACTGCCAAAACCACCAGTCCCGAGGCCGTTTTGCGAATGAATAAGGAGTGATCATCCGAACCCCTTCTAAAGCCGATGGTAGCCACAATACCACTGAATTTGTCGAACCATGCCAGAGGGCTCTGCTTTAGGCCATAAATGGCCTTCTTCAAATGACATACGCGGGTCTCCCCCTGAGCAACATACCCAGGAGGTTGCTCCATATAGACGTCCTCCTGAAGATCGCCATAGAGAAAGGCATTCTTCATATCAAGCTGGGAAATAGCCCAATCCCGGTTAACAACCACAGAAAGGAGAACCCGGATGGTGCTGAGGCGAGCAACCGGAGAAAAGGTATCAAAGTAATCAATGCCGTAATTCTGAGTGAAGCACTTGGCCACCAGCCGGGCCTTGTAGCGATCCACAGTGCCATCGGGGCGAAATTTCACAACGAAGACCGAGCGACAGCCAACCACATCAGTGCCCACGGGAGGAGGAACAAGGGTCCAGGTACCCCGTTCAGTAAGAGTAGCCATCTCCTCATCCATGGCAGACTTCCAATGAGGGAGAGCAAGAGCCTCCTGGTAGGTGCGGGGAGTAGAAGTAGCAGAGATAGCCAAGGTAAAACACCCGCGAGAAGGAGAAAGCCGATCATAGGAAACAACTGCCGCAAGCGGGTGTTGAGTACACGCCCGCACCCCTTTGTGAAGAGCAATGGGAAGATCCAGGTCGACGGGAGCGTCAGCGACCGGAGCGTCCGTGGCGGAGAAGGCTGGCCCGGGACTAGAGAGAGACGGCGGCAGAGAGGAGGGTGGAGGGGTGGGTGGGGAGACGGACTGGGAAGGAGTCGGTGGAGGAGGAGACGGAGGTGGGAAAACGTCGAGAGGCGTGGAAGGAACGGAGAGTTCAGAAGGAAGAGAAGAGGTAGGAGAGAAATAGGAAGCATTCTCGAAAAAAGTCACATCCACGGAGACAAACTGCTTGCGGAGAAGGGGGTCAAAGCAGCAATAGCCTTTTTGAGTGGTAGAGTACCCCAAAAAGACACACTTGGTGGAACGGGGGGAAAGCTTGTCGCGGGTAGCGGAGGGAGCGTGAACAAAGGCCGTACAACCAAAGATGCGGAGAGGGAGAGGAAAAGGTTCCTTGTGGGGGTAGAGAATGGAGAAGGGGGTCTGGCCGTGGAGAACTGTGGAGGGAAGGCGATTGATGAGATAGCAGGAGAGGAGCACAACGTAGCCCCAGTAGTAGCGAGGGACGTGCATCTGCGTCATGAGAGTACGAGCAACATCAAGCAGGTGACGGTTTTTACACTCCGCCACCCCATTCTGCTGGGAGGTGTAAACACAAGTCGTTTGATGAAGTAGGCCATGTTGGTGAAAGAAAGAGGAGAACTCATGATTCAGATATTCCTTGGCATTATCAGAACGTAAAACTTTAATAGAAATAGCAAATTGAGTCTGAATCATAAAATAAAATGATTGCCAAACAGAAAAGAGTTCAGAGCGATCTTTTAACAGATACACCCAGGTACATCGAGAAAAATCATCTATAAAAGTGACAAAATAGGAACTACCCCGACCAACAGTGAGGGTAGGAGCAGGACCCCATACATCAAAATGAATAAGATCAAACGGACGAGAGGAGCTACGGCCTTGCTTCGGTGGGAAGGATGAGCGATGATGTTTGCCAAGCTGACACGCATCACAGTTGAGCGGAGAACTGGTAGGAGGTAAGTGGGGCAGAAGCTGTCGAAGAATCCGAGGAGGAGGATGTCCAAGGCGAAGATGCCATTGAAGGAGATCTGTGGAGGAGGAGTAGGCGGACAGAGCGGAAACATCGTCGAGGAAGTAGAGGCCGCCGCTCTCAGTCCTAGTAGCAATCGTCCGCTGGGTCCTCGGGTCCTGAAAAGAACAAGTAGTGGGAGTGAATAAGACGGAGCACTGAAGTTGCCGGCATAAAGTAGTAACTGATAACAAATTGCACGGGAACTTCGGGACATAGAGGTTGTCCTCCAAGCAAAGCGAGGGGGTGAGTTGAACCATGCCCGTCCCATGAACCGGGGACGGGGAACCATCCGCCACACGAACCGGGGGTATGCGATCATGTGTCTCAAGACGGGAGAAGCAATGAGGGTTGCCAGTCATATGATTTGTAGCACCGGAGTCAATCAGCCATTTACCTTGGGTAACGATGTGGGCACTACCTGACGTCGTGGCCATAGAGGCAGACAGCCGAGAAGAGGCATAGGCCGAAGATGCAGCATCACCGGAAGGGCGAAGATGAGAATGTTTCTGCCAGTAGCGGTCAACAGAGTGGCCGGTACGACCACAGTGAGAGCAGAGGAACCGGGACGAACCCCGTCCGTCGGAGTGGCCGCGGCCACTAGGTCCCCCCCCCCCCCTCTGAGCTTGGTGAGCAAAGGAGTCCTGGGAAGGGGGGAGGCCAACAGAGGCCGCTGGAGCAGTGAAGTAACAGCGGCAATGCGAGCCGCAGTGGCATCCAAAGTAGGAGATTCCGTCTCACCCAAGATCTGCTGACGGATCATATCATAAGAATCGGGAAGACGAAGAAGATAACAAACAACCAGGAGTTCCTGGAAGTGTTTGTGCTGTTCGGCCAAGTCCGCGGAGAAGGGGCGATTCTGGAGGATTTCAGCACCAAGAGCATGAACCTGCTAATAAGCCGCAGTAGGAGACATGGAAGGGCGGGCGAAGAGGTCCGCATAGAGAGTATAAATGCGGGACGTCTGGCCCCCCTTCAAATAGAGAGCAGCGAGGTGAAGCCAGGCGGCCTTGACCGTCTCATTATGGCGAATGATGGGAAGGCACTCATCAGAAAGGCTGTTGGCCAGCCAGGTGCGAACAAGAGCATCACTCGCATCCCAGACATCAAACTCAGGAGAGGTACGAGGAGGAGGGTCATCGGTGAGGTGATGACGCTTGCGTTGAGAGCGAAGGAGAAAAGTGAAAGAAACGCTCCAATCGGGATAGTTGGAGCCAACGAGCTTAGAAAGGGTGCCAAGGTTGCCCGAAGGAGGAGGCGGAGAAGGAGCTGCAGGAGTAGTGGTGAGACCGGAAGTAGTCATAGAACACAGCAAGAAACCGCAGCGGATAAAAAAGGAAGAAGCCGCGCGAACACAAGCGGCTAGAAAGCAGTCAAAGGCACAGCGGGGAAGAGGTCGTGCGGACTGAAATGGCCGAGCGAACAGAAGAGAAGAGGAGGCAAGAAGCAGCGACTACAACAAGTCGCAGGCCGTGCGAACAGAAACAGGCCGCAACGACTAGGAAGTCGGAGAGGCAAGAAGGAACCAGGAGCGTGGCGACAACGAAACAGGTCGCGGCGACGAATTGCAGTAGGAGAAGTGAACCAAGGAGAAGCAAGCCGTGCGAACAGGGCAGCGGACAGAGAGAAGCCGCGCGAACAGGGCAGCGGACAGAGAGAAGCCGCGCGAACAGGGCAGCGGACAGAAGAGAAGGCAAGCCGCGAGACAGGTCGCGGAAAGCGGAAAACAAGCCGCGAGAATCAGAGAGCGCACACAATCAGGAGGAAATGACCGTGTGCTCTGATACCATGTTAGAAAGTAGCGAATAAGAAAGAACAAACGGATAGACTTTTGAATAATTGAAATTTTATTATCCAAAAAAGATATCATTTACAAAGGTATGACCTCCCTTATATAGAATGGAGGAGATATGAGAGAGTATAAACAAACAATGTGGGACTAAACATGTACAGAGCAGAGCAGCTAGAAATAAAGGAGACCGCACAGGGCGCGCGGTTAGACAGATGGGTTAACCGCACGGCAACTCCAACAGGATAAGAACAAGCCGCAATGAGAGTCCGATAGACTGCCCGGTCTCCAAGCACCAGAGGAGACCGCCAGACCGCTCGGTCAACAAACCGCCAGACAAGACCGCAAGGCCGCCCGGTCTAATAATTCAACATTTCTCAACACTGACATGTGAAATACATCGTGCAACACACTCAAATCTATTGATAGAGCAAGTTTGTAGGTAGCCTCAGTAACATACACCACAATCTCAAACTGTCTAAGGTGTCGCAGACTTCGTTTTTTCAAACGTCGAATCCCTGACACACTCTTGAAAGGCTTGATTTTTAGATACACCTATTCGCTAACATCGAATTTAACATCATGGTGTTTTTTGTTATAATACTCAGCTTGCCTATCCTGAGAAACAAACAATCGATCTCGGATTAATTGTATCATTGAATTTGTCTCATTGACATCTTTTCTCTTAAATAGCTTTGTTTTGCGCATTTCTGCCTAAGCTAGTGGAGTACCACACTACCTACCATATAAAGCCTCAAAGGGCATCATTTGTATACTCAATTGGTAATTGTTATTATATGCAAATTTGATTATAAAGAGATGGTACTCCCACCTCTTGAGAAAATCCACGTCACACATACGAATTATACCCTCCTTTGTCCTACTAACCCTCTCAGACTAACCATCCATTTGAGGATGAAAGACCGTGCTGAACTTCACCTTAGTACCTAACAGTTGGTAGATTAGTCTCCAATCATTAGGTATAAAGCGCCCATCTTGGTCACTAATGATGCTACAGGGCACACCGTGCAATCATATTATGTTGTCAATATAGAGCTTTGCTATTTTTTCCACTGAATCATCCATTCGGTCCAGAATGATGTGTGATACCTTTATCAATAGGTCCACAATCACCCAAATAACATCATTCATATGTTGCGATCTTAGCAAAGCATGCACGAAATCCATCAAAGTATTATCAAACTTGCATTCTGGAATTGGTAGTGACTTTAGGAATCAGCCAGGCTTCTGACATTCTGTCATTACTAGTGCGCAAGTATGACACTTTGCCACAAAAAGAGCTATGTCTTTTTTAAACCTGGCTACTAGAACAACATCTTCATGTCCTTGAACATCTTTGTACTCCCCAGGTGGATTGAGTACTTTGTGAAATGTGCCTCATACAACAACTCCTTCCATTATTTACAAACATTCAGGATGCATAATCGGTTGTCTTTCCATAAAAAACCATTACCAACAGTAAACTTAGAATTTGACCCATCTATAGTCTCTGTCATGGTGCGTTTCATGCTTTTAACAATCTACAATGCCTGTAGAATCCTGTCCGCGAGGTCATATTGCATCTTCATCCAGCTCAAACATACATTCACGCTGGTTCTTCTGTCCACACAAGAGATATCCATGGCCTCGAAGTCAAAAATGAGATGTTCATCATGCATCTGTAACCCGTTTTCTTATGTTGGAGACCTACGACTTAATGTATTTGTGACAACATTGCCCTTCCAGGGAGTATAATGTATCTCGAAGGTATAGTCCCCAAGGAACTCCATCCACATCCTTTGTTGCATATTCAAATCCTTATAATTCAATAGATACATTAGACTCATATGGTCCGTAAAGATATCAATCTTCACTCCACATAAATAATGCAGCCACAGCTTCATGGTGAATATCACAGCCGCCAACTCCAAGCCGTGGGTTGGATAGTTTCTGTCATGAACCTTCAACTAGAGTGATCCATAATCAATAAACTTTCCAAACTGAAGAAAAAGGAAACCTAAGCCACTCCCTAAGAAATTGCTATAAATCTCATAGCCTTATGTTCCACGTGGAAAGCACAAAATAGGCACCATAGTCAGACGACCCTTCAACTCTTCGAAAGCTCGTGTGCACTCTGACGTCAAAATGAAATTCTGATTCTTCCATGTCAAGGTAGTGAGAGGCAGAGATATCCGCAAAACATTCTCTACGAAGCCCCAATAGTAGTCAACAAGTCCAAGGGAACTCCTGACTTCTGCCACAGTAGTCAAAATAGGCCATTCCTATATTACAACTATCTTCTCTGGATCCACAACAATACCCTCTACACTAAGCACATGACCAAGAAATGCCACTGATAATAGCCCAAACTCATACTTAGAGAACTTGATATATAGTCGATTCCTTATCCAGGTATGCAAAACAACACACAAATGATTCACATGATCCTCTTCCGGTTAGGAGTACACTAATATATCATATATAAAGAAGAGCACAAATAGCTCCAGGTACACTCAAAAGTTTTTGTGCATCAGATCCATGAATGCCAATGATGCATTTGTTAGCCCAAATAGCATCACAATGAACTCATAATGCCTATAGTGTGTACTAAATGTTGTCTTAAGAATATCACTTTCCCAAATCCTCAACTAGTAAAAACCAAACTTCAAATCCAGCTTTGAGTACACAATTGTTCCAACTAGCTGATTAAACAAATCATTGATTTTAGGATTCAGATACTTGTTCTTCTCTATCAGCTTATTCAATTTACAATAGTCGATACATAGACGCAAGCTACCGTCCTTCTTCTTCACAAAAGGACCAGTGCACTCCAAGGAGAAATACTTAAATTTATATAGTCTTGCGCTAGTAACTCCTATAACTGAACCTTCAATTTTTCCATCTCTTTTGGTGCTACCCTGCATAGTGAACGTGGCATAGGTTTCACAACTGACACCAACTCAATAGTGAATTCAATCTCTCACTGAGGTTGAACTCTACGGAGATCTTTAGGAAACACATCTACAAACTCCGACAAAATAGGAACGTCACCTAAACTAGGCTTCGACTCGGAAGACTCCAATAGCCTAAAGAATAACTTTGCGCCTTTCTGAAACTTTTTGACTACTTAGAGAGCATACATCAATATCTTACATGATCCTTGCATACCATCAAAATTAGTCTCATGCTCGGTGTTTTACCCTAGTGTGACTTCCTTCAAGTTGCAATCAATTCCTGCACGCTACTCCAAAAGCCATTCCATGTCAAAGATCACATCAAACGCTGATATCGGCAACACAGATGCTTCTAACTCAAACTCATGACTTCCTATCTTCACCTTAACACACCAAACTCTATCAGCACACATCAAACACACATTAGGCAGCAACACATTCAATATATTTGTCGATATGAATGAAGCACTCCAATTTGCAATATGATGTCCTTAGACAGAAAGGAATGAGAAGCCCTTATATTTAACAGTTCCCTTGCCGGATAGACAAGAATTAGGACAAAGTCAAACATAAATACATTAAACAAGTAATGCACAAGGTTGCAAGTATATAAAGAAGTAAAAGTTGTATATTATATTGTACCTGTCACCACATCGCTCTATTTAATGGCCTCATGTTGGCTGAGATTTTAAACTCAGGGCAGAGCTAGAGCATAATGGGACACAGTTAACTCCACATCCTTCCCTTTCTCCGCATAAGACACAACAACCTTTTTCTCCATCCTCATAAGACTACTGCGACACTCTCAAGCAAAATGTACTAGTTTTCCACAAGTATAGTAAGTGAGCGGACCTCTCCCTGTAGTCACCCCAGAAGCATCAGAAGAAGATGGCCCTGAAGACCTAGACTTCTTCCACCATCTACTCTTCCCATACATTGCAGAGTTCGGTACTTTGAACTCCGGATTTCTCACTACAAAGTACTTCTTACGTTGGACCCGCTTCATATCCTGCTCCAAGGATCGACCTTTTTCGCCAAGGTCAAAAAGCCCTGCATCATCAGACCTGATATAGTTAATCTCAGATCATCTTGTAAACCTTCATAAAATGTATTGGTATTATGCTCCTCATCAACATATATGGAGCTGCATAAAGCCCAAGGCTGGTAAACTCGTGCAGATAGTCATGCACCAAATTATCACATTGAGTCAGCCACTAGAACTAGTTTTCCATCGCAATCCGCAGCGCAAAAGTGAGATAACAAGCTAAAAATAATCTCAAGAACTCATCCATCAAGATATCGATCAGTCTCCTCCCCACAAACCGATACTACTTTAACTCGTCGCACTAAAGAATCGCCTCTCTGTCCAATAGGAAAGTAGTTAAGTTGACTTTCTTCCTTTCCTCGGTCTCCATCGCTGCCATGGTTATCTTTATCCAAGAGCGCCAATATTCGGCTTGTGTTCGGGATCCAATAAGTAAAACACAGGAGGATTGAAGATCAAAAAGTGCTTTAGTTTCTTCTTTGTTTCTTGTCTTGCTACTAATGGCTCTTCATCCACTTGTCTAACAATTATGGTGTTGAAATTTGTGAAGTGAAAGTGGTTGAATGGAGCACTTGGACCTATCTGCTTGGACTGTGCGGACAGGGTTGGTGGATAGCTATGTCGACAGGAATGTTGCAGACAGTTTGCTCTATAGCGGCCTGGGCGGTCTGTTCGCGCGAACTACATGGACAGTAGCGGCGGTTAGCTAGGCCGGCTTGTGCTCAGCATGAAGTTGGATCCCAGGAAGTAACCGGGCTGATAGAAACTCTATCTGCGGAGTCCGGCAAGAAGTGGATTGAAGAACTGGAGCTCGGCAGACCGGTTTGGCAGTTGCCTTGGTATTGCTCTAGTGCAGCTGTAATTGGAAGCCACGGAGAATGCCAGTCAGTGCGGACTGATATTGTAGCTCGCCAGGAGAGGCGGACTGAATCGCGTGTCCGCCAGTAAGTATGGACTGGCCCTTATAGCCAGTGGTATGGACTTGGTTAGTTCGGAACCAGGTCCATGTTTGGCTCAGTCCGGGGAGATCCCGCAGGGGAGTGCGGACTGCTTCTAAGTCCTCCAAGCTCGGCAGATGTTTTGTGTGCCTTGATTGCGAGTTTGGGAGAAGCGGACTGAAGATTATGTCCGCAACTGTGTGCGGACTGGAGCTGGAGTCCGCTGAGTCCGACAGCTGCCTTGCTGGCGTGGCTGTGGAATTGGGATTTGCGGACTGAAGCAGTCTGCGGGATTTGCGGACTAGAGAAGTCTGTGGAAGATGCAGACTGTAGTTGTCTGCTGTGTAAGCAGACTGGAGCTGTGTCCGCTGAGTCTTGTAGGTGTCTTAATGACAAGGCAGTGGACTCAGGGTATGCAGACTGGAGTCGTCTGCAGGGATATGTAGACTAGAGCTGTCTGTAGTATGTGCGGACTGGATCGGCGTGTCCGCTGAGTCCGGCTGTTGCCTTGGTTGCGAAGCCATGGACTCGGGATTGGCGGACTGTCGCGGTGTGTCCGCTGAGTCCGGCATTTACCTTGTGACGAGGCTGTGGGCTCGGGATAAGCGGGCTGGAGCTGTGTCCGCGTCTTGGCGGATAATGTTGCTGCGGAGTACAGCTGTGGCGGTCCTTGCTTGGCCTTCAGCGACAAGGAGGACTGGCATTTGTGTCCGGCCTTAGAAAAGCAAGGCGGGCTATCTATCTTGCACAGGCGCGATAGACTGGAATGTATCCGCGGACTGCGGAGATGTCTTGCTGCGGGATGTGGCAGTAATCCTATCGGCTAGGGCGGTGAGCACACTCATCATCGTGCCTATAAATAGGACCCATGTCACATCAGGAAAAGTAACCAAGTAAACCTCAGAAACAGTAAGTAAGCCAACAACAGTAGCTGCGGACTGGAATTTTGTGTCTGCGCGGTTTGGTTGAGTTGACCGGGTTGTGCTGTGTAGGTTGTGTGGATAGCTTTGGAAAGCCAGGACTTGGCTCTGATTGCGGTTAGGGACAGTGCAGACTCTGCGGTTAAGCAACAGACGGAAAACAGCAGGTCATGGACAGCGACCAGACGGTCTTCTCTTTGTTAACTTGGTTCGGGGTTCAATAAGTCACCTGCTTTAGGGGGACTGTGTTGGAACCTCAGTTAGGATTTGGGCAAGGAACACTATTAGGGTTGCTTAGAATGACCCACCATGTATAGTCATGGGTCATAGGACTATTTCCGGACATGTCATTCAGAAGAACTCTCCAGAATTGCTGAAAGAAATCTGAACAATAGTTAAGACAAACTCAGGGAATCAGCTCGACGATCGTCGAACGCAGTTGGATTAACGTCGAACTCAGGTCGACGATTGGTGGACAACACTTGCTCAGCTCGACAAAATTAGCAAGATAGTATCTCAGGTAGACGAAGTAGAAACTGAGCTCAACGAACTGCAAGCTCCGGTCGACGAATGCAGGCAAGATATTCAACTCGACGAATCTAGCTGAGTTCGATGAATGTCGAACTCAGGACGACGATTGATGAACTCGACGAAAGTTCAGGTCGACAATTTCTGAGCAATCAGTAATAGTTGGCAGAATTTATTGAGGATTAATTACAGTCAACATTCCTAATGAAAATAGTCGTTCAAATGGACAGTTACAGAAGAATTAAGTAAGGATCAATTTCCAAAGCATCTTCTCTCTCGATAATGTTTCTTCCACCATCAAGATTAAGGAATTCAAATATAGGAATAGAAGAAAGAGATAAAAAAAAGGACAGAGAAAGAAAGATATAGAAAGGGCAATATTACTACAGTAACGGGAAGCCCTACACTAGAGCAATAACAGCCGTCTGAAGAAGAAGAAGAACATCTAATCACTATCAAGAGTCTTCTTCTTCTCTATCACTACAGGATAAATTCAAGGACAACAAATAATCTATCTGTCAGAAGTTCCTAAAGGATACTCTGGTCAAGGCCAAAGCTTGAAGGCCTATCACCCTAAAATAGTGCTCCAGATTTCCCTGAACCATTAAATATCTCAGGGGGAGCAATTTGCTAACATCAAATATCCACAAGTCTTCTCTCTGATTGTTGACAGAGAAGACACCATCACTCTTTTCCCCCTGCTGTATAAAGGGTTGCCATCTCCCTTCAAAAGTGATTCCTAGTTGCAAGTCTCCTTCCAAAAGACTTGAGGTTTTGGTTTTTGAGCACCTGATCAAAAGCTCATTGGTGTCAGGGCACCTAATCAAAAACCTGAGTGGATTCCTACCAGGGTGGTAGAAAAGTGGACAACCTAGATTTGGGGAACCACTATAAAATCCTTGTGTCTTCTGTGTTGCTTGATCTGCCTCTTTTTTTTATTTTATTTGTGTTTTTTATTTTGTGTTCTGATTCAGCTCTAGTATTTTGTTAAGATCTGTCACTTTCAATTGGTATCAAAGCGAGGTTGGTTAAATTACCTTGGTTAACTCACCTTAGGTTGGTTAATCTACCACACCTTAGGTTGGTTAATTGGTTGTACAAGCTAACACCTGAACAACAAAGATCCTTTGATAGATCTTAAGAATCTTTTGAGTTTTATCATGGCACAAATTACAGATTTCTCAAGCACCAGACTGCCCATGTGCAATCTAGACAATCTTGCACTATGGAAGATAAGGATTAGGCTTTTTATGAACTCTATTGATGAAGTCATTTTCAATTCTATTTTGACAGGTCCTTATCAACCATTGGAAACAACAAGCATGAATGATGTTCCATCATCTCAATGGACAGAAGCCCAAAAATTGCTAAAGATTGCTAATGCAAGAGCAATGGACATCCTAGCTCAATCAATGTCTGATGACATTTTTGAAGAGGTTGCTAGATGTTCATCAGCAAAATAAATGTGGGACTCCATCACAGCAATGGCTGCTAGATCAACAAAAGGAATAATAATTGAAGCTGAATCCTGGAGTGAATCAGATGCTTCCTCTTGTTCAACTGAGGATGAAGAAGAAGCAAGAGCAAAAGAATTTTGTCTAATGGCAATAGATGCTTCTCTCAGCACCTATGCTGAAGAATCTGAAGAATCAGAGTGTGAATCAGATGAAGAGGATCAGGTTATTTCTTCCCTTGACTCTCCTTCAGCTAAATTTAACACTGATTTCAGATTATCACATGAAAATCATCAGAAAATCTTAGTTCAAAATATCTCGTCGAACGGAGATCGACGACATCAATACTATTCATCGAACTCAGATCGGCGAACTATGAACAAAGATTTTGCTTTGAACTATTCAGGACTATGTGCTCTACGAAACAAATTTAATTCATCGAACAGAGGTCGACGAAAATGGATCACAGAAAACAATTATTATCATTTTGTGAATAGAGATCAACGATCTCAATATCATTCGTCGAACTCAAAGCGACGAAAATATTTTTCGTGGAACTCAGAATTTCAAAACAGAAATTTTTATTCTTTTATTTCTGACTATTATAAAAGAGAACCAGAACCCAAGGTTATCTTGGTCCAGAACTCCTAACATCTCCTTGCAGGAAAAGAATTCAGTCCAGTAAATATAAAGGATATCAGTGGCTGAATAATTTGTGCAAGGCTATGCATATAGGGGGAGATGCATGTAAATGAAGCTGCAGAAATTCTAGCAGTAGCAGTAGTTTGTGGGGATTGTAGCAGCAGCAGTAACAACAGATTATAATACTGCAGATTTGGGCAAGGATCAACAACAGCTGTAACAACAGCAACATCAGAAGTACTTGATCCAGATTTAATTGTATTTAATTGCCTTGTATTTTACTTATATTTATGTAAATAGTGTCCTTACCCAAATAGGGGGAGATTATTGGAACCCCAGTTAGGATTTGGGCAAGGAACACTATTAGGGTTGCTTAGAATGACCCACCATGTATAATCATGGGTCATAGGACTATTTCCGGACAGGTCATTCAGAAGAACTCTCCAGAATTGCTGAAAGAAATCTGAACAACATTTAAGACAAAGTCAGAGAATCAGCTCGACGATCGTCGAACGTAGTTCGACGAACGTCGAACTCAGGTCGACAATTGGTGGACAACACTTGCTCAGCTCGATAAAATTAGCAAGACAGTTTCTCAGCTCGCCGAAGTAGAAACTGAGCTCGACGAACTGCAAGCTCCGGTCGACGAACGCAGGCAAGAAATTCAGCTCGATGAATCTAGCTGAGTTCGACAAATGTCGAGCTCACGACGACGATTGATGAACTCGACGAAAGTTTAGGTCGATGATTTCTGAGCAATCAGTAACAGTTGGCAGAATTTATTGAGGATTAATTACAGTCAACATTCCCAGTGAAAATAGCCGTTCAAACGGACAGTTACAGAAGAATTAAGTAAGGATCAATTTCCAAAGCATCTTCTCTCTCGGGAATGTTTCTTCCACCATCAAGATTAAGGAATTCAAATACAGGAAAAGAAGAAAGAGATAAAAAATGGACATAGAGAAAGAAAGATATAGAAAGGGCAATATCACTACAGTAACGAGAAGCCCTAGACTAGAGCGATAACAGCCATCTGAAGACGAAGAAGAACATCTTATCACTATCAAGAGTCTTCTTCTTCTCTATCACTGCAGGATAACTTCAAGGTCAACAAATAATCTATCTGTCAGAAGTTTCTAAAGGATACTCTGGTCAAGGCCAAAGCTTGAAGGCCTATCACCCTGAAGCAGTGCTCCATATTTCCCTGAACCATTCAATATCTCAGGGGGAGCAATTTGCTAACATCAAATATCCACAAGTCTTCTCTCTGATTGTTGACAGAGAAGACACCATCACTCTTTTCCCACTCCTGTATAAAGGGTTATCATCTCCCTTCAAAAGTGATTCCTGGTTGCAAGTCTCCTTCCAAAAGACTTGAGGTTTTGGTTTTGAGCACCTGATCAAAAGCTCATTTGTGTCAGGGCACCTGATCAAAAACCTGAGTGGATTCCTACCAGGGTGGTAGAAGAGTGGACTACCCAGATTTGGGGAACCACTATAAATTCCTTATGCCTTCTGTGTTGCTTGATGTGCCTCTTTGTTTATTTTGTTTGTGTTTTTTTTGCTGTTATTCAACTCTAGTATTTTGTTAAGATCTGTCACTTTCAGACTGTTCTATTTGTCATCGCAGTGTGTGCGGTCTGGCGGCTAGGCGACCTCGCGGTCAGGCAGCTTGCATATCGGCGGCTAGAGCTAGCATTGGAATAAGGGGTAGTCCGCGTGTTGGAACACCCTATTACTAATTTGGGTCAGGATCACTATGTCTCTAGGAAGCTTTATTTGACCTTCTGTATAGCTTAATAGGTCAATTAGAATTGAGTCTAAGGGTTAGAAGTCTAGTATTGGAAGCTGCCCTGAAGACCAAGTTTTTCTGTCTGGAGACTAAGTCTGATCGTCGAGCTCAGCACGACGATTCGTCGAACTCCGATCGACGATCGTCTAGCTCAACTTCGACAGATCGTCGAACTCCATTCGACGATCGCTGAGCTCAACTTCACAATATCGTCGAACTCCATTCGACGATCGGTGAGCTCAGTTCGACGATTTTGACTCTGCCTTGGATCTTTATCTCTGAGCTCAGTTCGACGATCTTTGAGCTCAGATCGACGATTTTGTTGCTGCTTAAGTTTTCCAGATCGCTGAGCTCAGCTCAACGATAGCAGAGCTCAGTTCGACGATTTCAGATTACTTCCAGAATTCAAATTCAAATCAGTTATGAGTTATTCTGCAATTAATTCAGAGATTTGCTAGCCGTTTTCATTTACTTCTGGACAAAGTTTCAAGGGATTTTTTTTTTTTGAGGAATAATTCTGTGGACTTTCCTCCAGAAGAGATTATGCAATTAAGGCTGCAATCAATGCAGGCCAACGGCTATCCTTGACAGAGAATGATATTCTATTCTGGAACAGAGAATAAAAGACAGAATGTTTTTTGAATCAATAGACATCAACAAGAAGAGAACACACAATACAGATTACAGAGACTCATTCAAAATCTTCTGTCAAAAAGAATTCTGAAGAACACACATCCAAGGAGATCTAGTTTTCAAATCTTCAGATCTCTTCAGCTCTCAAAGTGTTCAAGGCCAACATCATTTCAAGACTCCAGACACTCAACATTTCAGCTATTGCTGAAATCATCCATTGATGGAGTTCTACCTTTGAAGGCCTATCACCCTCAGCAAAGCTTTTCTTCCTGAAGATTTCAAGGATTCAGGGGGAGCTTTGACATCAATCCACTTAGTCTTCTCAGCTGCTTGAGAAAGAGAAGACTGCCATCACTCTCTCACCCTCACTCTGTAAAGGGTTTTTCAAACTCCCTTCAAAAGTTTGAACCTGGTTTTTGAGCACCTTGTCAAAAGCTCATTGGTGGCAAGACACCTGATCAAACAATATGCTTTGGTTTTTGAGCACCTTATCAAAAGCTCATTGGTGCCCAGGACACCTGATCAACTCATCCTGCAGTGGATTCCTACCTAGGGTGGTAGAAGAGTGGATGTACCCAAGTTTGGGGAACCACTATATTTCCTTGTGTCCTCTGGTTCTGCTTGTTTACTTTTTGTTTCTGGCCTAGATTTTTTCTGTGCTTAGTCTTTGCATAGCTTAGTATTGTGATTAGATTTTTTTTTATTGCTTCCCTGCTCACACAGATTACAACAATTGTTGTAAAAGCTTGTAAAAAGTTTTTAAGCACCATATACTCTATTCACCCCCCTCTAGAGTATATCAGATCTAGTTGCCCTTTCAATTGGTATCAGAGCCAGGTTGGTTAAACATACCATATCTGATTGGTTGTACCCGCTAACACCTGAACCCCAAGATCCCAAACCAGATCTATTTTTCTTTTGTATTTTATTATTAGATTTTGTGTGCACAAATCATGGCCCAAAACAAAGATTATGCTAGCACCAAACCTCCAGTGTGCAATCTGTCAAAGTTTGCACTTTGGAAAGCAAGGATTAGACTCTACATGAATTCTATTGACGAAGATATATTTAATTCTGTTTTGACAGTGTGTCCAAGACCCCCAGAGAGCACCAGTACAAATGCTGTTCCACCTCCATCAGGAACAGATGCTGACATCAAAAAATGGAAAGTAGCTGATGCCAAGGCTATGAACATCCTAGCCCAGACAATGTCAGATGACATATTCCAAAAGGTAGCTGAATGTAATTCAGCCAAGGAGATTTGGGACAAGCTCTCAGAAATTGTCTCAGGCTCAGCTGATGAGAGAAAGGACAGAAGATCTCATCTCATCTCCCAATATGAGAACTTCAAGAAGGGAGAGACTGAGTCAGTGGGAGACATGTACAACAGATTGAGTCTAATTGTCAGTGAACTAAGGACATTAGACAAAGAGATTTCTCTGACAGAACTCAATGACAAGATCCTAATGTGCTTCTCCAGCACTTGGGATTCAAGAATCTGGCCAATTAAGGATGCCAGAAGTCTGAATGAAATCACCACTGAAGCCTTGTTGGGTAAGCTCAAATCTTATGAGCTACTTATCAAGAATAGAGAGGAAGAACAGAAGGCTGCTTCACCAGCCACAAGGAAAGAGAAGACCATAGCCTTTAAGGCAACTGAGGATCTGCCTGAAGATAAGAGCACAGGCAATGATGAACTACTCAGCTTGTTGGCCAAGTGATTCTACAAGATGGCCAGAAAGGACTTCAGAAGAAGATCATACAAGGAGCAGGACAAGCCAAGGTATGACAAGTCCATTAGCAACAATAAAGACATTATCTACTTTGGTTGCAGGAAACCAGGGCACATAGTTCCTGACTGTCCAGAGAACAAGACCAAGGACAGAAGGGACAGAAAAGAAAGAAGAAAGGAGAAAGACTCCAAAAGAAATGGCAAACCTTCTTCAAGCAAAAATAAGCATACAAGAAAAGGTTTTGTTGCTGAATCCTGGAGTGAGACAGAAGAGGAGTCAAAAGCCTCTTCTAGCTCAAGTGATGATGAGGATGATGCAGAAGAAAAGGAGTTCTGCATGATGGCAATCAATGCCTCACAGCACAACTCAGAGGAAGAGGAGTCAGAGTCAGACTCAGAGACTGAACCTGAAGAAGATTAGGTAATTAGCACTTTTGATTTTAGTTCAGAAGATTTTAAATTTGAATTTAAAGCACTGTGTTTAGACCTGCTAAAGTCTGAGAATGAGATTATCTCTCTCAGAAATCAATTATCTGAACACAATGTCTTAAAGTCAAAAAACCTCAAACTCTCTCAGGAGTTGGAGAACTGTAGGGAACAGATAGCCACACTGAAAAGTGAGCTCTCTGAGGCCAAGAAGCTTGAAGAATCCCTTAATGGGAGAAGCATCAAGCTGATGGACATCACAAGCACAGTGAACTCTAGATTCAACAGTACACTGGGCTTGGGTGCTTCATCCAGCCAACCTATAGTCCTAACAACTCCCATCAAGTTTATTTCTAACAAGGGAAAGGGAGTTGTAGAGGTTGCTAGGAAAAATTCTGACCTGCCTCAGAAATTTAAGTCCCAGCAGAAATCGTCGAACGGAGCTCGACGATCGCCGAATGAAGATCGACGATCGCCGAACGCAGCTCGACGATCTCAGGAAAAATCGTCGAACGCAGATCGACGATCTCAGCCAGAGTCGTCGAACGCAGGTCGACGATCTCATATACCTGACCGCACCCATTGTCGACCGTCGAACGGAGCTCGACGATCTGACCCAAGATCATCGAACGCAGCTCCAAGATCGTCGAACAGAGGTCAGAACTCTGGAAATTTCTTCAAAGGCAAATCAAAATTGAATCCTATGAGTTCTTCATTCCAAACCTTTAACCCTTATACTGAACAGATTTTACCTCCAAGGAGATATCATCCTGAAGGATATAAGAGTCAGCCAGGGATGTCTTTCATTTCTGAATTTAAAGGTTATCAACCTAGGCCCAAGGTAAACTGGGTCAAAAATAAGTAAATTGTTTTATGTGCAGGAGAAGACCTATCCAACATCTAACCAGCAATGGTACTTGGATAGTGGGTGCTCTAAGCACATGACAGGGAACAAGGACAACCTCACATCCTTCAGAGCCAAGCTTGGACCCAAAGTTATCTTTGGTGACTCCAACTTTGGACAAACTAAAGGATATGGTGCAGTCCAGATTGGTTCAGTAACCTTCAAGAAGGTAGCATATGTGGAAGGACTGAAGCACAACCTAATAAGCATCAGTCAGCTGTGTGATGAAGGCTACCAGGTGACCTTCAGCAAAACCTTATGCAAAATCAAGTCAGAGGACAACACAACTGTGTTGACAGGTAAAAGGAAAGGTAACATCTACTTAGTAGATTTTCTTTCAACTGATATAGATATCTGCTTGTTTAATTCAGTCTGTAGACCAAATGTTTTATGGCATAAGAGACTAGGACACCTAAACCTTAGAACTATTGCTAGGCTATCCAAGGACAACCTTGTTAGAGGACTACCTTCTGGCCCCTTCAAGAAGGAAGGACTCTGCAGGGCTTGTCAATTAGGCAAGCAAACTAAAAACAGTTTTAAGTCACTAAATAAGAGTGATTCACCTAGGATATTGTATCTGTTACACATGGATCTTTCTGGACCCATCACAGTACAAAGCCTAGGAGGGAAATCCTACACTTTAGTAGTTGTAGATGACTTCTCTAGATTCACTTGGGTGTTCTTTCTAAGGAAGAAGTCTGATAACTTTAAGTGTCTGATAGAGTTTCTCAAATGTATACAGATTGAGTTCAATACTCACATTGCCCTGATCAAAAGTGATCATGGGACAGAGTTGGATTCTCTTCTTATGCAAGAGTTCTGTTAGAGTGAAGGGATCAGGCATACTTTCTCAGCTCCTAGAACTCCTCAACAAAATGGGGTAGCTGAAAGGAAAAATAGAACTCTTATTGAATCTGCCACTACATTGTTGTCAGATGCTCATCTACCTCTATCCTTTTGGGCAGAGGCAGTGAACACCTCCAACTTTGTGCTGAACAGAAGTCTGATACATAAACTAAAGGGAAAGACTCCCTATGAATTACTCAAAGGGAAGAAACCTAAAATTGACTATTTTAGAATTTTTGGTTGTATCTGCTATATTCACAATAATGACAAGAAATATTTAGCAAAATTTCAAGCCAAAGCTGATGAAGGAGTGTTTCTGGGATACTCCATGATCAGCAAGGCCTATAGGGTCTATAATAAGTCATCTTTGAAAATTGAGGAATCTGTTCATGTTTCTTTTGATGAAACTAACATGTCTTTCAAGGAGAAGATTTCTTCTACCATAGAACCTTTGCAGGAACATTCTCTAGCTGAAGATATGAACAAGTTACAGGTTGCTCAAGAGGATGAAAGCAGTGAAGATGAAGGGAATGCTCAACATATTGAAGCACCACTTGAAGAGCCAGTTGTTGTACCACAAGAGGAAACAACAACACAGGTTGGTGAACAATCAACACGCCCTGTTGATTTAGTAACATCAAGAGACCATCCAATTACCCAAATAATTGGAGAAATCTCAGCGGTGTGCAAACCAGAAATCAGGTCAACCAAAACCTGTTGCACACCTGCTTCCTATCTCAAATTGAACCTCAGTCCATTCAAGATGCAGAGCAAGATCCACACTGGATCATTGCAATGCAAGAGGAGTTGCATCAATTTGAGAGGAACAAAGTATGGGAACTAGTGCCAAAGCCTAAGGATCATTCCATTGTTGGACCAAAATGGGTATTCAGAAACAAACTGGATGATCAAGGAGTAATTATAAGGAACAAGGCAAGGCTAGTTGCTCAGGGATATTCTCAAGAAGAAGGAATTGACTATGACCAGACTTTTGCACCTGTTGCAAGATTGGAAGCCATCAGGATATTTCTAGCTTATGCAGCTCACAAAGGCTTCAAGGTTTATCAGATGGATGTCAAAAGTGCTTTCTTAAATGTAGACATCAAAGTGGAAGTTTATGTCAGACAACCTGCAGGTTTTATCTCTCCAACTTATCCTGATTATGTTTTTAGATTAAATAAAGCATTATATGGTCTCAAGCAAGCTCCTAGAGCATGGTATGAGACCTTAGCATGCTTTCTCTTGGAAAATGGTTTTATAAGGGGTAGAGTAGACCAAACTCTTTTTATTAGAACCCATAAGTCCATACCCTACTAGTGCAAATTTATGTAGACGATATCATTTTTGGTTCTACTGACTCAAAATTGTGCAGAAGGTTTTCTAACCTAATGCTTTCTAAATTTGAGATGAGTAGCATGGGTGAGCTATCCTTCTTCCTAGGATTGCAAGTCAAGCAACATGCTGAAGGCATCTTCATTTCTCAAACCAAATATGCAAATGAGTTGGTTAAGAAATTTGGTATGTCTGAGGCATCTTGTATGAAAACACCCATGCCTACCAATGCTATACTGGATGCTGATGAACATGGGAAACCTGTTGATCAGACAACATATAGAGCAATGATTGGCTCTTTATTGTATCTTACAGCTAGTAGGCCAGATATAATGTTTGCTACATGTATATGTGCTAGGTTCCAAGTTAGCCCTAGAGAGTCACACCTCACTTTAGTAAAGAGGATTCTTAGGTATGTTAAGAGTTGTCCAAATCTAGGTCTCTGGTATCCAAAAGATTCAGCATTTGATTTAACTGGATTCTCAGATGCTGATTATGTTGGATGCAGAATTGATAGGAAAAGCACTAGTGGAACTTGTCAGTTCCTTGGTGACAGACTTGTCTCTTGGTTTTGTAAGAAACAAACATCTCTGTCAACTTCAACTGCTGAAGCTGAATATATGGCTGCAGGCAGTTGTTGTTCACAAATACTGTGGATTCAAAATCAACTCCTAGACTATGGTTACAACTTAGAGAAGTCTAAAATCTTTTGTGATAATACAAGTGCTATCTCCATAGCTCAAAATCCAGTCCTCCATAGTAGGACAAAACACATAGAGATTAGGCATCATTTCTTAAGGGATAATGTTGAAAAGAATAAAATTGAATTGCAATATATCCCAACTGATTTACAAAGGGGAGATATTTTCACCAAGCCTTTGGATGAAAAGAAACACACTTTCTTCCTAAATCAGTTAGGAATGTTAGATGGAGGAAGTCTTAAATAATTTCCAAGATTTTGAAAGCTAAAAATTGACCAAGACTAGGCAAAAACTCTGATTTTTCTTAGTGTCTAAAATTTTCTGACCTCTGAAATGCGCTCGACGATTTCCCCAAAGATCGTCGAACGGAGATCGACGATTTCCAGAATCGTCGAACTGAGTTCAGCGCCTCTCAGATAGTATGAACTATCTCTTCCGATCAACGATCGTCGAACCGCGCTCGACGATCTTGTTCACTGAACGATCGTCGAACGGAGCTCGACGCTTTCCAAGATCGTCGAACAGAGATCGACGATGTTGGAGTCTCTTCAGATTCCTTTAGAAGCCTCGATCGTCGAACTGAGTTCAACGATATTTCCAATTCTGCGTCGAACCCTAATATAAAACTCATTTTTCGCCGTCGTTCTCTCTTGCGCTTTCGATTTCTCTGCAAGGATTTTCTTTCCCTCCAAACAGTTCTACGCTTGGTCGTTTTGTTTGTTGAATTTTTGCAGGTACAATGGCTGTGTCCGTTGCAATTCTAGCCGCAATGAAGTTCGATGCTGGATTCGACATTGATATGGAATCTTTCAACACAACTGATCAAATCTTCCAAGATATACTGGATTTATTCAAGGATCAGAATCTGTCTACCCTCATGACCACTCGAATCAAGCTTGCTTCAGATGAGATAAAGGAGTGGGTCTATACTGCTCATAATCAAGACAACTCCACAATAGTTGGGTCTATTACTGGAACTCAGGTACCTCTGACCCCCACCATTTTAACAGAAGTTTTTGGACTAAGGAATGGAGATGATACTGCTGAGTTATCTGGAGAGGAGTTTTCTGACATGCTTGCCAGGATGGGTCATCCAGAGGGAAACCCTAGCAAGTTATTCAAGAGGAACTTGTCTGTTGAGTACAGATTCCTAGCAAATGTGGTAGGAAAAGTGCTGCTGGCAAAGCACTCTGCACATGATACCATATCCAGATACCAGCTCTGCCTCATGGGAGCTCTGGTGGATAAGAGAAGTTTGAACTGGGGAGAGGTCTTCTTTGACCTAATCAAGAAGAAAATCAACAAAAGCTTTGTTAACTTTGGAAGGATTCTTGGAGTCTTCCTGCAAAACAGGTGCCCTGCCTTGCTGGTCTCCTCTGGAGTGCACATAAATGCCTCCAAGAGACTCACCTGTGCCCTCTTTGGCAAGTGGGACAGGCAAATCAGCAAGCCTGGCAGGCCCTCCTCAAGTGCTCCTTCAGGCACCAGGACTCATAGAGTCACTCCCCCACAGGTCTCTGCTCCTGCAGAAGACCTGGCTGCTGCTGTTGTTGCCTCTTCTCCTCCTCCAATTCCAACTCTACCTCTTCCATCCACCATTCCAGCTCCATCCACCATTACCATCTCTAGCCCATCTCCGACAACAATTCCATCTCCAGAACCCATTCTGCCTCCACCAGCAGACCACTTCCAACCACTGTTCTCATACCCTCCACCAGATGTCACCTCTTCTCCATCCATTCCATCCTTCACCCTCCTGGATGACTCCTATATGGATGATTCCCCATCCTCTCCTCCAGAATTACCCTCCTCCTCAACTTCATTCCAAGATCTCCTCCACCATATCCTTGACCAAACCACTTTCACCCCATCCATATCCATCCCCTTGTCCTCCATTTCCACCATCCCAACACCTGAGCCATCCATTCCACTCTCCAGCCCTCCACTTCTAGCATCCTCAGCTATCCCCATTCCATCTACCTCTGCTCCTATTCATGAGCAAGTAGACCTCTCAGCCCTAGCTGATAAGTTGTATGAGCTAATTGCCCCCAGGCTCTCTCTACTCTTGGAGACCTCATTGGATCCTCTACACTTGTCAGTGGCAGCCCTCTCTGCCAGGCTTTCCTCCCTCCTTCCTCAGGCAGCACCACCAGCAGTTTGCCTTGATACAGCTGTCTCTGCATCTAGGCAGGGGGAGATGCCCTATGAAGCAAGCCTTCAAGCTGTTGCTGCTGGTGTCTCTGCTCCTGCTGCTGTTGTTTCTCCTGCTGCTGCTGATGATGTTTCTGTGTCTGCTGCCCCTGCTGCTACTGTTGCTGTGCCTCCAGAATGTCAGGCTCCTACTGCAGTTCTTGCAATAGACCTAAGGTCTTTGCTTTCTGCCTTTGATCCTGCCTTCTTCAGCTATCTCCCAGAGGATAATGCTGTCCAGCCCCCAGAAGATTTGTCCAAGGCACTGGTGCCTGTCTCTTGCTGTGACCCTTGCATTATCTCTGCATTTGTACAATCAATGTTTGCTGCTTCTGAAGATGTTGTTGTTGCTGCTACTGCTGTTAAAGAAAAGACTGCCTTTGCTTCTGAAATTATTGATACTGCTGAGATTGCTCACACTGCTGCTGAAATCCTAATTGCTTCTGATGAGCCAATTTCCAAGGATCTTCTGGTGACAGAGGCCACTATTTTTGAGCCTGCTGCAGATTCTGATGATGTTACTGCTGTTACTTCTGCTGTCTCTACTCCAGTATCTGTTGCATCTGCTGTATTTTCTCTTGTTGCACCCTCTGCATCTGTTGCTCCATCTGCTGCTGTCCCTGCTGCTGCTACTTCTGCTTCTGCCTCATCTGCTGCTATTCAACTGAAGAAAGATTTGATGAAGAAAATAGATGCTATATATGATGACCAGAGTTCTGAGACTGATGAATTCAAAACAGACTCTGATGATTCAGCTGCTACTATTGCAAGGAAAAGGAAAGCTAGGAGCAAGGCTATGAAAAGGGTCCCTCCTGCAAAAGTCAAGGATAATAATGATATTCCTTATTATATTCTGCACAACTGCCAAATTACAGAACATTGGATGCAGTACTCCAAAAATCAGCTCAAGGCCATGAAGAAGAAGAGAAAGTATGAGAAGGGCTCCTCTCAGTTCCAGCACCCTCATCCTCCTCCACCACCTCCTCCTGATGCAGGTGCAGGTGGCAGCTCTGCAAGTCAAGCCCCAGCTAGAGGCCAGGCTCCCTATCAACCCCATGCCAGATCCTACCAAAGGGAAAGCCAGTCTAGGGGTTCTTATTCCAGGAGAGGAGGATACAGGGGTAATCAAAGAGATATTCAGGTTTATTCTAAAGGGTATTCCAGGCAGCACCCATATTCTAGGGGAGGACATGGTTCTGCTGATACTACTTCTGGTCCTTTCCCCTACAAGCTCAAAGAGACAGTGTCTGCCAGGCCTCCTCAAGATAATTCTTCCAACAGGTATGAGCCACCTGTACCATTTGAGGACCCTGAAAAGAATCCATCTGCTTGGACTGCTAGGATGAAGGAGTTGGCTGCACTAGATCAGATCAAGAAGGCTAGAGAGCAAGGTTTAGACACTTCAAATATTTCTACAATGTCAGAGCAAAGACAAAAGGAACTAGACAAATATGCTTCCAGCAAATTCTTTGATGCAGACAGATATATGGAATTGCATCCTGCTGCTGTGGTTCCCAGGGCTGTAAAGCAAACCTACTTGGGTGCAGCAGATGACACCAGGTCCAACAAGGAAGCTCTAAATCCAAACAGAGAAATCAAAATGGTTAAAGGCAAAGAGAAGAAGTGACTTTGTAAGGTGACATTCTTTGGATTTTCTGACTGCTATCTGGATGCCATATATATATATATATATCTGTGATGTTTCTGCAATGTCTAGCTGTTGTTTTTATGCTTCTCTGATTGTATGTTATTATTTAAATTTTTCCAAAGTCTGTAAATAGTAATCCTAACCCAAATAGGGGGAGATTGTTGGAACACCCTATTACTAATTTGGGTCAGGATCACTATGTCTCTAGGAACATTTATTTGACCTTTTGTATAGCTTAATAGGTCAATTAGAATTGAGTCTAAGGGTTAGAAGTCTAGGATTGGAAGCTGCCCTGAAGACCAAGTTTTTCTGTCTGGAGGCTAAGTCTGATCGTCGAGCTCAGCACGACGATTCGTCGAACTCCGATCGACGATCGTCTAGCTCAACTTCGACAGATCGTCGAACTCCATTCGACGATCGCTGAGCTCAACTTCACAATATCGTCGAACTCCATTCGACGATCGGTGAGCTCAGTTCGACGATTTTGACTCTGCCTTGGATCTTTATCTCTGAGCTCAGTTCGACGATCTTTGAGCTCAGATCGACGATTTTGTTGCTGCTTAAGTTTTCCAGATCGCTGAGCTCAGCTCAACGATAGTAGAGCTCAGTTCGACGATTTCAGATTACTTCCAGAATTCAAATTCAAATTAGTTAGGAGTTATTCTGCAATTAATTCAGAGATTTGCTAGCCGTTTTCATTTACTTCTGGACCAAGTTTCAAGGGATTTTTTTTTTGAGGAATAATTCTGTGGACTTTCCTCCAGAAGAGACTATGCAATAAAGGCTGCAATCAATGCAGGCCAACGACTATCCTTGACAGAGAATGATATTCTATTCTGGAACAGAGAATAAAAGACAGAATGTTTTTTGAATCAATAGACATCAACAAGAAGAGAACACACAATACAGATTACAGAGACTCATTCAAAATCTTCTGTCAAAAAGAATTCTGAAGAACACTCATCCAAGGAGATCTGGTTTTCAAATCTTCAGATCTCTTCAGCTCTCAAAGTGTTCAAGGCCAACATCATTTCAAGACTCCAGACACTCAACATTTCAGCTATTACTGAAATCATCCATTGCTGGAGTTCTACCTTTGAAGGCCTATCACCCTCAGCAAAGCTTTTCTTCCTGAAGATTTCAAGGATTCAGGGGGAGCTTTGACATCAATCCACTTAGTCTTCTCAGCTGCTTGAGAAAGAGAAGACTGCCATCACTCTCTCACCCTCACTCTGTAAAGGGTTTTTCAAACTCCCTTCAAAAGTTTGAACCTTGTTTTTGAGCACCTTGTCAAAAGCTCATTGGTGGCAAGACACCTGATCAAAAAATCTGCTTTGGTTTTTGAGCACCTTATCAAAAGCTCATTGGTGCCCAGGACACCTGATCAACTCATCCTGCAGTGGATTCCTACCTAGGGTGGTAGAAGAGTGGATGTACCCAAGTTTGGGGAAGCACTATATTTCCTTGTGTCCTCTGGTTCTGCTTGTTTACTTTTTGTTTCTGGCCTAGATTTTTTCTGTGCTTAGTCTTTGCATAGCTTAGTATTGTGATTAGATTTTTTTTTTATTGCTTCCCTGCTCACACAGATTACAACAATTGTTGTAAAA
Organism: Platanthera guangdongensis; assembly: GCA_039583875.1. Taxonomy (NCBI): domain Eukaryota; kingdom Viridiplantae; phylum Streptophyta; class Magnoliopsida; order Asparagales; family Orchidaceae; genus Platanthera; species Platanthera guangdongensis. The sequence continues at coordinate 65,703,808 of CM077165.1, forward strand.
GCTTGTAAAAAGTTTTTAAGCACCATATACTCTATTCACCCCCCTCTAGAGTATATCAGATCTAGTTGCCCTTTCACCGCACGGCTTGGGTTGCGGTCTGGCGACCTAGTAGACAGAGCAACTCCACAGCAGTAGACCGGCGGCTTGGTGGTTGAGTCCACGCGGCTTGTATCTCTTGTCTTGTATTTGTAGTTCTCTGCTTTCCCTTGGGTGGTTGTTTAGTGAAGCATATCTCGCCATGTATGTCTCGTTGTGTAAAGAAGATTGTTGTGAATCAAAAAAGACTCTTGTGCTGCATGTGTTTTTTGGTTGACTGGCTTTAGTTGAGATAACCCCTTATCACTCCAAGTTCCAGGGAATTTTCCGCGTGATCAAGGTATGATCTTGATTGTCCTGAGAATATTAATTAAGCGTCAGGCTATCTCGGTGACCACCTGGAGAAAATTCAACGTGGTAGTAGTGCCAGGTTGTTGAATTTTAACATGGTATCAGAGCTGGACTGAAGTGGATAAGCATTGATCAACTGAAGTGGTTGTTACTCTTTGAAGAGGGAACCAGTGGTAGAACCATGGCAGTGGAAGATGCAAGTTGTCTTGGAATTGATCTCCTTACAGAGACGTACTTTGATAGGTGGAAGTCTTGTATGAAGATCTTTCTTCTTGGTGAGTACCTTTGGGAGGTAGTATGCAGAGCAGAAAGAGAAGAGGCTACTACTGACAATGTTGAAGAGATGAGAGCTTGGAAGGAGACAAATACGAAAGCAGAGTCTATTCTCAAGCAGGTGATCTCATTGGAGCTCTTACACGACATCAGTGGATGTCTGTCATCTGCGGAGGTTTCGAATTCCCTTGATGGGTTATTCAGGAAGGAGGTGAAGGTTACTGTAGAGGATGGTCCTTCTACTTCATATCAGCAAGATGAGAGTGTTTCTCCTAGGCGTGATGGGAAGAGGAAGGAAGTACCAAGGTGATATAAATGCAAACAACATGGTCATCTCAGGATAGAGTGCAAGGTTGTCTTGCTCTCGGCGAACGTAGCTCATGTTAGAGACAAGGAGAAGAACTTTGTTGTGACTTTAACCAGTTCAGGTGCTAATCGGATGAAGGCCGGTGATAGTGCAGCTATCTGGCATGAAAGACTGATGCATGTAGGGATGTACAAGCTAAAAGCAATGGCGGTAAGAAGGCTCGTAAGAGGATTGCCTAGATTGTCATCCTATGGCAATGGTTAGGGGTGTTCAGGATGTCATCATGGTGAAGCTTATCGCTTTATGGTTGATAACGCACAATCCAGATGTAAAGCACCTTTGGAGGTTGTCCATTGTGCACTGGTTGGACCGACAGTTACTGCCAGTCTTCGAGGCAACAGGTTCATTCTGATATTGGTTGATGACTATTCAAGTTATACTTGGGTATACTTCATGAAGTTGAAGTCTAACATGTTGCGCTTGTTTGTGGAGTCCAAGAAGCTTGTGGAAGGCCAACTTTGCCTAGGGATCAAGAAGTTGAGGACATGCATCGGTGGTGAGTTTGGTTCAACCGAGTTTTCAAAATTTTGCAGGAAGCAAGGGATCCAGAAGGAGCTTTCTTGTGGACATACTTCACAGCAAGGTAGTGTTGCAGCTCGGATGATCGGTTGGTTGACGGAGACCTGCAAGTGTTGGCTTCAGAGTAAAGGCATTCCTAAGGCTCTTTGGGCGAAAGGGATGGCATGTGCTGCTCATGTCATCAATTGGATGCCTCTTAGTCCAATCTATGTGAAGACTCCTTATGTGCTGATGTTCGGGGTGAAGCCCAGTGTAAAGCATCTATGGGTGTTTGGATCTACCTGCTACGTACACACTCCGGTTGCTCTCAAGATGAAGCTAGTCTTTATTAGGTATGATGAGCAAAGGAGAAGATAGAGGTATATGGATCCTGCGATGAAGAGCCTCATCGTGTCAAGATACGTTGTTTTCGATGAGTTGACGCCATATTGGGATAGCTCTTTTGTGGAGCTAGAGATGAGCAGGTCAGATGGTGCGCTGAAGGAGGCTGCTGCTAAGGTTCAGGTGGAGCTGCCTGAGTCACCAGGAGCTCTAGGATGTTCTAGCTCCGGGGCAAAGGCGTCAGGGTCAGGAAGCACGGGGGGCAATGCTCAAGTTACTTCTGGCTCGAAGGTGGAGGCTTTCGATTCCGGAAGTAGGGGGAGCGATGTTCAAGGTAGTTCTTCTTCGAGAGCGGAAACTTCTGGTTTAAGAAGCAGGTGGAGCGTTGCTCCAGGTTCTCCTGGTTCCAGTGAGGAGGTGTCTTATTCAGGAAGCAAGGGGAGCATTGTTCCGGTTTTGCTCGGGAACAGAGCTAGTTCAGGAGCAGCGAAGGTGGATAGCCATGACAGGATTCTTCGGAGATCAAAGAAGATCAGTGAGCCACCAGGTCTATATAGTGAAGGGAACACGACGGGCTTGATCCCATGTTTCCTTGCAAGCCCTCAGATCGAGCGAGTACCTTCTGGATGTGATGACCCCACTAGAATCAAGGAGGTGGTTGACACCAAGGCTGAAAACGTGACTTCTCTCAGAGGTAATGAGGCTTGGGCTTTTGTGCCTAAGGTAGTTGGTCATACTCTTGTGATGCATGAGTGGAGGTTGAAGCTGAAGAAGAAGGCAGAGGGAAGCATGGCTCCTTTTGGGAGATGCTGGAGGGCTCCCTCTTGGTACATGATATGCGGGGCGAGGACTATATCTTGGACATTTCTTCGTAGATGCTATCGGAGGGATTAGGTGCAAGGTTACGGGAGCTGCTGGAGTTATTCAACACTTCTCACTTCAAGGGGGAGTGTTAAAATTTGTGAAGTGAAAGCGGGTGAATGGTGCACTTGGACCTATCCCCACGGACTACGCGGACAGGGTTAGCGTATAGCTAAGTCGGCATGGATGTTGCAGGCGGTTTGCTCTGTAGCGGCCTGGGCGGTCTGTTCGTACGAACCACGCAGATGGTAGTGGCAGTTAGCCAGGTCATCTTCTGATCAGCAGGCAGTTGGATCCCAGGAAGTAACCAGGTAGACAGAAACTCTATCCGCGGAGTCCGACAAGAAGCGGACTGAAGAACTGGAGCTCAGCAGACCGGTTTGGCAGTTGCCTTGGTGTTGCTCTGGTGCAACGGCAAGTGGAAGTCGTGGAGACCTCCAGTCAGTGCGGGCTGATATTATAGCTCGTCGTGAGAGGCGGTCTGAATCTAGTGTTCGCCAGTAAGTATGGACTGGCCGTTGTGGCCAGTGGCGTGGACTTGGTTAGTTCGGAACCTGGTCCATGTTTGGCTCAGTCCGGGGAGATCGCGCAGTGGAGCACGGACTGCTTCTCAATCCGCCAAGCATGACTGAAGCGTTGTGTGCTTTGGTTGCAAGATTGGGAGAAGCGGACTGAAGATTGTGTCTGCAACTGTGTGTGGACTGTAGCTGGAGTCCGCTGAGTCCGACAGCTGCCTTGCTGGAGTGGCTATGGACTTGGGATTTACGGACTAGAGCAGTCTGTGGGATTTACGGACTGGAGAAGTCTGTGGAAGATGCGGACTGGAGTTGTCTGCTATGTAAGCAGACTGGAGCTATGTCCGCTAAGTCCGGTAGTTGTCTTGATGTCAAGGCAGTGGACTCAGGGTATGCGGATTGGAATCGTCTGCAGGGATATGCAGACTAGAGCTGTCCGCAGTATGTGCGGACTGGATCGACATGTCCGCTGAGTCCGGCTATTGCCTTGCTGGCAAAGCCATGGGCTCGGGATTGGCAGACTGTCATGGTGTGTCCGCTGAGTCCGGCATTTACCTTGTGACGAGGCTGTGGGCTCGGGATAAGCGTGCTGGAGCTGTGTCCGCGGATTGGCGGACAATGTTGCTGTGGAGTCCGGCTGTGGAGGTTTTTGATTGGCCTTCAGCAACAAGGCAGACTGACGTTTGTGTCCGGCCTTGGAGAAGCTAGGCGGGCTAGCTATCTTGCACAGGCGCGACAGAGTGGAATGTATCCGCAGACTGCGGAGATGTCTTGCTGCGGGATGTGGCGGTAATCCTATCGGCTAGAACGGTGACCACACTCATCATTGTGCCTATAAATAGGACCCATGTCACATCAGGAAAAGTAACCAAGTAAACCTCAGGAACGGTAAGTGAGCCCGCAATAGTTGCGGAGGACTGGACTTTTGTGTCCGTACGGTTTGGTTGAGTTGACCCGATTGTCCTGTGCAGGTTGTGAGGATTGCGCTAGAAAGCCAGGACTTGGCTCTGATTGTGGTCAGGGACAGTGCAGACTCTGCGGTAAAGCAACGGGCAGAAAACAACGGGTTGCGAACAGCGACCAGACGGTCTTCTCTTTGGCAACTTGGTTCGGGTTCAATAAGTCGCCTGCTTCAGGCGGACTGCTCTATTCGACATCGCAACGTGTGCAGTGTGACGGCTAGGTGACCTCGCGGTTAGGTGTCTTGTAGATCGGTGGCTAGAGCTAGCATTGGAATAAGTGGTAGTCCACGCGGCTTGGGTTGAGGTCTGGCGACCTGGTGGATTGAGCGGTTGCCACAGCAATAGACCGGCGGCTTGGTGGTTGAGTCCGCGCGGCTTGTTTCTCTTATCTTATATTTCTAGTTCTCTACTTTCCCTTGGGTGATTGTTTGGTGAAGCATGTCTCGTCATGTATGTCTCGTTGTGTAAAAAAGATTACTATGAATCAATAAAGACTCTTGTGTTGCATGTATTTTCTGGTTGACTGGCTTTAGTTGAGATAACCCGTGCTCACTCCAAATTCCACGAAATTTTCTGCGTGATCAAGGTGTGATCTTGATAGTCCTGAGAATATTAATTTTGCGTCAGGATATCTCGGTGACCACCTGGAGAAAATTCAACGTAGTAGTAGTGCCAAGTTGTTGAATTTTAACACACAAGCTCAACCACGCTAACTGATATTAGCGCCAATGCAGGAGTAGGAGGCTTTACCAGCATTCCCAGTTGAACATTAATCATCACAAAGATGGCTTCTGCAACTAAACGAACAGTCTCAATAGAAGGAGGATGGGTAGACACATCAACTGGTGCACTACTCTTATTAGAGTGCTAGGTTTGAGACTGCCCCGCACTACTCCTAGTACCTATAAGCGTGTAACACACAATTTGACGACTATTAACCTTGGAAATAACAATCATAGGAACACGCAAGTTCCTCATACATGTGTATTTTTCATTCCTAGGTGGACATTCATGAGTTATTTCATATTGTAATGGTAACATACACACATGCTCAACACCTATTAAAATAATTCGACCACGAATTTGAAAGAGAAGGGATCGACACCAGAAGCTGATACAAAAATCTAACACTATGACCGTCACGAAGAATATAATATAAGGTCCTTCTGGGGACCCACACCATATTCCACGAAAAGATAATAGCGGTATAAAATTAAATACCAAGCATCTTCACAGCTTAACACATAGTTGCATACTAGCAGAAGCAAATGAGTAAATATAACACACAACACGGAACGTCCACTATATTGATAAAACAGGAAATGGGTGTATACACAACATTTGGCCTTAAGGACTTATATGATGACACAAAAAGGTTATTTGCATACATCGGCACACAGGTCATCAACACATGAAAGCTATAAATGATCACTTTGGCCTTCGAGGGCTAACACAACAAAAGGGCTTTAGCCCGCTACTTTTCGTTCTGCTCTCCAGTACTGCACAAGTCCAATCCATAGAGATGTGGAAAAATGAACCAACAACCAACTTAAGTTGACCATAATTATAATGACCCCACCCAATTCCCAGGGCAGTTGTTCTCCTTCTCTGTAAGCAAGTAGTATGACAGTTTATATAATTGCACAACCATCATAGACGTTAGAATGCACGACCATACGTCCCGTGATCAGGGCACATTATCGTTGTACTGAAATTCAAGTCCAACCTCCATCCTAAGTATCAACCACTTAAACGGCCATTGAGCTTTTACTGTCAAGGCCACCTTGCCTCATTGATTCTTCCAAATATGAAGGCATACCGAGGAGCGACCTATTCACCTACCAATAATTGACGAGTTTAGATCAGTTTTTCTCATGCTCAAATCATCGAAATTACACTGTCACGATGTGGGTATGGCTTCACCTTGACTGGTTAACAAAAAGATAACCATCATTATCTATTATGATCAGCACTCAAGTCCACCAAGCTAGGCATTGCAGGCTTCATAGCTTAATACTAAGCACCCGATCCGCAAGACGCGGGATTCACATCCATCACATCAGCTCACTGGAAGCTATCACCTGCGATATTGCTATCGCAGGCGATAACAATAGTACAACGTTTTCTGTTGCAAATCTTAGGTGTTTCATGTAAACACCCTCCAATACTTCTGCAACAACCTGCATCACCCTAAAACTATGAAATCTATTCATTTTTTCATAGAGTCTTCTCCGACATGCAAATCAATACATCACCAATCCATTCCAACTTGTCATAGAAGAGCTTCACACAACATGCCTATATCCGTACAATGATCAGAATTCTAAATGCAAATTCTATTAGGCATAAACTGTATCAACCCGGTGGAGATCTATTCCTCCACCAATTGGTGGGAACCTCCACACAAATATGCCAAATAAAGGTTCTTACATTGGTGAGATTATATTCGCAAGGAGAAAATAAACCGAACTAGCAATGCAATGAGGCATGTATACCTATCGAAATGTAGTTAGGGGACACAAGTGTCGTATTAAAATCCGGGAACCGTCAAATAAACTTACTCACAAGAAAACTATTATCTTATCGAAGATTGATTTGGGGTTTAAGAGAATGCTAAAATGCGATTAAGAAGAGAAGTATTACGCTAAAAAGAGAAAAGCTTGCGGTTAAATAAAGAGCTATTAAAATGATTACAACGAGGGGTTAAGAAAATGATAAAGAGCACTCGATCGAGAATCACCTCGGGTAAAGTTGATTAATAAATGCGATATGTTGGATCCATAGTTTGATTTGGGCTAGGTTCACTAACTTAGGATCATATGACCCACACGGTATAGTCAGGGTCATAGTTGTGTCCTATAGTCTAGGAAAAGTCCTTAGAGTCAACATCACATGAACCAGCTATCAACAAGATTGCCAGAGACTCAAGACTTAGGAGATTTCAAGACTCTGTAAAGTGAGTTCGACGTTCGTCGAACTCAGGTCGACGATAGTCGTGCTCAGCTCGACGATCTCAGAGTAAATTCTCTGAGTTGAGATCGACGAACTTGGTACTCAGGTCGACGAAAACTTGGACACTACAACAACACTTCAAGTTCAGAAAACATCAAGATATTCTAAGTCCTTAGTATCAGACTTTGGCCGACGAACTTAGTTCTCAGCTCGACTAACTCTATTCTTTGGTCGACGAATCTTTGGACTACTACAGCATTCTGTCAAGATTATGTTCTCTAGTCTCAGGTCGACGAACTCAGTTCTCTACTCGATGAATTCTGGATTATCAACTTCAACAACTTAGAACCAGAAGACTTGTGTCGACACTCAGAGTTTATGTCGACACCAACTGAGTCGACACTAGAAGAACTTGTGTCGACACCTAGATCATCAGTCGACACTTGGGAATGCTTGTGTCGACACCAGGAGTAATTGTGTCGACATACAGAAATATTTGACAACTTCAGAAACTCAGCTCGACGAACAGAAGTTATCAGGTCGACGATCTTGGAACTCAGCTCGACGAACAGAAGTTATCTGATCGACAAACACAGTAACTCAGCTCAACAAACTGTGAACTTAGTTCGACGATTTCTGTCATCTGTTCGACGATTCCAGACTGAGTAATTTCCAGCCCTGTCCCCATTATTACTACAACGATTCCTGGGTAATCAAAGATCTAACATTCTCTGAATATAACCATTAGAGGAGCATTGATTGGGATATTCTCCAGGATTATTGCTTGCCTTTTTCCACGGGACAGTTGTGGAAATTATTCAATGCTGCTTATTCTCTAGGCCGTTAGCATTGAATGAAGAAGGAATTCAAAATTCGAAAGACCAATTTCCCCAAAAAATATAAAAAAGATATTTTTCTCTTTTCTCTTATACAGTACACACAGACAGATAGAAAGAAAGTCAGAAACACATACAGAGAGAAGAATACTGAATCAAAAAAGAAAAACACAACCCATCTGCTCTCAGTCTGACACAAGAATTCTGATACTGAAGAAGAAGAACAATCATTCAAATATCAAGATTCTTCATTCTTCAAACACTCTAGGATACTTCACAGGACAACAAATCTTCCATCTGTCAAAGAAGTTCCTGAAGATCTCTCTGATCAAGCCTGAAAGTTTGAAGGTCTATCACCATGTGCAAAGCTCCAGTTCTCCTGAACTATTCTACATCTCAGGGGAAGCTTTGACAACATCACTGAATCCACATAATCTTCTCATTATGATTTAGAAAAGAAGACTGTCATCACTCTCTTATTCCCACCTCTATAAAGGGTTGTTATCTCGCCTCAAAAGTGATTCCTGGTTACAAGTCACCTGATCAAAATACTTGAGGATATGGTTTTTGAGCACCTGATCAAAAGCTCATTGGTGTCAGGCACCTGATTAAAAACCTGAGTGGATTCCTACCAGGGTGGTAAAAGAGTGGATGTACCGAGGTTGGGGAACCACTACAAAATTTATTGTGTCATCTGGTTGCCCCTTTTCTTTTTGTTCTTCCTGTGCTTGTGTTTCTAGGACTGCTGTGTGTTTATTTACTTTAGTTTAAATCTACACCTTTTAATTATAGCAAAAGCTGTAACAGTTTCATAAGGACCTACAAATACTCTATTCACCCCCCCCCCCCCCTCTAGAGTATATTAGATCTAACACATCGCTTTCAATTGGTATCAGAGGAGGTTCCTTTGGTTGTACATGCTAAACCTTGAACCAAAGATCCTTTGTTAGATCTAAACATTATTTCATTCTCATTTAGATTATAAACACAGCCATGACACAAAACAAGGATTATACAAGCACCAGACCTCCAGTTTGTAACCTTAATAGGTTTGCCATCTGGAAGGCAGGAATCAAGTTGTACATGAACTCTATTGATGAAGACATCTACAACTCTATTTTGACAGGTCCCCCACAGGCATCTACATCTACAACATCTTCCAGAAACAATGCAGTCCCACCACCTGAGTGGACTGAAGCCCAGAAGAAAGCCAAGATTGCTGATGCCAAAGTAATGAACATATTGGCTCAGACTATTTCAGATGACATCTTTCAGAAGATGGCTGAGTGCACCTTTTCAAAAGCAATCTGGGATTCACTCAATCAAATGGTTGCTGGCTCAGCTGATGAGAGGAAACATAGAAGATCAAACCTCATCACATAATATGAAAACTTTAAGAAGGATGAGGCAGAAACAGTTGAAGTGATGTACAACAGGCTTAGCTCCATCATCAGTGAGCTAAGGACCATAGATAAAGAAATCACCTTGACTGAAGTGAATGATAAGATCCTAATATGCTTCCCAAGCTCATGGGATACCAGGATCTGGCCAATCAAAGAGGCCAGAATCTTGAATGAGATTTCAACTGAATCTCTCCTGGGAAAGCTCAAATCTTATGAGCAGTTAATCAAGTCTAAAGAAGTAGTGGAACACAAGACTCCTCCTCCAGAAAGGAAAGAACAATCCATTACATTCAAGGCTGCTGAAGAAACTGAAGCCCCAATAATCAATGAAGAGCTAATGAGTCTCTTTGCCAAGAGATTCTTCAAAATGGCAAGGAAAGACTTCATAAGGAAGTCATCCAGAAATGACAGCCAACCAAGGTATGGCAAAACCCCCACTAAAGAGGTAGTGTGTTTTGGGTGCAGGAAACCAGGACATTTCCTGTCTGAATGTCCTGAAAATCAAAAGAAGAAAAGAAGAAGAGAGAAGTAATCAAGAAGCAATCATTACAACAAGCCCTCTTCCAGCAAGCACAAAAAGAAGGACAAAGGATTTGTGGCTGAAACATGGAGTGACATAGAAGATGAATCCACATATTCTAGCTCTAGTGAAGAAGAAGAGGAGGCCAAGGCAAAGGAGATTTGCCTCATGGCAATTGATGCAAGCAATAGCAGATCAGATACAGATGAATCTGATAATGAAGAAAACCTGTCAACTTAAGATCAGGTAATAGCATCTTATGATTTTGAATCTGATGAATTTAAATTTGAATTTAAAAACCTATGCTTAGATTTGATAAGCTCTGAGAAGAAAATCAAATTTATCAGAGATAAATTGAATGATCTAGATAAAATCACTTCTGAAAATGCAAATCTATCAAGTGAACTGAAATCTGCTAATGAACAAATTACTTTTCTGAAATCAGAACTTAGCAAAGCTAAGATATTAGAAGAATCATTAAATGGCAGAAGTTTGAAATTACTAGATATAACAACACAGTAAATGCTAGAACAAATAACTGCAGATTAGGATTAGGAGCCACATCCAGTGAACCAACCCTAATCCAAAGGAATCATCTTTCAAAACCTGTAAATTTTATCTCTAATAAAGGAAAAAAAAACACTGAACAAGTAAATAAGGTTAATAAAATTTTAGAACAAATTGAAGCTAAGGACAAAATCAAAAACCAGAAGAATGATAAAAATAACAATGTTCAGCAGTTATCGTCGAACTCAGATCGACGATATAGGAACAGATCATCGAACTCAGAACGGCGATCTCTGAACACAAACTTCAATAATAATCATTCGTCTAACTGCGATCGACAAACTTTGTATGGTTCGTCGAGCAGAGGTCAACGAACTTGGGGCACAGAAAATGAATATGTTCATTCTCTAGGCAGAGATCGACGATCTCAACCCAATTCGTCGAACTCTGGTCGACGAACTTACAGAAATTTGTCAAACCCATAAAGCTTTAACCAAAATTTTAACTATAACTGCAACTTAAATAATTCTATAAAAGCATTAAATCCTCTAGCTGATTGGGTTATACCACCTAGAAGATATCACACTCTAGGATATAAATCCCAACCAGAATTTTCAGTTATTTCCAGCTTTTCATATCAACAAAACAAAGGATCCAAGGTAACCTGGGTCAAGAATATTTAACTGCTTTCATTGTAGGAGAAGAGCTATCCAGGAGTAAATTAGCCATGGTACCTGGACAGTGGATGCTCCAAACACATGACAGGTAGCTAGGGCAATCTCACCAATTATAAGTCCAGGCTAGGGCCAAAGGTTATCTTTGGTGATTCAAAAAGTGGCCAGTCTGAAGGATATGGAGCATTGAAGATTAGAGCAGTTACATTCAATAAAGTAACATATGTAAGAGGACTCAAGCATAACCTCATCTCAATAAGTCAACTTTGTGATAAAGCTTACAGGTAACTTTTAACTCTAGCTCTTGTATTATATCATCTAAAGGAAACAAACCTGTTTTAATTAGAAATTGACAAGACAACATATACTTAGTTGATTTTCTATCTTCCACTTCTGATATCTGTTTACTTAATTTAACTATTAACCAGAATGATTTATGACATAAAAGACTAGGTCATGTAAATCTGAAAAACATTTCTAGGCTATATAAAGACAACTTTGTTAGAGGTCTACCTCCTGGTCCCTACAAGAAGGAAGGCCTTTGCATGGCTTGTCAATTAGTCAAGCAAACTAAATCTAGTTTCAAATCCATTAATAAAAGTGATTAACCTAAGATTTTGTATTTGCTACATGTGGATCTTTTTGCACCCATTGTTGTACAAAGCCTAGGACGGAAATCCTACACTTCGGTTATTGTGGATGACTTCTCCAGGTTCACTTGAGTATTTTTTCTGAGATCTAAGTCAGATACCTTCAATGTTCTTACAGATTTTCTCTGGACCATACAGATTGAGTTCTCTACTCATGTTGCATTGATCAGAAGTGATCATGGCAAAGAGTTTGAGTCTCTTCTTATGCATGAGTTCTATGAGAAAGAAGGTATCAGGCATTGCTTCTTAGCTCCTAGAACTCCTCAACAAAATGGGGTAGCAGAAAGGAAAAATAAGACACGCATTGACGCTGCAGGTACATTGCTTGCTGATGCATACATGCCACTAACCTTTTGGGCAGAGGCTGTGCACACTGCAAACTATGTCCTGAACAGAAGCTTAATTCACAAACTAAAGAACAGGACTCCCTATGAATTACTAAAAGGGAAGAAACCTAAAACAAACTATTTTAAAGTATTTGGTTGTACCTGTTGTATACATAATAACAACAAGAAATACATTCGAAAGTTTGAGGCAAAGGCTGAAGTGGGATTTTTTCTAGGATATTACCATGTAAGCAAAGCCTATAGGGTCATTAATAAATCATCACAGAAAATTGAGGAATCAATTCATGTAAGCTTTGATGAGACTAACATGTATTGTAAGGAGAAAGAAGTTTCTACCAGTAATTCTTTGCAGGTACCTCACTTGTGTGAGAAGTTGGATGACATAAACCTTACCCAAGGAGTTCCAACTCATCCTTCTCCACAAGTCAATGAATATAGTGAAGAAGAAAGCATTGAAGGGATTGACTCTCCTCCAACAACCAACATAATTCCACAAGAGGAATTGGTTTCAAATACTGTTGCACAACTAACTCCACCCACTGATCTTCTCACACTTAGGGATCACCCCAGATCTCAAGTGATTGGAGACATATCAACAGGTGTACAGACAAGGCATCATCTCAATCAAGATGTGATGCATGCCTATTTTCTCTCTCAGATTGAACCTCAATCCATTCATGATGCAGATCAAGATCCCCACTGGATCATTGCAATGCAGGAGGAATTAAATCAGTTTGAGAGATGTAGAGTTTGGGATTTGGTTCCAAGACCACAAAACTACTCAGTTATTGGAACCAAATGGGTATACATAAATAATCATGATGCCCAAGGAGTTATTGTGAGGAACAAGGCTAGCCTTGTTGCTCATGGCTACAGAAAAGAGGAAGGAATAGATTATGATCAAACTTTTGCTCATGTTGCAAGGTTAGAAGCCATAAGAATATTCCTAGCCTATGGAGCCTATAAGAAATTCAAGGTCTACAAAATGGATGTGAAGAGTGCATTCTTGAATGGAGTATTAAAAGAAGTGGTTTATGTTGAACAACCTCCAGGTTTTGTCTCTCCAACTCATCCTTTTCATGTATTCAAGTTACATAAAGCCCTCTTTGGTGTAAAGCAAGCTCCAAGGGCTTGGTATGAGACCATAGCAAGCTTTTTATTAGAGCATAAATGTTGGAGTTACAATGGTGATCTAGAAGTGGTCAAACATGTAATCTCACTGCCAATGCGATATGAGCCTGCAGGGTTGCACATAAGAGATGTGGAGAAGTTGGATGATTGACTGTGTTGGTAAAGGTTACCAAGCACCGACCTGAATGGGGTTATGGGAAAAGTGTTGCCTTAGAGGATCGTCGGGTTGGGCAAATGTTGCCTTGAAGGATTGGTAAGAATAGTCGACCGAGGGTCGATGAGAATCGTCGAGGATTGGTACTCTGATTCTCGCCGATCGACGAGTATCGTCGACTCACGTTCGACGTGAATTGACGAGTATCGTCAACTCACGGTCGACGAGTATCGTCAACCCACGATCGACGTGAATCGTCGAGTATTGTACTCTGATTCTCGTCGATCGTAGGTGATACTCGCCGACTGACTCTCGCCGATCCTAATTGATTCTCACCGAATCTCCGAGGTGATTCTCGCCGATTGATTCTCACCGAATCTGCTAGGTGATTCTCGCCGATCATAGGTGATTCTCGCCGATTGATTCTCACCGAATCTGCTAGGTGATTCTCGCCGATTCTGGAATCCTAATTTTCTGGGTGGTCTGCGGATAGCGATATTCCTAAGTCTATTTATGCCTTTGGTATAAATGGATACTTAGGGTTTTCGGGAAACACACACTCGCTGATCGAATTTGTCGCGATGGAAGGGTTCCGCTCTTCATTCGTTCGTTCCGCCGATCCAGAATCCCGCCGCCGGAAGGGTTCCGCCGCCGTGCTCGCTCCGTCGACCTCCTCCTCTCCGGCGATCGTCGCTGGTGTTGCTATTCCTGGCGCGGACCTAGCAGTCCGTGGAAGAGCAAGGTACGGTCACTCTCCTTCCCGATCATCCGTGCGACGGAACGGTCGGTGTTCTCCCGCTCGTGTGGATTTCTGCAGAGATGTGGATATCATTCCACGTAGAACTCGCCACCAGCAAAACAGGAAGCTTGGAGCATCTCCGTTGAGTTGTGACTCAACGCCACCGAGGTAATTTTTGCCTAGTTGTATGTTAACTTATTGATTCAACTACCATGGCCCCGATCCCATCTCTTTTGGGTTTTCTTGATGTTTTTATTCTTCCGCTGCGTGCACAAGTGTTGTGCCATCCTTATAGAGAATCCCAACAATAAATTCATTAGAGGCGTAGTAGATAAAACACTTTTCACTAGACATCATAAGGACCAAATCTTGTTAGTACAAATATATGTGGATGACATCATCTTTGGGTCTACTGATTCAAAATTGTGCAAGAGTTTTTGTAACCTCATGCATTCCAAATTTGAAATGAGTAGCATGGGTGAGCTTTACTATTTCCTTGGTCTCCAAGTGAAACAGCTCCCTGATGGAAACTTCATCTCCCAAGCTAAATATGCTAAAGAGCTAATAAAGAAGTTTGGGATGGCTGATGCCTCAACAAAGAAAACACTTATGCCTACAAATGTTTTGATTGACTCTGATGCATCAGGGAAACCTGTAGATCAGAAAATATATAGGGCATTGTTGGGTCCCTACTATATCTCACAGCTAGCAGACCTGATATCATGTTTGCCACATGCCTTTGTGCTAGGTTCTAGGTGAAGCCGAAAGAATCTCAACTTATTTTCCTAAAAAGAATTTTGAGATATATAAAGGGTTGTCCTAGTCTAGGCCTATGGTATCCCACAGAATCAAAATTCGAGTTAACTGGATACTCAGATGCTGATTTTGCTGGATGCAGGGTGGACAAAAAAAGTACGTCAGGAACATGCAAGTTCCTTGGTATGAGATTAGTGTCCTGGTTTTGAAAAAAGCAATCCTCTGTTTCAACCTCCACTACTGAGGCAGAATACATTGTAGTTGGTAGTTGTTTCTCACAAATGCTGTGGATACAAAACCAATTACTAGACTTTGGTCTCAACTTAAATAATTCAACTCTACTTTGTGATAACACAAGTGTTATAGCCATAGCACAGAATCCAGTCCATCACAGTAGGACAAAACATATAGACATTTGGCATCATTTTATTAGAGAGTTTGTAGACAAAAATAAAATTAATCTTGTCTATATCTACACTGATTTACAAAGAGCTGACATATTCACCAAACCTCTGGATGTGAAAAATCATGTATTCTTTATAAATCAGCTTGGAATGATAAATGGAGAAGATTTGGTTTAAGTTCTGTCTGCACTCGACGAATTTTCCACAGTTCGTCGAACGAAGTTCGACGAATCGGCGAGAGTTTGAGAGATCTTCGTCGAACCGAGGTCGACGAACTCTGTGTGAGTGAAACAATTTTTGTCGACCAGAGATCGACGAACTTGCTTCAGAAGTTATTCGTCGAACAGCGCTCGACGAATTGTCTTCAAATTCTTCAGGATGAGATCGACGAATTAATTACTTCTAAATCATTCCGTCGAACTCAGTTTGAAAAATTGTTTTTGTTTTCGTGAAACGGAGTTTGTCGATTCATATTCTGGAAAACCTTATATCTAGGTTTTCTTCGACCACCATCCCGCGCTTTCTGTTCTCTTGCACTTGATCGTCATTTCTCTCTTTTGCAGGTGATTCCATGACGATTCCAGCAGGAGCTCTAGCCGCTATGAAGTTTGACACCAGTTTTGATGTCGACTTCGAATCATTACAGCACTCGGATCCAATCATTCTATATATTCTGGAACTTCTAGAAGAACAGAACTTGAAGAACCTGATGACTACCAGGATAAAGTTGGCAGGAATAGAAATTCGAGAATGGGTCTATACTTCATCCACATCTAAAGAAAATACTATGACAGGATCATTCGCGGGTAAACTATTTCCTTAACTCCCGCAGTTTTAATTGAAATCTTTGGTTTGACAAATGGAGAAGAGGAATTAGAAATTGATTCTGAAGAGTTTGATACGATGCTAAATCTGATGGGTTATGCTGGTGATAACCCAAATAAATTGTTGAAGAAACATCTGTCTGCAACATACAAGTTTTTGGAAGATATTGTTGGGAAGGTCTTGCTTGGCAAGCATACTACCCAAGACTATATCACAAGGCATCAGTTCTTGGTCATGTGTGCAGTGATAAATAAGAAGCAAGTGGATTGGGCTCAGATCCTCTTTGATCTGATAAAGAAGAAAAATAATAAGAAAGAAGTGTGTTTTGGAAGGATCCTAGGGATCTTCCTAAAGGAGAAGGCTGTTGAATCCCTGGTCTCCCAGACCATATTCATTAATGCCAGCAAAAGGCTTACATGTGCCTTGTTTGGCAGGTGGGAGAGGATAATCCCTAAGCCATCCAAGGCTTCTACCTCTTCCACCCTAGCTTCTGAAGGCACCAGGGCTGTTAAAGCCACTCCCCAACCTACTGAAGATATGCATCCAACACCACCATCTCTTCATGCACACCTTCCAGTAACACAAATCCATCCTTCTTCCACACCTCCATCATCCCCTACTCAACCCCCTACTCCACCAAAATCTCCACAAGCTTCACCAGTACCAACTCCTCCATCATCTCCACTTCCTCCTCATTTATCCTCCATACCATTTTTCAATATACCTCCATCACCTCCCAATTCCCCATTTCCTCCAAACACCCACATGGAAGATGTAAGACCCCCCCCCCCCCTCCCGGATCCCAAAACATAGCACAAAGGGGGGATCTTATGCCCAGAACAGTCGCATTGCGGTAGCATTAGCACACGGGCTAACCTGTACCACAAGACGCATATTCCGCCGGCTCCAACAATATCAATAAAACATGCCAACCCAACCAAAATATAAGCAAGAGAATTCAAATCCACACCAAGTATATGATGTCCAAATCAGTACAACAAAAGAGAAGCTAGAACATGCTTCTACATATCAGAGTACACCTATAGAAATTGCCCAAAAAGGGGCTACATAAAAACCTCTCAACACTCACATCTGTGACCGACGGTATCGACGATACCGTCACTTCAAGCCCTATCGTCCTAGCCTGGCTGTCCTGCTGCGTAGTCCGCGGCTGCTCTACCTGCGGCATGACCTCCTAAAAGGAAGATGTAGCAACTGTTAGTCAAAACGACTAAGTGGCTTCACATCCGCTCCCCCGGCGACTCCTCGGCACCGGGCGAAGAGAAGGAACAAGGGTAATATATATATATATATATATATATATATATATATATATATATATATATATATATATATATATATATATATATATATATGCAAGTAAAAGAAGTACAAGTAGGTGGAAATAGTGTTAGAGTAATGGTATCATAATCTAGCAGTTATATAAGATTTATAGTAAACTAACAAATATAAGTAACAACAGGAAAGTAACTTAACTTTTAAGAATGCACATACAAACTTATAAGTTAAGGATCAGGTCACATAAAGGTAACTCATCGTATAAGAGTGCCCATACAAACTTATACGATGAGGATCTTGTTGTGTAATGTTATGAAATGCTATGTATGATATGCAATGACTCACCCATGATCACGCACATGCAATTTCTATGTCGACACAGACTGTAGTTCCCACTTTTCGAGCAGGTAGCTAACCTCTAAGGCATCAGCCGCCGTGGCAAGGTGGTGACAGTAGAACAGGCACTTCTACTACTAGGCGGGTATCCACACTACTTCACCTAGTCCTCCATACGCCTCAATGCTAAGAACACAACAACGGAGCCCATCCGTACTATGACCCTGCGTGGTCTTGGGTAGATGTGCACCAAGAACACATCCCGAACTGGCCTTGTGTGACCCGGAAGGGGCCTCAGAAGTGAGCACGAGGACACAGCCCACCCGTTCACTTGGCACGGAAGGGGCCTCGGGATGTGAACACCGAGGCCCCTCCCATGTTATGGCGAGGAGGCTTTTGCAATAAACTCCTCCGTCATCTCCACTTCCTCCTCATTTATCCTCCATACCATTTTTCAATATACCTCCATCACCTCCCAATTCCCCTTTTCCTCCAAACACCCCCTTGGAAGATGCCACTCATCCATCCCTATCAACATCTACCATCCCTCAACATGCATCCCCTCCAGATGTTCACATACCAGATACTCCGCCTCATATCGCTCCCACAGTTCCCACTTCTACACCTTCTACAACACCATCTACCACTCCACAACTGGACACATCAACAATTACTTCTCTCATTGCCCTCCTCACTCCCCTTCTCAAAACACTAATAGCAGAGGCCATTACACCTCTTGCTACTTTTATTACTACCCTATCTGCACAGATCACTTCCCTCACTACTTCCCCATCTATAGTCAGGGGCATGGCTTTAGGTCTTACTGAAACCATGCAGGGGGAGATGTCTGATGATGAAGCTGCAGTAGTTCCAGTAGTAGCAGCTCCAGCAGCAGAGGCAACAATAATAGCAGCAGATTGTACAGTTTATATTAATACAGATGATATTGATTTTATTAATTTTATTGATACTGACATGGACTTGGAAGAGTCAGTCTCTGAGAAAAGAAGTACTGGTGGTGATTTCATCATTAATCCCATAGTTGATTTAGAGAATTTGTTGAAGACATTTGAATTTACAGTTTTGAGATGTCTTACAGCAGAACATACTACTAAGCCATCCTTGGCTATTATACCCTATACATCCCCAGTAAGTCCATAAGTTGCAAAGCAACTTAGTGATAATTTTGTTGTTCCTGAGCCCAAAGTTATTCCATCTCCTTCAGCAATTTCTTATGCTTCTAGTTATGTCATGGATGACTCTCCATTGCTAGATCTGGATGATGTGATCTTGCTGAAATTCAACAACAAGAAAAGGCAGCTGCTAAAAGCACTGTCAGAGTTGATGACACTCCAGCTTCTTCTATGGCTTCTCCTCCAGTTCCTATTGATATTCCTGCTTAATCTCCTTCTCAACCTGATAAGCCTATCATTTCAGCTAAGGCACTGAAGGCTCTGAATGCTTTATATGATAATCCTCAAAGATCTGATGATGAGGATAGTGATGATGAGGATGATGATGATGAATCTTATGATGAACCAAAGAGGAAGCCAGTATCCAAGAAATGAAAAGCTCCTCCTCCTCCTGCTCCTAAGCCTAATCAAAACAATGACACTCCTTATTATATTTTTCAAAAGATAACACCATATAAAGAGATGCCAGCTTGGATGTGGCTGTCCAAGAATCAATAGAAGGAGAGGAAGAAAAGCAGAAGATACTCTCCTCCTCCAGTTCATAGATACAGAAAAGATCCATCTCCTCCTCCTCCAGCAACAGGAGCCTCTGGATTAGCATCTCAAAGAACTCCTTCTATTACCCAGACCTATCAAAGGCAGGACATATCTTCAAATCGTCCTCCAGCTGGATCATCTGATAAGCATTCATCCTCTCAAAGGTCTATTACTTCAGGAAAGTCAAAAGGAAAGTTTAGTGAAGTCCCACCTCCCAGGTCTTTATACTCTAGTCAGAAACAGCAACATACAGTGTCTACATAATTTCAGGACCAATCTACTCAGTTCAGAATCTCTTCTCTAAAGTCAGACCAGGTAGCAAATTTAGATAGACCTCCTTCTCCTCATCTTGATCCTGAGCTTGACCCCAACTTCACTATGGCATGGTTTAAAGAATTAGTTGGGCTCTCTCAAATGAATAAAGCCAGGAAAGAAGGTCATGACCGCTCTAAATTCACTACTATGTCATCATATAGAGAGAAAGAACTTAACAGATTGCAGGTCAGCAAGAAAGTATTTAATCCATCAGAGTATATGTCTCTTCATCCTGAAGCAGTTGTCCCCAGGACTACATCTCTGAAGATTATAGGGGCTGCCGACATGACCATGACAAGTGTGCAAGCTTCTGATCCTAATAGAGAAATAATATTTACAAAGCCTGGAGACAAGAGAAAGATGCAATGCTAAAGGAAAAGAAGCAAAAGAAGTGATGTTGAACTCTCTTTATCTTTCTGCATTATTTATAACTGCTTTATATTTTCTGAACAAAGCTCATGTATATATATATTTGTTTCATATGTTATCTATCTCTACCAGATATATGCTTTTTTTCTGCTTTGTTTATTTTCAGTTTAAGTCTGAGTCTGTGGTTAGTAACCTCACCCAAATAGGGGGATATTATTGGATCCCTAGTTTGATTTGGGCTAGGTTCACTAACTTAGGATCATGTGACCCACAATGTATATCTAGGGTCATATTTGTGTCCTAGAGTCTAGGCAAAGTACTTAGAGTCAACATCACATGGACCAGCTATCAACAAGACTTCTAGAGACTTAAGACTTAGAAGATTTCAGGACTCTGTAAAGTGAGTTCGACGTTCTTCAAACTCAGGTCGACGATAGTCGTGCTCAGCTCGACGATCTCAGAGTAAATTCTCTGAGCTGAGCTCGACAAACTTGGTACTCAGGTCGACGAAAACTTGGACACTATACCAACACTTCAAGTTTAAAAAACATCAAGATATTCTAAGTCCTTAGTATCAGACTTTGCTCGATGAACTTAGTTCTCAGCTCGACGTACTCTATTCTTTGGTCGACGAATCTTTGGACTGCTACAGCATTCTATCAAGACTATGTTCTCTAGTCTCAGGTCGACGAACTCAGTTCTCTACCCGACGAATTCTGGATTATCTGCTTCAACAACTTAGAACCAGAAGACTTGTGTTAACACTCAGAGTTTATGTCGACACCAACTGAGTAGACATTAGAATAACTTGTGTCGACACCCAGATCATCAGTCGACAATTTGCAAAGGTTGTGTCGACATTAGGAGTAATTGTGTCGACACACAGAATATTTGACAACTTCAGAAACTCATCTCGACGAACAAAAGTTATCAGGTCGACGATCTTGGAACTCAGCTCGATGAACAGAAGTTATCTGATCGACGAACACAGCAACTCAGCTCGACGAACTGTGAACTTAGTTCGACGATTTTTGTCATCTTTTCGACGATTCCAGACTGAGTCATTTCCATCCATGTCCCCATTATTACTGCAATGATTCCTGGGTTATCAATGCACTAACATCCTCTGAATATAACCGTAAGAGGAGCATTGATTGGGATATTCTCCAGGATTATTGCTTGCCATTTTTCCACGGGACAGTTGGGGAAATTATTCAATGCTGTTTATTCTCTAGGCCATCAGCATTGAATGAAGAAGAAATTCAAAATTCGAAAGACCAATTTCCCCAGAAAATATAAAAAAAAGTGATTTTTCTCTTTTCTCTTATACAGTACACAGACAGATAGAAAGAAACTCAGAAACACATACAGAGAGAAGAATACTGAATCAGAAAAGAAAAACACAACCCATCTGCTCTCAGTTTGACACAAGAATTTTGATACTGAAGAAGAAGAACAATCATTCAAATATCAAGAGTCTTCATTCTTCAAACTCTCCAGGATACTTCACAGGACAACAAATCTTCCATCTGTCAAAGAAGTTCCTGAAGATCTCTCTGATCAAGGCTGAAAGCTTGAAGGCCTATCACCCTATGCAAAGCTCCAGTTCTCCTGAACTATTCTACATCTCAGGGGGAGTTTTGATAACATCACTGAATCCACCTAGTCTTCTCATTGTGATTGGGAAAAGAAGACTGTCATCACTCTCTCATCCCCACCTCTATAAAGGGTTGTCATCTCCCTTCAAAAGTGATTCCTGATTACAAGTCACTAGATCAAAAGTCTTGAGGATTTGGTTTTTGAGCAACCTGATCAAAATCTCATTGGTGTCAGGCACCTGATCAAAAAACTGAGTGGATTCCTACCAGGGTGGTAGAAGAGTGGATGTACCTAGGTTGGGGAACCACTATAAAATTTCTTGTGTCGTGTGGTTGCCCCTTTTCTTTTTGTTCTTGTTGTGCTTGTGTTTTTAGGACTGTTGTGTGTTTATTTACTTTAGTTTAACTCTGCACCTTTTAATTACATAAAAAGTTGTAATAGTTTTATAAGGACCTACAAATACTCTATTCACTCCCCCCCCCCCTCTAGAGTATATTAGATCTAATACATCACTTTCACGATAATAAACCCTAACTTTATAAAGCAAAAACATTGACCGTGGAGGTTCCATAAGCATGAACACGCATCTCTCGAAGCCGTGCCTACCTGAGTTTAGGAATGTCCGACCGAACTCTCGTCCAAATCGGAGACCTAAAGCTCGCTTTACGTTGTGAACCCCACTATTGGATTTTACTCCAATCCGGGAGATTTGGAAGTCTGCCTCTCTCGAGTGGTGCGTACAACTCCCTTTACTCTTGAGTGCTCACTTCAACCTATCGGCCTCTCGGCTAGCCAAGAATGAAAGCTAATGATGGAAAATATATATCGATGATATATTTCCAAGCAAAGGTAAATCAAGAGTAAATCAAGGTATAAGCCTTATAAAGAAAAAGAAAACTAAAGCATCATAACTTAATCAACCCGAACCTTAGATCATAAAGATCGAGTACAAGGAGGATTAGTTACTCATGGTGAAGCGGAGAAAGAGAGATGAGTAGAAATGCATTAAGAAAACATGGAAAACGACAAACATTTTATTAACACTGAAAGAGAACTACAACTTGAAAATAAAAGATTACAGGTGCTGAAATGAAAATCTATGCGAACATTTGCCCTTTGGCTACTAAGCAGTTACAACAGCTAATACAAAATAGGAGTAAACTAAGATAGATTACAAAGCTTGAAATGAGGAAAGAGAGGAGAAACATGGAAAATTGCAAGAAAAAATACAAGAAAACTAAGGGGCATAACCTCCCCTCTCACTCCAAAGATGCCTCCTAAACCCTAGGAGAAGGGCTCAATTTATAGAATTTTTTCGGGTTGGGTAACGCCCCCCCTGACACGCCCAGGTCGGGCGTGTACCTGGGGCGTGACACATTCAGTGCGACGTTTTGGGCTGAAATTGAATGCTGGAGGTGATGGGCGTCGTAGTTGAGTTACACACCCATATATCATGCCCTACCAGGGTGTGTCCGTGGGGCGTGACACATTCGACGTGACGGTGGAGCAGGAATAATAGTGTGATGCGGCGATTTCTCAGGATCTGTGGACACGTCTCATGAACACGCCCGTATCGGGCGTGACTCGGGCGTGACAGAGGGCGTGTTCACTGAGTTTCCAAGAAATGCATTTTCGGACCTGTTGCTTCATTCCTCTGGGCTACACGGCCTAGGTACATGCCCTGGTAGGGAGTGACCTTGGGGTGTGTCATAGCAAAATTTTGCTGAAAGCCATGCAAACCTGCAAAAAGCAGAAAATGCATTAGTGACAATAATATTTACAAAAGAGCGTCAATATAAGCATTTGCAAGACATGATTTGTGCTTTAAAAACACGAAAATACACTAATAAATTTAACTACAAAAAGAACTATCAAATTCCACCAAGCTTAAGCTTTACTTGTCCCCAAGCAAAGATATAAAAACTGTTGAAGCGAAAATTTGACTCCGACAAGCGTTCACAAAATTGGGGCGTAGCCGACACCTACTTGGCCCAAGCTCGGCCTCCGACTGGTCGTGAAGGACTAAGAACAAACTGGCCCAAAGCCGCAGCAGGGAGGTCCCACCGCTTAGCCGGAAGGTCACAGAGAGCTTCCCCTCCAAAGCCAAAAGCTGGGCTTGGAGTTCTTCAGAAGACTGTCAATTCCTCTTCCGAGTCCCAAAAAAAATTCCCTTCTGAAGAACCTCTATGGGCTTATTTATAGATTTCAGAATCCGAACTGCCAATAACAAAACTGTACCGATCTGAAATTACCGGGGTACCCTTGGCTAGGTCTGCCAACAGCCAAACTCCGCTGTTCTGAGGAGCTATATGCAGTCCACTAAGGGTAAGAGGGTAAAAATACCCGGGGTAGAAGAGTAAGAACCTCTGTTTGACAGGGAAATATATAAAAAAAAGCCTCTTCTCCGCCTGGCGAGAGGAAAGGCATCTGCCGGCGAGAAGGACCCACCGCCCGTCTCGCCGGAGCCTCTCGCCCTGTACTGCGAGACCTCCTTGCTGATGTAGACTCTCTTGCCACTAGAGGTCCTCTCGCTTCTGGAGGCCCTTTCGCCTCTGGGTGGGGGCATTTTGCCCATTGGAGGGTCCATCGTCTCGCCTCTTGCGAGTGGGCCCCCCTGACCCCATCTGCCAGTCTCGACCTATTTGCTTCTTGAGGGCTCTTTTACGAGCCCGAGGTTGTACACAATCCCCGCTCTTTTTGAGATTACTCTAAGCTCAAAAAGAATGTTCAACCGAGGCTCGTTATTCAAGGTGCATTAAAAAACGTATTTATGGGGAATCTTCTGAGGCCCCCACCGGGGCCTATAAATATATGACTCCTGCCCCGCACTCCTGGTGCCCCGTTCTGCATATTCTTCTTCTTCCATGTTCTTGAGTTTTCCAGAATGACGCACAGTCAAAGTTTTTGCGAACGTCTCGCACTGGTGCGAGAGCAACATAAGGCCAACGTGGCTACTTTTACCTCTTCTCTGGTTCGTCCCCTCGCCCCGTCGTCTCGCTTGAAAAAGACGAAGCTGGGGGCCCATCATCTGCAGCAGTAGATTCGTCTTGCGTCGCTTTGAAACCTGTCCCCACTCCCCTTGCTCCCTCTACGGAAAAAGAGGTGGGTACTCGCTATTACCACTGTTATCTCCGCGACCGGGTGCTCTCTTGTTGACTAATGCTTTTTCAGGGGGCTCTTGTGGTTCCGCAGCCCCCGAAGAGTCCGCGAGATGGTTCTGCTGCCCGCTACGAGGAGCTCGATTGGCAGCCCTCATCTACTCCCCCAACTACTCCCAGCGAGAGGAGGGACGACCCCTCCCCGGCCGCCGATACCTCTCGCCATCCTGGTAAGGGACCTTCCCTTGCCCTTTTGAATCTCTTTCGCTACTCTCACTCTCTCCTGCGAGTGCCTCTTCCACCTTGCCTCTGCACCCCTTGCGCAGATTCTCGGGCCAACTCTCCTATTGAGGAGCAGCCAAAGCGACTCTCCGTCTCGCCTCCTCCTGCAGACGGGATTGAAGACTATCTGGGTGATCCTTCAAATCCAGTGGAGATGAAGCGGAAGACGGCTGAGCTCTTCCGGAAGCATGCGCGCCTCATCCACTCCTTGACTTTAGACAAACAGGCCGCGGAGAAGCGCATCGAGTCGCTGGAGGGCGAGTGCGCTCGTCTATCTTCTGGAGCTAATGCCGAGCTGGATGTCGACGGCACCGAACCCGAGGCCATCATCAATGAGACCGATATGCAGCTTCGTCTCGCGCGACGTGGTCTTAAAACCATCTGCTCCTTCCACTCGTGGAGTAGACCTCCTCGCGGGGGGGCTCGCGGCGGCCGCTGGGAATGGCGCCCTACTGAAGAATGTCCGTCCCGCTATTCTTCTTTTTCTTCTTCTCGCAAAAGTTGTAATAATGGTAGTCTCGCCAAAGTATGCAGAGAGCTTGGTCTCCTGCGGGATGATGTCTGGACATATATTTTTAAGGCTTAATTTTTCATTCTCTTTTTTAATCCTCCCTTTAATTTATGCTAAATATTTATTTATAGTTTTTCCTGATTGTAACGGGTCGCGCCGTTCGAGGTATAGGAGAGAGAAAAGGCATCGACTCTTCCTCTCCCCCTTATTTTCCAGCCCTTTTAGTCATTGGCCATGCATCAGTTATAAATATGCCTAGTCCGGGATTAGATACCGCACTCTCCGCTTTTGCCGTTAACCGAGTCTTGGCCTTCTGACCTCTCCGTCTCGCTGGTCCCTTCTCGCCTATTTCTTCCTTCGTCTCGCCGAGGGCCAATTCGCCAAAGAAGATGGGTAAGAAGAAGGTGGAGGAGGGTGAGGGGCGCAGCCGCTGCGGGAAGAGGTTTACTGACCATGACTTCCCTCTCGGCCGGCTCCCTCGGGAAGACCATGATAAGTTTGCCCGCGAGTATCTGGGGGAAGGGATCGAGTCGCGTCCCCCCAAGGTCGGCGAGTGCATCAACACATATTACCCGGGGGAACTCGCCTTCCCCGTCTCACACTTTGAGGCGGGGTTGCGACTGCCCCTATGGCCTGAGGTGAAGCAGACCTTCAAATACTTCAGTGTCGTCACGGCACAGTTCAACCCTAACGCGATTTCGGTGTTGATCGCGTTCGCCTGCTATATGCGCCGGGAGCGCATCGAGTTCAGCTTGACGGCATTCCTCAAGCTTTTCATCTACCACGCCAACGCCGATGGCGTCTCGTATTTTACTGGGCAGGGGCTCAAGGTATGCGAGACGCCTAACAAGAACCATCACTGGCTCACCCGATTCGTCTTCATCCGGGGAGACCGGGCTGACTTCGGCGGCATCCCTCTCGCTCCGGTCTCTCCGCCAGAGAGCTTCTACGCCACCCCCCAAGTTAGTGGGCCAGAGAAGCTGCTGTGCGAGTACCTGGTTGGCAAGAATTTCGAGGTCAACTTCTTGCGGCGAGGTCTCGACTCGCTTCTCCCAGTGCTCCCGGGGGAGGGTATTCTTATCTTATTCTTTTGTTCCTCTCTCTTCACTATTTGTTGTCTCGCTTCTTTCTAACCCCCGCTTGCTTTTAGGTGAGCAAATTATTCCAGCATCCCCTCCTTACAAGAGCAATATTCACCCTTCCAAGGGTCTTGATCTCGCCAATGCAGCTGCAGAGGCGGCGAGAGAGTCCCTGGCGGTCATCCCGCCGAAGCGTCCCGGAGATGACACGGTCCCCTCTCGCCCCAGCCCTCCTAAAAAGAAGATGAAGAAGGCTGTAGTCATCTCCAAGGAAAGGAGGAAGGCTCCTCAAGGGAGCCCTATCTCTTTAGGGGAAACTCCACCGCCTCCCTCGCCTAATCACCAGGTCATCTCGCCTATCCGCGAGACGGTACTTTCTGATCAACCTGCTGCTGCCTCCAACCTGCCCGCCACTACTTCCAACCCGCGAGCTGCTGCTCCTGAACAGGTGGCTGCTACCTCCTCTCGCGAGGGCGACTCCTATGGTCGTCCCGCCCCCGCCTCTCACATGAATTACAATCTGGGTCCCGTGGTTCACGATGCCGTTGGCGAACCGGTTCTGCTGTGGGGGCGGGACGCCAACCGAGTGTCTATCTCTACCCTCCTTCCATCATGGAAGGAGCAAGAGGTTCCTTCTAGCCACGCCTTCGCCATAGGGTACGGCCTCTATGGCGGCCTTGACGCTGCTTAGCCTGAAAGCGAGTCCACCAAGGACCTTGTGCTAAAAACTTGCCATCACCAAATGCGGGCCTTGGAGTTCTCGCACCGCTCCTCTCGCCGCCTTATTTACATCAATTCAAAGTGGAAGGCCAGCGAGGAAAATCTGGAGGCGGAGCGGGAGAAATCTACTGGTCTAGCGAGAAGGTTGTCAGATGCCGAGTCACTCCTCGCGAAGGCCCAAGGCGGCGTGGTAAGCCATATCTCTCTTTTTCCCTTGGGTCTTTCCTTTTCCATGATTCTTGGCTAATTGCTAGGTCATCCCGCTGGATGCCGAGACGGCGGGACAACTTCGTTCATGCGTGGCAGCTTTGGAAGAGGAGGTCCGGGTACTGATAGCTGAGAACGCGTGCCTTCAGGCTGATGCTGCGTCGTCATCTCGCCGCGAGCCCTTCCGGACACCTCCGCCACACTACTCTTATGAGGAAGTTGAGGAGCGATGCCGAGACGCTGGTGTCCGTGGGGCTGAGCTGGTGCTGCAAATGATGAAAGACCTGGGGGTCGTGAAGGACGAGTCTGAGACAGTGACCGCGCGCGACTTGGTCCCCGAGCTCTATAGCGAGGAGAGCGATGATTCTTCATCCGGCGAGGAGGACTGATGCGCCGCCTCCAAGATTTAGAATCACTCTCTCCTCCTCCTGATGTAAAGACTTTAAACTATATTTTGTGGCGTCTGCCAAGTGAAGAGCGAGCGCTCGATTTTGTTGTCTTCTATTTTGTTTCTTATTTTGTGAAGTTGATCTCTGGTGTGCCCCTTTTTTTTTTGCCTGCGGGACGGTGCTACCACTTCGTCTCGCCGCGCAACCTTTCTGTACATATATTTTCCTGTTTTATGTCCTACGCGAGACAGGTTCTCGACGCGCTTAACGACCGCGAGTTGGCGTAATGGCTTGTCTCGCGAGTGCTCTTTCGCTCGGCGAGACCATCCCCAAAAGCCATCCGCTGCGAGTGCTATCACCTGCCCTACTCTACACCCTTTTTCCCTTGGTTTATTTTTGCACTTTAGGACTGAGTTGGGATGCTAAGGTGTAGTGTCGCTTAAGGGGACTTTTCATCCTATCCCGCCAAAATGAATTCTTGTCTTGTTAGTTTGATGTTGATGGAGATTGCTTGACCCAACCCTATCCCCCGCAGGCGAGCCTTCGGACCTGCCAGCTAGGTGGGAGCCTGCGCAGCGGGTCTACCTAGGGCCGAGCCGAGCTCGGGATGCCGATGAAGATCTCAACTCAAAACCTATCCCCCACAGGCGAGCCTTCGGACCTGCCAGCTAGATGGGAGCCTGCGCAGCGGGTCTACCTGGGGCCGAGCCGAGCTCGGGGTGCCGATGAAGATCTCAACTCAAAACCTATCCCCCACAGGCGAGCCTTCGGACCTGCCAGCTAGATGGGAGCCTGCGCAGCGGGTCTACCTGGGGCCGAGCCGAGCTCGGGGTGCTGATGAAGATCTCAACTCAAAACCTATCCCCCACAGCGAGCCTTCAGTGGGACCTGCCGAGCCTGAAGATGGGAGCCTGCAGCTAGATGGGAGCCTGGGTCTACCTGGGGCCGAGCCGAGCTCGGGGTGCCGATGAAGATCTCAACTCAAAACCTATCCCCCACAGGCGAGCCTTCGGACCTGCCAGCTAGATGGGAGCCTGCGCAGCGGGTCTACCTGGGGCCGAGCCGAGCTCGGGGTGCCGATGAAGATCTCAACTCAAAACCTATCCCCCACAGGCGAGCCTTCGGACCTGCCAGCTAGATGGGAGCCTGCGCAGCGGGTCTACCTGGGGCCGAGCCGAGCTCGGGGTGCCGATGAAGATCTCAACTCAAAACCTATCCCCCACAGGCGAGCCTTCGGACCTGCCAGCTAGATGGGAGCCTGCGCAGCGGGTCTACCTGGGGCCGAGCCGAGCTCGGGGTGCCGATGAAGATCTCAACTCAAAACCTATCCCCCACAGGCGAGCCTTCGGACCTGCCAGCTAGATGGGAGCCTGCGCAGCGGGTCTACCTGGGGCCGAGCCGAGCTCGGGGTGCCGATGAAGATCTCAACTCAAAACCTATCCCCCACAGGCGAGCCTTCGGACCTGCCAGCTAGATGGGAGCCTGCGCAGCGGGTCTACCTGGGGCCGAGCCGAGCTCGGGGTGCCGATGAAGATCTCAACTCAAAACCTATCCCCCACAGGCGAGCCTTCGGACCTGCCAGCTAGATGGGAGCCTGCGCAGCGGGTCTACCTGGGGCCGAGCTGAGCTCGGGGTGCCGATGAAGATCTCAACTCAAAACCTATCCCCCACAGGCGAGCCTTCGGACCTGCCAGCTAGATGGGAGCCTGCGCAGCGGGTCTACCTGGGGCCGAGCCGAGCTCGGGGTGCCGATGAAGATCTCAACTCAAAACCTATCCCCCACAGGCGAGCCTTTGGACCTGCCAGCTAGATGGGAGCCTGCGTAGCGGGTCTACCTGGGGCCGAGCCGAGCTCGGGGTGCCAATGAAGATCTCAACTCAAAACCTATCCCCCACAGGCGAGCCTTCGGACCTGCCAGCTAGATGGGAGCCTACGCAGCGGGTCTACCTGGGGCCGAGCCCAGCTTGGGGTGCCGATGAAGATCTCAACTCAAAACTTATCCCCCACAGGCGAGCCTTCGGACCTGCCAGCTAGATGGGAACCTGCGCAGCGGGTCTACCTGGGGCCGAGCCGAGCTCGGGGTGCCGATGAAGATCTCAACTCAAAACCTATCCCCCACAGGCGAGCCTTCAGACCTGCCAGCTAGATGGGAGCCTGCGCAGCGGGTCTACCTGGGGCCGAGCCGAGCTCGGGTTGCCGATGAAGATCTCAACTTAAAACCTATCCCCCATAGGCTAGCCTTCGGACCTGCCAGCTAGATGGGAGCCTGCGCAGCGGGTCTACCTGGGGCCGAGCCGAGCTCGGGGTGCCGATGAAGATCTCAACTCAAAACCTATCCCCCACAGGCGAGCCTTCGGACCTGCCAGCTAGATAGGAGCCTGCGCAGCGGGTCTACCTGGGGCCGAGCCGAGCTTCGGGGTGCCGATGAAGATCTCAACTCAAAACCTATCCCTCGCAGGCGAGCCTTCGGACCTGCCAGCTAGATGGGAGCCTGCGCAGCGGGTCTACCTGGGGCCGAGCCGAGCTCGGGGTGCCGATGAAGATCTCAACTCAAAACCTATCCCCCACAGGCGAGCCTTCGGACCTGCCAGCTAGATGGGAGCCTGCGCAGCGGGTCTACCTGGGGCCGAGCCGAGCTCGGGGTGCCGATGAAGATCTCAACTCAAAACCTATCCCCCACAGGCGAGCCTTCGGACCTGCCAGCTAGATGGGAGCCTGCACAGCGGGTCTACCTGTGGCCGAGCCGAGCTCGGGGTGCTGATGAGGATACCTCTTCCTGTCGTTAGGTTTTCACGAGAAATAATTTGAGAAGTATATTATATTAATTATGCTTTGAGTACATATCTCATGCTCTCCCTTCTCATGGGTAGAAGCGTTTTAAGTCATCCCCACTCCAGGAGTGGTTCAAGGTCCTACCATCCACATCTTGGAGGTAGTAACCCCCTGCTTTCAACACTCTCTCTACAATATAAGGCCCCTCCCAGTTTGGATTGAGCTTTCCCACCGGGGCGGACCTCCCTGCCGCATCAACCTTCTTTAGTACTAGGTCTCCTTCTGCGAATTGCTTTATCCTGATATGTTTGTCAAAGTGCCTTGCCATTCGACGCTTGATCTCCTCTTGTCTGATGGCTGCTACGTCTCGCAGCTCCTCTGCCAGGTCTAGTGAGAGGCGCAGGCCCTCTTCATTTTCCATCCTCCATGCCTCGTCCCCATCACCTGCAGCCGCGACTCGTGGGGATCGGACCTCGAACTCCACTGGTAGTACCGCCTCACAACCATGGGAAAGCTTGAAAGGGGTCTCACCAGTGGCCGTGTTCGGGGTTGTTCTCAGAGCCCACAGGACCGAGGGGAGCTGCTCCACCCAATTCCCTCGCAGATTCTCCACCTTCTTCTTTAGCAAGTTAACGATAATCTTGTTTGCCGCCTCCACCTGACCGTTGCTCCTGGGGTGGTGGACGGAGGCAAACCTGAGGTCTATGCCCAGCTGGGTGCAGAAGCTGATGAACTCTTCGCTAGCGAACTGGGGGCCGTTATCCTTGACGATGGCTTGAGGCAGCCCGTGCCTGCAAATGATCTCCCCCCAGACGAAGTTCCTGATGACTTGGGAGGTCACCTTTGCTAGTGCCTTAACCTCCAGCCACTTGGAGAAGTAATCTATCATAACCAGGAGGAACCTTCTTTGCCCACTAGCTGGAGGAAAAGGCCCAACTATATCCATTCCCCAAATGGCGAAAGGCCATGGTGCTGTGATGCTTCGGAGCCTTTGAGCCGGCAAGAGCTGGAGGGGGGCGTAGAGCTGGCATTTTCGGCATTTCCTTGCAAACTCCGTCACGTCCTTCCTTAGGGTGGGCCAGAAGTACCCCTGCCTGACCACTCTTGCCTCCAACGTCCTTCCCCCGGAATGACTACCACATTCCCCAGAGTGCACCTCCTCCAGAATGTGTCTGGTCTCCTCCTCCGTTACGCATCGAGCTAGGAGACCCGAAAGCATCCTCCGGTGAAGTCCTCCTTCATGCATGAGATAATGAGCCGCCATATGGCGGAAGCTTCTTGCCTCCTTGACCCCCTCAGGGAGGGTTCCTGTCAGAATGAAAGTAACGAAAGGATCTACCCACGAGGGCCGCCGATCCACCTCCATTAGCTCCCCTTCTTCAATCGCTGGATGGAATAAATCAGTCAGGGCACCCCCTTCCCAAGGTCCGAACTTGGCCAATTGATCGGCAGCAATGTTCTCTTCTCTGGGGACGTGCTGGATGGAGAACTCCCGGAACCCCCCGATGATCGTCCTTACCTTGGATAAATATTTCACAAGGGTGGGCTCCCGCGCCTCAAACTCTTCACGTATCTGCGATGCCACTACCAATGAGTCTATGAAAACCTCAACGTCCTTGATCTTGAGCTCCTTGGCCAGGCGAAGGCCGGCTATCACTGCCTCGTACTCTGCTTGGTTGTTGGTTGTGGGGAAATGCAAGGCGACCGCTTGTCTTATGGTCACTCCCTGAGGACTTGTCAGTACCACCCCTGCTCCAAGGGAATGCTTTCCCGAGGCCCTGTCGACCATTATCTTCCATGCTTCTGGTGGCCGCTGCTCCTCGGCCCCGACCTCCGCGACGTAGTCTGCCAAGAAGTCGGCCACCACCTGTGCTTTGATGGAGAGCCTTGGCACAAACGAAATGTTGAATTCACTAAACTCGATGGACAATTTGGCCAGCCTACCCGAGTGCTCGACCACTTCGAAAATCTTTCAGAGAGGATGATCCGTCACCACCCTAATCGAATGTGCCTGGAAATATGGCCGGAGCTTCCTGGCTGAAACAACCAAGGCGTATGCCAGCTTTTCTAGGATAGGTTAGCGAAGCTCCGCCTTCCTTAGGATTCTGCTAACATAATAAATGGGCAGCTGCTTCTTTCCCTCTTCTCTGACTAGGACGGAGCTCACCGCCTCTGCTCCCACTCCTAGGTACAGGGTCAGATCTTCCCCCTCTTTTGGGATTTGAAGCAGAGGAGCCCCGGAGAGTTGCTCCTTCAGCTTTTGAAAAGCTTCTTCGTACTCTACTGTCCATTCAAATCTCTGATTCCCTCGCACTTTAAAGAAAGGTGAGCACTTCTCGCCCGACCTAGAGAGGAATCTGCTAAGGCCGGCCAGCTTTCTTGTCAAGCGCTGCACCTCCTTAGCATTTCACGGTGATTCTAGCTTCAGAATGGCTTTTACTTTATCCGGATTAGGTTCTATCCCTGCCGGGGTCAGAAGGTGCCCAAGGAATTTCCCACGACTGGCCCCGAAAACACATTTTAGGGGGTTCAACCTCATTTTGAATTTTCTCAAGGTGGCGAACGTCTCCTCCAGATCCTGGAGATGCGAGTTCACTCCCTTGCTCTTTACCATGATATCATCAACGTAGACTTCTAGGTTCCGGCCCCTCTGACCCTGGAAAACTCGATCCATCATTCGTTGGTACGTTGCTCCCGCATTTTTTAACACAAAGGGCATCATGTTATAACTAAAGCACCCTTCCCTTGTGATGAAGGAGACATCCTTGACATCAGGAGGGTGCATCCGGATCTGATGGTAACCTGAAAAAGCATCCAGAAAACTCATAACAGAAAAACCGACGGCTGAATCGACCAGCGCGTCGATTCGAGGCAGGGGGTAGCAATCCTTGGGGCATGATTTATTTAATAACGAAAAGTCAATACACATTCTCCATTCCCCCCCCCTTTCTTCACCATTATAACATTGGAGATACAGCCTGGGTACTGGATCTCTGAGATGAAGCCCGCCTCCAGGAGCTTCTTGACCTCCTCGCGAATGGGCTCCTCCAGCTTGGTGGCGACGGCACTCATCTTCTGACGTATGGGGCACGTCCGAGGGTCCAGATTTAGGCGGTGGCAGGCCACATCCGCATCAATGCCCGGCATGTCCGCCGCGCTCCAGGCGAAGACGTCGACCTTGCTCTGGATGCAGACCCGCATCCGTTCCTGGTCTTCGGGACTCAAGCCCCCGCTGATCCGTACCCTTTGTATCTGCCCCTAGCTGGTGCGGACCTCCACCTCCACCACTTCCTCGGCCACCTCCAGCCGCGACTGCTCCCAGCCGTCCCCTGCTTCTTCTTCCTGCTCCAGCTCTTCTTCTCCTCCTGCTCCCTCAACTTCCATTACCTCGTCTTGCTGCTGTTCAATTTCCATGTCCCTTCGGGCTTCCTCCTCAGCCCCTTCTTCTCCCACTTTCTCCTGCATTCTTTCCTGTGGCTCCATCTCCCCGCTCCTCCGGACTTTCTGCACATCTCCTCCCCTCTGCTCCCCCTCAATCTCCATTGCCCCCTCCGGGCTCTCCTGTTGCTGCTCGACCTCAACTCCCCCCTGAGCCTCCTGCACACCTCCTCCTTGCTGCTTCTCGGTCTCCTCTCCCCCACCTTCCTTTTTGGTTCATCCTCCCGTTTCCTCTAGGCTCACCTCTTCTTTCCTGATAGCTTCTTCTTGCGTCGCCATCACCTTCTCCAAGTCCTCCGCCTCTGCCATCCAGGATATGGTGTCAACTGCTGTGACGTAGCACTGCATCGCCACTTTTGGATCCCCCCTGACCCTGACCTGCACCCCTCCATTGTTGAACTTGAGGCACTGATGGAAAGAGGAGGGGACGCAGCGAAAGGCGCTGATGAGGGGACGCCCAAAGATGGTGTTGTAGCTGCTCGGGTCATCCACAATCACGAACCGACAGTTCCGTGACACCCCCCCCCCCCCAACCTCACGTGCAGCCCTACTCCCCCTTCCACTTCCTTTCTCTCCCCGGAGAATCCGAACAACGGTCCGTCCGAGGCCAAAATCCTCTTGGCTTCCACCTGCATCTCGTCGAAGGCCCTCTTAAAGATCACATTTACGGAGCTCCCGTTATCCACCAGGATCTTGGAGACCGTAAAGTTTTCTACCGCCTTCTGGATCACCAAGGCGTCGCAGAACGGGTCCTCATACTCCGGCATGTCCTCTGAAGAGAAGGTAATCTTTTCTAGCGGGGGCGGGGTTTGGGAGGTTGAGGCAACCCCCTTTCGGAACATGGTCTGGAGGCTCCCCTTTCGGGTGGCCTCGATCCCAATCCCTCCATGGATGGCCCCGATTCCTCCCCGGGTTCCCACATCCACCCGGTCCTCGCACCTATCTTCCGCCTCCCCTTGCTGCATTTCCTCGATCCTTACCGGCGGATCCTGCCTCCTCAAACCTCTGGCCTCTCTCATCTCCAAGAATTCTGGGCACGTGGCTGTAGCGTGACCTCTCTCCTGATGGAAGTCACAGAAAGGCAACGCCACCCTACCCCTTCTTCCTTCTCCTCTTCCTCTCCTTCCTCCCCGAGCTCCTCTTCCTCGACCGATCCCCATTGCCTCCTGCTGATGCTGAAAATGATCCCTCGCCCCCTGTCTCCATGCTGGTTGATCGATCCTCCTTGGCTCTCGGAAATTGTCTCTTCCCTGGAAGCCTCCTCCTAACTCCTGGGGGCGACCATCATGAGGCCTCCAACCTATCTGGTTGTTCGGCTCTCGGGCCCCCCGATGATTCTGCCCTTGTTTCCCCTGGCCTCGGGCTTCCTCCCTCCTTCTCTCTTCCCTCTGCTCCCTCTGCTCCCTCTGCTTTCCTGCTCCTGGTTCCTTTGCGTCGTCCTCCGCCAACCTGGCTAACTTCCTCAAAAACGCCGGATTGGCCCTCTCAAAATTCGTCTCCTTTGCCTCCCTCTCCATAAGCTCCTCAAAAGAGAGGGGGGCACCCTTTTCAGTTCCATACTAAAGAAGCCTGGCCTCAGTCCCAGGGTGAATGCAAGCATCAACGTATACCTAGGGACCTCCTGGACCTGGAGGATCTCTTCCTGAAACCGATCTACGTAGTGACCCAACATCTCATCCTGGCTCTGCCTTACCGAGAACAAGCACTCCGCCTCCTTCTTACGCTTCTTTGATGTTGAAAACCTTAATAAGAAACTTCTCCCCAGATCCTCGAAACAATAAATCGACCTTGCCGGTAACTGATGGAACCAGTCTCGCGCCTTCTCCTTCAAGGTGATGGCAAACAGACGACACTTAAACGCATCCATCATTTGTCTTATCGAAACCACATCTTCGAACCACTACACATGCTGTACAGGGTCATCCTTCCCTGAGTAGTAGGACATGTCGGGCTCCCGGAACCCCTCCGGTACCGGAGCCGAGATGACGAGTTCACTAAACGAGCTCTCGCCGACTGCTTGCCGAGAGGGCACGTCTCGCGGCCTCGGCTGACTGGCACGATCTGCGAGACCGTGCCCAGGGAAGAGCTCTCGCACAGCTGCCTCCTTCTCGCCGTCTTCTGCAGGGATCTCCTTCCCGGTATGCTGGCCTGGGAAGAGCTCTCGCGCCGCCACGTCCCTCTCGCTAGCCTCCGTGGGGACCTCCTTCCCCGGGCACTGACCAGGGGCATTCTCGCCTAAAAGCGGGACCACCTCGATCGGGACCTGAGGCGTCGCCCACTCGCTCCTTGCCGAGAAAGCCAAGCTTATGGTTTGCATGACCTCCCGCCTGAAGTCCTCCCGCATTTTTCTTGTCGCCTCTTCTACCTGGGAGGGGGAACCTCCAGAACCAGATCCCTCTCCTTCACCTCCTGCCATAGGACCAAACTCAAACTTTTCCTGAACCGGCTACTTCCACGCTCACCGCACCAGAACTGTTGAAGCCAAAATTTGACTCCGACAAGTGTTCACAAAATTGGGGCGTAGCCGACACCTACTTGGCCCAAGCTCGACCTCCGACTGGTCGTGAAGGACTAAGAACAAACTGTCCCAAAGACGCAGCAGGGAGGTCCCACCGCTTACCCGGAAGGTCACAGAGAGCTTCCCCTCCAAAGCCAAAAGCTGGGCTTGGAGTTCTTCAGAAGACTGTCAATTCCTCTTCCGAGTCCCAAAAAAAGTCCCTTCTGAAGAACCTCTATGGGCTTATTTATAGATTTCAGAATCTGAACTTCCAAAAACAAAACTGTACCGATCTGAAATTACCGGGGTACCCTTGGCTAGGTCTGCCAACAGCCAAACTCCGTTGTTCTGAGGAGCTATATGCAGTCCACTAAGGGTAAGAGGGTAAAAATACCCGGGGTAGAAGAGTAAGAACCTCTGTTTGACAGGGAAATATATAAAAAAAGCCTCTTCTCCGCCTGGCGAGAGGAAAGGCATCTGCCGGCGAGAAGGACCCACCGCCCGTCTCGCCGGAGCCTCTCGCCCTGTACTGCGAGACCTCCTTGCTGATGTAGACTCTCTCGCCCCTGGATGTCCTCTCGCTTCTGGAGGCCCTTTCGCCTCTGGGTGGGGGCATTTTGCCCATTGGAGGGTCCATCGTCTCGCCTCTTGCGAGTGGGCCCCCCTGACCCCATCTGCCCGTCTCGACCTATTTGCTTCTTGAGGGCTCTTTTACGAGCCCGAGGTTGTACAAAAACTAGTTAATCATAAACAATGGCAAATTCAAAAAGTTTTAATCGTGCCTACACAAGTACTATGCAAAATTCCAAGTAGGGAGAATGTGAAACGTAAACCTAAAATAGTTACTTGGCCCTGGTTTAACAAATTATAAGCTTTACTAACGAAAATAAATCATCCAAAATTTTAAGAAGATCTTTTAAATAAATTTAAGTAATGCAACAAAATGAAAAGGGGCATTGAGTTGTTACTAGATTCAAGGGGCACATTATAACTATATCAATCAAATAACAAAAATCTAAATTTAAATCCAAAACTATACTATTTTACTTTTCTTCTTTGCTTGGCTAATTAATAAAATTAAAAGCATGAATCAAAAAGACTTATTAGGACCAAAACGTTTGGTTTAGGCATATAATTAAGAATGGAAATCAAAGATAAACATGAAGGCTTAAAATCACACTAAACCAAAATAGAAAAGTTTCAAAAAACAAATTTCATCATAAATAAACTATTTTTTTCTTTATTTTTGTTTTTTCTTTTTTTTTCTTTTTCTTCTTCTTTTTTACAAAATAACAGCGAAAAATAATTTTCTTTTCAATTTGAAATTGGCAAAACAAAAGTAAATATATCTTTTGAGCTTATTTTTCAAAAAGTTCTCCAAAAAAATCACAAAAATAAGGCTATCATAATCATGAAAATTTAATTTAGATGAAACTCAAAAAGGCTAGTGTGATTAGATAGGTTGGAATATTTAAGCTTTGGTGAAAATGAAATGATAAGTGGAGCTAAACAATTGAGGAAGGAAAAAGGCTCAAAAGTGGCTAACTAGGGGTAAAGATAAATTTAGGTTGGCAAGAAGGATCAAACAAAAACAAAGACTGCCTAAATGATTTTCATGCTTCTAAATTTATTTAAAGCATTAGTTTTGAAAATTTTCAAAAAGCAAGTCCTAGATAATAAAAGAAGACTAATGAAATTATCTTGGAAATAGAAATAATATGCGCCTTGAACCGTTCACATCTACTACGTCAATCAAAAGTTGATATTACAAAAATTATGCAAAAATGAAAAGGAAAATAGTGGATGAAAGATTTTCGAGAAAGTCAAGAAAATAAAAACGAGAACCATAATAAAAATGCGAGTTTTAGAAAGACATTTCACGTTAACATGCTACCTTGCATGAGAAAAACAACAAGTCCAACATTTTACTTGTGAAACAAAATTAAAAAAACAATTAGAGAGATTGTAATTGGCTAAGTTATTTATATGAAATTTTTAGAAAAACAAAACAAAAGCAGGGGGTACTATTGAAATATCAATATAACAAAATTTTTTATTTTGAAATATGCTTTTTGTTTTCTTTTGATTTTTAAAGGAGACAACATGAAACAAAAATAAAGATAAGAGAAGGAGTAAATCCTCCCCCAAGCTTAAAATAAACATTATCCTCAATGACGAAAGAAGGGGTATGAGAGAGAGAGAAATTAAAACAGAAATAAAGTACAGAACTTTAAAAACAGGTACTTCCCGAATTTATGCGCCGCAAATGTTGATTGATGCCGCTCCCCCATGCTTGCGCTCTGGATCTTATTAACATGTCTTCTTCGGACTTTGTGATGGATTTAGCAGCATTGGCGGCGGTGAATGCAGAAGCTTCAACTTGTGGAGCTGTCCGGGGCAAAAAGTGTAAAATAAAGAAAACAAAAAAATGATTTGGGTTGCGTCCCAAGAGCGCCCTTTGTCTATAAAGGTCATTTGAGCTCGACCAAAAGAATATTGTCCAATAGTTTATTTGTCCAAAATAGCATGTAAATAAATGGTGTCCAGTTAGTTTAAAGTTCGTGCAGAAGAAAATTAATACAGT
Organism: Platanthera guangdongensis; assembly: GCA_039583875.1. Lineage (NCBI taxonomy): Eukaryota > Viridiplantae > Streptophyta > Magnoliopsida > Asparagales > Orchidaceae > Platanthera > Platanthera guangdongensis. Next base: position 65,743,136 of record CM077165.1, read on the forward strand.
TTGGATTGACATCACTACAGAAATAAAGTTTAAGACGCTGCCCATTTGCTTTGAAATCACCCTTATAAGAGTGTGAAATTAAAATCGTGTCATACGGATAAACTTCTTTAACGGTAAATGGACCAGACCATCGTGATTTTAACTTTCCTGGAAATAAACGTAATCGTGAGTTATATAAAAGAATTTGGTCGCCCGTCTTGAATGTTTTTGGGTGCCTTAAATTTTTGTCGTGTAAACATTTCGCCTGCACTTTATAAAATTTGTTATTTTCATATGCAAAAGAGCGCCACTCATTGAGTTCATTGAGTTGAAACTTTCTAAAATCACCGACATAGTGGGGATCGAAATTTAAGAATCTTAAGGCCCAAAAAGCGCGGTGCTCTAGTTCTACTGCTAAGTGACATGATTTTCCATATACCAACCGATACGGTGTACATCTGATGGCAGTTTTGTACGCTATTCGATATGCCCATAGAGCATCGTCTAATTTGGTTGACCAGTCTTTTCTAGAAGTGGAAACAGTTATTTCTAAAATTATTTTTATTTCTCTATTCACTACTTCGACTTATTCGTTAGTTTGGGGGTGGTAGGCAGTTGAAAGCTTATGAGTAACGCCATATTTAGTAAGGATTTTAGAAAACTGCGCGTTATAGAAGTGGTAACCCCTGTCACTAACGATGGTGCGCGGTGTACCAAATCGAGAAAATAATTTTTTTTAGAACGTAACTATGACTCGCGCGTCGTTCATAGGAAGAACTTGGGCTTTTGCCCATCGCGAAACGTAATCAATGACAACTAAAATATATTTATTCCCGAAGATAGAAGGAAGAGGGCCAACAAAATCAATTCCCCAGAGGTCGAAAACTTCGCACTCAAGGAAATAATTTTGCGGAATTTCATTTTTATTAGAAATATTACCCGACTGTTGGCAACTATCACAGCTACTCACAAAGGCCTGCGCGTCTTTAAACAGGCTAGGCCAGTAAAAACCCGCGCTTAGCACTTTGTGAGCGGTGCGAGCAGCTTGATAGTGCCCACCTGTTGTTCCTTCATGCAAATGCTTAATAATGTCTAAACCAACTTCATAAGAAACACATCTTCTTATCACTTGGTCTGCACAGAATCTGAAAAGATGCGGGTCCTCCCAAAAATAGTTCTTCAACTCAGAAAAAAATTACTTCTTTTGCTGAAATGAGAACTCTTTTGGGAGCACACGAGCCACTAGATAGTTGGTGATACGCGCAAACCAAGGAGAAGTAGATGTGTTAATTGAAAATAACTTCTCATCGGGAAAATAATCATTAAAAGATTTTTTGTCTAATTTTTCAATAAAAGGATTATCTAGGCGCGAGAGGTGGTCGGCGGCCAATTTCTCGGCTCCTCGCTTATCACGGATTTCTAAATAAAACTCCTGGAGGAGTAAGACCCAGCGAATCAGGCGCGGTTTGACATCCATTTTAGAAAGAAGATATTTGAGGGCCGAGTGGTCCGTAAAAACAATAATTTTTGAAAGAGTAATATAAGGGCGAAATTTATAAAAAGCGAATACTATAGCTAGGAGCTCCTTCTCGGTTGTGTTATAATTTTCCTGTGCAGATGTGAGTGTTTTGCTAGGGTAATAGATGGGGTGGAAGTTTTTAGATATACGATGACCTAATTCGACTCCTACCGCATAGCTACTCGCATCGCACATTATCTCAAATTGAGAGTCCCACACCGGAGCTATCATAATTGGGGCATTAATTAATTTTTCTTTTATTAAATTAAAAGCAGCTAGGCAAAGGACATCAAAAATGAATGGGGCGCCTTTTTCTAGGAGATGTGTAAGGGGCTTGGTGTTCTTGGAGAAGTCCTTTATGAAGCGGCGGTAGAAACCAGCATGACCTAGGGAACTTCTTATAGCTTTTATGTTTGTAGGCGGCGATAACTTCTTGATAACTTCTATCTTAGCAACGTCTACTTCAATATGTCTTGCAGAAATTTTATGACCCAAAACTAACCATTCCCTCGCCATAAAATGACATTTTTCCCAATTTAGGGCAAGGTTAGTTTCTTCACATCGTTCTAAGAATTTTCGAGGTTTTCTAAACAACTATCAAATGCGTCACCGAACACGGAGAAATCATCGATGAAAACCTCCATAATGCTTTCTATGTACTTGTCAAAGATAGCGAGCATCCATCACTGGAATGTAGCTGGCGCATTGCACAATCCGAACGACATTCTTTGGTAAGCGAAGGTGCCAAAGGGACAAGTAAACGTAGTTTTCTCCTAGTTCTCGGGAGAGATGGGGATAATCGTTCTAAAATTTGATCGATGATTGGCAAGGGAAAGTGATCCTTGCAGGTGGCGTCATTTAACTTACGAAAATCTATATACATTCTCCAACCGGTCACAGTCCGTGTCAGGATTAATTCATTATTCTCGTTACTTATTACTGTTATCCCTCCCTTCTTTGGTACTACCTGGACTGGGCTAACCCACGTACTATCAGATATATGATAGATAATTCCTGCGTCTAATAATTTCATAACCTCGCCCTTAACTACTTCTTTCATGTTCGAGTTTATACGACGCTGAGGTTGTATGGAGTTGCGTGAATTATCTTCCATTAAGATTTTGTGAGTGCAGAAAGATGGGCTTATGCCCTTGATATCAAATATCTGCCAAGCAATAGCCCGGCGATGCTTACATAAAATTAAATGAGGTTTATCATTTTGCGCATCTGTGAGGTAGGCCAAAACTATTACGGGCAGCTTGGAGTCTTTTTTTAAGAAAACGTATCTAAGATGCTCAGGTAGTTCTTTAAATTCCATGGTAGGGGGGGTCTTTATATGACGTTTCAGAAATCCGTTCTTTTTCAAAAACAATATTTTCATATATTTTTTCTTTATACGGAAAATTGAAAGGGGTGGGGCTAGCGGCCATGGTGGCTTCTTGCAGCAATTCATTCGGAAGAGTAGAATAGGAACAAAAATAAAAATTCTTTTTCAAATTCGGAGAGGCGATAGGAGGATTCTTCACTTAGGTGTAGTGATTCAGTTGGATGAGTAGAAGAGGAACAAAAATCAGAAAATTCTTTTTCGAAATCAGAGAGGCGACGGGAGGATTCTTCACTTAGGGCATCTACAAAAAAACAAGAGTCATCATTTGCTAGGGTGTTCTTCATCGAGGGTGTGATAGAGAAAGTTACTTCATTGTCGCCTACTCGAAGGAAGAGCTTACCATTGCATACATCAATGATAGCTCGAGAGGTGGCGAGGAAGGGTCGGCCAAGGATTAGGGGAACCTCGACGTCTTCTTCGTTGTCCAATATGACAAAGTCCACCGGGAAGACGAACTTGTCGACATTAACTAGGACATCCTCCACGATTCCTAATCGGTATTTGACTGATCTATAGGCGAGCTGGATACTCATGCATGTGGGGTTGAGACTACCAATTCCTAACTTTTTAAACAATGAGAGGGGCATCACGTTAATACTCTCACCTAGGTCGGCTAATGTGTGCTTGACAAAAAGATCACCAAAGACACACGGAATAGAAAAACTACCGGGTCACTGATTTTCTTTGGTAAACCGTTTGTCAAGACCGTCCAGCACTCGACATTTAATGTGACATGCGAAAGGTTCTCTAACTTCTTCTTGTTGGTCAGGAGGTCCTTAAGATACTTAGCGTACTTCGGCATCTGGGATATCGCTTTGTGAAATGGCAGATTTCTGTGGATTTGTTTAAACATTTCTAAGAAACGGGTGTATTGTTCATCCTGACGTTGTTTATTAAGTTCGGAAGGGTATGGCGGGGTTGGATTATTTTTAAAGGTGTGTGGTGGAGTGAGTTATTTTTCTAAAACAGGGGTGATAACTTCTTCAGCAGAGGGTGGGATTTTTAAAGCGGGAGCGGATCTTTGATTTTTTAAAGCGGGAGCGGAGCTTTGATTTTTTAAAGCGGGAGCGGAGCTTTAATTTTTTAAAGCGGGAGCGGAGCTTTGATTTTTTACAGCAGGAGCGGAGCTTCCCTTGGGCTCTTCACTTACCACACCGTGAACTTGCTTCCCACTCCGAAGAGTTATAGATTTCACTTGCTCTCTCGGGTTGGGCTCGGTATTGGAAGGAAGAGACCCTGCGGGTCACTCAGAAATAATTTTAGCGAGCGGTCCTACTTGATTCTCTAAATTTTTAATGCTTCCAGTTAAGGTTATTATCATAGCGTCATTAACATTCATGTATTTTGAAAACATTTCCTCCAAACTTGGAGGTTTTGGAAAACTTTGAGGAGGTGGTGGAGGTGCAAAAAAATCAATTTGTGGTGGCGAGCGCACAACATTCGAAGGATTACTCCACGAAAAAATCGGATGATTTCTTAAAGCAGGATTATAACTATTCGGAAAACCAGGATGATGAAAATTTGCAGTAGAAAAATTATTAATAGCATTTCTAGGCATATTATTGACATAATCCAAATGTTCGGGTTAAGGAGTTACAGATTCCCATACCTGGGGTGCGGAGGCAGCAGTCATCTCCGTAATTGTTTTGCTTAATATTTCAACTTACAAAGCGAGTTGGGAGACATTGTCCACTTCAAAGATACCTGCAGGTTTGTTTGGGCGGGACCTACGCACATTCCACTAGTAAGTGTTCATGGCCATGTCCTCAAAAAGCTCAAGAGTTGCTTCCGGGGTCTTATGGTTTAAAGTACCGCCAGAAGCTGCGTCTATCATTTTCTTTGTACTTTGATTTATCCCGTTCTAAAACGCCTGCACCTGCAACCATAAAGGCAGAGCATGATGTGGGCATCGTCTTAATAATTCTTTAAATCTTTTCTAGGTTTCATAAAGGGTTTCACAGTCTATTTGTCCAAAGACAGAAATGTCATTCCTAAGTTTTGCTATTTTAGCAGGCAGAAAATACTTTGCTAAAAATTTTTCAGTTAATTGCATCCAGGTTGTGATTCTAATTTTAGGTAGGGTGTTCAACCACTGCTTAGCCTTAGTTCTAAGAGAGAAGGGAAATAATCTTAGCCTAATAGCATCATTTGTGACACCATTAATCTTAAAAGTGTCACAAATCTCAAGAACGTTTGTTATATGTTCGTTCGGATTTTCATCTTGAAGTCCGTCAAATTGCACATACTGCTACACCATTTGAATTATGCTAGGCTTCAGTTCGAAGTTATTTTTTGTTATCGCAGGGAGAACTATGCTAGATTCTATACCCTCGAGATTCGGCCATGTATAATAAGACATGGGCCTATTCACGACTTCCTCTACAGCAGGTTCTTCCATCCTTAGGGTAGAAAATGACTCGGAATCCTCAACCGGTATTTGGTAAGTAGGGCCTTGAAATCATGATCTTCTCCGAAGAGTACACTCAATTTCGTGGTACAAGTACAAAATATCTAACGGATTCCCTCGGGTCATGCACTAGAAAAAGAGAAGGAAAAGAAAAGGAAGTAAATAAACTAAAATTCCCCCTTCTTTTTTTGAAATAGATTTTTTTATGATTTAACTCCCGAACTTCCCAAGGGCTACCCGATGAAGGGTTTGCAAGGTACTAGACAAGATAGTGGCATTTAGAGCCACATTGCCCTTTTCGAGAGAGTTAAGTGGCATAGAAAAATTGTGATATGAGTTTCTATTAGGAGCGTTAATAATTTTTTTTTGGAGTTCTAATTTGAGAAAGAGGACGAGAAGAAAAAATGATAAAAGTAATAGGTTCGTGTTTTCGAATTATCAACAAAAGTTGCTTCCCCGATAACAGCGCCAAAAACTTGGTGAGATTATATTCGCAAGGAGAAAATAAACCGAACTACTACAACATTTTTGGTCTTTAGCAACACCTGACTTGGCAAAAGTTATAAAAATGTTGCCTAAACTTTGTTAGAAAACAGTTTAAAAGTGTTGCAATAGATTTACATGTTTAGGCAACACTTTCTGTGCAACATTTAGAAAATTGTTCTCTATTCCCTTATATGGAACATTTTTGAAATGTTGCCCCTGAGGATTCACTTTAGACAATAATTATGATATGTTGTCTTCTTAAAAATTAATTTGCAATATTTTAAAAGTGTTGTCTAAAAATACTTTATGATTAACCAAAATATGAACATCGACCACATTTTTGAGATTTTGTTAAAACTCGTCGTTGCTAGTTTTCTATATAGCGACATTTTCTATATAGGGACCTTGTTAGATTTTTAAATTTTGTTAAAAATCATGACTCCACATTTATTGACACATTTTAAAAATGGTCATCGTTGTTAGTTTTCTATGTACCTACTCGAGATTTTAATTAACTTATATCGGGATTTAAATTTGTTCAAGTTGTGCAACACTTCCAGTTCTGTTGTTTCTCACACCGGTTTTGCCCACGTGAGCTTAGAGGAATCGAAGTGTGAATCCCTCCGACATATCCGGCGCCGACGACAACGGGGGTCCGGTGGGGGCTCGGGGGCAACGCCCCCGAAACAAAATCAATTTTGGGTTTCCCGGGTGTGAGAATATCTGCCCGTTTTTCGTTCGAATAAAAATTAAGACTTTAAATTAAATTTATAAAAACTATTCTTTCAAACACCCAGCAACCTTCCTCCTTTACCGATTCCCAAAACATTCCTCTTTTCCCGATTTTGCAGAAGGAAACCCCATCGCCGGAGCCGATTGAAATTTCCGGAGCCGATCGAACTCGCCGGAGAGCCCCTCGACGCCCTCGACGGCCTTCCTCCACACCGTGAACGCCACTCCTAGCCGTTAGAGCATTCTCTATGCAGTCGGCTACTACCCCTAGGGCACGCGAATCTGCGATCTCTACCCATGAAACCCAACCCTTCTCTTTTTCGAAGCTATCTGACATGAAGCCATAGATTTATCCTTGTCTTCCACCGATGGATCTACCGTCGTCAGTTTGGGTTAGGGCTTCTCGACCTACATGTGATACCATTGACTCTTTCTTTTAAGCTATCTGAAATGCAACTTGATCTCTTTGTTATTATCAAGATTATCTCTCATGCTTTATTAGTTCATATCTAATTTATATCCCTTGAGAGATTTATGCAAGGTTATATTTCTACATATTAGCGTTCAGGTTTGTTACCCCATTATCAATCATACCTTTGCAACTATATTGATAATTGCTCAGGAAATCCTCCATTACATCAATTACCTTCGTGAGTTCCCCTGTTTAGTTATCCTTAGATTCATCCCAACACAAAAACATGGCATTATATTTTTGATTTAGTATTTTCCCATTACTTTTATATTTTTAATTAAATGGTCTAACCTACTTATAGATCTAAAGAGATCATTTTGGAACAATCGTAACGTGTTCTGCTCGGAGTCGAGAATTCACAGGCGGTTTGACCTCAAAGGCTCGTCGTATGGCCAGACTATTAGGAAGACCGAGGAGAAGGTGGATGAGACCATGCCACCACCTTGAAGGACCTGGATCTCAACTTGGTGTTCCATCTATAAAAGCCTTTGTTCAATAAACTTACCTGGTATTATTAACATTTGATTGTAGTTTGACTTCGGAGTTTCATGGATTCCATTTTTGTTGTTGCAATGAGTTATTTTCTCCAGGCAAATTGACAAGGATTGTGAGTTTTTGGAGGCAGAGAGGATCATGGATTATATAGCAATTTGCTTAATTTCAGCAAAGAACATGTGCCGTTGTTTGTGATCTCAACATCCCCAAGTGCAGCTGCGGAAGCAGAAGACAACTTAGCCCGCAGTAACTGATTGGCTTCCATTCCATTCCTATAATGCAGGAATCAACAGTAAGCATCACTAAAACAAAAGGGATATAAAATATTGTTTAACAAATACTATGCCATCTACTAGGCTCCGGGTTATTTGTGTTATAATATCATATTTTTTAATGACGCAAGTTGCTTAATTGGTCCTCATCTTTAGGTACCATTTTTTGAAATGCATATTTATGTTAACATTGGCCAAATTTGGCGGCATATACATAACCAACTGACATCTTTGAGATCGCATGCAATCACAAATAACATTAAATTAGATCTAATTAAATACTACAACAACAACACTCAAGCCTTTATCCCACCAGTGGGGTCGGCTATATGGATCCATTGTCACCATTGCACCCTATCTTTAGTCATAATCTCACTAATATCTAAGTACTAGATCTGTTTTATAGCACTAATATATTGTTAAACCACCACACTCATTTTCCATTTCAAAACCCGGGTCAAAGATAGGAGAGGCGGGCCAATTATAAGCACAAGAGGACCGTCTGGGTAGGTGGTGTGGGACTAATTTTGGAATGTCTTTTTTTTGTTCATGCTGGACCGTCCAACAGGCCCACTCAGCGTGAACCATTCTTTGATACCATGCTAAACCACTGCACTTATTTTCCATTTCAAAACCCGGGTCAAAGATAGGAGAGGCGACGACAATTATAAGCACGAGTGGACGTCTGGGTAGGCGGTGTGGGACTAATCTTGGCATGCCTTTTCTTGGTTCATGCTGGACCATCCAACATATATGTTAAGGCATGTGAAACTATCAGAAATAAACCACTATGAATAGTTAAAAATATGGCTGTGTAAAGAATACAATGTGGTTGCTCCATTTCTATAGGCTTGTTCTCTAGCAGACAATAATATGAGCCTGGTGAAATAGCATAATCTTACCAAACAATTGACTCCACTGATGCAACATTTCCTTTCCACAAGCTTAGCAGAGAATCCTGAGCATCTTTCCACTGCGTTAAACCCATTTTGCCTTTTCTGAGCTGATTTTTTAGTGGACGTTCAAATTGAGTTTGATATTAGGAATTATTTTAATGCCCTATATGAAGTTGTCTTATGGAAATGGCATACCAATATTTGAGACCTCCTTCCAGGGAGCATCTTCCATTTTCCACTGTTGTAGTATCCTGATGATAATTCTTCTCAGTTTCTTCCATGTAAGGCAGCCATTTTTCTTTGACTGATGAGATGAAATCTTGTGCATTAGACATTTCCTTTTGCAGATTGCCAGTTCTATCAGCTGCGCTTGCTCTAAGAGTGTCGACATCTGTTTGGACCTATATTAAATTAAACAAAAAGCTCCAGATTATGCAACCAGTCAAAAATACTGACTTAAACAATACTAGTCAACGAACAAAAATGCAAGCTGTTGAAGGTATAAGGAAGATAAAGATGCTAAAAGACATGATCAACTATTACAATAAGACTTTAAAATTGGCAGTTCGCTTAGACATTAATGAGATTATGACTAAAGATAGGGGAGAATGATGACATGCACCTGCAGCTCGCTGAATTTCATCGTGCTGCACCTGCAGCTCACCCTTGATTTCAGCGAACTGCTGGTGCAGCACGCTGAAATTCAGCGTGCTGAACCTACAGCTCGCTCAATTCCAGCGAGCTGCAGGTGCAGCACGCTGTAATTCAGCATGCTGCACCTACAACACACTGAATTCCAGCGTGCTGCACCTGCAGCTCGCTGAATTCTAGCGTGCTGCACCTGCAGCTCGCTGCATTCCAGCGTGCTGCACCTGCAGCTCGCTGAATTCCAGCGTGCTGCACCTGCAGCTCGATGAATTCCAGCGTGCTGCAGGTGCAAGCCCCTGATTTCAGAGAGCTGCATGTGCAAGCCCCTGATTTTATATGTTTATAATTTGTTATTTATATTTGATCTTGATGTCATTGTATTTATATATATATTATTTTATTTTGTGCAGAAAGTTCTTGATGATGGCCGGGAAGACAAATGAGGAGTTGCAATATGATCGATGACCCCATATCATGAAGATCATTTGATGTTTAAGTTGATTTAGATAATTTTGTTTGTGTACTGTAATATTTAAATATTTTGATGTATTTTGGTAAATTATGAGACTACTAATGACTTGTTAATTTAATGATAAAACATGTGCAAAATTGTTACATATTTATGCATTATAAAAAATGTCTCATGGTATTGGCTCCGTTTGGGAGGATTTATTTTCACCGGTCAAGCGGTTATGACCACATGAATTGGACCGTAATTAAGGTCCGGTTCATGCGGTCGTAACTGCTTGGCTGGTGAAAATAAGTCCCCCCAAACGGAGCCATAATCTGTTTGGTTTTGAAGTTTTAATTTATTTTCATGTTTTTTTAAAAATTTATATTTTTTTATTAATTAAATAGTTTTGGCAACATTTATTAAATGTGACTCTAAACATTTTGAAAATGTTGCAATAGATCCACGTAAAAACTGTTGCCTTTACTAGGGATATAGACAACAGTTTCAAGTAATGTTGCCTAAACATGTGAAAACTGTTGCCTTAGGTCTTTGGTAACACGGGCATAGACATACACCCCTATGGCAACAGTTTTCAATGTTTTGGCAACGCTTTGCAGTTTTAGGCAACATTTTTAAAATGTTGCTAAAGACCAAAAATGTTGTAGTATAGCAATCGAACGAGGCAAGAATACCTACCAAAATGCAGCTAGGGGACACAAGTGTTGTATTAAAATCCGTGAACCGTTGAATAATCTTACTCACACAAAAACTATTATCTTATCACAGATTGATTTTGGGTTTAAGAGAATGCTAAAATGCGATTAAGAAGAGAAGTATTACGCTAAAAAGATAAAAGCTTGTGGTTAAATAGAGAGCTAATAAAACGATTACAACGAGGGGTTAAGACGATGATAAAGAGCACTCGATCGAGAATCACCTCGGGTAAATGAGATAGTAAACCCTAACTTTATAAAGCGAAATCCTTGACCGTGAAGGTTCCATAAGCATGAACATGCTTCTCTCGAAGCAGTTCCTACCTGAGTTTAGGAAGGTTCGACTGAACTCTCGTCCAAATCGGAGACCTAAAGCTCACTTTACGCTGTGAACCCCACTATTGGATTTTACTCCAATCCGGGAGATTTGGACGTCTGCCTCTCTCGAGGGGTTCGTACAACTCCCTTTACTCTTGAGTGCTCACTTCAACCTATCGGCCTCTCGGCTAACCAAGAATGAAAGCTAATGATGGAAAATATATATCGATGGTATATGTCCAAGCAAAGGTAAATCAAGAGTAAATCAAGGTATAAGCCTTCCAAAGAAAAAGAAAACTAAAGCACCATAACTTAATCAACTCGAACCTCAGATCATCAAGATCGAGTACAAGGAGGATTAATTACTCATTGTGAAGGAGAAAGAGAGATGAGTAGAAATGCGTTAAGAAAATAAGGAAAACGGCAAACTTTTTATTAACAATGAAAGAGAACTACAACTTGAAAATAAAAGATTACAGGTGCTGAAATGAAAATCTATGCAAACATTTGCCCTTTGGCTACTAAGCAGTTACAACAACTAATACAAAATAGCAGTAAACTAAGCTAGATTACAAAGCTTGAAATGAGGAAAGAGAGGAGAAACATGGAAAATTGCAAGAAAAAATACAAGAAACTAAGGGGTAGAACCTCCCCTCTCACTCCAAATATGCCTCCTGAACCCTAGGAGAAGGGCTCAATTTATAGAATTTTTTCGGGCTGGGTCACGCCCCCCTGACACGCCCGGGTCGGGCATGTACCTAGGGCGTGATGCGTGTAATACGGCAAGCGCACCGGTCGCACAAGTAATAAAGTTTTGGGAGTAAATCCCCAAGTGTCGGTCTCTTGAGGAATGCAATTAGCGTAGAATGGCAACAGTACCGAGAATATTGTTATGAGAGTTAAAAATAGAACAAAAAGGAAATAGCGGACACGGGAGATTGTGGATGGTTGATCTACTGAACTAGTAAAAACTATGCGGGTCGACGGCACCGCTTCGCAAGGTGAAATGGGTTTGTCGGCCACTATGCTGAACTTCAGTTGGGTGAGTGGAAGGGAAACTAATGGATTGCAGCGTTCTTGTGTGGATTGCAATCGGACAAGGCACAGGAATGAAGTGGATGTGGGGTGAGTGAGGCGCATTCACAGACAGAACTCACAAGCATAAGAAGAAACTAACATTCCATTAACTAGAAAGTAAACTTGATATTCAGGGATGGAAATGTTCATTACACTGCTCAAAACAGTCATAACACAGAGGAAGGGGAAGAGGAGTAAACCAAAAGAGAATAAAGATCCACCGCGGGTCGTAGCCGGAGTAGCGAGTTGTCAATCCGCTTCCGGGCTGAGTCCAAGGAGGCTTCCGGTACCAATGATCTGTCACCTCGAAGGCCTTTAAGTCCGTTCTCTAGGTTATCTACTTCACCAACTCTGCAGGAAAGCTTGGAGTTGAAGTCATCAATGGCCGAGGGCTTCGCCGGAGTGTTGGAAAGCTTTGGAGTAAGTGGAAATGGCTTCCCGGCGAAGGTGGAAGTGATGGAGCAGCTGGAGAAGTGAAAAGGGGATTCCCGCGCACTCTCCGATCGCAGCAAATGGCAGGCGTTGACCTAAAACGCGGAGCAGGGCCTTTTATACGGAGGCAGCAGAAGCAGTGCACACGATCAGTGGCGCACGACCAGTGGTCGTGAGCACTGTAGGTTGATGATCGTGCGGCTTTTCCAAATAGACCTGCAACCTGGACAAGAAGCATCAGCATATATGTGCACGAGCAGTGGCGCACGACCAGTGGTCGTGCGCACTATGGCCAGTGCTCGTGTGATTACCGAGACAGGGTTATGAAAAAGGGGGTGTAATGCGCACGAACGGTGGCGCATGACCAGTGGTCGTGCGCAGTAAGTCCAGTGGTCGTGCGCTTACCCATGCTGATTCAATTGAAAACGTAGAGTAGTGCGCACGATCGGGGGCGCACGACCAGTGGTCGTGCGCAGTAGATCCCCTGATCGTGCGCAGTATTCCTGTTTCACAATCATCCCGGAACACGCACACGACCCCTATACCAGCAGAAGGGGCAGAAAGGCCACTAAAACGTGCACACCACATTCCCGAGATAGGGCTAAATAATAACAACAAAATGGAAACATAGAAAGCACACAGAAGCGGGCATACAGTGCACTTAATCGTAAAAAAGGTACATAAGCACAAATAATCAATAACGGCTCTCAAGTGTAGTGCTACGACGATAAAACTAGCCCAGATGAGTCCAAAAATCAGTGTAAAATGTGGACACATCACACCCCCAAACTTAACCATTTCCACGTCCCGAGCAAATCATCACTCCATGGACTCGAAGATAGCTAACTGGCTCAGCAACTTCAAAAAGAAGTAAGACAAGAAATCAAATATATCATGAGTATAGAAGATATAATAGAAAAACTTTTTAATTATACAACGTAGTTTAAACTATTCGACAGACGTAAATAAATATTGTAATTGCTCAAAATTAGAATTCTGGAGAATCGTGCGATCATGTGCAGGAAGAAAGTAGGCAGGCCACTAAGGTGAGCATTGTCAAAGTTCGGGACTCAGGATCACCTCCAAAGGAATCCACCAATGTCGGGGACCATACGCTTGCACGTTCACACTCTCTCCACGGCGCGGGTTAGACTCAAGCGTGAATCAGTAGGACTTGTAGGAGGAAATGGGGCTTAGGCAATGGCTTGGTGGTCAAAGATAAATATGAAGGCTCTATGCAACCAAAGCGAGCGAAAACAACCCAAACCAAAACAGCCACTTAGAAAAGAATGGAGCACACGCCCCCAGACTTAGCTTGAAATCCGGGTGTGAACACGGCTGAACCCGACCAAATTAAATAAAGAGGATGGGGATCGAAACTCAAAGCAATTCTTTCACATAAATATTTGTTTTTTGATTGCGCGAATCAGCTTTTTATTTTCGTAAACTGTTGTTTTCGTTTCTACGCTAGCAATCCCCAAATGAAGCAATCAAAACGGGAATAAAATCAGCACCCCCAAAACAATGTCCACTATGCACAACCTTGGCAAAACAGGAATTACAAAACAGCTCAATCATTTGATTGCGATGGTGGGTTTAGCTTCAGGCCTTGGTGAAAGTGAGTGGAGCTGGATCAAAGGAAGGGTAGGCACAAATTTGGCATGCAATGGTTAACAGGTTGGAATGGCTAAACAAGGCTCAAACTAGCCAAAAAGAAGGCCTACGTCATGCTCACGCTTAACTAACCGTGCACCAATGCTTCGAGAGTAGCATAGGGCAAGTTCTTAGCCACCGAGAAAGATGATCCTTCCCCCCGACTCGAGCAATACGAGTCTAGTGGCGGCTACACACATTACTACACTATCGGTTGACTATCCCAGATTTAGATTTTGAGCAGTACAAACAATATTGACGTGAGCAGAAAAGAATAATTCTACGAGCATAAAGAAAAATTAGTTCTATCCTAACTCTACACAAACCATGAGTATTCGATTAGGAGCACTGCATGAGTTTCGAACAACTCAATCCTGAAATCCTAAGCCAGTACCACTATTTTAAAGTTTACACAAAAGCAATAAATTTAACTCGGGTTGTGCGTGTGGGTAAGAGCGCACTCGTGTGGGTGATTCAGTGTGTGCAACCAAAAAAGAAACAAGAAATAAGTAAATAAGAAACTGGAATGCAACAGAAGGTGTGGTGTAGTGACCACAGGAAGACTACCCCCCCCCCCCCAGACTTAAAGTTGACAACGAATAAAAATAAACATTCCAACTAGGAGAAATAGCTAGGGTAGGAAGTACCTATGCTCAAAATTGAGCATACCAGTCGGGCAATGAGATGTCCAAGTGCGGCCAAGTTGCCGTGCCTCAAATATTCCTGCACCTGCGATTAAAGGAGGCAAGCCAAACAAAATCTGGACACAGATATATATATATATGAAGAAATAAACAGAACTCAAAATACAGCATAGGACCGAACGGTCCAACTTGGGTTGTCTCCCGAAAGCCCTTTTGTTTATCGTCCTTAAGGTGGACCAAATACCTGTATTAGCAGTTCAAATAGAGAGTTCTAGGTAGTAGAAAAATGAAACAAAATAAAAAATAGAGCAACCAACATTCAACAAATAGCAAGAAAGAAGATGGCACAATCAGCTATACGCAGATTTATGGTAAGTCTCTCCGGTGGGATGCGAGAGAACAGCAGAGTGTCTTTTTGCATTCGGGGTAGGCATTGTCCTATTACTGCGAGTGCACTCTTTCACGAGCCGGAAGGCAGCGTAGCGCTCTTCGCGTAAACGCTTGGCCTCTTTCAGTTTCTCCACCGTGGGAGACCTCCAATGAAGGTAGGCTGTGGGGTTTGCTTGTATCGTGGTTGGGGCGGCCTATCTGGCACCGTGACGGCAACCGGATCTGCCCAAGTCACAGATCGTTTAACAGAAATATACAAATTATTGTCCAGGGATTTCTCCCGAATAAAACTTAGTTCGTCATGCTTAACAACAGAGTTGGCTGGCAGTAGAAAGACAGTAGTGGCTTTGGTGCAATTGATCCCTTCGTGGACCAGTGGTTCCTGCTTCTCATTGACTTCCGGAGGAAGTCCGTTCTTTGGCGTCTTCTCCATATGTGCTTCCAATGCGGGGGAACCTGAATCCAGCTTGACATCTGTGACACTCAGAGAAATGTTATTTGGCATGGAATAAAAATGTAAGGATGTTTTATCGAGGGTGGACTCTTCGTTTGGCCAAATGACACGGCCTTTGGAAAAGTCGAGGGATGCGCCACTGGCTGTTAGGAATGGGACTCCTAATATAGGAATGGAGTTATTGTCCTATGGTCCCAAAACCTGAAAGTCAGTGGTGATACTGGTGCCGTTAACCTCGATTTCAACGTCCCGCACACCGCCTTCCGTGTCAACCAGATTGCCATTAGCTAAGATAAGTGATTTCTGATTTTCAATGTCAACTTGTAACTGCATCTTTGCAGCATCTTGCAAAGTGAGTATGTTGATGGACGCCCCGGAATCGCATAATGCTGGAGTGTCGATGTTATTGATTTTACAATTAATGACAAGTTCGTTGAGGTTTCCCGAAGTGTCCTCCCCAAGGCGCTTTCCTTGTTCATGGGGGTTCTTTTCAGTGTTGCTCGGTAAGGTGCCTTGGGTGCGCTCTGAAACCACTTGAGCCAATTGGCCCAATTGTGCCTCCAATTTGCGCATCGAGGCGGCCTGATTTGTCATGTTGGTCTGGGAAATCTCAACAAACTTCTCGAACATTTCTTCCAAAGAATTTTTCTTAACGATGGGGGTCCCTTGGGAATAATTCGGTTGAGCCGGCCGCGGTTGGCTACCGGAAGCATACGCATCGTTTTGATGCTGCCCCGGTTGCCATCTTTGGCCAGATGTGTTAGGATTCCAAGAAAAGTTGGGGTGATTTCTCACCCCCGGGTTGTAAGTATTCCCGTATGGCACTCCCCTGTTTTGATTGGCAACAAAATTAACAGATTCATTCAAAAACAAAGATTCATCTTATACCTCAACTCCTGAGCATTCGAAGCTGTGATGATCAGTGCTTCCGCACCCTTGACATGAGATTGCCATCACTGGGGCGGCACGAGCAGGCTTGGGGATATCCAAGGCAAACACTCCACTGATGCTTCATGGGATGTTTCTTCCTGCGGTCCAGTACGCACTGTGAGTTGTGCTGTCTTGCAAGACTTTCAGAGCATCATCTGGAGCAAGATTCATGATGGTTCCTCCGGAGGCAGCATCGATCATGGCTCGGTGGTGGGGATCTATAGCAAAGTAGAAACTTTCAACGAGATTCCACGTTTGGAATCCATGATTAGGGCACTTCCTCAGCAGCTCATTAAAACACTCCCAAACTTCGGCTAAGCTTTCTTGATCGGCTTGCCGGAAGTTGGCTATTACGCGCCTCAAGCTCACGATCCGATCCACCGGATGGAACTTAGCTAGAAATTTGGTAGTCAAAGCCTCCCAGGTGGGGGCTGTTCCAGGTGGAAGGGAGTGAAGCCATGTCTTGGCTTTGTCTCTTAATGAAAAAGGGAAGAGACGGAGCTTGACTGTTTCATCTGGGATTCCAGCATAGCGGAACGTGGCACAGATCTCGGAGAATTCTGTAAGGTGAAGATGGGCGTCTTCAGTGGCCATTCCGGAGAACTGAGCGTTGTTTCGAATAATATTCAGAATAGCTGGTTTAATCTCGAACTGAGGATTTGTAATAGCAGGTCCGAAACCGGGGTATATACTCCCAACAGTGGGTGTAGTATAATCCCTCATGGTGCAGACCTTGGGAGGATTCACTTCATTTTCGTCGTCATGAGGTAGCCCTCCAACTCGGTTGCCTGCATCAATATTCAGCTGGTCTCCCATTAGGGCAAAAAGGGTAGCTGCGACGCGTCTTCTTGCTAAGAGAGTACGTTCGATCTCTGGGTCGTAGGTGACAAAATCTCTTGTAGCTCGGCCTTGCATTCACTGCGGCAAACACTACACACTAGAAGAAACAGCAGTCAAAACAAAACAATACTAACTCTGATAACAATATTGGAAGTCATCCGAAGTCGCTCTAC
Source organism: Platanthera guangdongensis (assembly GCA_039583875.1). Lineage (NCBI taxonomy): Eukaryota > Viridiplantae > Streptophyta > Magnoliopsida > Asparagales > Orchidaceae > Platanthera > Platanthera guangdongensis. The sequence continues at coordinate 65,760,507 of CM077165.1, forward strand.
AGTTGCATTCCCCGGCAACGGCGCCAAAAACTTGATGCGTGTAATACTGCAAGCGCACCGGTCGCACAAGTAATAAAGTTTTCGGAGTAAATCCCCAAGTGTCGGTCTCTTGAGGAATGTAATTAGCGTAGAACGGCAACAGTACCGAGAATATTATTATGAGAGTTAAAAATAGAACAAAAAGGAAATAGCGGACTCGGGAGATTGTGGATGGTTGATCTACTGAACTAGTAAAAACTATGCGGGTCGACGACACCGCTTCGCAAGGTGAAATGGGTTTGTCGGCCGCTATGCCGAACTTCAGTTGGGCGAGTGGAAGGGAAACTAATGGATTGCAGCGTTCTTGTGTGGATTGCAATCGGACAAGGCACAGGAATGAAGTGGATGTGGGGTGAGTGAGGCGCATTCATAGACAGAACTCACAAGCATAAGAAGAAACTAACATTCCATTAACTAGAAAGTAAACTTGATATTCAGGGATGGAAATGTTCATTACACTGCTCAAAACAGTCATAACACAGAGGAAGGGGAAGAGTAGTAAACCAAAAGACAATGAAGATCCACCGCGGGTCGTGGCCGGAGTAGCCAGTTGTCAATCCGCTTCCGGGCTCAGTCCAAGGAGGATTCCGGTACCAATGATCTGTCACCTCGAAGGCCTTTAAGTCCGTTCTCTAGGTTATCTACTTCACCAACTCTGCAGGAAAGCTTGGAGTTGAAGTCATCAATGGCCGAGGGCCCAACTCTGCAGGAAAGCTTGGAGTTGAAGTCATCAATGGCCGAGGGCTTCGCCGGAGTGTTGGAAATCTTCGGAGTAAGTGGAAATGGCTTCTCGGCAAAGGTGGAAGTGATGGAGCAGCTGGAGAAGTGAAAAGGGGATTCCCGCGCACTCTCCGATCGCAGCAAATGGCAGGTGTTGACCTAAAACGCGGAGCAGGGCCTTTTATACAGAGGTAGCAGATGCAGTGCGCACGATCAGTGGCGCACGACCAGTGGTCGTGCGCACTGTAGGTCGATGATCGTGCGGCTTTTCCAAATAAACCTGCAACCTGGACAAGAAGCATCAGCATATACGCGCACGAGCAGTGGCGCACGACCAGTGGTCGTGCGCACTATGGCCAGTGCTCGTGCGATTACCGAGACAGGGTTATGAAAAAGGGGGTGTAATGCGCACGAACGGTGGCGCACGACCAGTGGTTGTGCGCAGTAAGTCCAGTGGTCGTGCGCTTACCCAAGCTGATTCAGTTGAAAACGTAGAGTAGTGCGCACGATCGGGGGCGCACGACCAGTGGTCGTGCGCAGTAGATCCCCTGATCGTGCGCAGTATTCCTGTTTCACAATCATCCCGGAACACGCACACGACCCCTGTACCAGCAGAAGGGGCAGAATGGCCACCAAAACGTGCACACCACATTCCCGAGATAGGGCTAAATAATAACAACAAAATGGAAACATAGAAAGCACACAGAAGCGGGCATACAGTGCACTTAATCGTGAAAAAGGTACATAAGCACAAATAAGTAATAACGGCTCTCAAGTGTAGTGCTACGACGATAAAACTAGCCCAGATGAGTCCAAAAATCAGTGTAAAATGTGGACTCATCAGGGCGTGACACATTCAGTACGACTTTTTGTGCTGAAATTGAATGTTGGAGGTGACGGGTGTCGTAGTTGAGTTACACTCCCATATGTCACGCCCTACCAGGGCGTGTCCGTGGGGTGTGACACATTCGGCGTGACAGTGGAGCAGGAAAAATACTGTGCTGCGGCATTTTCTCGGGATCTGGGGACACGTCTCTTTAACACACCTGTGTCGGCCGTGACACAGGCGTGATAGAGGGCGTGTTCACTGAGTTTCCAAGAAATGCATTTTCAAACATGTTGCTTCATTCCTCTGGGCTACACGCCCTAGGTATATGCCCTGGTAGAGCGTGACCTTGGGGCGTGTCACAGCAAAATTTTGCTGAAAGCCGTGCAAACCTGCAAAAAACAGAAAACGCATTAGTGACAATAATATTTACAAAAGGGGGTCAATATAAGCACTTGCAAGACTTGATTTATGCTTTAAAAACCCGAAAATACACTAATAAATTTAACTACAAAAAGAACTATCACACATGCCCAAGTATTTGAAAATATTGTTGTTACCCTCGTAGAACGTTTTTGAGATATGATGTTGCACTTTATCTGGATGAAAACACTTACATCATTTTCCTCTTCATGAATCGACCTTTGACTTATGGTTCCGACCTTGGAAGCTCCTCTAAAATCTTCTCTAATGGCTGAACCAGCTTCTTCTTCCTCCTCTTCCCTTTCCTTTCTCAAGTTTAACAGGAAGAATGAGAAAGAGAGAATAAAAAAGATATGAGAGGACTTTTCCCCTTCAGCCACCTTAACATTCTCGACTTAATCTCAGTTATAGGATTCCTAAGCCAAAAATAATTGACATCCCCGATTTCATGGAGAAATATAAATGATTTACCATCGCCGAGCGGTAGCCACTATTGCGAGGTGATATCTTAGGTGGTGATGGTGGCTTCATCCAACACTGCTTTGCTGCTTAAGAACTGCTTTACAGCCAACTGACATATGTTGGTCTGCCACATGGCCTTTCTATTGCCACACGATATCAACAGCGGTAGCAAACCGACTACACATATTTTTAAATTGCATCAACTGCTTTATTGTTGACTACATCATTATCGACTGTATCGCTATCGCTAGCAATATCAGGCTATTGCTAGTGGTAGTAGAATGACATCACCATTTTGTTCACTACATCGACTACATCGACAATATCGACTGCATTGACTACATCTTTTGTCGACAGCATCGGTTGCATCGACCTGACCACTATTTCCAGGCAATATCGTTATGGCCAGTGATAGCTCCAAAAACAAACTTTTTTGTTTTTTCAACTTATAAAAAATCTGGAGTGTTATGAGAGATCTAGGGGAGGCTAGAAGCTATATTTAGGTAGAGATAGGTGTTTGGTACATTGGAAAATGTGTACCAGATTTGGAGAAGCCTCACCTAACTCAATGATATTCATCAATGTGTATTTGATGTTGTGTTGAGTTTCAATGTGCAGTTTAAGGAAATGCAAAAAAAGTTTCTAAGTACAAGTGTTGACACTTGAGAAGAATTGTGTCGACACTTGGGAAAGGGTGTGTCGACACCAGGAGCCAGATTGTGTCGGCACACAGGACTTGTGTCGACACACAGAAAATCTGTCGACAACAACTATGTAGACAAGAAGGACTTATGTCGACATATTCTAGAATTCTGTCGACAGTAATTGTGTCGACACACAGGATTTGTGTCGACACACTCCACAATTCTGTCGACATCAACTTTGTCGAGACTAAAAGCTATTGTGTGGACACACAGGACTTGTGTGGACACATTCCACAGAAGTTGTGTCATGAAGAAAAAGAAGAGTTATGTCGACATTATGTGAGCTGTGTCGACATCACTAAGGATTGTGTCGACCCATGATCTATTTATGTCAACACATTTGAATTATTGTCTCTACACTTTGCTGCTGAGCTAAAGTTCAATGAAGTATCATATATCATGATTGGAGACTTGATAGCTATCACAACCAACAAAGCAGTTACATCTGTCAAAGCTGTCAAAAGGCCATTAGGAATCGGATCAGCCTGTAACCTCAAGTGGGATCTATATAAAGACCTATTCTATCAACAAACGAAGAGAACAAGTAGAGACAACCAACAACTAAGAAGAAGAGAAGTCTTCATCCAGAAATCAACAAGTCTGTAAGGGCAGATCCTGAACAAGTCTGTAAGAAGAATTCAGGGCCACATCTGAATAGAAGAAGGAAGCTGATTGAAGATAATCTCCAAGAAGATCAACCTTACTTTGTTCAAATTCAAGAAGCTTTGAAGAAGCTAAGACAGGTTGGATCTAAAGCAGTCAGATTTATCAAGAACTGACCAAAAAACCTTCAACCCTTTCTCTCTCTACCTGAGTGAAGGTTCTATTTGTTTTTTAATCAATTTCTCTGTAGGATCTTATATAGATCTGAGTGTAGGAGAGTTAACTCTCTGAGTTGTAAGCCTAAATTGATAAAGGCTGAGGTAGGGCTGAGTGCTTGAGGTAGGGGAATCATTTCTCTGAGTTGTAGGTCTGGGAAAAGGCTGAGGTAGGGCTTAATTGCCTGAGTTGTAGGAGTGTGGACTCACTCTGAGGTAGGGTTCTCTGGAAGAATCTGAGTTATAGGGCTTGCTGAAGTCTGAGCTATAGGGACCATTCAAGGTTCTGAGTTGTAAGATCTGAGGTTCTGAGAAGAAAGAAGGAAGTTAGGCCGAATCTAGTACACTACTAGATAGGCGAAGGGGGGAAAGTGGATGCACCCATCACTTGGGGGACCACTATAAAATTATGTGTCTTCTATGTTGTTGTTTTGTTTAAATCTGTGCTGCGAACTGTGTTGTGATAAATATTGCTAAGGCTGTCTGACAAGTAATTTACATTATCTTCCTGAATAAAAAGAATTGAACCTATTCACCCCCCCCCCCCCCTCTAGGGGTTTAAGGTATCTTGAAACCAATTCTTTCAAATGATATCAGAGCCAGGTTGCTCAAAAATAGACTTAACAGTCTGAGTTGATCTATAAGGCGGTTAACAACTAAATTCAGCATGGGTTCAGGCGAGAATCAGAAGGAACTTGGATCCATGAAACTTCGTATATGTGGGAAAGAAAATTTTGGCATATGGAAGGAGAGGGTCAGATTTTTCATGGAAGCATCTAATCCAAGAATTTACATCACAGTGCTACAAGGGCCATTTATCCCTATGCACATATCAGTTCTTGATGATAATCTCAAGACTCCTAAAATTTATTCAGAAATGACTAAGGAAGAGATCATCCTAGCAGCCTTAGATAAGAGGGCACAGAACATAATTGTGAGTGTCATTGATTACTCTACTTTCCAGAATCTGGTTCATTGCAAAACCTCCAAGGAGATGTGGGACACTTTGATTGTCTATATGGAGGGAACAGAGGAAGTGAGAGAGGATAGGAAGTCCATGCTAAATCAAGAATATGAAAGCTTTAGACAAGCTAAGATAGATAACATAGCAGAATGCTATAAGAAATTCTTCAGAATTGTTAATGAGCTAATGACCTATGGAAGAGTTTTTAGCATTTATGAATTAAATGACAAGTTTCTCAGATCCCTAACCTAGGATTGACATATTATAATATGTGCCATCAGAGAGGTGGCCATGCTTGCAGATACACCTCCACCAACCTTATTTGGAAAACTGTTATCCAATGAGATGCACCTCACTGCTAGAAAGGAGGAGGAGAAAAGCAATAAGTCTGAATACAGAGAAAAGTCAGTTGCCTTTAAGGCTGAAGCTACAAGAAAGGGTAGGAGAAAGTCACCTTCTCCTCCCAGGAAAATGGCTGAAGTTGAACCTGAAAATACTGACATCAACACTTCAGACAGTCACAACTCTGATGATGACTTTGCTGCTTTCACAAGGCAGTTTCAAAGGTTCATGAAGAAGAAGAAATGGAGAACAAAGCCATCTTCATCCTACTCCAAGGATGACTATTACAAGAAGAATAAAGCATCTAAGGATGACAGGTATGTCTCTAATCCCAATAAACAAACTTCTTCTAAAATTATCTGTTATTACTACAACAGGCCAGGACATGTCATAGCTGATTGTCCTGATAAAAGAAAGGTATCTAAAGATAAAAAGAAGAAACAAAATAAGGGCAAGAAGGAATGATCCTTTGTTGCAAAGAAGTAGAAGAGTTGGACTGACTCTTCATCATCAGAATCAGGAGAAGAGACTGAAGCTAAAGCTTATATAGGATTGTTCACTACTGAAGAGGATTCAGTAGAATCTGAGTTCTTGCAACTGCTGGACTCAATAAATGGGGTTGAAGATCATCATTGCAAAGGGCTGATGGCTTTGACTGAGGAAGATCAGTGTCAGGATCAGCCTGGTCCCACTAAGGTAAATAACCTTTCTTAAGTTTCTAATTATTATACTGGATCAGACTCAGAAGCATCTGCATCAAGAGATATGGATGGTTCTTAATCTGAAGGGAATGTTCATCAAATTATTGATGAGTATGGTGATCTGTTGCAAGCACTTGAGAGAAGCAGAAATCTTGTCAAAAACCAAGCTGAGGAAATTACATCTCTTAAATTGGATGCATCAGATTCAGCAAAAATGCTGGATTTGAAGTTGAATGAAATTGTCAAACTAAAAAATATAACTTTTATTCAGATGGGTACAATTACATTCAAAAATGATCAAATAAAGAGTCTGGAAGTCAGACTACAAAAAGAGAGGGAATTTGTGGCTAAATTCTCAAAGCCAAAGTCAGTTTTACCCTTGATTGATGACTTCACTCTCCAAAAGGGTAAGACAGTATTAGGCTTCAAGGGAAGAGCTAGGGAAGCTAATTCTAAAGGAAAAGGCAAAGCCCCAGTTCAGCCACTAGCCTTCAAACTCCCTATTGCTTTCAGAAAAGTGATGCAGCCTTCTAACATGTATGACCATGACATTATATATGGTCACTGTAAGCCTGGTAATCTGAATAACAAGGGTGTAAATGCCAATAGGGCAGCCCATGTACAAACACATTATGATCTTAAGGAATCATCAATGTTTGATGCATCTGCCCCAGCACTCAAGAAAAGTTCCACTGTACCTACAGTTTTAAGGTCTGCTGACAGCAATGCTGTTAAGACTGTACCTAAAGGAAGATATAATACATATGAGTGTTGGTGTTGTGGAAACGTGAGCCATTGTGACATTGATTGTTGGCACAACACTACTGTTAGGAAGAATGGCAGCTTACCTGTTAGAAAGGCTGCAGGCAAGCATGTCAAGTTTCAGTCTAACCTGATAACTTGGAAGGACATAAAAAATGCAAGAAGATAAAGGAACAAAACTCATTCGTTACCATCAAATCGGACAAGGAGAAAAAATGGTAAACCACCACTTGCCTTGGTTTTACCAGAAAAATCCTCCGAATCACTCCACATCGTAGATCGGGGTAAAAGGATGCGGGAGGAGTTGAAATCTGAACAAGAACGACCGAAAAAGAGGTTAGGGCCGAAAAACCCTAACGAGAAATCTCAAGAAACGGGGAAAATATTACCATGATGGCGAAGCTCTCGGCGAGAGCTTTCCGGATCTATGTTCGGATGAAGCTGTCGAGCACCGGAGCACTGTCGGCGGCCACCGGAAGGTTCATGAAATATTTTCTCTATCACGCTCATGCCGCTCTGGTTCGAGAGGAAAAGATCGGAGAAGATGAAGAAAATTTTCTTTTCTTTCTAATAACCTTAGTATAAATATGTTTATATATACACAAGCAGTCATGCACGGGGGACCCCGTGCGGGCAACATTCGTCGTGGGTGCGACATTGGTCGAGGGTGCAACATTTGTCGAGGGGCGACATTTGGCTGAGGCGGCAACATTTGTCGAGGGGCGACATTTGTCGTGGGGGCAACCTTTGTGGTGGGGCGACATTTGTCGTGGGAGCGTCATTAGTCGTGGTGGTGACATTTACACGGGAGGCGACATTCGTCGTGGGGGCGATCATCATCGTGGAGCGGATAATTATTGATCCGGATCGATGAGGATAAATAATGAAGGTACACCAAGAGGAGGGGTGTGCAAGTGATATGGGCCACGTAAATTTTAAAATCAAAGTTATTTTACTTTTTGAAGGCTTAAGTAATTTCAAACAGCAATAATTATTGATCCATCACGAAGGTACACCAAGAGGAGGGGTGTGCAGGTGATATGAGGCTCTTAAATGTCAAGAAACATTTTCTTAACAGAATATATGTTGCTGAATGGCCACTTGGTTCGAGTCTAAAACTTAAAATCGAAGTTATTTTAATTTATGAAGGCTTAAGTAATTCCAAACATCAATAATTATTGATCCATCACGAAGGTGCGTCATTTAATGAAGGTGCGGGCAACATTTGGAGACAGTGTGACTTAAAAGCATCGAACTGTAATTATTAACAAAAATATTTTACATCAGAAACATGGATTATAATCATAATCAAGTAAAATCTTGAATTGGTATAATAAGAAAAACATGTATAATTTTGATGTAACACCAAAATTAAGCAAGCATGGAAGAAAAGAAGAAAGTGATAGACTTGTACATTTAATGACTATGCATTCTTTTTGTAGTAACGTTGAAAGATAAAATGCTCAGTGGAGTGGTTCCAATTGATAATTGGAAGAAAAAATAGTTCAGAAATTGAAAAAGAATGGAAAGGATTCTTTCGATAGAACTCACCATTTATTTATGAAATGCATATTGTGAATGATGGAAACTGTCTCCTAACTCTATGGACATGATCTATGAGGGATTCATTGATTACAATATCACAAAATTCTTTAGCCTGGTAAAGAAGTAATATGTATGGAACATTGGATGTCATGTTTGAAAGCTGCATAAGATCATCGGAGTTAGAGCGGTAGGCAAAAGCAGTTGTAATATGTAAAATGTAATAAAATGCAGCAATAAGACAATGAGACTGGAGCAGGAGCAAGTTCTCTTGAGCTAATTGTATTTCTAATATCAAATTATGATTGCAATAAGACAATTAAAAGTTGAACATAACTTGATGGTGTCATATATGACTCTACCAAAATCACATGTATCTCTTGAGCATTATGTCAAATAGCTTATGGGCATGTGGATAAAACATGTGGTTGCATAAAAATGAGGAAACATTTAGGACTTATAGGTTTGTATAAAGAATTAATAGCTTTATTTGTTCCTTTTTTAGAGAAGAAGCACATATAAGAAAAACACAAAGCTTCAGGCAAATAACCTGAAAAAATAATATGCAGGAAAAGAATGATAAAAATAACAAATAAAAACACAAAGATATGCTTTTGGCAATAAGCATGAATGCATGGAAAGAATGATGTAAACTTGAAATCATATTTCCCTTCATTAATTAGGATAAGATGGATAATATAAAAGCATAACCTTTGACAGAGGAGATGAGCAGCATGAAGACGAAGCAAAGGATTTCTAGACGTTTTGCAGCAGATCGATTGTTAGGGTACTGTATCCTAATAGAGGAGCAAAGAAGTTATGATTAATAGAGAGAGGGAGAAGTTCAGAAATGAAGATCTATAACGTGTGATACATGCTTGGTTTACCAGAGAGATTGAAAAGATTGTATACGTGCTTGCAGATGGAGAAAACAGAGCGGTTGAGCGGCTGCAGTTTTCGGAGAAGAGGAGATGCGACCCTTGGAGAGAGCTGACGACAAGCGTAGTAGCTTACATAGGTGCGAAGAAGATCAATGACAGAGGAGCAAATGAAGGAAAATGTGGCTTCCGGTTGCAGTCGAGGAAGAGGAGACGTGCGGGAGGAGATGTGCAGGCGCCGAACGAATAAAGGGGCGCAAGGGCAGGGGTCGCTGGGCGGAGGATTGCGCAGAAGAAGAAGTCGTGTATCGCGACTTGCGACGGGCTTCGACGGGCTGCGACGGGCATGTGGAAGCGAAAAGAGGAGGAGATCGATTGATAGAGGAGGTGCCCTAACTGCGCGGAAGAAGGAAGATCGATTGACGGAGGCGTGCATCGGGATTTTGAGGACAGTGAACAGCACCGGCTTCTAAGCGAAAAGTGGAGGAGATCGATTGACGGAGGCGGTGCCCTAACTGCGCGAAAGAAGGAAGATTGATTGACGGAGGCGTGCATCGGGATTTTGAGGACAGTGAACAGCGTCGACTTCTTTTAATTAACGCTTGATTCGGGCGAAAGACCAAAGTACCCTCATGTTAATCCTAAAAAACTGTTTTTTAGGAGGGCAAAATGGGATTAAAATGTTACACCACAGCAAGATTAGGGGTTCCCTTATAGTGTAAAGATATATTTATATATTTATATATATATATATATAAATATATGAATATATATAAAAATATATATATTTATAAAACATTCTGTCTAAAAACGATCTATAAACGCGCGGGTGCACGGAAGATGAAAATAAAGATATAGGACTGCTTCAAATCGAAAAGTGGCCAACATGAAAGTTGTAGATCTCGTCGAGAGGAACAAATTTCATATTAACCATTATTCCATACAACATCGTTTTGACTCTCAAAAAGGACTCCAAATGTAAACTATAGCAGATTGCATGAGAACAAGCTTACGGGTACTCGAGAGGTAGAAAACGGCTACTCGAGTACTTCAAAATGGCTACTCGAGTAGTTCAAAATGACTAGTCGAGTCGTTCAAAAAGGCTACTCTAGTAGTTCAAAATGGCTACTCGAGTAGTTCAAAATGGCTACTCGAGTAGTTCAAAATGGCTACTCGAGTAGTTCAAAAAGGCGACTCGAGTAGTTCAAAATGACTACTCGAGTAGTTCAAAAAGGCTACTCGAGTAGTTCAAAATGGCTACTCGACTAGTTCAAAATGACTACTCAAGTAGTTCAAAAAGGCTACTCGAGTCGTTCAATACAGGACTCGAGAGATAAGGAAGGACTCGAGTGAAATATTGCATGGACAGAAAAAATCACTCTAGTATCAAAGGCAGTACTCGAGTAAAAGGAATATCATGACTCGAGTAAAAAGAGCATGACTCGAGTAAAAAGATAACAGGACATGAGTAATTAAGACAATTCCTTTGCATGAACAGTAACTTTTAACAAATATATCCAAAAAATCAAACTTTATAAATGAATAGTAAAATATATTTTTGAATAGTACTTTAATATTAAAATAATCCTCTTTATATATTTTTTGAATAAGGAAACTACAGGATCAAAACAGAGGCCCAAACGCGTGCCGAATTAAATGAAATTCGCATCGTAAGTTAACACTGACGCTACGAACGAAAAGGCGAAGTCAAAATCAAAACCCGACTAGCCATTCCCGAGATATTAATCTTCAAAGTATACGGCGAACATAAACAATCCAAAACTTCAATCGCGCGCCGAGTCTCCAAAAATGCTCGGATTGCGATGAAACTTGACGAGCAAGTCCAAAATTACTTAACTTAAATACCAAATGCAAAATTTTCCCATTACAACAAGAATTCGGCCGACCCGACCGCACAGATGCGAAAATGCCTTAACGGCATTCCGCTGCCAACTCGACGTTAAAATTAATGCCACGACGTCATTAATATGACGATGCCCATTCAAATAAAATCATCGAAAAATTGGGGGCGTTACATATGCTGACCGACTTGGAGTGAGTCAAAGTGTGCATTTGGGGTCACCATGACTTTGTCATAGCCATAGTGTTGTTGCCTTTGGCTTCAGCCCTGAAAGACTAGAATGCTCAAATGTTGCTGACCGTCACAAAGAACAAAGGTGTGAACCTTGAGGTCCTGTGCACCGAGAATGTTCCTTGAGAGCAAGGGAAATTGAATGATCATGCCAATGTCTGTAGCGAATGGTGATTAATTTATATGTTCTGAATGCCATTATATGTGTATGCTAATGCTTCTAGGGAAGGTGCACTGCCACCCCGAGTGACGGGTGGGGTCATTATAATGTGGTCAACTAATGCTGACTGCTGCTATGTTTTGCACCGTTGAGGTAGAATGTCTCATGAAGGTGCAACAGAGCCAGACGGGAAATAGCGGGCTAGAGCCCATGGTTGCTAAGCTGGCCATTGAATGCCAAAGCGAATTACCCATCTTAATTTATCATTCATGTGTGGCCGACCGGTATGTCGATGTATGTAAGACATTATTATTTGTGAAAAACCTTGTAAGGCCTTAAGTCCGCAACATTTGTGTATTGTACTTTCATTGCTATTTAGTTGTGTGGAAATTTAAATGGTTTGGTTCTTATAAGCATTTAATTAACTTCCGCTAGAATGCACTCTGTGTTAGGATAAACTTTTATGAATTATGGGCTCAATAAGCAACTCCACAAACTATCCATAATATATGGCGTCGGGCCCCGACTGGACCTTCTGTTATTTGTTATATGACGGATGGGGGTGTTATTTTTTGGTTTCATTTAATGGTGTCGGTATTTCTTATTCGAATTCGTGGGCGAATTATTTAAGGGGTGTTGAGCACAAGTATGTGCGTTACCATTATAACATGAAAGAATCCATGAATGTCCACTTAGAAATGAAAAAAACATGTTTGAGGAACTTACGTTTTCCTATAATTATTTTTTGGCAATTTGTTTGTCGCCTAATTGAGAGTTTCTTGATTATAGTTGAGTAGGAGTGGTGCAGAGAAGTCACAATGTCCGCATTCTGGGAGAGTAGTGTGCCTAATAATGCGCTTGCGACCCCTCCTTCTGCTGAAACCATACGAATGGTAGCTAAAGCGGTGTTTGCCATAATCAATGCCCAACTGTAGTGTATTGTATCACAATAACCTAGATTTGTATGAAGTCACCCTTGAACTAAGATGAATTAAGTTTGTTTTTATGCCTTTTCAATTTGAGTGTTTGCAGGTTATAATTGCCAAGTGTAGACAAATATCAGTTTACAAAGGGTCACCAAACACAGGACCATACAATGTAATCCCTCATTGTGTGATCCACAGGGTTTAATCATGTGTAACATCTCTATTGGGACACACTTTATTTTCAACTACTAAAGTCATGGGAGAAGGACTGGTTGTTGGTTTCAAAGAAGAAAATCACTTTTAAGTTAATAGAATTTTTCTAAGTCTTTTACTCGAGAAAGCCATGCAGTACTCGAGTAGGTTATGACTTTCTCAAGTTACCTAAAAAATTAACTTAGAATTTTTCTCAAGTAATAGAAGTTTATTTTTCTCGAGTAAGCCTTCTCATTCTCGAGAAACCAAAATTCATCTTCTACATTTTCCTTAAGTATTTCTTCTCGAGAATCTTACATCCTTTCTTGAGAAACAGAACTTGTACTCGAGTAGTTATTATCTCTCTCGAGAAATGATGTTCTGATTCTAAATTTCTTTAACTGTTTGACGCTTTTTGATATCAAATATAATTTACTCCTGTTTGGTCCATGTGTATTGTAATTACTGTAATCAGACCATTATGTAAAACCTATAAAAGGTCATGTTAGAATAAACAAACCTTAGAAGAAGAATTCTCAAGTATTATGAATCATTTTCAATATTCTAAATAGGGAAGCACCATCGCCACCGACTAGACGTTGTCTTCTTCGTCAAACTTCTCGATCTAGTGATTCAGACAAGAAGTATTCAATCGGTCAAGCTTTTCGACATCTACAAATTCTTCTCCTTGATCGTGGTGATTCCAACGTTCTCAGATTGAAGAGTTCTCTGATTTCTTCCTCAACTTTTTATGATAGAGCTTTACAATTATTCAAGAAGGAAGAAGCCGAGAATCAGTCAGATCTGTGAAGACAAGTTTGTGTATTTCAATTTAAATTCATTTTTATTCTTGTAGGAGTTACTCTCCGAGTTATAGGAGTTATTCTTCGATTTGTTGTAGGAGTGGTTTTTGTACGAGTTGTAGGAACTTTGTTCCAAGTTGTAGGATTTTTTCCAATCCGAGAGAATAGTGAAGTAGATGAGTCTAGTGTGTTGTTAGATTGGTGAGGTGGAGAGTGGATGTATCCAATATTGGGTAACCACTATAATATTTGGTGTCGTCTGTGGTTTGCTTGTTTATTTTCTGCGCACCGCTCGTACAATTTTTATTCCAAAAAAAGACGAATAACTCACATATTCACCCCCTCTAGGTGATTTAGGTATACAACTTGACATTTTCAATTGATATAAAAGGGATGTTGTTCATCAAAAGGTTAACACCTTGAAAAGATCTGCCCCAGTTGTCTTAAGAGTATACAACCATTGACAGAGTCAAGGATTTTGCTAAGCTTCCCATATGCACTAAGGAAAACTTCCCCATATATAAAGAAAGGGTGAAGTTCTTCATGTAAGCAGTGGATCCAAGGATCTTCATGATAGTGGAAGAAGGCCCCTACATTCCTTTTACGGCCTCCACTATTTATTCCTCAAAGCAAGTACCAAAGAAGCTGATGGATCTAGATAAAGATGAGATTGCACTTTTCTCTCTTGACAAGAAGGCTAAAAATATCATCGCAAGTGCAGTCGATGATTTGATGCTACATAATCTCATTCACTACAAATCTGCCAAAGAGATGTGTCAGTCACTGATCGTGTTGATGGAAGGCACCAAAGAAGTGAGGGATGATAGAAGATCCCTTTTGAACTAGAAGTATGAGGCCTTCAGGCAAGGCCCCAAAGACACCATATCATATACTTATGAAAATTTCTTCGAGATCGTCAACGGCCTAAGGAACTATGGCCGAGTCTTCACCAACGGAGAATTAAACGATAAGATCCTAAGATCCTTAACAAAGGAATGAGACAACAAAATATGTGCCAAAAGGGAGTTTGGAAATCTAGCTGAGACTGATCCTCAGAACCTCTTCGTGAAGCTGATGTCATATGGGCTTCAAATAAATATATGAAAAGCTGAAGAAGAGAGAAGCAGATCCTCATCGAAGGAGAAGTCTGTCACACTAAAGGCAGATAGCTCAAGGAAGGTTAAAGCTACATCTCCTACTCCTGCACATGAAGAAAGTGAAGAAGAAGACTCGGAGCCGAGCACCTCGGGCTCAGAACTATCAGATGTAGAGTTCTCCCTACTCTCTAGACAATTCAAAAAGTTCCTAAGTAAGAAGAAAAATGGAAAGGCAAAGACTTTTCCTCCAAAAGATTGCGTCACGATTGTGATCGTCATATGAAAGTCTCAAGTAGCCATGATAGGTAGAACTCTAAACCGAACAAACATATTTCATCTGACATTGTTTGTTATTGTTGTAATAAGCCAGGGCACATAATTACTGATTCCTCGCACAAGAAGAAAGAGGGTGGAAGAAGAGAAGAAATGAAGTCCTCGTATAGTAAAAAAAATCTAAAAGAAGCCTAGTAGCCAAGAAGGCCAAGACTCTCTGTGACTCCGACTCATCTGAGTCAAGTGAGTAAGAGGAAGCCTACATTGGACTAATTGCACAAACATATGAGGAAGAAGAACCCCAGTACATTAGGAAGGTAAACTTTAACACCCATCGCTCAGAATCTGATGCTTCAGACCATGATCATGAGGACTGCTCTTCTGATAATGAGTCTGAACTCATGACTCAATACAAGGAATTAATCAAGGCTTAAGACAAATGTCAAAGAGTCACTAGAAATCATGCCAAGGAGATTAGATCTGTCAAGGCTGAGGAGAGCACTCTGAGAGAGGAAGTCGCAAAGACGGACTCACTCAGAGAGGAATTCCATGTCGCAGTCAAAGAATATAATAAAGCTCTCGAGCACCTTAACCTGAAAGGGAAAATCATCATGGAATTGGAAGAACAACTTGTCACTGAAAAGAAATTTGTTGAAAGTTTCTCCAAGACCAAGACAGTCCTTCCATTTGTTGTTGAATTCTCCGCTCAGGCCAAAGGAGCTGGCTTAGGCCATAAGGCTGCTCCTAGTAAATCTTCTAGGAGGAATAAAGCTGAAAGAAGGAATAAGGTTGCCAAGAAAGCTTTAGCCAAGGAAAATGGGAAGGCTCCTATAGATCAAACATCATTTAAGAAGGTCATCTTCCCAACAGACGAGTTTGATTTTGATTCATCCTACGGTAATTTTGCCAGGCCTACTTATATAGAGCCTAAGTCACGCTACCAATGATGGACACATCCCCGAAACTTTGGTGAAAGTGTGTTCAGCGCACCTTGTGTGGAAATACAAATGAAATATTATGGTCCATACGTTCATGGCCATAATATGAAGAAGGAACCTAAGGCCAAGCCAGTTGTACCCAAGGAAAAGGAGGTGAAAAGGGTTGTGAATGTCATCATCATGAGGCTTCTACCTCTAGATCAGCAGCCCCTGCAAGACCACACGTCCAAAAGGTCAAGCAAGATAATTGGAAAAGGTACAACAGGTTTTACTGTTGGTGTTGCAGTAAAGTTGGTCACTTTGTTGTAGATTGCTGGTTTAATACCGTAAGTTTTAAAACCCCTCTAGTTAATCATGCGAGGCAGACCACTCGTAATTTTAACACCCCTCGGGGGAGCAGGATGATAAATAAACAACGACCCAAAAGCGTTTGGGTTCCAAAGGTAAACTGAATTTATTTTTGCAGGTATGTCCAAAGGACAACAAAACGCTTATATGGTATCCGGACAGTGGTTGCTCTCGGCACATGAACGGGGATAGATTCCTTCTTCCGAAGTACTCTCCAGTTGTGAACGGGCCAAAGGATATCTTTGGAGGTTCTGATAGGGGAATCACAAAAGGCTACCGTATGATCACTAACGGTAGTGAATTCTTCTCAAATGAGGTTTATGTTGAAGGATTAGAACATAATCTTATAAGCATAAGGCAGCTCTGTGATAAAAGTTATATAGTATAATTTCATGCAGACAAGTGCTTGATAAAATCGGTTGATAACTTAGAAACGATTCTATCAGACACTCATAGTAGAAATATATTTTGTTTAAATTTTATTTGAAAAGACTCTTCTACACCAGTGTATTTTTTTGCAAAAGATACAACGTATCTTGGTGACCAATGGCACAAGAGATTAGCACATATAAATTACAATACTATTAATAAATTATTTTCTCTTAATTTAGTACGTGATGCACCCAACATTAAGTGCGTTAAAGATAGACCTTATCACGCATGCGTAAAAGGCAATCAAACATGGGCTACCTTTAAAAGTATTATTGGAAAGATTCTAACATGTGTTTACACCAACTTCATACGGACCTGTTCGGTCCCCTGCAAATTAGATGTTTGGGAGGTAAGGATTATACATTGGTTATTATAGATGAGTACTCTCATTTTGTATTGTTCTTTCTAAAACACAAGTCAAATACTTTTGATATTTTCACTAATTTTGTCAGGCAGATTTAGAATGAATACAACAGTTCAGTTGTCAAAATCAAATGTGACAATGGAATAGAGTTCAAATATGGGGCCATGATAGAATTCTATGAAAGCTTAGGTATCTTTCTTGAGTTTTCCTCTCCTCGTACTCCTCAACAGAACGGAGTCGCTGAGAGAAGGAATAGAACACTCATAGAGGCCTGGAGAACCATGTTGAATAATGACTCACTACCAGAATACTTCTGGACTGAAGTCGTCAGCACTGCTTGTCACGTGCAAAATAGAGCACTCATAAATAAGAACAATGATAAAACACCTTACGAACTACTAAGGGCAGGAAACTGACTATTTCATATTTTAGAATCTTTGGTAGTAAATGCTTCGTACTTAACAATGGGAAGTATCACATAACTAAATTCAGTGAAAAGAGTTTTGAAGGTATTTTTGTAGGATATAGAAGCCATAGTAAGGCATATTTAATTTTTAATAAGAAAACCCTGGTCGTAGAAGAATCTATTAATATTGTATTCGATGAGACGAGATTGCTACAAAGCAGCTCTTCTAGTGTGTTTGTTGAAGATGGAGGTTGAAGACTAAAGGAATTAAGCTTGGATGAGTCAGTTAAAGAAAAATGTCAAGAGTTCATCAAGATCACCACTCAAACCCCAATTAGAGAGGTTGATCACCATGATGAAGATGTCATTCAAGCTGATGAAGTCACTCCAATGGTACAAGAAGCTCCAGATGCAAGTACCTTAGAGCTCAGACACTTGAAGGATCACACAATTCATCAAATCATAGGAGACCCTCGTGATGGTGTCAGAACTCGTAGAGGAACACCTAATGAGAATTTGTATTTGAGTTTCCTCTCGTAGGTTGAACCAAAGAAGTTTGAGGAAGCAAACAAGGACACATCTTGGGTAATGGCAATGGAAGAAGAACTAAACCAGTTCAAATGTTGCCGACTCTGGAAGCTTGTGCCAAGACCGAAAGGAAAGAATGTGATTGGAACAAAGTGGATCTACCGGAATAAGATGGACGAAGATGGAACAATAATCAAGAACAAAGCCAGACTCATCGCCAAAGTGTACATATAAGAAGAAGGGATCGACTTCGATCAGACATATGCTCTGGTGGCAATACTTGAGGCAATCAGGTTGTTCCTAGCATATGTTGCACTCAAAGGTTTCACTGTCTACCAAATGGACTGTTGGATCCCTAGTTGGATTTGGGCTAGGTTCACTAATTAGGATGTCTGACCCATAATGTATAGCCAGGGTCATGTCTTTGAGTCCTATAGTCTAGGCTAAGTCATTAGGTTCAACCTTAAATGGACTAGACAGTAGAAGACCTCAGATTGACTCAAGACTTAAAAGAAATCAAGTTAAGTATATAAGTTCGACATTTGTCGAACTCAGCACGACGATAGTCGTGCTCTTCTCAACGAACTCAGAGTTAATTCTCTGAGCTGCGCTCGACGATATTCGAGCTAAGGTCGACGAAGTCCAGAATTCAGCCTTCAACACATTCTTCCATAATTTCTTTCACTGAACTCATCTCGCCGAAGACAGATTATCAGTGTAACGCCCCGGATTTTTTGATTACGTACGCATGATGGGCGTTACATTGGTTTTGACTGTAGTTTGAGCATGGTTTTTCCCGCGGGCTTGCGAGTGGCTGTTTTGTTTGCCAAGTTGCACGATTCCCCAGCAAACCGGAGTCCATATGAGGGACTCGGTGAGGCCTCTTAGGGAATGCTTGCACTTTTTCGCGCCCGGGTAATGTAGCTCAAAATAAATTGCTGGTTCAGGAAACAAAAAAGGGTAAAAAGTGCTTGAGGCAAAAATGGTCTAGGACGTCTCAGAAACATTTTTCACAAAAGGGAAAAATTGTCGTTTTTGTGCTAGACACGCCCCTTGACACGGGCGTGACCCAGGCCGTGACCTGGGCGTGACCTTGACTCGACGAGTTTTTCTTGCGTCGAGTTGAGCTCGACGAATGGGGTACATGCCCCGTGACACGGGCGTGTCACGGGCCGTGTCCCGCTTCGTCGAGTGTCGAGTGTCGATCGTCGAGTATCGAGCGTCGAGTATCGAGTGTCGAGTCGTCGAGAGAGGGGACACGGCCTGTGACACGGGCGTGTCACAGGGCATGTCAGGCTGGGTCGAGTGTCGACCCTTTTTGTCGACGAGGTGTCAAGACACGGGTTACACGCCCTAGGTCACGGGCGTGACCGACCCGTCACGGGCGTGTACCTGTCCGTGTACCGTGTGGATAAACTTTGATTTGCCGACTTTCGGCGCCGCTATAGGTACACGTCCTGTGTCACGGGCGTGACACAGGGCGTGACCGGCCCGAAAATCGACTTTTTCCAGTTTTTTTGTGCCGTTCATTTCCTTGATTCTGCATCGAACGGTTCAGCTTTGTTCTGGAGGAAATAAGTCCGACACAGAGCTTTGTATGTCTCATTTTCTTCTTTTCATCTTCATCTTCTTCTTCTTCATTCCCAAAGAGAAAGCAAGAGAGCAAGGGAGCAAGCAAGGCAAGGAAAGGGGAGAGCAGCCATCGCGGCATCGTCTCGGTTCAGGCAAGCGGTGTTCTCCACCCTTGCCAATCTTCGTACTTGATTCAATTTTCCATTTGTCTAGCTTGAGATCTTGTGTTGAATTTTTCTTTATTAGCCTTAGTCTTTCAATTCCCCTTAGTTTGATCTTCTTGATTCAAATTCTGATCAATACTCTTGTTTTCCCATGATCAATACTCTTGTGTTATGCTAATTCCCTATGCTAAGTCCCTATGCTAAATGACCTTGCTCTCCCATGTTTAGTTTTGTTGGTATCAAGTCTATGCTAGATTAATTCATGTAGCTAATTCGGTTCATATTCATGTAACCTATCTCGTAGAGGTGATTTTTCCTTGGTCAATTCAAACTCTATCATGTGATTTTATTTTGATACAAAGCATGTGATTTTTATGGGATGAAGGCATTAAACGCTACGTTGGCAATTGGTAGTCGTGTGTAAGGGCGATGAAAGGAGCGTGTTACCTTGGGTTATGGGGCGTTTTGCGAGGCGAATTTGTGAACCATGGCAGGAGCGTTTGTGTGAGAATTTTACAAGGGGTGGTGTGGTTTCAGCCTGTGGCCACCGTGTTTTGTTTTTGTGGTTAGAGAGACCACTTGGGCCCCGATTTGGGCTGGTTTTGTTTGGTGCGTTCCACTTTAGGGCCACCACCGATAAGACCCTTGCGAAATTGAACTTAACCGCTGCTTATGCTTCACTTGTCTAGTAGGTTCTTGTCCTATGAATGATGGAATGGGCATGTGTTTTGCCTTTTGCTCCTGCGGGTTGAGCAGGATTTGATGAACTTGTACGCACTTGGTGCGTTTGGCATGGATTGTGGTGCGTTTTCCACTTGTTTTGTTCACTCATGTTACTTGATGAAACATCTCTGTGGGGTCGGTAAGCCCCTTCGTTAAAATATATGACATTTATGCTCTCTTTTTCTATAGCTTGGTTGATTGCTGAGGTATTCTTTCTTGAATGCCTCAGGTGCAGGTTGTAGCCGGTTGAGCGACTAGGTTGGTTGGTGGCATTTCCTGGGAACTATCCAAGCATTCATAGCGAGGTAGTTCTTCTTTTTGTTGTACAGACATACATGTGCCCCAATGGGTTCGTGTCAGCTTGTTGGCGCCCATTGGTGGTTTTCTTTTGTGTAAATATGAACTAGACTGCTAATGTAACTCATTTGGATGGAATGATATGTACCTGCTTTTGGGATGGTTTTCTAGTAGGTTGCATTAGCTATTTTGACTAATGATATGTACTATTGTATATCATGCATACATGTTTTGTTTAACTAACACATACTTTTCAAATGACGTAAACAAAGAGGAGTTCTTATAGTAGTATCACTCTAGACTGCATATAGGAGCTCATCATAAATAAACAAAGTATTTCCGCCGCGTACAAAGACAATTTTACTATCTAAGGCCGAGGGATACGGCCATTTAATCCAAAAGTTTTCCTGCATGTAACTATTGAATTTCAACTTGTAAAGTCAGCGTCAAGAGTTGCCTGAGCGTGTGCAGTTATCCCCTGTACGACGTGGCATCATAACCCGTAGTTCCTCTTGCTCTGATACGATATGCTCGTTGAGGAAATGCGGGTTGTGACAGTTGGTATCAGAGCCAGGTTTGCTTGACAATTGGTCGGGCAAACTTTCGGTAAGCATCATAGCATATACACACACCGAGGTGCCATCAGTATGTCTTGGCCGACGCACGTACACTACACTCATGGCATGATAAGAAGTATACGGGGCATATTATGTAGTATGGGATGCATAATATGTGGTTGTATATGGATCCACCATAGGGGCAACATGTGCGGGTTATGTAGTATGGGATGCATAACCTTACCACATGGATGCGACTAGCACGTTTTCGTTTATTCGTTGCATGCAATGCTATGTAGTATGCGATGCATAGCATTGTGATGCGTACGACCGCTCATGGCATGCATTAAGGCCTTTTCTAGAATGCATTGCACAACACGCATAACATAACATTGCATGAGCACAACGTGCCAAGCTAAGACGTACATGATGACACCTGTACACACATGGTTTTGGGTCAAATAAAGTCATGCATTCATGGTTTAGGCACAAGTTAGTGGGATGACGGTGAGTCATCTTTAGGCTAGGCATACCATCATTCTTAAACTCCCAAAGCAAGTTAGCAGTTGATGTTCATATTTCTTTATGTATGGTCTGTACTTAGCCGTTGTGTGTTTTGTTGGGTTTGAGCTTGATAAGAGTGAACGTGTTATAGGATGTCTAAGCGTCCAGTGACAAGGCAAACTCCCCAATCCGAGGGCGAGTCTTCGGGCGCGCAGAATAATGCGCTGATGGATAGTCTTCGCTAAAGTAATGAGGCTTTGACGAGGCAGGTGCAGGAGGTACAGTCCCAGCTCCAAGCTATGTCATCCGCGATGTCTGGGCTGGCACCAAGAGGACAAGAGATGGTTAGAGGTCCCACTAGTTCGACTCCTTCAGTGGCAGTGACACCCCCAGTTGTAGTTCCTCCTGCGATGACTTTCATCTCGCAGTTTCAGCGACTTGGACCACCGACGTATGATGGAAATGCAGACTTCGTAATCTTGGATGATTGGGTGATTACGTTGGAAGAAATGTTTGTGTATGCTGGTGTGACTGAGGACCAGAAGGTGATGCTTGCTGCCTCTCAACTGAAAGGGTTGGAGAAAGGTTGGTGGTTACGAGAAAAGGAAGGACTAGGGGCGGGCTGTTCGTGGGAAGTGTTTAAAGAAC
Organism: Platanthera guangdongensis; assembly: GCA_039583875.1. Taxonomy (NCBI): domain Eukaryota; kingdom Viridiplantae; phylum Streptophyta; class Magnoliopsida; order Asparagales; family Orchidaceae; genus Platanthera; species Platanthera guangdongensis. The sequence continues at coordinate 65,782,712 of CM077165.1, forward strand.
TTGTACGGCGCAAGTTTCTACCGGCAGTGGAACGGGACCGCCTGATGAATGACTTCTTGTACTTGAAGCATAGGAAACTCACAGTGAGTGAGTATGAAATCGAGTTTAGCAAGTTAAGTCGGTTCGCTCCGAGCTTGGTGACTACAGAAGCTGACCGAGTAAAGAGATTTCTTGGCGGACTCCGTAGCGACGTTCAGCAGTTCGCAAGTGCTTATGGAGCGACAAGTTACACTATGGTGGTTGAGGCGGCGTTGAAAGTAGAAGCTATCGAAAATGCCAAACAAAGAGGGCAGCAGATGAGGCAGGGCAAGAGACAGCTGGTGGGAGAGAAAATGTCCCACGAGTCAGACGTAAAGAAGAAGAAGGAACTATGTAGCTTCTGTGGCCGAGCCGGTCACCCGTTTGAAAAATGTTTCAAGCGGTTGGGAATGCAAAAGAAGGAGCAGGTGCACGCCATTCAGGGTGCGCCAACCAGAGACTTGGAGTGTACATTTTGTGGGAGAAGAGGTCATGATGTGAGCCGCTGTTGGGCCAAAGACAAGGTATGCTTCCAGTGTGGCAGACCAGGACATCTTCGCGCAAGGTGCCCACAGGTGCAAGCTGTGTTGCAACCCGCACCACTCCAGGCTTTGCCTCCACCTCCGCGCTTGGACAAAGGCAAAGGGAAGTTGAATGTGGTCTCTTCAGAGGAAGCGCAGATGTCACTGCAGGTTATCTCAGGTTCGATTCAGTCCTCTGGTTCTCGTTTTGTGTATGCCTCTTATGTGTAGTTCTTAGCATAGCATATATAACTTATAGGAAACTTTAAGGTAAAGAACCGTTGGGCGCGTGTTCTCTTTGATTCTGGCGCGACCCATTCCTTTGTGGCTCGAACCTTTCTGGATCGATATCATTTGACACCAGAGCGAGTGGGGAATGCGTTTTTGGTGAAATTTCCTTCCGGCGCTTCTGTGGTGGCTGACTGGGGTCTTCTTGATTGTCCCATTTTGTTGGGGGATTTCATAGCAAGAGTTGATTGCAAGGTGATCGATTTGGACGATTTTGACGTCATTCTGGGCATGGACTGGTTAGCCCGTTATGATGCCGTCATCCAGTGCAGAGGAAAGCGCTTGGATTTCATCAAGGATGATGGTCAGCCAGGAAGTGTGTATGGTGATTCTTGTCAGGATTCTCCAGGGATTTTGGCGGTATGTGTTCGGACGTTGTTTATTTCCGACTGTTTTGCTTGTTTTGTCTCCGTTGTGGGGACTAGTGCTGTTTTGCCGCGTTTAGAGGAGATTTCTGTTGTGCGTGAATTTCCAGATGTTTTTCCTACTGACCTTCCTGGTCTACCCCCTAATCGTGATGTCGAGTTTGTTATTGATTTGGAGCCGGGTACGCGACCGATTGCGAAAGCACCGTACAGAATGGCCCCGCGTGAGCTAGCAGAGTTGCGTACACAGTTGGATGACTTATTGGCAAAAGGGTTTATCCGGCCGAGTTCATCACCTTGGGGTGCACCGGTGTTATTTGTGAAGAAGAAAGATGGGTCGATGCGCCTTTGCATCGATTACCGGGAGTTGAACAAGGTGACAATTAAAAATAAATACCCACTGCCAAGAATCGATGATTTGTTTGATCAACTGCGTGGCAGTTCTGTATTTTCGAAGATTGATCTCCGCTCGGGCTATCATCAGCTCAAGGTCCGGGAGTCTGATATTCCGCGGACTGCATTTCGATCACGACATGGTCATTTTGAATTCCTTGTGATGTTGTTTGGTTTGACCAACGCACCATCAGCCTTCATGGATATGATGAACAGGGTGTTCAAGGACTACTTGGATAAATTTGTGGTGGTTTTTATTGATGATGTTCTTGTCTACTCCCGCAGTGCTGAGGAGCATGAACAGCATCTGCGATTAGTATTGGCCACTTTGCGAGATCAACGGTTATTCGCCAAGTTAAGCAAATGCGAGTTTTGGTTGCCGCAAGTTGCTTTTCTGGGTCATGTCATTAATCACCATGGTATTTCAGTGGATCCCGAAAAGATTTTTGCCGTCATGGAATGGAGAAGACCGGAAACACCCAAGGAGATTCGAAGCTTCTTGGGCTTGGCCGGCTATTATCGCAGATTTGTCGAAGGTTTTGCGACGTTGGCCGCACCTTTGACTCGATTAACCCAGAATAATGTGGCGTTTGAGTGGAATGACAAGTGTGAGGTCTCATTCCTAGAACTCAAGAACAGGTTATGTACCGCTCCTGTGTTAATCTTGCCAACAGAAGGAAAGGATTATGAAGTGTTCGTGGATGCGTCGCACGTTGGACTTGGATGTGTGTTAATGCAAGACAAAAAGGTGATTGCGTATGGGTCTCGGCAGTTGAAAATTCATGAAAAGAATTACCCAACGCATGATTTGGAGTTTGCAGCGGTGATATTTGCATTGAAGTTGTGGAGACACTTGTTATATGGTGCACAGTGTAAAATCTTTACAGATCATAAAAGCTTGAAGTATGTCTTCACGCAAAAAGAACTTAATTTGCGCCAACGGCGATGGATTGAGTATGTAGCTGATTATGATGTGGACATTCAGTATCATCCGGGAAAAGCGAATGTTGTAGCCGATGCTTTGAGTCGGAAGACGGGGAAATTATTTCATCTTTCCGTCGACCGTCTTGTAGAGGAATTTCTATTGATGGATATTGCGGTGGGCAAATATGACCCGCAAAGTCAGTCGGCAATAGAAGAACCGTCATGGCTGGTGCTTGCAAGACAACATCAAAAAGATGATCCTGATCTTTTACATTTATTTCTTCGGACTGCAAAGGATGAATTACCCGATTTTGCGATTGATGGTGCAGGCACGTTAAAGTATCGTGGGCGATTTTGTATTCCCGCGGTTGGGGATATTCGCGAGATGGTGTGTAAGGAAGCCCATGGCGCAAGTATGGCCTACCATCCATGCTCAACAAAAATGTACCGTGATTTGAAACAAATTGTCTGGTGGTATGGAATGAAAAGAGATATAGCACAATTTGTCTCGGAATGTCATACGTGCAAGCGGGTGAAAGCTGATCATGGGAAGCCTGGTGGCAAGTTGACACCATTGGAGATTCCAACCTGGAAGTGGGAAAGCATCTCAACGGATTTTATTACCGGTTTACCAAGATCTCCACGAGGACATGACTCCGTGTGGGTGATCGTGGATAGGTTGACCAAGTGTGCTCATTTCATACCCTTTAAGGTCAACTACCCGATGAAGACCATAGCGGAGCTCTATTTGAACGAGATCATCCGACTGTATGGTGTGCCTATGAATATCATTTCAGACCGAGATTCCCGCTTTACCTCTCGTTTTTGGCGCAGTCTACAAGAGGGTTTGGGGACAGATTTGCGATACTCCACGGCTTATCATCCTCAGACGAATGGCCAAACCGAAAGAGTAAATGAAATTGTAGAAGATATGATTCGATGTTACATTCTTGAGTCTGGCGGAGCCTGGGATGAACGTTTGCAGCTTATGGAGTTCGCGTATAATAATAGCTATCAAGAAAGCTTGCAAATGGCTCCGTTCGAAGCGTTATATGGGCGACGATGTCGGACCCCACTCTTTTGGGCTGAGGTTGGCGAGCGGCCTTTGTTGGGGCCAGAGGCGCTCGAGGATATGGAAGTTGCAGTACGACTTATTCGGGAGAATCTCCGAATCGCCCAAGAGCGATATGAAAAGTATGCCAACCGACGAAGGTCGGAATTAGAATTTGCGGTGGGGGATTCTGTTTTCGTGAAAATCTCCCCAATGGTTGGGATTAAAAGGTTTGGAAAGGAGCGCAAATTAGACCCAAGATTTGTGGGTCCCTTCACGATTCTTGCGCGAGTTGGAGCATCCGCCTACAAACTGGAATTACCCGTAAACTTTCCTGGTGTTCACAATGTGTTTCATGTTAGCCAACTGCGCAAGTGTATGCGGAATGACAAGCAAGTGTTAGACGTTGTTCCGCAATTAGCGCCCAACCTTTCTTATGAGGAGATGCCCATCCGCATATTGGACTCCCAAGATCGCGTGTTGCGGAAAAAGAAGATTCCTATGGTAAAGGTGCTATGGAAAAATCAGGATGTGGAAAGCGCGACGTGGGAACTCGAATCAATAATGAGGGCGGCTCATCCTCATTTGTTCCCGTAGATAATCTGGTATGTGACTTGGTGTTTGATTGCATTCATGGTTTTAATTGGATTTGTGAAAGTTTCGAGGGGAAACGTTTTGTTAGGGGGAGTGATTGTAATGCCCCGGATTTTTTGATTACGTACGCATGATAGGCGTTACGTTGGTTTTGACTGTAGTTTGAGCATGGTTTTTCCCGCGGGCTTGTGAGTGGCTGTTTTGTTTGCCAAGTTGCACGATTCCCCAACAAACCGGAGTCCATATGAGGGACTCGGTGAGGCCTCTTAGGGAATGCTTGCACTTTTTCGCGCCCGGGTAATGTAGCTCAAAATAAATTGCTGGTTCAGGAAACAAAAAAGGGTAAAAAGTGCTTCAGGCAAAAATGGTCTAGGACGTCTCAGAAACATTTTTCACAAAAGGGAAAAATGGTCGTTTTTGTGCTAGACACGCCCCTTGACACGGGCGTGACCCAGGCCGTGACCTGGGCGTGACCTTGACTCGACGAGTTTTTCTTGCGTCAAGTTGAGCTCGACGAATGGGGTACACGCCCCGTGACACGGGCGTGTCACGGGCCGTGTCCCGCTTCGTCGAGTGTCGAGTGTCGATCGTCGAGTATCGAGCGTCGAGTATCGAGTGTCGAGTCGTCGAGAGAGGGGACACGGCCTGTGACACGGGCGTGTCACAGGGCGTGTCAGGCTGGGTCGAGTGTCGACCCTTTTTGTCGACGAGGTGTCGAGACACGGGTTACACGCCCTAGGTCACGGGCGTGACCGACCCGTCACGGACGTGTACCCGGCCGTGTACCGTGTGGATAAACTTTGATTTGCCGACTTTCGGCGCCGCTATAGGTACACGCCCTGTGTCACGGGCGTGACACAGGGCGTGACCGTCCCGAAAATCGAATTTTTCCAGTTTTTTTGTGCCGTTCATTTCCTTGATTCTGCATCGAACGGTTCAGCTTTGTTCTGGAGGAAATAAGTCCGACACAGAGCTTTGTATGTCTCATTTTCTTCTTTTCATCTTCATCTTCTTCTTCTTCATTCCCAAAGAGAAAGCAAGAGAGCAAGGGAGCAAGCAAGGCAAGGAAAGGGGAGAGCAGCCGTCGCGGCATCGTCTCGGTTCAGGCAAGCGGTGTTCTCCACCCTTGCCAATCTTCGTACTTGATTCAATTTTCCATTTGTCTAGCTTGAGATCTTGTGTTGAATTTTTCTTTATTAGCCTTAGTCTTTCAATTCCCCTTAGTTTGTTCTTCTTGATTCAAATTCTGATCAATACTCTTATTTTCCCATGATCAATACTCTTGTGTTATGCTAATTCCCTATGCTATGTCCCTGTGCTAAATGACCTTGCTCTCCCATGTTTAGTTTTGTTGGTATCAAGTCTATGCTAGATTAATTCATGTAGCTAATTCGGTTCATATTCATGTAACCTATCTCGTAGAGGTGATTTTTCCTTGGTCAATTCAAACTCTATCATGTGATTTTATTTTGATACAAAGCATGTGATTTTTATGGGATGAAGGCATTAAACGCTACGTTGGCAATTGGTAGTCGTGTGTAAGGGCGATGAAAGGAGCGTGTTACCTTGGGTTATGGGGCGTTTTGCGAGGCGAATTTGTGAACCATGGCAGGAGCGTTTGTGTGAGAATTTTGCAAGGGGTGGTGTGGTTTCAGCCTGTGGCCACCGGGTTTTGTTTTTGTGGTTAGAGAGACCACTTGGGCCCCGATTTGGGCTGGTTTTGTTTGGTGCGTTCCACTTTAGGGCCGCCACCGGTAAGACCCTTGCGAAATTGAACTTAACCGCTGCTTATGCTTCACTTGTCTAGTAGGTTCTTGTCCTATGAATGATGGAATGGGCATGTGTTTTGCCTTTTGCTCCTGCGGGTTGAGCAGGATTTGATGAACTTGTACGCACTTGGTGCGTTTGGCATGGATTGTGGTGCGTTTTCCACTTGTTTTGTTCACTCATGTTACTTTATGAAACATCTCTGTGGGGTCGGTAAGCCCCTTCGTTAAAATATATGACATTTATGCTCTCTTTTTGTATAGCTTGGTTGATTGCTGAGGTATTCTTTCTTGAATGCCTCAGGTGCAGGTTGTAGCCGGTTGAGCGGCTAGGTTGGTTGGTGGCGTTTCCTGGGAACTAGCCGAGCATTCATAGCGAGGTAGTTCTTCTTTTTGTTGTACAGACATACATGTGCCCCAATGGGTTCGTGTCAGCTTGTTGGCGCCCATTGGTGGTTTTCTTTTGTGTAAATATGAACTAGACTGCTAATGTAACTCATTTGGATGGAATGATATGTACCTGCTTTTGGGATGGTTTTCTAGTAGGTTGCATTAGCTATTTTGACTAATGATATGTACTATTGTATATCATGCATACATGTTTTGTTTAACTAACACATACTTTTCAAATGACGTAAACAAAGAGGAGTTCTTATAGTAGTATCACTCTAGACTGCATATAGGAGCTCATCATAAATAAACAAAGTATTTCCGCCGCGTACAAAGACAATTTTACTATCTAAGGCCGAGGGATACGGCCATTTAATCCAAAAGTTTTCCTGCATGTAACTATTGAATTTCAACTTGTAAAGTCAGCGTCAAGAGTTGCCCGAGCGTGTGCAGTTATCCCCTGTACGACGTGGCATCATAACCCGTAGTTCCTCTTGCTCTGATACGATATGCTCGTTGAGGAAATGCGGGTTGTGACAATCAGCTTGACGAACTTGGAGGGCGGAATAGGCAAGTTATCTCCAGAATGCAATTCACTGAGCTCTGGTCGACGAACAAGATCTCTCAGCTCGACGAACTTGGAGCTCCGGCCGACGAAATATGTTATATGGTCGACGATTTCTGTTGCATTTCCAGACTTAGAATTTTCCTCATTTTCTGTCCTTATTTCATATATTATTTAGCAATAATTTCCTGAGTAATTAATGCTCATATTCTCTGAATATAACTGTTATTGGCAGCATTAATTATGGTCTTCATCAGGTTAATTACTTGCATAATTAATTGGGACAGTTGGGGAAACTCATAAAAGCAAATATTCACCAGCCGATTTTCATTCTCCACGCAGTCAGCAATCAATGCAGACAATTCAAAATTCAAAGGAGAATTTGATAGAGAATATAAAAGATATTTTTCTTTTTTCATTCGGAAGATATAGAAGTACAGTGATATAGATCCAGAGATTATATAAAAAATCTCTCAGACATTCTCTGTCCATAAAACACTTTGTTTTCTCTTTGATCTTACTGAAGAAGAAGAACAACAATCATTATCAAGAGTCTTCATCAACTTCAACTCCAGGAGCTTTCAAGGACAATAATCTCTTAATCAGTCAAAAGTTTCTGGATCATCTCAAATCAAGGCTGAAGACCTACACCCTGTGCAAGGCTTCAAGTGATTTCTGAAGAAGTCTTGACAATTGCAATCCACTAAGTCTTCTTAGTTGTTTGAGAAAGAGAAGACAACATAAAATCTCACTCCCCCCTCCAGTATAAAGGGTTTATAAACTCCCTTCAAAAGTTTATTTTGGTTTTTGGGCACCTGATAAAAAGCTCAAAGGGTTGTGAGATCTCCATAGAAATAGATCTTGTGGTGGCAGTCACCTGATATATTGTTGTGTTGTGTTAGAGTAGATTAACTTACACTGTTTTTCCTTTCTGTTAATATTGGTATCACTTATTCTTTACTCTGATAATATTAAAAACATCCAAAAAGTTTTATTACTATATTCACCCCCACCTCTAGAGTAAATCAGATTTAACCCCTATCTTTCAATTGGTATTAGAGCGTTGTTCCTTTGGTTGTACAAGCTAACACTTGAACCAATAGATCGTTTGTTAGATCTGATCTTCATTCCTCCTAATTTTGATTATTTCACAGCATGGCACAGAAAAAAGATTATGCAAACACCAAACCTCCAGTTTGTAACTTGAATAAAATTACAATCTAGAAGGCAAGAATTAGACTTTATATGAATTCAATTGATGAGGACATATATACTTCTATTTTGATAGGTCCTCCTCAACCAACAGTTGTTACTACATCTACTTCAACTTCAAGCACACATGTTTTTCCACCACCTGAGTGGACAGATGCTCAGAAAAAGGCAAAGATTGCAGATGCAAAGGCCATGAATATATTGGCTCAGACTATATCAGATGGCATATTTCAGAAAGTGACTGAATGCACATATGCAAAAGCCATATGGGACTCTCTAAACCATGTGGTTGTTGGATCAGCTGATGAGAGGAGAGATAGAAGATCAACTCTTATCTCCCAGTATGAGAACTTTAAGAAGGAAGAATCAGAATCGGTTAGTGACAAGTACAACAGATTAAGTTCAATTATAGTGAGCTGAAGACCTTAGACAAAGACATCTCTCTCACTAAGGCGAATGACAAAATCCTAACGTGTTTCCCCAGCACTTGGTATTCCAGGATATGGCTAATTAAGGAGGCCAGAAGCTTGAATGAGATTTCCACAGAATCTCACTTGGGAAAACTCATATCTTATGAGCAGTTGATCAAGTACAGAGAAGCTGTAGAACAGAAGACTCTTCCAACAACAAGAAAGGAGCAGAACACAACCTTTAAATATACAAAAGAAACTCAAGCTCCAACATCAAATGAAGAACTGCTGAGTCTCTTAGCCAAGAGATTCTACAAAATGGCAAAGATGGATTTCAGGAGAAAGTCATCCAGACATGATGACAAACTCAGGTATGACAAAACACCCACTAAGAAAATTGTTTGCTTTGGGTGCAGGAAACCAGGACACTTCATTTCAGAATGTCCTGAAAATAAAAAGAAGGAGAAAAGAAAAGGAAAAGACTCAAGGTAGCATCACTACAGCAAGCGTTCCTCCAGCAACCACAAGAGAAAAGAAAAGTGCTTTGTGGCTGAGACCTAGAGTGATACTGAAGAAGAATCTTCATCTTCTAGCTCCAGTGAAGAGGAAGAAGAAGCTAAGGTAAGGGAAGTTTCCCTTATGGCTATTAATGCCTCCTGCAGTCCATCAGATGCTGAGGAACAAACAGAATAATAAGAAAATGAAGATTCTTGTGAATCAGAGGAAGATCAGGTACTATCTTCCTTTGATTACAATTCTGATAGTTTTAAAACTGAATTTAAATCAATGTGTATAAATTTAATAAATTCTGAAAAACAAATTAAAACACCCAAGGAAAAATTAACTTATCATGAAAACCTTCTCTTAAAATATTAAGTTAAAAGTTGAATTAACTCTAGCTCAAGAACAAATAATATCATTAAAATCTTAATTAACTGAGGCTAGGAAACTCGAAGAATCCCTAAATAGCAGAAGCATTAAGTTTATGGACATCACAAGCATAGTGAATGGCAGGTTAAATGACAAGCTAGGCTTATGTGCTTCATCAAGCCAACCCCCACTAATCCAGAAGAATATATTGTCAACTCCAATTAAATTTGTCTCAGAAACGGGAAAAGAGAAGATGGAAAATGATAATAATGATAAACCATCTGAATTAAAACCAAAGAATAAGAAAAGGAAACAGAATAAGAAAAATCATAACTACAACAATGTTCAATAGATTTCATCGAACTCTGACCGACGAAATGTGTACAGTTCATCGAACTCCAGTCGATGAACTCCGAACGCAAACTTTCACTATAACTATTCGTTGAACTACGATCGACGAAACTAGTATGGTTCGTCGAGCAGAGATCGATGATTTTGGGGCCCAGAGAATGACTACTTTCATTCTCTGAATGGAGTTCTACGAACTCATCGCCATTCATTGAACTCAGATCGATGAACTTACTTGAATTCGTCGAACCCAAATCAAGTTAACAGAAACTTTAATTCTTCTAAAACTTAAAATCAACCAAGATCTTCTTTTAATCAATTTAAACAATTGATTATACCACCTAGAAGATATCACCCTTTAGGTTATAAATGTCAGCCGGAATATTCTTATATCTCTAGTTTCAGTTATTTGAAGATAGAAAGACCCAAGGTAACCTGGGTCAAGAATAGCTAATCTATTTCTTTGCAGGTGAAATACTATCCCACCACAGAGGAACAGTGGTATCTGGATAGTGGTTGTTCGAAACACATCACTTGAAACAAGGACAACCTAATTAACTTCAAGTCAAAGTTAGGACCAAAAGTAATATTTGGTGACTCTAATTGTGGCAAGACTGAAGGCTATGGAAAAGTCAAGATTGGGGTAGTCACCTTCAGGAAGGTTGCATATGTAAATGTACTAAAGCATAATCTCATCTCCACAAGTCAGTTATGTGATGAAAGGTTTCAAGTATCCTTTAATAAGACTTCCTGCATTATTACTTCTTTAAATAACCATGTAGTTTTGACTGACACTAGAGTAGGAAACATTTACATAGTTGACTTCCAGTCAGCTAAATATGAAATATGCTTATTTAATAAAACTAGCAATAATAATGACCTTTGGCATAGGAGATTAGGACATGTAAATCTGAAAAATATTGCCCAACTATCTAGGGACAATCTTGTTAGAGGATTGCCTTCTTGTCCCTACAAGAAGAAAAGCCTTTGCAATGCTTGTCAATTAGGCAAAGAAAGTAAAAGTATTTTTAAATCAGTAAATAAAAGTGACTCACCTAGAATATTGTACTAACAACATATGGACCTTTTTGGCCTTATTGCAGTAAAAAGTCTAGGAGGGAAATCTTATACTTTAGTGATTGTAGATGACTTCTCTAGATTGACTTGGGTATTCTTTCCGAGATCTAAGTTTGATAACATCAAGGTTCTTTCAGATTTTCTCAAGAACATACAAATTGAGTCCCCTACTCCAGTTTCATTGATCAGAAGTGATCATGTTACTGAGTTTGAGTTGCTTCTTATGCACAAGTTCTGTGAGAAGGAAGGTATCTGGCATGACTTCTCAGCTCCTAGAACACCTCAACAAAATGGGGTTGCAGAAAGGAAGAATAGAACCCTGATTGAATCTGCAGGCACATTACTTGCAGATGCTCATTTGCCCCTATCCTTTTGGGCAGAGGCTGCGAGCATAGCAAATTATGTACTGAATAGAAGTCTTATACACAAACTTAAGAATAAGACTCCTTATGATCTACTTACAGGAAAGAAACCTAAAGTAGACTATTTTAAAATATTTGGTTGCATGTGTTACATGCACAACAATAATAAGAAACACATTAGAAAATTTGAAGACAAGGCTGAAATGGGAAATTTTCTTGGATATTCCAAAGTAAGCAAGGCTTATAGGGTCTTTAATAAATCTACCATGAAAATTGAAGAATCTGTACATATTTCATTTGATGAAACTAACATGTTTTACAAGGAGAAAGAAATTTCTACTAGTGATTCTTTGCAGGAACAATATTTGTATGAGAAGCTGAATGAATTAACCCTCACCAATGAGGTTGTTAGCCATCCTTATCCACATATTGTTAAAGATAGTGAAGATGAAAACAGTGAAATCAGTGAAGAACCCCCAACAGCTACTATAATTCCACATGAGGAATTTATTCCCCAAACTGTTGCTCAACCAACTCCACCTACTGAATTTGTCACACTTAGGGATCACCCTGCATCTCAAGTGATTGGAGACATTTCAGTTGGTATGTAGACCAGAAATCAACTCAACCAAGACTTGATGCATGTTAAATTTTCTCAACGTGGTCAGCAAGATAGCCCAAACGCCAAATTAATATCTTCGGAACTACCCAGTTCGCACGTTGAACCAGCGGAAAACCGAGGAACAAAAGGTTAATCCCAACAAACAATGGAAGCACAAGCAGGTCTTTTATTCATTCACTTCTTTACACCACGAGGCATACATAGCGAGACGTGATTTCGCTAGTATAACAGCTGTAAACAGAAAGCACCAAAAAACAAGCCGGGCGGACAGCACCGGAGTCCACCGAGACCGCTGAGGTCGCCGAGTCCGCTGCGATCACCCGAACTTGAGCAGCAATCCGCCGAATAGCCACAGAGTCCGCCGAAGCCGCGAGGCCGCGCGGACACACCGTTATTCGTCTCCTGCTGAAGCTGAACTGAGGAACACCCCCTACCCGCCTGAAGCCGGCGAACAGGTTATTGAAGCTGGCAAAGATGAAACAGCGCTGACAAGCCGCAGAGCGACCTCCTGCTGAATCCGCAGAGACCGCGCACTTTCAAGTACTTGACCGAAGTCACAGCCAAACTCCTGGCTCCTTGAAGCAAACTGCGCGACCTGCACACAGCAAACGTCAGCACTGAAACAATCCGCGCGGACTGACAAACTGAGACCGCAGCTCCTTGCCCAACCCAACTTACTGTTCACTCAAGTTACTGTAGACCTGCCAGGGGGTCCTATTTATAGGCAAGGTGAGGAGTGTGGTCACCTCCCTAGAGATAGAGACACCGTCCCAGCCCGCGCGATAGCAAAACACCGTCCGCAGAGTCCTGCAAGGACTTAGCCGGATACCAAGGAAAACCGCCAGGAGCAAGGTGACATTGGCAAACCCTCTCCAGTCCGCCCAAGCTATGCGGACAAGGCATCAGCCCGCAAAGCTCCAATCACTGCAGGACAGCAATCCCCCTTCAATAGCCGTCCACCCAAACCCAAGGCAGTCCGCAAGACTCACACCTCAATCCGCCACAAGTCCACGACCAAAGGCAGATAACAACAGTCCGCCTGGTCACAACGGACTTGGCGGATACGGCGGACACCATGGTCTTGGAACAGAGTGTGACCAAGTCCAAAACCATCAAAGGCCAATGCGAGCATGGCGGACGCAAACACCCGTCCGCCAAACACCAAAGCACAGACCGCCAGCCGTCCACAAACTCCTCTCACTCCTGTCCAATGCAGCAACCATCTCCGGACTCCAAAACCAGTCCGCCAATCGATCTCCACAGCTTAGCACCTGCTGTGCCACCAAAGCTCGACAAGGCCTCAGCCAAGCTCTAAGCCCAGTCCGCAACAGCCCACACTGCGGACGCACCAGTCCGCAAGCTTCCCGCGGACACGAGCCAAACCGCCAAACAGCACAAGCTTGCAACACGGCCACTGAGCAATACACCAGTCTGCAAACCTCTATCCGCTCAGGCCGCTCCATGGCTAAACCAAAGCCAACGTCCTATCCGCAGATACCAGACCGCATAGTCCGCGGACTTCACCCGTGCAAACCGCTCAGAAGAACAACCGGCTTTTCACTAGACCTTCCACCAGGCCGCACATCATAGTTTGCCCAGTCCGCCTAGTCCGCCAAAGCTGTCCGCCCAGGCCGCCCGGCCTGTCCCGTCAACCATTCCACTTCACAAATTTCAACACTCCCCCTTGAAGTGGGAAGTGGTGACCAAGCCCAGCAAGCTGCGCAAGCGTTCAAAGGGCCCCTTCGACAGTGGCTTCGTGAAGATGTCAGCAAGATTATCTTCACTCCGAACATGCCCGACCAGCAGAGATCCTTCCAACACCTTCTCCCTGATGAAATGGTGATCAATATCTATATGCTTGGTCCTGGCGTGACACACTGGATTGTTAACCAGTTTGAGAGCACTCTCATTGTCACCCCGAAGTAAAGTATGTCCTTGCACTTCTTCATGAACATCCTCTATAAGCCTCCGCAACCAAACGGCTTCCCGAGCATCCAAGGCCGAAGCCTTATACTCTGCCTCCGTGGTTGAAACCGACACCGAGTCCTGCTTCTTGCTACACCACGAGATGCTAGCGGAACCGCAAGTGAACACATAACCTGAAGTAGACCTTCGATCATCCGAATCACCGCCATAGTCAGCATCCGTGTACCCGAGCAACGCAAACTCTGAGTCCCTTTCATAGAGGAGTCCCATGTCAGAAGTCACCTTGACATACTTCAGAATTCCCTTTGCCGCCACTAGATGAGATTGCCTTGGTTCAGCCATATACCGACTTACTAGGCCAACAACATAAGCAATGTCTGGTCTTGTAATCGTCAGGTAAATCAAGCTCCCAACAAGCGCCCTGAACACCAAGGGATCATGAAGAACCCTTCCCTCATCTCGTCGAAGCTTTAGCCCGGGTTCCAGTGCAGTAGAGCACTTCTTCCCTTCGCCCATGCCGAACCGCTTCACAATGCGATCAGCATACCCTTTCTGGCTAATGAGAATCCCGCACTCCTTCCTCTCCACTTCCAGTCCGAGAAAGTGATGCAACTCTCCCGAGTCCTTCATCTCGAAGCGTATAGCAAGCTCAGCCCTGAGCCTTGCTACTTCCCCCTCCGAATTCCCTGTGATGATCATGTCATAAACAAACAGCAGGACCAAGACTCGTAGCTCTCCCTTCTTCTTGACGAACAAGCTTGAATCCGAGTTGGAAGCAAGGAATCCACATAATTGCAAGTACTCTGCAATCTTCCCATACCACGCCCTTGGAGCTTGCTTCAACCCATAGAGAGACTTCCTGAGTTTGCAGACATAGTCCGGATGCTTTTCAGAGACAAAATCAGGCGGCTGATCCATGAAGATGTCCTTGTCAATCTCTCCGTAAAGAAAGGCATTCTTCACATCGAGTTGCCACAACCTCCATCCCTTGCTAGCAGCCAAGGCGATCACCACCCTTACTGAAGTCATCTTCGCAACTGGACTGAATGTCTCCTCATAGTCTTCTCCATACTGCTGTGAGAATCCTCTAGCGACCAGGCGAGCCTTGAACCGATCAATGCTCCCATCAGCCTTCTTCTTCAACTTATACACCCACTTACAAGTAACCGGAGTAATGCCATCAACCTTGGGCACAAGATCCCAGGTTTCATTCTTCTTCAGAGCATCAATCTCTTCTTTCATGGCACCTTCCCACTCCTTCACTCCAGTGGCCTCGTTGAAGTTTGCAGGCTCTCGCTCATCCAGAGGACCTGCAAAGAAGCAGGAGAGAAAGCTCACTGCATTCCCATCACAGTACTGAGTCGGTGGCTTAACCACCCTCTTCGATCTCCGAAGAAACGGCTCCTTGCTCATTGCTTCTGTTGCTTCTTCGGGCTCCACTCCTACTTGGGGCAAGCATTGAGCAGTGCTCCCCCTACTTCCTGAGCCAGAAGGCTCAGCCTCGGAGTTCGAAGCAACAGGAGCTGCTGGTGAAACAACAAGCTCCTCTTCCAAGCCTTCAGCAGCTACCACCGGTGCTTCATCAACCTTGCTACTTCCGGTTATCTCCACTGAGCCACCTCCATATGATGTCAGCTCGTCAAAGACAACGTCTCTTGATACCACGAACTTCTTCGTCACAGGGTCCATGCATTTCCATCCCTTCTTCCGCTCATCGTAGCCAACAAAGACAAGTTTCCTTGGCTTCGTATCCAGCTTTGTCCGTGAAGCATCCGAGACATGCACGTATCAAGTTGAACCGAACACCCTAAGGTGTCCAACACTCGGCTTCTCCTTCAGCAACAGCTCAACTGGAGTTTTCATGTTGATAGGGCTGAGTGGCATCCGGTTGATAACATAAGCAGCACAAGACATTCCCTCCGCCCAAAAGGACCTTGGGATATCTTTCGCATGAAGCCAGCATTTGCAGGTCTCCGTCAGATGACGGATCTTCCGCTCCGCTATCCCATTTTTTTGTGGAGTGTGAGCACAAGTATGCTCCCGTTGGATCCCGTGCTTCCTGCAGAAGTTAGAAAACTCGGAGGAGACAAACTCACCCCCGTTATCAGTTCTAAGCTTCTTAATCCGCAAGCCAAGCCGGCCTTCTACCAACTCCTTAAACTCCACAAACAAACGGAAGGCTTCCGACTTCTCCTTTAAGAAGTACACCCAAGTATACCTTGAGTAGTCATCAACCAAGACAAGCATGTATCTGCTTCCACCAAGGCTGGCAGTAACCGTCGGTCCCATCAGGTCGCCATGAATGCACTCCAATGGTTTCTTGCTCCTTGTTTGTGATTTATCAAACGGAAGGCGATGTGCCTTACCGTATTGACAGCCCACACAAACATGCTCATCACCAAAGGAGGACAACTTCGGCAACCCCCTCACCAAACTTCTACTAGCCATAGCCTTCAACTTGTCCATGCCAACATGTCCCAGCCTCTCATGCTAGATAGAAGCACTATCATTGGCCCTCATTCTATCAAGATAAGCACTGGTGGAAAAAACAAACAAGTTCTTCACCCTCCTCCCAACATGAGCAACATCAGCCTTCACCGCTGATACATTGCGAAGGAACCTCACGTCTGTTGGCACAAAAAGAACGTGATACCCAGCGTCCACCGCATTGGTCACCGAGAAGAGGTTCTTCTTCATGCCCGGCACGTGATACACACTCCTTAACATGAGTGGCCCCTGATCACTATGTTGGAACACCCTATTACTAATTTGGGTCAGGATCACTATGTCTCTAGGAACCTTTGCTTGACCTCCTGTATAGCTTAAAAGGTCAATTAGAATTGAGTCTAAGGGTTAGAAGTCTAGGTTTGGAAGCTGCCCTGAAGACCAAGTTTTTCTGTCTGGAGACTAAGTCTGATCGTCGAGCTCAGCACGATGATTCGTCGAACTCCGATCGACGATCGTCTAGCTCAACTTCGACAGATCGTCGAACTCCATTCGACGATCGCTGAGCTCAACTTCATAATATCGTCGAACTCCATTCGACGATCGGTGAGCTCAGGTCGACGATTTTGCCTCTGCCTTGGATCTTTATCTCTGAGCTCAGTTCGACGATCTTTGAGCTCAGATCGATGATATTTTGCTACTTAAGATTTCCAGATCGCTGAGCTCAGCTCGACGATAGCAGAGCTCAGTTCGACGATTTCAGATAACTTCTAGAATTCAAATTCAAATCAGTTAGGAGTTATTCTGCAATTAATTCAGAGATTTGCTAGCCATTTTCATTTAATTCTGGACCAAGTTTCAAGGGATTTTTAAAGGAATGTCTCTGTGGACTTTCCTCCAGAAGAGTCTATGCAATTAAGGATGCAATCAATGCAGACCAACGACTATACTTAACAGAGAATGATATTCTATTCAGGACCAGAGAATAAAAGAGAGAATTTTTTTTGAATCTCTAAGAAGAACAAGAAGAAGAACAAGAAGAAGAACAAGAAGAAGAACAAGAAGAAGAACAAGAAGAAGAACACACAATACAGAGAGAGAATACTGATTACAGAGACTCATTCAAAATCTTCTGTCAAAAAGAATTCTGAAGAACACTCATCAAAGGAGATCAAGCTTTCTCAAAATCCTCAGATCTCTTTAGTTTTCAAAGTGTTCAAGGCCAACATATTTCAAGACTCCAGACACTCAACATTTCAGCTATTGATGAAATCATCCATTGCTGGAGCTCAATCTTTGAAGGCCTATCACCCTCAGCAAAGCTTTTCTTCCTGAAGATTTCAAGGATTCAGGGGGAGCTTTGACATCAATCCACATAGTCTTCTCAGTTAGTTGAGAAAGAGAAGACTTCCATCAATCTCTCACCCCCACTCTGTAAAGGGTTTCTCAAACTCCCTTCAAAAGTTTGAACCTGGTTTTTGAGCACCTTGTCAAAAGCTCATTGGTGGCAAGACACCTGATCAAAAAATCTGCTTTGGTTTTTGAGCACCTTATCAAAAGCTCATTGGTGCCCAGGACACCTGATCAACTCATCCTGCAGTGGATTCCTATCTAGGGTGGTAGAAGAGTGGATGTACCCAAGTTTGGGGAACCACTATATTTCCTTGTGTCTTCTAATTCTGCTTGCTTTCTTTTTGTTTCTGGCCTTGATTTTCTCTATGCTTAGTTTTTGCTTAGCTTAGTGCTGTAGTTAGATTCATTATTGCTTCCCTGCTCACACATATTACAACAATAGTTGTAAAAGTTTGTAAAAGTTTTTAAAGCACCATATACTCTATTCACCCCCCCCCCCCTCTAGAGTATATCAGATCTAGTTCCCCTTTCAATTGGTATCAGAGGCAGGTTGGTTAAACATACCATACCTGATTGGTTGTACAGGCTAACACCTGAACCCCAAGATCCCAAACCAGATCTGTTTTTCTTTGGTATTTTATTATTAGATTTTGTTTGCACAAATCATGGCCCAAAACAAAGATTATGCTAGCACCAGACCTCCAGTGTGCAATCTTTCCAAGTTTGCACTTTGGAAGGCAAGGATTAGACTTTACATGAATTCTATTGACGAAGACATCTTTAATTCTGTTTTGACAGTGTGTCCAAGACCCCTAGAGAACACAAGTACAAATGTTGTTCCACCTCCATCAGGAACAGATGCTGACATCAAAAAATGGAAGGTAGCTGATGCTAAGGCTATGAACATTCTAGCCCAGACAATGTCAGATGACATATTTTAAAAGGTAGCTGAATGTAATTCAGCCAAGGAAATTTGGGATAGACTCTCATAAATAGTCTCAGGCTCAGCTGATGAGAGAAAGGACAGAAGATCCCATCTCATCTCCCAATATGAGAACTTCAAGAAGGGAGAGACTGAGTCAGTGGGAGACATGTACAACAGATTAAGTCTAATTGTCAGTGAGCTCAGGACATTGGACAAAGAGATCTCTCTAACAGAACTCAATGACAAGATCCTGATGTGCTTCCCCAGCACTTGGGATTCAAGAATCTGGCCAATTAAGGATGCCAGAAGTCTAAATGAGATCACCACTGAAGCTTTGCTGGGTAAGCTCAAATCTTATGAGCTACTCATCAAGAATAGAGAGGAAGAACAGAAGGCTGCTTCACCAGCCACAAGGAAAGAGAATACTATAGCCTTTAAGGCAACTGAGGATCTGCCTGAAGATAAAGCTACAGACAATGATGAACTACTCAGCTTGTTGGCCAAAAGATTCTACAAGATGGCCAGAAAGGACTTCAGAAGAAGATCATACAAGGAGCAGGACAAGCCAAGGTATGACAAGTCCATTAGCAAC
Source organism: Platanthera guangdongensis (assembly GCA_039583875.1). NCBI lineage: Eukaryota > Viridiplantae > Streptophyta > Magnoliopsida > Asparagales > Orchidaceae > Platanthera > Platanthera guangdongensis. The sequence continues at coordinate 65,801,729 of CM077165.1, forward strand.
AATAAAGACATTATTTGCTTTGGTTGCAGGAAACCAGGGCACATAGTTCCTGACTGTCCAGAAAACAAGAACAAGGACAGAAGGGACAGAAAAGAAAGAAGAAAGGAGAAAGACTGCAAAAGGAATGGAAGTGGCAAACCTTCTTCAAGCAAAAATAAGCATACAAGAAAAGGGTTTGTTGCTGAATCCTGGAGTGAGACAGAAGAGGAGTCAGAAGCCTCATCCAGCTCCAGTGATGATGAGGATGATGCAGAAGAAAAGGAGTTCTGCATGATGGCAATTAATGCCTCACAGCACAATTCAGAGGAAGAAGAGTCAGAGTCAGACTCAGAGACTCAACCTGAAGAAGATCAGGTAATTAGCTCTTTTGACTTTAGTTCAGAAGATTTTAAATCTGAATTTAAAGCACTGTGTTTAGACCTGCTAAAGTCTGAGAAAGAGATTATCTCTCTCAGAAACCAATTATCTGAACACAATGCTCTAAGGTCAGAAAACCTCAAACTCTCTCAGGAGTTGGAGTGCTGTAGGGAACAGATAGCTTCACTGAAAAGTGAGCTCTCTGAGGCCAAGAATCTTGAAGAATCCCTCAATGGGAGAAGCATCAAGCTGATGGACATCACAAGCACAGTGAACTCTAGATTTAACAGTACACTGGGCTTGGGTGCTTCATCCAGCCAACCTATAGTCCTAACAACTCCCATCAAGTTTATTTCTGACAAGGGAAAGGGAGTTGTTGAGGTTGCCAGGAAAAATTCTGATCTGTCTCAGAAAACTAAGTCCCAGCAGAAATCGTCGAACGTTGATCGACGATCGCTGAATGAAGATCGACGATTGCCGAACGCAGCTCGACGATCTCAAGCAAAATCGTCGAACGCAGATCGACGATCTCAGCGAAAGTCGTCGAACGCAGGTCGACGATCTCATATACCTGACCTCAGCCACAGTCGACCATCGAACGGAGCTCGACGATCTGACCCAAGATCGTCGAATGTAGCTCCAAGATCGTCGAACAGAGGTCAGAGCTCTGGAAACCTGTTCAAAGGCAAATCAAAATTGAATCCTAAGGGTTCTTCATCCCAAATCTATAACCCTTATACTGAATGGATTTTACCTCCAAGGAGATACCATCCTGAAGAATATAAGAGTCAACCAGGGATGTCTTTCATTTCTGAATTTAAAGGTTATCAACCTAGGCCCAAGGTAAACTGGGTCAAAAATAAGTAAATTGTTTTATGTGCAGGTGAAGACCTATCCAACATCTAACCAGCAATGGTACTTGGATAGTGGGTGCTCTAAGCACATGACAGGGAAAAAGGACAACCTCACATCCTTCAGAGCCAAGCTTGGACCCAAAGTTATCTTTGGTGACTCCAACTTTGGACAAACTAAAGGATATGGTGCAGTCCAGAGTGGTTCAGTAACTTTCAAGAAGGTAGCTTATGTGGAAGGACTGAAGCACAACCTAATCAGCATCAGTCAGCTGTGTGATGAAGGCTACCAGGTGACCTTCAGCAAAACCTTATGCAAAATCAAGTCAGAGGACAACACAACTGTGTTGACAGGTAAAAGGAAAGGTAACATCTACCTAGTAGACTTTCTTTCAACCAATATAGATATCTGCTTGTTTAATTCAGTCTGTAGACCAAATGTTTTATGGCATAAGAGATTAGGACACCTAAACCTTAGAACTATTGCTAGGCTATCCAAGGACAACCTTGTTAGAGGACTACCTTCTGGCCCCTACAAGAAGGAAGGACTCTGCAAGGCTTGTCAATTAGGCAAGCAAACTAAAAATAGTTTTAAGTCACTTAATAAGAGTGATTCACCTAGGATATTGTATCTGTTACACATGGATCTTTTTGGACCCATCACAGTACAAAGCCTAGGAGGGAAATCCTACACTTTAGTAATTGTAGATGACTTCTCTAGATTCACTTGGGTGTTCTTTCTAAGGAAGAAGTCTGATAACTTTAAGTGTCTGACAGAGTTTCTCAAATGTATACAGATTGAGTTCAATACTCACATTGCCCTGATCAGAAGTGATCATGGGACAGAGTTTGATTCTCTTCTTATGCAAGAGTTCTGTCAGAGTGAAGGGATCAGGCATACTTTCTCAGCTCCTAGAACTCCTCAACAAAATGGGGTAGCTGAAAGGAAAAATAGAACCCTTATTGAATCTGCCACTACATTGTTGTCAGATGCTCATCTACCTCTATCCTTTTGGGCAGAGGCAGTGAACACCTCCAACTATGTGTTGAACAGAAGTCTGATACATAAACTAAAGGGAAAGACTCCCTATGAATTACTCAAAGGGAAGAAACCTAAAGTTGACTATTTTAGAGTCTTTGGTTGTATTTGCTATATTCACAATAATGACAAGAGATATTTAGCAAAATTTCAAGCCAAAGCTGATGAAGGAGTGTTTCTGGGATTCTCCATGATCAGCAAGGCCTATAGGGTCTATAATAAGTCATCTTTGAAAATTGAGGAATCTGTTCATGTTTCTTTTGATGAAACTAACATGTCTTTCAAGGAGAAGATTTCTTCTACCATAGAACCTTTGCAGGAACATTCTCTAGTTGAAGACTTGAACAAGTTACAGGTTACTCAAGAGGATGAAAGCAGTGAAGATGAAGGGAATGCTCAACACATTGAAGCTCAACTTGAAGAGCCAGTTGTTGTACCACAAGAGAAAACAACAACACAGGTTGGTGAACAATCAACACCCCCTGTTGATTTAGTAACATCAAGAGACCATCCAATTTCCCAAATAATTGGAGAACTCTCAGCTGGTGTGCAAACCAGAAATCAGGTCAACCAAAACCTGTTGCACACCTGCTTCCTATCTCAAATTGAACCTCAGTCCATTCAAGATGCAGAGCAAGATCCACACTGGATCATTGCAATGCAAGAGGAGTTGCATCAATTTGAGAGGAACAAAGTATGGGAACTAGTGTCAAAGCCTAAGGATCATTCCATTGTTGGAACAAAATGGGTATTCAGAAACAAACTGGATGATCAAGGAGTAATTATAAGGAACAAGGCAAGGCTAGTTGCTCAGGGATACTCTCAAGAAGAAGGAATTGACTACGACCAGACCTTTGCACCAGTTGCAAGATTGGAAGCCATCAGAATATTTCTAGCTTATGCAGCTCACAAAGGCTTCAAAGTATATCAGATGGATGTCAAAAGTGCTTTCTTAAATGGAGACATCAAAGAGGAAGTTTATGTCAGACAACCTCCAGGTTTTATCTCTCCAACTTATCCTGATTATGTTTTTAGATTAAACAAAGCATTATATGGTCTCAAGCAAGCTCCTAGAGCATGGTATGAGACCTTAGCATGCTTTCTCTTGGAAAATGATTTTATAAGGGGTAGAGTAGACCAAACTCTTTTTATTAGAACCCATAAGTCCCATACCCTACAAGTACAAATTTATGTAGACGATATCATTTTTGGTTCTACTGACTCCAAATTGTGCAGAAGGTTTTCTAACCTAATGCATTCTAAATTTGAGATGAGTAGCATGAGTGAGCTATCCTTCTTCCTAGGATTGCAAGTCAAACAACATGCTGAAGGCATCTTTATTTCTCAAACCAAATATGCAAATGAACTGGTTAAGAAATTTGGTATGTCTGAGGCATCTTGTATGAAAACACCCATGCCTACCAATGATGTATTGGATGCTGATGAACATGGGAAACCTATTGATCAGACCACATATAGAGCAATGATTGGCTCTCTTCTGTATCTTACAGCTAGTAGACCAGATATAATGTTTGCTATATGTATATGTGCTAGGTTCCAAGTAAGCCCTAGAGAGTCACACCTCACTTTAGTCAAGAGGATTCTCAGGTATGTTAAAAGTTGTCCAAATCTAGGTCTCTGGTATCCAAATGATTCAGCATTTGAGTTAACTGGATTCTCTGATGTTGATTATGCTGGATGCAGAATTGACAGGAAAAGCACCAGTGGAACTTGTCAGTTCCTTGGTGACAGACTTGTCTCCTGGTTTTGTAAGAAACAAACATCTGTGTCAACTTCAACTGCTGAAGCTGAATATATGGCTGCAGGCAGTTGTTGTTCACAAATCTTGTGGATCCAAAACCAACTCCTAGACTATGGTTACAACTTAGAGAAGTCTAAAATCTTTTGTGACAACACAAGTGCTATTTCCATAGCTCAAAATCCAGTCCTCCATAGTAGGACAAAACACATAGAGATTAGGCATCATTTCTTAAGGGATAATGTTGAAAAGAATAAAATTGAATTACAATATATCCCAACTGATTTACAAAGGGGAGATATTTTCACCAAGCCCTTGGATGAAAAGAAACACACTTTCTTCCAAAATCAGTTAGGAATGTTAGATGGAGGAAGTCTTAAATAATATCCAAGATTTTGAAAGCTTAAAAATTGACCAAGATTAGGCAAACGTTCTGATTTTTCTTAGTGTCTAGAATTTTTCTGATCTCTGAACTGCGCTCGACGATTTGCCCAAAGATCGTCGAACGGAGATCGACGATTTCCAAAAATCGTCGAACTGAGTTCAGCGCTTCTCAGATAGTATGAACTATCTCTTCCGGTCAACGATCGTCGAACGGCGCTCGACGATTATGTTCACTGAACGGTCGTCGAACGGAGCTCGACGCTCTTCAAGATCGTCGAACGGAGATCGACGATGTTGAAGACTCTTCAGATTTCTTTAGAAGCCTCGATCGTCGAACTGAGTTCAACGATCTTTCCATTTCTGCGTCGAACCCTAATATAAAACTCATTTTTCGCCGTCGTTCTCCTTTGCGCTTTCGATTTCTCTGCAAGAATTTTCTTTCTCTCCAAACAGTTCTACGCTTGGTCGTTTTATTTGTTGAGTTTTTGCAGGTACAATGGCTGTGTCAGTTGCTGTCCTAGCTGCAATGAAGTTCGATGCTGGGTTTGACATTGATATGGAATCATTCAGCACCACTGACCAGATTTTCCAAGACATACTGGGTTTGTTCAAGGATCAGAATCTAACTGCCCTCATGACCACCAGGATAAAGCTGGCTTCAGATGAGATCAAGGAATGGGTTTACACTGCTCATAATCAAGATAACAACACTATAGTTGGGTCCATAGCTGGAAATCAGGTACCCTTGACCCCCACAATTTTAACAGAAGTTTTTGGATTGAGAAATGGAGAAGAATCTGCTGAGTTATCAGGAGAAGAGTATTCTGACCTGCTTGCCAGGATGGGTCATCCAGAGGGAAACCCTAGCAAGCTATTCAAGAGGAATCTGTCTGTTGAATACAGGTTCCTGGTAGATGTAGTAGGAAAAGTGCTACTGGCAAAGCACTCAGCTCATGATACTATATCCAGACATCAGCTCTGCCTCATGGGAGCTCTTGTGGATAAGAAAAGTTTGAACTGGGGAGAGGTTTTCTTTGACCTCATCAAGAAGAAAATAAACAAGAGTTTTGTTAATTTTGGAAGGATTATTGGAGTTTTTCTGCAGACCAGGTGCCCTGCCTTGCTGGTCTCCTCTGGAGTTCACATAAATGCCTCCAAGAGACTAAACTGTGCCCTCTTTGGAAAGTGGGACAGACAAATAAGCAAGCCTAGCAGGCCCTCCTCTAGTGCTCCTTCAGGCACAAGGACTCCAAGAGTCACTCCTCCACAGGTCTCTGCTCCTGCAGAAGACCTGGCTACTGCTGTTGCTGCCTCTCCTCCTCCTCCAATTCCAACCCTACCTCTTCCATCTACCTTTCCAGCTCCATCCACCTTTCCAGCTCCATCCACCACTCCAGCTCCATCCACCATTACCATATCCAGCCCATCTCCAACATCAACTCCATCTCCATACCCCATTCTACCTCCACCAGAGGACCAATTCCACCCTCTGTTCTCCTACCCTCCACCAGATGTCACCTCTTCACCATCCATTCCATCCTTCACCCTACTGGATGATTCCTTCATGGATGATTCCCCCTCATCTCCTCCTGAATTACCTTCCTCCTCCACTTCATTCCAAGACCTCCTACATCACATCATTGATCAACCAACATTCACTCCATCCATATCCATCCCCTTGTCCTCCATATCCACCATCCCAACACCTCATCCATCCATACCACCACTCTCCAGCCCTCCACTTCCATAATCTTCAGCTACACCTATTTTATCTACCTCTGCTCCAGCTGTTGAGCAAGTAGATCTCTCAGCCCTAGCTGACAGGCTGTATGAGCTGATTGCCCCCAGGCTCTCTCTACTATTGGAGACCTCCTTGGCTCCTCTACACCTGTCAGTGGCAGCTCTTTCTGCCAGGCTTTCCTCCCTCCTTCCTCAGGCAGCACCTCCAGCAGTGTGCCTTGATCCAGATGTATCTGCATCTAGGCAGGGGGAGATGCCATATGAAGAGACTCTTCATGCTGTTGCTGCTGCTGTTTCTCTGCCTGCTGCTTTGAGCCCTCCTGTTGCTGCTGTTTCTCTGCCTGCTGCTTTGAGCCCTCCTGTTGCTGATGTTTCTCTTTCTGCTGCTACTGTGCCTCCTACTCCAGTCCTTGCAATAGACCTAAGGTCTTTGCTTTCTGCTTTTGATTCTGCCTACTTCAGCTATCTGCCAGAGGTTAATGCTGTCCAGCCCCCAGAAGACATATCCAAGGCACTGGTGCCTTTCTCCTGCTGTGACCCTAGCATTATCTCTTCTTTTGTACATTCAGTAATTGCTGCTACTGAAGATGTTGCTGCTGCTGCTGTTGAAGAAAGGACTGACTTTGCTTCTGAAAATGTTGATGCTGCTGCTGTAGATATTCTTGCTGCTGCTGAAGTTCCAACTGCTTCTGATGAGCCAATATCCAAGGATCTTCTAATGACAGAGGCCACTGAAATTGAGCCTGCTGCAGTTTTTGAGCCTGCTGCAGTTTTTGATGATGCTTCTACTACTATCAGTGAAGTTGTTGCTGCTATCAACTCTCCAGTTTCTGTTGTTGAGAGTGAATCTGCTGTTTCTGCTGTAAGAGAGACTGTTACTGCTGATGTCACCTCTCCTGCTGCTGTTGTTGTCTCTGCTTCACCTCCTCCATCTGCTGCTATCTCAACTTCTGCCTCATCTGCTGCTGTTCAGCTTAAGAAAGATCTTATGAAGAAAATAGATGCTATATATGATGATCAAAGTTCTGAATCTGATGAATTCAAAACAGACTCTGATGACTCATCTGCTACCATTGCCAGGAAAAGGAAGGCAAGGAGCAAGGCTATGAAAAGGGTTCCTCCTGCTAAAATCAAAGATAACAATGACATTCCTTACTACATTCTGCATAACTGCCCAATCACTTAACATTGGATGCAATATTCTAAAAACCAGCTGAAAGCCATGAAGAAAAAGAGAAAATATGAGAAGGGCTCTTCCCAATTCCAGCACCCTCATCCTCCTCCACCACCTCCTCCTGATGCAGGTGCAGGTGGAAGCTCTGCAAGTCAACCCCTAGCTAGAAGCCAGGCTCCCTATCAACCTCATGCCAGATCCTATCAAAGGGAAAGCCAATCCAGGGGTTCATATTCTAGGAGAGGAGGATACAGGGGTAATCAGAGAGATATTCAAGTTTATTCCAAAGGGTATTCCAGGCAGCACCCATATTCTAAGGGAGGACATTCTTCATCTGATACATCATCAGGTCCTTTCCCTTATAAGCTAAAAGAGACTGTGTCTGCCAGGCCTCCTCAAGACAATCCTTCCAACAGGTATGAACCACCTGTACCTTTTGAGGACCCTGAAAATAACCCAGCTGCTTGGACTGCCAGGATGAAGGAATTGGCTGCACTGGATCAGATCAAGAAGGCCAGAGATCAAGGATTGGATACCTCCAACATTTCTACAATGTCTGAGCAAAGACAGAAAGAATTAGAAAGATATGCTTCCAGTAAATTCTTTGATGCTGACAGATATATGGAATTGCATCCTGCTGCTGTGGTTCCCAAGCCTACAAAGCAAACTTATTTGGGTGCAGCAGATGACACCAGGTCCAACAAAGAAGCCCTAAATCCTAACAGAGAAATCAAAATGGTTAAAGGTAAAGAGAAGAAGTGACATTGTAAGGTGCAGTTTCTGTGAATTCTGATTGTTATCTGGATGATATATATATATATATATATATATATATATCTCTGTGATGTTTCTGCTTGTCTAGCTAATTGTTTTTCTGCTTAATACTTGTATGTTGTTATTTAAATTTTTCCAAAGTCTGTAAATAGTAATCCTAACCCAAATAGGGGGAGATTTTTGGAACACCCTATTACTAATTTGGGTCGGGATCACTATGTCTCTAGAAACCTTTGCTTGACCTCCTGTATAGCTTAAAAGGTTAATTAGAATTGAGTCTAAGGGTTAGAAGTCTAGGTTTGGAAGCTGCCCTGAAGACCAAGTTTTTCTGTCTGGAGACTAAGTCTGATCGTCGAGCTCAGCACGACGATTCATCGAACTCCGATCGACTATCGTCTAGCTCAACTTCGACAGATCGTCGAACTCCATTCGACGATCGCTGAGCTCAACTTCATAATATCGTCGAACTCCATTCGACGATCGGTGAGCTCAGGTCGACGATTTTGCCTCTGCCTTGGATCTTTATCTCTGAGCTCAGTTCGACGATCTTTGAGCTCAGATCGATGATATTTTGCTACTTAAGATTTCCAGATCGCTGATCTCAGCTTGACGATAGCAGAGCTCAGTTCGACGATTTCAGATAACTTCCAGAATTCAAATTCAAATCAGTTAGGAGTTATTCTGCAATTAATTCAGAGATTTGCTAGCCGTTTTCATTTAATTCTGGACCAAGTTTCAAGGGATTTTTAAAGGAATGTCTCTGTGGACTTTCCTCCAGAAGAGTCTATGCAATTAAGGATGCAATCAATGCAGACCAACGACTATACTTAACAGAGAATGATATTCTATTCAGGACCAGAGAATAAAAGAGAGAATTTTTTTTGAATCTCTAAGAAGAACAAGAAGAAGAACACACAATACAGAGAGAGAATACTGATTACAGAGACTCATTCAAAATCTTCTGTCAAAAATAATTCTGAAGAACACTCATCAAAGGAGATCAAGCTTTCTCAAAATCCTCAGATCTCTTTAGTTTTCAAAGTGTTCAAGGCCAACATATTTCAAGACTCCAGACACTCAACATTTCAGCTATTGTTGAAATCATCCATTGCTGGAGCTCAATCTTTGAAGGCCTATCACCCTCAGCAAAGCTTTTCTTCCTGAAGATTTCAAGGATTCAGGGGGACCTTTGACATCAATCCACATAGTCTTCTCAGTTGGTTGAGAAAGAGAAGACTTCCATCAATCTCTCACCCCCACTCTGTAAAGGGTTTCTCAAACTCCCTTCAAAAGTTTGAACCTGATTTTTGAGCACCTTGTCAAAAGCCCATTGGTGGCAAGACACCTGATCAAAAAATCTGCTTTGGTTTTTGAGCACCTTATCAAAAGCTCATTGGTGCCCAGGACACCGGATCAACTCATCCTGCAGTGGATTCCTACCTAGGGTGGTAGAAGAGTGGATGTACCCAAGTTTGGGGAACCACTATATTTCCTTGTGTCTTCTGGTTCTGCTTGCTTTCTTTTTGTTTCTGGCCTTGATTTTCTCTGTGCTTAGTTTTTGCTTAGCTTAGTGCTGTAGTTAGATTCATTATTGCTTCCCTGCTCACACATATTACAACAATAGTTGTAAAAGTTTGTAAAAGTTTTTAAAGCACCATATACTCTATTCACCCCCCCCCCCCTCTAGAGTATATCAGATCTAGTTCCCCTTTCATACTACCCAAAGACACGACCCCCTCTTTCTCTACTGCATAAACAGTATTATCAGCAGTGATAATAGCTTCATTACCTGAGTAAGCCTGCATGGATGTGAACTTCGACTTGTCTCTGGTGAGGTGATGACCACACGCGGAGTCCACGATCCACTCGTTGTTGAAGTCCTCAGCAGACAAGGCCCGGACACAAGTGCCCGTCATAAAAGCTCCGCCCCATCCTGCTTCTTCACTTCTCGAGCAAGCTTACTCCTTTCCCGCAGCATGCCCAGGCTGCAGTTTGACCTTGCAGTCCCGCTTGAAGTGCCCTCGCTGATGACACCGGTAGCACTTCAGGTTCTTCTTCAAGTCCTTAGGAGCATTGCTCCTCTGCGGCGGATATGAAGTTGAAGTCTCCTTCTCACCAGCGGCCTGCACCTTCTTCTTCTTCTTCCCTTCACATCCTTTCTTCTTGCCTGAGAAGAGAGCTTCGCTGCCTTCCTGATTCAGATTCACTCCAGCCATCTGCCTTGCCAAGCTCTCCTGCGATGCAAGAAGATTCTCCAGCTCCAGCAAAGACGGTTGAGTAGCCCACCCTTGAACAGATGTGACAAAGGCCACATACTCCTTCCGCAAGCCCCGGATAATGTGCCTTTTCATCTTTGCCTCAGAGATAGGCTCATCAGGATCCAGTGCCGACAGCTCAGCGCATAAGCTCTTCATCTTTAAGAAGTACCTTGAGATGGAAAGGTCTCCCTGAGTTGCCTTGGCCAACTCATTCTCCAGGAACTGAAGCCGCGCCACATTCTTCCTATTGAACAACTCATCAATGGTTCTCCAAATATCAGCAGCCGACTCACATCCAACGATGTGATCAAACAGTTCCGGAGATACGGCTCTCTTCAGAATGAAATCCGCCTTAGCATTTGTTCTTCTCCAGAGCCTAACCTGCTCAGCAGTACCGAACGCATCCGTGACTTCCTGCCTGTCGTCACCACCGATGACTTCCCACAGCTCCTCGCCAAGAAGATAACTCTTCATGCACGACTTCCACTTTTTAAAGTTAGTCGGCGTTAAGAGTTCAATGCCAATACCCCTTGCAAAACTCCCTTCCAATGCAACACCTGTTGGCAACCTTTTAGAAGCTCCGAGCAACAACACAGGTTGATCACCACTCAATCACTGAGTAAAAACACTGGCTGACTTCCGCTCATGCAACGGAACCTCGCTCTGATACCATGTTAAATTTTCTCAATGTGGTCAGCAAGATAGCCCAAACGCCAAATTAATATCTTCGGAACTACCCAGTTCGCACGTTGAACCAGCGGAAAACTGAGGAACAAAAGGTTAATCCCAACAAACAATGGAAGCACAAGCAGGTCTTTTATTCATTCACTTCTTTACACCACGAGGCATACATAGCGAGACATGATTTCGCTAGTATAACAGCTATAAACAGAAAGCACCAAAAAACAAGCCGGGTGGACAGCACCGGAGTCCGCCGAGACCGCCGAGGTCGCCGAGTCCGCTGCGATCACCCGAACTTGAGCTGCAATCCGTCGAATAGCCACGTAGTCCGCCGAAGCCGCGAGGCCGCGCGGACACACCGTTATTCGTCTCCTGCTGAAGCTGAACTGAGGAACACCCCCTACCCGCCTGAAGCCGGCGGACAGGTTATTGAAACTGGCAAAGATGAAACAGCGCTAACAAGCCGCAGAGTGACCTCCTGCTGAATCCGCAGAGACCGCACACTTCCAAGTACTTGACCGAAGTCACAGCCAAACTCCTGGCTCCTTGAAGCAAACCGCGCTACCTGCACACAGCAAACGTCAGCACTGAAACAATCCGCGCGGACTGACAAACTGAGACCGCAGCTCCTTGCCCAACCCAACTTACTGTTCACTCAAGTTACTATAGACCTGCCAGGGGCTTCCTATTTATAGGCGAGGTGAGGAGTGTGGTCACCGCCCTAGAGATAGAGACACCTCCCCAGCCCGCGCGATAGCAAAACACCATCCGCAGAGTCCTCCACAAGTCCACGACCAAAGGCAGATAGAAACAGTCCGCCCGGTCACAGCGGACTTGGCGGATACGGCGGACACTATGGTCTTGGCACAGAGTGTGACCAAGTCCAAAACCATCAAAGGCCAATGCGAGCATGGCGGACGCAAACACCCGTCCGCCAAACACCAAAGCACAGACCGCCAGCAGTCCGCAAACTCCTCGCACTCCTGTCCAGCGCAGCAACCATCTCCAGACTCCAAAACCAGTCCGTCAATCGATCTCCATAGCAAAGCACATACTGTGCCACCTGAGCTCGACAAGGCCTCAACCAAGCTCTAAGCCCAGTCCGTAACAGCCCACACCGCGGACGCACCAGTCCGCAAGCTTCACGCGGGCAGGAGCCAAACCGCCAAACAGTATAAGCTTGCAACACAGCCACTGAGCAATGCACCAGTCCGCAAGCCTCTATCCGCTCAGGCCGCTCCATGGTTAAACCAAAGCCAACATCCTATCTGCAGATACCAGACCGCATAGTCCGCGGACTTCACCCGTGCAAACCGCTCAGAAGAACAACCGGCTTTTCACTAGACCTTCCACTAGGCCGTACATCACAGCCCGCCCAGTCCGCCTAGTCCGCCAAAGCTGTCCGCCCAGGCTGCCCGGCCTGTCCCGTCAACCACTTCCACTTCACAAATTTCAACAATGCATGCCTGCTTCATATCTCAAATTGAGTCCCAATCCATTAAAGATGCAAAGCAAGATCACCATTGGATTGTTGCAATGCAAGAGGAGCTCAACCAATTTGAGAGATACGGAGTTTGGGATTTAGTTCCATGACCAAAAGAGTACCCAGTCATTGGAACTAAATGGGTATTCAGAAAGAAGCTTGATGCCCAAGGTGTTATCATAAGGAATAAGGCAAGGCTGGTTGCTCATGGCTATAGGCAAGAAGAAGGGATTGACTATGACTAGACATTTGCACCTGTTGCAAGGCTGGAAGCAATCAAAATATTCCTTGCATTTTCTTCCCACAAAAAGTTCAAAGTATACCAAATGGATGTCAAGAGTGCTTTCTTGAATGGTGAACTTAAAGAAGAGGTTTATGTGAAGCAACCACCAGGTTTTATCTCTCCAACACATCCCTCTTATGTTTTTAAATTGCATAAAGCTCTCTATGGTTTAAAGCAAGCTCCAAGAGCTTAGTATGAAACCTTAGCTAGCTTTCTTCTAGAGCATAAGTTTTCTATGGGCATTATAGATAAGACATTATTCACTAGACACCATAGGGATCTAATCTTGTTAGTACAAATCTATGTAAATGACATTATTTTTGGGTCCACATATTCCAAACTATGCAAGAGGTTCTCTGACCTCATACTTTCAAAGTTTGAAATGAGTAGAATGAGTGAGCTCTCCTACTTCCTTGGTCTCCAAGTGAAGCAGCTACCTGATGGCATCTTTATATCCCAATCTAAGTATGCTAAGGAGCTAATCAAAAATTTTGGGATGTTAGATGCCTCAGCCAAGAAAACAACTATGACTACAAATGCAGTAATTGATCCTGATGAACATGAGAAACCTGTTGATCAGAAATTATATAGGGTCATTGTTGGGTCCCTGTTATATTTTACAGCAAGTAAACCATACATAATGTTTGCTACCTGTCTTTGTGCTAGGTTCCAGGTAAACCCTAAAGAATCTCACCTTACTTTCTTAAAAATGATTTTAAGATATATAAAGAGTTGTCCTAGTCTAGGACTCTGATATCCAACTGAGTTAGAGTTTGAGTTGACTGGATACTCAGATGCTGACTTTGCTAGATGTAGAGTAGACAGAGAAAGTACCTCAGGGACATATCAGTTCCTTGGAATGTGGCTAGTGTCTTGGTTTTGCAAAAAGCAGTCATCTGTGTCCACTTCAACTGCTGAAGCAGAATACATAGATGCTGGCAGTTGCTGTTCCCAGATGTTGTGGATTCAGAACCAACTCCTGAATTATGGCTTCAACTTAAATAATTCAACCTTACTATCTGATAACAGAAGTGCAATTTCCATTGCACAAAATCCAGTGCATCATGGTGGGACTAAGCACATAGACATTAGGCATCATTTCATTAGAGAGTGTGTGGACAAAAATAAAATTAAGCTTGTCTACATCTACACTGATTTGCAAAGAGCAGATATATTCACCAAACCCTTGGATGAAAGGAACCATCTATTCTTTAAAAATCAGCTTGGTATGATCAATGGAGAAGCCTTAATTTAAATTTCTGTCTGCGGTTGAAGAATTTGCCTCAATTCGTCGAACGGAGATCGACGAACTGAGAAGAGTTCTAGATAAATTTATCGAACTGAGATCGACGAACTCTCTATGTGTAAAGCTCTTTTTGTCGAACGGAGATCGACGATATTGCTTCAGAAAAGTTTCGTCGAACTGAACTCGACGAAATGTTTTCACTTCTTCTGACTGAGATCGATGAACTCTTTTGTCAATAAAATATTTCGTCAAACTGAGATCGAAGAATTTTTTTGTTTTCTTCAGACGGAGTCTGCCGCTTCATATTCTGAAAACCATAAATCTAGGTTTTCTTCGAGCTCCGTCCCGCGCTTTTTGTTCCCTTGCACTTGTTCTCTTTGTTTTTTGTTGCAGGAGAACTAATGGCGATTCCAGCAAACACCTTTGCTACAATGAAGTTCGACACAGGATTTGATGTCGATTTTGATTCGTTTTTGCATACTGATCAGATATTCATCGACATCCTCCAGTTATGCGAAGAACAAAAACTGAAGAAGTTCATGACTACCCGCATCAAGATATCAACCAATGAAATAAGGGAATGGGTTTTCTCTGCAATGTCACCTGATGCAAATACAATGATATGCACTATCTGCTCCACTCAGGTTATTTTGTCTCCTACAATTCTTACTGAAATATTTGATTTATCTACTAGAGAAGATGACATAGTGATTGTTACTGAAGAATATGAAAGTATGGTGAATATTATGGGGCACACAAAAGGAAACCCCAATAAACTGTTGAAAATGAATCTGTCTATCCAATATAAGTTTTTTGGCAGACATAGTCGGCAAAGTGTTGCTGGGCAAACATACCGTACATGATTACATCACCAGGCACCAGTTCCTTGTGATGTGTGCTTTGGTTAACAAGAAATAGATAAACTGAGGACAGATATTGTTTGAATTAATAAAGAAGAAAAACACAAAGAAGGAAGTGCGTTTTGGAAGGATTCTGGGAATCTTTCTTCAAGAGAAGGCTCCTGAACTACTGGTCTCCACGATAGTGTTCATTAATGCCTCGAGCAGGCTTACCTCTGCCCTTTTTGGGAGATGGGAGAGTACAATCACAAGGCCATCCAATGTTTCTTCCTCCTCCCGGACTTCTGAGGGCACCATGCAATGATAGCCGCTCCTCCACCTCCAGAAGAAATTCCTCCCTCCACCAGAATTCCTTCACCTCCTCCTCAACAACCACAACAACAACCATCTTCTTCTCCAGTTCATACTCCACCAACTCAACAACAACATCAACCCACACCAGCATCAACACCAGTTCCATCTCCTGAGCACAACACTCCACCTCCATCTCCACTTCCACCTCATTTAAATGACATACTTCCTGAGACATTTATGTCATCCCCCACCTTCAATCTACTATCTCCTCCACCATCTCCTGTTCATTCTCCAGTTCAGGAAACAACTCTCCACCTACAACCACAGTTCCCACTGAAATTCCTCCAGCTGATATCCCTCCAGTCATCCACACTGACATATCATCTACTGCTCCAGACTACACTCATACAGACTTCTCTAATGCATTCTCTCTATGTTCCAATTATGGACATCGCACTCCTTACTTCTCCTCTTCTCCTGAACCCCTATAGCTCAACTTTTCTAATATAGCTAAAGACCTTCTAGCATTTATTTCTACCACTCTTGAGAAGCTTATAACTGCTGCTATAGCTCCTCTTTCTGCTTCCATCACTTCTCCTTCTTCCAGAGTTGCTGCTTTGTCCTCTATCCCTTCATCTGGAGGACTGGCTTCAGGACCCCCTGAAACCAATCAGGGGGAAATGTTCTATGAAGAAGCTCCAGTTCCCCCTGTACAGTAGTAGAAGCAGCAGCAACAGATTTTGAGATGACTGATGATTCAGCAAAAACAACCCCTCCTGCAGATATAATTGATTTAATTGATTCTGATACAGAGATGGATGACACAGTTACTGCAGAATTAATAACTGTTGGTGATTGTATTGTCAATTTGATAAGTTGTAAATATACCTTTTTATAGTATTTTTATTATGTCATTTGAGTTTAATTTTATTTTTTTAGTTAGATTTATTTAATAAATTGCTTTCTTTTTGTAAAAATTGTACTAACTTAAGTTTATTTTGATTTCCTAAAAATTTGCAGAAAATTGCCCAAAAAAGGTAAGTACACGCCCGTGTACTTTGGGTCACGCCCGTGACCAGGCCGTGACACTTCATTTCCCATGGATTCAGAAGAATTTGAGGAGAAAAGTTTGACACGCCCGTGTCATTTGACACGCCCCGTGTCCAAGGCCCGTGTCACGCGCTCGACAAAACCGCGCTCGACGTTTGTCGACCCAACCCGACACGCCACGCGACACCTCCATGATATAGGGCATGTCTCGTCCACCTGGCCCGACAAGACGCTACTGATGACTTTTGACGCAACCCGCGCCCAGTTCCACCTCCCCGACATGCCCACCGGCACGCCCGTGACCAAGGGCATGACATCCTCATGTTAAGCCGCAAGTCAATTCTCCCATCAAATTATCGGATTACATCGCAAATAGTGCTGACACGCCCCCCTCCCCCCCCCCCCCCGACATGCCCATGTCGGAGGGCGTGTACTTAGAAAATTTTCCCTATAAATAGCCCATCTTTGTAAGGTCCAAGGGTTCACAATTTGAGCCAAGTTTCGTGTGTTTTATGGGCTGCCCTTGTGGATTCCTTTTCCATGTAAGGAGAACTTTCTCCTCCTCTCTTTTTATGTTTATATTTGCTTAGTATTAGCTTTGTAATAGTTCATTTTAATCAATAAAAATATGTTGGCTTTTATCTTCTTAAATGACTTTGGAATTAACTTGTGTGCCCACTTTGTTCTTCATTTTATCCTTAGTTTCATCTTTGTTTTTCACTTTATGAAATGTGTGTGTGAGTTTGTAAGAGATGTTTTTAATTCATGTTGTTTTGTTTTGCTAATATGATAAAAGCTATAGTATTTTTACTTGCAAAAAATGTGGTTAGGATAGCTTCATTTTGATTTTTATCTTATTCATGTTTTAGGTTTTATGTTTTCATTCTTATGAATTTATAAAAGAGGTTTAAAAGTGATTTTGTTTTTTTTTACTTAGCTTTGTTTTAGGATTGTAAAACTTTTTTGTTCTTTTCACTTTCTTTTCACTTTTTAATCACTTTTATGAAATCGTAAGAATGAAAAAGTTGTAATTTTAATTTTTTGAAAGATTTTAGTTTTTGCTTTGTTTTGAAAAACTTTTGTTATTTTAATTTTGATTAGTTCATTTTATGTGTTTTTGGTAAAATCTAAGTATAAAAAGTAGTTGTTTTAATTTTTAGATAACTTTCATTTTATTTTTAATTTCTGTGTGTGAGTGTATGAGCTAGGTTTTCATTTTGTTCTTTTAAATTCCATGTTGTGTGTGTGAGTGTATGAGAATAATTTTTAATGCTTTCTTCAATTATGTAGAGTGTGTGAGTGTAGGAGATAAATTTTCATGCTTCATTTTATCGCTTTCTTTCAATTATGTAGTGTGTGTGTGTAGGAGATAGTTTTATTGCTTTCTTTCAATTTATGTAGAGTGTGTGCGTGTGTTTTACTTTTTTGCAGTGTGTGTGCGTTTTTCATTTATGCAAGTGTGTGTGCATTTTTATTTTCAATAGAGTGAGTGTGTGTGTTTATTTCATATAGAGTGTGTGCGTGTGCGCATTTATTTCTGCCCACTCGTTAAGAGTTAAATGGCGTATTTTTATTTCCCGCCTACTCGTTTGAGTTGGACATGTACTTGCATTTATTTCCGCCTACTCATTAAGAGTTAGATGGCGTGCCTTTATTTCCCGCATACTCGTTTGAGTAGGACTTGTTATTTCATTTTTTTAACTTAGTTTCTATTTTAATTATAATTTGAAGCGTGTGTGAGTTCTCGTATTAGCTAACTTTTCTAGTTTTCTAAATGTTTGTTATTTTTTATGCCCTCTTTTTATAATCCTTCAGCGTTTAGTCTCGAACTCGCGACTCATCAAATTATAAAGCCGTCCTCATACTGATGAGTGGCTAATCGTTATTAGGCTCGACATCGAAGAGCAGTGGGACATATAAAATGATTTGAAATAATTAAAGTTCTTTATTTTTACTTTAATTTTAGGACTTAAGGTGATGTAGGGATGTCGGATCGGAGATCTCCACGGATCTAACGTTCTATCTCCGCTCTACACGTCGTAGATCTACCACACCTACACAGCACCTATCGCCCACAATAGTTCCTCGTCACAAAACGCAGCACAAACAACAAGGGAGGAATGGTCGACTCGAAAACAACGATCGGAAATTTGAGTCGGAATATTCCCCAAGAAAACACAAAGGTTGCCACTCCTTTTTGAGAGCAAGACCAAGGCTATAGGCCAAGATCCGCTCAGGCAAATAGGATCCACCCGATCCGGAAATAAAAAGCCTTGCAACGGCGTTTTCGTTTCAAAACTTGCAGAGATTAATTTAAAGATCCGGAGAAAATGATTTGCGAAAATCCACCACAACTAAGGAGAGGAATCACACAAGGAAGAGGAAAGAGATTACCCAATCGGAAAGCATTTCACACAAGATAACTGTGGGAGAATCACTCTCTCCACGGATCCACCGGTTTCACACCGAATGGGGCTGCTTCCTTCTTCCACGGAGTCGCACCGATAGAAGCCACGTCGGGGTCGCACCGAACGGGGATGGAGGAGGCAAGGTTTGGCTTCACAGCAAGGGGGGGGCGGCTATAGGATTCTCTCCATGGTGGCCGAAATTCCTCAAGGGGGATTTAGGGTTTCTTTTTCCAATACCTTAACTCTTCATAATAGCCTGCTTTAAATAGGAGTTACAAACAAGCCTTAGCCCTTCATGATGGAGATTTAGTCCCATCCATCTGAATGGCTAATTGCACACCAATATTAAAAATAGTTCAAAATGAAAAAATAACAACACATGCAATGAATATAAAATTATCACATAAGCATAGGATAATTTTATATTCCAAATATAAAATAGAGTGCACGAAAAGGAAATAAATAAAGCTAATGCGTTGCCGTGGCGGTAGCACGTCGCGGGCGGAGGTTGTAGCGTAGCCTTCTGTTAGCGTCATCGTGCCGCCTCACATCCTTGAGTCGTATGGCCTTATCAACCGGATCATCAGCAGCATCGTCAGCATCATCTTTAAATGGTGGAGGAGGGGCCGCGCCATCAATCCTCCCCCGCTCAAATGCACGCATCTCCGTTGCGTGGTCCAAGAGATAGCGGTGAAGGAGAGCAGCATCCAAACTCTGCAGCTCCGTCTCGAGTACCCAAGAGTCATCCGAAGGGGGGCGATCACGCCAACGAATGAGAAAGCGGTGGGTGTCGCCATCAGCAGTGGTAACAGGCTCAGCATCAAGTATCATCTCTGGAGTGGAAAACGTCCATGGAAACATGGGGAACATATTAGTAGTAGGCAGGAAAGAAGGCAACTTACCATCCGATGATATACCTGTGGGGACCGAAAGAGAGAGATCATCCGTACTACCACTCCCCAACCCATGAGAATTTTTAGTGAGAGAAGAAGACGACAAAGAAATCAACTCTTGTGGTGGTGACACAAACATCGTTAAATCCGAAACATTAAAAATGGGGGAGATACCCCAATCAGCAGGCAAGTCCAAAACGAAAGCGTTGTCACCTAACTTCTTAATAATCCGAAAAGGGCCGGCGCGATTTGGTGCTAACTTTTTAACGGTGCCGGTTGGCAAGCGTTCGGGAACCAAACAGACTAAAACTAGATCGCCAATTTTGAAGTCTGATACTCTCCTATGTAAATTAGCGTGAGCTTGATAATATTCGTATTGCGTAGTCAAGGTGGCCTGTATACGTGTGTTTAAATCATGGATGCGCTGGGCGAAGGATTGTGCAAACTGACTCGCCTTGTACGTTGGGGGCAACGACACCAAGTCAAGCGGCACAGGAGCCTTATACCCGTGGACAATCTCATTCGGAGACAGACTCGTAGTCCTATTCTTGGAATTATTGTAGGCTAACTGGGCATGGGGAAGGAGAAGATCCCAAGTGCTCTTGTGATCAGTCACAAGGCATCGTAACAAATTTCCTAAGCTCTGATTAACCACTTCCGTCTGCCCATAAGTTTGGGTATGATAGGCCGAGGAAAACAATAATTTCGTTCCCATTAATATCCAAAGAGTCTTCCAAAAATAACTAGTGAATTTTACGTCTCTATCCGATATTATGGTCTTTGGCACTCCACGGTGACTAATGACTTCTTTAAAATAAAGTTTAGCGACGTGAGATGCATCATTCGTCCTACTGCACGGGATGAAATAAGCCATCTTTGAAAACCTATCCACAACTACAAAAATTGAGTCGTGACGGCGTAGGGTAACGGGGAGGCCTAATACAAAATCCATACTAACGTCTACCCAAGGCATGGAGGGAATAGGCAAGGGTGTATATAATCCTACGTTAGTTTTACTACCCTTAGACACCTGACATGTGCGGCAGCTACTCACTACCTGTCCCACCATAACCTTAAGTTTTGGCCAATAGAATTTGTCCTCGACTAACGTAATGGTCTTATCTCTACCGAAGTGGCAACTCAACCCTCCGCTATGCAACTCCCATATGATATGTAGGAGTAACGATGACTGTGGAATACATAGTTTCCCGTTCCTAAACAGGTAACCGTCCTTGATGACGTAGGCAGATATTGTCGTGGGGGAGCTATCCTGGGCAGAAAGATAGAAGTCCTGGAAGTCAGGACACGTGGCGTACTCATCCTTAATCCACTCAAACCCTACAACATGTACTTCCATAGAGGTGGGTAAAAGAGTAAGACGACTAAGGGCGTCCGCGACTCGGTTATCAGCTCCCTTAAGGTGCTTGAGATTAAACGTGTAACCTTGTAAGAAAGCGACCTACTTAGCGTGACGTGGGCTGATCTTATGCTGGTCGCTGATGAAACGTAAAGCCTCATGATCGGAGAGGATCACAAACTCCTTGGAGAGGAGATAGTGCCTCCAATGTTGTAGACATCGGACTACAGCATAAAGTAGACGACAACGAACTTTCCCATGAATGGCTGAAAGATATGTGTCATCATCCGGGAGAAGGTACTAGGGGCATAGGACAACCCAAAGGGCATCACAAGCCATTCGTACAGACCATCCTTCGACTTAAATGTCGTCTTCCACTCATCGCCCTCTCGTATCCTAATCTGGTGATAGCCACTCCGAAGATATAATTTGGAGAATACGGTGTCTCCAGACAAGACATCCAACAAATCATCTAGGCGGGGAATGGGGAATCTATACTTGATGGTGATTTTGTTGATAGCCCGGCTATCAACGCACATCCTCCATATACCATCCTTCTTGGGGGCAAGTAGGGCTGGTACAGCACATGGACTCATACTAGTCCTAATAAAACCTTTCGCTAACAAGCCCTCTATCTGAGACTGCAACTCCAGGTGAGCTGCGGGGTGGAGTCGGTAATGGGGCTGATTTGGCAAGGAAGACCCCGGGATGAGATCTATTGCATGCTGGATATTCCTAAGCGGGGGTAACGTGGGCGGCAACTCATCCGGGTACACGTCCCTATACTCCTCCAACATTACCCGTAACTCACTAGGAAACTCATCCAAAATACTAGAATCGGGCTTCGCACTTAAGAGGACTAGCGCATACATGATTCCATCAAAGAACGGATCCCTCTCAAACTCTTTCCTACCAACTAGATTCAACGTTTTCCGTTCTACCGGAATAGTGGTGTCCTTAGCCAAGACTACGGGCTCCTTTGGGACGGTCGGCCCCAAGGTGATGGTTTTGCCATTGAATTTGAATTCATAAGTATTGGCTCTACCAAAATGTGTAACATCACGGTCGTATAGCCAAGGGAGGCCTAACAACACATGACAAGCGTCCATCGGAAGGACATCACACCACACCTCATCAATGTAGGATTTGAATGAGAGCGGGACCAGGCATCGTTTGGTAACGGGTACAGAGTGCTTGTTGATCCAAGCGACCTGATATGGAGTCGGGTGCGGTTCCGTGACCAAGGACATACGTGCAACGGTGTTCTCAGATACAACATTCACGCAACTACCACTATCAATAATCAGCTTGCAAAGCTTCTCGCCACTCTTAAAAATCAGAGAAAATAAGCTCGTCCTCTTCAAATCATCTAATGGACGCGGAGTGGTCAAGATACAACGCATCACCATAAGGGGGTGATCGTCCTCTAAGTCACTAGGGACTCCTTCGGGGTCACTCTCCTCTGCGGCCTCGTATACGTAATCGTCAGGGTCGGTAGTTGGCTCTAATAAGGCTAGTGTTTTTGTCTTTGTTGTGCATTCGTAGGCATAGTGGCCTTGAATGCCGCAAGAGTAATAAGTGGTGTTAGCTTGGCTAACCTTCCCGATAGGGATACGCTCACTCGCAGGGTTCTTGGAGTTCCTAGCGGTGATCATGATTGACTTCGACTCGGTAGATTTGAACTTTCCCTTATCAGGATATGTGGAAGAAGATGCCCCAGGGGTGGACTTATTCTTCGTACTAGAATAACGGGAGTGAGCCTTAGATGCTAGGTGCTTTTCAATGTCCAAGGCGGCATTGAAAGTTGTATTAAAGTCCGTATGACCGTAACGCAAGAGTTTCCGCTGAATGTCGGGGTGAAGTCCCTTTCGAAATCTAGATAAAGTGACTTCGGGGAGCTCTCGAAGGTCACATCGTACCATACGGTCCTTAAGTTCTCCCATATATTCAACAACAGACATTGAGCCTTGCCGAAGGGTGGCAAGCTCATCGAACATCTGAGTCTGATGGTACGCGGGAACATACTGATCGGTCAGCAGGTTCTTCATCACAGCCCATCCAATGAGTGGGACCCCATGCCCAACTCCTAACCTACGTTCTTCATTCAGCCAATAAGTTTTGGCAAGTCCCGTTAATTTCATCCGGGCAACCTGAACCTTTTGGGGGTCCGTGAGGTTGTGTCATTCGAAATAACACTCCATGTCTATATCCCAATGGAGGAAGATATGGGGATCTCCCATGCCATCATAGGTGGGGGCATTTATCTTGATGGCCCTCGTGATATCAAAGCCTCGCTCGGGGCGGGGTTCTCGAGGGGGCACATGGGGAGAGTTTCCCTCAGAATCCGAGTCAAAGTTCGGTTGGTGCCGGTTGGGCTGCCCAGCATTAACGGGAGGTGGGGGTGGCCTTTCCTGATTTTGTAGGATCTGGGCTAAGACGTTCCTAAGCTCAGCCATTTCGGCACGAAGACCCGCTATAGCCTCGGTGTTGGGATCACCATGCTCATTCGCAGCCATCCTAGGCGTAGACGGTGTTGCGTACTCTGTTCCTAGCCTAGTGCGCATTCAGGTTTGGGAGGCTCCGGGCAAGATGAATTTTCCTAGGGCTGTAGCTATATTGAAAGTAAGATATTTTTATATATTCCCAATGTGAATAACATGTAGATCGTTAAAAATTTTTTTTTTCAAATTTTGCTGAAAAATAAAGATTTCAGCCCGCTATTGGCAGACCACAGAAAATAATTTTTTTGATTTTTTAACGATCCGATCTCCAACAAGGAACGCAGAGAGGATGTTTGCAATGTGAAAGTTGCAACGACCGCCTCTGATACCAAATTGATGTAGGGATGTCGGATCGGAGATCTCCACGGATCTAACGCTCTATCTCCGCTCTACACGTCGTAGATCTACCGCACCTACACAGCACCTATCGCCCACAATAGTTCATCGTCACAAAACGCTGCACAAACAACAAGGGAGGAATGGTCGACTCGAAAACAACGATCAGAAATTTGAGTCGGAATATTCCCCAAGAAAACACAAAGGTTGCCACTCCTTTTTGAGAGCAAGACCAAGGCTATAGGCCAAGATCCGCTCAGGCAAATAGGATCCACCCGATCCGGAAATAAAAAGCCTTGCAACGGCGTTTTCATTTCAACACTTGCAGCGATTAATTTAAAGATCCGAAGAAAACGATTTGCGAAAATCCACCACAACTAAGGAGAAGAATCACACAAGGAAGAGGAAAGAGATTACCCAACCGGAAAGCGTTTCATACAAGATAACTGTGGGAGAATCGCTCTCTCCACGGATCCACCGGTTTCACACCGAATGGGGCTGCTTCCTTCTTCCACGGAGTCGCACCGATAGAAGCCACGCCGGAGTCGCACCGAACGGGGATGGAGGAGGCAAGGTTTGGCTTCACACCAGGGGGGGTGCGGCTATAGGATTCTCTCCATGTTGGCCGAAATTCCTCAACGGGGGTTTAGGGTTTCTTTTTCCAATACCTTAACTCTTCATAATAGCCTCCTTTAAATAGGAGTTACAAACAAGTCTTAGCCCTTCATGATGGAGATTTAATCTCATCCATCCGAATGGCTAATTGCACACCAATACTAAAAATAGTTCAAAATGAAAAAATAACAACACATGCAATGAATATAAAATTATCACATAAGCATAGAATAATTTTATATTCCAAATATAAAATAGAGTGCACGAAAAGGAAATAAATAAAGCTAATGCGTTGCCGTGGTGGTAGCACGTCGCGGGCGGAGGTTGTAGCGTAGCCTTCCGTTAGCGTCATCGTGCCGCCTCATGTCCTTGAGTCGTATGGCCTTATCAAATGGATCATCAGCAGCATCGTCAGCATCGTCTTCAAATGGTGGAGGAGGGGTCGCGCCATCATAAGGTTTACCCCGGGTTAACGACACGTAGAACCACATATCGATGTGTGGGCTCTATTTTCGTTATCCATATGCTAGCTAGCCGAGAGGCCGTTTGTATGGACAGATCACCCCTGGGTAAATAGAGTTATGTGCATACCCTCAAGAGAGTACAAGGGTAATTCTATCGGATTGGGTTCCCCACCCAATAGCGGGGTTCTTAGCATAAACCGGGCGTTAAGAGGAATCCTTCGTCGGACTAATGTTCGATCGAATAGTCTTAGCGTTCAGGTGAGTAATATTCCTAGAGATAAGTGCACTCATATTTATGGAACCTCCACGACCAAGTTGCCTTTTATTAATTTGAAAACTAAGTTCAATAATTATTAAAAGTTATTTAAGTCTTAATTTGATTCGGTGCCGAG
The DNA here is from genome assembly GCA_039583875.1 of Platanthera guangdongensis. Taxonomy (NCBI): domain Eukaryota; kingdom Viridiplantae; phylum Streptophyta; class Magnoliopsida; order Asparagales; family Orchidaceae; genus Platanthera; species Platanthera guangdongensis. Next base: position 65,826,928 of record CM077165.1, read on the forward strand.
CGTTAACACTTCATCAAATTTTCTAAATCATTTTCGCTTTTCTTTTATTATATCCGCCTTAGTTAATTAAAATCCCTAATGAATTTTCAGTAAAATAATAGTTACTCCTGGAGCAGTAGGGATAATCTACCCGACCCAGAGAATAATATGACCTCAGTATTCCCCCGAATATCGAGTACTACATGCAAGAGGTGCACTTGACTCCTTTCGTTAAAACTCGCTTTTTAGCAAGACTGCAGCGTTCGACTCATCGAAACAAAAACCTAAATTAGAGTCTGTTCGGTAGCCATCAAGTTTTTGGCGTCGTTGACGGGGAATCTCTTGAGTTATTATTTTGAATTCCGGAGTCTATTACTTTTACTTATTTTCTATAAACAAAAAAAACTAAAAAATTTTAAATCTAAAAACACTATTTTAAAAAATAAAAAAAAATTATTTAGTTTTAATTGTTTTTGGGTGTACGACCCGTTGACAACCCTTGGAGTCTGAAGATTTTGACTTCGAACCTGAGATCGAACGCTCTCTTGCGCGTATTCGATCTCAACTCTGAATTCTTTCTTTAGACCCCGAAGAATCTATCGGAGAACCCTCTGTCGTAGTTATGGCCGCCCCTAACCCTGCCCCGGTGACCGAGCGTACTATATCTTGTTACGTCTGGCCTAACCTGGATGATACTGGGTCTAGTATTGTTCTCCCTACGGTGGCGAATAATAATTTCGAAATAAAATCAATTGTCATTCAAATGGTCCAAAACGTCATGCAGTTTGATGGACTGCCGGATGAGGACACGAATGTCCACTTGTCTAATATTTTGGAAATATGCGACACCTTTAAGATTAACGGCGTCATTGATGACACCATTCGCTTGCTCCTATTTCCTTTTTCCCTTAAGTCCAAAGCAAAGGCGTGGTTGAATTCCCTCCTACGAGGATGTATCACCACCTGTGCTGAGTTGACGGAGCGGTTCCTGATAAAGTATTTTCCGCCCGCAAAAACTGCAAAGTTGTGGGCGGACAATTCTTCATTTGTGCAAAACAATCCTGAGTCTCTTTATGAGACTTGGGAATGGTTTAAGGAGTCCCTCCGCCGGTGCCCGCACCACGCGCTGCCAACGTGGTTGCCGGGACAAATTTTTTAGGATGGCCATAATTTTTAGATGCGTCAGATGATTGACGCGGCTGCCGGGGGCACCCTTAACAATAAGACCCCCGAGGCCGCCAAGGCTTTATTCGAAGTAATGGCTATGAACGCCTACCAATGGAACGTCCCGCGGGGATGCCCAAAGTCGGTGGCCAACCTTTTTGAAGTGGATGCCACTTCTCTCTGAACCCTTCAAGTTGAAGGGTTAACAAAGCAGGTGGCGGAGATGTCTGCTGCCTCCTCCATTCTGCCTTGTTTTATTCCCCCTAACATCTGCATGGCTGAAGAGTTCGTGGATTTCATAGGAAATTAGGTTCTTCCTTCCTTCAACCCCAACAACAACCCTTATAGTAATAACTATAATCGGGGTTGGAGGAATCCCCCAATTTTTCTTGTAGCAACCCGAACAATGCGCAACGTCCCTCTAATTCTTTTGCACCCGGATTTTTGCTGCCTCCCCCTCTTCTAAAACCCTCCCCGATGGTGGAAATTTTTTTTAAATAAATAACGTCCAACGAATCAAATATCTGAACATCACCGGATCGCTAAAAACCCTTGAACAACAGGTTGGACAGCTGACGAGAATGATGTACAAGCGCGCACTCGGGGCACTGCCGGGAAACAAAGAGCCTAATCCGTGGGAGAGCGCCAACGCTATAACCCTCTGTAGCGGTAAGGAGGTGGTCGATCCATAACGAACCGATCCTCAGGTACATATTTCACCTCCGACCACTCTTCCCCTTCTTCGATTACGCTGCCTTTACCAATTTTAAACGAAAAAATTATTTTAAACAAGGCCCTGCCATGTCTGCATAGGTTAGATGATGAGCATAAGGACGCACAATATAAAAAAATTATCTTATTACTAAAACAAATTCATATTAATGTTTCCTTCTGCGACGCGATCTCGTAGATGCTTAAGTATGCGAAATATTTGAAAGAACTTCTTTCCAATAAACAAAAATTGGAAAATATTTTGCATATCTCTCTCAACGCAGACTGCTCGGCGGCCGTTACCAATAAATTGCCCCCAAAACAAAATGACCTGGGACGTTTTTCCATCCCGTGCCTTTTTGGCTATATATTAGTAAAATACGCTCTTGCAGATTTAGGCGCGAGCATTAATTTGATGCCGTTCTCGCTCTTTAAAAAATTATGTTTGGGCACTCCGGCCCCTACTAATATGCGCATCCAGTTAGAGGATCGCTCGGTTAAGTTCCCCATTGGGGTAGTGAAGGACGTCCTTGTCCGAGTTGAAAAGTTTATCTTTACGGTAGTCTTCGTCATCTTAGACATCGAGGAGCACGCCGAGGTACCAATAATACTCGCTCGCCCTTTTCTCTCCACCTCCCGCGCACTAATAGATGTGATTAGCGGTCATCTCCTCCTTCTGGTAGGAGATGATGAAGTTACTCTGTCTATTAATCACTCGATGGAAGACTCTTCATCGAGCGACGATTTCTGCTACTCTTTAGATTCCTTTTTTGGAGATCGTTCTTCTCCCATTTTCGATTTCGTATTTTTAAACGATGATATTTATGCGCTCAAAAATTTTAAATGCGATGAGGATACCTCTATAGACTTGCCTTTCAAACCAATTGGTAAGAAAGACATAGAAATTAAAAACTCCATAGAAGAACCGCCCATCCTAGACCTCAAACCCGTACCCGAATCACTCAAACACACTTTTTTGGCAAAAGGCGATACGCTTCCCGTTATTATTTCTTCGGACTTGAGTGATTCAGAGACTTCTGATTTATTGGAAGTTTTGCTTAAACATCGCCACACAATTGCGGGGCAAATTTCTGATCTTAAGGGGATTAACCCCTCTTTTTGCACTCACAGGATTTTTGTCAACGATAATTGACGTAAAACCATTCAGCCGCAACGACGTCTTAACCCAAACATGAAAGACGTCGTTAAAGCTGAGATCATTAAATTATTAGATTCGGGGATTATTTATCCCATTTCTGATAGTGCATGGGTTAGTCCCGTTGACGTGGCGCCCAAAAAGGGCGGTCTTACCGTAGTGGAGAATGAGCACAATGAACTCGTCCCAACTCGTACTGTTACGGGTTGGCGGGTGTGCATCGATTATAGAAAACTAAATGATGCCACCCGTAAAGGCCATTTTCCGCTACCATTTTTATACCAAGTTCTGGAGCGCTTATCCGGTCATCCATTTTATTGTTTTCTTGATGGTTTATCGGGGTTTTTCCAAATCCCCATTTCCCCCGATGATCAAGAGAAAACAACTTTTACCTGCCCGCTTGGCACCTTCTCCTACCGAAGAATGTCATTTGGCCTCTGCAATGCGCCAGCTACATTCCAAAGATGTATTCTAGCAATCTTTGGCGAGCTGGTAGGAGAGATTATGGAAGTCTTTTGGATGACTTTTCTGTTTTCGGACGCTCTTTCCCGTCTTGTCTTTGAAATCTAGATCGTGTCTTCCAGCGATGCGAGGACACGCATCTCGTTTTAAATTGGGAAAAGTGTAACTTTATGGTTCGAGAAGGATTGGTTCTCGGTCATATGATTTCGTCTAAGGGTATGGAGGTAGATAAGGCCAAGGTAAAAATCATAGAAAAACTTCCGCAACCAACAAACGTTAAATCTATTAGGAGTTTCTTAGGCCACGCAGGTTTTTATAGACGTTTCATTCAAGATTTTTCAAAAATAACAAAGCCACTTACTCGCCTTTTGTAAAAGGATCAAATTATGTCTTTAGTAGCGAATGCGAGACTGCATTTAATTTCATAAAACAAAAACTTATCAATTCACCAATTTTAGTGGTGCCCGATTGGACCCTTCCATTCAAAATTATGTGCTATGCTAGTGATATTGACTTAGGTGTCGTTCTTGGCCAACGCGTAGACAAATACTTTCATCCAATTTATTACGCTAGCAAGATGCTCACTTCCGCACAAGTAAATTACACCACAACGGAAAAGGAACTCTTAGCCGTCGTTTTCGCTTTTGATAAGTTTCGCTCGTATATAACGCTATATAAAGTTATCGTATTTACCGATCACTACGCCCTTAAATATTTATTAGCTAAAAGTGATGCGAAACCCCACCATCTTCGATGGATCCTCCTCTTGTAAGAATTTGATTTAGAGATCCGGGATAAGAAGGGGGAAAATTTAGCCGCCGATCACCTCTCGCGCTTAGAAAATCCCGGTGCGGAAGCACTCGTCGAATCTGACATAAATGACAGATTCCCTGAGGAACGCCTCCTAGCCATAGCTACTAGTTCTTCTTCCCCGCCTTGGTTCGCAGATTTTGCGAACTATTTAGTAGTGAGGGTGCTCCCAAAAGACTTTTAATGCCAGCAAAAGAAGAAATTCTTTTCTGACTTGAAATATTTCTTTTGGGAGAAGCCTTTTCTTTTTTGTATCTGTGCGGACCAAGCGGTCTGAAGATGGGTTGCGGGTGTGGAATGCACGCAAATACTTCGGCACTGCCGTGAGGGTTCGGCTGGTGGGCATTATCAAGCTAACTGAACCGCGTGGAAGATGCTGGAGGCGGGCTTCTTTTGGCACACTCTATTCAAAGACACTCACAATTTTGTGCGATCCTGCGATAGCTACCAGCGGTCGAGTAACAACTCTCGTCGAGACGAGATGCCCCAAAACATGTTTTTAGAATGCGAAGTCTTCGATTTATGGGGCATAGATTTTGTTGGCCCCTACCTCCATCTTTCAAATATATATATATTTTAGTAGCGGTCGACTACGTATTGAGGTGGGCGGAAGCACAAGCTCTCCCCAACAATGATGCGCGAGTCGTCGTTACATTTCTTAAAAAAACTATTTTCTCGCTTCAGCACGCCTCGCGCAATTGTTAGTGATGGGGGAACGCATTTCTCCAACACCCAAATGGCTAAGACGTTAGCTAAATACGGCGTCACACACAAAATTGCCACCCCCTACCACTCGCAAACAAGTGCCCAAGTCGAGGTAGTAAATTGAGAGATTAAGCGAATATTAAAAAAGACTATTTCACTTAATAGTAAAGATTGGTCCGTCAAACTCGACGATGCGTTGTGGGCGTATCGGACGGCATACAAAACTGCAATTGGTTGTACACCGTTTTGTATAGTCTATGGCAAAGCATGTCATTTACCCGTAGAACTAGAGCATTGCGCTCTTTGGGCTTTAAAACTCTTAAACCTCGAAGCCAACTTAGCCACTCAGAATAGAAAACTGCAACTAAACGAGCTCGATGAATGGCGTGCGAACGCTTACGAGAGCAATAAGTTCTATAAGGAGCGTTCTAAGTTATATCACGATCGAAAATTAAAGTCCCCAATTTTTTTTTCTCCGGGCGATCTTGTCCTTGTTTATAATTCACGTCTTAAAATTTTTCCCGAAAAACTAAAATCTAGATGGTCCGATCCCTTCATCATTGAAGAAGTTTTTCCATATGGGACCGTACTCGTCTCCCACCCAAAAAAAGGTTCGTTTAAAGTAAACAGTCGTCGGTTAAAGTTATACATCGCGGGCGACCCAATGATCGAGCATTACGAAACCATAACCCTCCTCTATATATAGCCCCGCCAAAATAGTCAAGCTACACGACTATAAATAAAGCGCTCCTGGGAGGCACCCCACGCTTACCTTTTTCTCTCTTTATTTATTATGTTTGCTCCTTTTTCTAATAATGCAGGGTTTCTGATGGGCCTCCCCGAACGCGGTCTAGGGAAGCATCCACCCACCCCCCCCCCCCTTTATCTTTATTTTCTTTGTGCATATTGCCTTTTCGTTTTGTTCCGCATACTTACGTTGCAACATTGGAGACAATGTTGGACTTAAGTATGAGGGTATTTTCGTGCTTTATTTTTCTGCACCTCCATTTTCTGCATTTCAAAAATAAAAAAACTATAAAAAAATATATAACAACAAAACAAAACAAACAAAATTAAAATGAAAAATCCAAATTTTTTTACTTTTCCTTTCTTTTTTTAAAAAAAAAATTATAAAACACAAATTTCAAAAAAAGTATAAATAAAAGTTCCGAAAAATATTTAGTTTTATTTTGTAAATCATTTTGTACATACTTTATGCACATATCTTTTGTAAATATTTTTGTAAATATTTTTGTTCTTTTCTCTCTTTCCCCTCTTCCTTTCTTTCTCTTCTTTGTAATTAACATTTCTCTCTTTCCATTTTTTGTAAATATTTGCTTATAAAAACCAACAAAAAAGAAGAAGAGTAAAACAAAACAAAAAATTCAAAAAAAGATAATAAATTAAAAATACAAAAAAACACAATGATGATAAAAACTCTAAAAATCCAAAAATATGTTTTGAAATAAATAAATCAAATATACCATTCTTAATTTTCTTGCTATCCAAAAATTTTATTTTGAGTTTATTTATATGTGAATTTTATTAATTCTTTGTTCACTATTCGTTTGTTTATTATTGATTGAAAATTTTAAATAGCCAGGGTTAAGTTTTAAAGAATTCATTATGCTTTGCTAAAAATAGCGAACTTGTTTTAGTCACTACTTCTAATTTTTCATTAATAGGATCGTGTGTATTATGTTAGATTATAATGACTATAGAATTTAATTATGTTTACTTTTAGCTTTCTGAAAAATTGGAACGTATAATTTATTAATGTTGCTCTCAAACATTTTTTTAATTAAAAATCTAGTTTTCTTTTCTCCCCTTATTTATCATGACTTACTTGACATGATAAAATTTTTATCCTTAAAAGATCCTATGTCAATGGGAATAAGATTTCATTCCGTAAACATAGGCACCCAATAATTTAAAAATATTACATGTTACGGAGTAAGAGGATAAAATTCATTACTCCTACACATATACATTGGGTTAATTTTATTATTATGAAGTTGAAAAAGAAAAAATGATTTCAGGAAAATAAGATTTCATTTTCCTAATAATCCAAAAAAAAACAATGGAGGTTCGATAAAAAATTACCTCACATCAAAATCCAAACACTCTTCATAAACCAACAACAACCCCCTTAGACAATTTCACGATTGTAGAATTAATTCAAAAATCTTTTTGAGAGCATAATTTGTAAATAACATTATTTCCAGTAAAACTCCTATAAGCTAAAGTTCATATAATTCCAAACTATTTTTGTAAATCTAACTATTACAATTATTGCTTTCTATTTGATTATATCAAGAAGTCTTTTGGCCATTACTTTTTCTCTATTTAAATCATCTACATAATTTTAGGACTTAACTCTTACACCCTGTATGTTTATTTAGATCTCTTTTATAATTAACTAAGCGGTAGCTAAACTTAGAGTTTTTTATTCCTTATAAGTTCAACTCAAACTTTTGCTCTGGAATAGCAAAAGCTTAAGTATGAGGGTATTTGATGAGTTATAAATATACTGTTTTATAATATTTTTATTATGTCATTTTAGTTTAATTTTCTTTTTTAGTGGATCCTTTGGTACGTTGGTGATGTTGTGGTGGGGTCATGGAGTCATGGTGAAGCCCTAAGGTCAAACCCTAGGTTTTGTGATGAGGTTGTGCCATAGGCAGATCAAGGAGATTCTCACCATGGCTTTCTATCACTAGGCCCTTTTTAGCTTCCTAGGGTTTTGTCATGACCTAGTCATGGCAAAAACTACTCTTAGGGGTCTAGTTGGAAATGGGATGTTACAAATCCCAATAAACAAAACAATGTTTTCGTCCCCAAAATCAAGGTTAAGCCTACGGGAATTTATAATGAAGAAAAAGGAAGCTTGTAACATCCCATAAGAAGTGAAAGATTACATCCCGACGCCATGCTTGCTAAGTGGGGTTTAAAGGGAAACCTAAATCTATGACCAATTCACCCAATTGGCAAAGCCAAGATCCCAATAAACAAAAGATTAGCCTCTACTCTTCCCAGAGCAGCCCTACTAGTTTAAAACAGGAAAGTAAATTGAACATCTTGAGAGGTTGTGAGGTGTACCTGACTGAATAACTCTAGATACCTTTCTCGCATCAGGTCCTGCGGTTCCCAGGTATGCTCCTCCTAGCCATGGTTTCTCCACATGACTTTGACTAACGGAACCTTTTTGCGACATAAGATCCGTACTCCTCAGTCATCGATCCGAACTGGCTCTAAGTGAACTGACCGGTCTGATGCTACCGGTCCATCTGTGGTCGAAATCTGCTGCTCCGGGCGTAGTAGAGCCCTTCTAAGCGAAGATATATGGAACACGCCATGTTAAACCGTCAGTTCTGGTGGCAACTCCAGCCTGTAAGCTAGGGGCCCGATCCACTCCAGGATCCTGTGAGGGCCCATATACCTAGGGATGAGCTTCTTCTTCCGACCACGCACCCGTGAAACTCCGAGCATGGGTCGAATCTTCAGGAAAACACGGTCTCCCACCTGAAACTCTACCTGACGGTGTCGGACGTCGTAGTACTTAGCCTATTGGCTCTGCGCTTCCAGCATTCTGTCCCGTATCAGTCTCACGTGAGCTTCGGTGTCGTCGACAAATTCCGATCCCAACGCCTTCGGATCCTCATCCTAAATCCATGAAAGTGGAGTCCTCCATCTCCGTCCGTACAAGGCTTCATAAGGAGCCATGCCTATGCTGGACTGGTAACTGTTGTTATAGGAGAACTTGACCAGTGGTAAAAGCTTCTCCCAAGGTTCGTTTCGATCCAAAATGCATAGCCTTAGGAGGTCCTCCAAGGTCCGGTTGGTGCGCTCTGTCTGCCCATCCATTTGGGGATGAAATGCTGTGCTGAAGGTCAGCCGCGTGCCTAAGTAAGCCTGCACGGATCACCACTCCCAGGATGTGAACCGACCATCCTGATCTAACATGATCGTCCTGGGCACCCCATGGTAACGAATGAACTGCTCTACGAATCTCCACACTAGTACCCCAACCGGGTCATCCTTCCTGATCGGAATGAATCTGGCCACCTTCGTCAGCCGATCGACGATGACCCAAATCGAATCGTTTCCAGTCCATGATCGAGGAAGGCCATGAATGAAATCCATCGCGATGTCCTCAAATTTCCACTCCGGCACCGGAAGTGGCTGCAGTAATCCTGCGGGGTTTCTGCACTCCGCCTTCACTAGCTGGCAAGCCTCACAATGAGTCACGAAGTATGTAATGTCCTTCTTCATCCCTGGCCAGAACATCATCTTCTTCAAGTCTGCCATCATCTTGGTGATCCCCGGGTGTATAGAATATCTGCTACAATGTGCTTTCGCCATGATGTCCTCCCGAATCTTACCTCCTATGGGTATGTAGACCCTGCCTCTGAAACATAGCAATCCATCCCTCAGTGAATAATCTCCCGTCTAACCCTCCTTCAAGGCTTGGAATATCGGCTCTGCCCATGCATCTGCCTTCTGTCCGTCCCGGATACGGTCCCGAATATCATCTATGGCAACCATCGATGCTAGATACTCCATATACAGCTCTGGATCATTCTCGGATACCAGGGATATCTGCATATCTATGAAAGACCAGACTAGCTCCATGGACATTAGCTGTGGTCCCTTCCCTGAGGTATCTCCTCTCCGGCTCAGAGCATCTGCCACCACGTTCGTCTTGCCGGGATGGTAGTGCATGGTGTACTGGTAATCTGACAGGAACTCCACCCAACATCTCTGTCTGATGTTGAGTTCCTTCTGTGTGTCCACATATCTCAAATTATTGTGATCGGAGAAGATGTCACAGTGAACCCCGTAGAGGTAGTGTCGCCAAATCTTCAAAGCAAAGATCACCGCACCTATCTCCAGATCATTCACCGGATAGTTCTTCTCATGTGTCTTCAGCTGTCGGGAGGCGTAGGCTATTACGTGCCCGTTCTGCATCAGAACGGCACCCATCCCCTTGTAGAAGGCGTCTGTGTACACCTGGAATTCCTCCCTTCCCGACGGAAGAGTGAGAATGGGAGTCGAGGTAAGCCGACCCTTCAACTCCACAAAGGTCGCCTCGCACAGTGGCGTCCAAATGAAAGGGGATTCCTTCTTCGATGGGGATATAAGAGGGAGTGAAATACGGGAGAATCCTTCGATGAACTTCCGGTAATATCCGGCAAGTCCCAGGAAGCTCCGTACATCTGTGGCTGTCTTCAACGTTAGCCAATCCTGAACTGCCTGAATCATGGCTGGGTCTACTGCCAACCCTGCACCGCTAATGATATCACCTAAGAAGGCCACCTCCTTTAGCCAAAACTGGCATTTGCTGAACTTCGCATACAGTTGGTGTTCCCGTAGCCTTTGTAGAGTCAAAATCAGGTGTCGTGTATGCTCTTCCTCCGTCCTTGAGTAGATGAGGATGTCGTCAATAAATATGATGATGAATACATCCAAATACTCCTCGAATACCCTGTTCATGAGGCTTGTGAATGCTGACGACGCATTTGTGAGCACGAATGGCATCACTGTAAACTCAAACAGTCCGTACCTACTACTGAACGCGGTCTTTGGAATGTCCTCCTCTCGAATCCGTAGCTGGTAATAACCTGACCTCAAATCAAGTTTCGAGAAGAAATGCGCTCCTTCCAGTTGATCGAATAACTCGTCAATCCATGGCAGCGCGTATGTATTCCAGACCGTCAGTCTGTTCAGCGCTCGATAATCAATACACAAGCGAAGACTTTCATCCTTCTTCTTGACAAATAGCACCGGGGCTCCCCACGGCGAAGAGCTTGGCCGGACAAACCCTGCCTCTACTAGTTCCTGCAACTGACTTCGAAACTCTGTCAACTCTTTCGGGGCCTTCCAGTAAGGGGCCCTAGATGCCGGCTTAGCCCCCGGCATAAGCTGTATCTGGAAGTCCTGCTCTCGGTACGGAGGTAGTCCTGGTAGTTTCTCTAGGAAGATGTCAACAAAATCTCGCAGCACCGGGATGTCTGCCACAAACCCCTTGTCCTCCGCCATCTGAAATAGAATCTGATAAACCTCCTCTCCCTGCAGATGGGCCTTAACGGCCTGTACTGAAGATAAGAGTATACGAGAGGCGGGTCTTATACCTTCGATGATAATGACAGAGTCCACGTGCCTCACAGTGATCCTCTTTGCTTGGCAATCAATATGGGCATGGTTCCAGTGCAACCATGTCATGCCCAAGATCAGCTCGGAGACTGGCATCCTTAGGATCATTACTGATACATCGAATGACTTTCCACCAATCTCCGCCTCCATGTTGTAGTGGGCAGAGGTGATTAGCTCCGATCCGTCGGGTAGACGCACCCTCCTCATCAGGCCTGTGAACCGTTCCACTCCTTCCAGCCCTTCCATGAAGGCCTCCTACACGAACGAGTGCAAAGCACCCGTGTCGAACAGCGTATAGGAGGGCTTGCCACTGATGAAGGCTATACCTTGGGCGGTTAAATGTCTTAGTATTCTATAATGAGTTTTCTTTCCTATTTATTCAACCTAGTGCAGTTCTACAAATTTGACAACTGAGAAAGGGGATTCTATTTAAACAATTAAACATCTTGGCATACCTGCTATGACCTGCTCTGGGTTCCGAGGCTGCGCCAGGTCCAAAACATACACCTGCTCCCTTTCTTATCTATGATCCCCTCCCTGGTATCCACGTCCTCGGCCACGACCTCGGCCTCCAAAATATTGCGCTGGCTGGGCAGCCGGTGGTGCTGGTGGGGGTGCCCCCCTCATTTGGCAGTTCCTCCTGATGTGCGCCACCTGATGGCAATTGAAGCATTCCGGCGGGCGATATGTCATTCCCCCTGTTCTCTGCCCCTCCCGTGTTTGAAGAGGTGGTGGAGCCACCACCACTGGCTCCCTTGTCTCCTGTCTTGCCTCCTGACGAGGCTGGTCATCGACCCTCCTCCCGTCCATGATACGAGCTCATCTCTGATCGTTCCTTGCTCCTCGACCCTGATCCTCCGTAGGCCATTTCCGGCCCCGAGTAGCTTGTCAATCAGCCTCTATCCTTTTTGCCATCTCTAGTATCCGGGAAATGCGTCCGTCGGATACAAACAGTAGAGTCTCCCTCAGCTCATCTCGTAGGCCCTTGTATAACCTTTTGGTATATCCTACCTCATCTAACTGGTAAGAGTCTGCAAACCGTGCTAAATGGTTGAACTCTTGGTAGTACTCCACCACCGTCTTGTTCCCCTGCCTCAACTGCAAAAATCTGTCCTCCAGCTCGTCCCTGGCCGACTGTGGAACAAAGTGTTCCAACAGTGTGTCCCTGAAATCCTCCCAAGAAATCTCATCTACTTCCCGGTCTGCAAATGTCGTGTCTAGCGGGGTCTTTCACCATCTCTTTGCATGCGACTCCAGGCAGGAGATCACCTAGGGCACCCTCTCCTCCCAAGGGTACCGTATCCCAGTAAGCATCTCGTACATAATATCCAGCCCCTCCTCTGTCCGAACAGCCGACTCAGTCCCCAAGTAGGATGGGGGAGCAAGTCCTCGAAAACTGCTCAGCCAGTTGGCCCCTGGGTTTGGCTGCGGAGCCGGAACCTGTTGGGCCCTAAAAGCTTCCAAAATGGCTGTCAGAGTTTGTCCCATCTCCGACTGTAGGAATGGAGTGGGGACCGGGGGAGGTGGTGCAACGTCCGGAGTCTGCTGAGCTCCGCCTTATGGCGTGGGCTGAGCTGGGGGATGCAAAAAAAACTACATTAGTAGGTAATCGACTCAATACCTAAGAAAAGTGGACAATTTACATGTGATCCCTCATATGGGAAGACCACTGCTTCCACTGCTTAGTTTGTCCTCAAACTAAACTCGCGCGGGGGTGACCCAGGGGTTGTGGACTGTTACTTTTCGATCGAGGTTTCCTCTGATACCACTTGTAAGACACCCCCCCCCCATTTTTTTGAAACACCGAGGTCTTAGGCCCAAAACCGCCGCTTAGCGGTGACACCTTCACGCCCTGAAGGGTCGTCATCGCGAAACGCCGATTCTGCCGGTCGATTCGATCATAGAAAAGCAACAAAAGTAGAGTAAGCACAAGAGTGGTAAAAAAACTCTAACCACATGTCCACAATAATATCACATCAGAGTAAATATATCTCCACGAAGGGAGAGTCCACAGATATATATAAATGTACTGAAAATAAGGGCTTAAGCCCGCTACATCAAATCCTCACTACATAGTCACTCAAGTGGAAGCAATAATAAAACACTACTATGGTCTAGGGCTCACAGTCCATGTCGTCTGAACTCTGGTTCTAGACTGCCCCATCTCCAAGCATGCCGACCTGCGGGGCTGCTCCTCCATGCTGGGCTCCACGATCCCCTAAATGATGTGGTTCGAAAATCGTTAGTCTAAAAGACTAAGTTCTATCATCCCCCGCCCCTTCCACCATGTCCCCTAGGCACCGAGCAGAGAGGAATAAAGGGGAGGAATTGAAGGTGGAGAGTAATCAAGAAGCAGATGGCGGCAGACCTATACTAGCAATTTTATAGTACAGGTTGCAGTAAAGTAAAGTATGAAAAGTAACCTCAACTTATACAGAAACATATAAGCAAGGGATCTTTTACAGGGCTCCCATCGTATAAAAAGTCTCATACCAATTTATACGTTGGGGTGTCGGTTATTAACAGTAGTAAATATATAAAGAATTTAACCTTAATTTATAAACATGCCCACACAAGCTTATAGACCAAGGGGTCGTTTTGCAAGGCCTATTGTATAAGCGTACCATACCACTTATACAATAGGTGACATGGGGTTTTATGCTATGATTATGCCATGACATGCAAGTGGGTTATGATGCGATCATGCAAGTGCAACTCACCCACCCAACTCTGTGCACACAGACCTTTAGTTCCCCCTTTTTGGAGCCGAACCTTCCAGGATACCTCCGTAGTGGCAGACGGAAGCGGTGGGTTGGGCCTTGCCCACCTCTAAACCAGTAAAGCACTACCGGTCAGACCTATCGTATGCCTCAACACTGGTGCACTAAGCAGACTACTGCGTACTCTTGCCGGCTGGCACACCATACTTCTGTTGGCGAAGTGCTAGCCACACTTGCCGAGTCAACGTATTGGCGTCGGTGCATCGACACTCCAATACTGAAGACCCAACACCTTTATTTTATGAACATGCAACCTTATGTATAAGTACCGAACCAAAGCTCACCGGACCATCCCGTCCGTCATAAACATCAACCGAACCAAAGCTCGTCGGGTCATCCTGCCCCTCATAAATATCAACCGAGTAAAAGCTCTCCGAGCCATCCTGCCCCTTCCCACAACCACCGAGCCTACCGCTCGGACATCCTAGTCAAACTAACTTCCCATGACACCGGGGTGTGTGAAGGTGAACCCCTAATTATTCTAGTTGCTCTTTAAGATTTATCACTCCTATAGTTTACGTTAGCCCAGGACAGTCCAAGGTATATCCCGTGAAGGGCTGTCGAAGGCACTAGGAACTACGATGGGATTACGCCCAAAGCTCTCTTTCGCAAGGCACTTACTATTATTGGTTGCTACCCGATTTCCCAACCCTTAATTAATTTTACTGAATCTAGCCCTAGTGCATTAAACACTTCCTCCCTGCGGGAAGGACGATCTTTCGTCGATCCCGAGCGCCACCTAACACTAGTCAACCTCTCACTCTACAAATCCTGTCTTCCAATGATGAACTCCTTTATTTACCCAAACTAGCAACCTACCGAGTATTCAACTCTCCAAAAGTTCATTACCCACTCTAGTTCAGTCTACGCAGTTACTATATGCAGACCACCATATACTATATGAGATGTATAAAGGAGGTACGCCGGATTGTCTTCCGAATCTCCTATAAAATTTAACAGAGGTCTATCATAACAAATTTAGTCTAAAATCAGAGATTCATAATTTTCTAATTTGTTGGAACACCCTATTACTAATTTGGGTCAGGATCACTATGTCTCTAGGAATCAATGTTTGACCTCCTGTATAGTCCTATAGGTCAATTAAAATTGAGTCTAAGGGTTAGAAGTATAGGTTTGGAAGCTGCCCTGAAGACCAAGATTTTCTGTTTGGAGACTAAGTCATATCGTCGAGCTCAGCACGACGATTCGTCGAACTCCGATCGACGATCGTCTAGCTAAACTTCGACAGATCGTCGAACTCCATTCGACGATCGCTGAGCTCAACTTCATCATATCGTCGAACTCAGTTCGACGATCGGTGAGCTCAGGTCGACGATTTTGACTCTGCTTTGGATCTTTATCTCTGAGCTCAGTTCGACGATCTTTGAGCTCAGATCGACGATATTTTGCTGCTGTATATTTCCAGATCGCTGAGCTCAGCTCGATGATAGCAGAGCTCAGTTCGACGATTTCAGATAACTTCAAGGATGGTTCTAGATTCAAATTCAAATCAATTAAGGAGTTATTCTGCAATTAATTCTGGAGATTTCCTAGCCGTTTTCATTCATTTCTGGATAAAGTTTCAAGGGATTTTTTCAAGGAATATTTTGTGGACTTTCCTCCAGAAGAAATTTTGCAATTAAGGATGCCATTAATGCAGGCCAACGAATATTCTTATCAGAGAGAATGTTATTCTATTCTGTATTAGAGAATAAAAGAGAAGAATTCTTTTTGAATCAACAACATAGAGAGAATATAGATTACAGAGACACAGACACACAGACAGACATCAATAATCTTCAACAAAATATTCTGTCTCAAAGAATTCTCAAGAACACTCATCCAAGGAGATCAAGCTTTCTCAAATCTTCAGATCTCTCTTGTCCAAAGTGTTCAAGGCCAACATATTTCCAGACTCCAGACATTCAACATTTCAGTTATTGCTGAAATCATCTATTGCTGGAGTTCAATCTTTGAAGGCTTATCACCCTCAGCAAAGCTTTTCTTCCTGAAGATCTCAAGGATTCAGGGGGAGCTTTGACATCAACAATCCACATAGTCTTCTCAGTTGTTTGAGAAAGAGAAGACTTCCATCACTCTCTCACCCCCTCTCTGTAAAGGGTTTCTTAAACTCCCTTCAAAAGTTTGAGCTTGGTTTTTGAGCACCTTGTCAAAAGCTCATTGGTGGCAAGACACCTGATCAAAAAATCTGCTTTGGTTTTTGAGCACCTTATCAAAAGATCATTGGTGCCCAGGACACCTGATCAACTCATCCTGCAGTGGATTCCTACCTAGGGTGGTAGAAGAGTGGATGTACCCAAGTTTAGGGGAACCACTATATTTCCTTGTGTCTTCTGGTTTTGCTTGCCTTTATGTTTGTTTCTGGCCTTGATTTTTCTGTGATTAGTTTTTCATTAACTTAGTTCTGTGATTAGATTTATTACTGCTTCCCTGCTCACTCCTATTACAACAATTGTTGTGAAAAGTTTCAAAGCACCATATACTTTATTCACCCCCCTCTAGAGTATATCAGATCTAGCTGCACTTTCAATTGGTATCAGAGCCAGGTTCGTTAAACATACCATACCTGATTGGTTGTACAGGCTAACACCTGAACCCAAAGATCCTAAGTTAGATTTATTTTTCTTTTGTATTTTATTATTAGATTTTGTTTTCACAAATCATGGCCTAAAACAAAGATTATGCTAGCACCAGACCTACAGTGTGCAATCTATCTAAGTTTGCACTTTGGAAAGCAAGGATCAGACTATACATGAATTCTATTGACGAAGATATCTTTAACTCTATTTTGACAGTGTGTCCAAGACCTCCAGAGAACTCCAGTACAAATGCTGTTCCACCTCCATCAGGAACAGATGCTGATATCAAGAGATGCAAGGTAGCTGATGCCAAGGCTATGAACATCTTGGCCCAGACAATGTCTGATGACATATTTCAGAAGGTGGCTGAATGCAATTCAGCTAAGGAAATTTGGGACAAACTCTCAGAAATAGTCTCAGGCTCAGCTGATGAGAGAAAGGATAGGAGATCCCATCTCATCTCTCAATATGAGAATTTCAAGAAGGGAGAAACTGAGTCAGTGGGAGACATGTACAACAGGCTAAGTCTAATTGTCAGTGAACTCAGGACATTGGACAAAGAGATCTCTCTAACTGAACTCGATGACAAGATCCTAATGTGCTTCCCCAGCACTTGGGATTCAAGAATCTGGCCAATTAAGGATGCCAGAAGTCTGAATGAGATCACTACTGAAGCTCTATTGGGTAAGCTCAAATCTTATGAGCTACTCATCAAGAATAGAGAGGAAGAACAGAAGGCTGCCTCACCATCCACAAGAAAGAAGAAGACCATAGCCTTCAAGGCAACTGAAGATCTGCCTGAAGACAAAGCCACAGGCAATGATGAATTACTCAGTCTGTTGGCCAAAGGTTTTACAAGATGGCCAGAAAGGACTTCAGAAGGAAATCATACAAGGAACATGATAAGCCAAGGTATGACAAGTCCACTAATAATTATAATAAAGATATTATTTGCTTTGGTTGCAGGAAACCAGGGCATATAGTTCCTGACTGTCCAGAAAATAAAAACAAGGACAGAAGGGACAGGAAAGAAAGAAGAAAGGAGAAAGACTCCAAGAGGAATGGCAATGGCAAACCCTCATCAAGCAGAAACAAACATACAAGAAAGGGGTTTGTTGCTGAATCCTGGAGTGAGACTGAAGAAGAGTCAGAAGCATCATCCAGCTCCAGTGATGATGAAGATGATGCAAAAGAGAAAGAGTTCTGCATGATGGCAATCAATGCCTCACAGCATAATTCAGAAGAAGAGGAGTCAGAGTCAGACTCAGAGACTCAACCTGAAGAAGATCAGGTAATTGGTTCATTTGATTTTAGTTCAGAGGATTTTAAATCTGAATTTAAAGCATTGTGTTTAGACCTGCTAAAGTCTGAGAAAGAAGTTATCTCTATCAGAAATCAATTATCTGAACACAATACTTTAAAGTCAGAAAACCTCAAACTCTCTCAGGAGTTGGAGTGTTGTAGGGAACAGATAGCTTCACTGAAAAGTGAGCTCTCTAAGGACAGGAAGCTTGAAGAATCCCTTAATGGGAGAAGCATCAAGCTGATGGACATCACAAGCACAGTGAACTCCAGATTCAACAGTACACTGGGCTTGGGTGCTTCATCCAGCCAACCCATAGTTCTAACAACTCCAATTAAATTCATTTCTGACAAAGGAAAGGGAGTTATAGAGGTTGCTAAGAAAAATTCTGATCTGCCTCAGAAAACTAAGTCCCAGCAGAAATCGTCGAACGGAGCTCGACGATCGCCAAACGGAGATCGACGATCGCCGAACGCAGATCGACGATCTCAGACAAAATCGTCGAACGCAGATCGACGATCTCAGCGAAAGTCGTCGAACACAGGTCGACGATCTCAAATACCTGACCTCAGCCATAATCGACCATCGAACGGAGCTCGACGATCTGACCCAAGATCATCGAACGCAGCTCCAAGATCGTCGAACAGAGGTCAGAGCTCTGAAAATTTTTTCAAAGGCAAATCAAAATTGAATCCTAAGGGTCCTTCATCCCAAATCTTTAACCCTTATACTGAATGGATTATACCTCCAAGTAGATATCATCCTGAAGGATATAAGAGTCAACCTGGGATGTCTTTCATTTCAAAATTTAAAGGTTATCAACCTAGGCCCAAGGTAAACTGGGTCAAAAACAAATGAATTGTCTTATGTGCAGGTGAAGACCTATCCAACATCTAACCAGCAATGGTACTTGGATAGTGGGTGCTCTAAGCACATGACAGGGAACAAGGACAACCTCACTTCCTTTAGAGCCAAGCTTGGACCCAAAGTTATCTTTTGTGATTCAAACTTTGGACAGACTAAAGGATATGGTGCAGTCCAGATTGGATCAGTAACTTTCAAGAAGGTAGCTTATGTGGAAGGACTAAAGCACAACCTAATTAGCATCAGTCAGCTGTGTGATGAAGGCTACCAGGTGACCTTCAGCAAAGCCTTATGCAAAATCAAGTCAGAGGACAACACAACTGTGTTGACAGGTAAAAGGAAAGGTAACATCTATCTAGTAGATTTTCTTTCAACTGATGTAGATATCTGCTTGTTTAATTCTGTCTGTAGACCAAACATTTTATGGCATAAGAGACTAGGACACCTAAACCTTAGAACTATTGCTAGGCTATCCAAGGACAACCTTGTTAGAGGACTACCTTCTGGCCCCTACAAGAAGGAAGGACTCTGCAGGGCTTGTCAATTAGTCAAGCAAACTAAAAATAGCTTTAAGTCACTTAATAAGAGTGATTCACCTAGGATATTATATCTGTTATACATGGATCTTTTCGGACCCATCATAGTACAAAGCCTAGGAGAGAAATCCTACACTTTAGTAGTTGTAGATGACTTCTCTAGATTCACTTGGGTGTTCTTTCTAAGGAAGAAGTCTGATATCTTTAAGTGTCTGACAGAGTTTCTCAAATGTATACAGATTGAGTTCAATACTCACATTGCCCTGATCAGAAGTGATCATGGGACAGAGTTTGATTCTCTTCTTATGCAAGAGTTCTGTCAGAGTGAAGGGATCAGGCATACTTTCTCAGCTCCTAGAACTCCTCAACAAAATGGGGTAGCTGAAAGGAAAAATAGAACCCTTATTGAATCTGCCACTACATTGTTGGCAGATGCTCACCTTCCTCTATCCTTCTGGGCAGAGGCAGTGAACACCTCCAACTATGTGCTGAATAGAAGTCTGATACATAAACTAAAGGGAAAGACTCCCTATGAATTACTCAAAGGGAAGAAACCTAAAGTTGATTATTTTAGAGTCTTTGGTTGTATTTGCTACATTCATAATAATGACAAGAAATATTTAGTAAAATTTCAAGCTAAAGCTGATGAAGGAGTGTTTCTGGGATACTCCATGATCAGCAAGGCTTATAGGGTCTATAATAAATCATCTTTGAAAATTGAGGAATCTGTTCACATTTCTTTTGACGAAACTAACATGTCTTTCAAGGAGAAGATTTCTTCTACCATAGAACCTTTGCAGAACATTCTCTAGTTGAAGACTTGAACAAGTTACAGGTTACTCAAGAGGATGAAAACAGTAAAGATGAAGGAAATGCTCAACATATTGAAGAACAACTTGAAGAGCCAGTTGTTGTACCACAAGAGGAAACAACAACACAGGTTGGTGAACAATCAACACCCCCTGTTGATTTAGTAACAACAAGAGACCATCCAATTTCCCAAATAATTGGAGACATCTCAGCTGGTGTGCAAACCAGAAATCAGGTCAACCAAAACTTGTTGCACACCTGCTTCCTATCTCAAATTGAACCTCCGTCCATTCAAGATGTAGAGCAAGATCCACACTGGATCATTACAATGCAAGAGGAGTTGCATCAATTTGAGAGGAACAAAGTATGGGAACTAGTGCCAAAGCCTAAGGATCACTCCATTGTTGGAACAAACTGGATGATCAAGTAGTAATTGTAAGAAACAAGGCAAGGCTAGTTGCTCAGGGATACTCTCAAGAAGAAGGGATAGACTACGACCAGACCTTTGCACCAGTTGCAAGATTGGAAGCCATCAGAATATTTTTAGCATATGCAACACACAAAGGCTTCAAGGTATATCAGATGGATGTCAAAAGTGCCTTTTTAAATGGAGACATCAAAGAGGAAGTTTATGTCAGACAACCTCGAGGTTTTATCTCTCCAACTTATCCTGACTATATTTTTAGATTGAATAAAGCATTATATGGTCTCAAGCAAGCTCCTAGAGCATGGTATGAGACCCTAGCATGCTTTCTCTTGGAAAATGATTTTATAAGGGGTAGAGTAGACCAAACTCTTTTCATTAGAACCCATAAGTCCCATGCCCTACTAGTACAGATTTATGTAGACGATATTATTTTTGGTTCTACTGACTCTAAATTATGCAGAAGGTTTTCTAACCTAATGTATTCTAAATTTGAGATGAGTAGCATGGGTGAGCTATCCTTCTTCCTAGGATTGCAAGTCAAACAGCATGCTGAAGGCATGTTCATTTCTCAAACCAAGTATGCAAATGAATTGGTTAAGAAATTTGGTATGTCTGAAGCATCTTGTATGAAAACACCCATGCCTACTAATGTTGTATTGGATGCTGATGAACATGGGAAACCTATTGATCAGATAACATATAGAGCGATGATTGGCTCTTTACTGTATCTTACAGCTAGTAGACCAGATATAATGTTTGCTACATGTATATGTGCTAGGTTCCAAGTAAGCCCTAGAGAGTCACACCTAACACTAGTAAAGAGGATTCTCAGGTATGTTAAAAGTTGTCCAAATCTAGGTCTCTGGTATCCAAAAGATTCAGCATTTGAGTTAACTGGATTCTCTGATGCTGACTATGCTGGATGCAGAATTGACAGGAAAAGCACCAGTGGAACTTGTCAGTTCCTTGGTGATAGACTTGTCTCTTGGTTTTGTAAGAAACAAACATCTGTGTCAACTTCAACTGCTGAAGCTGAATATATGGCTGCAGGCAGTTGTTGTTCACAAATCTTGTGGATTCAAAACCAACTCCTAGACTATGGCTACAACTTAGAGAAGTCTAAAATCTTTTGTGATAACACAAGTGCTATTTCAATCGCTCAAAACACAGTCCTCCATAGTAGGACAAAACACATAGAGATTAGACATCATTTCTTAAGGGATAATGTTGAAAAGAATAAAATTGAACTACAATATATCCCAACTGATTTGCAAAGGGGAGATATTTTCACCAAGCCATTGGATGAAAAGAAACACACCTTCTTCCTAAATCAGTTAGGAATGTTAGATGGAGGAAGTCTTAAATAATATCCAAGACATTGAAAGCTTAAAAATTGACCAAGACTAGGCAAACATCCTGATTTTTCTTAGTGTCTAGAATTTTTCTAATCTCTGAACTGCGCTCGACGATTTGCCCCAAGATCGTCGAACGGAGCTCGACGATTTCCTAAATCGTCGACCTGAGTTCAGCGTTTCTCAGATAGTATGAACTATCTCTTCCGGTCAACGATCGTCGAACGGCACTCGACGATTTTGTTCTCTGAATGATCGTCGAACGGAGCTCGACGCTCTACAATATCATCAAACGGAGATCGACGATGTTGAAGACTCTTCAGATTCCTTTAGAAGCCTCGATCGTCGAAATGAGTTCAACGATCTTTCCATTTCTGCGTCGAACCCTAATATAAAATTCATTTTTTCGCCGTCGTTCTCCTTTGCGCTTTCGATTTCTCTGCAAGAATTTTCTTTCCCTCCAAACAGTTCTGCACTTGGTCGTTTTGTTTGTTGAATTTTTGCAGGTACCCATGGATGTGTCAGTTGCTGTTCTTGCCGCAATGAAGTTTGATGCTGGTTTCGACATTGACATAGAATCCTTCAGCACAACTGACCTGGTTTTTCAAGATATTTTGGGATTGTTCAAAGACCAGAACCTGACAGCAATAATGACCACAAGGATTAAGTTGGCATCTGATGAGATAAAGGAGTGGGTCTATACTGCCCCCAATCAAGATAACAACACCATTGTTGGGTCTATATCTGTAACTCATGTACCCTTAACCCCAGCAATTTTAACAGAAGTTTTTGAGTTAAGAAATGGTGAAGATACTACTGACTTATCTGGAGAAGAGTATTCTGAACTGCTTGCCAGAATGGGTAACTCATAGGGCAACCCTAGTAAGCTCTTCAAAAGGAACCTTTCTGTGGAATACAGATTCATGGCAGATGTTGTTGGGAAAGTGCTACTGGCTAAGCACTCTGCCCATGATACAATCTCAAGGTATCAGCTCTGCCTCATGGAAGCCCTTGTAGATAAGAAGAATCTGAATTGGGGAGAAGTGTTTTTTGACCTTATCAAGAAGAAAATCAACAAAAGTTTTGTTAACTTTGGGAGAATTATAGGGGTGTTTCTGCAGCACAGGTGCCCTGCCTTGCTGGTCTCCTCTGTAATCCATATCAATGCTTTCAAGAGACTGTCTTGTGCCCTCTTTGGAAAGTGGGACAGGCAAATCAGCAAGCCCAGCAGGCCCTCCTCCAGCACTCCTTCAGGCACAAGGACTCTAAGAGTCACTCCTCCACAGGTCTCTGCCCCTGCAGATGACCTGCCTGCTGTTGTTGCCTCTCCTCCTCCTCCAATTCCATCCCTTCCCATACCATCTACCATTCCAGCTCCATCCACCATCATCATATCCAGCCCTTCTCCAACATCCACACCATCTCCAGTACCTATTCTTCCAACACCAGAAGACCACTTCCATCCATTATTCTCCTACCCTCCACCAGATGTCACTTCATCACCCTCCATTCCATCCTTCACCCACATTGATGATTCCTTTATGGATGATTCACCATCCTTTCCTCCTGAGCTACCCTCATCCTCCACTTCCTTTTAAGACCTTCTACACCAAATCATTGACCAACAAACATTCACCCCATCTATCTCCATCCCCCTGTCCTCCATTTCCACCTTACCAACACCTCAGCCATCCCTTCCAACATTCACCAGCTCTCCACTACCCTCACCATTAGCTGCTCCTCCATATTCTACCTCTGCTCCAGTCACCCTTGAGCAAGTAGACCTTCCAGCCCTTGCTGACAGGTTGTATGAGTTGCTTGCCCCCAGGCTCTCTCTTATGTTGGAGACCTCCTTGGCTCCACTACACCTGTTAGTGGCAGCCCTCTCTGCCAGGCTCTCTTCCCTATTCCCTCAGGCAGCACCTACAGCAGTGTGCCTTGATCCAAACTTGTCTGAATCTAGGCAGGGGGAGATGCCCTATGAAGTGAGCCTTCATGCTGCTGCTGCTGCTGTTTCTGTAAGCCTGTCTGCTGCTACTGCTGCTGTTATTGCTGCTTCTTCAGCTTCTGCTCTTGCTACTGTTGCTGTGCCTCCAGCACAAAGTCCTCCTGCTGCAATCCTTGCAATAGACCTCAGGTCTTTGCTTTCTACTTTTGATTCTGCATACTTCAGCTGTCTGCCAGAGATAATTGTTGTCCAGCCTCCAAAGGATCTATCCAAGGCCCTTGTGCCATTTTCTTGCTGTGACCCAAGCATTATCTCCTCCTTTGTCAATTCAGTTTATGTTGCTGCTTCTTCTGAAGAAAGAATTGTTGTTGCTTCTGATATTATTGCCTCTACTGCTGCTGAACTTTCTGATACTGCTGCTGAAGTTTCTGTCATTACTGATGAACCAATTTCCAAGGAAATTCTTATGTCAGAGGCACCTGAATTTGAACCTTCGGCAGTTTTTGATGATATTCCTGCTGTTGATGCTGTTGTCAGTGAATCTGTTGTTACTGCTGTTGTCACTTCTCCAGTATCTGTTGCTGCTGTTGTTACTGCTTCTACTCCAATTGCAACACCTTCAATATCTGCTGCTGTCACTGCTGTTACTACTTCAACACCTGCTGCTGTCACTGCTGTTACTACTTCAACACCTGCTGCTACAACCTCTGCCTCATCTGCTTCTGTACAGCTCAAGAAGGATCTAATGAAGAAAATAGATGCTCTTTATGATGACCAGAGTTCTAAAAGTGATGAATTTAGAACAGACTCTGATGACTCTTCTGCTACCATTGCTAGGAAAAGAAAGGCAAGGAGCAAAGCTATGAAGAGAGTACCTCCTGCTAAAATCAAAGACAACAATGATATTTCATACTACATTCTACATGACTGCCCTATTACTGAGCACTGGATGCAGTACTCCAAGAATCAGCTGAAGGCAATGAAAAAGAAGAGAAAATATGAAAAGGGTTCCTCCCAATTTCAACATTCTCATCCTCCTCCACCACCTCCTCCTAATGCAGGTGCAGGTGGAAGCTCTGCAGCTCAACCCCCAGCCAGAAGTCAGGCTCCCTATCAGCCTCATGCTAGATCTTATAATAGGGGAAGCCAATCCAGGGGATCTCAATCTAGGAGAGGAGGATACAGAGGAAATCAAAGAGATCTCCAAGTTTACTCCAAAGGTTACTCAAGGCAACACCCATATTCTAGGGAAAGACAAATTTCTACTGATACAACATCTGGTCCTTTCCCATATAAGCTGAAAGAAACTGTGTCTTCCAGGCCTCCTCAAGACAATCCCTCTAACAGATATGAGCCCCCTGTACCTATTGAGGATCCTGAGAACAATCCAGCTGCCTGGGCTGCAAGATTAAAAGAACTAACTGCACTGGATCAGATCAAAAAGGCTAAAGAGCAAGGAAAAGATTCATCCAACATCTCAACAATGTCTGAACAAAGACAGAAAGAGCTAGAAAGATATGCATCAAGTAAATTCTTTGATTCTGACAGGTATATGGAATTACATCCTGAAGCTGTAGTTCTCAGGCCTAAAAAGCAAACATATTTAGGTGCAGCAGATGATACCAGATCAAACAAGGAAGCCCTCAATCCTAACAGAGAGATCAAACTTGTTAAGGGCAAGGAAAAGAAATGATATTGTAAGGTGACATTCTCTGTGATTTCTGATTTTTGATTATCTGGATGCTATATATCTCTGTGGTTCTGCAATGTCTAGCTTGTTGTTTTTCTATTTTGCTGCTTGTATGTTGTTAGTTAAATTTTCCAAAGTCTGTAAATAGTAATCCTAACCCAAATAGGGGGAGATTGTTGGAACACCCTATTACTAATTTGGGTCAGGATCACTATGTCTCTAAGAATCAATGTTTGACCTCCTGTATAGTCCTATAGGTCAATTAGAATTGAGTCTAAGGGTTAGAAGTCTAGGTTTGGAAGCTGCCCTGAAGACCAAGATTTTCTGTTTGGAGACTAAGTCATATCGTCGAGCTCAGCACGACGATTCGTCGAACTCCGATCGACGATCGTCTAGCTCAACTTCGACAGATCGTCGAACTCCATTCGACGATCGCTGAGCTCAACTTCATCATATCGTCGAACTCAGTTTGACTATCGGTGAGCTCAGGTCGACGATTTTGACTCTGCTTTGGATCTTTATCTCTGAGCTCAGTTTGACGATCTTTGAGCTCAGATCGACGATATTTTGCTGCTGTATATTTCCAGATCGCTGAGCTCAGCTCGACGATAGCAGAGCTCAGTTCGACGATTTCAGATAACTTCAAGGATGGTTCTAGATTCAAATTCAAATCAATTAAGGAGTTATTCTGCAATTAATTCTGGAGATTTCCTAGACGTTTTCATTCATTCCTGAACCAAGTTTCAAGGGATTTTTTCAAGGAATATTTCTGTGGACTTTCCTCCAGAAGAAATTTTGCAATTAAGGATGCTATTAATGCAGGCCAACGGCTATTCTTATCAGAGAGAATATTATTCTATTCTGTATTAGAGAATAAAAGAGAAGAATTCTTTTTGAATCAACAACATAGAGAGAATACAGATTACAGAGACACAGACACACAGACAGACATCAATAATCTTCAACAAAATATTCTGTCTCAAAGAATTCTGAAGAACACTCATCCAAGGAGATCAAGCTTTCTCAAATCTTCAGATCTCTCTTGTCCAAAGTGTTCAAGGCCAACATATTTCTAGACTCCAGACATTCAACATTTCAGCTATTGCTGAAATCATCTATTGCTGGAGTTCAATCTTTGAAGGCCTATCACCCTCAGCAAAGCTTTTCTTCCTGAAGATCTCAAGGATTTAGGGGGAGCTTTGACATCAACAATCGACATAGTCTTCTCAGTTGTTTGAGAAAGAGAAGACTTCCATCACTCTCTCACCCCCTCTCTGTAAAGTGTTTCTCAAACTCCCTTCAAAAGTTTGAGCTTGTTTTTTGAGCACCTTGTCAAAAGCTCATTGGTGGCAAGACACCTGATCAAAAAATCTGCTTTGGTTTTTGAGCACCTTATCAAAAGCTCATTGGTGCCCAGGATACCTGATCAACTCATCCTGCAGTGGATTCCTACCTAGGGTGGTAGAAGAGTGGATGTACCCAAGTTTAGGGGAACCACTATATTTCCTTGTGTCTTCTGGTTTTGCTTGTCTTTATGTTTGTTTCTGTCCTTGAGTTTTCTGTGATTAGCTTTTCATTAACTTAGTTCTGTGATTAGATTTATTACTGCTTCCCTTCTCACTCCTATTACAACAATTGTTGTAAAAAGTTTCAAAGCACCATATACTATATTCACCCCCCTCTAGAGTATATCAGATCTTGCTGCACTTTCATAATTAATTTGATATTTATTGAATTTTCCCCAATATTTTGCCATGGGCAATTTTGAACATGAAGTATATGATCTACTCAAGTAATAGCCACCCAAAACTTTTGATCACTAAATAACAGAGATATATTACTAGATACAAATTTCCATAATTTTTCAGAAAATATTTGACCTCTAATTAATTTATCCAAAATAATTCCCTTAATCATATGTAAAGAAGGAAGTACCAAAATTATTCATCAAAAAATTATATAAAAATTACAGGATCTTAATATGGTACAGGAAGGTTCATTGTGCAAAAATCATAATTTTACAAGCTTGCTAGACTCCAAAATAAATTTAATTAACTTTTCATGGGAAACAATAATTAATGAAGCAACCCTTAGAATTATTCTTCCAAAAATTCCATAAACATTCACAGCATTTTAAAACATAATAAAAAGTCCTCTGGCTAAATTTCATCTATTTCCAGTAAGTAGTTTCTTCATCATAAATTTTTAAGTGAATATTACAATTTACTAAATTGTTAATGAAGTATCCAAAATAATAATCCTAAATTCATAATAAAATCTCCAGAGCTTGTTCTAACCTTAAAAACTACTCAACCCAAATCTCATCACTTTTCAAAGAGTTTTAGTGACATTTTCCTTCACCACAAGATTTGTGCCCTATGCTAGGGTTAGGGTTTTGAGGTGGTTTAAGGCTATGGTCCTCTCCACCAACTTTCAAATCAATCCAAGGTCATTTGACCCCATGATCTGCAAACCCTAAAAATCCCCACTAAGGGACCTACCCTGGGGTTCTAGGGCTACCCTACACTTAACCACCCCAAATTCCATTGAAAGTGTGTCATACTATAAAAAGTCAGTGGCCAAAATATCAACCTCTGTTGAGGTGATTTGACCACTCAAAACCCAAAGGGGATGCTTGACCTATTTAACCCTAAAAGGGGTCAACCTAGGGTTGGATCAATACCTAACCTAAACATCTCCAAATGAGATGAAACTTTTTCGAGAGCCCTAACATGCCCTCTAAGACCTCTGACCCAAATTTGGGGGGATTTTGAGGTGTTTATGACTCCAAATTAAATTATTCATGGATTATTAAATTTTTCTAAAAACTATAGAAAAATATTCTCTAAAAATTTTGCATTTTGTATAGGCCCTAGGTATAGCTATGGTAGACTCCCTGCCCAAATCTCAAGTCAATTGGACAAGGGATGAAGGGTGGGCATCCATTTGAATCTCAGGATAGCTCTAGGTATAGGGCCAACCAGAATGGGTGTTGTGGTCTAACCAAGACTCCAACGTGGGTGAAATCAATTTTAACATAAAGTAGACATCAAGGGCTTCATTTTATATGTTGACCTCTTTTTCTGTTCTAGCATCTAAGTATTTTTAAAAATTAAAAACATTAAATGCCAAATCTGTGATAGAATTTAAATTACCATGAATTTATATACTATAGTTTAGAATCAAATATAGCACGAATCTTGGCGCAAATGAACGGGATCCATTCATCTTATACCTTGAGCCGATGGCCAGGATTTATTCTTCCTGGGCTAGTTTCAAACGGCTGTCGCTGGCCATCCAGCCGCCTCCCCGGCCGGCCACCGCCACCATCACCTCCGTCGAGGGGGTGGCTGCCGCCAGCAGGCGTCACAGGCGCCGGAGAGCCCTATTCCGGCAATCCCAACGGTTGCATTTTTGCAGAAAAACCAGAAAAATCTCCCTTTGGATCGGGCTCAATTGAGCCCGAACCTTGGCCCTAAAGATTCCTAAGATCTACCCATGAAAGAAGGAGTAGAGGAGGACCTTCCCGGCGGCCTGAAGTCGTGAAGATCGTCAGAAAGCCATCTTTGAAGGCGCCGCCGCTCGGTTTCTGCAACTACACAGTGGGGAGGCTCGGTTTCTTCAGGTAAGGATTGGGAAATCCTCCTCTCGGCCCACTAAAAGTGTTTAAAGGCTCAGTTGGGGAGGGGAGAGGCTGGATCTTCAATGGCCATTAAGGACATTAATAGCTACATTCAGCCATGGTGGAGGGGGCTGAATCTGGCCCTTGGTGGCCAGGGAAGTGGCTGGAAACTTCTCCCCTTCCCTAGGGGAGTTGAATCCAGCCATTAAAGGTGGCCTTTGGCCTCCCCTTGGCCGAGCCCCTTCCTTCCCCTTTCATCCATTTTTCTCTCTCCTCCATAACCATGGAAGTGAAGCTCTCTCTCTCTCTCTCCTAGTCACCAAGTTGCCTTGGTCAGTCTGGTGGTCTATTGGCAGCCCATCTTAAAGTGAGTATTAGATCAACAATACTCTAGAGGGGGGGGGGTGAATAGAGTATTTTAAAATTTCCTAACTACTGTTACAGCTTTTGCTGTAAATCAAAAGTGCAGAAATTAATAATCTAGCAAACAATAAACCTAAATCACAAGCACAATAATAACAAAAGAAAAGGAGACAACCAGATGACACAAGAATTTTATTGTGGTTCCCCAACCTGGGTACATCCACTCTTCTACCACCCTTGGTAGGAATCCACTTAGATTTTTGATCAGGTGCCTGACACCAATGAGCTTTTGATCAGGTGCTCAAAAACCAACCCAAGTCTTTTGATCAGGAGACTTGTAACCAAGGAATCACTTTTGAAGGGAGATGACAACCCTTTACAGAGGTGGGGGTGAGAAAGTGATGGAAGTCTTCTTTTCTCAATCACAATGTGAAGACTATGTGGATTCAATGATGTTGTCAAGGCTCCCCCTGTGATGAAAAAGGGTACAGGAGAACTAGAGCTTTACACAGGGTGATAGGCCTTCAATTGAGAGACTTAATCCAGGAGCTTTAGACTGATAGTGCTTGAATGTCTTTAGCAAGGTCCTGGAGAAGAACAGGAAGACTCTTGATTTCAAAAAATGTGTTCTTCTTGTTTCCTCTTAAATTTTCTGTATGCTTCTTAATCAGTAGTATTCTGTATAAAGCTTTTTCTGTGTTTCTCTTGATTAATTTTTGTGTATCTATCTATATCTCTGTAATTCTCTTCTTTTGTATATTTCAAACATTTGAATTTCTCTGTAATTAATGCTAACGGCCTTGAGAATGATTGGCATTGATTTATTTCCCCAACTGTCCTGTGGAAAACGGCAAGCAATAATCCTGGAGAAGACCATAATTAATGCTCATTCTAACGGATACATTCAGAGAATGTTAGAGCATTAATTACCCAGGAATTATAGCATTAGAGTGGGGACAGAAGGCTGAAAATGACTAAGTCTGAAATCGTCGAGCAGATAGAAGAATTCGTCGAACTGAGTTCACAGTTCGTCGAGCTGGGACATTGTATTTGTCGATCAGACATCTTCTGTTCGTCGAGCTGAGTTCCATGATTGTCGAACTGAGAACTAAACTGCTGTCTCTTTTGATCTTTGCCTATTCGTCGAGCTGGTAAATATGTTCGTCGACTGGAATTCAGCAATTATTCTGGAGTTGTCAAATATCATGTGTCGACACAATTGCTCCTGTGTGTTGACACAAATCTTCTGTGTTGTGTGGACATAGCATTTCCACAATGTCTACTGATGATCTTGGTGTCGACACAAGATCTTCTAGTGTCGACATAACTCTTCTGGTTCCAGAATCCGTCGAGTAGAGAACAGGGTTCGCCGACCTGAGACTGGAGAACATGGTCTCGAAAAAATGCTGTGATACTCCAAAGATTCGTCGACCAAAGAATGGTGTTCGTCGAGCTAAGTTTTGAGAACGTTGAATTCATCAAACTGGCAAGGAAGGACTTCAGAAGGAAGTCATCCAGAAATGACAGCCAGCCAAGGTATGACAGAACCCCCACAAAAGAGGTGGTGTGCTATGGGTGTAGAAAAGCAGGACATTTCATGTCTGAATGTCCTGAAAATCAAAAGAAGGAAAGAAGGAAAAAAAGAATCAAGAAGCAAGCAGTACAGCAAGCCCTCTTCCAGCAAGCACAAAAAGAAGGACAAAGGATTTGTGGCTGAAACATGGAGTGACACAGAAGATGTGTTGGGTACATTGGTTAAATGTACCTGATTTGAAGAAGCCTCACCCAACTCAATGATATACATCATAATGTATTTGATGTATGTTGAGTTACTTGTGCAGGTTAAGTATTTGCAGGACTGAAGCAAAAGTTTCTAAGTCCACGTGTCGACACCCAGAGGGAAAGTGTCGACACTTAAGAAAACCTGTGTCGACACCCAGACAAGCAGTGTCGACACTTAGAGTCATTGTGTCGACACCTGGGATGCAGAGTCGACACTAGACAGAAAGTGTCGACACTTGGAGCTGTGTCGACACTCAGTGAAGAAAAGTGCAGACAGAAAGTGTCGACACAAGGAGCTGTGTCAACACCCAGTGAAGCTGAGTCTACACCAGAAAGTGTCGACACTTGGAGCTGTGTCGACACTCAGCAAAAGTCTGCAGAGACTAAGTAGAAGTGTCGACACTCAACACAATGTGTCGACACTAAGCAGAAGAGTCAGCACTTGAAGTAAGTGTCGACACCTACCACAATGTGTCGACACTTAGCAGAAGAGTCAACACATGAAGTAAGTGTCGACACCTAGAACAATGTGTCGACACTCAGCTGAAGACTCTACACTTGAAGAAAGTGTCGACACAAGGAGCTGTGTCGACACTTAGCAAAGAACAGAATTATCTCCAAAATATTCTAAGTACAAGTGTCGACACTAAGGGAATGTGTCGACACTCAGCTGAAGTCTCAACAGAAGAATCAAGTATCGACACAAGGAGCTGTGTCGACACTTAGCAAGTATCAACATAGAAGACTATGTGTCGACACCAAGAAGCAGTGTCGACACTTAACAGATTCAACACAAGAAGTTGTGTCGACACAAAGGAGATGTGTCGACACTTAAAAGAATTCAGTTAAAGATAGAAGAACAAGTAC
This sequence comes from Platanthera guangdongensis, assembly GCA_039583875.1. Classification (NCBI taxonomy): domain Eukaryota; kingdom Viridiplantae; phylum Streptophyta; class Magnoliopsida; order Asparagales; family Orchidaceae; genus Platanthera; species Platanthera guangdongensis. The sequence goes on from CM077165.1 coordinate 65,859,012, forward strand.
TTGTGTCGACACTCAATTTCAGTGTCGGCACATAAAGAAGAATCTGTGTCGAGACATACAAGAAGTTGTGTCGACACCTTATAGACTTGTGTCGACACTTACACAACATGTGTCGACACTTGGACTATAAGTGTCGACACTTAGAGACAGAAAGTCTCGACACTTTCAGACAGTTAGAGATTTTCAAGAAATGACTGGATGACTTGACAGATGCCGTTCCAGCCGGTCTACAGCACCTGTCAGAGATGTCAGAAGACAGTTATGAACCGGAACAGCCGGTTACCATGAAGAAGGCCTATAAATAGGCCTATGCTGTCTACAGTTGTTGTTGATCAGTAATTAACAAGTGGATCACATTGTTGAAGAATAAGTTATTAAAGTGGTACATAGAGTATCAACACAAGAAGATCTTACAGTCCAAGTGCAGATCTAAGAAGTTGGAGAGAGAGGGATCCATCCAAGAAATCAGCCTCTGGAACTAGGCTGAGAAGAAGGATTCAGATTCATTCTGGATCTTAAGTGGCAGAGGTCAAGGAACTACTGCAGGAGGATTCAGTCTTATTCAGTTCTACTCAAGAAGCTTTGAAGAAAGCTAAGTCAGATTGAATCCAGCTGAGTTCTTCCAAGAACTCATCAAGAAACTCTCAACTCCCCTCTTTTATTTTTGAGTTGTTAAGTTAATAGCTGTAATATATTTTTATCTTGTAGGATCCTTTGGATCTGAGTGAATTGTAAGCCAATAATTATAAAGGCTGAGGGTAGGGCTTGAGAGCCTGAGTGTAGGAGATTGAGATCTCTGAGTGTAGGCCTTGGTTGGCTGAGTGTAGGCCTTGGTTGGCTGAGTGTAGGCCTTGATTGGCTGAGTGTAGGCTTTGGGATAAAGCTGAGTTGTAAGGCTTTGGGCCTGAGGTGTAGGAACCAATTTGGGTTCTGAGACAGTGGAGGAGTTTGGCCGAATCTAGTACACTGCTAGATAGGCGAAGGGGGAAAGTGGATGTACTCATATCTTGGGGAACCACTATAAACCACTGTGTATGTTGTGATGTGCTGTGATTGTTGCTGTGCATGCTGTGTGTTTGCTGTGATAAAATAGTTAGTATTCTGTGATATAACTGATTGCTGCCATTTAAGTTTAAAAAGGATTAGGTCACCTATTCACCCCCCCCCCCTCTAGGTGTTTAGGTACCATATCTTTCAAGTGGTATCAGAGCCAGGTTCCTCAAAACAAGGACTAACAGTCTGAGGAGATCCTGATTGGCAGATTCAGTGTAAGGCAATATACAGATTTAAGAAATTCAAGAAAATCAAGAAACATGGGTTCTTCTGAGAATCACAAGGAATTGGGTTCCATGAAATTACCCATATGCAGGAAAGAGATCTTTGGGATCTGGAAGGAAAGGGTAAGGCTGTTTATGGAGGCCTCAGACCCTAGAATCTACATCATAGTAAAAGAAGGGCCTTATGTGCCCATGAAGATTTCAGTTCTAGATGCAAATCAGAGAACTCCAAAGGATTTCTCTGAGATGACTAAGAATGAGATTACCCTAGCTACCATGGAAAAGAGGGCACAAAACATTATAGTGAGTGCCATAGATGATGCAACATTTCAGAATCTTATACACTGTAAGACAGCCAAGGAGATGTGGGACACTCTTATAGTGTATATGGAAGGATCTGAAGAAGTAAGACAAGATAGAAAATCATTGCTAAATCAGGAGTATGAGAGTTTTAGACAAGGTAAAGGTGATAGCATAACTGAGTGCTACAAAAAGTTCTACAGAATAGTTAATGAACTCATGTCTTATGGAAGAGAGTTCAGTAACTATGAACTAAATGACAAGTTCTTAAGGTCCCTAACCAAAGATTGGGACACCAAGATCTGTGCCATAAGAGAAATGGCTAAGTTGGGGGAAATTCCTCCTCCTACACTGTTTGGCAAGTTATTGTCATATGAGATGCAGTTGACAGTGAGAAAAGAGGAGAAGAAATCAACAAGGACTGAGCACAAGGAAAGATCAGTTGCTTTCAAGACAGATGTCCCCAGAAAGTGCAGGAATAAGTCATCAACTCCACCTCCAGAGGTAGTTGAATCAGAGTCAGATGAAACAGTCAGCACCAAGTCAGAAAGCAGTGAAAGTGATGAAGACTTTGCTGCCTTCACTAGACACTTTCAGAAATTCTTGAAGAAGAAACAGTGGAGGTCAAGACCTTCTACTTCAAAGGGAAAGGAAGTCTTTTATCAGGAGAAAAAGCCTTCAAAGAAAGACAGGAAGAGGACAAAGTCAAGCAAGGCAACTGGATCTAAGATAGTGTGCTATTGCTGCAATAGACAGGGCCATGTTATTGCAGATTGTCCAGAGAAGAGAAAGGAATCTAGTGACAGAAAAAAGACTCACTTCAAAGGCAAGAAAGAGAAGTCTTTTGTAGCCAAGAAAGAGAAGACTCTATCAGATATTTCTTCTTCAGAATCTGAGTCTGATGCTGAAGCCTACATAGGGCTGTTTGCTGAAGAAGAAGAGGAAGAATTCATGCAGATTTTGGAGTCTATTTATGAACAAAAAGACAGTCAATGCCAAGGGCTAATGGCTTTGACAGAGAGTGCCAAAATCCTGGAGCAGCCAGGACCCAGTCAGGTACAAAGTTCAAGCTTAAACTCAGTTTCTTGTTCTAGTTCAGATTCAGATTCTTCATCATCAAGTGATGAGAATATATCTGAGTCTGAGGATGATATTCATCAACTTATAGATGAATACAAAGTGTTGTTACAAGCTTACAAGAGAAGCAAGACCCTTGCCAAAAGTCAGGCATTGGAAATTGCTGATCTAAAAGCTGCTGTAATAGATTTTGAGAAGTCTTTTGATCAAAAACTGAATGAGATAGCCAGGTTGAAGCACATAACAGTGATTCAAATGGGCACTATATCGTTTAAGAATGATCAAATCAAGAGTCTGAAGAGAAATCTTCAGAAAGAGAGAGAGCTTGTTGCTAGGTTTTCTAAACCTAAGTCAGTGCTACCTTTAATTGATGAATTTGTTCATCATAAAGGCAAGGCTGGACTGGGCTTTATTAGACCTGCAAGGACTGAGCAGTCCAAGTCTAAGTCCAAGGGCAAAGCCCCAACATTCAACAAGCCTGCTGTAGACAAGACAGCCAAGGCTGTACCTAAGCAAAGGTACAACAAGTATGAATGTTGGTGCTGTGGCAAAGTTGGCCATTTTACAGTGGACTGTTGGCACAATGTCAGTGCCAAAGTGAGTACCAAACTACCTGTTGGAAATCCAGTGGGTAGCTTTGTCATATTGCAGACTAACAAGTACCAAGGACCCAAGAATTCTTTGGGTTCTAAGGTTCATTAATCTGTTTTGCAGGTGAGTCCAAGTGGCCATACCCCAACATGGTACTTGGACAGTGGATGTTCCAGACACATTACTGGAACAAGGGGACTACTAAGGGACTACATTACAATAAAAGATGGTCCAAAGGTTACCTTTGGTGGTTCTGAAAAAGGAATCATCAAAGGGTTTGGTAACATTTCTAGTAACTTAGTTACCATTACTCAAGTGGCTTATGTTAAAGGGTTGAAACACAACCTAATAAGTATAAGTCAATTAAGTGATGTAGGGTATGACATCTCATTTGTTAAAAATGGTTGTCATATCAAGAGGTCAAGTGATCAAGAGATCATTTTGACAGGTTATAGGAAGAGGAATGTCTACTGTCTAGACATTATGGTTGAGAACAATGGTTCTCCAGTTTGTCTTGTAGCTGATGAGACAGTCACTCATTGTGTCAAATGGCACAAGAGGCTAGCCCATCTTAACTACAAGACTATTGGCAAACTCTTTAGCAAAGAGTTAGTGAGGAATGGTCCTCAAGTTAAGTGTGTTAAAGATGGTATTTGCTCAGCTTGTCAAAAGGGCAAGCAGACTAAATCCACCTTTAGAAGCATAGAAAACAAAGATGTTGTGAGGTGTTTGTACCTCTTGCATATGGATCTCTTTAGTCCAATGCCAGTTCATAGCTTAGGTAGGAAGGTCTATACCCTTGTAGTTGTAGATGACTACTCAAGGTTTTCCTGGGTGTTCTTCTTAAGACAGAAATCTGAAATACCTAGTGTCTTCTATAGCTTTGTCAAGCAAATTCAGAATGAACTAAACAGTATAGTGGTCAAGATTAGAAGTGACCATGGTACTGAGTTTCAGTCTAAAAGCATGACAAAACTATGTGAAGAATTTGGGATATTTTAAGAATTCTCTTCACCTAGAACACCTCAGCAAAATGGCATTGCTGAGAGGAAGAATAGGACCTTGATAGAGACTGGTAGGACCCTACTAAGTGATACATCACTGCCAGAGTATTTTTGGGCTGAAGCAGTTAACACTTCATGCCATGTTATAAATACGGCTACCATCACTAAAGGGCTAAACAAGACCCCCTATGAAGTTGTGAAAGGCAGGAAACCAAACCTATCCTATTTCAGGATCTTTGGTTGCAAATGCTTCATACTTAACAATGGGAAGTCTTACTTGACTAAGTTTGCTGCCAAGTCCCAAGAGGGAATTTTTGTTGGGTACAGTAATAATAGTAAGGCTTATAGAGTCTACAACTTGACTACACAAGTTGTAGAAGAATCTGTGGATGTAGTTTTTGATGAGACTAAACTTATTAACAATGAGTTGTCTAGTACTGTATGCAGCCCCACAGGTTTATCAAAGAAAATGGACAATCTTACTATAGAAGAAGTGCCTGCTGCAAGACAGCAAGGAGAGGAGAGTAGCTGTTGTCCAGGGGGAGAACTACATGTGCCAGTTGCTGAAGAAATACAAGGAGTACAGCATGATGGAGATGCTGAAATGGTTCAACCAGAAGTAAGGATGCCTCCAGCCAACAGGTATCTAAGAGATCATCCAGTAGAGCAGATTATTGGAGATCCAAGACAAGGAGTACAAACCAGGAGCAGATACATGAATGCAGCAATCTACTCCAGCTTTCTGTCTCAAGTTGAACCTAAGAAATTTGAAGAAGCAATACTGGATCCACAATGGACTGAAGTAATGCAAGAAGAGCTTAATCAGTTCAAGAGGTGCAAGTTTTGGGAACTTGTTCCTAAGCCTAAAGACCACAATATAATAGGAGTTAAGTGGATCTACAGGAATAAGATGGATGAACAAGGGGTCTTCATTAAGAATAAAGCAAGACTGGTTGCTAAAGGATATAGGCAAGAAGAAGGTATTGACTTTGATCAAACCTTTGCTCCAGTAGCCAGACTTGAAGCCATAAGGATGTTCTTGGCCTATGCAACCTATCAAGGATTCAAGGTTTACCAAATGGATGTCAAGTCAGCATTCCTAAATGGTAATCTTAAGGAAGAAGTCTATGTGGAGCAGCATGCAGGTTTTGTTGATCCAACTCTACCTCATTATGTCTATAGACTTAGGAAAGCTTTATATGGGTTAAAGCAAGCCCCCAGGGCTTGGTATGAAACCCTATCTAGTTTCCTCATTGAGAACAAGTTCTCAAGGGGGAAAATAGATAAGACTCTATTCCTTAGGGAATCTAGAGGCAAAGTCATACTAGTCCAAATATATGTAGATGACATTATATCTGGGTCTACTGAAAGCAGCCTTTGCAAAACGTTTGCAAAACTTATGCAAGGTCAGTTTGAGATGAGTAGTATGGGAGAGTTGAAGTTTTTCTTGGGTCTCCAAGTTAAACATACTGAAAGTGGTTTATCCATATATCAGTCCAAGTTCACCCTAGAACTCATAAGGAAGTATGGTATGGATTCATCCAGTACCATGAAGACTCCTATGGGGTCAAGTATGTCTCTTAGCAAGGATGATGCAGGGAAACCTGTAGATGAAACCTTGTATAGAGGGATAGTTGGCTCCCTATTATACTTGACTGCTAGTAGACCAGACATCATGTATGCTACATGTGTTTGTGCAAGGTATCAAGCCTGCCCTAAAGAGTCTCATTTGACTGCAGTCAAGAGAATATTGAGATATCTAAAGGGCACTCCCTATCTAGGCCTCTGGTACCATAGGAATGGAGATTTTGATCTAACAGGTTATTCAGATGCAGACTTTACAGGATGCAAAGAAGATAGAAAAAGCACTACTGGAACCTGTCAATTCCTAGGTGGGAGACTAATTTCATGGAGTAGCAAAAAGCAAACCAGTGTGGCTATCTCCACAGCTGAGTCAGAATATGTGACTGCAGGAAGTTGCTGTGCTCAACTTCTGTGGATTCAACATCAGCTAGAGGACTATGGATTTCAGGTAAGTAGAACTCCAGTTTTCTGTGATTCTACAAGTGCTATTTCAATAGCTAATAACCCTGTATCTCATAGTAGAACTAAACATATTGAAATTAAATATCATTTTCTTAGGGAGCATGTAGAAAGAGAAGATATTTTATTAGAATATGTTAAAACAGATGAACAAGTAGCTGATATGTTTACTAAGCCACTAGAAGAAGCTAAGTTCAATAGATTCAAAATTGAACTATGAATGATAAACTTAGAGTAAGTTTACAGAATAGAAAATTGGCTAAGTAAAAAGGTGTCGACACATAGACAAGTCTATGTCGACACAGAATAGTGGTGTCGACACTTCAGGAAAAAGGTGTCGACACATCTAGGAAGTTGGTGTCGACACTTCAGAATGTTAGTGTCGACACATGCCAAGTAGGTGTCGACACATCCAAAGTGGTGTCGCCACTTAGTATTTACTCAGAATTTTCTAAGTAAAGTCTCGACAATGTGTCGAGATATGTTGTGTCGACACATAAACATGTGTCGACACATAAAATCTGTTTACTAAACTTGTGTCGACACATGTGTGTCGAGACATTATAAGTCAGTGTCGACACTTATTGCCAGTGTCGACACATTTTAAGTTAGCTGTCCCGCCTGTTCATCTTCAAAATCAGAAAGGTATAAATAGGGTTCTGTCTTTGTTTGTCGACACGCTTTCAAAGTTTCGAGACCAAAACTACTGTGTCGACACCTCTCTTTTCTAAAGACAAATTCTACAAACCCTAATGGCACCTAAGCTTGAGGAGAACGTTAACGAAGGATATGAGCTAGTGCGCGGCGCGTTCGACGATGCCGATCAAGAGATTCAGGCAGTAGTAACCCTAGTCGCCGACTCTGGGTTAGAGTACTTAGTTTCAGAACCTACTAAGATATGGAAGAAAGAGGTTCTTGAATTCCTTAATGGAGCTGCAGTAGATGAATCTGGATACAGAATCAAATCCAGAGTTCATGGAACTAAGGTCAAGGTTTCACCTAAAAATCTGAGGAAGGTGCTCCAGCTACCAAAAACTCAAGATGAAGAAGAAATTACTGCATCCAAGACCAGGGAAGCTCTAACCTGGTGTGGATTTGATCCAAAGATGAAGATTGGTTCTGTTTTTAACAGGAAGGGCATGAACAGCCAAGGCAAATTCCTGTCTGAGATAGTGGGAAAAGTCTTACTCAGTAAGCCAGGAGGGCATGACAGAGTGTCTGCCTCCATGTTCAGTATAATGACAAGAATTATCTTCACTATAAGAACTGATTGGTCAGTTATAGTGTTTGACAAGATTAAGGAGAGCTTGAAGAAGCCCAACCTGGGCAGAATCATTAGTCTATACCTAGCTGGTGTGATACCAGAGGTAATGAGTACTGCTGCAGGCAGTAAGATAAACCATATGAGGAAGATGGATCAAAGGATCTTTTCAAGATGGGACAGGGTGTTGTCCAAGGAAATGCCAACCCCAGAGAAGACAGTTACTGAGAAGGAGATTCCTCCAAAGAAAAAGAGAAAAACTGCTCCAGTGGCACAAGAGTCCTCCAGCAGTTCTGAAAGTGAAGAACAAGTTGTTTTCACTCCAGATGACCAAGAGGAAGAGCCTGCAGTGAAGTCTCCTGCTCCTCCAGTTGATGTAGAGATCCAGGGGGAGCTACCACAAGCTAGTCCCATCCACAGGGATCATAGCAAGGGGGAGCCTCCAGTTGTAGTAGCACCAACTACACTGGAAAGTGAGCAAGCCACCACCATCATACAAGAGTTACTCACTGACCTAAGAACTTTAGAATATCTTATAGAAGATGCTGATTTGTCTGCTGTTCCTCAGCAAACTCAGCTGCCTAGTCAAGCTTCAGATGTTGTTATAGAAGACACATCTGCTGTTGAAGTAATTCCTGATCCTGTGGTTGAAGAACCAAGAACTTCTCCAGCTTCTTCACCACCAGAATACACCATGGAAGATTTATTCCTCAATCTGGATCAAGCAGATTTTGACAAGGAAATTGATGCTGCTGAAGGAGAGAATGCTGCTGCTGAGGGGGAGCAAATGCAAGTTCTGGAAGAGCCTATAAGGCAAGAAACTGAGAAGGCACAAGATGTGCAAGCTGACAAGCCTCAAAGCCCTAAGAAGAGGGTTGACATCGCCAGCACTTCTGCCTCTGAAGATGAGGAGAGTGCTAGGGCAAAGAAGAAGAAACTGTATGTCTTCAAGAGAAGAAGTCAAAGTTATAAGAAAGCTCTACAATCTATTGCCCCACAGCCTATAGTTCAGCAAGCTCCAACTGTTGATTATAGTGCTTTACTGATTGCACTACAGATTAAAATGGATGAACAAAGAAAAGCCATAGAGGCTTATGTTGATGCAGGGCACAGATCATTACAGTTTGATCTTGCCCAAGATATAAAATCTATAAGGTTTGAAATGAACCTCAACAAGAAGGAGATGACAGACTGCTTCCACAAAGGTGGCAATGCAGTGGTGTTCTTGGCAACCCACCAGGAAAAGATTAAGGCACAGGTAGATGATATAGCATTAAAGCAATGATATGTTCTTGAAAATCAGTTAAGAATGAATGACAACTTGACTGCTTCACATAATGCTATAGTCACTGAATTGAAGAACAAGGCTGCTGAACCTTCTACATCTGCTGATGCTGCTAAAGCTGACTTTGATAAAGTCTTTCAAGAAGAAATTACTGTTGTAAAGACTGCAATCCAAGCCTCCCAGAAAGCCATATCAGAACAACTTCAAAAGCTTAAACCTTACTTTAAAGATGGCATCAGATACTTGGATAGTCAAATCAGATTTCAGAAGGATGATGTCAGAGATCATATGGCTAGATAAGTCATAAAGGCGGAGAGAGTACTAGTCAAGGCAAGCTCTGAACATGCTAAGTGGATATCAAATTCCATCAGAGATACACTTGGATATCCTCCTCTGTGTGATGACAATGAGGTTGCTGAATCTGGAATAAATCCTGCCTATTTTGGAGGTGAGCAACCAGAAGTAGCTCAGGTCGTTTATCCACCTCCAGACTTTGAAAGGATTCAAGCAGATGTGAGCACAATGTATAGCCCAACTGAGGGCAAGTCTAATGTTATTCTGGATAAAGTGGTTCAGCCTATGACTGAAGCTATCCAAGCAGCTCTTCAGAAAGAAGAAGAAGCTCTACAAAAAGAAGAAGAGACAAGGTTGTCTAAGAAGAGGTTTAGGGAACAAGCAGAACAAAGGCCAGAATTTGAACAGTGGAGCCCTACCTCTAGGAATATAATATTAACTGCCTGGAAAGCTGCCAAAGACAATACTCATGACAGGAACAAATGTTTTTCTGAAGCTGAATGGAGGAAACATGAGATCAGACAAGAAGCCATTATTCAATATAGAAGGAAGGCAAAGATGGGAAAGCTACCTCCTACTGCAGTGGAGCCTAGCAAGTACTTTCCAAAGCCATATCACTATTTTGAGAGACAGAAGATCAAGGCAGAAGAACTCAAAAAGAAAGATCTAAAAGGCAAGAAGCATGCTGATGCTGAAACTGTTGAAGCCCCTGTCAAAGCTCAAGTTCAAGCTGGCAAGGGAATAGTTATCAAGGAACCTGACCAGAAATAGATTAAGAATTTACTTGAAGATTATTTTGTAATCTTTTGAATGTAACACATTTTTGTGAACTACTGAGAATGTATAAGACAAATGTTAGAACAATATATGATCAATATAATTCATGTTTGTTCTGTGAATGTGTCTATTTCTTATTTGTTCTGAATTGATGTATGTGTATATATGTGTGATTTATAAATGTTATGTTTACCCTGCTGTACTTTATCCTGCTTTACATCATTTTGTAATTTTTTAATTATGAATGGTGTATATCATTGACTAAGGGTTATGACTTCTCCAAATAGGGGGAGATTGTTGGGTACATTGGTTAAATGTACCTGATTTGAAGAAGCCTCACCCAACTCAATGATATACATCATAATGTATTTGATGTATGTTGAGTTACTTGTGTAGGTTAAGTATTTGCAGGACTGAAGCAAAAGTTTCCAAGTCCATGTGTCGACACCCAGAGGGAAAGTGTCGACACTTAAGAAAACCTGTGTCGACACCCAGACAAGCAGTGCCGACACTTGGAGTCATTGTGTCGACACCTGGGATGCAGAGTCGACACTAGACAGAAAGTGTCGACACTTGGAGCTGTGTCGACACTCAGTGAAGAAAAGTGCAGACAGAAAGTGTCGACACAAGGAGCTGTGTCAACACCCAGTGAAGCTGAGTCTACACCAGAAAGTGTCGACACTTGGAGCTGTGTCGACACTCAGCAAAAGTCTGCAGAGACTAAGTACAAGTGTCGACACTCAACATAATGGGTCGACACTAAGCAGAAGAGTCAGCACTTGAAGTAAGTGTCGACACCTAGCACAATGTGTCGATACTTAGCAGAAGAGTCAACACATGAAGTAAGTGTCGACACCTAGAACAATGTGTCGACACTCAGCTGAAGACTCTACACTTGAAGAAAGTGTCAACACAAGGAGCTGTGTCGACACTTAGCAAAGAACAGAATTATCTCCAAAATATTCTAAGTACAAGTGTCGACACTAAGGGAATGTGTCGACACTCAGCTGAAGTCTCAACAGAAGAATCAAGTGTCGACACAAGGAGCTGTGTCGATACTTAGCAAGTATCAACATAAAAGACTATGTGTCGACACCAAGAAGCAGTGTCGACACTTAACAGATTCAACACAAGAAGTTGTGTCGACACAAAGGAGATGTGTCGACACTTAGAAGAATTCAGTTAAAGATAGAAGAACAAGTACTTGTGTCGACACTCAATTTCAGTGTCGACACATAAAGAAGAATCTGTGTCGAGACATACAAGAAGTTGTGTCGAAACCTTGTAGACTTGTGTCGACACTTACACAACATGTGTCGACACTTGTACTATAAGTGTCGACACTTAAAGACAGAAATTCTCGACACTTTCAGATAATTAGAGATTTTCAAGAAATGACTGGATGACTTGACAGATGCCGTTCCAGCCGGTCTACAGCACCTGTCAGAGATGTCAGAAGACAGTTATGAACCGAAACAGCCGGTTACCATGAAGAAGGCCTATAAATAGGCCTATGCTGTCTACAGTTGTTGTTGATCAGTAATTAACAAGTGGATCACATTGTTGAAGAACAAGTTATTAAAGTGGTACATAGAGTATCAACACAAGAAGATCTTGCAGTCCAAGTGCAGATCTAAGAAGTTGGAGAGAGAGGGCTCCATCCAAGAAATCAGCCTCTGGAACTAGGCTGAGAAAAAGGATTCAGATTCATTCTGGATCTTAAGTGGCAGAGGTCAAGGAACTACTGCAGGAGGATTCAGTCTTATTCAGTTCTACTCAAGAAGCTTTGAAGAAAGCTAAGTCAGATTGAATCCAGCTGAGTTCTTCCAAGAACTCATCAAGAAACTCTCAACTCCCCTCTTTTATTTTTGAGTTGTTGAGTTAATAGCTGTAATACATTTTTATCTTGTAGGATCCTTTTGATCTGAGTGAATTGTAAGCCTATAATTATAAAGGCTGAGGGTAGGGCTTGAGAGCCTGAGTGTAGGAGATTGAGATCTCTGAGTGTAGACCTTGGTTGGCTGAGTGTAGGCCTTGGTTGGCTGAGTGTAGGCCTTGATTGGCTGAGTGTAGGCTTTGGGATAAAGCTGAGTTGTAAGGCTTTGGGCCTGAGGTGTAGGAACCAATTTGGGTTCTGCGACAGTGGAGGAGTTTGGCCGAATCTAGTACACTGCTAGATAGGCGAAGGGGGAAAGTGGATGTACCCATATCTTGGGGAACCACTATAAACCACTGTGTATGCTGTGTTGTGATGTGATTGTTGCTGTGCATGCTGTGTGTTTGCTGTGATAAAATAGTTAGTATTCTGTGATATAACTGATTGCTACCATTTAAGTTTAAAAAGGATTAGGTCACCTATTCACCCCCCCCCCCTCTAGGTGTTTAGGTACCATATCTTTCAAGATGAATCTACATCTTCCATCTCTAGTGAAGAAGAAGAAGAGTCCAAGGCAAAGGAGGTGTGCCTCATGGCAGTTGGTGCAAGCAGCAGCAGATCAGATATAGATGAATCTGATGATGAAGAAATTCTGTCAGCTGAAGATCAGGTAATAGCTTCTTATGATTTTGAATCTGATGAATTTAAATTTGAATTTAAAAACTTATGCTTAGATCTGATAAGCTCTGAGAAGGAAATCAAACTTCTCAGAGATAAATTGAATGACCTAGATAAAATCACCTCTGAAAATGCAACTCTGTCTAGTGAACTAAAATCTGCAAATGAACAAATCAGTTTTCTGAAATCAGAACTCAGCAAAGCTAAGATGTTAGAAGAATCATTAAATGGCAGAAGTTTGAAATTGCTAGATATAACCAGCATAGTTAATACTAGAACAAATAACTGTAGATTAGGATTAGGAGCCACATCTAGTGAACCAACCCTAATCCAGAGGAACCATCTTTCAAAACCAGTAAATTTCATCTCTGATAAAGGAAAGAAAAACACAGAACAAGTAAATAAAGTTAATAAAAATTCTATAACAAATTGAAGCTAAGGATAAAATTAAAAATCAGAAGAATGATAAAACAAATAATGTTCAGCAGTTATCGTCGAACCCAGATCGACGATATCGGAACAGATCATCGAACTCAGAACGACGATCTCTGAACGCAAACTACAATCATAATCATTCGTCTAACTGCGATCGACGAACTTTGTATGGTTTGTTAAGAAGAGGTCGATGAACATGGGGCACAGAGAATGAACATGTTCATTCTCTGGGCTGAGATCGACGATCTCAACCAAATTCGTCAAACTCTGGTCGACGAACTTACAACAATTCGTCGAACCTAGGAAGACCTAATCAAAATTGTAATAGCAACTCACATGTTCCTAAGAAACCATTTAATCCACTAGCTGATTGGGTCATCCCACCTAGGAGATATTACCCCCTAGGATATAGGTCCTATCCTGAATTCTCTATCATTTCTAGTTTTTCTTATCAGTCATACAAAGGACCAAAGGTAACCTGGGTCAAAAACCATTAACTGTCTTTTATTGCAGGTGAAGAATTGTCCAGGGGTAAATCAAACTTGGTGCCTGTACAGTGGCTGCTCCAAACACATGACTGGCAGCAAGGACATCTTAATCAACTACAAGTCCAAGCTGGGGCCAAAAGTTATCTTTGGTGACTCCAAATGTGGTCAGTCAGAAGAACTTGGAGAAGTGAGAATAGGAGCTATCACATTTGAAAAGGTGACATATGTAAGTGGACTGAAGCATAACTTCATCTCCATAAGTCAGTTATGTGATGATGGTTATCAGCTACATTTTAACCCATCCACTTGTTCTATTATTGATAAAAACAACCAAACTATTTTAATTGGAAGTAGACAAGGCAACATATACTTAGTAAATTTTCTTTTTGCCAAAACTGATATTTGCTTACTTAACTTAACTAGTAATCAGAATGACTTATGGCACAAAACACTAAGTCATGTAAATCTCAAAAACATTGCTAGGCTATCTAAGCACAACCTTGTTAGAGGTCTACCTTCTGGTCCCTACAAGAAGGAAGGTCTCTGCAGGGCTTGTCAATTAGGCAAGCAAACTAAAACTAGTTTTAAATCAGTTAATAAGAGTGATTCACCTAGGATTTTATACTTGCTACAATTGGATCTCTTTGGACCCATTACTGTACAAAGCCTAGGAGGGAAATCCTACACTTTAGTTTTAGTGGATGACTTCTCCAAGTTCAGTTGGGTATTCTTTCTGAGATCAAAGTCAGATACATTCAAGATTCTTACAGATTTTCTTAGGACCATACAGATTGAGTTCTCTACTCATGTTGCATTGATCAGAAGTGATCATGGAACAGAGTTTGAGTCTCTTCTTATGCATGAGTTAGGTGAGAAGGAAGGTATCAGGCATTACTTCTCAGCTCCTAGAACTCCCCAACAAAATGGGGTAGCTGAAAGAAAAAATAGGACACTCATTGAAGCTGTAGGTACATTGCTTGCAGATGCTTACATGCCCTTAAACTTTTGGGCAGAGGCTGTCAGCACAACAAATATGTCCTGAACAGGAGCTTAATTCACAAACTAAAGAACATGACTCACTATGAATTGCTCAAAGGGAAGAAACCTAAAATAAACTATTTTAAAGTATTTGGTTGTACCTATTATATACACAATAATAATAAGAAATACATTAGAAAGTTTGAGGCTAAGGCTGAAGAGGGAGTTTTTCTAGGATACTCCCAAGTAAGCAAGGCCTATAGGATTTTTAACAAATCAACATTGAAAATTGAAGAGTCTATTCATGTTTCATTTGATGAGACTAATATGTATTGCAAGGAGAAAGAAGTTTCAACCAATAGCAACTTGCAGGTACCCCACTTGTGTGAGACCTTGTATGGACTAAACCTCACCCAAGAGGTGTCAACTCATCCTTCTCCACAAGTCATTGAGGAAAGTGAAGAAGAAGAAGTTGAAGATAATGAATCTCTACCAACAGCACATACAATTCCATAGGAGGAATTAATTCCAAATGCTATTGCACAACCAACTCCACCCACTTATCTTGTCACACTTAGGGATCACCCCAGATCTCAAGTGATTGGAGACATATCAGCAGGTGTACAGACAAGGCATCAACTTACCCAATATCTGATGCATGCCTGTTTTCTCTCTTAGGTTGAACCTCTTTCTATTCGTGATGCTGAGTAGGATCCCCACTGGATTCTTACAATGCAGGAGAAACTAAATCAATTTGAGAGATGTAGAGTTTGGGATTTGGTTCCAAGACCCCAAAACTACCCAGTTATTGGAACCAAATGGGTTTACAGAAACAAGCTAGATGCTCAAGGAGTTATTGTGAGAAACAAGCCTAGGCTTGTTGCTCAAGGATACAGGCAAGAAGATTATGATCAAACCTTTGCACCTGTTTCAAGGTTGGAAGCCATAAGAATATTCCTTGCATATACAGCATACAAGAGGTTCAAGGTCTTTCAAATGGATGTGAAGAGTGCTTTTCTGAATGGAGTACTACAAGAAAAGGTTTATGTAGAACAACCTCCAGGTTTTGTTTCTCCAACTTACCCTTCTCATGTTTTTAAATTGCATAAGGCTCTTTATGGTCTAAAGGAAGCTCCAAGAGCTTGGTATGAGACCTTAGCAAGTTTTTATTAGAGCATAAATTTACAAGAGAAACTGTAGATAAAACACTTTTCACTAGACATCATTAGGACCAAATCTTGTTAGTACAAATCTATGTGGATGATATTATATTTGGCTCTATAGATTCCAAATTATGCAAGAGGTTCTCTGACCTCATGCATTCTAAATTTGAAATGAGTAGCATGGGTGAGCTTTCCTACTTCCTTGGTCTCCAAGTAAAGTAGCTCCCTGATGGCATCTTCATCTCTCAAGCAAAATATGCAAAAGAACTTCTAAAGAAGTTTGGGATGGCTGATGCCTCAGCAAAGAAAACTCCCATGGCTACAAATGTTGTTGTGGACTCTGATGTACCAGGGAAACCTGTAGATCAGAAACTTTATAGGGGCATTATTGGGTCCCTATTATACCTCACAGCAAGTAGGCTAGACATTATGTTTGTCACATGTTTTTGTGCTAGTTTCCAAGTGAACCCAAAAAAATCTCATCTAATTTTGCTAAAAAAGATTTTGAGATATATAAAGAGTTGTCCTAATCTAGGCCTATGGTATCCTGCTGAATCAGAAATTGAGTTAACTGGATACTTTGATGCTTATTTTACTGGATGCAGGGTAGATAGAAAAATTACTTCAGGAACTTGCCAGTTCCTGGGTATGAGATTAGTATCTTGGTTTTGTAAAAAGCAAACATCAGTGTCAACCTCAACTGCTGAAGCAGAATATATTACAGCATGCAGCTATTGTTCACAGATTCTTTGGATACAAAATCAGCTACTAGATTATGGGTTCAACTTAAATAATTCAACTCTACTCTGTGATAATACAAGTGCTATAGCTATATCCCAGAATCCAGTTCACCATAGTAAGATAAAACATATTGATATAAGACATCATTTCATTAGGGAGTGTGTAGACAAAAATAAAATCAAGCTTGTCTATATCTACACTGATTTACAAAGGGCTGATATATTCACCAAACCTCTGGATGAGTGAAACAATATGTTCTTTGTAAATCAACTTGGCATGATCAATGGAGAAGACTTTATTTGATTTATGTCTGCAGTCGACGAATTTTCCAAAGTTCGTCGAACTGCATTCGACGAACCGTGGAAGGTTCAGGAGACATTCGCCGAACGGAGATCGACGAACTCTCTGTGAGTCAAACAATATTCGTCGAACGGAGTTCGACCAACTTGCTTCAGAAGATATTCGCCGAACGAAGTTCGCCGAACGAAGTTCGACGAACTATTTTCAATTCTTCGGGCCAAGATCGACGAACTACTTCAGTCAAACTTATTTCGTCGATCTCAGCTCGCAGAATTAATTTCATTTTCGTGGAACGGAGTCTGTCAATTCATATTCTTGAAAGTTTTATATCTAGGTTTTCTTCAACCTCCGTCCCGCGCTTTCTATTCTCTTGCACTTGATCGCCATTTCTCTCTTTTGTAGGTGATTCCATGGCGATTCCAGCAGGATCTCTAGCCGCTATGAAGTTTGATGTTGGATTTGATGTCGACTTTGAATCATTCTAGCACTCAGATCCCATCTTTCTATATATTCTGGAACTTCTGAAGAACAGAATCTGAAGAACCTGATGACTACCAGGATAAAGTTGCCCGGAACAGAAATCAGGGAATGGGTGTACACCTCATCCACTTCTGAGGATAATACCATGATAGGATCAATTGCGGGTAATATTATCTCCTTAACTCCCGCAGTTTTACCTGAAATATTTGGTTTGACAAATGGTGAAGAGGACTTAGAAATTGATTCTGAAGAGTTTAATATGATGCTCAATCTGATGGGTTATGCTGGTGACAACCTAAATAAACTGTTGAAGAAGCATTTATCTGCAGCATACAAGTTCCTAGCAGACATTGTTGGGAAGGTCCTGCTTAGAAAGCATACTGCCCATGACTATATCACAAGACATCAGTTCTTGGTCATGTGTGCAGTCATAAATAAGAAGCAAGTTGACTGGGCTCAGATCCTTTTTGATCTGATAAAGAAGAGGAATAGTAAGAAGGAAGTGTGTTTTGGAAGGATCCTAGGGATCTTCCTCAGGGAAAAGGCTGCTGAATCCCTGGTCTCCCAGACCATATTCATTAATGCCAGAAAAAGGCTTACCTGTGCCTTATTTCGCAGGTGGGAGAGGACAATTATAAAGCCCACTAAGGCTCCTACGTCTTCCACCCCAACTTCTAAAGGCACCAGGGTTGTTAAAGCCACTGCCCTACCTGCTGAAGAGCTTCATCCCACACCACCATCTCTTCCAGCACATCTTCCAGCAAAACAACTCACTTCCTCTCCCACTATCTCTTCCACACCACAAACCCAACAACATACTCATGTTCCTACTCCACCTCCATCTCCACATGCTTCCCCAGCTTCATCTCCACCTATTGATCTTACTAACATTCCATCTTCCACTTTTCAAGAACCACAAAAACCAACATCTCCCGGTTCCCCCCATGACACTTACATTCCTACACCACCACAATCTCCTCTTCCCCACATCTATCTTCCATACCATATTACCATCTACTAACAACAGACACCATTATGCCAGATGCCATCCATCCATCCCCACTCACATCTACCATCCCTCCAGATGTTCAACTACCTGATGCTCCACTCTCTATCCCTCCCACATCTCCCACTTTTACACCTTTTGCAACACAATCTACCATTCCAACATTGGATCCCTCCACCATATCTTCCATCCTTTCCATCATCACTCCCCTCCTTAAGTCCCTTATAGCAGAGGCCATTACACCTCTTGCTACCACCATATCTTATCTCTATGACCAAATCTCTGTTCTTACTGATGCCCCCTCCTCAGTCAGGGGCATGGCTTCAGGCCCTACTAAAACCATGCAGGGGGAGATGCCTGATGATAAAGCAGCAGCTCCAGTTTCAACTCCATCTCCAGCACCAGATGCTTCAGCTACAGCAACAGCAGCACCTTCAGACATAGCAGCAGAATGTACAGAATACATAAATATAGATTTGATTGATTTTATTGATACTGATATATATTTTGAGTTAGAAGAACCTAATATTGTTGGTGATTTCATTCTTAATCCCACAGTTAATTTAGAAAAATTGTTGAGTATTTTTGATACTATACATATACATTATATTCCAGCTGAGATCACTAAGTCATCCTTGGCTATTATACCATATACTGCCCCTATCTCTTCCAAAGTTGTTAAGCAAATTAAGGACAGTCTTGCTATTACACAGTCAGAAATTACTTCACCTCCAGAAGTAGTAGATGTTCCCTCTTCCTCAATAGTATCTTCAGCACCAAATTTTGTAATGGATGACTCGCCAATACTAGATCTAGATCACTTGATCTTGGCTGATATTGCAGAAGAAACAAAGGCAGCAGCTGAAAGCTCTGTCTAAATCAGTTCTGATTTTTGCGTAGCCTCTCCTCCTGTTCCTGCTGAAACTCCAGCTCTTGTTGCAACTCCTGCTCCTGAAAAACCTATTATCTCTGCTAAAGCTTTGAAGGCTCTGGATGCTCTATATGATATGTAACACCCCCTATCCATCGTATAGCATATAGCAGTAGGTCCGACCGGGGCCCGACGCCATATACTACAGACAGACCGGTAGGTTACTCATGGAAACCATCCAACCAATCATAACGTCCTACACAGAGCATTCTAGCGGAAGCAGTTTATAAAAGTTGCAAATAAGAACCCAGCACTAAAGCATGAATGTCCACTAATACCAAATAGGAATGTTACAAGATACACCAGTACAAGCCTTAAGGCCTTACAAAAATTGTTCACTTCATATTACATGTTTTACAAACCACGGCACGCAGGCTGGTCACACATGAATAAAACAGTAAACACTTCCAATCGGGCCTTCGAGGGCCGGCTTCGCAAAAAGGGCTTTAGCCCGCTATTGAGCGCTTGGTCCAGCAGCACCTACAAACAACAAACCACCGCACGGTGGAAAAACAAGGCAACGGTCAACAATGCTGACCAAATTATAACGATCCCGCCCCGAACTCGGGGCGGCGATGCTCCTTCCCTGCATTTCATTAGCATAAGCGAGCAATATATATCAATAATCATTTCATCACAGGCGTAGGCTCATACGGCCACACACCCCGTGCACTCAGGGCACATTCTCGGTGAACGCAGTCTAAGTCTGCCGACTCACCACCATCCCTTTGGACGGCCAATCAATGAGCAGTTTGTCTTCCCGGCATGGGCCACGGTAATTAAAACCATAGACCGCCGAAGACTCTCATCTATGCCAACGGCTCTAATCCGAACGACATAGAACGGGTATGGTTCCATCTAACCCGTGCTCACAACGCAACGGTAATTTAAACCATATGCGCCTGCAACGGTAATTTAAATCATGTGCGCGGGTCAAACTTCTCCCGAGTCCCGTTTCCATCACATTTCACATAACTCGGTTATATTCAAGTTGGTTCTCAGGCCACCAAGTTGGCAAGATCACGCATCCGCCCAGTTTTCCGGGTGCACCTTTGGGTTAATCCCCAAGGCTCCCTGTTGCAATCTACCGTGTAGAAAACCCGAAAAACAATCAATAGCACGGAGTCTTCTCCGGCATTATGCAATGCAACATCGCCGATCCAGACCAACACGTCCGGATAGGCTTCACACATCATGCCTATGTCCGTTCTCGCTTACGGACTCTAAACAACGGGGACTTCACATATCTACCCGAAGGAACGCCTCCAACTCACCGCAAACTCGCGAGAGCGGGCTTCCTATGCAAAGATGGAGAGCTACTCATGCTCAAGAAGAGAATCGTTACCCTAGCGTTCCTCTTTGGCGCCATGGAATAGTAAGCAGATGAAAAGCCCCACACTAGCTTTGCCTCCGTGCATCCGGAGTCGGCTCGCGATTTGGAGCTTCGAAGCTCCTCCAATGGCCGGATCTAGCTCCTACTTCCTTCCTTGGCTCTCCTCTCTCTCTAAGCTTTTAGAAGGATAACAACATATGAAAAGTGAGGGCTTCTAAGTCCAATCTCGGGTATATCCCTTCAGGAACAACCCCCAGCCATTGGATCATCAATTAAAGAAATGAACGACTTTGATTCGGGACTAAAATGCCCAATCTGGACCGCACACGGCCTGGCACACGCCCGTGTCCAGGGCCGTGTGCCTCATTCACCGTCAAAATCGATGCGCCTGGAACAACACACGGGTATCGAACACGCCCGTGTTCGACCTGACACGCATGTGTTCCACCTGACAAGGCCGTGTGGCCGGTCGTGTACCCCCATCATTTTTCCCCGAAAACAACCCGAGCACTGCACGGGTTCTAGCACACGCCCGTGGCCTTGCCCGTGTCACCTCAACACGCCTGGGCTCCAGGTCGTGTACACAGTCTCGACACTCGACACTTC
Organism: Platanthera guangdongensis; assembly: GCA_039583875.1. Lineage (NCBI taxonomy): Eukaryota > Viridiplantae > Streptophyta > Magnoliopsida > Asparagales > Orchidaceae > Platanthera > Platanthera guangdongensis. The sequence goes on from CM077165.1 coordinate 65,879,936, forward strand.
ATCGAGCGAAGATCGTCGACCTGATGACACGGCCTTGGACACGCCTGTGTCCTAGGCCGTATGCCTTGTCTCGACATAATGTCGAGAACAAAGTGTCGACTTCCCGGGACGAGTGTTGACACGGGTCGACACGCCCTGCGACACGCCCGTGTCACAGGTCGTGTGCCATGTCTCGACACTTCGTCGAACGCAGAGTGTCGACTTCGCGGGCTAAGTGTCGACACAGGTCGACACGCCCTGCGACACGCCCGTGTCGCAGGTCGTGTGCCCAGTCTTGACACAATGTCGAGATCAAAATGTCGACTTCCCGGCTGAGTGTCGACACAAGCTTGACACGCCATAGGACACGCCCGTGTCCCAGGCCGTGTGCCCCCTGCCAGAACCCAAAACTGGCCCAAAACGACCCCCGTCGCTCCTTTGAGTTTCGGGGTGTTACAACTCTCCCCCTCTTAAAAGAATTTCGTCCTCGAAATTATATAAAGGAAAGACATGTACAAAACCAAAATTTGTACCTGAGCGGAACAACTCTGAATACTCGTCAAGCATAGTCTGCTCGCGCTCCCAAGAGAGCTCCTCACGACCGCAATTTTCCCACCGGACCTTGACCATCCTGATCTCTTTATTGCGTAGCCGCTTGACCTCCGAGTCCTCAATCCGCACGGGCTTGACCTTTGTCGTCAACCCACTATTCACCGGCACTTGATCAACCGCGATCACTTACGAAGGCTCTTGCACCGCCTTCCGGAGCCCCGAAATATAGAATACATCATGTAAACCACTAAGCTCCACTGAAAGCTTCAACCGATAGGCCGCTTCACCAACTCGCTCCAGCACCTCAAACGGTGCAAGGTACCTCAGGCTTAGCTTTTTCAATCGCCGCACCCGCGAGACACCCTTGAACGGCTTGATCATTAAGTATACATAGTCGCCCACAGCGAACTCCACGTTCCTGTGCTTGGCATTATAGTACTTCGCTTGCCGGTCCTGACCGATAAGCAACCTCCCCCGAATGGTTCTCACCAAAGAAGTAGCATCCTCCACTTCTGATCGCTTATACAACTTTGACTCACCCGTTTCTAACCAAGACAACGGCGTGCGACATCTTCTACCATATAGGGCTTCGAAAGGCGTCATCTGAATACTCGCTTGGTAGCTATTGTTGTATGCGAACTCCACCAAATAAAGGTGGTCTTCCCATTGTTTTCCAAAATCTAAGACACACATGCGGAGCATGTCTTCCATGGTTCTATTGACCCTGTCGGTCTGCCCATCCGTTTGCGGATGGAAGGCTGTGCTGAATTTCAGCTTTGTTCCCAACATTTGCTGCACAAGCCTCCAATCATTGGACGTGAACCGCCCATCTCGGTCACTCACGATGCTGCGGGGCACACCATGAAGCCGTACTATGTTATCCACATAAAGCTTTGCCAATTTCTCCACCGGATCATCCTTCCTATGCGGGATGAAATGCGACACCTTCGTTAACCGATCAACAACCACCCAAATGGCGTCGTTCCCCTTTTGCGACCTTGGCAAACCGTGCACAAAGTCCATAGAGATGTCGTCAAATTTCCACTCCGGAATAGGCAAGGACTTAAGAAATCCTCCCGGCTTTTGGCACTCCGCCTTCACCAAGGCGCAAGTATGGCACTTTTCTACGTATAGCGCCACATCTTTCTTCAAACCCGGCCACAAAAACAGTTTCTTCACATCACGGTACATCTTCGTGCTCCCCGGGTGAATCGAGTACTTGGTATGGTGTGCCTCGTACAACAACTCCACCCGTAAATTACCCACAGTTGGGATGCACAGACGACCGTCCTTCCAAAGTAATCCGTCCTCCACGACGAATTGGGATTTTGACCCATCCAGAGCCTCTACCATGAACTGCTTCATATGAGTATCCATATCCAAAGCCTGCCGAATACGATCAGCCAGGTCATATTGGACTTCAATCCAATTCAGAACTTCTTCAGCACTTGATTGCCTGTCCACACAAACAATCTCCAACGCCTCCAACTCCCGCACCAACCGCTCATCATGCACCGATAGCCAATTGGCTTGAGCTGGGGCTCGGCGACTCAACGCGTCCGCAACCACATTCCCCTTACCAGGCACGTAGTGGATCTTGAATGTATAGTCCCCCAGGAACTCCATCCATCTACGCTGCCGCATATTCAGATCCTTCTGATCAATAAGATACTTCAGGCTCTTGTGATCGGTGTAGATATCAATCTTCACACCGTACAAATAGTGTCTCCACAACTTCAAGGCAAAAATCACGGCCGCTAACTCCAATTCATGGACCGGATAGTTCCTTTCATGCACTTTTAGCTGTCTCGAGCCATAAGCTATTACACTTCCGTGTTGCAGTAGCACGCAACCCAAACCGCTGCCTGAAGCATCACTATAAATCTCATAACCTTCGGTCCCACATGGCGAACTCAGCACAGGCGTCGTGGTCAACCGACACTTCAACTCCTCAAATGCTCGCGCGCACTCTGGCGTCCAAACGAACTTATGTTCCTTCCTCGTCAAAGTAGTGAGAGGTAACGCTATCCGCGAGAAGTTATCTACGAAGCGCCTATAATAGCCGGCAAGCCCCAGAAAACTCCGCACTTCCGCTACCATAGCAAGCTCAGGCCACTCCCGTATCGCAACAATCTTCATCGGATCCACAGCAATACCCTCTCCACTCACTATATGACCGAGGAACGCCACTGAGGATTGCCAAAACTCGCACTTCGAGAACTTGGCATACAACTGATTTCTCCTTTGTGTCTCCAGAACCAAATGAAGATGCTTGAAGTGATCTTCCTCACTTTGCGAGTACACCAAAATATCATCGATGAAGACGATCACAAAATGGTCCAAGTACTCCCTGAAAGTCCTGTTCATCGAATCCATGAACACTGACGGCGCATTAGTCAGCCCAAACGGCATGACCGTAAACTCATAATGCCCGTATCTCGTACTAAACGCTGTCTTCGGGATATCACTCTCCCTTATTCGCAGCTGATAGTACCCAGCCTTGAGATCTAACTTCGAGTGCACCGTCGACCCTACCAACTGATCAAAAAGATCATCAATCCGGGGGATCGGGTACTTGTTCTTCTCCGTCAACTTGTTGAGCTCCCTATAATCAACACATATCCTCAAGCTTCCGTCCTTCTTCTTAACAAAGAGGACCGGTGCGCTCCAAGGCAAAGAACTCGGGCGCACATACCCTTGCTCCAACTACTCTTGTAGTTGAACTTTCAGCTCCGCCATTTCCTTAGGCGCTAGCCGATAAGGAGATCGTGATACAGGCTTTGCACCTGGCACTAGCTCAATCGTAAAATCTATCTCCCGCTGAGGCGGGGCTCCAGGAAGATCTGCGGGGAACACATCAGGGTATTCTGATACCACTGAAATACAATCCAACTCGGGCTTCGGCTTCGCAACCTCCACTAGTGTAAAGAACAGTTCTGCACCGGCACGAACCGACTTCACCACCTGAAGAGCAGACATCAACGTCTTGCTCGACCACTTTAAGCCCGTAAAAGTCGTCTCGTGACTAGCTCCCAACTTGACTTCCTTCCGACCGCAATCGATATAGGCTTGCTGCTCCGAGAGCCAGTCCATGCCAAATATGACGTCTAACTCCACCAACGGAAGTAAAGACGCCTGCAGGTCGAACTCCTGATTCCCAATACGAATCTTAACATCGCAGATTCTATCCGCTCGCATCGAACACCCATTTGGCAAAAACACATCCAACTTATCCTTTGCCATAGAAGAAGGGACTCCGATGCGTGATATAAATCCTTCGGACAAGAAGGAGTGTGAAGCTCCCGTATCGAAGAGTGCTCGTGCCGGATTTTCACAAATCAATACAAATCCTAAACAAGCAGTGGTAAGGTAACATGTGCATAACAAGTATTTAAAGAAATTGACTTGCTATAAATTAAACCATACCTGTCACCACATCAGCCTGTTTGATGGCCTCCTGTTGGCCAAGATTATAGACCCTTGCTTGGGCCGGAGCATAGTGGGACGCGGTCGACTCCACCGCCTTGCCCTTCTCTTCATAAGTGGCTCCCGGCTTTCTCTCGGACTTAGGACGTCCGCTCCAACAGTCACGGGCAAAGTGCCCCGTCTTTCCACAAGTAAAACACGCGCCCGGGGTCCGACTCGTAGTCGCCCCAGAAGCACCAGAAGGAGCTGGACCCGAAGTCCTATGCTTCTTAAAGAATCTTTGATAGCCAGACTTTGAAGTAGTCGGCACTTTGAACCCAGATTTCTTCTCGCCCAAGCTTTTCTTTGCCTGCACATTCTTCATGTCCTTCCCCAAGAACCGGGCCGTGTTGACCAAGGTTAAGAAACCCTGCATCATCAGCCCCGAGAGTAGTAATCTCAACTCATATCTCAAGCCTTCGTAGAATCGATTCATTTTGCGCTCCTCATCCGCGATAGTGGAGCTAGCATAACGACTCAGACGAGTAAACTCGTGGAGATATTCATCCACGCTCTTCTCACCCTGAACCAACTTCAGAAATTCGTTCTCCAACGCTATCCTCTGCGTCGAAGGAAGGTATCTAGCCAAGAACAATCTCGAGAACTCCTCCATCGAGACATCACCAAGTTGCCTACCTCTCAGTAAGTGCAGCTCCAATCCTTCCCACCACATTCTCGCTTCACCGTCCAGAAGGAACGTAGCGATGGTGGTCATTTGCCACTCCTCTGTCTTCATTGCTGTCATGACTCTCTTCACCATGGAGAGCCAGTCTTCAGCCTGAGATGGGGTTCCCAACCCCGAGAATACCGGAGGGTTAAAGCTCATTACATGCTTAAGCTCCCTCTCGGTTGCCCTCCTTGGCAGCAACGGTTCCTCAACCACTTGCACCACTCTCCTCGGCTCAGCCTCTTGAAGAGGTTCCTGCTCCATCGCAGGAGCGGGCTACTGCGTTTGCCTTGCAGGCTGCGCATTTATCACGGCCAACACAGCTTCGGTCACCAAGCGTATGTTCTCAGCCGATAGAGGTGTTGCAGGAGCAACATCTGGTGCACTACTAGCCTTAGAAACTCGACGTTCCGACGACCCAACACCACTTCTGGTCACCTATAGTGGTACAAAACACCGTTAAGCGACCAAATAAAATTGCAAACAGCAATTATAGGAACACGCAGGTTCCTCAAACACGTGTATTTTCATTCCTAAGTGGACATTCATAGGTTCTTTTACTGTTATAACGATGACGCACACAATGTGCTCACCACCCCTTAAAAAGAATTCGCCCACGAATTCATTTTAGGCCCGACCAAAACCAGTAGTCTGATACCAAATTGTAACACCCCCTATCCGTCGCATAGCATATAGCAGTAGGTCCGGCCGGGGCCCGACGCCATATACTACAGACAGACCGGGAGGTTACTCATGGAAACCATCCAACCAATCATAACGTCCTACACAGAGCATTCTAGCGGAAGCAGTTTATAAAAGTTGCAAATAAGAACCCAGCACTAAAGCATGAATGTCCACTAATACCAAATAGGAATGTTACAAGATACACCAGTACAAGCCTTAAGGCCTTACAAAAATTGTTCACTTCATATTACATGTTTTACAAACCACGACACGCAGGTCGGTCACACATGAATGAAGCAGTAAACACTTCCAATCGGGCCTTCGAGGGCCGGCTTCGCAAAAAGGGCTTTAGCCCGCTATTGACCGCTTGGTCCAGCAGCACCTGCAAACAACAAACCACCGCACGGTGGCAAAACAAGGCAACGGTCAGCAATGCTGAACAAATTATAACGATCCCGCCCCCAACTCGGGGCGGCGATGCTCCTTCCCTGCATTTCATTAGCATAAGCGAGCAATATATATCAATAATCATTTCATCACAGGCGTAGGCTCATACGGCCACACACCCCGTGCACTCAGGGCACATTCTCGGTGTACGCAGTCTAAGTCTGCAGACTCACCACCATCCCTTTGGACGGCCAATCAATGAGCAGTTTGTCTTCCCGGCATGGGCCACGGTAATTAAAACCATAGACCGCCGAAGACTCTCATTTATGCCAACGGCTCTAATCCGAACGACATAGAATGGGTACGGTTTCATCTAACCCGTGCTCACAACGCAACGGTAATTTAAACCATATGCGCCCGCAACGGTAATTTAAACAATATGCGCGGGTCAATCTTCTCCCGAGTCCCGTTTCCATCACATTTCACATAACTCGGTAATGTTCAAGTTGGCTCTCAGGCCAGCAAGTTGGCAAGATCACGCATCCGCCCAGTTTTCCGGGTGCACCTTTGGGTTAATCCCCAAGGCTCCCTGTTGCAATCTAGCGCGTAGAAAACCCGAAAAACAATCAATAGCACGGAGTCTTCTCCGGCATTATGCAATGCAACATCGCCGATCCAGACCAACACGTCCGGATAGGCTTCACACATCATGCCTATGTCCGTTCTCGCTTACGGACTCTAAACAACGGGGACTTCACATATCTACCCAAAGGAACGCCTCCAACTCACCGAAAACTCGCGAGAGCGGGCTTCCTATGCAAAGAAGGAGAGCTACTCATGCTCAAGAAGAGAATCGTTACCCTAGCATTCCTCTTTGGCGCCATGGAAAAGTTAGCGGATGAAAAGCATCGCACTAGCTTTGCATCCGTGGATCCGGAGTCGGCTCGCGATTTGGAGCTTCGAAGCTCCTCCAATGGCCGGATCTAGCTCCTTCTTCCTTCCTTTGCTCTCCTCTCTCTCTAAGCTTTTAGAAAGATAACAACTTATGAAAAGTGAGGGTTTCTAAGTCCAATCTCGGGTATATCTTTTCAGGAACAACCCCCAGCCGTTGGATCATCAATTAAAGAAATGAATGACTTTGATTCGGGACTTAAATGCCCAATCTGGACCGCACACGGCCTGGCACACGCCCGTGTCCAAAGCCGTGTGCCTCATTCGCCGTCAAAATCGACGTGCCTGGAACAACACACGGGTATCGAACATGCTCGTGTTCGACCTGACACGCACGTGTTCCACCTGACATGGCCGTGTGACCGGTCGTGTACCCCCATCATTTTTCCCCGAAAACAACCCGAGCACTGCACGGGTTCTAGGACACGCCCGTGTCCTTTCCCGTGTCACCTCAACACGCCTGGGCTCCAGGCTGTGTACACGGTCTCGACACTCGACACTTCATCGAGCGAAGATCGTCGACCTGATGACACGGCCTTGGACACGCCCGTGTCCTAGGCCGTGTGCCTTGTCTCGACATAATGTCGAGAACAAAGTGTCGACTTCCCGGGACGAGTGTCGACACGGGTCGACACGCCCTGCGACACGCCCATGTCGTAGGCCGTGTGCCATGTCTCGACACTTCGTCGAACGCAGAGTGTCGACTTCGCGGGCTAAGTGTCGACACAGGTCGACACGCCCTGCAACACGCCCGTGTCGCAGGCCGTGTGCCCAGTTTCGACACAATGTCGAGATCAAAATGTCGACTTCCCGGCTGAGTGTCGATATAAGCTTGACACGCCATAGGACACGCCCGTGTCCCAGGCCGTGTGCCCCCTTCTAGAACCCAAAACTGGCCCAAAACGTCCCCCGTCGCTCCTTTGAGTTTCGGTGTGTTACAACTCTCCCCCTCTTAAAAGAATTTCGTCCTCGAAATTATATAAAGGAAAGACATGTACAAAACCAAAATTTGTACCTGAGCGGAACAACTCTGAATACTCATCAAGCATAGTCTGCTCGCACTCCCAAGAGAGCTCCTCACGACCGCAATTTTCCCACCGGACCTTGACCATCCTGATCTCTTTATTGCGCAGCCGCTTGACCTCCGAGTCCTCAATCCGCACGAGCTTGACCTTTGTCGTCAACCCACTATTCACCGGCACTTGATCAACCATGATCACTTGCGAAGGCTCTTGCAACGCCTTCCGGAGCACCGAAATATAGAATACATCATGTAAACCACTAAACTCCACTAAAAGCTTCAACCGATAGGCCGCTTCACCAACTCGGTCCAGCACCTCAAATGGTCCAAGGTACCTCAGGCTTAGCTTTTTCAATCGCCGCACCCGCGAGACACCCTTGAACGGCTTGATCTTTAAGTATACATAGTCGCCCACAGCGAACTCCACGTTCCTGTGCTTGGCATTATAGTACTTCGCTTGCCGGTCCTGACCGATAAGCAACCTCCCCCGAATGGTTCTCACCAAATAAGTAGCATCCTCCACTTCCGATCGCTTATACAACTTTGACTCACCCGTTTCTAACCAAGACAACGGCGTGCGACATTTTCTACCATATAGGGCTTCTGAAAGTACACCTAGTGTCAACTATCTTCACCTATGGGTGGGGAGAATAGGTGACGTGCAGCATTTTTGCGGAATTTAAAATTGTACCTGCACAATAAAAATAAACAGCACAGCACACAGAAAACACAAGCTATTTATAGTGGTTCCCCGATTTGGGTACATCCACTTTCCCCCTTCAACCTATCTCCCAAAACGGGGCGACTCGGTCTCTTCTCCAACAGGATTGAAATCCAATCCTTGCACTATCGGAAGGAACCCTTCCACACGTAGGAGTCAACACTCCCACACACGGGTTGCACCCAACCCTTACAACTCGGAACAAATGTTCCTTTACAACAAAAGTAAAACTAGAATGTACAAGAGATACAAACTATGTTTGGAGACTACGGTGTCCCTCTTTGTTGACTACGTGTTCTTGAAGTCCACAAAGAGTCCACAACCCTAGATCTCTCTTGGAGAGGATCTCCCCGGAACCGGCGGCGGCAAGATGGGCGGTGGCAAGGTTCACGGGTTCGGCGGCGACGACGATGTGCGGCTGCTGTACTTTGGAGATCCAAACTTCGTAGCGAAGCTAGCTAGGTCAACCAACGGTCACACGAGGATCGGTCGTCTCGATCGATTTGGACGGGGAAGTTTTCCCGATCAACAAATCGAGAGACAAGGGATCTCTGGATAGACGCATGAGAATCTAAGCTTGGCTAAGCTTCTGTCATCAGAAGATCAGGAAGAAATCTCGATCAAAAGCGGCGACCAACTTGCTCGAGTGACGACGGCGGCGGCGGAGCGAAACTCGCGATTTTAGGTCTAGATTCGCTCGGCTTCTTTCTGTGTATCCGTCGTTCAAAAAATACCCGTATATATACTGTAGATGCTTTCAATATGACCGTTGTGGGACCCACAAGAAGAATCTCTAAAGCCCGGTTCAGAACATTGACAGCGGCAGAATCCGGTTCAGGAATTTCCAGAAAAATTGCCAAGTCAAAATCGGCGAGAATCGAAAGTGAATCTCGTCGAGTCGTCGAGAATCAAAGGTGATTCTCGACGATTCGGCGAGAATCAAAGATGATTCTCATCGAATTTGACTTGGTTGCACGCACTGATTTAGCCGGGTCGAGACGGCGAGAATCAGCCAGTGATTCTCGACGATTCGGCGAGAATCACTAGTGATTCTCGCCGAATCGGCGAGAATCACTTGGTGATTCTCGTCGATTCTTACTTAGAATCAGAGTTGCTTGCTTTGAAGTGTAGTTGGATCGAGTCGGCGGGAATAAGCCACTGATTCTCGGCGATTCGGCGAGAATCACTAGTGATTCTCGCCGAATCGGCGAGAATCACTTGGCGATTCTCGCCGATTTACACTTAGACGAATTTTCGTCTTTCCACCCATGATGTGCTCCTTGACCCATCCTTGCTCCTTGTCTGCTCTTGCAAGATCACAGCCCTGTACTTGAAAGTAAGTGCACTCCAATAGAGAGAGTACATGTAGGCCAACACACTGATCTGCTCAACGAGGGATTACGTCGTGCAGACCCGTGTATATTGACATACTGCACCCTGACATTGGCGTGCACTTAGCGTGGAATAACTGCAAGCACAACTTGAAATAATTTGTCAAAAACATTGCCTATTTACCTTAGCTTGATCAGGGGCTTCTTCAAATCAGGTACGTTGTGGATACAATACCCAACAATCTCCCCCTATTTGAAGAAGCCTAAACCCTACAAGCTAAGGTGAATGAAGCGTATAGGAATGAAAATCATAAACTTGAAATTGAGTTGAGTGAGTTATTCATTACCAATACCAATTCCTTGGGAGTAAGCTTGGAGCCACCTTAGCCTTAGCCGAGAGGGTTCTCCCCCTTTTCGGCTTCTGCAAATCGGGGTATGTAGCATTTGACCCCTGGCTCCCCCTCAGTTCTTGCACCTGTGCTCATACTTGAGTACCTTGCTCCCCCTCAGTTTTTGCACGAGCCTGAAGCTATTGTAGTCTTCATTCCTCATAATTTAGCATCCCCAATTCAGTTTTGAAAAGACTGAACTTGGCCTCGTCTAAGGGCTTTGTGAATATATCCGCAATCTGCTTGTCCGTGGGGACATAACAGAGAGAGATGTCCTTGTTCTCCACGTGCTCCCGAATGAAGTGGTAGCGCACTTCAATATACTTCGTTCTGCTGTGCGAAACCGGATTGTTGGCAATTGCAATTGCACTGGAGGAGTCGCAGTACATTGGAACTTCCTTGAACTGAAGGTCGTAGTCGGCTAACTGGTTTCGGATCCATAGGAGTTGTGCGCAACAGCTGCCTGCCGAGATGTACTCAGACTCTGCGGTGGAGGTTGCAACACAATTATGTTTCTTGCTATTCCATGAAACAAGCCTTCGTCTGAGGAATTGACACGTCCCGGAGGTGCTTTTCCTGTCATCCCTACTCCCTGCAAAATCAGCATCTGAAAAACCTATTAGCTCGACATCATTGTTTCTCGGGTACCACAAGCCAAGATTGGGAGTACCTTTAAGGTATCTTAGAATTCGCATTGCAGCGACATAGTGAGATTCCTTAGTGTTCACCTGATATCTGGTACAGACACATGTGGAGAACATGATATCCGGTCTACTGGCAGTAAGGTAGAGTAGGGATCCAATGATGCTTCTGTATTTGGTTTCATCGAAAGGTTTACCTTTCTCATCCTTATCCAGAGACATAGTGGATCCCATTGGAGTCCTCATAGAGGTTGCACTCTCCATGCCGAATTTCTTAAGGAGTTCATTTGTGAACTTCGTCTGAGAGATGAAGATTCCATCCTCAGACTGTTTCACTTGAAGTCCTAAGAAATACTTGAGCTCTCTCATACTGCTCATTTCAAACTTTCCTTGCATAAGTTTAGAAAACATTTTGCAAAGATTGTTGTTCGTTGAGCCGAATATTATGTCATCGATATAGATAGGCACCAGCAAAATCTTGCCTTTGACTTCCCTGAGAAACAATGTTTTATCTATTTTACCTCTAGAGAACTTGTTCTCAAGAAGAAAACTAGATAAATCTCATACCAAGCTCGTGGAGCTTGTTTTAACCCATATAAGGCTTTATTAAGAAAATAAACATGATTGGGATAAGTAGGATCGACAAAACCTGGGGGTTGAGCGACGTATACTTCCTCTTTCAGGTCTCCGTTCAAGAATGCTGATTTCACATCCATTTGATAGACTGTGAATCCTTTGTGCGAAGCATACGCCAGGAACAATCTGATTGCCTCGAGCCTTGCTACTGGTGCGAAGGTCTGGTCGAAGTCAATCCACTCCTCCTGTCTGTAACCTTTAGCCACCAGTCTTGCCTTGTTCTTTATGATGGCACCATGTTCATCCAGCTTGTTTCTGAAGATCCACTTGGTGCCAATCACATTCTGCTTGTAAGTTCTGGGAACTAGCGTCCAAACGTTGCAACGTTCGAATTGATGTAGTTCATCTTGCATGGCCATAATCCATGCCGCATCTTGGTTCGCCTCGTCGAACTTCTTTGGCTCAACCTGTGACAGGAAGCTCAGATGCAATACTTCGTTAATAGTACCTCTTCGAGTTCTGACACCGACACGAGGATCTCCGATGATCTGATCTCTAGGATGATCCCTCACGTGCCGGAGCTCTAAAAGTCTGGCGTCTTGAGCTTCGACTACTTCTTGGGCTTCTCCTTCTTCTAAGAGATTTGTTCCATTTTGATCTTCAACATTTCCAGATGACGTGGAGGTGGAAACTTTGACGTACTTAGGAGTGTCATCTTTAGCGGTCTCATCCAGACTCAGCTGTTCAAGTCGTGCACCTGCATCTTCAAGAGTACCACTTGAAGAATTACCGTTAAGCAAACTTCCTTCATCAAATACAATATTTATTGATTCTTCTACAACTAGGGTTTTCTTATTGAAGACCCTATATGCCCGACTGTGGGAACTATAGCCCATGAATATGCCTTCGAAGCATTTTTCACCAAATTTAGTACGCGGGTACTTCCCGTTATTCAGTACATAGCATCTGCAACCAAAAATCCTCAAGTAGGACATGGTTGGTTTCCTGCCTTTCAGTAGCTCGTAAGGCGTCTTACGATGATGCTTGTTGATCAATGCTCGGTTTTGTACATGACAAGCTGTATTGACAGCCTCTGCCCAGAAGTATTCTGGGAGAGAAGCATCTTTCAACATTGTCGTGCAGGCTTCAATGAGAGTTCTATTTCTCCTCTCCGCAACTCCATTTTACTGAGGAGTACGCGGGGAGGAAAACTCATGAAAGATACCTTGTTCTTCACAAAACTCTGTCATAGCACCAGATTCGAATTCTGTTCCATGGTCACTTCTGATTTTGACCACTGAGCAGTTAAATTCGTTCTGAACCTGCTTGACAAAACTAGTGAAGATGTCAAACGTATCTGACTTTCGTTTCAAAAAGAACACCCATGTAAACCGAGAATGATCATCAACTATCACTAGCGTATAGGACTTGCCTCCCAAGCTATGAACTTGCATTGGACCAAACAAGTCCATATGTAAAAGGTAAAGACATCGGGAAGAGTCTTTGTCTGCAATGCTCTTAAAGGTAGCCCGAGTCTGTTTGCCCATCTGGCATGCAGGACAGGGGCTATCTTTGATGCACTTGATACTGGGAGCATCCCTTACTAAGTTCTTAGAAAACAGCATACTAATTGTCTTGAAATTAATATGTGTCAATCTCTTGTGCCATTGATCACAAAGAGATGCACTGCCTGTTGCCACAAGGCATACGGGGGTAGATGAATCTACACTGAGAAAATCTAAGCAGAAGATATTTCTGCTCCTAATGCCTGATAATACCGTCTCAGAAGAGGTACGTGAAATTATCAGACATTTATCCTTGCAGAACTTAACGTCATAACCTTTGTCACATAACTGACTTACACTGATCAGGTTATGGTTTAACCCTTCAACATAAGCCACGTCGGTGATAGAGATTATACCGTTGGAAATCATACCGTAACCTCTGGTGACTCCTCGATCTGACCCCAAAGATAACTTTGGGTCCATTCTCGACTGGAGTGTAATCACGCAGCAGGCTTCTTGTCCCAGTCATATGCCGGGAGCATCCACTGTCCAAATACCAGATCGGCGTTTTGGTGGCCTTTGGACATTCCTGCAAAACAAACTTAATTTGCCTTAGGAACCCAATCGAACTTGGGTCCTAGATTCCTGGTTAGCACACTCCCCCTCGGTTGGTTAACCCTACGAGTGGTCGGCCTCGCATTGCTAACAAAGGGAGTCTCGTAATACCTTGGATTAAACCAACAATCCACGGCAAAGTGACCGACTTTGCCACAGCACCAACAGTCGAATCTGTTGTACCTCTTCCTAGGCTCCTGCCTTACCCTGGGAATGGTGGGTATAGCTGGGTCCTTGGATCTGGAGGTGGAGGCCTCATGGTGACAGCAGTCACATGACTTCGTCACCTTCTGTATAATAGGCTTGGTTTTTGGTGCCTGCTTTCCATTATGGCCGCTAGAGAATTGACCATAATTTCCCATGTGGATTTCCTCATAAGGTGCCTTGAAGCACTCTCACCGAAGTTCCGGGGAAAGGTCCAACCATCATATCGGCTCTTTGGCTTTGCAACCGAGGGCCGGAAATGATGACCAAAGGTCGATTCAAAGTCATGTTGCTTGCATGGAAAGCTAGGCATTCTGAACGCAACAGGACTAAGAGGAACCTTACCCTTTTCATCAGCAGAGGCCTTCTTGGCGGCCTTATTCTTCCTCTGGTTCCTGTTTCTCCTGGATGAGGAACCAGATACCCCTACATACCCCAAGCCAGCTCCTTTGGCCTGAGCAGAGAAGGTATCAACTACTGGAAGAACAGTTTTTGGCATAGAGAAGCTCTTGACGATCTTCCTTTCTGCCGCAAGTTGTTCTTCCAACTTGTCGACTTCCTCCTGCTTAAGATCAAGGAGCTTAAGAGACTCTAAATGCTTTGAAGTCAGGTCAAGGTGCTCCTGTCGGAGAGAAATCAAGCTAGTGACCTCTTCCCTTAGGGATACACACTCACCCTTAAGGAATTTCACTTCCTTTTTCTCAGCCTTCAGTCTCTTCCGGCATTCCTCGAAAGTATTGAGCAGAAGATCATACTTCTCGAGGAGCTCCGCTACACGGGCCGAAGGGCTATCCTCAGGTTCATCATCCTGAGACTCAGGATCAGAGTGGGAGTCGGAGAGAGTGGTGTGAGCTTTTACCTTCCCAGTAAATGGGGGGCATTCTCCTTCTGAGTCGGAGCGACCCACCAGCCCGAAGTAGGCTTCCTCAGCATCACTGGAGTCTGAGGAATCAGACTCACTCAGTGTCTTTGGCCTTTTGGCGATGTAGCTCCGCTCTTTCTTCTTATCTCTCGAAGATTTGTGCTCCTCTTCTTTCCCTTTTTCTCTCTTGCCTTGATAGCAGTCGGCCACGACGTGTCCTGGCTTATTGCATCCAAAGCAAATTATGTCAGAGCAGTGATGTTTGTTCGGTTTAGAAGCATACCTGTCAGAAGAATAATTTTTCTTCTGATGCCTGGAGGAGGAGCCGTCTCTCTTTCTTTGATTCCTCATCTTGAGGAACTTCTTGAACTCTCGGGTGATGAGGGAGAAATCTTCCTCCGACAGCTCTGAGCTAGAGGAGCATGGCTCGGAGTCCTCCTCCTCATCCTTCTTCCTGGCACGGTATGAAACCGTACCCTTGCCTTTTCTGGAGTGACTGACTTTTAGAGCCACAGTCTTTTCTTTGGCTGCAGCCTTCTCTGCTTCTTCTTCTGCTTTCCTGGTGTTCAGCTGAAGCTCATAGGACATCAGCTTCCCAAACAGGATTTGCGGGTCTGTTTCAGCTAATCTACCAAACTCTCGGATGGCGCAGATCTTTGTGTCCCATTCCTTAGTAAGGGACCTAAGGAATTTATCATTGAGTTCACCATTAGTGAACACTCTTTCATATCCTTTGAGGGCGTTGACAATCTTGAGGAAGTTCTCGTAGGTGACTCCGATCTCTTCCTTAGGCCCTTGTCTGAAGGCCTCGTATTTCTGGTTCAGGAGGGATCTCCGATCATCCCTCACTTCATCAGTGCCCTCCATTAGGATGATCAGGCAATGCCAGATCTCCTGAGCTGTCCTGCAGTTGCAGAAGTTCTGCATCATTGAGTCATCAACCGCGCTGACCAGAATATTCTGTGCCTTCTTGTCAAGTCCTACTAGCACCATCTCGTCCTTGTCCATTTCAGAAAGTTTCTTCGGCACTTTCTTGGTAGGATCAATGGTGGAGGCCTTGGTGGGGACATAAGGTCCCTCCTCCACGATCATGAAGTGTCGAGGATCAACTGCTTCCATGTAGAATCTGATCCTTTCCTTCCAGATAGGAAAGTTGAGCCTGGTGCACACAGGGATCTTGCCTGTGAACTTGAAACCGTCCATGGTAGATGTTTTTCTTCTTCTTGACACTAGTGGCAGGATTCAACTCAAGGTGTTAACCTTTTTGATGAGTAACCTCGCTCTGATACCACTTGAAAGTACACCTAGTGTCAACTATCTTCACCTAGGGGGGGGGGAATAGGTGACGTGCAGCGTTTTTGAGGAATTTAAAATTGTACCTGCACAATAAAAATAAACAGCACAGCACACAGAAAACACAAGCTATTTATAGTGGTTCCCCGATTTGGGTACATCCACTTTCCCCCTTCGACCTATCTCCCAACACGGGACGACTCGGTCTCTTCTCCAACAGGATTGAAATCCAATCCTTGCACTATCGGAAGGAACCCTTCCACACGTAGGAGTCAACACTCCCACACACGGGTTGCACCCAACCCTTACAACTCGGAACAAACGTTCCTTTACAACAAAAGTAAAACTAGAATGTACAAGAGATACAAACTACATTTGGAGACTACGATGTCCCTCTTTGTTGACGACGTGTTCTTGAAGTCCACAAAGAGTCCACAACCCTAGATCTCTCTTGAAGAGGATCTCCCCGGAACCGGCGGCGGCAAGATGGGCGGCGGCAAGGTTCACGGGTTCGGCGGCGACGACGATGTGCGGCTGCTGTACTTTGGAGATCCAAACTTCGTAGCGAAGCTAGCTAGGTCAACCAACGATCACACGAGGATCGGTCGTCTCGATCGATTTGGACGGGGAAGTTTTCCCGATCAACAAATCGAAAGATAAGGGATCTCTGGATAGACGCGTGAGACTCTAAGCTTGGCTAAGCTTCTGTCGCCGGAAGATCAGGAAGAAATATCGATCAAAAGCGGCGACCAACTTGCTCGAGCGACGACGGCGGCGGCGGAGCGGAACTCGCGATTTTAGGTCGAGATTCGCTCGGCTTCTTTCTGTGTATCCGTCGTTCAAAAAATACCCGTATATATACTGTAGATGCTTTCAATATGACCGTTGTGGGACCCACAAGAAGAATCTCTAAAGCCCGGTTCAGAACATTGACAGCGGCAGAATCCGGTTCAGGAATTTCCAGAAAAATTGCCAAGTCAAAATCGGCGAGAATCGAAAGTGAATCTCGTCGAGTCGTCGAGAATCAAAGGTGATTCTCGACGATTCGGCGAGAATCAAAGATGATTCTCGTCGAATTTGACTTGGTTGCACGCACTGATTTAGCCGGGTCAGGACGGCGAGAATCAGCCAGTGATTCTCGACGATTCGGCGAGAATCACTAGTGATTCTCGCCGAATCTGCGAAAATCACTTGGTGATTCTCGTCGATTCTTACTTAGAATCAGAGTTGCTTGCTTTGAAGTGTAGTTGGATCGAGTCGGCGGGAATAAGCCACTGATTCTCGGCGATTCGGCGAGAATCACTAGTGATTCTCGCCGAATCGGCGAGAATCACTTGGCGATTCTCGCCGATTTACACTTAGACGAATTTTCGTCTTTCCACCCATGATGTGCTCCTTGACCCATCCTTGCTCCTTGTCTGCTCTTGCAAGATCACAGCCCTATACTTGAAAGTAAGTGCACTCCAATAGAGAGAGTACACGTAGGCCAACACACTGATCTGCTCAACGAGGGATTACGTCGTGCAGACCCGTGTATATTGACCTACTGCACCCTGACATTGGCGTGCACTTAGCGTGGAATAACTGCAAGCACAACTTGAAATACTTTGTCAAAAACATTGCCTATTTACCTTAGCTTGATCAGGGGCTTCTTCAAATCAGGTACGTTGTGGATACAATACCCAACAGCTTCGAAAGGCGCCATCTGAATACTCGCTTGGTAGCTATTGTTGTATGCGAACTCCACCAAATAAATGTGGTATTCCCATTATTTTCCAAAATCCAAGACACACATGTGGAGCATGTCTTCCATGGTTCTATTGACCCTCTCGGTCTGCCCATCCGTTTGCGGATGGAAGGCTGTACTGAATTTCAGCTTTATTCCCAACATTTGCTGCACAAGGCTCCAATCATTGGACGTGAACCGCCCATCTCGGTCACTCACGATGCTGCGGGGCACACCATGAAGCCGTACTATGTTATCCACATAAAGCTTTGCCAATTTCTCCATCGGATCATCCTTCCTATGCGGGATGAAATGCGACACCTTCGTTAACAGATCAACAACCACCCAAATGGCGTCGTTCCCCTTTTGCGACCTTGGAAAACCGTGCACAAAGTCCATAGAGTTGTTGTCAAATTTCCACTCCGGAATAGGCAAGGACTTACGAAATCCTCCCGGCTTTTGGCACTCCGCCTTCACCAAGGCGCAAGTTTGGCACTTTTCTACGTATAGCGCCACATCTTTCTTCAAACCCGGCCACAAAAACAGTTTCTTCACATCACGGTACATCTTCGTGCTCCCCGGGTGAATCGAGTACTTGGTATGGTGTGCCTCGTACAACAACTCCACCCGCAAATTACCAACAGTTGGGACGCACCGATGACCGTCCTTCCAAAGTAATCCGTCCTCCACGACGAATTGGGAATTTGACCCATCCAGAGCCTCTACCATGAACTGCTTCATATGAGCATCCATATCCAAAGCCTGCCGAATACGATCAGCCAGGTCATATTGGACTTCAGTCCAATTCAGAACTTCTTCAGCACTTGATTGCCTGTCTACACAAACAATCTCCAACGCCTCCAACTCCCGCACCAACCGCTCATCATGCACCGATAGCCAATTGGCTTGAGCTGGGGCTCGGCGACTCAACGCGTCCGCAACCGCATTCCCCTTACCAGGCACGTAGTGGATCTTGAATGTATAGTCCCCCAGGAACTCCATCCATCTACGCTGTCGCATATTCAGATCCTTCTAATCAATAAGATACTTCAGGCTCTTGTGATCGGTGTAGATATCAATCTTCACACCGTACAAATAGTGTCTCCATAACTTCAAGGAAAAAATCACGGCCGCTAACTCCAAGTCATGGACCGGATAGTTCCTTTCATGCACTTTTAGCTGTCTCGAGCCATAAGCTATTACACTTCCGTGTTGTAGTAGCACGCAACCCAAACCGCTGCCCGAAGCATCACTATAAATCTCATAACCTTCGGTCCCACATGGCGAACTCAGCACAGGCGCCGTGGTCAACCGACACTTCAACTCCTCAAAAGCTCGCGCGCACTCCGGCGTCCAAACGAACTTATGTTCCTTCCTCGTCAAAGTAGTGAGAGGTAACGCTATCCGCGAGAAGTTCTCTACGAAGCGCCTATAATAGCCGGCAAGCCCCAACAAACTCTGGACTTCCGCTACCATAGCAAGCTCAGGCCACTCCCGTATCGCAACAATCTTCGTCGGATCCACAACAATACCCTCTCCACTCACTATATGACCGAGGAACGCCACTGAGGATTGCCAAAACTCGCACTTCGAGAACTTGGCATACAACTGATTTCTCCTTAGTGTCTCCAGAACCAAATGAAGATGCTTGAAGTGATCTTCCTCACTTTGCGAGTACACCAAAATATCATCGATGAAGACGATCACAAAATGGTCCAAGTACTCCCTGAAAGTCTTGTTCATCAAATCCATGAACACTGACGGCGCATTAGTCAGCCCAAACGGCATGACCGTAAACTCATAATGCCCGTATCTCGTACTAAACGCTGTCTTCGGGATATCACTCTCCCTTATTCGCAGCTGATAGTACCCAGCCTTGAGATCTAACTTCGAGTACACCGTCGACCCTACCAACTGATCAAAAAGATCATCAATCCGGGGGATCGGGTACTTGTTCTTCTCTGTCAACTTGTTGAGCTCCCTATAATCAATACATATCCTCAAGCTTCCGTCCTTCTTCTTAACAAAGAGGACCGGTGCGCTCCAAGGCAAAGAACTCGGGCGCACATACCCTTGCTCCAACTACTCTTGTAGTTGAACTTTCAGCTCCGCCATTTCCTTAGGCGCTAGCCGATAAAGAGATCGTGATATAGGCTTTGCACCTGGCACTAGCTCAATCGTAAAATCTATCTCCCGCTGAGGAGGGGCTCCAGGAAGATCTGCGGGGAACACATCAGGGTATTCTAATACCACTGAAATACAATCCAACTCGGGCTTCGGCTTCGCAACCTCCACTAGTGTAAAGAACAGTTCTGCATCGGCACGAACCGCCTTCACCACCTGAAGAGCAGACATCAACGTATTGCTCGACCCCTTTAAGCCCGTAAAAGTCGTCTCGCGACTAGCTCCCAACTTGACTTCCTTCCGACCGCAATCGATATAGGCTTGCTGCTCCGAGAGCCAGTACATGCCAGATATGACGTCGAACTCCACCAACGGAAGTAAAGACGCCTGCAGGTCGAACACCTGATTCCCAATACGAATCTTAACATCGCAGATTCTATCCGCTCGCATCGAACACCCATTAGACAACAACACATCCAACGTATCCTTCGCCATCGAAGAAGGGACTCCGATGCGTGATATAAATCCTTCGGACAAGAAGTAGTGTGAAGCTCCCGTATCGAAGAGTGCTCGTGCCGAATTTTCACAAATCAATACAAATCCTAAACAAGCAGTGGTAAGGTAACATGTGCATAACAAGTATTTAAAGAAATTGACATGCTATAAATTAAACCGTACCTGTCACCACATCAGCCTGTTTGATGGCCTCCTGTTGGCCAAGATTATAGACCCTTGCTTGGGCCGGAGCATAGTGGGACGCGGTCGACTCCACCGCCTTGCCCTTCTCTTCATAAGTGGCTCTCGGCTTTCTCTCGGACTTAGGACGTCCGCTCCAATAGTCACGGGCAAAGTGCCCGGTCTTTCCACAAGTAAAACACGCGCCCGGGGTCCGACTCGTAGTCGCCCCAGAAGCACCAGAAGGAGCTGGACCCGAAGTCCTATGCTTCTTAAAGAATCTTTGATAGCCAGACTTTGAAGTAGTCGGCACTTTG
Source organism: Platanthera guangdongensis (assembly GCA_039583875.1). Classification (NCBI taxonomy): domain Eukaryota; kingdom Viridiplantae; phylum Streptophyta; class Magnoliopsida; order Asparagales; family Orchidaceae; genus Platanthera; species Platanthera guangdongensis. The sequence goes on from CM077165.1 coordinate 65,900,621, forward strand.
AACCCAGATTTCTTCTCTCCCAAGCTTTTATTTTCCTGCACATTCTTCATGTCCTTCTCCAAGGACCGGGCCGTGTTGACCAAGGTTAAGAAACCCTGCATCATCGGCCCCGAGAGTAGTAATCTCAACTCATATCTCAAGCCTTCGTAGAATCGATTCATTTTGTGCTCCCCATCCGCGATAGTGGAGCTAGCATAACGACTCAGACGAGTAAACTCGTGGAGATATTCATCCACGCTCTTCTCACCCTGAACCAACTTCAGAAATTCGTTCTCCAACGCTATCCTCTGCGTCGAAGGAAGGTATCTAGCCAAGAACAATCTTGAGAACTCCTCCATCGAGACATCACCAAGTTGCCTACCTCTCAGTAAGTGCAGCTCCAATCCTTCCCACCACATTCTCGCTTCACCATCCAGAAGGAACGTAGCGATGGTGGTCATTTGCCACTCCTCCGTCTCCGTTGCTGTCATGACTCTCTTCACCCTGGAGAGCCAGTCTTCAGCCAAAGATGGGGTTCCCAACCCCGAGAATACCGGAGGGTTAAAGCTCATTACATTCTTAAGCTGCCTCTCGGTTGCCCTCCTTGGCACCAACGGTTCCTCAACCACTTGCTCCACTCTCCTCGGCTCAGCCTCTTGAAGAGGTTCCTGCTCCATCGCAGGAGTGGGCTGCTGCGTTTGCCTTGCAGGCTGCGCATTTATCACAGCCAACACAGCTTCGGCCACCAAGCGTATGTTCTCAGCCGATAGAGGTGTTGCAGGAGCAACATCCGGTGCACTACTAGCCTCAGAAACCCGACGTTCCGACGGCCCAACACCACTTCTGGTCACCTATAGTGGTACAGAACACCGTTAAGCGACCAAATAAAATTGCAAACAGCAATTATAGGAACACGCAGGTTCCTCAAACACGTGTATTTTCATTCATAAGTGGACATTCATGGGTTCTTTTACTGTTATAACGATGACGCACACAATGTGCTCACCACCCCTTAAAAAGAATTCTCCCACGAATTCATTTTAAGCCCGACCAAAACCAGTAGTCTGATACCAAATTGTAACACCCCCTATCCGTCGCATAGCATATAGCAGTAGGTCTGGCCGGGGCCCGACGCCATATACTACAAACAGACCGGGAGGTTACTCATGGAAACCATCCAACCAATCATAACGTCCTACACAGAGCATTCTAGCGGAAGCAGTTTATAAAAGTTGCAAATAAGAACCCAGCACTAAAGCATGAATGTCCACTAATACCAAATAGGAATGTTACAAGATACACCAGTACAAGCATTAAGGCCTTACAAAAATTGTTCACTTCATATTACATGTTTACAAACCACGGCATGCAGGCCGGTCACATATGAATAAAGCAGTAAACACTTCCAATCGGGCCTTCAAGGGCCGGCTTCGCAAAAAGGTCTTTAGCCCGCTATTGACCGCTTGGTCCAGCAGCACCTGCAAACAACAAACCACCACACGGTGGCAAAACAAGGCAACGGTCAGCAATGCTGACCAAATTATATTGATCCCGCCCCCAACTCGGGGCGGCGATGCTCCTTCCCTGCATTTCATTAGCATAAGCGAGCAATATATATCAATAATCATTTCATCACATGCGTAGGCTCATACGACCACATACCCCGTGCACTCAGGGCACATTCTCGGTGAACGCAGTATAAGTCTGCCGACTCATCACCATCCCTTTGGATGGCCAATCAATGAGCAGTTTGTCTTCCCGGCATGGGTCACGGTAATTAAAATCATAGACCGCCGAAGACTCTCATCTATGCCAACGGCTCTAATCCGAACGACATAGAACGGGTGTTGGGTATTGTATCCACAACGTACCTGATTTGAAGAAGCCCCTGAACAAGCTAAGGTAATAGACAATGTATTTGATGAAATCTTTCAAGTTGTGCTTGCAGTTATTCCACGCTAAGTACACACTAATGTCAGGGTGCAGTAGGTCAATATACACGGGTCTGCGCGACGTAATCCCTCGTTGAGCAGATCAGTGTGTTGGCCTACGTGTACTCTCTCTATTGGAGTGTACTTATTTTCAAGTACAGGGCTGTGATAATGCAAGAGCAGACAAGGAGCAAGGATGGGTCAAAGAGCATCTCATGGGTGGAATGACGAAAAATCATCTAAGTAATAATCGACGAGAATCACCAGTATAAGCCTTAAGGCCTTACAAAAATTGTTCACTTCATATTACATGTTTTACAAACCACGGCACGCAGGCCGGTCACACATGAATAAAGCTGTAAACACTTCCAATCGGGCCTTCGAGGGCCGGCTTCGCAAAAAGGGCTTTAGCCCGCTATTGACCGCTTGGTCCAGCAGTACCTGCAAACAACAAACCACCGCACGGTGGCAAAACAAGGCAACGGTCAGCAATGCTGTCCAAATTATAACGATCCCGCCCCCAACTCGGGGCGGCGATGCTCCTTCCCTGCATTTCATTAGCATAAGCGAGCAATATATATCAATAATCATTTCATCACAGGCGTAGGCTCATACGGCCACACACCCCGTGCACTCAGGGCATATTCTTGGTGAACGCAGTCTAAGTCTGCCGACTCACCACCATCCCTTTGGACGGCCAATCAATGAGCAGTTTGTCTTCCCGGCATGGGTCACGGTAATTAAAACCATAGACCGCCGAAGACTCTCATCTATGCCAACGGCTCTAATCCGAACGACATAGAACGGGTACGGTTCCATCTAACTCGTGCTCACAATGCAACGGTAATTTAAACCATATGCGCCCGCAACGGTAGTTTAAACCATATGCGCAGGTCAAACTTCTCCCGAGTTCCGTTTCCATCACATGTCACATAACTCGGTTATGTTCAAGTTGGCTCTCAGGACACCAAGTTGGCAAGATCACGCATCCGCCCAGTTTTCCGGGTGCACCTTTGGGTTAATCCCCAAGGCTCCATGTTGCAATCTACCGCGTAGAAAACCCGAAAAACAATCAATAGCACGGTGTCTTCTCCGGCATTATGCAATGCAACATCACCGATCCAGACCAACACATCCGGATAGGCTTCACACATCATGCCTATGTCCGTTCTCGCTTACGGACTCTAAACAACGGGGACTTCACATATCTACCCGAAGAAATGCCTCCAACTCACCGCAAACTCGCGAGAGCGGGCTTCCTATGCAAAGAAGGAGAGCTACTCATACTTAAGAAGAGAATCGTTACCCTAGCGTTCCTCTTTGGCGCCATGGAAAAGTAAGCAGATGAAAAGCACCGCACTAGCTTTGCCTCCGTGGATCCGGAGTCGGCTCATGATTTGGATCTTTGAAGCTCCTCCAATGGCCGGATCTAGCTCCTTCTTCCTTCCTTGGCTCTCCTCTCTCTCTAAGCTTTTAGAAAGATAACAACTTATGAAAAGTGAGGGTTTCTAAGTCCAATCCCGGGTATATCCCTTTAGGAACAACCCCCAGCCCTTGGATCATCAATTAAAGAAATGGACGGCTTTGATTCGGGACTGAAATGCCCAATCTGGACCGCATACGGCCTGGCACACGCCCGTGTCCAGGGCCGTGTGCCTCATTCGCCGTCAAAATCGACGTGCCTAGAACAACAAACGGGTATCGAACACGCCTGTGTTCGACCTGACACGCCCGTGTTCCACCTGACACGGCCGTGTGGCCGGCCGTGTACCCCCATCATTTTTCCCCGAAAACAACTCAAGCACTGCACGGGTTCTAGGACACGCCCGTATCCTTGCCCGTGTCACCTCAACATGCCTGGGCTCCAGGCCGTGTACACGGTCTCGACACTCGACACTTCGTCGAGCGAAGATCGTCGACCTGATGATACGGCCTTGGACACGCCCGTGTCCTAGGACGTGTTCCTTTTCTCGACACAATGTCGAGAACAAAGTGTCGACTTCCCGGGACGAGTGTCGACACGGGTCGACACGCCCGTGTCGCAGGCTGTGTGCCATGTCTTGACACTTCGTCGAATGCAGAGTGTCGACTTCGCGGGCTAAGTGTCGACACGGGTCGACACGCCCTGCGACACGCCCGTGTCGCAGGCCGTGTGCCCAGTCTCGACACAATGTCGAGATCAAAATGTCGACTTCCCGGCCTAGTGTCGACACAAGCTTGACATGCCCTGGGACACGCCCGTGTCCCAGGCCGTGTGCCCCCTACCAGAACCCAAAACTGGCCCAAAACGTCCCCCGTCGCTCCTTTGAGTTTTGGGGTGTTACATGATAATCCTCAGGATTCTGACAATGATGATGAAGATGAGGATGATGATTCAGATGAGGAGGATGCAAAGAAGAAGAAGCAAGCTTCAAAGAAAAGGAAAGCTCCTCCTCCTCCTGCTCCCAAGCCCAATCCAAATAATGACACCCCTTACTATATTCTTTAAAAGATAACTCCATACAATGGGATGCCAGCATGGATGTGGCTCTCTAAGAATCAGCAGAAAGAAAGGAAGAAGAGTAGAAAGTACTCTCCTCCACCAGTTCAAAGGTATAGGAAAGATCCACCAGCTCCTCCTCCTTCTGCAGCTAGTACTTCTGGTTCTAGATCTCAAAGATCTGCCCCTATGCAAACATATCAAAGACATCAAGGGAGATCTCATCATGAAAGAAGCCAGCACAGGCAATAATCTTCAGGAAAATAACATCAATAGCAACAACATCAACAAGCTGAAAGTCCTAAAAGACCACTCTCTCCTCCTATTCCTTATGAAGATCTAGAAACAGCCAACACAGCTAAAATGGCCAGGTTCCAGGAACTGGTAGGCCTCTCAATGATCAACAAGGCAAAGGCTGAAGGAAAGGATACTTCTGAATACACTACATTGTCCAAGTACAGGAGAGAAGAACTGAAAAGGTTTGATAAGGCTAACAAAATTTTTAATGTTGATGATTATACGAAATTGCATCCTGAAGCAGTGGTCCCTAGAGCTACATCTCTGAATATTATAGGGGTTGCTGACATGACAATGACCATGACAGAAGCTTCAAATCCAAACAGGGAAATAGTCTTCACCAAGACAGGAGATAAGGGCAAGGACATAAAGTATCAGGAGAAAAAGAAAAGAAGTGAAATATGAACTATTTTGTTTTTGTCTTCATATCTTAAACTATCTCTTATTGTCTGAACAAAGCTTTTATGTAAATAAATCTGCTGCATGTGTTAATTATTCCTGCCAGATATATCTTTTTCCTGCTTTGTTTGCCTTATGTTTTTACTTTGAGTCTATTAGTGACCTCACCCAAATAGGGGGAGATTGTTGGATCCCTAGTTTGATTTGAGCTAGGTTCACTAACTTAGGATGATGTGACCCAACATGTATAGTGTAACATCACATTTCCAACTAGACCCATAGGAGTGGTTTTGTCTATGACTAGGTCATGACAAACCCTAGGAAGCCAGAAATGGGCCAAGGGATAGGAGACAAGTGTGGAAATCATAATGGTCTGCAAATAGTAGAACTCTAAACAATGGTTTAGGATGACCATGGGGCTACACCTTGACCCCAAGACCCTACCACAACACCCCCTAATACCTTGGGAGGCCCATTAGAGCCATAAGGACCCATTGGGGTCAATCAAAGAGACTCAGTTGACCAAGGTCAACCCTAACCCAAAATGGGTCAAACTAGCCTACTTAGGGTCAATTGACCTACTCCTAGCCTAGAGGACCCCACCTATGCCCCCCTAACCATAACGTGAAGTCAAGGGGTCACTAAGGACACATTGGGGTCTGCCCTAGAGGCCAAGTTGACCCAAGTCAACTCAAGCCCCTAATCTGGTCAAAGTGTCCTTATTAAGGGTAGGTGACCTCTAAAGTGTAAGGTAACCTTACATAACCACACATAGGTCTTAGGGGAGGCCAATGGGTCACCAAGGACCCAATGGGGTCAACCTAGATGATCAAATTGACCCAAGTCAACCCTAACTTAAGCCAAGTCAAACCTAGCCCAAATAGGCTAACCCAAGCCCAAGCCACTTCTTCCTTAGGCTAACCTCACTTTCATGATCATCATGACTAAGTGGGCTGTACATAGCCTATGGTGTTGACCAGTCAACATGGGTGACTAGGAGAGAGAAGGGAGCTTCCCTTCATGTTAATGGTGGAGAGAGAAGATGGGGGAGAGGAAGGGGAGAGTGGGAGCCGGCCAAAGAGAGGCCAACAGCCACTTTTAATGGCTGCAATAAACTCCTCTAGGGAAGAGGAGTTGATTCCAGCCGTTTCCCGACCACCAAGGGGTAGATTCAGCCCCCCTCCACTTAACCCGAGCCACACCATTAATGGTGTTGAAGGGCATTGAAGAACCAGCCGCCCCCTCCCCAATTGCCCATTTAAACATCATCAGTGGGCAGAGGGGAACATTTTCGAGCTTTTACCTGGAGGAGACAGGTCGTCCCATTGTGTTGTTGCAGAAGTCGAGCGCCGCCGCCGTCGACTATGGCATCCCACCGCTGCTCCCGCATTCAGGCCGCCAGGAAGGTCCTCCCCCTCTCCTTAACTCACGGGTAGATCATAGGTCTCCTTAGGTTTAAGGTTCAGGCTCAATTGAGCCCGATCCAAACCATGATTTTCATGGTTTTTCGGCAAAAAATCATCCTACTAGAACCGCCGGAAAACACCTCTTCGGCGGCTGAGCCGCCGCCTGGCGACAGCCACCACCTCAACGGAGGTGGTGGTGGCGGTGGCCGGCCGGGGAAGGGGCTGAATCGCCGGTGGCAGAGCTTGGAAGAGACTCCAGGCGGGATGGATCCTGGTCGTCGGCTCAATGAAGAAGACGATGGGATCCCGTCAAAAACGCGCCAAGATTCGTGCTCCAATTGATTTTAAACTATAGGAAATATTTTTATATTAATGTGATTTATGTCACAGATTTTGATATTAATGGTTTTAAATTTTAAAAATACTTAGGCTCACATGGTGGGAAAACCTTCAACATAAAAGAAGTAGTCCTTTGTGTCTACTTTATTTTAAAATTAGTTTGAACCCATTTGGGTGCATGGTCTGACCAAGGCACCCATTTTGGTGGGACATATACTTAGGGCTAGGCAGTCATTAAACAGAGTGCCCACACCTCATCCCTGGCCCAAATCACTTGACATTTTGGCAGGGAGTCTAACCTAGCTATACCTAGGGCCTACCCAAAACTCAGAATTTTTGGAGACACTTTGCCTTAAGTTTTTTACTTTTATTTAATAATGCTAGGGTAATTTAATTAAGTGGTCAAATGACCTCCAAACCCTTCCAAATTTTGGAGAGTGGTCCCTGACATCATGACCTAGATCTGTACAAAATGTTAACTCATTTGGATATATTTTGGTTAGGGAATCACCAAACCTTAGATTGGCTTTAAGGAGGTATTTTTGATTACAAGTGCACTATGGTCTTAGGGTGGTCCCCTCCCCTCAACAGAGGCTAAGGTTTTGGACACTGACTTGACATGGCCAATGTCACCCTCTTAAGGAAAATGGGATGATTTAGGCTTGATTTACCCTAGGGTTCATCCTCAAACCCTAAGAAAGGACTTTTGAGGGTTGTGAAGGACATGGGGGCAAATGCCCTTGTATGGCCTTAGAAACCCAGTAGAATTGAGCATAATGTAACCTAAGTTCTCTGGTAGGAACCTTAGAGGATTTGGAGCAAGTTAGACACCTCAAAACCCTAACCCTAGTTTTAGGGTAGGAGCACAAATTTGAAGATTCAGCCACTAAACCTTTCCCAGAAGTTATGAAACTTGGGTAGAGTAGGTTTTAGGCCATCTAGAACCCCTGGTAATTTCTATAGAATTTTATGGATTTTATTCCTGCTATTTCATTTGTTAATTACCAAAAAGCCCAAAATGATGTTTGATTCTCTTATGGTTATTTTTTGCTTTTGAATCTAATGAAATTTCGTCAGAATATCTTAAAGGCCTAAATGAATATCCCTGAATTTTATTATAATTTTTACTTGAGTTTATCTAGTACTTCCTTCACAAGTTTTGGATAGGGGCTTGGTAGAATAAAATTAATTATTGATGATTTATCTGTTGAAAAATCATGAGACTTAGGTTTTGATGTTTTCGGGCCAAAAGGTACTTGTAGTAATTTATTTATAATTTTTACAGGTTTGTTTACAAAACTTCCTTCACAAGACCCTAATTATGAGAATTGGATATTTAGTTAATTCAGGGAATACTTCTTTCAAACAAAATTATGAAACTTTACTTGGAGGTTTTATGTGCACTTATACTCATCCTGGAATTTTCTCTGAATTTTTGGAAGTATTTTTGTTGTACATCCCCTTTAAATGATTTATTATGGAATAAGTTTGAAATAACATTTAAGGGCATAAACCTTGCTGAAAACTTGGGAGATTCTGGATTTTTAGATGATTATTCATTTTGCATTTATCATAAATTTAGTGGAATTTTATCTTGCCTAAATCTTGTACTTCATGTTCAAACTTGGAACTTTTGGCTTTTAGAATAAATAAATAAATTATCGGTTAAATTATGAAAATTAGGAAATTATGGATTCAGGCTACAAATGTCAATATAGTCCTCCAATAATTATTATATGAGCACTGGATGAACATTTGGTATACTTCCCATTTTACAGGTCATATAGGTTAAGTGGTCTGCATTTAGCAAAACTGTAGGAAATCATTTGGGATCTGAATTAGAGCACATGTGTTGGGTTTTGTTGGGTTGCTGGAAAGGATAAATAGAGTTAGATGCATCATTGGAAGATAAAGTGAGTAGGGTGTGTTTTGGCTAGGGTTTAGAGGCGCTCGGGTCCGACGAAAGATCGTCCTCCCTGAGGTGAGGTGGAGTCAAACCACCTTTGGATTAGCCTATCGTAACATGAGAAAGTAATGGGTAAGGGGATCAACCAATAACAAAAATAAGTACCTTGCGAAAGGTAACGCTGGGCGTAATCCCAACATAGTTCCTAGTTCCCCTTGAGAGCCCTTCACAGGGAATACCGGGGGCAGTCCTGGGTTAACGTAAACTGTTTTAACAAGCTGAAAAGAGTAACTTAGTAATTAGGGTTGCACCTTTCACAAACACTGATAGCACCGGAAGATAGCTGGTAGTTTCGGCTCGGATGGTTAAAAGACGGACTTTGGGTCCGAGGAGCTTCGGCTCGATTGTTTGAGACGGACGTTTTTGTCCGGGGAGCTTCGGCTCGGTTTTTGATTACGCTAAATTTGCATGTGCATAAAAGAAAGGAAAAATTAAGGTGATGGGTCTGCAGTATTGGATGCTCGATGCACCGACGCCAATACGTTGACTCGGCAAGTGTGGTTAGCACTTCGCCAACAGAAGTCCGGTGCGCCAGCAAGCAAGAGTACGCAGGAGTCCGCTTCGTGCACCAAGCGTTGAGACATACGATAGGTCTGACCGGTAGTGCTTTACTGGTTTAGAGGTGGGCGAGGCCCCAAACACCGCTTCCGTCTGCCACTACGGAGGTATCCTGGGAGGTTACGGCTCTAGAAAGGGGAACTAAAGGTCTGTGTGCACAGAGTCGGGTGTGTGTGTTGCACTTCCATGTCCATCATACCCACTTGCATGTCATAGCATAATCGATTCATTTAACCCCTTACACCTAATGTATAAGTGGAATGGGACGCTTATACATTAGGACCTACAAAACGACCCCTTGGTCTATAAGCTTGTCTGGGCAAGTTTATAAATTAAGGTCAATTTTGATATATATCTATATATTCCTGTGTGATAACCGACACCCCAACGTATAAATTGGTATGGGACTTTTTATACAATGGGAGCCTTGCAGAAGACCCTTTAGCTTATGTGTTCTCACATAAGTGAAGGTTACTTTTCATATTTCAGCTTATTGTCTATACCTGTTATAGAATTGTTAGTATAGGTCCGCTGCCATCTGTTTTTGATATTCTCCACCTTCAAATCCTCCCCTTTCTTCCTCTCCGCTCGGTGCCTAGGAGCCATGGGGGAAGGGGTGGGGGATGATAGGGCTTAGTCTTTTATACTAACAATTTTCGAACCGCATCATTTAGGGGATCGTGGAGCCCAGCATGGAGGAGCAGCCCCAGAGACCGATACGCTTGGAGGTGGGGCAGTCTAGCTCCGGAGTTCATACAGTCGGGACCGTGAGTGTCGACCTTGAGTAGTTTTTCTGCTTTTGCTTCCGCATGAGTGATTTTTTGTAGTGAGGATATGATGTACCGGGCATAAGCCCGTATTTTAGGACTCTGATGTATTATTCTGTGGACACTCCCTTCGTGGAGATTTATTTACGATGATATGTGATTTTCTGTGGACTGTTAGTTTCCATTACTTCATTATGCTACTTTTCTGTGATCGATTTGGCCGGCAGAATCGGCGCTTTGTGGTGATGACTCTTCAGGGCGTGAAGGAGTCACCGCAAAATGGTGGTTCTGGGCCTAAGACCCCGGTGTTGAAAAAAAGGGGGGGTTTACAGTGGTATCAAAGCAGACCTCGATCGAAAAGTAGCAGTCCACAACCCTGGGTCACCCCCGCGCGAGTTTAGTTTGCGGACAAACTAAGCAGCGGAAGCAGAGGTGTGCCCATATGAGGGATCACATGTAAATTGTCCACTTTTTATTAGGTATTGAGTCGATTACCTACTAATGTAGTTCGTTTTGCAGCCCACCCCACAAGGTGGAGCTCAGCAGACTCCGGGCATTGCACCACCCCCCATGGTCCCCACACCTTTCCTTCAGTCAGACATGGGGCAAACCCTTACAGCTATCCTGGAGGCCTTCCGGGCTCGACAGACCCCGGCCCAGCAGCCAAACCCAGGGGCCAACTAGATGAGCACCTTCCGAGGACTCTCTCCCCCGTCCAACTTTAGGACAGAGTCGGCAGTGCGGACAGAGGAGTGGCTGGATGTTATGTAAGAGATGTTGACCGGGATACGGTGCCCCTGGGAGGAGAGGGTGGCTTTGGTGGTATCTTGCTTGGAGTCCCATGCCAAGAGGTGGTGGAAGACGCTGTTGGACACGACGTTTACCGATAGGGAGGTTGCAGAAATTACTTGGGAGGAATTCAGGGCCACGCTGCTGGAGCATTTTGTTCTGCAGTCGGCCAGGGACGAGTTGGAGGAGCGGTTCTTACAGCTAAGGCAGGGCACCAGGACGGTGGTGGAGTACCATCGAGAGTTCGACCATTTAGCTCGATATGCAGGTTCTTACCAGCTGGACGAAGCAGGATACATCAAGAGATTCTATAAGGGTCTAAAAGAGGAGTTGAGGGAGGCCTTGTTGTTTGTATCTGAAGGGCCTATCTCCCAGATTTTGGAGATGGAAAAGAGGATTGAGGCTGATTGGCACACCACCCGGGGCCGGAAGCGGCAAACAAAGGATCAGGGTCGGAGGGCCAGAAATGATCAACGGCGAGGCGCTATACCAGATGGGAGAAGGTCGGAGGACCAACCTCGTCAGGAGGTGAGGCAGGAGACGAGAGAGCAGGTGATATTGGCCCCTCAACCTCTTCGGATACAGGAGATGTCGAGACCCGGGGGTATGGCGTATCCCCCACCGGAGTGCTTCCATTGTCATCAGGTGGGACACCTCCGGAGAAACTGCCCCATGAGGGGGGCACCACCTCCAGCACCACAGGGTGGCCCACCTGCCCAGTATTTTGGAGGCCGAGGACGCGGCCGAGGACGTGGTTACCAGGGAGGAGATCGAAGACAGGAGAGGGAGCAGGCATATGCCTTGGACCTGGCACAGCCTCGAAATCCAGAGCGGGTCATCACAGGTAAGTCAAGATGTTTAAATTGTTTAAATTAAATTCCTGTTCTCAATTGCCCAACAAGTAGAACTGTCCTAAGTAGAATAAATAGGAAAGAAAACACGTTATAAAATACTAAGACATTTAATCGTCTCAGGTATAGTCTTCATCAGCGGCAAGCCCGCCTTTGACACGGGTGTCTCGCACTCGTTTGTGTCAGAGGCCTTTCTGGAAGGTTGTAAGGAGTGGAACGGTTCACAGGCCGGATGAGGAGGGTGCATCTACCCGACGGATCGGAGATACTCACCTCAGCCCACTGCAGCATGGAGGCGGAGATTGGAGGAAAGTCGATCGAAGTTCCGGCAACGGTCCTGAGGATGCCCGTCTTCGAGCTGATCCTGGGCATGACTTGGTTAAAGTAGAATCATGCCCAGATTGATTGTCAAGCGAAGAGGATCACCGTGAGGCACGGGGACTCTATCATCATCATCGAAGGTATAAGACCTGCCTCACGTATACCCTTATGTTCAGTAAAGGACGTTAAGGCCTATTTACAGGGGGAGGAGGTCTACGAGGTGCTGTTTGAGATGGTGGAGGCCACGAATTCTATATCAAATATCCCGGTGGTGCGGGAGTTTGAGGACGTCTTTCCAGAAAAATTACCCGGATTACCCCCGCGCAGGGAGCAGGACTTTCAGATACAGCTTGTGCCGGGGGCCAAGTCAGCATCCCGGATGGCCCCAAGGGAGTTAACAGAGTTCCGGAGCCAGCTTTAGGAGTTAGTGGAAGCCGGATTTGTCCAGCCAAGATCCTCACCATGGGGAGCCCTGGTATTGTTCGTCAAAAAGAAAGACGGGACTCTCAGAATGTCAATCGAATACCGAGCACTAAATCGGCTGACGGTCCGGAACACCTATCCACTGCCAAGGATAGACGAGTTGTTCGATCAGCTGCAGGGAGCGCGGTTCTTTTCGAAATTAGATTTGAGGTCGGGATACTAGCAGCTTCGGATTTGAGAGGAGGACATTCAGAAGACTGCTTTTAGTAGCAGATATGGTTTATTCGAGTTTACGGTGATGCCCTTCGGGCTCACCAATGCACCCTTAGCATTCATGACCCTCATGAACCAGGTTTTCAAGGAGTATCTAGATGTGTTTGTCATTGTGTTTATCGATGACATCCTCATCTACTCGAGAACGGAGGAGGAGCACACTCGCCATCTGGCACTGACCCTACAGAGACTGTGGGAGAATCATTTATATGCAAAGTTTAGTAAATGTCAGTTCTGGCTGAAGGAGGTGGGCTTCTTAGGCCATATTATCAGTGGAGTCGGGTTGGCAGTGGATCCGGCAAAGATTCAGGTAATTCGAGATTGGCCGCAGCTAAAGACAGCCCCCGACGTACGAAGTTTCCTAGGACTTGTCGGTTACTACCGGAAGTTCGTGGAGGGTTTCTCTCGAATCGCCCGCCCGCTCACATCCTTAACGAAGAATGAGGTACCCTTCGTGTGGACCCCGCAGTGCCAGGCAGCTTTCCAGGAGCTGAAGGATCGACTAACCTCGGCTCTCATTCTTACTCTCACCTCGGGGAGGGAAGGATTTCAGGACTACACTGATGCTTCCTACCAGGGTATGGGAGCTGTACTGATGCAGAAGGGTCATGTGATTGCATATGCGTCTCGCCAATTGAAGAAGCACGAACAGAACTATCCGGTGCACGACCTTGAGATGGGGGTGGTCGTTTTTTCTTTGAAGGTCTGGCGTCATTATCTTTATGGAGTCCACTGCGACATCTACTCCGACCACAAGAACCTGAAATACGTGGACACGCAGAAGGAACTGAACATCAGGAAGAGGCGTTGGGTGGAGTTCCTAGCAGATTATCAGTTTGAGATGCACTACCTTCCAGGGAAGGCAAACGTGGTGGCTGACGCGTTGAGTCGGAGAGCTGCCACTTCCGAGACCGGGCCCCAGGTTATGTCTATGGAGCTGGTGAGGAGATTGGAGGATATGCACATCACACTAGTGTCATCCGAGGACTCCGAGCTTTACATGGAGTATTTAGCTGCGGTGAGTGCTACCGACGATATCCGGGACCGAGTCAGAGAGGGACAGAGGCGAGATGTCAAATTGGAGCCGATATTCTGGGCCTTGGAGAACGGTGCAGCAGGAGATTACACGATGAGGGATGGTGTGGTATGTTTTAGAGGTCGGACTTATATACCGGAAGGAGGCCAGGTCCGGGAAGACATTATGGCGGAGGCCCACCACAGCAGATACTCGGTGCACCCGGGCATCACGAAGATGACTGAGTATTTGAAGAAGACTATGTACTGGCCTGGCATGAAGAAGGATATCACTCGGTTTGTGACCCACTGCGAAGCTTGCCAACTAGTGAAGGCAGAGTGCAAAAACCCCGCGGGTTTGTTGCAACCACTCCCGGTACCAGAGTGGAAGTTCAAAGACATCGCGATGGACTTTATTCACGGACTTCCCCGATCACGAACAGGAAATGACTCGATTTGGGTCATCGTCGATCGGTTGACAAAAGTATCCAGGTTCATTCCGATCAGGAAGGACGACGTTGTGGGAGTATTAGTACGGAGATTTGTGGAGCAGTTCGTTCGATATCACGGGGTGCCCAAGACGATCATGTCGGATCGGGATGGTCGGTTCACTTCCAGGGAGTGGAGATCCGTGCAAGCTTACTTAGGCATGCGATTGACCTTCAGCACCGCGTTCCATCCCCAGACGGACGGGCAGACAGAACGCACCAACCGGACACTGGAAGATCTTTTGAGGCTATGTATTTTGGACCGCGTGGTACCATAGGAGAAGTGCTTACCCCTGGTCGAGTTCTCCTATAACAACAGCTACCAGTCCAGCATCAGGATGGCGCATTACGAAGCCTTGTATGGAAGGAAATGCCGGACCCCGCTTTCTTGGGTTCAGGACGAAGATTCGAAGGTGTTTGGATCAGATTTTATTGAAGACACCGAGGCTCAGGTGAGGCTGATCAGAGACAGGATGCTAGAGGCGCAGAGCAGACAATCTAAGTACTATGACCCCCGGCATCGGCAGGTGGAGTTCCAGGTCGGGGACCAAGTGTTTTTGAATATCCGGCCCATGCATGGAGTCTCGCAGGTGCGTCGTCGGAGGAAGAAGCTCAGCCCTAGGTACATGGGCCTTTACAGGATCCTGGAGCGGATCGGGCCCCTAGCCTACAGGCTGGAGTTGCCACCAGAGCTGGCAGCTCTGCACGACGTCTTCCACATTTCCTCACTGAGGAGGGCTCTGCTACGCCCGGAGCAGCAGATTTTGACCACCGCAGGGCCGGTAGCTTCAGACCGGTCAGTTCGTTTGGAGCCGGTTAGGATCGACGACCGAGGAGTACGGGTCTTGCGTCGCAAGAAGGTCCCCTTAGTCAAGGTCCTGTGGAGGAACCACGGCCAGGAGGAGCATACCTGGGAGCCGCAGGACCTGATGCGACAAAGATACCCAGAGCTGTTCATTCAGGTATACCTCACAAACCCCTCAAGATGTTTAATTTATTTTCCTGCTTTAAACTAGTAAGGGCTGCTCTAGGCAGGTAGAGGCTTATCTTTTGTTTATTAGGGGCTTATCTTTTGTTTATTGGGATCTTGGCTCACCGATCAGGCGAAATGGGTATAGACTTAAGTTTCCCTCAAAACTTAATTTAGCAAACATGGTGTCGTGATGGGATGTTACCAGTTTCTTTTCTTCGGCAGAAATTCCCGTAGGCTTAACCTTGATTTCGGGGACGAAATCTTTGTTTTGTTTATTGGGATTTGTAACATCCCATTTCCAACTAGACCCCTAGGAGTGGTTTTGTCTATGACTAGGTTATGACAAACCCTAGGAAGCCAGAAATGGGCCAAGGGATAGGAGACAAGTGTAACATCCCATGTTACTTCTGGACCCCTCAACTTAGATTGGGTTAGGCATGGGGTGAGACTTAAGGAGATCAGCTAGGTTTGACCCTAGGTAGTGGGTGGTAGCCATGTGGAGCCCACTATAGGACCATAGTCAAACTAGGTCAAACTAGCCTAAGTGGGGACCCTAGTCACACCATGACCCCACCACATTGCTTTAACCCTAAAAACAATCTAAGTGGACTCTAGGGCATGTCACTAGGTCAACACTTTGACCCCAATTGACCAAAGTCAACCTTGGGCTTAATTTGGTCAAACCCACACTCATAAGCCCAATTAGCCTAAGTAGGGCACCCCCTTGACCCAACCCAAGTTGGGTGGTACCACTAGACCCATTTCCACCAAGTAGGTTCAGCCCACCCACCATGTTGACTAAGTCAACTCCCCAAGTCAACAAGTCAACAAATTGACCTAAAGGAGTGAAATGAAGACCAAACCATCCTCCATTGGACCAAGCCCACCAAAATTGGCCCATGGCCAGCCTAAGTGAACAAGACCAGTCCTACCCCTCTAAATCAGGAGAGAGAATACATGCAAGGGGGTAGAATTGGGATTTTGAGAGAAGGAGGAGAGAGAAATGGAGAAGGAGGGAATGGTGGCCACATGGCCACCCCTTCAGCTGGATTTATCTGCCCAAAACCAGATGGCCGACCTCCTCTCTCCATTCCAGCAGAAAACAGGGGCTGAGGGCCACTTGGCAGCTGGGGCGAAGCAACCAAAGCTCAACCGAATTCACATAGGTAATATCCCCCCATATACTCCACCTCAGTCCAAACAGACCTCACGAACAGCTTCAGGAGGTAGAAAGGAGTGGAATTCGAGTGCTGGATCATGGAGAACAGTGGAGAATCAAGGAATCGGGGTGGAGCTCACCGGCGCACCACAACCATGGCAAACCGCCGCCTGACCCGCAGCCAAGCCCCAATCCAGGTTCGTTTCACCTTACCTCTACCTGTACTAGCATCTTAGATCGATTAGGAGAGATATCGGGCTCAACTGAGCCCGATGCCATGGGATAAAAATGAGAATTTTCCAAGCTTTAGAAACCGCTCGGGTTCGCCGTCGCCGCCGTCTCCCGCCGCCCCATCACCGGGAAATGATAGCCACCACCACCGTGAAGGTGATGGCACCGTTGGCCGGAGGTGGCGCCGCCTCAGCTGGCCGGAAACCGCCAGCAAAACTGCTCCAGGTCGGCTCAATCTCAGCCGTTAACCCATTGGAGAAGATGATCGGATCCCGTCGGTTAGGCTTTAAGATTCGTGCAGATAATAATAATATGATTTAATTATTAATATGATGAATAGTGTAAATCCTGTCACATAATTACAGCCATATTGCATGTTATTTCTAGGCCTCTTAGATGCATTTCCAGAAACTATTCCCTAAATGAAAACTGTAGCTGACTGTCTTACCTTTAATATTCCACCTTAAAGTTGTGATTTGGTGTAGTGTACAGTCCTGTAGGGCATTTCTCCTAGGACTGGTCCTAGACTAGGGCAGAAATTCATTTGGATGCCCAGGTCAAATCAGCAATCACCATGGCCCCAAATTTTGGTTATATTCATGACTAGGGCATACTTATCCCCTGCCAAAAGTTAGGAATTTTTGAAACAATGTTTCCTATAGTTTTGGTCAAAACATCAAAATGTAAATAAGTGAAATATATGGAGCTATATGCCTCCCCATAGCCCCAAATCTTGGTGGTAGGTCAATGGGGACACCCTTGGTGCATGATAAATATTTCAGCACCTTTGTATCACTGTATGTTGGAGAATCCACTTGCATGTGTTAGTTCATATTTTGCCTTGGTGTGCTAATAGCAAAACTTCAAATATGGTGTATTCAGCCAAATGGATGCATGCAAAAATCTTGGATTTGTTTACAGTGGTTCATTAGGGTATATTTCATCCCTCAAATTAATTATGGGATTTTTGGAATCAAAAATCACATTTATTGGAATTTATTTTAAATATAGCTCTTTTGGAAATAAATATAGAAAATAGGTTTTTCTCAAGCACAAATCCTAAAACTTTGCCAAGATATAGATAGGGTTACTTTTGACTTAGGAAAAATTTGATCCTTCTGTTTGAAGAGTTTGGAATAAAATATCTTAAAATGCTCATTTTACCCTTATTTCATTTAATTCTTGAAATGATGGATATGCACCTCAGCAAAATTTGTAATTAATTCTAGTGCTATAAAATTGTATGATTAGTCTTGCATAAATTTTTCAGAATTAATGGATGTGTTGATAGTTTTTAAATTAATATAATGGCATTTTTGGTAAATATGTATGAATGGAAATTGATAGGCCATTACACAATAAAAATTTATGAAACTCTGCCAATAGTCATATATTCATGTTTTATATGTTCTGTAAGTTTCCTGGAATTTTGGATTACATATTTCCTATACTTCATTTGGAAAATGGAATTTATGAGAATTTGGTATTAAATAAGAAATTGGAATAAATATTTAAAGTAAAATTATGAAACTCTGTAGACAGCAATCTTTTATCATTATACAACTCAATAAAAATTACCTAGGTCAGTGGATGTTAAATCATACTACTTCATGTGTAAAGTGACCTAGTAATTAGTTTAAAAGATTTAATTAAAGGATTATCTGGCCAAGGTAAATTATGAGAATTCATAGGGTAGTTCCCTTAGCCCATACCGCCATAGGATAAATATTTAGGGGCAAGATGCCTTAAGGTTTGGAAGATCCCATTTTTAGGGTAATATTAGGACATGGTCTGCATATAACATAAATAGGTCTTACCTTAGGGGTTACCAGGGGATTGATTATCGGAAGAGATGAGAGAGTGCAACATGTATAACCCTGATGGGTAGTATTGTCTTAGTGAGGGATCAAATGTGCAAGTCTTTAGGTAGCAACTGGAGTGGGGGTCGACGGAAGACCGTCGGTTTCCCGATAACATCTTAAGTCACTATGGTTGTACCAGAGCAATAAAGAGAGCTGGGATGAAACATGGGTATCCATCAACTAAAATAAATATCCTTGTGAAAGGGAACACTGGGCGTAATCCCAACACAGTTCCTAGTGCCCCTTGAGAGCCCTTCACAGGGAATACCGGGGGAGTCCTGGGATTAACCTTAAATCTCTAAGTATAATAACCCGTAGACAAGAGTAGTCTAATAGGTTAAGACATTTGTTGTACCTTATCACCCGTGTAGGGTTGGAGAGATTCATGATATATGCTCACCCGTTTAGGGTTTGACGGAGTTGGTATAAAGGCACTAATGTGCGTTCTCACCCGGGTTTGGGTTTGAGGGTTTCAGGACGGGTTTGGCCCTACGAGCGGGAGGCTCGGAATGAAATACTTGCATGTGCATAAATATAGTGGCAGGGCATGTGGTACTGGCCATTCGTCACACCGATGGCAATACGGTGCACCAGGCGGTTGTGAGGGTTAGAGGGGCCAGTGGGTTGTTTTACACTGCGGTCTGGAGGACGATCCCCGATAACGCACATCCGACCCAACAAGACTTGCGGGTTGTCAGCAAAGTACGTACGCGAGACTCTAGAGTGCACCATGGACGTGTACAGAGGCGTATGAGAGGGGTCTAAGGCTTGGTAGTGTGCATACCGGCCTAGAAGCGGAGACGCCCGCTCCGCTCCTGCCGTAGCCACAGCGGTGGTACCCGAGAGTGATGCTAGCTCTCAAAAAGTGGGAACTAAAGGTCTGTGATCACAGAGTCGTTGTGTGTGAGTTGCACTTGCCTGTGCATAAAATTGCATCATAACATTCATTCATATTAGGTCATACGCTTCATAGATCCTTATCATATAAATTAGTATGGGCTCTTTTATATGATAAGTTAAATTTCCTGGAAATCCTAACTTATATATTTGTATGGGCATTTATATAAGTTAGGGTACTTTTGTGATGATAGTATAGTGGTAGAATAGCTTATTTACTTGCTTTTACTACTGTCTTCACTTTCTTTACTGTACCGCTCTTACTTACCTGTACTATACTTAGAACTGCTAGAGTAGATCATTGTTACTTATTATAACTGCTAGTTAGATTCTGTCACCTGCTTCCATTTTTGCTACCCCTTGTTGTCCTCCGCTTCATCCTCCCGCTCGGTGCCTAGGAGCTGCGGGGCGAGGTGCGGAGGAAACGACTTAGTCTTTTTGACTAATGGTCGGTGACCAAACTATTTTTAGGAGCCCGTGGAGATGGAGCACCAGCACGTCGAGGTGGCAGGACTTAAGGAGCAGATACCGTTTCAGCAGGCTACTACCACTACTGTGCGTCCTCAGGTGGGACGAGACCTGATGTACTAGCATAGCTTCCGCTTTATTTATTTTGAGAGAGAGTGATTTTGATGTACTGGGCATAAGCCCTTATTACTCTTCTTTTGTACTCTTCTGTGGACTATATTATGTACCTTTTATTTCATATATATGATTGTACCATGTGACTTGTGGACTAGTGTATTTACATACTGCTTTACTTTTATTCTCATATTGGCCTACAGGTTAAATGATCGTACTAGCCGGCAGAATCAGCGTAACAGTTAACTTTCACGTAAACTTTCAATTATATATAGTACCTGGAACTATAGGATAACAGTTAACTTTCACGTAAACAAACCTCAGGCGTAGTTATGATCAGCGGCAAGCCCGCTCATACTCTCTTCGACACGGGTGCTTCGCACTCGTTCGTATTCGAGGCCTTCATCGACGGACTAGAAGGCGTGGAGAGGTTTCCTGGACTAGAGATGAGGGTGCGTCTACCCGATGGGTCAGAGCTGCAGACCACTGCACATTGTGATATGGAGGCCGAGATTGGCGGCAAGGCATTTGAGGCGCCAGCAACTATTCTGAAGCTGCAGGACTTCGACTTGATTTTGGGCATGACATGGTTACACCAGAACCATGCTCAGATAGATTGTCCGTCCAGGAGGATCACGCTAAGGCATGGCGACTCTCATGTTATCATCGAAGGTATTCAGCCTATCTGCCACCTATTATTATCTTCTGTACAGGCTGTGAAGGCCCACGAGCAGGGTGAAGAAGTTTATCTTATCTGCTTCGAGATGGTGGGAGCAGAGACGACTATCTCAGATATTCCGGTGGTCCGGAATTTCTCCGACATATTCCCGGAGAAATTTCCCTGGCTACCACCTGCTAGAGACTTGGATTTCAGGATTCAGCTAGTACCGGGAGCGAGGCCGGTGTCCCGGGCACCCTACAGGATGGCTCCCAGGGAGTTAGCAGAGTTCAGGACTCAACTACAGGAGCTAGTCGATTCAGGATTTGTACGGCCCAGTTCATCGCCATGGGGAGCACCAGTTCTCTTTGTGAAGAAGGACGGATCACTACGACTATGCATAGATTACCGGGAGCTGAACCGGTTAACGGTCCGCAATAACTATCCCCTGCCTCGGATAGATGAGTTATTTGACCAGCTGCAGGGAGCCTTCTGGTTCTCCAAGCTAGATTTGTGATCCGGCTACTACCAGCTCCGTATCAGGGAAGAGGACATACCGAAGACGGCATTCAGTTCACGCTATGGATTATACGAGTTCACGGTGATGCCTTTTGGGCTCACGAATGCCCCTGCCGCATTCATGAGTCTAATGAACCGTGTATTCGAGCCTTTCTTAGATCGCTTCGTGATTGTATTCATCGACGACATCCTTATATATTCTCGGACTCGGGAGGAGCATACAGAGCACCTGGCGTAGGTCTTGCAGAGGCTGAGGGAGACCCAGATGTACGCAAAATTTTCAAAGTGCCAGTTCTGGCTACAGAAGGTGGCTTTCCTGGGGCACACAATCAGTGGGGCTGGATTAGCAGTGGACCCAGCCAAGATAGAGACGGTGAGGGATTGGTCACGGCCGAAGACCGCATCTGACATCCGCATCTTCTTGGGACTAGCAGGGTATTATCGCAAGTTCGTGGAGGGGTTCTTGAGGATAGCACTCCCCCTCACGTCCTTGATGAAGAAGGACGCAGATTTTGTTTGGTCAGAGCGGTGCGAGACGACTTTTCAGGACCTGAAGGACCGACTCATCTCATCCCCCATTCTTGTGCTTCCATCCGGGAGCGAAGTATTCCAGATCTACACGGACGCCTCTTACCAGGGGATGGGTGCAGTCCTGATGCAGCATGTACATGTTATTGCTTATGCTTCAAGACAGTTGAAGAAGCATGAGCATAACTATCCAGTACATGATCTAGAGCTCGGGGCTATGGTATTCGCCGTAAAGATATGGAGGCATTACTTATACGGGATTCATTGTGACATCTTTTCATATCACAAGAATCTTAAGTATATCGATACACAGAAGGACTTAAACCTGAGATAGAGGAGATGGCTGGAGTTCCTCTGTGATTATGATTACAAGATCCACTACCATCCGGGAAAAGCGAATACGGTAGCAGATGCTTTAAGCAGGAGGGCCGGCACTTCTGGACCGGAGCCCCGGTTGATGTCTATAGAGCTGCTACAGGTGATGGAGGACATGCACATTACCATGGTATCCGAGACCGAGCCAGTAGTGTATCGAGAGTATTTGAGCTCAGTGATCAGTGGCGATGATATACAGGAGCGCATCCGAGCACATCAGAGGCTGGATGCTGCGTTACACCCGATTTTTAGTGCCCTGGAGAGGGGCAAGGTCGAGGACTACACGCTACAGGATGATCTTCTTTGATTTCGTGGGCGCATCTACATACTAGCAGGGGGCAGTATCCGGGATGACATACTCAGAGAGGAACATTGCTCGAGATATTCAGTGCACCCCGGTATCACCAAGATGTGGGCAGATTTGCGGAGGTCTATGTATTGGCCCGGGATGAAGAGGGAGATCACGGATTTTGTGACCCATTGCGAGACCTGCCAGCATGTGAATGCAGAATGCAAGAGCCCGGGAGGTTTACTACAGCCACTGCCAGTTCCAGAATGGAAGTTCGAGGACATTGCTATGGACTTTGTACACGGATTGCCTCGCTCCCACTCTGGGCATGATTCTATATAGGTTATAGTGGATAGACTGACCAAGGTAGCGCAGTTTATTCCAATTCGAAAGGATGCCCCAGTTGCAGTTCTGGTGAGATTATTTGTGGAGCAGTACGTCAGATATCATGGCATTCCCAGGACGATTGTTTCAGACCGTGATGGTCGGTTCACTTCGAGCGAGTGGAGGGCCGTGCATGCTTACTTGGGATCTCGGCTTACTTTTAGTACCGCCTTCCATCCGCAGACCGACGGACAGACCGAGCGGACCATCCGGACCATGGAGGACCTGCTCAGACTATGCATATTGGATACGAGGAAGCCTTGGGAGAGGCTGCTGCCACTGATTGAGTTCTCGTATAATAACAGCCACCAGGCTAGCATCAGGATGGCTCCATACGAGGCACTTTATGGGATGAGATGCCGGACACCGCTATCATGGGTTCAGGATGTGGGTACCAGGGCTCTTGGACCTGATTATATAGAGGATACTGAGGTTCAGATTCGATTGATCAGAGATCGGCTACTAGAGGCCCAGAGTAGGCAGGCAAAGTATTATGATGCTCGGCACCGGAAGGTGGAGTTCCAGGTTGGAGACAGAGTATTCTTGAAGATACATCCAGTACACGGTGTCTATCGGGTGCGGAGGCACAAGAAGCTCAGTCCACGATACATGGGGCCATACCTGATCCTGGAGCGGATCGGTCCCTTGGCTTACCGACTGCAGCTGCCACCGGAGTTGGGTGCATTACATGACGTCTTCCATGTCTCTTCCTTGTGAAGAGCTCTCCTTCGGTCGGAGCAGCACATTACTACTACAGCCGGACCGGTAGATCCTGACAGATCAGTTAGATTGGAGCCGATCCGGATTGACGATACAGCCATCCGAGTGTTGCGGAAGAAGAAGGTCCCTCTTGTGAAGGTGCTGTGGTCCAACCATGGACGGGAGGAGCACACTTGCGAGCCGAGGGATCTGATGCTGGAGCAATACCCGGAGCTATTCGCATTAGGTACTTTCAAGTTATGTTTTAAAGTTTCTTAAAAATTCTTGCAAGTAGAACCCCGTAGACCCGAACTTAAATTTCGGGGACGAAATTATTTTCTTGTTTATTGGAATTTGTAACATCCCATGTTACTTCTGGACTCCTCAACTTAGATTGGGTTAGGCATGGGGTGAGACTTAAGGAGATCAGCTAGGTTTGATCCTAGGTAGTGGGTGGTAGCCATGTGGAGCCCACTATAGGACCATAGTCAAACTAGGTCAAACTAGCCTAAGTGGGGACCCTAGTCACACCATGACCCCACCACATTGCCTTAACCCTAAAAACAATCTAAGTGGACCCTAGGGCATGTCACTAGGTCAACACTTTGACCCCAATTGACCAAAGTCAACCTTGGGCTTAATTTGGTCAAACCCACACTCATAAGCCCAATTAGCCTAAGTAGGGCACCCCCTTGACCCAACCCAAGTTGGGTGGTGCCACTAGACCCATTTCCACCAATTAGGGTCAGCCCACCCACCATGTTGACTAAGTCAACTCCCCAAGTCAACAAGTCAACAAATTGACCTAAAGGAGTGAAATGAAGACCAAGCCATCCTCCATTGGACCAAGCCCACCAAAATTGGCCCATGGCCAGCCCAAGTGAACAAGACATGTCCTGCCCCTCTAAATCAGGAGAGAGAATACATGCAAGGGGGTAGAATTGGGATTTTGAGAGAAGGAGGAGAAAGAAATGAAGAAGGAGGGAATGGTGGCCACATGGCCACCCCTTCAGCTGGATTTATCTGCCCAAAACCAGATGGCCGACCTCCTCTCTCCATTTCAGCAGAAAATAGGGGCTGAGGGCCACTTGTCAGCTGGGGCGGAGCAACCAAAGCTCAACCGAATTCACATAGGTAATATCCCCCCATATACTCCACCTCAGTCCAAACAGACCTCACCAACAGCTTCAGGAGGTAAAAAGGAGTGGAATTCGAGTGCTGGATCATGGAGAACAGTGGAGAATCAAGGAATCGGGGTGGTGCTCGCCGGCGCACCACCACCATGGCAAACCGCCGCCTAACCCGCAGCCAAGCCCCAATCCAGGTTCGTTTCACCTTACCTCTACCCGTACTAGCATCTTATATCGATTAGGAGAGATATCGTGCTCAACTGAGCCCGATGCCATGAGAGATAAATGAGAATTTTCCAAGTTTTAGAAACCGCTCGGGTTCGCCGTCGCCGCCCTCTCCCGCCGCCCCATCGCCGTGAAATGATAGCCACCACCACCGTGAAGGTGATGACACCGTTGGCCGGAGGTGGCGCCGCCTCAGCTAGCCGGAAACCGCCAGCAAAACCGCTCCAGGTCGGCTCAATCTCAGCCGTTAACCTATTGTAGAAGTTGAACGGATCCCGTCGGTTAGGCTTTAAGATTCGTGTAGATAATAATAATATGATTTAATTATTAATATCATGAATAGTGTAAATCCTGTCACATAATTACAGCCATTTTGCATGTTATTTCTAGTCCTCTTAGAGGCATTTCCAGAAACTATTCCCTAAATGAAAAATGTATCTGACTGTCTTACCTTTAATTTTCCACCTTAAAGTTGTGATTTGGTGTAGTGTACAGTCCTGTAGGGCATTTATCCTAGGACTTATCCTAGACTAGGGCAGAAATTCATTTGGATTCCCAGGTCAAACCAGCAATCACCATGGCCCCAAATTTTGGGTACATGCATGATTAGGGCATACTTATCCCCTGCCAAAATTTAGGAATTTTTGAAACAATGTTTCCTATAGGTTTGGTCAAAATATCAAAATGTAAATAAGTGAAATATATGGAGCTATATGCCTCCCCATAGCCCCAAATCTTGGTGGTAGGTCAATGGGAACACCCTTGGTGAATGATAAAAATTTCAGCACCTTTGGATCACTTCATGTTGGAGAATCCACTTGCATGTGTTAGTTCATATTTTGCCTTGGTGTGCTAATAGCAAAACTTCAAATATGGTGTATTCAGCCAAATGGAGGCATGCAAAAATCTTGGATATGTTTACAGTGGTTCATTAGGGTAACTTTCATCCCTCAAATTAATTATGGGATTTTTGGAATCAAAAATCCCATTTATTGGAATTTATTTTAAATATAGCTCTTTCGAAAACAAATTTGGAAAATAGGTTTTCCTCAAGTACAAATCCTCAAACTTTGCCAAGATATAGATAGGGTTACGTTTGACTTAGGAAAAATTTTATCCTTCTGTTTGAAGAGATTTGGAATAAAATATCTTAAAATGTCCATTTCACCCTTATTTCATTTAATTCTTGAAATGATGGATATGCACCTCAAAAAACTTTGGAATTAATTCTAGTGCTATAAAATTGTATGATTAGTCTTGCATAAATTTTTCAGAATTAATAGATGTGTTGATAATTTTTAAATTAATATAATGACATTTTTGATAAATATGTAAGAATGGAAATTGATTGGCCATTACACAATACAAATTGATGAAACTCTGCCAATAGTCCTATATTCATGTTTTATATGTTCTGTAATTTTCCTGGAATTTTGGATTACATATTGCCTATACTTCATTTGGCAAATGGAATTTATGAGAGTTTGGTATTAAATAAGAAATTGGAATAAATAGTTAGAGGAAAATTATGAAACTCTGTAGACAGCAATATTTTATCATTATACAACTCAGGAAAAATTACCTAGGTCAGCGGATGTTAAATCATACTACTTCATGTGTAAAGTGACCTAGTAATTAGTTTAAAAGATTTAATTAAAGGATTATCTGGCCAAGGTAAATTATGAGAATTCATAGGGTAGTTCCCTTAGCCCATACCACCCTAGGATAAATATTTATTGGCAAGATGCTTTAAGGTTTGGAAGATCCCATTTTTAGGGTAATATTAGGACATGGTTTGCATATAACATAAATAGGTCTTACCTTAGGGGTTACCCGGGGATTGATTATCGGAAGAGATGAGAGTGTGCAACAAGTACAACCCTGGTGGGTAGTATTGTCTTAGTGAGGGATCAAAAGTGCAAGTCTTTAGGTAGCAACTGGAGTGGGGGTCGACGGAAGACCGTCGGTTTCCCGGTAACATCTTAAGTCACTAGGGTTGTACCAGAGCAATAAAGAGAGCTGGGATGAAACATGGGTAGCCATCAACTAAAATAAATATCCTTGCGAAAGGGAATGCTGGGCGTAATCCCAACACAGTTCCTAGTGCCCCTTGAGAGCCCTTCACAGGGAATACCGGGGGCAGTCCTGGGATTAACCTTAAATCTCTATGTATAATAACCCGTAGACAAGAGTAGTCTAATAGGTTAAGACATTTGTTGTACCTTCTCACCCGTGTAGGGTTGGAGAGATTCATGATATATGCTCACCCGTTTAGGGTTTGAGGGAGTTGGTATAAAGGCACTAATGTGCGTTCTCACCCGGGTTTGGGTTTGAGGGTTTCAGGACGGGTTTAGTCCTGCGAGCGGGAGGCTCGGAATGAAATACTTGCATGTGCATAAATATAGTGGCGGGGCATGCGGTACTGGCCGTTCGTCACACCGATGGCAGTACGGTGCACCAGGCGGTTGTGAGGGTTAGAGGGGCCAGTGGGTTGTTTTACACTACGGTCTGGAGGACGATCCCCGATAACGCACATCCGACCCAACAAGACTTGCGGGTTGTCAGCAAAGTACATACGCGAGACTCTAGAGTGCACCTTGGACGTGTACAGAGGCGTATGAGAGGGGTCTAAGGCTTGGTAGTGTGCATACCGGCCTAGAAGCGGAGACGCCCGCTCCGCTGCTGCCGTAGCCACAGCGGTGGTACCCGAGAGTGATGCTAGCTCTCAAAAAGTGGGAACTAAAGGTCTGTGATCACAGAGTCGTTGTGTGTGAGTTGCACTTGCCTGTGTATAAAATTGCATCATAACATTCATTCATATTAGGTCATACGCTTCATAGATCCTTATCATATAAATTAGTATGGGCTCTTTTATATGATAAGTTAAATTTCCTGGAAATCCTAACTTATATATTTGTATGGGCATTTATATAAGTTAGGGTACTTTTGTGATGATAGTAAGTGGTAGAATAGCTTATTTACTTGCTTTTACTACTGTCTTCACTTTCTTTACTGTACCGCTCTTACTTACTTGTACTATACTTAGAACTGCTAGAGTAGATCATTATTACTTATTATAACTGCTAGTTAGATTCTGTCACCTGCTTCCATTTTTTCTACCCCTTGTTGTCCTCCGCTTCGTCCTCCCGCTCGGTGCCTAGGAGCTGCGGGGCGAGGTGCGGAGGAAACGACTTAGTCTTTTTGACTAATGGTTGGTGACCAAACTATTTTTAGGAGCCCGTGGAGATGGAGCACCAGCACGTCGAGGAGGCAGGACTTGAGGAGCAGATACCGTTTCAGCAGGCTACTACAACTACTGTGCGTCCTCAGGTGGGACGAGACCTGATGTACTAGCATAGCTTCCGCTTTATTTATTTTGAGAGAGAGTGATTTTGATGTACTGGGCATAAGCCCTTATTACTCTTTTTTTGTACTCTTCTGTGGACTATATTATGTACCTTTCATTTCATATATATGATTGTACCATGTGACTTGTGGACTAGTGGATTTACATACTCTTTACTTTTCTTCTCATATTGGCCTACAGGTTAAATGATCGTACTAGCCGGCAGAATCGGCGTGTTGTGGTGTCGACTAACCCGTGAGTTAGTGCCACCGTAAGACAGCAGTTCTGGGCATAAGACCTGGTAGCCCTCCTTGGTAAGGGGGAGGGGGGGTCTTATAACAAGTGTGGAAATCATAATGGTCTGCAAATAGTAGAACTCTGAACAATGGTTTAGGATGACCATGGGGCTACACCTTGACCCCAAGAGCCTACCACAACACCCCCTAATACCTTGGAAGGCCCATTAGAGCCATAAGGACCCATTGGGGTCAATCAAAGAGACTCAGTTGACCAAGGTCAACCCTAACCCAAAATGGGTCAAACTAGCCTACTTAGGGTCAATTGACCTACACCTAGCCTAAAGGACCCCTCCTATGCCCCCCTAACCCTAAAGTGAAGTCAAAGGGTCACTAAGGACACATTGGGGTCAGCCCTAGAGGCCAAGTTGACCCAAGTCAACTCAAGCCCCTAATTTGGTCAAAGTGCCCTTATTAAGGCTAGGTGACCTCTAAAGTGTAAGGTAACCTACATAACCCCACATAGGCCTTAGGAGAGGCCAATGGGTCACCAAGGACCCAATGGGGTCAACCCAGATGATCAAATTGACCCAGGTCAACCCTAACTTAAGCCAAGTCAAACCTAGCCCAAATAGGCTAACCCAAGCCCAAGCCACTTCTTCCTTAGGCTAACCTCACTTTCATGATCATCATGACTAAGTGGTCTGCACGTAGCCTATGGTGTTGACCAGTCAACATGGGTGACTAGGAGAGAGAATGGAGCTTCCCTTCATGTTAATGGTGGAGAGAGAAGATGGGGGAGAGGAAGGGGAGAGTGGGAGCCGGCCAAAGGGATGCCAACAGCCACTTTTAATGGCTGTAATCAACACCTCTAGGGAAGAGAAGTCGATTCCAGCCATTTCCCGACCACCAAGGGGTAGATTCAGCCCCCCTCCACTTAACCCGAGCCACACCATTAATGGTGTTGAAGGGCATTGAAGAACCAGCCGCCCCCTCCCCAATTTCCCATTTAAACATCATCAGTGGGCAGTGGGGAACATTTTCGAGCTTTTACCTGGAGGAGACAGGCCGTCCCACTGTATTGTTGCAGAAGCTGAGCGCCGCCGCCGTCGACTATGGCATCCTGCCGCTCCTCCCGCATTCAGGCCGCCAGGAAGGTCCTCCCCCTCTCCTTAACACACGGGTAGATCATAGGTCTCCTTAGGTTTAAGGTTCGGGCTCATTTGAGCCCGATCCAAACCATGATTTTCATGGTTTTTCGGCAAAAAAACTTCCTACTAGAACCGTCGGAAAACACCTCTCCGGCGGCTGAGTCGCCGCCTAGCGACAGCCACCACCTCAACGGAGGTGGTGGAGGCGGTGGCTGGCCGGGGAAGGGGCTGGATCGCCGGTGGCAGAGCTTGGAAGCGGCTCCAGGTGGGATTGATCCTGGCCATCGGCTCAATGAAGAAGACGAGGGGATCCCGTCAAAAACGCGCCAAGATTCGTGCTCCAATTGATATTAAACTATAGGAAATATTTTTATATTAATGTGATTTATGTCACAGATTTTGATATTAATGGTTTTAAATTTTAAAAATACCTAGGCTCACCTGGTGGGAAAACCTTCAACATGAAAGTTGTAGTCCTTTATGTCTACTTTATTTTAAAATTGGTTTGAACCCATCTGGGTGTATGGTCTGACCAGGGCACCCATTTTGGTGGGACATATACTTAGGGCTAGGCAGTCATTAAACAGAGTGCCCACACCTCATCCCTAGCCAATCACTTGAAATTTTGGCAGGGAGTCTAACCTAGCTATACCTAGGGCCTGCCCAAAACTAAGAATTTTTGGAGACACTTTGTCTTAAGTGTTTTACTTTTATTTAATAATGCTAGGGTAATTTAATTAGGTGGACAAATTACCTCCAAACCCTTCCAAATTTTGGAGAGTGGTCCCTGGCATCAGGGCCTAAATCTGTACAAACTTTTAACTCATTTGGATATGTTTTGGTTAGGGAATCACCAAACCCTAGATTGGCTTTAAGGAGGTATTTTTGATTACAAGTGCACTATGGTCTTAGGGTGGTCCCCTCCCCTCAACAGAGGCTGAGGTTTTGGACACTGACTTGGCTTGGCCAATGTCACCCTCTTAAGGAAAATGGGATGATTTAGGCTTGATTTACCCTAGGGTTCAACCTCAAACCCTAAGGAAGGACTTTTGAGGGTTGTGAAGGACATGGGGGCAAATGCCCTTGTATGTCCTTGGAAACCTAGTAGAATTGAGGGTAATGTAACCTAAGTTCTCTGATAGGAACCTTAGAGGAGTTGGAGCAAGGTAGACACCTCAAAACCCTAACCCTAGTTTTAGGGTAGGAGCACAAATTTGAAGATGCAGCCACTAAACATTCCCCAGAAGTTATGAAACTTGGGTAGAGTAGGTTTTAGGCCATCTAGAACCCCTGGTAATTTCTATAGAATTTTATGGATTTTATTCCTGGTATTTCATTTGTTAATTACCAAAAGGCCCAAACTGATGTTTGATTCTCTTATGGTTATTCTGTGCTTTTGAATCTAATGAAATTTGGTCAGAATATCTTAAAGGCCTAAGTGAAAGGGGCTTGGTAGAATAAAATTAATTATTGATGATTTATCTGTTGAAAAATCATGAGACTTAGGTTTTGATGTTTCCAGGTCAAACGGTACTTGTAGTAATTTATTTATAATTTTTAGAGGTCTGTTTACAGAACTTCCTTCACAAGACCCTAATTTTGAGAATTGGATATTTAGTTTATTCAGGGAATACTTCTTTCAAAAAAAATTATGAAACTTTACTTGGAGGTTTTATGTGCCCTTATACTCATCCTGGAATTTTCTCTGAATTTTTGGAAGTATTTTTGTTGTACATCCCCTTTAAATGATTTATTATGAAATAAGTTTGAAATAAAATTTAAGGGCATAAACTTTGCTGAAAAATTGGGAGATTCTAGATTTTTAGATGATTATTCATTTTGCATTTATCATAAATTTAGTGGAATTTATCTTGCATAAATCTTGTACTTCATGTTCAACCTTGGAACTTTTGGCTTTTAGAATAAATAAATAAATTCTCGGTTAAATTATGAAAATTAGGAAATTATGGATTCAGGCTACAAATGCCAATATAGTCCTCCAATAATTATTATATGAGCACTGGATGATCATTTGGTATACTTCCCATTTTACGGGTCATATAGCTTAAGTGGTCTGCATTTAGCAAAACTGCAGGAATTCATTTGGGATCTGAATTAGAGCACATGTGTTGGGTTTTGTTGGGTTGCTGGAAAGGATAAATAGAGTTCGATGCATCATTGTAAGATAAAGTGAGTAGGGTGTGTTTTGGCTAGGGTTTAGAGGCGCTCGGGTCTGACAAAAGATCGTCCTCCCCGAGGTGAGGTGGAGTCAAACCACCTTAGGATTCGCCTACGTAACATGAGAAAGTAATGGATAAGGGGATCAACCAATAACAAAAATAAGTACCTTGGGAAAGGGAACGCTGGGCGTAATCCCAACATAGTTCCTAGTGCCCCTTGAGAGTCCTTCACAGGGAATACCGGGGGCAGTCCTGGGTTAACGTAAACTGTTTTAACAAGCTGAAAAGTGTAATTTAGTAATTAGGGTTGCACCTTTCACAAACACTGATAGCACCGGAAGATAGCTGGGAGTTTCGGCTCGGATGGTTAAAAGACGGACTTTGGGTCCGGGGAGCTTCAGCTCGATTGTTTGAGACGGACGTTTTGGTCCGGGGAGCTTCAGCTCGGTTTTTGATTACGCTAAATTTGCATGTGCATAAAAGAAAGGAAAAATTAAGGTGGTGGGTCTTCGGTATTGGAGGGTCGATGCACCGATGCCAATACGTTGACTCGGCAAGTGTGGTTAGCACTTCGCCAACAGAAGTCCGGTGCGCCAGCCGGCAAGAGTACGCAGGAGTCCGCTTCATGCACCAAGCATTGAGGCGTATGATAGGTCTGACTGGTAGTGCTTTACTGATTTAGAGGTGGGCGAGGCCCAACCCACCGCTTCCGTCTGCCACTACGGAGGTATCCTGGGAGGTTACGGCTCCAGAAAGGGAGAACTAAAGGTCTGTGTGCACAGAGTCGGGTGTGTGTGTTGCCCTTGCATGTCCATCATACCCACTTGCATGTCATAGCATAATCGATTCATTTAACCCCTGACACCTAATGTATAAGTGAAATGGGACGCTTATACATTCGGACCTGCAAAACGACCCCTTAGTCTATAAGCTTGTGTGGGCATGTTTATAAATTAAGGTCAATTTTGATATATATCTGTATATTGCTGTGTGATAACCGACACCCCAACGTATAAATTGGTATGAGACTTTTTATACGATGGGAGCCTTGTAGAAGACCCCTTGGCTTATATGTTCTCACATAAGTGAAGGTTACTTTTCATATTTCAGCTTATTATCTATACCTGTTATAGAATTGCTAGTATAGGTCCGCTGCCATCTGTTTTTGATATTCTCCACCTTCAAATCCTCCCCTTTCTTCCTCTCCGCTCGGTGCCTAGGAGCCATGGGTGAACGGGTGGGGGATGATAGGCTTAGACTTTTAGACTATCGGTTTTCGAACCGCATCATTTAGGTGATCGTGGAGCCCAGCATGGAGGAGCAGCCCCAGAGACCGATACGATTGGAGGTGGGGCAGTCTAGCTCCGGAGTTCATACAGCCGGGACCGTGAGTCTCGACCTTGAGTAGTTTTCTGCTTTTGCTTCCGCATGAGTGATTTTTTGTAGTGAGGATATGATGTACCGGGCATAAGCCCGTATTTTAGCATTCTGATGTATTATTCTGTGGACACTCCCTTCGTGGAGATTTATTTACTATGATATGAGATTTTCTGTGGACTGTTAGTTTTCATTACTTCATTATGCTACTTTTCTGTGATCGAATTGGCCGGCAGAATCAGCGCTTTATGGTGATGACTCTTCAGGGCGTGAAGGAGTCACCGCAAAACGGTGGTTCTGGGCCTAAGACCCCGGTGTTGAAAAAAGGGGGGGGTTTACATATAGCAAGGGTCAAAGTTGTGTCCTAGAATCTAGGTCAAGTCCTAAGAGTCAACATCACATGGACAAGCCAACAGCAGACTGCCAGAGACTTAAGACATAAAGTTTTCCTCAAGATTCAGAGAATTCTAAAGAGACTAAGTAAAATGAGTTCGACGTTCGTCGAACTCAGGTCGACAGTAGTCGTTCTCAGCTCGATGATCTTAGAGAAATATTCTCTGAGTTGAGCTCAACGAACTCCATTCTTTGATCGATGATCTCTGAAATCAGTCTTCAGCATTTCAAGTTCAATTGATTCTCCTGACTTAGGTCGACAAACTTAGTTCTCTGATCGACGATCACTGGACTCTCTACTTCACTATTCTGATTCCAGAAAGGTGAAGTAGAGAGTCCAGTGATCGTCGACCAGAGAACTAAGTTCGTCGACCTAAGTCAGGAGAATCAATTGAACTTGAAATGCTGAAGACTGAGTCCAGAGATCGTCGATCAAAGAATGGAGTTCGGCAAGCTCAGCTCAGAGAATATTTCTCTAAGATCGTCGAGCTGAGAATGACTATCGTCGACCTGAGTTCGACGAACGTCGAACTCATTTTACTTAGTCTCTTTAGAATTCTCTGAATCTTGAGGAAAACTTTATGTCTTGAGTCTCTGGCAGTCTGATGTTGGCTTGTCCATGTGATGTTGACTCTTAGGACTTGACCTAGATTCTAGGACACAACTTTGAACCTTACTATACATGTTGGGTCACATCATCCTAAGTTAGGGAACCTAGCCCAAATCAAACTAGGGATCCAACACCATCCATACGCATCATTCTCCTAAAGAAGCCACATGAGGAGGCTTGAACTTGGGCTAGCCTATTTGGGCTAGGTTGACCAAAGGTAGGCTTGGGTTGACCTCGGTCAACATGGCCATTTGGGTTGACCCCAATGGGTCCTTGGTGACTCATTGGTCTCCCCTAAAGTCTATGTAGGGTTGGGTAGGGTTGACTTGGAATCTTGGAGGTCACTTGTCCCATGGTAAGGGCACTTTGACCACTTTAGGGCTAGAGTTGACTTGGGCCAACGTGACCATTTGGATTGACCTCAAGGGCTCCTTGGTGACCACATGGCCTCCCTTAAGGTTTAGGAAGGGTTATGTATGGTTACCTTGCACCTTGCAGGTCACCTACCCTTAGTAAGGGCACTTTGACCAGATTAAGGGCTTGAGTTGTCTTGGGTCAACTTGCCCATTTGGGTTGACCCCAAGGGGTCCTTGGTGACCCCATGGCCTCCCTTAAGGTCTAGGAAGGGTTATGTAGGGTTACCTTGCACCTTGGAGGTCACCTACCATTAGTATGGGCATTTTGACCAGATTAGGGGCTTGAGATGACTTGGGTCAACTTGGCCTCTAGGGCTGACCCCAATGTGTCCTTAGTGACCTATTAACCTCACTCTAGGTTTAGGAAGACCTGACAAAGGTTGGTTGGGCATATTAGAGGTCAACTGCCCTTTGTTAGGGCACCTTGCTCAATTTAGGACTGTGGTGGTCCTAGGTCAAAATGGCCACTTTGGGTTGACTTCAATGGACCCTTAAGGCTCTAGTGGACCCTCTGATAGGTTGGTGATGTTGTGGTGGGGTCATGGAGTCATGGTGAAGCCCTAAGGTCAAACCCTAGGTTTTGTGATGAAGTTGTTCCATAGGTAGACCAAGGAGATTCTCACATTGGCCTTCTATCACTAGGCTATTTTTAGCTTCCTAGGTGTTGGAACACCCTATTACTAATTTGGGTCAGGATCACTATGTCTCTAGGAATCTGTGTTTGACCTTCTGTATAGCTTAATAGGTCAATTAGAATTGAGTCTAAGGGATCAGGAGTCTAAGTTTGGAAGCTGCCCTGAAGACCAGTTTTTCTGGAGACTAAGTCTAATCGTCGAGCTCAGCACGACGATTCGTCGAACTCCGGTCGACGATCGTCTAGCTCAACTTCTGCAGATCGTCGAGCTCCATTCGACGATCGCTGAGCTCAAACCTCATAATATCGTCGAGCTCCTCTCGACGATCGCTGAGCTCAACTTCGCAATATCGTCGAACTCCATTCGACGATCGCTGAGCTCAGGTCGACGATTTTGACTCTGCATTAGATCCTTATCTCTGAGCTCAGTTCGACGATCTTTGAGCTCAGATCGACGATTATATTGCTACTTGGATTTTCCAGTTCGCTGAGCTCAGCTCGACGATAGCAGAGCTCAGTTCGACGATTTCAGTTATCTTTCAGAATTCAAATTCAAATCAGATAGAAGTTATTCTGCATTTAATTCAGAAGATCTGCCAGCCGTTTTCATTTACTTCTGGAGCAAGTTTCAAGGGATTTTTCAAGGAACAAATCAGTGGACTTTCCTTCAGAAGAAATTATGCAATTAAGGCTGTAATCAATGCAGACCAACGGCTATCTTTGACAGAGTGATATCCTATTCAGACTCAGAGAATAAAAGAGAATGTTTTTTGAATGGAATAGAGAAGAAATACAGAGATTGACAAGGAGAGGACACACAACTCAATACACAGAGACTCTTTGAAAATATTCTGTCAACAAGAATTCTGAAGAACACTCATCAGAGAGATCAAGCTTTCAAAAATCTTCAGATCTCTTCAGCTCTCAAGTGTTCAAGGCCAACATCATTTCAAGACTCCAGACTCTCAATATTTCAGCTTGCTGAAATCATCTTGTGCTGGAGATCTATCTTTGAAGGCCTATCACCCTCAGCAAAGCTCATCTTCCTGAAGATTTCAAGGACTCAGGGGGAGCTTTGACAACATCACTGAATCCACATAGTCTTCTCAGTTGCTTGAGAAAGAGAAGACTGTCATCACTCTCTCACCCCCATTCTGTAAAGGGTTTTTCAAACTCCCTTCAAAAGTTTGAATCTGGTTTTTGAGCACCTTATCAAAAGCTCATTGGTGGCAAGACACCTGATCAAAAAATCTGATTTGGTTTTTGAGCACCATATTAAAAGCTCATTGGTGCTCAGGACACCTGATCAACTCATCCTGCAGTGGATTCCTACCTAGGGTGGTAGAAGAGTGGATGTACCCAAGTTTGGGGAACCACTATAATTCCTTGTGTCATCTGGTTCTGCATGTTTTCTTTTTGTTTCTGGCCTAGATTTTCTTGTGCTTAGTTTCTGCATAGCTTAGTGTTGTGATTAATTTTATTTCTGCTTCCCTGCTCACACTCATTACAACAATTGTTGTAAAGCTTTGCAAA
The DNA here is from genome assembly GCA_039583875.1 of Platanthera guangdongensis. Taxonomy (NCBI): domain Eukaryota; kingdom Viridiplantae; phylum Streptophyta; class Magnoliopsida; order Asparagales; family Orchidaceae; genus Platanthera; species Platanthera guangdongensis. The sequence continues at coordinate 65,937,288 of CM077165.1, forward strand.
AGTTTTTCTTTGTATTTTAAAAGCACCATATACTCTATTCACCCCCCTCTAGAGTATATCAGATCTAGTTTCCCCTTTCAATTGGTATCAGAGGCAGGTTGGTTAAACATACCATATCTGTTTGGTTGTACAGGCTAACACCTGAACCCCAAGATCCCAATCTAGATCCTTCTTTTATATTTCATTATTAGATTTAACTTGCACAAGTCATGGCCCAAAACAAAGATTATGCTAGCACCAGACCTCCAGTGTGCAATCTGTCAAAGTTTGCACTTTGGAAAGCAAGGATTAGACTCTACATGAATTCTATTGACGAAGACATTTTTAATTCTGTTTTGACAGTGTGTCCAAGACCTCCAGAGGGCACAAGCACAAATGCTGTTCCACCTCCATCAGGAACAGATGCTGACATCAAAAAGTGGAAAGTGGCTGATGCCAAGGCAATGAACATTTTAGCTCAGACAATGTCAGATGACATTTTTCAAAAAGTAGCTGAATGCAATTCAGCCAAGGAGATTTGGGACAAGCTCTCAGAAATTGTCTCTGGCTCAGCTGATGAGAGAAAGGACAGAAGATCTCATCTCATCTCCCAATATGAGAACTTCAAGAAGGGAGAAACAGAGTTAGTGGGAGACATGTACAACAGACTGAGTCTAATTGTCAGTGAACTGAGGACATTAGACAAAGAGATCTCACTGACAGAACTTAATGACAAGATCCTAATGTGCTTCCCCAGCACTTGGGATTCAAGAATCTGGCCAATTAAAGATGCCAGAAGTCTGAATGAGATCACCACTGAAGCCTTGTTGGGTAAGCTCAAATCTTATGAGCTACTCATCAAGAACAGAGAAGAAGAACAGAAGGCTGCTTCACCAGCCACAAGAAAGGAGAAGACGATAGCATTCAAGGCAACTGAAGATCTGCCTGAAGAAAAAGGAATAGGCAATGATGAACTTCTCAGCTTGTTGGCCAAAAGATTCTATAAGATGGCCAGAAAGGACTTCAGAAGAAGATCATACAAGGAGCAGGATAAGCCAAGGTATGACAAGTCCATTGGCAATAACAAAGACATTATTTGCTTTGGTTGCAGGAAACCAGGGCATATAGTTCCTGACTGTCCAGAAAACAAGAACAAGGACAGAAGGGACAGAAAAGAAAGAAGAAAGGAGAAAGACTCCAAAAGGACTGGAAATAGCAAGCCCTCTTCCACCAAAAATAAGCATACAAGGAAAGGATTTGTTGCTGAATCCTGGAGTGAGACTGAAGAGGAGTCAGAAGCCTCTTCCAGCTCCAGTGATGATGAGGATGATGCAGAAGAAAAGGAATTCTGCATGATGGCAATTAATGCCTCACAGCACAACTCAGAGGAAGAAGAGTCAGAGTCAGACTCAGAGATTCAACCTGAAGAAGATCAGGTAATCAGTTCTTTTGATTTTACTTCAGAAGATTTTAAATCTGAATTTAAAGCATTGTGTTTAGATCTGCTAAAGTCTGAGAAAGAGATCATCTCTCTCAGAAATCAATTATCTGAACACAATGGCTTAAAGTCAGAAAACCTCAAACTCTCTCAGGAGTTGGAGAACTATAGAGAACAGATAGCTACACTGAAAAGTGAGCTCTCTGAGGCCAAGAAGCTTGAAGAATCCCTTAATGGGAGAAGCATCAAGCTGATGGACATCACAAGCACAGTGAACTCTAGACTTAACAGTACACTGGGCTTGGGTGCTTCATCTAGCCAACCTATAGTCCTAACAACTCCCATCAAGTTTATTTCTAGCAAGGGAAAGGGAGTTGTAGAGGTTGCCAGGAAAAATTCTGATCTGCCTCAGAAAACTAAAGTCCAGCACAAATCGTCGAACGGAGATCGACGATCGCCGAATGAAGATCGACGATCGCCGAACGCAGCTCGACGATCTCAGGACAAATCGTCGAACGCTGATCGACGATCTCAGCCAAGATCGTCGAACGCTGGTCGACGATCCCATATACCTGACCTCAGCCATAGTCGACCGTCGAACGGAGATCGACGATCTGACCCAAGATCGTCGAACTCAGCTACAAGATCGTCGAACAGAGGTCAGAGCTCTGGTAATTTTTTCAAAGGCAAGTCAAAATTGAATCCTGAGGGTTCTTCATCCCAAACCTTCAACCCTTATACTGAATGGATTTTACCTCCAAGGAGATATCATCCTGAAGGATATAAGAGTCAGCCAGGGATGTCTTTCATTTCTGAATTTAGAGGTTATCAACCTAGGCCCAAGGTAAACTAGGTCAAAAACAAGTAAATTGTTTCATGTGCAGGTGAAGACCTATCCAACATCTAACCAGCAATGGTATTTGGATAGTGGGTGCTCTAAGCACATGACAGGGAACAAGGACAACCTCAATTCCTTTAGAGCCAAGCTTGGACCCAAGGTTATCTTTGGTGACTCCAATTTTGGACAAACTAAAGGTTATGGAGCAGTCCAGATTGGTTCTGTAACCTTCAAGAAAGTAGCATATGTGGAAGGACTGAAGCACAACCTAATCAGCATCAGTCAGCTATGTGATGAAGGGTACCAGGTGACCTTCAACAAAACCTTATGCAAAATCAAGTCAGAGGACAACACAACTGTGTTGACAGGTAAAAGGAAAGGTAACATCTACCAAGTAGATTTTCTTTCAACCTCTATAGATATCTGTTTATTCAATTCAGTTTGTAGACCAAATGTTTTATGGCATAAGAGATTAGGACACCTAAACCTTAGAACTATTGCTAGGCTATCCAAGGACAACCTTGTTAGAGGACTACCTTCTGGCCCCTACAAGAAGGAAGGACTCTGCAAGGCTTGTCAATTAGGCAAGCAAACTAAAAACAGTTTCAAGTCACTTAATAAGAGTGATTCACCTAGGATATTGTATCTGTTACACATGGATCTATTTGGACCCATCACAGTACAAAGCCTAGGAGGGAAATCCTACACTTTGGTGATTGTAGATGACTTCTCTAGATTCACTTGGGTGTTCTTTCTAAGGAAGAAGTCTGATAACTTTAAGTGTCTGACAGAGTTTCTCAAATGTATAAAGATTGAGTTCAATACTCACATTGCCCTGATCAAAAGTGATCATGAGACAGAGTTTGATTCTCTTCTTATGCAAGAGTTCTGTCAGAGTGAAGGGATCAGGCATACTTTCTCAGCTCCTAGAACTCCTCAACAAAATGGGGTAGCTGAAAGGAAAAATAGAACCCTTATTGAATCTGCCACTACATTGTTGTCAGATGCTCATCTACCTCTATCCTTTTGGGCAGAGGCAGTGAACACCTCCAACTATGTGCTGAACAGGAGTCTGATACATAAACTAAAGGGAAAGACTCCCTATGAATTACTCAAAGGGAAGAAACCTAAAGTTGACTATTTCAGAATTTTTGGCTGCACTTGCTATATTCACAATAATGATAAGAAATATTTAGCAAAATTTCAAGCCAAAGCTGATGAAGGAGTGTTTCTGGGATACTCCATGATCAGCAAGGCCTATAGGGTATATAATAAATCTTCATTGAAAATTGAGGAATCTGTTCATATTTCTTTTGATGAAACTAACATGTCTTTCAAGGAGAAGCTTTCTTCTACCATAGAACCTTTGCAGGAACACTCTCTAGTTGAAGATATGAACAAGCTACAGGTTGCTCAAGAAGAAGAAAGCAGTGAAGATGAAAGCAATGCTCAACACATTGAAGCTCCATTTGAAGAGCCAGTTGTTGTACCACAAGAGGAAACAACAACACAGGTTGGTGAACAATCAACACCCCCTGTTGATTTAGTAACATCAAGAGACCATCTAATTACCCAAATAATTGGAGAACTCTCAGCTGGTGTGCAAACCAGAAATCAGGTCAACCAAAACCTGTTGCACACCTGCTTCCTTTCTCAAATTGAACCTCAGTCCATTCAAGATGCAGAGCAAGATTCACACTGGATCATTGCCATGCAAGAGGAGTTGCATCAATTTGAGAGGAACAAAGTATGGGAACTAGTGCCAAAGCCAAAGGATCATTCCATTTTTGGAACAAAATGGGTATTCAGAAATAAACTGGATGATCAAGGAGTAATAATAAGGAACAAGGCAAGGCTAGTTGCCCAGGGATATTCTCAAGAAGAAGGAATTGACTACGACCAGACCTTTGCACCTGTTGCAAGATTGGAAGCCATCAGAATTTTTCTAGCTTATGCAGCTCACAAAGGCTTCAAGGTTTATCAGATGGATGTCAAGAGTGCCTTCTTAAATGGAGACATCAAAGAGGAAGTCTATGTCAGACAACCTCCAGGTTTTATCTCTCCAACTTACCCTGATTATGTTTTTAAACTAAATAAAGCAATATATGGTCTCAAGCAAGCTCCTTGAGCATGGTATGAGACCCTAGCATGCTTTCTCTTGGAAAATGGTTTTATAAGTGGTAGAGTAGACCAAACTCTTTTTATTAGAACCCATAAGTCCCATACCCTACTAGTACAAATTTATGTAGACGATATCATTTTTGGTTCTACTGACTCAAAATTGTGCAGAAGGTTTTCTAACCTAATGCATTCTAAATTTGAGATGAGTAGCATGGGTGAGCTATCCTTCTTCCTAGGATTGCAAGTCAAACAACATGCTGAAGGCATCTTTATTTCTCAAACCAAATATGCTAATGAGCTGGTTAAGAAATTTGGCATGTCTGAGGCATCTTGTATGAAAACACCCATGCCTACCAATGCTGTATTGGATGCTGATGAACATGGGAAACCTGTTGATCAGACAACATATAGAGCAATGATTGGCTCTTTACTGTATCTTACAGCTAGTAGACCAGATATAATGTTTGCTACATGTATATGTGCTAGGTTCCAAGTAAGCCCTAGAGACTCACACCTCACATTAGTAAAGAGGATTCTTAGGTATGTTAAAAGTTGTCCAAATCTAGGTCTCTGGTATCCAAAAGATTCAGCATTTGAGTTAACTGGATTCTCTGATGCTGATTATGCTGGATGCAGAATTGACAGGAAAAGCACCAGTGGAACTTGTCAGTTCCTTGGTGATAGACTTGTCTCCTGGTTTTGCAAGAAACAAACATCTGTGTCAACTTCAACTGCTGAAGCTGAATATATGGCTGCAGGTAGTTGTTGTTCACAAATATTGTGGATTCAAAATCAACTCCTACACTATGGTTACAACTTAGAGAAGTCAAAAATATTTTGTGACAATACAAGTGCTATTTCCATAGCTCAAAATCCAGTCCTCCGTAGTAGGACAAAACACATAGAGATTAGGCATCATTTCTTGAGGGACAATGTTGAAAAGAATAAAATTGAACTGCAATATATCCCAACTGATTTACAAAGGGGAGATATTTTCACCAAGCCTTTGGATGAAAAAAAACACACTTTCTTCCTAAATCAGTTAGGAATGTTAGATGGAGGAAGTCTTAAATAATCCCCAAGATTTTGAAAGCTAAAAATTGACCAAGACTAGGCAAAATTCTGATTTTTCTTAATGTCTAGGATTTTCTGATCTCTGAACTGCGCTCGACGATTTCCCCAAAGATCGTCGAACGGAGATCGACGATTTCCAGAATCGTCGAACTGAGTTCAGCGCCCCTCAGACAGCATGAACTGTCTCCTTCGGTCAACGATCGTCGAACGACGCTCGACGATTTTGTTCCCTGAACGATCGTCGAACGGAGCTCGACGCTTTCCAAGATCGTCGAACGGAGATCGACGATGTTGGAGTCTCTTCAGATTCCTTTAGAAGCCTAGATCGTCGAACTGAGTTCAACGATCTTTCCAATTCTGCGTCGAACCCTAATATAAAACTCATTTTTCGCCGTCGTTCTCTCTTGCGCTTTCAATTTCTCTGCAAAAATTATCTTCCCTCCAAACAGTTCTACCTTGGTCGTTTTGTTTGTTAAGTTTCTGCAGGTACCATGGCCGTCTCAGTTGCTCTCCTCGCCGCAATGAAGTTTGATGCAGGGTTTGACATTGATTTGGACTCCTTCAACACCACTGATCAAGTCTTCCAGGACATTCTGAGTTTATTCAGAGATCAGCATTTGTCTGCCCTCATGACCACAAGAATAAAACTTGCTTCAGATGAGATAAAAGAATGGGTATATACTGCACACAACCTTGACAACAACACCATTGTTGGAACTATTGCTGGAACCCAGGTACCTCTGACCCCAACAGTTTTAACAGAGGTTTTTGGTTTAAGAAATGGTGAAGACTCTGCTGAACTTTCTGGAGAAGAATTTTCTGATATACTTGCCAGGATGGGTCATCCTGAGGGAAACCCTAGCAAGTTGTTTAAGAGGAACTTGTCAGTTGAATATAGGTTCCTAGCTGATGTTGTAGGCAAGGTGCTGTTGGCCAAACATTCTGCACATGACACCATCTCCAGACATCAGCTCTGCCTCATGGGAGCTCTGGTAGATAGGAAAAGCTTGAACTGGGGAGAGGTCTTCTTTGACCTGATAAAGAAGAAGATTAATAAAACTTTTGTGAATTTTGGAAGAATTCTGGGAGTCTTCCTTCAGGCAAAGTGCCCTACTCTGCTGGTCTCCTCTGGAGTGCACATCAATGCCTCCAAGAGACTCACCTGTGCCCTATTTGGGAAATGGGACAGGTAGATTAGCAAGCCCAGCAGGCCCTCTTCATCTGCCCCTTCAAGCACCAGGACTCAAAGAGTCACTCCCCCCCAGGTCTCTGCACCTGCAGAGAATCTGCCTGCTGCTAGTGCTGCTTCTCCTCCTCCTCCAAGTTCAACCCTACCTCCAGCTCCATCCACCATTCCAGCATCATCTCCCATCACAATCTCCAGCCCATCTCCAACATCAATTCCATCTCCAGCAACCACTTCATCACTTCCAGTAGACCAACTCCACCCATTATTCTCTTATCCACCACCAGATGTCACCTCATCTCCATCCATACCATCCTTCACACTTCTAGATGAATCCTACATGGATGATTCCCCCTCCTCTCCTCCAGACTTACCATCCTCTTCAACATCCTTCCAAGATCTCCTCCACCACATCCTTGACCAACCATCTTTCACTCCCTCCATATCCATCCCCTTGTCCTCCATCTCCACAATCCCCTCTCCTGAGCCATTCATTCCACCATTCAGCCCTCCACCTCCAGCCTCTTCAGCCATCCCTGTACCCTCTACCTCTGCTCCTCTTCTTGAGCAAGTAGATCTTTCAGCCCTTGCTGACAAGCTGTATGAGCTCATTGCCCCCAGGCTCTCCCTCCTCTTGGAGACCTCTTTGGCTCCTCTACACTTGTCAGTGGCAGCCCTCTCTGCCAGGCTCTCTTCTCTCCTCCCTCAAGCAGCCCCACCAGCAGTGTGCCTTGATACAGAGGTATCTGCATCCAGGCAGGGGGAGATGCCTTATGAAGCCAGCCTTCATGCTGCTGTTGCTGCTGCTTCTGCTTCTGCTCCTGCTCCTGCTGCTGTTGTGCTTGTATCTTCTGCTCCAGTTGCTGTGCCTACTCCAGTCTTAGCAATAGACCTAAGGTCTTTGCTATCTGCATTTGATACTGCATATTACAGCTACCTCCCAGAGCCATATGCTGTCCAGCCCCCAGAATTTCTTGCTGCCCAGCCCTCAGAAGATCTGTCTAAGGCTCTGGTGCCTTTCTCTGTCTGTGACCCCAGTATTATTTCTTCTTTTTTACACTCACTGACTGCTGCTGCTGCTGATAAAGAAAAGGCTGAATCTGTTTCTGAACTTGTTCTTGCTGCTGCTGAAGAAAATGCTCCAACTGCTGCTGCCATTCAAATTGTTTCTGATGAGCTCACACCCCAGGATTTTCTGATGACAGAGGCTGTTGTTTTTGAGCCTGCTGTAGATGTTATTGTTGTTTCTGAACCTGCTGCTGCCATAATTCCTGATATAACCAGTGTTGTTTCTACTGTTGCTCCAGTATCTATTGTTGTATTTGTTGCTGTATCTGCTGCTATACCTGCTGCTGCCCCTTCTGCTTCTGCCCCATCTGCTGCAATGCAACTGAAGAAAGATCTTATGAAGAAGATAGATGCTATATATGATGCCCAGAGCTCTGACTCTGATGAGTTTAAGACAGATTCTGATGACTCTGCTGCCACCATTGCAAGGAAAAGGAAGGCAAGAAGTAAGGCAATGAAAAGGGTTCCACCTACCAAAGTTAGAGATGATAATGATGTTCCTTACTATATTCTGCACAACTGCCCAATTTCTGAACATTGGATGCAGTACTCCAAAAATCAGCTCAAGGCAATGAAGAAGAAAAGAAAGTTTGATAAGGACTCCTCCCAGTTCAAGCACCCTCATCCTCCTCCACCACCTCCACCTGATGCAGGTGCAGGTGGCAGCTCTGCAAGTTCAGGCCCAGCTAGAAGCCAGGCTCCCTACCAACCTCATGCTAGAACATATCAAAGGGAAAGCCAGTCTAGGGGCTCTTACTCTAGAAGGGGAGGATATAGGGGAAATCAAAGAGAGACTCAGGTTTACTCCAAAGGGCATTCCAGGCAGCACCCTTATTCCAGGGGAGGACATGTTCCTTCTGATACATCTTCAGGTCCATTCCCCTATAAGCTCAGAGAAAATGTGACTGCCAGGACTCCTCAAGATACTTCTTCCAACAGGTATGAGCCACCAGTTCCATTTGAGGACCCTGAGAGGAATCCTGTTGCTTGGACTGCTAGAATGAAAGAGTTGGCTGCTTTAGACCAGATAAAGAAAGCCAAAGAGCAAGGCCTGGACACCTCCAATATATCTACAATGTCAGAACAAAGACAAAAAGAACTAGAAAGATATGCCTCCAGTAAATTTTTTGATGCAGACAGGTACATGGAGTTGCATCCAGCTGCAGTGGTTCCCAGGGCTTCTAAGCAAACTTATTTGGGTGCAACTGATGACACCAGATCCAAACAGGAAGCTTTAAATCCTAATAGAGAAATCAAGATGGTAAAAGGCAAAGAGAAAAAGTAACTCTGTAAGGTGACAATTCTTGGTTTTTCTGACTGATATCTGGATGACATATATATATATATCTCTGTGATGGTTCTGTAATGTCTAGCTATTGTTGTTTTTGTATTTTTCTGTTTATATGTTGTTTGATTTTCCAAAGTCTGTAAATAGTAATCCTAACCCAAATAGGGGGAGATTGTTGGAACACCCTATTACTAATTTGGGTCAGGATCACTATGTCTCTAGGAATCTGTGTTTGACCTTCTGTATAGCTTAATAGGTCAATTAGAATTGAGTCTAAGGGATCAGGAGTCTAAGTTTGGAAGCTGCCCTGAAGACCAGTTTTTCTGGAGACTAAGTCTAATCGTCGAGCTCAGCACGACGATTCGTCGAACTCCGGTCGACGATCGTCTAGCTCAACTTCTGCAGATCGTCGAGCTCCATTCGACGATCGTTGAGCTCAAACCTCATAATATCGTCGAGCTCCTCTCGACGATCGCTGAGCTCAACTTCGCAATATCGTCGAACTCCATTCGACGATCGCTGAGCTCAGGTCGACGATTTTGACTCTGCATTAGATCCTTATCTCTGAGCTCAGTTCGACGATCTTTGAGCTCAGATCGACGATTATATTGCTACTTGGATTTTCCAGTTCGCTGAGCTCAGCTCGACGATAGCAGAGCTCAGTTCGACGATTTCAGTTATCTTTCAGAATTCAAATTCAAATCAGATAGAAGTTATTCTGCATTTAATTCAGAAGATCTGCCAGCCGTTTTCATTTACTTCTGGAGCAAGTTTCAAGGGATTTTTCAAGGAACAAATCAGTGGACTTTCCTTCAGAAGAAATTATGCAATTAAGGCTGTAATCAATGCAGACCAACGGCTATCTTTGACAGAGTGATATCATATTCAGACTCAGAGAATAAAAGAGAATGTTTTTTGAATGGAATAGAGAAGAAATACAGAGATTGACAAGGAGAGGACACACAACTCAATACACAGAGACTCTTTGAAAATATTCTGTCAACAAGAATTCTGAAGAACACTCATCAGAGAGATCAAGCTTTCAAAAATCTTCAGATCTCTTCAGCTCTCAAGTGTTCAAGGCCAACATCATTTCAAGACTCCAGACTCTCAATATTTCAGCTTGCTGAAATCATCTTGTGCTGGAGATCTATCTTTGAAGGCCTATCACCCTCAGCAAAGCTCATCTTCCTGAAGATTTCAAGGACTCAGGGGGAGCTTTGACAACATCACTGAATCCACATAGTCTTCTCAGTTGCTTGAGAAAGAGAAGACTGCCATCACTCTCTCACCCACATTCTGTAAAGGGTTTTTCAAACTCCCTTCAAAAGTTTGAATCTGGTTTTTGAGCACCTTGTCAAAAGCTCATTGGTGGCAAGACACCTGATCAAAAAATCTGATTTGATTTTTGAGCACCTTATCAAAAGCTCATTGGTGCTCAGGACACCTGATCAACTCATCCTGCAGTGGATTCCTACCTAGGGTGGTAGAAGAGTGGATGTACCCAAGTTTGGGGAACCACTATAATTTCTTGTGTCATCTGGTTCTGCATGTTTTCTTTTTGTTTCTGGCCTAGATTTTCTTGTGCTTAGTTTCTGCATAGCTTAGTGTTGTGATTAATTTTATTTCTGCTTCCCTGCTCACACTCATTACAACAATTGTTGTAAAGCTTTGCAAAAGTTTTTCTTTGTGTTTTAAAAGCACCATATACTCTATTCACCCCCCTCTAGAGTATATCAGATCTAGTTTCCCCTTTCACTAGGGTTTTGTCATGACCTAGTCATGGCAAAAACTACTCTTGGGGGTCTATTTGGAAATGGGATGTTACAAAGGGTCCATTGGAGTCAACCCAAAGCGGCCAATTTGACATAGGACCACCATATGCTTAAATTGGGCAAGGTGCCCTAACAAAGGGGAGTTAGCCTCTAATGTGCCCAACCAACCTTGCCCAGGTCTTCCTAGACATAAAGTGAGGTCAATGGGTCACTAAGGACACATTGGGTGCAGTCCTAGAGACCAAGTTGACCCAAGTCAACTCAAGCCCCAAAGTCATCAAAGTGCCCTTACCAAGGGTCAAGTGACCTCCAAGGTGCCAATTCAACCCTACCCAACCCAATATATACCTTAGGGGAGGCCAATGGGTCACCAGGGACCCATTGGGTTCAACCCAAATGGTCATGTTTACCAAGGTCAACTCTACCTTAAGGTTAAGTCAAATTTGCCCAAATAAGCTAACCCAAGCTCAAGCCCATTTCCCCCCATTTGGGCTAGCCTTGATATCATCGAAATGATGAATGAGTGGGCTGCAAATAGTCTAGAGTGATGAACAAATTCGGCCTTGATGGGCAGGAGAGAGAAAGCTCCAATTTCCCTTTAATGGAGGAGAGAGAAATGGAGTAAAGGCCATCCAAGCCATGGGGAAGCCAAGGGTCATTCTTCTCTGCTTGGTTCACCTCCCCTAACAGACCTGAGAAGATCAGGAGGATTTCCAGGCTCTTCCACTGGCTGGATGCACTGAACCACCAAGGCCGAGAGGTAGCTTTCAAGGCCATTAATGGCCATTGATGATCCAGCCTCACCTCTCCCCATCTGAGGCTTTAAACACCTTCAGTGGGCCGAGAGGAGGATTTCCCAATCCTTACCTGAGGAAATCGAGCCACCCCACTTTGTAGTTGCAGAAACCGAGTGGAGCCACCTTTAAGGATGGTTTCCCAGCGATCTTCTCGACTTCAGGCCGCCGGCATGGTCCTCCTCCTCCCCTAATCTCATGGTTAGATCGTAGCAATGTCTAGGTTCAAGGTTCGGGCTCAATTGATCCCGGACCAATTTCATTTTTCCATGGTTTCGGGCCGAGAATTAACTTGGTAGAACTGCTGGAATATGCCCCTCTGGCAGCTGTGCCGCCGCCTGGCGACAGCCACCGCCTCAACGGAGGTGATGGTGGCGGTGGCCGGCCGGGGCAGGGGCTGGATTGCCGGCGGCAGGGCTTGAAAAGAGCTCTAGGTGGGATGAATATAGGCCATCGGCTGGAGCTAGACGATGACGGGATACTGTCCAAGGCGCGCCAAGATTCGTGTTATGTCAAACCTTAAACTATAGGATATATTTCCATACTATTTCATTTCTGTCACAGATTTTACTTTTAATGTTTCTATTTATTAAAAATATTTAAAGCTATATCAGAAAACGTGGTCAACATAGAAAATGTAGCCCTTGATGTCTAGTTGAATTTCAAATTTGTTGGGTACACCGATTTAAATGTACCTGATTTGAAGAAGCCTCACCCAACTCAATGATATACATCAAAATGTATTTGATGTATTTTGAGTTACTTGTGCAGGTTAAGTATTTGCAGGACTGAAGCAAAAGTTTCTAAGTCCATGTGTCGACACCCAGAGGGAAAGTGTCGACACTTAAGAAGACTTGTGTCGACACCCAGACAAGCAGTGTCGACACTTGGAGTCATTGTGTCGACACCAGGGATGCTGAGTCGACACCAGACAGAAAGTGTCGACACAAGGAGCTGTGTCGACACTCAATAAAGAAACGCCAGTAAAGCAGTGTCGACACTTAACAGTTGTGTCGACACCAAGTGAAGCTGTGCCTACACCAGAAAGTGTCGACACTTGGAGGCTGTGTCGACACTCAGCAAAAGTATGTAGAGACTAAGTACAAGTGTCGACACCCAGAACAATATGTCGACACTCAGCAGAAGAGTCAACACTTGAAGTAAGTGTCGACACCCAGAACTATGTGTCGACACTCAGCAGAAGAGTCAACACTTGAAGTAAGTGTCGACACCCAGAACAATGTGTCGACACACAGCTGAAGACTCAACACTTGAAGAAAGTGTCGACACAAGGAGCTGTGTCGACACTTAGCAAAGAACAACAAAGTTCAACAAAATATTCTAAGTACAAGTATCGACACTAAAGGAATGTGTCGACACACAGCCAGGGTCTCGACTGAAGAAGAAAGTGTCGACACCGAAAGCAATGTGTCGACACTCAACAAGTATCAACAATGAAGATGTGTCGATACCAAGAAGCAGTGTCGACACTTAACAGATTCAACACATGAAGATGTGTCGACACAAAGGTGTTGTGTCGACACTTAGAAAAATTCAGCAAAATACTGAAGTCCAAGTACTTGTGTCGACACTCAATTTCAGTGTCGACACATGAAGAAGAAATTGTGTCGAGATACAAAATCTACAACACATGGAGTTGTGTCGACACATTGTAGACTAGTGTCGACACTTAGACAACTTGTGTCGACACTTGGTCTATAAGTGTCGAAACTTATAGACAGAAAGTCTCGACACTTCTAGACAGTTACAGAATTTCCAAGAACTGACTGGATGACTTGACAGCTGCCATTCCAGCCGGTCTATAGCACCTGTCAGAGTTGTCAGAATTCAGTTATGGACCGGACCAGCCGGTTACCATGAAGAAGGCCTATAAATAGGCTTATACTGTCTACAGAAGAAGTGGATTAAAAAAAGAGGATTTATGAAGTGGTTCAAGTGATCATTCACAAGAGAAACACACAAGAAGATCTAGCTTTCAAGTGAAGATCTAAGAAGTTGGAGAGAGAGATCTCCATCCAAGAAATCAGCTGTTGGAACTCAGCTGAGAAGAAGGATTCAGATTGGTCTGAATCTTAAGAAGCAGAGATCAAGGATCAACTGCAGAGGAATCAGTCTTATTGTGTTCTACTTTCAAGAAGCTTTGAAGAAAGCCAAGTCAGATTGATTTCAGCTGAGTTCTTCCAAGAACTCATCAAGAATCTCACAACTTATCTCTCTTTCATCTAAGTTGTTGAGTTTATACATTTTGTATTCATTATAACTTGTAGGGTCCTTAGGGATCTGAGATTGTAAGCCTGCAATTATAAAGGTTGAGGGTAGGAGAGTTAAATCTCTGAGTGTAGGCCTTGGTGGCTGAGTGTAGGCCTTAGTGGCTGAGTGTAGGCCTTTGTGGCTGAGTGTAGGCCTTTGTGGCTGAGTGTAGGCTTTGTGAAAAGCTGAGTTGTAGGGCCTTGGGCCTGAGGTGTAGGAGCCTGTTTTGGGTTCTGAGATAGTGGAGGAGTTTGGCCGAATCTAGTACACTGCTAGATAGGCGAAGGGGGAAAGTGGATGTACCCAAAGCTTACGGAACCACTATAAAACTCTGTGTCTACTGTGTGATTGTTGTTGGCTGTGATTGCTGCATATGTGCTGTGATATAGTAGATAGAATTCTGTGATATTATCTGATTGCTGCATAAAAAGTTAAAAAGATTCAAGTCACCTATTCACCCCCCCCCCCCCTCTAGGTGATTAGGTACAATATCTTTCAAGTGGTATCAGAGGGAGGTTCCTCAAAAAGGGACATAACTGTCTGAGGAGATTCTGTTGGCAAATTCAGGTTAAGTCAATTACAGATTCAAGAAAATCAAGAACCATGGGTTCCACTGAAAATCACAAGGAATTGGGATCCATGAAACTACCTATATGTAGGAAGGAAATCTTTGGCATATGGAAGGAAAGGGTGAGGCTGTTTATGGAAGCCTCAGACCCTAGGATTTATATCACAGTAAAGGAAGGGCCATATGTGCCCATGAAGGTGTCAGTATTAGATGCAACTCAGAGAACACCTAAGGATTTTTCTGAAATGACAAAGGATGAGATTGTCCTAGCCACCATGGACAAAAGGGCTCAGAACATTATAGTGAGTGCCATAGATGATGCAACTTTTCAGAATCTAATACACTGTAAGACAGCCAAAGAGATGTGGGATACTCTTATTGTGTATATGGAGGGTTCTGAAGAGGTCAGGCAAGACAGAAAATCCTTGCTAAATCAAGAGTATGAAAGTTTTAGACAAGGAAAGGGTGATAGCATAACTGAGTGCTATAATAAGTTCTACAGGATAGTGAATGAACTCATGTCCTATGGCAGAGAGTTCAGTAATTATGAACTCAATGACAAGTTTCTAAGGTCCCTAACAAAAGATTGGGACACCAAGATCTGTGCCATTAGAGAAATGGCTAAGTTGGCAGAAATTCCTCCACCTACACTGTTTAGCAAATTGTTGTCTTATGAAATGCAGTTGACAGTGAGGAAAGAAGAGGAGAAATCCACAAGAAATGAACATAAGGAAAGGACAGTGGCCTTTAAATCAGAAGCCCCCAGAAAGTACAGAGGTAAGTCACCTACTCCACCTCCAAAGGTTGCTGAATCTGAGTCAGATGAGTCAGTCAGTACAAAGTCTGAAAGCATTGAAAGTGATGAGTACTTTGCTGCCTTCACTAGACATTTTCAGAAGTTCTTGAAGAAGAAACAGTGGAGGTCAAGGCCATCTACTTCACAGGGAAAGGAAGACTCTTATCAAAAAAAAAGAAGTCTTTAAAGAAAGACAAGAAAAAGTCAAAGTCTAGCAAAGCTACACTATCAAAAATTGTGTGATATTGCTGTAATAGACAAGGTCATGTGATAGCAGATTGTCCTGAGAAGAGAAAGGAGTCTAGTGACAAGAAAAGGAATCAATACAAGGGCAAGAAGGAGAAGTCTTTTGTTGCCAAAAAGGACAAGACCCTGTCAGATATCTCTTCTTCAGAAACTGAGTCAGATACTGAAGCATATATAGGGCTGTTTGCTGAGGAAGAAGAAGAAGAGTTCATGCAGATTATGAATTCTATTTATGAACAAGAAGACATTCAATGCCAAGGGCTAATGGAATTGACAGAAAATGACAAAATCCTGGAGCAGCCAGGACCTAGTAAGGTACAAAGTTCAACTTTAAGTTCAGTTTCTTGTGCCAGTACAGAATCAGATTCCTCCTTATCAAATGATGAGAGTACATCTGAGTCTGAAGAAGATATTCATCAGTTGATATATGAATATCAAGTACTGTTGCAAGCTTACAAGAAGAGCAAGTCCCTAGCTAAAAGTCAGGCAAAGGAAATTGCTGATCTTAAAGCTGCTGCAACTGAGTTTGAGAAGTCTTTTGATCAAAAACTTAATGAGATAGCCAGATTGAAGCACATAACTATGATTCAAATGGGAACTATATCATTTAAGAATGATCAAATCAAGAGTCTGGAGATTAATCTTCAGAAGGAGAAGGACTTAATTGCTAGGTTTTCTAAACCTAAGTCAGTTCTACCTTTGATTGATGAATTTGTTCATCAAAAAGGTAAAGCTGGACTTGGTTTTACAAGACCTGCAAGGACTGTTCAGTCCAAGTCTATGTCCAAGGGCAAAGCTCCAACACTCAACAAGCCAGCTGTGGCTAAAACAACAAAGACTGTACCTAAGCAAAGGTACAATAAGTTTGAGTGTTGGTGCTGTGGCAAAGTTGGCCACTTTGCAATGGACTGTTGGCACAATGTTAGTGCCAAAGTGAGTAGCAAACTGCCTGTTGGAAAACCAACAGGTAGCCTTGTCAGAATGCAAACTAACAAGTACCAAGGACCCAAGAATTCTTTGGGTTCTAAGGTTCATTAATCTATTTTGCAGGTGAGTCCAAGTGGCCATGCCCCAATATGGTACTTGGACAGTGGTTGTTCCAGACATATGACTGGAACAAAGGGATTACTAAGGGACTACATTCCAATCAAAGATGGTCCAAAAGTCACCTTTGGTGGTTCTGAAAAAGGAATCATCAAAGGGTTTGGTAACATTTCTAGTAACTTAGTTACCATTACTCAAGTGGCTTATGTTAAAGGGTTGAAACACAACCTAATAAGTATAAGTCAATTAAGTGATGTAGGGTATGACATCTCATTTGTTAAGGATGGTTGTCATATCAAGAGGTCAAATGATCAAGAGATCATTTTGACTGGTTATAGAAAGAGGAATGTCTACTGCCTAGACATTATGTGTGAGACCAATGGTTCTCAAGTGTGTCTTGTAGCTGATGAGACAGTCTTTCATTGTGTCAAATGGCACAAGAGGCTAGCCCATCTAAACTACAAGACAATTGGCAAACTCTTTAGCAAAGTGTTAGTGAGGAATGGTCCTCAAGTTAAGTGTGTTAAAGATGGTATTTGCTCAGCTTGTCAAAAGGGCAAGCAGACTAAATCCACCATTAGAAGCATAGAAAACAAAGATGCTGTGAGGTGCTTATACCTCTTGCATATGGATCTCTTTGGTCCAATGCCAGTTCACAGCCTAGGTAGGAAGGTCTACACCTTTGTAGTTGTAGATGACTACTCAAGGTTTTCCTGGGTGTTCTTTCTTAGACAGAAATCTGAAACACCCAATGTCTTCTATAGCTTTGTTAGACAAATTTAGAATGAACTAAATAGTACAGTGGTCAAAATAAGAAGTGACCATGGTACTGATTTTCAGTCTGATAGCATGACAAATCTATGTGAAGACTTTGGGATATTTCAAGAGTTTTCTTCACCAAGAACACCTCAGCAAAATGACATTGCTGAGAGGAAGAATAGAACCTTGATTGAGGCTGGTAGGACCCTTTTAAGTGATACATCACTACCAGAATATTTCTGGGCTGAAGCAGTTAATACTGCATGCCATGTTATCAATTGGGCTACCATAACTAAAAGCCTCAACAAGACCCCCTATGAGGTTGTGAAAGGCAGGAAACCAAACCTATCCTACTTCAGGATCTTTGGTTGTAAGTGCTTCATACTTAACAATGGAAAGTCTTACTTGACTAAGTTTGCTGCCAAGTCCCAAGAGGGAATTTTTGTTGGGTACAGCAACAATAGTAAGGCTTATAGAGTCTATAACTTGTCTACTCAAGTTGTAGAAGAGACTATACATGTAGTATTTGATGAAACTAGGCTTATTAACAATGAGTTGTCTAGTAGTGTATGCAGCCCCACAGGTTTAACAAAGAAGATGGACAAGCTCACTCTAGAAGAAGAATCTACTGCAAGACAGCAAGTAGAAGACAGTGGCAATTGTCCAGGGGGAGTACTACATGTACCAAATGCAGAAGAAGTTCAAGGAGTACAGCATGATGAAGATGTTGAAGAAGTTCAACCTGAAGTCAGGATGCCTCCACCCAATAGGCATCTTAGAGATCATCCAGCTGAACAAATCATTGGTGATCCAAGACAAGGGGTACAAACAAGGAGCAGAAACTTGAATGCAGCAATCTACTCCAGTTTCCTATCCTAAGTTGAACCTAAGAAGTTTGAAGAAGCCATCCAAGACCCTCTTTGGATTGAGGCAATGCAAGAAGAACTCAATCAGTTCAAGAGATGCAAGGTCTGGGAGCTTGTTTCTAAACCTAAAGACCACAATATAATTGGAACCAAGTGGATCCATAGGAACAAGATGGATGAGCAAGGAGTCATCATTAAGAACAAAGCAAGACTGGTTGCTAAAGGATATAGGCAGGAAGAAGGTATTGATTTTGATCAAACCTTTGCTCCAGTAGCCAGACTGGAAGCCATAAGAATGTTCCTGGCCTATGCAACCTTTCAAGGATTCAAAGTTTACCAAATGGATGTCAAGTCAGCATTTCTAAATGGTAATCTTAAAGAGGAAGTCTATGTGGAACAGCCCTCAGGTTTTGTTGATCCAACTCTACCTAATCATGTCTATAGACTTAGGAAAGCTTTATATGGGTTAAAGCAAGCCCCTAGGGCTTGGTATGAAACCCTGTCTAGTTTCCTCATTGAGAATAAGTTCACAAGGGCGAAAATAGACAAGACTCTATTCCTTAGGGAATCTAGAGGCAAAGTAATACTAGTCCAAATATATGTAGATGACATTATATTTGGGTCTACTGAAAATAGCATTTGCAAAAAGTTTGCAAAGCTAATGCAAGGTCAATTTGAGATGAGTAGTATGGGAGAGCTAAAGTTCTTCTTGGGTCTCCAAGTAAGACAGACTGAGAGTGGTTTATCCATATGCCAGTCCAAGTTCACCCTAGAACTCATAAGGAAGTATGGTATGGATTCATCCAGCACCATGAAGACTCCTATGGGGTCAAGTATGTCTCTTAGCAAGGATGATGCAGGAAGCCTGTAGATGAAACCTTGTATAGAGGGATAGTTGGCTCCTTATTATACTTGACTGCAAGTAGACCAGATATCATGTATGCTACATGTGTCTGTGCAAGGTATCAAGCCTGCCCTAAAGAGTCTCATTTGAATGCAGTCAAAAGGATATTGAGATATCTAAAGGGAACTCCTTATCTAGACCTCTGGTACCCTAGGAATGGGGATTTTGATCTAACAGGTTATTCAGATGCAGACTTTGCGGGATGCAAAGAAGACAGAAAAAGCACTACTGGAACCTGTCAATTCCTAGGTGGAAGACTGATTTCTTGGAGTAGCAAAAAGCAAACAAGTGTGGCTATCTCCACTGCAGAATCAGAATATGTGGCAGCAGGAAGTTGCTGTGCTCAACTTCTGTGGATACAACATCATCTTGAGGACTATGGATTTCAGGTAAGTAGAACTCCACTCTTCTGTGATTTTACAAGTGTTATTTCAATTGCACATAACCATGTTTCACATAGTAGAACTAAACATATTGAGATAAAATATCATTTTCTTAGGGAGCATGTAGAGAAGGAAGATATTTTACTAGAATATGTTAAAACTGATAATCAACTAGCTGATATGTATACTAAGCCCCTAGAAGAAACTAAGTTCAATAGGTTTAAGATTGAACTAGGAATGATAAACTTAGAGTAAGTTTATAGTATTGGAAATTGGCTAAGTAAAAAGGTGTCGACACACAGAGATATCTGTGTCGACACAAAAAATTGGTGTCGACACTTCAGGGAAAAGGTGTCGACACATCTAGAAAGTTAGTGTCGACACTTCAGAATATTAGTGTCGACACATGACAAGTTGGTGTCGACACAACCAAGGTGGTGTCGACACATAGTGTTTACTCAGAGTTATCTAAGTAAAGTCTCGACTAACTGTCGAGTTAAGTGGTGTCGACACATAAACAAGTGTCGACACATATAATCTGTTGACTAAACTTGTGTCGACACGTGAGTGTCGAGACATTATAAGTCAGTGTCGACACTTATTGACAGTGTAGACACAATTTAAGTTGGCTGCCCGCCTTTTCATCTTCAAAAGTAGAAAGGTATAAATAGGGTTTTGCCTTAGTCTGTCGACATGCTTTCAAAAGTTTCGAGACCAAAACTTCTGTGTCGACACCTCTCTTCTCTCCAGTCAAATTCATGAAACCCTAATGGCGCCAAAGCTTGAGGAGAACGTCAACGAAGGATACGAGCTGGTGCGCAATGCTTTTGATGATGCAGACCAAGAAATCAAGACAGTGGTAACCCTAGTCGCCGACTCAGGGTTAGAATATCTTGTTTCAGAACCTACTAAAATATGGAAGAAAGAGGTACTGGAATTCCTCAATGGAGCTAAGGTAGACGAAACTGGATTCAAGATCAAATCCAGGGTTCATGGTGAGAAGGTGAAGGTATCACCTAAGAGCTTGAGGAAGATTCTACAGCTACCAAGAACTAAGGAAGAGGATGAAGTAACTGCTTCTAAGACAAAAGAAGCTCTAACATGGTGTGGTCTAGATTCAAAACTGAAAATTGGATCTATTTTTAATAGAAAGGGCATGAACAGCCAAGGGAAATTTCTGTCTGAGATTGTTGGCAAAGTAATTCTCAGTAAGTCACGAGGGCATGATAGGGTATCTGCCTCTATGTTCAGTATTATGACAAGAATCATCTTCACTTTGCAAACAGATTGGTCTGTGATAGTTCTTGAGAAAATAAAGGAAAGCTTGAAGAAGCCCAACTTGGGCAGGATTATAAGTCTATACCTTGCTGGAAGTATTCCAGCGGTTATGCACCAAGCTGCTGGAACAAAAATCAATCATATGAGGAAGATGGATTTAAGGATATTTTCCAGATGGGACAGGGTGTTGTCTAAGGAGATGCCTACCCCTGAGAAGAAAGTTCCTGAGAAAGTATCACCCCCAAAGAAGAAGAGGAAAACTGCTCCAGTGGCACAAGTTTCCTCTAGCAGTTCTGAAAGTGAAGAGCAAGTGGTTTTTACACCAGATGAGAATGAGGAAGGAACTGCTGTAAAGTCTCCTGCTCCTCAATATGTTGCTGAGATCCAGGGGGAGCTACCTCAAGCTAACCCCATACACAAGGATCACATCTAGGGGGAGTCTCTAGTTGTAGAAGAACCAACTACACTAGAAAGTGAACAAGCAACCAACACAATACTAGAGGTAATCACTGAACTAAATACTTTAGATTTTCCTATTGAGGATATTGATTTGTCTGATGTTCATCAGCAAACTCAGCTGAATAGCCAAGTCCCAGATGCTGTCATAGAAGACACATCTGTTGTAGTAGAAGTTGTATCTGTTCAAGTGGTTGAAGAGCCCAGAATTTCTCCAGCTCATTCTCCACAAGAGTATACTATGGAAGATTTATTTCTAAATCTGGATCAAGCAGACTTTGACAAGGACAATGCTGCTGCTGAAGAAGAGAATGCTCCAATTGAGGGGGAGCAAGTATTATTGGTTGAAGAGCCTGCAAGGCATGAGACTGACAAGCCCCAAGATGCTGAAGAACCACCAAAGGAAAGGGTAGATATAGCCAGCTCCTCAGCTTCTGAAGATGAGGATGCTGCAAGGGCTAAGAATAAGAAATTTCAGGTCTTCAGAAGAAGGAGCCAACAAGAAGGCATTACAAACCATAGCACCACAGCCTATAGTACAGCCAGCACCAGCTTTTGATTATAGTGCACTACTGGTTGCTATGCAGATCAAGCTGGATGAGCATAGAAAAGCAATAGAGACTTATGTGGATGAAGGGCAGAAATCATTACAGTTTGATTTAGCCCAGGATATAAAGTCAATAAGATTTGAAATGAATCTTAACAAGAAGGAGATGACAGACTGCTTCCACAAAGGGGGGAATGCAGTGGTGTACTTAGCTACACACCAAGAAAAGATTAAGACTCAAGTAGATGACATAGACCTGAAGCAAGGATATGTACTTGAAACTCAACTCAGAATGAATGACAATTTGACACAATCTCACAAAGCCATAGTCACAGAGTTGAAGAATCTAGCTGCAGGGCAGACTCTAGCTATAGCAAAGGCAGATTTTGACAAAGTATTCCTAGAATAAATTACTGCTCTTAAGACTGCTATCCAAGATTCACAAAAGTTGATAACTAACAAACTCCAAAGGTTAAAACCTTTCTTTAAAGATGGAGTTAATTATTTGGATAATCAAGTGAGATTTCAGAAAGATGATGTTAGAGATCATATAGAAAGAGAAGTCATAAAGGGGGAGAGAGTGTTAGTCAAGGCAAGCTCTGATCATGCAAAGTGGATATCTAATTCCATCAGAGCTACACTGAGTTATCCTCCTCTTTGTGATGATGACAATGTTGCTGAATCTGGAATTCATCATGCATATCTAGGAGGCGAGCAACCTGAAGTGGCTCAAGTCATCTACCCTCCTCCAGATTTTGACATGATTCATGCTGACATACAGTCCATGTATAGCCCACCTGGGGGTAAGGACAATGTCATTATTGAAAAAGTTGTTCAGCCAATATCTGAAGCTATGCAAGAGGCACTGCAGAAAGAAGAAGAGACAAGATTGTCTAAGAAGAGGTTTAGGGAACAAGCTGAACAAAGACCAGACTTTGAGCAGTGGAGCCCTACCTCAAGAAATATCATTTTGACTGCCTGGAAAGCTGCCAAAGATAATGTGCATGACAGGAACAAATGGTTTTATGAGGCTGAATGGAGAAAACATGAGATCAGGCAGGAGGCAATAGTTCAATATAGAAGGAAGGCCAAGATGGGAAAGCTACCTCCTACTGCCCAGGAGCCTAGCAAGTACTTTCCAAATCCTTACCATTATTTTGAGAGACAAAAGATTAAGGATGAGGAACTTAAGAAGAAAGATCTGAAAGGCAAGAAGCCTGCTGATGCTGAAATTGCTGAAGCTCCTGTTCAAGCCAGAGTTCAAGATGGAAAAGGAATAGTCATTAAGGAGGCTGAACAGAAATAGAATTAGAATTTTCTTAAAGTTTACTTTGTAATCTTTTTGATATAAAACATTCTGTAAACTTTTTGAAATATGAATATGACAAAGTATTGGAACAATGTGTTGTGTCATAAATTTGCTATGTGTTAAATTTATTTCATAATTGTTCTGTGATGCAATCTATGTGTACATGTTTGTTTCATACATGTTTATGTTAGCCCTGATTTATAATCCTGCTTTACATCATTGTGTAATTTTATTATGAATGGTGTATATCATTTACTAAGGGTTATGACTTCTCCAAATAGGGGGAGATTGTTGGGTACACTGGTTTAAATGTACCTGATTTGAAGAAGCCTCACCCAACTCAATGTTATACATCAAAATGTATTTGATGTATTTTGAGTTACTTGTGCAGGTTAAGTATTTGCAGGAATGAAGCAAAAGTTTCTAAGTCCATGTGTCGACACCCAGAGGGAAAGTCTCGACACTTAAGAAGACTTGTGTCGACACCCAAACAAGCAGTGTCGACACTTGGAGTCATTGTGTCGACACCAAGGATGCTGAGTAGACACCAGACAGAAAGTGTCGACACAAGGAGCTGTGTCGACACTCAATAAAGAAACGCCAGTAAAGCAGTGTCGACACTTAACAGTTGTGTCGACACCAAGTGAAGATGTGTCTACACTAGAAAGTGTCGACACTTAGAGGCTGTGTCGACACTCAGCAAAAGTCTGCAGAGACTAAGTACAAGTGTCGACACCCAGAACAATGTGTCGACACTCAGCAGAAGAGTCAACACTTGAAGTAAGTGTCGACACCCAGAACTATGTGTCGACACTCAGCAGAAGAGTCAACACTTGAAGTAAGTGTCGACACCCAGAACAATGTGTCGACACACAGCTGAAGACTCAACACTTGAAGAAAGTGTCGACACAAGGAGCTGTGTCGACACTTAGCAAAGAACAGCAAAGTTCAACAAAATATTCTAAGTACAAGTGTCGACACTAAAGGAATGTGTCGACACACAGCCAGGGTCTCGACTGAAGAAGAAAGTGTCGACACCTAAAGCAATGTGTCGACACTCAACAAGTATCAACAATGAAGATGTGTTGACACCAAGAAGCAGTGTCTACACTTAACAGATTCAACACATGAAGATGTGTCGACACAAAAATGTTGTGTCGACACTTAGAAGAATTCAGCAAAATACTGAAGTCCAAGTACTTGTGTCGACACTCAATTTCAGTGTCGACACATGAAGAAGAAATTGTGTCGAGATACAAAATCTACAACACAAGGAGTTGTGTCGACACCTTGTAGACTAGTGTCGACACTTAGACAACTTGTGTCGACACTTGGTCTATAAGTGTCGACACTTAAAGACAGAAAGTCTCGACACTTCTAGACAGTTACAGAATTTCCAAGAACTGACTGGATGACTTGACAGCTGCCATTTCAGCCGGTCTACAGCACCTGTCAGAGTTGTCAGAATTCAATTATGGACCGGACCAGCCGGTTACCATGAAGAAGGCCTATAAATAGGCTTATACTGTCTACAGAAGAAGTGGATTAAAAAAAGAGGATTGATGAAGTGGTTCAAGTGATCATTCACAAGAGAAACACACAAGAAGATCTAGCTTTCAAGTGAAGATCTAAGAAGTTGGAGAGAGAGAGCTCCATCCAAGAAATCAGCTGTTGGAACCCAGCTGAGAAGAAGGATTCAGATTGGTCTGAATCTTAAGAAGCAGAGATCAAGGATCAACTGCAGAGGAATCAGTCTTATTGTGTTCTACTTTCAAGAAGCTTTGAAGAAAGCCAAGTCAGATTGATTTTAGCTGAGTTCTTCCAAGAACTCATCAAGAATCTCACAACTTATCTCTCTTTCATCTAAGTTATTGAGTTTATACATTTTGTATTCATTATAACTGTTGAAATTTGTGAAGTGGAAGTGGGTGACGGGACAGGCCGCGCGGCCTGTGCGGACAGCTTTGGCGGACTGGGCGGACTGGGCGGACTGCGGTTTGCGGCCTGGTGAAAAGTCTGGTGGAAAGCCGGCTGTGTTCTGAGCGGGTTGTTGCATGGAGTCCGCGGTTTGGTGCGGCCTGGTATCTGCGGATAGAGAGGCTTGCGGACTGGTGCTTTGCTCAGTGGTCGCGGGTGCAAGCTTGTGCTGTTGGCGGGTTGTTTCGAGTTCGCGGGAAGCCTTACGGACTGGCGTGTCCGCGGTTTTGGCTGTTGCGGACTGGGCCTTGAGCTTGGCTGAGGCCTTGTCGAGCTCAGGTGTTACAGCAGGTCTTGCTGTGGAGACCGGTTGGCGGACTGTTGTTTGGAGTCCGGCTTGGTGCTACTGCATTGGACAAGTGCGAGGAGCTCGCGGACTGGTTGCGGTCTATGCTAGGGTGTTTGGTGGACGGGACTTTGTGTCCGCCATGCTCGCACTGGCCCTTGATGGTTTTGGACTTGGTCACACTTGGTGTCAAGTTCATGGTGTCCGCCGTATCCGCCAAGTCCGTTGTGACCGGGCGGACTGTTGCTGTTTGCCTTTGGTCGTGGACTTGTGGCGGATTGAGGTGTGAGTCTTGCGGACTGCCTCGGATTGGTGCGGACTGCCATTGAAGAGGGTGCTGTCCTGAAGCAGTTGGAGCTTTGCGGGCTGGTGCCTTGTCCTCTTAGCTTGGGCGGACTGGAGAGGGTTCATCAATGGTTGCCTTGCTCCTGGCGGTTTCCCTTGGTGACTGGCTAAGTCCTCGCGGACTGAGCGGACGGTCGTTTGTATTCGCGCGGGCTGGGGCGGTGTCGCTATCTCATGGGCGGTGACCACACTCCTCACCTGGCCTATAAATAGGACCCCCCTGGCACATCTACAGTAACCTAAGTAACGTGAGTGAACAGTAAATTGGGTTGGGCGAGTGCTGCGGTCTGTGTTTTTCAGTCCGCGCGGATTGTTTCAGGCTGACGGTTTGCTGTGTGCAGGTCGCGCGGATAACTTCAAGGAGCCAGGAGTTTGGCTGTGACTTCGGTCAGTGCTTGGAAGTGTGCGGTCTCTGCGGACTCAGCAGGAGGTCGCTCTGCGGCTTGTCAGTTCGGTTTCAACTTTCCCAGCTTCAATAACCTGTCCGCCGGCTTCAGGCGGGTAGGGGAGTTCCTCATTTCGGGTTCAGCAGGAGGCGAATAACGGTCTGTCCGCGCGGCCTCGCGGTCTCGGCGGACTCCGTGGTATTCGGCAGATTGCAGCATAGCTTGGGCGAGCTCAGCGGTCTCGGCGGTCTCGGCGACCTCGCGGTCTCGGCGGACTGGAGTGCTGTCCGCCCGGCTTGTTTTTTTGGTTTCTTCTGTTTACAGCTGTAATACTAGCGAAATCATGTCTCGCTATGTATGCCTCGGATTGTAAAGAAGTGAATGCATAATAAGACTTTCTTGTGCTTCCATTGTTTTGTTGGGTGCAACCTCTAGTCCCTGGGTTTCCGCAGGTTCAGCGTGCGAACTGGGTAGTTCCGAAGATATTAATTTGGTGTTTGGGCTATCTTGCTGACCACGTTGAGAAAATTCAACATGGTATCAGAGCCAGGTTTCTGAGGTTGCGGAGGTTCAGTTGCGTGAGCGGAGGTCAGCCAGTGTTGTTACTCAGTGATTGAGTGGTGTTCAACCTGTGTTGTTGCTCGGAGCTGTTGAAGGGTACCAACAGGTGGTTGCAATGGAAGGAAGCTTAGCAAGAGGTCTGGGCATTGAACTCTTAACGCCGACTAACTATAAAAAGTGGAAGTCGTGCATGAAGAGTTATCTTCTAGGCGAGGAGCTGTGGGAAGTTGTCGGTTGAGAGGACAGACAGGAAGTTACTGCTGCTTTCGGTACTGCTGAACAGGTGAGGCTCTGGAGAAGAACTAATGCTAAGGCAGAGTTCGTTCTGAAGAGAGCTGTCTCTCCGGAACTGTTTGATCACATCATTGGATGTGAGTCGGCTGCTGATATTTGGACAACCATTGATGAGTTGTTCAATAGGAAGAATGTGGCGCGGCTTCAGTTCCTGGAGAATGAGTTGGCCAGGGCAACTCAGGGAGACCTTTCCATCTCCAGGTACTTCTTAAAGATGAAGAGCTTGTGTGCTGAGCTGTCGGCACTGGATCCTGATGAGCCTATCTCTGAGGCAAAGATGAAAAGGCACATTTTCCGCGGCTTGCGGACGGAGTATGTGGCCTTTGTTACGTCTGTTCAAGGGTGGGCTACTCAGCCGTCTCTGCTGGAGCTGGAGAATCTGCTTGCCTCGCAGGAGAGCTTAGCAAGGCAGATGGCTGGAGTGAGTCTGAATCAGGAAGGCAGCGAGGCTCTCTTCTCAGGAAAGAAGAAGGGATGGGAAGGGAAGAAGAAGAAGAAGGTGCAGGCCGCTGGTGAAAAGGAGACTTCAACTTCATATCCGCCGGAGAGGAGCAATGCTCCTAAGGACTGGAAGAAGAATCTGAAGTGCTACCGGTGTCATCAGCGAGGGCACTTCAAGCGGGACTGCAAGGTCAAACTGCAGCCTGGGCATGCTGCGGGAAAGGAGGAAGCTTGCTCGCGAAGTGAAGAAGCAGAATGGGGAGGAGCTTTCATGACGGGCACTTGTGTCCGGGCCTTATCTGCTGAGGACTTCAACAGCGAGTGGATCATCGACTCCGGGTGTGGTCATCACCTCACCGGAGACAAGTCGAAGTTCACCTCCATGCAGGCTTACTCAGGTAATGAAGCTATTATCACTACTGATAATACTGTTTATGCAGTAGAGAAGGAGGGGGTCGTGTCTTTGGGTAGTGATCAGGGGCCACTCACGTTAAGGAGTGTGTATCACGTGCCGGGCATGAAGAAGAACCTCTTCTCGGTGACCAACGCGGTGGACGCTGGGTATCACGTTCTGTTTTGGCCAACAGACGTGAGGTTCCTTCGCAACGTATCAGCGGTAAAGGCTGATGTTGCTCATGTTGGGAGGAGGGTGAAGAACTTGTTTGTTCTTTCCACCAGTGCCTATGTTGATAGGATGAGAGCCAATGATAGTGCGGCTATCTGGCATGAGAGGCTGGGGCATGTTGGCATGGACAAGCTAAAGGCAATGGCGAGTAGAAGTCTGGTGAGGGGGTTGTCGATGTTGTCCTCCTTTGGTGATGGGCATGTTTGTGCGGGCTGTCAATACGGTAAGGCACATCGCCTTCCGTTTGATAAATCTCAAACAAGGAGCAAGAAACCATTGGAGTGTATCCATGGCGACCTGATGGGACCGACTATTACTGCCAGCCTTGGTGGAAGCAAATACATGCTTGTCTTGGTTGATGACTACTCAAGGTATACTTGGGTGTACTTCTTAAAGGAGAAGTCGGAAGCCTTCCATTTGTTCGTGGAGTTCAAGGAGTTGGTAGAAGGCCGGCTTGGCTTGCGGATTAAGAAGCTTAGAACTGATAACGGGGGGGAGTTTGTCTCTTCCGAGTTTTCTAACTTCTGCAGGAAGCACGGGATCCAACGGGAGCTTACTTGTTCTCACACTCCACAACAAAATGGGGTAGCGGAGCGGAAGATCCGTCATTTGACGGAAACCTTCAAATGCTGGCTGCATGCGAAAGATATCCCAAGGTCCTTTTGGGCGGAGGGAATGTCTTGTGCTGCTTATGTTATCAACCGGATGCCACTCAGCCCTATCAACATGAAGACTCCTATTGAGCTGTTGCTGAAGGAGAAGCCGAGTGTTGGACACCTTCGGGTGTTCGGTTCAACTTGCTACGTGCATGTCCCGGATGCTTCACGGACAAAGCTGGATGCGAAGGCAAGGAAACTTGTCTTTGTTGGCTATGATGAGCGGAAGAAGGGATGGAAGTGCATGGACCCTGTGACGAAGAAGTTCGTGGTGTCAAGAGACGTTGTCTTTGACGAGCTGACGTCATATGGAGGTGGCTCGGTGGAGCCTACCGGAAGTAGCAAGGTTGAGGAAGCACCGGTGGAGGCTGCTGAAGGCTTGGAAGAGGAGCTTGCTGTTTCACCAGCAGCTCCTGTTGCTTCGAACTCCGAGGCTGAGCCTTCTGGCTCAGGAAGCAGGGGGAGCACTGCTCAATGCTTGCCCCAAGTAGGAGTGGAGCCTGAAGAAGCAACGGAAGCCGTGAGCAAGGAGCCGTGTCTTCGGAGATCGAAGAGGGTGGTTAAGCCACCGGCTCGATACTGTGATGGGAATGCAGTGAGCTTTGTCTCCTGCTTCTTTACAGGTCCTCTGGATGAGCGAGAGCCTGCAAGCTTCAACGAGGCCACTGGAGTGAAGGAGTGGGATGATGCCATGAAGGAAGAGATTGATGCTCTGAAGAAGAATGAAACCTGGGACCTTGTGCCCAAGGTTGATGGCGTTACTCCGGTTACTTGCAAGTGGGTATATAAGTTGAAGAAGAAGGCTGATGGGAGCATTGATCGGTTCAAGGCTCGCCTGGTCGCAAGAGGATTCTCACAACAGTATGGAGAAGACTATGAGGAGACATTCAGTCCAGTTGCGAAGACGACATCTGTAAGAGTGGTGATCGCCTTGGCTGCTAGCAAGGGATGGAGGTTGTGGCAACTCGATGTGAAGAATGCCTTTCTTTACGGAGAGATTGACAAGGACATCTTCATGGATCAGCCGCTTGGTTTTGTCTCTGAGAAGCATCCGGACTATGTCTGCAAACTCAGGAAGGCTCTCTATGGGTTGAAGCAAGCTCCTCGAGCGTGGTATGGGAAGATTGCAGAGTACTTGCAATTCTGTGGATACCTGGCTTCCAACTCGGATTCAAGCTTGTTCGTCAAGAAGAAGGGAGAGCTAAGAGTCTTGGTCCTGCTGTATGTGGATGATATGATCATCACAGGGAACTCGGAGGAGGAAGTAACAAGACTCAGGACTGAGCTTGCTATACGCTTCGAGATGAAAGACTTGGGAGAGTTGCATCACTTTCTTGGTCTTGAAGTGGAGAGGAAGGAGTGTGGGATTCTCATTAGCCAGAAAGGGTATGCTGATCGTATTGTGAAGCGGTTTGGCATGGGCGAAGGGAAGAAGTGCTCTACTCCACTGGAACCTGGGCTAAAGCTTCGACGAGATGAGGGAAGGGTGCTTAATGATCCCTTGGTGTTCAGGGCTCTTGTTGGGAGCTTGATCTATCTGACGATTACAAGGCCGGATATAGCTTATGTTGTTGGCCGAGTAAGTCGGTATATGGCTGAACCAAGGCAATCTCATCTAGTGGCGGCGAAGGGGATTCTGAAGTATGTCAAGGTGACTTCTGAGATGGGACTCCTCTATGGAAGGGATGCGGAGTTTGCGTTGCTCGGGTACACGGATGCTGACTATGGCGGTGATTCGGATGATCGAAGGTCTACTTCGGGTTATGTGTTCACTTGCGGTTCAGCTAGCATCTCGTGGTGTAGCAAGAAGCAGGACTCGGTGTCGGTTTCAACCACGGAGGCGGAGTATAAGGCTTCGGCCTTGGCTGCTCGGGAAGCCGTTTGGTTGAGGAGACTCATAGAGGATGTTCATGAAGAAGTGCAAGGGCCTACTTTACTCCGGGGTGACAATGAGAGTGCTCTCAAACTGGTAAACAATCCAGTGTGTCACGCCAGGACCAAGCATATAGAGATTGATCACCACTTCATCAGGGAGAAGGTGTTGGAGGGGTCTCTGCTGGTCGGGCATGTTCAGAGTGAAGATAATCTTGCTGACATCTTCACGAAGCCGCTGTCGAAGGGGCCTTTTGAACGCTTGCGCAGCTTGCTGGGCTTGGTCACCACTTCTCACTTCAAGGGGGAGTGTTGAAATTTGTGAAGTGGAAGTGGGTGATGGGACAGGCCGCGCGGCCTGTGCGGACAGCTTTGGCGGACTGGGCGGACTGGGCGGACTGCGGTTTGCGGCCTGGTGAAAAGTCTGGTGGAAAGCCGACTGTGTTCTTAGCGGGTTGTTGCATGGAGTCCGCGGTTTGGTGCGGCCTGGTATCTGCGGATAGAGAGGCTTGCGGACTGGTGCTTTGCTCAGTGGTCGCGGGTGCAAGCTTGTGCTGTTGGCGGGTTGTTTCGAGTTCGCGGGAAGCCTTGCGGACTGGCGTGTCCACGGTTTTGGCTGTTGCGGACTGGGCCTTGAGCTTGGCTGAGGCCTTGTCGAGCTCAGGTGTTACAGCAGGTCTTGCTGTGGAGACCGGTTGGCGGACTGTTGTTTGGAGTCCGGCTTGGTGCTACTGCATTGGACAAGTGCGAGGAGCTCGCGGACTGGTTGCGGTCTGTGCTAGGGTGTTTGGCGGACGGGACTTTGTGTCCGCCATGCTCGCACTGGCCCTTGATGGTTTTGGACTTGGTCACACTTGGTGTCAAGTTAATGGTGTCCGCCGTATCCGCCAAGTCCGCTGTGACCGGGCGGACTGTTGCTGTTTGCCTTTGGTCGTGGACTTGTGGCGGATTGAGGTGTGAGTCTTGCGGACTGCCTCGGATTGGTGCGGACTGCCATTGAAGAGGGTGCTGTCCTGAAGCAGTTGGAGCTTTGCGGGCTGGTGCCTTGTCCGCTTAGCTTGGGCGGACTGGAGAGGGTTCGTCAATGGTTGCCTTGCTCCTGGCGGTTTCCCTTGGTGACTGGCTAAGTCCTCGCGGACTGAGCGGACGGTCGTTTGTATTCGCGCGGGCTGGGGCGGTGTCGCTATCTCATGGGCGGTGACCACACTCCTCACCTGGCCTATAAATAGGACCCCCCTGGCACATCTACAGTAACCTAAGTAACGTGAGTGAACAGTAAATTGGGTTGGGCGAGTGCTGCGGTCTGTGTTTTTCAGTCCGCGCGGATTGTTTCAGGCTGACGGTTTGCTGTGTGCAGGTCGCGCGGATAACTTCAAGGAGCCAGGAGTTTGGCTGTGACTTCGGTCAGTGCTTGGAAGTGTGCGGTCTCTGCGGACTCAGCAGGAGGTCGCTCTGCGGCTTGTCAGTTCTGTTTCAACTTTCCCAGCTTCAATAACCTGTCCGCCGGCTTCAGGCGGGTAGGGGAGTTCCTCAGTTCGGGTTCAGCAGGAGGCGAATAACGGTCTGTCCGCGCGGCCTCGCGGTCTCGGCGGACTCCGTGGTATTCGGCAGATTGCAACATAGCTTGGGCGAGCTCAGCGATCTCGGCGGTCTCGGCGACCTCGCGGTCTCGGCGGACTGGAGTGCTGTCCGCCCGGCTTGTTTTTTTGGTTTCTTCTGTTTACAGCTGTAATACTAGCGAAATCATGTCTCGCTATGTATGCCTCGGATTGTAAAGAAGTGAATGCATAATAAGACTTTCTTGTGCTTCCATTGTTTTGTTGGGTGCAACCTCTAGTCCCTGGGTTTCCGCAGGTTCAGCGTGCGAACTGGGTAGTTCCGAAGATATTAATTTGGTGTTTGGGCTATCTTGCTGACCACGTTGAGAAAATTCAACAATAACTTGTAGGGTCCTTAGGGATCTGAGATTGTAAGCCTGTAATTATAAAGGCTGAGGGTAGGAGAGTTAAATCTCTGAGTGTAGGCCTTGGTGGCTGAGTGTAGGCCTTGGTGGCTGAGTGTAGGCCTTTGTGGCTGAGTGTAGGCCTTTGTGGCTGAGTGTAGGCTTTGTGAAAAGCTGAGTTGTAGGGCCTTGGGCCTGAGGTGTAGGAGCCTGTTTTGGGTTCTGAGATAGTGGAGGAGTTTGGCCGAATCTAGTACACTGCTAGATAGGCGAAGGGGGAAAGTGGATGTACCCAAAGCTTGGGGAACCACTATAAAACTCTGTGTCTACTTTGTGATTGTTGTTGGTTGTGATTGCTGCATATGTGATGTGATATAGTAGATAGAATTCTGTGATATTATCTGATTGCTGCATAAAAAGTTAAAAAGATTCAAGTCACCTATTCACCCCCCTCCCCCCTCTAGGTGATTAGGTACAATATCTTTCAAAATTGATTCCACTCAATTTGGAGTCTTGGTTAGAGCACAGCACGTATTTTGGTGAGGTCTATCCCTAGGGCTGTCCAGAGCATAAATTAGATGCCCACTCCAAACCAGACATCCAAATGATCTAAAATTTGGGGAATGGGCTACTCTTCACTATATCTAGGACACATCCAAAAATCTGAATTTTTGGAAAAACATTTTCTGTAGTTTTTAGAAAAATATAATAATCAATGAATAAATTAATTAGGAGTCATAAACACCTCAAAATCTCCCCAAATTTGGGTGGGTGGTCTTAGAGAGCATGTTAGGGCTTTGGTAAAATTTTCATATCATTTGGAGATGTTTTGGTTAGGTATTGATCCGACCATAGGGTAACCCTTTTAGGGTTAACTAGGTCAAGTACCCCCTTTGGGTTTTGAGTTGTCAAATCACCTCAACAGAGGCTGATATTTTGGCCACGGACTCTCTATAGTATGACTCACCCTCCAATGAAATTTGTGATGGTTAAGAGTAGGGTAGCCCTAGAGCCCTAGGGTAGGTCCCCTAATGGGGATTTTTAGGGTTTGAAGGTCATCGGGTCAAATGACCTTGGATGACTTGAAAATTTGTGGCGAGGACCATAGGATTAGTATGGTCCTCTGGTTAAAATTTTAGAGAATTTGGAAGCTTTAAACCCCCTCAAAACCATAACCCTAGCATAGGGCACAAACCTTGTGGTGAAGGAAAATGTCAGTAAAACTCATTGAAAAGTGATGAGATTTGGGATGAGTAGTTTTTAAAGTTAGTACAAGCTCTGAAGATTTTATCATGAATTTAGGATTATTATTTTGGATACTTCATTAACAATTTGGTACTTTGTATTATTTACTTAGAAATTTATTATGAAATAACTACTTGCTGGAAATTGATGAATTTTAGTCAGAGGACTTTTTATTATGTTTTAAAGCTCTGTGAAGTTTTATGGAATTTTTGGAAGATCAATTCTAAGGGTTGCTTCATTAAGTATTGTTTCCCATGAAAATTTAATTAAATTTATTTTGGAGTCTAGCCAGCCTGTAAAATTATAATTTTTGCACAATGACCCTCTCTATATCATATTAAGATTCTGTAATTTGTATATAATTTGCTGATGAATAATATTGGTACTTCCTTCTTTACATATGATTAAAGGAATTATTTTGGATAAATTAATTAGAGGTCAAATTTTCTCTGAAAAATTATGGAAATTAGTATCTAGTAGCATATCTCTGTTATTTAGTGATCAAAATTTTTGAATGGTCATTACTTGAGTAGATCATATAGTTCATGTTCAAAATTGTACATGGCCAATCTTTGGGAAAATTCAATAAATATCAAATTAATTAGAAAAAAATATGAATCTCTGATTTTTGACTAAACTTGTTATGGTGGACCTCTGGTAAATTTTATAGGAGATTTGGAAGACAATCCGGAGTACCTCCTTTATACATCTCATATATTATAGGGTGGTCTGCATATAGTGACTGCGAAAATTGAACTAGAGTGTGTAATGAATTTGAAGAATGGAATCTTTAGTAGGTTGCTGGTTTGGGTAAATAAAGGAGTTCATCATTGGAAGACAGGATTAGTAGAGTGTGAGGTTGACTAGTGTTAGGTGGCGCTTGGGATCGGCGAAAGATCGTCCTTCCCGTAGGGAGGAAGTATTTAATGCACTAGGGCTAGATTCTGTAAAATTAATTAAGGGTTGGGAAATCGGGTAACAACCAATAATAGTAAGTGCCTTACGAAAGGGAACTTTGAGTGTAATCCCATCGTAGTTCCTAGTGCCTTCGAGAGCCCTTCACGGGGTATACCTTAGGCAGTCCTGGGCTAACGTAAACTGTAGGTGTGATAAATCTTAAGAGCAACTAGAATAATTAGGGGTTCACCTTCACACACCCCGGTGTCACGGGAAGTTAGTTTGACTAGGATGTCCGACCGGTAGGCTCGGTGGTTGTGGAAACGGGCAGGATGGCCCGACGAGCTTTGGCTCGGTTGATGGTTGTGAGGGGCGAGATGGCCCGGCGAGCCTTGGCTCGGTTGATGTTTGTGATGGAGGTGATGGTCCGGGGAGCTTTGTCTCGGTGCTGATACATAAGGTTGCATGTGCATAAAGTAAAGGTGGTGGGTCTTCGGTATTGGAGAGTCGATGCACCGACGCCAATACATTGACTCGTCAAGTGTGGCTAGCACTTCGCCAACAGAAGTCCGGTGCGCCAGTCGGCAAGAGTACGCAGGAGTCTGCTTAGTGCACCAGCGTTGAGGCATACGATAGCTCTGACCGATAGTGCTTTACTGGTTTAGAATTGGCGAGGCCCAACCCACCGCTTCCGTATGCCACTACGGAGGCATCCTGGGAGGTGAGGCTCTAGAAAGGTGGAACTAAAGGTCTGTGTGCACAGAGTCGGGTGGGTGATTTGCACTTGCATGATCGCATCATAACCCACTAGCATTTCATATCATAATCATAGCATAAAACCCTTGTCACCTATTGTATAAGTGATATGAGACGCTTATACAATAGGCCCTGTAAAATGACCCCTTGGTCTACAAGCTCGTGTGTGCAAGTTTATAAATTAAGGTTAAATTCTTTATATATATATTGTCGTTAATAACTGTCACCCCAACGTATAAATTGGTATGGGACTCTTTATACGATGGGAGCCCTGTAGAAGATCCCTTGCGTAAATGTTTCCGTATAAGTTAAGGTTACTTTTCATACTTTACTTTACTGCCACATGTACTATAAAATTTCTAGTATAGGTTCGCTGTCATCTGTTTCTTGATTACTCTCCACCTTCAAGTCCTCCCTTTTCTTCCTCTCTGCTCGGTGCCTAGGTGCCATGGGGGAAGGGGCGGGGGATGATAGGACTTAGTCTTATAGACTAACGGTTTTTGGACCACAACATTTAAGGGATCGTGGAGCCCAGCATGGAGGAGCAGCCCCGGAGGTCAGCCCGTTTGGAGATAGGGCAGTCTAGCTCAGGAGTTCAGACAGCTGGGACTGTGAGCCCCTGACCTTAGTACTGTTTTATTTTGCTTTCGCTTGAGTGACTACGTAGTGAGGATTTGGTGTATCGGGCTTAAGCCCTAATTTTCAGTACATTTATATATTTTGTGGACTCTTCCTTCGTGGAGATATTATTGCTTTAATGTGATTTTCTGTGGACTTGTCTTTTAATTATTTGCTACAATTGTCATCGAATCGGCCAGTAGAATCAGCATTTTGCGGTGATGACCCTTCAGGGCGTGAAGGTGTCACCGCAAAGTGGCAGTTCTGGGCCTAAGACCCCGAAGTTTAAAAAAAGAAAAAAAAATAGGGGGTCTTACACGGGGAGCGTAAGACAAACCGATTCTATGAAGGTTTGAGTGATGACTTGAGGCTACTGCTCTCGGGGCCTATGATGTCGGGCTTCTTGACCCTGGTCAATACGGCTCGATCGTTGGAAAATGATTTGAAGAATGTACAAGCGAAGAAAAACTCTGGCAATAAGAAGACGGAGTTCAAGGTGCTGACTACCTTGAAGTCTACTTATCGTAAGTTCCATAAGAAGGCTAGGACTTCGGGTCCAGACCCTTCTTCCGGTGCTTCTGGGGCGACTACGGGTCGGACCCCGGGCGCGTGCTTTACTTGTGGAAAGCCAGGACACTTTGCCCGGGACAGCTGGAGCGGACGTCCAAACTCTGAGAGGAAGCCGGTAGCAACATATGAGGAAAAGGGCAAGGCGGTGGAGTCAACTGCATCCCATTATGCTCAACCTAAAGTTTATAATCTTGGCCAGCAGGAGGCCATTAAGCAAGCGGATGTGGTGATAGGTATGGTTTAAATTTATAGCAAGTTAATTTTTAAATACTTGTTATGCGCGTATTACCTTACCACTGCTTGTATAGGATTTGTTTTGATTGGTGAGAATCCGACGAGAGAACTCTTTGATACGGGAGCTTCACACTCCTTTTTGTCCGAAGGATTCATATCGCGCATCGGAGTACCTTCTCCGATGGCGAAGGAAAACTGGATGTGTTGTTGCTGAATGGGTGTTCGATGCGCTCGGATAGAATCTGTGGCGTAAAGATTCATATTGGGAGTCAGGAGTTCCATTTGCAAGCGTCGTTATTACCGTTAGTGGAATTCGACGTGATATTTGGCATGGACTGGCTCTCAGAGCAACAAGCCTATATTGATTGCAGTCGCAAGGAGGTTATGTTGGGGTCAGGTCATGAGACGACCTTTACGGGCTTGAAAGGGTCGAGCAAGACTTTGATGTTTGCTCTTCAGGTGGTGAAGGCGGTTTGTGCTGGAGCAGAGCTATTCTTCACGCTAGTGGAGGTTTCAAAGCCTAAGCCTACATTGGATAGTATTTCTGTGGTATCCGAGTACCCTGATGTGTTCCTTGGTGATCTTCCTGGAGCCCCACCTCAACGGGAGATTGATTTCACAATCGATCTAGTACCAGGTGTGAAACCTGTGTCACGTTCTCCGTATCGGCTAGCGCCTAAGCAAATGGCGGAGATGAAGGTTCAACTTCAAGAGTTGTTGGAGCAGCGGTATGTGAGTCCAAGTTTGTCGCCTTGGAGCGCACCAGTACTTTTTGTTAAGCAGAAGGACGGAAGCATGAGACTTTGTATTGATTACCGAGAACTAAATAAGGTAACAGAGAAGAATAAGTACTTGATCCCGAGGATTGATGATCTGTTCGATCAGTTAGTCGAGTCGACGGTGTACTCAAAATTGGATCTCAAGTCCGGTTATTATCAGCTGAGGATTAGGGAGAGTGATATCCCTAAGACAGCTTTTAGTACGAGATACGTGCATTACGAATTTACGGTCATGCCGTTTGGGCTAACGAATGCGCCGTCAGTGTTCATGGATCTGATGAACAGGAATTTCAGGGAGTACCCTGACAACTTTTTGATTGTCTTCATCGATGACATATTGGTGTACTTGCAGAGTATGGAGGATCACTTTAAGCATCTACATTTGGTGTTGGAGATGCTGACGAGGAATCAAATATATGTCAAGTCCTCCAAATGCGAGTTTTGGTTGTCCTCAGTAGCGTTCCTTGGTCACATAGTCAGTGGAGAGGGAATTGTAGTGGATCCGGCGAAGATTGT
This sequence comes from Platanthera guangdongensis, assembly GCA_039583875.1. NCBI lineage: Eukaryota > Viridiplantae > Streptophyta > Magnoliopsida > Asparagales > Orchidaceae > Platanthera > Platanthera guangdongensis. The sequence goes on from CM077165.1 coordinate 65,975,276, forward strand.
TACAATACGAGAGTGGCCTATGTTGTTTACGGTTGCGGAAGTCCGGAGTTTTCTGGGGCTTGCCGGCTATTACAGGCACTTCGTGGAGAAATTCTCGCAGATAGCATTACCCCTCACGACTCTGACGAGGAAAGAGCAAAAGTTTGTTTGGATGCCAGAGTGCGCACGAGCTTTCGAGGAGCGGAAGAGTCGGTTGACCACGGCGCTTGTGCTGAGTTTGTCTAGTGGGACCGAAGGTTTTGAGATCTAAAGCGATGCTTCGGGCAGTGGGCTGGCTTGTGTCCTACTACAGTATGGAAGTGTGATAGCGTATGGCTCGCGACAGCTGAAAGTGCATGAGAGGAATTATCTGGTCCATGACTTGTAGTTAGTGGCCATGATTTTTGCCTGGAAGCTGTGGAGGCACTACTTGTATGGGGTGAAGGTCGATATCTATACCGACCACAAGATCCTGAAATGCTTCTTGGATTATAAAGATATAAACATGCGACAGAGGAGATGAATGGAGTTCCTTGGGGACTACACGTTCAAGATCTACTATGTGCATGGTAAAGGCAATGCGGTTGCGGATGCGTTGAGCCGCAGGGCCCCTACGCGGGTCAATTGGTTGTTGGTCCATGACGAGCAGTTGGTTCGTGAGTTGGAGGCATTGGAGATCTCTTGCATAGATAAGCAGACCTGGCTGATCGGATTCGGCAGGCTTTGGATATGGATAGCAGCATGAAGTATATCTTGGTTGAAGCTTTGGATGGGTCAAATTCCCAATTTGTTGTTGAGGATGAATTGCTATGGAAAGACAGTCGTCTGTGCATCCCAAATGTGGGCAATCTGCGGGCGGATTTGATCTACGACACTCATCATACCAAGTACTCGATCCACCCAGGGATCATGAAGATGTACCGCGATATGAAGAAATTGTTCTTGTGGCCAGGACTTAAGATGGATGTGGCACTGTACGTGGTGAAGTGTCAAACATGCGCCTTAGTGAAGGCGGAGTGTCAAAAGACTGGAGGATTCTTGAAGTCCTTGCCTATTCTGGAGTGGAAGTTCGACGACATTACTATGGAATTTGTGCATGGTTTGCCAAGGTCGCAGAATGGAAACTACGCCATCTGGGTAATCGTAGATCGTTTGACGAAAGTGTCGCACTTCATCCCGCATAGGAAGGATGACTCTGTGGATAAATTGGCCAAGTTATACGTGGATAATATTGTGTGGCTTCACGGTGTGCCCCGCAGCATCGTGAGTGACTGTGATGGGTGGTTCACGTCGAATGATTGGAGGCTGGGGTAGCAGATGTTAGGAACAAAGCTGAGTTTCATCACAGCATTTCATCTGCAAACGGATGGGCAGACCGAGAGAGTCAATAGGACAATGGAAGACATGCTTCGCATGTGCGTTCTAGACTTCGGGAAGCAGTGGGAAGATCACCTATACTTGGTGGAATTTGCTTACAATAATAGCTACCAGGTGAGCATACAAATGGCGCCCTTTGAGGCACTTTATGGTAGAAAATGTCGCACGCCGTTGTCTTGGTTGGAAACGGGTGAGTCAAAGTTGTACAAGCGACAAGAGATGGAAGATGCAATGTCGTTTGTTCGAACGATTCAAGAGAGATTTCTAATCGCTCAGGACCGCCAAGCTAAGTACTATAACGCCAAGCATAGGAACGTGGAGTTCGCTGTCGGTAACTGAGTGTACTTGAAGATCAAGCCGTCCAAGGGTGTCTCGCAGGTGCGGCGTGAAAGTGCAAGCTAGATCTGAAATACTCTAGAGGGGGTGTGAATAGAGTATGGTGCTTAAAAACTTTTTACAACAGTTGTTGTAATCTGAGTGAGCAGGGAAGCAAATAGTAAATCTAATCACAGAATAACCTAGTCACAAAACAATCACAGCCAGAAACAAAAATAAAGACAAGCAACCAGAAGACACAAGGAGTTATAGTGGTTCCCCTAAACTTGGGTACATCCACTCTTCTACCACCCTAGGTAGGAATCCACTGCAGGATGAGTTGATCAGGTGTCCTGGGCACCAATGAGCTTTTGATAAGGTGCTCAAAAACCAAACCAGATTTTTTGATCAGGTGTCTTGCCACCAATGAGCTTTTGATAAGGTGCTCAAAAAGCAAACACAAAATTTTGAACGGAGTTTGAAAAACCCTTTACAGAGGTGGGGATGAGAGACTGATGGAAGTCTTCTCTTTCTCAAAGCAGCTGAGAAGACTATGTGGATATGATGTTGTCAAAGCTCCCCCTGAGTTCTTGAGATGTTCAGGAAATGAAGCTTTGTTGTAGGGTGATAGGCCTTCAGAAAATTGAACTCCAGCAATTGATGATTTTAGCAATAGCTGAAATGTGAGGAGTCTGGAGTCTTGAATGATGTTGGCCTTGAACACTTGAATCAAAAGAGATCTGAAGGTTTCAGATTTGTTGATCTCCTTTTGGTGATGGTGTTCTTGTGAGAATTCTTTTAGACAGAGAATGTCTACAGCTCTTTCTCTTTTTCTCTTGAGTGATTGTTGTTGAGAAAGATGTTGTTACAGAGAAGAGTTGTTGCAGAGGATATTTTTTTCTTCTTCTTCTTGTGCACTCTCTTCTTATCAGAAATTCAAAAAACTTGTCTTTTATTCCTTTTATTCTGAATAGAAAATGATCCTCTGTCCAGAATAGCCGTTGTCCTGTCATTAATTACATCCTTAATTGCAATTGACTTCTGGGGGAAAGTCTAATGAAACATTCCTTGATAATCCCTTGAAACTTGCTCCAGAATAAATGAAAACGGCTACAAAATCTTCTGAATTAATTGCTGAGAATAACTCCTTAACTGTCTGAATTTGAATCTTGAAAATCATTTAACTCTTCAGAAAAACGTCGAACTGAGCTCTACTATCGTCGAACTGAGCTCAGCGATTTGGACTTATACAGCAACAAAGATCGTCGATCTGAGCTCAAATATCGTCGAACTGAGCTCAGAGATAGAGAATCAGTACTGGAGTCAAGATCGTCGAACTGAGCTCGAAGATTGTCGAATGGAGTTCGACGATTTGTTGAAGTTGAGCTCAGCGATCTCCGAATGGAGTTCGACGATCCGTCAAAGTTGAGCTAAACGATCGTCGATTGGAGTTCGACGATTCGTCATATTGAGCTCGACGAAATGACTTAGTCTCCAAACTGAAAAACCTTGGTCTTGAGGGCAGCTTCCAAACCTAACTACTAACCCTTAGACTCAATTCTAATTGACCTTTAGATCTATACAATGAGGTCAAAAACAGGTTTCCTAAAGAAATAGTGATCCTGACCCAAATTAGTGTTGAAGTATTAGACCGGGCGGCCTTGCGGTCTTTTCCAGCGGTTTATTGACCGAGCGGTCTGGCGGTCTCACTCAGAAGCCTGGAGACCGGGCGATCTATCGGTCTCCCATTGCGTCCTGTTCTTATCCTGCTGGAGTTGCCGAGCGGTTAACTCATTTGTCTAACCGAGCGGCCTGTACGGTCTCCTTTATTTCTAGCCGCTCAGCACTGTACATGTTTAGTCCCACATTGTTTGTTTGTACTCTCTCATATCTCCTCCATTCTATAAAAAGGAGGTCATACCTTTGTAAATAATATCTTTTTGGATAATAAAATTTCAATTATTCAAAATTCTATCTGTTTGCTCTTGCATGTTCGCTACTTTTTACATGGTATCAGAGGACACGGTCTTTTCCTCCTGATTCTGTGCGCTCTCTAATTCTCGCGGCTTGTTTTCTGCTTTACACGACCTGTCTTCGCGGCATGCCTTCTCTTCTGTCTGCTGCCCTGTTCGCGCGGCTTGTATCTCCTTGCTTCTCTTCTCTTCTGTTCGCTCGAACTTTTCAGTACGCGCAACCTCTTCCCCGCTGTGCCTTTGTCTGCTTCCTGGCCGCTTGTGTTCGCGCGGCTTCTTCCCTTTAAAATGCTGCAGTTTCGCACGGGTTGCTATCCTTTTTCCTCTTCCCGCGGCATCTCTTCTTCTTGCGCGGTTTCTTGCTGTTTTCTATGACTACTTCCGGTCTCACCACCCCCGTTATCTCCACCACTCCTGGAGCTCCTTCTCCATCTCCTCCTTCGGGCAACCTTGGCACCCTTTCTAAGCTTGTTGGCTCCAACTATCCTGATTGGAGCATTTCTTTCACCTTTCTTCTTCGCTCTCAGCACAAGCGTCATCACCTCACCGATGACCCTCCTCCTCATAACTCTCCTGAGTTTGACGACTGGGATGCGAGTGATTCTCTTGTCCGCACTTGGCTGGCAAACAGCCTCTCTGATGAGTGCCTTCCCGTCATTCGCCATGATGAGAGGGTCAAGGCCGCCTGGCTTCACCTCGCTGCTCTCTATTCGAAGGGGGGACATACATCCCGCATTTATACTCTCTATGCGGACCTCTTCGCCCGCCCTTCCATGTCTCCTGCTGCGGCTTATCAGCAGGTTCAGGCTCTTGGTGCTGAAATCCTCCAGAATCGCCCCTTCTCAGCGGACTTGGCCGAGCAGCACAAACACTTCCAGGAACTCCTGGTTGTTTGTTATCTTCTTCGTCTTCCTGATTCCTATTATATGATCCGCCAGCAGATCCTGGGTGAGGCAGAATCTCCTACTTTGGATGCCACCGCGGCTCGCATTGACGTTGTTACTTCGCTGCTCCAGCGGCCTCTGTTGGCCTCCCCCCTTCCCAGGACTCCTTTGCTCACCAAGCTCAGGAGGGGGGACCTAGTGGTCGCGGCCACTCCGGCGGACGGGGTTTATCCCGGTTCCTCTGCTCTCATTGTGGTCGTACCGGCCATTCTGTTGACCGCTGCTGGCAGAAACATCCTCATCTTCGTCCTTCCGGTGATGCTCCTTCTTCGGCCTCCGCCTCCTCTCGGCCGTCTGCCTCTATGGCCATGACGTCAGGTAGTGCCCACGTCGTTACCCAAGGTAAATGGCTGATTGACTCTGGTGCTACCAATCATATGACTGGCAACCCTCATTGCTTCTCCCGTCTTGAGACCCATGACCGCTTGCCCCCGGTTCGTGTGGCGGATGGTTCACCGTCCCCGGTTCATGGGACGGGCGTGGTTCAACTCACCCCATCGCTTTGCTTGGAGGACACTCACTATGTCCCGAAGTTCCCGTGCAATTTATTATCTGTTACTACTTTATGCCGGCAACTTCAGTGCTCCGTCTTATTCACTCCAACTGCTTGTTCTTTTCATGACCCGAGGACCCAGCGGATGATTGCTACTGGGACTAAGAGCGGCGGCCTCTACTTCCTCGACGATGTTTCCGCTCTGTTCGCCTACTCCTCCTCTACAGATCTCCTTCAATGGCATCTTTGCCTTGGACATCCTCCTCCTCGGATTCTTCGACATCTTCTGCCCCACTTACCTCCTACCAGTTCTCCGCTCAACTGTGATGTGTGTCAGCTTGGCAAACATCATCGCTCCTCCTTCCCACCGAAGCAAGGCCGTGGCTCCTCTCGCCCGTTTGATCTTATTCATTCTGATGTCTGGGGTCCTGCTCCTACCCTCACTGTTGGTCGGGGTAGTTCCTATTTTGTCACTTTTATAGATGATTTTTCACGATGTACCTGGGTGTATCTATTAAAAGATCGCTCTGAACTCTTTTCTATTTGGCAATCATTTTATTTTATGATTCAGAATCAGTTTGACATTTCTATTAAAGTTTTACGCTCTGATAATGCCAAGAAATATCTTAATCATGAGTTCTCCTCTTTCTTTCACCAACATGATCTTCTTCATCAAACTACTTGTGTTTACACCTCCCAGCAGAATGGGGTGGCGGAGCGTAAAAACCGTCACCTCCTTGATGTTGCTCGTACTCTCATGACGCACATGCACGTACATCGCTCCTACTGGGGCTACGCTGTGCTCCTCGCCTGCTATCTCATCAATCGCCTTCCCTCCACAGTTCTCCACGGCCAGACCCCCTTCTCCATTCTCTACACCCACAAGGAACCTTTTCCTCTCCCTCTCCGTGTCTTTGGTTGTACGGCCTTTGTTCACGCTCCCTCCGCTACCCGCGACAAGCTTTCCCCTCGTTCCACCAAGTGTGTCTTTTTGGGGTACTCTACCACTCAAAAAGGCTATTGCTGTTTTGACCCCCTTCTCCGCAAGCAATTTGTCTCCGCGGATGTGACATTTTTCGAAAATGCTTCCTACTTCTCTCCTACCTCCTCTCTTCCTCCTGATATCTCTGTTCCCTCCACGCCTCTCGACGTCTCCCCACCACCGTCTCCTCCTCCCCCGTCTCGTTCCCTGTCCGTCTCCCCACCCACCCCTCCGCCCTCTTCTCCGACGCCGTCTCTCTCTAGTCCCGGGCCAGCCTTCTCTGCCACGGACGCTCCGGTGGCTGACGCCCCCGTCGACCTGGATCTTCCCATTGCTCTTCGCAAAGGGGTGCGGGCGTGTACTCAACACCCGCTTGCGGCAGTTGTTTCCTAAGATCGGCTTTCTCCTTCTCGCAGGTGTTTTGCCTTGGCTATCTCCGCTACTTCTACTCCCCGCACCTACCAGGAGGCTCTTGCTCTCCCTCATTGGAAGTCTGTCATGGATGAAGAGATGGCTACTCTTACTGAAAGGGGTACCTGGACCCTTGTTCCTCCTCCCGTGGGCACTGATGTGGTTGGCTGTCGCTGGGTCTTCATTGTGAAATTTCGCCCCGATGGCACTGTGGATTGCTACAAGGACCGGCTGGTGGCCAAAGGCTTCACTCAGACTTACAACATTGATTACTTTGACATTTTTTCTCCGGTTGCTCGCCTCAGCGCCATCCGGGTTCTTCTCTCTGTGGCTGTTAACCGGGATTGGGCTATTTCCCAGCTTGATGTGAAGAATGCCTTTCTCTATGGCGATCTTCAGAAGGACGTCTACATGGAGCAACCTCCTGGGTATGTTGCTCAGGGGGAGACACGCGTATGCCGTTTGAAGAAGCCCATTTATGGCCTAAAGCAGAGCCCTCGGGCGTGGTTCGACAAATTCAGTGGCATTGTGGCTACCATCGGCTTTACAAGGAGTTCGGCCGATCACTCCTTATTCATTCGCAAAACGGCCTCGGGACTGGTGGTTTTGGCAGTATATGTGGATGATATCCTTCTTACTGGCGATGACCGAGATGGGGTGGACTTGACGAAGAAGCACCTCCGTCAACACTTGGTCACGAAGGATATGGGCTCCCCGAAATACTTTTTGGGGATAGAAATCTCTCGGAAACTTGACTCGTTGGTTCTCTCCCAACGGAAGTATGCCCTTGATCTTCTACAAGAAGCAGGATTGACAGGTGCCAAACCGGCTCGGTTTCCCATGGCTATTGGAGAAGACCAAACGTGGACGGATGACTCGCCTCTTCTATCTGATGTCAGAAGGTACAGACGTTTGGTAGGCAAACTCATCTATCTCACGGTGACTAGACCCGACATCGCCCATGCTATAGGCAAGGTCAGTCAGTTTATGCAAGCTCCCAGGGAGTGCCATCTTCAGTCTGTATTGAAGATTTTAGAGTATGTCAAAGCAGCACCAGGCAAAGGGCTAATCTTTCAGAAGAATGGTCATCTGAGGGTTGAGGCCTAATCAGATTCAAGTTACGCGGATGACAAAGGCGATCGTAAGTCCACGTCAGGTTTTTGTACTTTTGTTGGAGGAAATCTTGTGAGTTGAAAGTGAAAGTCCACCTAGTGTCAACTATCTTCACCTATGGGGGGGAATAGGTGACGTGCAGCATTTTTGCGAAATTTAAAATTGTACCTGCACAATAAAAATAAACAGCACAGCACACAGAATACACAAGCTATTTATAGTGGTTCCCCGAGTTGGGTACATCCACTTTCCCCCTTCGACCTATCTCCCAACAAGGGACGACTCGGTCTCTTCACCAACAGGATTGAAATCCAATCCTTACACTATCGGAAGGACCCCTTCCACACGTAGGAGTCAACACTCCCACACACGGGTTGCACCCAACCCTTACAAATAGGAACCAACGTTCCTTTACAACAAAAGTAAAACTAGAATGTACAAGAGATACAAACTACGTTTGGAGACTAAGGTGTCCCTCTTCGTTGACAACGTGTTTTTGAAGTCCATGAAGAGTACACAACCCTAGAACTCTCTTGGAGAGAATCTCCCCGGAACCGGCGGCGGCAAGATGGGCGGCGGCTTGGTTCACGGGATCGACGGCGACAACGATGTGCGGCTGCTGTACTTTGGAGATCCAAACTTCGTAGCGAAGCAAGCTAGGTCTACCAACGGTCACACTAGGATCAGTCGTCTTGATCGATTCGGATGGGGAAGGTTTTCCCGATCAACAAATCAAGAGACAAGAGATCTCCGGTTAGACACGTGAGACTCTAAGCTTGGCTAAGCTTCTGTCGACCGGAGATCTGGAAGAAACCTCGATCAAGACCGGCGATCAACTCTCTCGAGCGGCGACGGCGGCGGCGGCGGAAATCGCGATCTAGGTCACGTCGCGGCTCGGCTTCGTATATGTTTTCCGTCATGTGTACTGTTCAAAAATACGCCTGTATTTACACTGTAGACAACTTCAATATGACCGTTGTGGGTCCCCCCAGAAGAAACCCTAAATCCGGTTCAAAATAGTGCCAGCGGCAGAATCCGGTCCAGCTTTTTCCCGAAAATTGCCCAAGTAAAAATCGACGAGAATCACCTGTGATTCTCGTCGAATCGTCGAGAATCAAGGGTGATTGTCGACGATTCGGCGAGAATCACAAAATGATTCTCGACGATTCGTCGAGAATCACAAATTGATTCTCGATGATTCGTCGAGAATCACAAATTGATTCTCATCGAATATGACTTGATTGCACTCTGATTTAGCCGGCGAGAATCAGCCAGTGATTCTCGACGATTCGGCGAGAATCACTAGTGATTCTCGTCGATTCTTACTTAGATGATTTTTCGTCTTACGCCTCTGAGCTGCTCTTTGACTCATCCTTGCTCCTTGTCTGCTCTTGCATAAACACAGCCCTGTACTTGAAAGTAAGTGCACTCCAATAGAGAGAGTACACGTAGGCCAACACACTGATCTGCTCAACGAGGGATTACGTCGTGCAGACCCGTGTATATTGACCTACTGCATCCTGACATTGGTGTGCACTTAGCGTGGAATAACTGCAAGCACAACTTGAAATATTTTATCAAATACATTGTGAATTTATCTTAGCTTGACAGGTGGCTTCCTCAAATCCAGGTAATTGTGGATACAATACCCAACAATCTCCCCCTATTTGACGAAGCCAAAATCCTACTAGCTAAGATGAATACCACCAACCAGATAATATATACAACATACAGAATTTAGAGATGCAGCACAAGAGAGTATAGGCAAACAGACCAAAACTTGAGTCACTCATAAATTCATATACATATATATATATATATATATATATATATATATATATATATATATATATATATATATATATATATATATATATATATATATATATATATATAATTTCAAGATTGTTCATATAATAATACACGTTAATTGTTCTTATGAGAGAATGACATATGAGAGAATGACAAGATATAAATTTCTGACTATTTTTCTTTGGCTAAGTCATCCTTGAGTTTCTGAGCCAAAAACTTCTTCCTTTGTCTTTCAACATACTCCTTAGGCTTTGGATAGTATCTGGGTGGAGGAGCTTTATCTGCCGCAGTGTTGGTCCTGAAGAAGATGTTACGTTTGGCTTCATAGGTCTTGTGCAGCTCCCACTCCTACTGGCTGTATACGTCGTTTCGATTGATTTCTCCTTTATCTTGTAGCCAGAATGTGTCCAGGATGATACTCTTAGATACTGGACTCCACTTTTCGTTTCTTACTTCCTCCTCCTTCAGTCTGATTCTCTTTTCAGCTTGTGTTTCCTTTGATGTCCCTTCTTGAGATGTTCTCTTGTCCCTGGCTTTTGCTAGGGCTCCTTGATCAAACATTGCCATCAGTTTCGCCTTGGAGGAGGCCCTAGCAGCCCTATGAACATCAGCTTCACTTACAGGAGCTTTTTCAGCATTGGCTCCCTCATCAGCCGCAGTGTTAATTGCAGGAGCAGGAGTACCTTCGGGATTTTCAGGGATATTAACGCCTAACGCTTGTTGGAGCATCCACTAGCAACTGTCATAAACATATTTGTTTGACTGCTCAAAGTTTGTGATGATGATTTCTTGAAGCTCAGCCATCTTAGCTATATATTCTTTCTCCCCCTTTTTGGCTTCGACTGCAATGAAGTTTGCATAAGAATGTAGTGACTCATCAATATGCTTTGTAGTCCTGGAGAATTCAGTGACCAAGTGATTGTCTCTGAGATATCTGCAAAGAGAAAATACCAAACTAACAATTCATCAAGGCAAGTATACCTATCGAAATGCAGCTAGGGGACACAAGTGTCGTATTGAAATCCGGGAACAGTTGAGTAAGCTTACTCACACGAAATCTATTATTTTATCGACGGCAAAATAAGGTTTAGCTAAATGTACTAAAGGAAGAGAACTACTAAAAGAGCGATTAACTTAAGCTTAGTAACGATGAAGGGAAAATGCACTCGATCAGAAATCACCTTGGCAAGAGTGGTTAGAAAAATACGATAAATAAACCTAAGCTAATTAGGGTAAAGGTCTTTGACCGTGGAGGTTCCATGAATATTGACACGCTTCTCTCGAAGGCCGTGCCTAACTGAGTTTAGGAAGGTCCGACCGACTTTCGCCTAAATCGGAGGCCTAAAACTCGCCTTACGCGGTGAACCCCTCTAATGGATTTTACTCCAATCCGGGAGATTTGAACGTCTGCCTCTCTCGAGGGGTGCGAACAACTCCCTTTACTCTTGAGTGCTCATTTCAAACCTTCGGCCTCTCGGCTAGCCCAGAATGAAAGCAAAGGTGGAGAGTATATATCGATGATATACCTCCAACCCGTGATAAATCAAGAGTAATTCAAAGCCAAACCCTAAACAGAAAAGGTAAGATTCAAAGCATCATAACCTAATCACTCGAACCTCGGATCAATTAGATCGAGTACATAGAGGATTAGTTAATCATGGTGAGGTGGAAGAGGGAGATGAGTAGAAGAAAAATACTGAAAACAGAGCAGGAACGAAAAAGAAAACAACACTTTTTATTAAGAGAAACAGTGATCTACAGCTTGAAAATGAGAGATTACAAGAACATGAAAAGGAAACTACACTATCATTAGCGTCATACTACAGAAAGAAGCTAGGAGCTAATACAGGAAAAGCATAAAGCTAGAGCTACGAACTAGAAATGAAAATACATGCTTAAAAGTTCAGAAAAACAAAGGACAGAACCTCCCCTCTAAAAGCGAAAAGTTGTCCTAAAACCCCTGGAGTTGGGCTCTATTTATAGAATTTTTCGGGTCGGGTCACGCCCCCCTGTCACGCCCTGGTCGGGCGTGACCCTGGGGCGTGACACATTCGGCGCGACTTTTTCGGGCAGGAATTGAATTCTGACGGAGTTGTTGCGGTACACGCCCACCGGTCACGCCCTGGTAGGGAGTGACCCTGGGGCGTGTTCTTTGCGGCGTGACTTTGGGAGCTGAAATTGAATGCTGGAGGTGACGGGCGGAATTGCTGAAGTACACGCCCATATGTCACGCCCGGGTCAGGCGTGACCCTGGGGCGTGATAATTTCGGTGCGGCGGTGGAGCGGGAAAGACGAGCGCGCTGCGGCGATTCCTCGGAACCTGGGGACACGCCTATAGTACACGCCCGTGTCGGATGTGTCACGGGCGTGACCGAGGGCGTGTACACTAAGTTTCCACGGAATGCAGATTCGGACCAATTGCTTCATTCCTCTGGGTTACACGCCCTAGGTACACGCCCTGGTAGGGCGTGACCTTGGGGCGTGTCACAGCAAAATTCGGCTGAAAGCCGTGAAAACCTGCAAAAAGCAGAAAAAATGCATTAGCGACAAAAATATATACAAAGGGGAATCAAAACAAGTACTTTACAAGACATGATTGGCTTTAAAACCCGAAAATATCCTAATAAAATTGACTACAAACGTATTATCAAATTCCCCCAAGCTTAAGTTTTGCTTGTCCCCAAGCAAAGATATAAAGACTAGCTAATCATAAGAGTGACTAATTCAAAAAGTTTTAATCATACTCACACAAGTACTATGCGAAATTCTAGGTAGGGAGAATGTAAAACGTAAATCTAAAACAATTATTTAGGTATGGTTTAACTTTTATAAACTTTACTTAATAAAAATAAATCATCCAGAATTTTGACGAAATTCTTTAAATAGATTTGAGCAAGGTAATGAAAATGAAAAGAACGTATTGAGTTATTACTAGATCCAAGCAACGCATTATAATTATATCAATTAAATAACAAAAATCTAAGTTTAAATCCAAAACTAAAACTGATTTACTTTTCTTCTTTTCTTAGTTGTTAAATAAAATTAAAAAAAGGGCGTGAATCAAAAGGACTTAATAGGACCGAAACGTTTGGTTTAGGAATATGAATAGGAGTGGAATTCAAATATAAACATGGAGGCTTAAAAATCACACTAAACCAAAACAACGAGTTTCAAAAAAAATAAATTTATTTTAAACAAAATATTTATAAATAAATTTATTTTTTTTCTCTTTATGATTATTTATCTCATTTTTTTTCATTTTTTTTTATTATTTTCATTCATTTTTGTTTTTTTTTTCTTTTCAATATATTGCTTTTGAGTACACCTTTTTCAACAATATCTCCACAGATAAGACAAAATTTCCTATCAAACAAAATTAGCGCGATTAGATAGGTAGGAATTTGGGCTTTGGTGAAAATGAAAATGTGTGTGGAGTTTATCAAATGAATTTGGAAAAATGGCTCAAAAGCGGCTAACTAGTGGTAAAAGAGTTTAGGTTGGCAAGAAAGCTCAAACGTAAACAAAAATGGCCTAAATCATTTTCACGCATTTTTTTTTAAATTTATTTAAAACATAGAGTCGATAAATTTCAAAAAGCAAGTTCGAGATAATAAAAGAAGATTGATGAAATTATCTTGAAAATAAAAATAATATGTCACTTGGATCGTTCATATCTACTACGTTATTCAAAATATGTTCTTACAAAAATCATCTAAAGACGAAAAGGAAAATAGTGGATGATAAATTTTTAGAGAAAGTAAAGAAAATAAAGAACGAAAAACCATAATAGAAATGCACGGTTTAGAGAAATATTTTACCTTAACATGCTACCGTGAATTAGAAACACAGCATGGCCAACATGTTACTTGTGAAATATGATTAAAAAGAATGATTAGAAAAATTATAATTAACTACGTTGTTTATAAAGAAGTTTGAGAAAAACAAAACATAAACATGGGGTACTTATTGAAATACCAAAATGCAGCTATATATATATAAGAGTTTTATGAAATTTTTTGAAATTTTGGAGTTTTTTGGGATATTTACAAAACATGAAATTTTGGATTTTTTGGGGATATTTACAAAACAAAAAATTTTGGATTTTTTTGGGATATTTACAAAACAAAAAGAACATTTTTTTGGGATATTTACAAAACAAAAAGAAAACAAAACGAAGGAGGAAGTCCTCCCCCAAGCTTAAAATCTACATTGTCCGCAATGGAGAAGGAGGTCGGAGAACGAGAGAAAAGTAAAGTATAGAAATAAAAGACAGAATTGAAAAGCAGGTACTTCCCCGGTTTGATTTTTGCAGGGCAAGTTGAGTGATGCCGCTCCTCCATGCCTGTGCTGTGGATCTTCATGAAACGTCGTCCGGCGGACTTTGGCATGGAAGCAGAACCGTTGGAGCAGGCGATCGCGGAAGTTTCAGCTTGCCGGAGCCATTCGGGGCAAAAAGTGTAAAATAAAGAAAACATAAAAAGATAACTTGGGTTGCCTCCCAAGAGCGCCCTTTGTTTAAAGCGTCGTTTGAGCTCGACGCATCAAAATAATAATGTCCCAAATATTGTTTAGAAATAAAGTTCGAATAAAGTTAAAGTTGTGAGAAAAATAAAGTTCAGATTAATCAAATGTCAGGACCGGAAAGATAGAGTTAACAGGGTTTAGACTGACATCATCACAGAAATACAGTTTAAGACGCTGACCATTCACTTTGAAAGTACCCTTATCCGGGTGAGAAATTAAAACAGTACCATAAGAAAAGACTTCTAAAACAGTAAAAGGCCCAGACCAACGTGATTTTAATTTACCCGGGAATAAACGTAAACGAGAGTTATAAAGAAGCACTTGGTCGCCTGGCTTAAAGATTTTTGGGTGCCTAAGATGTCGGCCGTGTAAACGCTTCGTCCGCTCTTTATAAAGTCTGTTATTTTCATACGCGTAAGAGCGCCACTCGTCGAGTTCGTTAAGTTGAAATTTTCGAAAATCGCCGACAGAGTGGGGATCGAAGTTTAAAAATCGCAAGGCCCAAAAGGCGCGGTGTTCTAACTCTACGGGTAAATGACACGATTTTCCATAAACCAACCGATATGGCGTACAGCCGAGGGCGGTTTTGTACGCTGTTCGGTAGGCCCATAGAGCATCGTCCAATTTGGCGGACCAGTCTTTTCTAGATGTTGAAACAGTCTTTTCTAAAATTCTTTTTATTTCTCTATTCACTACTTCGACTTGTCCGTTAGTTTGGGGGTGGTAGGCAGTGGAAAGCTTATGAGTAACGCCATATTTAGTTAGGATTTTTGAAAATTGTGCGTTACAGAAATGGGAACCCCTATCACTAACGATAGCGCGCGGCGTACCGAATCGAGAAAATAATTTTTTGAGGAAATTAACTACGACTCGGGCGTCATTCGTAGGAAGAGCTTGGGCTTCGGCCCAACGTGAAACATAATCAACGGCAACTAAAATATACTTATTCCCGAAGCTAGAAGGAAAAGGGCCGACAAAATCAATCCCCCAGAGGTCGAAAACTTCGCACTCTAGAAAATAATTTTGTGGCATTTCATTTTTATTCGAAATATTCCCCGACCGTTGGCAACTATCACACCTACTTACAAAGGCATGCGCGGCTTTAAACAGGCTGGGCCAGTAAAAACCCGCGCTTAACACTTTGTGAGCGGTGCGAGCAGCTTGATAGTGCCCACCTGTCGGTCCTTCATGCAAATGTTTAATAATATCTAATCCTTCATCCAAGGAAACACACCTCCTGATCACTTGGTCTGCACAGACTTTAAAAAGATGCGGGTCCTCCCAAAAGTAGTTCTTCAGCTCAGAAAAGAATTTCTTCTTTTGCTGAGATGAAAACTCTTTTGGGAGCTCACGGGCCACTAGATAGTTGGCGATGTGGGCAAACCAAGGAGAAGTAGATGTGTTAATTACGAAAAGCTTCTCATCAGGGAAATAGTAATGAAAAGAATTTTCGTCTAATTGCTCGATAAATGGGTTGTCTAGGCGCGAAAGGTGGTCGGCGGCCAAGTTCTCGGCACCTCGCTTATCACGGATCTCTAAGTCAAACTCCTGGAGGAGTAAGACCCAGCGAATCAAGCGAGGCTTGGCATCCGTTTTAGAGAGAAGATATTTGAGGGCCGAGTGGTCCGTAAAAACAATAATTTTTGAAAGAGTAATATAAGGGCGAAATTTGTCAAATGCGAATACTACAGCTAAGAGCTCCTTCTCGGTTGTGGTGTAATTTTCCTGTGCAGATGTGAGAGTTTTACTAGCGTAATAAATGGGGTGGAAGTTTTTGGAAATACGTTGACCTAGTACGGCTCCCACCGCATAACTACTCGCATCACACATTATTTCAAATGGAAGATCCCACACCGGAGCTATCATGATTGGCGCATTAACTAATTTTTCTTTTATTAAATTGAAGGCAGCTAGACATAGGTCATCAAAGATGAATGGGGCGTCTTTTTCTAAGAGATGGGTAAGGGGCTTGGTGATTTTGGAAAAGTCCTTTATGAAGCGGCGGTAGAAACCCGCATGACCCAGGAAACTTCTTATGGCTTTTATGTTCGTAGGTGGCGGCAGTTTCTCGATAACTTCTATTTTCGCAACGTCTACTTCAATACCCCTTTCAGAAATTTTATGTCCCAAAACTAACCCTTCCCTTACCATAAAATGACATTTTTCCCAATTTAAGGCGAGGTTAGTTTCTTCGCATCGCTCTAAGACTTTTTCGAGGTTCTCTAAGCAACTATCGAAGGAATTCCCGAAGACGGAGAAATCATCCATGAAGACTTCCATAATGCTTTCTACGTACTTGTCAAAGATGGCGAGCATACATCGTTGGAATGTAGCCGGCGCATTGCACAATCCAAACGGCATTCTTCGGTAGGCGAAGGTGCCGAAGGGACAAGTAAACGTAGTTTTCTCCTGGTCCTCGGGGGAGATGGGGATTTGAAGATACCCCGAGAGGCCATCGAGAAAACAATAAAAGCTATGTCCGGAAAGTCGTTCTAAAATTTGATCAATGAACGGCAAGGGGAAGTGATCCTTGCGGGTGGCGTCATTCAACTTACGGTAATCTATACACATTCGCCATCCGGTCACCGTCCGAGTCGGGATTAATTCATTATTTTCATTACTTACGACCGTTATCCCTCCCTTCTTTGGTACTACCTGTACTGGGCTAACCCACTTACTGTCGGATATAGGATAGATAATTCCTGCGTCTAACAATTTCATAACCTCGCCCTTAACTACGTCTTTCATGTTTGGGTTTATACGGCGCTGAGGTTGTATAGAGTTACGAGAATTATCTTCCATTAAGATTTTATGAGTGCAGAAAGATGGGCTTATGCCCTTGATATCAGATATCTGCCAAGCAATAGCTTGGCGATGCTTTTGTAAAATTGAAAGAAGTTTATTTTTTTGTGCATCCGTGAGGTAGGCCGAAATTATGACAGGCAGCTTAGAGTCCTTTTCTAAGAAAGCGTATTGAAGGTGCTCTGGTAGTTCTTTCAGTTCCAAGGTAGGGGGGTCATCATACGAGGTCTTGGAAATTTGTTCTTTTTCAAAAACTATGTCCTCGTACACTTTTTTATAAGTAAAATTAAAAGGGGTGTTGCTAGCGGCCATGGAGGCTTCGTGCAGCGATTCAGTTGGAAAAGTAGAAGAGGAACAGAAATCATTAAATTCTTTTTCAAAATCAGAGGGGCGGGTGGAGAATTCTTCACCTAGGTGTAGAGATTCAGTTGGAAGAGTAGGAGAGGAACAAAAATTGGAAAATTCTTTGTCAAAATCAGAGGTGGGAGAGAAGGATTCTTCACTTATGGTATCCATGAAAAAACAGGAGTCATCATTAGCTAGTGTGTTCTTCATCGAGGGGGTGATAGAGAAAGTTACCTCATCGTCGCCCACTCGAAGGAAGAGCTTACCATTGCTTACATCAATGATAGCTCGGGAGGTGGCAAGGAAGGGTCGGCCAAGGATCAGGGGAACCTCGACGTCTTCTTCGATATCTAAAATGACAAAGTCCACCGGGAAGATGAACTTGTCAACTTTGACTAGGACGTCCTCCACTATTCCTAACGGGTATTTGACTGACCTGTCGGCTAGCTGGATACTCATTCGTGTGGGGTTGAGACTACCAATTCCTAACTTTTTAAACAACGAGAGGGGCATAAGATTAATACTCGCACCTAAGTCGGCTAAAGCATGTTTGACAAAGAGATCACCAAAGACACACGGGATAGAGAAACTACCCGGGTCACTGATTTTTTTCGGTAATCCGTTTGTCAAAACCACCGAGCACGCGGCATTTAACGTGACATGAGAAAGGTTCTCTAACTTCTTCTTGTTAGTTAGGAGGTCCTTAAGGTATTTTGCGTACTTCGGCATCTGGGATATGGCTTCGTGGAAAGGCAGATTTACGTGGATTTGCTTAAACATTTCCAAAAAACGGGTGTATTGATCATCATGTCGTTGTTTATTAAGTTCGGAAGGGTGTGGCGGGGATGGATTATTTTTAAAGGTGGGTGGTGGAGTGAATTCTTTTTCTACGATAGGGGTGATAATTTCTTCGGCAGAGGATGGAATTTTTAAAAGGGGAACGGAGCTTTGATTTTCAAAAACGGGAGCGGAGCTTTGATTTTTAAAAACGGGAGCGGAGCTTGCCTCGGGTTCTTCACTTACCATACCAGGAACTTTCTTCCCACTCCGAAGAGTTATAGCTTTCGCTTGCTCTCTCGGGTTGGGCTCGGTATTGGAAGGAAGAGACCCTATGGGTCGCTCAGAAATCATTTTAGCGAGCTGTCCTACCTGATTTTCTAAGTTTTTAACACTTCCGGTTAAGGTCCTAATCGTAGCGTCATTAGCATTCATGTATTTTGAAAACACTTCCTCCAAATTTGGAGGTTTTGGAAAACTTTGAGGAGGAGGTGGTGGTGGAGCAGAAAAATCACTTTGCGGTGGCGGGCGCACAGCATTCGATGGATTGCTCCACGAAAAATTCGGATGATTTCTTAACGCAGGATTATAACTATTCGGAAAATTAAAACCAGGAGGATGATAATTCGCAGCAGAAAAATTATTAAAAGCAGTTCTAGGCATATTATTTACATAATCCAAATGTTCAGCGGGAGGAGTTGCAGATTCCCATACCTGAGGGGCGGAGGCAGCAGTCATCTCCGTAATTTTTTTTGCTTAATATTTCAACTTGCAGTGCGAGTTGTGAGACGTTGTCCACTTCAAAGAGACCTGCAGGTTTGTTTGGGCGGGACCTAGGCACATTCCACTGGTAAGTGTTCATGGCCATGTCTTCAAACAGCTCAAGAGCTGCTTCCGGGGTCTTATGGTTTAAAGTACCGCCAGAAGCTGTGTCTATCATTTGCTTCGTGCTTTGATTTAGCCCATTATAAAACGGCTGCACCTGCAACCATACAGGCAGAGCGTGATGTGGGCATCGTCTTAATAATTCTTTAAATCTTTCTCAGGTTTCGTAAAGGGTCTCAGAGTCTATCTGTCCAAAGGCAGAAATGTCATTCCTAAGTTTAGCTGTTTTAGCAGGCGGAAAATACTTGGCCAAAAATTTTTCAGTTAATTGCGTCCAAGTAGTTATGCTATTTTTAGGAAGGGTGTTCAGCCACTGCTTAGCCTTAATTCTAAGAGAGAAAGGAAATAATCTTAGCCTAATAGCCATTTGTGACACCATTTATCTTGAAGGTGTCACAAATCTCAAGAAAGCTGGCTATGTGTGCGTTCGGGTCTTCATCTTGAAGCCCGTCAAATTGCACATACTGTTGCACCATTTGAATTATGCTAGGCTTCAGTTCAAAATTATTATTATTTATTGCAGGGCGAACTATACTCGTTTCTGTACCCTCGAGATTTGGTCGTGCATAATAGGACATAGGCCTTTGCACGACTTCCTCCACGTTGGGTTCTGCCATTCTTAAGGTAGAAAATGACTCGGAATCCTCAACCGGCACTTGGGTAGTAGGGCCTTGAAATCACGATCTTCTCCGAAGAGTACGCTCAATTTCGTGGTCCAGGTCCAAAGTAACCGACGGACTACCGCGGGTCATACACTAGAAGAAAAGAGGAGAAGCAAGACTAAAAAGTAAAAAAAAAGCTAATGAAGTTGGAAAAGTTTTTTTTTTTGAAATAGATTTTTTTATATTTTAACTCCCGAACTTCCCAAGGGCTACCCGGTGAAGGGTTCGCAAGGTACTAGACAAGATAGTGGCATTTAGAGCCACTTTTCCCTTTTCGAGAGAGTTAGGTGGTGTAGAAAATTTTGTGATGTGGGTTTCTATTACGAATGCGGTAATTAAAATCCAGCCACTTATCTCTGTGCGAGTAGGCGGAAATGAAAAGCTATACTCACGCACTCGTCAGAAAATTAAAACACACCCACTTGACAGAAAGTAAACACACTCTACTGAAATAAAGCCTGCCAATTAACTCAAGTGAGTAGGCGGAAAAATAAAATACGCACACTTGCTTGAAATAAACCAGCCAATTAACTCATGTGAGTAGGCGGAAAAAATAAAAGATACGCACACATGCTTGAAATAAACCAGCCAATTAACTCAAGTGAGTAGGCGGAAAAATTAAAAATACGCACACTTAACAAAATCCAGCCATTTAACTCAAGTGAGTAGGCGGAATAAATTTAAGAAGGAGGCTGAGAAAGAGAAGTGATAAAATTAATATATTCGCGTTTTCAATTTATCAACAGGCGTTGCTTCCCCGGCAACGGCGCCAAAAACTTGATTGTCTCTGAGATATCTGCAAAGAGAAAATACCAAACTAACAATTCATCAAGGCAAGTATACCTATCGAAATGCAGCTAGGGGACACAAGTGTCGTATTGAAATCCGGGAACAGTTGAGTAAGCTTACTCACACGAAATCTATTATTTTATCGACGGCAAAATAAGGTTTAGCTAAATGTACTAAAGGAAGAGAACTACTAAAAGAGCGATTAACTTAAGCTTAGTAACGATGAAGGGAAAATGCACTCGATCAGAAATCACCTTGGCAAGAGTGGTTAGAAAAATACGATAAATAAACCTAAGCTAATTAGGGTAAAGGTCTTTGACCGTGGAGGTTCCATGAATATTGACACGCTTCTCTCGAAGGCCGTGCCTAACTGAGTTTAGGAAGGTCCGACCGACTTTCGCCTAAATCGGAGGCCTAAAACTCGCCTTACGCGGTGAACCCCTCTAATGGATTTTACTCCAATCCGGGAGATTTGAACGTCTGCCTCTCTCGAGGGGTGCGAACAACTCCCTTTACTCTTGAGTGCTCATTTCAAACCTTCGGCCTCTCGGCTAGCCCAGAATGAAAGCAAAGGTGGAGAGTATATATCGATGATATACCTCCAACCCGTGATAAATCAAGAGTAATTCAAAGCCAAACCCTAAACAGAAAAGGTAAGATTCAAAGCATCATAACCTAATCACTCGAACCTCGGATCAATTAGATCGAGTACATAGAGGATTAGTTAATCATGGTGAGGTGGAAGAGGGAGATGAGTAGAAGAAAAATACTGAAAACAGAGCAGGAACGAAAAAGAAAACAACACTTTTTATTAAGAGAAACAGTGATCTACAGCTTGAAAATGAGAGATTACAAGAACATGAAAAGGAAACTACACTATCATTAGCGTCATACTACAGAAAGAAGCTAGGAGCTAATACAGGAAAAGCATAAAGCTAGAGCTACGAACTAGAAATGAAAATACATGCTTAAAAGTTCAGAAAAACAAAGGACAGAACCTCCCCTCTCAAAGCGAAAAGTTGTCCTAAAACCCCTGGAGTTGGGCTCTATTTATAGAATTTTTCGGGTCGGGTCACGCCCCCCTGTCACGCCCTGGTCGGGCGTGACCCTGGGGCGTGACACATTCGGCGCGACTTTTTCGGGCAGGAATTGAATTCTGACGGAGTTGTTGCGGTACACGCCCACCGGTCACGCCCTGGTAGGGCGTGACCCTGGGGCGTGTTCTTTGCGGCGTGACTTTGGGAGCTGAAATTGAATGCTGGAGGTGACGGGCGGAATTGCTGAAGTACACGCCCATATGCCACGCCCGGGTCAGGCGTGACCCTGGGGCGTGACAATTTCGGTGCGGCGGTGGAGCGGGAAAGACGAGCGCGCTGCGGCGATTCCTCGGAACCTGGGGACACGCCTATAGTACACGCCCGTGTCGGATGTGTCACGGGCGTGACCGAGGGCGTGTACACTAAGTTTCCACGGAATGCAGATTCGGACCAATTGCTTCATTCCTCTGGGTTACACGCCCTAGGTACACGCCCTGGTAGGGCGTGACCTTGGGGCATGTCACAGCAAAATTCGGCTGAAAGCCGTGAAAACCTGCAAAAAGCAGAAAAAATGCATTAGCGACAAAAATATATACAAAGGGGAATCAAAACAAGTACTTTACAAGACATGATTGGCTTTAAAACCCCGAAAATATCCTAATAAAATTGACTACAAACGTATTATCACCAAGGCTTGTTGATTGGTGTTAAGAGTTACCATATTGCCATCAAACTTTTGAATGTTATTTGCTACGACATGAGCATTCTGATTTACGATTGCGAGAGTATCGGTGTTCTTTTTTAATCCGTCCATAAGAAGAGTGACAGCTTGGCCGGCCGCTGTATATTTATCGTCAAACTTCTTGTCCATCAAGTCCAGTTTGTGATTGATCTCCACCATGTTCTTGAGCATGAGATTCTCCGATTTCTTAATTCTTTTCAACAGTTTATTTTGAGCTTTCTCAAAAGATGCTTTAAGCTCATCCACTATACACTGAATGACATTCACGGTGTGATTGGCTAGATCATCTCGTAGTGGAAGCTCCTGAGGCACTCCTTGGCCTTGCTCTTCAGCAGATGCACCTGTAGAGCTGGACACGAGCACAGTCTCTAAAGGGGGAATGCTTGCGGCCTCTGTAGATTTCTCGGACTCCCCCTCCACTGTTGCACCAATGTTCTCAGGGACGAACTCAGGAGCGTGCTTGTCAGATGGAACTTCAGTGATATCCTGAGTCTCCAATGCTTCCTGTCCCTCATTGCCTTCTTCCTCACCTTCATCATACATGAGATCATTCTCATAAGCATCATCTTCCAACCCTTCGTAAGCAGTCTCCTCTACAGCTTCACTTTCTTCTTGTATATCCGTCACTGCATCTCTGGCTATCTGGGAGATGTCAGATACGATATTAGCATCAGTGGGTAGAGGCTCCCCCTCAATTCCTGCAGTCGGTGTATCAGGAATTTCACTGGGGATTACTACGGAATCAGCCACAGTTCCGTCCTTGGCTGGAGATACTTCCTGTTGTTCGACCACGGCAGCCTGCCCAATGCGCCTCTCCCATCTGTCAAAAACACTCGAGTCCATTTTCTTCAAGTAATGTAGAGGAACACCTTTACTCATGTCATACTTATCTCCGTTCAACTGATTGAGATACAGACTGATGATTCAGCCAAAGCTAAGAGATCTGAGGGTGTCCTTTATCTTCTCAAAAAGCAATGCCCCCCAGTTGAATCCTTTTCTGCAGACAATTGCCACCAGGATCTTGAACATGTCCGCAGAGATGTGGTCATGAGAACCCGGTTTGCATATGATTACCTTGCCAATGATGTCTGACAGAAGTTTCCCTTCTTCATTCATATCCTTTCGTTTTATCGACCGAGTTCCTCGAGCGAGTCCACAGAATAATAAAGTCCTGGTTTTGTCTTCTTCCTCAAGATAGTCCTCGTGCTCTGAACTAGTGAGCTGCAAGTATTGGGTTAGCTTGTTTGCAGACATCTTGATCGTTGCCCCTGCAACCTTGCTTTTGATGAGAGAGTCTTCATTTCGGAGTTTTGCGGTTGCAAAGAACTCCAGCACTTCCTTGTCCAGGATTTTACAGGGGTGCTCCAGTACGAATGAGAGTCCAGCCTCTTCAAGCATAAGGATGATGTTTTTGAATTCATCTGAGGCATGAGAGAACCCTGTTCGAACCAGCTCGCATCCAGTGACCAGCCCAGCGGTTGTCCTTGGAGCCATTGCAAGCCTAGGGAGAGAATCCCTACTCTACGCTTAATCAAAAGTCAAAAGGGAAGCGACACTAGTGGTAAAGTCCAAGTAAGTGTGAGGATGTGGTTACCTAAAAGCATAGACGGTGAGTTAGTTCGATGAAGACGATGGACACCCGGTAGGTTCCCGCGACTGTGATTGAACGAAACCGCAGAGAAATCCCTGGAGGAAGTGTCGGCGAGATCGGGAGAGGAGAGATCCACGGAAGGTGCACCCGAGAGAGGAGAGATCCACGGAAGGCAATCCAGGAGATAGACGGGATTCTTCACGAGTTGCGGGATTCTTGCACGTCGAGATCGACGGAGTTCTTCACGAGTTGCGGGAATCTTGCGAGATGTCGACGGAAGGGGAAGAATCGGCGAGAGACCTTCGGTGAGCTTCCTGCGAGAGACCTTCGGTGAGCTTCCAGCGGGATGTCGACGGAAGTCTTCACGATTCGGCGAGAGTCCTGCTGTTGTCGATTCCTGCTGTTGTCGACGAAAGAGCCGATCGGCGAGTTTAAAAAAGATTTCCTGCGGAATATGAAGGGTCGGCGGTAGACTGGCAAGATTTCGACGGGTTTAAACAGGGATTTTAAAGGGTTTCCATTTGTCTAAGTCGAAATTGAAGGGATTCTTTAACAGGAATCTACGGGTTAAGATACATGCCGTATTTTCGAAGTCTTCCGATGTCAAGTCAATTTAAAAATCTTCTAAATATATAAATACTTCTTAAAGCCAATCTATTTAGGGTTTGAACCGGGCTTTTCCATACATTTCTTGATGGCAAGATTTCCAATGACGTAGCTTCGTTGTCGAGATTTCCAAAGACGTATCTTCGTTAGTTTTCAGTGAACTAATTTACGCCTGTAGATGTTAGTTCTCGAATCTACCAGTGTAATTTCCGATAACTCTTTAATGATGTATCTAAGGTTTATATTCACTGTGTTAACCTATCCTTAGATGTGCACACATATATGTATATATATATATATATATGTATATAAAGATATATATATATGTAAATGCCGATAGAAAATGATTCAAGTCTTGGAGCTGATGAGAAATACCTGGGATTATGAGAGTTAGCATTTAGCCTTTCTGACTAAAACATACCAGGTGCTCGATGTGAGTATGCCCATATAGATATCACTGCTGTTATTTCAGATGCATGTTCCAATTCAGTCTTGAAACATCTACTGTCTAGTTCCCATTATATTTGCGGGAACCTAGACTACCCTGCAAAAGAGAGTTACTTTACCTTAGGAACCCAATACATATTGGGTCTTAGGTTCTTGTTAGCATAAACACTCGACTGCCTTCCTTCAGAAATCCTGACAGGAAGACTACCTCTGCCCTGGAGATGTGGATAGGCCCTTGCCCTTGACACAGAGGGGTTGTGCCAACAGTCTATGGCAAAGTATCCCACCTTGCCACAGCACCAACACTCGTGAATGTTGTATCTCCGTTTCTGACCTGATCTAGTGACTGAGGTAGTCATGAGCCTAGGTCCAAACGGGATAGATCTGGATCTGCTCCCAGAACTGCCTCTTCCACCGTGACACGTGGAAGGGTGGAATGAATGCATGCAGCGAGCGTCACGAGGTCTGTGAGGTGGTGTCTTCCTTTCAGACAGCCCCCTTCCTGAGGCCCCATGAGAACTTACAGCATGACTTCTAACCCCCCTTTCCTGTGTCCTTGGGTGGAGAGAAGAGTTCTAAGAGCTGATACCAGCCGATTCATGCCGAGTAGGGGCAGTGGCCGAGAATACAAAGGGCTCAGAAGGAGCCTTAGGTATTCTCTTATGGGTGGGCATGACGGCCCTTGCACTATGGGTGTCTCCACATGAGGACAGATCACCCTTGCAGTGATCACGATTATTCCTATGATCATACCTGAAGGCATGATGAGTAGCCTTCCTGCTTGGAGTGGGGGGTCGGAATACTGTTTCCCCATTTCTCCACTAATTGATAATTCGGGAGATCCACCCATTTTCTACCTTTCTCTTCATAGCATCAACCTTGGAAAAGTTTGATACTATCCTTTTCTCAATCTCTAGACTACTCTCTAGATCAGAGATTTTAGAGTCCTTGACCTTGTTGGACGCCAATTGGAGAACCCACAAGATCTTCAGCCGTGCAATCTCCTGAGCTTGTTCTTCAACAAGCAGGTTGCTTTTCTGCAGGGCTCTCTTCAGGGAATCAGAATTTTCTGAAGGGACACAGTTCCTGTCTTCAGAAACTTCAAGAGAGACGGGGCAGGATGAAAAAGTTACCTGCTCTTCAGTGTTATGGTCATTAGAGCCAGTGACCGTTGTGTCATCCTCATCAGAGCTGCTTCCCTCACTGGCCTCTTCAGTCTCTGACACGGACACTGGAGCTCTGATGCTGTCCGATTGATCCTTGCCTTCATCTTCAGAGGCGAGGACCCCCACATAGGCTTCATCCTCTAGTTGACAGCAGATTCCAGCTTTCTCTGATCCCCCCATCAGCTCTGAGATCATCACCCACATAGATTTGGCCGTCTCACATTTTTCCAATCTAGAGCAAGAAGGTCCAGACCAGATATCCATGATAATCTGACGAATCCTCTTGTCCAGATTAAATAAGGAAAGTTCCATCTCCGACATCTCCGCAATACACTTGGGCACTTGGATATTCTTTCCAGAGCCGGAGGTCTTCATAGGAATAAAAGGACCCTCTTACAGGATGAAAGATGCTCGAGGATCGATAGCCTCCAAGTGATATGACACTCTCATCTTCCAGACTGGATAATACTCCTTTGTGCATGTGGGAAGTCTTAGTGGCGATATCTCATGATCCAGCTCCATGCTTCTGACACTGGTGGTAGGATTCTACTCAAGGTGTAAACCTTTTTGATGAGTAACCTCTCTCTGATACCACTTGAAAGTCCACCTAGTGTCAACTATCTTCACCTATGGGGGGGGGGGGAATAGGTGACGTGCAGCATTTTTGCGGAATTTAAAATTGTACCTGCACAATAAAAATAAACAGCACAGCACACAGAATACACAAGATATTTATAGTGGTTCCCCGAGTTGGGTACATCCACTTTCCCCCTTCGATCTATCTCCCAACAAGGGACGACTCGGTCTCTTCACCAACAGGATTGAAATCCAATCCTTGCACTATCGGAAGGAACCCTTCCACACGTAGGAGTCAACACTCCCACACACGGGTTGCACCCAACCCTTACAAATAGGAACCAACGTTCCTTTACAACAAAAGTAAAACTAGAATGTACAAGAGATACAAACTACGTTTGGAGACTAAGGTGTCCCTCTTCGTTAACAACGTGTTTTTGAAGTCCACGAAGAGTCCACAACCCTAGAACTCTCTTGGAGAGAATCTCCTCGGAACTGGCAGCGGCAAGATGGGCGGCGGCTTGGTTCACGGGATCGGCGGCGACAACGATGTGCGGCTGCTGTACTTTGGAGATCCAAACTTCGTAGCGAAGCAAGCTAGGTCTACCTACGGTCACACTAGGATCAGTCGTCTCGATCGATTCGGAAGGGGAAGGTTTTCCCGATCAACAAATCAAGAGACAAGAGATCTCTGGTTAGACACGTGAGACTCTAAGCTTGGCCAAGCTTCTGTCGACCGGAGATCTGGAAGAAACCTCGATCAAGACCGGCGATCAACTCTCTCGAGCGGCGACGGCGGCGGCGGCGGAAATCGCGATCTAGGTCACGTCGTGGCTCAGCTTCGTATATGTTTTCCATCGTGTGTACTGTTCAAAAATATGCCTGTATTTATACTGTAGACAACTTCAATATGACCGTTGTGGGTCCCCCCAGAAGAAACTCTAAATCCGGTTCAAAATAGTGCCAGCGGCAGAATCCGGTCCAGCTTTTTCCCGAAAATTGCCCAAGTAAAAATCGGCGAGAATCACCTGTGATTCTCGTCGAATCGTCGAGAATCAAGGGTGATTCTCGACGATTCGGTGAGAATCACAAAGTGATTCTCGACGATTCGTCGAGAATCACAAATTGATTCTCGACGATTCGTCGAGAATCACAAATTGATTCTCGTCGAATATGACTTGATTGCACTCTGATTTAGCTGGCGAGAATCAGTCAGTGATTCTCGCCGAATCGGCGAGAATCACTTGGTGATTCTCGTCGATTCTTACTTAGATGATTTTTCGTCTTACGCCTCTGAGCTGCTCTTTGACTCATCCTTGCTCCTTGTCTGCTCTTGCATAAACACAGCCCTGTACTTGAAAGTAAGTGCACTCCAATAGAGAGAGTACACGTAGGCCAACACACTGATCTGCTCAACGAGGGATTACGTCGTGCAGACCCGTGTATATTGACCTACTGCACCCTGACATTGGTGTGCACTTAGCGTGGAATAACTGCAAGCACAACTTAAAATATTTTAACAAATACATTGTGAATTCATCTTAGCTTGACAGGTGGCTTCCTCAAATCCAAGTAATTGTGGATACAATACCCAACAGGAAGAGCAAGAAACAGTCTGTTGTCTCCAGATCCAGTGCAGAAGCCGAATACCGGAGTATGGCGTCAACCACGTGCGAGTTAAAGTGGTTGCGGGCTCTCATGCTTGACCTAGGGGAGGTCTATGACTATCCTCTTCCTATGTTCTGTGACAATAAGGCCGCTATATACATATCCAGAAATCCGGTCTTCCATGAGAGAACAAAGCATATAGAGGTTGACTGCCACTTCATTCGGGAAGAGATTTTGAAGAAACAGATCTGTACACCGTTTGTCACCTTTGACAAAGAATTGGCAGATATCTTCACAAAGCCGGTCTCTATTTCCTTCTTCACATTTGTGACAAGCTGGGCATGATTGATATCTATGCTCCAGCTTGAGGGGGAGTGTTGAAGTATTTGACCGGGCGGCCTTGCGGTCTTGTCCAGCGGTTTATTGACCGAGCGGTTTGGCGGTCTCACTCAGAAGCCTGGAGACCGGGCGGTCTATCGGTCTCCCATTGCGTCCTGTTCTTATCCTGCTGGAGTTGCCGAGCAGTTAACTCATTTGTCTAACCGCGCGGCCTGTGCGGTCTCCTTTATTTCTACCCGCTCAGCACTGTACATGTTTAGTCCCACATTGTTTGTTTGTACTCTCTCATATATCCTCCATTCTATAAAAGGGAGGTCATAACTTTGTAAATGATATCTTTTTGGATAATAAAATTTCAATTATTCAAAATTCTATCCGTTTGCTCTTGCATGTTCGCTACTTTTTACAATTAGTAATAGGGTGTTCCAACAATCTCCCCCTATTTGGGTTAGGATTACTATTTACAGAAATTGAAATAAAAGCAACAATATACAAAGTAAAAATGCAATAAACAAGACATTGCAGAAGCACAGATATATCTCAGACAGATCATAAATCAGAATAATTGTCACCTTACAGAATTATTCTTTCTCCTTGTTCTTTATAAGTTTAATTTCTCTATTTAGGTCAAGAGCTTCCTTCTTTGATCTTCTGTCATCAGCTGCACCTAAAGAAGTTTGTTGTTTAGGACTTGGTACCACAGCTTCAGGGTGCAGCTCCATGTATCTTTCAGAATCAAAGAACTTGCTGGAGGCATATCTTTCAAGTTCCTTCTTTCTTTGTTCTGGCAATGTAGTAAAGCTGGAGGTGTCCTTACCTTGCTCTCTGGCTTTCTTAATCTGATCTAAGGCAGCTAATTCCTTCATCCTAGCAGTGGTGACAGTAGTTGTAGCAGCAGCAGTAGAATCAAAAACAGTACTGGAAGAAGTTGTAGCAGCAGTAGTAACAGCAGATACAGAACTTTCAGATACAAAAACATCAGCAGTGACAGCAGGCTCAAATTCATGTGCCTCTATCATATGCATATCCTTAGAGATTAAGTCAACAGAATTGTTAGCAGTATCAACAATATCAGCAGCAGCAACAGAGACAGCAACATTATTGTCAGCAGGAGTAGCAGCAGTAAGAGCAATGGAAACAGAAGGCTCAGCAGTATATAGGGAATTTATATAGGAGCTAATTAAGCTGGTATCACAGCTTGAGAAGGGCACAATGGCCTTGGAGAGATCCTTTGATGGCTGGACTGCAATTTGCTCTGGAAGACAGCTGAAGTAGACTGAATCAAAAACTGAAAGCAGGGACCTGAGGTCCACTGAAAAACCTGTAACCTGTGGTGGTGTTGAAACTGGAGCTTGAGTTGAGGTAACAGCAGCAGCAGCAGCAGGCAATCTAATATCTTCATGAGGCATCTCCCCCTGCCTAGATTCAGAGACAGCTGGATCAAGGCACCCAAAGGAAGGGATTGCCTGAGGAGGAAAGATGGAGGAGAGCCTGGCAGATAAGTCTGCAACTGACTTGAAGAGTGGAGCCAAGGAGGTCTCCAACAGAAGTGAGAGCCTGGAAGCTATCAGCTCATATAGTTTGTCAGCTAAGGCTGGAATATCTACATGCTCAGTAGGGACTTGAGCAGAGGTAGAGAAGGATGGTGGAGCAACTGGTGATGTTGGAGGGCTGGTGGATGGTAGAAGTAAAGGTTGAGGTGTGGGGATTGTGGAAATGGAAGAAAGTGGAATGGAAATAGAATGTGTGAAGGAGGGTTGATAAATGATATCTTGCAGAAGTTGTTGGTAAGATGTGGATGAAGAGGGTAGATCAGGAGGGGATGAGGGTGAATCATCATGAAGGAATCATCTAGAAGATTGAATGATGGAATGTTGGATGATGTGGTAATGTCTGGGTGAGGGTAGTGATGTAATGGGTGGAAGATTTCTTCTGTGAGAGTAGGGATTGGAGATGGAATTGATGTAGGAGATGGGCTGGAAATAATGATGGTGGATGAAGTTTGAGTGGTGGAGGTGACTGGTGGAGAGGAAATAACAGTTGGAGGAGGAGAACAAGCATCAGGCAAGTCTTCTGCAGGGGCAGAGACTTGAGGGGAAGAGACTGTTACAGTCCTTGTACCTGAAGTAGTGCTTGCAGAGGGCCTGCTGGGCTTCACTATCTACCTGTCCCATTTGCCAAACAGGGCATAGGACAGCCTCTTAGAGGCATTGATGTGCATCCCAAATGAGACTAGCAGTGCAGGGCATCTGTTATGAAGAAACAGCACTAGAATCCTTCCATAATTAACAAAATTCTTGTTTATCTTCTTCTTAATCAGATCAAAGAAGATCTCTCCCCAGTTTAACTGTTTCTTATCCACTAAGGCTCCCATCAAGCACAGCTGATACCTGGAGATGTTATCATGTGCTGAATGCTTGGCCAATAGAACCTTTCCCACTACATCAGCTAAGAACCTGTATTCAACAGCTAAGTTCTTTTTCAGCAGCTTGCTAGGGTTTGCATCAGAATGACCCATTCTAGCAAGTAAATTAGAAAATGCTTCTCGTGACAACTCAACAGAATCCTCTCCAGAATTCAATCCAAAAAACTCTGTCAGAATAGTAGGAGTCATAGGGACCTGGGTTCCAGAAATTGAACCAACCACTGTATTTTGGTCCTGGTTGTGGGCAGTATACACCCACTCCTTAATTTCATCTGCAGGAAGTTTGATTCTTGTGGACATGATAGTAGCTAATTTTTGCTCCCTGAACAGTTCTAGAATGTCTTTGAAAATCTGATCACTGGTGCCGAAGGACTCCATGTCTATATCAAACCTTGCATCAAACTTCATTGCGGCTAGAACGGCAACTGAGACGGCCATTGTTACCTGCAAAAATCAATAAACAAACGACCAAGTGTAGAGATGTTTGGAGGGAAAGAGAATTTTTGCAGAGAGAACGAAGGCGCAAAGAGAGAACGACGGTCGAAAAATGAATTTTATATTAGGGTTCGACGCAGAAAAGGAAAGATCGTTGAACTCAATTCGACGATCGGGGCTTCTAAAGGAATCTGAAAGGTCTTCAATATCGTCGATCTCCATTCGACGATATTGGAAAGCGTCGAGCTCCGCTCGACGATAGTTCAGAGAACAAAATCGTCGAGCGCCGTTCGACGATCGCTGACCTGAAAGATAGTTCAGACGATCTGAGAAGCGCTGAACTCCGGTCGACGATTTCGGAAAGCGTCGATCTCCGTTCGACGATTTGGGGGAAAATCGTCGAGCGCAGTTCAGAGACTAGAAATACACTCTAGACACTAGAAAAAATCAAGATGTTTGCCTAGTCTTGGTCATTTTTTAAAGTTTTAAAATCTTGGATATTATTTTAGACTTCCTCCATCTAACATTCCTAACTGATTTAGGAAGAAGGTGTATTTCTTTTCATTCAAGGGTTTGGTGAAAATATCTCCCCTTTGCAAATCAGTTGGGATATATTGAAGTTCAATTTTGTTCTTCTCAACATTATCCCTTAAAAAGTGATGCCTAATTTCTATGTGTTTTGTCCTACTATGGAGGACTGGATTTTGAGTTATAGAAATAGCACTGGTATTATCACAAAAGATTTTAGACTTCTCTAAGTTGTAGTCATAGTCTAGGAGTTGGTTTTGAATCCACAATATTTGTGAACAACAACTACCTGCAGCCATATATTCAGCTTCAGTAGTTGAAGTTGACACAGATGTTTGTTTCTTGCAAAACCAAGAGACTAGTCTGTCACCAAGAAACTGACAAGTTCCAATGGTGCTTTTCCTGTCAATTCTGCATCCAGCATAATCAGCATCAGAAAATCCAGTTAATTCAAATGCTGAATCTTTTGGATACCAGAGACCTAGATTTGGACAACTTTTAACATACCTGAGAATCATTTTTACTAATATTAGGTGTGACTCTCTAGGGCTTACTTGGAATCTAGCACATATGCATGTAGCAAACATTATATCAGGTCGACTAGCTGTAAGGTACAGTAAAGAGCCAATCATTGCTTTATATGTTGTCTGATCAACAGGTTTCCCATGTTCATCAGCATCCAAAACAGCATTAGTAGGCATAGGTGTTTTCATACAAGATGCTTCAGACATCCCAAATTTCTTATCCAATTCTTTTGCATACTTGGTTTGAGAAATAAAGATGCCTTCAGCATGTTGTTTGACTTGAAATCCTAGAAAGAAGGATAGCTCACCCATGCTACTCATTTCAAATTTAGAATGCATTAGGTTGGAGAACCTTCTGCACAAATTTGAATCTGTAGAGCCAAAAATAATATCATCTACATAGATCTGTACTAGTAGGGTATGAGACTTATGGGTTCTAATGAAAAGAGTTTGGTCTACTCTACCCCTTATAAATTCATTTTCCAGAAGGAAGCATGCTAGGGTCTCATACCATGCTCTAGGAGCTTGCTTGAGACCATATAATGCTTTGTTCAGCTTAAAAACATAATCATGATGGGTTGGAGAGATAAAACCTGGAGGTTGTCTGACATAGACTTCTTCTTTGATGTCTCCATTTAGAAAGGCATCTTTACATCCATCTAATATACCTTGAAGCCTTTGTGTGCTGCATAAGCTAAAAAGATTCTGATGGCTTCCAATCTTGCAACTACTGCAAAAGTCTGGTCATAATCTATTCCTTCTTCTTGAGAGTATCCTTGAGCAACTAGCCTTGCCTTGTTCCTTACAATTACTCCTTGATCATCCAATTTGTTTCTGAACACCCACTTTGTTCCAACAATGGATTGATCCTTAGGCTTTGGCACTAGTTCCCAAACTTTGTTCCTTTCAAATTGATGCAACTCTTCTTGCATTGCAATGATCCACTGTGGATCTTGCTCTGCATCTTGAATGGATTGAGGTTCAATTTGAGATAGGAAGCAAGTGTGCAACAGGTTTTGGTTGACCTGATTTCTGGTTTGCACACCATCTGAGATGTCTGCAATTACTTGGGAAATTGGATGGTCTCTTGATGTTACTAAATCAACAGGGGGTGTTGATTATTCACCAACCTGTGTTGTTGTTTCCTCTGGTGGTACAACAACTGGCTCTTCATGTTGTTTCTCTTCAATATGTTGAATGCTTTCTTCATCTTCACTGCTTTCCTCATTTTGAATGATCTGTAGCCTGTTCAAATCTTCAGCAAGAGAATGTACCTGCAAAGGTTCTATGGTAGAAGTGTTCTTATCCTTGAAAGACATGTTAGATTCATCAAATGATATGTGAACAGATTCTTCAATTTTAAGAGATGATTTATTATAAACCCTATAAGCCTTACTGATCATGGAGTATCCCAGAAACACCCCTTCATCAGCTTTAGCTTGAAATTTTGCTAAATATCTCTTGTCATTATTGTGAATATAACAAATACAACCAAAAATTCTAAAATAATCAACTTTAGGTTTCTTCCCTTTGAGTAATTCATAGGGAGTCTTGCCCTTTAGTTTATGTATTAAACTTCTGTTCAGCACATAGTTGGAGGTGTTCACTGCCTCTGCCCAAAAAGATAGAGGAAGGTGAGCATCTGACAACAATGTAGTGGCAGATTCAATAAGGGTTCTATTTTTCCTTTCAGCTACCCCATTTTGTTGAGTTCTAGGAGCTGAGAAAGTATGTCTGATCCCTTCACTCTGACAGAACTCTTGCATAAGAAGAGAATCAAACTCTGTCACATGATCACTTCTGATCAGGGCAATGTGAGTATTGAACTCAATCTGTGTACATTTGAGAAACTCTGTCAAACACTTAAAGTTATCAGACTTCTTCCTCAGAAAGAACACCCATGTGAATCTAGAGAAGTCATCTATGTTAGAAAGTAGAGAACAAGAAGCGAAAAGTAGAGAACAAGCGAACAAACTTTTGAATAATTGAAATTTTATTATCCAAAAAAGATATCATTTACAAAGGTATGGCCTCCCTTATATAGAATGGAGGAGATAAGAAAGAGAGTATACAAACAATGTGGGACTAAACATTTACAGTACTGAGCGGCTAGAATAATGGAGACCGCATAGGCCGCGCGGTTAGACAGATGGGCTAACCGCTCGGCAACTCCAGCAGGATAGAACAAACCGCAGAGGTAGACCGACAGACCGCCCGGTCTACAAACCGCTGGATCAGACCGCTAAGCCGCTCGGTCAACAAACCGCTGGATCAGACCGCCAAGCCGCCCGGTCTAATACTTCAACACTCCCCCTCAAGCTAGAGCATAGATATCAATCATGCCCAGCTTGTCACAAATGCGGAAGAAGGAAGTAGAAACCGGCTTGGTGAAGATATCTGCCAACTCCTTGTCAGAGGTGACAAAAGGAGTACAAATCTGATTCTTCAAAATCTCCTCCCGAATGAAGTGACAGTCAACCTCTATATGCTTCGTTCTCTCATGGAAGACCGGATTTCTGGATATGTGTATAGCGGCCTTGTTGTCACAGAACATAGGGAGAGGACAATCATATACCTCGCCCAGGTCAAGCATGAGAGCCCGCAACCACTTTAACTCACACGTAGTTGACGCCATACTCCGGTATTCTGCTTCGGCACTGGATCTGGAAACAACAGACTGTTTCTTGCTCTTCCAACTCACGAGATTACCTCCAACAAAGGTACAAAAACCTGACGTGGATTTACGATCGCCTTTGTCATCCGCGTAACTTGAGTCTGAGTAGGCCTCAACCCTCAGATGGCCATTTTTCTGGAAGAGTAACCCTCTGCCCGGTGCTGCTTTGATATACTCTAAAATCTTCATGGCGGACTGAAGATGACACTCCCTGGGAGCTTGCATAAACTGACTGACCTTTCCTACAGCGTAGGCGATGTCGGGTCTAGTCACCGTGAGATAGATGAGTTTCCCTACCAAACGTCTGTACCGTGTGACATCAGATAGAGGAGGCGATTCATCCGTCCACGTTTTGTCTTCTCCAACAGCCATGGGAAGATGAGCTGGTTTGGCACCTGTCAAGCCTGCTTCTCGAAGAAGATCAAGGGCATACTTTCGTTGAGAGAGAACCAAGGAGTCAGGTTTCCGAGAGATTTCTATCCCCAAAAAGTATTTTGGGGAGCCCATATCCTTCGTGACCAAGTGCTGACGGAGGTGCTTCTTCGTCAAGTCCACCCCATCTCGATCATCACCAGTAAGGAGAATATCATCCACATATACGGCCAAAACCACCAGTCCCGAGGCCGTTTTGCGAATGAATAAGGAGTGATCGGCCGAACTCCTGTGAAAGCCGATGGTTGCCACAATACCACTGAATTTTTCGAACCATGCCCGAGGGCTCTGCTTTAGGCCATAAATGGCCTTCTTCAAATGACAGACACGTGTCTCCCCCTGAGCAACATACCCAGGAGGTTGCTCCATATAGACGTCCTCCTGAAGATCGCCATAGAGAAAGGCATTCTTCACATCAAGCTGGGAAATAGCCCAAGCCCGGTTAACAGCCACAGAAAAGAGAACCCGGATGGTGCTGAGGCGAGCAACCGGAGAGAAGGTATCAAAGTAATCAACGCCATAAGTCTGAGTAAAGCCCTTGGCCACCAGCCGGGCTTTGTAGCGATCCACAGTGCCGTCGGGGTGAAACTTCACAACAAAGACCCAGCGACAGCCAACCACATCAGTGCCCACGGGAGGAGGAACCAGGGTCCAGGTACCCCGTTCAGTAAGAGTAGCCATCTCCTCATCCATGGCAGACTTCCAATGAGGGAGAGCGAGAGCCTCCTGGTAGGTACGAGGAGTAGAAGTAGCAGAGATAGCCAAGGCAAAACACCTGCGGGAAGGAGAAAGCTGATCATAAGAAACAACAGCCGTGAGCGGGTGTTGAGTACACGCCCGCACCCCTTTGCGAAGGGCAATGGGAACATCCAGATCATCGGGAGCGTCGGCGACGGGAGCGTCAGCGACCGGAGCGTCCGTGGCGGAGAAGGCTGGCCCGAGACTAGAGAGAGACGGCAGCGGAGAGGAGGGTGGAGGGGTGGGTGGGGAGACGGACTGAGAAGGAGTCGGTGGAGGAGGAGACGAAGGTGGGAAAACGTCGAGAGGTGTGGAAGGAACGGAGATATCAGAAGGAAGAGAAGGAAAAGAAGAGGAAGGAGAGAAATAGGAAGCATTTTCGAAAAAAGTCACATCTGCGGAGACAAACTGCTTGCGGAGAAGGGGGTCAAAGCAGCAATAGCCTTTTTGAGTGGTAGAGTACCCCAAAAAGACACATTTGGTGGAACGGGGGGAAAGCTTGTCGCGGGTAGCGGAGGGAGCGTGAACAAAGGCCGTACAGCCAAAGACACTGAGAGGAAGAGGAAAAGGTTCCTGGTGGGGGTAGAGAAGGGAGAAGGGAGTCCGGCCGTGGAGGACCGTGGAGGGAATGCGATTGATAAGATAGTAAGCGAGGAGCACAGCGTAGCCCCAGTAGGAGCGAGGGACGTGCATCTGCGCCATGAGAGTACGCGCAACATCAAGCAGGTGACGGTTTTTACGCTCCGCCACCCCATTTTGTTGGGAGGTGTAAACACAAGTCGTTTGATGAATGAGGCCGTGTTGGTGAAAGAACGCGGAGAACTCATGAGACAGATATTCCTTGGCATTATCAGAACGTAAGACTTTGATAGAAATAGCAAATTGAGTCTTAATCATAAAGTAAAAAGATTGTCAAACAGAAAATAGTTCAGAGCGATCCTTTAAGAGATACACCCAGGTACATCGAGTAAAATCATCGATAAAAGTGACAAAATAGGAACTGCCCCGACCAACTGTGAGGGTAGGAGCAGGACCCCATACATCAGAATGAATAAGATCAAAAATGCGAGAGGAGCCACGGCCTTGCTTCGGCGGGAAGGAGGAGCGATGATGTTTGCCAAGCTGACACGCATCACAGTTGAGCGGAGAACTGGTGGGAGGTAAGTGGGGCAGAAGCTGACGAATAAGCCGAGGAGGAGGATGTCCAAGACGAAGATGCCACTGAAGGAGATCGGTGGAGGAGGAGTAGGCAGAAAGAGCGGAAACATCGTCGAGGAAGTAGAGGCCGCCGCTCTCAGTCCCAGTAGCAATCGTCTGCTGGGTCCTCGGGTCCTGAAAAGAACAAGTAGTGGGAGTGAATAAAACGGAGCACTGAAGTTGCCGGCATAAAGTAGTAACAGATAACAAATTGCACGGGAACTTCGGGACATAGAGGGTATCCTCCAAGCAAAGCGATGGAGTGAGTTGAACCATGCCCGTCCCATGAACCGGAGACGGGGAACCATCCGCCACACGAACTGGGGGTAAGTGGTCATGGGTCTCAAGACGGGAGAAGCAATGAGGGTTGCCCGTCATATGATTGGTGGCACCGGAGTCAATCAGCCATTTACCTTGGGTAACGACGTGGGCACTACCTGACGTCGTGGCCACAGAGGCAGACAGCCTAGAAGAGGCGGAGGCCGAAGGAGCATCACCGGAAGGGCGAAGATGAGGATGTTTCTGCCAGCAGCGGTCAACAGTATGACCAGTACGATTACAGTGAGAGCAGAAGAACCGGGAGGAACCCCGTCCGCCAGAGGAGCTTCGGCCACTCGGGCCCCCCCGCTGAGCTTGGTGAGCAGAGGAGTCCTGGGAAGGGGGGAGGCCAACAGAGGCCGCTGGAGGAGTGAAGTAACGGCGGCAATGCGAGCCGCAGTGGCATCCAAAGTAGGAGATTCTGCCTCACCCAAGATCTGCTGGCGGATCATATCATAAGAGTCGGGAAGACAAAGAAGATAACAAACAACCAGGAGTTCCTGGAAGTGTTTGTGCTGGTCGGCCAAGTCCGCGGAGAAGGGGCGATTCTGGAGGATTTCAGCCCCAAGGGCCTGAACCTGCTGATAAGCCGCAGCTGGGGACATGGAAGGGCAGGCGAAGAGGTCCGCATAGAGAGTATAAATGCGGGACGTCTGGCCCCCCTTAGAATAGAGAGCAGCGAGGTGAAGCCATGCGGCCTTGACCGTCTCATCATGGCGAATGACGGGAAGGCACTCATCAGAAAGGTTGTTGGCCAGCCAGGTGCGAACAAGAGCATCACTCGCATCCCAGTCATCAAACTCAGGAGAGGTGCGAGGAGGAGGGTCATCGGTGAGGTGATGACGCTTGCGTTGAGAACGAAGGAGAAAGGTGAAAGAGACGCTCCAATCGGGATAGTTGGAGCCCACAAGCTTGGAAAGGGTGCCAAGGTTGCCCGAAGGAGGAGGAGGAGAAGGAGCTGCAGGAGTAGTGGTGAGACCGGAGGTAGTCATAGAACCCGGAAGCAGAAGAAGCCGCACGAACAGGAGCGGTTAGAAAACAGAGGAAGCCGTGCGAGCAGTAGCGGCTAGAAAGAGGCACTGCGGGGAAGAGGTCGCGCGGACTGAAAAGGCCGAGCGAACAGAAGTGAGGAGAAGAGCAGGTGACCGCGACCAAGATGCGGGTAAGAAAGAGACAACCCGCACGGTCAGGCAGATCACATTAGCGGCTAGAAGGCGGTCAAAGGCTCGGCGGGGAAGAAGTCGCACGAACTGAGAAGCCCGAGCGAATAGAAAAGAGGAGAAGAGCTGGCGACCGCGACCAAGATGCCGGTGAGAAAGGAACAAACCGCACGGTCAGGCAGATCACAGCAGCAAACCGCGAGTAGAGAGACAATACACACGCGGACAGGGACAGACCGCAACGACTAGGAAGTCGGAGAGGCAAGAAAGAACAAGGAGCGCGGCGACAACGAAACAGGTCGCTGTGACAAAAAGGAGAAGGAGAACCAAGAAGGAGCAAGCCGCGCGAACAGGTTGGCGGACAAAACCAAGCCGCGCGGATAGAAACGGGCCGCGCGGATAGAAGAGAGGGCAAGCCGCGAATCAAGTCGCAGAGCGCGGAAAAGAAGTCGCGAACAACAGAGGGCGCACAGAATCAAGAGGAAATGACCGTGTGCTTTGATACCATGTTAGAAAGTAGAGAACAAGAAGCGAAAAGTAGAGAACAAGCGAACAAACTTTTGAATAATTGAAATTTTATTATCCAAAAAAGATATCATTTACAAAGGTATGGCCTCCCTTATATAGAATGGAGGAGATAAGAAAGAGAGTATACAAACAATGTGGGACTAAACAGTACTGAGCGGCTAGAATAATGGAGACCGCATAGGCCGCGCGGTTAGACAGATGGGCTAACCGCTCGGCAACTCCAGCAGGATAGAACAAACCGCAGAGGTAGACCGACAGACCGCCCGGTCTACAAACCGCTGGATCAGACCGCTAAGCCGCTCGGTCAACAAACCGCTGGATCAGACCGCCAAGCCGCCCGGTCTAATACTTCAACAATCTACAACTACTAAAGTATAAGATTTCCCTCCTAGGCTTTGTACTGTAATGGGTCCAAAAAGATTCATGTGTAACAGATACAAGATCCTAGGTGAATCACTCTTATTAAGTGATTTGAAACTATTTTTAGTTTGCTTGCCTAATTGACAAACCCTGCAGAGTCCTTCCTTCTTGTAGGGGCCAGAAGTTAGTCCTCTAACAAGGTTGTCCTTGGATAGCCTAGCAATGGTTCTAAGGTTTATATGCCCTAGTCTCTTATGCCATAAAACATTAGGTCTACAAATAGAATTAAACAGGCAAATGTCTACATCTGTTGAAAGAAAATCTACTAAGTAGATGTTACCATTCCTTTTACCTGTCAACACAGTTGTGTTGTCCTCTGACTTGATCTTGCATAAGGCTTTGGTGAAAGTCACCTGGTAGCCTTCATCACATAGCTGACTAATGCTGATCAAGTTGTGCTTCAGTCCTTCCACATAGGCTACCTTCTTGAATGTCACTGTCCCAATCTGGACTGCACCATATCCTTTAGTTTGTCCAAAGTCTGAATAACCAAATATGACTTTGGGTCCAAGCTTAGCTTTAAAGGATGTGAGGTTGTTCTTGTTTCCTGTCATGTGCTTAGAGCACTCACTATCCAAATACCATTGTTGGTTTGATGTTGGATAGGTCTTCACCTGCACATAAAATAATTCACTTGTTTTTGACCCAGTTTACCTTGGGCCTAGGTTGATAACCTTTAAATTCAGAAATAAAAGACATCCCAGGTTGACTCTTATAACCTTTAGGATGATATCTCCTTGGAGGTATTATCCATTCAGTATAAGGGTTAAAGCTTTGGGATGAAGGACCCCTAGGATTGGATTTTGATTTACCCTTGAAAGAATTTCCAAAGCTCTGATCTCTGTTCGACGATGGTTGAGCTGTGTTCGACGATCTTGGGTCAGATCGCCGAGCTCCGTTCGACGGTCAACTGTGGCAGAGTTCAGGAATTAGAGATCGTCGACCTGAGTTCGACGATTTTGCCTGAGATCGTCGATCTGTGTTTGGCGATCGTCGAGCTCTGTTCGACGATTTCTGCTGGAACTTGGTTTTCTTAGGCAGATCAGAATTTTTCCTAGCTACCTCTACAACTCCCTTCCCTTTATCAGAAATAAACTTAATTGGGGTTGTTAGACCTATAGGTTGGCTGGATGAAGCATCCAAGCCCAGTGTACTATTGAATCTGGAGTTCACTATGCTTGTGATGTCCATCAGCTTGATACTTCTCCCATTAAGGGATTCTTCAAGCTTCTTGGCCTCTGATAGCTCACCTTTCACTGAAGCTATCTGCTCCCTACAACACTCCAACTCCTCAGAGAGTTTGAGGTTTTCTGACTTTAAGATACTATGTTTAGATAATTGATTTCTGAGAGAGATAATTTCCTTCTCAGATTTTAGTAAGTCTAAACATAATGCTTTAAACTCAGACTTAAAGTCCTCAGAATTGAAATCAAAAGAACTGATTACCTGATCCTCTTCAAGTTGAGTCTCTGAGTCTGACTCTGACTCTTCTGCATCTGAATTATGTTGAGAGGCATTGATTGTCATCATGCAGAACTCCTTCTCTTCAGCATCATCTTCATCATCATTGGAGCTGGATGAAGCTTCTGATTCTTCTTCTGTGTCACTCCAAGATTCAGCAACAAATCCCTTCCTTATGTGTTTGTTCTTGCTTGAGGAGGGTTTGCCATTGCCATTCTTCTTGAAGTCTTTGTCCTTTATTCTTTCTTTCTTGTCCCTTCTGTCCTTGTTTTTGTTTTCTGGACAGTCAGGCACAATGTGGTCTGGTTTCCTGCAACCAAAGCAAACAATTTCTTTATTATTTGACTTATCATACCTTGGCTTATCATGCTCTTTGTATGATCTCTTTCTGAAGTCATTTCTGGCCATCTTGTAAAATCTTTTGGCCAATAGACTAAGCAGCTCATCATTGCCTGTGACCTTGTCTGCAGGCTGATCTTCAGTGGCTTTGAAAGCTATTGTCTTTTCCTTTCTTGTGGCTGGTGAGGCAGCCTTCTGCTCTTCTTCTCTATTTTTGATGAGCAGCTCATAAGATTTGAGCTTGCCCAAGAGAGCTTCTATGGTGATCTCATTCAGACTTCTGGCATCCTTGATTGGCCAGATACTTGAGTCCCAAGTGCTTGGGAAGCACATTAGGAT
This sequence comes from Platanthera guangdongensis, assembly GCA_039583875.1. Taxonomy (NCBI): domain Eukaryota; kingdom Viridiplantae; phylum Streptophyta; class Magnoliopsida; order Asparagales; family Orchidaceae; genus Platanthera; species Platanthera guangdongensis. The sequence continues at coordinate 66,017,089 of CM077165.1, forward strand.
TTTATCATTTAGTTCAGTCAGTGAGATCTCTTTATCCAAAGTCTTGAGTTCATTGACTATCAGACTGAGCCTGTTATACATTTCAGCTACTGGGTCAGCTTCTCCTTTCTTGAAATTCTCATATTGGGATATGAGGTGGTATCTCCTGTCCTTTCTTTCATCAGCTGATCCTGAGACTATTTTAGAGAGCTTATCCCAGATTTCCTTTACTGAATTACATTCAGCCACCTTTTTTGAATATGTCATCAGACATGGTCTGGGCTAAGATATTCATAGTCTTTGCATCTGCTACCTTCCACTTCTTGATATCATCATCTATTCCTGATGGAGGTGGAATAGCATTTGTACTTGTGTTCTCTGGAGGTCTTGGACAAACTGTCAAAACAGAATTAAAAATATCCTCGTCAATAGAATTCATGTATAGTCTAATCCTTGCTTTACAAAGTGCAAACTTAGACAGATTGCACACTGGAGGTCTGGTGCTAGCATAATCTTTGTTTTGGGCCATGTTTTGTGAAGAAATAATCTAATAACAAAATCTAAAAAAAAACAGATCTAACTACAGGGATCTTTGGCTTCAGGTGTTAGCCTGTGCAACCACTGAGATGTGTCATTTTTAACCAACCTCGCTCTGATACCAATTAAAAGTGCAAGCTAGATCTGAAATACTCTAGAGGGGGGTGAATAGAGTATGGTGCTTAAAAACTTTTTACAACAGTTGTTGTAATCTGAGTGAGCAGGGAAGCAAATAGTAAATCTAATCACAGAATAACCTAGTCACAAAACAATCACAGCCAGAAACAAAAATAAAGACAAGCAACCAGAAGACACAAGGAGCTATAGTGGTTCCCCTAAACTTGGGTACATCCACTCTTCTACCACCCTAGGTAGGAATCCACTGCAGGATGAGTTGATCAGGTGTCCTGGGCACCAATGAGCTTTTGATAAGGTGCTCAAAAACCAAACCAGATTTTTTGATCAGGTGTCTTGCCACCAATAAGCTTTTGATAAGGTGCTCAAAAACCAAGCACAAACTTTTGAAGGGAGTTTGAAAAACCTTTTACAGAGGTGGGGATGAGAGAGTGATGGAAGTCTTCTCTTTCTCAAAGCAGCTGAGAAGACTATGTGGATATGATGTTATCAAAGCTCCCCCTGAGTTCTTGAGATGTTCAGGAAATGAAGCTTTGCTGTAGGGTGATATGCCTTCAGAAAATTGAACTCCAGTAATTGATGATTTCAGCAACAGCTGAAATGTGAGGTGTCTGGAGTCTTGAATGATGTTGGCCTTGAATACTTGAATCAAAAGAGATCTGAAGGTTTCAGATTTGTTGATCTCCTTTTGGTGATGGTGTTCTTGTGAGAATTCTTTTAGACAGAGAATGTCTACAGCTCTTTATCTTTTTCTCTTGAGTGATTGTTGTTGAGAATGATGTTGTTCCAGAGAAGAGTTGTTGCAGAGAATATTTTTTTCTTCTTCTTGTGCACTCTCTTCTTATTAGAAATTCAAAAAACTTGTCTTTTATTCCTTTTATTCTAAATAGAAAATGATCCTCTGTCCAGAATAGCCGTTGGCCTGTCATTAATTACATCCTTAATTGCAATTTACTTCTGGGGGAAAGTCCAATGAAACATTCCTTGATAATCCCTTAAAACTTGCTCCAGAATAAATGAAAACGGCTACAAAATCTTCTGAATTAATTGCTGAGAATAACTCCTTAACTGTCTGAATTTGAATCTTGAAAATCATTTAACTCTTCAGAAAAACGTCGAACTGAGCTCTACTATCGTCGAACTGAGCTCAGCGATTTGGACTTATATAGCAACAAAGATCGTCGATTTGAGCTCAACTATCGTCAAACTGAGCTCAGAGATAGAGAATCAATACTGGAGTCAAGATCGTCGAACTGAGCTCGAAGATCGTCGAATGGAGTTCGACGATTTGTTGAAGTTGAGCTCAGCGATCGTCGAATGGAGTTCGACGATCCGTCGAAGTTGAGCTAAACGATCATCGATTGGAGTTCGACGATTCGTCGTACTGAGCTCGATGAAATGACTTAGTCTCCAAACTGAAAAACCTTGGTCTTGAGGGCAGCTTCCAAACCTAACTACTAACCCTTAGACTCAATTCTAATTGACCTTTAGATCTATACAATGAGGTCAAAAACAGGTTTCCTAAAGACATAGTGATCCTGACCCAAATTAGTAATAGGGTGTTCCAACACGGCGCTTGAAGAAGTTATGCCCAGTGTACCTTGGACCATTTGAGGTTCTGGAGCGGATTGGCGAAGCAGCTTATCGATTGAGGCTATCAGTGGAGTTAAGTGGTCTACACGACGTATTCCACATATCGGTGCTGTGGAAGGCTGTGCAAGAGCCTCGCAAGTAATTGTGATCGATCAAGTGCCGGTCGATAATGGGTTGACGACTAAGGTCAAGCTCGTTCGCATTGAGCACTAGGAAGTCAACCGACTACGCAATAAAGAGATCAGGATGGTCAAAGTCCGTTGGGACAATTACGGTCGGGAGGAGCTCTCCTAGGAGCGAGAGCAGACCATGCTTGAGGAGTAACCAGAGTTATTCCACTTAGGTAATGTTTAAGTTTTGTTTTATCTTTCCTTTGTGTAATTTCGGGACGAAATTCTTTTAAGAGGGAGAGAGTTGTAACGCCCCGAAACTCAAAAGAGCGACAGGTGCCGTTTTGAGCCAAATATGGAACTTGGCAGGGGTCACACGGCCTGGGACACGGGCATGTCCCAGGGGCGTGTCATGCTCGGGTAGACTATTTGGCCGAGTGGTCGACGAATTTGGAGTCGACGATCGTCGAGCAGCGAACACAGCCTGAGACACGGGCGTGTCCCAGGTCGTGTCCTTCAAGGGGTAAAGGCTTGGCTGTGTCGTGGGAGATACACGGTGTTAGCGCACGGGCGTGTGCGGGTAGACACGGGCGTGTCAATTGTGACACGGGCATGTCGAGGACCCGTGTCCATTGCGGGACGTTTTTGTTCCTGTGTTGATGGAGGAACACGCCTGGCAGTACAGGCGTGTACTGGATGACACGGGCGTGTCAAGCCTGACACGGGTGTGTCGAGAGCCCGTGTTTTTTTCGGGACGCGTCTGTTTCGACGGTGAATTGGGAACACAGCATTGGACACGGGCGTGTCACAAGCGGTGTTCGGCCCAGGTTTTGAGATTTTAAGTCTGAATCGTAGTCGTCCGTTTCCTTATTTCGGGATCTAACGGCTTGGGGTTGCTCTTGCTGGGTTATACCCAGGTATAGGGTTTTGAATCCTTCATTTCATCCAAATACTCTCTTTCTAAAGTTCTAGAGAGAGGGGAGAGCAAGGGAGAAGAAGGAAGGAAGATCCGACCACCGGCGGAGCTTTGGAGCCCCGAATCGCGAGCCGACTCTGGATCTATGGAGGCGTGGCCATTGCGGTGCTTTTCATCCGCATAGATTTCCATGGCGCCAAAGAGGAATGCTAGGGTAACGATTCTCATCCTAGGATATGTGAAGTCCTCTTTTCTTTTCATAGGAAGCACACTCTCGTGAGTTTGCGGTGAGTTTGAGGCATTACTTCGGGTAGTCATGAATAGTCCCTGTTATTTAGCATGTAGAGTCCGTAATCAAGAAACGGACATAGGCATGATGTGTGAAGCCTACCCGGACAAGTTGGTCTGGATCGGTGATGTTGCATTGCATGATGACCGGAGAAGACTCGGTGCGAATGTTTGTTTTTTAGGTTTTCTACGCGGTAGATTGCAACGGGAGCCTTGGGGACTAACTCCAAGGTGCACCCGGAAAACTGGGTAGATGCGTGATTCTGCCATCATGGTGGCCTGGGAGCCAACTTGCACATAATTGGGTTATGTGAAGTGCGTAATCGATTTGGGACTCGGGAAATCATGACCCGCACATATAGCTTAAGTTGACGTTGCGGTGTGAGCAACGGGTTAGGCGGAACCATACCCGCTCTATATCGTTCGATAGGAGCCTTTGGCATAGATAGAGGGTCTTAGTCGTTCTATGGCTTAAATTGACGTAACCAATGTCGGAAAGACCAAAATGCTCACAAGAAATTATCGTCCAAGGGGCGATGGTGAGACAACGGACTTTAACTTTATTCACTGTGAATGTGCCCTGAGAGCACGAGGTGTGTGGTCGTGCATGCCTACGCCTGTGATGAAGTGTTTTACACTACTATTTCGTTATGCTAACAAAGTGCAGGGAAGGAGCTTCGCCGCCCCAAGTTTGGGGGCGAGATCGTTATAATTTGGTCAGCATAGCTGACCGTTGCTTTTGTTTGCCACCGTGCAGTGGATTGTTGATTGCAGGTGCTGCGGAGCCAAGTGGTAAATAGCGGCAAAAGCCCTTGTTGCTGAGCCGGCCCTCGAAGCACTAATCTGAATGTTTACATGTATTATTCATGTGTGACCGGCCAGCGTGTCGAGGTTTGGAAAACACTGTAATTTGAGGAAACTATTGTAAGGTCTTAAGGCCATGTATTTGTCTATTGTACGTACATTCCTGTTGATTTGAGTAGTGGACATTCAAGTTGTTGGCAGGGTTCTTTATTTATTACAACTATTAAATTGCTTCCGCTAGAATGTACTCTGTGTTGGACATTGATTCTTAGTTGGATGGTTTCCATTGAGTAACCTTCTGGTCTGTCTATGGTATATGGAGTCGGGCTCCGGCCGGAGCTACTACTATATGTTATGCGACGGATATGGGGTGTTACATGTGACCTGGGTGTGACACTTCAAGTCCCGTGAAATCAGCCATTCTTTTGAAGAAGAAAATGTGACACGCCTGTGTCATTGGACACGTGTAACAGTCTAGGTCCATCAACATGGGACCCAGCTAGACCGCTAGCCAACCAGAGTCCATACCCAGGCCCACTGCTGGTAGTCAACCTTTCACATTCAAGCCGGCAGGTCATGCACCCCAACCCATCTCCGGCCTGTTTATCAGCACGGCGGGTTGTTGCCACTAGGGATCGAACCCAGGACCTTGATAAGAGAGCTTTACGCCACTCCCTCATCACCAACTGAGCTGCAGATCAATTGGTGATGAGATGTTGGAAAACTCCATAGTTAAGCGTGCTCGGGCTGGAGAAGTACTGGGATGGGTGACCTCCTGGGAAGTCCCCGTGGTGCATGCTTGACTATCGAGTTTGCCTCATCAAAGGGAGTTGTGGCCACCAACAACCTGCCTGTGGGCAGGAGAGGGGTTGGGGTGCTTGGGCTGCTGCCCGGTAGCATCGCCTAGAGCGGAGACGTGACACTATCACGTTGTATCGGCTAGGGGCGTTACAATAATAAGTGCACTTTTTCAAACAGCCTCCCTAGCCCACGACTCGAAAGGAAGGCCGCCAGCATCCCCAGCACCACGCTCAAAAGGTTTCAGCCTAACCAGGTCTACAGACCATGCACCCCAACCCCTCTTCATACACAGGCGGGTTGTTGAGGCCGGGGATGAAACCCCAGACCTCCTTAATAAGGAGTTTTCAAACCACTCCTCATCACCAACTGAGCTGCAGCTCAGTTGGTGATGAGGAGTGGTTTGAAAACTCCTTATCAAGGAGGTCTCGGGTTCGATACCCGGCCTCAACAACCCTCCTGTGTATGGAGAGGGGTTGGGGTAAATGGTCTGCAGACCTGGTTAGGCTGAAACCTTTTGAGCGTGGTTCTGGGGGTGCTGGCGGCCGTCCTTTCGAGCCGTGGGCTGGGGAGGCCGTTACAACATGCCCCGTGACCAAACCCGTGTCAGCAAGCTCGACGAAATCGTGCTTCAAGATTGTCGACCCGACATGCCCGTGTCCAGATGCGACACGGGCGTGTACATCTCCACCTGGCCGACAAGATGCGTCGGCGACCTTTCGACGCGACCCGCGCCCAGATCGACCTCCCCGACACGCCCAGCGTCACGCTCGTGACCTAGTGCGTGACTGCCACGTAGACCGCCCCGAAGTCAAATTTGCAGTCAAATCGCCTGATCGAATCTTGTATAGTGGTGACACGCCTCCTGACACGCCCGTGTTGGAGGGCGTGTACCATGAAAATTTTGTCTATAAATACCGAGCTGCTGGCTGAACCCCTGTTCCCCGTTTTTGGAATCATTTTGCTTAGGGGATGGCTACTTAGGTGTTTTGCATTCTTATTTTTATTTTGTTTTATCCTTTGTTTTTGTTCTTTTTAATACGCGCGTGTGTGTATGAGTTTAGTTTTATGCTTTAATAGTTTTCATAGTTTAGTTTTTAGTACTTTTTTATTTCATTTTTATGAGATTACAAAGGTATCTGAAAAGTGATTTTCATCTTCCTTTAACTTCGTTTTTTAGGTTTTAAAAACTTTTTGTATTTTTTCTGCTTTATTTTAACTTTTTAAGCTCTTTTATAAAATCATAAGAATGAAAACCACATCATTTTAATTTTTCAAACACTTTTAGTTTTGTTTTAAATTTCAAAAAAAACTTTTGCTCGTTTAAATTTTATTCTCTCTTTTTATGCATTTCTACCGCATTCTAGCGGTAGAAATGTATTCGTTTTAATTTTTTGAGCACTTTCATTTTGCATTTATTTGCAAAACTTTTTGCTCGTTTAATTTTTATTTTGACTTTTATGCATTTCTACCGCATTCTTGCGGTAGAAATGTAGTTATTTTAACTTTTCAGTAACTTTGTTTTTCTTATTTTTCGTTTGTGTGCGTGTGTATGAGATATATTTTATTTTTGTTGTGTGAGTGTGTTTAAGTTCTGCAGTGTGTGTGTGTGTGTTTTATTTTTGTAGAGTTGAGTTTTTTCATACATGTCGAATGTGTGCGTGTGTTTTTCTTTCAGTAGAGTGTGTGAGTATTTCATTTCATGTCGAGTGTGTGGGTGCGTGTGTTTTTATTTCTGTCGAGTGTGTGGGTGTGTGCATTTATTTTCTCTTACTCGTTTGAGTAAGGCTCGCTTTTTTTTTTCTCCTACTCATTTAAGTAGGACTTGTGTGTGTGAATTTTAACTTTCCTGTCGAGTGTGTGTGTGTTTTCATTTTCGTAGAGTGCATGCGTGGGTGCATTTATTTCCTCCTACTCGTTTGAGTAGGGCTCGCTTTCATTTCCTGCCCACTCGTTTGAGTGGGACTTGTCATTTACTGCTTTTTTTACAGCTTTCCTATACTGCTTTCCTTTTAAAGCTTTCCTTTTACAGCTTTCCTATTATCGCTTTTTCCCGCAAGCCGTCCCCATTCCGATGAGTGGCTAACCGCTCTTAGCCCTCAGTATCGAAGAGTATTGGGACAGATAAAATAGATTTAAATAATTAAAGGTCTTATTTTTTACATTAATTAAAATTACTTAAGGTTTGCCTCGGGTGTACGAAGCGTAGAACCACATAATCGATGTGTGGGCTCTATTTCCGTAGTCCATACGCTAGCTAGCCTAGAGGCCGGGCGTATGGACCAATCGCCCCTTGGTAAATGGAATTCCACACTAACCGTCGAGAGAAAAGGCGCGCAAAATCTACCGGATTGGGTTTCCCATCCAATAACAGGGTTCTTAGTGTAATGCAGGCATTAAGAATAATCCTTCGTCGGATGAGAGCCCGGTCGAATAGTGTTAATGTTCAGGTGAGCGATAGTCCTAGAGATAGGTGAGCTCATTTTAGTTGAACCTCCACGGCCAAGTCTCCGCCTTAATTAATTTGAAACTTAGGATCTCTTTTTATTAAAAGTATATTTTAGTTCAAATTTTATTCGAAGCGGTTACGCTAAGCTCTTCATCGGCTCACCTTTTTAAAACGCTTTTATTTTTAATGTTTTTTGTTTATATATTAAAAAATAACCCGATAAGTTAAATATCGGTAAAATAATAGTCCCCTCCTGGAAAGAATAAGAATAATCAATCCGACCCCGAGAACAATACGACCTCGATATTCCACACTGGAATATCCTGTACTACACTCGATAGGTGCACTTGCTCCTTTCGTTAAAACTCGATTTCACTGTTTTATATCCAAATAATAAATCTCCGCGTCCCGTTTTCTAAATAAACTCAAATCCGCTTTTCCAAAAAAAACCGCCCGGAGCGCCGTGCGTCCTACTAATTTTTGGAGTTTTAACAATCATGTTTGTTATAATCTTAATATGAGAAATCAGTATGACTTTCATTTAATATCTCTTCTAAATTTTATATTTCACTAGTTTTACACTTCTATATTCTATCATTCTATGTGTATTTTTGGTTTACTTGTACGAAAATGAGTTACGATCTTTTAGATTACACATGTATTGATTTGAGGGACTTTTGGGTGGTAGAGGAGGAACTTGTGCCGGAGCTCGCATATGATGAACTAGAAAATGAAATTTATAATGAATACGCTATTCCAAAAATTGTAGAACAAAACTTTATTACTACACTACCAACTCAAAGTAAATGTATACCTACATACCAATATATATGTATAATTGTATGGTTTATAATATAAGTCGTTTCTTAATTTAATTATATATGTTGAACTTGCAGATGATGAACAAATTCTTATTACTGAACCATTTGTTAAGCACACCGACTTGGAGAATTTTGGAGATGAGCGTACTGCAGATTTTGATGGTGTTGGCGATAACTTTGGTGGATGATTTGAGTTTGACTTATTAAGATATGATTTGAATTTCTGATAAATATTTATATATTAGTAGGTCATTATTATTTTGAGACAATCATTTTATAATTTTTATGCGATAATGTTTCAAAAATTATTATCTAATGTTGTCTTTCATGATTTGTAATATGTTTTGATTTTTGACGATATGAAACAAATATATAACATTTGCCTGAATGTTTTTGTAGTTTGTTTTATAATTGTACTCTTGTAAAGTTTACTAAAATAATAGTATAAATGTATAATATAATATCGCGGCTCAACCCCGATCCGACCCCGTTCCAACCGGTCCAACCGGTCGGGGCTTGAACTTTTGATCTAACTTTTGATCTCACCGATTCAATCTCCGGTACAGTTCTCAAAACCTTGATTTAACCAAAGCAAGGAAAGTTAATGTTGAAAAAAATGATAATGGCGCTTCTTTAATGAACATGGAAAATAAAAAGGTCATCAAGAGTATCCGTAAAAGCACTCCCATTTTAAGTAAAAGGAAATATTTGAAGTAAAAAGAAATGCATCAGTAAAAGCACTTCAATTTTGATCAAATGACAAAATCAAGGTGAAAGGTTGCATGATTTGTAATATGTTTTGATTTTTGTCAATATGACAGAAATATATAACGTTTGCTTTGATGCTTTTGTAATTTTTTTATATTTTTACGCTTGTAAAGTTTATTAAAATAATAGTATAAATGTATAATAGAATATCAAGGTTCAACTCCGATCCGACCCCGATCCAATCTGTCGGTTCTTGAACCTTTGATCTCACCCGCTCGATCTCCGGTCCAGTTATCAAAACCTTAAGTTACTAAAGCAAGGAAAGTTAATGATGAAAAAAATGACAATGGCTCTTCGTTAATGAAATGGAAATAAAAAGGTCATCAAGAGTATCAGGCTAAATCCCAAAAGCACCGCATTAAAGCACTCCCATTTTTATCAAATGACATAATCGCGAAAGGTTGCATGCATACTTGCCTATAATCGCCACAGCGAAAATCGATCGCCCACCGTGCACTTGACTTTGATATTCGTGCCTGTTGAACAGTACTTCAATGCATGGTGGATGATCAACTCCGATGGTGCGATCTGTCTCTCCTAATTTGGAAGCTGGAAAAGAGTTTTTTGCATGGGAGAAGCTGTAGTGAGACTGAACGCTGTTGTTGGAAAGGAACTACGATCAGCCGATCTGCCCCCCTTCCCTATCTTCTCCAAAGAGCTGACCTGAGTTTTCAAGAACTTGAGATAGTTCGCCGCCTCATCGAGCATGGAGGCGGTGTCCAAATTGCTCCCGCCGGGAACCAACCTCTGCAACACCCTAAGCCTTTCGCTTATTCTCTCCCTCCGCTGCCTCGCCGCCACCGTCTGCGGATCACTCGATATCCTCACATTCTTTCTCTTCGGCTTCTCGACGGGAGCTTCCGCTGGAAAGCTCACCGGACGAAGAGCTGCAGCCTTGTAAATCATCTCCTTCAACTGCGCCATCCCCTCGGCGTCGGGCTGATACCCGCTCTCGAACCTCCCCTTCTTCGATTTCTCCGGATCACCGAAGCTAATCTGAAAGTCTCCATCAGCCGTCAAAGAGCTCGAATTCATGAGAAGACTGCAGCAGCTATCCACCGGCAGCCATTTCCACTTGCGCCTCTCCAGAATCGAACAACAGTCGGAATCTCCGGCGCTGATGACTTGCGGTTCTTCAGAACTGGCCGTAAAATTGTGATCAGCGAAACAAATAGGGAGAGAGCAGAGCTGGCAAGAGGATGGAGCACTACCTCTCATGGAAGCTTCAATATCCAGGAAATCCAAAACAGCTTCACTGGCGGCGTTAAGATTTCCATGAAGAAGATCCAGCTGGCTTGAGCTAAATAAAGCGTCATCCATCATCTCAAAAGTACCACTCAACACAGAGTAATCACTACTCTGCTCCGAAAAATTATCAAATTGACAGCCCCAAATGCATGAAGGGATACTGCTGATCTCATTTCCGATGATGGATTTGTAATTATTGCAAGCGGAAATATCCATAATAAGTAATTATCTCCAGCAGATTTCCCCGGAATGCTTAAACTGTTTACTACCTACCTCTTTCAGAATCTCATGGCAACATGAAGGAAAGTAGATGACGAACCCGCATAAAGATCTCTACCTTTATTTGAAGGGGTATGATGAAGAACATGCCTTATATAGACAGAAAATAAACTATGCACATATGGAAGCATATTATAAAGAAGAGGTCCAAGGATGAGACGGTCCTAAGGGATAATTATGAGGCTTTGGGGTTATGTTTAGGGTAACAACTGTTTAAAACCGTAGATTTCCTAGAGATTCTCTTTTGTTTAGGGCTTCGTTTGTCACGGTGGTGGAGGTGGTTAACGCAGTGGTCATGACCATCATTCGTGAATGCCGCATCTGACCCAAAAAAAATTCATGCATACTCAAAATGCATACTCAAAATTAATTTATTTTCTTGGTAGCCGTCATAACTTTTGTCAAGCCAAACGTACATAATTAATTTAATTTTTCATTTGCAATAATTTAACATTTGCACTTTTTGTCCATCTGTTATCCTTAGTTTTAGTCGGAATTAATTATAATTTTCATGTAATAATAGGTGTTGTAGCTAGATGTGTTAACATATATAAGGAAATTAAAAAAAAAAATTAATAAGCACATGCGTGATAAAGCACGGGTCTGGGTGAAGCCCGTTTGGATGCGGGCAAAAACCGCTTGGATGCGAGCAAAATCCGCTTGGATACGGGGGAAATCCGCTTTGCATGCAGGCAAAACCTGATTGGATGAGGGGTGAAGGCCACTTGGATGTGGGCGATGCTCTCCCGACGAACGTTGCCCATGCGAATGTTGTCACCTGCTAAATGTTGTCGCACGCTGAATGTTGATGACAGCCGAATATTGCCGCCCACAAAATATTCCTGCCCACCAAATGTAAGACCCCCCTCCCCCTTACCAAGGAGGGCTACCGGATCTTATGCCCAGAACCGCCGTCTTACGGTGGCACTAACTCACGGGTTAGTCGACACCGCAACACGCCGATTCTGCCGGCTAGTACGATCATAAACCTGTAGGCCAATATGAGAAATAAGAAGTAAAACTGTATATGTAAAAATACCAGTCCACAAGCCACTGTATAATCATGAAAAAGAGATGAATAATACAACAGTCCACAGCATAGTACAGAAGAAAGAGTAAAAATGGCTTATGCCCAGTACATCAAATCTCTCTCTCTCTCACAAAATAGTAAATGCGGAAGCTAAACTAGAACATCAAGTCTCGTCCCACCTGAGGACGCACAGTAGTAGTGGTAGCCTGCTGAAGCGGTATCTGCTCCTCATGTCCTGCCTCCTCGACGTGCTGGTGCTCCATCTCCACGGGCTCCTAAAAATAGTTGGTCACCGACCATTAGTCAAAAAGACTAAGTCGTTTCCTCCGCACCTCGCCCCGCAGCTCCTAGGCACCGAGCGGGAGGACGAAGCGGAGGACAACAAGGGGTAGCAAAATGGAAGCAGATGACAATATCTATCTAAAGTTGTACTAAGTAATGAAATTCTACACTAGCAATGCTAAGTACAGTACAAGTAGTAAGTAAGTAAGTACGGTGCAGTAAAGGAGAGTAAAGAAACAGCAGTATAAACAAGTAAATAAACTAAGCTACCACTAAGCTATCATCACAAACGTACCCTAACTTATATAAGTGCCCATACAAATATATAAGTTAGGATTTCCGGGAAATTTAACTTATCATATAAAAGAGCTCATACTAATTTATATGATAAGGATCTATGAAGCGTATGACCTAATATGAATGAATGATATGATGCAATTTTATGCGCAGGCAAGTGCAACTCACACACAACGACTCTGTGATCACAGACCTTTAGTTCCCACTTTTTGAGAGCTAGCATCACTCTCGGGTACCACCGCTGTGGCTACGGCAGCAGCGGAGCGGGCATCTCCGCTTCTAGACCGGTATGCACACTACCAAGCCTTAGACCCCTCTCATACGCCTCTGTACACATCCAAGGTGCACTCTAGAGTCTCGCGTACGTACTTTGCTGACAAACCCGTCAGTCTTGTTGGGTCGGATGTGTGTTATCGGGGGTCGTCCTCCAGACCGCAGTGTAAAACAACCCACTGGCCCCTCTAACTCCCACAACCGCCTGGTGCACCGTACTGCCATCGGTGTGACGAACGGCCAGTACTGCATGCCCCGCCACGATATTTATGCACATGCAAGTAATTCATACCGAGCCTTCCGCTCGCAGGACCAAAACCCGTCCTGAATCCCTCAAACCCAAACCCGGGTGAGAACGCACATCAGTGCCTTTATACTAACTCCCTCAAACCCCAAAACGGGTGAGCATATATCACGAATCTCTCCAGCCCCCACACGGGCGAGAAGGTACAACAATGTCCTAACCTATTAAACTACTCTTGCCTACGGTTTATTATACTTAGAGATTTAAGGTTAATCTCAGGACTGCCCCCGGTATTCCCTGTGAAGGGCTCTCAAAGGGCACTAGGAACTATGTTGGGATTACGCCCAACGTTCCCTTTCGCAAGGATATTTATTTTAGTTGATGACTACCCATGTATCACCCCAGCTCTCCTTATTGCTTTAGTACAACCCTAGTGGCTTAAAGTATTACCGGAAAAACCGACGGTCTTCCGCCGATCCCCACTCCAGTTGCTAGTTAAGACTTGCACTTTTGATCCCTCACTAAGAAAAACTCTACCCACCAGGGTTACATATGTTGAACTCTCTCTTATTTCTGCCGATAATCAGTCCCCTGGTAATTCCCCTAAGACAAGACCTATTTGTGTTATATGCAGACCATGACCTATGTTTACCCTAGAAATGTGATCTTCCAAAACTTAAGGCATCTTGCCTCTAAATATTTATCCTAAGGTATTATGGACTAAGGGAACTACCCTAAGGATTCTCATAATTTTTCCTGGCCAAATGGTCATTTAATTAATTCTCTTAATTTAAATGCTCGGCCACTTTACACATGAAGTGATTTAATTAAGCATCCACTGACTTAGGGAATTTTTCCTGAGATGTATATTGACCAAATATTGCTGCCTTCAAAATTTCATAATTTTCCTTAAATTATTTATTGTCATTTTCTATTTAATAACAATCCCACATAAATTCCATTTTACACATGAAGTATAAGCATTACATATTCAAAAATTCCAGAAAATTTACAGAGCCTTTAAGACACTAAATTATGGCTATTGGCAGAGAGTCATCAAAATTGAATGTAAGATGGCCTATGGGGTTCCATTTTAAGGTATTTACCAAAATGCCATTGTACTAGTTTAACACAAGTAATATATCCAATAAATTCTGAGAAATTCATGATAAACTAATAACAATATTTTATGACAGTAGAATAAATCCCAAATTTTTCAGAGGTATATATATATCATTTCAAGAATTATCATGATAAGGGTAAAATGGGAAATTTAGGGTATCTACTCCAAGGTTCTTCAAAACAGAGAAATCATAATTTTCCTAGGTCAAGTGTGATGTAATCTATGCCTTGGTAATGTTGTTTGGATTTGTTCTTGAATAAATCCTATTTTCCAATTTTAAATTCCAAAATAGCTATTTATAAAGTAAATTCCAATAAATGGAATTTTGATTCCAAAAATTACAATATTAATTTGAAGAGTGCCATTTACACTAATGAGCCACTATAAATAATTTCATAATCCTTGCATGCAACCATTGGGCTAAATTCACCAAATTACATTTTTACTATTTGCACACCAAGCCTTAACATAGGCTATCACATGCAAGTGGATTCTCCCACATGCAGTGATCCCAAGGTGCTGAAAATTTTATCATGCACCAAGGGTGACCCCACTGACCCACCACCAAAATTTGGGGCCATGGGGAGGAGTAGAACTCCATATATGCCATTAATTTAAATTTTGATATTTTACCAAAAACTATAGGAAAATGTTTTCTAAAAATTCCTAAATTTTGGCAGGAGGTAAGTAAGCCCTAATAATGCATGTGCCCAAAATTTGGGATCATGGTGACTAATATTGAGACTAGGGCATCCAATATAATTTTTGACCTAGTCTAGGACCAGTCCTAGGAGAAAGGTCCTACAGGGCTGTACACTACACCACAATGTATGTTTAGGGTGGCATTTTAAAGGTAAGACTCTAGGCTACAATTTTCATTAAGGGCCTAAGCTCTGGAAATGCCTCTAAGAGGCCTAAATTTAACATGCAACAGTACTGATTAAGTGTGACAGAAAATGTCACTATTCAAATATTAATCTGATTTATATTAATAAGCGGCGCACGAATCTTAAAGCAAGAATCGACGGGATCGGGTTATCGTCTACCTCCAGCCAACGGCTGAGATTGAGCCGACCTGGAGCGATTTTGCCGGCGGTTTCCGGCCAGCTGAGGCGTCGCCACCTCCGGCCAATGGTGCCATCACCTTCACGGTGGTGGTGGCTATCATTTCCCGGCGATGGGGCGGCGGGAGACGGCGGCGACGGCGATCCCGAGCGGTTTCAGAAACTTAGAATTTTCTAGATTTTCTCACATGGCATCGGGCTCAATTGAGCCCGATCTCTCGCCTATTTGATCTAAGAAGCTAGTGCGGGTAGAGGTGAAGTGAAACGCACCATAATCGGGGCTTGGCTGCGGGTCAGGCGGCGGTTTGCCGTGGTGGTGGTGCGCCGGCGAGCTCCTCCCCGAAAGTTGCATTCTCCACCGTTCTCCATGTGTAAGTAGTCGAATTCCACTCCTCTCGGCCTTCTGAAGCTGATGGTGAGCTCTGTTTGGACTGAGGTGGGCTATAAGTGGAGATATCTCCAATGCTAGCTCGGTTTTGGGCTTTGGAGACTTCACCCAGCTGCCATGTGGCTCTCAGCTCTGGAATTCTGCTGGAAATGAAAAGGGGAGGTCAGCCACTTGGTTTTGGGCAGCCTAAGTCAGCTGATGGGGTGGCCATGTGGCCACCATTTCCTTCATTCCTCTTTCCCTCTCCTCTTCTCCTAAAATTTCCAAATTTACCCCCTTGCATGCATTCTCTCTCCTGATTTAGAGGGGTAGGGTTGGTCTTGTTCACTTGGGCTGACTATGGGCCAATTTTGGTGGGCTTGGTCCAAGGGGAAATGACTTGGCCTTCATTTCATTCCTTAGGTCAAATTGTTGACCAATTTGATTTTTGGGGTTGACTGGTCAACTATGGTGGGTGGACTGGCCCCACATGGTGGAAATGGGTCTAGTGGCACAACCCAACTTGGTTTGGGTCAAGGGGGTGCCCCACTTAGGTTAATTTGGCCTATAAGTGTGGGTTTGACCAAATTAAGCCCAAGGTTGACTTTGGTCAATTGGGGTCAAAATGTTGACCCAGTGACATACCCTAGGGTCCACTTAGATTGTTTTTTAGGGTTAGGGCAATGTGGTGGGGTCATGGTGTGGCTAGGGTCCCTAATTAGGCTAGTTTGACCTAGTTTGACTAAGGTCTTATAGTGGGCCCCACATGGCTACCACCCACTACCTAGGGTCAAACCTAGTTGATCTCCTTAAATCTCACCCCATGCCTAACCCAATCTAAGTTGAGGGGTCCAGAAGTAACATGGGATGTTACAAATTCCAATAAACAAGAAAATAATTTCGTCCCCGAAATTTAAGTTCGGGTCTACGGGGTTTTATTTGCAAGAATCATCAAGAAATTTAAAGGCATAACTTAAATGTACCTGATGCGAATAGCTCCGGGTGTTGCTCCAGCATCAGATCCCTCGGCTCCCAAGTGTGCTCCTCCCGTCCATGGTTGGACCACAGCACCTTCACAAGAGGGACCTTCTTCTTCCGCAACACTCGGATGGCTGTATCGTCAATCCGGATCGGCTCCAATCTCACTGATCTGTCAGGCTCTACTGGTCCGGCTGTAGTAGTAATGTGCTGCTCCGGCCGAAGGAGAGCCCTTCGCAAGGAAGAGACATGGAAGACGTCATGTAATGCACCCAACTCCGGTGGCAGCTGCAGTCGGTAAGCCAAAGGGCCGATCCGCTCCAGGATCAGGTATGGCCCCATGTATCGTGGACTGAGCTTCTTGTGCCTCCGCACCCGAGAAACACCGTGTACTGGACGTATCTTCAAGAATACCCTGTCTCCAACCTGGAACTCCACCTTCCGGTGCCGAGCATCATAATACTTTGCCTGCCTGCTCTGGGCCTCCAGTAGCCGATCCCTGATCAATCGAATCTGAGCCTCAGTGTCCTCTATATAATCAGATCCCAGAGCCCTGGTATCCACATCCTGTACCCATGACAGCGGTGTCTGGCATCTCCTCCAATAAAGCGCCTCGTACGGAGCCATCCTGATGCTAGCCTGGTGGCTGTTATTATACGAGAACTCGATCAATGGTAGCAGCCTCTCCCAAGGCCTCCATGTATCCAATATGCATAATCTGAGCAGGTCCTCCATGGTCCGGATGGTCCGCTCGGTCTGTCCGTCGGTCTGCGGGTGGAAGGCGGTGCTAAAGGTAAGCCGAGATCCCAAGTGAGCATGCACGGCCCTCCACTCGCTCGAAGTGAACCGACCATCACGGTCCGAAACAATAGTCCTGGGGATACCATGATATCTGATGTACTGCTCCACAAATAGTCTCACCAGAACTGCAACTGGGGCATCCTTCCGAACTGGAATAAACCGCGCGACTTTGGTCAATCTGTCCACTATAACCCATATAGAATCATGTCCGGAGTGGGAGCGAGGCAATCCGTGTACAAAGTCCATAGCAATGTCCTCGAACTTCCACTCTGGAACTGGCAGTGGCTGTAATAAACCCCCCGGGCTCTTGCATTCCGCCTTCACACGCTGGCAGGTCTCGCAATGGGTCACAAAATCCGTGATCTCCCTCTTCATCCCGGGCCAATACATAGATCTCCGCAAATCTGCCCACATCTTGGTGATGCCGGGGTGCACTGAATATCTCGAGCAATGTGCCTCTCGGAGTATGTCATCTCGAATACTGCCCCCTGCTGGTATGTAGATGCGCCCCCGGAACCGAAGAAGATCATCCTGTAGTGTGTAGTCCTCGACCTTGCCCCTCTCTAGGGCACTGAAAATCGGCTGTAACGCAGCATCCAGCCTCTGATGTGCTCGGATGCGCTCCTGTATATCATCGCAGCTGATCACTGAGCTCAAATACTCTCTATATACCACTGGCTCGGTCTCGGACACCACGGTAATGTGCATGTCCTCCATCATCTGAAGCAGCTCTATGGACATCAATCGGGGCTCCGGTCCAGAAGTGCCGGCCCTCCTGCTCAAAGCATCCGCAACCGTGTTCGCTTTTCCCGGATGATAGTGGATCTTGTAATCATAATCACAGAGAAACTCCAGCCACCTCCTCTGTCTCAGGTTTAGGTCCTTCTGAGTATCGATATACTTGAGATTCTTGTGATCTGAGAAGATGTCACAATGAATCCCATATAAGTAATGCCTCCATATCTTCAGGGCGAAAACCACAGCCCCGAGCTCTAGATCATGTACTGGATAGTTATGCTCATGCTTCTTCAACTGTCTCGAAGCATAAGCGATAACGTGTCCATGCTGCATCAAGACTGCACCCATCCCCTGATAAGAGGCGTCAGTGTAAATCTGGAATCCTTCGCTCCCGGATGGAAGCACAAGAATAGGGGATGAGATGAGTCGGTCCTTCAGCTCCTGAAAAGCCGTCTCACACCGCTCTGACCAAACAAAATCAGCATCCTTCTTCGTCAAGGACGTGAGGGGGAGTGCTATCCTTGAGAACCCCTCCACGAACTTGCGGTAATAGCCTGCTAGTCCCAAGAAACTGCGGATGTCAGATGCGGTCTTCGGCCGTGGCCAATCCCTCACCGTCTCTATCTTGGCTGGGTCCACTGCTAACCCAGCCCCGCTGATCGTGTGCCCCAGGAATGCCACCTCCTGCGACCAGAACTGGCACTTCGAAAATTTTGCGTACATCTGTGTCTCCCTCAACCTCTGCAGGACCTGTGCCAAGTGCTCCGTATGCTCCTCCTGAGTCCGAGAATATATAAGGATGTCGTCGATGAATACTATCACGAAGCGATCCAAGAAAGGCTCGAAGACACGGTTCATCAGACTCATGAATGCAGCAGGAGCATTCGTGAGCCCAAAAGGCATCACCGTGAATTCGTATAGCCCATAGCGCGAACTGAAAGCCGTCTTCGGTATGTCTTCTTCCCTGATACGGAGCTGATAGTAGCCGGATCGCAGATCTAACTTGGAGAACCAGAATGCTCCCTGTAGCTGGTCAAATAACTCATCTATCCGAGGCAGAGGATAGGTGTTGCGGACCGTCAACCGGTTCAGCTCCCGGTAATCTATACATAATCGCAGTGATCCGTCCTTCTTCTTCACAAATAGAACTGGCGCTCCCCATGGCGATGAACTAGGCCGTACAAATCCTGACTCGACTAGCTCCTGCAGTTGAGTTCTGAACTCTGCTAACTCTCTAGGAGCCATCCTGTAGGGTGCTCGGGACACCGGCTTCGCTCCCGGCACTAGCTGAATCCTGAAATCCAAGTCTCTAGCAGGCGGTAGCCCGGGCAATTTCTCCGGGAATACGTCGGAGAAATCCCGAACCACCGGAATATCTGAGATAGTCGCCTCTGTCCCCACCATCTCGAAGCAGACAATATAGACTTCTTCACCCTGCTCATGGGCCTTCACAGCCTGTATAGAAGATAATAGTAGGTGGCAGACAGGCTGGATACCTTCAACGATAACATGAGAGTCGCCATGTCTCAGCGTGATCCTCCTGGACGGACAATCTATCTGGGCATGGTTCCGGTGCAACCAGGCCATGCCCAAGATCAAGTCAAAGTCCTGCAGCTTCAGAATAGTCGCCGGCGCCTCAAAAGCCTTGCCGCCAATCTCGGCCTCCATGTCGCAATGTGCAGTAGTCCGCAGCTCCGACCCATCGGGTAGGCGTACCCTCATCTCTAGTCCAGGGAACCTCTCCACGCCTTCGAGTCCGTCGATGAAGGCCTCGGATACGAACGAGTGTGACGCACCCGTGTCGAAAAGAGTATGGGCAGGCTTGCCGCTGATCATGACTATGCCTGAGGTTTGTTTACGTGAAGGTTAATTGTTACCCTAAGGTTCCAGGTACTATATATATATATCATTGAAAATTTAAGAAAACTCAAAATTAACTTTAAGTACCTGTAATGACATCCTCAGGATTCCTCGGCTCTGTGAGATCCAAGGCGTATATCTGCTCCTGCTCGCGCCTCCTGCCATGATATCCCCGGCCTCGGCCTCGTCCTCGGCCTCGTCCTCGGCCCTGCTGTACTGGGGCCACTGGAGGTGGAGGAGGAGGAGGGGGATGGAATCGGTGCGGGCACTCCGACCTGATGTGCCCAGGCTGGCGGCATCCATAACAAACCACTTGTCGGTGGCCTCGGTCATCCTGTCTCCTCGGATCATGTATCTGTAGAGGTGGGGGAGCCAAAGCTGGAGGAGGCCCCTGCTCCTGCCTGAAGTTGGGACGACGACGTCCCCCACCCCTCCTGTATCCAATGGTCCTGCCCCTCTGAGAGCCCCTACTGCTCTCACCTGATGTCGATCCATCAAATGGTCTCTTCCCTCCGGCTCGCACCATCAGCTGGTCAGCCTCCAGCTTCTTCGCCATCTCGATGATCTGTCTGGATGTGCCATGAGAATTGAATAACAGAGCCTGCCTCAGATCATCCCTGAGGCCCCGGTAGAACCTCTTCGCATACCTCCTATCGTCGGTGTCCTGAATCCCCGCGAACCTGGCCAAGTGGGAGAACTCCCTCTGGTACTCTATCACAGATCTAGTCCCCTGCTTGAGGTTCAAAAACCTCTCCTCCAAAGCATCCCTGTCCGTAGCAGAGACGAAGTGCTCCAGGAACACATCGCCAAACTCCTCCCAAGAAATCTCTGACAACTCAAAGTCCGCATAAGTAGTCTCGCGGACTGACTTCCACCATCTCTTCGCGTGGGCCTCTAGCACAGAGGTGGCTAGAGGTACTGCCTGGCCGACTGGGCAGCTGATGCCCGCTAAGATCTCGTGTATGGCCTCCAGCCATTCTTCCGTCTTCACTGCATCCTCTGTCCCACGGTACGTCGGTGGGGACAGGCTCTTGAATGCACTCAGCCAGCTCGACCCCGGATTTGGCTGTGGAGCCGGGACTTGCTGGGCTCTAAAGGCATCCAAAATCGCCGTCAGGGTCTGCCCCATCTCCGTATGTAGGAATGGAGTGGCAGCTGGAGGGGGAGGAGCCGCATTTTGCGGCGCTGCGACCTGTGGAGGTTGCATAAAGGTAAGGTTAAAGCAAAATTGGCCTAACAAATTGTACTTTGTGGACCATTTCTGTGACTTTTGTACATGGGCACACCACTGCTTCCGCTGCATAGTTTGTCCGCAAACTAATGCTGTGGCGGGGGTGGTCCCATGTTGTGGACTTCTTTCTCATATGATCGTTGTTCAAGTGATACCAGTTTGTAAGACCCCCCTCCCCCTTACCAAGGAGGGCTACCGGATCTTATGCCCAGAACCGCCGTCTTACGGTGGCACTAACTCACGGGTTAGTCGACACCGCAACACGCCGATTCTGCCGGCTAGTACGATCATAAACCTGTAGGCCAATATGAGAAATAAGAAGTAAAACTGTATATGTAAAAATACCAGTCCACAAGCCACTGTATAATCATGAAAAAGAGATGAATAGTACAACAGTCCACAGCATAGTACAGAAGAAAGAGTAAAAAGGGCTTATGCCCAGTACATCAAATCTCTCTCTCTCTCACAAAATAGTAAATGCGGAAGCTAAACTAGAACATCAAGTCTCGTCCCACCTGAGGACGCACAGTAGTAGTGGTAGCCTGCTGAAGCGGTATCTGCTCCTCATGTCCTGCCTCCTCGACGTGCTGGTGCTCCATCTCCACGGGCTCCTAAAAATAGTTGGTCACCGACCATTAGTCAAAAAGACTAAGTCGTTTCCTCCGCACCTCGCCCCGCAGCTCCTAGGCACCGAGCGGGAGGACGAAGCGGAGGACAACAAGGGGTAGCAAAATGGAAGCAGGTGACAATATCTATCTAAAGTGGTACTAAGTAATGAAATTCTACACTAGCAATGCTAAGTACAGTACAAGTAGTAAGTAAGTAAGTACGGTGCAGTAAAGGAGAGTAAAGAAACAGCAGTATAAACAAGTAAATAAACTAAGCTACCACTAAGCTATCATCACAAACGTACCCTAACTTATATAAGTGCCCATACAAATATATAAGTTAGGATTTCCGGGAAATTTAACTTATCATATAAAAGAGCCCATACTAATTTATATGATAAGGATCTATGAAGCGTATGACCTAATATGAATGAATGATATGATGCAATTTTATGCGCAGGCAAGTGCAACTCACACACAACGACTCTGTGATCACAGACCTTTAGTTCCCACTTTTTGAGAGCTAGCATCACTCTCGGGTACCACCGCTGTGGCTACGGCAGCAGCGGAGCGGGCATCTCCGCTTCTAGACCGGTATGCACACTACCAAGCCTTAGACCCCTCTCATACGCCTCTGTACACATCCAAGGTGCACTCTAGAGTCTCGCGTACGTACTTTGCTGACAAACCCGTCAGTCTTGTTGGGTCGGATGTGTGTTATCGGGGGTCGTCCTCCAGACCGCAGTGTAAAACAACCCACTGGCCCCTCTAACTCCCACAACCGCCTGGTGCACCGTACTGCCATCGGTGTGACGAACGGCCAGTACTGCATGCCCCGCCATGATATTTATGCACATGCAAGTAATTCATACCGAGCCTTCCGCTCGCAGGACCAAAACCCGTCCTGAATCCCTCAAACCCAAACCCGGGTGAGAACGCACATCAGTGCCTTTATACTAACTCCCTCAAACCCCAAAACGGGTGAGCATATATCACGAATCTCTCCAGCCCCCACACGGGCGAGAAGGTACAACAATGTCCTAACCTATTAAACTACTCTTGCCTACGGTTTATTATACTTAGAGATTTAAGGTTAATCCCAGGACTGCCCCCGGTATTCCCTGTGAAGGGCTCTCAAAGGGCACTAGGAACTATGTTGGGATTACGCCCAACGTTCCCTTTCGCAAGGATATTTATTTTAGTTGATGACTACCCATGTATCACCCCAGCTCTCCTTATTGCTTTAGTACAACCCTAGTGGCTTAAAGTATTACCGGAAAAACCGACGGTCTTCCGCCGATCCCCACTCCAGTTGCTAGTTAAGACTTGCACTTTTGATCCCTCACTAAGAAAAACTCTACCCACCAGGGTTACATATGTTGAACTCTCTCTTATTTCTGCCGATAATCAGTCCCCTGGTAATTCCCCTAAGACAAGACCTATTTGTGTTATATGCAGACCATGACCTATGTTTACCCTAGAAATGTGATCTTCCAAAACTTAAGGCATCTTGCCTCTAAATATTTATCCTAAGGTATTATGGACTAAGGGAACTACCCTAAGGATTCTCATAATTTTTCCTGGCCAAATGGTCATTTAATTAATTCTCTTAATTTAAATGCTCGGCCACTTTACACATGAAGTGATTTAATTAAGCATCCACTGACTTAGGGAATTTTTCCTGAGATGTATATTGACCAAATATTGCTGCCTTCAAAATTTCATAATTTTCCTTAAATTATTTATTGTCATTTTCTATTTAATAACAATCCCACATAAATTCCATTTTACACATGAAGTATAAGCATTACATATTCAAAAATTCCAGAAAATTTACAGAGCCTTTAAGACACTAAATTATGGCTATTGGCAGAGAGTCATCAAAATTGAATGTAAGATGGCCTATGGGGTTCCATTTTAAGGTATTTACCAAAATGCCATTGTACTAGTTTAACACAAGTAATTATCCAATAAATTCTGAGAAATTCATGATAAACTAATAACAATATTTTATGACAGTAGAATAAATCCCAAATTTTTCAGAGGTATATATATATCATTTCAAGAATTATCATGATAAGGGTAAAATGGGAAATTTAGGGTATCTACTCCAAGGTTCTTCAAAACAGAGAAATCATAATTTTCCTAGGTCAAGTGTGATGTAATCTATGCCTTGGTAATGTTGTTTGGATTTGTTCTTGAATAAATCCTATTTTCCAATTTTTAATTCCAAAATAGCTATTTATAAAGTAAATTCCAATAAATGGAATTTTGATTCCAAAAATTACAATATTAATTTGAAGAGTGCCATTTACCCTAATAAGCCACTATAAATAATTTCATAATCCTTGCATGCAACCATTGGGCTAAATTCACCAAATTACATTTTTACTATTTGCACACCAAGCCTTAACATAGGCTATCACATGCAAGTGGATTCTCCCACATGCAGTGATCCCAAGGTGCTGAAAATTTTATCATGCACCAAGGGTGACCCCACTGACCCACCACCAAAATTTGGGGCCATGGGGAGGAGTAGAACTCCATATATGCCATTAATTTAAATTTTGATATTTTACCAAAAACTATAGGAAAATGTTTTCTAAAAATTCCTAAATTTTGGCAGGAGGTAAGTAAGCCCTAATAATGCATGTGCCCAAAATTTGGGATCATGGTGACTAATATTGAGACTAGGGCATCCAATATAATTTTTGACCTAGTCTAGGACCAGTCCTAGGAGAAAGGTCCTACAGGGCTGTACACTACACCAAAATGTATGTTTAGGGTGGCATTTTAAAGGTAAGACTCTAGGCTACAATTTTCATTAAGGGCCTAAGCTCTGGAAATGCCTCTAAGAGGCCTAAATTTAACATGCAACAGTACTGATTAAGTGTGACAGAAAATGTCACTATTCAAATATTAATCTGATTTATATTAATAAGCGGCGCACGAATCTTAAAGCAAGAATCGACGGGATCGGGTTATCGTCTACCTCCAGCCAACGGCTGAGATTGAGCCGACCTGGAGCGATTTTGCCGGCGGTTTCCGGCCAGCTGAGGCGTCGCCACCTCCGGCCAATGGTGCCATCACCTTCACGGTGGTGGTGGCTATCATTTCCCGGCGATGGGGCGGCGGGAGACGGCGGCGACGGCGATCCCGAGCGGTTTCAGAAACTTAGAATTTTCTAGATTTTCTCACATGGCATCGGGCTCAATTGAGCCCGATCTCTCGCCTATTTGATCTAAGAAGCTAGTGCGGGTAGAGGTGAAGTGAAACGCACCATAATCGGGGCTTGGCTGCGGGTCAGGCGGCGGTTTGCCGTGGTGGTGGTGCGCCGGCGAGCTCCTCCCCGAAAGTTGCATTCTCCACCGTTCTCCATGTGTAAGTAGTCGAATTCCACTCCTCTCGGCCTTCTGAAGCTGATGGTGAGCTCTGTTTGGACTGAGGTGGGCTATAAGTGGAGATATCTCCAATGC
Source organism: Platanthera guangdongensis (assembly GCA_039583875.1). Taxonomy (NCBI): domain Eukaryota; kingdom Viridiplantae; phylum Streptophyta; class Magnoliopsida; order Asparagales; family Orchidaceae; genus Platanthera; species Platanthera guangdongensis. The sequence continues at coordinate 66,042,186 of CM077165.1, forward strand.
TAGCTCGGTTTTGGGCTTTGGAGACTTCACCCAGCTGCCATGTGGCTCTCAGCTCTGGAATTCTGCTGGAAATGAAAAGGGGAGGTCAGCCACTTGGTTTTGGGCAGCCTAAGTCAGCTGATGGGGTGGCCATGTGGCCACCATTTCCTTCATTCCTCTTTCTCTCTCCTCTTCTCCTAAAATTTCCAAATTTACCCCCTTGCATGCATTCTCTCTCCTGATTTAGAGGGGTAGGGTTGGTCTTGTTCACTTGGGCTGACTATGGGCCAATTTTGGTGGGCTTGGTCCAAGGGGAAATGACTTGGCCTTCATTTCATTCCTTAGGTCAAATTGTTGACCAATTTGATTTTTGGGGTTGACTGGTCAACTATGGTGGGTGGACTGGCCCCACATGGTGGAAATGGGTCTAGTGGCACAACCCAACTTGGTTTGGGTCAAGGGGGTGCCCCACTTAGGTTAATTTGGCCTATAAGTGTGGGTTTGACCAAATTAAGCCCAAGGTTGACTTTGGTCAATTGGGGTCAAAATGTTGACCCAGTGACATACCCTAGGGTCCACTTAGATTGTTTTTTAGGGTTAGGGCAATGTGGTGGGGTCATGGTGTGGCTAGGGTCCCTAATTAGGCTAGTTTGACCTAGTTTGACTAAGGTCTTATAGTGGGCCCCACATGGCTACCACCCACTACCTAGGGTCAAACCTAGTTGATCTCCTTAAATCTCACCCCATGCCTAACCCAATCTAAGTTGAGGGGTCCAGAAGTAACATGGGATGTTACACCAAATGTTGCCGCCGGCAAAATGTAACAGCCTGTCGAATGTTGTTGACCGCATGCATGTATCCGTATTCTAAATGTTGCCTGTAACCCACCCCCCCCCCCCCCCCCGAATTTTTGATAATTATTTTTGATCTTCTTTTGGCATAGTAATGACGTAAGGGCGTTGCGTTAAATCGCAGTTAATGGTGCGTCGTTGTTAGTGTGTTTCTGTGTCCGTTTGATCTAAGTCGATCGAATTTCGAACTTGCCGGAGTGTAAATTTTCATCGTGATTGTCAAGTTTCGTTGTGATCCGAGCTATATTGGAAGCCCGGTGAATTTTCCAAAATTAAAGGGATTTATTATTGCCGTAAACTATGGAAATAAATCGTAACTCGATGCCGGCTCGTTGAATTTTGATTTCAACTTCGTCGTTGGATTCGTAGCACCGGTATTGACCTTCGGTGCAAAATTCGTCGAAAACCGAGTTATGCTTAGTCTAAATTATCAAATGAAATGTTGAGTGATTAATATATATATTATCTTTTATACATATATTCATGTAATTTCTATTTAAAAGCAAAACCGACCGAGCCGGCCAGCCTAGGAAGGAAGTCCCCGTTTTCTTTTTCCTATTCCGCCAAACCAGAGCACGTGAGGGAGAGGGAGAAGTGTCATTCCGGGAGCTTTCCGTCGACCGCCGTGGGAGCTCTAGTGTGTGAATTCTTCGTTAGTGTATAGATCTGAAAAGCCCTCGCCGAGATATACGCGTGTGCGGTGAGTATTTTCGGTTTCGTCGATTTTTGGCATTGGAGTGAGTAGCCCTAACTTTCGTTTTAGTTCAAATCCTTCCATATTTTGTGGTCGTAGTTTTTATTGGCCGATTATGGATGTGGAGTGCTTAGGAGACTGGAAATTGGAATATTTGAGGCAAGTGGTGGAGCATCCCACTTGCTTAGTCTTCTTTTACTTCCTCCTTTCCCTTTTAAATTCCTAGATCCGTTAATATTTCATTTTTTTCCTGGTGTTGATCATATCATGGTGTTGGTCTTACTAAGTTCTTGTTGTATCGAGTGTTCTTAGTTAAATTCGTCGAGTGTTCTTAGTAAAATTCGTTGATTGTTTACGTTATTCGTCGAGTGTTTATGTAATTCGTCGAGTGTTCACGTAATTCGTCGAGTGTCCACGTTAAATTCGTCGAGTTTGCACGTTTAATTTGTCTAGTGTTCACGTTAAATTTGTCAAGTGTTCTCGTTAAATTCGTCGATTGTTCACATTAAATTCGTCGAGTGTTCACATTAAATTCGTCGAGTGTTCCCGTTAAATTCGTGGAGTTGTCACGTAAAAATCGCTGAATTCGTCGAGTGGTTACGTTGAGTTTGTCGAGTTGTCACGCCGAATTCGACGTGTGGTCATAACAAATTCATCAAGAAGTCCTCTTTATGCTTGAAATTTCTGGATTTTTCTTGTGTCGTCGGGATGACTTGATGCCAAGTCTTTTATAGTGGCAGTAGTCTTTATATGTCCTTTTATAAGATTAATGTTACTTTCAGCTAACTTATAAGATACTTTTACTTTTCATTTAGGAACTACGGTTTTTGTTTGTAACGCCCCGAAACTCAAAAGAGCGACGGGTGGCGTTTTGAGCCAAGTTTGGAACTTAGCAGGGGTTACACGTTTTGGGACATGGGCGTGTCCCAGGGCGTGTCGTGCTCGGGTCGACGATCTGGCCGAGAGGTCAATGAATTTTGGAGTCGACGATCGTCGAGCAGCGAACACGGCCTGGGACACGGGCGTGTCACAGGCCGTGTCCTTCACTGGTTGAAGTGGGGCTGTGGCGTGGTTGTTACACGGGGTCAGCATACGGGCCGTGTCGGGTAGACACAGGCGTGTCAAATGGGACACGGGCGTGTCCAAGACCCGTGTTCTTCTCGGGTTGGTGTTGGTCCTGTGCTGATGGAGTAACACGGCACAGTACACGGCAGTGTACTGGATGACACGGGCGTGTCAGGGCAAACACGGGCGTGTCGGGTGACCGTGTTCTTTTCGGGTCATGTCGGTTTCGACGGCAAATGGGGAACACGGCCCTGGACACGGGCGTGTCACAGGCCGTGTTCGGCCCAGATTTTGGATTTCAATGGTGGATCGTGACCGTTCGTTTCCTTATTTTGGGATCTAACGGTATGGAACTGTTCTTGCTTGGATATACCCGAGTTTAGGGCTTAGAAAACCTCATTATACTTGGGTTAGTCTCTGTCTAAAGTCTAGAGAGAGGGGAGGACAAGGAAGAAGAAAGGAGGCTAGATCCGGTCACCGTCGGAGCTTCGGAGCTCCAAATCGCAAGCCGACTTCGGATCTACGAAGGCAAGGAGATTGCGCTGCTTTTCATACACATACATTTTCATGGCGCAAAGGAAAAATGCTAGGGTAACGATTCTCATCCTAGGACATGTGAAGTCCTCTTTTTGTTTGCATAGGAAGCCCGCTCTCGCGAGTTTGCGGTGACTTGAGGCGTTCCTTCGGGTAGACATGAATAGTCCTCATTATGTACATGTAGAGTCCGTAATAGAGAACGGATATTGGCATGATGTATGAAGCCTACCCGGACAAGTTGGTCTGGATCGGTGATGTTGCATTGCATGAATGCCGGAGAAGACTCCGCGTGAATTGTTGTTCATTCGGGATCCTTGGGTATTAACTCCAAGGTGCACCCAGAAAACTGGGCAGATGCATGATTCTGCCAACATGGTGACCTGGGAGCCAACTTGTACATAACCGAGTTATGTAAAGTGTGAAATCGGATTGGGACTCGGGGAAGTTTGGCCCGCACCCATGTCTTAAGGTGGCAGGGCGGTATGGGCAACGGGTTAGGCGGAACCGTACCCGCTCTATGTGGTTCGGTTAGAGAGACCTAAGGTACGTGGTACTCGCTGTTGGCATAGATGGAGGGTCTTAGGCAGTTGCCAGAAAGACCAAATGCTCACGAGATATTGTCGTCCAAGGGGCGGTGGTGAGTTAGCGGACTTTGATTGTGTTCACCGAGGATGTGCCCTGAGAGCACGGGGTGTGAGGCCGTATATGCCCATGCCTGTGATGGAGTGTTTATTCACTATACTGCTTGGTTATGCTAACAAAGTGTAGGGAAAGAGGATCGCCTCCCCGTTTATGGGGGCGGGATCATTATAATTTGGTCAACATAACTGACAGTTTCTTTTGTTTGTCACTGTTGCGGTGGATTGTTGCTTGCAAGTGCTGCGGAGCCGAGCGGTAAATAGCGGGCTAAAGCCCAAGTTGCTGAGCCGTCCCTCGAATGCCAAATTTTGAGTGTTTACTTATCTTATTCATGTGTGACCAGTCTGCGTGTCGTGGTATGGAAGACACATTTTATTTGAGTAAACAATTGTAAGACCTTAAGGCCATTGTACATGTGTATTGTATCTTCATTCCTGTGGTTTTGAGTAGTGGACATTCATGCTTATGACTGGGTTATAAATTTGTAACTTTTAATAATTGCTTCTGCTAGAATGACTCTGTGTAGGACGGTTGTATTAGTTGGATGGTATTCTATTGAGTAACCACCCGGTCTATCTGTGGTATATGGTGTCGGCTCCAGGCTGGACCTATTGCTATATACTATGTGACGGATAGGGGATGTTACAATTTGGTATCAGACTACTAGTTTCGGTCAGGCTTAAAATGAAAGAAAGCCCAGTTTTTGAGGCTAGTAGTGCACCAAATGATGCTCCTGCAATACCTCCCTTGGCTGAAACCATACGATTGGTTGCCGAAGCAGTGTTTGTCATGATCAATGTGCATCCTGCAAGGCAAATGTAGTAACCCGCTCCTATGATGGAGCAGGTACTGCTTCAAATGGATGAAGTGAGTAGAGTGGAGCAGGTAGTGGTGGAGCCTTTGGTGCCGAGGCGAGCAACTGAAAGAAAGCTCGAGCATATTATGGGCTTCAATCCTCTAGTGTTCTCGGGGTTGGGAATCCCATCTCAAGCTGAAGACTGGCTCTCCCGAGTGAAGAGAGTCCTGACAGCTACTGAAACGGAGGAGTGGAAGACGACTACTATAACTAAATTCCTGTTGGACGGGGATGTGAGGCTGTGGTGGGAAGGTTTAGAGCTGCATCTCTTGAGAGGAAGGCAACTTAAGGACGTCTCGATGGAGGAGTTCTCGAGACTGTTCTTGGCAAGGTACCTCCCTTCAGCTCAGAGGATATCATTGGAAAATGAGTTCCAAAGGTTGGTGCAAGGAGAGAGTAACGTGGATGAGTATCTCCACGAGTTTACTTGATTGGGTCGGTACGCTAGCTCCACAATCGCGGATGAGGAGCGCAAGACGAACCGATTCTATAAAGGTTTGAGAGATGACTTGAGGATACTACTCTCGGGGCCTACGACGCAGGGCTTCTTGACCCTAGTCAATACGGCCCGGTCTTTGAAGAAGGACTTGAAAAATGTGCAAGCAAAGAAACGCTCTGTTGGTAAGAAGACTGAGTTCAAGGTGCCAGCTAACTCAAATACTGCGTACCGTAGGTGGTCTAAGAAGGCTAAGACTTCGAGTCTAGCCCCTTCTTCAGGTGCTTCTGGGGCGACTATGGGTCGAATCCCGGCGAATGCTTTACTTGTGGAAAGCCGGGGCACGTTGCCCGTGACTGCTGGAGCGGATGTCCCAAGTCCGAAAGGAAGCCGGGAGCAACATATGAAGAGAAGGGCAAGGCGGTGGAGTCAACCGCATCCCATTATGCTTCGGCTCAACCGAGAGTTTATAATCTTGGCCAATAGGAGGCCATCAAGCAAGCAGATGTGGTGCTAGGTACGGTTTAAATTTATAGCAAGTTAATTTTTAAATACTTGTTATGCACGTGTTACCTTACCACTGCTTGAATAGGATTTATTTTGATTTGTGAGTATCCGATGAGAGCACTCTTTAATACGGGAGCTTCACACTCCTTTTTGTCCGAAGGATTCATATCGCGCATTGGAGTACCTTCTTCGATGGCAAAGGACAAACTGGACGTGTTGTTGCCGAATGGGTGTTCCATGCGCACGGATAGAATCTGTGGCGTTAAGATTCGTTTTGGGAGTCAGGAATTCGATTTGCAAGCATCGTTACTGCCGCTTGTCGAGTTCGATGTGATATTTGTCATGGACTGGCTCTCGGAGCAGCAAGCCTATATTGATTGCGTTCGCAAGGAAGTCAAGTTGGGAACAGGTCGTGAGACGACTTTTACGGGCTTGAAAGGTTCGAGCAAGCCTTTGATGTCTGCACTTCAGTTGGTGACGGCGGTTCGTGCTGGAGCATTGCTGTTTTTCACGCTAGTGGAGGTTGCAAAGCCTAAGACTACGATGGATAGTATTTCAGGGGTAGCTGAGTACCCTGATGTGTTCCCTGCCGATCTTCCTGGAGCCCCACCTCAATGGGAGATTGATTTCACCATCGAGCTAGTGTTAGGTGCTAACCCTTTGTCACACTCTCCGTATCGGCTAGCGCCTAAGGAAATAGAGGAGCTGAAGGTTCAACTGCAAGAGTTGTTGGAGCAGGGGTATGTGCATCCAAGTTTTTCGCCTTGGAGCGTACCGGTCCAATTTGTTAAAAAGAAGGACGGAAGCTTGAGACTATGTATCGATTATCGAGAGCTGAACAATTTAACGGAAAAGAACAAGTACCTGATCCCAAGGATTGATGTTCTATTTGATCAGTTAGTCGGGTCATCGGTGTACTCTAAATTGGATCTTAAGTACGGTTACTATCAGATGAGGATAAGGGAGATTAATATCCCCAAGACGGCTATTAATACGAGATACAGGCATTATGAGTTTACGGTCATGCCGATTGGGCTAACGAATGTGCCGTCGGTGTGACGATCGGCCAGTACCGCAAGACCCGCCACTAAATTTATGCACATGCAAGTATTTCCTCTCGAGCCTTCTGCTCGTGGGACCAACCTAACCTGATTCCCTCAAACCCTTCACGGGTGAGCCTGCAATATATATCCCTCCAACCCATAGCGGGTGAGAATGCACAATAGTACCTTTATTCAGTATCCCTCAAACCCGTCACGGGCGAGAATGAACCACAATGTCTTAACCTATTAGACTACTCTTGTCTACGGGTTGTTATACTTAGTGATTTAAGGTTAATCCTAGGACTGCCCAGGGTATATCCGGTGAAGGGCGCACGAGGGCACTAGGAACTACGATGGGATTACGCCCAAAGTTCCTTTTCACAAAGATATTTACTTTTGTTGGTGTCTACCCTTGATCCACACTTTGCTCTCATTATTACTCTTGAGTGATCCTAATGGCTTAAGATGTTCTCAAAAGGGTGACGGTCATCCGCCGGCCTCCACTCCAGTTGCTATCCAAGGGCTTGGACTTTACTCTCGTCACTAAGACAACTCTACCCACCAGGGTTATATTCTAATTATAATCTCTAGCTCATCCGTCTATCTATCCCCCGATGGTCTTTATAGTAGAACCTACTTACACTAGCGCAACCCATGACCTAACACCACCCCGAAATTGAATTTTCAATTCCTTGGGTCACTTGCCCCTACCAATTTTGTTGGGTACATTGGTCAAATGTACCTGATTTGAAGAAGCCTCATCTAACTCAATGATATGCATCATAGTGTATTTGATGTTTGTTTGAGTTACTTGTGCAGGTTAGGAATACACTGGACTGAAGCTAAAAATTCTAAGTCCATGTGTCGACACCCAGAGGGAAAGTGTCGACACTTGAGAAAGCTTGTGTCGACACCCAGACAAGCAGTGTCGACACTTGGAGTCATTGTGTCGACACCTGGGAAGAAGAGTCGACACCAGTCAGAAAGTGTCGACACTTGGAGCTGTGTCGACACTCAGTGTAGAAGAATGCAGAAAAGCTGTGACGACACTTAGCAGAAGTGTCGACACCTAGAAGAGCTGAGTCAACACCAGAAAGTGTCGACACTTGAAGTAAGTGTCGACACTCAGCAAAAGTCTGCAGAATCTAAGTACAAGTGTCGACACTCAACACAATGTGTCGACACTATGCAGAAGAGTCAGCACTTGAAGTAAGTGTCGACACCCAGCACAATGTGTCGACACTTAGCTAAAGACTCAGTATTTGAAGAATGTGTCGACACTCAGCACAATGTGTCGACACACAACCAGAAGAGTCAACACTTGAAGAAAGTGTCGACACTCAGCACAATGTGTCGACACTTAGTTGAAGACTCTACACTTGAAGAAAGTGTCGACACAAGGAGCTGTGTCGACACTTAGCAAAGATCAGAAAAGTTACAAAATATTCTAAGTACAAGTGTCGACACTAAAGGAATGTGTCGACACTCAGCTGAAGAAACAAGATTGAAGACTTGTGTCGACACCAAGAAGCTGTGTCGACACTTGACAGTTTCAACACATGAAGATGTGTCGACACAAAGGAGATGTGTCGACACTTAGAAGAATACAGTTAAAGAATGAAGAACAAGTACTTGTGTCGACACTCAATTTCAGTGTCGACACATGCATAAGTATCTGTGTCGAGACATACAAGGAATTGTGTCGACACCTTGTAGACTTGTGTCGACACTTACACTACTTGTGTCGACACTTAGTCTATAAATGTCGACACTTAAGAACAGAAAGTCTCGACACTATCTGACAGTTAGAGAATTTCAAGAAGTGACTGGTTGACATGGCAGCTGCCGATCCAGCCGGTCTACATCAACTGTCAGAGAAGTCAGAAGTCTGTTATGAACCGGACCAGCCGGTTACCATGAAGGAAGCCTATAAATAGGCCCCCATAGTTTACAGAAAGTCAGATAGAAGGTTGTTCATTATCTTTACATGTTGTGAGAATAACTGAAGTGGTTGATCAGATTAAATCAAGAAGTGATACACTGAGGATCAACACAAGAAGATCAGGCAGTCCAACTGCAGATCTAAGAAGTTGGAGAGAGAGAGCTCCATCCAAGAATTCAGTCTTTGGAACTAAGGCTGAGAAGAAGAATTCAGAGTCTTCTGGATTTCAAGAAGCAGAAGATTCAGACTAATTCAGTTCTACTCAAGAAGCTTTGAAGAAAGCTAAGTCAGTTTGGATCAAGCTGAGTTCTTCCAAGAACTCTTCAAGAAACTCTCAACTCCTCTCATCTTTTCTGAGTTGTAGAGTTAGCAATTTTATTTCAATTACATCTTGTAAGATCCATTGGATCTGAGTGATTGTAAGCCTATTTTATAAAGGCTGAGGGTAGGGCTTGTTGCCTGAGTGTAGGAGTTGAAGAACTCTGAGTGTAGGCCTTAATTGGCTGAGTGTAGGCCTGGGTGGCTGAGTGTAGGCCTTTTGGCTGAGTGTAAGGCTTTGGGCCTGAGGTAGGAACCTAGTTTGGTTCTGAGTAAGTGGAGAAGTTTGGCCGAATCTAGTACACTGCTAGATAGGCGAAGGGGGAAAGTGGATGTACCCAAAGATTGGGGAACCACTATAAATTAGTGTGTCTTCTGTGCTGTGTTGTGAAATTACTGTGTTTATGCTGTAATTGCTGTTAGCTGTAGAATTCTGTGAAATAGCTGTTGTGCTGCCAAACAAAATTTAAAAAGGATTAGGTCACCTATTCACCCCCCCTCTAGGTGTTTAGGTACCATATCTTTCAAGTGGTATCAGAGCCAGGTTCCTCAAAATCAGGACTAACTGTCTGAGGAGATCCAGTTTGGCAGATACAGATTGAGTCTGAACACAGTTTCAAGAAAATCAAGAAATATGGGTTCTTCAGAGAATCATAAGGAGTTGGGTTCAATGAAACTGCCCATATGCAGAAAAGAGATATTTGGAATCTGGAAAGAAAGGGTAAGGCTGTTCATGGAGGCCTCTGACCCTAGGATCTACATCACAGTCAAAGAGGGGCCATATGTGCCCATGAAGATCTCAGTATTGGATGCAAATCAGAGGACTCCAAAGGATTTCTCTGAGATGACCAAGGATGAAATTGTCCTAGCCACTATGGACAAAAGGGCACAGAACATAATAGTTAGTGCAATTGATGATGCCACCTTCCAGAACCTTATTCACTGTAAAACAGCAAAAGAAATGTGGGATACCCTCATTGTCTACATGGAAGGTTCTGAAGAAGTAAGACAAGATAGGAAGTCCTTGCTTAATCAAGAATATGAGAGCTTTAGGCAAGGAAGAGGAGATAGCATCACTGAATGCTACAAAAAGTTCTACAGAATTGTTAATGAACTCATGTCCTATGGAAGAGAGTTCCCAAATTATGAATTGAATGACAAGTTCTTGAGGTCCCTAACCAAAGATTGGGACACTAAGATCTGTGCCATCAGAGAAATGGCAAAGTTGGGAGAAATTCCTCCTCCCACACTGTTTGGCAAGTTGTTATCTTATGAGATGCAATTGTCAGTAAGAAAAGAGGAGGAAAAGTCAACAAGGACTGAACACAGGGAAAGGACTGTTGCCTTTAAGTCAGAAGTACCTAGAAAGAACAGGACTAAGTCATCAACTCCTCCTCCAGAGGTAGTTGAATCAGATTCTGATGAGTCTATTAGCACTAAATCTACAAGCAGTGAAAGTGATGAAGACTTTGCTGCTTTCACCAGACATTTTCAGAAGTTCCTGAAGAAGAAACAGTGGAGGTCTAGACCTTCATCTTCCAAAGGGAAAGAAGTCCAGTATCAGGAAAAGAAGCCTTCAAAGAAGGACAAGAAGAGGACCAAGACTAGTAAGGCAACTGGGTCTAAGATAGTATGTTACTGCTGCAATAGACAGGGTCATGTAATTGCAGATTGTCCTGAAAGAAGGAAGGAATCCAGTGACAAAAAGAAAACTCACTTCAAAGGAAAGAAGGAAAAGTCCTTTGTTGCAAAGAATGAGAAGACTCTTTCAGACATGTCTTCTTCAGACACAGAGACAGATGCTGAAGCCTACATAGGGCTATTTGCTGAAGAAGAAGAAGAGTTTATGCAGATCATGGAATCTATCTATGAGCAAGAAGACTGCCAGAGCCAAGGACTGATGGCTTTGACTGAAAGTACCAAAAACCTGGAGCAGCCAGGACCCAGTCAGGTACAAGGTTTAACTCAAAATTCTGAGTCCAGTTCTAGTTCAGAGTCAGATTCATCTTCATCAAGTGATGGAAGTGTTTCTGAATCTGAGGGAGATATTCATCAGCTCTTAGATGAATATAAGTACTGTTGCAAGCCTATAAGAAAAGCAAGATCCTAGCCAAAAGTCAGGCAAAGGAGATTGCTGATCTCAAGGCAGCTGCAATAGATTTTGAAAAGAATTATGATCAAAAACTTAATGAGGTAGCCAGGCTGAAACACATTACTGTGATTCAGATGGGAACTATCACATTTAAGAATGATCAAATTAAGAAACTGGAGATTAATCTTCAGAAGGAGAAAGAGCTAGTAGCTAGGTTTTCAAAACCTAAATCAGTGCTACCCTTGATTGATGATTTTGTTCATCATAAAGGAAAGACTGGACTGGGTTTTGTTAATCCAGCTAGGACTGTTCAGGATCAGTCCAAGTCCAAGGGCAAAGCCCCAACATTCAACAAGACTGCTGTAGTTAAGACAGCTAAGTCAGTACCTAAGCAAAGGTACAACAAATTTGAATGTTGGTGCTGTGGCAAGGTTGGCCACTTTGCTTTGGATTGTTGGCACAATGCCAGTGCCAAGTTGAGTAGCAAGTTACCTGTTGGAAAGACAGCAGGTAGCTATGTCAAATTGCAAACTAACAATCACCAAGGACCCAAGTTTACTTTGGGTTCTAAGGTTCATTAATTTGTTTTGCAGGTGAATCCAAGTGGCCATACCCCTACATGGTACTTGGATAGTGGATGTTCCAGACACATGACTGGAACTAGGGGACTACTGAAGGACTACATCCCAATCAAAAATGGTCCAAAGGTGACCTTTGGTGGTTCTGAAAAAGGAATCATCAAAGGGTTTGGTAACATTTCTTCTAACCTTGTTACCATTACTCAAGTGGCTTATGTTAAAGGTTTGAAACACAACCTCATTAGTATAAGTCAATTAAGTGATGTAGGGTATGACATCTCATTTGTTAAAAATGGTTGTCATATCAAGAGGTCAAGTGATCAAGAGATCATTTTGACTGGATATAGAAAGAGAAATGTCTACTGCTTAGACATTATGGTTGAGAACAATTGTTCTCCAGTCTGTCTTGTAGCTGATGAGACAGTCTCTCAATGTGTCAAATGGCACAAGAGGCTTGCTCATCTTAATTACAAGACTATTGGCAAACTCTTTAGTAAAGAGTTAGTGAGGAATGGTCCTCAAGTTAAGTGTGTCAAAGATGGCATTTGCTCAGCTTGTCAAAAGGGCAAGCAGACTAAATCCACCTTTAGAAGCTTAGACAACAAAGATGCTGTGAGGTGTTTATACCTCTTGCATATGGATCTATTTGGTCCAATGCCAGTTCACAGCTTAGGTAGGAAGGTCTACACCTTTGTAGTTGTTGATGACTACTCAAGGTTTTCCTGGGTGTTCTTCTTAAAGCAGAAATCTGAAACACCTAGTGTCTTCTATAGTTTTGTTAAGCAAATTCAGAATGAATTGAACTGTACAGTGGTCAAAATTAGAAGTGACCATGGTACTGAGTTTCAGTCTGAAAGCATGACAAAGCTGTGTGAAGACTATGGGATATTTCAAGAATTCTCTTCACCTAGAACACCTCAGCAAAATGGCATTGCTGAAAGGAAAAATAGGACCTTGATAGAGGCTGGTAGAACCCTATTAAGTGATTCATCACTGCCAGAATATTTCTGGGCTGAAGCAGTTAACACTGCATGCCATGTGATAAATAGGGCTACCATCACTAAAAGGTTAAACAAGACCCCCTATGAAGTAGTGAAAGGCAGGAAACCAAATCTGTCCTATTTTAGGATCTTTGGTTGTAAATGCTTCATACTTAACAATGGGAAGTCTTACTTAACTAAGTTTGCTGCCAAGTCCCAAGAGGGAGTGTTTGTTGGGTACAGCAATAATAGTAAGGCTTATAGAGTCTACAACTTGACTACACAAGTTGTAGAGGAGTCTGTGCATGTAGTTTTTGATGAAACACAACTAATTAACAATGAGTTGTCTAGTAGTGTGTGCAGCCCTACAGGTCTTACTAAGAAGATGGACAAGCTAACCATAGAAGATGTACCTGCTGCAAGACAGCAAGTAGAAGAAGATGGCTTATGTCCAGGGGGAGAACTACATGTACCAGGAGCTGTAGAAGTACAAGGAACTCAGCTTGATGAAGATGCTGAAGAAGTTCAACCAGAAGTAAGGATGCCTCCAGCCAACAGGCATCTAAGAGATCATCCAGTAGAGCTGATCATTGGAGATCCAAGACAAGGTGTTCAGACAAGGAGCAGAAATCAGAATGCTGTAGTATATTCAAGTTTTCTGTCTCAAATAGAACCAAAGAAATTTGAAGAAGCTATACAAGATCCACAGTGGACTGAAGCAATGCAGGAGGAGCTTAATCAGTTCAAAAGGATGCAAGGTTGTGGGATCTGGTTCCTAAGCCTAAAGATCACAATGTGATAGGAACAAAGTGGATCTACAGGAACAAGTTAGATGAACAAGGTGTCATCATTAAGAATAAGGCAAGACTGGTTGCAAAAGGATATAGGCAAGAAGAAGGTATTGATTTTGATCAAACCTTTGCTCCAGTAGCCAGACTGGAAGCCATAAGGATGTTCTTGGCCTATGCAACCTACCAAGGATTCAAAGTATACCAAATGGATGTGAAGTCAGCATTCCTTAATGGTAATTTAAAAGAAGAAGTATATGTGGAGCAGCCTTCAGGTTTTGTTGATCCTACTCTTCCACATTATGTCTATAGACTTAGGAAAGCATTGTATGGGTTAAAGCAAGCTCCTAGAGCTTGGTATGAAACCCTATCTAGTTTCCTCATTGAGAACAAGTTCACAAGGGGGAAAATAGATAAGACTCTATTCCTTAGGGAATCTAGAGGCAAAGTAATACTTGTCCAAATATATGTAGATGACATTATATTTGGGTCTACTGAAAGTAGCCTTTGCAAAAAGTTTGCAAAGCTTATGCAAAGTCAATTTGAGATGAGTAGTATGGGAGAAGCTGAAGTTTTTCTTGGGTCTCCAAGTTAAACAGACTGAAAGTGGCTTGTCCATATGTCAGTCAAAGTTCACCCTAGAACTCATAAGGAAATATGGTATGGATTCCTCCAGTACCATGAAGACTCCTATGGGGTCAAGTATGTCTCTAAGCAAGGATGATGCAGGGAAACCTGTAGATGAAACCTTGTATAGAGGGATAGTTGGCTCCCTACTATACTTGACTGCAAGTAGGCCTGACATTATGTATGCTACATGTGTTTGTGCCAGGTATCAAGCCTGCCCCAAAGAGTCTCACTTGACTGCAGTCAAGAGAATCTTGAGATATCTAAAGGGCACACCTTATCTAGGCCTCTGGTACCCTAGGAATGGAGATTTTGATCTAACAGGCTATTCAGATGCAGACTTTGCAGGATGCAAAGAAGATAGAAAGAGCACAACTGGATCCTGTCAATTCCTAGGTGGAAGACTCATTTCATGGAGTAGTAAGAAGCAAACCAGTGTGGCCATCTCCACAGCTGAGTCAGAATATGTAGCTGCAGGAAGTTGCTGTGCTCAACTTCTGTGGATTCAACATCAGCTAGAAGACTATGGATGTCAGGTAAGTAGAACTCCACTTTATTGTGATTCTACTAGTGCTATTTCAATAGCTAACAACCCTGTATCACATAGTAGAACTAAACATATTGAGATTAAATATCACTTTCTTAGGGAGCATGTAGAAAGAAATGATATTGCACTTGAATATGTTAAAACTGATAATCAGATAGCTGATATGTTTACTAAGCCCTTAGAAGAAGCTAAGTTTAATAGGTTCAAAATTGAACTAGGTATGATAAACTTAGACTAAGTATACAGAACAAAAAATTGGCTAAGTAAAAAGGTGTCGACACATAGACAAGTCTATGTCGACACAGAATAGTAAGTGTCGACACTTCAGGAAAATGGTGTCGACACATCTAGGAAGTTGGTGTCGACACTTCAGAATGTTAGTGTCGACACATGTCGAGTAGGTGTCGACACATCCAATAAGGTGTCGACACTTAAGTTTTACTCAGAATTTTTCTAAGTAAAGTCTCGACTACATGTCGAGTATAGTGGTGTCGACACTTAACCAAGTGTCGACACATAAAATCTGTTGACTAAACTTGTGTCGACACATATGTGTCGAGACATTATAAGTCAGTGTCGACACTTATTGACAGTGTCGACACATCTTTAGGATTCCATCCCGCCTGTTCGTCTTCAAACTAGAAAGGTATAAATAGGGTTCTGTCTTTGATTGTCGACACGCTTTCAAAGTTTCGAGACCTAAACTCTTGTGTCGACATTTCTCTCATCTCAAGACTAAATCTTCAAACCCTAATGGCTCCCAAGCTGGAAGAGAACGTTAACGAAGGATATGAACTCGTGCGTGGCGCATTCGACGACTGCGAACAAGAAATCAAATCAGTGATAACCCTAATTGCCAATTCAGGATTGGAGTTCTTGGTTTCAGAACCAACGAAGATATGGAAGAAGGAAGTCATTGAATTCCTTACTGGCGCGGCTGTAGATGACTCAGGCTACAGAATTAAGTCAAGGGTGCATGGCACCAAGGTCAAGATTTCACCCAAGTCTTTAAGAAAGGTACTTCAGCTACCTAAAGTTCAAGATGAAGAGGAAGTAACTGCTTCTAAGACCAGGGAAGCTCTTACTTGGTGTGGACTGGATCCAAAGATGAAGGTGGGATCAGTCTTTAACAGAAAAGGTATGAATAATCAAGGCAAGTTCTTGTCAGAAATAGTGGGCAAGGTAATACTGAGCAAGCCAGGAGGACATGACAGGGTGTCTGCCTCCATGTTTGAAGTCATGATCAGAATCATCTTCAATCTGAAAACAGACTGGTCAATGGTGGTTTATGAAAAAGTGAAGGAAAGCCTGAAGAAGCCCAATCTGGGCAGGATACTAAGTCTCTACCTGGCTGGATCAATTCCAGAGGTAATGAGCTCTGCTGCAGGAACAAAAATCAATCACATGAGGAGAATGGACTCAAGGATATTCTCTAGATGGGAAAGGGTGCTGGTGTCAAAGGAATTGACCACCCCAGAAAAGCAAGTTTCAAAGAAAGACTCTCCTCCCAGGAAGAAGAGGAAGACTGCTGCTGTGACTCAGGAGTCCTCCAGCAGCTCAGGCAGTGAAGAACATGTTGTCTTCACTCCTGAAAGTCCAGTAGATGTGGCTGCAGAGAAGACACCTGCTCCTCAAGAGCCAGCTGAGATTCAGGGGGAGCTTCCAGGTGTAGCAGAACCATCTACACTGGAGAGTGAGCAAGCCACCCTCCTCATTCAAGAGGTACTTGTTGACCTTAATACTTTGAATTTTTCCATAATAAATTCTGATTTGTCTGATGATCATCAGCAAAATCAGCCAGCAACTCAAGAACCAGATGTTGTTCTCCAAGACACATCTGTTGTAGCTGATGAAACCAGTACATCTCCTGCACAGTCTCCAGCTGAATACACAATGGAAGATCTATTTCTGAATTTAGATCAAGATGATTTTGATATGGATAAGAATGCTGCTGATGAAGAGAAGGTTGCTGCTACTGAGGGGGAGAACTTGGAAGTTGTGGAAGAGCCTATTAGGCTAGATACTGAGAAAGCACAAGATGTGCAAACTGCAAACCATCCAGCCCTAAGGATAGGGTGGATATAGCAAGTACATCAGAATCTGAGGATGATGCAGCTGAGCAAGCTAAGAAGAAGAAGTTCTTTGTTTTCAAAAGAAGGAGCCAACTACAAGAAGGCTCTCCAAACTGTTGCTCAACACTCACTGGTCCAACAAGCTCCATCAACTGATTATGGTAGCCTAATGGTAGCAATGCAAGTAAAGCTGGATGAGCAAAGAAGGGCTATAGAGAAATATATTGATGAAGGCCACAAGTCCTTACAATTTGATTTAGCTCAAGATATCAAGTCCATAAGGTTTGAAATGAACCTGAATAAGAAGGAAATGAATGAATGCTTCCACAAGGGTGGAAATGCAGTGGTATTCTGGCCAAACATCAAGAGACAATAAAGACTCAAGTAGATGATATAGCACAAAAGCAAGGCTATGTGCTGGAGAATCAATTGAGGATGAATGATAACTTGACTGCATCTCACAATGCAATAGTCACTGAACTCAAGAATAAGTCTGCTGAACCTTCAACATCCTCTGCTGCTGCCAAGGCTGAATTTGATAAGGTATTTCAGGAAGAAATTGCTGCTGTCAAGAATGCCATCAAAGATTCACAGAAGGTCATTTCTGAACAGCTTACAAAGCTTAGACCTTATTTTAAGGAAGGCATCAGGTATTTGGATAGCCAAATCAGGTTCCAAAAAGATGATGTGCGAGATCATGTAGCACAAGAAGTCATAAAGGGGGAGAGAGTGTTAGTCAAGGCCAGTTCTGAGCATGCCAAATGGATTTCAAATTCAATCAGGGCTACACTTGGATATCCTCCCCTGTGTGATGACAATGAAGTAGCTGAATCTGGTATTCAAGGAACATATCTTGGAGGTGAGCAACAGGCAGTGGCTGATGTAATCTATCCACCTCCAGATTTTGAAATGATTCATGCAGATATAAGCACAATGTATAGTCCAACTGCTGGTAAGCCTAATATTATTCTGGAAAAGGTTGTTCAACCTATCACAGCTGCTATGCAAGAGGCTTTGGACAAAAAAGAAGAGACTAGGCTATCAAAGAAGAAGTTCAGGGAACTTGCTGAACAAAAACCTGATTTTGAACAGTGGAGCCCTACTTCTAGGAACATTATTCTCACTGCATGGAAAGCAGCCAAGGACAATGCCCATGAGAGGAACAAGTGGTTCTCAGAGGCTGAATGGAGGAAACATGAGAGTAGGCAGGAAGCAATTGTCCAATATAGAAGAAAGGCTAAGTTAGGAAAGCTACCTCCTACAGCTGTGGAGCCTAGCAAGTACTTTCCTAAGCCCTATCATTATTTTGAAAGGCAAAAGATCAAGGCTGAAGAACAGAAGAAGAAGGACTCCAAAGGGAAGAAGCCTGCTGAAGCTGAGCCTGCTGCTGCTGCTGCTGTGAAAGCCAAAGTGCAAGCTGGAAAAGGCATAGTCATTAAAGAACCAGAGCAGAATTAGACTAAGATTAAACTGAAAAATGTTGTAATCTGTTACATCAAACATTTTGTGTAAATTATTGAAAATGTGTTAAATGTATAAACAGTTTTTGTTACACAATTTTCATGATTGTTCTGATGAATGTGTCTAATTCTTGTTTGTTCTATGATGCTGAATGAGTATACATGTGTGCTTTATTACATGTTTAAGTTTAACTCTGTTGTCATATATCTGTTTTACTTCATTTTATAATTTTTAATTATGAGTGATGTATATCATTGACTAAGGGTTATGACTTCTCCAAATAGGGGGAGATTGTTGGGTACATTGGTCAAATGTACCTGATTTGAAGAAGCCTCATCTAACTCAATGATATGCATCATAGTGTATTTGATGTTTGTTTGAGTTACTTGTGCAGGTTAGGAATACACTGGACTGAAGCTAAAAATTCTAAGTCCATGTGTCGACACCCAGAGGGAAAGTGTCGACACTTGAGAAAGCTTGTGTCGACACCCAGACAAGCAGTGTCGACACTTGGAGTCATTGTGTCGACACCTGGGAAGAAGAGTCGACACCAGTCAGAAAGTGTCGACACTTGGAGCTGTGTCGACACTCAGTGTAGAAGAATGCAGAAAAGCTGTGACGACACTTAGCAGAAGTGTCGACACCTAGAAGAGCTGAGTCAACACCAGAAAGTGTCGACACTTGAAGTAAGTGTCGACACTCAGCAAAAGTCTGCAGAATCTAAGTACAAGTGTCGACACTCAACACAATGTGTCGACACTATGCAGAAGAGTCAGCACTTGAAGTAAGTGTCGACACCCAGCACAATGTGTCGACACTTAGCTAAAGACTCAGTATTTGAAGAATGTGTCGACACTCAGCACAATGTGTCGACACACAACCAGAAGAGTCAACACTTGAAGAAAGTGTCGACACTCAGCACAATGTGTCGACACTTAGTTGAAGACTCTACACTTGAAGAAAGTGTCGACACAAGGAGCTGTGTCGACACTTAGCAAAGATCAGAAAAGTTACAAAATATTCTAAGTACAAGTGTCGACACTAAAGGAATGTGTCGACACTCAGCTGAAGAAACAAGATTGAAGACTTGTGTCGACACCAAGAAGCTGTGTCGACACTTGACAGTTTCAACACATGAAGATGTGTCGACACAAAGGAGATGTGTCGACACTTAGAAGAATACAGTTAAAGAATGAAGAACAAGTACTTGTGTCGACACTCAATTTCAGTATCGACACATGCAGAAGTATCTGTGTCGAGACATACAAGGAATTGTGTCGACACCTTGTAGACTTGTGTCGACACTTACACTACATGTGTCGACACTTAGTCTATAAGTGTCGACACTTAAGAACAGAAAGTCTCGACACTATCTGACAGTTAGAGAATTTCAAGAAGTGACTGGTTGACATGACAGCTGCCGATCCAGCCGGTCTACATCAACTGTCAGAGAAGTCAGAAGTCTGTTATGAACCGGACCAGCCGGTTACCATGAAGGAAGCCTATAAATAGGCACCCATAGTTTACAGAAAGTCAGATAGACGGTTGTTCATTATCTTTACATGTTGTTAGAATAACTGAAGTGGTTGATCAGATTAAATCAAGAAGTGATACACTGAGGATCAACACAAGAAGATCAGGCAGTCCAACTGCAGATCTAAGAAGTTGGAGAGAGAGAGCTCCATCCAAGAATTCAGTCTTTGGAACTAAGGCTGAGAAGAAGAATTCAGAGTCTTCTGGATTTCAAGAAGCAGAAGATTCAGACTAATTCAGTTCTACTCAAGAAGCTTTGAAGAAAGCTAAGTCAGTTTGGATCAAGCTGAGTTCTTCCAAGAACTCTTCAAGAAACTCTCAACTCCTCTCATCTTTTCTGAGTTGTAGAGTTAGCAATTTTATTTCAATTACATCTTGTAAGATCCATTGGATCTGAGTGATTGTAAGCCTATTTTATAAAGGCTGAGGGTAGGGCTTGTTGCCTGAGTGTAGGAGTTGAAGAACTCTGAGTGTAGGCCTTAATTGGCTGAGTGTAGGCCTGGGTGGCTGAGTGTAGGCCTTTTGGCTGAGTGTAAGGCTTTGGGCCTGAGGTAGGAACCTAGTTTGGTTCTGAGTAAGTGGAGAAGTTTGGCCGAATCTAGTACACTGCTAGATAGGCGAAGGGGGAAAGTGGATGTACCCAAAGATTGGGGAACCACTATAAATTAGTGTGTCTTCTGTGCTGTGCTGTGAAATTACTGTGTTTATGCTGTAATTGTTGTTAGCTGTAGAATTCTGTGAAATAGCTGTTGTGCTGCCAAACAAAATTTAAAAAGGATTAGGTCACCTATTCACCCCCCCTCTAGGTGTTTAGGTACCATATCTTTCAAATTTATCCTAGGGTTGTGTGGGCTAATGAAGTGTGCATGTTGATTTTCATAATTTTCTTAGGTTATTAAAGCCCCTAATTAAACCATTTAATTAATTCCCTAGGTCATTTAATACATGAAGTATCACAAATTATAATCCACTGACCTAAGGAATTTTTCTTGAGTTGTATCTTGGTAAAATATTGTTGTCTACCAAAATTCATAATTTTCCTTGAAATTGTTCTATTTATTCCTTAATTAATAGAAATCTCACATAATAGTCATTTTCCAAAGGAAGTATAAGGAGTTCATTACT
The DNA here is from genome assembly GCA_039583875.1 of Platanthera guangdongensis. NCBI lineage: Eukaryota > Viridiplantae > Streptophyta > Magnoliopsida > Asparagales > Orchidaceae > Platanthera > Platanthera guangdongensis. The sequence continues at coordinate 66,062,856 of CM077165.1, forward strand.
AAAAATTCTAAGAAAATTACAGCATACATATATTGGTAAAATAATGCTAAAGACAGAATTTCATGAACATCCATGGAACAAGGTCTACAAAATTTCATTACTAATTATATTACCAAAATGCCACTATGAGATTTTAAAAATTACTGAGTCATCCAAAAATGCTGAGAAATTATACAAGCTTATTCATACTCAGATATATCACCAAAAAAGTTTCCAAAATTTTCTACTGAGCATTTCATCAATTTTCAAATTAAGTATAATGAGGGTAAGAAAGGTAATTTCCACATAATTTCTATCAAAATTCTTCAAACAGAGACATAAAAATTTTCAGTAGTTAAACCTAACATTACATTGCCCTTGACAAAAATTGGGGATTTTATCTCAATGATGAGCCTATTTTTACATTTATTTTTCAAAAGTCCTATTATTTCAAAAATTCCAAATAATGTGATTTTTTGCTTCCAAAACTCCCATTATTACCATGTGGGGTATATTTCACCCTAATGAGCCTCTGAAATCAATTCCATGATTTTTGGATGTTCCAAATAGGTCTAATACATAATATTTGAAAAATAGCTATTTGCACCCCAAGCCTATGTGTAACCAACACATGCAAGTGAGTTTACCCAACATGCAGTGTTCTAAATGTGCTGAACGTTTTACCATGAACATGTATAGTCCCCAAGGACATGCCACAAAAATTTGGGGCCATTTGGATCCATAACACTCCAAACATTTCATTTATTTATTTTTTGATATTTAAGCAAAGACTATAGCAAATGTATTCCCAAAAATTCCGACTTTTGGTCATGGGCTAAGTATTCCCTAATCATGCATGCACACAAAATATGTGGTCATTTTGATTATTGGTTTGGCTTGGGCATCAATTTGAAATTCTGCCCTAGTCAAGGACCAGTCCTAGAAAAACAACCCTACATGACAGTATACTTAACCAAATTATAAGATTAAGGTGGAAAATTAAATTTATGAGGAAGGGCTACAACTTTCATCTTAATCACCAGATCTACAAATGCCTCTAAGGGGCCTAAACTAGACATGCAAAATGACTGAAATTATGTGACATATATACCATAGTTTTCATTTTATTTAATTTAAAATCGGGTTGCAAGAATCTTGATGCAAAATGGATGGGATCTGGTCGTCTTCTACCTCCAACCGATGGCTGGCATTGATTCTGGCTGGGCCACCTTTGCTGGTTATTTCCAGCCAGGTGGGCCACCACCACCGCCGGTGGATGTCCCCACCACCTTCACTGAGGTGGTGGCTAGCGATTCCCGGCGATGAGGCCGCCGGAGTTGGCACCTCCGGCAAACCCGAGCAAGACAAAAAGCACGAAAAATTCTCCTTTTCCACACATAGTATCAGGCTCAATTGAGCCATATGTCTCTCCTAGAGGATCTAGAAAGCTAGTACGGGTAGAGAGACGGCGAAACGGACCTGAATCACGCCTTGGTGGCGAGTGCGGTGGCGGTCGGCCATGGTTGAGCTTCTCTGGCGATCTCCTGCTCAAAACCTCATTTCTTCATCAACAGCTCTGCTCCAGGACTCGTTCTCGACTCGTTTCCACTCACTGAAGCTGATGGTGTGGTCGGTTTGAGCTGGAAGTGGCTGTATAAGGAGATACACCCAAGGTGAGCTCGGTTTGGGCTTTTGTTGTATCACCAATGGTGCCAAGTGGCCACCATGCTCAACATTCTCTCTCAAATTCTTCTGGGAGGTCGGCCAGCAGGCTTGGGCAGAAGGAATGAGGCCATATGGCCACCTCTCACCACCTTTCCATTTCTCTCTCCTCTTTTTGGGTGAATTCACCAAAATGCCCGTTGTATGTGACCTCACTCTAAACCCAGATGGGTAGGGGTCGTCTTTGACCACTTGGATTGACAATGGGCCAAGTTTGGTGGGCTTGGCTCAAGGAGAGTGGGCTTAGCCCTCATTTTCTTCTTTAGGTCAATTATGTTGACTTAGTTGACTTTTGAGTTGACCTGTTCAACCATGATGAGTGGGCTGACCCAACTTGGTGGTTATGGGTCTAATGGCACCACCCAACTTGGGTTGGGTCAATGTGGTGCCCTACTTGGGCTAATTGGGCCTATAGGTATAGGTTTGACCAACTTAAGGCTATGGTTGACTTTGGTCAACTAGGGTCAAAGGGTTGACCTAATGACATGTCCTAGGGTCCACTTAGATTATTTTAGGGTTAGGGCAATGTGGTGGGTATCATGGTGTGGCTATGGTTCATATTTAGGATAGTTTGACTTAGTTTGACTCGGGTCATATAGTGGGCCACACATGGCTACAACCCACTCACTAGGGTCAAACCTAGCTACATTCCCTATCACCCACCCCTTGCCTAACCCAATCTAAGTTAAGGGGTCTAGAAGTAACATGGGATGTTACAAATCTTATAAACAAAAAAAATAATTTCGTCCCCGAAATTTAAGTTCGGGTCTACGGGGTTCTACTTGCAAGAGTTATAAGAAATTTAAACGCATAAAATAAAGTATACCTGAAGTGAATAGCTTCGGGTGTTGCTCCATCATCAGATCCCTCGGCTCCCAGGTGTGCTCCTCCCGTCCATGGTGGGACCACAACACCTTCACGAGAGGGACCTTCTTCTTCTGCAACACTCGAACATTTGTATCATCAATCCGGATCGGCTCCAATCTAACGGATCTGTCTGACGCTATCGGACCGGTTGTAGTAGAAACGTGCTATTCCGGCCGTAGGAGAGATCTTCACAAGGAAGAGACATGGAAGATGTCGTGTAGGGTACCCAACTCCGGTGGCAGCTGCAGTCGATAAGCTAAGGGGCCGATCTGCTCCAGGATCAAGTATGGCCCCATGTATCGAGGACTGAGCTTCTTGGGCCTCCGCACCCGAGAGATACCATGTACCAGACGTATCTTGAAGAAAACTCTGTCTCCAACCTGGAATTCCACCTTCCGGTGCCGAGCATCATAATACTTCGCCTGCCTACTCTGGGCCTCTAGCAGCTGATCCCTGATCAAATGAACCTGAGCCTCCGTATCCTTCACAAAATAAGAACCAAGAGTCCTAGTGTCCACATCCTGAACCCAAGACAGCGGTGCCCGGCACTTCCTCCCGTAAAGTGCCTCATTTGGATCCATCATGATGCTAGCCTGGTGGCTGTTATTATAAGAGAACTCGATCAATGGTAGCAGCCTCTCCCAAGCCTTCCCTGTATCAAATATGCATAGACGAAGTAGATCCTCCATGGTCCGGATGGTCCGCTCGGTCTGGTCGTCGGTCTGCGGATGGAAGGCGGTGCTAAAAGTGAGCCGAGAACCCAAGTAAGCATGCACAGCCCTCCATTCCCTCGAAGTGAACCGACCATCACGGTCCGAAACAATCGTCCTGGGGATGCCATGGTATTTGACGAACTGCTCCATGAACAATCTCACCAAAACTGCAACTGGAGCATCCCTCCTGACTAGAAAAAATCGTGCCACCTTGGTCAGTCTGTCTACTATGACCTATATGGAATCATGCCCAGAGTGGGAGCGAGGTAGTCCGTGCACAAAATCCATAACAATGTCCTCGAACTTCCACTCTGAAACGGGCAGTGGCTGTAATAAACCTCCCGGGCTCTTGCATTCTGCCCTTTACGCGCTGGCATGGCTCGCAATGCGTCACAAAGTGGGTGATCTCTCTCTTCATCCCAGGCCAGTACAAAGTCTTCCGCAGATCTGCCACATCTTGGTGATGCCCGGGTGCACTGAATATCTGGAGCAATGTGCCTCTCTAAGTATGTCATCCCGGATACCGTCTCCTGCTGGTATATAAACACTTCCACGAAATCGAAGGAGATCATCCTGCAGCGTGTAATCCTCAACCTTACCCCTTTCCAGGGTACTGATAATCGGCTCCAATGCAGCATCCAGCATCTGATACGCCACAATGCGCTGCCGAAGATCATTCTCCCTGATCAAGGAGTTCAGATATTCCCGATAAATTGCTGGCTTGTCCTCTGAAACTATGGTGATGTGCATATCATCCATCATCTGCATCAATCCCATATACATCACCCGGGGCTCCGATCCAGTAGTGACGGCTCTCCTGCTCAACGCGACTGCCGTAGTGTTTGCTTTCCCCGGGTGATAGTGCAATTTGTATTCATAATCACAAAGAAATTCCAGCCATCTCCTCTACCGAAGGTTCAGATCTTTCTGCGTGTCGACGTATTTGAGGTTCTTGTGATCCGAGTAGACATCACAATGAACCCCATACAAGTAATGTATCCATATCTTCAGTGCGAACACGACCACCCCGAGCTCCAAGTCATGCACCGGGTAGTTATGCTCATGCTTCTTCAATTGTCTCGAAGTATAAGCAATAACATGTCCGTGCTACATCAGTACAACACCCATCCCCTAATAAGAGGCATCTGTGTAGATCTGAAATCTCTCATTCCCAGATGGGAGTGCAAGGATAGGGGATGAGGTGAGTCGGTTCTTCAACTCCTGGAATGCTGTCTTGCACTGCTCTATCTAAGAAAACTCTACATCCTTCCTCGTCAAGGACGTGAGGGGGAGTGCTATCCTCGAGAACCCCTCCACGAACTTACGATAATAACCTGCTAATCACAAGAAGCTGCGAATGTCTGATGTTGTCTTCGGCCGTGGCCAATCTCTCACTGCCTCTATCTTGGCTAAATCCACCGCCAATCCAGCTCCACTGATAATATGCCCCAAGAAGGCCACCTCCTGTAGCCAGAACTGGCACTTAGAAAACTATGCATACATCTGGGACTCCCTTAGCCTCTGCAAAACCTGTGCAAAATGCTCTGTGTGCTCCTCCTGAGTCCGAGAATATATCAGAATATCGTCGATGAACACAATGACGAAACAATCTAAGTAGGGCTCGAATACACGGTTCATTAGACTCATGAATGCGAAGGGTCATTCCTGAGCCCAAAAGGCATCACCGTGAACTCGTATAACCCGTATCGTGAGCTAAAAGCCGTCTTCGGGATATATTTCTCGCGAATACGCAGCTGATAGTAACCGGATCTCAAATCCAGCTTAGAGAACTAGAAGGCCCCCTGAAGCTGATCAAATAACTCGTCTATCCGAGGCAGTGGATAGGTATTCTGGACCGTCAACCGGTTCAACTCCCTGTAATCTATGCACAGCCGCAACGATCCGTCTTTCTTCTTCACAAAAAGAACTGGTGCTCCCCACGGTGATGAGCTCGGCCGCACAAATCCTAATTCCACAAGCTCCTGAAGCTGAGTCCTGAATTCTGCCAACTTTCTGGGAGCCATCCTGTAAGGTGCCCGGGAGACTGGCCTCCCCTCCGGCACCAACTGAATCCTTAAATCCAAGTCCCGAGCTGGTTGTAGTCCAGGCAATTTCTCTGGGAATACATCAGAGAAATCCCTAACCACCGGGATATCAGCTATAGAACTCTCTGCTGCCACCATCTCGAAGCAGATAAGGTACACCTCTTCCCCCTACTCATAGGCCTTGACAGCCTATATAGAAGATAATGAAAGATGGGGGATAGGCCGGATACCTTCAATAGTGACGTAGGAGGCTCCATGTCGGAGTGTGATTCTCTTCGAGGGAGAGTCGATCTAGGCATGGTTCCAATGAAGCCAGGTCATGCCCAAAATCAAATCAAAGTCTGGCAATCTCAAGACCGTCGCCGGAGCTTCGAATATCTTACCTCCGATCTTGGCCTCCATGTTGCAGCTATCCGTGGTCCGTAGCTCTGAGCCATCAGGAAGACACACCCTCATATCTATGCCAGGGAATCTCTCCACACCCTCTAGTCCTTCAATGAAAGTGTCCGACACAAATGAGTGCGAAGCACCCATGTCGAAGAGGGTATGTGCGGGCTTGCCGCTGATCATAACTATGCCTGAGATTTATTTGAGTTAAAATGGATGTTTTTTCTATGGTTTTCAAGGCACTACTAAGGTTGGAATTCTAAATTTAAAATAATTTAAGTACCTGTAATCACTTCCTCGGGATTCTTTTGCTCCGTGAGGTCCAATGCATACATCTGCTCCTGGTTACGTCCTCAGCCGTGATATCCCCGACCTCGGCCTCGACCTCGTCCTCGACCTCGGCCTTGGCCATGATGTACTGGAGGGGCCACTGGAGGTGGTGGAGGAGGAGGTGGACGGAACTGATACGGACACTCCGATCTAATATGCCCGGGCTGGTGGCATCCATAACAAACTACCGTCCGGTGGCCATGGTCATCTTACCTCCTTGGAACATGTACCTGTAGAGGTGGGGGAGCTAATGCTGGAGGAGGCCCCTACTCCTTCCGGGAACCTTGGGACCGTTTCCAAGCTTGTTGGCTCCAACTACCCGGATTGGAGCGTCTCTTTCACCTTTCTACTTCGCTCACAACGCAAACGCCACCATCTCGTTGATGACCCACCTCATATCACTTCACCTCTCTTTGATGACTGGGATGCAAGTGACGCGCTTGTGCGTACTTGGCTCGCGGACAGTCTTTCCGATGAGTGCCTTCCCGTCATACGTCATGATGAGACTGTCAAGGCCACTTTGCTTCATCTTGCCGCTCTGTACTCCAAGGGGGCTCAGACGTCCCACATATATACGTTGTATGCGGACCTCTTTGCCCGTCCTACCTTGTCTCCTGCTGCTGCCTACCAACAGGTTCTGGCTCTTGGGGCTGAGATGGTTTTAACTGAAACTTTATTATCCGAAAAATGTATCTATTACAAAGGTATGCCCTCCCTTATATAGAATGGAGGAGAGATGAGAGAATATAAATAAGAGATGAGGGACTAAAAATTTATAGGACTAAGCAGACTATACAAAACAAACCGCACAAGCCGCGCGGTTAGACAGAAGGGCTAACCGCACGGCTACCACCAGAGAGAAAGAGAGATTGCCAGGTTAGACAGCTAGACCGCCCGGTCTCCAAGCCGGCTGAGACAAACCGCCAGACCGCGCGGTCTTCAACCCGCCAAGACAGATCGCCAGACCGCCCGGTCACCAACTTCAACAGTGAGCAGTAAATCTACACTACCAGTTCTATGTATATAGCACAAAAGTAAAAGCATGTACAATACAAGTAAGTAAAGAACTAAAAGTAAGAGCAGAAAAATAAAGCTATGCAACCACTACACTACCATCACAAAACATACCTTAACTTATAAAAATGCCCATACAAATTTGTAAGTTATGGTTTCCAGGAAATTTAAGTTATCATATAAAAGAGCACATACTAATTTATATGATAAGGATCTATGAAGCGTATGACCTAATATGAATGAATGTTTATGATGCAATTTATGCAACAGGCAAGTGCAACTCACACACAATGACTCTGTGATCACATACCTTTAGTTCCCACTTTTTGAGAGCTAGCTTCACTATCGGGTACCACCGTTGTGGCTACGGCAGCAGCGGAGCGGGCATCTCCACTTCTAGGCAGATATGCACACTACCAAACCTAGACCCCTCTCATACGCGCCTGTACAAGTCTAAGGTGCACTATAGGACCAAGCGTACGTACTTTGCTGACTACCTGTCAGTCTTTTTGGGTCGGGTGTGCGTTATCGGGGATCGTCCTCTAGACCGCAGTGTAAAACAACCCACTGGCCCCTCAAACCGTCACACCCGTCTGGTTCACCGTACTCCCATCGGTGTGATGATCGGCCAATACCGCATGACCCGCCACTAAATTTATGCACATGCAAGTATTTCATCTCGAGCCTTCAGCTCGCGGGACCAAACTATCCTGATTCCCTCAAACCCTTCATAGGTGAGCCTGCAACATATATCCCTCCAACCCATAGCGGGTGAGAACGCATAATAGTGCCTTTATTCAGTATCCCTCAAACCCATCACGGGCGAGAATGAACCACAATGTCTTAACCTATTAGACTACACTTGTCTACAGGTTGTTATACTTAGTGATTTAAGGTTAATCTCAGGAATGCCCCGGGTATACCCGGTGAAGGGCTCTCGGGGGCACTAGGAACTACGATGGGATTACGCACAAAGTTCCCTTTCGAAAGGATATTTACTTTTTTTGGTGTCTACCCTTGATCCACACTTTGCTGTCATTATTACTCTCGAGTGATCCTAATGGCTTAAGATGTTCTCAAAAGGGCGACGGTCTTCCGCCGGCCTCCACTCCAGTTGCTATCCAAGGGCTTGCACTTTACTCTCGTCACTAAGATAACTCTACCCACCAGGATTATATTCCAATTGTAATCTCTAGCTCATCTGTCGATCTATCCCCCGATGGTTTTTATAGTAGAACCTACTTACACTAGCGCAACCCATGACCTAACACCACCCCGAAATAGAATTTCCACTTCCTTGGGCCACCTGCCCCTAACAATTTATCCTAGGGTGGTGTGGGGTAATGAAGTGTGCATGTTGATTTTCATAATTTTCTTAGGTTATTAAAGATTCTAATTAAATCATTTAATTAATTCCCTAGGTCATTTAATACATGAAGTATCACAAATTGTAATCCAGTGACCTAAGGAATTTTTCCTGAGTTGTATCTTGGTAAAATATTGTTTTCTACCAAAATTCATAATTTTCCTTGAAATAGTTCTATTTATTCCTTAATTAATAGAAATCTCACATAATAGCCATTTTCCAAAGGAAGTATAAGGAGTTCATTACTAAACATTCTAAGAAAATTACAGCATACATATATTGGTAAAATAATGCTAAAGACAGAATTTCATGAACTTCCATGGAACAAGGGCTACAAAATTTCATTACTAATTATATTACCAAAACGCCACTAAGAGGTTTTAAAAATTACTGAATCATCCAAAAATGCTGAGAAAATTATACAAGGTTATTCATACTCAGATATATCACCAAGAAATTTTCCAAAATTTTCTACTGATTATTTTCATCAATTTTCTAATTAAGTATAATGAGGTTAAAAAAGGTAATTTCCACATAATTCCTTTCAAAATTCTTCAAACATACACATAAAAATTTTCAGGAGTTAAACCTAACATTATATTGACCTTGACAAAAATTCGGGATTTTATCTTAATGATGAGCCTATTTTTACATATAGTTTTTTAAAGTACTATTATTTCAAAAATTCCAAAAAATGGGATTTTTTGCTTCCAAAAATCCCATTATTACCATGTGGGGTATATTTCACCCTAATGAGCCTATGAAATCAATTCCATGATTTTTGGATGTTCCAAATAGGCCTAATACACAATATTTCAAAATTGGCTATTTGCACACCAAGCCTTTGTATAACCAACACATGCAAGTGAGTTTACCCAACATGCAGTGGTCCAAATGTGCTGAATGTTTTACCATGCACATGTATAGTCCCCAAGGACATGCCACCAAAATTTGGGGCCATTTGGAGCCATAACACTCCAAATATTTCATTTATTTACTTTTTGATATTTAAGTAAAAACTATAGCAAATTTATTCCCAAAAATTCCCAATTTTTGTCAGGGGCTAAGTATGCCCTAATCATGCATGCATCCAAAATTTGGGGTCATTTTGAAAATGGTTTGGCTTGGGCATCAATTTGAAATTTTGCCCTAGTCAAGGACCAGTCCTAACAAAACAGCCCTACAAGACAGTATACTGCACCAAATTATAAGATTAAGGTGACAAATTTAAGTTAAGAGGAAGGGCTACAACTTTCACCGTAATCACCAGATCTAAAAATGCCTCTAAGGGGCCTAAAATAGACATGCAAAATGACTGAAATTATGTGACATATATACCATAGTTTTTATTTTATTTAATTTAAAATCGGGTTGCATGAATCTTGATGCAAAATGGACGGGATCTGGTCGTCTTCTACCTCCAGCCGACGGCTGGGATTGATTCTGGCTGGGCCACCTTTGCTGGCTATTTTCGGCCAGCTGGGCCACCACCACCGCCGGCGGATGTCGCCACCACCTTCACTGAGGTGGCGGCTAGCGATTCCCGGCGATGAGGCCGCTGGAGTTGGCTCCTCTGGCGAACCCGAGCAAGAAGAAAAGCTCGGAAAATTCTCCATTTCCTCACATGTTATCGGGCTCAATTGAGCCCGATGTCTCTCCTAGAGGATCTAAAAAGCTAGTACGGGTAGAGAGACGGCGAAACGGACCTGAATCAGGCCTTGGCAGCGAGTGCAGCGGTGGTTGGCCATGGTTGAGCTGCTCCTGCGATCTAACCACTCAAAACCTCATTTCTTCACCAAAAGCACTACTCCAGGACTCGTTCTCCACTCGTTTCCACTCACTGAAGCTGATGGTGTGGTCGGTTTGAGCTGGAAGTGGCTTTATAAGGAGATACACCCAAGGTGAGCTCGGTTTGGGCTTTGGTTGTATCACCAATGGTGCCAAGTGGCCACGATGCTCAACATTCTCTCTCAAATTCTTCTGGGAGGTCGACCAGCAGGCTTGGGCAGAAGGAATGAGGCCATATGGCCACCTCTCACCACCTTTCCATTTCTCTCTCCTCTTTTTGGGTGAATTCCCCAAAATGCCCCTTTGCATGTGACCTCACTCTAAAACCAGAGAGGTAGGGGTTGTCTTTGACCACTTGGGCTGACAATGGGCCAAGTTTGGTGGGCTTGGCTCAAGGAGAGTGGGCTTAGCCCTCATTTTCTTCTTTAGGTCAATTATGTTGACTAAGTTGACTTTTGAGTGGACCTGGTCAACCATGATGAGTGGGCTGACCTCACTTGATGGTCATGGGTCTAATGGAACCACCCAACTTGGGTTGGGTCAATGTGGTGCCCTACTTGAGCGAATTGGGCCTATAGGTATAGGTTTGACCAACTTAGGGCTATGGTTGACTTTGGTCAACTATGGTCAAAGGGTTGAAATAATGACATGTCCTAGGGTCCACTTAGATTATTTTAGGGTTAAGGCAATGTGGTGGGGGTCATGATGTGGCTAGGTTTCATATTTAGGCTAGTTTGACCTAATTTGACTTGGGCCCTATAGTGGGCCCCACATGGCTACAACTCACTCCCTAGGGTCAAACCTAGCTAAATTCCCTATCACCCACCCCTTGTCTAACCCAATCTAAGTTAAGGGGTCTAGAAGTAACATGAGATGTTATAGCCTACACCCACCTAACACCCCAACTCTCCTTCTTAAAAGCTTCACTGGACTCCAGGGATTGAGTTCCACACATTACATGAAGGAGCCAAGGAGTTTCACTGTGTTGTTGCAGAAATCCGACCACCACCACCACCACCAACATGACAATCCGGCAATCGGCTAGGCTACAGCCACCCACACATGTCCTCCTCCACTTCTTCTTCCATGGGTAGTTCATAGCAATCTTTAGGGCCAAGGTTCGGGCTCAATTGAGTCTGATCCAATTCAAAAAAAAATTCCTGGTTTTTCCGTTATTTTGCACTTGTCGGGATCCCCGAAAAAAGGCTCTCCGGCGGCTGTGCTTCCGCCTGGCGACAACCACCACCTCAACGGAGGTGGTGGTGGCGGTGGCCGGCCGGGGAGGTGGTCGGATGGCCGGCGGCAGCGTGTGGAAGATGCTGCAGGAAAATCCAATCCAGGTCGTCGGCTGGAGGTTGAAGACAACCGGATGCCGTCCAAAGCACCCCAAGATTCGTGCTGTATAGAAATCAAACTATAGGTTTATGAATTACATTTTAATGATTCTATCATATATAATGTAATTAATGGTTTTAATTTTTAAAAATACTTAGAGGCTATTTCAGATTAGATGATCAACACATAAATTGTAGCCCTATGTGTCTACTTTAATTCGAAATTGGCTTGAACCAATTTGGGTGCCTGGTTTGACCAGGGCACTCATTTTGGTAGGATCTATACCTAGGGCTAGGTAGAAATTACAATGGATGCCCACCCTTCATCTCTGGTTCAAATGACTTGAAATTTGGACATGGAGTCATCCTAGTCTATATCTAGGTCTGCCCAAAAATGACAATTTTTGGGGACAATGTTTCTATAGTTTTGGAAATTATTTAATTTATCTAGGGTAAATTAATTTAGGTAACAAATGACCTCCAAACTCACCCAACTTTTGGTGAGAGATGCTTGGGGTCATTATAAAGCTCTGGTTACCATTTCATCACATTTGGAGGTAGTTTGAACAGAAATCAAGCAAACCCTAGCCTTGCCCTAAAAAGGGCATTTTGGTCAAAAAGTGCACATTGGGTTTTGAGTTGCATAATAACCTCAATAGAGGTTGAAATTGGGGCCACTGGCTTGGCATGGCTTTTAACACCTCCCCATGGATTATGGGGTAGATTGGAATAGATTTGCCCTAAGATCTAAGGACAAACCCTAAGGAATGGCTTTTGTGCCTTGTGAAGGGCATGAGGCCAAAAGACCTTAAATGACTTCAAATTTAGTAGGGAGGGTTCTAGGGTAGCTAAAGCCCTCTAGTAAAAATTTCAGTGGATTTGGGAAAGGGTAGGCTTCACAAAACCCTAACCCTAGTTTAGGTCAAAAACATTGAAGTGCTAGAAAAGGTTAGTAAAACTCCTTGAACAATAATGAAATTTGGGTAGTGTGGTCATAAAGATAGATTGAACCTCTAGTAATTTAATTGGGAATTTTGGATAAATATTCTTAGCACTTTCTTTGTAACTAATGGTTTTGACCTAATTAATCATTAGGTCATTATGATCCCACTGCCCATTGGAAGGTCATGAAAAGTTGGCAGAGGGAGTTTTAGATCTCAATGCCTATGTATGAATTTTATTAGAATATGTGGATACATATTTGTAGTACCTACTTAACAAGCTCAATAACCTGAAAAATTGTGCAATAATTTGTATAGAGCTCATTACTTTCAAATAAATTATGAAACTTGACTTAGAGCATTAATATTTCCTTACAATAATCCTTGAATTTTCTCAGAATTTTTGGGAATAGTTTTTTGCACTTGCCTCTTAAAATTGATAACAATAGTTTATATTCAAAAATTGATTTAGAGGCGTAACCTTACTGGAAAATGGGGAGACTCTGGATTCTGTGTTAAATAACCATCTTTAATTTATCATAAATTTGGTAGAGCTTGTACTTGTATGAAATTGGTACTTCATGTTCAAACATAGGATTTTTGGATGACTAGAATAATTAAATAAAATATCAGATAAATAGGGAAAATTATGAAATTCTGGTGTTAAGCTAAAAGGTCATGACAGCCTTATAATAATTATTATAGGGGTATTGGATGAATATTTTGAGTACCTCCCATGTTACACATCATATAGCTTAAGTGGTCTGCATTTAGTAAAATTGCAGAAATTAAGTTGGAGTATGATTTTGGGCACATGAGTTGAGGTTAGTTGTTTGCTGTGTTGGATGAATAGAAATGAGTTCATTGTTGGAAGATGGGATGAGTAGAGTGTTGAATTCGCTAGTGTTAAGTGTACCCGTGGTCGACGAAACATCGTCTTCCCCGTAGGAGAGGAAGTGTCAAATACACTAGGGTAATATCCAGTATAATATTTAAGGGGTGGGAGATGAGTAGCAACCAATAAAAGTAAGTGCCTTGCGAAAGGGATCTTTGGGCGTAATCCCATCATAGCTCCTAGTGCCCTCGAGAGCCCTTCACGGGGAATACCTTGGGCAGTCATGAGCTAAACCTAAATTATAGGCAAAACAATAATGCAAGAGTAACTAGTAAATCTAGGGTTTCACCTTCACACACCTCGATGCCTCGGGGAGATAGGTTGGGACACTCGGGCAGTAGGCCCAGTAGTTTTGGTGATGGGCAGGTTAGCCCGACGAGCTTTGGCTCGGTTATGGTTTGCGATGGGCAGGTTGGCCCGACAAGCTTTGGCTCGGTTGAAGTTTATGACGGATGGGATGGTCTGGGGAGCTTTGGCTCGGTAGCTGATACATAAGGTTGCATGTGCATAAGAATAATGTGGTGGGTCTTTGGTATTGGTGAGTCGATGCACCGACGCCAATACGTTGACTCGGCAAGTGTGGTTTAACACTTGGCCAATTAAGTCCGGTACGCCAGCCGACAAGAGTACGCAGGAGCTCCGCTTAGTGCACCAGCGTTGAGGTGTACGATAGGTCTGACTGGTATTGCAATTATCGGTTTAGAGATGGGCGAGGCCCAACCTACCGCTTCCGTTTGCCACTACGGAGGTATCCTGGGAGGTTCGGCTCCAGAAAGGGGGAACTAAAGGTCTGTGTACACAGAGTCGGGTGGGTGAGTTGCACTTGTATGTTCGTATCATGGCATAAATGTATTTCATAGCATAATCATTGCACATAAACGACACCTATTGTATAAGTGGTATGAGACGCTTTATACAATAGGCCCTGCAAAATGACCCCTTGATTTATAGGTTCGTGGAGTGTTCTTATAAGTTAAGGTTTTCATTCAGTATTATAAATATATGCTTGCTAGAAAACTGACACCCTATCATATAAATTGGTATGAGACTTTTTATAGGATAGGAGCCCTACAAAAGATCACTTGGCTTATGTGTTTTTCATATAAGTTAAGGTTACTTTCTTGTTAAGTTTTTCATACCTTTATTATTGCCATATATACCATAGAACTGCTAGATTAATTCTGTCGCCATCTGCTTAATTGTTATTCTCCACCTTCATGTCCTCTCCTTTCCTTCTCCCCGCTCGGTGCTTAGGAGCCATGGGGGAAGGGGCGGGGGATGATAGGACTTAGTCTTTTAGACTAACGGTTTTCGAACCACATCATTTTAAGGGACCATGGATCCTAATATGGAGGTGCAGCCCCGGAGGTCGGCACGCTTGGAGTTGGGGCAGTGTAGTACCGGAGTTCAGACGACAACGACTGTGAGTTCTATTCGCTACTAGTTGTTTTAGTTTTGCTTCCGCGATGAGAGATTTGTAGTGAGCCATTGACGTACTGGGCATGAGCCCAAGATTTTAGCATTTCATTATATTTGTGGACACTGCCATTGTGGAGTTTATTTACTATATTTATGTGATTTTTGTGGACTTGCCTCTTACTATTTTGCTACAGCTGTGATCGTTTTGGCCACCAGGATCGACGTTTTGTATTGATGACCTTCCCGGGTGAGAAGGTGTCAACGCAAAGCGTCGATTCTGGGCCTAAGACCCCGGTGTTTTAAAGGAAAAAATGGGGTCTTACAAGTGGTATTAAAGCAAACCTCGATCGAAAAGTAGCAGTCCACAACCCCTGGGTCACCCCCATGCATGTTTAGTTTGGGGACAAACTAAGCTGCGGAAGTAGTGGTGTGCCCATATGGGGGATCACATGTAAATCATCCACTTTTAATTAGGATTGAATCGACTACTTACAAATGGATTTTGTTACGCAGCCCCCAGCACAGCCTACACCACAGGGCGGAGTCCAGGAAATTTCGGATGTTGCACCACCTCCCCAGGTCCCCACTCCATTCTTACAGTCAGAGATGGGACAGAATCTGACAGCAATCTTGGAGGCTTTTAGGGCTCAACAGGTTCCGGCTTCGCAGACAAACCCGGGGGCCAACTGGCTGAGTATTTTCCGAGGACTTTCTCCCCCATCCTACTTGGGGACAGAGTCGGCCGTTCGGACGGAAGAGTGGCTGAACATTATGTATGAGATGCTGACTGGGATCCGGTGCCCGTGGGAAGAGAGGGTGCCCTTGGTAGTCTCTTGCTTGGAGTCCCATGCCAAGAGATGGTGGAAGACATCGCTGGACACGACGTTTGCTGACAGAGAGGTTACTGAGATAGCTTTGGGTGAATTCAGGGCCGCACTATTGGAGCATTTTGTTCCGCAGTCGGCCAGAGACGAGCTGGAGGATAGATTTTTACAGTTGAGATAGGGCAGCAAGACAGTGGTGGAGTATCATTGGGAGTTCAACCACCTAGCCCGGTTTGGGGATTCTTATTAATTGGATGAGGTAGGTTACACTAAGAGGTTATATAAGGGCCTGCGAGAGGATCTGAGGGAGGCTTTGTTGTTCGTGTCTGACGGGCCTATTCCTCGGATATTGGAGATGGCAAAAAGGATCGAGGCAGATTGGCATACTACCCGAGGCCGGAAGAGGGTAACTGAGGATCAGGGTCGGGGAGCCCGAAATGATCAGCGACGGGGCCGCATCATAAATGGGAGAAGAGTAGAAGTCCAGCCTCGTCAGGATGTGAGACAAGAGCAGAGGGAACCAGTAGTGGTGGACCCTCAGCCACCCCAGATGCTGGAGGTGCAGAGACTCGGGGGTATGGCATATCCCCCGCCAAAATGCTTCAACTGTCATCATGTGGGGCATATCCGGAGTAACTGCCCCATGAGGGGGGCACCACCACCAGCACCACCGGCTGCCGCGCCATCTCAGTATTTTGGAGGTCGAGGACATGTCTGAGGTCATAGATACCAGGGCAGAGACCACATGCAAGAGAGGGAGCAAGTGTATGCACTGGATCTTACTCAACAACGGAATCCGGAGCAAGTGATCTCAGGTACTCCAATTAATTTTAAGTTTTCTCTTTCCTAGATAATTAGAGTTATGGATATAGAACTGATAAACTAGGAAAGAAAACCACAATTAGATTTCTAAGACTTTAAACTACCCCAGGCATAGTCTTCATCAGCGGCAAGCCCGCCTATACGCTGTTCGATACGGGTGCTTTGCACTCATTCGTGTCGGAAGCCTTCATGGAAGGGCTGGAAGGCGTGGAGAGGTTCACTGGCTTGATGATGAGGATACGGCTACCAGACGGATCAGAGTTATTCACCACCGCTCGCAACAATATGGAGTCGGAGATCGGCAGAAAGATATTTGAAGCACCAGCGATGATCATGAAGATGTCAGTCTTTGATTTGATCCTGGGAATGACATGGTTGCACTGGAACCATGCTCAGATTGACTGCATGTCCAAGAGGATTACTGTGAGGCATGGGGATTCCTACATCATCATCGAAGGTATTAGATCTATTCCCCCTCTCTTGTTGTCATATGTGCAGGCCGTCAAGGCCCACTTACAGGGGCAGGAAGTCTATGAAGTGTTGTTCGAAATTTCTGAGGCCAAGGGTTCCATCTCGGATATCCCGGTGGTGCGAGATTTTGTCGACGTATTCCTAGAGAAGCTGCTAGGGCTACCCCCATACCGGGAGCAGGACTTTCGGATACAGTTGGTGCCGGGGGCTAAGCCGGCATTTAGAGCTCCCTACCGGATGGCCCCAAAGGAGTTGACAAAGTTTCGAAGCTAGCTCCAAGAACTAGTGGAAGCCGGATTTGTCCGGCCAAGCTCTTCACCATGGGCCCCGGTCTTGTTCGTCAAGAGGAAGGACAGGACACTTAGGTTGTGCATCGACTACCAAGCACTGAACCGAATGACGGTCCGGAATAACTATCCACTACCAAGGATAGATGAGCTGTTTGACCAGCTGGAGGGCGTACATTTCTTTTCAAAATTGGATTTGAGGTCGGGCTACTATCAACTGCGGATCCAGGAGGAGGATAAACCGAAGACTACCTTCAGTAGCAGATATGGGCTATTTGAGTTCACCGTGATGCCTTTCGAGCTTACGAATGCAACGTCGGCATTCTTGAGCCTCATGAATCCGGTGTTTGAGGCATATCTGGATGTGTTCGTCATTATATTTATTGATGACATCCTCATTTACTCGAGGACAGAGGAGGAGCACACACGACATCTGACGCTGACCCTGGAGAGACCGCAGGAGCACCAGCTTTATGCGAAGATCAGCAAATGCCAGTTATGGTTGAGGAAGGTAGCTTTTCTAGGCCATATCATCAGTGGTGATGGGTTGACAGTGGATCCGGCGAAGATTCAGGCAGTTCGGGATTGGCCGCAACTGAAGTCGGCCACAGATGTACGGAGTTTTCTAGGACTTGCCGGTTACTACCGGAAGTTCATGGAGGGATTTTCTCATATTGCCCTTCCACTCACATCCCTGATAAGGAAGGATGTGCCCTTTGTCTGTATCACGCAGTGTGAGGTGGCTTTTATGGAGCTGAAGGGTCGCCTCACCTCGGCTCTTATACTTGCCCTTCCTTCGGGGAAAGAAGGGTTCCAGGTCTACATCAACGCTTCCTACTAGGGCATGGGTACGGTGCTGATGCAGAATGGTCATGTGATAGCATACGCTTCTCGGCAGCTGAAGAAGCATGAGTAGAACTACCCAGTTCATGACTTAGAGATGGGAGCGGTCATATTTGCTCTGAAAGTCTGGCGACACTATCTGTACGGCGTCCACTCTGACATATACTCCGACCACAAAAATTTGAGGTATGTGGACACGCAAAAAGAGCTGAATATCAGGCAGAGATGGCAGGTGGAGTTTTTAGCAGATTACTAGTATGAGATGCACTACCACCCTTGGAAGGCGAATGTGGTGCAGATGCACTGAGCCGAAAGGCCACAAACTCAGGAACCGGACCACAGTTGATGGCCTTAGAATTGGTCCAGATGTTAGAAAAGATGCAGATATCCTTTGTGTCCGAGGATCACCCTGATCTGTACCGGCAGTATCTTGTATCGTTGATTGCCCCAGATGACATTCGAGACCAAGTCAGAGATGGGCAGAGGCAGGATGCCCAGCTAGAGCCGATATTCCAGGCCTTAGAAGCAGGCACTGCTGGAGATTGCTCGCTGAGGGATGGTGTTGGGTATTGTATCCACAATTACCTGGATTTGAGGAAGCCACCTGTCAAGCTAAGATGAATTCACAATGTATTTGATAAAATATTTCAAGATGTGCTTGCAGTTATTCCATGCTAAGTGCACACCAATGTCAGGGTGCAGTAGGTCAATATACACGGGTCTGCACGACGTAATCCCTCGTTGAGCAGATCAGTGTGTTGGCCTATGTGTACTCTCTCTATTGGAGTGCACTTACTTTCAAGTACAGGGATGTGTTTATGCAAGAGCAGACAAGGAGCAAGGATGAGTCAAAGAGCAGCTCAGAGGCGTAAGACGAAAAATCATCTAAGTAAGAATCGACGAGAATCACCAAGTGATTCTCGCCGATTCGACGAGAATCACTAGTGATTCTTGCCGAATCGTCGAGAATCACTGGCTGATTCTCGCCGGCTAAATCAGAGTGCAATCAAGTCAAATTCGACGAGATTCTCGCCGAATCGTCGAGAATCACCCTTGATTCTCGACGATTCGACGAGAATCACAGGTGATTCTCGCCGATTTTGACTTGGACGATTTTCTGGAACTCCCTAAACCGGACTCTGTCGCTGGCACTGCTTTGAACCATAGTTAGGGTTTCTTCTGGTGGGACCCACAACGGTCATCTTGAAGTTGTCTACAGTATAAATACAGGCTTATTTTTGAACAGTAAGATGACGGAAAAAATATACGAAGCCGAGCCGCGACGTGACCTAGATCGCGATTTCCGCTCCGCCGCTGCCGCCGTCGCCGCTCGAGCAAGTTGGTCGCCGGTCTTGATCGTGGTTTCTTCCAGATCTTCCGGCGACAGAAGCTTAGCCAAGCTTAGAGTCTCACGTGTCTAACCGGAGATCTCTTGTCTCTTGATTTGTTGATCGGGAAAATCTTCCCCATCCGAATCGATCAAGACGATTGATCCTAGTGTGACCATTGGTAGACCTAGCTAGCTTCGCTACGAAGTTTGGATCTCCAAATTACAGCAGCCGCACATCATTGTCGCTGCCGATCCCGTGAACCTAACCGCTGCCCATTTTGCCGCTGCCGGTTCCGAGGAGATTCTCTCCAAGAGAGTTCTAGGGTTGTGGACTCCTCGAGGACTTCAAAAACACGTCGTCAACGAAGAGGGACACCTTAGTCTCCAAACGTAGTTTGTATCTCTTGTACATTCTAGTTTTACTTTTTTTTGTAAAGGAACGTTGGTTCCTAGTTGTAAGGGTTGGGTGCAACCCGTGTTGTGGGAGTGTTGACTCCTACGTGTGGAAGGGTTCCTTCCGATAGTGCAAGGATTGGATTTCAATCCTGTTGGAGAAGTGACCGAGTCGTCCCTTGTTGGGAGATAGGTCGAAGGGGGAAGTGGATGTACCCAAATCGGGGAACCACTATAAATAGCTTGTGTACTCTTTTGTGCTGTGTTGTTTTATTTTCGTGTGCAGGTACAATTTAAATTCCGCAAAAACGCTGCACGTCACCTATCCCCCCCCCCATAGGTGAAGATAGTTGACACTAGGTGGACTTTCAAGTGGTATCAGAGGGAGGTTACTCATCAAAAAGGTTTACACCTTGAGTAGAATCCTGCCACCAGTGTCAGAAGCATGGAGCTGGATCATGAGATATCGCCACTAAGACTTCCCACATGCACAAAGGAGTATTATCCCGTCTGGAAGATGAGAGTGTCGTATCACTTGGAGGCTATCGATCCTCGAGCATCTTTCATCCTGGAAGAGGGTCCTTTTATTCCTATGAAGACCTCCGGCTCTAGAAAGAATATCCAAGTGCCCAAGTACATTGCTGAGATGTCGGAGACGGAACTTTCATTATTTAATCTGGACAAGAGGATTCGTCAGATTATCATGGATATCTGGTCTGGACCTTCTTGCTCTAGATTGGAAAAATGTGAGACGGCCAAATCTATGTGGGTGATGATCTCAGAGCTGATGGGGGGATCAGAGAAAGCTGGAATTTGCTGTCAACTAGAGGATGAAGCCTATGTGGGGGTCCTCGCCTCTGAAGATGAAGGCAAGAATCAATCGGACAGCATCAGAGCTCCAGTGTCCGTGTCAGAGACTGAAGAGGCGAGTGAGGAAAGCAGCTCTGATGAGGATGACACAACGGTCACTGGCTCTAATGACAATAACACTGAAGAGCAGGTAACTTTTTCATCCTGCCCCGTCTCTCTTGAAGTTTCTGAAGACAGGAACTGTGTCCCTTCAGAAAATTCTGATTCCCTGAAGAGAGCCCTTCAGAAATGCAACCTGCTTGTTGAAGAACAAGCTCAGGAGATTGCACGGCTGAAGATCTTGTTGGTTCTCCAATTGGCATCCAACAAGGTCAAGGACTCTAAAATCTCTGATCTAGAGAGTAGTCTAGAGATTGAGAAAAGGATAGTATCAAACTTTTCCAAGGTTGATGCTATGAAGAGAAAGGAAGAAAACTGGTGGATCTCCCGAATTATCAATTCGTGGAGAAATGGGGAAACGGTATTCCGACCCCCCACACCAAGCAGGAAGGGTATTCATCATGCCTTCAGGTATGACCACAGGAATAATCGTGGTCACTGCAAGGGTGATCTGTCCTCATGTGGAGACACCCATAGTGCAAGGGATGTCATGGCCACCCATGAGAGAATACCTAAGGCTCATTCTGAGCCCTTTGTATTCTCGTCCACTGCCCCTACTCGGCATGAATCGACTGGTATCAGCTCTCAGAACTCTTCTCTCCACCCAAGGACACATGAAAGGCGGGGGTTAGAAGTCATGCTGTAAGTTCTCATGGGGCCTCAGGAAGGGGGCTGTCTGAAAGGAAGGCACCACCTCCCAGATCTCGTGACGCTCGCTGCATGCATTCATTCCACCCTTCCACGTGTCACGGTGGAAGAGGCAGTTCTAGGAGCAGATCCAGGTCTATCCCGTTTGGACCTAGGCTCATGACTACCTCAGTCACTAGATCAGGTCAGAAACGGAGATACAACATTCACGAGTGTTGGTGCTGTGGCAAGGTGGGACACTTTGCCATAGACTGTTGGCACAACCCCTCTGTGTCAAGGGCAAGGGCCTATCCACATCTCCAGGGCAGAGGTAGTCTTCCTGTCAGGATTTCTGAAGGAAGGCAGTCGAGTGTTTATGCTAACAAGAACCTAGGACCCAATATGTATTGGGTTCCTAAGGTAAAGTAACTCTCTTTTGCAGGATAGTCTAGGTTCCCGTAAATATAATGGGAACTAGACAGTAGATGTTTCAAGACTGAATTGGAACATGCATCTGGAATAACAGCAGTGATATCTATATGGGCATACTCACATCAAGCACCTGGTATGTTTTAGTCAGAGAGGCTAAATGCTAACTCTCGTAATCCCAGGTATTTCTCATCAGCTCCAAGACTTGAGTCATTTTCTATCGACATTTACATATATATATATATATATATCTTTATATACATATATATATATACATATATGTGTGCACATCTAAGGATAGGTTAACACGGTGAATATAAACCTTAGATACATCATTAAAGAGTTATCGGTAATTCCACTGGTAGATTCGAGAACTAACATCTACAAGAGTAAATTAGTTCACTGAAAACTAACGAAGATACGTCTTTGGAAATCTCGACAACGAAGATACGTCATTGGAAATCTTGTCATCAAGAAATGTATGGAAAAGCCCGGTTCAAACCCTAAATAGATTGGCTTTACGAAGTATTTATATATTTAGAAGATTTTTAAATTGACTTGACATCGGAAGACTTCGAAAATCCGGCATGTATCTTAACCCGTAGATTCCTGTTAAAGAATCCCTTCAATTTCGACTTAGACAAACGGAAACCCTTTAAAATCCCTTTTTAAACCCGTCGAAATCTTGCCAGTCTCCCGCCGACCCTTCATATTCCGCAGGAAATCTTTTTTAAACTCGTCGATCGCCTCTTTCGTCGACAACAGCAGGATTCGACAACAGCAGGACTCTCGCCGATTCGTGAAGCATTCCCGCAAGATTCCCGCAAGCTTCTCACCGAAGGACTCTCACCGAAGGACCCGTGATTCTTCCCCTTCCATCGACATCACGCAAGATCTCTCACGAAGGACCCCCGCCGACTCTTCCCGATTCGCCGATCACGCCGATTGCCTTCCGTGGATCTCTCCTCTCTCTCGTCCAGAGATTTCTCCACAGTTTCGATCACTCACAGTCGGGTGCACCTCCCGGGTGTTCGTCGTCTTTATCAAACTAACTCACTGTCTACGCTGTTAGGTAACCACATCCTCATCCTTACAAGAACTTTATTACTAGTGTCGCTTCCCTTTTGACTTTTGATTAAGCGTAGAGTAGGGATTCACTCCCTAGGTTTGCGATGGCTCCAAGGACAACCGCTGGACTGATCACTGGATGTGAGCTGGTTCGAACAGGGTTCTCACATGCCTCTGACGAATTCAGAAACATCATTATTATGCTGGAAGAGTCTGGCCTCTCATTCGTGCTGGAGCACCCGTGTAAAATCTTGGACAAGGAAGTGTTGGAGTTCTTCGCTACCGCCAAACTCCGAAATGAAGACTCTCTCATTAAGAGCAAGGTTGCAGGGGCAACGATCAAGATGTCTGCAAACAAGCTAACCCAATACTTGCAGCTCACTAGTTCGGAGTACGAGGACTATCTTGAGGAAGAAGACAAAACCAGGACTTTATTATTCTGTGGACTCGCTCGAGGAACTCGGTCGATAAAGCGAAAGGATATGAATGAAGAAGGGAAACTTCTGTCAGACATCATTGGGAAGGTACTCATATGCAAACCGGGTTGTCATGACCACATCTCTGCGGATATGTTCAAGATCCTGGTGGCAATTGTCTGCAGAAAAGGATTCAACTGGGGGGCATTGCTTTTTGAGAAGATAAAGGACACCCTCAGATCTCCTAGCTTTGGCCGAATCATCAGTCTGTATCTCAATCAGTTGAACAGAGATAAGTATGACATGAGTAAAGGTGTTCCTCTACATTACTTGAAGAAAATGGACTCGAGTGTTTTTGACAGATGGGAGAGGCTCATTGGGCAGGCTGTCGTGGTCGAACAACAGGAAGTATCTCCAGCCGAGGACGGAACTGTGGCTGATTCCTTAGTAATCCCCAGTGAAATTCCTAATGCTTTGACTGCAGGAATTGAGGGGGAGCATCTACCCACTTATGCTAATATCGTATCTGACATCTCCCAGATAGCTAGAGATGCAGTGACAGCTATACAAGAAGCAAGTGAAGCTGTGCTGGAGGATGAGGAGGCCCTGAACCTGAACGATCTAGGTGCCGGAGGTGCTGTAGAGGAGACTGCTGATGAAGGGTTGGAAGATGATGCTGATGCGAATGATCTCATGGATGATGAAGGTGAGGAAGAAGGCAATGAGGGACAGGAAGCATTGGAGACTCAGGATATCACTGAAGTTCCATCTGACAAGCACGCTCCTGAGATCGTTCCTAAGAAAATTGGTGCAACAGTGGAGGGGGAGTCCGAGAAATCTACAGAGGCCGCAAGCATTCACCCCTTAGAGACTGTGCTCGTGTCCAGCTCTACAGGTGCATCAGCTGAAGCGCAAGGCCAAGGAGTGCCTCAGGCTCATCCACTACGAGATGATCTAGTCAATCACACCGTGAATGTCATTCAGGGTATAGTGGATGAGCTTAAAGCATCTTTTGAGAAAGCTCAAAATAAAATGTTGAAAAGAATTAAGAAATCGGAGAATCTCATGCTCAAGAATATAGTGGAGATCAATCACAAACTGGACGTGATGGAAAAGAAGTTTGAAGATAAATATACAGCGGCCGGCCAAGCTGTCACTCTTCTTATGGACGGATTAAGAAGGAACACTGATACTCTCACAATCGTAAATCAGAATGCTCATGTCGTAGCAAATAACATTCAAAAGTTTGATGGCAATATGATAACTCTCAACACAAATCAACAAGCCTTGGTCACTGAATTCTCCAGGACTACAAAGCATATTGATGAGTCACTACATTCTTATGCAAACTCCATTGCAGTCGAAGCCAAAAAGGGGGAGAAAGAATATATAGCTAAGATGGCCGAGCTTCAAGAAATCATCATCAACAACTTTGAGCAGTCAAACAAATATGTTTATGACAGTTGCTGGTGGATGCTCCAACAAGCGTTAGGCGTTAATATCCCTGAAAATCCCCAGGGTGCTCCTGCTCCTGAAGATAATACTGTGGCTGATGAGGGCGCCAAAGTTGAAGAAGTTCCTGTAAGTGAAGCTGATGTTCATAGGGCTGCTAGGGCCTCCTCCAAGGCAAAACTGATGGCAATGTTTGATCAAGGAGCCCTAGCAAAAGCCAGGGACAAGAGAAAATCTCAAGAAGGGACATCAAAGGAAACACAAGCTGAAAAGAGAATCAGACTGAAGGAGGAGGAAGTAAAAAACGAAAAGTGGAGTCCAGTATCCAAGAGTATCATACTGGACACATTCTGGCTACAAGAAAAAGGGGAAATCAATCGAAACGATGTATACAGCCAGCATGAGTGGGAGCTGCACAAGACCTATGAAGCCAAACGTAACATCTTCTTCAGGACCAACACTACGACAGATAAAGCTCCTCCTCCCAGATACTATCCAAAGCCTAAGGAGTATGTTGAAAGGCAAAGGAAGAAGTTTTTGGCTCAGAAACTCAAGGATGACTTAGCCAAAGAAAAATAGTCAGAAATTTATAGCTTGTCATTCTCTCATAAGAACAATTAACGTGTATTATTATTATATGAACAATCTTGAAATTATATATATATATATATATATATATGTATATGAATTTATGAGTGACTCAAGTTTTGGTCTGTTTGCCTATACTCTCTTGTGCTGCATCTCTAAATTCTGTATGTTGTATATATTATCTGGTTGGTGGTATTCATCTTAGCTAGTAGGATTTTGGCTTCGTCAAATAGAGGGATATTGTTGGGTATTGTATCCACAATTACCTGGATTTGAGGAAGCCACCTGTCAAGCTAAGATGAATTCACAATATATTTGATAAAATATTTCAAGATGTGCTTGCAGTTATTCCACGCTAAGTGCACACCAATGTCAGGGTGCAGTAGGTCAATATACACGGGTCTGCACGACGTAATCCCTCATTGAGCAGATCAGTGTGTTGGCCTACATGTACTCTCTCTATTGGAGTGCACTTACTTTCAAGTACAGGGCTGTGTTTATGCAAGAGCAGACAAGGAGCAAGGATGAGTCAAAGAGCAGCTCAGAGGCGTAAGACGAAAAATCATCTAAGTAAGAATCGACGAGAATCACCAAGTTATTCTCGCCGATTCGACGAGAATCACTAGTGATTCTCGCCGAATCGTCGAGAATCACTGGCTGATTCTCGCCGGCTAAATCAGAGTGCAATCAAGTCAAATTTGACGAGAATCACTTTGTGATTCTCGACGAATCATCGAGAATCACTTTGTGATTCTCGCCGAATCGTCGAGAATCACCCTTGATTCTCGACGATTCGACGAGAATCACAGGTGATTCTCGCCGATTTTGACTTGGACGATTTTCTGGAACTCCCTGAACCGGACTCTATCACTGGCACTGCTTTGAACCGGAGTTAGGGTTTCTTCTGGTGGGACCCACAACGGTCATCTTGAAGTTGTCTACAGTATAAATACAGGCTTATTTTTGAACAGTAAGATGACGGAAAAAATATACGAAGCCGAGCCGCGACGTGACCTAGATCGCGATTTCCGCTCCGCCGCTGCCGCCGTCGCCGCTCGAGCAAGTTGGTCGCCGGTCTTGATCGTGGTTTCTTCCAGATCTTCCGGCGACAGAAGCTTAGCCAAGCTTAGAGTCTCACGTGTCTAACCGGAGATCTCTTGTCTCTTGATTTATTGATCGGGAAAATCTTCCCCATCCGAATCGATTGAGACGATTGATCCTAGTGTGATCGTTGGTAGACCTAGCTAGCTTCGCTACGAAGTTTGGATCTCCAAAGTACAGCAGCCGCACATCATTGTCGCCGCCGATCCCGTGAACCTAGCCGCCGCCCATTTTGCCGCCGCCGGTTCCGGGGAGATTCTCTCCAAGAGAGTTCTAGGGTTGTGGACTCCTCATGGACTTCAAAAACACGTCGTCAATGAAGAGGGACACCTTAGTCTCCAAACGTAGTTTGTATCTCTTGTACATTCTAGTTTTACTTTTGTTGTAAAGGAACGTTGGTTCCTAGTTGTAAGGGTTGGGTGCAACCCGTGTTGTGGGAGTGTTGACTCCTACGTGTTGAAGGGTTCCTTCCGATAGTGCAAGGATTGGATTTCAATCCTGTTGGAGAAGTGACCGAGTCGTCCCTTGTTGGGAGATAGGTCGAAGGGGGAAAGTGGATGTACCCAAATCGGGGAACCACTATAAATAGCTTGTGTACTCTTTTGTGCTGTGTTGTTTTATTTTCGTGTGCAGGTACAATTTAAATTCCGCAAAAACGCTGCACGTCACCTATTCCCCCCCCCCATAGGTGAAGATAGTTGACACTAGGTGGACTTTCAGATGGTCTAGTGTGTTTTAGAGGACAAATTTACATACCAGAGGGAAGCCAGGTCCAGGAAGATATCATGACGGAGGCTCATTGCAGTCGGTATTTAGTACACCCGAGAGTTACAAAGATGACTGCGGACCTAAAGAAGACCATGTACTGGCCAGGAATGAAGAAGGATATCACCTACTTTGTGACCCATTGCGAGGCATGACAGTTGGTGAAGGCAGAGTGCAGAAACCCCGCAGGATTATTGTAGCCACTACCAATGCCGGAGTGGAAATTCGATGATATCGCGATGGACTTTATACATGGGCTTCCCCGATGGCGGGCGGGGAATGATTCGATCTGGGTAATCATCGACCGGCTGATGAAGGTAGCCAGATTTATTCCGATCAGGAAGGATGACTTGGTTGGTGTGTTGGTTCGGAAGTTCGTGGAGCAGTTCATCCGTTATCATGGCGTGCCCCGGTCGATTGTATCGGACCGGGATGGACGGTTTACGTCTAGGGAGTGGAGATCAGTGCAGACTTATTTGGGCACTCGGATAACATTCAGTACAGCGTTTCATCCCCAGACTGATGGGCAGACGGAACACACTAATCGGACCTTGGAAGATCTACTGCGACTTTGCATATTGGATCGCGGTGAGCCCTGGGAGAAGCTATTGCCACTGATCGAGTTCTTATATAATAACAGCTACAAATCCAGCATAAGGATGGCTCCTTATGAGGCCCTGTACGGACGAAGGTGTAGGACTCCGCTGTCATGGATATAGGACGAGGATTCGAAGGCTTTGGGTTCGGAGTTTGTTGAGGACACCGAGGCTCAGGTGAGATTGATATGGGACAGGATGCTAGAAGCACAGAGCCGACAGGCTAAGTATTACGACGCTCAACATTGTCAGGTGGAGTTCCGGGTGGGGGACCAAGTGTTCTTGAAGATCCGACAAATACATGGGGTTTCAGAGGTACGTGGTCGGAAGATGAAGCTCAGAACAAGATTTATGGGGCGTTATAGGATCCGGGAGCGGATCAGTCCCTTGGCATACAGGCTCGAGCTGCCACTAGAGCTAGCAAGTCTGTACAACATGTTCCATGTATCATCCCTTAGGAGGGCTCTACTATGCCCGGAGTAGTAGATTACGGCCACGGATGGGCCGGTAGCATCTGATCGGTCAGTTCACCTGGAACCAGTCCGGATTGACGACAAGGGAATACGAGTCTTGTGCCGCAAGAAGATTCCATTGGTCAAGGTGCTGTAGAGGAATCATGGGCGAGAGGAGCACACATGGGAGCCTCAGGACCTGATGCAACAAAGGTACCCGAACCTCTTCAGTCAGGTACTACTCACAACCTCTCGGGATGTTACAATTTACCTTTCATATTCGAAACCCCGTAGTCCTAACTTGAATTTCGAGGATGAAATTTTTTGTTTATATATTGGGATTTGTAACATCCCTTAAATAACTAGACCCCTAGGAGTGGTTTTGTCAGGACTAGGTCATGGCAAAACCCTAGAAAGCCCAAGAGGGCCAAGTGAACCTATGAATGTAGGTGAGACCACTATGGTCTGCAAATAGTAAATTTTTGAACCCTAGTTTAAGATGACGATGGGGCTTCACCAAGACTTCAAGACCCCACCATGGTCTCATCAACCCATTGTAAGGTCCATTAGAGCCCTAAGGGTCCATTGAAGTCGACCCAGGGTGGCCAAGTTGACATAGAACCACTCTAGGCCTAAATTGGGCAAGGTGCCCTAACTAAGGGCAGTGTGCCATAGTAAAGCCCAACTAACCATAACATGGCCTTCCTAGACCTAAAGTGTGGTCAATGGGTCACTAAGGACCCATGGAGGGCAGTCAAAGTGATTATGTTGACCAAAGTCAACTCTAACCCTAAATGGGTCAACCTGACCTACATAGGTTCAACTGACCTTCCCTTAGACAAGTGGATCCCACTCATGTCCTCCTAACCCTATAGTAAGGTGAATGGGTCACCTAGGACTCATTGGGGTCAATCCAAGAGGTTAAGTTGTCCAAAGTCAACTCTAACCCTAAATGGGTCATACTGACCTACAATGTGTCAAACTAACTACAAAGGGCCAATTGAAGTTCCCTTAGCCAAGTGGACCCCACACATACCTTCCTAACCCTAGTGAGAGGCCAATGGGTCACCAAGGACCCATTGGGGTCAACCAAAAAGGCTAAGTTGACCCAAGTCAACTCTAGCCCTAAAGTGTCAAAGTGCCCTAATTAAGGGTCAAGTGACCTCCAAAGGGCCAAGTCAACCTTACCTAGACCTTATGGGAGGCCAATGGGTCACCAAGGACCCATTAGTGGCAACCTCAAAGACCAAATTGACCAAGGTCAACCCTAGTCAAGGTTTAGGTCAAGCTAGCCCAAATGTGCTAACTCAAGCTCAAGCCCAATTCACTTGGGCTAACCTTGTATTGCTGGATGAAATGGACATGTGGGCTGCCATTAGGTTAGGTAGGAGTCAAAATTTCAGCTTGGTGAGTAGGAGAGAGAAAAATCTTCAAAGAAAAGAGAGAGAAAGAGAAGGGAGTAATGGGGGAGGACTTTGGGGCTCATCCTTCCCCTTCCCCAACCCCCATTCAATTCACTAGGACAAGGAATGCAGCTCCATTTCAACCAGCTAGTCCTTGACTGGTTTGAGCCATGCTTCATCCCCCACCTACCATGGCCAAAAACTTTGACTAAGGACCACTAATGGCAATGCAGCCTACACCCACCTAACACCCCAACTCTTCTTCTTAAAAGCTTCACTGGAGTCCAGGGATTGAGTTCCACCCATTTCCTGAAGGAGCAAAGGAGTTTCACTGTGCTGTTGTAGAAATCCGACCACCACCACCATGACAATCCGACGATCGGCAAGGCTACAGCCACCCACACAGGTCCTCCTCCACTTCTTCTTCCTTGGGTAGTTCATAGCAATCTCTAGGGCCAAGGTTCGGGCTCAATTGAGCCCGATCCAATTCAAAAAATTCCTTGTTTTTTCGTTATTTTGCACTTGTCGGGATCACCGGAAAAAGGCACTCCGGCGGCTGTGCTGCCGCCTGGCGACAGCCACCACCTCAACGGAGGTGGTGGTGGCGGTTGTCGGCCGTGGTGGTGGCCGGATGGCCGGCGGCAGCGTGTGGAAGATGCTCCAGGAAAATCCAATCCAGGCCGTCGGCTGGAGATTGAAGACAACCGGATGCCGTCCAAGGCGCGCCAACATTCGTGCTGTATAGAAATCAAACTATAGGATTATGATTTACATTTTAATGATTCTGTCACATATAATGTAGTTAATAGTTTAAATTTTTAAAAATACATAGAATTTATTTCAGAGGAAATGGTCAACACATAAATTGTAGACCTCTGTGTCTACTCTAATTCAAAATTAGTTTGAACAAATTTGGGTGCCTTCTTTGACCAGGGAACTCATTTTGGTAGGATCTATACCTAGGGATAGACAGAAATTAAAATGGATGCCCACCCTTCATCTCTGCTCCAGATGACTTGAAATTTGGACAGGGAGTCATCCTAGTATATATCTAGGTCCTGCCCAAAAATGCGAGTTTTTGGGGACAATCTTTCTATAGTTTTCGAAATTTTTTTAATTTATATGGGTAAATTAATTTAGGGACCAAATGACCTCCAAACTCAAATTTTGGTGAGAGATGCTTGGGGTCATTATAAAGCTCTGGTTAACATTTAATCACATTTGGAGGTGGTTTGAACTGAAATCATGCAAACCCTAGCCTTGCACAAAAAAGGGCATTTTGGTCAAAAAGTGCACTTTGGGGTTTGAGTGGCCAAATCACCTCAATAGAGGTTGAAATTATGGCCACTGGCTTGTCATGGCTTTAACACCTCCCCATGGAAGATGGGGTAGATTGGAATAGATTTGCCCTAAGATCTAAGGCCAAACCCTAAGGAAGGGCTTTTATGCCTTGTGAAGGGCATGAGGCCAAAAGACCTTGAATGAACTTCAAATTTGGTAGGGAGGGTTCTAGGGTAGCTAAAGCCCTCTGGTAAAAATTCCAGGGGATTTGGAAAATGGTAGGCCCACAAAACCCTAACCGTAGTTTAGGGCACAAACATTGTAGTGCTAGAATAGTTTAGTAAAACTCCTTGAACAATAATAAAATTTGGGTATTGTGGTCATTAGGATAGATTAAACCTGTGGTAATTTAATTGTGAATTTTGGATCAATATTCTTAGCACTTCCTTTGTAATTCATGGTTTAGCCCTATTAATCATTAGGTGATTATGATCCCACTGCACATTGGAAGGTCATGAAAATTTGGCAGAGGGCGTTTGAGACCTCAGTGACTATGTATGAAGTTTATTAGAATTTTTGGATACATATTTGTCATACCTACTTCACAAGCTCAATAACTTGGAAAATTGTGCAATAATTTGTTTAGAGCTCATTACTTGTAAATAAATTATGAAACTTGACTTAGAGCATTTATATGTCCTTACAATCATCCTTGAATTTTCTTAGAATTTTTGGAATTAGTTTTGCTGCACTTGCTTCTTAAAATTGAAAAAATCGTTTATATTCAAAAATTATTTTAGAGGCTTAACCTTACTGGAAAATGGGGAGACTCTGAATTCTGTGTTAACTAACCATCTTAAATTTATCATAAATTTGGTAGAGCATTTATTTGTCTGAAATTGGTACTTCATGTTCAAACATGAGATTTTTGGATGACTAGAATATTTAAATAAAATAACAGATAAATAGGGAAAATTATGAAATTCTGGTGTTAAGCTTAAAAGGTCATGAAAGATTTCTTATAATTATTATAGGGGTATTGGATAAATATTTTGAGTACCTCCCATGTTACACATCATATAGCTTAAGCGGTCTGCATTTAGTAAAACTGCAGAAATTAAGTTGGAGTATGATTTGGGCACATGAGTTGGGGTTAGTTGTTTGCTGGGTTTGATGAATAGAAATGAGTTCATCTTTTGAATATGGGATGAGTAGAGTGTTGAATTGGCTAGTGTTAAGTGTACTCAGGGTCGACAAAACATCGTCTTCCCCGTAGGAGAGGAAGTGTCAAATACACTAGGGTTATATCCAGTATAATATTTAAGGTGTTGGAGATGAGTAACAACCAATAAAAGTAAGTTCCTTGCAAAAGCGAGCTTTGGGCGTAATCCCATCGTAGCTCTTAGTGCCCTCGAGAGCCATTCATGGAGAATACCTTGGGTAGTCCTAGGCTAAACCTAAATTGTAGGCAAAACTGGAATGCAAGAGTAACTAGTAAATCTAGGGTTACACCTTCACACACCTCGATGCCTCGGGGACATAGGTTGGGACACTCGGGCAGTAGGCCCCGTGGTTTTGGTGTTGGGCAGGTTAGCCCGACGAGCTTTGGCTTGGTTATGGTT
This sequence comes from Platanthera guangdongensis, assembly GCA_039583875.1. Classification (NCBI taxonomy): domain Eukaryota; kingdom Viridiplantae; phylum Streptophyta; class Magnoliopsida; order Asparagales; family Orchidaceae; genus Platanthera; species Platanthera guangdongensis. The sequence continues at coordinate 66,095,395 of CM077165.1, forward strand.
TGTGATGGGCAGGTTGGCCCGGCGAGCTTTGGCTCGGTTGTAATTTATGATGGGCGGGATGGTCCGGGGAGCTTTGGCTCAGTAGCTGATACATAAGGTTGCATGTTGAAAGTTTATAGTTGTCTACCTAAATCACCTAGAGGGGGGTGAATATGTGAATTATGCGTCTTTTTGCGGAATAAAAATTACAAACCAATGCACAGATCTATCCACCAATCAAACACAGACGAGGCAAGATTTATAGTGGTTCCCCAACCTTGGCTACATCCACTTACCCTCACCGATCTAGCAATACACTAGACTCGGCTGCTCCACTATCTCGGATTGAAAATCAATCCTACCCTCGGAACAATGTTCCTACAATCTCGATCCACAAAATGGATCTACACTCGGAAGATAAAGCTTCCTACAAACTCGGAGACAAAAGCTCCTACACTCGGAGAAATTTCTCCTACAAGAATAAAATAAATTTTGTATAGAAATACAAACTGTGATCCCTTTTTTAGATCTGCAACAGTCGAACAGAAATTTCTTCTTCTAGGCTTTGCGGCTTTATCAGAATGATGAAGAGAAATCTCGGCAAGATTGGATCTGAAACTTCTTGGCTTCACACGATCGATCGAATCAGAAGATTGAGGAGTTGAACAAATCTCGATCTGGAAACCCTTCTGGATCTGAATCCTCAAAAGATGAAACCCTAGCCGGTCGGGAATCAGTGAAGGCGACGGCGGCGGTTTTCGTTTCTTGGAGAGAGAAAGAGGAGACAGAAAACTTGAGAGTACGGCTACAAAACTTCTTAAAAATATTCTTCTTAGAATTAGGATTGTCAGTTTAGACAAGACTATATATAGGATCAGAAAAGATTAGGCATAATTGAGTCATTATAAGATACACATGGACCAATCACGTTAACGTTCATTAAGAGAACCGTTATTCTGGAATTAATGAATTTTCGGAAAAGTCGAAGTAAAATACTCGAGATATAAAAGACTACTCGAGTACATGCAGCACTACTCGAGTAGGTAGAAGATGACTACTCGAGTATATGAGGAGAACTACTCGAGAGGGAAATGGGATAATTACTCGAGTACATGGAGTTAACTACTCGAGTAACTAAGAAGAAAAGGAATCAGCTACTCCAGTAACAAACATAACATACTCGAGTGCTTTAGTACTTACACGAGAGGTGGAGAAGATTACTCGAGTATAAGAAATACTACTCGAGTATATCTGAATGAACTACTCGAGTAATTAAGAAACTACTCGAGACAAAGACTTAGAAAATTTCTGGAACTGGAATACAGGACTACTCGAGCATAGAAGTTGATCTACTCGAGACAAATAGAACTACTCGAGTATATGAAGATGACTACTTGAGTATTTCACTTAAAGAAATTTTCTGGAATGAAATTCTGGACTACACGAGTTTAAACACTGGATTACTCGAGTGGTAGATGAACTACTCGAGTACATGACTGAGACTACTCGAGTACTATATAGTACTACTCGAGTATTTAACTTAGAAAACTTTGAGAAGAAAAATTTCTGTAAACACGAGAGGTGAAAGGAAACTACTCGAGTAGTTGTTTTAACTACTCGAGAGCCATAATTTGACTACCCGGGATATATCTTAACGACTCGAGTAAGTGTATTTTTACTTGAGTATGAACTCAGTAACTTACTCGAGTAAGTATAGAACTACTCGAGTACTTTACTTAGGAAATTTTCTTGACAGAATTTTCTCTTCTTCTAAGGTGAAACCAGCATCAAGTCTTTTCACTTAGTCTTAGAGCTTGAATATAAAGTGTATACCAATAGAGAGGCTACACATGAGTCAACACTTTGGAACACACAATGATGGATTACATTGTATGGTCCTGTGTTTGGTGACCCATTGTAGACTGACATTGGTCTACACTTCACATAGGATTCCTGCAAACACATAACTTAAACCAAACATCAAATACAACTTAATTCATCTTAGTTCAAGGATGACTTCATCAAATCTGGGTTAGTGTGTATACAATACCCAACAATCTCCCCCCTATTTGTAGAAGTCAGAACCCTTTATACTAAGGTGAATTATGGACATAAAAAGAATGCTAAGTTTATAAAGCAGATTAAGCAAGCAAAGGACTATAAAAAAGATAATAAGATCAAAACTTAGAATTATATAAGTGTGAATATCCAAAAATGTCATTAACAAAAAAAATAATTTCCACAACTCATAAGTCATTTTGGCTAGTTCTGATGATGTTGTCTGTCCTGTTTCTCCCGTTGTCTTCTTTGATAGCTGTAAGGCTTTGGATAATACTTGGGAGGTCTTGGAGGAGCAGCAGGATTGTTTCTTCCATATTCTCTGTCATATAATCTTCTCTTGGTCATTGATTTCTCATATAACTCTCATTCCTGGGAATTGTAGTGAATATTCCTGCTCTCATGGTACTCCATAACTAATTTGAGAGTGTCCAAAATGAGGGACTTAGAAGTGGGAGACCATATCACAGCAAATTCTATAACTTTTCTTTTCTCAGGATCAGAGATTGGAATGGACTTGCTAGTAGAAGGACCTTCACCATACTTTCTGTTAGAAAGTAGAGACAAGAAGCGAAAAGTAGAGAACAAGCGAATAAACTTTTGAATAATTGAAATTTTATTATCCAAAAAAGATATCTATTACAAAGGTATGCCCTCCTTTATATAGAATGGAGGAGAGATGAGAGAATACAAATAAGAGATGTGGGACTATAATTTACATGACAAGCGGACTATACAAAACAAACCGCACAAGCCGCGCGGTTAGACAGCAGGGCTAACCGCACGGCTACCACCAGAGAGGAAGAGAGACTGCCAGGGTAGACCGCCAGACCGCCCGGTCTCCAAGCCGACTGAGACAAACCGCCAGACCGCGCGGTCTTCAACCCGCCAAGACAAACCGCCAGACCGCCCGGTCACCAACTTCAACACTCCCCCTCAAGCTGGAGCATATATATCGATCATGCCTAGCTTGTCACAGATGTGGAAAAAGGAAACGGACACTGGCTTGGTGAAGACGTCTGCCAACTCGTTGTCGGACGTGACAAATGGAGTGCAAATCTGTTTCTTCAATATTTCTTCTCGAATAAAATGACAGTCGACTTCTATGTGTTTTGTTCTCTCATGAAAGACCGGATTTTTGGAAATGTGTATCGCGGCCTTATTGTCACAGAACATAGGAAGAGGATAGTTGTAAACCTCTCCTAAGTCAAGCATGAGAGCCCGCAACCACTTCAACTCACATGTAGTCGATGCCATGCTACGATATTCAGCCTATGCACTAGACCTGGAAACGACAGACTGTTTCTTGCTCTTCCAACTCACAAGATTGCCTCCAACAAATGTGCAGAAACCTGAAGTCGATTTGCGGTCCCCTTTGTCATCCGCATAGCTTGAATCAGAGTAAGCTTCAACCCTTAGGTGACCATTCTTCTGAAATAGGAGTCCTTTCCCTGGAGCAGCTTTAATATACTCTAATATCCTCAGAGCAGATTGTAGATGACACTCCCTCGGAGCTTGCATGAACTGGCTCACCTTGCCAACAGCATAGGAGATGTCGGGTCTGGTTACCGTGAGATATATGAGCTTGCCCACCAGACGCCGGTATCTCGTAAGATCAGAGAGAAGAGGTGAGTCATCTGTCCAAGTTTTGTCTTCTCCAGCAGCCATAGGACAACGTGCAGGTTTAGCACCAGTGAGTCCTGCATCCTTTAAAAGATCAAGAGCATACTTCCGTTGTGAAAGGACCATGGAGTTGGGCTTTCTAGAGATTTTAATCCCCAGAAAGTATTTCGGGGAGCCCATATCCTTTGTAACCAGATGTTGACGAAGGTGTTTCTTGGTCATCAGTATCCCATCCTGGTCATCGCCAGTAAGAAGAATGTCATCAACATAAACCGCAAGAACAACAAGACCAGAGGCGGTTTTCCGAACAAACAAGGAGTGATCTGCTGAGCTTCGTGTAAAACCAATGGCCGCAACAATGCCACTGAACTTGTCAAACCAGGCACGAGGACTCTGCTTGAGGCCATAGATAGCCTTCTTTAGCCGGCATACCCGTGTCTCCCCCTGAGCAACATACCCAGGAGGTTGCTCCATGTAAACAGCTTCCTGCAGATCTCCATAGAGGAAGGCATTCTTAACATCTAGCTGCGAGATGGGCCAATCCCTGTTGACAGCGACAGAGAGAAGAACCCGAATAGTGCTGAGGCGAGCCACGGGCGAGAAAGTGTCAAAGTAATCAACCCCATAAGTTTGGGTAAAACCCTTGGCAACCAGGCGAGCCTTATAACGATCCACACTACCATCCGGGAGAAACTTCACCACGAAGACCCAGCGACAACCAACAACATCGGTGCCAAAAGGAGGCGGAACAAGGGTCCAGGTACCCCGTTCAGTGAGAGTAGCAATCTCCGCATCCATGGCAACTTTCCAGTGAGGAATAGTAAGGGCCTCCTGGTAGGAACGGGGGGTGGTAGTGGCCGAGATAGCCAGGGCAAAGGCTCGGCGAGCAGGGGTAAGGCGATCGTAGGAAACAACCGCAGCAAGAGGATGGTGGGTACAAGCCCGAACCCCTTTGCGAAGAGCAATCGGGAGATCCAGGTCAGCAGGAGCCTCAGTTTCCGGAGTATCCGTGGTGGAGAGAGCTGGCCCGGGATTAGAGAGAGATGGCAGCGGAGTGGAGGGAGAAAGCGGAGTAGAGGGTGGAGATGAGGAGGATGGGGAAGGCGGTGGAGTGGGTGGAGAGGACGGAACCTCAGTGGGAGCAGAGGGAAGGGATGGGTTGGTATGAGAAGGAGGAGCAGGAGGAGGAGAAGAGGAAGCGGGAGAGAAGTAAGATGCATTGGCAAAGAAGGTGACATCCGCAGAGACAAATTGCTTGCGGGTAACAGGGTCAAAGCAACAATAGCCTTTCTGAGTGGGAGAGTAGCCCAGAAAGACACATTTGGTGGCACGGGGTGAGAGTTTATCACGAGTGGCAGCGGGAGAGTGCACAAAAGCGGTGCACCCAAAGATGTGTAGAGGAAGAGGAAAGGGATCCTTGTCCGGATAAAGAATGGAGAAGGGGGTAGCACCGTGGAGAACGGTGGAGGGAAGGCGATTGATGAGATAGCAGGAGAGAAGGACAGCATAGCCCCAATAGGAACGAGGAACATGCATTTGATTCATCATAGTGCGAGTGACATCAAGGAGGTGACGGTTTTTGCGTTCCGCCACCCCATTTTGTTGGGAAGTGTAGACACAGCTGGTTTGACGAATAACACCATGGTGAGTGCAAAAGGAGGAGAAGTCGTGGCTAAGATACTCCTTAGCATTGTCAGAACGAAGGATTTTAATAGACGTAGTAAACTGAGTTTTAACCATCGAATAAAAGGAGGTCCAAACAGAGAACAACTCGGAGCGATCTTTAAGAAGATAGACCCACGTAGACCGAGAGAAATCATCAATGAAGGTGACAAAATAGGAACTGCCCCGACCGATGGTGAGGGTAGGAGCGGGACCCCATATGTCAGAGTGAACGAGGTCGAACGGATGGGAAGAGCCCCGACTTTGCGTTGGTGGGAAGGAGGAGCGGTGATGTTTGCCAAGTTGACATGCATCACAGTTTAGAGGAGGATGATGAGAAGGGAGGTGCGGCAGGAGCTGACGGAGAATGCGGGGAGGAGCATGTCCAAGGAGAAGATGCCATTGGAGAAGATCTGTAGAGGAGGAGGAGAAGACGGATAGAGCAGAAACGTTGTCGAGGAAGTAGAGGCCACCACTCTCAGTCCCGGTAGCAATCGTCCGTTGGGAGTCCGGATCCTGAAAAACATAAGAGGTAGGGGTGAATGTGACAGAACACCGTAGTTGCTTGCATAAAGAAGTAACCGATAATAAATTGCACGGAAACTTGGGCACATAGAGGGTATTAGCCAAGCAGAGAGATGGAGTGACTTGAACCATGCCCGTCCCATGGACCGGGGAGGGAGATCCATCAGCGACAATGACCGGGGGCAACTGAGCCTATGTGTCAAGAAGAGAGAAACATTGAGGGTTGCCGATCATATGACTTGTTGCACCAGAGTCGATGAGCCATCTTCTGCGAGTCACAACATGAGCACTACCAGAAGAGGTGACCACGGAGGCGGACAGGCTGGAGGAGAGGAAAGCCATGGAAGCAAGAGAGTAGCAAACCGCGACGAGAAGAACAAGCCGCGAGAAGAGAATAGAGCACCAAGCCGGGCGACCAGAAAATAGGTCGGGCGGCTAGAAAGGCCGCTTCCAAGAAGCCGAGCAAAGCAGAGGGAAAGAAGTCGCACGACCTGAAAAAGTCGGGCGAACAGAGGAGAACAAGTCGCACGGCCAAAGATGAGGCCGAGGCGACTAGCAAGCAGGAGCGGGTAGAAGGCAACAAGAAGAAAGCGGCGAAAAAGCAGGCAAAGGTCCAGCGGGGAAGAGGTCGCGCGGACTGAGAAGACCGAGCGAACAGAAGAGAAGAGAAGAGCAGGTGACCGCGACCAAGATGCGGGTGAAAAAGGAACAACCCGCACGGTCAGGCAGATCACAGCAGTAAACCGCGAGTATAGAGACAAGACACGCGGACAGAGACAGACCGCAATGACTAGGAAGTCGGAGGCAAGAAAGAACAAGGAGCGCGGCGACAACGAAACAGGTCGCTGCGACAAAGAGTAGTAGGAGAAGAGAACCAAGAAGAAGCAAGCCGCGCGAACTGGGCGGCGGACAGAAACAAGCCGCGCGGATAGAAACAAGCCGCGCGGATAGAAGAGAGGGCAAGCCGCGAATCAAGTCGCAGAACGCGGAAAACAGGTTGCGAACAACAGAGGGCGCACAGAATCAAGAGGAAATGACCGTGTCCTCTGATACCATGTTAGAAAGTAGAGACAAGAAGCGAAAAGTAGAGAACAAGCGAATAAACTTTTGAATAATTGAAATTTTATTATCCAAAAAAGATATCTATTACAAAGGTATGCCCTCCTTTATATAGAATGGAGGAGAGATGAGAGAATACAAATAAGAGATGTGGGACTATAATTTACAGGACAAGCGGACTATACAAAACAAACCGCACAAGCCGCGCGGTTAGACAGCAGGGCTAACCGCACGGCTACCACCAGAGAGGAAGAGAGACTGCCAGGGTAGACCGCCAGACCGCCCGGTCTCCAAGCCGACTGAGACAAACCGCCAGACCGCGCGGTCTTCAACCCGCCAAGACAAACCGCCAGACCGCCCGGTCACCAACTTCAACACTTTCTCTTCTTCTTGGAAGTTTGGATCTCAGGAGGAGCATGAAGGAATATATCTGCGGGATCATCTTCCCAACCCTGAGTGTAGGAATCGGGAGGAGCAATAAAGTCACCAGGCTTAGGAGAGAATGTGTGTTGCAGAGGAGGAGCAAGAGCATTAGCAACAGCTAGAGGGTTCAGGTGATGAGGAATGATATTAGGATCTGTAGCAAATTCAGGAAGGATCTGGTTGTGCATCCATACAGTAGTGACATAGGTGTAGAATTTGACACTCTGAATTTAAGCTAGGACATCATCATGGATCTCTTTTACTTTGGCTTTCCAAAACTTTTACATGGAAACATCTGATTGTTCTAAATACTCTTTCACAAATTTCTCCCCCTATCTAACTTCAACAGATAGCTTAGAGATGACATCATCTTTGAAAGTGCCAACCTCTTCACAAATTCTCATTTTTGTAGCTTCAGCTCGTTTGTCCAATTCCATTTGATTATTAGCAAGAGTCAGACCTTGCTCCATGACTTGACCAACACTAGTAATGGTGTGGTCTAATGATTTGCCACCAATTTGGAATAGATGTTTGAGCTGATCAGTATTATGGTGAATCTCAGCAAATCCTCTGCTCATCTCAGTTTCTAGAGTAGTGACCTTATCTGTAACAGTCTGAATACAAGTATCAAAGTATGTTTTTTGCTCTTGAAGGAGAAGGACAATCTGTGTCAGCAAATCTATGGAGGGAGTAGCAGTTGCAGCAGGAGGTGTAGAAGTAGATGGAATAGAAGGAAGAGAAGGAGCTACCCAAGGTTCTATTTCTGTAAGGGTAACAGAGCTTTGGGATCTTGTAGTTATTATCATGGCATCCCCTTCATCAGCGACTGTGGGGATGGAGAAATTTAAATTCCTTAGAGGAGCTTCAACTGGCTCAGGTGATGTCTCATCTGAAATGAAGATGGTTTCTGTTTGCTCTTGGTGAGTATCAGGAGATTTAACTGTAGATCTTGCTGGAGACAGTGCTGGAGATTGCACTGGAGTGGGATCTTTGGGTATATCAGTGGATGGAGCTTTTGGAGATATTGGAGGAGGAGGAGGAGGAGGAGGTAAATTTGCTGTCAACTCTGCTATCATCTCATTTGGGTATATCAGTGGATGGAGCTTTTGGAGAATATTTCTCTAAGATCGTCGAGCTGAGAATGACTACCGTCGACCTGAGTTCGACGAATGTCGAACTCATTTTACTTAGTCTCTTTAGAATTCTCTGAATCTTGAGGAAAACTTTATGTCTTGAGTCTCTGGCAGTCTGATGTTTGCTTGTCCATGTGATGTTGACTCTTAGGAATTGACCTAGATTCTAGGACACAACTTTGACCTTTGCTATACATGTTGGGTCACATCATCCTAAGTTAGGGAACCTAGCCCAAATCAAACTAGGTATCCAACACCATCCATACACATCATTCTCCTAAAGAAGCCACATGAGGAGGCTTGAACTTGGGCTAGCCTATTTGGGCTAGGTTGACCCAAGGTAGGCTTGGGTTGACCTCGGTCAACATGGCCATTTGGGTTGACATCAATGGGTCCTTGGTGACTCATTGGTCTCCCCTAAGGTCTATGTAGGGGTGGGTAGGGTTGACTTGGCATCTTGGAGGTCACTTGTCCCTTGGTAAGGGCACTTTGACCACTTCTGGGCTAGAGTTGACTTGGGTCAACATGACCATTTGGGTTGACCTCAAGGGCTCCCTGGTGACCCCATGGCCTCCCTTAAGGTCTAGGAAGGGTTATGTAGGGTAACCTTGCACCTTGCAGGTCACCTACCTTTAGAAAGGGCACTTTGACCAGATTAAGGGCTTGAGATATCTTGGGTCAACTTGCCCATTTGGGTTGACCCCAAGGGATCCTTGGTGACCCTGTGGCCTCCCTTAAGGTCTAAGAAGGGTTATGTAGGGTTACCTTGCACCTTGGAGGTCACCTACCCTTAGTAAGGGCATTTTGTCCACATTAGGGGCTTGAGATGACTTGGGTCAATTTGTCCTCTAGGGCTGAACCCAATGTGTCCTTAGTGACCCATTAACCTCACTCTAGGTTTAGGAAGACCTGGCCAAGGTTGGTTGGGCACATTAGAGGTCAACTGACCTTTGTTAGCGCACCTTGCTAAATTTAGGCCTATGGTGGTCCTAGGTCAAATTGGCCACTTTGGGTTGACTTCAATGGACCCTTAAGGCTCTAGTGGACCCTATGATAGGTTGGTGATGTTGTGGTGGGGTCATGGAGTCATGGTGAAGGCCTAAGTTCAAACACTAGGTTTTGTGATGAAGTTGTGCCATAGGTAGACCAAGGAGATTCTCACCTTGGCCTTCTATCACTAGGCCCTTTTTAGCTTCCTAGGGTTTTGTCATGACCTAGGCATGGAAAAAACTACTTTTATTGGTCTAGTTGGAAATGAGATGTTACAAAGGGTCCATTAGAGTCAACCCAAAGTGGCCAATTTGACCTAGGACCACCATAGGCCTAAATTGGGCAAGGTGCCCTAACAAAGGGGAGTTAGCCTCTAATGTGCCCAAACAACCTTGCTCAGGTCTTCCTAGACATAAAGTGATCAATGGGTCACTAAGGACACATTGGGTGCAGTCTTAGAGACCAAGTTGACCCAAGTCAACTCAAGCCCCAAAGTGGTCAAAGTGCTCTTACCAAGAGTCAAGTGACCTCCAAGGTGCCAAGTCAACCCTACCCAACCCAATATATACCTTAGGGGAGGCCAATGGGTCACCAGGGACCCATTGGGTTCAACCCAAATGGTCATGTTTACCAAGGTCAACTCTACCTTAAGGTTAAGTCAAATTAGCCCAAATAGCTAACCCAAGCTCAAGCCCATTTCCCCCCATTTGGGCTAGCCTTGGTATCATGGAAATGATGAATGAGTGGGCTGCAAATAGGCTAGAGTGATGAACAAATTCGGCCTTGAGGGGCAGGAGAGAGAAAGATCCAATTTCCCTTTAATAGAGGAGAGAGAAAATGGAGTACATGCCATTCATGCCATGGGGAAGCCAAGGGCCATTCTTCTTTGCTTGGTTCACCCCCCCTAACAGACCTGAGAAGATCAGGAGGCTTTCCAGGCTCTTCCACTGGCTGGATGCACTGAACCACCAAGGCCGAGAGGTAGCTTTCAAGGCCATTAATGGCCATTGATGATCCAACATCACCTCTCCCCATCTGAGGCTTTAAACACCTTCAGTGGGCCGAGAGGAGGATTTCCCAATCCTTACCTGAGGAAATCGATCCACCCCACTTTGTAGTTGTAGAAACCAAGGGGCGCCACCTTTAAGGATGGCTTCCCAGCGATCTTCTCGACTTCAGGCCGCCGGCAAGGTCCTCCTCCTCCCCTTATCTCATGGTTAGATCGTAGCAATGTCTAGGTTCAAGGTTCGGGCTCAATTGAGCCAGAACCAATTTCGTATTTCCATGGTTTCGGGCCGAGAATTAACTTGGTAGAACTGCTGGAATATGCCTCTCTGGCAGCTGTGCCGCCGCCTGGCGACAGCCACCACCTCAACGGAGGTGATGGTGGCGGTGGCCGGCCGGGGCAGGGGCTGGATCGCCGGCGGCAGCGCTTGGAAAGAGCTCCAGGTGGGATGAATCCAGGCCGTCGGCTGGAGCTAGACGATGACGGGATACCGTCCAAGGCACGCCAAGATTCGTGTTATGTCAAACCTTAAACTATAGGATATATTTCCATGCTATTTCATTTCTGTCACAGATTTTGCTTTTAATGTTTCTATTTATTAAAAATACTTAGAAGCTATATCAAAAAAAGTGGTCAACATAGAAAATGTAGCCCTTGATGTCTAGTTTAATTGCAAATTGATTCCACTCAATTTGGAGTCTTGGTTAGAGCACAACACGCATTTTGGTGAGGTCTATCCCTAGGGCTGTCCAGAGCATAAATTGGATGCCCACTCCAAACCAGACATCCAATTGATCTACAATTTGTGGAATGGGCTACTCCTCACTATATCTAGGACACATCCAAAAATCAGAATTTTTGGAAAAACATTTTCTATAATTTTTAGAAAAATTTAATAATCAATGAATAAATTAATTAGGAGTCATAAACACCTAAAAATCCCCCCAAATTTGGGTGGGTGGTCTTAGAGAGCATGTTAGGGCTCTAGTAAAATTTTCATATCATTTCGAGATGTTTTGGTTAGGTATTGATCCGATCATAGGGTAACCCTTTTAGGGTTAACTAGGTCAAGCACCCCCTTTGGGTTTTGAGTTGTCAAATCACCTCAACAGAGGTTGATATTTTGGCCACAGACTCTCTATAGTAAGACTCACCCTCCAATGAAATTTGTGGTGGTTAAGAGTAGGTTAGCCCTAGAGCCCTAGGGTAGGTCCCTTAATGGGGATTTTTAGGGTTTGAAGGTCATGGGGTCAAATGACCTTGGAATGACTTGAAAATTTGTGGCGAGGACCATAGGATTAGTATGGTCCTCTGGTTAAAATTTTAGAGAATTTGGAAGCCTTAAACCCCCTCAAAACCATAACCCTAGCATAGGGCACAAACATTATGGTGAAGGAAAATGTCAGTAAAACTCATTGAAAAGTGATGAGATTTGGGTTGAGTAGTTTTTAAATTTAGTACAAGCTCTGAAGATTTTATCATGAATTTAGGATTATTATTTTGGATACTTCATTAACAATTTGGTACTTTATATTATTTACTTAGAAATTTATTATGAAATAACTACCTGCTGGAAAATGATGAATTTTAGTCAGAGGACTTTTTATTGTGTTTTAAAGCTCTGTGAAGTTTTATGGAATTTTTGGAAGATTAATTCTAAGGGTTGCTTCATTAAGTATTGTTTGCCATGAAAATTTAATTAAATTTATTTTGGAGTCTAGCAAGCCTGTAAAATTATGATTTTTGCACAATGACCCTCTCTATACTGTATTAAGATTCGGTAATTTTTATATAATTTGCTGATGAATAATATTGGTACTTCCTTCTTTACATATGATTAAAGGAATTATTTTGGACAAATTAATTAGAGGTCAAATTTTCTCTGAAAAATTATGGAAATTAGTATCTAGTAATATATCTCTGTTATTTAGTGATCAAAATTTTTGAGTGGACATTACTTGAGTAGATCGTATAGTTCATGTTCAAAATTACTCATGGCCAATCTTTGGGTAAATTCAATAAATATCAAATTAATTAGAAAAAAATATGAATCTCTGATTTTAAACTAAACTTGTTATGGTGGACCTCTGGTAAATTTTATAGGAGATTTGGAAGACAATCTGGAGTACCTCCTTTATACATCTCATATATTATAGGGTGGTCTGCATATAGTGACTGCGGAAATTGAACTAGAGTGCATAATGAATTTGAAGAATGGAATCCTTAATAGGTTGCTGGTTTGGGTAAATAAAGGAGTTCATCATTGGAAGACAGGATTAGTAGAGTGTGAGGTTGACTAGTGTTAGGTGGTGCTCGGGATCGGCAAAAGATCGTCCTTCCCGTAGGGAGGAAGTGTTTAATGCACTCGGGCTAGAATATGTAAAATTAATTAAGGGTTGGGAAATCGGGTAACAACCAATAATAGTAAGTGCCTTACGAAAGAGAACTTTGAGCGTAATCTCATCGTAGTTCCTAGTGCCTTCGAGAGCCCTTCACGGGGTATACCTTGGGCAGTCCTGGGCTAACGTAAATTGTAGGTGTGATAAATCTTAAAAGCAACTAGAATAATTAGGGGTTCACCTTCACACACCCCGGTATCACGGGAAGTTAGTTTGACTAGGATGTCCGAGCGGTAGGCTCGGTGGTTGTGGAAACGGGCAGGATGGCCTGGCGAGCTTTGACTAGGTTGATCGTTGTGAGGGGCGGGATGGCCCGGCGAGCCTTGACTCGATTGATGTTTGTGATGGAGGGGATGGTCCGGGGAGCTTTGTCTCGGTGCTGATACATAAGGTTGCATGTGCATAAAGTAAAGGTGGTGGGTCTTCGGTATTGGAGAGTCGATGTACCGACGCCAATACATTGACTCGGCAAGTGTGGCTAGCACTTCGCCAACAGATGTCTGGTGCGCCAGTCGGCAAGAATACGCAGGAGTCCGCTTAGTGCACCAGCATTGAGGCGTACGATAGGTCTGACCGGTAGTGCTTTACTGGTTTAGAAGTGGGCGATGCCCAACCCACCGCTTTCGTCTGCTACTACGGAGGTATCCTGGGAGGTGAGGCTCCAGAAAGGGGGAACTAAAGGTCTGTGTGCACAGAGTCGGGTGGGTGATTTGCACTTGCATGATCGCATCATAACCCACTAGCATGTCATATCATAATCATAGCATAAAACCCTTGTCACCTATTGTATAAGTGGTATGAGACGCTTATACAATAGGCCCTGCAAAACGACCCCTTGACTATAAGCTTGTGTGGGCAAGTTTATAAATTAAGGTTAAATTCTTTATATATATATATATTGTTGTTAATAACTGACACCCCAACGTATAAATTGGTATGAGACTCTTTATACGATGGGAGCCCTGTAGAAGATCCCTTGCTTAAATGTTTCCGTATAAGTTAAGGTTACTTTTCATACACTACTTTACTGCCACATGTACTATAAAATTACTAATATAGGTCCGCTGCCATCTGTTTCTTGATTACTCTCCACCTTCAAGTCCTCCTTTTTCTTCCTCTCCGCTCAGTGCCTAGGGGCCATGGGGGAAGGGGTGGGGGATGATAGGACTTAGTCTTATAGACTAACGGTTTTCAGACCACAACATTTAGGGGATCTTGGAGCCCAGCATGGAGGAGCAGCCACGGAGGTCAGCCCATTTGGAGATAGGGCGGTCTAGCTCAGGAGTTCAGACAGCTGGGACTATGAGCCCCTGACCTTAGTACTATTTTATTTTGCTTCCGCTTGAGTGACTATGTAGTGAGGATTTGGTGTATCGGGCTTAAGCCCTAATTTTCAGTACATTTATATATTTTGTGGACTCTTCCTTCGTGGAGATATTATTGCTTTGATGTGATTTTCTGTGGACTTGTCTTTTAATTATTTGCTACAATTGTGATCGAATCGGCCGGCAAAATCAGCGTTTCGTGGTGATGACCCTTCAGGGCGTGAAGGTGTCACCGCAAAGCGGCGGTTCTGGGCCTAAGACCCCGAAGTTTAAAAAAAAGAAAAAAAAAATAGGGGGTCTTACACGGGGAGCGTAAGACAAACCGATTCTATGAAGGTTTGAGTGATGACTTGAGGCTACTGCTCTCGGGGCCTATGATGTCGGGCTTCTTGACCATGGTCAATACGGCTCAGTCGTTGGAAAATGATTTGAAGAATGTACAAGCGAAGAAAAACTCTGGCAATAAGAAGACGGAGTTCAAGGTGCTGACTACCTTGATGTCTACTTATCGTAAGTTCCATAAGAAGGCTAGGACTTCAGATCCAGCCCCTTCTTCCGGTGCTTCTGGGGCGACTACGGGTCGGAACCCGGGCGCATGCTTTACTTGTGGAAAGCCAGGACACTTTGCCCGGGACAGCTGGAGCGGACGTCCAAACTCTGAGAGGAAGCTGGTAGCAACATATGAGGAAAAGGGCAAGGCGGTGGAGTCAACCGCATCCCATTATGCTCAACCTAGAGTTTATAATCTTGGCCAGCAGGAGGCCATTAAGCAAGCGGATGTGGTGATAGGTATGGTTTAAATTTATAGCAAGTTAATTTTTAAATACTTGTTATGCGCGTATTACCTTACCACTGCTTGTATAGGATTTGTTTTGATTGGTGAGAATCTGACGAGAGAACTCTTTGATACGGGAGCTTCACACTCCTTTTTGTCCGAAGGATTCATATCGCGCATCGGAGTACCTTCTCCGATGGCGAAGGAAAACTGGATGTGTTGTTGTCGAATGGGTGTTCGATGCGCTCGGATAGAATCTGTGGCGTAAAGATTCGTATTGGGAGTCAGGAGTTCCATTTGCAAGCGTCGTTATTACCGTTAGTGGAATTCGACGTGATATTTGGCATGGACTGGCTCTCGGAGCAACAAGCCTATATTGATTGCAGTCGCAAGGAGGTTAAGTTGGAGTCAGGTCATGAGACGACCTTTACGGTCTTGAAAGGGTCGAGCAAGACTTTGATGTTTGCTCTTCAGGTGGTGAAGGTGATTTGTGCTGGAGCAGAGCTATTCTTCACGCTAGTGGAGGTTTCAAAGCCTAAGCCTACATTGGATAGTATTTCAGTGGTATCTGAGTACCCTGATGTGTTCCTTGGTGATCTTCCTGGAGCCCCACCTCAACGGGAGATTGATTTCACAATCGATCTAGTACCAGGTGTAAAACCTGTGTCACGTTCTCCGTATCGGCTAGCGCCTAAGTAAATGGCGGAGATGAAGGTTCAACTTCAAGAGTTGTTGGAGCAGCGGTATGTGCGTCCAAGTTCGTCGCCTTGGAGCGCACCGGTCCTTTTTGTTAAGAATAAGGACGAAAGCATGAGACTTTGTATTGATTACCGAGAACTGAATAAGCTAACAGAGAAGAACAAGTACTTGATCCCGAGGATTGATGATCTGTTCGATCAGTTAGTCGAGTCGACGGTGTACTCAAAATTGGATCTCAAGTCCGGTTATTATCAGCTGAGGATTAGGGAGAGTGATATCCTTAAGACAGCTTTTAGTACGAGATACGTGCATTACGAATTTATGGTCATGCCGTTTGGGCTAACGAATGCGCCGTCAGTATTCATGGATATGATGAACAGGAATTTCAGGGAGTACCTAGACAACTTTGTGATCGTCTTCATCGATGATATATTGGTGTACTCGCAGAGTGTGGAGGATCACTTTAAGCATCTACATTTGGTGTTGGAGATGCTGAGGAGGAATCAATTAAATGCCAAGTCCTCCAAATGCGAGTTTTGGTTGTCCTCAATAGCGTTCCTTGGTCACATAGTCAGTGGAGAGGGAATTGTAGTGCATCCGGTGAAGATTATTGCGATATGAGAGTGACCTATGTTGTTTACGGTTGCGGAAGTCCGGAGTTTTCTGGGGCTTGCCGGCTATTACAGGCACTTCGTGGAGAAATTCTCGCAGGTAGCATTACCCCTCACGACTCTGACGAGGAAAGAGCAAAAGTTTGTTTGGACGCCGGAGTGCGCACGAGCTTTCGAGGAGCTGAAGAGTCGGTTGACCACGACGCCTGTGCTGAGTTTGTTGAGTGGGACCGAAGGTTTTGAGATCTAAAGCGATGCTTCGGGTAGTGGACTGGCTTATGTCCTACTACAGTATGGAAGTGTGATAGCATATGGCTCGCGACAGCTGAAAGTGCATGAGAGGAAATATCCGGTCCATGACTTGTAGTTAGCGGCCGTGATTTTTGCCTTGAAACTGTGGAGGCACTACTTGATGGGGTGAAGGTCGATATCTATACCGACCATAAGAGCCTGAAATGCTTGTTGGATTATAAAGATATAAACATGCGACAGAGGAGATGGATGGAGTTCCTTGGGGACTACACGTTCAATATCTACTATGTGCATGGTAAAGGCAATGCGGTTGCGGATGGGTTGAGCCGCAGGGCCCCTGCACGGGTCAATTGGTTGTCGGTCCATGACGAGCAGTTGGTTCGGGAGTTGGAGGCATTGGAGATCTCTTGCATAGGCAAGCAGACCTGGCTGATCGGATTCGGTAGGCTTTGGATATGGATAGCCGCATGAAGCATATCTTGGTTGAAGCTTTGGATGGGTCAAATTCCCAATTTGTTGTTGAGGATGCATTGCTATGGAAAGACAGTCGTCTGTGTGTCCCAAATGTGGGCAATCTGCGGGCGGATTTGATCTATGGGGCTCATCATACCAAGTACTCGATCCACCCAGGGAGCACGAAGATGTACCGCGATATGAAGAAATTGTTCTGGTGGCCAGGACTTAAGATGGATGTGGCACTGTACGTGGCGAAGTGTCAAACATGCGCCTTAGTGAAGGCGGAGTGCCAAAAGACTGGAGGATTCTTGAAGTCCTTGCCTATTCTGGAGTGGAAGTTCGACGACATTACTATGGAATTTGTGCATGGTTTGCCAAGGTCGCAGAAGGGAAACTACGCCATCTGCGTAATCGTAGATCGTTTGACGAAAGTGTCGCACTTCATCCCGCATAGGAAGGATGATTCTGTGGATAAATTGGCCAAGTTATACGTGGATAATATTGTGCGGCTTCACGGTGTTCCCCGCAGCATCGTGAGTGGCTGTGATGGGTGGTTCACGTTGAATGATTGGAGGCTGGGGTAGCAGATGTTGGGAACAAAGCTGAGTTTCATCACAGCCTTTCATCTGCAGACGGATGGGTAGACCGAGAGAGTCAATAGGACAATGGAAGACATGCTTCGCATGTGCGTTCTAGACTTCGGGAAGCAGTGGGAAGATCACCTATACTTGGTGGAATTCGCTTACAATAATAGCTACCAGGTGAGCATACAAATGGCGCCCTTCGAGGCCCTTTATGGTAGAAGATGTCGCACGCCGTTGTCTTGGTTGGAAACGGGTGAGTCAAAGTTGTACAAGCGACAAGATATGGAAGATGCAATGTCGTTTGTTCGAACGATTCGAGAGAGATTTCTAATCGCTCAGGACCGCTAAGCTAAGTACTATAATGCCAAGCATAGGAACGTGGAGTTCACTGTCGGCAACTGGGTGTACTTGAAGATCAAGCCGTCCAAGGGTGTCTCGCAGGTGCGACGCTTGAAGAAGTTATGCCCAAGGTACCTTGGACCACTTGAGGTTCTTGAGCGGATTGGAGAAGCAGCTTATCGATTGAGGCTATCAGTGGAGTTAAGTGGTCTACACGACGTATTCTATATATCAGTGATGTGGAAGGCTTTGCAAGAGCCTCGCAAGTAATTGCGATCGATCAAGTGCCGATCGATAATGGGTTGACGACTAAGGTCAAGCTCGTTCGCATTGAGGACTAGGAAGTCAACCAGCTACGCAACAAAGAGATCAAGATAGTCAAAGTCCGTTGGAACAATTACAGTCGGGAGGAGCTCTCCTGAGAGCGAGAGCAGACCATGCTTGATGAGTACCCAGAGTTATTCCACTCAGGTACTGTTTAAGTTTTGTTTTATCTTTCCTTTGTGTAATTTCGGGACGAAATTCTTTTAAGAGGGAGAGAGTTGTAACGCCCCGAAACTCAAAAGAGCGACGGGTGGCGTTTGAGCCAAATATGGAACTTGGCAGGGGTCACATGGCCTGGGACACGGGCATGTCCCACTGGCATGTCGTGCTCGGGTGGACGATTTGGCCGAGTGGTCGACGAATTTGGAGTCGACGATCGTCGAGCAGCGAACACAGCCTGAGACACGGGCGTGTCCCAGGCCGTGTCCTTCACGGGGTAAAGGCTTGGTCGTGTCGTGGGAGATACACGGTGTTAGCGCACGGGCGTGTGTGGGTAGACACGGGCGTGTCAATTGTGACACGGGCATGTCGAGGACCCGTGTCCATTGCGGGACGTTTTTGTTCCTGTGTCGATGGAGGAACACGCCCGACAACACAGTCGTGTACTGGATGACACGGGCGTGTCAAGCCTGACACGAGTGTGTCGAGAGCCCGTGTTCTTTTCGGGATTCGTCTGTTTTGACGGCGAATCGGAAACACGGCCTTGGACACGGGCATGTCACAAGCGGTGTTCGACCCAGGTTTTGGGATTTTAAGTCCGAATCGTAGCCGTCCGTTTCCTTATTTCGGGATCTAACGGCTTGGGGTTGCTCTTGATGGGTTATACCCGGGTATAGGGTTTTTGTTAAATTTTCTCAACGTGGTCAGCAAGATAGCCCAAACGCCAAATTAATATCTTCGGAACTACCCAGTTCGCATGTTGAACCAGCGGAACCCAAGGAACAGAGGTTAAACCCAACAAACAATGGAAGCACAAGCAGGTCTTTGATTCATTCACTTCTTTACAATGCGAGGCATAGATAGCGAGACATGATTTCGCTAGTATAACAGCTGTAAACAGAAAGCACCAAAAAACAAGCCGGGCGGACAGCACCGGAGTCCGCCGAGACCGTGAGGTCGCCGAGGTCGCCGAGTCCGCTGAGATCGCCCAAGCTAAGCTGCAATCCGCCGAATAGCACGGAGTCCGCCGAAGCCGCGAGGCCGCACGGACACACCGTTATTCGCCTCCTGCTGAACCTGAACTAAGGAACACCCCTACCCGCCTGAAGCCGGTGGATAGGTTATTGAAGCTGGCAAAGATGAAACAGAGCTGACAAGCCGCAGAGCGACCTCCTGCTGAGTCCGCAGAGACCGCACACTTCCAAGTACTTGACCGAAGTCACAGCCAAACTCCTGGCTCCTTGAAGCAACCCGCGCGACCTGCACACAGCAAATGTCAGCACTGAATCAATCCACGCGGACTGACAAACCCAGACCGCAGCACTTCGCTCAACCCAACTTACTGTTCACTCAAGTTACTTAGGTTACTGTAGATGTGCCAGGGGGGTCCTATTTATAGGCAAGGTGAGGAGTGTGGTCACCGCCCAAGAGATAGCGACACCGCCCCAGCCCGCGCGACCTGCAACCACCGTCCGCTGAGTCCGCAAGGACTTAGCCGAACACCAAGGAAAACCGCCAGGAGCAAGGCAACCATTGACGAACCCTCTCCAGTCCGCCCAAGCTATGCGGACAAGGCATCAGCCCGCAAAGCTCCAACCACTGCAGGATAGCAATCCCCCTTCAATGGCTGTCCGCACCAACCCGAGGCAGTCCGCAAGACTCACACCTCAATCCGCCACAAGTCCACGACCAAAGGCAGACAGCAACAGTCCGCCCGGTCACAGCGGACTTGGCGGATACCGCGGACACCATGACCTTGGCACAAAGTGTGACCAAGTCCAAAACCATCAAGGGCCAATGCGAGCATGGCGGACTCAAACTCCCGTCCGCCAAACACCCTAGCACAGACCGACATGAGTCCGCGAGCTCCTCGCACTTCTGTCCAACGCAGCAGCCATCCCCGGACTCCAAAACCAGTCTGCCCATCGACATCCACAGCAAATCGCCTGCTATGCCACCAGAGCTCGACAAGGCCTCAGCCAAGCTCTAAGCTCAGTCCGCAACAGCCCAAACCGCGGACACGACAGTCCGCAAGCTTCCCGCGAACATGAGCCAAACCGCCTATCAGCACAAGCTTGCACCCGCGGCCACTGAGCAATGCACCAGTCCGCAAGCCTCCATCCGCTCAGGCCGCTCCTTGGCAAAGCCAATCAGGAAACACCCTATCCACAGAAACCAGTCCGCATAGTCTGCGGACTTTATGCAACAAGCTGCTCAGAAGACAGCCGGCTTTCCACTAGACCTACCACCAGGCCGCACATCACAGTCCGCCCAGTCCGCCTAGTCCGCCAACACTGTCCGCCCCAAGCCGCCCGGTCTATCCCGTCACCCACTTCCACTTCACAAATTTCAACACTCCCCCTTGAAGTGGGAAGTGGTGACCAAGCCCAGCAAGCTGCGCAAGCGTTCAAAGGGCCCCTTCGACAGTGGCTTTGTGAAGATGTCAGCAAGATTATCTTCACTCCGAACATGCCCGACCAGCAGAGATCCTTCTAACACCTTCTCCCTGATGAAATGGTGATCAATCTCTATATGCTTGGTCCTGGCGTGACACACTGGATTGTTAACCAGTTTGAGAGCACTCTCATTGTCACCCCGGAGTAAAGTAGGCCCTTGCACTTCTTCATGAACATCCTCTATAAGCCTCCTCAACCAAACGGCTTCCCGAGCAGCCAAGGCCGAAGCCTTATACTCCGCCTCCGTGGTTGAAACCGACACCGAGTCCTGCTTCTTGCTACACCACGAGATGCTAGCTGAACCGCAAGTGAACACATAACCTGAAGTAGACCTTCGATCATCTGAATCACCGCCATAGTCAGCATCCGTGTACCCGAGCAACGCAAACTCTGAGTCCCTTCTATAGAGGAGTCCCATGTCAGAAGAAGCCTTGACATACTTCAAAATTCCCTTCGCCGCCACTAGATGAGATTGCCTTGGTTCAGCCATATACCGACTTACTCGGCCAACAACATAAGCGATATCCGGCCTTGTAATCGTCAGATAAATCAAGCTCCCAACAAGAGCCCTGAACACCAAGGGATCATGAATAACCCTTCCCTCATCTCGTCGAAGCTTCAGCCCAGATTCCAGTGGAGTAGAGCACTTCTTCCCTTTGCCCATGCCAAACCGCTTCACAATGCGATCAGCATACCCTTTCTGGCTAATGAGAACCCCGCACTCCTTCCTCTCCACTTCCAGACCGAGAAAGTGATGCAACTCTCCCAAGTCTTTCATCTCGAAGCGTATAGCAAGCTCTGCCATGAGCCTTGCTACTTCCCCCTCCGAGTTCCCTGTGATGATCATGTCATCCACATACAGCAGGACCAAGACTCGTAGCTCTCCCTTCTTCTTGACAAACAAGCTTGAATCCGAGTTTGAAGCAAGGTATCCATAGAATTGCAAATACTCTGCAATCTTCCCATACCACGCTCTAGGAGCTTGCTTCAACCCATAGAGAGCCTTCCTGAGTTTACAGACATAGTCCGGATGCTTTTTAGAGACAAAACCAAGCGACTGATCCATGAAGATATCCTTGTCAATCTCTCCGTAAAGAAAGGCATTCTTCACATCGAGTTGCCACAACCTCCATCCCTTGCTAGCAGCCAAGGCGATCACCACTCTTACTGAAGTCATCTTCGCAACTGGACTGAATGTCTCCTCATAGTCTTCTCCATAATGCTGTGAGAATCCTCAAGCGACCAGGCGAGCTTTGAAACGATCAATGCTCCCATCAGCCTTCTTCTTCAACTTATACGCCCACCTGCAAGTAACCGGAGTAACGCCATCAACCTTGGGCACAAGGTCCCAGGTTTCATTCTTCTTCAGAGCATCAATCTCTTCTTTCATGGCATCATCCCACTCCTTTACTCCAGTGGCCTCGTTGAAGTTTGCAGGCTCTCGCTCATCCAGAGGACCTGCAAAGAAGCAGGAGACAAAGCTCACTGCATTCCCATCACAGTACCGAGCCGGTGGCTTAACCACCCTCTTCGATCTCCGAAGACATGGCTCCTTGCTCACGGCTTCCGTTGCTTCTTCAGGCTCCACTCCTACCTGGGGCAAGCATTGAGCAGTGCTCCCGCTGCTTCCTGAGCCAGAAGGCTCAGCCTCGGAGTTCGAAGCAACAGGAGCTGCTGGTGAAATAGCAAGCTACTCTTCCAAGCCTTCAGCAGCCACCACCGGTGCTTCATCAACCTTGCTACATCCGGTTAGCTCCACCGAGCCACCTCCATATGACGTCAGCTCGTCAAAGACAACGTCTCTTGACACCACAAACTTCTTCGTCACAGGGTCCATACATTTCCATCCCTTCTTCCGCTCATCATAGCCAACAAAGACAAGTTTCCTTGCCTTCGCATCCAACTTTGTCCGTGAAGCATCCGGGACATGCACGTAGCAAGTTGAACCGAACACCCTAAGGTGTCCCACACTCGGCTTCTCCTTCAGCAACAGCTCAACAGGAGTCTTCATGTTGATAGGGCTGAGTGGCATCCGGTTGATAACATAAGCAGCACAAGACATCCCTTCCACCCAAAAGGACCTTGGGACATCTTTCGCATGAAGCCAGCATTTGCAGGTCTCCGTCAGATGACGGATCTTCCGCTCCGCTACCCCATTTTGTTGTGGAGTGTGAGCACAAGTAAGCTCCCGTTGGATCCCGTGCTTCCTGCAGAAGTTAGAAAACTCGGAGGAAACAAATTCACCCCCGTTATCAGTTCTAAGCTTCTTAATCCGCAAGCCAAGCCGGCCTTCTACCAACTCCTTGAACTCCACAAACAAACGGAAGGCTTCCGACTTCTCCTTTAAGAAGTATACACAAGTATACCTTGAGTAGTCATCAACCAAGACAAGCATGTATCTGCTTCCTCCAAGGCTGGCAGTAACCGTCAGTCCCATCAGGTCGCCATGAACACACTCTAGTGGCTTCATGCTCCTTGTTTGTGATTTATCAAAGGGAAGGCGATGTGCCTTACCGTATTGACAGCTCGCACAAACATGCCCATCAGCAAAGGAGGACAACTTCGGCAACCCCTTCACCAAACTTCTACTCGCCATCGCCTTCAGCTTGTCCATGCCAACATGCCCCAGCTTCTCATGTCAGATAGCAGCGCTATCATTGGCTCTCATTTTATCAACATAAGCACTGGTGGAAAGAACAAACAAGTTCTTCACCCTCCTCCCAACATGAGCAACATCAACCTTTACTGCTGATACGTTGCGTAGGAACCTCACGTCTGTTGGCCCAAACAGAACGTGATACCCAGCGTCCACCACATTGGTCACTAAGAAGATGTTTTTCTTCATGTCCGACACGTGATACACACTCCTTAACGTGAGTGGCCCCTGATCACTACCCAATGACACGACCCCCTCTTTCTCTACTACATAAACAGTATTATCAGCAGTGATAATAGCTTCATTACCTGAGTAAGCCTGCATGGAGGTGAACTTCGATTTCTCTCCGGTGAGGTGATGACCACACCCGGAGTCCACGATCCACTCGTCGTTGAAGTCCTCAGCAGACAAGGCCCGGATACAAGTGCCCGTCATAAAATCTCCGCCCCATTCTGCTTCTTCACTTCTCGAGCAAGCTTCCTCCTTTCCCACAGCATGTCTAGGCTGCAGTTTGACCTTGCAGTCCCGCTTGAAGTGCCCTCGCTGATGACACCGGTAGCACTTCAGATTCTTCTTCCAGTCCTTAGGTGCATTGCTCCTCTCCGGTGGATATGAAGTTGAAGTCTCCTTCTCACCAGCGGCCTGCACCTTCTTCTTCTTCTTCCCTTCCCATCCTTTCTTCTTGCCTGAGAAGAGAGCTTCGCTGCCTTCCTGATTCAGATTCACTCCAGCCATCTGCCTTGCTAAGCTCTCCTGTGAGGCAAGCAGATTCTCCAGCTCAAGCAACGATGGCTGAGTAGCCCACCCTTGAACAGATGTGACAAAGTCCACATACTCCTTCCACAAGCCGCGAATAATGTGCCTTTTCATCTTTGCCTCAGAGATAGGCTCATCAGGATCCAGTGCCGACAGCTCAGCACACAAGCTCTTCATCTTTAAGAAGTACTTGGAGATGGAAAGGTCTCCCTGAGTTGCCCTGGCCAACTCATTCTCCAGGAACTGAAGCCGCGCCACATTCTTCCTATTGAACAACTCATCAATGGTTGTCCAAATATCAGCAGCCGACTCACATCCAATGATGTGATCAAACAGTTCCGGAGACACGACTCTCTTCAGAATGAACTCCGCCTTAGCATTTGTTCTTCTCCAGAGCCTAACCTGCTCAGCAGTACCGAAAGCAGCAGTGACTTCCTGCCTGTCGTCACCACCGACGACTTCCCACAGCTCCTCGCCAAGAAGATAACTCTTCATGCACGACTTCCACTTCTTGAAGTTAGTCGGCGTTAAGAGTTCAATGCCCAGACCTCTTGCAAAGCTCCCTTCCATTGCAACACCTGTTGGCAACCTTTCAGAAGCTCCGAGCAACAACACAGGTTGATCACCACTCAATCACTGAGTAACAACACTGGTTGACTTCCGCTCACGCAACTGAACCTCAGCAACCTCCCTCTGATACCATGTTAAATTTTCTCAACGTGGTCAGCAAGATAGCCCAAACGCCAAATTAATATCTTCGGAACTACCCAGTTCGCACGTTGAACCAGCGGAACCCAAGGAACAGAGGTTAAACCCAACAAACAATGGAAGCACAAGCAGGTCTTTTATTCATTCACTTCTTTACAATGCGAGGCATACATAGCGAGACATGATTTCTCTAGTATAACAGCTGTAAACAGAAAGCACCAAAAAACAAGCCGGGCGGACAACACCGGAGTCCGCCGAGACCGTGAGGTCGCCGAGGTCGCCGAATCCGCTGAGATCGCCCAAGCTAAGCTGCAATCCGCCGAATAGCACGAAGTCCGCCGAAGCCGCGAGGCCGCGCGGACACACCGTTATTCGCCTCCTGCTGAACCTGAACTAAGGAACACCCCTACCAGCCTGAAGCCGGCGGACAGGTTATTGAAGCTGGCAAAGATGAAACATAGCTGACAAGCCGCAGAGCGACCTCCTGCTGAGTCCGCAGAGACCGCACACTTCCAAGTACTTGACCGAAGTCACAGCCAAACTCCTGGCTCCTTGAAGCAACCCGCGCGACCTGCACACATCAAACGTCAGCACTGAATCAATCCGCGCGGACTGACAAACCCAGACCGCAGCACTTCGCTCAACCCAACTTACTGTTCACTCAAGTTACTTAGGTTACTGTAGATGAGCCAGGGGGTCCTATTTATAGGCAAGGTGAGGAGTGTGGTCACCGATCAAGAGATAGCGACACCGCCCCAGCCCGCGCGACCTGCAACCACCGTCCGCTGAGTCCGTAAGGACTTAGCCGAACACCAAGGAAAACCGCCAGGAGCAAGGCAACCATTGACGAACCCTCTCCAGTCCGCCCAAGCTATGCGGACAAGGCATCAGCCCGCAAAGCTCCAACCACTGCAGGACAGCAATCCCCCTTCAATGGCTGTCCGCACCAACCCGAGGCAGTCCGCAAGACTCACACCTCAATCCGCCACAAGTCCACGACCAAAGGCAGACAGCAACAGTCCGCCCGGTCACAGCGGACTTGGCGGATACCGCGGACACCATGGCCTTGGCACAAAGTGTGACCAAGTCCAAAACCATCAAGGGCCAATGCAAGCATGGCGGACACAAACTCCCGTCCGCCAAACACCGTAGCACAGACCGCCATGAGTCCGCGAGCTCCTTGCACTTCTGTCCAACGCAGCAGCCATCCCCGGACTCCAAAACCAGTCCGCCAATCGACCTCCACAGCAAATCACCTGCTGTGCCACCAGAGCTCGACAAGGCCTCAGCCAAGCTCTAAGCTCAGTCCGCAACAGCCCAAACCGCGGACACGACAGTCCGCAAGCTTCCCGCGAACATGAGCCAAACCGCCTATCAGCACAAGCTTGCACCCGCGGCCACTGAGCAATGCACCAGTCCGCAAGCCTCCATCCTCTCAGGCCGCTCCTTGGCAAAGCCAATCAGCAAACACCCTATCCGCAGAAACCAGGCCGCATAGTCCGCGGACGTTATGCAACAAGCCGCTCAGAAGACAGCCGGCTTTCCACTAGACCTACCACCAGGCCGCACATCACAGTCCGCCCAGTCTGCCTAGTCCGCCAACACTATCAGCCCCAAGCCGCCCGGCCTGTCCCGTCACCCACTTCCACTTCACAAATTTCAACAGTTTTGAATCCTTCATTTCATCCAAATACTCTCTTTCTAAAGTTCTAGAGAGACGGGAGAGCAAGGGAGATGAAGGAAGGAAGATCCGACCACCGACGGAGCTTTGGAGCCCCGAATCGCGAGCCGACTTTGGATCTATGGAGGCGTGGACATTGTGGTGCTTTTCATCAGCATAGATTTCTATGGCGCCAAAGAGGAATGCTAGGGTAATGATTCTCATCCTAGGATATGTGAAGTCCTCTTTTCTTTGCATAGGATGCCCACTCTCGTGAGTTTGCGGTGAGTTTGAGTCGTTCCTTCAGGTAGACATGAATAGTCCCTGTTATTTAGCATGTAGAGTCTGTAATCGAGAAACGGACATAGGCATGATATGTGAAGCCTACCCGGGCAAGTTGATCTGGATCGGTGATGTTGCATCTCATGAATGACTGGAGAAGACTCTGTGCGAATGTTTGTTTTTCGGGTTTTCTATGCGGTAGATTGCAACGGGAGCCTTGGGGACTAACTCCAAGGTGCACCCGGAAAACTGGGTAGATGCGTGATTCTGCCATCACGGTGTCCTAGGAGCCAACTTGCACATAATTGGGTTATGTGAAGTGTGTAATCGATTTGGGACTCGGGAAATCTTGACCCGCACATATGGCTTAAATTGACGTTGCGGTGTGAGCAACGGGTTAGGCGGAACCGTACCCGCTCTATATCGTTCGGTAGGAGCCGTTGGCATAGATAGATTGTCTTAGGCGTTCTATGACTTAAATTGACGTAACCAATGCCGGAAAGACCAAAATGCTCACGAGAAATTGTCGTCCAAGGGGAGGTGGTGAGACAACGGACTTTAACTTTGTTCACTGTGAATGTGCCCTGAGAGCACGGGGTGTGTGGCCGTGCATGCCTACCTCTGTGATGAAGTGTTTTTACACTACTATTTCGTTATGCTAACAAAGTGTAGGGAAGGAGCATCGACGCCCCGAGTTTGGGGGCGGGATCGTTATAATTTGGTCAGCATAGCTGACCGTTGCTTTTGTTTGCCACCGTGCGGTGGATTGTTGATTGCAAGTGCTGCGGAGCCAAGTGGTAAATAGCGGCAAAAGCCCTTATTGCTGAGCCGGCCCTCGAAGCCCTAATCTGAATGTTTACATGTATTATTCATGTGTGACCGGCCTGCGTGCCGAGGTTTGGAAAACACTGTAATTTGAGGAAACTATTGTAAGGTCTTAAGGCCATGTATTTGTCTATTGCACGTACATTCCTGTTGATTTGAGTAGTGGACATTCAAGTTGTTTGCAGGGTTCTTTATTTATTGCAACTATTAAATTGCTTCCGCTAGAATGTACTCTGTGTTGGACGTTGATTCTTAGTTGGATGGTTTCCATTGAGTAACCTTCTGGTCTGTTTATGGTATATGGCGTTGGGCCACGGCCGGAGCTACTGCTATATGATATGCGACGGATATGAGGTGTTACATGTGACCTGGGCGTGACACTACAAGTCCCGTGAAATCAGCCGTTCTTTTGAAGATGAAAATGTGACACGCCTGTGTCATTGGACACGTGTAACAGTCCAGGTCCATCAACATGCGGCCCAGCTAGACCGCCAGCCAACCAGAGTCCATACCTAGGCCCACTGCTGGTAGTCAACCTTTCACATTCAAGCCTGCAGGATATGCACCCCAACCCCTCTCCGGCCTGTTTATCAGCACGACGGGTTGTTGCCACTGGGGATCGAACCCAGGACCTTGATAAGAGAGCTTTAGGCCACTCCCTCGTCACCAACTGAGCTGCAGATCAATTGGTGATGAGATGTTGTAAAACTCCATAGTTAAGCGTGCTCGGGCTGGAGAAGTACTCGGATGGGTGACCTCCTAGGAAGTCCCCGTGGTGCATGCTTGACTATCGAGTTTGCCTCATCAAAGGGAGTTGTGGCCACCAACAACCTGCCTGTGGGTAGGAGATGGGTTTGGGTGCTTGGTCTGCTGCCCGGTAGCATCGCCTGGAGCGGAGACGTGACACTGTCATGTTGTATCGGCTAGGGGCGTTACAATAATAAGTGCACTTTTTCAAACGGCCTCCCTAGCCCACGGCTCGAAAGGAAGGCCGCCAGCATCCCCAACACCACGCTCAAAAGGTTTCAGCCTAACCAGGTCTGCAGACCATACACCCCAAGCCCTCTCCATACACAGGCGGGTTGTTGAGGCCGGGGATGAAACCCCAGACCTCCTTGATAAGGAGTTTTCAAACCACTCCTCATCACCAACTGAGCTCAGTTGGTGATGAGGAGTGGTTTGAAAACTCCTTATCAAGGAGGTCTCGGGTTCGATACCCGGCCTCAACAACCCGCCTGTGTATGGAGAGGGGTTGGGCTGCATGGTCTGCAGACCTGGTTAGGCTGAAACCTTTTGAGCGTGGTTCTGGGGGTGCTACCGGCCGTCCTTTCGAGCCGTGGGCTGGGGAGGCCGTTATAACATGCCCCGTGACCAAACCCGTGTCAGCAAGCTCGACGAAATCGTGCTTCAAGATCGTCGACCCGACACGCCCGTGTCCAGATGCGACACGTGCGTGTACATCTCCACCTGGACGACAAGATGTGTCGGCGACATTTCGACGCGACCCGCGCCCAGATCGACCTCCCCGACACGCCCAGCGTCACGCCCGTGACCTAGGGCGTGACTGCCACGTAGACCGCCCCGAAGTCAAACTTGCAGTCAAATCGCCTGATCGAATCTTGTACAGTAGTGACACGCCCACTGACACGCCCGTGTTAGAGAGCGTGTACCATGAAAATTTTGTCTATAAATACCGAGCTGCTGGCTGAACCCCTGTTCCCCGTTTTTGGAATCATTTTGCTTAGGGGTTGGCTACTTAGGTGTTTTGTATACTTTGTAAGGGAATTTCTCCCCCTCTCCTTTATTTTTAGCTTTGTAAACTCCTTTTTAGTTTAATAAAATTTGTAGATTTTCTCTCTTTAAATTGTTATGGACTTCATCTATGTGCCGACCCAAAGCATTCTTATTTTTATTTAGTTTTATCCTTTGTTTTCGTTCTTTTTAATACGCGCGTGTGTGTATGAGTTTAGTTTTATGCTTTAATAGTTTTCATAGTTTAGTTTTTAGTACTTTTTATTTCATTTTTATGAGATTATAAAGGTATCTGAAAAGTGGTTTTCATCTTCCTTTAACTTCGTTTTTTAGGTTTTAAAAACTTTTTGTATTTTTTCTGCTTTATTTTCACTTTTTAAGCTCTTTTATAAAATCATAAGAATGAAAACCACATCATTTTAATTTTTCAAACACTTTTAGTTTTGTTTTAAATTTCAAAAAAAACTTTTGCTCGTTTAAATTTTATTC
Source organism: Platanthera guangdongensis (assembly GCA_039583875.1). NCBI lineage: Eukaryota > Viridiplantae > Streptophyta > Magnoliopsida > Asparagales > Orchidaceae > Platanthera > Platanthera guangdongensis. Next base: position 66,125,360 of record CM077165.1, read on the forward strand.
TCTCTTTTTATGCATTTCTATCGCATTCTAGCGGTAGAAATGCATTCGTTTTAATTTTTCGAGCACTTTCATTTTGCATTTATTTGCAAAACTTTTTGCTCGTTTAATTTTTATTTTGACTTTTTATGCATTTCTACCGCATTCTTGTGGTAGAAATGTAGTTATTTTAACTTTTTAGTAACTTTGTTTTTCTTATTTTTCGTTTGTGTGCGTGTGTAGATATATTTTATTTCTGTTGTGTGATTGTGTTTAAGTTCTGCAGTGTGTGTGTGTGTGTGTGTGTGTGTGTGTGTGTTTTATTTTTGTAGAGTTGAGTTTTTTCATTCATGTCGAGTGTGTGCGTGTGTTTTCCTTTCAGTAGAGTGTGTGACTATTTCATTTCATGTCAAGTGTGTGGGTGCGTGTGTTTTTATTTCTGTCGAGTGCGTGGGTGTGTGCATTTATTTTCTCTTACTAGTTTGAGTAAGGCTCGCTTTTATTTTTCGCCTACTCATTTGAGTAGGACTTATGTGTGTGAATTTTTACTTTCCTGTCGAGTGTGTGTGTGTTTTAATTTTCGTAAAGTGTGTGCGTGGGTGCATTTATTTCCTCCTACTCGTTTGAGTAGGGCTCGCTTTCATTTCCTGCCCACTCGTTTGAGTGGGACTTGTCATTTACTGCTTTTTTTGCAGCTTTCATTTACTGCTTTCCTTTTACAGCTTTTTTTTTACAGCTTTCCTATTATCGTTTTTCCCGCAAACCGTCCTCATTCCGATGAGTGGCTAACCGCTCTTAGCCCTCTGTATTGAAGAGTATTGGGACAGATAAAATAGATTTAAATAATTAAAGGTCCTATTTTTTACATTAATTAAAATTACATAAGATTTCCCTCTGGTGTACGAAGCGTAGAACCACATAATCGATGTGTGGAATCTATTTCCGTAGTCCATACGCTAGCTAGCCTAGAGGCCGGGCGTATGGACTAATCGCCCCTTGATAAATGGAATTCCGCACTAACCGTCTAGAGAAGAGGCGCGCAAACTCTACCGGATTGGGTTTCCCATCCAATAACGGGGTTCTTAGTGTAATGCAGGCATTAAGAGAAATCCTTCGTCGGATGAGAGCCCGGTCGAATAGTCTTAATGTTCAGGTGAGCGATAGTCCTAGAGATAGGTGAGCTCATTTTAGTGGAACCTCCACGGCCAAGTCTCCGCCTTAATTAATTTGAAACTTAGGATCTCTTTTTATTAAAAGTATATTTTAGTTCAAATTTTATTCGATGCGGTTGCGCTAAGCTCTTCATCGGCTCACCTTTTTAAAATGCTTTTATTTTTAATGCTTTTTGTTTATATATTAAAAAATAACCTGACAAGTTAAATATCGGTAAAATAATAGTCCCCTCCAGGAAAGAATAAAAATAATCAATCCGACCCCGAGAACAATACGACCTCGATATTCCACACTGGAATATCATGTACTACACTCGATAGGTGCACTTGCTCCTTTCGTTAAAACTCGATTTCACTGTTTTATATCCAAATAATAAATCTGCGCGTCCCGTTTTCTAAATAAACTCAAATCCGCTTTTCCAAATAAAAACCGCCCGGAGCGCCGCGCGTCCTACTAATTTTTGGAGTTTTAACCATCATGTTTGTTATAATCTTAATATGAGAAATCAGTATGACTTTCATTTAATATCTCTTTTAAATTTTATATTTCACTAGTTTTACACTTCTATATTCTATCATTCTGTGTATTTTTGGTTTACTTGTACGAAAATGAGTTACGATCTTTTAGATTACACATGTATTGATTTGAGGGACTTTTGGGTGGTAGAGGAGGAACTTGTGCCTGAGCTCGCATATGATGAACTAGAAAATGAAATTTATAATGAAGACGCTATTCCAAAAATTGTAGAACAAAACTTTATTACTACACTACCAACTCAAAGTAAGTGTATACCTACATACCGATATATATGTATAATTGTATGGTTTATAATATAAGTCGTTTCTTAATTTAATTATATATGTTGAACTTGCAGATGATGAACAAATTGTTATTACTGAACCATTTGTTGAGCATACCGACTTGGAGAATTTTGGAGATGAGCGTACTGCAGATTTTGATGGTGTTGGCGATGACTTTGGTGGATGATTTGAGTTTAACTTATTAAGATATGATTTGAATTTCTGATAAATATTTATATATTAGTAGGTCATTAATATTTTGAGACAATCATTTTATAATTTTTATGCGATAATGTTTCAAAAATTATTATCTAATGTTGTGTTTCATGATTTGTAATATGTTTTGATTTTTGACGATATGATACAAATATATACGTTTGCCCGAATGTTTTTGTAGTTTGTTTTATAATTGTACTCTTGTAAAGTTTACTAAAATAATAGTATAAATGTATAATATAATATCGCGGCTCAATCCCGGTCCGACCCCGTTTCGACCGGTCCAACCAGTCGGAGCTTGAACTTTTGATCTAACTTTTGATCTCACCGATTCAATCTCCGGTACAGTTCTCAAAACCTTGATTTAACCAAAGCAAGGAAAGTTAATGGTGAAAAAAATAATAATGGGGCTTCTTTAATGAACATGGAAAATAAAAAGGTCATCAAGAGTATCCGTAAAAGCACTCCCTTTTTACGTAAAAGGAAATATTTGAAGTAAAAAGAAATGCATCAGTAAAAGCACTCCCATTTTGATCAAATGACAAAATCAGGGTGAAAGGTTGCATGATTTGTAATATGTTTTGATTTTTGTCAATATGACATAAATATATAACGTTTGCTTTGATGTTTTTTGTAATTTTTTTATATTTTTACTCTTGTAAAGTTTATTAAAATAATAGTATAAATGTATAATAGAATATCGCGGTTCAGCTCCGATCCGACCCCGATCCAATCTGTCGGAGCTTTAACCTTTGATCTCACCCGCTCGATCTCCGGTCCAGTTCTCAAAACCTTAAGTTACTAAAGCAAGGAAAGTTAATGATGAAAAAAATGACAATGACGCTTCTTTAATGAAATGGAAATAAAAAGGTCATCAAGAGTATCAGGCTAAATCCCAAAAGCACCGCATTAAAGCACTCCCATTTTGATCAAATGACATAATCGCGAAAGGTTGCATGCATACTTGCCTATAATCGCCACAGCGAAAATCGATCGCCCACCGTGCACTTGACTTTGAGATTCGTGCTTGTTGAACAGTACTTCAATGCATGGTGGATGATCAACTCCGATGGTACGATCTGTCTCTCCTAATTTGGAAGCTGGAAAAGAGTTTTTTGCATGGGAGAAGCAGTAGTGAGACTGAACGCTGTTGTTGGAAAGGAACTACGATCAGCCGATCTGCCCCCCTTCCCTATCTTCTCCAAAGAGCTGACCTGAGTTTTCAAGAACTTGAGATAGTTCGCCGCCTCATCGAGCATGGAGGCGGTGTCCAAATAGCTCCCGCCGGGAACCAACCTCTGCAACACCCTAAGCCTTTCGCTTATTCTCTCCCTCCGCTGCCTCGCCGCCACCGTCTGCGGATCACTCGATATCCTCACATTCTTCCTCTTCGGCTTCTCGACGGCTTCCGCTGGAAAGCTCACCGGACGAAGAGCTGCAGCCTTGTAAATCATCTCCTTCAACTGCGCCATCCCCTCGGCGTCGGGCTGATACCCGCTCTCGAACCTCCCCTTCTTCGATTTCACCGGATCACCGAAGCTAATCTGAAAGCCTCCATCAGCCGTCAAAGAGCTCGAATTCATGAGAAGACTGCAGCAGCTATCCACCGGCAGCCATTTCCTCTTGCGCCTCTCCAGAATCGAACAACAGTCGGAATCACCGGCTCTGATGACTTGCGGTTCTTCAGAACTGGCCGTAAAATTGTGATCAGCGAAACAAATACGGAGAGAGCAGAGCTGGCAAGAGGATGGAGCACTACCTCTCATGGAAGCTTCAATATCCAGGAAATCCAAAACAGCTTCACTGGCGGCGTTAAGATTTCCATGAAGAAGATCCAGCTGGCTTGAGCAAAATAAAGCGTCATCCATCATCTCAAAAGTACCACTCAACACAGAGTAATCACTACTCTGCTCCGAAAAATTATCAAATTGACAGCCCCAAATGCATGAAGGGATACTGCTGATCTCATTTCCGATGATGGATTTGTAATTATTGCAAGCGGAAATATCCATAATAAGTAATTATCTCCAGCAGATTTCCCCGGAATGCATAAACTGTTTACTACCTACCTCTTTCAGAACCTCATGGCAACATGAAGGAAAGTAGATGACGAACCCGCATAAAGATCTCTACCTTTATTTGAAGGGGTATGATGAAGAACATGCCTTATATAGACAGAAAATAAACTATGCACATATGGAAGCATATTATAAAGAAGAGGTCCAAGGATGAGACGGTCCTAAGGGATAATTATGAGGCTTTGGGGTTATGTTTAGGGTAACAACTGTTTAAAACCGTAGATTTCCTAGAGATTCTCTTTTGTTTAGGGCTTCGTTTGTCACGGTGGTGGAGGTGGTTAACGCAGTGGTCATTAACCATCATTCGTGAATGTCGCATCTTGTTAGGATCGTGACACCTCACATGCGCATGGATCGTCCGGATTGCGCCACGTCGGCAATCCGTGGTAGGTGTTATTACCTATTCCGGGCGAAATTTAATTTGGAAATTTCTCTTTGGGGAAGGAATTATCTTCCTTCCATTGGTGGCAGCCGGCCCTTCAAATTTATCTCCTAATATTCAGCCCTGTTCTTTTTGGGGATTTGCCAACCTGGAAATTCCTCTTTGGGGAAGAAATTATCTTCATTCCAATGGTGGCAGCCGGCCCTCCTTTCCCCCCGAGGATTTCTCTCCTATTTAAATTCAAGAGGTGGCCGACCAACATGAGTGGTGCAGCAGGTCCTTTCTCTTTCGGTGCAGCTTTTGGCCGTGCGGGTCTTCGAAAAGCAGGAACTTCGCCGCCGCTTTGATTCTCGTCGCATCTCATACAACCGGATCTTGGAGGATTCGAGTTCTTCTCGGTCTATTCTTTCTCCTCTATTTTAGCTGTATTATATGTTTGAGAATCTTGAGAAATAAAATTGATCTCTGTCTGCACAGTGGATGTACCCATTTGATTTTTCAGGGAACCACTTAAATCTTGGTGTTCTTCCTTTGTGGTGTTTGTTTATTTCTTTTCGTGCGTTATTATTATTTTTCGTAACAATAATTGTGGTCGTTTGAAATTTCACTTGAACAGGAGAATTTTATCCGCACTCGGAGACCCGTTTTCATAACAAGTGGTATCAGAGCCAGGTTTGATCGACGACCGTTTGGACGTTCCGTTTCGAGTTGGGTCAACGGTAGGTGACGACATCGGTCAGCTCCTTATCTTCCCAATCTTGATCCGTGAATTTATTTGGTCGCTTCGGTCTCTGTGCAGATTTTCTTCAGTTTGTTTTCTATGGCGACTTCCACACCAGGTGCGAAGTTTGAAGTTACGAAGTTCGACGGAAAGCACAATTTTGGCCTGTGGCAGGTCAAGGTACGGGCACTACTGATTAAGGAAAGATTACACCGTGTCCTATTGGGGAAGGCCAATAAGGTTGTTGAGGTTACCGATCGCATGTGGGAGGATATGGATCTCGAAGCTATGTCCACCATACAGCTTTGCTTATACGATGATGTGTTATATGGAGTTCTTTTAGAGACGACTGCCTCTGGTCTTTGGGCAAAGCTGGAGAATGTCTACATGGAGAAGTCTCTTCCCAATATATCGTATTTACCTCAAGCAACAGTTGTACAAGTTCAGCATGAAGGAGGGTTCCTCTCTTCACGACCACCTAAACAGTTTTAACAAACTACTATCAGAGTGTCTCAGCATGGATATCAAGGTGGAGGAAGAGGACAATGCAGTTATTTTACTGAGCTCTCTTCCAAAGTCCTATGAGAGCATGGTCACTACTCTTACCTACAACAAGGACGTTTTGGAAATGGAAGAGGTCACTGCAGCCTTACTCTCAGATGACATCCAAAAGAAGTCTTCCAGCTCAGGTGCTGCTGAAAGTTCAGCTTTATTCTCTCGGGGCCAGTCTGGTTCAGTTAGAGGAGGCAAGTTCAAAAAGAGTTCAGACGGTTACTGCAACTACTGCAAAAAGAAGGGTCACGGAATAAAGGACTGCTGGAAGCTTCAGAACAAGGACAAAGAAAAATCCCTTGGTGATGATAAGGGGAAGTCTGTCGCATCCATATGCATCGAGGATGTCGATGAGGACATCCTTTAGTACTTTTTCCTCACCTATCTTTTTTCCTCCTATTTTATCTACATTTTCTTCCGGCATTTTTTCCCTTTCTTATTCTGTTACCCCCCTCCATTTGCTTATCATCATTTTTCTTTTCCTAGTCATGTTATTTCTTATGCTTGTGTTTATATAACTCTTATTCCGAGTTATTCTTTCCTGGTCAAAGAATTCATTATCGAATGCGTTTTGTCCCCCTATTATCTTAGCCCTTTCATTATTAATCCTTCGTTCTACATGGGCTCAGAGTGTGTCTAATCAATCCTTTTCTGATTAGTTCTCATAGGGGTTCCATCTTTCCATGCCGAGGACAGTTGTCTGCATTCTTTTCTTGATGTGTCTGCATTTATCAGTTTCTCTCCCGCGCACACATCAAATGTCAGGAATCTTGACAGGTTCAGTTTTGCTATGGGAGACCACCGATGGAGGTGGAGCAGTTGATATTTAGCTTCAAGGTGGAGCGTTTCTAAGATAGGCACGTTAGTCCAGTTTGTGCGCTACTCAAGATTGAAGGAGTTCATTTCTTATATATGATTCACTCTCGGCCAGAGTTCATTCAATCTGGTCTCTTTGGCTTTTGGATCTTGGTGACCGTCTAGCTATTGGAGTTATTTCAGTCAGGTGGAGCTTGTCCTTGGAGAGGCGTCAAGATGGAGTTTCATTTGCGTGAGGCGTCAAGGTGGAGATTGTTAGGATCGTGACACCTCACACGCGCATGGATCGTCCGGATTGCGCCACGTCGGCAATCCGTGGGAGGTGTTATTACCTATTCCGGGCGAAATTCAATTTGGAAATTCGTCTTTGGGGAAGGAATTATCTTCCTTCCAATGGTGGCAGCCGACCCTCCAAATTTATCTCCTGGTATTCAGCCCTGTTCTTTTTGGGTATTTGCCAACCTGGAAATTCCTCTTTGGGGAAGGAATTATCTTCCTTTCAATGGTGGCAGCCGGCCCTCCTTTCCCCCCTAGGATTTCTCTCCTATTTAAATTCAAGAGGTGGCCGGCCAACATGAGTGGTGCAGCAGGTCCTTTGTCTTTCGGTGCAGCTTTTGGCCGTGCGGGTCTTCGAAATGCAGGAACTTCGCCCCCACTTTGATTCTCGTCGCATCTCGTACAGCCGGATCTTGGAGGATTCGAGTTCTTCTTGATCTATTCTTTCTCCTCCATTTTAGCTGTATTATATGTTTGAGAATCTTGAGAAATAAAATTGATCTCTGCCTGCACAGTGGATGTACCCATTTGAGTTTTCGGGGAACCACTTAAATCTTGGTGTTCTTCCTTTGTGGTGTTTGTTTATATCTTTTCGTGCGTTATTATTATTTTTTGTAACCATAATTGTGGCCGTTAGAAATTTCACTTGAATAGGAGAATTTTATCCGCACTCGGAGACCCGTTTTCATAAACAACATCTGACCCAAAAAATATTCATGCATACTCAAAATGCAAACTCAAAATTAGTTTATTTTCTTTGTAGCCGTCATAACTTTTGTCATGCCAAATGTACATAATTAATTTAATTTTTCCTTTGCAATCATTTAACATTTTCACTTTTTGTCCATCTGTTATCCTTAGTTTTAGTCGGAATCAATTATAATTTTCATGTAATAATAGGTGTTGTAGCTAGATGTGTTAACATATATAAGGAAATTAAAAAAAAATTAATAAGCACATGCGTGATAAAGCATGGGTCTGGGTGAAGCCCGTTTGGATGCGGGCAAAAACCGCTTGGATGCGAGCAAAATCCGCTTGGATACGGGGGAAATCCGCTTTCATGCAGGCAAAACCTGATTGGATAAGGGGTGAAGGCCACTTGGATGTGGGCGATGCTATCCCGACGAACGTTGCCCATGCGAATGTTTTCACCTGCTAAATGTTGCCGCACGCCGAATGTTGCCTCCCGACAAATATTGTGGCCCGGCGAATGTTGTGGACCTCCAAATGTTGACGCCCGCCGAATGTTGATGACCGCCGAATATTGCTGCCCACAAAATATTCTTGCCCACCAAATGTTGTCGCCGGCAAAATGTAACAACCTGTCGAATGTTGTTGACCGCATGCATATATCCGTATTCTAAATGTTGCATGTAATGCCCCCCCCCCCCCCCCCCCCCCCCCCGAATTTTTGATAATTATTTTTGATCTTCTTTTGGCATAGTAATGACGTAAGGGCGAAGTCGATCGAATTTCGAACTTGCGGGAGTGTAAATATTCATCGTGATTGTCAAGTTTCGTTGTGATCCGAGCTATATTGGAAGCCCGGTGAATTTTCCAAAATTAAAGGGATTTATTATTGCCGTAAACTATGGAAATAAATCGTAACTCGATGTCGGCTCGTCAAATTTTGATTTCAACTTCGTCGTTGGATTCGTAGCACCGGTATTTACCTTCGGTTCAAAATTCGTCGAAAACCGAGTTGTGCTTAGTCTAAATTATCAAATGAAATGTTAAGTGATTAATATATATTATCTTTTATACATATATTCATGTAATTTCTATTTAAAAGCAAAACCGACCGAGCCGGCCAACCTAGGAAGGAAGTCCCCGTTTTCTTTTTCCTATTCCGCCAAACCAGAGCACGCGAGGGAGAGGGAGAAGTGTCATTCCGGGAGCTTTCCGTCGACCGCCGTGGGAGCTCTAGTGTGTGAATTCTTCGTTAGTGTATAGATCTGAAAAGCCCTCGCCGAGATATACGCGTGTGCGGTGAGTATTTTCGGTTGCGTGGATTTTTGGCATTGGAGTGAGTAGCCCTAACTTTCGTTTTAGTCCAAATCCTTCCATATTTTGTGGTTGTAGTTTTTATTGGCCGATTATGGATGTGGAGTGCTTAGGAGACTGGAAATCGGAATATTTGAGGCAAGTGGTGGACCATCCCACTTGCTTAGTCTTCTTTTACTTCCTCCTTTCCCTTTTAAATTCCTTGATCCGTTAATATTTCATTTTTTCCAGGTGTTGATCATATCATGGTGTTGGTCTTACTAAGTTCTTGTTGTATCGAGTGTTCTTAGTTAAATTCGTCGAGTGTTCATAGTTAAATTCGTTGAGTGTTTACGTTATTCGTCGAGTGTTTATGTAATTCGTCGAGTGTTCACGTAATTCGTCGAGTGTCCACGTTAAATAGGTCGAGTATGCACGTTTAATTTGTCTAGTGTTCACGTTAAATTTGTCAAGTGTTCTCGTTAAATTCGTCGATTGTTCACGTTAAATTCGTCGAGTGTTCACATTAAATTCGTCGAGTGTTCCCGTTAAATTCGTGGAGTTGTCACGTAAAAATCGCTGAATTTGTCGAGTGGTTACGTTGAGTATGTCGAGTTGTCACGCCAAATTCAACGTGCGGTCATAACAAATTCATCAAGAAGTCCTCTTTATGCTTGAAATTTCTGGATTTTTCTTGTGTCGTCGGGATGACCTGATGCCAAGTCTTTTATAGTGGCAGTAGACTTTATATGTCCTTTTATAAGATTAATGTTATTTTCAGCTAACTTATAAGATACTTTTACTTTTCATTTAGGAACTACGGTTTTGTTTGTAACGCCCCGAAACTCAAAAGAGCGACGGGTGGCGTTTTGAGCCAAGTTTGGAACTTAGCAGGGGTCACACATTCTGGGACACGGGCGTGTTCCGGGGCGTGTCGTGCTCGGGTCGACGATCTGGCCGAAAGGTCGACGAATTTTGGAGTCGACGATCGTCGAGCAGCGAACACGGCCTGGGACACGGGCGTGTCACAGGCCGTGTCCTTCACTAGTTGAAGTGGGGCTGTGGCGTGGTTGTTACACGGGGTCAGCATACGGGCCGTGTCGGGTAGACACGGGCATGTCAAATGGGACACGGGCGTGTCCAAGACCTGTGTTCTTCTCGGGTTGGTGTTGGTCCTGTGCTGATGGAGTAACACGGCACAGAACACCGCAGTGTACTGGATGACACTGGCGTGTTAGGGCAAACACGGGCGTGTCGGGTGCCCGTGTTCTTTTCGGGTCATGTCGGTTTCGACGGCAAATGGGGAACACGACCCTGGACACGGGCGTGTCACAGGCCGTGTTCGGCCCAGATTTTGGATTTCAATGGCAGATCGTGACCGTTCGTTTCCTTATTTTGGGATCTAACGGTCTGGAACTGTTCTTGCTTGGATATACCCGAGTTTAGGGCTTAGAAAACCCCATTCTACTTGGGTTAGTATCTTTCTAAAGTCTAGAGAGAGGGGAGGGCAAGGAAGAAGAAAGGAGGCTAGATCCGGTCACCGTCGGAGCTTCGGAGGTCCAAATCGCAAGCCGACTTCGGATCTACGTAGGCAAGGAGATTGCGCTGCTTTTCATCCGTATACATTTCCATGGTGCCAAGGAAAAATGCTAGGGTAATGATTCTCATCCTAGGACATGTGAAGTCCTCTTTTCGTTTGCATAGGAAGCCCGCTCTCGCGAGTTTGCGGTGAGTTGAGGCGTTCCTTCGGGTAGACATGAATAGTCCCCATTATGTACATATAGAGTCCGTAATAGAGAACGGATATTGGCATGATGTGTGAAGCCTACCCGGACAAGTTGGTCTGGATCGGTGATGTTGCATTGCATGAATGCCGGAGAAGACTCCGCGCGAATTGTTGTTTATTCGGGAGCCTTGGGGATTAACTCCAAGGTGCACCCAAAAAATTGGGCAGATGCATGATTCTGCCAACATGATGGCCTGGGAGCCAACTTGTACATAACCGAGTTATGTAAAGTGTGAAATCGGATTGGGACTCGGGGAAGTTTGGCCCGCACCCATGTCTTAAGGTGACAGGGCGGTGTGGGCAACGGGTTAGGCGGAACCGTACCCGCTCTATGTGGTTCGGTTAGAGAGACCTAAGGTACGTGGTACTCGTTGTTGGCATAGATGGAGGGTCTTAGGAAGTTGCCAGAAAGACCAAATGCTCACGAGATATTGCCGTCCAAGGGGCGGTGGTGAGTCAGCGGACTTTGACCGTGTTCACCGAGAATGTGTCCTGAGAGCACGGGGTGTGAGGTCGTGTGTGCCCATGCCTGTGATGGAGTGTTTATTCACTATACTGCTTGGTTATGCTAACAAAGTGTAGGGAAAGAGGATCGCCTCCCCGTTTATGGGGGCGGGATCATTATAATTTGGTCAACATAGCTGACAGTTGCTTTTGTTTGTCACCGTTGCGGTGGATTGTTGCTTGCAGGTGCTGTGGAGCCGAGCGGTAAATAGCGGGCTAAAGCCCAAGTTGCTGAGCCGGCCCTCGAAGGCCAAATTTTGAGTGTTTACTTATTTTATTCATGTGTGACCGGCCTGCGTGTCGTGGTATGGAAGACACATTTTTTTGAGTAAACAATTGTAAGGCCTTAAAGCCATTGTATATGTGTATTGTATCTTCATTCCTGTGGTTTTGAGTAGTGGACATTCATTCTTATGGTTGGGTTCTAAATTTGTAACTTTTAATAATTGCTTCCGCTAGAATGACTCTGTGTAGGACGGTTGTATTAGTTGGATGGTATTCTATTGAGTAACCACCCGGTCTGTCTGGGGTATATGGTGTCGTCTCCCGGTTGGACCTATTGCTATATACTATGTGACGGATAGGGGATGTTACAATTTGGTATCAGACTACTGGTTTCGGTCAGGCTTAAAATGATTTCGTGGGCGAATTCTTTTAAAGGGATGGTGAGCACATGTGTGTGCGTCATCATTATAACATCAAAAGAACCCATGAATGTCCACTTAGGAATGAAAATACACATGTTTGAGGAACTTGCGTATTCCTATAATTACTTTTTGCAATTTTGTTTAGTCACTTAATGGTGTTTTGTACAACTATAGGTGACTAGAAGTGGTGCAGGGCCGTCAGAACGCCCAGTTTTTGAGGCTAGTAGCGTACCAAATGATGCTCCTGCAATACCTCCCTTGGCTGAAACCATACGATTGGTTGCCGAAGCAGTGTTTGCCATGATCAATGCGCATCCTGCAAGGCAAATGCTGCAACCCGCTCCTATGATGGAGCAGGTACCGCTTCAAATGGATGAACTGAGTAGAGTGGAGCAGGTAGTGGTGGAGCCTTTGGTGCCGAGGCGAGCAACTGAAAGACAGCTCAAGCACATTATGGGCTTCAATCCTCTAGTGTTCTTCGGGTTGGGAATCCTATCTCAAGCTGAAGACTGACTCTCCCGAGTGAAGAGAGTCCTGACAGCTACTGAAATGGAGGAGTGGCAGATGACCACTATAGCTAAATTCCTGTTGGACGGGGATGCGAGGCTGTGGTGGGAAGGTTTAGAGCTGCATCTCTTGAGAGGAAGACAACTTAAGGACGTCTCGATGGAGGAGTTCTCGAGACTGTTCTTGGCAAGGTATATCCCTTCGGCTCAGAGGATATCATTAGAAAATGAGTTCCAAAGGTTGGTGCAAGGAGAGAGTAGCGTGGATGAGTATCTCCACGAGTTTACTTAATTGGGTCGGTACGCTAGCTCCACAATCACGGATGAGGAGCGAAGACGAACCGATTCTATGAAGGTTTGAGAGATGACTTGAGGATACTACTCTCGGGGCCTATGACGCAGGGCTTCTTGACCCTAGTCAATACGGCGCGGTATTTGAAGAAGGACTTGAAGAATCTGCAAGCAAAGAAAAGCTCTGTTGATAAGAAGACTGAGTTCAAGGTGCCAGCTAACTCAAATCCTACGTACCGTAGGTTGTCTAAGAAGGCTAAGACTTCGGGTCCAGCCCCTTCTTCGGGTGCTTCTGGGGCGACTATGGGTCGAATCCCGGGCGAATGCTTTACTTGTGGAAAGCCGGGGCACTTTGCCTGTGACTGCTGGAGCGGATGTCCCAAGTCCGAAAGGAAGCCGGGAGCAACATATGAAGAGAAGGGCAAGGCGGTGGAGTCAACCGCATCCCATTATGCTTCGGATCAACCGAGAGTTTATAATCTTGGCCAATAGGAGGCCATCAAGCAAGTAGATGTGGTGATAGGTACGGTTTAAATTTATAGCAAGTTAATTTTTAAATACTTGTTATGCACGTGTTACCTTACCACTGCTTGAATAGGATTTGTTTTGATTTGTGAGTATCCGACGAGAGCACTCTTTAATACGGGAGATTCACACTCTTTTTTGTCCGAAGGATTCATATCGCGCATTGGAGTACCTTCTTCGATGGCAAAGGACAAATTGGATGTGTTGTTGCCGAATGGGTGTTCCATGCGCACGAATAGAATCTGTGGCGTTAAGATTCATTTTGGGAGTCAGGAATTCGATTTGCAAGCATCGTTACTGCCGCTAGTCGAGTTCGATGTGATATTTGTCATGGACTGGCTCTCGGAGCAGCAAGCCTATATTGATTGCGGTCGCAAGGAAGTCAAGTTGGGAACAGGTCGTGAGACGACTTTTACGGGCTTGAAAGGGTCGAGCAAGCCTTTGATGTCTGCTCTTCAGTTGGTGACGGCGGTTCGTGCTGGAGCAGAGCTGTTTTTCACGCTAGTGGAGGTTGCAAAGACTAAGCCTACGATGGATAGTATTTCAGTGGTAGCTGAGTACCCTGATGTGTTCCCTGCCGATCTTCCTGGAGCCCCACCTCAATGGGAGATTGATTTCACCATCGAGCTAGTGCCAGGTGCTAAACCTTTGTCACACTCTCCGTATCGGCTAGCGCCTAAGGAAATGGTGGAGCTGAAGGTTCAACTGCAAGAGTTGTTGGAGTAGGGGTATGTGCATCCAAGTTCTTCGCCTTAGAGCGCACCGGTCCAATTTGTTAAAACGAAGGACGGAAGCTTGAGACTATGTATCGATTATCGAGAGCTGAACAAGCTTGAAAGTGCAGCTAGATCTGATATACTCTAGAGGGGGGGGGGGGGTGAATAGAGTATATGGTGATTTTAAAACTTTTACAACTGCTGTTGTATTTTAGGTGTGTGTGTGCAGGGAAGCAAATACAATAAACCAAGATGCAACAATTATCTAATCACAACACATTCACAGAGCAAGGCCAGAAAAAAAAAGAAAAGAAAGCAACCAGACGACACAAGAATTTTATAGTGGTTCCCCAAATCTGGGTAGTCCACTCTTCTACCACCCTGGTAGGAATCCACTGCAGGAAGGGGTTGATCAGGTGTCCTGACACCAATGGGGTTTTGATCAGGTTCCCAAAAACTAAACCCTCAAGTCTTTTGGTGGGAGACTTGCAACCAGAATAATTTTGAAGGGAATTAAAACCCTGTACAGAGGTGGAGTGAGAGGGTGATGAGGTCTTCTCTTTCTCAAGTCAAATAAGAAGACTTGTGGATTGTTGTTTAGTAGCTTTGCTCCCCCTGAGATGTAGAATGAATCAGGAAGAATGCTGGAGCACTGCTTCAGGGTGATAGGTCTTCAAAGACCTAGATTTCCTGGTCCAGAGAAAGTCTTCAGGAACTTCTTGTAACTGATATGAATGTATTGTTTTTGAAGTTATCCTGAGTAAAAGCAGATGAAGAAGAGTGACTCTTGATATTGATGTAGTGTTCTTCTTCTTCTTCTTGATCAGTTTCTCTCTGGGCCAAGAATGAAATCCTTTTTCTTTTATTTTTGAATCACTGTCTGTCTTTTTGTTTTGTTGTATGTTGTATCTCTGTATTACTGACTCTTTCCGTATATCTCTCTGTCTCATAAGAAACATTCGAATTTTGAATATCGAGCAGTAATGGCAGACGGCCTGGAAAGGAAGCAACAATTAATTATTTCCCCAACTGTTTCCATGGGAAAATGGCATGTAATAATCCAGGATTAACTACGCATTCTAACGGTAGTATACTGTGAAGAACTGCCATTAAATGTCCAGGAATCAGCACCATGGAATGAGACGGGAATGGAAGAAGACCTAGTCTGGAATCGTCGACCGAAGAACATAATTCGTCGAGCTGAGTTTTGAGTTCGTCGAGCTGAGCCTGAGTTCGTCGAGCTAAGCTGAGTTCGTCGAGCTGAGCTGAGTTCGTCGAGCTGAGAATAAAAATCGTTGAACTGAGAAAAGTTCTGGACTTGGACGAAATACTCTGCATCTGCTGAAATGCTGTGTCGACACAACTTGTTGTCGACAGATTGATCTTGGTGTCGACACAAATCCTCTGGTGTCGACATAAGCTGGTGTCGACTGAAATCCTGATGTCGACACAAATCGTCTAGTGTCGACACAAACCCTAAGTGTCGACACAGATTTTCTGAGTACAAAGATCGTCGAGTAGAGATTAACATTCGTCGACCTGAGAAGCTATGAACTTGAGGTCCAAGTTCGTCGAGCTCAGAATATAATTCGTCGACAGAAGCACGAAGCTGGACTTAGAGAAATTCTGAAGTAGTCCTAATAAGCTTGAGGTAGAATCCCGGTGTTCGTCGAGTAAAGAACATAGTTCGACGAGCTCAGCACTGCGAATTGTCTCACGATCGTCGAGCGCAGAACTCCCTTCGTCGAGCTGAGTTCGACGAACGTCGAACTCATTTCACTTAGTCTGAAAAACTGATAGATCTGGAGTTCCTGATGGTATTGAAGAAGGCTGGTCCATCTGAAGTTGAGAAAGAGGACTGTCCTAGACTCTAAGACAAAAACTTGACCCAGACTATACATGATGGGTCACATCCTAAGTCAGTGAACCTAGCCCAAATCAACTAGGGATCCAACAATCTCCCCCTATTTGGGTGAGGTCACTAACAGAGACTCCAAGCAAAGAACAAACAGAAAAACAAAGCAAAATTAAGAGATATATCTGGCAGAGAATTTACAACACATGCATCCGATATATATATACATACATGCTTTGTTTTAATGCAAGAAACAGTCTGAAATATAAGCAGAAATAAAATAACCACAAAATTACTTCTCTGTCTTCTTCTGTTTTGGCTTGTCTTCTGGTGCTTTATCTCCTGGCTTCTTGAAAATGATTTCCCTATTGGGATCTGAAGCTTGAGCCTTGGTCATAGTCATGTCAGCTGCCCCTATGATGTTCAGTGAAGTGGCTCTGGGGACAACTGCTTCTGGGTGAAGATGCATGTACTCATCAACATTGAGTAGCTTGTATGCTTTCCCAAATCTCTTTAGCTCATCTCTCCTGTACTGAGACATAGTAGTTAAGCCTGTTGTGTCCTTGCCTTCAGCTTTAGCTTTGTTGATTAGAGATAAGCCAATGATCTCTTGGAACCTTGCCATTCTGGCTGAGTTGGCTGTTTCTGGATCTTCAGGAGGAGAATTGGGCCTTTCAGCTTCATGTTCCTTAGATCCCTGGTGCTGCTGCTGCTGTTGAGGGTGTTGACTGCCTGAAGATGGTGGCCTTGGCTGACTACCACCAGAGGATCTCCCTGTTTGTCTCTGATAAGTTTGAATAGGAGCAGATCTCTGAGAGCCAGAGCCAGAGGCACCTGCTGCTGGAGGAGGAGGAGGAGGAGGAGGATCCTTTCTGTATCTATGAACTCGGGGAGGAAAGTATCTCCTACTCCTCTTCCTCTCTTTTTGCTGGTTCTTTGATAGCCACATCCATGCAGGCATCCCTTTGTAAGGAGCAACATTGTGCAGAATATAGTATGGAGTGTCTGCAGTGGGATTAGACTTGGGAGCAGGAGGAGGAGGAGCCTTCCTTTTCTTAGAGAGCAACTTCTTTTTCTTTTTAGCAGCCTCCTCATCTGATTCATCATCATCATCATCATCAGAATCTGAACTCTGAGGGTTATCATACAGAGCATTCAACTTCCTCAGAGTGGAATCAGGAATGATAAGAGGTTTTCCTTGAGGGGGGATAGAAGGTTCAGAGGGTGAGGGTTCAACAGCAGTAGAGACAGAGCTTGCAGCTGCTGTCTTGTTCTCTTCTTTAATGTCTACCAGAATGAGCTCATCCAGATCAGACATGGGAGAATCATCCATGACAAAATCTGGGACAGGGTAGATTTCTGGAATAGACACAGGAATTGGAACAGCAGTAGGAGCAGCAAATGTGTCACAAAGTTGCTTGGCAACTGCTGGACTAACTGGAGAGGTATACTGGACAATAGCCAAATATGGCTTAGCAACCTCTACTGAAGGAATAGCCAAATGTGGCCTAGTAACCTCTACTGAAGGAAGCTTCATATATACAGGATCAAAGATATGAAGTATCTTAGATAAATTAACTGTGGGATTTATAAGGAAATCACCAGCAGTTGTTATTGTATCTACTGACTCATCAAAGCTACTGTCAGTGTCCATGAATTGAATAAAATCAATTGATGTTTCTGTAACTGCAACTGCATTATCAAGCACTGAATCAACTGTATCTGTATTATCAAAAACTGTATCTGTATCAACTGTATCTGCATCAACTATATTAACCTTTGCGGTTGCTGCACCAGCTTCATCATGAAGCATCTCCCCCTGCCTGGGTTCAGGAGAACTTGGAGCCAGGCCCCTGAATGAAGAGGGGGCAGCAGAAAGGGCTGTGATTTGTGCAGATAAAGAATGAATGGAATTCACCATAGGTGTAATGGCCTCTGTGATGAGGGATTGAATAAGAGGAGTCAGAAGAGAGATGATGGAGGGAATGGTGAAGGAGTCCATAAGTGGAGAAAGAATAGTGGAGGGGAGAGAAGTAGAGGAGGAAGGAGGAATGTGTGGAGGGGATAATGGAGGGAGAAAAGTGTGTGATTCATTGAGTATTGTGTAGGATGGAATAGTGGAGAGGTGTGGGGGAAGAGGGGATTGAGGAGGTGAGGGAATATGTGTTTCAGTGGGGGAAACTGGAGGTGTAGGGATATGTGCAAGATCAAGCGGTGGAGATTGAGGTTGAGGTGGAGTGGGAAGAGATTTGGTAGGTGGAATGGCCTCTTCAGTGTCAGGGTGGGGAGTGACCTTGACGGTCCTGGTGCTCTCAGAAGCATTGATGGAGGAGGAGGAACCCTTAGAGGGTTTGGTGATTGTCCTCTCCCATCGGCCAAACAAGGCGCAGGTGAGGCGCTTGCTGGCATTGATGAATGTGGTCGGGGAGACCAAACATTCACTAGCCTTTTCCTGGAGGAAAATCCACAGGATTCTGCCGTAGCGGACTTCCTTCTTGCTTGTTTTCTTCTTGATTAGGTCAAAGAAGACCATGCCCCAGTCGACCTAACGTTTGTTGAGCACTGCGCACATAATCAGGAATTGATGGCGAGTGATATAGTCATGTGCCGAGTGCTTGCCCATCAGAATGTTTCCTACAATGTCGGCCAAAAATTGATAGGCGGCAGACAGTTGCTTCTTCAGAAGCTTATTATGGTTGCTGCCGGAGAAACCCGTTACTTTCAACATATCAGCATATTCCTCAGCATCCATTTCCAAGTTGTCCTCACCATTGATCAGTCCAAAAATTTCAGAGAGTACTGCTGGAGACAGGGAAACGGCAGTGTTTCCAATACGTCCTGTCAGATTTCCGTCTTCAGAGACTTTGGCAGTGTACACCCATTCTCTTATCTCGGTTGAGTGTAGCTTGATGCTGCGTGTCATGAAATCCTTGAGATGCAATTCTTCAAGTAATTCTAGGATATAAAGAAAAATTGGATCTGAATGTTGGAAGGACTCAAAGTCCATGGAGAATGCTGCATGAAACTTCATCGCCGCAAGTGCTCCTGGAGGAATCGCCATTGATGACCTGCAAAGAAAATCACAGAGAAAATGGCGATCAAGAGCAAGGGAACTGAAAGCACGGTACGGAGGTCGAAGAAAACCTAGATATAAGATTTTCAGAATATGAATCGACAAGCTCCATTCCACGAACAAAGACAGATCTTCGAACTGAGATCGACGAAATAAGTTAGAGTTGAGTAGTTCGTCGAACTCATTTAGAAGAATTGAAAACAGTTCGTCGAACTCCGTTCGACGAAATGGTTTCTGAAGCAAGGTTCGTCGATTTTCGGTCGACGAAAATTGTTTCCACACAGAGAATTCGTCGATCTCCGTTCGACGAGAATCTCTCAAACCTTCCCAAATTCGTCGAACTCCGTTCGACAAACTCTGGAAAATTCGTCGAATGCAGACAGAAATCAATTTAACTCTTCTCCATCAATCATTCCCAGTTGATTTATAAAGAACATATGGGTTTTCTCATCCAAAGGCTTGGTGAAGATATCTGCTCTCTGTAGATCAGTAGGAATGTGGATCAAGTTAATTTTCTTTTTGTCCACATTATCTCGAATGAAATGATGTCTTATTTCAATATGTTTAGTCCTAGAATGATGAACTGGATTCTGAGTTATAACAATAGCACTTGTATTATCACAAAATAAGGTTGAATTATTTAAGTTGATACCATAATCTAGGAGTTGGTTTTGTATCCATATCATCTGTGAACAGCAGCTGCCAGCAGCCATATACTCTGCCTCAGCAGTTGATGTAGATACAGATGTCTGCTTTTTGCAAAACCAAGAGACAAGTCTCATACCCAGGAACTGGCAAGTTCCAGATGTACTTTTCCTGTCCACTCTACATCCAGCATAGTCAGCATCTGAGTATCCAGTTAACTCAAATTCTGACTCTGCAGGATACCAGAGTCCTAAACTAGAACAACTCTTTATATATCTCAAAATCCTTTTTAGAAAAATAAGATGAGATTCTTTAGGATTCACTTGGAATCTAGCACAAAGGCATGTGGCAAACATTATGTCAGGCCTGCTAGCTGTTAAGTATAATAGGGATCCAACAATTGCCCTATAATATTTCTGATCTACAGGTTTCCCTGCTGCATCAGAATCCACAACAGCATTGGTAGCCATAGGTGTTTTCATTCCTGAGGCATCACCCATCCCAAACTTTTTAATAAGCTCTTTAGCATACTTAGATTGGGAGAGGAAGATACCATCAGGGAGCTGCTTCACTTGGAGACCAAGGAAGTAGGAAAGCTCACCCATGCTACTCATCTCAAATTTGGAATACATGAGGTCAGCAAACCTCTTGCACAATTTGGGATCAATAGACCCAAAAATAATGTCATCCACATATATTTGTACCAATAAGATTTGGTCCTTATGATGTCTAGTGAAAAGGGTTTTATCTATGGTTCCTCTTGTAAATTTATGCTCTAAAAGAAAGCTAGCTAGGGTCTCATACCAAGCTCTTGGAGCTTGCTTTAAACCATAGAGAGCTTTATGCAATTTGTAAACATAAGAGGGTTGAGTTAGAGAGATAAAACCTGGAGGTTGTTCTACATAAATCTCTTCTTGAAGTACATCATTCAGAAAGGCACTCTTAACATCAATCTGGAATACTTTGAACTTTTTGTATGCTGCAAAAGCTAGGAATATTCTAATGGCCTCCAACCTTGCAACAGGGGAAAAAGTTTGGTCATAGTCTATTCCTTTCTCTTGTCTATAGCCTTGGGCAACCAGTCTAGCCTTGTTCCTTACTATGTTCCCTTGTGCATCCAATTTGTTCCTATAGACCCATTTGGTTCCAATAATTGGGTAGTTATGGGGTCTTGGAATCAAATCCCAAACTCTACATCTCTCAAATTGATTTAGTTCCTCTTGCATTGCAAGAATCCAGTGGGGATCTTGCTCAGCTTCATGGATGGTGAGAGGTTCAATTTGAGAGAGAAAACAGGCATGCATCAAGTCTTGATTGAACTGATGTCTTGTCTGTACACCAACTGAAATGTCTCCAATCACTTGAGATCTGGGGTGATCTCTAAGTGTGATAAGATCAGTTTGTAGAGTTGGTTGAGCAACAAATTCTGTAAGTAATTCCTCTTGAGGAATGGTACTGGCTGTTGATGGAAGTTCAGTTACTTCCTCTTGGACTTCTTCTTCACTATCTTCAGCAGCCTGTGGAGTGGGATGAGTTGGAACCTCTTGGGTAAGGTTTAGTCCATCCATTGACTCACACATTGGTGAAACCTGCAAAAGACTATTGGTAGAAATGTCTTTCTCCTTATAAGACATGTTAGCTTCATCAAAAGACGCATGGACAGATTCTTCAATTTTAAGGGATGATTTGTTGAAAATCCTATAGACCTTGCTTACTTGGGAATATCCTAGAAAAATCCCTTCTTCAGCCTTAGCCTCAAATTTTCTAATGTATCTTTTGTTATTAGTGTGGATGTAACATATGCAACCAAAAACTTTAAAGTAAGTGATTTTAGGTTTCTTTTCATTAAGTAATTCGTAGGGGGTCTTATGTTTTAGTTTATGTATAAGACATCTGTTCAGGACATAGTTAGATGTGTTTACAGCTTATGCCCAAAAGGATAGAGGCATGTAAGCATCTGCTAACAATGTACCTACAGCTTCAATGAGTGTCCTATTTTTCCTTTCAGCAACCCCATTTTGTTGGGGTGTTCTAGGAGCTGAGAAGCACTGCCTGATACCTTCCTTCTCACAGAACTCATGCATAAGAAGAGATTCAAACTCTGTGCCATGATCACTTCTGATCAATACAACATGAGTAGAGAACTCAATCTGTATGGTCCTGAGAAAATCTGTAAGAACTTTGAATGTATCTGACTTAGCTCTCAGGAAGGCTACCCAACTGAATCTGGAGAAATCATCAACAATGACTAAGGTGTAAGACTTCCCTCCTAGGCTTTGTACTGCAATGGGTCCAAAAAGATCCACATGAAGCAGATATAATATCCTAGGTGAATCACTTTTATTAATGGATTTGAAACTAGTTTTAGTTTGCTTGCCTAGTTGACAAGCCCTGCATATGCTTTCCTTCTTGTAAGGACCAGAAGGTAAACCTCTAACAAGGTTGTCTTTAGATAACCTAGATATGTCCTTAAGGTTTACATGTCCTAGCCTTTTGTGCCATAACTCATTTTGGTTACTAGTGATATTGAGTAAACAAATATCAGTTGTGGAAGAAATGCAATCTACTAAATATATGTTTCCTTGTCTAATTCCAATTAAAACAGTTTGGTTTTTATCATTTATAATAGAGCAAGAGGTAGAGTTGAAATGTACCTGATAACCTTCATCATATAATTGACTTATGGATATGAGGTTATGTTTAAGTCCTCTTACATATGTTACCTTTTTGAAGGTCACTGCTCCAATGCTTACTCTTCCATACCCTTCTGACTGACCACTCTTTGAGTCTCCAAATATCACCTTTGGTCCTAGCTTGGACTTATAGCTGGAGAGATTTGCTTTGCTGCCAGTCATGTGCTTGGAGCAGCCACTGTCCAGGTACCAGGTCTGACTTAGCTTGGACAGCTCTTCACCTGTACCTGCATCAAAAAATAAAGCTCAATTGTTCTTGACCCAGGTTACCTTGGGTCCTTGGTTTGGCTGAAAAGTAAAACTAGAAATGACTGATAAGGCAGGTTGAGACTTATACCCTAGAGGGTGATATCTCCAAGGTGGGATTATCCAATCAGCTACTGGATTAAATATCTTGTTAGCTGTTTTAAAATTTCTATAGGAGAAATGATTTATATTTGGTCATTCTGAGATCGACGAATTATTGTAAGTTCGTCGACCAGAGTTCGATGAATGGGGATGAGATCGTCGACCTCCACTCAGAGAATGACCATGGTCATTTTTTGCATCCCACGTTCGCCGAACTCTGCTCGACGAACCATACACAGTTCGTCGATCGCAGTAGGACGAATAATTATTTCTGAAGTTTGCGTTCAGCGTTCGTCGATCGGGGTTCGACGATCTTGCAGGATTTCGTCGATCTAAGTTCGACGAATTCTGCTGAACTTGGTTTTTAACAGCTTTCTTCTGTTTTCTGTTTCTATTGTCTAGGAGATTTGACTTGTTTTCTGACCTGGGTTTTTTCAGTTAGTTTCTCTTTACCCTTAGCAGTGATAAACTTTATGGGAGTAGAAAGTATATTCTTCTTTATTATAGGGGGTAAACCTGATGAAGCACTCAAGCCCAGCCTGCCATTTAATCTGGAATTTACTGTGCTTGTGATATCCATCAGCTTGAGGCTTCTCCCATTGAGAGATTGCTCAAGTTATTTTGCCTCACATAATTCAGATTTTAACTTGATTATCTGTTCATTAGCTAGTGTCAATTGGTCAGTTAGTTTTCTATTTTCTGTGCTGACAGATTCAAGGTTTTCTAGTCTAGTCCTCAAGGTTTTTATTTCTTTCTCTGAGTTTATTAGATCCATGCGCATAGTTTCAAATTCTACTTTAAATAAGTCAGAATTGAAATCAAAACTAGAAATCACCTGATCAGCCTCTGAGTCTGAGGCACTTTCATCTTCAGAATCCTCTTCTGATCCATAGTTGCTTCTGGAGGCATCTATAGCCATTAGGCACACCTCCTTGGATCTGGCTTCTTCCTCTTCTTCACTGGAGCTGGAGGAGGATGTTTCCTCTTCTGTGTCACTCCAGGACTCAGCAACAAATCCTTTGTCTTTCCTTTTATACTTGTTGGAGGAGGGTCTGCTGCTTTGTTTTCTTCTAGAATCCTTGTCCCTGCCCTTATCCTTTTTCTGATTCTCTGGGCATTCTGAAATATAGTTCCCAGGCTTTCTGCATCCAAAACACACAACCTCCTTAGTTGGTGTCTTGTCATATTTGGGCTTATCATCCTGTCTGGTTGATTTTCTTCTAAAGTCCTTTCTTGCCATTTTGTAGAATATTTTGGCAAAAAGACTCATTAACTCCTCATTGGATGTAGATGTTTCATTGTCTTCAGAAGCTTTGAGGGCCAAGCTGTGCTCCTTCCTAACTGGGGTAGTTGCCTTCTGTTCTGCTGCCTCTCTTGATTTGACAAGCTGCTTATATGACTTCAGCTTGCCTAACAGAGATTCTGTTGAAATCTCATTGAGGCTTCTGGCTTCTTTGATTGGCCAGATTCTGGAGTCCCATGAACTGGGGAAACACATCAGTATTTTATCATTTACCTCAGTTAAGGTGATGTCCTTGTCAAGAGTCTTGAGTTCACTAATGATTGAGCTTAATCTATTGTACATCTCAGCCACAGATTCTATCTCATCCTTTTTGAAATTCTCATAGAGAGAAATAAGACTGGATCTCTTATCCTTTCTTTCATCAGCTGAGCCTGCTACCATTTGATTGAGAGAGTCCCAAATGGCCTTGGCTGAGGTGCACTCAGCCACCTTCTGAAATATGTCATCTGACAATGTTTGGGCCAGAATATTCATAGCCTTTGCATCAGCCATCTTGGCTTTCTTATAGGCTTCAGTATTGTTTAGAGGTGGTACTGCACTCAGATTAGTTGATGTGCTGGCAAAAGTTGCAGGAGCTGGAGGAACACCTGTTGAAATGATAGAAAAAATGTCCACATCAATGGAGATCATATATAATCTAATTCTTTCCTTCCAGATGGCAAACTTATTAAGATTGCACACTGGAGGTCTGATGCTTGTATAATCCTTGTTTTGGGACATGTCTGTGAGAAGGATAAGTCCAATAACAGAATAAAAACAAACAGATCTAACTAAGGGATATTTGGGTTCAGGTGTTAGCCTGTACAACCAATCAGGTATGGTAATTTAACCAACCTGGAAGATGTGGTATTATTAACCAACCTCCCTCTGATACCAATTGAAAGTGCAGCTAGATCTGATATACTCTAGATGGGGGGTGAATAGAGTATATGGTGATTTTAAAACTTTTACAACTACTGTTGTATTTTAGGTGTGTGTGTGCAGGGAAGCAAATACAATAAACCAAGATGCATCAATTATCTAATCACAGCACATTCACAAAGCAAGGCCAGAAAACAAAAAGAAAAGAAAGCAACCAGACGACACAAGAATTTTATAGTGGTTCCCCAAATCTGGGTAGTCCACTCTTCTACCACCCTGGTAGGAATCCAATGCAGGAAGGGGTTGATCAGGTGTCCTGACACCAATGGGGTTTTGATCAGGTTCCCAAAAACCAAACCCTCAAGTCTTTTGGTGGGAGACTTGCAACCAGAATAATTTTGAAGGGAATTAAAACCCTATACAGAGGTGGAGTGAGAGGGTGATGAGGTCTTCTCTTTCTCAAGTCAAATGAGAAGACTTGTGGATTGTTGTTTAGCAGCTTTGCTCCCCCTGAGATGTAGAATGAATCAGGAAGAATGCTGGAGCACTGCTTCAGGGTGATAGGTCTTCAAAGACCTAGATTTTCTGGTCCAGAGAAAGACTTCAGGAACTTCTTGTAACTGATATGAATGTATTGTTTTTGAAGTTATCCTGAGTAAAAGCAGATGAAGAAGACTCTTGATATTGATGTAGTGTTCTTCTTCTTCTTCTTCTTGATCAGTTTCTCTCTGGGCCAAGAATGAAATCCTTTTTCTTTTGTTTTTGAATCACTGTCTGTCTTTTTGTTTTGTTGTATGTTGTATCTCTGTATTACTGAATCTTTCTGTATATCTCTCTGTCTCATAAGAAACATTCGAATTTTGAATATCGAGCAGTAATGGAAGACGGCCTGGAAAGGAAGCAGCAATTAATTATTTCCCCAACTGTTTCCATGGGAAAATGGCATGTAATAATCCAGGATTAACTGCGCATTCTAACGGTAGTATACTGTGAAGAACTGCCATTAAATGTCCAGGAATCAGCGCCATAGAATGAGACGGGAACGGAAGAAGACGTAGTCTGGAATCGTCGACCGAAGAACATAATTCGTCGAGCTGAGTTTTGAGTTCGTCGAGCTGAGCCTGAGTTCGTCGAGCTAAGCTGAGTTCGTCGAGCTGAGCTGAGTTCGTCGAGCTGAGAATAAAAATCGTTGAACTGAGAAAAGTTCTGGACTTGGACGAAATACTCTGCATCTGCTGAAATGCTGTGTCGACACAACTTGTTGTCGACAGATTGATCTTGGTGTCGACACAAATCCTCTGGTGTCGACATAAGCTGGTGTCGACTGAAATCCTGGTGTCGACACAAATCGTCTGGTGTCGACACAAACCCTAAGTGTTGACACAGATTTTTTGAGTACAAAGATCGTCGAGTAGAGATTAGCATTCGTCGACCTGAGAAGCTGTGAACTTGAGGTCCAAGTTCGTCGAGCTCAGAATATAATTCGTCGACAGAAGCACAAAGCTGGACTTAGAGAAATTCTGAAGTAGTCCTGATAAGCTTGAGGTAGAATCCCGGTGTTCGTCGAGTAAAGAACATAGTTCGATGAGCTGAGCACTGCGAATTGTCTCACGATCGTCGAGCGCAGAACTCCCTTCGTCGAGCTGAGTTCGACGAACGTCGAACTCATTTCACTTAGTCTGAAAAACTGATAGATCTGGAGTTCCTGATGGTCTTGAAGAAGGCTGGTCCATCTGAAGTTGAGAAAGAGGACTGTCCTAGACTCTAAGACAAAAACTTGACCCAGACTATACATGATGGGTCACATCCTAAGTCAGTGAACCTAGCCCAAATCAACTAGGGATCCAACAAAGCTAACGAAAAATAACAAGTACCCGATCCCAAGGATTGATGATCTATTCGATCAGTTAGTCTGGTCATCGGTGTACTCTAAATTGGATCTTAAGTACAGTTACTATTAGATGAGGATAAGAGAGAGTAATATCCCCAAGACGGCTTTTAGTATGAGATACGGGCATTACGAGTTTACGGTCATGCTGTTTGGGCTGACAAATGTGCCGTCGGTGTTCATGGATTTGATGAACTGGACTTTTAGGGAGTACTTAGACCACTTTGTGATCGTCTTCATCGACGATATTTTGGTGTACTCGCAAAGTGAGGAGGATCACTTTAAGCATCTGCATTTGGTGCTGGAGACGCCGAGGGGGAATCAATTGTACGCCAAGTTCTCCAAATGCGAGTTTTGGTTATCCTCAGTGGCGTTCCATGGTCATATAGTGAGTGGAGAAGGAATTATGGTGGATCCGGCGAAGATTATTGCGATACGAGAGTGTCCTGTGCTGTTTACGGTAGCGGAAGTCCGGAGTTTTCTGGGGCTTTCCAGCTATTACAGGCGCTTTGTAACATCCCTCAAACAACTAAACCCCTAGGAGTGGTTTTGTCATGACTAGGTCATGACAAAACCCTAGGAAGCCCAAGTAGGCCAAGTGAACCTAAGAATGTAGGTGAGACCACTATGGTCTGCAAATAGTACATTTTTGAACCTAGTTTAAGATGACCATGGGGCTTCACCAAGACTTCAAGAACCCACCATGGTCTCATAAACCCATTGTAAGGTCTATTAGAACCCTAAGGGTCCATTGAAGTCGACCCAGGGTGGCCAAGTTTTTGGATCCCTAGTTTGATTTGGGCTAGGTTCAATAACTTAGGATGATGTGACCCAACATGTATAGCCAGGGTCAAAGTTGTGTCCTAGAGTCTAGGCCAAGTCCTCAGTAACAACATCACATGGACAAGCCTTCATCAGACTGCAAGAGACTCAAGACTTAGAGTTTTTTTTTCAGAGATTCAGAGATTTCTCAAAATACTAAGTAAAATGAGTTCGACGTTCGTCGAACTCAGGTCGACGATAGTCGTTCTCAGCTCGACGATCTTAGAGAAATATTCTCTGAGCTGAGCTCGATGAACTTCAGTCACAGATCGACGATCCTTGGATTCCACCTTCAGAATTCTAAGTCCAGACTGTTCTCTAGACTCAGGTCGACGAACCTAGTTCTCAGGTCGACGAACTTCATTCTTTGCTCGACGAATTCTGGACTTCCACTTCAACTCTATTGCCAGAGGTTCATCAATATTTTTCTCTAAGTCCAGAATCATTTTCAGCTCCACAAACTCAAGGTTCTCCAGATTTACATCGACGAACACCATTCTTTGGCCGACAAATCTTTGGACTAACACAGCATTCTGTCGAGATTATGTTCTCCAGTCTCAGGTTGACGAACCCAGTTCTCTGCCCGATGAATTCTGGAACCAGAAGACTTATGTCGACACTCAGAGTATATGTTGACATCAACTAAGTCGACACTAGAAGAATTTGTGTCGACATCCAGATCATCAGTCGACATTGTGTAAAAACTTGTGTCGACACACAGGAGTAATTGTGTCGACACAGGATATTTGACAACTCCAGAATAATTGCTGAACTCCAGTCGATGAACACATTTACCAGCTCGACGAATAGGCAAAGATCAAAAGAGACATCAGTTCAGTTTCCAGCTCGACGATCATGGAACTCAGCTCGACGAACAGAAGCCGTCTGTTCGACGAATACAACATCTCAGCTCGACGAACTGTGGACTCAGTTCGACGAATTATGCCAACTGTTCGACGATTCTAGACTTAGTTATTTTCGGCCTTCTGTCCCCACTCTAATGCGATAATTCCTGAGTAATTAACGCTCTAACATTCTCTGAATGTTTCCGTTAGAAGGAGCATTAATTATGGTCTTCTCCAGGATTATTGCTTGCCATTTTTTCATGGGACAGTTGGGGAAATAAATAAATGCCAATTATTCTCAAAGCTGTCAGCATTAAATGCAGATGCATTCAAATTTTTGATGTATAGAGAAGAAGAGAATAATGGATAGATAGATACACAGACTGATAGAGAGAATCAAGTACAATTGAGAAAGCTTCACACAGAGCACAACTTACAGAGAAGCACATTGAGATTACAGAAAAACATTCAATCTTAGATAATCAGCTCTGTCAAAGAAGAAGCATTCTATGATACACATAAGTTCTTGACCAGAAGATCATCAGCACTTGAAGAAGAAGAACAACAATACCTATATCAAGAGTCTTCTCTCTTCAAGTACTCCAGTACACTTCAAAAGAACAACTTCAGTTCAATTTGTCAAAGAAGTTCCTGAAGACTTTTGCTGGTCAAGGTTTCAGTTTGAAGACCTATCACCCTGAAGCTTGGCTCTTAGTTTTCCCTAATCCACTATACATATCAGGGGGAGCCTTAAGCTATAATCAAATCCACAGTCTTCTCAGTTGTATATTGAGAAAGAGAAGACAAAATCATGTCTCACCCCCACCTCTGTAAAGGGTTGTCATCTCCCTTCAAAAGTGATTCCTTGGTTGCAAGTCTCCTGATCAAATGACTTGGGTTGGTTTTTGACCACCTGATCAAAAGCTCGTTGGTGTCAGGCACCTGATCAAAAATCTGGGTGGATTCCTACCAAAGGTGGTAGAAGAGTGGATGTACCCAGGTTGGGGAACCACTATAAAAATCTTGTGTCGTCTGGTTGCCTCATTTTCTTGTGTTCTTGTTGTTCTTGTGCTTTAGATTTAGTGCTTGGTAGTTTATTAATTTTGCACTTTTAATTTACAGCAAAAGCTGTAATAGCTCTTAATAATTTATAAGCATACTCTATTCACCCCCCCCCTCAAGAGTATTTCTGATCTAACTCTCACTTTCAATTGGTATCAGAGTGGGTTCCTTTGGTTGTACAAGTTAAATCTTGAACCAAAAGATCCATTGTTAGATCTACACATCACTTTATTCTTATTTAAATTATAACCACAACCATGGCACAGAACAAGGATTATACAAGCACTAGACCTCTAGTTTGCAACCTTAATAAGTTTGCCATCTGGAATGCAAGAATTAGGTTACACATGAATTCCATTGATGAAGACATCTACAATTCAATTTTGACAGGTCCCCCACAGACATCTACATCTACAACATCTTCCAGCAACAATGCAGTCGCACCACCTGAGTGGACTGAAGCCCAGAAGAAAGCAAAAATTACAGATGCTAAAGATATGAATATCCTGGCACAAACTATGTCAGATGATATTTTCCAGAAGGTTGTTGAGTGCACCTCAGCAAAAGCCATTTGGAATTCTCTAAACCAAATGGTGGATGGATCAGTAGATAAGAGAAAAGATAGGAGATCAAATCTCATATCCCTATATGAGAACTTTAAGAAGGAAGAAGCTGCGACAGTTTCTGACATGTACAATAGGTTAAGCTCAATTATCAATGAGCTAAAAACTGTGGATAAGAACAACACTCTTACTGAAGTGAATGACAAGATCCTGATGTGCTTCCCAAGCTCATGGGATACAAGAATATGGCCTATCAAGGAGGCCAAATGCCTGAATGAGATTTTAACTTAATCTCTATTAGGTAAACTTAAGTCCTATGAATAGCTGATAAAGACCAGGGAGGCAGCTGAACAAAGAACACGTCCAGCATCCAGAAGAGAACAAAGTTTTGCTTTCAAAGCAACTGAAGAGACAGAGACTGCAACATCAAATGAAGAGTTTTTGAGTCTCTTTGCTAAGAGATTCTTCAAGATGACCAGAAAGGATTTCAGGAGAAAGTCAGCAAGAAAAGATGACAATTCAAAATATGACAAGACACCAACCAAGGAAGTTGCGTGCTATGGATGCAGAAAGCATGGGCATTTAGTCTCTGAATGTCCAGAAAACCAGAAGAAAGAGAAGAGAAGAGAGAAGGAAACCAGAAGACAGCACACTAGCAAACCCTCTTCCAGCAAGCACAAGAAGAAGGAAAAGGGCTTTGTGGCTGAGACCTGCAGTGAGACAGAAGATGAGTCAACATCTTCAAGCTCTAGCGAAGATAAGGAAGAAGAAAGAGCAAAGGAGGTTTGCCTCATGGCAATTGATGCCTCCAGAAGTCACTCAGAAGAAGAAGAATCTGAAGATGAAGGAGTGTCTAAATCAGAGGCAGATCAGGTAATGTCCTCTTTTGACTATAGCTCTGAAACATTCAAATCTAATTTTAAATTGATGTGCATAGATTTTATTAACTCTGAAAAAGAAATTAAAATTCTTAGAGAAAAATTAGGAAACCTAGAGGATGTTCAATCTGAAAACATTAGGTTAAAAGATGAACTAACCTTAGCAAATGAAAAGATAATCTCACTAAAAACTGAACTTTGTGAGGCCAAACAACTTGAGGAAACTCTCAATGGGAGAAGCCTCAAGCCGATGAACATCACAAGTACTGTTAATGCCAGACTTAATGACAAGCAAGGCTTGGGTGCTCCATTAGGTTTGCCCCCCATTATCAGGAAGAACATTTTATCAACTCCAATAAAATTTGTATCTGCTAAAGACAAAGAAAAAGTAAATGACAAATGAACAGTAGAAAAGATCTCTAAGACAATAGGACAGACAACCAAAAACCAGAAAACACCTAATAAAAACAAGGTTCAGCAATTTTCGTCGAACTCAGATCGACGAAATGGGGCCATTTCGTCGAACCCAGATCGACGAAATCTGAACGCAAACTATAGTTACATTTATTCTTCTAACTGCGATCGACGAACTCTGTATGGTTCGTCGAGCAGAAGTCGACAAATGTGGGGCACAGAGAATGAACATGTTCATTCTCTGGGCAGAGATCGATGATCTCAACCCAATTCGTTGAACTTTGGTTGACGAACTTACAGCAATTCGTCGAACCCAGGAAGACTTAATCAAAACTACAATTCTAACAGCAACTTAAGTACTTCTAAGAAACCATTTAATCCACTAGGTGACTGGATCATACCACCTAGGAGATACCACCCTCTAGGATATAAGTCCCAACCTGAATTCTCTGTTATTTCCAGCTTTTCTTATCAGCCATACAAAGGACCCAAGGTAACTTGGGTCAAAAACCATTAACTGTTTTCTACTGTAGGTGAAGAGTTATCCAGGGGTAAATCAAACTTGGTACCTGGACAGTGGCTGCTCCAAACACATGACTGGCAACAAGGACATCTTAACCAACTACAAGTCGAAGCTGGGGCCAAAGGTTATCTTTGGTGACTCCAAATGTGGTCAGTCAGAAGGATTTAGAGAAGTATGAATAGGAGCTGTCACATTCAAAAAGGTGACATATGTAAGTGGACTCAAGCATAACCTCATCTCCATAAGTCAGTTATGTGATGATGGTTATCAGGTATACTTTAACACATCCACTTGTTCTATTATTGATAAAAACAACCAAACAGTTTTAACTGGAAGTAGACAAGGTAACATATACTTAGTAAATTTTCTTTCTGCCAAAATTGATGTCTGCTTACTTAACTTAACTAGTAATCAGAATGACTTATGGCACAAGAGACTAGGTCATGTAAATCTGAAAAACATTGCTAGGCTATGTAAGCACAACCTTATTAGAGGTCTACCTTCTGGTCCCTACAAGAAGGAAGGTCTCTGCAGGGCTTGTCAATTAGGAAAGCAAACTAAACTAGTTTTAAATCTGTTAATAAGAGTGATTCACCTAGGATTTTGTACTTGCTACATTTGGATCTCTTTAGACTCATTGTTGTACAAAGCCTAGGAGAGAAATCCTACACTTTGGTTATAGTGGATGACATCTCCAGGTTCAGTTGGGTATTCTTTCTGAGATCAAAGTCAGATACATTTAAGGTTCTTACAGATTTTCTTAGGACCATACAGATTGAGTTCTCTACTCATGTTGCATTGATCAGAAGTGATCATGGCACAGAGTTTGAGTCTCTTCTTATGAATGACTTCTGTGAGAAGGAAGGTATCAGACATTGCTTCTCAGCTCCTAGAACTCCCCAACAAAATGGGATAGCTGAAAGGAAAAATAGGACACTCATTGAAGCTGCAGGTACACTGCTTGCAGATGCTTACATGCCCCTAACCTTTTGGGCAGAGGCTATAAGCACAACAAATTATGTCCTGAACAGGAGCTTAATTCACAAACTAAAGAACATGACTCCCTATGAATTGCTCAAAGGGAAGAAATCTAAAATAAACTATTTTAAAGTATTTGGGTGTACCTGTTATATAAACAATAATAACAAGAAATACATTAGAAAATTTGAGGCTAAGTCTGAAGAGGGAGTTTTTCTAGGATACTCCCAAGTAAGCAAGGCCTATAGGGTTTTTAATAAATCAACATTAAAAATTGAGGAGTCTATTCATGTTTCATTTGATGAGACTAACATGTATTGCAAGGAGAAAGAAGTTTCTACCAATAGTAACTTGCAGGTACCCCACTTGTGTGAGACCTTGGATGGACTAAACCTCACCCAAGAGGTGCCAACTCATCCCTCTCCACAAGCTATTGAAGAAAGTGAAGAAGAAGAAGAAGTTGAAAAAAATGAATCTCTACCAACAGCAAATACAATTCCACAGGAGGAATTAATTCCAAATGTTGTTGCACATCCAACTCCACCCACTGATTTTGTCACACTTAGGGATCACCCAAGATCTCAAGTAATTGTAGACATATCAGTAGGTGTACAGACAAGGCATCAACTCACTCAAGATTTGATGCATGCCTGTTTTCTCTCTCAGGTTGAACCTCTATCCATTCATGATGCTGAGCAGGATCCCCACTGGATCCTTGCAATGCAGGAGGAACTAAATCAATTTGAGAGATGTAGAGTTTGGGATTTGGTTCCAAGACCCCAAAACTACCCAGTTATTAGAACCAAATGGGTTTACAGAAACAACTGGATGCCCAAGGAGTCATTGTGAGAAACAAGGCTAGGATTGTTGCCCAAGGATATAAGCAAGAAGAAGGAATTGATTATGATCAAACCTTTGCACCTGTTGCAAGGTTGGAATCCATAAGAATATTTCTTGCCTATGCAGCATACAAGCGGTTCAAGGTCTTCCAAATGGATGTGAAGAGTGCTTTTCTAAATGGAGTGCTACAAGAAGAGGTTTATGTAAAACAACCTCCAGGTTTTGTTTCTCCAACTTATTCCTCTCATGTATTTAAATTGCATAAGGCTCTTTATGGTCTAAAGCAAGCTCCAAGAGCTTGGTATGAGACCTTAGCTAGTTTTCTATTAGAGCATAAATTTACAAGAGAAACTGTAGATAAAACTCTTTTCACTAGACATCATAAGGACCAAATCTTAATATTACAAATTTATGTGGATGATATTATATTTGGCTCTACAGATTCCAAATTATGCAAGAGGTTTTCTGACCTCATGCATTCCAGATTTGAAATGAGTAGCATGGGTGAGCTTTCCTACTTCCTTGGTCTCCAAGTGAAGCAGCTCCCTGATGGCATCTTCATCTCTCAAGAAAAATATGCTAAAGAACTTCTAAAGAAGTTCGGGATGGCTGATGCCTCAGCAAAGAAAACTCCCATGGATACTAATGTTGTTGTGGACTCTGATGTACCAAGGAAACCTGTGGATCAGAAACTTTATAGGGGTATTGTTGGGTCCCTATTATACCTCATAGTAAGTACGCCAGATATTATGTTTGCCACACGTCTTTGTGATAGGTTCCAAGTGAACCCTAAAGAATCTCATCTAATTTTACTAAAAAGGATTTTGAGATATATAAAGAGTTGTCCTAATCTAGGCCTATGTTATCCTGCTGAATCAGAATTTGAGTTAACTAGATACTCTGATGTTGATTTTGCTGGATGCAGGGTAGATAGAAAAAGTACTTTCGGAACTTGCTAGTTCCTGGGTATGAGATTAGTATCTTGGTTTTGTAAAAAGCAAACATCAGTGTCAACCTCAACTGCTGAAGCAGAATATATTGCAGCAGGCAGCTGTTGTTCACAGATGATTTGGATACAAAAATCAGCTACTAGATTATGGGTTTAACTTAAATAATTCAACCCTACTCTGTGATAATACAAGTGTTATATCCATAGCCCAGAATCCAGTTCACCATAGTAGGACAAAACATATTGATATAAGACATCATTTCATTAGAGGGTGTGTAGACAAAAATAAAATCAAGCTTGTCTATATCCATACTGATTTACAAAGGGCTGATATATTCACCAAACCTCTAGATGAGATAAATCATATGTTCTTTGTGAATCAACATGGAATGATCAATGGAGAAGATTTTATTTGATTTCTGTCTGCAGTCGACGAATTTTCCAAAGTTCGTCGAACGGAGTTCGACGAACCGGGAAGTTTGAGAGATATTCGTCGAACGAAGATCGACGAACTCTCTATGATTGAAACAAGTTTCATCGAACGGAGTTCGACGAACTTGCTTCAGAAGTTATTCGTCGAACGGAGTTCGACGAACTGTCTTCAATTCTTTTGGATAAGATCGACAAATTATTTCATTGAAAATTATTTCGTCGACCTCAGTTCAAAGAATTATTTTTATTTTCGTGGAACGGAGTCTGTCGATTCATATTCTTGAAAACCCTATATTTAGGTTTTCTTCGACCTCCGTCCTGCGCTTTCTGTTCTCTTGCACTTGATCGATGTTTCTCTCTTTTCCAGGTGATTCCATGGCGATTCCAGTAGGAGATCTAGCCGCTATAAAGTTTGACACTAGATTTGATGTTGACTTCGAATCGTTCCAGCACTCGGATCCAATCTTTATATATATTCTAGAACTTCTGGAAGAACAGAATCTGAAGAACCTGATGACTACAAGGATAAAGTTGGCAGGAACAGAAATTAGAGAATGGGTCTATACTTCATCCACTTCTAAAGACAATACTATGACAGGATCAATCGCGGGTAACACTGTCTCCTTAACTCCCGCGGTTTTAACTGAAATCTTTGGTTTGACAAATGGCGAAGAGGAATTAGAAATTGATTCTGAAGAGTTTGATATGATGCTAAATCTGATGGGTTATGATGGTAACAACCCAAATAAATTGTTGAAAAATCATCTGTCTGCAGCATACAAGTTTCTGGCAGACATTGTTGGGAAGGTCTTGCTTGGCAAGCATACTGCCCATGACTACATCACAAGGCATCAGTTCTTGGTCATGTGTGCAGTAATAAATAAGAAGCAAGTGGACTGGGCTCAGATCCTCTTTGATCTGATAAAGAATAAAAATAATAAGAAAGAAGTGTGTTTTGGAAGGATCCTAGGGATCTTCCTCAAGGAAAAGGCTGCTGAATCACTGGTCTCCCAGACCATATTCATCAATGCCAGTAAAAGGCTCACCTGTGCCTTATTTGGCAGGTGGGAGAGGACAATAACCAAGCCCACTAAGGCTTCTACCTCTTCCACCCCAGCTTCTAAAGGCACCATGGATGTTAAAGCCACTCCCTCACCTGCTGAAGAGATTCTTCCAACACCCCCATCTCATCCAGCCCCCCTTCCAGCAATAAAAATTCCTTCCTCTCCAATTATTTCTTCAACACCCCAATCACAACAACATACTCATGTTCCTACTCCACCTCCATCTCAACATGCTTCACCAGCTCCATCTTCACCACTTGACATCACTGACATTACATCTTCCCTTCTTCAAGCCAATCAACCACCAACACCTCCTGATTCCCCTCCATGACACCTACATTCCTACACCACCACAATCTCCTCTTCCTCAGCCAGGGGCCTGGCCCCAGTTACCACTGAAACCAGGCAGGGGGAGATGCCTGATGATGAAGCAGCAGTTACAGCTCCAGAGGCTTCAGCTCCAGCTCTAGCAACAGATGCTCCAGCTTCAGCAGCAGTAGCCGAGTGTACAAAATACATAGATAAATATTTGATTGAATTTATTAAAACTAATATGGATTTTGATGACTCAGACTCTGAAGAGCCTAATACTGTTGGTGATTTCATGCTTAATCCCACCGTTGATTTAGAACATTTGTTGAGACTTTTAAATACTATACATATGCATTACCTTCCAGCTGAGATCACTAAGCCATCCTTGGCTATTATACCATACACTTCCCCCATCTCTTCAGGAGTTGTTAAACAACTTAGGGACAATTTTTCTATTACACAGCCAGCAGTCACTCCACTTCCAGAAGTAGTGGCTATTCCTTTTTTTTCAATCATGTCTTCAG
Organism: Platanthera guangdongensis; assembly: GCA_039583875.1. Lineage (NCBI taxonomy): Eukaryota > Viridiplantae > Streptophyta > Magnoliopsida > Asparagales > Orchidaceae > Platanthera > Platanthera guangdongensis. The sequence continues at coordinate 66,162,180 of CM077165.1, forward strand.
CACCAACTTTTGTAATGGATGACTCTCCTATGCCAGATCTAGATGAACTGATCTTGGCTGATATTGTAGATGAAAATAAGGCAGCAGCTGAAAGCTCTGTCCAAGTTAATTCTGATTTTTGTGTAGCTTCTCCTCCAACTCCTGCTGAAACTCCAACTCTTGTTGAAACTCCTGCACCTGCTCCAGAAAAGCCTGCTATTTTTGCTAAAGCTTTGAAAGCTCTGGATGATCTATATGATAACCTTTAGGGTTCTGACAATGATGATGATGAAGATGAGGATTTAGATGAGTAGGATACAAAGAAGAGGAAGCAAGTATCAAAGAAAAGAAAAGCTCCTCCTCCTCCTGATCCTAAGCCTAATCAAAATAATGACACCCCTTACTATATTCTTCAAAAGATAACTCCATACAAAGGGATGCCAGCATGGATGTGGCTATCTAAGAATCAGCAAAAGGAAAGGAAGAAGAGTAGAAGATACTCTCCTCCACCAGTTCAAAGGTATAAAAAAGATCCACCACCTCCTCCTCCTCCTGCAGATGGTGCTTTTGGTTCTAGTTCTCAAAGGTCTGCCCCCACTCAAACATATCAAAGACATCAAGGGAGACCTCATCATGAAAGCAGCCAGCATAGGCAACAACCCACAGGAAAGCAACATCAACAACAACAATAACATAAGCAACAACAACATCAACAAGCTGAAAGTCCTAAAAGACCACCCTCTCCTCCAGTTCCTTATGAAGATCTAGAAATAGCCAACAAAGCTAAAATGACCAGGTTCCAGGAACTAGTTGGCCTCTTTATGATCAACAAGGTAAAGGCTGAAGGGAAGGATATTTCTGAATACACTACAATGTCAAAATACATGAGAGAATAATTGAAAAGGTTTGAAAAGGCTAACAAAATTTTTAATGTTGATGATTATATGAAATTACATCCTGAAGCAGTAGTCCCTAAAGCTACATCTCCGAAGATTATAAGGGCTGCTGACATGACAATGACTATGGAACAAGCCTTAAATCCAAACAGGGAAATAGTCTTTACCAGGCCAGGAGACAAGGGCAAGGATGTAAAGTATCGGGAGAAGAAGCAGAAGAAGTGAAATATGAACCATCTTATTTCTGTTTTTCTATCTTAAAATGTTTCATATTGTCTGAACAAAGCATTTGTGTAAATATATCTGCTGCATGTGTAAATTATCTCTGCAAGATATATCTTTTTCCTGCTTTGTTTACTTTATGTTTTTATTTTTTGAGACTATTAGTGACCTCACTCAAATAGGGGGAGATTGTTAGATCCCTAATTTGATTTGGGCTAGGTTCACTAACTTAGGATGATGTGACCCAACATGTATAACCAGTGTCAAAGTTGTGTCCTAAAGTCTAGGCCAAGTCCTCAGTAACAACATCACATGGACAAGCCTTCATTAGTCCGCCAGAGACTTAAGACTTAGAGTTTTTTTCAGAGATTCAGAGATTTTTCAAGAAACTAAGTAAAATGAGTTTGACGTTCGTCGAACTCAGGTCGACGATAGTCGTACTCAGCTTGACGATCTTAGAGAAATATTCTCTGAGCTGAGCTCGACGAACTTCAGTCATAGATCGACGATCCTTGGATTCCACCTTCAGAATTCTATGTCCAGACTATTCTCTGGACTCAGGTCGACGAACCTAGTTCTCAGGTCGACGAACTTCATTCTTTGCTCGACGAATTCTGGACTTCCACTTCAACTCTATTGCCAGAGGTTCATCAATATTTTTCGCTAAGTCTAGAATCATTTTCAGCTCGACGAAATCAAGGTTCTCCAGATTTAGCTCGACGAACACCATTCTTTGGTCGACGATTCTTTGGACTATCACAGTATTCTGTCGAGACTATGTTCTCCAGTCTTAGGTCGACGAACCCAGTTCTCTGCCTGACGAATTCTGGAACCAGAAGACTTATGTCGACACTCAGAGTATACGTCGACATCAACTAAGTCGACACTAGAAGAATTTGTGTCGTCATCCAAATCATCAGTTGACATTGTGGAAAAACTTGTGTCGACACACAGGAGTAATTGTATCGACACAGGATATTTGAAAACTCCAGAATAACTGCTGAACTCCAGTCGACGAACACATTTACCAGCTCGACGAATAGGCACAGATCAAAAGAGACAGCAATTCAGTTTCCAGCTTGAGGATCATGGAACTCAGCTCGACGAACAGAAGCCGTCTGGTCGACGAATACAACATCTCAGCTCAAAGAACTGTGGACTCAGTTCGACGAATTCTACCAACTCTTCAACGATTCCAAACTTAGTTATTTCCGGCCTTCTATCGCCACTCTAATGCGATAATTCCTGAGTAATTAATGCTCTAACATTCTCTGAATGTTTCCGTTAGAAGGAGCATTAATTATGGTCTTCTCCAGGATTATTGCTTGCCGTTTTTCCATGGGACAGTTGGGGAAATAAATCAATGCCGATTATTAAAGCTATCAGCATTAAATGCAAATGCATTCAAATTTTTGAAGTGTAGAGAAGAAGAGAATAACAGATAGATAGATATACAGACTGATAGAGAGAATCAAGTACAATTGAGAAAGCTTCACATAGAGCACAACTTACAGAGAAGCACATAGAGATTACAGAAAAACATTCAATCATGGATAATCTGCTCTGTCAAAGAAGAAGCATTCTCTGATACACAGAAGTTCTTGACCAGAAGATCATCAGCACTTGAAGAAGAAGAACAACAATACCTATATCAAGAGTCTTCTCTCTTCAAGTACTCCAGGACACTTCAAAAGAACAACTTCAGTTCAATATGTCAAAGAAGTTCCTGAAGACTTTTGCTGGTCAAGGATTCAGTTTGAAGACCTATCACCCTGAAGCTTGGCTCTTAATTTTCCCTGATCCATTCTACATCTCAGGGGGAGCCTTAAGCTATAATCAAATCCACAATCTTCTCAGTTGTATATTGAGAAAGAGAAGACAAAATCATCTCTCACCCCCACCACTGTAAATAGTTGTCATCTCTCTTTAAAAGTGATTCCGTGGTTGCAAGTCTCCTAATCAAAAGACTTGGGTTGGTTTTTGAGCACCTGATCAAAAGCTCATTGGTGTCAGGCACCTGATAAAAAACTTGAGTGGATTCCTACCAAGGGTGGTAGAAGAGTGGATGTACCCAGGTTGGGTAACCACTATAAAATTCTTGTGTCGTCTGGTTGCCTCATTTTCTTGTGTTCTTGCTGTGCTTGTGATTTAGATTTAGTGCTTGGTAGTTTATTAATTTTGCACTTTTAATTTACAGCAAAAGCTGTAATAGCTCTTAATAATTTTTAAGCATACTCTATTCACCCCCCCCTCTAGAGAATTTCTGATCTAACTCTCACTTTCACAAGTTGACCTAGAACCATTTTAGGCCTAAATTGGGCAAGGTGCCCTAAATAAGGGCAGTGTGCCCTTGTAAAGCCCAACTAACCCTATCAGGGCCTTCCTAGACCTAAAGTGGGGTCAATGGGTCACTAAGGACCCATGGAGGGCAGTCAAAGTGGTAAAGTTGACTAAAGTCAACTCTAACCGTAAATGGGCCAACCTGACCTACATAGGGTCAACTAACCTTCCCTTAGCCAAGTGGTTCCCACTCATGTCCTCCTAATCATATAGTAAGGTCAATGGGTCACATATGACTCATTGGGGTCAATCCAAGAGGTTATGTTGACCAAAGTCAACTCTAACCCTAAATGGGTCAAACTGACCTACAATGGGTCAAACTAACCTGCACAGGCCAATTGAAGTTCCCTTAGCCAAGTGGACCCCACACATACCTTCCTAACCTTATTGAGAGGCCAATGGGTCACCAAAGACCCATTGGGGGTCAACCAAAAAGGCTAAGTTGACCCAAGTCAACTCTAGCCCTAAAGTGGTCAAAGTGCCCTGATTAAGGGTCAAGTGACCTCCAAAGGGCCAAGTCAACCCTACATAGACCTTAGGGGAGGCCAATGGGTCACCAAGGACCCATTAGGGGCAACCTCAAAGACCAAACTGACCAAGGTCAACCCTAGTCAAGGTTTAGGTCAAGCTAGCCCAAATGGAGTAACTCAAACTCAAGCCTAATTCACTTGGGCTAACCTTGTGTTCGTAGATGAAATGGACATGTGGGCTGCCATTAGTTTAGGTAGGAGACAAAATTTCAGCTTGGTGAGTAGGAGAGAGAAAAATTTCAAAGGAAAGAGAGAGAAAGAGGTGTAATGGGGGAGGACTTTGGGACTCATCCTTCCCCTTCCCCAACCCCCCATTCAATTCACTAGGACAAGGAATGCAGCCCCATTTCAACCAGCTGGTCCTTGACTGGTTTGAGCCATGCTTCATTCCCCATCTACCATGGCCGAAAACTTTGACTAAGGATCACTAACGGCAATGCAGCCTATGTAAGACCCCTCCCCTTACCAAGGAGACTCCCGATCTTATGCCCAGAACCGCCGTCTTATGGTGGCTCTAACACATGGGTTAGTCGACACCGCAACACGCTGATTCTGCCGGCTAATACGATCATATAACTTACAGGCCAATATGAGAAATAGAAGTAATACATAGCATAGTACAACACAGCTAGTCCACAGTCACAGTACAACTCATATACATATAAATGAAAGAGTACACAGTCCACAATGAGAATAATAAAGAAAGAGTAATAAGGGCTTATGCCCAGTACATCATATGAATAACTCTCATCACAAAACATCAAAATAGCAGAAGCTAATCAACTAATCTCGTCTCACCTAAGGTAGCGTTGTAGTAGTAGTAGGTGGTATCAACTCCTCACGCCCTGTCACCTCGTCCTGCCTGTCGTGCTGGTGCTCCATCTCCTCGAGCTCCAAAAAATAGTTTGGTCACCGACCATTAGTCAAAAAGACTAAGTCGTTTCCTCTGCACCTCGCCCCGCAACTCCTAGGCACCGTGCGGGAGGACGAAGCGGAGGATAATCAAGGGGTAACAAAAGCATGTGACAAGGGAAACTAAGATACCAAGTAAGAGTGTCAGTAGTAAATCTACACTAGTACTTCTATGTATATAGAACAAAAGTAAAAGCATGTATAGTAGAAGTAATTAAAGAACTGAAAGTAAGAGCAGAAAAGTAAAGCTATGCTACCACTACACTACCATCACAAAACGTACCTTAAGTTATAAAAATGCCCATACTAATTTATAAGTTAAGGTTTCCTAGAAATTTAACTTATCATATAAAAGAACCCATACTAATTTATATGATAAGGATCTATGAAGCGTGTGACCTAATATGAATGAATGTTTATGATGCAATTTATGCAACAGTCAAGTGCAACTCACACACAACAACTCTATGATCACAGACCTTTAGTTCCCACTTTTTGAGAGCTAGCTTCACTCTCGGGTACCACCGTTGTGGCTACGGCAGCAGCGGAGCGGGCATCTCCACTTCTATGCAGGTATGCACACTACCAAACCTAGACCCCTCTCATACGCATCTGTACACGTCTAAGATGCACTCTGAGACCAAGAGTACGTACTTTGCTGACTACCTGTCAGTCTTGTTGGGTTGGGTGTGCGTTATCGGGGATCATCCTCCAGACCGCAGTGTAAAACAACTCACTGGCCCCTCTAACCCTCACACCCGCCTGGTTCACCGTACTGCCATCGGTGTGACGATCGGCCAGTACCGCAAGACCCGCCACTAAATTTATGCACATGCAAGTATTTCCTCTCGATCCTTCAGCTCGTGGGACCAACCTGTCCTGATTCCCCAAAACCCTTCACGGGTGAGCCTGCAACATATATCCCTCCAACCCATAGCGGGTGAGAATGCACAATAGTTCCTTTATTCAGTATACCTCAAACCCATCACGGGCGAGAATGAACCATAATGTCTTAACCTATTAGACTACTCGTGTCTACGGGTTGTTATACTTAGTGATTTAAGGTTAATCCCAGGACTGCCCAGGGTATACCCGGTGAAGGGCCCTCGAGGGCACTAGGAACTACGATGAGATTACGCCCAAAGTTCCTTTTCACAAAGATATTTACTTTTGCTGGTGTCTACCCTTGATCCACACTTTACTCTCATTATTACTCTTGAGTGATCCTAATGGCTTAAAATGTTCTCAGAAGGGCGACGGTCATCCGCCGGCCTCCACTCCAGTTGCTATCCAAGGGCTTGCACTTTACTCTCGTCACTAAGACAACTCTACCCACCAGGGTTATATTCTAATTGTAATCTCTAGCTCATCCGTCGATCTATCCCCCGATGGTCTTTATAGTAGAACCTACTTACACTAGCGCAACCCAAGATCTAACACCACCCCGAAATAGAATTTCCAATTCCTTGGGTCACTTGCCCCTACCAATTTATCCTAGTGTTGTGTGGGCTAATGAAGTGTGCATGTTGATTTTCATAATTTTCTTAGGTTATTAAAGCCCCTAATTAAATCATTTAATTAATTCCCTAGGTCATTTAATACATGAAGTATCACAAATTATAATCCACTGACCTAAGGAATTTTTCTTGAGTTGTATCTTGGTAAAATATTGTTGTCTACCAAAATTCATAATTTTCCTTGAAATAGTTCTATTTATTCCTTAATTAATAGAAATCTCACATAATAGTCATTTTCCAAAGGAAGTATAAGGAGTTCATTACTAAAAATTCTAAGAAAATTACAGCATACATATATTGGTAAAATAATGCTAAAGACAGAATTGCATTAACATCCATGGAACAAGGGCTACAAAATTTCATTACTAATTATATTACCAAAATGCCACTATGAGGTTTTAAAAATTACCGAGTCATTTAAAAATGTTGAGAAATTATACAAGGTTATTCATACTCAGATATATCACCAAACAATTTTCCAAAATTTTCTACTAAGTATTTTCATCAATTTTCAAATTAAGTATAATGAGGGTAAGAAAGGTAATTTCCACATAATTCCAATCAAAATTCTTCAAACAGGGACATAAAAATTTTCAGTAGTTAAACCTAACATTACATTGCCCTTGATAAAAATTGGGGATTTTATCTCAATGATGAGCCTATTTTTACATTTATTTTTCAAAAGTCCTATTATTTCAAAAATTCCAAATAATGGGATTTTTTCTTCGAAAACTCCCATTATTACAATGTGGAGGTATATTTCACCCTAATGAGCCTCTGAAATCAATTCCATGATTTTTGGATGTTCCAAATAGGTCTAATACATAATATTTCAAACATAGCTATTTGCACCCCAAGTCTATGTATAACCAACACATACAAGTGAGTTTACCCAACATGCAGTGTTCTAAATGTGTTGAACGTTTTACCATGTACATGTATAGTCCTCAAGGACATGCCACCAAAATTTGGGGCCATTTGGATCCATAACACTCCAAATATTTCATTTATTTATTTTTTGATATTTAAGCAAAAACTATAGCAAATGTATTCCCAGAAATTAACACTTTTGGTCAGGGGCTAAGTATTCCCTAATCATGCATGTACCCAAAATATGTGGTCATTTTGATCATTGGTTTGGCTTGGGCATCAATTTGAAATTCTGCCCTAGTCATGGACCAGTCCTAGAAAAACAACCCTACATGACAGTTTACTTAACCAAATTATAAGATTAAGGTGGAAAAGTAAATTTATGAGGAAGGGCTACAACTTTCATCTTAATCACCAGATCTACAAATGCCTCTAAGGGGCCTAAACTAGACATGCAAAATGACTGAAATTATGTGACATATATACCATAGTTTTCATTTTATTTAATTTAAAATCGGGTTGCACGAATCTTGATGCAAAATGGACGGGATCTGATCGTCTTCTACCTCCAGCCGACGGCTGGGATTGATTCTGGCTAGGCCACCTTTGCTGGCTGTTTCCAGCCAGGTGGGCCACCACCACCGCCGGTGGATGTCGCCACCGCCTTTACTGAGGTGGTGGCTAGCGATTCCCGGCGATGAGGCCGTCAGAGTTGGCACCTCTGGCGAACCCGAGCAAGACGAAAAGCACGAAAAATTCTCCTTTTCCACACATAGTATCGGGCTCAATTGAGCCCTATGTCTCTCCTAGAGGATCTAGAAAGCTAGTACGGGTAGAGAGACGGCAAAACAGTCCTGATTCACGCCTTGGCGGCAAGTGCGGTGGCGGTCATCCATGGTTGAGCTTCTCCGGCGATCTCCTGCTCAAAACCTCATTTCTTCATCAACTGCTCTGCTCCAGGACTCGTTCTCGACTCGTTTCCACTCACTGAAGCTGATGGTGTGGTCAGTTTGAGCTGGAACTGGCTGTATAAGGAGATACACCCAAGGTGAGCTCGGTTTGGACTTTGGTTGTATCACCAATGGTTCCAAGTGGCCACCATGCTCAACATTCTCTCTCAAATTCTTCTGGGAGGTCGGCCAGCAGGCTTGGGCAGAAGGAATGAGGCCATATGGCCACCTCTCACCACCTTTCCATTTCTCTCTCCTCTTTTTGGGTCAATTCACCAAAATGCCCCTTTGTATGTGACCTCACTCTAAACCCAGAGGGGTAGGGGTCGTCTTTGACCACTTGGATTGACAATGGGCCAAGTTTGGTGGGCTTGGCTCAAGGAGAGTGGGCTTAGCCCTCATTTTCTTCTTTAGGTCAATTATTTTGACTTAGTTGACTTTTGAGTTGACCTGGTCAACCATGATGAGTGGGCTGACCCCACTTGGTGGTCATGGGTTTAAGGGCACCACCCAACTTGGGTTGGGTCAATGTGGTGCCCTACTTGGGCTAATTGGGCCTATAGGTATAGGTTTGACCAACTTAGGGCGATGGTTGACTTTGGTCAACTAGGGTCAAAGGGTTGACCTAATGACATGTCCTAGGGTCCACTTAGATTATTTTAGGGTTAGGGCAATATGGTGGGTGTCATGGTGTGGCTATGGTTCATATTTAGGCTAGTTTGACCTAGTTTGACTCGGGTCATATAGTGGGCCCCACATGGCTACAACCCACTCCCTAGGGTCAAACCTAGCTACATTCTCTATCACCCACCCCTTGCCTAACCCAATCTAAGTTAATGGGTCTAGAAGTAACATGGGATATTACAAATCTTATAAACAAAAAAAATAATTTCGTCCCCGAAATTTAAGTTCCGGTCTACGGGGTTCTACTTGCAAGAGTTATAAGGAATTTAAATGCATAAACTAAAGTATACCTAAAGTGAACAACTTCGGGTGTTGCTCCATCATTAGATCCCTCGGCTCCCAGGTGTTCTTCTCCCGTCCATGGTGGGACCACAACACCTTCACGAGAGGGACCTTCTTCTTCCGCAACACTCGAACATCTGTATCATCAATCTGGATCGGCTCCAATCTAACGGATCTATCTGACGCTATCAGACCGGTTGTCGTAGAAATGTGCTATTCCGGCCGTAGGACAGATCTTCGCAAGGAAGAGACATGGAAGACGTCGTGTAGGGTACCCAACTTCGGTGGCAGCTACAGTCGGTAAGATAAGGGGCCGATCTGCTCCAGGATCAAGAATGGCCCCATGTATCGAGGACTGAGCTTCTTGTGCCTCCGCACCCGAGAGACACTGTGTACCAGACGTATCTTGAAGAAAACTCTGTCTCTAACCTGGAATTCCACCTTCTGGTGCCGAGCATCATAATACTTCGTCTGCCTACTCTGGGCCTCTAGCAGCCGATCCCTGATCAAATGAACCTGAGCCTCCGTATCCTTCACAAAATAAGAACCAAGAGTCCTCTTGTCCACATCCTGAACCCAAGACAACGATGTCCAGCACTTCCTCCCGTAAAGTGCCTCATATGGAGCCATTCTGATGCTAGCCTGGTGGCTGTTATTATAAGAGAACTCGATCAATGGTAGCAGCCTCTCCCAAGGCTTCCCTGTATCCAATATGCATAGACGAAGTAGATCCTCCATGGTCCGGATGGTCCGCTCGGTCTGGCCGTCAGTCTGCGGATGGATGACGGTGCTAAAAGTGAGCCGAGAACCCAAGTAAGCATGCACAGCCCTCCATTCCCTCGAAGTGAACCGACCATCACGGTCCGAAACAATCGTCCTGGGGATGCCATGGTATCTGACGAGCTGCTCCACGAACAATCTCACCAAAACTACAACTGGAGCATCCTTCCTGACTAGAAAAAATCATGCCACCTTGGTCAGACTGTCAACTATGACCTAGATGGAATCATGCCCAGAGTGGGAGCGAGGCAGTCCGTGCACAAAATCCATAGCAATGTCCTTGAACTTCCACTCTGGAACGGGCAGTGGCTGTAATAAACCTCCCGGGCTCTTGCATTCCGCCCTTTACGCGCTGGCATGTCTCGCAATGTCACAAAGTGGGTGATCTCTCTCTTCATCCCAGGCTAGTACAAATTCTTCCGCAGATCTGTCCACATCTTGGTGATGCCCGAGTGCACTGAATATTTGGAGCAATGTGCCTCTCTAAGTATGTTATCCCGGATACCGTCTCCTGCTGGTATATAAACACGTCCATGAAATCGAAGGAGATCATCCTGCAGCGTGTAATCAACAACCTTACCCCTTTCCAGGGTACTGAAAATCGGCTCCAATGCAGCATCCAGCCTCTGATACGCCATAATGCGCTGCCGAAGATCATTCTCCCCGATTAAGGAGTTCAGATATTCCCGATAAATTGCTGGCTTGTCCTCTGAAACCATGGTGATGTGCATATCATCCATCATCTGCATAAATCCCATATACATCACCCGGGGCTCCGATCCTGTAGTGTCGGCTCTCCTGCTCAACACGACTGCCATAGTGTTTGCTTTCCCCGGGTGATAGTGCAATTTGTAATCATAATCACAAAGAAATTCTAGCCATCTCTTCTGTCGAAGGTTCAGATCTTTCTGCATGTCGACGTATTTGAGGTTCTTGTGATCCGAGTAGATATCACAATGAATCGCATACAAGTAATGTCTCCATATCTTCAGTGCGAACACGACCTCCCCGAGCTCCAAGTCATGCACCAGGTAGTTATGCTCATGCTTCTTCAATTGTCTCGAAGTATAAGCAATAACATGTCCGTGCTGCATCAGTACAGCACCCATCCCCTAATAAGAGGCATCTGTGTAGATCTGAAATCTCTCATTCCCAGATGGGAGTGCAAGGATAGGGGATGAGGTGAGTCGGTCCTTCAACTCCTGGAATGCTGTCTCGCACTGCTCTGTCCAAGCAAACTCTACATCCTTCCTCGTCAAGGACGTGAGGGGGAGTGCTATCCTCGAGAACCCCTCCATGAACTTACGATAATAACCTGCTAATCCCAAGAAGCTGCGAATGTCTGATGCTGTCTTCAGCTGTGGCCAATCTCTCACTGCCTCTATCTTGGCTGGATCCACCGCCAATCCAGCTCCACTGATAGTATGCCCCAAGAAGGCCACCTCCTGTAGCCAGAAATGGCACCTAGAATACTTTGCATACATCTGGGACTCCCTCAGCCTCTGCAAAACCTGTGCCAAATGATCTGTGTGCTCCTCCTGAGTCCGGGAATATATCAGAATATCGTCGATGAACACAATAATGAAACAATCCAAGTAGGGCTCGAATACACGGTTCATTAGACTCATGAATGCGAAGGGGCATTCGTGAGCCCAAAAGGCATCACCGTGAACTCGTATAACCCGTATCGTGAGCTAAAAGCCGTCTTCGGGACGTATTCCTCTCGAATACGCATCTGATAGTAACCGGATCTCAAATCCATCGTAGAGAACCAGAAGGCCCCCTGAAGCTGATCAAATAACTCGTCTATCCGAGACAGTGGATAGGTATTCCGGACCGTCAACCGGTTCAACTCCCTGTAATCTATGCACAGCCGCAACGATCCGTCTTTCTTCTTCACAAAAAGAACTGGTGCCCCCCACGGCGATGAGCTCGGCCGCACAAATCCTAATTCCACAAGCTCCTGAAGCTGAGTCCTGAATTCTGCCAACTCTCTGGGAGCCATCCTGTAAGGTGCCCGGGACACTGGCCTCGCCCCCGGCACCAACTGAATCCTGAAATCCAAGTCCCGAGCTGGTGGTAGTCCGGGCAATTTCTCTGGGAATACATCAGATAAATCCTGAACCACCGTGATATCAGCTATAGAACTCTCTGCTGCCACCATCTCGAAGCAGATAAGGTACACCTCTTCCCCCTGCTCATAGGCCTTGACAGCCTATATAGAAGATAATGAAAGATGGGGGATAGGTCGGATACCTTCAATAGTGACGTAGGAGGCTCCATGCCAGAGTGTGATTCTCTTCGAGGGACAGTCGATCTGGGCATGGTTACAATGAAGCCAGGTCATACCCAAAACCAAATAAAAGTTCGACAATCTCAAGACCGTCACCGGAGCTTCGAATATCTTACCTCCGATCTGGGACTCCATGTTGCAGCTATCCGTGGTCCGTAGCTCTGAGCCATCAGGAAGACACACCCTCATCTCTATTCCAGGGAATCTCTCCACACCCTTTAGTCCTTCAATGAAAGTGTCCGACACAAATGAGTGCGAAGCACCCATGTCGAAGAGGGTATGTGCGGGCTTGCCGCTGATCATAACTGACCCTGAGATTTATTTGAGTTAAAATGGATGTTATTTCTATGGTTTTCAAGGCACTACTAAGGTTGGAATTCTAAATTTAATATAATTTAAGTACATGTAATCACTTCCTCGGGATTCCTTTGCTCCATGAGGTCCAATGCATACATCTGATCCTGGTTACGTCCTCGACTGTGATATCCCCGACCTCGGCCTCGACCTCGTCCTCGGCCTCGGCCTCGGCCATGATATACTGGAGGGGCCACTGGAGGTGGAGGTGGAGGAGGTGGATTGAACTGATACGGACACTCCGATCTAATATGCCCGGGCTGGTGGCATCCATAACAAACTACCTGCCGGTGGCCATGGTCATCTTGCCTCCTTGGAACATGCACCTGTAGAGGTGGGGGAGCTAATGCTGGAGGAGGCACCTACTCCTGCCTGAAGTTGGGACGACGACGTCCCCCACCCCTCTTATATCCAATGGTCCTACCTCTCTGAGATCCCTTGCTGCTCTCTCCTAGTGTCGACCCATCGTATGGTCTTTTCCCTCTTCCTTGCACCATCAGCTGGTCGGCCTCAAGCTTCTTTGCCATCTCGATGGTCTGGGCCGATGTGGCGTGAGAAATGAATAATAGGGCCTGCCTCAAGTCATCTCTGAGGCCTTGGTAGAATCTCTTAGCATACCTCATGTCGTCTGTATCATGTATCCCTGCGAACCTGGCAAGGTGGGAAAACTCCCTCAGGTATTCAATCACTGATCTGCTCCCCTGCCTGAGGTTCAGAAACCTCCCCTCCAGTGCATCTCTGTCTAGCTGGATACAAAGTGATCCAAGAATACTTTGTCGAACTCCTCCTAAGATATGTCCGACAGCTCCCAGTCAGCATAAGTGGACTCTCACACGGACTTCCACCATCTTTTTGCATGCGCTTCTAATGTAGAGGTGGCTAGAGGAACTGCATGGACGATCGGGCAGCTAATGCCTGCAAATATCTCATGCATGGCCTCCAGCCATTCCTCTATCTTCACAGCATCCTCTATCCCACGGTATATCGGTAGGGATAGGCTCTTGAAGGCACTCAACCAGCTTGACCCCGGATTTGGCTGCGGAGCCGGGACCTGCTGGGCTTTGAAGGCTTCTAGGATAGCCATCAAAGTTTTCCCATCTCCGTCTGTAGAAATGGAGTGGCAGCTAGAGGGGGAGGAACCACATTTTGCGGCGCAGCGACTTGTGGAGGTTGTATAAAGGTAAGGTTAAAATAGAACTGGCCTAACTCATTGTATTTAATGGACTGTTTTCTGTGACTTTTTACACATGGGCACACCACTGCTTCCGCTGCATAGTTTGCCCGCAAACTAATGCTCGCGCGGGGTGGTCCAGTGTTGTGGACTTCTTTCTCATATGACCGTTCGGTCAAGTGATACCAGTTTGTAAGACCCCTCCCCGTACCAAGGAGACTCCCGGTCTTATGCCCAGAACTGTCGTCTTATGGTGGCACTAACGCACGGGTTAGTCGACACCGCAACACGCCGATTCTGCTGGCTAATATGATCATATAACCTGTAGACCAATATGAGAAATAGAAGTAATACATAGAGGAGTACAACACAGCTAGTCCACAGTCACAGTACAACTCATATATATATGAATGAAAGAGTACACAGTCCACAATGAGAATAATAAAGGAAGAGTAATAAGGACTTATGCCTAGTACATCATATGAATAACTCTCCTCACAAAACATCAAAACAGTGAAAGCTAATCAACTAATCTCGTCTCACCTGAGGTAGCGCTGTAGTAGTAGTAGTAGGTGGTGGAATCAACTCCTCACACCCTGTCACCTCGTCCTGCCGATCGTGCTAGTGCTCCATCTCCTCGAGCTCCTAAAAATAGTTTGGTCACCACCATTAGTCAAAAAGACTAAGTCGTTTCCTCCGCACCTCGCCCCGCAACTCCTAGGCACCGTGCGGGAGGACGAAGCGGAGGACAATCAAGGGGTAACAAAAGCAAGCAGGTGACAAGGGAAACTAAGCTACCAAGTAGGAGTGTGAGCAGTAAATCTACACTAGCAGTTCTATGTATATAGCACAAAAGTAAAAGCATGTACACTACAAGTAAAGAACTAAAAGTAAGAGCAGAAAAGTAAAACTATGCTACCACTACACTACCATCACAAAACATACCTTAACTTACAAAAATGACCATACAAATTTATAAGTTATGGTTTCTAGGAAATTTAAGTTATCATATAAAAGAGCACATACTAATTTATATGATAAGTATCTATGAAGCGTATGACCTAATATGAATGAATGTTTATGATGCAATTTATGCAACAGGCAAGTGCAACTCACACACAACGACTCTGTGATCACAGACCTTTAGTTCCCACTTTTTGAGAGCTAGCTTCACTCTCGGGTACCACCATTGTGGCTACGGCAGCAGCGGAGCGGGCATCTCCACTTCTAGGTAGGTATGCACACTACCAAACCTAGACCCCTCTCATACGCGCCTATACAAGTCTAAGGTGCACTCTAGGACCAAGCGCACATACTTTGCTGACTACCTGTCAGTCTTGTTGGGTCGGGTGTGCGTTATCGGGGATCATCCTCCAGACCGCAGTGTAAAACAACCCACTGGCCCCTCAAACCGTCACACCCGCCTGGTTCACCGTACTGCCATCGGTGTGATGATCGGCCAATACCGCATGACCCGCCTGTTGGGTACATTGGAATGAATGTACCTGATTCTAAGAAGCCTCACCCTACTCAATGATATACATCAAAATGTATTTGATGTATTTTGAGTTGCCTTGTGCAGGTTAAGTATTTGCAGGGAAAGCTGAAAAGTTTCTAAATCCATGTGTCGACACTCAGAAGGAAAGTGTCGACACTTAAGAAGACTTGTGTCGACACCCAGACAAGCAGTGTCGACACTTAGAGTAATTGTGTCGACACCAGGGATGCAGAGTCGACACCAGACAGAAAGTGTCGACACATGAAGGCTGTGTCGACACTCAATGAAGAGAAGTCCAGAGAATCTGTGTCGACACTTAGAAGCAGTGTCGACACACAGAGGAACTTTATCTACATCAGAAAGTGTCGACACTTGGAGGCTGTGTCGACACTCAGCAAATTTCAGCAGAGTCTAAGTATAAGTGTCGACATAATAAAGAATGTGTCGACACTTAGTAGAAGACTCAACACATGAAGAAAGTGTCGACACAATGAAGAATGTGTCGACACACAGCAGAAGACTCAATACATGAAGAAAAGTGTCGACACTTGGAGGCTATGTTGACACTCAGCAAAGTTCAACAAAATTCTAAGTACAAGTGTCGACACAAAGGAGATGTGTCGACACTCAACAAAAGTCTCAACATAAGAAGAATGTGTCTACACAAGGAGAAGTGTCGACACTCAGCAAGTATCAACACAAAGGACAAGTGTCGACACCAAGAAGATGTGTCTACACTGAACAAGTTCAACACAAGAAGATGTGTCGACACAAAGGAGTTGTGTCGACACTTACAAGAATTCAACTAAGTACTGAAGAACAAGGAGTTGTGTCGACACACAATATCAGTGTCGACACATATTGAAGAAGCTGTGTCGAGATATAAATTCTACAACACAAGGAGTTGTGTCGACACCTTGAAGGCTAGTGTCGACACTTAGTCTACTTGTGTTGACACTTAGTCTATAAGTGTCGACACTTAAAGACAGACTGTCTCGACACTTTCAGACAGTTACAGATATTTCAAGAAGTGACTGGATGACATGACAGCTGCCATTCCAGCCGGTCTACTGCAACTGTCAGAGTTGTCAGAAAGCTGTTAGGAACCGGATCAGCCGGTCACCATTTAGAAGGCCTATATATAGGCTTATTCTGTCAACAGAAGAAGATGATTCAACACAGATTAACACAAATCAGTTGAAGTGATCAGAAGATCTAAGTAGTTGGAGAGAGAGAGCTCCTTCCAAGAAGACAGCCGTTGGAACAAGGCTGTGAAGAAAGTTTCAGACCTAGTTCTGATTCTTAAGTTGCAGTGATTGAAGATCAGCTGCAGAGAGTATCAACCCTATTGTTCTACATTCAAGAAGCTTTGAAGAAAGCCAAGTGAGGTTGATCTCAGCAAAGTTCTTTCAAGAACTCCTCAATAACCTGTCAACTCATCTCTCTTTTTCTGAGTTGTAGGTATATACTTTGTATTCTAAATTTCTTGTAGGATCTGAAAGCAGTGAGAGTGATGAGGATTTTGCAGCTTTCACAAGACACTTTCAGAAGTTCCTAAAGAAGAAATAGTGGAGGTCAAAGCCATCCACTTCACAGGGAAAAGATGACTATTATCAGAACAAGAAGTCATCAAAGAAATATAGG
Source organism: Platanthera guangdongensis (assembly GCA_039583875.1). Taxonomy (NCBI): domain Eukaryota; kingdom Viridiplantae; phylum Streptophyta; class Magnoliopsida; order Asparagales; family Orchidaceae; genus Platanthera; species Platanthera guangdongensis. Next base: position 66,179,102 of record CM077165.1, read on the forward strand.
AGAAAGCCCAAGACAAATAGAACTTCATCTTCAAGGATAGTTTGTTATTGTTGTAACAGACAAGGACATGTCGTTGCTGACTGTCCAGAGAAGAGGAGAGAGTCAACAGATAAGAAAAAGACTCAATTCAAGGGCAAGAAGGAAAGGTCCTTTGTTGCCAAGAAGGACAAAAGCATGTCAGACATATCTTCTTCAGAAACTGAGTCAGAAGCTGAAGCATACATAGGACTGTTTGCTGAAGAAGAGGAAGAGGAGTTCATCCAGATAATGAACTCTATATATGAGCAAGAGGACATTCAGTGCAAAGGACTGATGGCCTTAACAGAAGGTGACAAAATCCAGGATCAGCCTGGACCTAGTCAGGTACAAAATTGTTCTTTAAGTTCAATTTCTAGTGCTAGTTCAGATTCAGTTACATCAGCATCAAGTGATGCCAGTGGATCTGAATCTGAAGGGGATATTCATCAGTTGATTGATGAATATAGAGTTCTGTTGCAAGCTTTTAAGAAAAGCACATCCTTGGCCAAAAGTCAGGCTAAGGAGATTGCTAATCTTAAAGTTGCTGCAACTGATTTTGAGAAGCTGATTGATCAAAAGTTAAATGAAAGAGCCAGACTGAAGAACATAACTGTTATTCAGATGGGAACTATAACATTCAAGAATGATCAAATCAGAAATCTGGAGATTAGTCTTCAGAAGGAGAGAGGCATTGTTGCAAGGTTCTCAAAACCAAAGTCTATTCTACCTTTGATTGATGAATTTGTACATCAAATGGGTAAAACTGGATTAGGGTTTACACAACCTGCTAGGATTGTAAAGTCCAATTCTAAGGGCAAAGCCCCAGTACTCAACAAGCCTGCTGTAGATAGAACAGCTAGGGTTGTACCTAAGCAAAGGTATAATAGATTTGAGTGTTGGTGCTGTGGCAAGGTAGGCCACTTTGCCATTGACTGCTGGCACAATTCTAGTCCCAAGATGAGTAGAAAACTGCCTGTTGGAAGATCTACAGGTAGCTTTGTTAAGAGGCAAACTAACCAGCACCAAGGACCCAAGAATTCTTTGGGTTCTAAGGTCAACTAATCTGTTTTGCAGGCAAGTCCAAGTGGCCATGCCCCAATATGGTACTTGGACAGTGGATATTCCAGGCACATGACTGGAACTAGGGGATTGCTAAAGGACTACACACCAATCAAGGATGGTCCTAAAGTCACCTTTGGTGGTTCTGAAAAAGGAATCATCAAGGGTTTTGGTAACATTTCTAGCACCCATATAACAATTACTCAAGTGGCTTATGTTAAAGGTTTGAAACATAACCTTATTAGTATAAGTCAACTGAGTGATTTAGGATATGACATCTCATTTGGCAAAGATGGTTGTCATATCAGGAGGTCAAATGATCAAGAGATCACTTTGACAGGTTATAGAAAGAGAAATGTCTATTGCCTAGACATTATGTGTGAGACCAATGGTTCTCTAGTGTGTCTTGTAGCTGATGAAAAAGTCTCTCATTGTGTCAAATGGCACAAGAGGCTAGCCCATCTTAACTACAAGAGAATTGGCCAACTCTATAGCAAAGAGTTAGTGAGGAATGATCCTCAAGTTAAGTGTATTAAAGATTGAATATGCTCAGCTTGTCAAAAGGGCAAGCAGACTAGATCCACCTTTAATAGTATTGAAAACAAAGATGCTGTGAGGTGTTTATACCTCTTGCATATGGATCTCTTTTGTCCTATGCCAGTTCACAGCCTAGGTAGGAAGGTCTACACATTTGTGGTTATAGATAACTACTCAAGGTTTTTCTGGGTGTTCTTCCTTAGACAGAAATCTGAAACACCTAGTATCTTCTATAGTTTTGTCAAACAAATTCAGAATGAGTTAGACAGTACAGTGGTCAAAATAAGAAGTGACCATGGTACTGAATTCCAGTCTGATAGTATGACAAAACTATGTGAAGAATTTGGGATATTTCAGGAGTTTTCTTCACCAAGAACACCTCAACAAAATGACATTGCTGAAAGGAAAAATAAAACCTTGATTCAGGCTGGTAGAACCCTATTAAGTTACACAAATCTGCCAGAATATTTCTGGGCTGAGGCAGTAAACACTGCATGCCATGTAATTAATAGGGCTACTATCACCAAGAGCCACAACAAGACCCCCTATGAGATTGTGAAAGGCAGAAAACCAAACCTATCCTATTTCAGGATCTTTCGTTGTAAATGCTATATACTTAACAATGGAAAGTCTTACTTGACCAAGTTTGCTGCCAAATCTCAAGAGGGGATCATTGTTGGGTACATCAACAATAGTAAGGCTTATAGGGTCTACAACTTGTCTACTCAAGTTGTAGAAGAATCAGTACATGTAGTATTTGATGAAGTTAGACTTACTAATAATGAGTTGTCTAGAAGTATTTGCAGCTCCACAGGTGTGACTAAGAAGATGGACAAGCTCACTATTGAAGAAGGATTTACTGCAAGTCAGCATGTAGATAATAGTGGCTGATGTCCAGGGGGAGTACTACATGCACCTGATGTAGAAGAAGACCAAGGAGTGCAGCAAGTTGAAGAAGCTGAAGGAGTTCAACCTGAAGCCAGGATGCCTCCAGCTACTAGGCATCTAAGAGATCATCCAGCTGATCAAATTATTGGTGATCTAAGTCAAGGGGTACAAACAAGGAGCATACATCTGAGTGCAGTACTCTACTCCAGTTTTCTATCCCAAGTAGAGCCAAAGAAATTTGAAGAAGCCATCCTAGACCCTCATTGGATTGAGGCAATGCAAGAGGAGCTGAATCAGTTCAAGAGGTGCAAAGTCTGGGAGCTTGTTCCTAAACCAAAAGACCACAACATAATTGGAACCAAGTGGATCTTTAGGAACAAGATGGATGAACATGGAATAATTATCAAGAACAAAGCAAGACTGGTTGCTAAGGGATATAGACAGGAAGAATGTATTGACTTTGATCAAACCTTTGCTCCAGTAGCCAGACTAGAAGCCATAAGGATGTTCCTGGCCTATGCAACCTATCAAGGATTTAAAGTATTCCAAATGGATGTTAAGTGAGCCTTTCTGAATGGTAATCTGAAAGAAGAGGTCTATGTGGAACATCCATCAGGTTTTGTTGATTCAACTCAACCTAATTATATCTATAGACTTAGGAAGGCTTTGTATGGGTTAAAACAAGCCCCTAGGGCTTTGTATGAAACCATGTCTAGTTTCCTCATTGAGAATAAATTCACAAGGGGGAAAATAGACAAGACTCTATTCCTTAAGGAATCCAGAGGCAAGATCATACTAGTCCAAATATATATAGATGACATCATATTTGGGTCTACTGAAAGTAGTCTTTGCAAAAAGTTTGCAAAACTAATGCAAGGACAATTTGAGATGAGCAGTATGGGGGAACTTAAGTTCTTCTTGGGTCTCCAAGTTAGACAGACTGAGAATGGTTTATCCATATACCAGTCTAAGTTCACCCTAGAATTGATAAGGAAGTATGGTATGGATTCATCCAGTACCATGAAGACTCCTATGGGGTCAAGTATGTCTCTTAGAAAAGATGATGCAGGGAAACCTGTAGATGAGACTATGTATAGAGGGATAGTTGGCTCCCTATTGTATTTGACTGCAAGTAGACTAGATATCATGTATACTACATGTGTTTGTGCTAGGTACCAAGCTTGCCCTAAAGAGTCTCATTTGACAGCAGTCAAAAGAATACTGAGATATCTTAAGGGCACTCCTTATCTAGGCCTTTGGTACCCTAGGAATGGAGACTTTGAACTGACAGGTTATTCAGATGTAGATTTTGCAGGCTGCAAGGAAGATATGAAAAGTACATCTGGTACCTGTCAATTCCTAGGTGGAAGACTGATATCATGGAGTAGCAAGAAACAAACAAGTGTGGCTATCTCCACAGCAGAATCAGAGTATGTGGCTGCAGGAAGTTACTGTGCTCAACTTCTATGGATACAACATCAGCTAAAAGACTATGGTATTCAAGTAAGTGGAACACCACTGTTTTGTGATTCTACTAGTGCTATATCTATTGCAAACAATCCTGTTTCCCATAGTAGAACTAAGCACATTGAAATAAAATATCATTTTCTAAGGGAACATGTAGAAAAAGAAGATATTTCACTGGAGTATGTTAATACAGATAATAAACTAGCTGACATGCATGCTAAGCCTTTAGAAGAAACCAAATTCAATAGGTTTAAAATTGAATTAGGAATGATAAACTTAGAATAAGTTTACAGAAATGGCTAAGTAAAATAGTGTCAACACACAAAGTTGTCTGTGTCGATACAGAAAAGTGGTGTCGACACTTCAGAGAAAAGGTGTCGACACATCTAGGAAGTTGGTGTCGACACTTCAGAAAATTAGTGTCGACATATACAGGATGGGTGTCAACACATCCATGATGGTGTCGACACTTAGACTTTATGCAGAATTAGTGAAGTAAAGTCTCGACTATGTGTCGAGCTAAGTGGTGTCGACACATAAACAAGTGTCGACACATATATTCTGTCGACTAAACTTGTGTGTCGACACATTGTTGTCGAGACATTATAAGTCTGTGTCGACACTTTTTAACAGTGTCGACACAATTTAAGTTTGTTGACGCGCCCTTTCATCTTCAATTCTAGAAAGGTATAAATAGGATTTTGCCATTGTCGGTCGACACGCTCACCAAAGTTTCAAGACCAAACTTGTGTGTCGACACCTCTCTTCTCTCAATTCAAATTCTTCAAACCCTAATGGCGCCCAAGCTCTAAGAGAACGTGAATGAAGGGTATGAACTGGTGCGGCATGCGTTTGATGACGCAGAACCAGAGATCAATGATGTGGTAACCCTAGTTGCAAACTCAGGGTTAGATTTTCTTGCTTCAGAGCCAACCAAGATATGGAAGAAAGAAGTTCTAGAATTTCTGAATGGAGCATCCCTAGATGAATCCGGACTAAAGATTAAGTCTAGGGTTCTTGGGGCAAAGGTGAAGATCTCATCTAAGAGTTTGAGAAAGGTACTAAACCTACCAAGAACTAAGGAAGAAGATGAAGTTTCTGCTTCTAAGACTAGAGAAGCTTTAACATGGTGTGGACTGGATTCCAAGATGAAAATTGGATCAGTATTCAACAGAAAGGGAATGAACAGCCAAGGAAAATTTCTCTCTGAAATTGTTGGCAAGGTGATCCTGTGCAAGTCTGGAGGACATGACAGGATTTCAGCATATATGTTCAGTCTAATGACAAGGTTAATCTTCCAACTAAATACTGATTGGTCTGCAGTATTGTTTGATAAGATTAAAGAGAGTATGAAGAAGCCCAATTTGGGTAGGATACTCAGTCTTTACTTGGCTGGTAGTATACCAGAAGTAATGAGCCAAGCTGCTGGATCTAAAATCAACCACATGAGAAGAATGGACATGAGAATCTTCTCATGATGGGATAGAGTTTTGACTAAGGAAATGCCTACTCTTGAGAAGGTAAAACCACAAAAGAAGAAGAAGAAGTCAGCCCCAGTGGCTCAAGGATCCTCTAGTAGCTCTGAAGAGCAAGTTGTCTTTACTCCAGATGATGAACAAGACACTGGAATTGCTGGAAAGTCTCCAGCTGGACAAGATGATGCAGAGAGGCAGGGGGAGCTACCACAGGCTAGCCCAATACACCAGGATTCTATCCAGGGGGAGTCTCTACTAGTTGAAGAGCCAACATCCTTAGAAAGTGAAAGAGCCACTCAAACCATTCTTGAGGTAATCACTGAAATCAATCAATTAGATTTCCTTATTGAGAGTGAACTTATAATTGACAAATTATCTGATGTTAATCTGCAACCTCAGATTCATAGTCAACCCCCATATGTTGTCATGAAGGACACATCTGTTGCAGATCAAGTGATATCTGATCAAGTTGCTGATGAGATAAGAGTTTCTCCACCCCATCCTCCACAAGAATTCACCCTAGAAGAGCTATTACCTGACCTACTCCAAACAGACTTTGAGAAAGAAAGTGCTGCTGCTGAGGGGGAGAATGCTCATGTTGAGGGGGAGCAAGTAGTTATTGTTGAGGAAACTGCAAGGAAAGAACCTGAAGTGCAGAAGGAGTTACCTCCATGCCCTAAGGACAGGGTTGATATTGCAGCACATCTACTTCTGAAGATGAGGAGGCTGCCAGAGCTAGAAAGAGAAAGTTTCAAGTCTTCAAGAGGAGAAGCCAAAATTATAAGAAAGCTCTGCAAACTATAGCACCACAGCCTACACCACAACCAGCACCATCTACAGATTTTAGTTCTCTAATGGTTGCATTATAGATAAAGCTTGATGAGCAAAGGGAAGCTATAGAAAAGTATGTAGATGAAGGGCAAAAATCTCTACAGTTTGATCTGGCCCAAGATATTAAGTCCATCAGATTTGAGATGAATCTGAATAAGGAGATGATTGACTGTTTCCATAAGGGTGGGAATGCAGTAGTCTATCTAGCCACTCATCAGGAGAAGATAAAAGCTCAAGTGGATGATATTGCACTGAAGCAAGGCTATGTTCTGCAGAATCAAATAAGGATGAATGATAATTTGACAGATTCCCACAATGTAATTGTCACTGAACTTAAGAATATAACAACTGCCCAGAATGCAGCCCTGACCGCTGCCAAAGAGGAATTTGACAAAGCATTGCAAGAGAGCCTCACTGCTGTAACTTCTGCAATTCAAGATTCTCAGAAGCTGATTACTGAAAAACTCCAAAGGTTGAAACCTTTCTTTAAGGATGGAGTTAACTATTTGGATGCCCAAATAAGATTTGAAAAAGATGATCTGAGGGATCATATTGTTAGAGAAGTCATAAAGGGGGAGAGGGTGTTAGTCAAAGCCAGCTCTGATCATGCAAAATGGATTTCCAATTCCATCAGAGCTACCCTTGGATATCCTCCATTGTGTGGTGATGACAATATAGCAGAGTCTGGGATTAATCCTGCTTATCTTGGAGGGGAGCAAGCTGAAGTGGCTCAAGTAATTAATCCTCCACCAGACTTTGATATGATACATGCAGATATACAATCAATGTATAGCCGACCTGAGGGAAAGCAAAATGTCATCATAGAGAAAGTGGTTCAGCCAGTGCCAAAGGATTTACTGAAAGAACAAGAAGCTTTGTTGCTGAAGGAACAAGAGACTCTATTGTCTAAGAAAAGGTTCAGAGAGCAAGCTGAACAAAGGCCTGATTTTGAATAGTGGAGCCCCACCTCCAGGAATATCATTATGACTGCATGGAAGGCTGCCAAAGACAACATTGTGGACAGAGGCAAATGGTATTCTGATGTGGAGTGGAGGAAGCATGAGAACAGACAAGAAGCCATTCTGCAGTATAGAAGAAAGGCAAAGATGGGAAAGCTACCTCCTATTGCCCAGGAGCCTAGCAAGTACTTTCCCAATCCATATCATTATTTTGAAAGACAAAAGATCAAAGCTGAAGATCAGAAAAAGAAGAATCTAAAAGGCAAGAAGCCTGCTGCTGCTGAAGATGCTGAAGCCCCTGTTCAAGCAAAGATACAATCTGGAAAGGGCATAATTATCAAGGAGGCTGAGCAGAAATAGAATAGAATTTATCTTTAGTTTACAGTTGTAATCTTTTGATTTTAAACACTCTGTAAACTTTTGTATAATGAATATGATAAAGTTCTTAGAACTATGTGATGTGTGTTAATTCTATTACATAATTGTTCTGAGATATTGGTATATACATGTTTTGTTTAATACATGTTTATGTACTTTCCCTGATTGCATAATCCTGTTTTACATCATACTGTAATTTTGTTATGTATGGTGTATATCATTGATTAAGGGTTATGACTTCTCGAAATAGGGGGAGATTGTTGGGTACATTGGAATGAATGTACCTGATTTGAAGAAGCCTCACCCTACTCAATGATATACATCAAAATGTATTTGATGTATTTTGAGTTGCCTTGTGCATGTTAAGTATTTGCAGGGAAAGCTGAAAAGTTTCTAAGTCCATGTGTCGACACCCAGAAGGAAAGTGTCGACACTTAAGAAGACTTGTGTCGACACCCAGACAAGCAGTGTCGACACTTGGAGTAATTGTGTCGACACCAGGGATGCAGAGTCGACACCAGACAGAAAGTTTCGACACATGAAGGTTGTGTCGACACTCAATGAAGAGAAGTCCAGAGAAGCTGTGTCGACACTTAGAAGCAGTGTCGACACCCAGAGGAATTTGTCTACATCAGAAAGTGTCGACACTTGGAGGCTGTGTCGACACTCAGCAAATTTCAGCAGAGTCTAAGTATAAGTGTCGATATAATAAAGAATGCGTCGACACTTAGCAGAAGACTCAACACATGAAGAAAGTGTCGACACAATGAAGAATGTGTCGACACACAGCAGAAGACTCAATACATGAAGAAAGTGTCGACACTTGGAGGCTATGTCGACACTCAGCAAAGTTCAACAAAATTCTAAGTACAAGTGTCGACACAAAGGAGATGTGTCGACACTCAACAAAAGTCTCAACATAAGAAGAATGTGTCGACCCAAGGAGAAGTGTCGACACTCAGCAAGTATCAACACAAAGGACAAGTGTCGACACCAAGAAGATTTGTCGACACTGAACAAGTTCAACACAAGAAGATGTGTCGACACAAAGGAGTTGTGTCGACACTTACAAGAATTCAACTGAGTACTGAAGAACAAGGAGTTGTGTCGACACACAATATAAGTGTCGACACATATTGAAGAAGCTGTGTCGAGATATAAATTCTACAACACAAGGAGTTATGTCGACACCTTGAAGGCTAGTGTCGACACTTAGTCTACTTGTGTCGACACTTAGTCTATAAGTGTCGACACTTAAAGACAGACTGTCTCGACACTTTCAGACAGTTATAGATATTTCAAGAAGTGACTGGATTACATGACAGCTGCCATTCCAGCCGGTCTACTGCAACTGTCAGAGTTGTCAGAAAGCTGTTAGGAACCAGATCAGCCGGTCACCATGAAGAAGGCCTATATATAGGCTTATTCTGTCAACAGAAGAAGATGATTCAACACAGATTAACACAAATCAGTTGAAGTGATCAGAAGATCTAAATAGTTGGAGAGAGAGCTCCTTCTAAGAAGACAGCCGTTGGAACAAGGCTGTGAAGAAAGTTTCAGACCTAGTTCTGATTCTTAAGTTGCAGTGATTGAAGATCAGCTGCAGAGAGTATCAACCCTATTGTTCTACATTCAAGAAGCTTTGAAGAAAGCCAAGTGAGGTTGATCTCAGCAGAGTTCTTTCAAGAACTCATCAAGAACCTGTCAACTCATCTCTCTTTTTTTGAGTTGTAGGTATATACTTTGTATTCTAAATTTCTTGTAGGATCCTTAGGTATCTGAGTTGTAAGCCTGTAACTATAAAGGCTGAGTGGTAGGGCCTGTGTGCCTGAGTGTAGGAGATCTATTTCTCTGAGTGTAGGCCTGTTGTGGCTGAGTGTAGTCCTTATGGCTGAGTGTAGGCCTTGTTGAAGGCTGAGTGTAGGTCTTTGTGAAGACTGAGTTGTAGGGCCTTGGGCCTGAGCTGTAGGAACTTGTTTGGGGTTCTGAGTGTAAGATCTGAGGATCTGAGGTATTCTGGAGGAGTTTGGCCGAATCTAGTACACTACTAGATAGGCGAAGGGGGAAAGTGGATGTACCCAAACCTTGGGGAACCACTATAAATCTGTGTGTTCACTGTGTGCATGCTTTATTCTGTGATTGCTGATTGATTGCTGTGAAGAAGTAATTGTAAATCTGTGATATTATCTGCAATCTGCCTAAAAGTTTAAAAAAGATTTAGTCACCTATTCACCCCCCCCTCTAGGTGATTAGGTACAATTTCTTTCACCGCCACTAAATTTATGCACATGCAAGTATTTCATCTCGAGCCTTCAGTTCGCGGGACCAAACTGTCCTGATTCCCTCAAACCCTTCATGGGTGAGCCTGCAACATATATCCCTCCAACCCATAGCGGGTGAGAACGCATAATAGTGCCTTTATTCAGTATCCCTCAAACCCATCACGGGCGAGAATGAACCACAATGTCTTAACCTATTAGACTACACTTGTCTACGGGTTGTTATACTTAGTGATTTAAGGTTAATCTCAGGAATGCCCAGGGTATACCCGGTGAAGGGCTCTCGGGGGCACTAGGAACTACGATGGGATTACGCACAAAGTTCCCTTTCGCGAGGATATTTACTTTTGTTGGTGTCTACCCTTGATCCACACTTTGTTGTCATTATTACTCTCGAGTGATCCTAATGCCTTAAGATGTTTTCAGAAGGGCGACGGTCTTCCGCCGGCCTCCACTCCAGTTGCTATCCAAGGGCTTGCACTTTACTCTCATCACTAAGACAACTCTACCCACAAGGGTTATATTCCAATTGTAATCTCTAGCTCATCTGTCGATCTATCCCCCGATGGTCTTTATAGTAGAACCCACTTACACTAGCGCAACCCATGACCTAACACCACCCCGAAATAGAATTTCCACTTCCTTGGGCCACCTGCCCCTAACAATTTATCCTAGGGTGGTGTGGGCTAATGAAGTGTGCATGTTGATTTTCATAATTTTCTTAGGTTATTAAAACTTCTAATTAAATCATTTAATTAATTCTCTAGGTCATTTAATACATGAAGTATCACAAATTTTAATCCACTGACCTAAGGAATTTTTTCTGAGTTGTATCTTGGTAAAATATTGTTGTCTACCAAAATTCATAATTTTCCTTGAAATAGTTCTATTTATTCCTTAATTAATAGAAATCTCACATAATAGCCATTTTCCAAAGGAAGTATAAGGAGTTCATTACTAAACATTCTAAGAAAATTACAGCATACATATATTTGTAAAATAATGCTAAAGACAGAATTTCATGAACTTCCATGGAACAAGGACTACAAAATTTCATTACTAATTATATTACCAAAACGCCACTAAGAGGTTTTAAAAATTACTGAATCATCTAAAAATGCTGAGAAAATTATACAAGGTTATTCATACTCAGATATATCACCAAGAAATTTTCCAAAATTTTCTACAGATTATTTTCATCAATTTTCTAATTAAGTATAATGAGGGTAAAAAAGGTAATTTCCACATAATTCCTATCAAAATTCTTCAAACATACAAATAAAAATTTTCAGGAGTTAAACCTAACATTATATTGACCTTGACAAAAATTCGGGATTTTATCTCAATGATGAGCCTATTTTTACATATAGTTTTTTAAAGTCCTATTATTTCAAAAATTCCAAATAATGAGATTTTTTGATTCCAAAAATCCCATTATTACCATGTGGGGTATATTTCACCCTAATGAGCCTATGAAATCAATTCCATGATTTTTGGATGTTCCAAATAGGCCTAATACACAATAATTCAAAATTGGCTATTTGCACCCCAAGCCTTTGTATAACCAACACATGCAAGTGAGTTTACCCAACATGCAGTGGTCCAAATGTTCTGAAAGTTTTACCATGCACATGTATAGTCCCCAAGGACATGCCACCAAAATTTGGGGCCATTTGGAGCCATAACACTCCAAACATTTCATTTATTTACTTTTTGATATTTAAGTAAAAACTATAGCAAATTTATTCCCAAAAATTCCCAATTTTAGTCAGGGGCTAAGTATGCCCTAATCATGCATGCATCCAAAATTTGGGGTCATTTTGATAATGGTTTGGCTTGGGCATCAATTTGAAATTTTGCCCTAGTCAAGGACCAGTCCTAACAAAACAGCCCTACAAGACAGTATACTGCACCAAATTATAAGATTAAGGTGACAATTTTAAGTTAAGAGGAAGGGCTACAACTTTCATCGTAATCACCAGATCTAAAAATGCCTCTAAGGGGCCTAAAATAGACATGCAAAATGACTGAAATTGTGTGACATATATACCATAGTTTTTATTTTATTTAATTTAAAATCGGGTTGCATGAATCTTGATGCAAAATGGATAGGATCTGGTCGTCTTCTACCTCCAGCCGACGGCTAGGATTTATTCTGGCTGGGCCACCTTTGCTGGCTGTTTTCGGCCAGCTGGGCCACCACCACCGCCGGCGGATGTCGCCACCACCTTCACTGAGGTGGTGGCTAGCGATTCCCGGCGATGAGGCCGCCGGAGTTGGCTCCTCTAGCGAACCCGAGCAAGAAGAAAAGCTCGGAAAATTCTCCTTTTCCTCACATGGTATCGGGCTCAATTGAGCCCGATGTCTCTCCTAGAGGATCTAAAAAGCTAGTATGGGTAGAGAGATGGCGAAACGGACCTGAATCAGACCTTGGCGGCAAGTGCAGCGGCGGTTGGCCATGGTTAAGCTGCTCCGGCGATCTCCTGCTCAAAACCTCATTTCTTCACCAAAAGCTCTGCTCCAGGACTCGTTCTCCACTCGTTTCCACTCACTGAAGCTGATGGTGTGGTCGGTTTGAGCTGGAAGTGGCTTTATAAGGAGATACTCCCAAGGTGAGCTCGGTTTGGGCTTTGGTTGTATCAACAATGGTGACAAGTGGCCACGATGCTCAACATTCTCTCTCAAATTCTTCTGGGAGGTCGACCAGCAGGCTTAGGCAGAAGGAATGAGGCCATATGGCCACCTCTCACCACCTTTCCATTTCTCTTTCATCTTTTTGGGTGATTTCCCCAAAATACCCTTTTCATGTGACCTCACTCTAAAACCAGAGGGGTAGGGGTTGTCTTTGACCACTTGGGCTGACAATGGGCCAAGTTTGGTGGGCTTGGCTAAAGGAGAGTGGGCTTAGCGCTCATTTTCGTCTTTAGGTCAATTATGTTGACTAAGTTGACTTTTGAGTGGACCTGGTCAACCATGATGGGTGGGCTGACCCCACTTCATGGTCATGGGTCTAATGGCACCACCCAACATGGGTTGGGTCAATGTGGTGCCCTACTTGGGCGAATTGGGCCTATAGGTATAGGTTTGACCAACTTAGGGCTATGGTTGACTTTGGTCAACTAGGGTCAAAGGGTTGAAATAATGACATGTCCTAGGGTCCACTTAGATTATTTTAGGGTTAGGGCAATGTGGTGGGGGTCATGATGTGGCTAGGTTTCATATTTAGGCTAGTTTGACCTAGTTTGACTTGGGCCCTATAGTGGGCCCCACATGGCTACAACTCACTCCCTAGGGTCAAACCTAGCTAAATTCCCTATCACCCACCCCTTGCCTAACCTAATCTAAGTTAAGGAGTATAGAAGTAACATGGGATGTTACAGCCTACACCCACCTAACACCCCAACTCTCCTTCTTAAAAGCTTCACTAGACTCCAGGGATTGAGTTCCACACATTAGATGAAGGAGCCAAGGAGTTTCACTGTGCTGTTGCAGAAATCCGACCACAACCACCACCACCATGAAAATCCGGCGATCGGCAAGGCTACAGCCACCCACACATGTCCTCCTCCATTACTTCTTCCATGGGAAGTTCATAGCAATCTTTAGGGCCAAGGTTCGGGCTCAATTGAGCCTGATCCAATTCAAAAAAATTCCTTGTTTTTCCGTTATTTTGCACTTGTCCGGATCCCCGGAATAAGGCTCTCCGGCGGCTGTGCTTCCGCCTGGCGACAACCACCACCTCAACGGAGGTGGTGGTGGCGGTGTCCGGCCGGGGAGGTGGCCAGATGGCCGGCGGCAGCGTGTGGAAGATGCTCCAGGAAAATCCAATCCAGGTCGTCGGCTGGAGGTTGAAGACAACTGGATGCCGTCCAAGGCACCCCAAGATTCGTACTGTATAGAAATCAAACTATAGGTTTATGATTTACATTTTAACGATTCTATCATATATAATGTAATTAATGGTTTTAATTTTTAAAAATACTTAGAGGTTATTTCAGATTAGATGATCAACACATAAATTGTAGCCCTGTGTGTCTACTTTAATTCGAAATTGGCTTGAACCAATTTGGGTGCCTGGTTTGACCAGGGCACTCATTTTGGTAGGATCTATACCTACGGCTAGGTAGAAATTAAAATGGATGCCCACCGTTCATCTCTGGTTAAAATGACTTGAAATTTGGACATGGAGTCATCCTAGTCTATATCTAGGTCTGCCCAAAAATGACAATTTTTGGGGATAATGTTTCTATAGTTTTGGAAATTATTTAATTTATCTAGGGTAAATTAATTTAGGTACCAAATGATCTCCAAACTCACCCAAATTTTGGTGAGAGATGCTTGGAGTCATTATAAAGCTGTGGTTACAATTTCATCACATTTGGAGGTGGTTTGAACAGAAATCAAGCAAACCCTAGCCTTGCCCTAAAAAGGGCATTTTGGTCAAAAAGTGCACTTTGGGTTTTTGAGTTGCATAATAACCTCAACAGAGGTTGAAATTGGGGCCACTGGCTTGGCATGGCTTTTAACACCTCCCCATGGATGATGGGGTAGATTGGAATAGATTTGCCCTAAGATCTAAGGACAAATCCTAAGGAATGGCTTTTGTGCCTTGTGAAGGGCATGAGGCCAAAAGACCTTGAATGACTTCAAATTTAGTAGGGAGGGTTCTAGGGTAGCTAAAGCCCTCTAGTAAAAATTTCAGTGGATTTGGGAAAGGGTAGGCTCCACAAAACCCTAACCCTAGTTTAGGTCAAAAACATTGAAGTGCTAGAAAAGGTTAGTAAAACTCCTTGAACAATAATGAAATTTGGGTAGTGTGGTCATAAAGATAGATTGAACCTCTAGTAATTTAATTGGGAATTTTGGATCAATATTCTTAGCACTTTCTTTGTAACTCATGATTTTGACCTAATTAATCATTAGGTCATTATGATCTCACTGCCCATTGGAAGGTCATGAAAAGTTGGCAGAGGGAGTTTTAGATCTCAATGCCTATGTATGAATTTTATTAGAATATGTGGATACATATTTGCAGTACCTACTTAACAAGCTCAATAACCTGAAAAATTGTGCAATAATTTGTATAGAGCTCATTACTTTCAAATAAATTATGAAACTTGACTTAGAGCATTTATATTTCCTTACAATCATCCTTGAATTTGTAAGAATTTTTGGGAATAGTTTTTTGCACTTGCCTCTTAAAATTGATAAAAATAGTTTATATTCAAAAATTGATTTAGAGGCGTAACCTTATTGGAAAATGGGGAGACTCTGGATTCTGTGTTAAATAACCATCTTGAATTTATCAAAAATTTGGTAGAGCATGTACTTGTTTGAAATTGGTACTTCATGTTCAAATTTAGGATTTTTGGATGACAAGAATAATTAAATAAAATATCAGATAAATAGGGAAAATTATGAAATTCTGGTGTTAAGCTAAAAGGTCATGACAACCTTATAATAATTATTATAGGGGTATTGGATGAATATTTTGAGTACCTCTCATGTTACACATCATATAGCTTAAGTGGTCTGCATTTAGTAAAACTGCAGAAATTAAGTTGGAGTATGATTTTGGGCACATGAGTTGAGGTTAGTTGTTTGCTGGGTTGGATGAATAGAAATGAGTTCATCGTTGGAAGATGGGATGAGTAGAGTGTTGAATTCGCTAGTGTTAAGTGTACTCGTGGTCGACGAAACATCATCTTCCCCGTAGGAGAGGAAGTGTCAAATACACTAGGGTAATATCCAGTATAATATTTAAGGGGTGGGATATGAGTAGCAACCAATAAAAGTAAGTGCCTTGCGAAAGGGATCTTTGGGTGTAATCCCATCATAGCTCCTAGTGCCCTCGAGAGCCATTCACGGGGAATACCTTGGGCAGTCATGAGCTAAACCTAAATTGTAGGCAAAACAAAAATGCAAGAGTAACTAGTAAATCTAGGGTTTCACCTTCACACACCTCGATGCCTCGGGGAGATAGGTTGGGACACTCGGGCAGTAGGCCCAGTGGTTTTGGTGATGGGCAGGTTAGCCCGACGAGCTTTGGCTCGGTTATGGTTTGTGATGGGCAGGTTGGCCCGGCAAGCTTTGGCTGGGTTGAAGTTTATGACGGACAGGATGGTCTGGGGAGCTTTGGCTCTGTAGCTGATACATAAGGTTGCATGTGCATAAGAATAATGTGGTGGGTCTTCGGTATTGGTGAGTCGATGCACCGACGCCAATACGTTGACTCGGCTAGTGTGCTTTAGCACTTGGCCAATTAAGTCCGGTGTGCCAGCCGGCAAGAGTACGCAGGAGCTCCGCTTAGTGCACCAGTGTTGAGGTGTACGATAGGTCTGACTGGTAGTGCAATTACCGGTTTAGAGGTGGGCAAGGCCCAACCCACCGCTTCTGTTTGCCACTACGGAGGTATCCTGGGAGGTTCGGCTCCAGAAAGGGGGAACTAAAGGTCTGTGTACACAAAGTCGGGTGGGTGAGTTGCACTTGCATGTTCGCATCATGGCATAAATGTATTTCATAGCATAATCATTGCACATAACCGACACATATTGTATAAGTGGTATGAGACGCTTTATCCAATAGGTCCTGCAAATTGACCCCTTGATTTATAGGTTCGTGGAGTGTTCTTATAAGTTAAGGTTTTCATTCAGTATTATAAATATATGCTTGCTAGAAAACTGACACCCTATCATATAAATTGGTATGGGACTTTTTATACGATATGAGCCCTACAAAAGATCCCTTGGCTTATGTGTTTTTCATATAAGTTAAGGTTACTTTCTTGTTCAGTTTTTCATACCTTTATTACTGTCATATATACTATAGAATTGCTAGATTAATTCTGCCGCCATCTGCTTAATTGTTATTCTCCACCTTCATGTCCTCTCCTTTCCTTCTCCCCGCTCGGTGCCTAGTAGCCATGGGGGAAGGGGCGGGGGATGATAGGACTTAGTCTTTTAGACTAACGGTTTTCGAACCACATCATTTTAGGGGACCATGGAGCCCAACATGGAGGAGCAGCCCCGGAGGTCGGCACGCTTGGAGTTGGGGCAGTCTAGTACCAGAGTTCAGACGACAACGATTGTGAGTTCTATTCTCTACTAGTTGTTTTAGTTTTGCTTCCGCGATGAGAGATTTGTAGTGAGCCATTGATGTACTGGGCATGAGCCCAAGATTTTAGGATTTCATTATATCTGTGGACACTCCGATTGTGGAGTTTATTTACTATATTTATGTTATTTTTGTGGACTTGCCTCTTACTATTTTGCTATAGCTGTGATCGTTTTGGCCGGCAGGATCGACATTTTGTATTGATGAGCTTCCCGGGTGAGAAGATGTCAACGCAAAGCGTCGGTTCTAGGCCTAAGACCACGGTGTTTTAAAGGAAAAATGGGGGTCTTACAAGTGGTATCAAAGCAAACCTCGATCGAAAAGTAGCAGTCCATAACCCCTGGGTCACACCCGTGCATGTTTAGTTTGGGGACAAACTAAGCAGCGGAAGCAGTGGTGTGCCCATTTGGGGGATCACATGTAAATCATCCACTTTTAATTAGGATTGAATCGACTACTTACAAATGGATTTTGTTACACAGCCCCCAGCACAGCCTACACCACAGGGCGGAGTCTAGGAAATTTCGGATGTTGCACCACCTCCCCAGGTCCCCACTCCATTCTTATAGTTAGAGATGGGACAGCCTCTGATAGTTATCTTGGAGGCTTTTAGGGCTCAACAGGTTCCGGCTTCGTAGACAAACCCGGGGGCCAACTGGCTGAGTATTTTTCGAGGACTTTCTCCCCCATCCTACTTGGGGACAGAGTCAGCCGTTCGGACGGAAGAGTGGCTGGACATTATGTATGAGATGCTGACTGGGATCCGGTGCCCATGGGAAGAGAGGGTGCCCTTGGTAGTCTCTTGCTTGGAGTCCCATGCCAAGAGATGGTGGAAGACATCGCTGGACACGACGTTTGCTGACCGAGAGGTTACTGAGATAGCTTGGGGTGAATTCAGGGCCGCACTATTGGAGCATTTTGTTCCGCAGTCGGCCAGAGACGAGCTGGAGGATAGATTTTTACAGTTGAGATAGGGCAGCAAGACAGTGGTGGAGTATCATCGGGAGTTCAACCACCTAGCCCGGTTTGGGGATTCTTATCAATTGGATGAGGTAGGTTACACTAAGAGGTTATATAAGGGCCTGCGAGAGGATCTGAGGGAGGCTTTGTTGTTCGTGTCCGACGGGCCTATTCCTCGGATATTGGAGATGGCAAAAAGGATCGAGGCAGATTGGCATACTACCCGAGGCCGGAAGCGGGTAACTGAGGATCAGGGCCGGGGAGCCCGAAATGATCAGTGACGGGGCCGCATCATAGATGGGAGAAGAGTAGAAGTCTATCCTCATCAGGAGGTGAGACAAGAGCAGAGGGAACCAGTAGTGGTGGACCCTCAGCCACCCCAGATACGGGAGTTGCAGAGACTCGGGGGTATGATATATCCCCTGCCAGAATGCTTCAACTGTCATCATGTGGGGCATATCCGGAGTAACAACCCATGAGGGGGGCACCACCACCAGCACCACCGGCTGCCCCGCCAGCTCAGTATTTTGGAGGTCGAGGACATGTCCGAGGTCGTGGATACCAGGGCAGAGACCACATGCAAGAGAGGGAGCAAGTGTATGCACTGGATCTTACTAAACAACGGAATCCGGATCAAGTGATCTTAGGTACTCCAATTAATTTTAAGTTTTCTCTTTCCTAGATAATTAGAGTTATGGATATAGAACTGATAAACTAGGAAAGAAAACCGCAATTAGATTTCTAAGACTTTAAACTACCCCAGGCAAGTCTTCATCAGCGGAAAGCCCGCCTATATGCTATTCGATACGGGTGCTTTGCACTCGTTCGTGTCGGAAGCCTTCGTGGAAGGGCTGGAAGGCATGGAGAGGTTCACTGGCTTGATGATAAGGATACGGCTACCAGACGGATCAGAGTTATTCACCACCGCTCGCTACAATATGGAGGCGGAGATCGGCGGAAAGATATTTGAAGCACCAGCGATGATCATGAAGATGTCAGTCTTTCATTTGATCCTGGGAATGACATGGTTGCACTGGAACCATGCTCAGATTGACTGCATGTCCAAGAGGATTACTGTGAGGCATGGGGATTCCTACATCATCATCGAAGGTATTAGATCTATTCCCCCTCTCTTGCTTCATACGTGCAGTCCGTCAAGGCCCACTTACAGGGGCAGGAAGTCTATGAAGTGTTGTTCGAAATGGCTGAGGCCAAGGGTTAAATCTCGGATATCCCGGTGGTGCGAGATTTTGTCGACGTATTCCTAGATAAGCTGCCAGGGCTACCCCCGTACCGGGAGCAGGACTTTCGGATACAGTTGGTGCCGGGGGCTAAGCCGGCATCTAGAGCCCCTTACCGGATTGCCCCAAAAGAGTTGACAGAGTTTCGAAGCCAGCTCCAAGAACTAGTGGAAGCCGGATTTGTCCGACCAAGCTCTTCACCATGGGGAGCCCCGGTCTTGTTCGTCAAGAGGAAGGACGGGACACTTAGGTTGTGCATCGACTACCGAGCACTGAACTGAATAACGGTCCGGAATAACTATCCACTGCCAAGGATAGATGAGCTGTTTGACCAGCTGGAGTGCGCACATTTCTTTTCAAAATTGGATTTGAGGTCGGGCTACTATCAACTGCGGATCCAGGAGGAGGATAAACCGAAGACTGCCTTTAGTAGCAGATATAGGCTATTTGAGTTCACCGTGATGCCTTTCGAGCTCACGAATGCAACGTCGGCATTCATGAGCCTCATGAATCAGGTGTTTGAGGCATATCTGGATGTGTTCTTCATTGTATTTTTTGATGACATCCTCATTTACTCTAGGACAGAGGAGGAGCACACACGACATCTGACGCTGACCCTGGAGAGACCGCGGGAGCACCAGCTTTATGCGAAGATCAGCAAATGCCAGTTCTGGTTGAGGGAGGTGGCTTTTCTAGGCCATATCATCAGTGGTGCTGGGTTGACAGTGGATCCTGCGAAGATTCAGGCAGTTCGGGATTGGCCGCAACTGAAGTCGGCCACAGATGTACGGAGTTTTCTAGGACTTGCCGGTTACTACCGGAAGTTCGTGGAGGGATTTTCTCGTATTGCCCTTCCACTCACATCCCTGACAAGGAAGGATGTGCCCTTTGTCTGTACCACGCAGTGTGAGGTGGCTTTTTGGAGCTGAAGGGTCGGCTCACCTCAGCTCTTATACTTGCCATTCCTTCGGGGAAAGAAGGGTTCCAGGTCTACATCGACGCTTCCTACTAGGGCATGGGTGAGGTACTGATGCAGAATGGTCATGTTATAACATACGCTTCTCGGCAGCTGAAGAAGCATGAGCAGAACTACCCAGTTTGAAGGATCAAGCGCATAACCAACTGTTCCAAAAGCCCGGACTGTTGGAAAGGGTGCTACTTTATTTCTTAAATAAGTAGAAGAGCTCCACGGGTCAAGTGAAGGAACGCCTGACCCAACAATCCCCCCCCGACGTCCAGCACAACCCGTCGGCTCAGAGGTGGAGTTACCACATGGCCCACATGGCTCAGAGGTGGGGTTACTACATGGCCCACACGGCTTAGAGGTGGGGTTACCACATGTCCACGGTTGCACGACTCAGAGGTGGGGTTACCACATGTCCATGGTTGCCTGACCCGCCGGACCCACACAGGTAGAAGGGAAAAATCAGGATTTAATAGCGCTCCCCCGGTCTTGAACCCGTGACCTGCTCTGATACCAATTGAAGGATCAAGCGCATAACCAACTGTTCCAAAAGCCCGGACTGTTGGAAAGGGTGCTACTTAATTTCTTAAATAAGTAGAAGAGCGCCACAGGTCAAGTGAAGGAACGCCGGACCCAACACAGTTCATGACTTAGAGATGGGAGCGGTCATATTTGCTCTGAAAGTCTGGCGATACTATCTGTACGGCGTCCACTCTGACATATACTCCGACCACAAAAATTTGAGGTATGTGGACACGCAGAAAGAGCTGAATATCAGGCAGAGATGGTGGGTGGAGTTTCTAGCAGATTACTAGTACGAGATGCACTACCACCCTTGGAAGGCGAATGTGGTGGCAGATGCGCTGAGCCGAAAGGCCACAAACTCTAGAACCGGACCGCAGTTGATGGCCTTAGAATTGGTCCAGATGTTAGAAAAGATGCAGATATCCTTTATGTCCGAGGATCACCCTGATCTGTACCGGCAGTACCTTGTATCGTTGATTGTCCCAGATGATATTCGAGACCGAGTCAGAGATGGGCAGAGGCAGGATGCCCAGCTAGAGCCGATATTCCGGGCCTTAGAAGCAGGCACTGCTGGAGATTGCTCGCTGAGGGATGGTCTAGTGTATTTTAGAGGACAAATTTACATACCAGAGGGAGGCCAGGTCCGGTAAGATATCATGACGGAGGCTCATTGCAGTCTTTATTCAGTACACCCGAGAGTTACAAAGATGACTGCGGACCTAAAGAAGATCATGTACTGGCCAGGCATGAAGAAGGATATCACCTACTTTGTGACCCATTGCGAGGCATGACAGTTGGTGAAGGCAGAGTGCAGAAACCCCGCAGGATTATTGCAGCCACTCCCAATGCCGTAGTGGAAATTCGATGATATCACGATGGACTTTATACACGGGCTTCCCCGATGGCGGGCGGGGGATGATTCGATTTGGGTAATCGTCGAACAGCTGACGAAGGTAGCCAGATTTATTCCGATCAGGAAGGATGACTTGGCTGGTGTGTTGGTTCGGAAGTTCGTGGAGTAGTTCATCCGTTATCATGGCATGCCCCGATCTATTGTATCGGACCGGGATGGACGGTTTACGTCTAGGGAGTGGAGATCAGTGCAGGCTTACTTGGGAACTCGGCTAACATTCAGTACAATGTTTCATCCCCAGACTGATGGGCAGATGGAACGCACTAATCGGACCTTGGAAGATCTACTGCGACTTTGCATATTGGATCGCGGTGAACCCTAGGAGAAGCTATTGCCACTGATCGAGTTCTCATATAATAACAGCTACAAATCCAGCATAAGGATGGCTCCTTATGAGGCACTGTACGGACGAAGGTGTAGGACTCCGCTGTCATGGATATAGGACGTTGATTCGAAGGCTTTAGGTTTGGAGTTTGTTGAGGACACCGAGGCTCAGGTGAGATTGATACGGGACATGATCCAAGAAGCACAGAGCCGACAGGCTAAGTATTACGACGCTCAGCATCGTCAGGTGGTGTTCTGGGTGGGGGACCAAGTGTTCTTGAAGATCCGACAAATGCATGGGGTTTCACGGGTACGCGGTCGGAAGATGAAGCTCAGAACAAGATTTATGGGGCCTTATAGGATCCGGGAGCGGATCAGTCCCTTGGCATACAGGCTCAAGCTGCCAATAGAGCTAGCAAGTCTGCACAACGTGTTCCATGTATCATCCCTTAGGAGTGCTCTACTATGCCCGGAGCAGTAGATTACGGCCACGGATGGGCCGGTAGCATCTGATCGGTCAGTTCACCTGGAACCAGTCCGGATGGACGACAAGGGAATACGAGTCTTGTGCTGCAAGAAGATTCCATTGGTCAAGGTGCTGTTGTAACACCCCAGTTTTGCAAGAGGGTCAGTCTGCAGTTCTGGAAAAATTCTTTGGGTTTCTAGCAGGAGGCACACGGCCTGCGACATGGACGTGTCGCAGGGCGTGTCGAGGCCGTGTCGACACTCGGCCCAAGTGTCGACACTTTCGCTCGACAATGTGTCGAGAGTAGGGCACACGGCCTGCGACACGGGCGTGTCGCAGGGCGTGTCGAGGCTGTGTCGACACTCGGCCCAAGTGTCGACACTTTCGCTCGACATTGTGTCGAGAGTAGGGCACACGGCCTGCGACACGGGCGTGTCGCAGGGCGTGTCGAGTCCGTGTCGACACTCGGCCCGGGGTGTCGACACTTTCGCTCGACGAGTGTCGAGACTAGGGCACACGGCCTGTGACACGGGCGTGTCATAGTGCGTGTCCCACTTGGTCGACGATCTTCGCTCGACGTTTTTCCGCGGTGTCGACACAAAGCCTATCGACGGGTGTCGAGACTTGGCACACGGCTTGGGACACGGGCGTGTCCCAGGCCGTGTCACCTCTCGGTTTGGTTTCGGGGCCGTGTCGGTGGAGGTACATGGCTGGCCACACAGCCGTGTCACTGGGGACACGGGCATGTCGGATTGAACACGGGCGTGTCCGATGCCCGTGTGCTGTTCCAGGTGCGTCGATTTGAGACAGCGAATGAGGCACACGGCCCTGGACACGGGCGTGTGCCTGGCCGTGTTCGGCCCATGTCTTTTATTTTCCAGGCGGATCGTGGCCATTCTTTCCCAGATTTTAGGATCTGACGGTTCAGGACTATTCTTGGAGAGTTAAGTCCGAGAATAGGGTTGAAAACCCTCATTCTTCTCCAAGCATTCTCTTACTAAAGACCTAGAGAGAAGTGAGAACAAGGAAGAAGGAGAAGGAGAGTTTGGGCTGTAAGAGAGGTTTTGGTGCTCCAAATTGCGAGCCGAGTCCAGATCCGTGGAGCTTAGATCGTTGCGAAGGTTTTCATCCGGCTATTTTTCCATGGCAAGGAAGAGGAGTCGGAAGGTAACGACACTTCTCCTCTCGGTCTTAGGATGCATGTCTTAGCATCATCTATTTTTTCTTTCTAGTTTTTGGGCACCAAACTCTCAAATGAGAGGGGTTTTGGTTTGCCAAGGTTCAAGAGGAACCTCCGGGTTGATTGAGTCCGTCCCTGGCATATTTTTGCATTAGAGATCCGCTCCGTTAGTGGATTAGGCATGGTGGATGAAGCCGTTGTCGTGACCGTTAGTCCGACCCGGTGATGTTGCATAAAAACGTTAAGGATTCGTAGAGATTCCGTTGCGGCAAGATGCCGTTTGTGATGTGGTGATGTTTCCCCCTTTTTCTCGAGTGAGTATGTGTAGTCGGAACCGGATAAGGTTAGCTCCTCGTGGCGGTAGATGTTTTCCTTGGTGGACAAGGTTAGCTCCGCATGAGTTGGAGATGGTTTCCTTAGTGCGCGGACACGCTGCAGTATAAATGAGGGACTAGGGTGGATTTATCTTGGTTTGTGTTGTGCCAAGGCATGGCTATGTCTCCATGGTCGGCTGGCTATCCCGTGACGTTCACGTCATGTGTGAAGAGTGTCCCGGCGAGACTAGTCCCCTTCTGTGTGACCGACAAGAATGCCAAGCATGGGGACAAACCCGGGCAATGAGGCCATGAGGGGGTGGGGTCTGGCAAGGCTTCTTAGAATCGGTCAGTTTTGTGTTTGTTGGAATCCTGACATGAGACGTCAGAGCTTGTAGGCAAGCCCGGGTTTAAGACCTTGAGCTAGTGGGGCCTTGACAAGAGTTCCATGGGGCGGCCTGTGAGCCGTTGGGGGAAATGATGACTCCTTTTTGTTTGCGGCTTTATGCCAATGGGGAATCGATGAGTACCCATATGATGTGATAATGTGCTAGATGCATACGAGTTAGGGTGCCTTGGGTGAAACCCAGGTTATTGCATACATGATTGCATAAGTAGGCCCTTTTATTATATGCTGAACCAGTAGAGAACATGTATGATGTATGTGACATCCAAGCCTGTTTCTGTAGTTGCCTTTCTTGCTTATGATTATTGCATATGAAGTGCTAACTTGCAGGTTGGAGGGGTACCCCGGGGCCCATTAGGGGCGGCCGGGAGGAGATGTGTTGTTACACAGTTTGAGGTCAGCCTTTGCTGACCCACATTACTAATAATTTTTACAGGGCAAAGATCGCATGCAGGAGCTAGCTCGCCGGCCAGAAAGTCTTAAGCCCCATGAAGTGCTTTTGTTTTTGTAGCTCTACTTATGTGATGTTATGTTTGAGACTCATGTTGTCCGGCTTGCATGCCGAGGTAGACTAGGAGTGCTAAGCACATTCTTGACTGTTGTATTATTTGCTTTTGGACACTTATTGTAAGACCATAAGGCCAATTGTTTTACTCTTTAGTGGTGGATAACTTCTAGTCCTGTTTTGTTTTCCGCTGTGTTGTGCAAAGTGTTTTGAGTGTGGGTAGCTATATCAACTTTTAATACTAAAGCTGTGGCGTCCGTATGTTGTGGGGCCCCGGCCGGACCCATACTATACGTTCACTACAGGGGAGGTGTTACAATTTGGTATCAGAGGGAGGTTAGGTTCAAGGTCAAAGCGTAGAGAAGTTATCCACATAAGAGTAACACGGGACCATGAGTGTCCTTATGTTTAAGTCTTGAGATTTGAGACTGAATCCTTGTTTCGTGTTTCTTGAAGAGTGCAAGCAATGAGGCGGGAACGTCGAGAGCAAGAGAAGAGCTTTCGGCAAGCAGTGCTACTGCTCCAGGTCTTTTGGGCACGGGTGTAAACCCGGCCGACTTCTGCCGCATGCTTGCAGAAGCGATGGTGGCATCTCAAGCTGCAGCAGCAGCTCAGGTGGCAACCCCTGCCACACCGGATACGGCGACGACTGTGCCAGGAGGAGAAGCCAGGCGAGTGGAGCCTTTGGCGGAGAGGGTAGTTGTCAGACATGGAGACCGGCACCTGAAGTATTTCCTGAGCTTCCATCCCCCGTCATTCAAGGGAGTTGGTACGCCAACGGATGCAGAGGACTGGTGGGTTTGCATTCAAGAGCTGCTAAGGGCGGTAGAGATGCCAGAGGAAAAGAAAGCTGAGTATGCGGCTTTCATGTTGGAAGGAGACGCCAAGTTATGGTGGGTGAGCCATAGCGGCCGCCAGTTCCCAGGACGTGCCCCGTCGGTGGAATAGTTTGGGGATGCTTTTCTTAAGAGGTATATTCCAGTTTCTACACGGTTGGCCCTTCAGAGGCAGTTTCTGCATCTAATGCAGCGAGACAAGACAGTGGATGAGTATGTGCAGGAGTTCACCCGTTTGGGTCGTTACGCGGGAACGACGATGGCAGATGATGTAGAAAGGGATAACCTCTTCTACCAGGGGCTGATGGAGAACCTGAGACAACCCCTCATCTCCATGAAGAGGGCGGAATTTAATGAACTAGTTGAGGATGCCAGGATTTTGGAAAGCGATTTGGAGCGAACCCAACGCCGAAAGGGTTTTACTCCCAAGCAAGGGGAAGGGAAGCCTTCCCAATCTCATGGAAAGTCTAAAGGAAGTAGGTGGAGGAAGAAGCCTCACACTCCCAGATCCGGTGAGAAGAGCAATTGGACGCCTGGGGGTTCTCACTCTAGGGGACCGCCGACGTGTTAAAACTGCGGTAAGGTGGGGCACATAGCTCGTGTTTGTCCCCAAGGAGGAGCGGGGCAGGAGACAAAGCAGGAGCAGACTGTGCGGTCCGGCCCTAGTGTTGCAGAGAAAGGAAAGATGGCGGAGTCGAGCGCTTCTCGGTTCCAACTGGTACAACCAAGGGCTTACAACCTTGAACAGCAAGAAGCGATCCGTCAAACCGATGTAGTGACAGGTATGACGAAAGTTTAAGTTGAAATTTTGTGCTTCATACTTTTAGACCCCTTTTTATGTGTGTTGTCTATGTTGTAGGCTTCGTTTTAGTTTCCGGGTACCCCGCTAGGGTATTGTTTGATACGGGAGCATCACACTCTTTTCTTGCGGAGAGCTTCATCTGGAGAATAGGAGTTGAGTCTTTCTCGGCGGACGCGGAGTTGAAAGTGCGCATGCCTAATGGGTCATCCATGACTACTGGGGTAAAAGGGCACATCTGTTGGGAGCTAGACGGAGTTGGCTTCGTTTTGGTAGCAGCGATTTTACCGTTGGTTGAGTTCGATGTCATTTTGGGCATGGACTGGCTTGCAGAGCAGCGCGCCAGTATTGATTGCCTATCTAAGGTAGTGACTCTAAAGAGCAAAGGGCAGGCGAAGGTCAAATTTGAGGGCCTATGTGGAGTGGCCTGTTCCTTGATTTCGGCCATGCAGTTGGTGCATGCGGTTAACCAGGGTGGTATAGCGCTTGTAGCGTTATTGGAGGTTCGTTTCTCCCAGCTGACTATTGAGGAAGTGCCCGTTGTGGCAGAGTTCAAGGATGTGTTTCCGGATGAACTTCCTGTAGCGCCTCCTCGGAGGGAGATCGATTTCTCAATCGAGTTAGTGTCGGAGGCTAGGCCAGTGTCACGTCCTCCGTTTAGGATGGAACAAAAGGAGTTGGCAGAACTCAAAGTGCAGTTGCAGGAATTGTTGGAGCAAGGGTATATCAGATACAGTGCTTCACCGTGGAGTGCGCCGGTGTTGTTTGTAAAGAAGAAAGACGGTAGCATGCGGCTATGCATAGACTACCGAGAGCTGAATAAATTGACCGTCAAGAATAAGTATCCGATTCCTCGGATAGATGACTTGTTCGACCAATTGGTAGGGTCAGTGGTGTATTCAAAATTGGACTTGAAGTCAGGCTATTATCAGTTGCGAATTCGGGATGAGGACATACCCAAGACTGCCTTTGGTACAAGGTATGGACACTTTGAGTTTACGGTGATGCCGTTCGGGCTGACAAACGCACCATCTGTGTTCATGGATCTGACGAATCGGGTATTTTGGGAATACCTGGATTCTTTTGTGGTTGTCTTCATTGATGACATCTTGGTGTATTCCAAATCGCAAGTGGAGCATGAGACCCACTTGAGAGTGGTTCTGCAAGTGTTGAGGGAGAATGCGTTGTATGCAAAATTCTCCAAATGCGAGTTCTGGTTAGAGAAGGTGGCATTTTTGGGACACGTGATTAGTGGGGAAGGGGTGGCAGTGGATCCAACAAAAGTTGAAGCCATTAGAGATTGGCCGGTTTTGAGGACCGTGGCGGAGGTCCGAAGTTTTCTTGGACTAGCCGGGTATTACAGGAGGTTCGTGGAGAATTTTTCGCGGATAGCTCTACCCCTCACCTCACTCACTCATAAAGATCATAAGTTTGTGTGGACTCAAGAGTGTAGTCAAGCATTTGAGGCACTGAAGAAGAGACTGATGATGGCTCCAATCCTAAGTCCACCGCAAGGGACCGGGCGATTTCAGATCTTCAGTGACGCATCAGGATGCGGTTTGGGTTGCGTTTTGGTGCAACATGGTAGGGTGATAGATTTTGGGTCTAGACAGCTGAAGCCTCATGAGAGGAATTACCCCGTCCATGACTTTGAGTTGGCGGCGGTAATTTTTGCGTTGAAAATATGGCGACATTATGTATATGGTGCAAAGGTGGAGATCTTCACGGATCACAAAAGCCTGAAGTATCTCTTGGATCAAAAGGACTTGAACATGCGGCAACGAAGGTGGGTTGAGTTTCTTGGAGACTATGAAGTGGCAATTCAGTATACGCCAGGTAAAGCCAATGTGGTGGCAGTACTCGGGGCAAGGGAATTGGATCGAAGCTCATGATGAGCAATTGGTCCGGGAATGGGAGTCCCTTGGTTTGGAATGTGTTGTGAGAGGCGAGTCCAGTGTAGCTCGGTTGAATTGGATTGAAGTGCAGAACGACTTGTCCGATCGCATTTGGGAAGCGACTCGGTTGGATGTGGAGTTTCAACGTTTTGTGTTGGAGGCTCAAACGGGCGAGAGCAGCGCCTGGGAGATGATTGATGGGATTCTGAGGAAGGATGGAAGGGTTTGTATACCGCAGTTCGGCAAACTCCGTGATGAGTTGATGTTTGAGGCTCACTTCACAAAGTACTCCATTCACCCGGGCAGTACAAAGATGTACTTGGATATGAAGAAATCCTTTTGGTGGTCGGGGCTGAAGCGGGAAGTAGCTTTGTACGTGAATCGTTGCCGAACTTGTGCCTTGGTGAAGGCCGAATGTCAGAAGCCGGGCGGGTTCCTGAAGCCCCTTCCAATCCCTGAGTGGAAATTTGATGACATCTCCATGGACTTTGTGCATGGTTTGCCTAGATCGAGCATGGTAATGATGCGATTTGGGTGATCGTGGATCGCCTAACCAAGGTGGCTCACTTCATCCCAAATTGGAAAGAGGACAGCGTAGAGAAGCTGGTGGAGTTGTATGTTCGCAACATTGTGCGACTGCACGGAATTCCTAAGAGCATAGTCAGTGATCGCGATGGACGGTTTACGTCCAAGGACTGGAGATTTGTTCAGAAGATCTTGGGCACGAAGCTAAAGTTCAGTACGGCGTTCCACCCTCAAACCGATAGGCAAACTGAAAGAACGAACCGTACTATGGAGGATATGTTGAGAATGTGCGTTCTTGATTTCAGCAAAACGTGGGAGGATCACCTCTTCATGGTGGAATTTGCGTACAACAATAGTTTTCAAGCAAGTATAAAAATGTCGCCATACGAAGCTTTGTATGGAAGGCATTGTCGAACGCCAATGTCTTGGGCAGAGGCGGGAGACACCAAAATTTTGGGAAAGGAGGTGGTAGCTGACGCTTGTGAGATGGTACAGATCATACAAGAGCGTATGAAGGTGGCGCAAGACCGTCAAGCAAAATACTTTAATGCTCGTCACCGAAAGTTGGAGTTTGCGGTAGGTGATTGGGTCTATTTGAAGATCAAACCGTTCAAAGGCATCACACGGATTCGCCGACTCAAGAATTTGAGTCCAAAGTTTTTGGGGCCTTTTGAAATTGTTGAATGAGTGGGAGAAGCAGCCTATCGGTTGGCGTTGTCCGCGGAGTTGAGTGGATTGCATGACGTCTTCCATGTCTCCGTTTTGAGGAAAGCCTTGGTGGAGGCTAGTGTAGTGATTGAGCCGGCATCGGTGCCGATTGTGAAAGGCTTCAGGACGCGGGTCCTTCCAATTGCTATAGAGGATTCGGAGACTCGGCAGTTGCGGAATAAAGAAGTTAAACTTGTGAAAGTTCGATGGGACAACTGCGGTCGTGAGGAGTTCTCTTGGGAGTGGAACAGGCCATGCTAGAAGATTATCCAGAACTCTTCATGTCAGGTACAAGTTAAGTTTTGTACCCTTTTGTTTTGTAATTTCGGGAAGAAATTCTGTTAAGTGGGGGAGAGTTGTAACACCCCAGTTTTGCAAGAGGGTCAGTCTGCAGTTCTGGAAAAATTCTTTGGGTTTCTGGCAGGAGGCATACGGCCTGCGACACGGGCGTGTCGCAGGGCATGTCGAGGCCGTGTCGACACTCAGCCCAAGTGTCGACACTTTCGCTCGACAATGTGTAGAGAGTAGGGCACACGGCCTGCGATACGGGCGTGTCGCAGGGCGTGTCGAGGCCGTGTCGACACTCGGCCCAAGTGTCGACACTTTCGCTCGACATTGTGTCGAGAGTAGGGCATACGGCCTGCGACACGGGCGTGTCGCAGGGCGTGTCGAGTCCGTGTTGACACTCGGCCCGGGATGTCGACACTTTCGCTCGACGAGTGTCGAGACTGGGGCACACGGCCTGTGACACGGGCGTGTCACAGGGCGTGTCCCACTTGGTCGACGATCTTCGCTCGACGTTTTTCGCGGTGTCGACACAAAGCCTGTCGACGGGTGTCGAGACTTGGCACACGGTTTGGGACACGGGCGTGTCCCAGGCCATGTCACCTCTCGGTTTGATTTCGGGGCCGTGTCGGTGGAGGTACACGACCGGCCACACGGCCGTGTCACTGGGGATACGGGCGTGTCGGATTGAACACGGGCGTGTCCGATGCTCGTGTGCTGTTCTAGGAGCGTCGATTTGAGACGGCGAATGAGGCATACGGCCCTGGACACGGGCGTGTGCCAGGCCGTGTTCGGCCCAGGTCTTTTATTTTCCAGGCGGATCGTGGCCATTCTTTCCCAGATTTTAGGATCTGACGGTTCAGGACTGTTCTTGGAGAGTTAAGTCCGAGAATAGGGTTGAAAACCCTCATTCTTCTCCAAGCATTCTCTTACTAAAGACCTAGAGAGAAGTGAGAACAAGGAAGAAGGAGAAGGAGAGTTTGGGCTGTAGGAGAGGTTTCGGTGCTCCAAATCGCGAGCCGAGTCCAGATCCGTGGAGCTTAGATCGTTGCGGAGGTTTTCATCCGGCTATTTTGCCATGGCAAGGAAGAGGAGTTGGAAGGTAACGACACTTCTCCTCTTGGTCTTAGGATGCATGTCTTAGCATCATCTATTTTTTCTTTCTAGTTTTTGGGCACCAAACTCTCAAATGAGAGGGGTTTTGGTTTGCCAAGGTTCAAGAGGAACCTCCGGGTTGATTGAGTCCGTCCCCGGCATATTTTTGCATTAGAGATCCGCTCCGTTAGTGGATTAGGCATGGTGGGTGAAGCCGTTGTCGCGACCGTTAGTCCGACCCGGTGATGTTGCATAAAAACGTTAAGGATTCGTAGAGATTCCGTTACGGCAAGATGTCGTTTGTGATGTGGTGATGTTTCCCCCTTTTTCTCGAGTGAGTACGTGTAGTCGGAACCGGACAAGGTTAGCTCCTCGTGGCGGTAGATGTTTTCCTTGGCGGACAAGGTTAGCTCCGCATGAGTTGGAGATGGTTTCCTTGGTGCGCGGACACGCTGCAGTACAAATGAGGGACTAGGGTGGATTTGTCTTGGTTTGTGTTGTGCTAAGGCGTGGCTATGTCTCCGTGGTCGGCTGGCTATCCCGTGACGTTCACGTCATGTGTAGAGAGTGTCCCGGCGAGACTAGTCCCCTTCTGTGTGACTGACAAGAATGCCAAGCATGGGGACAAACCCGGGCAATGAGGCCATGAGCGGGTGGGGTCTGGCAAGGCTTCTTAGAATCGGTCAGTTTTGTGTTTGTTGTAATCCTGACATGAGACATCAGAGCTTGTAGGCAAGCCCGGGTTGAAGACCTTGAGCTGGTTGGGCCTTGACAAGAGTTCCATGGGGCGGCTTGTTAGCCGTTGGGGGAAATGATGACCCCTTTTTGTTTGCGGCTTTATGCCAATGGGGAATCGATGAGTACCCATATGATGTGATGATGGGCTAGATGCATACGAGTTAGGGTGCCTTGGGTGAAACCCAGGTTATTGCATACATGATTGCATAAGTAGGCCCTTTTATTATATGCTCAACCAGTAGAGAACATGTATGATGTATGTGACATCCAAGCCTGTTTTTGTAGTTGCCTTTCTTGCTTATGATTATTGCATATGAAGTACTAACTTGCAGGTTGGAGGGGTACCCCGGGGCCCGTTAGGGGCAGCCGGGAGGAGATGTGTTGTTACACAGTTTGAGGTCAGCCTTTGCTGACCCACGTTACTAATAATTTTTACAGGGCAAGGATCGCATGCAGGAGCTAGCTCACCGGCCAGAAAGGCCTAAGCCCCATGAAGTGCTTTTCTTTTTGTAGCTCTACTTATGTGATGTTATGTTTGAGACTCATGTTGTCCGGCTTGCATGCCGAGGTAGACTAGGAGTGCTAAGCACATTCTTGACTGTTGTATTATTTGCTTTTGGACACTTGTTGTAAGGCCATAAGGCCAATTGTTTTACTCTTTAGTGGTGGATACCTTCTAGTCCTGTTTTGTTTTTTGCTGTGTTGTGCAAAGTGTTTTGAGTGTGGGTAGCTATATCAACTTTTAATACTAAAGCTGTGGCGTCCGTATGTTGTGGGGCCCCGGCCGGACCCATACTATACGTTCACTACAGGGGAGGTGTTACAGCTATGGAGGAATCATGGGCGAGAGGAGTACACATGGGAGCCTCAGGACCTGATGCAACAAAGGTACCCGGACCTCTTCAGTCAGGTACTACTCACAACCTCTCGGGACGTTACAATTTACCTTTCATATTCGAAACCCCGTTGGCCTAACTAGAATTTCGAGGACGAAATTTTTTTTTTATATATTGGGATTTGTAACATACCTTAAACAACTAGACCCCTAGGAGTGGTTTTGTCAGGACTAGGTCATGACAAAACCCTAGGAAGCCCAAGAGGGCCAAGTGAACCTAGGAATGTAGGTGAGACCACTATGGTCTGCAAATAGTAAATTTTTGAACCCTAGTTTAAGATGACGATGGGGCTTCACCAAGACTTCAAGACCCCACCATGGTCTCATCAACCCATTGTAAGGTCCATTAGAGCCCTAAGGGTCCATTGAAGTCAACCCACGATGGCCAAGTTGACATAGAACCACTCTAGGCCTAAATTGGGCAAGGTGCCCTAACTAAGGGCAGTGTGCCCTAGTAAAGCCCAAATAACCATAACATGGCCTTCCCAGACCTAAAGTGTGGTCAATGGGTCACTAAGGACCCATGGAGGGCAGTCAAAGTGATAATGTTGACCAAAGTCAACTCTAACCCTAAATGGGTCAACCTGACCTACATAGGGTCAACTGACCTTCCCTTAGCCAAGTGGATCCCACTCATGTCCTCCTAACCCTATAGTAAGGTCAATGGGTCACCTAGGACTCATTGGGGTCAATCCAAGAGGTTAAGTTGACCAAAGTCAACTCTAACCCTAAATGGGTCATATTGACCTACAATGTGTCAAACTAACTACACAGGGCCAATTGAAGTTCCCTTAGCCAAGTGGACCCCACACATACCTTCCTAACCCTAGTGAGTGGCCAATGGGTCACCAAGGACCCATTGGGGTCAACCAAAAAGGCTAAGTTGACCCAAGTCAACTCTAGCCCTAAAGTGTCAAAGTGCCCTTATTAAGGGTCAAGTGACCTCCAAAGGGCCAAGTCAACCTTACCTAGACCTTATGGGAGGCCAATGGGTCATCAAGGACCCATTAGGGGCAACCTCAAAGACCAAATTCACCAAGGTCAACCCTAGTCAAGGTTTAGGTCAAGCTAGCCCAAATGTGCTAACTCAAGCTCAAGCCCAATTCACTTGGGCTAACCTTGTATTGCTGGATGAAATGGACATGTGGGCTGCCATTAGGTTAGGTAGGAGTCAAAATTTCAGCTTGGTGAGTAGGAGAGAGAAAAATCTTCAAAGAAAAGAGAGAGAAAGAGAAGGGAGTAATGGGGGAGGACTTTGGGGCTCATCCTTCCCCTTCCCCAACCCCCATTCAATTCACTAGGACAAGGAATGCAGCCCCATTTCAACCAGCTGGTCCTTGACTGGTTTTAGCCATGCTTCATTGTTGGGTATTGTATCCACAATTACCTGGATTTGAGGAAGCCACCTGTCAAGCTAAGATGAATTCACAATGTATTTGATGAAATCTTTCAAGTTGTGCTTGCAGTTATTCCACGCTAAGTACACACCAATGTCAGGGTACAGTAGGTCAATATACACGAGTCTGCGCGACGTAATCCCTCGTTGAGCAGATCAGTGTGTTGGCCTACGTGTACTTTCTCTATTGGAGTGTACTTATTTTCAAGTACAGGGCTGTGATAGTAAAAGTAACTCTGAAGAGCAGGTAACTTCTTCATCTTGCCCCTTTTCTCTTGAAGTTCCTGAAGACAGGAATTGTTACCCTTCAGAAAATCCTGATTCCCTGACGAGAGCCCTTCAGAAAAGCAACCTACTTGTTGAGGAGCAAGCTCAGGAGATTGCTCGGCTGAAGATCTTGTTGGTTCTCCAATTGGCATCCAACAGGGTTAAGGAATCTAAAATCTCAGATCTAAAGAGTAGTCTAGAGAATGAGAAAAGGATAGTATCCAACTTTTCCAAGGTTGATGCTATCAAGAGAAAGGAAGAAAATGGGTGGATCTCCCGAATTATCAATTCATGGAGAAATGGGGAAACGGTATTCCGACCCCCCACTCCAGGCAGGAAGGGTACTCATCATGCCTTCAGGTATGATCACAGGAACAACCGTGGTCACTGCAAGGGTGATCTGCCCTCATGTGGAGACACCCATAGTGCAAGGGCTATCATGGACACCCTTGAGAGAATACCTAAGGCTCATTCTGAACCCTTTGTATTCTCGGCCACTGCCCCAACTCAGCATGAATCTGCTGGTATCAGATCTCAGTGCGCTTCTCACCACCCTAGTACACAGGAAAGGGAGGTTAGAAGTCATGCAGTTAGTTCTCATGGGGCCTCTGGAAGGGTGCTCACTGAAAGGAAGGCACCACCTCCCAGGCCTCATGACGCTCGCTACATGCATTCCTTCTGCCCTTCCAAGTGTCACGGTGGAAGAGGCAATTTTGTGAGCAGATCCGGCTCTATCCCATTTAGACCTAGGACCATGACTACCTCAGTCACTGGATCAGGTCAGAAACGGAGGTACAACATTCACACGTGTTGGTGCTGTGGCAAGGTGGGACACTTTACCATAGACTGTTGGCACAACCCCTCTGTGTCAAGGGCAAGGGCTTATCCACCTCTTCTGGGCAGAGGTAGTCTTCCTGACAGGATTTCTGAGGGAAGGCATTCGAGTTTTTATGCTAACAAGAACCTAGGACCCAATACATATTGGGTTCCTAAGGTAAGGTAACACTCTTTTGCAGGGTAGTCTAGGTTCCCGTAAATATAATGGGAACTAGACAGAAGATGTTTCAAGAATGAATTGGAACAAGTATCTGGAATAACAGAAGTACTATCTACAATGGTATACTCAAATTGACCGCCTGGTATGCTTTAACCAGAGGGGCTAAATGATAAATCTTATAATCTCAGGTATTTTTGATCAGCTCCAATACTTGAGTCATATTGTGTCGACATTTACATATATATATTTATATATATACATATATGTGTGTACACCTAAGGAAAGGTTAACGCTGTAAAAATAACCCTTAGATACATTATTAAAGATTTATCTGTAAATTCACTGGTAGATTCGAGAATGGACCTCTACAAGCATAAATCAGTCCACTGAAAATTAAAGAAGATACGTCATTGGAAGTCACTAAAACTTACAATTGACATCAAGAAATGTATGGAAAACCCCTTTCAAATCCTAAATAGATTGGTATTAAGAAACATATATTTAGAAGATTTCTAAACCGTCTTAATATCAGAAGATTTCGAGAATCCGGCATGCCTCTTAACCCGTAGATTTCTATTGAAGAATCCCTTCGATTTCTATTTAGAAAAACTCCCGCCGACCCTTCGTATTCCGAATTTCGCAAGGAAACACGTCGATATCCCGCAGGAATCCCGCCGACTCTTCGTATTCTTAATTTCCGTCGATATTCCGCATTTCCGTCGATATCCCGCAGGAATCCCGCCGCCTCTTCCATCGATATCCCACAGCTATCCCGCCGACTCTTCCTTCCGTAGACCTCTCTTCTCGCGTCCAGGGTGCTCGTCCAGGTATTTCTCCGCGGTTTCGATCAAACAAGGACGCAAGCTCCTCCAGGTTTTCCGTCGTCTCCGTCGACTCTCGCCTCCTCCGCTTTTGGGTAACCCCCTCCTCACCCTTACGGTGACTTACTATTAGTGTAGCTTCCCTCTTGATTTCTGATTAGGCGTAGACCTGGCATTCCCTCCCTAGGTTTACAATGGCTCCAAGGACCACCGCCAGCCTGGTCACTGGATGTGAGTTGGTTCGAACCGGGTTCTCACATGCCTCAGATCAGTTCAGAAACATCATCATCATGCTTGAAGAGGCTGGACTCTCTTTTATATTGGAGCACCCCTGCAAAATTTTGGACAAGGAAGTGATGGAGTTCTTCGCAACCGCCAAACTTCAGAATGAAGACTCTATCATCAAGAGTAAGGTTGCAAGTGCAAGGATCAAGATGTCTGCAAGCAAACTGACCCAATACTTGCAGCTCACCAGTTCTGAGCACGAGGATTATCTGGAGGAACATGATAAAGCCAGGACATTATTATTCTGTGGACTAGCTAGAGGAACCAGATCGATAAAGAGAAAAGAAATGAATGAGGAGGGGAAACTCTTGTCCAACATCATTGGGAAAGTACTGATCTGCAAACCCGGCTCACATGACCACATCTCAGCTGACATGTTCAAGATTCTTGTAGCGATTGTCTGCAGAAAGAGATTCAACTGGGGGGCTATGCTTTTTGAGAAGATTAATGACACTCTTAGATCTCCAAGTTTTGGAAGAATCATCAGCTTATATCTTAATCGGTTGAACGGAGATAGGTTCGACATGAGTAAAGGAGTTCCATTGCATTATTTGAAGAAAATGGACTCCAGCGTATTTGACAGATGGGAGTGACGCATCGGGCAGGCAGCAGTGGTAGTAGAACAAGAAGAATCTCTTGCCGAGGACAGAACTGTAGCAGATTCCGTGGCTATTTCCGGTGAAGTTCCTGATGCACTGACTGCAGGAATTGAGGGGGAGCCTCTACCCGCTTCTGCTAATGTCATATCTGGCATCTCTCAGATAGCTAGAGTTGCAGTTGCAGATCTGCAAGAAGAAAGTGAAGATGTGGTGGAAAATGAGGCGGCCCTGAACGTGAATGATCTAAGAACCGGAGGTGATGTAGAGGAGAATAATGAGGAAGGTTTGGAAGACGATGCAGTTGAGAATGACATCATGGATGTGAGGATGAGGAAGAAGGAAATGAGAGACAGGAAGTAATGGAGCCTCAGGACGACACTGAAGTTCCATCTGAAAAGCAAGCTCCTGAGATAGTTCCTGAGAAAACTAGTGCAATAGTGGAGGGGGAGTCCTCTCAGCAGAGGCTGCTAAGTACTTCTGAGAAATCTACTGAGGCTGCAAATATTCCCCCTATAGAGACTGTGCAAGTGTCCAGCTCTACAAGTGAATCTGCTGAAGAGCAAGTCTAAGGAATGCCTCAGGGTCATCCACCACGAGCTGATCTAGCTAATCTCACAGTGAATGTTATTCAAGGTATAGTGGATGAGCTCAAAGTGTCTTTTGAGCAAGCTCAAAATAAAGTGTTAAAAAGAATTAATAAATCTGAGAATCTAATGCTCAAGAACATTGTGGAAATTAATCACAAACTGGATTTGATGGAAAAGAAGTTCGAAGACAAGTATACAGCAGCCGACAAAGCTGTAACTCTTCTTATGGAAGGATTGAAAAAGAACACAGATACACTCGCTGTAGTTAATCAGAATGCTCATGTAGTGGCAAATAACATCCAAAAATTTGATGCCAACATGGTGATTCTTAATGGAAATCAACAAGCCTTGATTACCGAGTTCTCCAAGACTACAAAGCACATTGATGAGTCACTGCATTCTTATGCAAACTCCATTGTCGTCGAAGACAAAAAGGGGGAGCAAGAATATACAGCTAAGATGGCCGAGCTTCAGGAAATCATAATCAAAAATTTTGACTAGTCAAACTTATATGTATATGACAGTTGCTGGTGGATGCTCAAACAAGTGTTAGGCACCAATATCCCTGAAAATCCTGAGGGTAATCCTGCTCCTGAGAATAATACTGCGGCTGATGAGGGAGTAAGTGCTGAAGAAGTTCCTTTAAGTGAAGCTGATGCTCAAAGGGCTGCTACGGCCACCTCCAAAGCAAAACTGATGGCCATGTTTGACCAAGAAGCCCTAGCAAAAGCTAGGGACAAGAGAAAAACTCAAGAAGGGACATCTAAGGAAATGCAAGCTGAAAAGAAAATCAGATTGAAGGAGGATGAAGTGAGGAACGAAAAGTGGAGTCCGGTATCAAAGAGTATTATCTTGGACACGTTCTGGCTACAAGAAAAAGGGAAATCAATCGGAACGACGTATACAGCCAGCATGAGTGGGAGCTGCACAAGACATATGAAGCTAAACGGAACATCTTCTTCAGGACTAACACTACGGCAGACAAAGCTCCTCCTCCCAGATACTATCCAAAGCCCAAGGAGTACGTTGAGAGGCAAAGAAATAAGTTCCTGGCTCAATAACACAAGGATGACCTAGCCAAAGAGAAATAGACATAAGTTTATTGCTTGTCATTTTCTCAAGAGCATATTTATCTTTTCTTATTGTTACATGAACAATTTTTGGGATATATATATATATATATATATATATATTTATATGAATTTATGATTGACTCAAGCTTTGATCTGTTTGCCTTTATTTCTTTGTGCCGTATCTTCAAATTCTATATGCTGTGTATATTATCTGGATGGTGGTATTCATCTTAGCTAGTAGGATTTTGGCTTCGTCAAATAGGGGCAGATTGTTGGGTATTGTATCCACAATTACCTGGATTTGAGGAAGCCACCTGTCAAGCTAAGATGAATTCACAATGTATTTGATGAAATCTTTCAAGTTGTGCTTGCAGTTATTCCACGCTAAGTACACACCAATGTCAGGGTGCAGTAGGTCAATATACACGGGTCTGCGCGACGTAATCCCTCGTTGAGCAGATCAGTGTGTTGGCCTACGTGTAGTCTCTCTATTGGAGTGTACTTATTTTCAAGTACAGGGCTGTGATAATGCAAGAGCAGACAAGGAGCAAGGATCGGTCAAAGAGCAGCTCATGGGTGGAAAGAGGAAAAATCGCCTAAGTAAAAATCGACGAGAATCACTAAGTGATTCTCGCCGAATCGGCGAGAATCACTAGCTGATTCTCGCCGATTCTCTCCGGCTAACTCAGAGCGTGTTTATCTGTCGCTAAGTCAAAATCGTCGAGAATCACTGGCTGATTCTCGCCGATTCGACGAGAATCACCTTCGATTCTCGCCAATTTTGACTTAGGCGAATTCTGGAACCCGCTGGACCGGACTTAGCCGCTGGCGCTGTTTTGAACCGGGCTTGGGGTTTCTTGTTGGTGGGGCCCACAACGGTCATCTTGAAGACCTAATGTATAAATACATCGGTATTTTTGAAAAGTAAGAAGAATACAGAAAAACATATACACGAGCCGCCGACGTGACCTAGATCGCGAAAAACTAGCTCCGCCGCCGTTGCCGCTAGTCCAGTAGATCGCCGGCTTTGATCGTGGTTTCTTCCAGATCTTCCGGCGATAGAAGCTCAGCCAAGCAATGCGTCTCACGCGTCTAACCAGAGATCCTTTGTCTCTTGATTCGTTGATCGGGAAATCCTTCCCCTTCCGAATCGATCGAGACGATCGATCCTAGTGTGACCGTTGGAAGATCTTGCTAGCTTTGCTACGAAGTTTGAATCTCCAAAGAACATCCGCAACACGCCATGTCGCCGCCGATCCCGAGAACCAAGCCGCCGCCCTTCTTGCCGCCGCCGGTTTCGGGGAGATTCTCTCCAAGTGAGATCTAGGGTTGTGGACTCTTCGTTGACTTCAAGAACACGTCGTCGAACGAAGAGGGACACTTTATTCTCCATAAGCTGTTTGTATTTCTTATACAATCTATTTTCAAGTTCTTTGTAACGGACCGATTGGTCCCTAGTTGTAAGGGTTGGGTGCAACCCGTGTTGTGGGAGTGGTGACTCCTACGTGTGGAAGGGTTCCTTCCGTTAGTGCAAGGATTGGATTTCAATCCTGTTGGTGAAGTGACCGAGTCGTCCCTGGTTGGGAGATAGGTCGAAGGGGGAAAGTGGATGTACCCAAATCGGGGAACCACTATAATTTGCTTGTGTCCTTTCTGTGCTGTGTTGTTTTGTTTTCTTGTGCAGGTACGACTTTAATTCCGCAAAAACGCTACAAGTCACCTATTCCCCCCCATAGGTGAAAGTAGTTGACACTAGGTGGACTTTGGGGCTCATCCTTCCCCTTCCCCAACCCCCATTCAATTCACTAGGACAAGGAATGCAGCCCCATTTCAACCAACTGGTCCTTGACTGGTTTGAGCCATGCTTCATCCCCCACCTACCATGGCCAAAAACTTTGACTAAGGACCACTAATGGCAATGCAGCCTACACCCACCTAACACCCCAACTCTCCTTCTTAAAAGCATCACTGGAGTCCAGGGATTGAGTTACACCCATTTCCTGAAGGAGCAAAGGAGTTTCACTGTGATATTGCAGAAATCCGACCACCACCACCACCACCATGACAATCCGGCGATCGGCAAGGCTACATCCACCCACACAGGTCCTCCTCCACTTCTTCTTCCTTGGGTAGTTCATAGCAATCTCTAGGGCCAAGGTTCGGGCTCAATTGAGCCCGATCCAATTCAAAACATTCCTGGTTTTTTCGTTATTTTGCACTTGTCGGGATCGTCGGAAAAAGGCTCTCCGGCGGCTGTGCCGCCGCCTGGCGACAGCCACCACCTCAACGGAGGTGGTGGTGGCGGTGGCCGGCCGTGGAGGTGGCCGGATGGCCGGTGGCAGCGTGTGGAAGATGCTCCAGGAAAATCCAATCCAGGCCGTTGGCTGGAGATTGAAGACAACCGGATGCCGTCCAAGGCGCGCCAAGATTCGTGCAGTATAGAAATCAAACTATAGGATTATGATTTACATTTTAATGATTCTTTCACATATAATGTAATTAATAGTTTAAATTTTTAAAAATACATAGAGTCTATTTTAGAGGAAATGGTCAACACATAAATTCTAGACCTCTGTGTCTACTCTAACTCAAAATTGGTTTGAACAAATTTGGGTGCCTTCTTTGACCAGGGAACTCATTTTGGTAGGATCTATACCTAGGGATAGACAGAAATTAAAATGGATGCCCACCCTTCATCTCTGGTCCAAATGACGTTTGGACAGAGAGTCATCCTAGTATATATCTAGGTCCTGCCCAAAAATGCGAGTTTTTGGGGACAATCTTTCTATAGTTTTCGAAATTATTTAATTTATATGGGTAAATTAATTTAGGGACCAAATTTTGGTGAGAGATGCTTGGGGTCATTATAAAGCTCTGGTTAACATTTAATCACATTTGGAGGTGGTTTGAACTGAAATCATGCAAACCCTAGCCTTGCACAAAAAGGGCATTTTGGTCAAAAAGTGCACTTTGGGGTTTGAGTGGTCAAATCACCTCAATAGAGGTTGAAATTGGGGCCACTGGCTTGTCATGGCTTTTAACACCTCCCCATGGAAGATGGGGTAGATTGGAATAGATTTGCCCTAAGATCTAAGGCCAAACCCTAAGGATGGGCTTTTATGCCTTGTGAAGGGCATGAGGCCAAAAGACCTTGAATGAATTTCAAATTTGGTAGGGAGGGTTCTAGGGTAGCTAAAGCCCTCTGGTAAAAATTCCAGGGGATTTGGGAAAGGGTAGGCCCCCAAAACCCTAACCCTAGTTTAGGGCACAAACATTGTAGTGCTAGAATAATTTAGTAAAACTCCTTGAACAATAATAAAATTTGGGTATTGTGGTCATAAGGATAGATTAAACCTGTGGTAATTTAATTGTGAATTTTGGATCAATATTCTTAGCACTTCCTTTGTAATTCATTGTTTTTCCCTATTAATCATTAGGTCATTATGATCCCACTGCCCATTGGAAGGTCATGAAAATTTGGCAGAGGGTGTTTGAGACCTCAATGACTATGTATGAAGTTTATTAGAATTTTTGGATACATATTTGCCGTACCTACTTCACAAGCTCAATAACTTGGAAAATTGTACAATAATTTGTTTAGAGCTCATTATTTGCAAATAAATTATGAAACTTGACTTAGAGCATTTATATGTCCTTACAATCATCGTTGAATTTTCTTAGAATTTTTGGAATTAGTTTTGCTGCACTTGCTTCTTAAAATTGAAAAAATCGTTTATATTCAAAAATTGTTTTAGAGGCTTAACCTTACTGGAAAATGGGGAGACTCTGGATTCTGTGTTAACTAAACATCTTAAATTTATCATAAATTTGGTAGAGCATATATTTATCTGAAATTGGTACTTCATGTTCAAACATGGGATTTTTGGATGACTAGAATAATTAAATAAAATAACAGATAAATAGGGAAAATTATGAAATTCTGGTGTTAAGCTAAAAAGGTCATGAAAGATTTCTTATAATTATTATAGGGGTATTGGATGAATATTTTGAGTACCTCCCATGTTACACATCATATAGCTTAAGTGGTCTGCATTTAGTAAAACTGCAGAAATTAAGTTGGAGTATGATTTTGGGCACATGAGTTGGGGTTAGTTGTTTGCTGGGTTTGATGAATAGAAATGAGTTCATATTTGGAAGATGGCATGAGTAGAGTGTTGAATTGGCTAGTGTTAAGTGTACTCGGGGTCGACAAAACATTGTCTTCCCTGTAGGAGAGGAAGTGTCAAATACACTAGGGTTATATCCAGTATAATATTTAAGGTGTTGGAGATAAGTAACAACCAATAAAAGTAAGTGCCTTGCGAAAGCGAGCTTTGGGCGTAATCCCATCGTAGCTCTTAGTGCCCTCGAGAGCCCTTCATGGAGAATACCTTGGGCAGTCCTAGGCTAAACCTAAATTGTAGGCAAAAATGAAATGCAAGGGTAACTAGTAAATCTAGGGTTACACCTTCACACACCTCGATGCCTCGGGGACATAGGTTGGGACACTCGGGCAGTAAGCCTTGTGGTTTTTGTTGAAACCAGAAATTAGTCTCATGTGGAGTTCGACCCTTGGGGAAGGGGTGACCGCGCACCTACTACCCTCAAGCGAACGATCTAGGCACAAGACTAGGAACACAAGGGACAGACCCAAGGTCTCAGCGTGGAGGACCCGCCGCATACCCGAAAGACTAACTAACTCTTCCCCTCCCAAGCCAAGGGCTGAGCTAAGGCACCTTCGGAGGGCTCTTTTGGCCGACCGGAACATCCAAGGAGAATCTCGAGATCCACTCCCAAACTAGAGGTGCCACCTCGGGTCTATGTAAAATGTTCCCCGCCCGTCTTACTATTGGCAAAAACCGCCCAGCAGCCCTACTCTACGCTGCCCCAACTGGGCCGTTAACAGCGGAACTCCGCT
The DNA here is from genome assembly GCA_039583875.1 of Platanthera guangdongensis. NCBI lineage: Eukaryota > Viridiplantae > Streptophyta > Magnoliopsida > Asparagales > Orchidaceae > Platanthera > Platanthera guangdongensis. The sequence continues at coordinate 66,222,623 of CM077165.1, forward strand.
ATTCTGAAAGGATGACAACAGGCCATCAGGGGCTTCCCGACATCTATACCTCGGGGCCCACACGGGGGGAGCGGTTCACGAACACACCGCTCGCCCAAGACAGGAGGAGTAAACTATAATCACAGAGCATCACAGATATGAAAAAATATTACAGGAATATAAATTCCATACTCGGCACGCAGGACGGAAATATAAACAAAAAGTCCTTCGAGGGCCAGCACAAGCTTGGGCTTAAGCCCGCTAGTCCCTCGCCTGGTACTGCAACACCTGTACGCCAACGTCTCGACGAGCGGCGGCCAACTAGTCATCGGTCGGCCAACATAAGCAGACCAAACATATTGCGCACACCCCCTTTTTGGGGGCTACGGAGCGCATTCCCTGCAAGCAGCTAAATAAACAACTTCCTCGGAGTCTTCTCCGGGAACCCCAGAACATCACCAATCCGGCTCACACGTCCGGATGGGCTTCACACAGCATGCCTAGACACGTACTCACGCTTCCGGGTACTAATGCAATTAACTGCGGGGACGTACACGTCAACCCGTCAGAAAGCCCCCTTCCCCCCACCCGTTGGTGGAGAGGGGCTTCCATGCAAATATGTAAACTGAGGGCTTCACCTGCCCGAGTTGAAACATCGTTACCCTTGTCGGGTGCTTGGCGGCGGGGCCGGGAGAGGAGCTCCGGGTCGATTCTGCTGGGTGCGGCCGCGTCGGTGGTCGCTCTCCACTCTAAGCCGAGCCTTGCTCCAGGCCGAGCCTCGCTCCAGGCCGAGCCTCGCTCCAGGCCGAGCCTCGCTCCAGGCCGAGCCTCGCTCCAGGCCGGGAGAAAGAGAGGATCGGCCGGGGGGTGGTTGCTGCTCCAGGTCGGGAAGAAGAGAGGGCCGGCCGGGTTGGGGTTGCTTCAGGCCGGGAAAAAGAAGGAGAGGGGCGGCCGGGATGCTGCCTTGCCGGCGAAGGTAGAGAGCGGGAATGGGGCGGCCGGGCTGCTGCTTCGCTGGCGACGGGAGAGAGAGAGAGAGGAAGGGGAGGCCGGGCTGCTGCATTGCCGACGACGGGAGAGAGAGAGAGAGGAAGGGGCGGTCGTGCCCTAGCTTCACCGACGACGGGAGAGAGAGGAAGGGGCGGCTGTGCCCTAGTTTCGCCGGCAACGGGAGAGAGCGGGAAAGGGGCTGCGGGGCTGCTGCTTTGCCGGCGACGGGAGAGAGGGGGAAAGGGGCAGCCGGGATGCTGCTTTGCCGGTGAGGGGAGAGTGGGGGAAAGTGGCGGCGGCGGCTGAGCTCCAGATCGTCTAGGCTAGGTTTTTCCCCTGCTTCTCTTTTTCTTCCTGAACCCTTCTCCCGAGCCCCCCTTTTTTTCTCTTCTTCTTCTTTTATTTTTTATTCCCTCTCCTCTTTGCTATACCCCCGTCCCCCTGCTCAAATCCCCTCCTGCCTCCTTTTTATCTTATCCCCTCTCATATATATATATATATATATATATATATATATATATATATATATATATATATATATATATATATATATATATATATATATATATATATATATATATATATATATATATATATATATATATATATATATATATATATATATATATATCATAAACCTATGCGCATAAGACCTCCGCACGCACGCACGAGGACCCGCACCCCCTCAAACGGGGTCGCACCAACTCGTCGCCCACAACACGCCCCCAGGCTGATATTTGGGGAGGGTTCCACTCGCCCGGCTACGGGGTTGTACACAATCCCCGCTCTTTTCGAGCTTGGCACAAGCTCGGAAAGAATCATCCAACCCAACGTATCCGGCGAGTGGGAGCCGACCCAAAAAATTTTTTGAGAGAAACTAAAATCTGTGCTTGGAGCATCGATCTCTCCACGACCTTTCTGATCCTTTGAATCACTCGATACCCTTTGGCTTACTGCTATCGAATTTCCCTTATACCATTACTTACAACAAGTATACCATTTCTCGTGATATCGCGAAACAACAAAGTCGTATCTTCTGTATCCTCTTGTACACGCGGAGCTAATCCTTTCCCCCCAGGTGTGCCTACAGCCCTGCCAGCTAATGAGAGCCTGACAGTGAGTCTACCCGGGGCCGAGCAGCACTCGGGGTCCCTTACCCCCCAGGCGAGACTACGGACCTGCCAGCTAGTAGGGGTCAGGCAGCGGGTCTACCCGGGGTCGAGCATCACTCGGGGTCTTGCAAAAAGTCTCCATGAACCAACCCCTTCCCCCCAGGTGTGCCTACAGCCCTGCCAGCTAATGAGAGCCTGACAGTGAGTCTACCCGGGGTCCACTACTACCGCCAGCGAGTGACTTCCAGCCCTGCCAGCTAGGTGAGAGCCTGACAGCGGGATCTGCTCGAGGCCCGAGGATGACACCAAGTGACTTCCAGCCCTGCTAGCTAGGTGAGAGCCTGACAGCGGGATCTGCTCGGGGTCCACAACTACCGCCGTCGAGTGACTTCCAGCCCTGCCAGCTAGGTGAGAGCCTGCTAGCGGGATCTGCTCGAGGCCCAAGGATGACACAGAGTGACTTCCAGCCCTGCCAGCTAGGTGAGAGCCTGACAACGGGATCTGCTCGGGGTCCACAACTACTGCCGTCGAGTGACTTCCAGCCCTGCCAGCTAGGTGAGAGCCTGACAGCGGGATCTGCTCGAGGCCCAAGGATGACACCGAGTGACTTCCAGCCCTGCCAGCTAGGTGAGAGCCTGACAGCGGGATCTGCTTGGGGTCCACTACTACCGCCATCGAGTGACTTCCAGCCCTGCCAGCTAGGTGAGAGCCTGATAGCGGGATCTGCTCGAGGCCCAAGGATGACACCGAGTGACTTCCAGCCCTGCCAGCTAGGTGAGAGCCTGATAGCGGGATCTGCTCGGGGTCCACTACTACCGCCATCGAGTGACTTCCAGCCCTGCCAGCTAGGTGAGAGCCTGATAGCGGGATCTGATCGAGGCCCAAGGATGACACCGAGTGACTTCCAGCCCTGCCAGCTAGGTGAGAGCCTGACAGCGGGATCTACTCGGGGTCCACTACTACTCGAGGACTTGACTTTGCTTGAGGTGGAGACATCCTGTTTACTTAAGAGGTGCTGGAGAGTTAATTGCACCGATGCTTTTACAAATGGAGGATGCATTCTTTTCATAAGAAAGACGATCTGGAAGTCGTCAAATCAGGAAGCTGGTGTCCGAGCCTGTTCCTAATAATTCCTCCAATCGGAAGAGAGATGCAATCGGGGGGACATAGGGCGACGTGCAAGGGGGGAGCTGATCTCGGCCGTCAGTGCAGCGGCTCGGTCTTACAATAGCGCTTAAAGTCCCGCGGCACCGTCCCATAGTCCGAACTAGGCTATTTAAAAGGAACGGGTTGGACGTTTGGCTTCCGGAGTCGATCGCGAGGCTAACCCTTGAAGCCCTCAGAAGCTCGAGGTGAATCAGTAATAAAGGGAAAACTTGACCGCTGCTGAATTACAAGGAAGAGATAACATATTACCGCTAGGGAGGGAACCCTTTCCGGTCACCCCGGCTCATAATACCTCTCAGCTGCTCTCTTACTCGATCTTGAAGATAAGAACCTCCAGGTTTCTCGTTGACGTAATAAGTGGGGATACACGGGTTTTCATAGGTAGAAGCGCTTCAAATAGGTGCAAATCCTACTCCAAATGCTATGGGATTCAAACAACAGCTATGGGAGGGGACAACTCTGAGTATGAGGACCTTACACACGAAGTGTCAACGCATGACCGTGGTCGTCACCTGGTTCCACTTCTATAGCCATGATGTTCGCCTGAGTTCTTCTGTGCTGGTCACTCTCCACGCTCACCGCACCAAAATGTTGAAAACGGAAATCGGTCTCATGTAGAGTTCGACCCTTGGGGAAGGGGTGACCGCGCACCTACTACCCTCAAGCGAACGATCTAGGCACAAGACCAGGAACACAAGGGACAGACCCAAGGTCTCAGTGTGGAGAACCCGCCGCATACCCGGAAGACTAACTAACTCTTCCCCTCCCAAGCCAAGGGCTGAGCTAAGGCACCTTCGGAGGGCTCTCTTGGCCGATCGGAACATCCAAGGAGGATCTCGAGATCCACTCCCAAACTAGAGGTGCCACCTCGAGTCTATGTAAAATTTTCCCCGCCCGTCTTACTATTGGCGCAAAACCGCCCAGCAGCCCTACTCTACGCAGCCCCAACTGGGGCGCTAACAGCGGAACTCCGCTATTCTGAAAGGATGACAACAGGCCATCAGGGGCTTCCCGGCATCTATACCTCGGGGCCCACACGGGGGAGCGGTTCACGAACACACCGCTCGCCCAAGATAGGAGGAGTAAACTATAATCACAGAGCATCACAGATATGAAAAAATATTACAGGAATATAAATTCCATACTCGGCACGCAGGCCGGAAATATAAACAAAAAGGCCTTCGAGGGCCAGCACAAGCTTGGGCTTAAGCCCGCTACTCCCCCGCCTGGTACTGCAACACCTGTACGCCAACGTCTCGACGAGCGGCGACCAACTAGTCATCGGTCGGCCAACATAAGCGGACCAAACATATTGTGCACACCCCTTTTTGGGGGCTACGGAGCGCATTCCCTGCAAGCGGCTAAATAAACAACTTCCTCGGAGTCTTCTCCAGGAACCCCAGAACATCACCAATCCGGCTCACACATCCGGATGGGCTTCACACAGCATGCCTAAACCCGTACTCACGCTTCCGGGTACTAATGCAAATAACTGCGGGGACGTAGACGTCAACCCGTCGGAAAGCCCCCTTCCCCCCACCCGTTGGTGGAGAGGGACTTCTATGCAAATATGTAAACTGATGGCTTCACCTGCCCGAGTTGAAACATCGTTACCCTTGTCGCGTGCTTGGTGGCGGGGCCGGGAGAGGAGCTCCGGGTCGATTCTGCTGCGTGCGGCCGCGTCGGTGGTCGCTCTCCACTCTAGGCCGAGCCTTGCTCCAGGCCGAGCCTCGCTCCAGGCTGAGCCTCGCTCCAGGCCGAGCCTCGCTCCAGGCCGAGCCTCGCTCTAGGCCGAGCCTCGCTCCAGGCCGGGAGAAAGAGAGGATCGGCCAGGGGGTGGTTGCTGCTCCAGGTCGGGAAGAAGAGAGGGTCGGCAGGGTTGGGGTTGCTTCAGGCCGGGAAAAAGAAGGAGAGGGGCGGCCGGGCTGCTGCCTTGCCGGCGACGGAAGACAGCGGGAATGGGGCGGCCGGGCTGCTGCTTCGCCGGCGACGGGAGAGAGAGAGAGAGGAAGGGGCGGCCGGGCTGCTGCTTCGCCGGCGACGGGAGAGAGAGAGAGAGGAAGGGGAGGACGTGCCCTAGCTTCGCCGGCGACGGGAGAGAGAGAGAGAGGAAGGGGCGGCCGTGCCCTAGCTTCGCCGGCGACGGGAGAGAGCGGGAAAGGGGCTGCGGGGCTGCTGCTTTGCCGGCAACGGGAGAGAGGGGGAAAGGGGCGGCCGGGCTGCTGCTTTGCCGGCGACGGGAGAGTTGGGGAATGTGGCGGCGGCGGCTGGGCTCCAGATCGGCTAGGCTAGGTTTTTCCCCTACTTCTCTTTTTCTTCCTGAACCCTTCTCCCGAGCCCCACTTTTTTTCTCTTCTTCTTCTTTTATTTTTTATTCCCTCTCCTCTTTGCTGTACCCCTGTCCCCCTACTCAAATCCCCTCCTGCCTCCTTTTTATCTTATCCCCTCTCATAATATATATAATATATTATATATATTATAATATAATATATATAATATATATATATATATATATATATATATATATATATATATATATATATATATATATATATATATATATATATATATATATCATAAACCTATGCGCATAAGACCTCCGCACGCACGCACGAGGACCCGCACCCCCTCAAACGGGGTCGCACCAACTCGTCGCCCACAACACGCCCCCAGGCTGATATTTGGAGAGGGTCCCACTCGCCCGGCTACGGGGTTGTATAGTTTTGGTGTTGGGCAGGTTATCCCGGCGAGCTTTGGCTCGGTTATGGTTTGTGATGGGCAGGTTGGCCCGGCGAGCTTTGACTCGGTTGTAATTTATGATGGACGGGATGGTCAGGGGAGCTTTGGCTCGGTAGCTGATACATAAGGTTGCATGTTGAAAGTTTATAGTTGCCTACCTAAATCACCTAGAGGGGGGTGAATAGGTGAATTATGCGTCTTTTTGCCGAATAAAAATTACAAACCAATGCACAGATCTATCTACCAATCAAACACAGACGAGACAATATTTATAGTGGTTCCCCAACCTTGGCTACATCCACTTTCCCTCACCGATCTAGCAATACACTAGACTCGGCTACTCCACTATCTCGGATTGAAAATCAATCCTACCCTCGGAACAATGTTCCTACAATCTCGATCCACAAAACGGATCTACACTCGGATGATATAACGTCCTACAAACTCGGAGACAAAAGCTCCTACACTCGGAGAAATTTCTCCTACAAGAATGAAATAAATTTTGAATAGAAATACAAACAGTGATCCCTTTTTCAGATCTGCAACAGTCGACCAGAAATTTCTTCTTCTAGGCTTTGCGGCTTTATCAGAATGATGAAGAGAAATCTCGGCAAGATTGGATATGAAACTTCTTGGCTTCACACGATCGATCGAATCAGAAGATTGAGGAGTTGAGCAAATCTCGATCTGGAAACCCTTCTGGATCTGAATCCTCAAAAGATGAAACCCTAGCCGGTCGGGAATCAGAGACGGCGACGACGGCGGTTTTCGTTTCTTGGAGAGAGAAAGAGGAGACAGAAAGCTTGAGAGTACGACTACAAAACTTCTTAAAAATAATCTTCTTAGAATTAGGATTTGTCAGTTTAGACAAGACTATATATAGGATCAGAAAAGTTTAGACATAATTGAGTCATTATGAGATACACATGGACCAATCACGTCAAATTTCATTAAGAGAACCGTTATTCTGGAATTAATGAATTTTCGGAAAAGTCGAAGTAAAATACTCGAGATATAAAAGACTACTCGAGTACATGCAGCACTACTCAAGTAGGTAGAAGATGACGACTCGAGTATATGAGGAGAACTACTTGAGAGGGAAATGGGATAATTACTCGAGTACATGGAGTCAACTACTCGAGTAACTAAGAAGAAAAGGAATCAGCTACTCGAGTAACAAACATAACATACTCGAGCGCTTTAGTACTTACACGAGAGGTGGAGAAGATTACTCGAGTATAAGAAACACTACTCGAGTATATCTGAATGAACTACTCGAGTAATTAAGAAACTACTCGAGACAAAGACTTGGAAAATTTCTGGAACTGGAATATAGGTCTACTTGAGTATAGAAGTTGATCTACTCGAGACAAATAGAACTACTCGAGTATATGGAGATGACTACTTGAGTAATTCACTTAGAGAAATTTTCTGGAATGAAATTCTGGACTACACGAGTATAAACACTGGATTACTCGAGTAGTAGATGAACTACTCGAGTACATGACTGAGACTACTCGAGTACTATATAGTACTACTCGAGTATTTAACTTAGAAAACTTTGAGAAGAAAAATTTCTGTAAACCCGAGAGGTGAAAGGAAACTACTCGAGTAGTTGTTTTAACTACTCGAGAGCCATAATTTGATTACCCGGGATATATCTTAACGACTCGAGTAAGAGTATTATTACTTGAGTATGAACTCAGTAAATTACTCGAGTAAGTATAGAACTACTCGAGTACTTTACTTAGGAAATTTTCTTGACAGAATTTTCTCTTCTTCTAAGGTGAAACCAGCATCAAGTCTTTTCACTTAGTCCTAGAGCTTGAATATAAAGTGTATAGCAATAGAGAGGCTACACATGAGTCAACACTTTGGAACACATAATGAGGGATTACATTGTATGGTCCTGTGTTTGGTGACCCATTGTAGACTGACATTGGTCTACACTTCCCATAGGAGTCCTGCAAACACATAACTTAAACCAAACATCAAATACAACTTAATTCATCTTAGTTCAAGGATGACTTCATCAAATCTGGGTTAGTGTGGATACAATACCCAACAATCTCCCCCTATTTGTAGAAGTCAGAACCATTTATACTAAGGTGAATTATGAACATAAAAAGAATGCTAAGTATATAAAGCAGATTAAGCAAGCAAAGGACTATGAAAAAGATAATAAGATCAAAACTTAGAATTATATAAGTGTGAATATCCAAAAATGTCATTAACAAAAAAAATCATTTCCACAACTCATAAGTCATTTTGGCTAGTTCTGATGATGTTGTCTGTCTTGTTTCTCCTGTTGTCTTCTTTGATAGTTGTAAGCCTTTGGATAATACTTGGGAGGTCTTGGAGGAGCAGCAGGATTGTTTCTTCCATATTCTCTGTCATATAATCTTCTCTTGGTCATTGATTTCTCATATAGCTCCCATTCCTGGGAACTGTAGTGAATATTCCTGCTCTCATGGTAGTCCATAACTAATTTGAGAGTGTCCAAAATGAGGGACTTAGAAGTTGGAGACCATATCACATCAAATTCTATAGCTTTTCTTTTCTCAGGATCAGAGATTGGAATGGACTTGCTAGCAGAAGGACCTTCACCATACTTTCTTTTCTTCTTGGAAGTTTGGATCTCAGGAGGAGCATGAAGGAATATATCTGCAGGATCATCTTCCCAACCCTGAGTGTAGGAATCAGGAGGAGCAACAGAGTCACCAGGCCTAGGAGAGAATGTGTATTGTAGAGGAGGAGCAGGAGCATCAGCAGTAGCTAGAAGGTTCAGGTGATGAGGAATGATATTAGGATCTGTAGCAAATTCAGGAAGGATCTGGATGTGCATCCATACAGTAGTGTCATAGGTGTAGAATTTGACACTCTGAATTTGAGCTAGGACATCATCATGGATCTCTTTTACATTGGCTTTCCAAAACTTTTGCATGGAAACATCTGATTGTTCTAAATACTCTTTCACCAATTTCTCCCCCTTTCTGACTTCAACAGATAGCTTAGAGATGCCATCATCTTTGAAAGTGCCAACCTCTTCACAAATTCTCATTTTTGTAGCTTCAGCTCATTTGTCCAATTCCATTTGATTATTAGCAAGAGTCAGACCTTGCTCCATGACTTGACCAACACTAGTAATGGTGTGGTCTAATGCTTTGCCACCAATTTGGAATAGATGTTTGAGCTGATCAGTATTATGGTGAATCTCAGCAAATCCTCTGCTCATCTAAGTTTCTAGAGTAGTGACATTATCTGTGACAGTCTGAATACAAGTATCAAAGTATGTTTTCTACTCTTGAAGGAGAAGGACAATCTGTGGCAGCAAATCTATGGAGGGAGTAGCAGTTGCAGCAGGAGGAGTAGAAGTAGATGGAACAAAAGGAAGAGAAGGAGCTACCCAAGATTCTATTTCTGTAAGGGTAACAGAGCTCTGAGATCTTGTAAGTTGTTATCATGGCATCCCCTTTATCAGTGACTGTGGGGATGGAGAAATTTAAATTCCTTAGAGGAGCTTCAACTGGCTCAGGTGATGTCCCATCTGAAATGAAGATGGTTTCTGTTTTCTCTTGGTGAGTATCAGGAGATTTAACTCGAGATCTTGCTGGAGATTGTGCTGGAGACAGTGCTGGAGATTGCACTGGAGTGGGATCTTTGGGTATATCAGTGGATGGAGCTTTTTGAGATATTGGAGGAGGAGGAGGAGGTAAATCTGCTGTCAACTCTACTATCATCTCATTGATGGCAACATCTATGAAGAGGAGTGAATCTTGAAGTTGTTGATCTGAGGGGATATCTTCTGGGGTGACAGGTGGAGGAGTAGGAGCTGGAGGAGTTGGCATCCTGGCTGAAACAGCAGGACCAGGCTCCCCCTCATTTGGTGCACCAGTGGAGATGGGGACCAGTCAGGTGCTCGAGAAGATGAAAATGATTTCGTGTAAGACATTTCCGGATTTTCTTATTTATATAACCCTAATTTTTGGTCTAATTAAATGAAAATGAATGAAATAAACCAAAGAAGAGGCGGCATAAGCCTTGGTTTGCGCATAAGAAAATTTGAAAAATAAACGACTCGGCATGTAGACGAGTGAGGAAATTTCTCGAGTAGATAAGGCTGGAATTACTCGGGTAAGGATACAGAAGTACTCGAGTAGATGTATGGAAGTACTCGAGTAGGTCAGTGAGGTACTCGAGTATGTGAAGTTTACTACTCGAGTATGTCAGTCTGCTACTCGAGTAGGTCAAGTAGATTACTCGAGTATGTCATTCTACTACTCAAGTAGGTCAAGTAGACTACTAGAGTATGTCATTCTACTACTCGAGTAGGTCATATTCTTACTCGAGTAGGTTGCATCTTACTCGAGTCAAGGAGTTAAAATTTTGTAAAAATGGAATTGTTGACTAACCTTTGAACCTTAAGCCTTCTTGAAAATCCATCTTCTCTAGTCTTCTTTGTTGAGCATCCCAAGTTCTGTTTTGAAGAACGAAAACTTTGTCTCGTCCAGCGGCTTCGTAAAAATGTCTGCAATTTTCCTATCTATAGAGACATATTGAAGGTCTATGTCCCCATGCTACACATGCTCCCGGATGAAGTGATACCTGAGCTCTATATGCTTTGTCCGGCTGTGCGACACTGGGTTGTTGGCTATTACTATTGCGCTGGAAGAGTCGCAAAACAAAGGAATCTTGTCAAACTCATGTTTTATTCCTCAAACTGATTCTTTATCTAGAGTAACTGTGCACAACAACTGCATGCAAAGATATACTCTGACTCAGCCGTTGAAATTGCCACACAGTTTTGCTTATTACTACTCCAGGAGATAAGTCTTCTTCCAAAGAATTGACATGTCCCGGAAGTGCCTTTCCTGTCAACTTTGCTCCTTGCAAAATCTGCATCTGAAAAGCCTATTAGTTCGCTGTCATTACTTCTTGGGTACCATAAGCCAAGATTTGGTGTACCTTTAAGGTATCTCAAAATCCGCTTTGCAGCAGCATAGTGAGATTCCTTAGAATTCACCTGAAATCTAGCACAGACACATGTTGAGAACATTATGTCAGGTCTACTTGCCATAAGGTAGAGCAAGGATCCAATTATGCTTCTGTACTTGGTTTCATCAAAAGGTTTCCCTTTTTCATCCTTGTCCAGAGACATAGTTGAACCCATTGGAGTCCTCATCGAGGTTGCGTTCTCCATTCCAAATTTCTTAATCATCACTTTGGTGAACTTGGTCTGTGAGATGAAAATTCCATCTTCAGACTATTTCACTTAAAGCCCTAAGAAATACTTCCGCTCGCCCATACTACTCATTTCAAACTTCCCTTGCATAAGTTTTGAAAACTTCTTGAAGAGGTTGTCATCAGTAGAGCCAAAAATAATGTCATCGACGTATATTTGCACTAGCAAAATCTTGCCTTTAATTTCCCTAAGAAATAATGTCTTGCCTATCTTTCCCCTTGTGAACTTGTTCTCAAGTAGAAAGCTAGATAACGTCTCATACTAAGCTCGAGGAGCTTGTTTCAGGCCATATAATGCTTTATACAGTAAATAAATGTAATCAGGAAAGTTAGAATCAACAAAACTTGGAGGTTGTTCCGCAAACACCTCTTCCTTTATGTCACCATTAAGGAATGCAGACTTCACGTCCATCTGGTAGACAGTGAAGCCTTTGAGTGCAGTATATGCTAGGAATAACCTTATTGCCTCCAGCTTTGCCACTGGAGCGTACGTCTGGTCGAAGTCGATTCCTTCTTCTTGACGGTAGCCTTTTGCGACAAGTATGGTCTTGTTCTTTACTATCGTTCCATCCTCATCCATCTTGTTCCTGTAGACCCATTTTGTCCCAATGACGTTCTTACCTTTGGGTCTTAGAACAAGCTTCCATACTTTGCAGCGCTTGAACTGGTTTATTTCTTCTTCCATCGCCATCATCCACGATATGTCTGAGTTTGCTTCCTCAAACTTCTTTGGTTCAACCTGTGAGAGAAAACTTAAATATAGATTCTCATTAGTTGAACCTCTACGAGTTCTGACACCATTCCGGGGATCTCCTATGATGTGGTCCATGGGGTGATCCTTCAGATGTCTGAGCTCTAAAGTCCTTGCATCTGGATTATCTTCTATCACCGGAGTGACTTCTTCATCTTGGATGACTTCTTCATCATGATCATCAGCCTCTCCAATAGGGGTTAGAGTGGTGATCTTGATGAACTTTTCACCTTTTTATTCAGATGGTTCATCCAAGCTAATTTCTTTCAGCTTTGCACCTGCATCTTCAATAAACACACTAGAAGAGTTGCTTTGCAGCAAACTCGTCTCATCAAATACAACATGTATCGATTCTTCCACGACCAGGGTTTTTCTATTAAAGAACCTGTATGCCTTACTATGGCTACTATAACATACAAAAATTCCTTCAAAACTCTTTTCGCTAAACTTAGTAGTATGATACTTGCCATTGTTGAGCACGAAGCATTTACAACCAAAGATTCTAAAATATGAGACTGTCGGTTTGCTGCCCTTCAGAAGTTCGTAAGGTGTCTTATCGTGGTTTTTGTTTATGATGGCTCGATTTTGCACGTGGCATGCAGTGTTGACGGTTTCAGCCCCAAAGTACTCCAGAAGTGAAGCATCACTCAACATGGTCCTGCAGGACTCTATAAGTGTTCTATTTCTTCTCTCGGCCACTCCATTCAGTTATGGAGTACAAGGAGAGGAAAACTCATGAAAGATACCTAAGCTTTCATAAAATTCTGTCATGGCCCCAAACTTAAATTTTTTTCCATTGTCACTTCTGATTTTGACTATGGAGCAGTTGTACTTGTTCTGAACTTGCCTAACAAAATTAATAAAGATGTTGAAGGTATCTGACTTGTTTTTCATAAAGAACACCCACGCAAAGCGCGAGTAATCATCAACAATTACTAACGTATAATCCTTACCTCCCAAACTTCTAATTTGCAGTGGACCAAATAAGTCCATATGCAGTAGATGAAGACATCTATTACAGTCCTTTCCAATAATGGTTTTAAAGGTAGCCCTTGTTTGCTTACCTTTAGACATGCATGACAAGATCTATCTTTGACATACTTGACATTTGGGGCATCACATACTAAGTTCATTGAAAATAATTTATCAATAGTTATGAAATTAATATGTGCTAGTCTCTTGTGCCATTGGTCACCAAGCGACGCACTATCTTTTTCTAAAAAGCACACTGGTGTCGAAGAATCTATACAAATGAAATTCAAGCAAAATATGTTGCTGCTTCGAGTGCCGGATAGAATTGTTTTCATATTGTCACCAGATTTTATCAAGCACTTATCAGTGTGAAAATCAACTATGTATCCTTTATCGCAGAGTTGGCTTATGCTTATAAGGTTATTTTCCAAACCTTCAATGTAAGCCACATCTGAGAATTATACATTACCGTTCGTAATCATACCGTAGCCTTTAGTGATTCCACGGTCTGAACCTCCAAAGATGACCTTCGGTCCGTTCACGACTGGAGTAAAGTTCTGGATTAGGCTTCTTTTTCTCGGTCATATGCCGAGAGCATCCACTGTCCAAATACTAGATTGCCGTTTTGGTGGTCTTTGGACATACCTGCAATCTCAATCAGTTTGCCTTAGGAACCCAAATATGTTTGGGTCCTTGGTCTTGGGTTAGAACACTCCCCCTACAAATATTAGAATTAGGAGTGGTCTTCCTCATATTGCCAACATGTGTGGCTGTAGCATTTCTGGGATTAAACCAGCAATCAATGGCAAAGTAACCAATTCTGCCACAACACCAACATTCAAATCTGTTGTATCTTTGCCTTATGTCCTCCTGCTTGACCTTTTGGAATTGTGTTCTAGTAGGGGTAGCATTCTTGGAGGAAGAAGCTTCATGATGATGGCAATCACATGTTTTCTTCTCCTTCATTGGCTTTTCTCCAACAGGCTTTGCCTTTGGTGCCTTCTTGAAGTTATGACCATGATTGAAAGGGCCATAGTTCTAAAGAATCACTTCTTCATAAGGTGCTTTAAAGACACTTTCGCCAAAGTTTATAGGGCGAGTCCATCCTTGATAACGGGACTTTGGCTCTACATAAGTAGGCCTTGCAAAGTGTCTGTATGATGAGTCGAGATCAAACTCGTTTGAAAGAAATATAACCTTTTTGAACGAGGTCTGATCTTGAGGGGCTTTTCGCTTCTCTTTGGCTAAGGCCTTTTTGGCGGCCTTATTCTTTCGTTGGGCCTTATTCCTCCTAAAAGATTTGCTAGGAGCTTCTTCATGGCCTAATCCAGCACCCTTGGCCTTGGCTGAGAATTCAGCAACGAATGGAAGACCTGTCTTGGGCTTCGAGAAACTTTCAACTAGTTTCTTTTCTGCAGCAAGTTGGGCTTCCAGCTCTTTGATGATTTTCTCTTTAAGGTCGAGGTGCTCAAGCGCTTTGTTATATTCTTCAATAGTATTATTGAAGTTCTCTTCGAGCGAGTCAGTCTTTGCGATTTTCTCTCTCAACATGCTCTCTTCAGCTTTGAGAGACTTTATCTCTTTAGCCTGAGTTTTCACGACTCGGCGACATTTGTCGTAAGCCATGATTAACTCCTTATATTTGGCCATGAGTTCTGACTCATCGTCAAAAGAGCTATCCTCACAATCATGTTCAGAAACTTCAGAATCAGAAAGAGGAATATGAGAGTTTACCTTCCCAGTGAAATGGGGCTCTTGTTCATCATCAGTTTGAGCCATGAGCCCAAAATAGGATTCTTCTTCTTCACTCGACTCAGATGAGTCAGAGTCACTAAGAGTCTTGCCATTTTTGGCCATCAAGCTCTTCTCTGTCCTCTTCTTATTGTACGAGGACTTCTTTTCCTCTCTTCTACGACCCTCCTTCTTCTTGTGAGGGCAGTCAGCGATGACGTGTCCTGACTTATTACAACAATAATAAATAATGGCAGTAGAAACATGTTTATTCTGTTTAGAATTATACCTGTCATGGCTGCTTGAGCCTTTTCGTTGACGATCACCATCGTGTCGTGATCTTCTATAGGAGGCATCCTTGCCTTTCCATTGCTTCTTCTTATTCAAGAATTTCATGAACTGTCAAGAGAGTAGTGAGAACTCTCCTTCTGATAGTTAAGAGCCTGAGGTGCTTGGGTCTGAGGTTTCTTCTTGTAACACCCCAAAACTCAAAATAGCGAAGGGGGGGGGGACGTTTTGGGCCAGTTTGGGTTCTGGCAGAAGGCACATGGCCTGGGACATGGGCGTGTCCCAGGGCGTGTCAAGCGTGTGTCGACACTTAGCCGCGAAGTCGTCGAGTTATACTCGACGATTCGTCGAGAATGGGCACACGGCCTGCGACACGGGCGTGTCGCCGGGCGTGTCGACCCGTGTCGACACTTAGCCGTGAAGTCGTCGAGTTATACTCGACGATTCGTCGAGAATGGGCACACGGCCTGCGACACGGGCGTGTCGCAGGGCGTGTCAACCCGTGTTGACGATCGTCCCGGGGAGTCGGCGAGATTCACTCGACGATCGTCGAGACAAGGCACACGGCCTAGGACACGGGCGTGTCCAAGGCCGTGTCATCGAGTCGTCGATCTTCCCTCGACGAAATGTCCCGTGTACACGGCCTGCGGCCCAGGCGTGTCAAGGTTACACGGGAAAGGACACGGGCGTGTCCTAGAACCCGTGCAGTGCTCGGGTTGAAAATGGGGGAAAATCATGGGGTACACGGCCGGCTACACGGCCGTGTCAGCTGGAACACGGGTGTGTCAGCTCGAACACGGGCGTGTTCGATACCCGTGTGAGGTTCCAGGAGATTCGATTTTGACGGCGAATGCGGCACACGGCCCTGGACACGGGCGTGTGCCAGGCCGTGTTCGGCCCAGTTTGGGCATTTCAGCCCCGAATCAAAGCCGCTCGTTTTCTTAGGTTGAGATCCAACGGCTGGGGGTTATTCCTGAGAGGATATACCCGTGAGTTGACTTGGAAATCCATCATTTTCTTACCTTATCATCTCTCCAAGTCCTTGGAGAAAGAGGAGAGCCATTGGAGGAAGAAGAACTAGATCCCGCCATTGGAGGAGCTTCGGAGCTCCGAATCGCGAGCCGACTCCGGATCCACGGAGGCAACGCAAGTGCGGTGATTTCCATCCGATTACTTTTCAATGGCGTCAAAGAGGAACTCAAGGGTAACGATCCTCATCTTGAGCACGAATAGCTCTCTTTCCTAGCATAGGAAGCCCGCTCTCGCGAGTTTGCGGAGAGTTGGAGGCGTTCCTTCGGGTAGATATGTAAAGTCCCCGTCGTTTAGAGTCCGTATGCGAGAACGGACGTAGGCATGATGTGTGAAGCCTACCCGGACATGTTGGTCTGGATCGGTGATGTTGCATTGCATAAGGCCGGAGAAGACTCCGTGCTATTGGTTGTTTTTCGGGTTTTCTACGCGGTAGATTGCAGTAGGGAGCCTTGGGGACTAACCCAAAGGTGCACCCGGAAAACTGGGCGGATACGAGATCTTGCCAACTTGGTGGCCTGAGAGCCAACTTGAACATAACGTGGTTATGTGACTTGCGGTAGAATGGGACTCGGCGAAAGTTTGACCCGCGCAAATGGCTTAAATTGTCGTTGCGATGTGAGCACGGGTTAGATGGAACCGTACCCGCTGTATGTCGTTCGGGTTAGAGAGACCTAAGGTTACGTGGCACTCGCCGTTGGCATAGATGTGAGTCTTCGGCGGTCAATGGCTTAAACTGACGTGACCCATGCCAAGAAGACAAATTGCTCATAGGTTTGGCCGTCTAAGTGGCGGTGGTGAGTCCGGAATGTTAATGGCTTTAATTGACGTGACATCGACCGGTTCACCGAGAATGTGCCCTGAGTGCACGGGGCGTGTGGCCGTACGAGCCAACGTCTGTGATGACATGGCTATGGTTATTTATATGGCTCGCTTATGCTAATGAAATGCAGGGAAGGAGCATCGCCGCCCCGAGTTGGGGGCGGGATCGTTATAATTTGGTCAGCATTGCTGACCGTTGCCTTATTTTGCCACCGTGCGGTGGTTTGTTGATTGCAGGTGCAGCTGGACCAAGAGGTCAATAGCGGGCTAAAGCCCTTTTTGCGAAGCTGGCCCTCGAAGGCCCAAGTAGAAGTGTTTACTGCTTTATTCATGTATGACCGGCCTGCGTGCCGTGGTTTGTAAAACATGTAATTTTCAAGTGAAACACTTTGTAAAGCCTTAAGGCCGGTTTTGGGTATTTTTGTAAAACATTCCTTTCGGTATTAGTGGACATTCATGCTCCTATGCTGGGTTCTTGTTTACAACTCTTATAAACTGCTTCCGCTAGAATGCTCTGTGTAGGACGTTGAGATTGGTTGGATGGTTTCCATACGTAACCACCCGGTCTGTCTGTGGTATATGGCGTCGGGCCCCGGCCGGACCTACTGCTATATACTATGTGACGGATAGGGGGTGTTACAATTTGGTATCAGACTACTGGTTTTGGTCGGGCTTAAGCTGAATTCGTGGCCGAATTCTTTTTAAGGGGTGGTGAGCACGTTGTGTGCATCATCGTTATAACGGTAAAAGAACCCATGAATGTCCACTTAGGAATGAAAATACTCGTGTTTGAGGAACCTGCGTGTTCCTATAATTGCTGTTCGCAATTTTATTTGGTCGCTTGACGGTGTTTTGTACCACTATAGGTGACCGGAAGCGGTGCTGGACAGCCAGAATGTCCGGTTTCTGAGGAGCATAGTGCACCCGGTGAGGTGTTTGAGCCTCCTCCTTCGTATAAAACCGTTAGAAGGATCGTAGAAGTGGTGTTCAATGTGACGGGTGCACAGCTAGGAGGAAATGTACAACCCTGCGCCCCTTTTGTGACTTCAACGCAGGTGGGCGCGATGCAGCAGATGCCCTTTGGTAGACCATTGGGGCAGCAGCTGAATATGCATTTAGTGCAGGGAGCACACACAGTTGAGGAATATTTGCAAGCATTTCTTATGATAAGTCGCTACCCATGCTTTGAGTCGGATAATGAGCAAGCTACAGTCGATAGATTCTATAACGGCCTACGCGCCGAGTTACGAGTCCTATTGCTAGGACCAAAGTTATTGGGATTCCGAGCCTTGGTGGAATCAGCTAGATCATTGGAGGCAGAGTTGAGGAAGACCCTCCCGATGCCAGCGACCATGGTATCGAACTATACAAACCCCATAAGAGCTGTATCCGGCAGAATGCTGGAGAAAGGGGTTATGAAATTGACTAGTAAAACTACTTACACTTGTTATACTTGTGGAAAGAAAGGGCACTTTGCCCGAGACTGTTGGAATGGTGCTCGAAAGGGTAAGGAACCTATGTCAGGAGCAGTCAAGGATGTCAGTGTAAAGGAAACGACATTCAAAGTGCCGAACACCTCAAAGTCGGCATATCGAAAATGGTATAAGAAGCATAGGACTTCAGGTCCAGCTCCTTCTGGTACTTCTGGGGCGACTACGGGTCATACCCCGGGCACATGTTTCAACTGTGGCGAGCCGGGGCATTATGCTCGTGAGTGCCTAAAGCCCTGGAGGAAGCACGTCGTCGTGACGACGGGTATGGTTTAAAGATAGTTTTGCTTTAAATACTTGTTATGCATATTAGCTTAGGACTACTGTGCTAAGCTTTGTTGCGACTTTACTTTATCTGCGAGAGCACCGTTCGTTTAGGGATCTTCGCGTTCCTTTATTAGGAATTTTATTGTGCCTTGGAGTACCTCCTTCGATAGTAAGAGATAAATTGGATGCGTTATAGTCCAATGGTGCTCTTTCGGCGAGGGTAGAATTCGTTACTCTTAGTTTGTGGTTTGGGAATTAGGAGTACGATCTGCAAGCATCGTTACTTCCGTTGGTGGAGTTCGACGTTATATTTGGCATGGACTGGCTCTCGGAGTAGCAAGCCTACATAGACTGCGGTAGCAGGGAAGTCAACTTGGGAGCAAGTCGTGAGATGACACTTATGAGCTCAAAGAGGTCGAGCAAGGCGATGATGGCCGCTCTTCAGGTGGTGAAGGCGGTTTTTGCTAGTGTAGAGCTGTTTTGTACACTAGTGGAGGTTGTAAAGTCGAAGCCCGCGTTGGATTGTATTTCAGTGGTATTGGAATACCCTGATCTGTTCCCCGCAGATCTTCCTGGAGCGCCGCCTCAGCAGGAGATAGATTTTACGATCGAGCTAGTGCCAGGTGCAAAGCCTGTGTCACGATCTCCGTATCGGCTAACGCCTAAAGTAATGGTGGAGCTGAAAGTTCAACTGTAAGAGTTGTTGGAGCAAGGGTATGCGCGTCCAAGTCCTTCGCCTTGGAGCGCACCGACCCTCTTTATTAAGAAGAAGGATGGAAGGTTGAGGCTGCGTATTAATTATCGGGAGGTCAACAAATTGACGGAAAAGAGCAAGTACCCAAGCCCAAGGATCGATGATCTTTGTGATTAGTTGGTAGAGTCAACGACGTACTCTAAATAGATAAGGGAGAGTGATATCCCTAAGATAACGTTCAGTACAGGACACGGGCGCTACGAGTTTACGGTCATGCCGTTTGGGCTGACTAATGCGCCGTCAGTGTTCATGGATTTGATGAACAGGACGTTCAGGGAGTACTTGGACCGTTTCGTGATCGTCTTCATCGACGATATTTTGGTGTACTCGCAAAGTGAGGAAGATCACTTCAAGCATCTTCATTTGGTGTTGAAGACGCTAAGGAGAAATCAGTTGTATGCCAAGTTCTCGAAGTGCGAGTTTTGGCTATCCTCAGTGGCGTTCCTCGGGCATATAGTGAGTGGCCTGAGCTGGCTACGGTAGCGGAAGTCCGGAGTTTGCTGGAGCTTGCCGGCTACTATAGGCGCTTCGTGGAGAACTTCTCGCGGATAGCGTTACCTCTCACTACTTTGACGAGGAAGGAGCATAAGTTCTTTTGGACGCCGGAGTGCGCGCGAGCTTTTGAGGAGTTATAATGTCGGTTGACTACGACGCCTGTGCTGACTTCGCCAAGTGGAACCGAAGGCAATGAGATTTTTAATGATGCGTAGGGCAGCGGTTTGGGTTGCGTGCTACTGCAATACGGAAGCGTAATATCGTATGGCCGTGAGTTTTGCCTTGAAGTTATGGAGGCATAATTGTATACGGTGTGAAAGTGGATCTCTACGCCGGTCACAAGAGCGTGAAGCATCTGATTGATCGGAAGGATCTGAATATACGACAGCGTAGATGGATGGAGTTCTTGGGAGACTATACATTCAAAATCCACTACGCGCCTGATAAAGGGAATGCGGTTGCTGACGCGGTGAGTCGCCAAGCCCCAACTCGAGCCCATTGGCTATCAGTGCAAGATGAGCGGTTGGTGCGAGAGTTGGAGGCATTGGGGATCGTTTGTATGGACAAGCAATCAAGTGCTGAAGCAGTTCATGGTAGAGGCTCTGGATGGGCCAAATTCCCAATTCGTCGTGGAGGACGAATTGCTTTGGAGAGACGGTCGTTTGTGCGTCCCAAGTGTGGGCAATTTGCAGGTGGAGTTGTTGTACGAGGCATACCATACCAAGTACTCGATTCACCCGGGGAGCACAAAGTTGTACCATAATGTGAAGAAACTATTTTGGTGGCCGGGTTTAAAGAAGTATGTGGCGCTCTACGTAGTGAAGTGCCAAACTTGCGCCTTGGTGAAGGCAGAGTGCCAAAAGCCGGGAGGAGTTCTTAAGTCCTTGCCCATTCCGGAATGGAAATTCGACGACATCTCTATGGACTTTGTGCACGGTTTGCCAAGGTCGCAAAAGGGGAAACGACGCCATTTGGGTGGTCGTGGATCGATTAACGAAGGTGTCGCATTTTATTCCGCATAGGAAGGATGATCCGGTGGAGAAGTTAGCAATGTTTTTATGTGGATAACATAGTACGGCGTTATGGTGTGCCCCGCAGCATCGTGAGTGACCGAGATGGGCGGTTCACGTCCAATGATTGGAGGCTGGTGCAACAAATATTGGGAACAAAGTTGAAATTCAGCACAGCCACCCATCCGCAAACGGATGGGCAGACCGAGAGGGTTAATAGAACCATGGAAGACATGCTCCGCATGTGTGTCTTGGGTTTTGGAAAGCAATGGGAAGACCACCTTTATTTGGTGGAGTTCGCATACAACAACAGCTATCAAGCGAGTATTCAGACGACGCCCTTCGAGGCCCTATATGGTAGCAAATGTCGCACGCCGTTGTCTTGGTTAGAAACGGGTGAGTCAAAGTTGTATAAGCGATCGGAAATGGAGGATGCTACTTCTTTGGTGAGAATGATTCGGGAGAGGTTGCTTAACGCTCAGGACCGGCAAGCAAAGTACTGTAATGCCAAGCACAGGAACGTGGAGTTCGCTGTGGGCGATTATGTATACTTAAAGATCAAGCCGTTCAAGGGTGTCTCGTGGGTGCGACGATTGAAAAAGCTAAGCCCAAGGTACCTTGGACCGTTCGAGGTTCTGGAGCGAGTTGGACAAGCGGCCTATAGGTTGAAGATTTCAGTGGAGCTAAGTGGTTTACACGATGTATTCCACATTTCGGAGCTTCGGAAGGCGTTGCAAGAGCCTACGCAAATGATCGCGGTCGATCAAGTGCCGGTGGATAGTGGGTTAACGACAAAGGTCAAGCCCGTGCGGATTGAGGACTCGGAGGTCAAGCGACTACGCAATAAAGAGATCAGGATGGTCAAGGTCCGGTGGGTCAATTGCGGTCGTGAGGAGCTCTCTTGGGAGCGAGAGCAGACTATGCTTGACGAGTATCCAAAGTTGTTCCGCTCAGGTACAAGTTTTGGTTTGTATGCCTTTCCTTATGTAATTTCGTGGGCGAAATTCTTTTAAGAGGGGGAGAGTTGTAACACCCCAAAACTCAAAATAGCGAAGGGGGGGGGGGACATTTTGGGCCAGTTTGGGTTCTGGCAGAAGGCACACGGCCTGGGACACGGGCGTGTCCCAGGGCGTGTCAAGCGTGTGTCGACACTTAGCCGCGAAGTCGTCGAGTTATACTCGACGATTCGTCGAGAATGGGCACCCGGCCTGCGACACGGGCGTGTCGCAGGGCGTGTCGACCCGTGTCGACACTTAGACGTGAAGTCGTCGAGTTATACTCGACGATTCATCGAGAATGGGCACACGGCCTACGACACGGGCGTGTCGCAGGGCATGTCGACCCGTGTCGACGATCGTCCCGGGGAGTCGTCGAGATTCACTCGATGATCGTCGAGACAAGGCACACGGCCTAGGACACGGGCGTGTCCAAGGCCGTGTCATCGAGTCGTCGATCTTCCCTCGACGAAATGTCCCGTGTACACGGCCTACGGCCCAGGCGTGTCATGGTGACACGGGAAAGGACACGGGCGTGTCCTAGAACCCGTGCAGTGCTCGGGTTGAAAATGGGGGAAAATCATGGGGTACACGGCCGGCTACACGGCCGTGTCAGCTGGAACACGGGCGTGTCAGCTCGAACACGGGCGTGTTCGATACCCGTGTGAGGTTCCAGGAGATTCGATTTTGACGGCGAATGCGGCACACGACCCTGGACACGGGCGTGTGCCAGGCCGTGTTCGGCCCAGTTTGGGCATTTCAGCCCTGAATCAAAGCCGCTCGTTTTCTTAGGTTGAGATCCAACGGCTGGGGGTTGTTCCTGAGAGGATATACCCGTGAGTTGACTTGGAAATCCATCATTTTCTTACCTTATCATCTCTCCAAGTCCTTGGAGAAAGAGGAGAGCCATTGGAGGAAGAAGAACTAGATCCCGCCATTGGAGGAGCTTCGGAGCTCCGAATCGCGAGCCGACTCCGGATCCACGGAGGCAACGCAAGAGCGGTGATTTCCATCCGATTACTTTTCAATGGCGCCAAAGAGGAACTCAAGGGTAACGATCCTCATCTTGAGCACGAATAACTCTCTTTCCTAGCATAGGAAGCCCGCTCTCGCGAGTTTGCGGAGAGTTGGAGGCGTTCCTTCGGGTAGATATGTAAAGTCCCTGTCGTTTAGAGTCCGTATGCGAGAACGGACGTAGGCATGATGTGTGAAGCCTACCCAGACATGTTGGTCTGGATCAGCGGCAAGCCCGCCTATACGCTGTTCGATACGGGTGCTTCACACTCATTCGTGTCGGAGGCCTTTATGGAAGGGCTAGAAGGCGTGGAGCGGTTCACTGGCTTGATGATGAGGATACGGCTACCTGACGGATCGGAGTTATTCACCACCGCTCGCTGTAACATGGAGGAGGAGATCGGCGAAAAGATATTTGAAGCACCAGCGACGATCATGAAGATGCCAGTCTTTGATTTGATCCTGGGAATGACATGGTTGCACTGGAACCATGCTCAGATTGACTGCATGTCCAAGAGGATTACTGTAAGGCATGGGGATTCCTACATCATCATCGAAGGTATTAGATATATTCCCCCTCTCTTGCTATCATCCGTGCAGGCCGTCAAGGCCCACTTACAGGGGGAGGAAGTCAATGAAGTGTTGTTCGAAATGGCTGAGGCCAAGGGTTCCATCTCGGATATCCCAGTGGTGCGAGATTTTGTCAACGTATTCCCAAAGAAGCTGCCAGGGCTACCCCCGCACCGGGAGCAGGACTTTTGGATACATTTGGTGTTGGGGGATAAGCCGGCATCTAGAGTCCCTTACTGGATAGCCCCAAAGGAGTTGACAGAGTTTCGAAGCCAGCTCCAAGAACTAGTGGAAGCTGGATTTGTCCGGCCAAGCTCTTCACCATGGGGAGCCCTGGTATTGTTCGTCAAGAAGAAGGAAGGAATACTTAGGTTGTGCATCGACTACTGAGCACTAAACCGACTGACGGTCCGAAATACCTGTTGGGCACATTGGAATATATGTACCTGATTTGAAGAAACCTCACCCTACTCAATGATATACATCAAGGTGTATTTGATGTGCTTTGAGTTTATTTGTGCAGGTTAAGTAACTGCAGGTTTGTAGGAAAAGTTTCTAAGTCCATGTGTAGACACCTAGAAGAAAAGTGTCGACACTTAAGGAGGCTTGTGTCGACACCCAGAGAAGCTGTGTCGACACTTGGAGTAATTGTATCGACACCAGGAAGGCAGAGTCGACACCAGAAGGAAAGTGTCGACACATACAGGCAGTGTCGACACACAATGAAGAAATGTCTAAAGTACAAGTGTCGACACTTAGAAGCAGTGTCCACACCCAAAGGAACTTTGTCGATGATGGTTAAAACTCCAAAATTATTTACGGTCACGCGGCGACCGTGCGGTTTTATTTGAGAAAAAGGCGGAAGTGGTTTTATTTAGAAAACGGGGCGCGCGTATTTATTTATTTGGATATAACACGATTTAGATCGAGTTTTAATGAAAGGAGGCAAGTGCACCTATCATGAGTAGTACAAGATATTCTGGGTGGAATATCGAGGTCGTATTGTTCTCGGGGTCGGTTCGATTATTTATACTCTTCCCTGGAGGGAACTATTATTTTACCGATAATTATCTTGTCGGGAAATTTTATATATAATAAAAAGCAGAAAATGGCAGAAAGAAAATGAAAGCATGAAGGTGGTGCCGATGAAGAGTTTAGCTCGATGGCACCGAAAAAACAATTGAACTAAAATAGACTTTAAATAAAAAGAACTTTTAAATTTCTAATTAATTAAGGCGGAGACTTCGACGTGGAGGTTCCACTAAAATGAGCTCACCTAGCTATAGGGCTATCGCTCACCTGAACGCTAAGACTATTCGACCGGGCTCTCGTCCGACGAAGGATTTCTCTTAACGCCCGCATTACGCTAAGAACCCTGCTATTGGGTGGGGAACCCAGTCCGGTAGAGTTGGCGCGCCTCCTCTCTCGAGGGTTAGTGCGGAACTCTCTTTGTCAAGGGGTGATCTGTCCATACGCACAGCCTCTCGGCGAGCGTATGGAAAATGGAAATAGGGCCCACACATCGATATGTGGTCCTACGGGTCGTTAACCCCGGGCAAACCTTAAGTACTTTTAATTAATTAGGAAAATACGACCTTTAGTTATTTTAAGCTATTTTATCTGTCCCAATGCTCTTCCATATCGAGGGCTAAGAACGGTTAGCCACTCATCGGAATGGGGGCGGCTTGCGGGAAAAGCAGAAAATAAAGCAGTAAAGAAAGCAGGAAATGAAAGCAGTAAAATAAAGCAGTAAGGAAAGCAGAAAATTGCAAGTCCTACCCAAATGAGTAGGACTGAAGAAAGCTGTAAATTGCGAGTCCCGGCGCAAATGCGTGGGCGGGAGAAAGAAAGCGGGTCCTACTCAAACGAGTAGGACTAAATAAATGCAACACACGCACGCACTCTACATAAAGTAAAACTCACGCACACGCTCTCTCGACATAAATGAAAACACACACACACAAATCCTACCCAAACGAGTAGGGAAAATAAAGACCTGTCATTTAACTCGAATGAGTAGGCGGAAATAAAGAAAATTACAAACTCATGCACTCTACAGAATTGAAATAAAGCAAAGCGCCATTTAACTCATAACGAGTAGGCGGAAATAAATGCGCATACATAAAAAAAATTGCAAAAAACTAAGTTATTGAAAAATTAAAACAACTGTATTTCTACCGCTAGAATGCGGTAGAAATGCATAAAAAGTGAAAATAAAAATAAACGGAGCAAAAGTTTTTGCAAATAAACGAAAAATGAAAGTGCTTGAAAACTTAAAACGAAAACATTTCTACCGCTAGAATGCTGTAGAAATGCGTAAAAAGAGAACGAAAAATTTAAATAAGCAAAAGTTTTGGAAAATAAAGGAAAAATACAAGTGTTTGGAAAAACAAAATAACAACATATCCCCTCTTATAATGCTATAAAAACTCCTAAAAAGTGGAAGAAAAGATAAAAGCGCGAAAAATTCTACAAAACTAAAAAGTCTAAGTGAAATAAAAATGACAAAACCACTTTAAAATCGTTTTTATAGTTTCATAAGGACGGGTTTTAGAACAAAAACTACATATAAAAATAAAGCAAGTCAGCAAAATTATTTACAAAAAAGGAGCAATTTATTAAGCAAAAATATGTAAAAATGACGAAAAGAAATGAAAACGACTAAATTAATGTACATAAAAATAGGTATATTTACAATTCATCAGTCGACATCAAAAGTGTCGACACTAGGAGGCTGTGTCGACACTCAGCAAAACATCAACAAAGTTCAAGTACAAGTGTCGACACTCAGCAAAACTTCAACAAAGTTCAAGTTCAAGTGTCGACACTAGGAGGCTGTGTCGACACTCAGCAAACTTCAACATAGTTTAAGTACAAGTGACGACACAGAGGAGATGTGTCGACACTCAGCAAAAGTCTCAACACATGAAGAATGTGTCGACACAGAGGAGATGTGTCGACACTCAGCAAAAGTCTCAACACACGAAGTATGTGTCGACACAAAGGAGATGTGTCGACACTCAGTAAATGTTTCAACACAGAAGGCATGTGTCGACACAAAGAATATGTGTCGACACTTAGCAAGTTTCAACACAAGAAGATGTGTCGACACAAAGGAGTTGAGTCGACACTTAGCAGAAATCAGCTAAGTATTGAAGAAGAAGGACTTGTGTCGACACACATTATCAGTGTCGACACATTCTGAAGAAGCAGTGTCGAGAAGCAGTTTCTACAACACAAGGAGTTATGTCGACACCTTGAAGGCTAATGTCGACACTTAGTCTACTTGTGTCGACACTTGGTCTATTTGTGTCGACACTTAAAGACTATCTGTCTCGACACTTTCAGACAGTGACAGAGTTTTCAAGAAGTGACTGGATGACTTGACTGCTGCCATTTCAACCAGTCAACTGCTACTGTCAGAGCTGTCAGAAGTTAGTTAGAAACCGGATCAGCCGGTCACCATGAAGAAAGCCTATATAAAGGCTTATTCCTTCAACATAAGGAATTGAGGAGAAGCAATCATTGAAGTGAGAAACAACAAACCAGAAGAAGACCTTCAAGTGAAGATCTAAGTAGTTGGAGAGAGAAAGCTCCTTCTAAGAAGACAGATATTGAACCAGGCTGATAAAGAAAGTCTCAGATTGAGATCTGATTCTCAAGTCAGCACTTGATTGAAGATCATCTACATAGAGATACAACCCTACTGTGTTCTAATTCAAGAAGCTTTGAAGAAAGCCAAGGGAGGTTGATCTCTGCAAAGTT
The DNA here is from genome assembly GCA_039583875.1 of Platanthera guangdongensis. Taxonomy (NCBI): domain Eukaryota; kingdom Viridiplantae; phylum Streptophyta; class Magnoliopsida; order Asparagales; family Orchidaceae; genus Platanthera; species Platanthera guangdongensis. The sequence continues at coordinate 66,249,804 of CM077165.1, forward strand.
CTTTCAAGAACTCATCAAGAAGCCAGTCAACTCAACTTTCTCAATCAGAGTTGTGGTTATTAATCTTTGTACTCTTTATTTTCTGTAGGATCCTAAGGGATCTGAATTGTAAGCCTATATTTATAAAGGCTGAGTGGTAGGGCTTGTGAGCCTGAGTGTAGGAGATACATTTCTCTGAGTGTAGGCCTTGTTGAAGGCTGAGTGTAGGCCTTATTGAAGGCTGAGTGTAGGTCTTGGTGAAGACTGAGTGGTAGGGCTTTTGTGCCTGAGTTGTAGGAGTGGGATCACTCTGAGTTGTAGGAACCTATTTGGGGTTCTGAGTTGTAAGATCTGAGGATCTGAGGAGAAGTGGAGAAGTTAGGCCGAATCTAGTACACTACTAGATAGGCGAAGGGGGACAGTGGATGTACCCAGACCTTGGGGAACCACTATAAATCCTGTGTGCTTTCTGTGCTTGTTTGCTTGTTTGGTTGCTGTGCTGTGAATTACAATTACTGTACTGTATTTCTGCCTTAAAAGTTTAAAAAGATTAAGTGCACTTATTCACCCCCCCTCTAGGTGTTTAGGCACTAGTTCTTTCAAGTGGTATCAGAGACAGGTTACTCAAAAAGGACATAACAGTCTGAGTAAAGATCCTGTAGGCAGATTCAGTATAAACAAGAATCAAGAAAATGGGTTCAACGGAGAATCACAAAGAGTTAGGATCCATGAAATTGCCAATCTGCAGAAAGGAGATCTTTGGCATTTGGAAAGAAAGGGTTAGACTTTTTATGGAAGCCTCAGACCCAAGAATATATATTACTGTTAAAGAAGGGTCATATGTGCCAATGAAAGTATCTGTTCTAGATGCCAATCAGAGAACACCGAAAGACTATTCAGAAATGACCAAGGATGAAATAATTCTGGCCACTATGGACAAGAGGGCCCAGAATATTATTGTAAGTGCAATTGATGATGCCACATTTCAGAATTTGATTCATTGTAAAACATCAAAAGAAATGTGGGACACACTGATAGTCTATATGGAGGGATCAGAAGAGGTAAGACAAGACAGGAAGTCTTTGTTAAACCAAGAGTATGAAAGCTTCAGACAAGGCAGGTCTGATAGCATTACTGAGTGTTATAAGAAATTCTATAGGATTGTTAATGAGTTGATGTCCTATGGAAGAGAATTCAGCAATTATGAGCTGAATGATAAGATCTTGAGATCAATAACTAAAGACTGGGATACTAAAATTTGTGTCATAAGGGAAATGGCCAAATTAGCAGACATTCCTCCTCCAACTTTGTTTGCAAAATTGTTATCTTATGAGATGCAGTTAATGGTAAGGAAGGAGGAAGAAAAGACTACTAGGGTGGAGCACAAAGAAAGAGCTGTGGCCTTCAAGACTGAAGCCACTAAGAAATATAGAAGCAAGTCTCCATCTCCACCACAAATAGTTGCTGAGACAGTATCAGATACTTCAGATAGCAAGAAGACAGAAAGCAGTGAAAGTGATGAAGACTTTGCTGCATTTACTAGGCACCTTCAGAAGTTTCTAAAGAAGAAGCAGTGGAGGTCCAAGCCATCCACTTTATAGCCAAAAGATGAATACTACCAGAAAAGGAAGTCATCAAGGAATGACAGAAGAAAGTCCAAGTCTAGTAACACTACATCCTCAAAAATAGTTTGCTATTGTTGCAATAGACAAGGACATGTAGTAGCTGATTGTCCAGAAAAGAGGAAAGAGTCCACTGACAAGAAGAAGACACAGTTCAAGGGCAAAAAGGAAAGGTCCTTTGTTGCCAAGAAGGATAAAAGTCTGACTGATATGTCATCTTCAGGAACAGACTCAGAAGCTGAAGCCTATATTGGCTTGTTTGCTGAAGAAGAAGAAAACGAGTTCATGCAGCAAATGAACTCAATTTATGAGCATGAGGACATTCAGTGCAAGAGACTGATGGCCTTATCAGAAGGAGACAAAATCCAGGATCAGCCTGGACCTAGTCAGGTACAAAATTGTTCTTCAAGTTCAATTTCTAGTGCTGGATCAGAATCAGATACATCAGCATCAAGTGATGTGAGTGGATCTGAATCTGAAGGAGACATTCATCAGTTGATTGATGAATATAGAGTATTGTTGCAGGCTTTGAAGAAAAGCAAACTCTTGGCCAAGACTCAGGCTAAGGAGATTGCTAGTCTTAAAGTGGCTGCAACAGATTTTGACAAGTTATTAGATCAGAAATTAAATGAAATTGCCAGACTGAAGAATATTACAGTTATTCAGATGGGGACTATTACATTTAAAAATGATCAAATTAGAAATCTGGAGATTAGTCTTCAGAAGGAGAGAGATATTGTAGCAAGTTTTTCTAAACCAAAATCTATTCTACCTTTGATAGATGAGTTAATTCCTCATAAGGGTAAAACTGGATTGGGGTTTACAAAACCTGCCTGGACAGTAAAGTACAAGTCTAAGGGCAAAGCCCCAGTACTCAACAAGAAGCCTGCTGTAGATAAAACAGCCAGGGTTGTACCTAAACAAAGGTACAACAGATTTGAGTGCTGGTGTTGTGACAAGGTAGGCCACTTTGCCATAGACTGTTGGCATAATTCAAGTGCTAAGGTGAGTAGCAAACTGCCCGCTAGTAAAGCTACAGGTAGTTTTGTTAAGAATCAGACTAACTTGCACCAAGGACCCAAGAATTATTTGGGTTCTAAGGTTAAGTAATCTGTTTTGCAGGCGAGTCCAAGTGGCCATGCACCAATATGGTACTTGGACAGTGGATGTTCCAGGTACATGACTGGAACTAGTGGATTGCTGAAGGACTATACACCAATCAAGGATGGTCCTAAGGTTACCTTTGGTGGTTCAGAAAAAGGAATCATCAAAGGCTTTGGTAACATTTCTAGCAATCTAATTAAAATTACTCAAGTGGCTTATGTAAAGGGTTTGAAACATAACCTCATTAGCATAAGTCAGCTGAGTGATTTAGGATATGACATCTCATTTGTCAAAAATGGTTGTCATATCAGTAGGTCAAGTGATCAAAAGATCATTTTGACAGGATATAGGAAGAGAAATGTCTATTGTCTAGACATTATGTGTGAGAACATAGTTTCTCTTATTTGTCTTGTAGCTGATGAGAAAGTCTCACATTGTGTTAAATGGCACAAGAGGCTGGCTCATCTCAACTATAAGACAATTGGCCAACTCTTTAGCAAAGAGTTAGTGAGGAATGGTCCTCAGGTTAAGTGCATAAAGGTTGGGATATGCTCAGCTTGTCAAAAAGGCAAGCAGACCAGATCCACCTTTAATAGCATTGAGAACAAAGATGCTGTGAGGTGCCTATACCTCTTGCATATGAATCTTTTTGGTCCTATGCCAGTTCACAGCCTAGGTAGGAAGGTCTATACATTTGTGGTAGTTGATGACTACTCAAGGTATTCCTGGGTGTTCTTCCTGAGGCAAAAGTCTGAAACTCCAAGTATCTTGTATAGTTTTATTAAACAAATTCAGAATGAGTTAGACAGTACAGTGGTCAAAATCAGAAGTGACCATGGTACTGAATTTCAGTCCGAAAGTATGACAAAACTGTGTGAAGAGTTTGGGATATTTCAGGAATTTTCCTCACCAAGAACACCTCAGCAAAATGGTATTGCTGAAAGAAAAAATAGAACCTTGATTGAGGCTAGTAGAACCCTATTGAGTGACACATCTCTCCCAGAATATTTCTGGGCTGAGGCAGTTAATACTGCATGTCATGTGATCAATAGGGCTACTATCACCAAGAGCCACAATAAGACCCCCTATGAGATTGTGAAGGGCAGAAAACCAAATCTATCCAATTTCAGGATCTTTGGTTGTAAATGCTATATACTTAACAATGGTAAGTCTTATTTAACCAAGTTTGCTGCCAAATCCCAAGAGGGGATCTTTGTTGGGTACAATAACAACAGTAAGGCTTATAGGGTCTACAACTTGACTACTCAAGTTGTAGAAGAGTTAGTACATGTAGTGTTTGATGAAACTAGACTCATTAACAATGAATTGTCTAGAAGTGTATGCAGCTCCACAGGTGTAACTGAGAAGATGGACAAGCTTACTATTGAAGAAGGTTCTACTGCAAGTCAGCAAGTGGATGATAGTGGCTGCTGTCCAGGGGAGTACAAGATACTCCTGTTACTGAAGAAGACCAAGAGGAGCTGCTTAATGAAGAAGCTGAAGGTGTACAACCAGAAAACAGGCTGCCTCCAGCAAATAGGCATTTAAAAGATCATCCAACCAATCAAATTATTGGAGATCTCAGACAAGGGGTACAAACAAGGAGCAGGAATCTAAGTTCAGTTCTCTACTCCAGCTTTCTATCCCAAGTAGAGCCAAAGAAATTTGAAGAAGCAATCCTAGACCCTCATTGGATTGAGGCTATGCAAGGGGAGCTGAACCAGTTCAAAAGATGCAAAGTCTGGGAGCTTGTTCCTAAACCAAAAGGCCACAACATTATAGGAACTAAGTGGATCTTTAGGAACAAGTTGGATGAAAATGGAGTAATTATAAAGAACAAAGCTAGACTTGTTGCAAAAGGATATAGGCAGGAAGAAGGTATTGACTTTGATCAGACCTTTGCTCCAGTAGCCAGACTGGAAGCAATAAGGATGTTCCTTGCCTATGCAACATTTCAAGGGTTCAAGGTATACCAAATGGATGTTAAGTCAGCTTTTCTGAATGGAAATCTGAAGGAAGAAGTCTATGTAGAACAGCCATCAGGTTTTGTTGATTCTACTAAACCTAATTATGTTTATAGACTTAGGAAGGCTTTGTATGGGTTAAAACAAGCCCTAGGGCGTGGTATGAAACCCTGTCTAGTTTCTTCATTGAGAATAAATTCACAAGGGGGAAAATAGACAAGACTCTATTCCTTAGGGAATCCAGAGGTAAGATTATCTTATTTCAAATATATGTAGATGACATCATATTTGGGTCTACAGAAAGTAGTCTTTGCAGAAAGTTTGCAAAACTAATGCAAGGACAGCTTGAAATGAGCAGTATGGGGGAAATTAAGTTTTTCTTAGGTCTCCAAGTTAGACAGACTGAGGATGGTTTATCCATATGCCAGTCTAAGTTCACCCTAGAATTGATAAGGAAGTATGGTATGGAATCATCCACTACCATGAATACTCCTATGGGGTCAACAATGTCTTTAAGCAAAGATGATGCAGGGAAACCTGTAGATGAAACTTTGTATAGAGGGATAGTTGACTCTCTATTATATTTGACTGCAAGTAGACCAGATATCATGTATGCTACATGTGTCTGTGCTAGGTACCAAGCTTGCCCTAAAGAATCTCATTTGACAGCAGTCAAAATAATTCTGAGATATCTTAAGGGCACACCTTATCTAGGCCTTTGATACCCTAGGAATGGAGAGTTTGAACTGACAGGTTATTCAGATGCAGATTTTGCAGGCTGCAAGGAAGATAGGAAAAGTACAACTGGAACCTGCCAATTCCTAGGTGGAAGGCTAATATCATGGAGTAGTAAGAAACAAACAAGTGTGGCTATCTCCACAGCAAAATCAGAGTATGTTGCTGCAGGAAGTTGCTGTGCTCAACTTCTATGGATTCAACACCAGCTAGAAGATTATGTTATTCAAGTAAGTAGAACACCTTTATTTTGTGATTCTACAAGTGCTATTTCTATTGCAAATAATCCTGTCTCCCATAGTAGGACTAAGCACATAAAAATAAAATATCATTTTCTAAGAGAACATGTGGAAAAAGGAGATATTTCACTAGAGTATATTAATACAGATAATCAGCTAGCTGACATGTATACTAAGCCATTAGATGAAACAAAATTTAATAAATTTAAAATTGAATTAGGGATGATCAACTTAGAATAGTTTACAAAATTGGCTAAGTAAAATGGTGTCGACACAAAGAGTTATCTGTGTCGACACATAGAAGTGGTGTCGATATTTCAAAGAAATGGTGTCAACACATCTAGGAAGCCTGTGTCGACACTTCAGAGAATTTGTGTCGACACATGCAGTGTAGGTGTCGACACATCCAAGGTGGTGTCGACACTTAGCTTTACACAGAATTAGTCTAGTAGAGTCTCGACTAAGTGTCGAGCTAAGTGGTGTCGACACATATACGAGTGTCGACACATATATTCTGTCACATATACGAGTGTCGACACATATATTCTGTCGACTATACTTGTGTCGACACATAGTTGTCGAGACATTATAAGTAAGTGTCGACACTTTTCAACAGTGTCGATACAATTTAAGTATTTTGACGTGCCTTTTCACCTTCGATTCTAGAAAGGTATAAATAGGTTTTTGCTATTGTTTGTCGACACGCTCACCAAAGTTTCGAGACCAAACTTGTGTGTCGACATCTCTCTTCTCTAAATTCAAATTTCTTCAAACCCTAATGGCGCCCAAGCTAGAAGAGAATGTTAATGAATGATATGAACTCGTGCGACATGCCTTTGATGACGCGGAACCTGAAATCAAAGGTGTGGTAACCCTAATTACCGAAACTGGACTGGAATACCTTGTTTCAGAACCCATCAAGATCTGGAAGAAGGAGGTCCTAGAATGTTTGAGTGCAGCTTCACTTGATGACTCTGGACCCAAGATTAAATCCAGAGTTCATGGAACCAAAGTTAAGATCACACAGAAAAGTCTGAGGAAGGTACTTCATCTACCAAGAACAAAAGAGGAAGAAGATGTATCTGCTTCTAAGACTAGAGAAGCATTGAGATGGTGTGGACTGGATTCAAATCTGAAAATTGGATCAGTATTCAACAAAAAGGAATGAACATTAAAGGGAAATTCTTATCTGAAATAGTTGGCAAAGTCATCCTGAGCAAGCCTGGAGGACATGACAGAATTTCAGCTCAGATGTTCAATTTGATGACAAGGATTATCTTCAAACTAGATACTGATTGGTCTGCAGTTATGTTTGAAAAGATAAAAGAGAGTATGAAGAAGCCCAATCTGGGAAGAATTCTGAGTTTATACCTAGCTGGAAGTATTCCAGAGGTAATGAACCAAGCTGCTGGTTCAAAGATTAACCACATGAGGAGAATGGATTTGAGAGTCTTCTCTAGGTGGGATAGAGTATTGACAAAAGAAATGCTAACTCCAGTAAAGGACACAACTCAGAAGAAGAAGAAGACAGCCACTATGGCTCAAGAATCCTCAAGCAGCTCTGAAGAGAAAGTAGTCTTTACTCCTGATGATGAAGAGACTGGAAATGCCGGACAGTCTCCAGCAAGACAAGAAGATGCACAGAGGCAGGGGGAGCTACCCTCAACAAGCCCAATTCACCTGGATCCACTCCAGGGGGAGCCTCTACTTGTGGAAGAGCCAACTTCACTAGAGAGTGAAAGGGCTACCCAAACCATACTTGAGGTAATCACTGAAATTAATCAATTAGATTTCACTATTGAGGAAGAAGTTTTGACTGATTTATTACCTGATATTCATCACCAAACACAAATATAACCTCAACCCCAAGATGTTGTCATGGAGGACACATCTGTTGCTGATCAAGTGGTTGATAAGATAAGAGATTCTCCAGCCCTTACTCAACAGGAATTTACATTAGAAGAGCTATTCCCTGATCTTCTACAAACTGATTTTGAGAAAGAGAAAGCTGCTGCTGAGGGAGAGGAGATCAATATTGAGGGGGAGCATATGGAGAATGTAGAGGTAATTGCTACCCAAGAGACTGAGAAGCCAAAGGATGCTGAGGAACCATAAAGGACTGAGAAGGAGTTACCTCCTAGTCCTAAAGATAGAGTAGACATAGTCAGCACATCTGCTTCAGAGGATGAAGAGGTTGTTAGGGCCAAGAAGAGGAAGTTCCAAGTCTTCAAAAGAAGGAGCCAGAACTATAAGAAATCCCTACAGACAATTGCTCCACAGCCTGCCCCATCTACTGATTTCAGTTCTATGATGATAGCATTGCAAATCAAGCTAGATGAGCAAAGGCAAGCTATAGAAAATATGTGGATGAAGGGCATAAGTCACTGCAGTTTGATCTGGCACAAGACATCAAGTCAATCAGATTTGAAGTGAATCTCAACAAAGAGGAAATGACTGATTGTTTCCATAAGGGAGGAAATACATTAGTCTATCTGGACCACACATCAAGAGAAAATAAAGATAAAACTTGATGACGTAGAAGTGAAGCAAGGCTATGTCCTGGAAAACCAGATAAGGATGAATGATAATCTCACCGCTTCATATAATTCCATAGTAACTGAAATGAAGAATCTAGCTACTGCTCAGACTGCAGCAAGTGCTACTGCCAAGGATGAATTTGACAAGCAATTGCAAGAGAGCCTAAATGCTGTTAAAACTGCCATTGAAGACTCTCAGAAGGTAATTACTGACAAGCTCCAAAGATTAAAACCTTTCTATAAAGATGAAGTTAACTATCTAAATGCACAAATAAGATTTCAGAAAGATGATCTGAGGGATCATATAGAGAGAGAAGTCATAAAGGGGGATAGGGTATTAGTCAAGGCAGGCTCTGAACATGCCAAATGGATTTCAAATTCCATCAGAGCCACCCTTGGATATCCACTCTTATGTGATGATGACAATGTTGCAGAGTCTGGAATCAATCCTGCATATCTTGGAGGAGAGCAAGCTGAAGTAGCTCAGGTGATATACCCTCCACCAGACTTTGACATGGTACATCAAGAGATACAGTCTATGTATAGTCCTCCTGAGGGAAATCAGAATGTCATCATAGAGAAAGTTGTCCAGCCTATGCCAGAGGCAATACACAAAGAGCAAGAGGTCTTACTAAAAGAATAAGAAGCTCAATTGTCTAAGAAACGATTCAGAGAGCAAGCTGAATTGAGACCTGATTTTGAACAATGGAGCCCCACTTCCAGGAATATCATCTTGACTGCATGGAAGGCTGCTAAGGACAATGTCCTGGATAGAGGCAAGTGGTATTCTGACCTGGAGTGGAGGAAGCATGATAATAGTCAAGAGGCCATTGTACAATATAGAAGAAAGGCTAAACTGGGAAAACTACCTCCTAATGCACAGGAGACTAACATTTTAAAAGGCAGAAGATAAAGGCTGAAGAGTTGAAAAAGAAAGATCTTAAAGGGAAGAAGCCTGCTGCTACTGATGACACTGAAGCTCAAGTTCAAGCAAAGATTCAATCTGGAAAAGGGATTGTAATCAAGGAACCAGAGCAGCCTTAAGATAGCATTTTCTTTAGTTTACAAGTTGTAATTTGTAGTAAACTCTATGTAAACTTTTGTTTAATGTAAATGTTGGAATTTGTAAGAACAATGTTATATGTTCATCTATTACATTAATTATTCTGAGCTAATGGTATATACATGTTCTGTTCATGCATGTTTAAGTATTTTCCCTGTCATATATTACTGTTTTACATCATACTGAGAATTTGTTATGTATGGTGTATATCATTGACTAAGGGTTATGACTTCTCCAAATAGGGGGAGATTGTTGGGTACATTGGAATATATGTACCTGATTTGAAGAAGCCTCACCCTACTCAATGATATGCATCAAGGTGTATTTGATGTGCTTTGAGTTTATTTGTGCAGTTTAAGTAACTACAGGTTTGCAGGAAAAGTTTCTAAGTACATGTGTCGACACCTAGAAGAAAAGTGTCGACACTTAAGAGGCTTGTGTCGACACCCAGAGAAGCTGTGTCGACACTTGGAGTAATTGTGTTGACACCAGGAAGGCAGAGTCGACACCAGAAGGAAAGTGTCGACACATACAGGCAGTGTCATCACACAATGAAGAAATGTCTAAAGTACAAGTGTCGACACTTAGAAGCAGTGTCGACACCCAGAGGAACTTTGTCGACATCAAAAGTGTCGACACTAGGAGGCTGTGTCGACACTCAGCAAAACATCAACAAAGTTCAAGTACAAGTGTCGACACTAGGAGTCTGTGTCGACACTCAGCAAAACTTCAACAAAGTTCAAGTTCAAGTGTCGACACTAGGAGGCTGTGTCGACACTCAGCAAAACTTCAACAAAGTTCAAGTTCAAGTGTCAACACTAGGAGGCTGTGTCGACACTCAGCAAACTTCAACATAGTTTAAGTACAAGTGACAACATAGAGGAGATGTGTCGACACTCAGCAAAAGTCTCAACACATGAAGAATGTGTCGACACAGAGGAGATGTGTCGAAACTCAGCAAAAGTCTCAACACATGAAGTATGTGTCGACACAAAGGAGATGTGTCGACACTCAGCAAATGTTTCAACACAGAAGGCATGTGTCGACATAAAGAATATGTGTCGACAGTTAGAAAGTTTCAACACAAGAAGATGTGTCGACACAAAGGAGTTGAGTCGACACTTAGTAGAAATCAACTAAGTATTGAAGAAGAAGGACTTGTGTCGACACACATTATCAGTGTCGACACATTCTGAAGAAGTAGTGTCAAGAAGCAGTTTATACAACACAAGGAGTTGTGTCGACACCTTGAAGGCTAGTGTCGACACTTAGTCTACTTGTGTCGACACTTGGTCTATTTGTGTCGACACTTAAAGACTATCTGTCTCGACACTTTCAGACAGTGATAGAGTTTTCAAGAAGTGACTGGATGACTTGACAGCTGCCATTTCAACCGGTCAACTGCTACTGTCAGAGCTATCAGAAGTTAGTTAGAAACCGGATCATCCGGTCACCATGAAGAAAGCCTATATAAAGGCTTATTCCTTCAACAGAAGGAATTGAGGAGAAGCAATCATTGAAGTGAGAAACAACAAACCAGAAGAAGACCTTCAAGCGAAGATCTAAGTAGTTGGAGAGAGAAAGCTCCTTCTAAGAAGACAGCCATTGAACCAGGCTGATAAAGAAAGTCTCAGATTGAGATCTGATTCTCAAGTCAGCAGTTGATTGAAGATCATCTTCATAGAGATACAACCCTACTGTGTTATAATTAAAGAAGCTTTGAAGAAAGACAAGGGAGGTTGATCTCTGCAAAGTTCTTTCAAGAACTCATCAAGAAGCCAGTCAACTCAACTTTCTCAATCAGAGTTGTGGTTATTAATCTTGTACTCTTTATTTTCTGTAGGATCCTAAGGGATCTGAATTGTAAGCCTATATTTGTAAAGGCTGAGTGGTAGGGCTTGTGAGCCTGAGTGTAGGAGATACATTTCTCTGAGTGTAGGCCTTGTTGAAGGCTGAGTGTAGGCCTTATTGAAGGCTGAGTGTAGGTCTTGGTGAAGACTGAGTGGTAGGGCTTTTGTGCCTGAGTTGTCGGAGTGGGATCACTCTGAGTTGTAGGAACCTATTTGGGCTTCTGAGTTGTAAGATCTGAGGATCTGAGGAGAAGTGGAGAAGTTAGGCCGAATCTAGTACACTACTAGATAGGCGAAGGGGGACAGTGGATGTACCCAGACCTTGGGGAACCACTATAAATCCTGTGTGCTTTCTGTGCTTGTTTGCTTGTTTGGTTGCTGTGCTGTGAATTGCAATTACTGTACTGTATTTCTGCCTTAAAAGTTTAAAAAGATTAAGTGCACCTATTCAACCCCCCCCCCCCCCCCTCTCTCTAGGTGTTTAGGCACTAGTTCTTTCAATACCTATCCACTGGCAAGGATAGATGAGCTGTTTGACCAGCTAGAGGCCGCACATTTCTTTTCAAAATTGGATTTGAGGTTGGGCTACTATCAGCTGCGGTTCCAGGAGGAGGACATTCCGAAGACTTCCTTCAGTAGCAGATATGGGCTATTCGAGTTCACCGTGATGCCTTTCAGGCTCACGAATGCACCGTCGGCGTTCATGAGCCTCATGAATCAGGTGTTTAAGGCATATATGGATGTGTTTGTCATTGTATTTATTGATGACATTCTCATTTACTCGAGGACATAGGAGGAGCACACACGACATCTAACGCTGACATAGGAGAGACTGCGGAGCACCAGCTTTATGCGAAGATCAGCAAATGCTAGTTCTGGTTTAGGGAAGTGGCTATTCTAGGCCATATCATCAGTGGTGATGGTTGGCAGTGGATTCGGCCAAGATTCAGGTAGTTCGGTATTGGCCGTAGCTGAAGTCGACCACATATATACGGAGTTTTCTAGGACTTGCCGTTTACTACCGGAAGTTTGTGGAGGGATTGTCTTGCATTGCCCTTCCACTCATATCCCTGACAAGGAAGGATGTGCCCTTTATCTGGACCACACAGTGTGAGGTGGCTTTCAAGAGCTGAAGGGTCGGCTCACCTCAGCTCCTATACTTGCCCTTCCTTCAGAGAAAGAAGGATTCCAGGTCTACACCGACGCTTCCTACCAGGGCATGGGTGCGGTGTTGATGCAAAATGGTCATGTGATAGCATACGCTTCTCGTCAGCTGAAGAAGCATGAGCAGAACTACCCAGTTCATGACTTAGAGATGGGAGCGGTCATATTTACTCTGAAAGTCTGGCGACACTATCTGTACGCCGTCCACTGTGACATATACTCTGACCACAAAAATTTGAGGTATGTGGACACGCAGAAAGAGCTGAATATCAGGCAGAGACGGTGGGTGGTGTTTCTAGCAGATTACCAGTACGAGATGCACTACCACCCTGGAAGGCGAATATGGTGGCAGATGCGCTGAGCCGAAAGGCCACAAACTCTGGAACAGGACCGCAGTTGATGGCCTTGGAATTAGTCCAGATGTTAGAAAAGATGCAGATATCCTTTATGTCCCAGGATCACCCTGAGCTATACCGATAGTACCTTGCATCGTTGATTGCCCAGATGACATTCGAGACCGAGTCAGAGATGGGCAGAGGAAGGATGCGCAACTAGAGCCGATATCTGGGACTTAGAAGCACGAACTGCTGGAGATTACTCGCTGAGGGATGGTCTAGTGTGTATCAGAGGATGGATTTACATACCAGAGGGAGGCAAGGTCGGGAAGATATCATGACGGAGGCTCCTTGCAGTCGGTATTCAGTACACCGGGAGTTACAAAGATGACTGCGGACCTAAAGAATACCATGTACTGGCCAGACATGAAGAAGGATATCACCTACTTCGTGACCCATTGCGAGGCGTGCCAGTTGGTGAAGGCAGAGTGCAGAAACCCCGCAGGATTATTGCAGCCACTCCCAGTGCCAGAGTGGAAATTCGATGATATCGCGATTGACTTTATATGGTGTTCCCCGATCGCGGGCGGGGAACGATTCGATCTGGGTAATCGTCATCATGCTGACGAAGGTAGCCAGATTTATTTCGATCAGGAAGGATGACTCGGTTGGTGTTTGTTTCGGAAGTTCGTGGAGCAGTTCATCTGTTATCATGCGTGCCCCGGTCGATTGTATCAGATCAGGATGGATGGTTCACGTCCAGGGAGTGGAGATCAGTGCATACTTACTCGGGCACTCGGCTAGCATTCAGTATAGAGTTTCATCCCCAGACTGATGGGCAGACGAAACGCACTAATCAGACCTTGGAAGATCTGCTGCGACTTTGCATATTGGATCGCGCGTGAGCCCTGGGAGAAGCTATTGCCATTGATCGAGTTCTCATATAATAAACAACTACCAGTCCAGCATAAGGATGGCTCCTTATGTGGCCCTGTATGGATGATGGTGTAGGACTTCCGCTGTCATGGATACATGATAAGGATCCGAAGGCTTTTGGGTTCGGAGTTTGTTGAGGACACCGAGGCTCAGGTGAGATTGATACGGGATAGGATGCTAGAAAGAAGCACAGAGCCGACAAGCTAAGTATTACGATGCTCTGCATCATCAGGTGGAGTTCCGGGTGGGGGGGACCAGGTGTTCTTGAAGATCCGACCAATGCATGGGTTTCACGGGTACGCGGTCAGAAGAAGAAGCTCAGCCCAAGATTTATGGGGCCTTATAGGATCCGGAAGCGCATCGGTCCCTTGGCATACAGGCTGGAGCTGCCACCGGAGCTAGAAAGTCTACATGACGTGTTCCATGTATCCTCCATTAGGAGGGCTCTACTATGCCCGGAGTAGCAGATTACGACCATGGATTGCCCGGTAGCATCTGATCGGTCGGTTCACCCGAAACCAGTCCGGATTGACGACAAAGGAATACAAGTCTTGCGCCGCAAGAAGATTCCATTGGTCAAGGTGTTGTGGAGGCATCATGGGCGAGAGGAGCACACATGGGAGCCTCAGGATCTGATGCAACAAAGGTACCCAGACCTCTTTAGTCAGCTACTACTCACAACCTCTCGGGATGTTACAATTTACCTTTCATATTCGAAACCCCGTAGGCCTATCAAGAATTTCGAGGACGAAATTTTTGTTTATATATTGGGATTTGTAACATCCCTTAAATAACTAGACCCCTAGGAGTGTTTTGTCTTGACTAAGTCATGACAAAACCCTAGGAAGCCCAAGAGGGCCAAGTGAACCTAGGGAAATGTAAGGTGAGTCCACTATGGTTTGCAAATAGTAAAATTTTGAGTCCTAGTTTAAGATGACCATGGGGCTTCACCAAGAACTTCAAGACCCCACCATGCTCTCATCAACCCATTGTAAGCTCCATTAGAGCCCGAAGGGTCCATTGAAGTCGACCTAGGGTGGCCAAGTTGACCTAAAAACCACTCTAGGACTAAATTGGGCAAGGTGCCCTAACTAAGGGCAGTGTGCCCTAGTAAATCCCAACTAACCTACCAGGGCCTTCCTAGACCTAAAGTGTGGGTCAATGGGTCACTAAGGACCCATGGAGGGCAGTCAAAGTGTTAAGTTGACCAAAGTCAACTCTAACCCTAAATCGATCAACCTGACCAACATAGGGTCAAATGACCTTCCCTTAGCCAAGTGGATCCCACTCATGTCCTCCTAACCCCCTATAGTAAGGTCAATGGGTCACCTAGGACTTATTGGTGTCAATCCAAGAGGTTAAGTTGACCAAAGTCAACTCTAACCCTAAATGGGTCAAACTAACTTATAATGGGTCAAACTAACCTGCACAGGGCCAATTAAAGTTCCCTTAGCCAAGTAGACCCCACATATACCTTCCTAATCCTACTGAGAAGACCAATGGGTCACCAAGGACCCATTGGGGTCAACCAAAAATGCTAAGTTGACCCAAGTCAACTCTAGCCCTAAAGTGGTCAAAGTGCCCTGATTAAGGGTCAAGTGACCTCCAAAGGGCCAAGTCAACCCTACCTAGACCTTAGGGGAGTCCAATGGGTCACCAAGGACCCATTAGGTGCAACATAAAATACTAAATTGACCAAGGTCAACCCTAGTCATGGTTTAGGTCAAGCTAGCCCAAATGTGCTAACTCAAGCTCAAGCCCAATTCACTTGGGCTAACCTTGTATTGGTGGATGAAATGGACATGTGGGCTGCCATTAGGTTAGGTAGGAGTCAAAATTTCACATCTCTTGTGAGTAGGAGAGAGAAAAATCTCTCAAAGGAAAGAGAGAAAAGAGAAGGGAGTAATGGGGAAGGACTTTGGGGCTCATCCTTCCCCTTCCCCAACACCCCATTCAATTCACTAGGACAAGGAATGCAACTCCATTTCAACTAGCTGGTCCTTGACTGGTTTGAGCCATGCTTCATCCCCCACCTACCATGGCCGAAAACTTTGACTAAGGACCCACTAATGGCAATGCAAGCCTACACCCACCTAACACCCCAACTCTCCTTCTTAAAAGCTTCACTGGACTCCAGGGATTGAGTTCCACCATTACCTGAAGGAGCCAAGGAGTTTCACTGTGCTGTTGCAGAAATCCGAACCACCACCAC
Source organism: Platanthera guangdongensis (assembly GCA_039583875.1). Taxonomy (NCBI): domain Eukaryota; kingdom Viridiplantae; phylum Streptophyta; class Magnoliopsida; order Asparagales; family Orchidaceae; genus Platanthera; species Platanthera guangdongensis. Next base: position 66,265,544 of record CM077165.1, read on the forward strand.
CACCATGACAATCCGGGACGATCGGCAAGGCTATAGCCACCCACACATGTCCTCCTCCACTTCTTCTTCCATGGGTAGTTCATAGCAATCTTTAGGGCCAAGGTTCAGGCTCAATTGAGCCTGATCCAATTAAAAAAAATCATGGTTTTTCCGTAATTTTTCACTTGTCAAGATCGCCGGAAAAAGGTTCTCCGGCAGCTTGGCCGCCGGCTGGCGATAGCCACCACCTCAACGGAGGTGGTGGTGGCGGTTGCCAGCCGTGGAGGTGGCCGGATGGCCGGCGACAGCGTGTGGAAGATGCTTCAGGAAAATCCAATCCAGGCCGTTGGCTGGAGGTTGAAGACAATCGGATGCCGTCCAAGGCGCGCCAAGATTCGTGCTGTATAGAAATCAAACTATAGGTTTATGATTTACATTTTAATGATTCTGTCACATATAATATAATTAATAGTTTTAATTTTTAACAATACTTAGAGGCTGTTTCAGAGGAAATGGTCAACACATAAATTGTAGCCCTGTGGGTCTACTTTAATTCAAAATTAGTTTGAACAAATTTGGGTGCATGGTTTGACCAGGGCACGCATTTGGGTAGGATCTATACCTAGGGATAGGCACAAATTAAAATGGATGCCCACCCTTCATATCTGGTCTAAATGACTGAAATTTGGACAGGGAGTCATCTTAGTCTATATCTAGGTTCTGCCCAAAAATGAGAACTTTTGGGGACATTGTTACTATAGTTTTGCAAATTATTTAATTTATATAGGGTAACTTAATTTAGTGACCAAATACCCTCCAAACTCAACTAAACTTTGGTGAGAGATGCTTGGGATCATTATAAAGCTCTGGTTAAAATTTCATCACATTTGGAGGTGGTTTGAATGTGAAATCATGCAAACCCTAGCCTGCCCTAAAAAGGGCGTTTTGGTCAAAAAGTGCACTTTGGGTTTTGAATGGCCAAATCACCTCAACATAGGTTGAAATTGTGCCTTGTGAAGGGCATGAGGCCAAAAGACCTTTAATGAACTTCAAATTTAGTAGGGAGGGTTCTAGGGTAGGTAAAGCCCTCTAGTAAAAATTTTCAGGGGATTTGGGAAAGGGTATGCCCCACAAAACCCTAACACTAGTTTAGGGCACAAACATTGTAGTGCTAGAAAAGGTTAGTAAAACTCCTTAAACAATAATAAAATTTGGGTACTGTGATCTTAAGGATAGATTGAAAATCTGGTAATTTAATTGAGAATTTTGGATCAATATTCTTAGAACTTTCTTTGTAACTCACGGTTTTGCCCTCATTAATCATTAGGTCATTATGATCCCACTGTCCATTGGATAGTCATGAAAATTTGGCAGAGGGAGTTTTAGACCTCAATTCCTATGTATGAATTTTATTAGAATTTTTGGATACATATTTGCAATACCTACTTCACAAGCTTAATAACTTGGAAAATTGTGCAATAATTTGTTTATAGCTCATTACTTGCAAATAAATTATAAAACGTGACTTAGAGTATTTATATGTTCTTACAATAATCCTTGAAATTTCTCAGAATTTTTGGAAATAGTTTTGCTGCACTTGCCTCTTAAAATTGATAAAAATAGTTTATATTCAAAAATTGATTTAGAGGCTTAACCTTACTAGAAAATGGGGACACTCTATATTCTGTGTTAAATAACCATCTTGAATTTATCATAAATTTGGTAGAGCATATACTTGTCTGAAATTGGTACTTCATGTTCAAACTTGGGATTTTTGGATGACAAGAATAATTAAATAAAATATCAGATAAATAGGGAAAATTATGAAATTCTCGTGTTAAGCTAAAAATATCATGACAGCCTTCTAATATTATTACAGGAGTATTGGATGAATATGTTGAGTACCTCCCATGTTACACATCATATAGCTTAAGTGGTCTGCATTTAGTAAAACTGCAGAAATTAAGTTGGAGTATTGATTTGGGCACATGAGTTGGGGTTAGTTGTTTGCTGGGTGGATGAATAGAAATGAGTTTATCGTTGGAAGATGGGATGAGTAGAGTGGTTGAATTGGCTAGTGTTAAGTGTACTCGGGGTCGGACGAAACATCGTCTTCCCGGAGGAGAGGATGTCAAATTACGCTAGGGTTATATCCAGTATAATATTTATGGGGTGGGAGTGAGTAGCAACCAATAAAGTAAGTGTCTTGCGATAGGGAGCTTTGGCGTAATCCCATCGTAGCTTAAGTGGTCTGCATTTAGTAAAACTGCAGAAATTAAGTTGGAGTATGATTTTGGGCACATGAGTTGGGGTTAGTTGTTTGCTGGGTTGGATGAATAGAAATGAGTTTATCATTGGAAGATGGGATGAGTAGAGTGTTGAATTGGCTAGTGTTAAGTGTACTCGGGGTCTACGAAAACATCGTCTTCCCGGAGGAGAGGAGGTGTCAAATACGCTAGGGTTATATCCAGTATAATATTTATGGGGTGGGAGATGAGTAGCAACCAATAAAAAGTAAGTGTCTTGCGATAGGGAGCTTTGGGCGTAATCCCATCGTAGCTCCTAGTGCACTCGAGAGCCCTTCACGGGGAATACCTTGGGTAGTCCTGGGCTAAACCTAAATTGTAGGCAAAACTAGAATGCAAGAGTAACTAGTAAATCTAGGGTTTCACCTTCACAAACCTCGATGCCTCGGGGAGATAGGTTGGGACACTCGGCCAGTAGGCCCAGTGGTTTTGGTGATGGGCAGGTTAGCCCGACGAGCATTGGCTCGGTTATGGTTTGTGATGGGCAGGTTGGCCCGACGAGCGTTGGCTTGGTTGTATTTTATGACAGGCGGGATGGTCTGGGGAGCTTTGGCTCGGTAGCTGATAGATAAGGTTGCATGTGCATAATAATAAGGTGGTGGGTCTTCTGTATTGGTGAGTCGATGTACCGACGCCAATACGTTGACTCGGCAAGTGTGGTTTAGCACTTGGCCAATTAAGTCTGGTGCGCCAGCCGGACAAGAGTACGCAGGAGCTCCGCTTAGTGCACCAGCATAGAGGCATACGATAGGTCTGACTGGTAGTGCAATTACCGGTTTAGAGGTGGGCGAGGCCCAACCCACTGCTTCCGTTTGCCACTACGGAGGTATCCTGGGAGGTTTGGCTCCAGAAAGGGGGAACTAAAGATCTGTGTACACAGAGTAGGGTGGGTGAGTTGCACTTGCATATTCACATCATGGCATAAATGTATTTCATAGCATAATCATTGCACAAAACTGACACCTATTGTATAAGTGGTATGGGACGCTTTATACAATAGACCCTGCAAAACGACCCCTTGATCTATAGGTTTCGTGCGAGCGTTCTTATAAGTTAAGGTTTTCATTCAGTATTATAAATATATGCTTGCTAGAAAACTGACACCCTATCGTATAAATTGGTATGAGACTTTTTATACGATAAGAGCCCTGCAAAAGATCCCTTGACTTATGTGTTTTTCATATAAGTTAAGGTTACTTTCTTGTTCAATTTTTCATACCTTTATTACTTCCATATATACCATAGAACTGCTAGATTAATTCCACAGCCATTTTCTTAATTGTTATTCTCCACCTTCATGTCCTCTCCTTTCCTTCTCCCCGCTCGGTGCCTAGGAGTTATGGGGGAAGGGGCGGGGGATGATAGGACTTAGTCTTCTAGACTAACGGTTTTCGAACCACATCATTTTAGGGGACCATGGAGCCCAGCATGGAGGAGCTGCCCTGGAGGTCGGCATGCTTGGAGATCGGGCAATCTAGTACCGGAGTTCAGACGGCAAGGACTATGAGTCCTATTCGCTACTAGTTGTTTTAGTTTTATTTCCGCGATGAGAGATTTGTGGTGAGGCATTGATGTACTGGGCATGAGCCCAAGATTTTAGTATTTCATTATATCTGTGGACACTCCCATCGTGGAGTTTATTTACTTTATTTATGTGATTTCTGTGGACTTGCCTCTTACTATTTTGCTATAGCTGAGATCGTTTTGGCCAGCAGGATCGACGTTTTGTAGTGATGACCTTCCCTGGTGCGAAGGTGTCACCGCAAAGCAGCTGTTCTGGGCCAAAGACCCCGGTGTTTTTAAGGAAAAAAGGGGGTCTTACACGCTTCGTGGAGAACTTCTTGCGGATAGCGTTACCCCTCACGACTTTGACGAGGAAGGAGTAGAAGTTTGTTTGGACGCCGGAGTGCGTACGAGCTTTTGAGGAGTTGAAGAGTCGGTTGACCCCGATGCCTGTGCTGAGTTCGCCGAGTCGGACCGAAGGCTTTGAAATCTATAGCGATGCTTGGGGCAGTGGCTTAGATTGTGTGTTGCTGCAGCATGAAAGTGTGATAGCATATGGTTCGAGATAGCTGAAAGTGCACGAGAGGAATTATCTGGTCCATTACTTGGAGTTAGAGGCCGTGATTTTTGCCTTGAAGCTGTGGATGCACTACTTATATGGGGTGAAGGTCGATATCTATATCGACCACAAGAGCCTGAAATACTTGTTGGATCAAAAAGATCTAAACATGCGACAGAGGAGATGGATAGAGTTCCTGGGGGACTATACGTTCAAAATTCACTATGTGCCTGGGAAAGGGAATGCAGTTGCGGACACGTTGAGTCGTAGGGCCCCAGCTCAAGCCAATTGGCTGTCGGTCCATGACGAGCGGTTTGTTCGGGAGTTGGAGGCGTTGGAGATCTCTTGCGTAGACAAGCAATCAAGTGCAGAAGCGCTATTGAACTGGATGGAAGTTCTGTGTGACCTGGCTGATCGGACTCGACAGGCTTTGGATATGGATGTTAGCATGAAGCAAATCATGGTTGAGGCTTTGGATGGGTCAAATTCCCAATTTGTTGTTGAGGATGGATTGATTTGGAAAGGGGGTCGTCTGTGCGTCCCAAGTGTGGGCAATTTGCGGGTGAAATTATTGTACGAGGCGCATCATACCAATTACTCGATTCACCCGGGGAGCACGAAGATGTACCATGACGTGAAGAAATTGTTCTGGTGGCCAGGACTTAAGAAGGATGTGGCACTGTACGTGGCGAAGTGTCAAACATGCACCTTAGTGAAGGTGGAGTGCTAAAAGCCGGGAGAATTCTTGAAGTCCTTGCCTATTCCGGAGTGGATGTTCGACGACATTACTATGGACTTTGTGCACTGGTTGCCAAGGTCTCAGAAGGTGAACTGCGCCATTTGGGTGGTCGTAGATCGTCTAACGAAGGTGTCGCACTTCATTCCGTATAGGAAAGATGATTCCGTGGAGAAACTGGCGAAGTTATATGTGGATAACATTGTATGGCTTCACGGTGTGCCCCGCAGCATCGTGAGTGACCGAGATGGGCGGTTCACGTCCAATGATTGGAGGTTGGTGCAGTAGATGTTGGGAACAAAACTGATTTTCAGCACAGCCTTTCATCCGCAAACGGATGGGCAGACCGAGAGGGTCAATAGAACGATGGAAGACATGCTTCGCCTGTGCGTCTTGGATTTCGGGAAGCAGTGGGAAGATCACCTATACTTGGTGGAGTTCGTGTACAGCAATAGCTACCAGGAAAGCATACAAATGGCGCCCTTCGAGGCCCTTTATGGTAGAAGATGTCTCACGCCGTTTTCTTGGTTGGAAACGGGTGAGTCAAAGTTATTCAAGCGCCAAGAGGTGGAAGATACTACGTCGTTGGTTCGAACGATTCGAGAGAGGCTACTAATCGCTCAGGATCGCCAGGCTAAGTACTATAACGCCAAGCATAGGAACTTGGAGTTCGCTGTCAGCGACTGGGTTTACTTGAAGATCAAGCCGTTTAAGGGTGTTTCGTGGGTGCGGCGCTTGAAGAAGCTAAGCCCGAGGTACCTTGGACCGTTTGAGGTTCTGGAGTGGATTGGCGAAGTAGCTTATCGATTGAGGCTATCAGTGGAGCTTAGTGGTCTGCACAATGTATTCCACATATCGATGCTGAGGATGGCGGTGCAAGAGTCTTCACAAGTGATTGTGCCCGATCAAGTGCCGGTCAATAATGGGTTGACGACGAAGGTGAAGCCCGTTCAAATTGAGGACACGGAAGTCAAGTGGCTACGCAACAAAGAGATCAGGATGGTCAGGGTCCGTTGGGACAACTGCGGTCGGGAGGAGCTTTCGTGGGAGCGAGAGCAGACCATGCTTGAGGAGTACCCGAAGTTATTCCACTTAGGTACCGTTTAAGTTTTTTGTTTATCTTTCCTTTATGTAATTTCGGGATGAAATTCTTTTAAGAGGGGGAGAGTTGTAATGCCCCAAAACTCAAAAGAGCGACGGGTGGCATTTTGAGCCAAGTTTGGAACTTGGCAGGTGTAACACCCCAAAATCTAGAGTTTGGAAAAAATTGGGTGACACGACCTGGGATACGGGTGTGTACCAGGGCGTGTCCTTCTTGGGTGAGCAGCTGACGGGTGGTCGACAGAAATTTGGTCGACGATTGTCGAGAGCATAGGATACGGCCTGTGACACGGGCGTGTCAGCACAGTCGACTAACTCAGCCCGATGAATTTGAGCTACGGCGTGTCTATTGTTGTGTAATGGGCACACGGCCTGAGACACGGGCGTGTCACAGGCCGTGTGAGTCTCGGGTGATTTTGAGGTTGCTTGATGAACACGGCCAAAGACACGGGCCTGTCTGAAGGCGTGTTAGGTGACACGGCCCGTGACACGGGCGTGTCACATGGGCGTGTCATTGGATTGGATAAGTCGGTTGAGCACCGCTTGAGGCACACGGCCTGGGACACGGGCGTGTCACAGGCCGTGTCAGGCAAAAAATATTATTTTGAGGTAAAATCGTGGCCATCCATTCCTTCAGTTGAGATCCAAGGGCTGCGCTGCCTCCCTGCTTCCTTAAGGGCGTGGATTGAGATGAAAGAACTCATTTCATACTTGGCTTTCATCTTTCTAAATCCTAGAGAGAGAAAGGGAGAGGAAGAAGGAGGGGGAGGAAAGGGGCTGGTCACTGGTGGTGCTGCGGTTTTCCGACAAGAGATCCAAGGCCAGCGTTGCGGAGGAAAAGCTGTTGCGGTTCTTTCTAGCCAGTTAGGAGTTCATGGCACCGAAGCGGTCTTCGAGGGTTACGACCTTTCTTCCTAGCCATGTGAAGGCTTCCTTTTGGCATATGCATATGATTCCCCCACTAGAGGGTGGTTTGTTGTGGGAGTCTTTGGGTTGATTCATGGAATCCCCAATAATTTGGCATATAGATCCGAAAATGGAGTACGGAATAGGCATGCTATGTGAAGCCCATCTGGACAGGTTGGTCTGGATTGGTGATGTTGCATACGAACCGGATAAGACTCCGTGATAAACGTATAGTTTAGGAGTCGACGGGTTGGACCTGTGAAGGAGGTAGCAGGAAGTACTGGAGTGGTAGTCCAGGAAAATAGCCGTATAATGCTTGTGCTGCTTGTGATGTTGGGTTCTACCTGTGAAGGAAGTAGCAAGGAAGTAGTGGATTGGAATTACAGGAAATACCCATTGTGATGCTTAATGTTCATAGGTGGTACCTGTGAAATGAAGTAGCAGGAAGTACTGGCATGGTAGCCAGGAAAGACCCTGGATATTTGTGACATTTGCGGAGTCATACCTATGAAGAGAGTAGAAGGAAGTACTGGTGCTCCCAGGAAAGATCCACCAATGGTGTGTGATATGAATGGGAGTAATGGTAAGTACTGGTACGCCCAAGAAAACACCCAGGCTTGAATGCCAGAACAGGATCGGTGAGACCAACCCGCGCCTTTGATTTAGCCGCAAGTACGTTGTGCTCGGTGATGGCAAGCCGATTTGAGCAACGGGGGATGGAGGATCCGACCTGCGTTATGTCCGTCCGACGTGAGACCTGAAAGTGCAATCTGTTGGAGCGCATATCAAGAGTCTTAGACCTGTGTGCCGTGATACAATGGGGGGCTACGGGCCAATCCCGGTTCACTAAGAGTATAAAACTTTGGCTGCACGCCATGGAGGAAATGCTCAAGTGATTTGCCGTTGGGTTGCGACCCTGATACGGTGGTGGACAACTGGTTCGTCGGTATACCAAGAATGTGCCCTGAGTGCACCAATCGTCGGGCCGCGTGGCTGACGGTTTTGATGGAATGTATGTGCGTGAGAGCACATTGTATGAAATATATACATGTTTGTGAAATGCTATGCATGCAGGGAAGAATACAGCTGCCCCGAGAAAGGGGTACTGTCGTTATAATTTGGCCAGCTGAACGCTAACCGTTGCCCTGTTTGCCACCGTTGGGTGGAATGTCCTTATGCAGGTGCTGGAGAGCTAAGCGGGACGCGTTGACTGAAGTTCCTGCTCATGCTGTTACTGTCGCTGCTAGCCTTCGAAGGCTAAATAAGATGCAAATGTTGTGTTTTCTTTTGATGTGGCCAGTCTGCGCGCCAATGTTTGAGGCCACTGTTATGAAATCCCTGTAAGGCCATAAGGCCAACCGTTTGTATTTGTAAGACATTCCTATGATATATAGAAGGTGGAGATTTTATATGTTGGACATTCAGGTGTGGAGTTCACGTGTTAGTGTAAGGATTCCGCTAGAATGCAATTGTGTTAGGATGCGATGTGCTACTCTGGTATCATTCCATAACCTCACTACCTATTTTGTGGTATATGTTGTAGGGCCCCGGCCGGACCTTCTAGTATATACGATATGAACGGATGGGGTTGTTACATTTTTGGTATCAGAGCTCTCGGTCTTTCCCTCTTGAAGTCGTGGTCGACTTCTTTTGTGGGGTGGCGAGCACGTGTCGGTGCAAACCAAATTAACACGAATGAACTCCTGAATGTCCACTTTAGGAATGCAAATACATGTGTTTGGGGAACCTATTTGTTCCTCGTATTGCTTTTGGCAATATGTTTGTTGCTTACTTGTGTAATTTTACGAATGTAAGAGACGAGTGCGACTGCGTGGCAGCAGGTACCCCAACACTCGATGGGAAGCATGATAGCAACATCTCCTCCATCAATAGAGACGGCTCGACTAATTGCTGATGTGGTTTTTGCAATGCTCAAGGCTTACCATGAGGGACAGGTTCAACCCTCTGATCCGGTAATGCGTCCCATGCCGGTTCGTGAACTTGAGCAGACAGCAAGGGAAAGTGCATCAGCTTCGTCGGTGAACGTGTTCTTTAGCCAAGGAGAGGACACGGTTGAGGACTATTTTCATGCATTTATTGCAATGAGACAACAACCCGAGTTTGTGTTTGAAACCGAGGGGATAAAGATCAATCAGTTTTACGACGGGCTACGTCAGGAACTCCGTTTCTTGTTGATGGGTCCTAAGTTATTGGGATTCCAACCATTGGTGTAGTCAGCTAGACTATTTGAGATGGACTTGAGAAGAGCCCAGCAGAGGCCTGCGACCAGGAAAGTGAGAACTCCAAAGGTTGGAAAGTCTGTCCACTGCAAGAGGCAGAGACTCGAGACTCGTACTTGTTATGCTTGTGGCCAGGTAGGACACATTGCGCGTGACTGTTGGGATGGTGTTCAGCAGCCAAAGAAGAGCTACAAGTGCTATTCGTGCGGTGAAGCAGGACATAAAGCCCGAGATTGCCGCATTGGCTCTTAGCGGGCAATAAATGCGAAGGAAATGTCGATGTGATAATTTACATAAATAATTGGGCTCCTCATGTATGGTGGATTATGCATATGTTATATGTACAGTAAGCCATTTTGGATGGCAGTTCTATGATGGTGTTTATGCTATATGAATACAATACATGTATGTGTGTGTTCAACGTGTTTGTACGATAGTCGTGAACACGAATAGATAGTTGATGCTTTATGACCATGGGACAATTTTGCCCAACCTTATCAGGAGTGGTCGACGTCTGGTTGAGCAGGAAATAGGAGCGTCTTATATGGAGACGGGAAAAGCAGTGGTGGAGTCCTCTGCGTCCCAAGTGCAATCCTAAGTGTTACAAGTGCGCGATAATCATATTGATTGCTTTTGTTTGCATCACAGGCTTTGCGATAATTCGGAACACGCTGACGCAAGCACTGTTTGCCGACTGTTGCATGGTGTTTGCTGTTAAGGCTTGCGATATTGCGGTGCAATTAGGAAGTCGGGATTTCTGGTTGACTGCATCTGTATTGCCGGTATCGGCATGTGCAGATGTGTTTCCCAAGGATCTCCCTAGGCTACCACCCCAGTGAGAGATTGACTTCTCGATCAAATTAGTATTAGGTGCGAAACCTGTGGCACGCTCGCCATATCGCGTCGCGCCGAAGAAGATGGAGGAGTAGAAAGTCCAACTGCAAGAGTTGCTCAAGCAGGGTTATATACGCCCAAGCATGTCTTCTTGGAACGCCCCTGTGCTTTTGGTGAAGAAGAAAGACGGTGGCTTGCGGTTATGTATTGATTACCGCGAACTGAATAAGCTGACTGAGAAAAATAAATATCCGATTCCACGGATTGATGAGTTGTTTGATCAGCTAGTGAGATCAACCGTCTACTCCAAGTTGGACTTGAAATCTGGTTATTACCAGTTGAGGATCCCGGAATAAGACATTACCCAAACTACATTTGGAACACGGTGCAGGCACTATGAGTTCATGGTAATGCCGTTTGGACTGTGTAATGCGCCCTCGGTTTTTATGGACTTGATGCACCGCATATTCCGAGAGTTCCTGGATCTATTCATGATTGTGTTCATTGATGATATCCTGGTGTACTCGAAATCAGAGGCTGATGATGAGAAGCACTTGCGGTTCGTGTTGCAGACGTTAAGGTCAAATTAGCTCTACGCCAAGTTCTCAAAGTGCGAGTTTTGGCTAACGTCGGTGGCATTTCTAGGCCATGTGGTAAGTGGAGAGGGGGCATTGCAGTGGATCCGGCAAAGATCAAAACCATACTGGAGTGGCCAGTATTGTCTTCAGTGGCCGAAGTCAGAAGCTTCCTTGGACTAGCGGGCTACTATCGAAGATTTGTTGAAAATTTCTCGCGGATCGCTTTGCCGCTAACTACACTAACGAGAAAAGATCAGAATTTCGTTTGCACGCCAGCGTGCGTGCGAGCTTTTGAAGAGCTGAAGATTCGGTTGACCACGACGCCTGTGTTGTCATCGCCATGTGGTGTCGATGGATTTTTAATCTACAGTGATGCCTCTGGGAGCGGCTTAGGCTGCGTTCTTCTGCAAAATGGAAAGGTGATCGCTTATGGTTCACGCCAGCTGAAGGTGCACGAACGAAACTATCCCGTCCATGACTTAGAATCGGCGGCGGTGATCTTTGCACTAAAGCTGTGGCGACATTATCTTTATGGAGTGAAAGTGGAAATCTATACAGAACATAAGAGCCTAAAGTACCTATTGGAGCAGAAGGACCTGAATATGCGACAAAGAAGGTGGTTGGAGTCCCTTGGGGACTACACCATTGAGATTCACTATACACCCGGAAATGAAAGTGTAGTCACGGATACCTTGAGCCGGAGAACTCCGGCTAGAGCGAGTTGGTTGCAGGGGCATGATGAACGTCTCATCCAGGCATTAGAAGCGTTAGAGATTTCTTGTGTTACCAAGAGTCCCACCGCCAATAGATGTTTGAACTGTACGGAGGTGCAATGTAACCATTCAGACCAGATTTGACGGGCAACGAGGCTGGATGAAGATCTCTTACGCTATGCTAAAGATGGGCCAGAGGGCAATTTCTCCTTGGATGACGAACTTTTGCGGAAAGAAGGCCGCTTGTGCGTCCCGAATTTGGGAAAATTGAGGGAAGAGCTGATGTATGAAGCGCATTATACGAAATACTTAAGTCACCCTGGGAGCACGAAGATGTTCAGAGATATGAAAAAGTTGTTCTGGTGCTCAGGGATAAAGAAAGATGTTGCCATTATATGGACAAACGCCAAACCTGTGCTATGGTAAAGGCGAAATGCCAGAAGCCGAGCGGTTACTTGAAGTCATTGCCGATTCCGGAATGGATGTTTCATGATATTTCTATGGATTTCGTGCACAGGTTGCCGAGATCTCAACACGGAAATGATTCCATCTGGGTGATTGTTGATCGGCTAACGAAAGTGGCACACTTCTTGCCAAATAGACGAGATGATTCAGTAGAAAGTTTGGCAAAGTTGTATGTGGACCAGACTGTGCGGCTACACGGTGTTCCCCGGAGCATCGTAAGTGATCGAGATGGGCGGTTCACGTCAAATGACTGAAGGCTAGTTCACTAGCTGTTGGGCGCAAAGTCGCAATTCAGCACGGCCTTTCATCCCCAGATGGATGGCCAAACTGAAAGAACCAACAGAACGATGGAGGACATGCTTTGGATGTGCGCCCTCGACTTCAGAAAGAAATGTGAAGATCATCTCTATATGGTGGAGTTTGACTACAATAACAGCTACCAAGCGAGCATCGACATGGCACCATATGAGGCTCTGTCTGGACAGAAATGTCGTACTACTTTAGCTTAGATAGAAGCAGGCGAAGCCAGAGCGTATATGCGTAATGAAGTCGATGAAGCAAATGCGACAATATGCACTATTCGAGAACGACTATTGAGAACGCAAGATCATCAAGCAAAGTACTACAACGCCAAAGCACTAGAACGTGGAGTTCACAGTAGGCGATTGGGTATACTTGAAGATCAAGCCCTTCAAAGGCATATCTAGGATTCGACGTCTGAAAAAGTTGAGTCCAAGATATTTGGGTCCGTTTGAAGTGGTCGAGCGAGTTGGGAAAGCTGCATATCAGCTAGCTTTGTCGTCAGACTTAGTTGGATTGCATGTTGTGTTTCACATCTCGGTGCTGCGGAAGGCCTTGAAAGATCCAGCTCAAGTGATCAGGGATGATCATGTGCCGGTGGGGTATGGGCTAATGACGAAGGTTAGGCCCATTCAGATCGAGGATCGAGCTGAGAAGCAGTTACAGAATAAGACAGTCGGTATGGTTAAAGTCCGGTGGGACAATTGCGGCCGTGAGGAGCTTACCTGGGAGTGAGAGCAGACCATGCGAGCTGAGTTTCCCGAGCTCTTTGTGTAACGATTATGCAGTAGGTATCGAGTTATATTGAAACGATTGTGGAATGAAAATCCTTCTGTTTGAGCCCCTTACTTGGTGCAAATTTCGAAGACGAAATTTTTGTAAGGAGGGGAGGGTTGTAACACCCCAAAATCCAGAGTTTGGAAAAAATTGGGTGACCCGGCCTGGGTCACGGGCATGTCCTTCTTGGGTTAGCAGTCGACGGGTGGTCGACAGAAATTTGGTAGACGATTGTCGAGAGCATAGGACACGGCCTGTAACACGCGCATGTCACAGGGCGTGTCAGCGCGGTCGATGAACTCATCCCGATGAATTTGAGCTGGGGCGTATCTAGTGCCATGTAATGGGCACATGGCCTGATACACGGGCGTGTCACAGGCCGTGTGAGTCTCGGGTGATTTTGACGTTGTGCAGGTTGATGAACACGGCACAGACACGGGCACATCTGAAGTCGTGTCAGGTGACACGGACCCATGACACGGGCATGTCACTGGATTGGATAAGTCGGTTGAGCACCGCTTGAGGCACACGGCCTGGGACACGGGCATGTCACACACCGTGTCAGTCAAAAAATATGATTTTGAGGTAAAATCATGGCCGTCCATTCCTTCAGTTGAGATCCAAGGGCTGCGCTGCCTCCCTGCTTCCTTAAGGCCGTGGATTGAGATGAAAGAACTCATTTCATACTTGGCTTTCATCATTCTAAATCCTAGAGATAGAATGGGAGAGTAAGGAGGAGGAGGCAAGGGGCTGGTCACTGGTGGTGCTGCGGTTTTCCGACGAGAGATCCGAGGCCAACGTTGCGGAGGAAAATCTGTTGCGGTTCTTCCTAGCCAGTTAGGAGTTCATGGCACCGAAGCGGTCTTCGAGGGTAACGACCTTTCTTCTTAGCCATGTGAAGGCTTCCTTTTGGCATATGCATATGATTCCCCCACCAGAGGGTGGTTTGTTGTGGGAGTCTTTGGGTTGATTCATGGAATCCCCAATCATTTGGCATATAGATATGGAAATGGAGTATGGAATATGCATGCAATGTGAAGCCCATCTGGACAGGTTGGTCTGGATTGGTGATGTTGCATACGAACCAGAGAAGTCTCTGTGATAAACGTGTAGTTTAGGAGTCGACGGGATGGACCTGTAAAGGAAGTAGCAGTAAGTATTGGAGTGGTAGTCCAGGAAAATACCCATATAATGCTTATGCTGCTTGTGATGTTGGGTTCTACCTGTGAAGGAAGTAGCAGGAAGTACTGGATTGGAATTCCAGGAAATACCTATTGTGATGCTTACTGTTCATAGTTGGTACCTGTGAAATGAATTAGCAAGAAGTAATGGCGTGGTAGACAGGAAAGACCCCTGACATATGAGACATTTGCGGAGTCATACCTGTGAAGAGAGTAGCAGGAAGTACTGGTGCGCCCAGGTAAGATCCGCTAATGGTGTGTGATATGAATGGGTGTAATGGTAAGTACTTGTGCGCCCAAAAAAACACCCAGGCTTGAATGCCAGAACAGGATCGGTGAGACCAACCCGCACCTTTGATTTAGCCGCGAGTACATTTTGCTCGGTGATGGCAAGGCGATTTGAGCAACGGGGGGTGGAGGATCCGACCTGCGTTATGTTCGTCCGACGTGAGACCTGAAAGTGCGGTCTATTGGAGCGCAAGCAAGAGTCTTAGTCCTATGCACCGTGATACAATGGGGGGCTACGGGCCAATCCCGGTTCACTAAGACTATAAAACTCCGGTTGTACGCCATGGATGAAATGCTCAAGTGATTTTCCGTTGGGTTGCGACCCTGATACGGTGGTGGGCAATTGGTTCGCCGGTACACCAAGAATGTGCCCTGAGTGCACGGATCATCAGGCCGCGTGGCTGACGGTTGTGATGGAATGTATGTGCGTGAGAGCACATTGTATGAAATATATACATGTTTGTGAAATGCTATGCCTACAGGGAAGAATACAGCTGCCCCGAGAAAGGGGTAGGGTCGTTATAATTTGGTCAGCTGAACGCTGACCGTTGCCCTGTTTACCAACATTGGGTGGAATGTCCTTATGCAGGTGCTGGAGAGATAAGCAGGACACGTTGACTAAAGTCCCTGCTCCTGCGGCTGCCGCTGCTAGCCCTCAAAGGCTAAATAAGATGCAAATGTTGTGTTTTCTTTTGATGTGGCTGGCCTGCGCGCCAATGTTTGAGGCCATTGTTATGAAAGTCCTGTAAGGCCATAAGGCCAACCATTTTTATTTGTAAGACATTCCTATGATATATAGAAGGTGGAGGTTTTATATGTTGGACATTCAGGTGTGGAGTTCACGTGTTAGTGTTAGGCTTCCTCTAGAATGCAATTGTGTTAGGATGCGATGCGCTACTCTGGTATCATTTCGTAACCTCACCGCCTGTTTTGTGGTATATGCTGTCGGCCCCCGGCCGGACCTTCTAGTATATACGATATGAACGGATGGGGTTGTTACATTTTTGGTATCAGAGTTCTTGGTCTTTCCCTCTTGAAGTCGTGGTCGACTTCTTTTGTGGGGTGGCGAGCACGTGTCGGAGCAAACCAAATTAACACAAATGAACTCCTGAATGTCCACTTTAGGAATGCAAATACATGTGGTTGGGGAACCTGTGTATTCCTCGTATTGCTTTTGGCAATATGCTTGTTGCTTGCTTGTGTAATTTTACGATTGTAGGCGACGAGTTCGACTGTATGGTAGCAGGAACCCCAACACTCGATGGGAAGCATAATATCAACTGTGGTACCAACATCTCCTCCATCGATAGAGACGGCTCGACTGATTGCTGATGTGGTTTTTGCAATGCTCAAGGCTTACCATGAGGGACAGGTTCAACCCTCTCATCCGGTAATGCGTCCCATGCCGGTTCGTGAACTTAAGCAGACAGTAAGGGAAAGTGCATCAGCTTCGTCGGTGAACGTGTTCTTGAGCCAAGGATAGGAAACGTTTGAGGACTATTTTCATGCATTTGTTGCAATGAGACAACAACCCGAGTTTATATTTGAAACCGAGGGGATGAAGATCAATCAGTTTTACGACGGGCTACGTCATGAACTCCGTTTCTTGTTGATGGGTCCTAAGTTATTGGGATTCCAACCATTGGTGGAGTCAGCTAGACTATTGGAGATGGACTTGACAAGAGCCCAGCAGAGGCCTGCGACCAGGAAAGTGAGAACTCCAAAGGTTGGAAAGTCTGTTCACCGCAAAAGGCAGAGAATCGAGACTCTTACTTGTTATGCTTGTGGCCAGGTAGGACACATTGCGCGTGACTGTTGGGATGGTGTTCAGCAGCCAAAGAAGAGCCACAAGTGCTATTCATGTGGTGAAGCAGGACATAAAGCCCGAGATTTCCACGTTGGCTCTTAGCGGGCAATAAATGCGAAGGAAATGTTGACGTGATGATGTACATAAATAATTGGGCTCCTCATGTATGGTGGATTATGCATGTGTCATATGTACAGTAAGCCGTTTTGGATGGCAGTTCTATGATGGCGTTTATGCTATATGAATACAATATATGTATGTGTGTGATCAACGTGTTTGTACGATAGTCATGAACACGAATAGATAGTTGATGCTTTATGACCATGGGCCAATTTTGCCCAACCTTATAAGGAGTGAAAGACGTCTGGTTGAGCAGGAAATATGAGCGTCTTATATGGAGACGGGAAAAGCAGTGGTGGAGTCCTCTGCGTCCCAGGCGCAATCCTAAGTGTTACAAGTGCACGATAATCATATTGATTGCTTTTGTTTGCATCACAGGCTTTGCGATGATTCGGAACACGCTGCCGCAAGCACTATTTGCGACTGTTGCATGGTGTTTTCTGTTAAGGCTTGCGATGTGGCGGAGCAATTAGAAAGTCGGGATTTTTGGTTGACTGCATCTGTATTGCCGGTATCGGCATGTGTAGATGTGTATCCCAAGGATCTCCCTGGGCTACCACCCCAGTGAGAGATTGACTTCTCGATCAAATTGGTACTAGGTGCGAAACCTGTGGCCCGCTCGCCATATCGTGTCGCGCCGAAGAAGATGGCGAAGTAGAAAGTACAACTGCAAGAGTTGCTGAAGCAGGGTTATATACGCCCAAGCATGTCATCTTGGAACGCCCCTATGCTTTTGGTGAAGAAGAAAGACAGTGGCTTGCGGTTATGTATTGATTACCGCGAACTGAATAAGCTGACTGAGAAAAATAAATATCTGATTCCATGGATTGATGAGTTGTTTGATCAGCTAGTGAGATCAACTGTCTACTCCAAGTTTGACTTGAAATTTGGTTATTACCAGTTGAGGATCCGGGAAGAAGACATTCCCAAAACCGCATTTGGAACACGGTACGGGCACTATGAGTTCATAGTAATGCCGTTTGGACTGTGTAATTCGCCCTCGGTATTTATGGACTTGATGCACCGCATATTCCGAGAGTGCCTGGATCTGTTTTTGATTGTGTTCATTGATCATATCCTGGTGTACTCGAAATCGGAGGCCGATCATGAGAAGCACTTGCGGTTCGTGTTGCAGACGTTACGGTCAAATCAGCTCTATGCCAAGTTATCAAAGTGCTAGTTTTGGCTAACGTCGGTGGCATTTCTAAGCCATGTGGTAAGTGGAGCGGGGGCATTGCAGTGGATCCGGCAAAGATCAAGGCCATACTGGAGTGGCCGGTATTGTCTTCAGTGGCCGAAGTCAGAAGATTCCTTGGACTAGCGGGCTAATATCGAAGATTTTTGAAGATTTCTCGCGGATCGCTTTGCCGCTAACCACACTAATGAGAAAAGATCAGAAGTTCATTTGGACGCCAGCGTGTGCGCGAGCTTTTGAAGAGCTGAAGATTCGGTTGACCATGGCGCCTGTGTTGTCATCATCATGTGGTGTCGATGGATTTGTAATCTATAGTGATGCCTCGGGGAGCGGCTTAGGCTGCGTTCTTCTGCAAAATAGAAAGATGATCGCTTATGGCTCACGCTAGCTGAAGGTGCACGAACGAAACTATCCCGTGCATGACTTAGAATTGGCGGCGGTGATCTTTGCACTAAAGCTGTGGCGACATTACCTTTATGGAGTGAAAGTGGAGATCTATATAGTCCACAAGAGCCTAAAGTACCTGTTGGAGCAGAAGGACCTGAATATGCGACAATGAACGTGGTTGGAGTCCCTTGGGGACTACACCGTTGAGATTCACTATACACCCGGAAAGGAAAGTGTAGTCGCGGATGCCTTGAGCCGGAGAACTCCGGCTAGAGCGAGTTGGTTGCAGGGGAATGATGAACGTCTCATCCAGGCATTAGAAGCGTTAGAGATTTCTTGTGTTACCAAGAGTCCCACCGCCAATACATGTTTGAAATGGGCGGAGGTGCAATGTAACCATGCAGACCAGATTTGACGGGCAACGGGGCTGGATGAAGATCTCTTACGCTATGCTAAAGATGGGCCAGAGGGCAAGTTCTCCTGTGATAACGGACTTTTGCGGAAAGAAGGCCGCGTGTGCGTACCGAATTTGGAAAAATTTAGGGAAGAGCTGATGTATGACGCGCATTATACGAAATACTCAAGTCACCCTGGGAGCACGAAGATGTTCAGAGATATGAAAAAGCTGTTCTGGTGGCCAGGGATAAAGAAAGATGTTGCCATTATATGGCCAAACGCCAAACCTGTGCTATGGTAAAGGCGGAATGCAAGAAGCCGAGCGATTACTTGAAGTCATTGCAGATTCTGGAGTGGAGGTTTGACGATATTTCCATGGATTTCGTGCATGGGTTGCCGAGATCTCAGTGCGGAAATGATTCCATCTCGCTGATTGTTGATCGGCTAACAAAAGTGGCCCACTTCTTGCCGAATAGAAAGGATGATTCGGTAGAAAGTTTGGCAAAGTTGTATGTGGACCAGACTGTGCGGCTACACGGTGTTCCCCGGAGCATCGTAAGTGATCGAGATGGGCGGTTCATGTCAAATGATTGAAGGCTATTTCCCAGCTGTTGGGCACAAAGTTGCAATTCAGCACGACCTTTCATCCCCAAACGGATGGCCAAACTGAAAGAACCAGCAAAACGATGGAGGACATGCTTCAGATGTGCGCCCTCGACTTCGGAAAGAAATGGCAATATCATCTCTATATGGTGGAGTTTGCCTACAATAACAGCTACCAAGCGAGCATCGGCATGACAATGTATGAGGCTCTGTATGTCGAAAATGTCGTACTCCTTTAGCTTGGATAGAAGCAAGCGAAGCCAGAGCGTATGGGCATAATGAAGTCGATGAAGCAAATGCGACAATGTGCACTATTCGAGAACGACTATTGAGAATGCAAGGTCGACAAGCAAAGTACTACAACGCCAAGTACCGAAACGTGGAGTTTGCGGTCGGCGACTTGGTATACTTGAAGATCAAGCCCTTCAAAGGCATATCCAGGTTTCAATGTATGAAAAAGTTGAGTCCATGATATTTGGGACCGTTTGAAGTGGTCGAGCGAGTCAGGGAAGCTGCATATCGACTAGCTCTGTCGGCAGACTTGGGTGGATTACATGATGTGTTTCACATATCGGTGCTGCGGAAGGCCGTGAAAGGTCCAGCTCAAGTGATCAGGGATGATCAAGTGCCGTGGGGTATGTGCTAACGATGAAGGTTAGGCCCATTCAGATCGAGGATCAAGACGAGAAGTAGTTGCGGAACAAGATGGTCGGGATGGTTAAAGTCCGGTGGGACAATTGCGGCCGTGAGGAGCTTACATGGGAATGAGAGCAGACCATGCGAGCTGAGTTTCCCGAACTCTTTGTGTAACGATTATGCAGTAGGTATCGAGTTGTATTGAATCGATTGTGGAATGAAAATGCTTCTGTTTGAGCCCCTTAGTGCAAATTTCGAGGATGAAATTTTTATAAGGAGGGGAGGGTTGTAACACCCCAAAATCCAGAGTTTGGGAAAAATTGGGTGACACAGCCTGGGACACGGGCGTGTCCCAGGGCGTGTCCTTCTTGGGTGAGCAGTCGACGGGTGGTCGACAGAAATTTGGTCGAAGATTGTCGAGATCATAGGACATGGCCTGTGACCCGGGCGTGTTACAGGGCCTGTCAGCGCGGTCAACGAACTCAGCCCGATGAATTTGAGCTGGGGCATGTCTAGTGCCATGTAATGGGCACACGGCCTGAGACACGGGCATGTCACAGGCCGTATGAGTCTCAGGTGATTTTGAGGTTGTGCAGGCTGATTAACACGGCCACAGACATGGGCGTGTCTGAAGGCGTGTCAGGTGACACGGCCCGTGACATGGGCGTTTCCCATGGGCGTGGTACTAGATTAGATAAGTAGGTTGAGCACCGCTTGAGGCACACGGCCTGAGACACGGGCGTGTCACAGGCCGTGTCAGGCAAAAAATATGATTTTGAGGTAAAATCATGGCCGTCCATTTGATGAGTCCATGTTTTATACATATTTTTGGACTCATCCGGGCTAGTTTTCTCGTTGATGCACTACACTTTAGAGATTTATTTGTTCATATTTGTTATTATGTCCGTTTCATGTGTAAGTGCACTTTCGGCCCGTTTTCGGTGTGCTTTAGTTGTTTCTGTTTTTCCGTTTGTTTTACTTGTATTTAACCATGTCTTGAGAATGTGGTCTGCACTTTTGGTGGCCTATCTGCCTCTTCTGCTGGTGCATGGGTCGTGTGCGTGCTCCGGAACCGCTCGGGAGACCCCAACGATACAGGAACACTGTGCACGATCACTGGATTCACTGCGCACGACCACTGGTCATGCGCCACAGATCGTGCGCATTACATTATCCTTTGCCTAATTCTGCCCGGGTAATCGCACGAGCACTGGTCATAGTGCGCACGAACACTGGTCATGCGCACCGCTCGTGCGCATTTACCTCTTGCTTTCTGCAATTTTGTCTTAACCAATCGCACGATCAGTGGATTCAGTGTGCATGACCACCGGTCGTGTGCCACTGATCGTGCGTATTTCTGCTGATGTTTCTTTCCAATTTGCTGGAAATTACGGACGATCATCGACCCACAGTGCGCACGACTACTAGTCGTGCGCCATTGATCGTGCACCCTGCTTTTGCTGCCTCCGTATTTAAGGTCTTGCTCCGCGATTTAGGTTAAGACAGGTCATTTTAGTGATCAGGGAGTGCGCGGTAAGTGCCATTCTACTTCTCCCGCTGCTCCATCACCTCCACCTTCATCAGGAGTACGTAGCCGGTGATTCCGAAGCTTTCCAAACCCTCAGGCAAAGCTCCCGGCCATTGATGACCTCAACTCTAAACATTCCACCAAAGTTGGAGAAGAAGACAACCTAGAGAACGGACTCAAAGGCCTTCGAGGTGATAGCTCGTTGGTACCGGAAGCCTCCTCGGACTGAGCCAGGAAGCGGATTGACAACTCGCTATTCCGGCCACGACCTGTGGTGGATCTTCACCCTCTATTGGTTTACTCCTCTTCCCCTTCCTCTGTTGTACGAACGATTTGTTATTGTAATGAACTACACTTGCTATTCTATATCTAAGTAGATGTTGTAGTTTCTATTTGCTTTTGGGTTGTGTGTTGTGAATGCGCCTCGCCCACTCCACATCTACTCCATACCCTTGTTTCACCCGATTGCACTCCGCACAAGAACACTTCCATCCATTAGCTTTCTGTCCACTCGCCCAACCGAAGTTCGGCATCACGGCTGATACACTCACTTCACCTTGCGAAGCGGTGCCTTCGACCCGCATAGCTTTAATTAGTTTATTAGATCAAGCAACCACAACCTCTCAAGCCCCCCTTTTTAATCTTTTCTGAGTATAACTCTCATAATGATATTTTCTGAACTGTTGCCACTCTATGCTAATTTCATTCCTCAAGAGACAGATACTCTGGTATTTATTCCCAAACTTTATTACTTGTGCGACTAGTGCGCTTGCCGATATCCACGCATCAAGTTTTTGGCGCCGTTGCTGGGGAATGCAACTGTAGAGCGACTCAGGATGACTGAAAATATTGTTATAAGAGTTAGTGTTTTTGACTGCTGTTTCATTGTGTAGTTTGTCGTAGTGAATGCAGGGTCGAGCCACAAGAGATCTAGTAGCCTACTAAACTCTCTTCATTCAAGCCACTTTCAATGACTAATATTCAGCAGCAGACTTATAAAGCAAGCCTTACCAACCTCACATACCTAGCAGAAACGGGAAATAACAGTTTCGAGATCTCGCCTGACCTCATCGAATACATCATCGAAAACTGCCAATTCAGTGGAGATGGAAATGTAGATGCATTATGCCACGTGTAGAGGTTCTTAGAAATTTACAACACTTGTACGCCAAACGCTGCCAAAAGCGAGCAGCAGAGGATTCGACTCTTTTCCTTCTCTCTGAAAGACGAAGCAAAGCGATGGTATCAAGATATCCGAAAGGTCATATCCTCATCCTGGAAACAACTTGAAGGGAAATTCTTAGCTAAATTCCGACAACAAATGCTAGCAACAGACAATTACAAGGAGCTCATCACCTTCACCCAAAGAAATGAAGAGACCTTGTTCGATACATGGGAGCGTTTCCAGTCCCTGCGAAGGGAATGCTGCAGAGTGGAAATGTCAGACATCCTCCGCATCCAAACTTTCTACTTCAGCATCTCAGATAGATTTCGGCCACTTCTCGACGTCGCAGCCGGCGGAACTCTGTTTAACAAATCCATCAAGGACGCTTGGGAAGTTATCGACAACATTGCCCAAACTAGTAGGCATTGAAACTCTCCGCTTTCTCCCGTCCTTCCGGTAGAGATAAATTCAGTAGTCTCTGATGAAGCCACTGACCGCAATCCCTCATCCAAGACAGAGTAATTTTTTGCTTATGCATGCAAAATGATGGAGATGTTCAACGACCAAGCCACCACCATTCAGCGCCTACAAACCGCCATAGGGATTCTCACAGAAACATTATTATGTTCAGTCGATCAGAAACAGGAAACGGTACATACAATGAGATTGAGAAGCGGAAAAAGCCTAGAGAGGGCCTCACCTCCTAATCCTCCTGCACATTCACTCCGTGAGCCCATTGCCGAGTCAATAAAGGAACCTCCATCCTTACCGACCGAGCAAGAACCCATGGCAGTACCACAACCTGTGAAAAACGCCGTGAAGCTACCATTTACCCACCGACTGCAAAACGAAAAGGCTGAACAACAATTCCATAAATTCCTCGAGATCATGAAAGGAGTCCAAATAAGCATCCCTCTGATAGAAGCTATCACTCAGATCCCAGGATATTCCAAGTTCCTAAAGAGCCTCATCTCGAGGAGTAAATCTTTAGAAGGACTGAAAACAATCAACCTCACCGAATAATGCTCAACTCTCCTCGCCAACTATTCCCCAACCAAACGCAGAGATCCGGGCAGTTTCACCATCCCCTGTAGAATCGACCTCCACAGATTCGGACGTGCATTATGTGATTTGGGAGCTTCGTAAAATCTAATGCCGCTTTCCATCTTCTACGAGCTAGGAGTTGGGATCCTACAACCCACTCATCTGAGGTTGCAATTAGCTGACAAATCGATTAAAAACCGGTCGGGATAGTTGAAGACCTCACTGTCATGGTCAACAACCTCGCCTTCCCAGCAGATTCCGTCGTCCTCGACATGATGGCCGATCCCAAAGTACCTATAATCCTAGGACGACCCTTCCTCACCACAGCCCGTGCCATTATCAACATCGACCAAGGAGAAATAACCCTAAGCCTGGGGGAAGAATTGATTTCTTTCAACGTCCACGAACCTCCCCAACATCTCATTATCACCAACTGCGAAGAAGCAGATTTGATAGACAAACCAGACTTGCACAGCGAAATGATTCTTGACCAAGCCGAGCCAGCATGGGAACAGGAAGATGTACCCGACACAACCGTCCGAACTAATGTCCCGAGAACCCTGCATCCGACCAAAGAACCCTTCATCGCATCTACCATCACACCCACTGCCGCAACTCTGAAGCCGCTGCCCGAATCTCTGAAAAACGCTTTCCTAGAGGAAGACGCAGCGTGCCCGGTCATTATCTCCGCATCCCTTTCTGCCGACAACAAACTCACCCTGGTCGATGTCTTAAAGAAGTACAAAAATGTTTTTGGACGATCACTAGTCGACATAAAAGGGATTAGCCCGGAGTTTTGCATGCAGAAGATTCTGCTTGAAGATCAATACAAACCGTCGGCACAACCTCAAAGGATACTGAACCCCAAGATGCATGAAGTGGTACAGGCAGAAGTAATAAAATTGCTTGACGCGGGTATCATTTACCCAATCAATGACAACAAATGGTTAAGCCCAGTACAAGTGGTGCCCAAAAAGGGCGGGATTACCGTGGTGGCCAATGAAAAGAATGAATTATTACCCACCCGCGTGGTCACCGAGAGGAGAGTCTGCATAGACTACCGGAAACTGAATGAGGCTACACGCAAAGATCACTTCCCGTTACCATTCATCGACCAGATGTTGGAAAAATTGGCCGGTCAGGAATAATATTGTTTCCTCGATGGGTATTCAGGATACAATCAAATCACGGTGGACCCCGACAACCAAGATAAAACGATGTTCACGTGCCCATCCGGCACCTTCGCGTTCAGGAGAATGCCATTCAGATTGTGCAACGGCCCAGCAACCTTCCAGCGATGTGTGATCGCCATCTTCAGTGACATGATCAGAGACTTTCTCGAAGTGTTCATGGACGACTTTTCCCTTTTCGGGAACAACTTCGATTCTTGCCTCGCGAATCTAGCCAAAGCTCTGAAGCGGTGAGAAGATACAAAACTCATCTTGAATTGGGAGAAATGCCATTTCATGGTTCGCGAGGGCATCGTCTTAGGCCACAAAGTCTCTCATAGGGGGCTTGAAGTCGACCAAGCGAAAGTCAGCATCATCAAAAATCTTCCTGCCCCGTCTTCCGCTAAGGGTATCCGCAGCTTCTTGGGACACACCATCTTCTACAGAAGATTCATCAGTAATTTCTCATCAATATCCAAGCCCCTTACAAATCTGCTGGCCAAGGACACCCAGTTTGACTTCGACAAAAAATGTATGCAAGCCTTCGAGACTCTCAAATACCGACTCATCTCCGCTCCAATCTTGGTGGCACCAGATTGGACTTTGCCCTTCGAAGTCATGTGCGATGCAAGCGATGTTGCAGTCGGAGCGGTGCTCGGTCAGGGGAAAACAAATTCTTTTATACTATCTCCTACGCCAGCCGGACCCTCAACGATGCCCAACTGAATTATACCACTATGGAAAAAGAGCTATTGGCAGTGATATTCGCTTTCGAAAAATTCCATTCGTACTTAATGTTATCTAAGGTCATTGTCTACACTGACCATGCTGCACTAAGGTATTTATTCAAGAAGAAAGACGCCAAGCCCCGGCTAATCCGTTGGATTCTTCTACTACAAGAATATGACATTGAGATCCGAGACAAGAAAGGGGTAGAGAACGTCATTGCTGATCACCTATCAAGATTGGAGAGTGACACCGATGGAACTGTACCCATCTGTGATTGCAACGAGATTGCTGACTGCTTCCCGGACGAAAGATTATTCGCCATCTCTTCGCTCACTCCGACAATCTCGTGGTACGTAGATATGGCCAACTACCTCGCTTGCAAATCTGTCTCCCCTAACCTGTCATCGCAGCAAAAGCGAAAACTACTGTCCGACGCCAAATACTATTTCTGGGAAGACCCGTTACTATTCCGTACTTGCAATGACGGCATTATCAGGCGTTGCGTACCCGAGATCGAATTCCAATCCTTCTTAGCACATTGCCACGACCGGGAAGCCGACGGTCATTTCGGCGCCACCAGAATGGCATGCAAGGTACGACAATGTGGCCTCTTTTGGCCAACCCTTTTTAGATACACCCAAGCATACGTCGCAAAATGCAATGAATGCCAAATGACAGGAAATATCTCCAGGAGGGACGAAATGCATCTCAACAACATGCTCGTCTGCGAACCATTCGATGTTTGGGGGATTGACTTCATGGGACCCTACCCAATATCGCACGGAAAACTCTATATTATTGTCGCAGTCGACTATGTTTCCAAGTGGGTCGAAGCAGAAGCTGTCGCCGCAAATGACGCCCGCACCATATTTAATTTCATACACAAGAACATTTTCTCCAGATTCGGCGCCCCGCGCACCATCATCAGTGACGGCGGGAGCCATTTCTGCAATACGTCATTCTTGCAACTCATGAAGAAGTTCGGAGGCCACCACAAAATCTCTCTTGCCTACCATCCACAAACCTGTGGGCAAGTAGAGGTGTCAAACCGCGAGCTCAAAAGAATCATCGAAAAATCCATCCACTCCAACAGAAAAGAATGGGCCAAGAAGGTTGACGACGCCTTATGGGCATGCAGAGCCGCCTTCAAAACCCCTATCGGTATGACCCCTTTTCAACTAGTCTACGGAAAAGATTGCCACTTGCCGGTCGAGCTAGAACACCGAGCGCTATGGGCCACCAAATTACTAAACATGGGCATCGAAGCCGCAGCCGATAAGCGTCGCTCTCAACTGAATGAACTTGAGGAGCTCCGACATTTCGCATATGAGAATGCACGGATATACGAAGAAAAAACAAAAAATGGCACGACTGGCACATCATCCCAAAAGAATTCCAACCAGGAGACCAAGTCCTGATGTACAATTCCTGCCTCCGCTTATTTCCAGGAAAGCTAAAATCGCGGTGGAGCGGCCCCTTCACAGTGATCAGAGTCTCCCCCTTTGGCGCCATCGAAATAGCCGGAAAAAGCGGAGACAATTTCAATGTCAATGGGCATCGGCTAAAATTATATGATGGCAGCGCAACCACTGGCAAATCACAAAGCCTGCAGCTCGCCAACCCCAAGCAAAGCGATAGCGACACTCCTTGATCGGCAATGGCAGCAATGATGAATGAGGACCACCCCTCCACTCTGCAGCTACCCCTGCACGTATTTACCAAATTTTGTATCTTAAGAACATATTTGTGCTTTTATTTTTATTTCTTTTTCCCTCAAACTGCCAAGAACTCTTTATTACAACTGCTAATACAGGTATTTGGTCCACCT
Organism: Platanthera guangdongensis; assembly: GCA_039583875.1. Lineage (NCBI taxonomy): Eukaryota > Viridiplantae > Streptophyta > Magnoliopsida > Asparagales > Orchidaceae > Platanthera > Platanthera guangdongensis. Next base: position 66,292,617 of record CM077165.1, read on the forward strand.
TAAGGACGGTAAACAAAAGGGCTTTCGGGAGACAACCCAAGTCGGACCATTTGGTCTTGTGCTGTGTTTTGATTTATTTATATATATATATATATATATATATATATATATATATATATATATATATATATATATATATATATATCTGTGTGTGTGTGTGTGTGTCTATATTTTGTTTTGCGTGCATATTTCAATCGCAGGTGCAGGACTTTTTGAGGCGCGACAACGTGGCCCACTTGGACATCTCGTCGCACGACCGGTATGCTCAATTTTGAATATGGGTACTTCTTCCCCTAGCGCTTTAGTTTTAGTTACATGTTTTATTTTTATTTTTTTTGTATTGTCATATTTAAGTCTGGGGGGAGAACATGCCTGTGATCACTACACAACACATTTTATTGCATACTAGGTTGCCTTTAGTTATTTTATGATCAATACTTGCCCACACTAATTCACCCACACGAGTGCGCTCTTATCCACGCGCGCAGCTCGAATCAAATGTATTGTTTTTGTGTAAACTTTAAAATAGTGGCGCTAGCTTAGGATTTCAGAATAGAGTAGTTCGAAACTCATGTAGTGCTCCTAATCGAGTACTCATGGTTTGTGTAGAAATAGTATAGATTAAATTTTTCTTTATGCTCGTAGATTTATATTTTTATGCAGATGTAAATATTGTTTGTACTACTCAAAAATATGAATCTGGAGTAATCAAACGATAATGTAGGAATGTGTGTAGCCTCCACTAGACTCGTATTGCTCGAGTCCGGAGGAAGGATCATCTTTCTCAGTGGCTAAGAACTTGCCCTAAGCTACTCTTGAAGCATTAGTGCCCGGTTAGTCAAGAGTGAGCATGACGTACGCCATCATTTTGTCTAGCTTGAGCCTTGTTTAACATTTCCTACCCGTTAACCGTTGCATGCCAAATTTGTGCCTACCCCTTCTTTGATTCAGCTCCACTCACATTCACCAAAGCCTGAAGCTAAACCACCATCGCAATCAAATGCTTGAGCTAGTTTGAATTTACTATTTTGATGATGTTGTGATATGTGGAAATCGTGTAATGTGGTGATGAATTTGTAAAATTTTTGCTTGCTATGTTTGGGGATTGCCAACGAAGAAAAGAAAAAGAAGAAAAGCGAAAAAGAAAAATCTGAAAGAATTGCTATGAGAATTATATCCCCATCCTATTTTTTGATTTTGGTCGGGTTAGGCCGTGTGCACGCCCGGTTTTCAAGCTAAGTCTGGGGGTGTGTCACACATACATTTCTAAGTGGTTGTATTGGTTTAGGTTTTTGTTCGCTCGCTTTGGTTGCGTGTAGCCTTAATGTTTGTCATTGACTACCAAACCTTAGCCTAAGCCCCATTCTCTCCTACAAGTCCTACTGATTCACGCTTGAGTCTAACACGCGCCGTGGAGAGAGTGTGAACGTGCAAGCGTATGGTCCCCGACATTGATGGATATCTTTGGAGGTGATCACGAGCTCTGATCTTTGGCAATACTCACCTTAGTGGCCTGCCTACTTTCTTCCTACAGATGACCGCAAGATTCTCCAGAATTCTAATTTTGAGCAAATACAATATTTATTTACGCATGTCGAATAGTTTAAACTACGTAGTATAATTAAAAAGTTTTTCTATTATATCTTCTATGCCCATGATGTATTTGATTTCTCGTCTTACTTTTTTTTTGAAATTTCTAAGCTAGCTAGCTATTTTTTAATCCACGGAGTGATGATTTGCTCGGGACGTGCAAATGGGTAATTCTGGGGGTGTGATGGGTCCATGTTTTATACATTTTGTTGGACTCATCCGGGCTAGTTTTCGTGTTGATGCACTACACTTTAGAGCTTTATTTGTTCATATTTGTTATTATGTCTGTTTCATGAGTAAGTGCACTTTCCGCCCGTTTTCGGTGTGCTTTAGTTGTTTCTGTATTTCCGTTTTTTTACTTGTTCTTTAACCATGTCTTGAGAATGTGGTGTGCACTTTTGGTGGCCTATCTGCCTCTTCTGCTGGTGCATGGGTCATGTGCGTGCTCCGGAACCGCTCGGGAGACCCTGATGATACAGGAACATTGCGCACGATCACTGGATTCACTGCGCACGACCACTGGTCGTGCGCCACGGATCATGTGCATTACTTTCTCCTTTGCCTAATTCTACCCGGGTAATCGCACGAGCACTGGCCATAGTGCGCACGACCACTGGTCGTGCGCCACCGCTCGTGCACATTTACCTCTTGCTTTCTGCAGTTCTGTCTTAACCAATCGCACAATCAGTGGATTAAGTGCGCACGACCACCAGTCGTGCGCCACTGATCGTGCGCATTTCTGCTGATGTTTCTTTCCAAGTTGCAGGTTTAATTGGAAATTGCGCACGATCATCGAACGACAGTGCGCATGACCACTGGTCGTGCGCCACTGATCGTGCGGCCTGCTTTTGCTGCCTCCATATTTAAGGGCCTGCTCCGCGATTTACGCTAAGACGGGTCATTTTAGCGATCGGGGAGTGCGCGGGAAGTGCCATTCTACTTCTCCCTCTACTCCATCACCTCCACCTTCATCGGGAGTCCGTAGCCGACGATTCCGAAGCTTTCCAAACCCTCCGGCGAAGCTCCCGGCCATTAATGACCTCAACTCTAAGCTTTCCACCAGAGTTGGAGAAGAAGACAACCTAGAGAACGGACTCAAAGGCCTTCGAGGTGACAGCTCGTTGGTATCGGAAGCCTCCTCGGAATGAGCCCGGAAGCGGATTGACAACTCGCTATTCCGTCCACGACCTGCGGTGGATCTTCACCCACTATTGGTTTACTCCTCTTCCCCATCCTATGTTGTACGGAACGATTTGATATTGTAATGAACTACACTTGCTATTCTATATCAAAGTTGATGTTGTAGTTTCTATTTGCTTTTGGGTTGTGTGTTGTGAATGCGCCACGCCCACTCCACATCGACTCCATACCCTTGTTTCACCCGATTACACTCCGTACAAGAACACTTCCATCCATTAGCTTTCTGTCCACTCGCCCAACCGAAGTTCGGCATCATGGCCGATACACTTACTTCACCTTGCAAAGCGGTGCCTTCGACCCGCATAGCTTTAATTAGTTTATTAGATCAAGCAACCATAATCTCTCAAGCTCCCATTTTAATCTTTTCTGAGAATAACTCTCATATTGATATTTTCTGAACTGTTGCCGCTCTATGCTAATTGCATTCCTCATGAGACCGACACTCGGGGATTTATTCCCAAACTTTATTACTTGTGCGACCGATGCGCTTGCCGATATCCACGCATCACCCTTCCTTCAGTAGAGATCCAAGGGCTGCGCTGCCTCCTTGCTTCCTTAAGGCCGTGGATTGAGATGAAAGAACTCATTTCATACTTGGCTTTCATCTTTCTAAATCTTAGAGAGAGAAAGGGAGAGGAAAAAGGAGGAGGAGGAAAGGGGCTCGTCACTGGTGGTGCAGCGGTTTGCCGACGAGAGATCCGAGGCCAGTGTTGCGGAGGAAAGGCTGTTGCGGTTCTTCCTAGGCAATTTAGAGTTCATGGCACCGAAGCGGTCTTCGAGGGTAACGATCTTTCTTCCTAGCCATGTAAAGGCTTCCTTTTGGCATATGCATATGATTCCCCCACCAGAGGGTGGTTTGTTGTGGGAGTCTTTGGGTTGATTCATGTAATCCCCAATCAGTTGGCATATAGATCCGGAAATGAAGTACGAAATAGACATGCTGTGTGAAGCCCATCTGGACAGGTTGGTCTGGATTGGTGATGTTGCATACAAACTAGAGAAGACTCCGTGATAAACGTGTAGTTTAGGAGTCGACGGGTTGGACCTGTGAAGGAAGTAGCAGGAAGTACTGGAGTGGTAGTTCAGGAAAATACCCGTATAATGCTTGTGCTGCTTGTGATGTTGGGTTCAACCTGTGAAGGAAATAGCAGGAAGTACTGGATTGGAATTCCAGGAAATACCATTGTGATGCTTCATGTTCATAGGTGGTACCTATGAAATGAAGTAGCAGGAAGTACTGGCGTGGTAGCCAGGAATGATCGCTGTTATTTATGACATTTGCGGAGTCATACCTGTGAAGAGAGTAGCAGGAAGTACTGGTGCGCACAGGAAAGATCCGCAAATAGTGTGTGATATGAATGGGTGTAATGCTAAGTACTGGTGCGCCAAGGAAAACACCCAGGCTTGAATGCCAGAACAGGATCGATGAGACCAACCCGCGCCTTTGATTTAGACGCGAGTACATTGTGCTCGGTGATGACAAGGCGATTTGAGCAACGGGGGGGGGGGGGGGGGTGGAGGATCCGACCTGCATTATGTCCGTCCAACGTGAGACTTGAAAGTGCGGTCTGCTGGAGCGCATAGCAAGAGTCTTAGGCCTGTGCACCGCTATAGAATGGGGGGCTATGAGCCAATCCCGGTTCACTAAGACTATAAAACTCCGACCGCACGCCATGGAGGAAATGCTCAAGTGATTTGCCGTTGGGTTGAGACTCTGATACGGTGGTGGGAAACTGGTTCACCGGTACACCAAGAATGTGCCCTAAGTGCACGGATCTTCAGGTCGCGTGGCTGACGGTTGTGATGGAATGTATGTGCGTGAGAGCACATTGTATGAAATATATACATGTTTGTGAAATACTATGCCTGCAGGGAAGAATACAGCTGCCCCGAGAAAGGGGTAGGGTCATTATAATTTGGTCAACTGAACGCTGACCGTTGCCCTGTTTGCCACCATTTGGTGGAATGTCCTTATGCAGGTGCTGGAGAGCTAAGCGGGACGCGTTGACTGAAGTCCCTGCTCCTACTGCCGCTGCTAGCACTCGAAGGCTAAATAAGATGCAAATGTTGTGTTTTCTTTTGATGTGGCCGGCCTGCGCGCCAATATTTGAGGCCACTGTTATGAAAGCCCTGTAAGGCCATAAGGCCAACCGTTTGTATTTGTAAGACATTCCTATGATATATAGAAGGTGGAGCTTTTATATGTTGGACATTCAGGTGTGGAGTTCACATATTAGTGTTAGGCTTCTGCTAGAATGCAATTGTGTTTGGATGTGATGCGCTACACTGGTATCATTCTGTAACCTCACCGCCAGTTTTGTGGTATATGTTGTGGGGCCCCGACCGGACCTTCTAGTATATATGATATGAACGGATGGGGTTGTTACAGCAGGGGTCACACAACCTGGGACACGGGCGTGTCCCAGGTCATGTCGTGCTCGGGTCGACGATCTGACCGAGAGGTCGACGAATTTTGGAGTCGAAGATCATCGAGCAACGAACACGGCCTGGGACATGGGCGTGTCACAGGTCGTGTCCTTCACGGGTTGAAGACGGGCTGTGGCATAGTTATTACACGGGGTCAGCATACGGGCCGTGTCGGGTAGACACTGGCATGTCAAATGGGACACGGGCATGTCCAAGACACGTGTTCTTCTCGGGTTTGTGTTGGTCCTGTGCCGATGGAGTAACACGGCACAGTACACGACTGTGTAATGGATGACACGGGCGAGTCAGGAAAAACACGGGCGTGTTGGGTGCCCGTCTTCTTTTCGGGACGCGTCGGTTTCGATGGTGAATGAGGAACACGACCCTGGACACGGTCATGTCACAGGCCATGTTCGGCCCAGATTATGGATTTCAATGGCGGATCGTGACCGTTCGTTTACTTATTTTGGGATCTAAGGGTATGGAACTGTTCTTGCTTGGATATACCCGAGTTTCAGGCTTAGAAATCCCCATTTTACTTGGGTTAGTCTATTTCTAATGTCTAGAGAGAGGGGAGAGCAAGGAAGAAGAAAGGAGGCTAGATACGGTCACCGACGGAGCTTCAGAGCTCCAAATTATAAGCCGACTTTGGATCTATGAAGGAAAGGAGATTGCGGTGCTTTTCATCCGTATACATTTCCATGGCGCCAAGGAAAAATGCTAGGGTAATGATTCTCATCCTATGACATGTGAAGTCCTCTTTTCCTTTGCGAAGGAAACCCGCTATCGCGAATTTGCGGTGAGTTGAGGCGTTCCTTCGGGTATACATGAATAGTCCCCGTTATGTACATGTAGAGTCCGTAATCGAGAACGTATATAGTCATGATTTGTGAAGCCTACCCGAACATGTTGGTCTGGATCGGTGATGTTGCATTGCATGAATGACCGAAGAAGAATCCGTGCAAATGGTTGTTTTTCGGGTTTTCTACGCGGCAGATTGCAACAGGGAGCCTTGGGTATTAACTCCAAGATTCACCCGAAAAATTGGGCAGATGCGTGATTCTGCCAACATGGTGGCCTGGGAGCCAACTTGTACATAATCGGGTTATGTAAAGTGTGAAATTGGATTAAGACTCGGGGAAGTTTAGCCCGCGCCCACGTGTCCTGTCTAATATAATTCAACACACCCCCGCAAGGACAACCTCCCTCTGACAGTTGAAACCACCCGTCACCACACATCTTCCCAAAACCCCGAGGGTGTAAGGGGGACGAAGGTACAGAACACAAAGGATCGCCTACAGGGGTGAGACTAACCCCAACCACAGGACCCTCGATATTCCGCCACACAAACCGTCAACACCCAGACTGGAACCGATGGGAAAGCCCAAACTCTCCCACACACATGTGGCTAATATTCGCAGCGGAAGCGGTGGGCCCATAACCCACAGAGAGACCTTTGATAATGTGGAAACCACCCGTCACCACACATCTTCCCAAAACGTGGTAAGGGGGACTCACCAAAGGTCGCCCGCTGGCGATGTGGGATAACCCCAACCACAGGACCGCGGTGATCCGCCACACAAGGGGAGGGTCTTAGGCATTGGCCAGAAAGACCAAATGCTCACGAGATATTACCATCTAAGGGGCGGTGGTGAGTCAGCGGACTTTGACCGTGTTCACCGAGAATGTGCCCTGAGAGTACGAGGTGTGAGGCCGTGTGGGCCTATCCCTGTGATGAAGTGTTTATTCACTATACTTCTTGGTTATGCTAACAAAGTGCAGAGAAAGAGTATCGCCGCCCCGTTTATGGGGGCGGGATCGTTATAATATGGTCAGCATAGCTGACCGTTGCTTTTATTTGCCACCATTGTTGTAATGCCCCCGATTTTTCGATTATTTTATTTGATTGGGCGACGTCAGATTTATGACGTCGTGGCGTTACTTTTAACGTCGAGTTGACGACGCAATGCCGTTAAGGCATTTTCGCATCTGTGCGGTCGAGTCGGCCGAATTCTTGTGGTAATAGGAAATGTTTGTGCTTGGAATTTAAGTTAAGCAATTTTGTACTTTCTTGTCAAGTTTCGTCGCAATCCGAGCATTTTTTGAGTCTCGGCGCGCGATCGAAGTTTTGGATTTGTTTATGTTCGCCGTATACTTTGAAGATTAATATCTCGGGAATGGCTCGTCAGATTTTGTTTTTGACTTCGTCGTTGTGTTCGTAGAGTCAGTATTCGCCTATGGTGCGAATTTCGTTTGATTCGGCGTGCGTTCGGGCCTCCGTTTTGATCTCATAGTTTCCTTATACAAAAATATATAAAATATGAATATTTTAATATTAAAGTACTATTAAAAAATGAAAAACACTATTCATTCGTATAGTTTAATTTCATTGGATATATCTGTAAAGATTTTTACTATTGTGCAAATTTTAAATTCTTCTCTCGAGTGCTTATACATATTCTCGAGTGATCCTTCCTTTTTACTCGAGTGATTACTTACCTACTCGAGTGATTATTTTTCCTACACGAGTGAAGTTTCTGGTCCTACTCGAGTAGTTTTGAACTACTCGAGTAGTCATTCTGAACTACTCGAGTAGCCTTTCTGAACTAATCGAGTAGTCATTTGAACTACTCGAGTAGCCTTTCTGAAGTACTCGAGTAGTCATTTTGAACTACTCGAGTAGCCGTTTTCTAGCTCTCGAGTACCCGTAGGCTTGTTCTCCTGTAAGTCCGTTGCAGTTTACGTCTAGGAGCCTTTTTGAGTATCAAAATAATGACGTATTAAAAAATGGTTAACATGAAATTTGTGCGTCTCGACGAGATCTACAACTTTTATGTTGGCCACTTTTCGATTTGAAGCAATCATAAACCCCTATTTTTGTCTTCCGCGCACCCGGGCGTAAATCTTCAATTTTTTAGACAGAACATTTTATAAACATATATATTTATATATCTTTATATGTATATATATAAGTATATATATACATATTTCTATCAGAGAGAATTTCATCATCTTCTCTGATTCTTTTTCTTCCCGAACCAGAGCGGCGTGAGCGTGAGAGAGAAATATTTCGTAAACCTTTCGGTGGCCGTCAGCGGTGCTCCGGTGCTCGAAATCTTCAACCGAGTATAGATCTGGAAAGCTCTCGCCAAGAGCTATGCCATCGTGGTAATATCTTCCCTGTTTCTTGGGATTTCTCGTTAGGGGTTTTCAGCCGTAACCTCTATTTCAGCCATTTTTTGTCTAGATTTCATCTCCTCCCGCATTCTCTTGCCCCGATCTACGACATGGAGTGCTTCAGAGGACTTTTCCGGTAAATCCAAGACAAGTGGTGGTTTCCCCTCGTTTCCCCTTGTCTGATTTAATGGTAATGAATGTGTTTTGTTCCTTTATCTTCTTACCAAGTTATAGCTATGTCTAATCTCTCGATCACTTGAGAATTTCTAAATCTTGTTTTGTTAACTGAATCTGGTAACTTCATATAGGTTTGATAAAATATTTTTAGAATTGGCTTTAATTGCCTTATTTATCGTTATTGAACGTATTAGAGTTTAATTAGGTTTGTAAGTCGTTCCTCAGGGTTGATCAACCACGTCTTGTATAAAGTAATGTCAAGTAGAATCTGACGAGCCAAATCTTGAGATATGTGGTGTTTTCTTGGTGGTTTTCTTGATTGCGGGAGTTAGTGGATGATTCCACCTCCGCAGTGTTTGTTTCCTTCATTAGTGCCTTGTGGAAATCTACCCGGCTTTTGGATGTCTACGGTGTATGGTGGAGAGTATGAGACTCCCTCGCAGTTAGACAGATTTTATATCCGTGTTTTTGGGTGGTGTGTCCAAGAGTGACCACCTCGCCCGTTTTTGTTTGTGTGGTGTGTCCACGAGTGACCACCACGCCCGTGTTTTTGGGTAAAGTCGACCACAGGTGCCTAATAAAGGATTTGTATTTCTTCCTTTCGAATTATTCATGTTGTCACCTTATAGCCTCGTGCGTCTAGTGTACTATTGTTGTACGTGACGAAACACGTAAGAGTTCTTTTTCATGATGGTGACTTGTTTCTCTTTTGTACTTTATTTCAGTACTGTTGGTCTTGGGTTGGTACCCCTTTGACCTTTATTTATTTGGGCTTATTAATTTCTGCCACCATTTGTTCCTTCTTGCTGAGGTGTTCTGTCTTTGGAATGCCTCAGGTTAAGAGCAGTAGCAGATAGCAGGGCTAGGTTTGGAGTTTCTGGGCGGCAGTGTTGGCCGTGGTTGTTACCTCGTCTCAACGAGATAGTTTGTTGTCTATTTAGTTACTGGTTCAGACATGCTTTTTTGTATGTGGGTTCGTGTCAGTTTGTTGACGCCCACAATATTGTTACTTTTAGATACTTGCTAGCTGCTTAGTTTTTCTATATGTGGATGTGTACTACTTGCTCTCTTGGATGATTTATGCTAGGAATGCACGTTAGGTATTTTCAACTATAAAATCTATTACTACTACTTCATGCACTGCATAATTTAAAAACTCTATCTTGTTATATTTGACGACCATAAAAGCTATCTTTTCTACTAAATAAATTTAGAGTCTTGCATACCATGAGTTGTCGTGTGGGGACGTTAATACTCATGTAGGATGTTTGAGTCAATCTAAGCAAGTATTTTTCCACACCGTATAACTATATTTTGATTCGTGGACTAAGTGAGCCACAAAGCCGAGGGATACGGCTAACCTTTGCATTTAGCTGATTTTTCCTTAAATTAACTGAAGGAATCTTTCTTCATGTTTTAGTAGGTGTTTGTCTAAGCGTCCGCAGTTATCCCCTGCTGACATGACATCATGACACGCATTTTCCCTTACTCTGATAAGTTATTTTATGCAGTGAAAATGAGGGTTGTGACAGTTGGTATCAGAGGGAGGTTGCTTGATAATTGGTCGGGCAACCTTTCCTTGTTAGTGTAGGTTGTTTAGTGACATTTCATACACACACCGATGTGTCATCAGTACGGCTTAGCCGAAGCATAGTCACTACACTCATAGCATGATAAGAAGTATACGGGGCATATTATGTAGTATGGGACGCATAATATGTGTTTGTATATGGATCCATCATAGGTGGCAACATGTGACGGTTATGTAGTATGCGATGCATAACCACCATCACATGGGCGCCCATTAGCACGTTTGCTTTTCTCGTTGCATGCGATGTTATGTAGTATGGGATGCATAACATTTCATGTGTACGTCGCTCCTAATAAGCATTCGGGCCTTTTTAGAACGCATAGCACTACATACATTATATATCATCGCATAAGCACGCGTGCTAAGTTAAGGTTTACATGATGACATATGTACACAAATGATTTTATATAAGAACAAAGAATCCATGCATTCATGTCATAGGCACAAGAGTCAATAGGATGAGAGGATATCATCCTAAGTAGGACATAACATCATTATAAAATCGCAGAGCAAGTTGCAGCATAAGCAAGTGTCTTTTAAGTGTGGTCTGAACTAGTCGTGTGGCTTTGTTGTAAGCTATGATTTTGATGAGTTGTCCGTTTACTTTTTTAGAAATGCCGCCAAAGCGTCCTGCGATGAGGTCGACTCCCCAGTCGGAGGGTGAGTCATCAGGTGCGCAAAGTGATGGGATTATCGAGAGTCTGCGTTAGAGCAACGAGGCTCGGTCGAGGCAATTAGTTGCGATGCAATCCCAAATTCAGACTTTGTTGTCTGTCGCTCCCGCGTAGTAACCTTTAGTACAAGAGCCTGCCTTGGGCCAACCCGTGCCCGATCCCCCTGTTCCTCTGGTGCCCCCGATGACGATACCACCAGAAATGAATTTTATATCGCACTTCCAACGATTGGGACCCCCTACCTATGACGAGAGTGCTGACTTTCTGATTTTAGATGATTGGATCATCTCCATCGAGGAGATGTTTTAGTATTCCGGAATTTTAGAAGCCCAGAAGGTGATGATTGCAGCCTATCAGTTAAAAGGCCTAGCAAAGAGTTGGTGGATTCGGGAAAGAGAGGCACTGAAGGAAGGCTGTTCCTGGGAATCTTTTAAGAAGATGCTGCTGAAGAAGTTCCTACCCTCGGTCGAGCAAGACCGTCTGACGAATAACTTCCTGCATTTGAAGCAGAGACAACTCACCGTGAGTGAGTATGAGATTGAGTTTAGCAAACTTAGTAGGTTTACTCCTGATGTGGTAGCTTCTGAGGAGGGTAGGGTGAAACGTTTCTTGGGAGGATTAAGAAGCGATGTCCAGCAGTTGGCTTGCGCTTACCGGGCTGAAAGTTATGCTGAAGCAGTGGAAGCCGCTTTGAAAGTGGAGGCGATTGAAAATGCTAAGAACCGCGGTGCTGCGGCGAGGAAAGAGAAAAGGAAGGGTGTTGAGGATGGTAGCTCCAGGGCATCTGGCCCTTCGTACAAGAAGAAAAGTAAGGAAGTGTGTAGTTTCTATGGTCGTCTTGGCCACCCTTACGAAAGGTGTTTCAAGAGGACTGCCACACTAAAGCAGCAGCAGGTGCACACCATCCAAGGTGCACCTAAGGGAGAGCTAGTGTGCTCGTTCTTTGCAAGGAAAGGTCATGATGTGAGTCGGTGCTGGATGAAAGAAAGGATTTGCTTCCAATGCAGGCAGAAGGTACACCAGAAGTATTCGTGCCCCCAAGCTCAGCTCCCACTGCAGCATGCCCCACTTCGAGCTCTGCCGCCGCCACCAAACCTGGATAAAGGAAAAGGAAAGCTGAACGTGATGACCAGTGAGGAAGCTCAAACCTCTACGCAAGTGATATTAGGTTAGCCCCAGTTTAATTTATCTTTATTATTTGTCGTTGTTGCCCTAGTTGTCGTTCGTTTAGTTATGTATGTTACGATTTTAGGGGATTTTAAGGTGCTGAATAGGTGGGCGCGCGTTCTTTTCGATTCGGGTGCCACCCATTCCTTCGTGGCCTAGAGGTTTGTTGATAAACATCGCCTGGGTGTGGATCAATTAGGAGACTCCTTCAATGTCAAGCTCCCTTCAGGTGATTCAGTGATATCTAATCAAGGAGTTCTAAGATGCCCTATTTATCTTGGCAATTTTCTGGCCTTTGCGGATCTGATGATTTTAGATCTGGCTGAATTCGACGTGATTTTGGGCATGGACTGGCTGTCCAAGTATGATGCGGTCATCCAGTTCAAGGCTAAGCGACTGGATTTCAGGATGGACGACGGACAACCTATGAGCGTCTATGGATTTGAGGACAGTGTTTCCCCTGTAATTTCCGCGGTACGTGCTTGTCGTGCTATAGAGTCTGGTTGCAAGGCATTTTTGGTTTTTATTTCTGCTCTGGAAATAGATTTTGTTACACCACGTCTTGAGGATGTCTCGGTGGTGTGAGAGTTTCTAGATGCCTTTCCTGATAGTCTTCCAGGACTTCCTCCTGAAAGGGAGATAGAGTTTGTGATAGACCTCGAGCCAGGTACTCGTCATGTTGCCAAAGCACCGTACCATATGGCTCCGCGTGAGTTGGATGAGTTGCGTACTCAGCTCGATGAGTTGCTGAGGTGTGGTTTTATTAGACCAAGTTCTTCTCCATGGGGTGCTCCTGTTTTGTTCGTCAAGAAGAAAGATGGATTGATGAGGCTTTGTATCGATTACAGAGAATTCAACAAGGTAACCATTAATAATAAATATCCCCTGCCAAGGATTGATGATCTGTTCGATCAGTTGCATGGTAGCTCGGTATTTTCAAAGATCGATCTTCACTCAAGCTACCACCAGTTGAGGGTTCGTGAGACAGATATTCCCCGAACCTCTTTCCGTTCGCGACATGGACACTATTAGTTTTTAGTGATGTCTTTCGGTTTAACCAATGCACCCTCTGCTTTCATGTATTTGATGAATAGGGTGTTTAAGGATTTCTTGGATCGATTCGTTATTGTGATTATAGATGATGTTCTGGTGTATTCCCGCAATGTTGAGGAGCATACTCAGCATTTACGTTTTGTTTTGTCAACCCTCAGGGAGCATAAGTTATATGCGAAGTTGAGCAAGTGTGAGTTCTGGCTACCTCAGGTGTCCTTTCTGGGTCATGTAGTAAGCAAGGATGGTATTTCTGTAGACCCGACCAAGATTTCTGCCATGATGGAATGGGAGAGACCGTCTACACCTAAGGAGATTAGGAGCTTCTTAGGCCTGGCTGGCTATTATAAAAGATTCTTGGAAGGATATTCGGTGTTGTCTGCTCCTCTAACTAGACTTACTTAGAAGAATACTGCATTCATTTGGAGTGATAAGTGTGAAGAGGCTTTCCAAGAGTTGAAGAAGAGACGGTGTACTTCCACAATTTTAACCTTGCCTACTGAAGGAGATGAGTATGCTGTGTATGTTGATGCATCACAAATCGGACTTTGCTATGTTTTAATGCAAGATGGTAAGGTGATCGCGTATGGATCGAGGTAACTAAAGACTCATGAGAGAAACTATCCTACGCACGATTTGGAGTTTGCTGCTGTAATTTATGCGCTAAAGCTTTGGCGACACTTATTATATGGCTGGTTGTGCAAGATCTATACGGACCATAAGAGTTTGATGTACGTCTTCACTCAGAAAGATCTAAATCTGCGTCAGCGTCGGTGGTTAGAATATGTGGCTGATTATGAATTGGAAATACTTTATCATCCAGGAAAGGCTAATGCAATAGCCGATGCTTTGAGTAGAAAGACCGCTAAAATTTTTAATCTGTCGGTACAGTCCTTGGTCGAAAAATTTTTGTTGATGGATATTGAGGTTGCGAGTCATACTGTGCCTACTAGTTTGGAAGCAGAAGAACCCTCTTGGATTTCCCTATCTCGGGCACATCAGAAGGATGATCCTGATTTGTTGCACCTCAGGAACAAAACCGTGAAGGTAGAGCTACCTGATTTCTCTGTGGATGAGTTGGACACCTTAAAGTATCAGGGTAGATTTTGTGTCCCCGCCTTTGGAGATATTCGGGCTAAGATCTGTGATGAAGCTCATGGTTCCAGTGTAGCCTACCACCCTAGTTCCACTAAGATGTATAAGGATCTAAAGCATATTGTTTGGTGGTCAGGGATGAAGAATGATATCGCGAAATTTGTATCAGAATGTTATGCGTGTCAGCGTGTTAAGGCTGATCATAGAAGGCCTGGTGGTAAATTGACACCGCTTAATATTCCAAGTTGGAAATGAGAGAGTATTTCAATGGATTTTATCACCGGTCTGCCGAAATCTCCCCGTGGGCATGATTCTGTTTGGGTGATAGTCGATAGATTGACAAAGTGTGCTCACTTTATTCCGTTTAAGATTGGGTATTCGATGAAGAAGATAGCTGAACTATATCTTGATGAGGTCATCAGGTTACATGGAGTGCCTGTTAGCATTGTATCAGATCGGGACTCCAGATTTACGTCTCGCTTTTGGAAGAGTTTACAGGATTGGTTGGGTACTGATTTAAGGTAATCCACCGCCTATCATCCGCAGATGAATGGTCAGACGGAAAGGGTAAATCAGATCGTAGAAGATATGATCAGGTGTTATATTTTGGATCATGGTGGTGCTTGGGATGAGCGTCTCTGACTCATGGAGTTTGCATACAATAATAGTTATCAAGAGAGTTTGCAAATGACCCCGTTTGAGGCCTTATATGGGAGGCGTTGCAGAACTCCTTTGTTTTGGGCTGAAGTGGGTGAGAGACCGTTGCTAGGTCCGAAAGCCCTTGAAGAGATGAATTGTGCTGTGACTCATATTCGGGAAACGCTCCGTGTGGCTCAAGAGCGCTATGAGAAGTATACTAATCAACGAAGGGTCGATCTAGAGTTTGCGGTTGGAGACTTAGTTTTTCTGAAGGTTTCTCCGATGTCTGGCGTTAAAAGGTTTGGAAGGAACCACAAGTTAGACCCCCGGTACGTGGGACCTTTCCAGATTCTTGAGCGCATCGGAGTGTCAGCATATAGACTGGATTTGCCTGCGACCTTCCCTGGTGTCCATGATGTGTAACATGTGAGGCAGTTGCGGAAGTGTGTTCGTAATGTTCGTCAAGTTCTCGACTCGATACCCCAGATTCAGCTCAACCTTACATATGTGGAAGAACCTATTCGTATTCTGGATTCTCAAGAGCGTGTGTTGCGGAGAAAGACCATTCCTATGGTCAAGATTCTTTGGAGAAATCAAGACGTCGAGAGCGCGACGTGGGAATTAGAATCGGCAATGAGGGAATCTCACCCGCACCTCTTCTCCTAGTTTCGGGTATGTCGCTATGTTTTCAGATATGTTTGATTTTATCGTTTCAGTTTAGTTTTGGGAGTTGTGTTAAGTTTCGGGACGAAACTTATTTTTAGGGGGAGTGACTATAACGCCCACGATTTTTCGATGATTTTATTTGATTGGGCGACGTCAGATTTATGACGTCGTGGCGTTACTTTTAACGTCGAGTTGACGACGCAATACTGTTAATGCATTTTCGCTTCTGTGCGGTCGAGTCGGCCGAATTCTTGTGGTAATAGGAATTTTTTGTGCTTGGAATTTAAGTTAAGCAATTTTGGACTTGCTCGTCAAGTTTCGTCGCAATCCGAGCATTTTTGGAGTATCGGCGTGCGATCGAAGTTTTGGATTTGTGTATGTTCGCCGTATACTTTGAAGATTAATATCTCGTGAATGGCTCGTCGGATTTTGGTTTTGACTTCGTCGTTGTGTTCGTAGCGTCAGTATTCGCCTACGATGCTAATTTCGTTTGATTCGGCGCGCGTTCGGGCCTCCGTTTTGATCTCATAGTTTCCTTATACCAAAATATATAAAATATGAATATTTTAATATTAAAGTACTATTAAAAAATGAAAAATACTATTCATTCGTATAGTTTAATTTTTTGGATATATCTGTAAAGATTTTTACTATTGTGCAAATTTTAAATTCTTCTCTCGAGTGCTTATACATATTGTCGAGTGATCCTTTTTACTCGAGTGATTACTTACCTACTCGAGTGATTATTTTTCCTACACAAGTGAAGTTTTTGGTCCTACTCGAGTAGTTTTGAACTACTCGAGTAATCATTTTGAAATACTCGAGTAGTCATTCTGAACTACTCGAGTAACCTTTCTGAACTACTCGTGTAGTCATTTGAACTACTCGAGTAGCATTTCTGAACTACTCGAGTAGTCATTTTGAACTACTCGAGTAGCCGTTTTCTACCTCTCGAGTACCCGTAGGCTTGTTCTCGTGTAAGTCCATTGCAGTTTACGTTCGCGAGCCTTTTTGAGCATCAAAACGATGTCGTACGGAAAAATGGTTAACATGAAATATGTGCGTCTCGACGAGATCTAAAACTTTCATGTTGACCACGTTTCGATTTGAAGCCATCCTAAATCTTTATTTTGCTCTTCCGCGCACCCGGGCTTAAATATTTCATTTTTTAGACAGAACATTTTATAAACATATATTTATATATATATATTTATATATCTTTATATGTATATATATAAGTATATATATATACATGTTTCTATCAGAGAGAATTTCATAATCTTCTCTGATTCTTTTTCTTCCCGAACTAGAGCGGCGTTTGCGTGAGAGAGAAATATTTCGTGAACCTTCCGGTGGCCGCCGGCGGTGCTCCGGTGCTCGAAATTTTCAACCGAGTATAGATCTGGAAAACTCTCGCCGAGAGCTACGCCATCGTGGTAATATCTTCCCCGTTTCTTGAGATTTCTCGTCAGGGTTTTTCGGCCCTAACCTCTATTTTGGCCATTTTTGTCTAGATTTCATTTTCTCCCGCATTCTCTTGCCCCGGTCTACGACATGTAGTGCTTCAGAGGACTTTTCCGGTAAAACCAAGGCAAGTGGTGGTTTCCCCTCGTTTCCCCTTGTCCGATTTAATGGTAACGAATGAGTTTTGTTCCTTTATTTTCTTTCCAAGTTATAGCTATGTATAATCTTTCGATCACTTGAGAATTTCTAAATCTTGTTTTGTTAACTGAATCATGTAACTACATATAAGTTTGATAAAATATTTTTAGAATTGGCTTTAATTGCCTTATTCATCGTTATTGAACGTATTAGAGTTTAATTAGGTCTGTAAATCCTTCCTAAGGGTTGATCAACCATGTCTTGTATATAGTAATGTCAAATAGAATCTGACGAGCCAAATCTTGAGATATGTGGTGTTTTCTTGGTGGTTTTCTTGATTGCTGGAGTTAGTGGACGATTCCACCTCCGCAGTATTTGTTTCTTTCATTAGTGCCCTGTGGAAGTCTACCCGGCTTTTGGATGTCTGCGGTGTATGGTGGAGAGTATGAGACTCCCTCGCAGTTAGACAAATTTTATATCTGTGTTTTTGGGTGTAGTGTCCAAGAGTGACCACCTCGCTCGTTTTTTTAGGTGGTGTGTCCACGAGTGACCACCATGCCCGTGTTTTTGGGTAAAGTCGACCACAGGTGCCTAATAAAAGATTTGTATTTCTTCCTTTCGAATTATTCATGTTGTCACCTTATAGCCTCGTGCGTCTGGTGTACTATTGTTGTACGTGACGAATCACATAAGAGTTCTTTTTCATGATGGTGACTTGTTCCTCTTTTGTACTTTATTTCATTATTGTTGGTCTTGGGTTGGCCCCTTTGACCTTTGTTTATTTGAGCTTACTAATTTTTGCCACCATTTGTTCTTCTTGATGAGGTGTTCTGTCTTTGGAATGCCTCAGGTTCAGAGTAGTAGCAGATAGCAGGGCTAGGTTTGGAGTTTCTGGGCGGCAGTGTTGCCCGTGGTTGTTACCTCGTCTCAACGAGATAGTTTGTTGTTTATTTAGTTACTGGTTCAGACATACTTTTCTGTATGTGGGTTCGTGTCAGTTTGTTGACGCCCACAATACTGTTACTTTTAGATACTTGCTAGCTGCTTAGTTTTTCTATATGTGGATGTGTACTACTTGCTCTCTGGGATGATTTATGCTAGGAATGCACGTTAGGTATTTTGAACTATAAAATCTATTACTACTACTTCATGCACTGCATAATTTAAAAACTCTAGCATGTTATATTTGGCGATCGTAAAAACTATCCTTTCTACTATTATAAATTTAGAGTCTTGCATACCATGAGTTGTCCTGTGGGGACGTTTATACTCATGCAGGATGTTTGAGTCAATCTAAGCAAGTATTGTTCCGCAGCGGATAACTATATTTTGATTCGTGGACTAAGTGAGCCACCAAGCCGAGGGATACGGCTAACCTTTGCATTTAGCTGATTTTTCCTTAAATTAACTGAAGGAATCTTTCTTCATGTTTTAGTAGGTATCTTCCTGAGCGTCCGCAGTTATCCCCTGCTGACGTGGCATCATGACGCGCATTTTCCCTTACTCTGATAAGTTATTTTATGCGGTGAAAATACGGGTTGTGCAGCTCAGTTGGTGATGAGGAGTGGTATTAAAGGCTTCTTATCAAGGTTACAGGTTCGAGACCCCGTGGCAACAATGCACCGTGATGATAAACAGGCCGGAGATGCTTTGGGGTGTACGACCTGCAGGCCTTATAGATTCCGGCTGTACCACCGTGGTGCCATGGGTTCTCCATGGGCTGCTGGTGGGCCGGGCGGCGCTAGGGGTCCTCCCTAGGTCATTACAAAAAAAGTGCACTTTTTTGTAATGACCTAGGGAGGACCCCTAGCGCCGCCCGGCCCACCAGCAGCCCATGGAGAACCCATGGCACCACGGTGGTACAGCCGTAATCTACAAGGACTGTAGGTCGTACACCCAAAAGCATCTCCGGCCTGTTTATCAGCACGGTGCATTGTTGCCACGGGGTCTCGAACCCGCAACCTTGATAAGAAGCCTTTAATACCACTCCTCATCACCAGCTGAGCTGCAGCTCAATTGGTGATGAGGAGTGGTATTAAAGGCTTCTTATCAAGGTTGCGGGTCGAGACCTCGTGGCAACAATGCACCGTGCTGATAAACAGGCCGAAAATGCTTTGGGGTGTACGGCCTGCAGGTCTGGTAGATTTCGGCTGTACCACCGTCGTGCCATGGGTCCTCCATGGGATGCTGGTGGGCCGGGCGGTGCTAGGGGTCCTCCCTAGGTCGTTACAATTACAGTGGATTGTTTCTTGCAGGTGCTGTGGAGCCGAGCGGTAAATAGCGGGCTAAAGCACAAGTTGTTTAGCCGGCCCTCGAAGGCCAGATTTTGAGTGTTTACTTGTTTTATTCATGTGTGACCGGCCTGCCTGCCGTGGTATGGAAGACACATTTTATTTGAATAAACAATTATAAGGCCTTAAGGCTATTGTACTTGTGTATTGTACCTTCATTCCTGTGGTTTTGAGTAGTGGACATTCATGCTTATGGTTGGGTTCTAAATTTATAACTTTTAATAATTGCTTTCGCTCGATTGACTCTGTGTCGGACGGTGGTATTAGTTGGATGGTATTCCTTTGAGTAGCCACAAGGCCTATCTTTGGTATATGGCGTCGGGCCCCGGCCGGACCTACTGCTATATGCAATGTGACGGATAGGGGGTGTTACATTGTTGTTCTTTTTCTAAATTCTTGGAATTTGGTGATTAGTTGGTTAGAGTAGGAAAGATGTCACCACCACGATACCCGTTTTTGTTATGATATTATTTGGACTGTGGGTGTTAGTAGATTGGACCACCTCCAAAGTGCATGTGGAGAATCATTACACCCGGTGGCTTTGTTATGGACTGTTGGGTTGGGTTGGATAGATGACCACCACCACAGTGCCTTTTTTTGAGATGTTTTGTGGTGGAAAGAATCTCACCATCTTAACACCTTTTTATGCCAAGTGTTAATGATTCACTCTTCAAGCTGATCAGTCTCATTTATTATATGCATGAATACATATATATATATATATCTTTATTATATAAAACAATATAGATATCTCAAAGCACACCATGTAATGAACAAGAGCCGTCCGATCTCTAGAAAAACACATCTGACCGTTGGATCTATAAAAATTGGCCTGCAATTAGCCAAATATAAAAAACGAGTAATGTTCATCTCAGCTGAAAACACGATACACCCCCTTCCGCAGCGCACTCCAGCTGCACTCTCAGCCGCCGACGGCGGAGCCTCCGGTGGCAGAGCCCGACACCCACCGGCGGGTTCTCCGCCCTCCGGCGAACCCGCTGGGGGTTGTCCGGTGGCGAGCGGGCAGGGCCAGCGCCAGCGGTGGCCCTGCCCGTGAGACCCAGATCTGGGTCTCACGGGAAGGTCCATCGCCAGCGGTGGCCCTGCTCGCTCGCCACCGGACAACCCCCGGCGGGTTCGCCGGTGGGCGGCGAACCCTCCGGTGGGTGCCGGGCAGGCCGCCGGCGGCGGCAAAGAGTGCCGCAAGAGTGCGCTGCGGAAGGGGGCGGAAGCGGGGGGTTGAAACAGGGGATTTTGTTTTTTTTTTCATTTTTTGTTTATAATTTATAATATTATTAAAATTTTAATTTTAAAAATTCAAGTACTTTTAAATTATAAAATTTTAAATAATTGTTCTAAATTTTATCGGCCGGGGGGTGGGGGGGGGGGGGGGGGGGGGGGGGGGGCGATGCCCGCTTAAATGCCAAGCAGGCGAAGCGCACTTGGTTACAAGCAAAGCCCGCAACGACACATCGAGAACGGGCTGAGCCCGTTCGAAGATGATAGTATATATATACGAGTGACAGACACGGGCCTCCGGCCCGATGGCCACGCGTTACAGTACCCGGCATGCGACGGTAGGCTCCGCCCGCCCTGCCGGCGGGCGTCGCCCCCCTTACGGCCCCACGCGATAGTACTCGGCCTGCGGCATCGGGCTCTGCCTCACCCGACGGCTGCGCCCGCCTCCGGCGGGCCGTGCCCAGCCCCGGCGCCCTTCGGCCGCGCCCGGCCCCGGTGGGCCGCGCCCGGCCACGGCGCCCTTCGGCCGCCCCCGGCGCACTTCGGCCGCCCACGGCGCCCTTCGGCCACCCCCGGCGCCCTTCGGCCGCATCGAGGAGGGCCCCCGGCGCCTTTCGGCCACATCGAGGAGGGCCCCCGGCGCCCTTTGGCCGCATCGAGGAGGGCGCCCGGCGCCCTTCGGCCGCATCGAGGAGGGCCCCCGGCGCCCTTCGGCCGTATCGAGGAGGCCCCGCCCGGCGCCCTTCGGCCGCATCGAGGAGGGCCCCGCGTGCCTCCCAGCGGGCGGTTGATGCGTTGAACGGCAAGTGTACTGGTCGCACAAGTAATATAAAATGGGTGAATTTCGCCAAGTATCGATCCCTTCAAGGAACACTGTAAGGGGGAGTTAATTTCGAGGAGGACTTGAGATTGAAGTCCTTAGAGCAGAGTTAACTAAGGCGGGTTTTGATAGTTGCGGAAAAAGAAAATAAAACACTAACAAACTACTCTTATGCAATGCCGCAATCCGATGCTTCGCCAAGCGGGATGGAAGACTACACGGGCCGCTATGCACCGAATCACTAGGCGGGTGGACGAGTGCGCTTCCGGATGAGATGGTGAGAACGGCGGAATGAGGGTCGACAACACCTCTTCGCTAGGCACGCCACTAGCAATCGCTAGTACGGCACAACCGGATGCGGTGGCGGAAGGAAATAAAGGCGCACCTCAAGCAAATAACGGAAATACAAAATCACAAAGACATGATAGTATACAAATGTTTTACAAACTAAACTCACTTCATCAAATACAAGAGATTAAGCTACACTATCAACGACAAGAGAAGAAAAGTGTGTGAAATCGACCAGATCCGAAGTCTTGCGGAGGATTCATGGAAGGAATCGCCGGGTTGTCAATCCGCGTCCTAGCTCGGTCCTCAACTGCGTCCGGGGTAGAGGAGGTTGTCACTCACTCCCAATGGACCCGTCTTCTTCGTGTCATGAACCGGTGGAGGATGGCACAAACTTCTCCTAGCTTGATGGAGAAAGCTAGATCTAATTCTCCTTGAAGCTCAAGGATGAAGGAGGAGGCCGAGAGGAAGCTCCGACTTGAATATGGCGTTGAAAGCTTTCCCGGAGCACCTCCCTAAGGTGGAAGATGAAGTGAAATGGTGGAACCCTTCCTTGGAGGCAGAAAATGGCGGAGAAGAAAGTATGTCCTTCAATGGAGGAAAATCTGCGCTTTAAATAGAAGCATGTCAGAAAAATAGGCACACACGGTTTGGCGCATAACCGTATGCAAACCATGCGTTATTAACTTGTAGGCCAAGCTTGCGGAATATGAAGCGTTGACCCGTGCGTTTTACTTCGTGCACGGGCAATTTACTTCCACCCGTGCGTGAAGGAAATCGAACGGGTTGCGACAGAAAACTGCAATTCAGGAAAATTCAGTGGAACCGTGCGTTTTACTCACGCACGGGCGATTCCGCCCGTGCGTGAACTAATCACACGATTAAACACAGAATGGAAAATACAAAAATGCTACGGGAAAATCGTGCGTTTCCTTCACGTATAGTTGCGAAGAAACTATGCGTCAACCGTGCGTGAGGATTGTTGAACTCAGCTCGATGAAATTCGTTGAACTCCACTCGACGTTTCTCCTGCACAAACAAAACACACGATCGCAAAGAATCGTGTGCTAAGAAAATGCACGACGATGCGTTTTCCTCAAACCTACATTCCAACCTTGGGTAAAACGCACCACCTGCACAGTAAAACAAAAACATGGAGCACCAGCATCAAGTAACAATACAGAGCATAAAATAAACAAAAAGAACCATGGCGAGCACCATGTGCTTACCCCCAACAAAAGAATGCGCAATTGCACACCCAAGGTCTAAAACAATGCACTTTTGGTGAATTGAAGATCTACATAAAAATATAACTTTTCCGATTGAAAGAGTAGTGCACATGCATGAAAATTAGCCCAGATGAGTCCTAAAAACCCTATCTAAATCGGACTCATCACACCCCCAGACTTACCTGTTTGCGCATCCCGTGCAAAAAAAATCTATGTAGATAGGGAAAATGATTTAGCTAACATAGAAATTGTGATATGGAGTACCATGCGAAGTTGCATGCTCGTACACGTAAAAATATAAATAGAGGAAAATTATAAGTATGCAAAATATATTACACTTTTCACAATGCGTATCAATATTTTATTACTACTCAAAAATGAAATCACGGTGAATCTTCCGGTCACGCGTAGGAAGAAAGTACGCAGGCCACTAAGGTGAACTTTGCCAAAGACCGGGGCTCAGGATCACCTCCAAAGAAATCCATCAATGTCGGGTACCATACGCTTGCCCGTTCACACTCTCTCCCCAGTATTAGTTCGACTCAAGCGTGAATCTATAGGACTTTAGGAGAATCATGGGGCTTGGGTTTTAGTGAGGTAAACAAATCTAAATAAGAAGGCTACGCACCTAACCCAAATGAGCTAGCATAAAAAGAATCCATCTGCTAACCGAAATACATGCGGGTACATCACACCCCCAGACTTAATTTTTAAAATATGGCTGTGTGCACCGCCGACTCCAATTACAACCACATCTGCAATAGGATTTTCAATCATGCTTTTTCTTTTTTTACATTTCATTTTCACATATTTGTTTTTCAAATCATTTTATTTTCTTTAAACAGTTTCCGCAAATAGAAGCTTTGGAGCACATCCACATAATCACATGTATAATCACCACATCAACACTCCAACATGAAAAACATAAAACACTAAAGCTCGACTTGGGTGGGCGACTAGGATCGGCTATGAGGCTTTGGTGAAATAATTATGGAGCTGAATCAAAAGAAGCGGAACAACGGGGCTTAGCGAGGATAAGATGTTAGGAACGGTACAAAGCTCAATCGGGCCAAAATGATGGCCTACATCACGCTCACGCTCGACTAACCATGCACCAATGCTTTGAGAGTAGCTTAGGGCAAGTTCTTAGACACCGAGAAAGATGATCCTTCCTCCCGACTCGAGAAAAATGAGTCTAGTGACGGCTACACACATCCCTACAGTACCGTTTGATTCACACCGGATTCAACAATTTTTGAGTAGAATAAAAAGTCTTTATGCAAATAGAAAAATATAAAACTATAAACATACAAAAAAAATTAAATCTACTCCAATTTCTACACAAGATAAGAGCACTTGACTAGGAGCACAACAAGGTCAACATTTTACTCTATCTCACAATCCTATGTCAGCACAAAAATTTTCTCAAATCATACAAAAGAAACGAGTTTAACTCGCCACACGCTAACAGTTAAGCACGCGCTCATGTGGGTGTAGTGATGTGCGATGCGATGAACTAATCAAAATAAAATATTAAAAGCTTCTATTATGCACACGAAATGTGCGCGTGCAAAAGGTAACACATACTGACTCTCCCCTAGACTTAAACTAAGCTACACAACATACGATATAGAAATTTAAATCAAATAGAGACAAGGGAAGAGGTTACCCAATGCTCAGCCAGTGAGCATAACAGAAGATGCGTGAAAAACAGAAGCTAATCGGCCATACGAAGAATCACAACCCCGCCATTACAAATTTACCATGAATACCTGCAGGGGTGAGCTCCGCAAAAACAAAAGAAAAATATACAAAATACAAAGAATACTAAAATTAAAATAAACATGAAAAATAAAATCGCAGGAAATGAAAGATAAGTACTGGGGTTATTGTCACCCAGAACGACTTATTAAATTCAATACATTTCTAGCTAATAGGCCTATGAAAAGAAAAATGCACAGGCAACTGTTCCATTATCCGTTGCGATAGCGGGTACCGATACGGTGATAAAACAGTTACCCCTCTGCCTAAATAATCATACCTGCTCCTCGCAGGCAGAGGAAATAGGAAGTAAGAAGAGGAGGAGCGCTTGTCCTCACTCATCTCACCACAAAATATTTCCTTTCCCTGCAAGGTATCGTCTACAACAGGGAGACAGCAGGAGGAGAAAACAATCCATGGAGCTTCCTCAATAGAGGAGGAATCAACCTCCTCGCAAAAGAGGATGCTATCATCGATGGCTCGAGCTGAAAGCTACAATTCATCCTGAAGCACCTGCGAAGACTCAACCCGCACAAGCTCAGATATAGAAATGGGATCAAGAAATAAAGGAGATGATGAACTAAAATTATCAGAAATAGGTGGAGTGGTCCCGGTCTCACTCCTAGCGAGATCCAAGCAGTGATCATTGTCGGTATCATACGAGTCGTACCGTGGGGAATTCGAGAACTCGAGGTCCACTGTGGTAAGGGGAACGACCTCATCCAATAAGGAAGTGCAAACCTCCGCATCGAAAAGAGGTTATTCCTCATCCCACCGGGGTGCGTAAAAATGCTCCAAAGATCCACATTCTCCGTCGGAGATAGAAGATTCCTCATCCCACTCCGACGCAACCTCAGGCAGCAAATCATTCAAAAATACGGCATCATCAGCCGACTCACAAGAAAAAGGAGTAGCAAACTCAGGAAAAAATTACGGAGGGGAGGAACTGCTCTCAAAATCAGGATGAGAATGAGCAGGCCCCATCGCAAAATCAGTCACAAATGCCATCCCGTCGACATGAATAATCTCTGTGTCCCACATAGGAGCGTCCATGGATTCCTGATCCTCTTTTTGCTGGCTACCACAAGAGTGATTGTCATCACTCATGGGAAGCTCGTAAAAAGGGAGTGAGGGACCCATGAAGGATCTATACGCAGCGAGAGATTCTTCTGTAATCTCAACAGGTAAAGAATGAGCTAGGTGTGCTATGTCAGTGTATGTGCCAGGCAACACCCTGGTAGGCCTGTCTACAACAGTCTTCCTCGAACGGGAGGTTGTTGTGCACATGCCCTCAGAGGGAGATGGCCCGCACAAGCGAGGGAAATCCTTCACCATATGGCCTACACCTTGACATAACAAACATCTAATGCAATGCTCGGCATTCATATCAGCCATGACATCGATGCATCGTTGCAAAGCATCATAAAGGAATCACTCGGCAATAGAATACATCGCTAACAAAAATAATTGCCGAAAAAAAGCGCTACACATCTAGAATAAAAAAACACAGATCTGCTATCTAATCCAAAAATCAGAAAAGGGCAAAAAGAAATAAGTAAAATAAAGATTCTAATAACAAAATCAAAGAAGAACAATGCAATGCATAAATGGAAAGGGCTTCAATCTACTATCTCTCCCTCAAAAAAACTCACACGATTGTGTTCCCCGGCAATGGTGCCAAAAACTTGATGCGTTGAACGACAAGTGTACCGGTCGCACAAGTAATATAAAATGGGTGAATTTCCCCAAGTACCGATCTCTTCAAGGAACACAGTAAGGGGTATTTATTTCGAGGTGGACTTGAGATTGAAGTCCTTAAGGCGAAGTTAACTAAGGGGGGTTTTGATAGTTGCAGAAAAAGAAAATAAAACACTAACAAACTACTCCTATGCTACGCCGATATGCGATGCTTTGCCAGGAGGGATGGAAGAATACACTGGCCGCTATGCACCGAATCGCTAGGTGGGTGGAGGAGTAGGCTTGCATATGAGGTGGTGAGAATGGCAGAATGAGGGTCGAGAGCACTTCTTCGCTACGCACGCCACTAGCAATCGCTAGTGCAGCACAACCGGATGTGGTGGCGGACGGAAATAAAGGTGCACCTCAAGCAAATAACGAAAATACAAAATCACATAGACATGATTGTATACAATTGTTTTACAAACTAAACACACTTCATCAAAGACAAGAGAAGAAAAGTGTGCGAAATCGACCGGATCCGAAGTCTTGCGCAGGATTCATGGAAGAAATCGCCGGGTTGTCAATCCGCGTCCTAGCTCAGTCCTCAACTGCATTCGGAGTAGAGGAGGTTGTCACTCACTCCCAATGGACCCATCTTCTTCGTGTCATGAACCGGTGGAGGATGGCACAAACTTCTCCTAGCTTGATGGAGAAAGCTAGATCAAACTCTCCTTGAAGCTCAATGAAGAAGGAGGAGGCCGAGAGGAAACTCCGACTTTAATATGTCATTGAAAGCTTGCCCGGAGCACCTCCCTAAGGTGGAAGATGAATGGAAATGGTGGAACCCTTCCTTGGAGGCAGAAAACGGCGGAGAAGAAAGTCTGTCCTTCAATGGAGGAAAGTCTGTGCTTTAAATAGAAGCAGGTCAGAAAAATAGGCACGCACGGTTTGGCACTCGACCGTGCGCTAATCGTGCGTTATTAATTTTTCAGGCCAAGCTTGCAAAAGATGAAGCATTGACCCGTGCATTTTACTTCGCGCACGGGCGCTTCCGCCCGTGTGTGAAAGAAATCGCACAGGTAGCGACAGAAAGCTGGAATTCAGGAAAATTCAGTGGAACCGTGCATTTTACTCGCGCACGGGCGATTCCGCCCGTGTGTGAACAAATCACATGATTAAACACAGAATGGAAAATACAAAAAAAGCTACAGGAAAACCGTGCGTTTCCTTTGCTCATGGTTCCGAAGAAACCGTGCGTGAGGATCGTCGAACTCAGATCGACGAAATTCGTCGAGCTCCACTCGACGTTTCTCCTGCACAAACAAAACGCACGATCGCAAAGAACAGTTTGCTAAAAAAACGCACGACCGTGCATTTCGCTTAAACCTGCATTCGAACCTTCGGGAAAATGCACCACTTGCACAGTAAAACCAAAACATGGAGAACCAACATCCAACAATAATACACAACATAAATTAAACAAAAAGAACCATGGGGAGCACCATATGCTTACCCCCAACAAAAGAATGCGCCATTGCACATCCAAGGGCTAAAAAAATGCACTTTTGGTGAAGTGAAGATCTACACAAAAATATAACTTTTCCGATTGAAAAAGTAGTGCACATGTAAGAAAATAAGCCCAGATGAGTCCTAAAAACCCCATATAAATTGGACTCATCAGCGGTGCCCGCCCCAGCTAAGCGGGATTAAATTACGCACTTAGGCGGGATTAAATCGCGCCTAAGTTGGCAGGATTAAATCCCGCCTTAGTTGGAGGGATTAATCCCGCTTGGGAGGTTTTAATCCCGCCTAAGGGGGACTAAATCCCGCACTTAGGCGGTATTTAATCTCCGCATAAGCTGGATTTAATCCCGCACTTAGGCGGGATTAATTCCCACCTAAGTTGGCGGGATTAATACCACCTGCGCGGTATTTAATCCCACACTTAGGTGGGATTAAATCTCGCCTAAGTTGGCAGGATTAATCCCGCCTAAGTTGGCGGGATTAATCCCGCCTAAGTTGGCGAGATGTAATCCCGCCTAGGCTGGATTTAATCCCGCCTGAGCGGGATAAAATCCCTACTTAGGCGGGATTAATCCCGCCTAATTAATCTCACCTGGGATTATATTAATCAAAGGCGGAATTTAGTCCCACACGGTTAGCATTGTTTTTTTTCCGTGTATTTATATGTTTTTTCCTGTAGAAGATGTGTTGTGATTTTAGGCTTGCTGATGGGCTTGTGATTGCGGGCTTTGAAGCTTGCTGGGCAGTCTTGTGGGCTCTGCTTATATTCTTTGGACTTATTGCGCAGTGTTCAATGGGTGTTGTTATTAACTTATTTTTTTTAAAGTAACCTACATAACTTTAGGACCCCTTTAGTAGGTTTAGGACCCCTACAAAAAAATGGAGAGAAGGGGTAGATTTGATCATACGTCCGCCGAAATAGTGGAACAGATCGGATGGTCCAAATCACTCCAATGAAATTTAAATTCGTGAATTTGATATTTCTATTATAGTGGTAGAGATATATATATTAATACTAGTATGAATCCTTATGACACTTGGTGCAAGTCTTTCACTTATTTAGCTTATTCCTGCTGAATTAATTATACTTAATGCTTATGTAACATCTCATGTTACTTCTAGACCCCTTAAATTAGATTGGGTTGGGCATGGGGTGGGTGTTAGGGAAATTAGCCAGGTTTGACCCTAGGTAGTGAGTTATAGCCATGTGGGGCCCACTAAAGGGCCTAAGTCAAACTAGGTCAAACTAGCCTAAATATGAACCCTAGCCACACCATGACCCCACCAAATTGCCCTAATCCTAAAATAATCTAAGTGGACCCTAGGGCAGGTCATTAGGTCAACCCTTTGACCATAGTTGACCAAAGTCAATCATAGCCCTAAGTTGGTCAAACCTATACCTATAGGCCCATTTAGCCCAAGTAGGGCACCACATTGACCGAACCCAAGTTGCGTGGTGCCATTAGACCCATGACCACCAAGTGGGGTCAGCCCACTCAACATGGTTGACCAAGTCAACTCAAAGTCAACCTAGTCAACATAATTGACCAAAAGAAGAAAATGAGGGCTAAGCCCACTCTCCTTGGGCCAAGGCCACCAAACTTGGCCCATTATCAGCAAAGTGGTCAATGACCACCCCTACCCTCTGGTTTTGAAGAGAGGGTCACATGCAAAAGGGCATTTTGGAGAATTCACCTAAAAGAGGAGAGAGAAGGTGGGATTAAGAGGAGAGGCCACTTGGCCTTGGCTCCTTCTGCCCCAAAAGGTGCTGGCTGGCCTCCTCAGAAAATCCAGCAGGTTTTGGCAGCATGGTGGCCACCTGGCACGATGGGTGAAGCCTCCAAAGCCCCAAATCGAGCTCACCTTGGTTGTATCTCCATATACAGCCATTTCCAGCCCAAACCGACCACACCATCAGCTTCAGTGAGTGGAAATGAGTGGAGAACGAGTCCTGGAGCAGAGATTTTGGTGAAGAAACGGGATTTTGAGCCGGAGATCGTCGAAGCAGCTCAACCATGGGCAACCGCCGCCGCACTCGCCGCCAAGGCTTGATTCAAGTCCGTTTCGCCGCCTCTCTACCTGTGCTAGCTTTCTAAATCCTTTAGGAGAGACATCGGGCTCAATTGAGCCTGATACCATGTGAGGAAATGGAGATTTTTTTCGAGCTTTTCTTCTTGCTCGGGTTTGTCGGAGGAGCCAATTCCGGCGGCCTCATCGCCGGGAATCACTAGCCACCACCTCAGTGAAGGTGGTGGCGACATCCGCCGGCGGGGGTGGTGGCTCAGCTGGTCGGAAATAGCCGGGCAAGTTGGCCCAGCGGAAATCGATCTAGGCCGTTGGCTGGTTGTGGATGATGACCAGATCCCGTCCATTCTTGCGTCAATATTCGTGCAATCCATTTTTATTCAATTAAATAAATTATAGTATTTGTATAAATTTGTCACACATATTCAGCCTTGTTACAAGCTATTTTCAGGCCTCTTAGATGCATTTCCAGGACATGAACCCTAAATTAAATTTGTAGCTTATTGTCTTAACTTTAATTTGGCACCTTAAACATCAATCTTGGTAGAGTATATTGGGCTGTAGGTCATGTTTACTAGGACTGGTCCTAGGCAAGGGCAGAATATCAAATTGATGCACAAGCCAAACCAATAATCCAAATGACCCCATATTTTGGGTACAGGCATGATTATGGCATATCTAGCACATGCCAAAAATTGAGAATTTTTGGGAATCAATGTTCAATAGTTTTTGCTTAAATATCAAAAAGTAAATATATGAAATAATTGGAGTGTTGTGGCTCCAAATGGCCCCAAATTTTGGTAGCATGTCCTTGGGTACTATAAAAGTGCATGGTACAAAGTACAACACATTTGGACCAATGCATGTTGGGTAAACTCACTTGCATGTGTTGGTTATGTATAGGCTTGGGGTGCAAATAGCCAAATTTGAAATGTTGTGTATTAGACCTATTTGGAACATCCAAAAATCATGGTATTCATTTCAGAGGCTAATTAGGGTGAATTATACCCCACATTATAATAATGGGATTTGTGAAAGCAAAAATCCCATTATTTGGAATTTTTGAAATAATAGGACTTTTGAAAATTAAATGTAAAAATAGGCTCATCATTGAGATAAAATCTCCAATTTTTGTCAAGGTCCATATAATGTTAAGATTAACTCCTGAAAATTTTTATGTCTCTGTTTGAAGAAATTTGATAGGAGTTATGTTTAATTTACCTTTTTACCATCATTATACTTAATTACAAAATTGATGAAAATACTCAGTAGGAAATTTTCGAAAATTTCTTGGTGATATAGCTGAGTATGCATAACCTTGTATAATTATCTCAGCATTTTTTGATGAATAAGTAATTTTTAAAATCTCATAATGGCATTTTAGTAATATATTTAGAAATGAAATTTTGTAGCCCTTGTTCAATGGAAGTTCATGAAATTCTGTCTTTAGCATTATTTTACCAATATATGTATGCTGTAATTTTCTTAGAATTATTAATAATGGACTCCTCATACTTCATTTGGAAAATGACAAATTATGTTGGTTTTGTATTAATTATGGAATAAATAGAAATATTCAAAGGAAAATTATGAATTTGGATTGACAACAATACTTTACCATGATAAAACTCTGGAAAAATCCCTTAGGTCAGTGGATTAAAATTTGTGATACTTCATGTATTAAATGACATAGGGGATTAATTAAATGATTTAATTAGAGGCCTTGATGACTTAAAAAAATTATGAAAATCAACATGCTCACTTCATTAGTCCATACCATCCTAGGATAAATAATTAGGGGCAGGTGGCCCAAGGAATTGAAAGTTCCATTTCGGGGGGGGGGGGGTATTAAGTCATGGGTTGCGCATAGTGTAAGTAGGTCATACTATAAGGACCACCAGGGGATAGATCAACGAATGAGCTAGAGACTTCAATTGGAATATGACCTTGGTGGGTAGAGTTGTCTTAGTGACGAGAGTAAAGTGCAAGCCCTTGGATAGCAACTGGAGTGGAGGCCGGCGGAAGAGCGTCGCCCTTCTGAGAACATCTTTAGTCACTTATGATCACTCAAGAGTAATAATGAGAGCTGGGGGTGAATTATGGGTAGTCATCAACTAAAGTAAATATCCTTGAGAAAGGGAGCTTTGGGCATAATCCCATCATAGTTCCTAGTGCCCCTGAGAGCCCTTCACTGGGTATACCCTGGGCAGTCTTGGGATTAACCTTAAATCCCTAAGTATAATAACCCGTAGATAAGAGTATTCTAATAGGTTAAGACATTATGGTACATTCTAGCCCATGATGGGTTTGAAGGATTTTGAATAAATGCACTATTGTGCGTTCTCACCCGCTATGGGTTGGAGGGATAAATGTTGCAGGCTCACCAGTGGAGGGTTTGAGGGAATCAGGACAGGTTGGTCCCGCGAGGTGAAGGCTCGAGATGAAATACTTGCATGCGCATAAATTTAGTGGCGGGTCATGCGGTACTAGCCGATCGTCACACCGATGGCAGTACGGTGAACTAGGCGGGTGTGAGGGTTTGAGCGGCCAGTGGGTTGTTTTACACTGCGGTCTGGAGGACGACCCCCGATAACGCACACCCGACCTGTAACGCCCCGGATTTTTGATTGCGTACGCATGATGGCGTTACGTTGACTTTGAACGTTGTTCGAGCATGGTTTTTTCCGCGGGCTTGCGAGTGGCTGTTTTGGTTGCCGAGTTGCACGATTCCCCAGCAAACCGGAGTCCAAATTGGGGACTCGGTGAGGCCTCTTAGGGAATGTTTGCACTTTTTCGCGCCCGGGAAATGTTGCTGAAAGTGAGTTGCTGGTACAGGAAACAAAAAAAGGGTAAAAAGTTCTTAAGGCAAAAATGGTCTAGGACGACACAGGAACATTTTTCAAAACAGGGAAAAATGGTCGTTTTTGTGTGAGACACGCCCCCTGACACGGGCGTGACCCAGGCCGTGACCTGGGCGTGACCTCCTTGACTCGACGATTTTCTGGTGTTGAGTTAAGCTCGACGAATAGGGTACACGCCCCGTGACACGGGCGTGTCACGGGCCGTGTCCCGCAGTGTCGAGTGTCGCGTGTCGAGTGTCGAGTGTTGACTGTCGAGTGTCGGGTGTCGAGAGAGGGGACACGGCCTGTGATACGGGCGTGTCACAGGGCGTGTCCATCTGTGTCGAGTGTCGACACTTTGTGTCGACAAGGTGTCGAGACACGGGTTACACGCCCTAGGTCACGGGCGTGACCGACCCGTCACGGGCGTGTACCCGGCCGTGTACCGGGTGGATAAACTTGGATTTTGCCGACTTTCTGCGCCGCTTATGGTACACGCCCTGTGTCACGGGCGTGACATAGGGCGTGACCGGCCCGAAAAATCGACTTTTTCCAGTTTTTTTGTTCCGTTGATTTCCTTGATTCTGCATCTAACGGTCCAGCTCTGTTCTGGAGGAAATAAGGCCGAAACAGAGTTTCTTCTTCTCATTTCACCTTCTCTTCATCTTCTTCTTCATTCTCAAAGAGAAAGCAAGAGAGCAAAGGCTCAAGCAAGGCAAGGAAAGAGAGGAGCAGCCGTCGCGGCATCGTCTCGGTTCAGGCAAGCGGTGTTCTTCACCCTTGCCAATCTTATTTCTTGATTTGGATTGTGCCAACTTAGCTAGTTTTTCTCTTTCAAATTTCCTAGCTTATTCTTCTTGTTTTGAGATTTTCCTCACTAGCCTTTATGATGCCTTTGAATTGCCCTATGCTCCATGACTATGATTTCCATGCCTAGTTTTAGTTAGCAAGTCCATGTTAGATTGCTTCATGTCATTTATCTTGTTCATGTGACTCATGTAGCTCTATTTATTCATGTTCATGTAGCCTTTTTCTTGCCTAATCATGTGATTTGTTCTTGTTCCTCATCATGTAATTCATGTAGATTATAATTTAATTACTTTTCTAGTCACGTGTCGTCATGCGTGAGAACGATGAAAGGAACGTGTTTAACTTGGGTTATGGGGCGTTTTGCGAGGCGAATTGTGAACCATGGCAGGAGCGTTTGTGTGAAAATTCTGCAAGGGGTGGTGTGGTTTCAGCCTGTGGCCACCGGGTTTTGGTTTTGTGGTTAGAGAGACCACTTTGGCCCCGATGTGGGCTGGTTTTGTTTGGTGCGTTCCACTTTAGGGCCGCCACCGAAAGACTCTTGCGGAATTGAACTTAAACCGCTGCTTATGTTTCACTCGTTTGGTTGTTTCTTGTTTGTAAGATGCTGAGTTTGGGCATGTGTATTGCCCTTTTTCTCCTGCGGGTGGAGCAGGACTTGTTGAACTTGTACGCACTTGGTGCGGTTGACACTTTGGAATGACATTGTTTACTACTTGCACGCATTTATTTTATGCACTCTTTTTACTTATATGAAACATTGTTATGGGGTCGGTAAGCCTCTTCTTTATTGATTATGAAATTCATGCTCTCTTTTGTATAGTTTGGTTGATTGCTGAGGTATTCTTTCTTGAATGCCTCAGGTGCAGGTTGTAGCCGGTTGAGCGGCTAGGTTTGTTGGAGGCGTTTCTTGGGAACTAGCCGAGCTTGTGTAGTGAGGTAGTTCTTTTCTTTGTTGTACAGACATACATGTGCCCCAATGGGTTCGTGTCAGTTTGTTGGCGCCCATTGGTGGTTTTCTTTACTTGTACTATATGAATACTAGACTGCTAATATGACTTATTTAGGTGGAATGACGTCTACTTGCTTTTGGGAAGGGTTTATGATAGGTTGCATTAGGTATTTTTAAGCTACACAAAACCTATTATTGTATATCATGCATACATGTTTTGATCAACTAAGACATATTTTCTAAATGACGTAAACAAAGAGGATTTCTTATAGTAGTATCACTATCGACTGCATATAGGAGCTCATCATAAATAAACGAAGTATTTCCGCAGCGTACAAATCAGTTTTCTTACCTAAGGCCGAGGGATACGGTCATTCAATCTAAAGGTTTTCTTACATTTCACTATTGAATTTCAACTCATAAAGTAAGCGTCAAGAGTTGCCTGAGCGTGTGCAGTTATCCCCTGCACGATGTGGCATCATAACCCGTAGTTCCTCTTGCTCTGATACGATGTACTCGTTGAGGAAATGCGGGTTGTGACAGTTGGTATCAGAGCGAGGTTTGCTTGACAATTGGTCGGGCAAACTTTCTTGTTTGGTTGTAAGGATCATATCATACACACACCGAGGTGCCATCAGTATGTCTTGGCCGACGCACGCACACTACACTCATGGCATGACAAGAAGTATACAGGGCATATTATGTAGTATGGGATGCATAATATGTGGTTGTATATCGATCCACCATAGGGGCAACATGTGCGGGTTATGTAGTATGGGATGCATAACCTTACCACATGGATGCGACTAGCACGTTTTCTTTTCTTCGTTGCATGCAATGCTATGTAGTATGGGATGCATAGCATTGTGATGCGTACGACCGCTCATGGCATGCATTAAGGCCTTTTCTAGAATGCATCGCACAACATGCATAACATAACATTGCATAGCACAACGTGCCAAGCTAAGATTTACATGATGACACCTGTACACTCATGGTTTTGGGTCAAAGAAAGTCATGCATTCATCGGTTCGGCACAAGTTTGTGGGATGACGGTGAGTCATCTTTAGGTTAGGCATACCATCATTTGCAAACTCCCAGAGCAAGTTAGTAGTTGATATTCATATGTATCTCTGTATGGTCTGTACCTAGCCGTTGTGTGTTTTGTTGGGTTTGAGTTTGACAAGAGTGAACGTGTTTATAGGATGTCGAAGCGTCCAGTGACAAGGCAAACTCCCCAATCCGAGGGCGAGTCTTCGGGTGCGCAGAATAATGCCCTGATGGATAGTCTTCGCCAAAGTAATGAGGCTTTGACGAGGCAGGTGTAGGAAGTGCAGTCCCAGCTCCAAGCTATATCATCAGCGATGTCGGGGCTGGCACCAAGAGGGCAAGAGACTATCAGAGGCCCCACAATTTCGACTCCTTCAGTGGCAGTGGCACCCCCAGTTGTGGTTCCTCCTGCGATGACCTTCATCTCGCAGTTTCAGCGACTTGGACCACCGACTTATGATGGCAAAGCGGACTTTGTGATCTTAGATGATTGGGTAATCACATTGGAAGAAATGTTTGGTTATGCTGGCGTTACTGAGGACCAGAAGGTGATGCTTGCCGCCTATCAACTCAAAGGGTTGGAGAAAGGTTGGTGGTTGCGAGAAAAGGAAGGCCTAGGGGCGGGCTGTTCATGGGAAGCGTTCAAAGACATGTTACGGCGCAAGTTTCTGCCATCAGTTGAAAGGGACCGCCTCATGAATGACTTCTTGTACTTGAAGCAGAGGAAACTCATAGTGAGTGAGTATGAAATTGAGTTTAGCAAGTTAAGTCAGTTTGCTCCGAGCTTGGTGACGACGGAAGCTGACCGCGTAAAGAGATTTCTTGGCGGACTCCGCAGCGACGTGCAGCAATTCGCAAGTGCTTATGGAACGACAAGTTACACCACTGCGGTTGAGGCTGCGTTGAAGGTGGAAGCTATAGAAAATGCCAAACAAAGAGGGCAGCAGATGAGGCAGGGCAAGAGACAGTTGGTGGGAGAGAAAATGTCCCACGAGCCAGACATAAAGAAGAAGAAGTAAATATGTAGTTTCTGTGGCCGAGCCGGTCACCCGTTTGAGAAATGTTTCAAGCGGTTGGGGATGCAAAAGAAAGAGCAGGTGCACGCCATTCAGGGTCCGCCAACGAGAGACGTGGAGTGTACATTTTGTGGGAGAAAAGG
Organism: Platanthera guangdongensis; assembly: GCA_039583875.1. Classification (NCBI taxonomy): domain Eukaryota; kingdom Viridiplantae; phylum Streptophyta; class Magnoliopsida; order Asparagales; family Orchidaceae; genus Platanthera; species Platanthera guangdongensis. The sequence continues at coordinate 66,329,337 of CM077165.1, forward strand.
TCATGATGTGGGCCGTTGCTGGGCCAAAGACAAGGTGTGCTTCCAGTGTGGCAGACCAGGACATCTTCGTGCAAGGTGCCCGCAGATCCAACCTGTTTTGCAACCCGCACCACTCCAGGCTTTGCCTCCGCCTCCGCATGTAGACAAAGGCAAAGGGAAGTTGAATGTCGTCTCTTTAGAGGAAGCGCAGACGTCACCTCAGGTTATCTCAGGTTCGATTCATTCCTCTAGTTCCTATTTTGTTTCTGCCTTTTATGTGTAGTTCTTAGCATATATACCCTTATAGGAAATTTTAAGGTAAAGAACCGTTGGGCGCGTGTTCTCTTTGATTCTGGCGCGACCCATTCATTTGTGGCGCGAACCTTTCTGGATCGGTATCATTTGACACCAGATCGAGTGGGGAATGCCTTTTTGGTGAAATTCCCTTTCGGTGCTTCTGTGGTGGCAGACTGGGGTCTTCTTGATTGTCCCATTTTGTTGGGCGATTTCTTAGCAAAGGCTGATTTCAAGGTGATCGATTTGGAGGATTTTGACGTCATTCTGGGTATGGACTGGTTATCCCGCTATGACGCCGTCATCCAGTGCAGAGGGAAGCGCTTGGATTTTATCAAGGACGATGGTCAGCCAGGAAGTGTGTATGGTGATTCTTGCCAGGATTCTCCAGGGATTTCGGCGGTATGTGTTCGGACGTTGTTTGTTTCCGACTGTTTTGTTGTCTAGTCTCAGTTGTGGGGACTAGTGTTGTTTTGCCGCATTTGGAGGAGATTCCTGTTGTGCGTGCATTCCCAGATGTTTTTCCTACTGATCTTCCTGGTCTTCCCCCTGATCGTGATGTCGAGTTCGTTATTGATTTGGAACCGGGTACGCGGCCTATTGCGAAAGCACCGTACAGAATGGCCCCGCGTGAGCTATCAGAGTTGCGTACCCAGTTGGATGACTTATTGGCAAAAGGGTTTATCAGGCCGAGTTCATCACCTTGGGGTGCACCGGTGTTATTTATGAAGAAGAAAGATGGGTCGATGCGACTTTGCATCGATTACCGGGAGTTGAACAAGGTGACGATTAAAAACAAGTACCCACTGCCAAGAATTGATGATTTGTTTGATCAACTGCGTGGCAGTTCCGTATTTTCGAAGATTGATCTCCGTTCGGGCTATCATCAGCTTAAAGTCCGGGAGTCTGATATTCCGCAGACTGCATTTCGATCAAGGCATGGTCATTTTGAATTTCTGGTGATGTCGTTTGGTTTGACCAACGCACCATCAGCCTTCATGGATATGATGAACAGGGTGTTCAAGGACTACTTGGATAAGTTTGTGGTGGTTTTCATTGATGACGTTCTTGTCTACTCCCGCAGTGCTGAGGAGCATGAACAGCATCTGCGATTGGTATTGGCCACTTTGCGAGACCAAAAGTTATTTGCCAAGCTAAGCAAATGCGAGTTTTGGTTGTCGCAAGTTGCTTTTCTGGGTCATGTCATTAATCAACATGGACTTTCAGTGGATCCCGAAAAGATTGCTGCAGTCATGGAATGGAGAAGACCGGAGACACCCAAGGAGATACGAAGCTTCTTGGGATTGGCCGGCTATTATCGCAGATTTGTCGAAGGTTTTGCGACATTGGCCGCACCTTTGACTCGCTTAACCCAGAATAATGTGGCGTTTGAGTGGAATGACAAGTGTGAGGTGTCATTCCTGGAACTCAAGAACCGGTTATGTACCGCTCCTGTATTGATCTTGCCAATAGAAGGGATAGATTATGACGTTTTTGTGGATGCGTCGCACGCTGGACTTGGTTGTGTATTAATGCAAGACAAAAAGGTCATTGCGTATGGGTCTCGGCAGTTGAAACTTCATGAAAAGAACTACCCAACGCATGATTTGGAGTTCGCAGCGGTGATCTTTGCATTGAAGTTGTGGAGACACTTACTGTATGGTGCGCAGTGCAAAATATTTACAGATCATAAAAGTTTAAAGTATGTCTTCACACAGAAGGAACTGAATCTGCGCCAACGTTGCTGGCTGGAATATGTAGCTGATTATGATGTGGACATTCAGTATCATCCGGGGAAAGCGAATGTTGTGTCCGATGCATTGAGTCGAAAGACGGGGAAATTATTTCATCTTTCAGTCGACCGTCTTGTGGAGGAATTTCTATTGATGGATATGTCTGTGGGCAAATATGACCCGCAAAGTCATTCAGCAGTAGAAGAACCTTCATGGCTGGTGCTTGCAAGACAACATCAAAAGGATGATCCTGATCTTTTACATCTATTGCTTCGGACTGAAAAGGGTGAATTACCAGATTTTTCTATTGATGAAGGGGGCACGTTAAAGTATCGTGGTCGTTTTTGTATTCCCTTCGTTGGAGATATTCGCGAGAAGGTGTGTCAGGAAGCACATGGCTCAAGTATGGCCTACCATCCAGGCTCAACAAAAATGTACCGTGATCTGAAACAAATTGTCTGGTGGTATGGAATGAAAAGAGATATAACGCGATTTGTAGCTGAATGTCATACATGCAAGCAGGTGAAAGCTGATCATGGGAGGCCTGGTGGCAAGTTGACACCATTGGAGATTCCAACATGGAAGTGGGAAAGCATCTCCATGGATTTTATAACAGGCCTACCAAGATCTCCACGAGGACATGACTCCGTGTGGGTAATCGTGGATAGATTGACCAAGTGTGCTCATTTCATACCGTTTAAGGTCAACTACCCGATGAAGACAATATCGGAGCTCTATTTGAACAAGATCATCCGACTGCATGGTGTGCCAGTCGATATCATATCAGACAGGGATTCCCGATTTACTTCTCGTTTCTGGAAGAGTCTACAAGAGGGTTTGGGGACGGATTTGCGGTATTCCACTGCTTACCACCCTCAGACGAATGGCCAAACAGAACGAGTAAATCAAATTGTAGAAGATATGATTCGATGCTATAATCTTGAGCATGGCGGAGCATGGGATGAACGTTTGCGGCTTATGGAATTCACATATAATAATAGCTATCAAGAAAGCTTGCAAATGGCTCCGTTCGAAGCTTTATATGGGCGTCGATGTCGGACTCCCCTCTTTTGGACTGAGATTGGCGAGCGGCTTTTGTTGGGCCCAGAGGCGCTCGAGGACATGGAAGTTGCCGTACGACTTATTCGGGAGAAGCTCCGAATCGCCCAAGAGCGATATGAAAAGTATGCCAATCGACGACGGTCGGAATTAGAATTTGCGGTGGGAGATTTTATTTTCTTGAAAGTCTCCCCAATGGTTGGGATTAAAAGGTTTGGAAAAGAGCGCAAATTAGACCCAAGATTTGTGGGTCCCTTCAAGATTCTTGCGCGAGTTGGTGCATCTGCATACAAAGTAGAATTACCCGTGAACTTTCCTAGTGTTCACGACGTGTTTCATGTTAGCCAACTTCGCAAATGTGTACGGAATGATCAGCAAGTGTTGGATGTGGTGCCGCAGTTGGCGCCAAACCTTTCTTATGTGGAGATGCCTATCCGGATATTGGACTCCCAAGATCGCGTGTTGCGGAAAAAGACGATTCCGATGGTCAAGGTACTATGGAAAAATCAGGATGTGGAAAGTGCGACGTGGGAGCTCGAGTCAACGATGCGGGCGGCTCACCCTTATTTGTTCCCATAGTTAAGCTGGTATGTGACTTGGTGTTTGATTGCATTCATGTTTTGGTTTGCTTCTGTAGTTAATTTCGTGAAAAGTTTCGAGGCGAAACTTTTTGTTAGGGGGAGTGATTGTAATGCCCCGGATTTTTGATTGCGTACGCATGATGGCGTTACGTTGACTTTGAACGTTGTTCGAGCATGGTTTTTTCCGCGGGCTTGCGAGTGGCTGTTTTGGTTGCCGAGTTGCACGATTCCCCAGCAAACCGAAGTCCAAATTGGGGACTCGGTGAGGCCTCTTAGGGAATGTTTGCACTTTTTCGCGCCCGAGAAATGTTGCTGAAAGTGAGTTGCTGGTACAGGAAACAAAAAAAGGGTAAAAAGTTCTTAAGGCAAAAATGGTCTAGGACGACACAGGAACATTTTTCAAAACAGGGAAAAATGGTCGTTTTTGTGTGAGACACGCCCCCTGACACGGGCGTGACCCAGGCCGTGACCTGGGCGTGACCTCCTTGACTCGACGATTTTTTGGTGTCGAGTTAAGCTCGACGAATGGGGTACACGCCCCGTGACACGGGCGTGTCACGGGCCGTGTCCTGCAGTGTCGAGTGTCGCGTGTCGAGTGTCGAGTGTTGAGTGTCGAGTGTCGGGTGTCGAGAGAGGGGACACGGCCTGTGACACGGGCGTGTCACAGGGCGTGTCCAGCTGTGTCGAGTGTCGACACTTTGTGTCGACAAGGTGTCGAGACACGGGTTACACGCCCTAGGTCACGGGCGTGACCGACCCATCACGGGCGTGTACCCGGCCGTGTACCGGGTGGATAAACTTGGATTTTTCCAACTTTCTGTGCCGCTTATAGTACACGCCCTGTGTCACGGGCGTGACATAGGGCGTGACCGGCCCGAAAAATCGACTTTTTCCAGTTTTTTTGTGCCGTTGATTTCCTTGATTCTGCATCTAACGGTCCAGCTCTGTTCTGGAGGAAATAAGGCCGAAACAGAGTTTCTTCTTCTCATTTCACCTTCTCTTCATCTTCTTCTTCATTCTCAAAGAGAAAGCAAGAGAGCAAAGGCTCAAGCAAGGCAAGGAAAGAGAGGAGCAGCCGTCGCGGCATCGTCTCGGTTCAGGCAAGCGGTGTTCTTCACCCTTGCCAATCTTATTTCTTGATTTGGATTGTGCCAACTTAGCTAGTTTTTCTCTTTCAAATTTCCTAGCTTATTCTTCTTGTTTTGAGATTTTCCTCACTAGCCTTTATGATGCCTTTGAATTGCCCTATGCTCCATGACTATGATTTCCATGCTTACTTTTAGTTAGCAAGTCCATGTTAGATTGCTTCATGTCATTTATCTTGTTCATGTGACTCATGTAGCTCTATTTATTCATGTTCATGTAGCCTTTTTCTTGCTTAATCATGTGATTTGTTCTTGTTCCTCATCATGTAATTCATGTAGATTATAATTTAATTACTTTTCTAGTCACTTGTCGTCATGCGTGAGAACGATGAAAGGAACGTGTTTAACTTGGGTTATGGGGCGTTTTGCGAGGCGAATTGTGAACCATGGCAGGAGCGTTTGTAACAACCCCATCCGTTCATATGATATATTCTAGAAGGTCCGGCCGGGGCCCCACAGGATATACCACAAAACAGTCGGTGAAGGTACAGGATGATATCAGAGTAGCGCGTCACACCTATCACAAGCATTCTAACGGAAGCCTAAACTACTTGAACTCCTCATGAATGTCCAAACATAAAACTCCACATTTTATATATACATAGGAATGTCTTACATCAAGCACAAAACGTTGGCCTTATGGCCTTACATGGCTTTCACACAGTGGCCTAAAACAGATTGGCACGCAGGCTGGCCACAAGAAAAGAAAACACACAAAAGAACACAGCTAGCCTTCGAGGGCTAGCAGCAGCAGCACCCGCAGGAACATCAGCCTCTACGCGATCCGCTCGGCTCTGGAAAGGGACAATCCACCCACCGGTGGAAAACAAAAGCAACGGTCAGCGTTCAGCTGACCAAATTATAACGACCCTACCCCTTCTCTCGGAGCAGCGGTAATCTTTCCTGCAGGCATATCATATCACAAGTATGGCAAGCTTTATCATTCAAAGGTGCTTTCACGCACACAAGCCATCACAACCGTTCGCCACCCGGCCCAACGGTCCGTGCACTCAGGGCACATTCTTGGTGTTCTGGCAACCTCTTGCCCACCACCGTATCAGGGTTATCACCCAACGGTAAATCTCTTGAGCATTTACTCCATGGCGTGCAGCCGGAGTTAGTCTTCGGACACCGGGATGGCCCGTAGCCCCCCGTTGTGTCATGGCGCGCAGGCCGAAGACTCTTGCTATGCGCTCCAACAGACCGCACTTTTTGGTCTCACGTTGGACGGACATAGCGCAGGTCGGATCCTCCACCCCCCGTTGCTCAAATCGCCTTGCCTTCTCCGAGTACAGCGTACTCATGGCTATATCAAAGGCGCGGGTCGGTCTCACCAATCCTGTTCTTGGCATTCAAGCCTGGGTATTTCTCTATACCCATTTCCTCACAGCAACAGCGGGTCTTTCCTGGGCACACCAGTACTCCCTGTAACTCTCTCCACAGGTGGACACCGCACAAGCACAAATGTCAGGGGTCTTTCCTAGATCACATGCCAGTACTTCCTGTTACTCGCTTCACAGGTGGACACCCTACGACATCAAGCATCACCAAAAGGGCCTTTCCTGGTTCCACCACTACTTCCTGTGCCTCAATCACAGGTTGGACCCAAAACCATCACATGGCTATTTTCCTGGGCTACCACCCCAGTACTTCCTGCTACTCCTTTTCGCAGGCATAACCCGTAGACTCCTACACTATACGTTTATCACGGAGTCTTCTCCGGTTCGTATGCAACATCACCAATCCAGACCAACCTGTCTAGATGGGCTTCACACAGCATGCCTATTCCGTACTCCATTTCCGGATCTATATGCTAACACAAGGGGATTTCAAGCATCCACCCAAAGATTCCCAAAATCAGCCACCTCTTGGTGGGGGAAATCACAAGATATGCCAAAAAGGAAGCCTTCACATGGCTAGGAAGAAAAGTCGTTACCCTTGACGATCGCTTCGGTGCCATGGCCTCCAAGCTAGCTTGCAAGACTCGCAAGAGCGTTTCCTCCGCAACGCTGGCTTCGGATCTCTCGTCGGTAAACCGCAGCACCACCACCAGCAGCCCCCTTTCCTTCTTCCTCCTCCTTTCTCTCTCTCTTTCTCTCTCTTGAAGAAAGATGAAGGCCAAAGTAAAATGCTTAATCCTTCTCTGATTTCGGCCTTGAAGGAAAAAGAGGAAGAGGCTTCAGCCCTTGGATCCAGACTGAAGGAATGGACGGCCACGATTCTGCCAAAAACACAAATTTTGACCCGACACGGCCTCGAACACGGCCGTGTGCTAGGCCGTGTGCCTCAAGCGGTGGTCAACCGACTTATCCAAACCAGTGACACGCCCACGGGACACGCCCGTGTCATGGGCCGTGTCACCAACACGCCTTCAGACACGCCCGTGTCTGTGGCCGTGTACCTGGGTGAAAAAAAATCCCAATTCATCCCGAGACTTCACACGGCTTGTGACACGCCCGTGTCCCAGGCCGTGTGCCTAGACACGGCACAAAGACATGCCCTGTCGAAATCCTTCGACGGGCTGAGTTCGTCGCCTGATTTGACACGCCCTGTGACACGCCCGTGTCACAGGCCGTGTTCAATCTCTCGACACTCGACACTCACGTCTCGACACTCGACGATCGTCGAGTAAAAATCGTCGAGCATGCGACACGGCCTTGGACACGCCCGTGTCCTGGGCCGTGTGCCTCCACTCGACGCATCGTCGAGAGCAAAAATCGTCGAGACAAAGCCCAATCGTCGACACAACCTCGACACGCCCTGCGACACTCCCGTGTCGCAGGCGTGTCAACTGACACGCCCTGGGACACGCCCGTGTCCCAGGCCGTGTCACCCAAAAATTCCTGTATCTGCACTTTGGGCTGTTACAATCCTTCCCTCCTACAAGAAAGTTCGTCCTCGAAATTTAGAGATAGGAAAGTAACAGAAACCAGCAAGAAAAAAGTTACAACATCTAACATTTTATGTTACAACATTCTCGATATAAGTTACAGAAACAACTCAGGGAACTCTTCTCGCATGGTATGCTCGCGTTCCCATGTCAGTTCTTCACGGCCGCAGTTGTCCCACCGGACTTTTACCATACCGACCGTCTTGTTCCGCAACTGTTTTTCGGCTCGATCTTCGATCTGAATGGGTCTAACTTTCGTTGTTAGCCCATACTCCACCGGCACACGATCATCCGCGATCACTTGAGTTGGATCTTTCACGGCCTTCCGAAGCACCGAGATGTGAAAGACATCATGTAACCCACCCAAGTCCGCCGACAGAGCTAGCCGATAAGCCGCTTCACCAACTCGCTCAACCACTTCAAACGGACCCAAATATCCGGGACTCAACTTTTTCAATCGTCGAATCCTGGAGACACCTTTGAATGGCTTGATCTTCAAGTAGACTCAATCGCCAACCGCAAATTCAACGTTCCGGTGCTTGGCGTTGTAGTACTTTGCTTGTCGATCTTGAGTAATAAGCAATCGCTCTCTAATAGTCCGTATGGTTGAGTTTGCTTCCTCAACCGCATTTGGTTTAACAACCCAAGCTTCACCCGCTTCTACCCAAGCCAAGGGAGTACGACACTTCTTTCCATATAGGGCTTCATATGGTGCCATCCCAATGCTTGCCTGGTAGCTGTTATTATACGCAAACTCGACCATATAGAGGTGATCTTCCCATCTCTTTCCGAAGTCAAGGGCGCACATTCGGAGCATGTCCTCCATTGTTCTGTTGGTACGTTCAGTTTGGCCATCCGTTTGGGGATGAAAGGCCGTACTGAAAGTCAACTTCGTGCCCAATAGTCGGTGAACTAGCCTCCAATCATTTGACGTGAATCGCCCATCTCGATCACTTACGATGCTCCGAGGAACACCGTGAAGACGAACAATCTGGTCAACATATAACTTTGCCAAACTTTCAACTGAATCATCCCGCCTGTTCGGGAGAAAATGTGCTACTTTCGTTAGCCGGTCAACTATCACCCAAATGGAATCATTTCCTCGCTGCGATCTTGGCAACCCATGCACAAAATCCATGGAAATATCATCAAATTTCCACACTGGGATCGGCAGTGACTTTAAATAATCGCCCGGCTTTTGGCATTCCGCCTTCACCATCGCACATGTTTGACATTTGGCCACATAAAGGGCAACATCTTTCTTGAGCCCTGGCCACCAAAAAAGCTTCCTCATATCATTGAACATCTTTGTGCTCCTGGGGTGAATGGAATACTTGGTATAATGTGCTTCATACATGAGTTCTTCCCTCAATTTCCCCACATTCGGGATGCACAAACGACCCTCTTTCCGTACAAGACCGTCAATCCAGGTGAGTTTGCCTTCTGGCCCTTCATTCACATAGCGCAAGAGATCTTCATCCAACTCCATTGCCCGTCGAACTCGGTCCGCAAGGTCACATTGCACCTCGGTCCAGTTCAAACATGCAATGGCAGTGGAATTCTTATCAACACAATAGATCTCCAATGCCTCCAATTCCTGGATAAGACGTTCATCATGCCTTTGTAACCAATTCGCTCTAGCCGAAATCCGCCGACTCAAGGCATCCGTGACAACATTCCCCTTCACGGGTGTATAATGAATCTCGAAAGTGTAGTCCCCAAGGAACTCCAACCACCTTCGTTGTCGCATGTTCAAGTCTTTCTGCTCCAAAAGATACTTTAGACTCTTATGATCGGTATAGATCTCCATCTTCACACCATACAGGTAGTGTCGCCACAGCTTGAGTGCAAAAATCACCGCCGCTAGTTCCAAATCATGGACGGGATAGATTCGCTCGTGCACCTTCAGCTGGCGTGAGCCATAAGCAATCACCTTCCCGCTCTGCAGAAGAACGCAGCCTAAGCCGCTCCCTGAGGCATCACAACCCCATCCGTTCATATGATATATTCTAGAAGGTCCGGCCGGGGCCCCACAGGATATACCACAAAACAGTCGGTGAAGGTACAGGATGATATCAGAGTAGCGCGTCGCACCTATCACAAGCATTCTAACGGAAGCCTAAACTACTTGAACTCCTCATGAATGTCCAAACATAAAACTCCACATTTTATATATACATAGGAATGTCTTACATCAAGCACAAAACGTTGGCCTTATGGCCTTACATGGCTTTCACACAGTGGCCTAAAACAGATTGGCGCGCAGGCCGGCCACAAGAAAAGAAAACACACAAAAGAACACAGCTAGCCTTCGAGGGCTAGCAGCAGCAGCAGCAGCAGCAGCAGCACCCGCAGGAACATCAGCCTCTACGCGATCCGCTCGGCTCTCCAGCACCTGGAAAGGGACAATCCACCCACCGGTGGCAAACAAAAGCAACGGTCAGCATTCAGCTGACCAAATTATAACGACCCTACCCCTTCTCTCGGGGCAGGGGTAATCTTTCCTGCAGGCATATCATATCACAAGTATGGCAAGCTTTATCATTCAAAGGTGCTTTCACGCACACAAGCCATCACAACCGTTCGCCACCCGGCCCAACAATCCGTGCACTCAGGGCACATTCTTGGTGTTCTGGCAACCTCTTGCCCACCACCGTATCATGGTTATCACCCAACGGTAAATCTCTTGAGCATTTACTCCATGGCGTGCAGCCGGAGTTAGTCTTCGGACACCGGGATGGCTCGTAGCCCCCCGTTGTGTCATGACGCGCAGGCCGAAGACTCTTGCTATGCGCTCCAACAGACCACACTTTTTGGTCTCACGTCGGACGGACATAGCGCAGGTCGGATCCTCCACCCCCCGTTGCTCAAATCGCCTTGCCTTCTCCGAGTACAGCGTACTCATGGCTATATCAAAGGCGCGGGTCGGTCTCACCAATCCTGTTCTTGGCATTCAAGCCTGGGTATTTCTCTATACCCATTTCCTCACAGCAACAGCGGGTCTTTCCTGGGCACACCAGTACTCCCTGTGACTCTCTCCACAGGTGGACACCGCACAAGCACAAATGTCAGGGGTCTTTCCTAGCTCACATGCCAGTACTTCCTGTTACTCGCTTCACAGGTGGACACCCTACGACATCAAGCATCACCAAAAGGGCCTTTCCTGGTTCCACCAGTACTTCCTGTGCCTCAATCACAGGTTGGACCCAAAACCATCACATGGCTATTTTCCTGGGCTACCACCCCAGTACTTCCTGCTACTCCTTTTCGCAGGCATAACCCGTAGACTCCTACACTATACGTTTATCACGGAGTCTTCTCCTGTTCATATGCAACATCACCAATCCAGACCAACCTGTCTAAATGGGCTTCACACAGCATGCCTATTCCGTACTCCATTTTCGGATCTATATGCTAACACAAGGGGATTTCAAGCATCCACCCAAAGATTCCCAAAATCAGCCACCTCTTGGTGGGGGAAATCACAAGATATGCCAAAAGGAAGCCTTCACATGGCTAGGAAGAAAAGTCGTTACCCTTGACGATCGCTTCGGTGCCATGGCCTCCAAGCTAGCTTGCAAGACTCGCAAGAGCGTTTCCTCTGCAACGCTGGCTTCGGATCTCTCGTCGGTAAACCGCAGCACCACCACCATCAGCCCCCTTTCCTTCTTCCTCCTCCTTTCTCTCTCTCTTTCTCTCTCTTGAAGAAAGATGAAGGCCAAAAGTAAAATGCTTAATCCTTCTCTGATTTCGGCCTTGAAGGAAAAAGAGGAAGAGGCTTCAGCCCTTGGATCCAGACTGAAGGAATGGACGACCACGATTCTGCCAAAAACACAAATTTTGACCCGACACGGCCTCGAACACGGCCGTGTGCTAGGCCGTGTGCCTCAAGCGGTGGTCAACCGACTTATCCAAACCAGTGACATGCCCACGGGACACGCCCGTGTCATGGGCCGTGTCACCAACACACCTTCAGACACGCCCGTGTCTGTGGCCGTGTACCTGGGTGAAAAAAAATCCCAATTCATCCCGAGACTTCACACGGCCTGTGACACGCCCATGTCCCAGGCCATGTGCCTAGACACGGCACAAAGACACGCCCTGTCGAAATCCTTCGACGGGCTGAGTTCGTCGCCTGATTTGACACGCCCTGTGACACGCCCGTGTTACAGGCCGTGTTCAATCTCTCGACACTCGACACTCACGTCTCGACACTCGACGATCGTCGAGTAAAAATCGTCGAGCATGCGACACGGCCTTGGACACGCCCGTGTCCTAGGCCGTGTGCCTCCACTCGACGCATCGTCGAGAGCAAAAATCATCGAGACAAATCCCAATCGTCGACACAACCTCGACACGCCCTGCGACACGCCCGTGTCACAGGCCGTGTCAACTGACACGCCCTGGGACACGCCCGTGTCCCAGGCCGTGTCACCCAAAAATTCCTGTTTCTGCACTTTGGGCTGTTACAGCGTTTGTGTGAAAATTCTGCAAGGGGTGGTGTGGTTTCAGCCTGTGGCCACCGGGTTTTGGTTTTGTGGTTAGAGAGACCACTTTGGCCCCGATGTCGGCTGGTTTTGTTTGGTGCGTTCCACTTTAGGGCCGCCACCGAAAGACTCTTGCGGAATTGAACTTAAACTGCTGCTTATGTTTCACTCGTTTGGTTGTTTCTTGTTTGTAAGATGCTGAGTTTGGCATGTGTATTGCCCTTTTTCTCCTGCGGGTGGAGCAGGACTTGTTGAACTTGTACGCACTTGGTGCGGTTGACACTTTGGAATGACATTGTTTACTACTTGCACGCATTTGTTTTATGCACTCTTTTTACTTATATGAAACATTGTTATGGGGTCGGTAAGCCTCTTCTTTATTGATTATGAAATTCATGCTCTCTTTTGTATAGTTTGGTTGATTGCTGAGGTATTCTTTCTTGAATGCCTCAGGTGCAGGTTGTAGCCGGTTGAGCGGCTAGGTTTGTTGGAGGCGTTTCTTGGGAACTAGCCGAGCTTGTGTAGTGAGGTAGTTCTTTTCTTTGTTGTACAGACATACATGTGCCCCAATGGGTTCGTGTCAGTTTGTTGGCGCCCATTGGTGGTTTTCTTTACTTGTACTATATGAATACTAGACTGCTAATATGACTTATTTAGGTGGAATGACGTCTACTTGCTTTTGGGAAGGGTTTATGATAGGTTGCATTAGTTATTTCTAAGCTACACAAAACCTATTATTGTATATCATGCATACATGTTTTGATCAACTAAGACAAATTTTCTAAATGACGTAAACAAAGAGGATTTCTTATAGTAGTATCACTATCGACTGCATATAGGAGCTCATCATAAATAAACGAAGTATTTCCGCAGCGTACAAATCAGTTTTCTTACCTAAGGCCGAGGGATACGGTCATTCAATCTAAAGGTTTTCTTACATTTCACTATTGAATTTCAACTCATAAAGTAAGCGTCAAGAGTTGCCTGAGCGTGTGCAGTTATCCCATGCACGACGTGGAATCATAACCCGTAGTTCCTCTTGCTCTGATACGATGTACTCGTTGAGTAAATGCGGGTTGTGACACGACCCGACAAGACTGACGGCCTATCAGGAAAGTACGTATGCATAGACTCTAGAGTGCACCTAGGACGTGTACAGAGGAGTACGAGAGGGGTCTAAGGTTTGGTAGTGTGCATACCTGCCTAGAAGTGGAGATGCCCGCTCCGCTGCTGCCGTAGCCACAACGGTGGTAACCCGAGAGTGAATCTAGCTCTCAAAAAGTGGGAACTAAAGGTTTGTGATTCACAGAGTCATTGTGTATGAGTTGCACTTGACTGTTGCATAAATTGCATCAAAAACATTCATTCATATTAGGTCATACGGTTCATAGATCCTTATCATATAAATTAATATGGGTTCTTTTATATGATAAGTTATATTTCTTGGAAACCTTAACTTATAAATTTGTATGGGCATTTTTATAAGTTAAGGTACGTTTTGTGATGGTAGTGTAGTGGTAGCATAGCTTTACTTTTCTGCTCTTACTTTCAGCTCTTTACTTACTTGTACTGTACATGCTTTTAATTTTTGTACTATATACATAGAACTGCTAGTGTAGATTTACTGCTCACACTCTTACTTGGTAGCTTAGTTTCCCTAATCACCTGCTTCCTTTTATTACCCCTTGATTGTCCTCCGCTTCTGTAACGCCCCGGATTTTTGATTACGTACGCATGATGGGCATTACGTTGGCTTTGACTGTAGTTTGAGGATGGTTTTTCCCGCGGGCGTGCGAGTGGCTGTTTTTGTTTGCCGAGTTGCACGTTTCCCCAGCAAACCGGAGTCCATATGAGGGACTCGGTGAGGCCTCTTAGGGAATGCTTGCACTTTTTCGCGCCCGGGTAATGTAGCTCAAAATAAGTTGCTGGTTCAGGAAACAAAAAAAGGTAAAAAGTGCTTGAGGCAAAAATGGTCTAGGACGTCTCAGAAACATTTTTCACAAAAGGGAAAAATGGTCGTTTTTGTGCTAGACACGCCCCTTGACACGGGCGTGACCCAGGCCGTGACCTGGGCGTGACCTCCTTGACTCGATGATTTTTCTTGCGTCGAGTTGAGCTCGACGACTGGGGTACACGCCCCCGTGACACGGGCGTGTCACGGGCCGTGTCCCGCTTCGTCGAGTGTCGAGTGTCGATCGTCGAGTATCGAGCGTCGAGTATCGAGTGTCGAGTCGTCGAGAGAGGGGACACGGCCTGTGACACGGGCGTGTCACAGGGCGTGTCAGGCTGGGTCGAGTGTCGACACTTTTTGTCGACGAGGTGTCGAGACACGGGTTACACGCCCTAGGTCACGGGCGTGACCGACCCGTCACGGGCGTGTACCCGACCGTGTACCATGTGGATAAACGTGGAATTGCCGCCTTTCGGCGCTGCTTATGGTACACGCCTTGTGTCACGGGCGTGACACAGGGCGTGACCGGCCCGAAAATCGACTTTTTCCAGTTTTTTGTGCCGTTCGTTTCCTTGATCCTGCATCGAACGGTTCAGCTCTGTTCTGGATGGCATAAGTCCGAAACAGCTAATTGGATTTCTCATGTTCTTCTCTTCATCTTCTTCTTCATTCCCAAAGGGAAATCAAGAGAGCAAGGGAGCAAGCAAGGCAAGGGAAGAGGAGAGCAGCCGTCGCGGCATCGTCTCGGTTCAGGCAAGCGGTGTTCTCCACCCTTGCCAATCTTCGTACTTGATTCAATTTTCCATTTTTCTAGCTTGAGATCTTGTGTTGAATTTTTCTTTATTAGCCTTAGTCTTTCAATTCCCCTTAGTTTGTTCTTCTTGCTTCAAATTATGATCAATACTCTTGTTTTCCCATGATCAATACTCTTGTGTTATGCTAATTTCCTATGCTTCGTTTGTTTTTCTTGATTCAAAGTATGATGCATCCTCTTGTTTGTTCTATGCTAAATTCCCTAGGCTAAATTCGAATTAGCTACTTCACTATGCTAAAATTCCTTATGCTATTTTCAATTTGCCCTATGCTAGCTTAATTCATGTAGCTACTTTGTCATATTCATGTAACCGATCAAGAGAGGTGATTTTTCCTTTCAAAATCATATGATTGTGTTCCAAATGGATTATGTACTCATGTTAATCAAATCCTATCATGTGATTCTATTTTGATACAAAGCGTGTTATGTGATGAAGTTCATCATACTATACGTTGGCAATTGGCCGTCATGTGTGAGGACGATGAAAGGAACGTGTTACCTTGGGTTATGGGGCGTTTTGCGAGGCGAATTTATGAACCATGGCAGGAGCGTTTGTGTGAGAATTTTGCAAGGGGTGGTGTGGTTTCAGCCTGTGGCCACCGAGTTTTGTTTTTTGTGGTTAGAGAGACCACTTTGGCCCCGATTTGGGCTGGTTTTGTTTGGTGCGTTCCACTTTAGGGCCGCCACCGGTAAGACCCTTGCGAAATTGAACTTAACCGCTGCTTATGCTTCACTAGTATCGTAATTTCTTGGCTTATGAATGATGGAATGGGCATGTGTTTTGCCTTTTGCTCCTGCGGTTTGAGCAGGACATGATGAACTTGTACGCACTTGGTGCGTTTGGCATGGATTGTGGTGCGTTTTCCACTTGTTTTGTTCACTCATGTTACTTGATGAAACATGTCTGTGGGGTCGGTAAGCCCCTTCTTGATCCATTATGAACTCTATGCTCTCTTTTGTATAGTTTGGATGATTGCTGAGGTATTCTTTCTTGAATGCCTCAGGTGCAGGTTGTAGCAGGTTGAGCGGCTAGGTTGGTTGGTGGCGTTTCCTGGGAACTAGCCGAGCATTCATAGCGAGGTAGTTCTTATTTTTGTTGTATAGACATACATGTGCCCCAATGGGTTCGTGTCAGCTTGTTGGCGCCCATTGGTGGTTTTCTTTTGTGTAACTATGAACTAGACTGCTAATGTAACTCATTTGGATGGAATGATATGTACCTGTTTTTGGGATGGTTTTCTAGTAGGTTGCATTAGCTATTTTGACTAATGATATGTACTATTGTATATCATGCATACATGTTTTGTTTAACTAACACATACTTTTCAAATGACGTAAACAAAGAGGAGTTCTTATAGTAGTATCACTCTAGACTGCATATAGGAGCTCATCATAAATAAACAAAGTATTTCCGCCGCGTACAAAGACAATTTTACTATCTAAGGCCGAGGGATACGGCCATTTAATCCAAACGTTTTCCTGCATGTAACTATTGACTTTCAACTTGTAAAGTCAGCGTCAAGAGTTGCCTGAGCGTGTGCAGTTATCCCCTGCACGACGTGACATCATAACCCGTAGTTCCTCTTGCTCTGATACGATATGCTCGTTGAGGAAATGCGGGTTGTGACAGTTGGTATCAGAGGGAGGTTTGCTTGACAATTGGTCGGGCAAACTTTCTGTTTTGGTTGGAAGCATCATCTCATACACACACCGAGGTGCCATCAGTATGTCTTGGCCGAAGCACGTACACTACACTCATGGCATGAACAAAAGTATACGGGGCATATTATGTAGTATGGGATGCATAATATGTGGTTGTATATGGATCCACCATAGGGGCAACATGTGAGGGTTATGTAGTATGAGATGCATAACCTCACCACATGGATGCGACTAGCACGTTTTCTTTGATTCGTTGCATGCAATGCTATGTAGTATGGGATGCATAGCATTGTGATGCGTACGACCGCTCATGGCATGCATTAAGGCTTTGTTTTTAGATTGCATAGCACAGCACGCATAACATAACATTGCATGAACACAACGTGCCAAGCTAAGACGTACATGATGACACCTGTACACACATAGTTTTGGGTCAAAGAAAGTCATGCATTCATGGTTTAGGCACAAGTTAGTGGGATGACGGTGAGTCATCTTTAGGTTAGGCATACCATCATTCTCAAACTCCCAAAGCAAGTTAGCAGTTGATGTTCATATTTCTTTATGTATGGTCTGTACATAGCCGTTGTGTGTTTTGTTGGGTTTGAGCTTGATAAGAGTGAACGTGTTATAGGATGTCGAAGCGTCCAGTGACAAGGCAAACTCCCCAATCCGAGGGCGAGTCTTCGGGCGCGCAGAATAATGCGCTGATGGATAGTCTTCGCCAAAGTAATGAGGCTTTGACGAGGCAGGTACAGGAGGTACAGTCCCAGCTCCAAGCTATGTCATCAGCGATGTCTGGGCTGGCACCAAGAGGTCAAGAGACGATTAGAGGCCCCACTAGTTCGACTCCTTCAGTGGCAGCGACACCCCCAGTTGTGGTTCCTCCTGCGATGACTTTCATCTCGCAGTTTCAGCGACTTGGACCACCGACGTATGATGGAAAAGCAGACTTCATGATCTTGGATGATTGGGTGATTACGTTGGAAGAAATGTTTGTGTATGCTGGTGTGACTGAGGACCAGAAGGTGATGCTTGCTGCCTATCAACTTAAAGGGTTGGCGAAAGGTTGGTGGTTACGAGAAAAGGAAGGCCTAGGGGCGGGCTGTTCGTGGGAAGTGTTTAAGGAACTGGTACGACGCAAGTTTCTACCGGCAGTGGAACGGGACCGCCTACTGAATGACTTCTTGTACTTGAAGCAGAGGAAACTCACAGTGAGTGAGTATGAAATCGAGTTTAGCAAGTTAAGTCGGTTCGCTCCGAGCTTGGTGACGACAGAAGCTGACCGAGTAAAGAGATTTCTTGGCGGACTCCGTAGCGACGTTCAACAGTTCGCAAGTGCTTATGGAGCGACAAGTTACACGATGGTGGTTGAGGCGACGTTGAAGGTAGAAGCTATCGAAAATGCCAAACAAAGAGGGCAGCAGATGAGGCAGGGCAAGAGACAGCTGGTGGGAGAGACAATATCCCACGAGTCAGACGTAAAGAAGAAGAAGGAACTATGTAGCTTCTGTGGCCGAGCCGGTCACCCGTTTGAAAAATGTTTCAAGCGGTTGGGAATGCAAAAGAAGGAGCAGGTGCACGCCATTCAGGGTGCGCCAACCAGAGACTTGGAGTGTACATTTTATGGGAGAAGAGTCATGATGTGAGCCGCTGCTGGGCCAAAGACAAGGTATGCTTCCAGTGTGGCAGACCAGGACATCTTCGCGCAAGGTGCCCACAGGTGCAAGCTGTGTTGCAACCCGCACCACTCCAGGCTTTGCCTCCGCCTCCGCGCTTGGACAAAGGCAAAGGGAAGTTGAATGTGGTCTCTTCAGAGGAAGCACAGATGTCACCGCAGGTTATCTCAGGTTCGATTTAGTCCTCTGGTTCTCGTTTTGTGTATGCCTCTTATGTGTAGTTCTTAGCATAGCATATATACCTTATAGGAAACTTTAAGGTAAAGAACCGTTGGGCGCGTGTTCTCTTTGATTCTGGCGCGACCCATTCATTTGTGGCTCGAACCTTTCTGGATCGATATCATTTGACACCAGAGCGAGTGGGGAATGCATTTTTGGTGAAATTTCCTTCCGGCGCTTCTGTGGTGGCTGACTGGGGTCTTTTTGATTGTCCCATTTTGTTGGGGGATTTCATAGCAAGAGTTGATTGCAAGGTGATCGATTTGGACGATTTTGACGTCATTCTGGGCATGGACTGGTTAGCCCGTTATGATGCCGTCATACAGTGCAGAGGAAAGCGTTTGGATTTCATTAAGGATGATGGTCAGCCAGGAAGTGTGTATGGTGATTCTTGTCAGGATTCTCCAGGGATTTCAACGGTATGTGTTCGGACGTTGTTTGTTTCCGACTGTTTTGCCTGTTTTGTCTCCGTTGTGGGGACTAGTGCTGTTTTGCCGCGTTTAGAGGAGATTCCTGTTGTGCGTGAATTTCCAGATGTTTTTCCTAATGACCTTCCTGGTCTACCCCCTAATCGTGATGTCGAGTTTGTTATTGATTTGGAGCCGGGTACGCGACCGATTGCGAAAGCGCCGTACAGGATGGCCCCGCGTGAGCTAGCAGAGTTGCGTACACAGTTGGATGACTTATTGGCAAAAGGGTTTATCCGGCCGAGTTCATCACCTTGGGGTGCACCGGTGTTATTTGTGAAGAAGAAAGATGGGTCGATGCGCCTTTGCATCGATTACCGGGAGTTGAACAAGGTGACAATTAAAAATAAGTACCCACTACCAAGAATCGATGATTTGTTTGATCAACTGCGTGGCAGTTCTGTATTTTCGAAGATTGATCTCCGCTCGGGCTATCATCAGCTCAAGGTCCGGGAGTCGGATATTCTGCAGACTGCATTTCGCTCACGGCATGGTCATTTTGAATTTCTGGTGATGTCATTTGGTTTGACCAACGCGCCATCAGCCTTCATGGATATGATGAACATGGTGTTCAAGGACTATTTGGATAAATTTGTGGTGGTTTTTATTGATGATGTTCTTGTCTACTCCCGCAGTGCTGAGGAGCATGAACAGCATCTGCGAATAGTATTGGCCACTTTGCGAGATCAACGGTTATTCGCCAAGCTAAGCAAATGCGAGTTTTGGTTGCCGCAAGTTGCTTTTCTGGGTCATGTCATTAATCACCATGGTATTTCAGTGGATCCCGAAAAGATTTCTGCGGTCATGGAAAGGAGAAGACCGGAAACACCCAAGGAGATTCGAAGCTTCTTGGGCTTAGCCGGCTATTATCGCAGATTTGTCGAAGGTTTTGCGATGTTGGTCGCACCTTTGACTCGATTAACCCAGAATAATGTGGCGTTTGAGTGGAATGACAAGTGTGAGACCTCATTCCGAGAACTCAAGAACAGATTATGTACCGCTCCTGTGTTAATCTTGCCAACAGAAGGAAAGGATTATGAAGTGTTCGTGAATGCGTCGCACGTTGGACTTGGATGTGTGTTAATGCAAGACAAAAAGGTGATTGCGTATGGGTCTCTGCAGTTGAAAATTCATGAAAAGAATTACCCAACGCATGATTTGGAGTTTGCAGCGGTGATATTTGCATTGAAGTTGTGGAGACACTTGCTATATGGTGCACAGTGTAAAATCTTTACAGATCATAAAAGCTTGAAGTATGTCTTCACGCAGAAAGAACTTAATTTGCGCCAACGGCGATGGCTTGAGTATGTCGCGGATTATGATGTGGACATTCAGTATCATCCGGGGAAAGCGAATGTTGTAGCCGATGCGTTGAGTCGGAAGACGGGGAAATTATTTCATCTTTCCGTCGACCGTCTTGTGGAGGAATTTCTATTGATGGATATTGCGGTGGGCAAATATGATCCGCAAAGTCATTCGGCAATAGAAGAACCGTCATGGCTGGTGCTTGCAAGACAACATCAAAAAGATGATCCTGATCTTTTACATTTATTTTTTCGGACTGAAAAGGATGAATTACCAGATTTTGCGATTGATGGTGCAGGCACGTTAAAGTATCGTGGACGATTTTGTATTCCCGCGGTTGGGGATATTCGCGAGATGGTGTGTAAGGAAGCACACGGCGCAAGTATGGCCTACCATCCAGGCTCAACCAAAATGTACCGTGATTTGAAACAAATTGTCTGGTGGTATGGAATGAAAAGAGATATAACACAATTTGTCTCGGAATGTCATACGTGCAAGCGGGTGAAAGCTGATCATGGGAAGCCTGGTGGCAAGTTGACAACATTGGAGATTCCAACCTGGAAGTGGGAAAGTATCTCAATGGATTTTATTACCGGTTTACCAAGATCTCCACGAGGACATGACTCCGTGTGGGTGATCGTGGATAGGTTGACCAAGTGTGCTCATTTCATACCCTTTAAGGTCAACTACCCGATGAAGACCATAGCGGAGCTCTATTTGAACGAGATCATCCGACTGCATGGGGTGCCTGGTGGGCCAAAATCCAGAGCAAAAGTATGAGAAATATTTATAAGACATTTATAAAGTTTTCAATTAAACTAAAAATTTATTTACACCAAAGTCAAGTCAAAAATACAATTTAGGGATTTACGAATTAAGTCCTAAATTATGGAATTAAAGTGAAAAGAGAGAAATATTTAGCCAAAAATTCTCTAATAAATTAACTAGCACTCAAAATTGAGTAAATTGCAAACAAGGTTTGATTAAAATTATAAAAATCATAACTTAAAAGAAACTTAAGGAAGAATGCAACCTACTACTTATGCTCTCCCAATATTTTAATTTAAAATCTAAGACAATAATATTGGCTAAGGGGTTTGCGGAGGAAAATCAACATGAAGAGGTCTTTGATTGGAGGTGATCATCATTATTTTTTTCACACCCCACCAAATGTTTTTTTAAAATATATATGTAATACCAGAAAATGATAGACTAACATCCTATCACTTCCCACGACATATATGAACTTTTAAATATATATGTAATACCAGAAAATGATAGACTAACATCCTATCACTTCCCACGACATATATGAACTTTTAATTCCTCTCTTCATCTGGGTTGCATATGTTTACCAGAGAATAAGGAACTAACATCTCCTTATTCCCATGACATATGATCTAACAATAAAAAGAAAAAGGAAGGAGTTAAACAAAATTTTAGAAAATAAACAAAAATACTAGAGAGCAACTACTAGTAGATTGAGATTTCCTAAGAATCTAAAAGCATGAGGTAATAATAATTGGAATCCAAAATTGTTAAGCAAAATTACTACAAAATTGAAACTATTTAAAATAAAAGAGAAAAAGTGCTAAATAAATTACTCTAAGAAAATTAAAACCATAAGATAATTCTCAAAACAAAATCACTAAATATTAGATTTAACTAAACATGATGAAACAAAAGATTAGAAAATCAAAAATAGTAAAAATGCTTATAAACAAACTCAAACAAAATTTCTGAAAACAACAAAAAGACTAAGGGAGAGGTTTATTATATTTTTTTGATTTTGATTTTTTGATTTTTGTGGGATTTTTTTTCTAGTTTTTTTTTATTTTTGATAAAGCTAAATTACTTAAAAACAAACATTTTTTTGAAAAACATAAAAAGAAAAGATATTTTTTTTAAAAGGAGAAATTAAAAAGAAAAGAAAAGGAAAAAGAGCGAAGCCCTCCCCCATACTTGGATTTTGCATTGTCCTCAATGAAAAACAAAAAAAGGAAGAAGAAGAGGGGGGGGGGGGGGCAATAAAGTAAAGACTTAAAAAGAAAATGACTTCCCCTGATTCGTAAGGCCGAATGGTGATTTCGTTCCCCCATGCTTAAGCTGGACACCGGCTCAGGCCTAAGGAAGAGAAAAAAAATGATGGAGCCAAACGAACCGCCGAAGGTCTTATTCCTGCAAAACACAATAAGCAAACAAAAAAAGGAATAACAAAAAGTGATAAGCAAGGGGTGCCTCCCAAGAGCACTCTTTGTTTAACGTCGTCTGAGCTCGACGTTATTGGTTAGCTAAATGGAAAATAAAAACTAAAGTGAAGAGGTAACTCCCTAAGTATGCGCTTAGGAGAGTACATCAAAAAAGAGAAAAATTGAAGAATCGCACCGACATGGGGTGGAATCTTCAATGGAATGACGCCCGAAAATGAACGGACAGAGTTATAGAAGAACTCCGCCGTATGAAAAATGGGAAAGAAGGGGTCGTCAAAAGAAGAAAAAGAAAAAGAAGAAGAAATAGAAAGAGGAATAAAAGAAGTAGAAAAAGATATTTCATCAACGGAAATTTCACAAGGAGGAGAGACTTGTGAAATTTCGGGAGAAGAAGGGGTAGAGAGGACTAAAGAAGAATTATCTAAAATAAAAGAAGAAGAAGAAAAAGACTCGCTAAAACTAGAAAAAGTTGGAACAGTTAAAGTTTGAAGCGAAAAGGAATCACACATGTCTTCAGAAAAAGAAAGAGAATGATGAAACGTCTTGCCATCCTCAAAAGTTAAGAAGCATGCCGAAGTATCCATAGGGGCGTCATCCAAAGGAGGAAGGAAACAATCTTGAATATCCGAATAATTATCCCCCTCGAGAGGAAAAAGACAAGCCGGGATATCCGGTGACTCATTACACGATGAAATTAGAGGAGACGGAGAAGAAGACGAAGAAAATGAAGCGGCCTCACGAGAAAAATAATCGAGAATGGTCTTCAAATGCGAATTGATATTATCAAGAGAAGTTTGCAATTCAAAATACGCATTATCGATTGAAGTAAAATTTAGAGGCACGGCGCTTTGCAGGGCAAAATCATAAGAAAAATAAGACGGGTTCCCCATCTCCCAAGTAGGATAAAAATTGGAGTAAGAGTCAAATTGGTCACTTTGACCTGGTCTAGAAAAATTGAAATCAAAAGAGGGAGGGGTTCCCGAAAGACATTCAGAATAAAAGTGGTTGGGCGACCTGCAAAAATTACAAAACGCGCCAAAATAAGACGATTCCATAAAAAAACTGTTACCAAAAAGAAAAAGAAAACTTAAAATTTTTTTTTGATATTTTTTTTGTTAAAAAAATGTTTTTGTTTTTAAAATTTTAGTAGAAGTAATAAACTCGATGCTTTCGTAATATTGCCAAAGTAGTCCCCGACAACGGCGCCAAAAACTTGATGGACTAAAAATCGTCTCACGGACTACAATCCGAATAGGCAAGTGTACCTATCGTTTTATAGTATAGTGATAAAAATATATCAAGGTCGTATAAAAACTCGGGGCAGGCAAGTAATATTACTCACAACGATTCTATTATCCTACCGAACGATTGATGAGTACGAAAATTAAAATGAACTAAGCTTAATAAAAAGATAAATAAAAATATTGCGAAAGAGTGCTCGATCGACGATTCACTTTGAAATAAAATAACGAAATAAATTAGTTTAGCATTTGTAATACTATTAAGACCGTGACAGATCCAATATTAGGAAGTAATCTCGCTAGAGCATTAAATCCCCTAACTTATAGACGTTTTGACCGAAATCTCTTTACAAGTCAAAAAAAGCCTAAAGTCGCATTACCGAAGTAACCCACACTATTGGATTTGACTCCAATCCGGAGGATTTACTTCATCCTATCTCTAGGGTTGCCTTCAACTCCTTCCTTCTTTGAGTGATCTTTCAAATCAATGAGTCTCTCGACTTCTATGAAATGAGATCAATTGCCTACTACCGTATACCGGAATACGGAGTCGACACGATAAAAATCAAAGAAGGATCAAAATAGGGAAAATACAAATGCAAACATAAAATTAAAGATGCATTATTTTGTCGCAAAGCTTATCGCGATCGGGCGCAAAATATAATTAGCTAAGCATAATAAAGGAAGAAAACAAAATAGAAGAAAGAGAAGTCATTTGCATTGCTTAAGAAAAGGAAATACACAAAAATTAAAATATGAAAATGCTATTCTACTACAAAAAGGAAATTACAATAAAAACTACAACAAGGAAAAACTCTCATGAACTAACTATCTCACTTGCTCTCTAAAATCCTCCTCTTCAAAGCATGAGACATTGGTTCCTTTTATAGGAGAGGAGGAAGATTCTAGAAAGTGGTGGAAATGAAATGGGAGAAGGATGTGGCCGGCCATGCATGTATGAGGAGGTGCATGAATGTAATTAATGGGGGAGAGAGGGAAGAGGCTACATGCATGCATTTTCATTTAGGAAAATAAAAAGAACAAAATAAATAAAAGAGGGGGGATGGATGGGTTTAAATGAGAATGATAGAAAGGGAAAGAGGGGTGAATGAGAAATAAATAAGAGAGAAGGAGTGAGTGGGGAGATGCATGCGGAATAAAGAGAAGAGAAAATAATAAAGGGGAGAGAGAGGGGAGAGGCTACATGCATGAATGGGGAGAGAAGGAGCCGTCCATGCATGTTGGGCTTCATTATGTGGGCTGAAATATTATTTGTGGGCTGAAATATTATTTGTGGGCTGCATCATAGACTCGAGTAGCACCAAATGGAAGGGCTCGGGTTGTCTTGCATGGTGGGCTGCACTTGGACCGCAACAAAGGCCTTGAACCTACAAATAAAACAAAACAAATAAACAAAATGTTAGATATATTTTATAACATAACATAACATATATTTTATAACATTATAAAAAACTAACCATAATAATATAATAATAGTTATATTTCATAACAAAACACAACTAGACATAGAACATAAAATTAAACATAAAAAAAGCATAAAACACATAATTAAACTAGGAATTAATATATTATAAAAAAGACATTAAGACATGAAATAAAAACACAACAAGCATAAAATATAAATAAACTTAGGCATTTTGCATACTAAACTACCCCCAAAAATGATGACTAAAAGTAGTCATCAGTGCCTATGAATATCATTTCAGACCGAGATTCCCGCTTTACCTCTCGTTTTTGGCGCAGTTTACAAGAGGGGTTGGGGACAGATTTGCGATATTCCACGGCTTATCATCCTCAGACGAATGGCCAAACCGAAAGAGTAAATCAAATTGTAGAAGATATGATTCGATGTTACATTCTGGAGTATGGCGGAGCATGGGATGAACGTTTGCGGCTTATGGAATTCGCGTATAATAATAGCTATCAAGAAAGCTTGCAAATGGCTCCGTTCGAAGCGTTATATGGGCGACGATGTCGGACCCCACTCTTTTGGACTGAGGTTGGCGAGCGGCCTTTGTTAGGTCCAGAGGCGCTCGAGGATATGGAAGGTGCAGTACGACTTATTCAGGAGAAGCTCCGAATCGCCCAAGAGCGATATGAAAAGTATGCCAACCGACGAAGGTCGGAATTAGCGTTTGCGGTGGGGGATTCTGTTTTCTTGAAAGTCTCCCCAATGATTGGGATTAAACGGTTTGGGAAAGAGCGCAAATTAGACCCAAGATTTGTGGGTCCCTTCACGATTCTTGCGCGAGTTGGAGCATCCGCCTACAAACTGGAATTACCCGTGAACTTTCCTGGTGTTCACAATGTGTTTCATGTTAGCCAACTTCGCAAGTGTGTGCGGAATGACAAGCAAGTGTTGGACGTTGTGCCGCAATTAGCGCCCAACCTTTCTTATGAGGAGATGCCCATCCGGATATTGGACTCCCAAGATCGCGTGTTGCGGAAAAAGAAGATTCCTATGGTAAAGGTGCTATGGAAAAATCAGGATGTGGAAAGCGCGACGTGGGAACTCGAATCAACAATGAGGGCGGCTCATCCTCATTTATTCCCGTAGATAAGCTGGTATGTGACTTGGTGTATGCATGTTTTGGTTTGCTTATGTGTTTGTTTTTGTGAAAAGTTTCGAGGCGAAACTTTTTGTTAAGGGGAGTGATTGTAACGCCCCGGATTTTTGATTACGTACGCATGATGGGCGTTATGTTGGCTTTGACTGTAGTTTGAGCATGGTTTTTCCCGCGGGCGTGCGAGTGGCTGTTTTTGCTTGCTGAGTTGCACGTTTCCCCAGCAAACCGGAGTCCATATGAGGGACTCGGTGAGGCCTCTTAGGGAATGCTTGCACTTTTTCGCGCCCGGGTAATGTAGCTCAAAATAAGTTGCTGGTTCAGGAAACAAAAAAAGGTAAAAAGTGCTTGAGGCAAAAATGGTCTAGGACGTCTCAGAAACATTTTCACAAAAGGGAAAAATGGTCGTTTTTGTGCTAGACACGCCCCTTGACATGGGCGTGACCCAGGCCGTGACCTGGGCGTGACCTCCTTGACTCGACGATTTTTCTTGCGTCGAGTTGAGCTCGACGACTGGGGTATACGCCCCCGTGACACGGGCGTGTCACGGGCCGTGTCCCGCTTCGTCGAGTGTCGAGTGTCGATCATCGAGTATCGAGCGTCGAGTATCGAGTGTCGAGTCATCGAGAGAGGGGACACGGCCTGTGACACGGGCGTGTCACAGGGCGTGTCAGGCTGGGTCGAGTGTCGACACTTTTTGTCGACGAGGTGTCGAGACACGGGTTACACGCCCTAGGTCACGGGCGTGACCGACCCGTTACGGGCGTGTACCCGGCCGTGTACCGTGTGGATAAACGTGGAATTGCCGCCTTTCGGCGCCGCTTATGGTACACGCCCTGTGTCACGGGCGTGACACAGGGCGTGACCGGCCCGAAAATTGACTTTTTCCAGTTTTTTGTGCCGTTCGTTTCCTTGATCCTGCATCGAACGGTTCAGCTCTGTTCTGGATGGCATAAGTCCGAAACAGTTAATTGGATTTCTCATGTTCTTCTCTTCATCTTCTTCTTCATTCCCAAAGGGAAATCAAGAGAGCAAGGGAGCAAGCAAGGCAAGGGAAGAGGAGAGCAGCCGTCGCGGCATCGTCTCGGTTCAGGCAAGCGGTGTTCTCCACCCTTGCCAATCTTCGTACTTGATTTAATTTTCCATTTTTCTAGCTTGAGATCTTGTGTTGAATTTTTCTTTATTAGCCTTAGTCTTTCAATTCCCCTTAGTTTGTTCTTCTTGCTTCAAATTATGATCAATACTCTTGTTTTCCCATGATCAATACTCTTGTGTTATGCTAATTTCCTATGCTTCGTTTGTTCTTCTTGATTCAAAGTATGATGCATCCTCTTGTTTGTTCTATGCTAAATTCCCTAGGCTAAATTCGAATTAGCTACTTCACTATGCTAAAATTCCTTATGCTATTTTCAATTTGCCCTATGCTAGGTTAATTTATGTAGCTACTTTGTCATATTCATGTAACCGATCAAGAGAGGTGATTTTTCCTTTCAAAATCATATGATTGTGTTCCAAATGGATTATGTACTCATGTTAATCAAATCCTATCATGTGATTCTATTTTGATACAAAGCGTGTTATGTGATGAAGTTCATCATACTATACGTTGGCAATTGGCCGTCATGTGTGAGGACGATGAAAGGAACGTGTTACCTTGGGTTATGGGGCATTTTGCGAGGCGAATTTGTGAACCATGGCAGGAGCGTTTGTGTGAGAATTTTGCAAGGGGTGGTGTGGTTTCAGCCTGTGGCCACCGAGTTTTGTTTTTTGTGGTTAGAGAGACCACTTTGGCCCCGATTTGGGCTGGTTTTGTTTGGTGCGTTCCACTTTAGGGCCGCCACCGGTAAGACCCTTGCGAAATTGAACTTAACCGCTGCTTATGCTTCACTAGTATCGTAATTTCTTGGCTTATGAATGATGGAATGGGCATGTGTTTTGCCTTTTGCTCCTGCGGTTTGAGCAGGACATGATGAACTTGTACGCACTTGGTGCGTTTGGCATGGATTGTGGTGCGTTTTCCACTTATTTTGTTCACTCATGTTACTTGATGAAACATCTCTGTGGGGTCGGTAAGTCCCTTCTTGATCCATTATGAACTCTATGCTCTCTTTTGTATAGTTTGGATGATTGCTGAGGTATTCTTTCTTGAATGCCTCAGGTGTAGGTTGTAGCCGGTTGAGCGGCTAGGTTGGTTGGTGGCGTTTCCTGGGAACTAGCCGAGCATTCATAGCGAGGTAGTTCTTCTTTTTGTTGTACAGACATACATGTGCCCCAATGGGTTCGTGTCAGCTTGTTGGCGCCCATTGGTGGTTTTCTTTTGTGTAACTATGAACTAGACTGCTAATGTAACTCATTTGGATGGAATGATATGTACCTATTTTTGGGATGATTTTCTAGTAGGTTGCATTAGCTATTTTGACTAATGATATGTACTATTGTATATCATGCATACATGTTTTGTTTAACTAACACATACTTTTCAAATGACGTAAACAAAGAGGAGTTCTTATAGTAGTATCACTCTAGACTGCATATAGGAGCTCATCATAAATAAACAAAGTATTTCCGCCGCGTACAAAGACAATTTTACTATCTAAGGCCGAGGGATACGCCCATTTAATCCAAACGTTTTCCTGCATGTAACTATTGACTTTCAACTTGTAAAGTCAGCGTCAAGAGTTGCCTGAGCGTGTGCAGTTATCCCCTGCACGACGTGGCATCATAACCCGTAGTTCCTCTTGCTCTGATACGATATGCTCGTTGAGGAAATGCGGGTTGTGACAGCTTCGTCCTCCCGCACAGTGCCTAGGAGTTGCGGTGCAAGGTGCAGAGGAAATGACTTAGTCTTTTTGACTAATGGTCGGTGACCAAACTATTTTTAGGAGCTCGAGGAGATGGAGCACCAGCACGACCGGTAGTACGAGGTGACAGGGCGTGAGGAGTTGATACCACCACCTATTACT
This sequence comes from Platanthera guangdongensis, assembly GCA_039583875.1. NCBI lineage: Eukaryota > Viridiplantae > Streptophyta > Magnoliopsida > Asparagales > Orchidaceae > Platanthera > Platanthera guangdongensis. The sequence goes on from CM077165.1 coordinate 66,358,598, forward strand.
ACTACAGCGCTACCTCAGGTGGGATGAGTACGGGATTAGATGATTAGCTTCCGCTGTTTTGATATTTTGAGAGGAGTGTTTATTCATATGATGTACTGGGCATAAGCCCTTATTACTCTTCTATTTTTATTCTCATTGTGGACTGTGTACTCTTTCATTCATATATATGTATGATTTGTACTGTGACTGTGGACTAGCTGTGTTGTACTCTGCTATGTTTTACTTCTACTTCTCATATTGGCCTATAGGTTTATGATCATACTAGCCGACAGAATTGGCATGTTGCGGTGTCGACTAACCCGTGCGTTAGTGCCACCGTAAGACGGCGGTTCTGGGCATAAGACCGGGAGCCTCCTTGTTAAGGGGGAGTGGTCTTACAAACTGGTATCATGTAATCGAACGAGCATATGAGAAAGAAGTCCACAACACTATGCAGCGGAAGCAATGGTGTGCCCATCTGTAAAAAGTCACAGAAAATAGTCCATTTAAACAATGAGTTAGGCCAATACAATTAGGACAACACCTTAGTTTGACTTACCAAGAGGATTTCATAGTGTATCCAAGTCTAAAATCGACCTCGGAGATAGATTGGTTAAGGTACGAGGATACCCAAATTCACCAAGGGAAGAATTTGACGCAAGAGTCACTCTTAAGGCTTAAATTACGATGTCCCTACTCCACCTATCGAGTGATATTATCACTTCTTACCGAAGCTGATAGGACCGCCTTAAGGAGAATTGGTGCATATAATCTATTAGTGGAATAGTACAGTACTCGTAAACTTAACCCTCATACTGATGACTTGATTACGTTGAGATAACCACGGTGGCAAATACCAAAGGTAGAATAAGAATTCAAGTCTCAGAAGAAACCCATTTTGGTTCGGTCACATGTTGACATCGATAAGATTGTCGTATAAGTAATCTTAAGGGCCAAAGGTATATAGCATATCAATTAGTCTCAAGGTGGAACTCCAGGTCTAAGATTGTTAGACCTAAGGATTGAGTGCACATATAAGAGGAATACACTATAAATATTAAGGGAATTTAGCTCGAAAGGTATGGGGGCTAATCCTTTTGTTTATTGGGCTAAATTGGTAACGACTTGAATTTCTCTAGACCCGGTTTATAAAACATGTGTCACAAACATAATGATCTAGAAGACTTGATTAATTCAAATGTTGCTCAAGTAAAGATGAGGTTTTGTATTCGCATAATCGACAAGATAATCAACACTCCCTAGAAGTTTGAGATATACGTAGAGGGTTTCCCTCTTGGATATATTACAACCCTAGAACAAGGAAAGTCTCCATGAGAAGTTAGAAACTTTCGCGGGCTTGTGAATCTGATTATTACTTGACACAACTTTAAGAGAGATTGTAATTTCGTCAATGCATAATGACATGCTATATCCCAAAGATCGAAACAAGTTGCGTATAATCCACAAAAATTCGAACAAATGTCCTTTCGATAAACTAAAATCAAGCAGTAACGATGACACAAAGGTTTTATGCATAATTTAAGGAATATGTTACCACAGCAAAACACGTTCCTAGATGCCCCAACACCTTAACCCAGTTGACGTGACACGTGATTAATAATTATTTCATCGGTTAAGGATTTGATTAATGAACTCAGATATATTGCAACAGAAAACCAATGTGAATTGAGAATTCAGTATAAGTCAGAATGATAGTTGGAAATTCTGCATAGCTGTGGCTCTTAGGAAAGTGACTATGACTTTCACATATTAAATGTGTAGAATTGGGGGAAGTGGAAACGATGATGTATCTCTGCAATCCGCGCCTACCTGACATGCTCAGGTCATAATGTTAGAAATGTTCAGATCGAGATAGAGTAACATGATAGAAATGTGAAGGAGTGATTACGGGTCTTAACTATGACGTGATTGGAGCCCATCAAATAAGGATTCAAATATTTGGGTAATTATGTCTATACCACTGGGGGTATAACGATCCCAGAAAACTTAAAGTCAAGCAAAAAATCAAAATTGGAAGACGTATATTATAGGTATGATCCTTTGGATGTGACTTTGATGATCACAAGAACCAAAACAAAAGTGTTCGATGATGATTTACAGATGGTGCGTTCTCTCAAAGAATCAATCCTTTTCAAATTTAAATGGTTTACTTACCCTTATACTTTGCGAGATAGTTTAAGTTATAATTAGAAATCTTGATAAGATAACGTCTTGTTTTTACAATATAATGTTTAAGTTACTATGGTTAGTTATGATTTAGTACTACCTTATTTGATCCTAAAAGGGGCTGGGATTTGGAGAATTAAACACAATGATGAAATATCATTACTATTCATGCTTACATGATATAGCCAGTCACTTGATCATAATGGTGAACTATAACCTTGGATGATTCAAATTAAGCAAAAGTCATTATATTGAAACTTAAGAATTGAAATAAGGTAACATTATGATAAATAAGATTAACCTCATATGGCATGACATTGAAAATGTAACGACTTAAAAATTTCAAATGGGGTGGATGATTAGTTGAAACATACGCATAGGTATGATCCCTTGAGTATGATAACATCGAGAACTGGGACACATACATTGATAACATCATGATTACCTTAGGAAATTCATGACTATGGAGAGATCAATTTTGGTTTGCTAATGTGTATACGGTGAAATTACACGAGAATTAATGAATGTTTATTAAGATTCCCTTTATGATGAAATCGATTTGTGTAAGATCTCACCATTATTAGACAGATACGTTTATAAATTTATGAATTAGACTATATATGAAAAAAAATTGGGAGTCATTTATATCAATATCAATATCATTAATGATCGCTTGATGTACGCTTGAAAGGTGAACACGCTATGAATTATGTATTACCGTTTATGTAGAGGTGTAATAATTCATGAGTCTAGAAGAAACAAAATAATGACCTCTTCATCACATCTTAATTTTGGAGGTTGGTTAATTACTATACATAAGTTGGATCTTCGTAATAAATAATATCACAATACATTGCATTTAAAGAATCAATGTAGTATAAGCCATGAGGCATGATGCGATTCTGGAAGAGGAATCCGAAATTTGTGTGCTCAATTCTACACATAAAAGTATTGATTCTCACGTAGTTGGTGGTCATTGCTCGTAAGGGACACCGAACCAACGTATGATTAAGGTTTATTTAATGATAATGCGTTGAAAAACTTGGAAATATGCCAATGTAATCCTGATTATGAATATCATGCAGTATAATGAAAATACACTTGGATCGGAATATATAGAGGATATGAGTGCTCAGATACAACTGATTAGGGATCGGGTATTGGAGGCTCAGAATAGGCAGGCCAAGTACTACGATGTACGATATCAAATGGTGGAGTTCCAGGTGGGGAACATTGGTTTCTTGAAGATACGTCGGGTGCATGGTGTCTCTCTGGTGCGAAGTCACAAGAAGATCAACCCTCGATATATGGGGCCGTATTTGATCCGGGAGTGGATTGACCCCTTTGCATATAGGCTGGAGTTGCAGCTAGAGTTAGGGAATTTGCACGACGTCTTTCACGTCTCCTCACTTTGAAGAGCTCTACTTCGACCAGAACAACATATTACCACTGCAGCAGGACCGGTAGCACCAGATAGATCAGTTAGTTTGGAGCCGGTCCGGAGCGATGATACGACGATTCGAGTTCTGCGGAAGAAGGTTCACCTAGTGAAGGTATTGTGGTCTAACCTCGAACGGGATGAGCACAGTTGGGAGCCGATGGATCTGATGCGTGAATGGTACCCAGATCTTTTTGCCTCAGGTGTATTTTAACTATGTTGAAATTTTCTTAAAGTTTTTTAATACAGAAACCCCGTAGACCAAAACTTGAATTTCGGGGATGAAATTATTTTTTTGTTTATTGGGATTTGTAACATCCCATGTTACTTCTAGACCCCTTAACTTAGATTGGGTTGGGAATGGGGTGGGTGTTAGGGAAATTAGCTAAGTTTGACCCTAGGTAGTGGGTTGTAGCCATGTGGGGCCCACTAAAGGGCCCAAGTCAAACTAGGTCAAACTAGCCTAAATATGAACCCTAGCCACACCATGACCCCACCACATTGCCCTAATCCTAAAATAATCTAAGTGGACCCTAGGGCATGTCATTAGGTCAACCCTTTGACTCTAGTTGGCCAAAGTCAACCATAGCCCTAAGTTGGTCAAACATATACCTATAGGCCCAATTAGCCCAAGTAGGGCACCACATTGACCCAACCCAAGTTGGGTGGTGCCATTAGACCCATGACTACCAAGTGGGGTCAGCACACTCATCATGGTTAACAAAGTCAACTCAAAGTCAACCTAGTCAACATAATTGACCTAAAGAAGAAAATGAGGGCTAAGCCCACTCTCCTTGGGCCAAGGCAACCAAACTTGGCCCATTATCAGCGAAGTGGTCAATGACCACCCCTACCCTCTGGTTTTGAAGGGAGGGTCATATGCAAAAGGGCATTTTGGAGAATTCACCTAAAAAAGGAGAGAGAAGGTGGGATTAAGAGGAGAGGCCACTTGGCCTTGGCTCCTTCTACCCCAAAAGGTGCTGGATGGCCTCCTCAGAAAATCCAGCAGGTTTTAGTAGCATGGTTGCCACCTAGCACCATGGGTGAACCCTCCAAAGCCCCAAACCGAGCTCACCTTGGTTGTATCTCCATATAAAACCATTTTCAGCCCAATCCGACCACACCATCAGCTTCTGTGAGTGGAAACGAGTGGAGAACAAGTCCTGGAGCAGAGCTTTTGGTGAAGAAACGAGATTTTGAGCAGGAGATCGCCGGAGCAGCTCAACCATGGCCAACCGCCGCCGCACTCGCCGCCAAGTCTTGATTCATGTCCATTTCGCTGCCTCTCTACCCGTGCTAGCTTTCTAGATCCTTTAGGAGAGACATCGGGCTCAATTGAGCATGATACCATGTGAGGAAATGGAGATTTTTCCGAGCTTTTCTTCTTGCTCGGGTTCGTCGGAGGAGCCAATTCCGGCGACCTCGTCGCCGGGAATCCCTAGCCACCACCTCAGTGAAGGTGGTGGCAACATCCACCGGTGGTGGTGGTGGCTCAGCTAGCTGGAAATATCTGGGCAAGTCAGCCCAGCGGAAATTGATCTGGGCCGTTGGCTGATTGGGGACGATTTGGGAATAAATGTTCTATAGTTTTTGCTTAAATATCAAAAAGTAAATAAATGAAATAATTGGCGTGTTATGGCTCCAAATGGACCCAAGTTTTGTTGGCATGTCCTTGGGGACTATACATGTGCATGGTACAAATTTCAGCACATTTGGACCACTGCATATTGTGTAAACTCACTTGCATGTGTTGGTTATGTATAGGCTTGTGGTGCAAATAGACAAATTTGAAATGTTGTGTATTAGACCTATTTGGAACATCCAAAAATCTTGGTATTGATTTCAGAGGCTATTAGCGTGAATTATACCCCACATTGTAATAATGAGATTTTTGGAAGCAAAAATCCCATTATTTGGAATTTTTGAAATAATAGGACTTTTGAAAAATAAATGTAAAAATACGCTCATCATTGAGATAAAATCCCCAATTTTTGTCAAGGTTAATATAATGTTAAGATTAACTCCTGAAAATTTTTATGTCTCTGGTTGAAGAAATTTGATAGGAGTTATGTAGAATTTACCTTTTTACCCTCATTATACTTAATTAAAAAATTGATGAAAATACTCAGTAGAAAATTTTGGAAAAGTTCTTGGTGATATATCTGAGTATGCATAACCTTGTATAATTATCTCATCATTTTTGGATGAATAAGTAATTTTTAAAACCTCATAATGGCATTTTGGTAATATATTAAGAAATGAAATTTTGTAGCCCTTGTTCCATGGAAGTTCATGAAATTCTGTATTTAGCATTATTTTACCAATATATATATGTTGTAAGTTTCTTAGAATTATTAATAATGGCTCCTCATACTTCATTTGGAGAATGACAAATTATGTGGGTTTTGTAATAATTATGGAATAAATAGAAATATTCAAAGGAAAATTATGAATTTGGATAGACAGTAATAGTTTACCATGATAAAAATCTGGAAAAATCCCTTAGGTCAGTGGATTAAAATTTGTGATACTTCATGTATTAAATGACACAGGGGATTAATTAAATGATTTAATTAGAGGCCTTGATGACTTAAAAAAATTATGAAAATCAACATGCTCACTTCATTAGTCCATACCATCCTAGGATAAATAATTAGGGGAAGGTGGCCCAAGGAATTGGAAGTTCCATTTCGGGGGGGGGGGTATTAAGTCATGGGTTGCGCATAGTGTAAGTAGGTCATTCTATAAGGACCACCAGGGGATAAATCAATGAATGAGCTAGAGACTTCAATTGGAATATGACCTTGGTGGGTAGAGTTGTCTTAATGACGAGAGTAAAGTGCAAGCCCTTGGATAGCAACTGGAGTGGAGGCTGGCGGAAGAGAGTCGCCCTTCTGAGAACATCTTTAGTCACTTATGATCACTCAAGAGTAATAACGAGAGCTGGAGGTGAATTATGGGTAGTCATCAACAAAAGTAAATATCCTTGAGAAAGGGAGCTTTGGGCATAATCCCATCGTATTTCCTAGTGCCCCCGAGAGCCCTTCACCGGGTATACTCTGGGCAGTCTTGGGATTAACCTTAAATCCCTAAGTATAATAACTCGTAGACAAGAGTAGTCTAATAGGTTAAGACATTGTGGTTCATTCTAGCCTATGATGGGTTTGAATGATTTTGAATAAAGACATTATTGTGCGTTCTCTCCCGCTATGGGTTGGAGGGATATATGTTGCAGGCTCACCTGTGGAGGGTTTGAGGGAATCAGGACAGGTTGGTTCCGCGAGCTAAAGGCTCGAGATGAAATACTTGCATGCACATAAATTTAGTGGAGGGTCATGCGGTACTGGCCGATCGTCACACTGATGGCAGTACGGTGAACTAGGCGGGTGTGAGGGTTTGAGGGGCCAGTGGGTTGTTTTACACTGCGGTCTGGAGGACGACCCCCGATAACGCACACCCGACCCGACAAGACTGACGGGATATCAGGAAAGTACGTACGCATGGACTCTAGAGTGCACCTAGGATGTGTACAGAGGCGTATGAGAGGGGTCTAAGGTTTGGTAGTGTGCATACCTGCCTAGAAGTGGAGATGTCTGCTCCGCTGCTGCCGTAGCCACAACGGTGGTAACCCGAGAGTGAATCTAGCTCTCAAAAAGTGGGAACTAAAGGTTTGTGATTCATAGAGTCATTGTGTGTGAGTTACACTTGCCTGTTGCATAAATTGCATCATAAACATTCATTCATATTAGGTCATACGGTTCATAGATCCTTATCATATAAATTAGTATGAGTTCTTTTATATGATAAGTTATATTTCCTGGAAACCTTAACTTATAAATTTGTATGGGCATTTTTATAAGTTAAGGTACGTTTTGTGATGGTAGTGTAGTGGTAGCATAGCTTTACTTTTCTGCTCTTACTTTCAGCTCTTTACTTACTTGTACTGTACATGCTTTAACTTTTTGTGCTATATACATAGAACTACTAGTGTAGATTTACTGCTCACACTCTTACTTGGTAGCTTAGTTTTCCTTATCACCTGCTTCCTTTTGTTACCCCTTAATTGTCCTCCGCTTCGTCCTCCCGCATGGTGCCTAGGAGTTGCGGGGCAAGGTGCGGAGGAAACGACTTAGTCTTTTTGACTAATGGTCGGTGATCAAACTATTTTTAGGATCTCGAGGAGATGGAGCACCAGCACGACCGGCAGTACGAGGTGATAGGGCGTGATTAGTTGATACCACCTACTACTACTACTACAGCGCTACCTCAGGTGGGATGAGTACGAGATTAGATGATTAGCTTCCGCTGTTTTGATATTTTGAGAGGAGAGTTTATTCATATGATGTACTGGGCATAAGCCCTTATTACTCTTCTATTTTTATTCTCATTGTGGACTGTGTACTCTTTCATTCATATATATGTATGATTTGTACTGTGACTGTGGACTAGCTGTGTTGTACTCTGCTATGTTTTACTTCTACTTCTCATATTGGCCTACAGGTTTATGATCATACTAGCCGACAGAATCGGCATGTTGCGGTGTCGACTAACCCGTGCGTTAGTGCCACCGTAAGACAGCGGTTCTGGGCATAAGACTGGGAGCCTCCTTATTAAGGGGGAGGGGTCTTACAAACTGGTATCACGTAATCGAATGAGCATATGAGAAAGAAGTCCACAACACTGGACCACCCCGCGCGAGCATTAATTTGGGGACAAACTATGCAGCGGAAGCAATGGTGTGCCCATCTGTAAAAAGTCACAAAAAATAGTCCATTTAAACAATGAGTTAGGCCAATCCAATTAGGACAACACCTTAGTTTGACTTACCAAGAGGATTTCATAGTGTATCCAAGTCTAAAATCGACCTCGGAGATAGATTGGTTAAGGTACGAGGATACCCAAATTCACCAAGGGAAGAATTTGACGCAAGAGTCACTCTTAAGGCTTAAATTACGATGTCCCTACTCCACCTATCGAGTGATATTATCACTTCTTACCCAAGATGATAGGACCGCCTTAAGGAGAATTGATGCATATAATCTATTAGTTGAATAGTAGGGTACTCGTAAACTTAACCCTCATACTGATGACTTGATTACGTTGAGACAACCACGGTGGCAAATACCAAAGGTAGAATAAGAATTCAAGTCTCAGAAGAAACCCATTTTGGTTCGGTCACATTTTGACCTCGAGAAGATTGTCGTATAAGTAATCTTAAGGGCCAAAGGTATATAGCATATCAATTAGTCTCAAGGTGGAACTCCAGGTCTAGGATTGTTAAACCTAAGGATTGAGTGCACATATAAGAGGAATACACTATAAATATTATGGGAATTTAGCTCGAAAGGTATGGGGGCTAATCCTTTTGTTTATTGGGCTAAATTGGTAACGACTTGAATTTCTCTAGACCCGGTTTATAAAACATGTGTCACAAACATAATGATCTAGAAGACTTGATTAATTCAAATGTTACTCAAGTAAAGATGAGGTTTTGTATTCGCATAATCGGCAAGATAATCAACCCTCCCTAGAAGTTTGAGATATACGTAGAGGGTTTCCCTCTTGGATATATTACAACCCTAGAACAAGGAAAGTCTCCATGAGAAGTTAGAAACTTTCGCGGGCTTGTGAATCAGATTATTACTTGACATAACTTTAAGAGAGATTGTAATTTCGTCAATGCATAATGACATGCTATATCCCAAAGATCGAAACAAGTTGCGTATAATCCACAAAAATTCGAACAAATGGCCTTTTGATAAACTAAAATCAAGCAGTAACGACGACATAAAGGTTTTATGTATAATTTAAGGAATATGTTGCCACAGCAAAACACGTTCCTAGATGCCCCAACACCTTAACCCAATTGACGTGACACGTGATTAATAATTATTTCATCGGTTAAGGATTTGATTAATGAACTCAGATATATTGCAACAGAAAACCAATGTGAATTGAGAATTTAGTATAAGTCGGAATGATAGTTGGAAATTCTGCATAGCTGTGGCTCTTAGGAAAGTGACTATGACTTTCACATATTAAATGTGTAGAATTGGGGGAAGTGGAAATTATGATGTATCTCTACAATCCGCGCCTACCTGACATGCTCAGGTCATAATGTTAGAAACGTGCAGATTGAGATAGAGTAACATCATGGTAATGTGATGGAGTGATTACGGGTCTTAACTATGATGTGATTGGAGCCCATCAAAAAAGGATTCAAATATTTGGGTAATTATGTCTATAACACTGGGGGTATAACGATCCCAGAAAACTTAAAGTCAAGTGAAAAATCAAAATTGGAAGACGTATATTATAGGTATGATCCTTTGGATGTGACTTTGATGATCACAAGAACCAAAAAAAAAGTGTTCGATGATGATTTACAGATGGTGCGTTCTCTCAAAGAATCAATCCTTTTCAAATTTAAATGGTTTACTTACCCTTATACTTTGCGAGATAGTTTAAGTTATAATTAGAAATCTTGATAAGATAACGTCTTGTGTTTAGAATATAATGGTTAAGTTACTATGGTTAGGTATGATTTAATACTACCTTGTTTGATCCTAAAAGGGGCTGGGATTTGGAGAATTAAACACAATGATGAAATATCATTACTATTCATGCTTACATGATATAGCCAGTCACTTGATCATAATGGTGAACTATAAGCTTGGATAATTCAAATTAAGCAAAAGTCATTATATTGAAACTTAAGAATTGAAATAAGGTAACATTATGATAAATAAGATTAATCTCCTATGGCATGACATTGAAAATGTAACTACTCAAAAAATTCAAATGGGGTGGATGATTAGTTGAAACATACGCATAGGTATGATCCCTTGATTATGATAACATCAAGAAATGGGACACATACGTTGATAACATCATGATCACCTTAGGAAATTCATGACTATGGAGAGATCAATTTTGGTTTGCTAATGTGTATATAGTGAAATTACACGAGAATTAATGAATGTTTATTAAGATTCCCTTTATGATGAAATCGATTTGTGTCAGATCTCACCATTATTAGACAGATACGTTTATAAATTTATGAATTAGACTATATATGAAAAACAATTGGGAGTCATTTATACAAATATCAATATCATTAATGATTGCTTGATGTACGCTTGAAAGGGGAACACTCTATGAATTATGTATTACCGTTTATGTAGAGGTGTAATAATTCATGAGTCTAGAAGAAACAAAATAATGACCTCTTCATCACATCTTAATTTTGGAGGTTGGTTAATTACTATACATAAGTTGGATCTTCGTAATAAATAATATTACAATACATTGCATTTGAAGAATCAATATAGTATAAGCCATGAGGCATGATGCGATTCTGGAAGAGGAATCTGAAATTTGTGTGCTCAATTCTACACATAAAAGTATTGATTCTCACGTAGTTGGTGGTCATTGCTCGTAAGGGACACCGAACCAACGTATGATTAAGGTTTATTTAATGATAATGCGTTGCAAAACTTGGAAATATGCCAATGTAATCCTGATTATGAATATCATGAAGTATAATGAAAATATACTTGGATCAGAATATATAGAGGATATGAGTGCTCAGATACAACTGATTAGGGATCGGGTATTGGAGGCTCAGAATAGGCAGGCCAAGTACTACGATGTACGATATCAAATGGTGGAGTTCCAGGTGGGGAACATTGGTTTCTTGAAGATACGTCGGGTGCATGGTGTCTCTCTGGTGCGAAGTGACAAGAAGCTTTTCCCTCGATTTATGGGGCCGTATTTGATCCTGGAGTGGATTGGCCCCTTGGCTTACAGGCTGGAGTTGCCGCTAGAGTTAGGGAATTTGCACGACGTCTTTCACGTCTCCTCACTTTGAAGAGCTCTACTTTGACCAGAACAACATATTACCACTGCAGCAGGACTGGTTGCACTAGATAGATCAGTTGGTTTGGAGCCGGTCCGGAGCGATGATACGACGATTCGAGTTCTGCGGAAGAAGGTTCACCTAGTGAAGGTATTGTGGTCTAACCACGAACGGGATGAGCATACTTGGGAGCCGATGGATCTGATGCGTGAACGGGACCCAGAGCTTTTCGCCTCAGGTGTATTTTAACTATGTTGAAATTTTCTTAAGGTTTTTTAACACAGAAACCCGGTAGACCAAAACTTGAATTTCGGGGACAAAATTATTTTTTTGTTTATTGGGATTTGTAACATGCCATGTTACTTCTAGACCCCTTAACTTAGATTGGGTTGGGAATGGGGTGGGTGTTAGGGAAATATGCTAAGTTTGACCCTAGGTAGTGGGTTGTAGCCATGTGGGGCCCACTAAAGGGCCCAAGTCAAAGCAGGTCAAACTAGCCTAAATATGAACCCTAACCACACCATGACCCCACCACATTGTCCTAATCCTAAAATAATCTAAGTGGACCCTAGGGCATGTCATTAGGTCAACCCTTTGACCCTAGTTGACCAAAGTCAACCATAACCATAAGTTGGTCAAACCTATACCTATAGGCCCAATTAGCCCAAGTAGGGCACCACATTGACCCAACCCAAGTTGGGTGGTGCCATTAGACCCATGACTACCAAGTGGGGTCAGCACACTCATCATGGTTAACCAAGTCAACTCAAAGTCAACCTAGTTAACATAATTGACCTAAAGAAGAAAATGAGGGCTAAGCCCACTCTCCTTGGGCCAAGGCAACCAAACTTGGCCCATTATCAGCCAAGTGGTCAATAACCACCCCTACCCTCTGGTTTTGAAGGGAGGGTCATATGCAAAAGGGCATTTTGGAGAATTCACCTAAAATAGGAGAGAGAAGGTGGGATTAAGAGGAGAGGCCACTTGGCCTTGGCTCCTTCTACCCCAAAAGGTGCTGGCTGGCCTCGTCAGAAAATCCAGTAGATTTTTGTAGCATGGTGGCCACCTAGCACCATGGGTGAACCCTCCAAAGCCCCAAACTGAGCTCACCTTTGTTATATCTCCATATACAGCCATTTCCAGTCCAATTTGACCACACCATCATCTTCTGTGAGTGGAAACGAGTGGAGAACGAGTCCTGGAGCAGAGCTTTTGGTGAAGAAACGGGATTTTGAGCAGGAGATCGCCGGAGCAGCTCAACCATGGCCAACCGCTGCCGCACTCGCCGCCAAGGCTTGATTCAGGTCTATTTCGCTGCCTCTCTACCCGTGATAGCTTTCTAGGTCCTTTAGGAGAGACATCGACCTCAATTGAGCCCGATACCATGTGAGGAAATGGAGATTTTTCCGAGCTTTTCTTCTTGTTCGGGTTCGTCGGAGGAGCCAATTCCGGCGGCCTCATCGCCGGGAATCGCTAGCCACCACCTTAGTGAAGGTGGTGGCAACATCCGCCGGCAGTGGTGGTGGCTCAGCATGCCGGAAATTTCCGGGCAAGTCAGCCCAGCGGAAATCGATCTGGGCCGTTGGCTGATTGGGGACGATTTGGGAATAAATGTTCTATAGTTTTTGCTTAAATATCAAAAAGTAAATAAATGAAATAATTGGCGTGTTATGGCTCCAAATGGCCCCAAGTTTTGTTGGCATGTCCTTGGGGACTATACATGTGCATGGTACAAATTTCAGCACATTTGGACCACTACATATTGAGTTAACTCACTTGCATGTGTAGGTTATGTATAGGCTTGGGGTGCAAATAGACAAATTTGAAATGTTGTGTATTAGACCTATTTGGAACATCCAAAAATCATGGTATTGATTTCAGAGGCTATTAGCGTGAATTATACCCCACATTGTAATAATGAGATTTTTGGAAGCAAAAATCCCATTATTTGGAATTTTTGAAATAATAGGACTTTTGAAAAATAAATGTAAAAATAGGCTCATCATTGAGATAAACTCCCCAATTTTTGTCAAGGTTAATATAATATTAAGATTAACACCTGAAATGTTTTATGTCTCTGGTTGAAGAAATTTGATAGGAGTTATGTGGAATTTACCTTTTTACCCTCATTATACTTAATTAAAAAATTGATGAAAATACTCAGTAGAAAATTTTGGAAAATTTCTTGGTGATATATCTGAGTATGCATAACCTTGTATAATTATCTCATCATTTTTGGATGAATAAGTAATTTTTAAATCCTCATAATGGCATTTTGGTAATATATTAAGAAATGAAATTTTGTAGCCCTTGTTCCATGGAAGTTCATGAAATTCTGTATTTAGCATTATTATACCAATATATGTATGCTGTAAGTTTCTTAGAATTATTAATAATGGACTCCTCATACTTCATTTGGAGAATGACAAATTATGTGGGTTTTGTATTAATTATGGAATAAATAAAAATATTCAAAGGAAAATTATGAATCTGGATAAACAGTAATAGTTTACCATGATAAAACTCTGGAAAAATCCCTTAGGTCAGTGGATTAAAATTTGTGATACTTCATGTATTAAATGACATAGGGGATTAATTAAATGTTTTAATTAGAGGTCTTGATGACTTAAAAAATTTTTGAAAATCAACATGCTCACTTCATTAGTCCATACCATCCTAGGATAAATAAATAGGGGCAGGTGGCCCAAGGAATTGGAAGTTCCATTTCGGGGGCGGGGGGGGGGGGGGGGGGGGTATTAAGTCATGGGTTGCGCATAGTGTAAGTAGGTCATGCTATAAGGACCACCAGGGGATAGATCAACGAATGAGCTAGAGACTTCAATTGGAATATGACCTTGGTGGGTAGAGTTGTCTTAGTGACGATAGTAAAGTGCAAGCCCTTGGATAACAACTGTAGTGGAGGCCGGCGGAAGAGCGTCGCCCTTCTGAGAACATCTTTAGTCACTTAAGATCACTCAAGAGTAATAACGAGAGTTGGGGTGAATTATGGGTAGTCATCAACTAAAGTAAATATCCTTGAGAAAGGGAGCTTTGGGCATAATCCCATCGTAGTTCCTAGTGCCCCCGAGAGCCCTTCACCGGGTATATCCTGCGCAGTCTTGGGATTAACCTTAAATCCCTAAGTATAATAACCCGAAGACAAGAGTAATCTAATAGGTTAAGACATTGTGGTTCATTCTAGCCTATGATGGGTTTGAAGGATTTTGAATAAAGACACTATTGTGCATTCTCACCCGCTATGGGTTGGAGGGATATATGTTGCAGGCTCACCCGTGGAGGGTTTGAGGGAATCAGGACAGGTTGGTCCCGCGAGCTGAAGGCTCGAGATGAAATACTTGCATGCACATAAATTTAGTGGCGGGTCATGCGGTACTGGCCGATCGTCACACCGATGACAGTACGGTGAACTAGGCGTGTGTGAGTGTTTGAGGGCCAGTGGGTTGTTTTACACTGCGGTCTGGAGGACGACCCCCAATAACGCACACCCGACCCGACAAGACTGACGGGCTATCAGGAAAGTACGTACGCATGGACTCTAGAGTGCACCTAGGACGTGTACAAAGGCGTATGAGCGGGGTCTAAGGTTTGGTAGTGTGCATACCAGCCTAGAAGTGGAGATGCCCGCTTCGCTGCTTCCATAGCCACAACGGTGGTAACCCGAGAGTGAATCTAGCTCTCAAAAAGTGGGAACTAAAGGTCTGTGATTCACAAAGTCATTGTGTGTGAGTTGCACTTGCCTGTTGCATAAATTGAATCATAAACATTCATTCATATTAGGTCATACGCTTCATAGATCCTTATCATATAAATTAGTATGTGCTCTTTTATATGATAAGTTATATTTCCTGGAAACCTTAACTTATAAATTTGTATGGGCATTTTTATAAGTTAAGGTACGTTTTGTGATGGTAGTGTAATGCTAACTTAGCTTTACTTTTCTGCTCTTACTTTCAGCTATTTACTTACTTGTACTGTACATGCTTTTACTTTTTGTGCTATATATATAGAACTGGTAGTGTAGATTTACTTCTCACACTCTTACTTGGTAGCTTAGTTTCCCTTGTCACCTGCTTCATTTTGTTACCCCTTGATTGTCCTCTGCTTCGTCCTCCCGCACGGTGCCTAGGAGTTGCGGGGCGAGGTGCGGAGGAAACGACTTAGTCTTTTTGACTAATGGTCGGTGACCAAACTATTTTTAGGAGCTCGAGTAGATGGAGCACCAGCATGACCGGTAGCACGAGGTGACAGGGCATGAGGAGTTGATACCACCTACTACTACTACTACTACTACTACTACTACTACTACTACTACAACTACAGCGCTACCTCAGGTGGGATGTGTACGAGATTAGATGATTAGCTTCCGTTGTTTTGATATTTTGAGAGGAGAGTTTATTCATATGATGTACTGGGCATAAGCCCTTATTACTCTTCTATTTTTATTCTCATTGTGGACTGTGTACTCTTTCATTCATATATATGTATGATTTGTACTGTGACTGTGGACTAGCTGTGTTGTACTCTGCTATGTATTACTTCTACTTCTCATATTGGCCTACAGTTTTATGGTCGTACTAGCTGACAGAATCGGCATGTTGTGGTGTCGACTAACCCGTGCGTTAGTGCCACCGTAAGACGGCGGTTCTGGGCATAAGACCGGGAGCTTCCTTGGTAAGGGGGAGGGGTCTTATAGCTTATGTGGTCACAACTATTTCTCATTGGACTAGTAATCTTCTTAAGCTTATTAACCTTTTGAACTATGTTTGAGCGACCTCTTGCGCTTTGTGTGTTTAAGCACTTTTTTCTTTTGAATACCCCAAGTTTGGACCACTAGTAGATAGAGCTGACGGAGTTTGTTTCTCCCAAGCTTTAGTGACTATTTTCCATTCTTCTCATCAGTTGATAGGCAGGCTATTGTTTTTCTTGACTTTGTAGTGTACCTTAGACTTTTACAGTTGGTGCTATGAGTTCGTGTCATATTGTTGGCGCCTATAGCATAGATTCTTTATGCGTTAGACTGCTTATTTGTTGTTTCCGCTATTACTACTATTCTGTTGATGATGCATTGCTCTGTGAAAATATTTTATGTTAGGATACATATTAGTTATTTTAACTATATAAAGTTGCATAGTAGTTTAGATCATAACATCATCTTTTTTATCTTAATATCACCATATTTTTAGTATTGTGAAAATTTCTTTTTTACATATATTAAATTTAGAAATTTCATATCATTAGAATATTAGCTAAGTCCTCATGCTCATGTAGGATAAAATAAAATATTTTATGTATTTTTCTTACTTATGGATTAACCGATCCACTGGACCGAGGGACATGGTCTTTGAACTTTAAACTTAAATCATGTTCTTCAACATTATATATATATATATATATATATATATATATATATATATATATATATATATATGTCTTTTATGAAAATAAATGAAGAGGCGAAGCTACCTTAGCGTCTGCAATTGTCCCCTGCACGACATGGCGTCATGACGCATATTTTCTCTCACTTTGATTATATTTTTAAATATTGATAAAATGCGGGTTGTGACAGTTGGTATCAGAGTCAGGTTAGATTTGTTTGATATGATTAGTCGAACGACCATTTTTTTAGAATCTTATCTCATTGCATACACACACGAATGTGTCATCAATACGTCTTGGCTGAAGCATGAACACTACACTCATAAGCATGATAGAAGTATACAGTGTATATTATGTAGTATGAGATGCGTAATATGTGGTTGTATATGAATCCTCATAGGAACAACAACATGTGACTGTTAAGTTGAAATGGGCGACTTAACAGCACATGTACGCTCATTAGATTTTATTTTACGTTACATGCAATTTTATGTAGTACGAGATACATAATATTTCATGTGTACGACTTCTCATGACATGCACTAAGGAGTTTTATAATGCACCGTACAACATGCATGACATATCATAGCATTGACACACATGCCAAGTTAAGATCCACATGATGACACTCGTACACACATGATTTAAAAATTAAGATTTAAGCATTCATGCTTTCATATTATATGCACAAGAGTCAAGGGAATGATGATTTATCATCCTAAGTTAATGAATAACATCATTCAAAGAAAATCCCAGAGCAAGGTAGTGGAAATAGTAAATATCTACACATTTTCGGTATGATCAAGTTAAGTAATTATAGTATTAAGCTAAGTTTTGATAAGACGCTTATTCATATTTGTAGAAAATGGCTCTAAAGTATCATACATTGAGGTCAGCCCCCAGTCTGAGGGCGGGTATTCGGGTGCGCATAGTGATGAAATGATCAAGGAGCTATGTTAGATCAGTGAGACTCTGTCGAGGCAGATGGTTGTGATGTAAGAACATATGCAGGCGTTGTTGACTACCAGTTTAGGGCCGCAGCCTAGGATGCAGGACCCTATAGTGGGTCGGGTTGACACAAGATCCCACATGTATACTCGATGAATTTTACTTAGCCGTTCTTGAAGAAGTTTTGAGAAACCATCATAAAGTTCTCCAGTAAACTCGTCGAATTCCATGAGTGTTCATGTGATGTCTCGACGAATGACAAGAGATTTTACGTGTATACTCGATGAATTTTACTTAATTTTTGATTCTTCCTGAACTCAGCAACCTTCTTTTCCTTGAATCTTATGCACTTAAAAATGAAGTACACTCCAATAAAGAGATTATACATGAGTCAATACCATGTCCTATACAATGAGGGATTACATTGAATAGTCCTGTGTTTGATGACCTATTGTAATCTAACATTGGTGTGTGCTTGCTAATTAAATCCTGCAAACACATAACTCAAAAGTAATGTCAAATACAGGCTCAATTCATCTTAGTTCAAGGTGGACTTCTTTAAATCAGGGTTATTGTGCGAACAATACCCAACAATCTCCTCCTATTTGAAGAAATCAGAACCTTATATACTAACGTGAATTGCACACAAAATAATTTTAAACATAAACATAAAAAGATATGAAATGAAATAAGACTAATAGACATCTCAACAAAACAATATTATTATATAAACAGTTCTATTAGTGGCATTCCAGAATTCACACACAATCACAGACATAAAATATGAAAATTAAACAGAATTTTCCTTGGTCTTCTCATATTGTCTGTCAAAGTTTGCTTTTGGATTTGGATAGTACTTTGGGGGAGGACGAGGTCAATCGGGATCATCTCTCTTATACTTCCATAAATGCAACCTCCTCTTTACATTTGCCACTTAATGCTTCTCCCATTCTTCTTTATTGTAGTAGGTCTTTCTGTCATCATTTCCTAAATCAACCAGAGTAAACATGTCTGTGAGGATTCCTTTGGAAATTTGGCTCCATACTTCAACAAGTTCCTAGTTTGGGTCATACCTGTGAGCAGAGGGGCCTTATCTATGTCTTCTTCTCATGTGAGGTGGTTGGGATAGCTCCTCAATAATTTATACGTCAATTTCAGCAATAGTAGCAGTTTCAGCAGTCTTTGTCCAATCTTGAGTATCTATCCAGTACTGAGAGTAATCTCGTGCAGGTTGAACAACAACATATGTTGATTCTGGCATTCTGGCTTCTGTACTTACATTTGCTCCAAAGAACTGTCCGTGCAACCACATAAAATTCTCAAAATAATAAGTATTGACACCACAGATCTCTTGATGCATAACAACTTCTAGTGCATTCACCTTGATGTGAAGTTTATACTGTCTCTTTTTTACTTCTGAAGTGAGGGCATTAACAATTATATTTCTAAAGTATACCATTTGGTCATCAAAATGGTGCATCCCGCAGTTTTGAGAATCAATAATAGTTTTTGTTGTTGGATGGACATTCCTTGTCTCATCAAGGTTGCCATTAACTCCTTTCATAGTATAAAGAATTGCTTTTCCACCTTGAATTAGATAATTATCCAAGTTGGATTCTAACTTCTCAATGTTGACCTTGACTTCAGCAAGTCTATTGTTCATATCTTTCTCCACTTCTTCTACTTTATCAAGTACTTTCTTCAAGGACAGATCAAAGTGTGCCTTCTGCTTGGCAAGCATTGCATCAATAGATTTCAAGAGATGATTATCAGAACTATGGCTGGGAATATCCTCACTTTGAGGTTTTGGAGGTGAAGGATGTTCTGTGAGAATCTTATTGTCACCGGAGATATGTGTTACTCGAGAGACCTGAGCCTTGAGCAAAAGAATAGTATCTAAAGCCTCTAGGACATGAGGAAGCACCTCTAATTCTCCTTGCTCATCAAAAATCTCAAGAATGTCCTCTCCGTCAACTGGAGAACAAGGCCTTTCTGGAGCCTCCAAATCATTCATGGTCTAGACTCCAGGGCCACCTGAGATGTTAGCCGTCCTTTCCTCAAGTTCATGTGTGAACTTATTAAGTTGGTCCTGAAGATGATTAGATGGCTGGTTCAGCTCCCCCTCAGCCCAAGCTGGAAGATCTTCTGGGAAACTAACTGCCATATCAGCAGTAACAACAAGTTCATCATCTTCCTCATCATTACCATCAAGATCTACATCAGTATCATCATTGCGACCATCAGCATATCCATCAACACCAACGTCAACAACATTGTCATCAACAACAAGAACAAATGCCTCCACAACCAAAGTCTCTATAGTCTATGTAATCTTTGTATGTACTTGAAATGGCTCAGGAAAAATATAAACATATTCAACAATTATAGAAGGATGTGTCTCCCCCTAAGCAACAGTACTAGAGCTCTCATGTGCTTCATTGGGGGTAGGTGATGGAATTCTCTCCTCTTCAAAGAAATCTTCTTCATTTACTACTTATCTCATCCCACCTTCACTGGGAATTCTCCTCTCCCATCTATTGAAGATGGAGGAATCAATTTTCTTTAAGTGATGAATATGTATACCCAATGACATATCAAAACAGTTCATGTCCACTTGATTGAGGTAAAGTGTCAGAATCCTTCCAAAATTAGGAGCATTCCAACACTCCTTGATCTTCTCTAAAATAACCACTCCCCAGTTGATTCTCTCTTTGCAATTCACTGTTACCAGAAGCTTGAACATCTCACCAGAAACATAGTCGTGGGACCCAACTTTGCACAAAAAAACCTTTCCTATGATATCTATCAACACTTTCCTTCCTCATTCATCCCCTTCTGTTGAATTGTGGTAGTTCTTCTTGGCAAACCATAGAAAAGAAGAGCTCTACACAAATCTGCCTCTTAGAGTAAATCCACCTCCTCAACAAACGACAGCAACAAGTATCAATTCAAATGGCTGGCTTTCACTTTGACAGAGGAATTTCTTACTTTTCTTTTAATCGCCCTACCTTCACATCAAAGCTTTGCATTTTGAAAGAATTCTTGGACATCCCTATTCAGAACTCGGCAAGGATGCTCCATAAGGAATGTCAAACCAAGTGTCTCGAGCATTAAAATTACATTTCTGAACTCATCTGAAGCTATCACAAATCTTGTACGCACAAGCTTGCCACCAACCTGGAGATTGCATCTTCCTCTTATTGCCATGGTTGAGAACTATCGAGAACTAACAGTGAAGAAGACGAGAAGTGCCAGAGATGAATCGATGAAGAACTGCTGGAGACGAATCGATGATGAACAACTGAAGACCAATCGATGATGTACTGTGGTAGACAAATCAATGATGAACTGTTGGAGATGAATAGATGATGATGCACTTCTGGTCTAATAGAAGGTTAAATCAACGAAATTTCTCAAGAAGTCTTTATGAATGTGTGTCAAAGTCGAATTTCCCCAAGTCTTATTTATATATATTATTAAAGTTTAGAAGAGGGACGCATACCTTTTTCCTAAAAGACTCTTCGGATCCAATAAGCGAGACATAAAAAAATTTAGACCTACAGCAGATTCGTCAAAATGACTCGAGAAAGCCTGACAAATTTGTCGAAATGACTCATGAATACTAGGGTATTTTGTCGAAATGACTCGTGAAGAAGTTCTAATTTCACAAGAAGACTCACAAATTTGTTGAAAGTACACGAGTATACTCGATGAATTTTCCTTGTATATTTTTGAGAAGATGAATTCCTGTACTTTGACTGATTCCTTGACTTTATCATGACTATTTGTTGAGCATACCAAGTTCTATTTTGAAGAAGGAGAACTTGGCCTCGTCCAGTAGCTTCGTGAATATATCTTATCTCGTTGTGCTTTGTCCGGCTGTGAGAGACTGTATTGTGAGCAATTTCTATGGCACCAGATGAGTCGCAAAACATAAGACTCTCCTTTAACTTCAGGATGTAGTCTTCAATCTAATTCCTTATCCATAGAAGCTGTACGCATCAACTGTCGACAAAGATATAGTCGGACTCAGCATTTGAGATTGCAACACAATTTACTTCTTACTGCTCCATGAGATAAGCCTTCTTCCTAGGAACTGACACGTCCCAGAAGAGATTTTCTTATCATCCCTGCTTCCTGCAAAGTCAACATCTAAGAAACCAATTAGTTCGTAGTCATTACTTCTTAGATATCATAAGCCATGATTTGGTGTACTTTTAAGGCATCTCAAAATCATCTTTGTAGTGACATAATGAGATTCCTTAGAGTTCACCTGAAATCTAGCACAAAATATGTTGAAAATATTATTTCTAGTCTACTAGCAATGAGGTAGAGCAAGGATCCAATTATGCTTCTATACTTGGTTTCATCAAAAGGGTTCCTTTTCTCGTCCTTGTCCGGAGTCATAATTAAACCCATTAGAGTCTTCATTGAGGTTGCACTCTCCATTCAGAATTTCTTAATTAACTCCTCGGTGAACTTCGTCTGAGAGATGAAAATTCCATCTTCTGATTGTTTCACCTGAAGTCCTAAGAAATAGTCCAACTCTCACATGGTGCTCATTTCAAACTTCCCTTGCATCAAACTAGAAATTTTTTTACAAAGGTTGTCATCCGTAAATCCAAAGATAATGTCGTTCATTTGCATGGAATTGGAATTCGATATTGGAATTGAATATTTATAAATATTATGGAATTAAATATTGATGATTAATTCCAATTCCAGCGTTTGCCTAAAAAAGAATATTGTTGAATATTGTGTTATTGATCAATTTTGTTTGTTTGTTAAGTAAAATTCAATATAAGAAATGAAAAATATTATGAAGAAACTAATATAAACAAATGTGAGTTAGGACTGTGACTTTTTCGTATAGGAGCGAATTTTGGCACGTGCGCGAGTTTTTTCGCTCGACCTCAATTTTTTCGCCCGGATGCGATTTTTTCTTCCGGGCAAGATTTTTTTCACCTACACTTGATTTTTACTCACGTGCGCAATTTTTTTTGCCTAGTTGTATTTTTTCGCACGTGCCCATTTTTGTCGCACGGAAAATATCGCGTCCGAGGAAAAAATCGCGTCCTGAGGGAAAATATCTCGCCTGGCCAAAAAAATATCGCTCCGGAAAAAAAACGAGCCCAAGCGAAAAAATTTTGCCCGTGGGAAAAAATGCAGTTGGGAGAATACTTTCACGGTGCGGCGAAAAATCACGCCCGGATGAAAAAATCGTGGCCTGGAAAAAAATCGCGCCCGGACGAAAAAATCGCGGCCTGGAAAAAAATCGCGGCACAGCAAAAATATGGCGGCAGGGTGAAAAAAATCACGGCAAGGCGAAAAAATTGCACTTGGTCATAAAAACTCGTGCCCGGGCAAAAAAATTTGCGACTGTGCGAAAAATTTGTGACCGGGCTAAAAAATCACTCCCGAAAAAACAATTGCGCCCGAGCGAAAAAATGAGTCAGGATGAAAAAATCGCGCACAGACGAAAAAATTGCACCCTGACAAAAGAAGTGCGGTTGGGTGAAAAATTAGAGGCAGGGCGAAATATTCGCGCCCGAGCGAAAAAATCGCGTCCGGGCAAAAAAATGGCGCACTGACAAAAAAAGCTTGACCAGGCAAAAAATTCGAGGCAGGGCGAAAAATTCATGCCTGTGTGAAAAAATCGCGTCCGGGCGAAAAAATCTCTTCCAGGCAAAAAAATTACGCTCGGTCAAAATAATCGCGGTCGGTGGAAAAATTCATGCCGGGGCGAAAAAATCACTCCCGGATGAAAAAATCACGCCAGGGAGAAAATAGCCCAGTCGGGTGAAAAAATTCGAGCCCAGGCAAAAAAATTCGTGCTCTGTAAAAAAAATTCGCGTCCAGGAGAAAAAATCGCGCCCGAGCGAAAAAACAGGCCCTAGGTCGAAATACACCGCCCTGACGAAAAATGCGCGCCTCAGCAAAAGACGCACGACAGTGCGATAACATGCGTTCCCGGGCGAAAATCACGCGCTTAGCTTAAAAATATCTTTTATCCGAAATTGTCCAATTCTTATATATATTGGAAAGAATTATCTTTAATTCAAAATAAATTCCACAAAATTCATTAAAATTCAAATTCCAATGTCAAGTGTGCAAACAAACGACATAATTAGAATTAGACCTTCATTTCCAATTCCTAGAGCTCAATTCCGTGCAAACGAACGAACCCTAATTAATAATGTCTTATCTATCTTCCTCTTGTGAACTCGTTTTCAAGAAACAAACTATATAGCGTCTCATAATAAGCTCAAGGAGCTTGTTTAATACCATATAAAGCTTTATGAAGGAAATAAACATAATCAGGGAATGATGAATATACAAAACCTATGGGTTGTTCTACGTATACTTCTTCCTTTAAGTTACCATTGAGGAAGGTTGACTTTACATCCATTTGATAAACCTTTAATCCTTTCTGAGCAGCATATGCAACGAACAAGCTGATCGCTTCGATTCTAGCCACTAGAGAAAGTAATTGATCGAAGTCGATCCCTTCTTCTTGTCTATATCCCTGAGCTGCAAGTCTGGCTTTGTTCTTTATAATTACACAATCTTCGTCCAACTTGTTTCTGAAGACCAATTTCATCTCGATCACATTGTGTCCTTTGGGTCTTGGTACTAGATCTCAAACTTTGCACCTTTTGAATTGATTGAGCTCTTCCACCATTGCAATGATCCATGAAGCGTCTCTATTTGCTTCTTCAATTTTTTTGGCTCAATCTGCGAAAGAAAGCTTAAGTGCAAAATTTTGTTAGTTGTACCACTTCTTGTTCTTACTCCATCACGAGGGTGTCCAATGATCTGATCAGCTGGATGATCTCTCGAGTGTCTGATCACTAGAATCCTCACATCCTCTATGCCACCAGGAGGTTCTGCTACTTCTGGTGCATCTTCTTCAATTTGATGGAGCTCTTCATCTTGAAGTTCTTCTTCCACCAAGCTTGTAGTGTTGACTTTGATTGTACTTGAAGAATTTTCCTTTTAATTTTCTTCCAATCTTAGCTCCTTTAACTTTGTACATGCATCTTCAACAAATATACTATAGGAGCTGTTATGAAACATGCTTGTCTCGTCAAATATAACATTAAACGTTTCTACTACCACCAGGGTTTTCTTATTGAAAATTCTATAAGCTTTATTATAACTATTATAGCCTACGAAAATACTATCAAAATATTTATCACTAAACTTAATTTTGTAATATTTCTCATTGTTAAGTACAAAGCATTTGCTATCAAAATTCTAAAATAAGACACAGTTGGTTTCTTTCCCTTCAATACTTCATAAAGTATCTCACGGTGGTTCTTGTTTATGAGAGCTCTGTTTGGCACATGTCAAGCAGTGTTGACGACCTCCGCCCAGAAATACTTTGGTAATGAAGAATCATTCAACGTGTTTCTGCATGCCTCTATGATAGTTATATTCTTTCTCTCAGCGACTCCATTTTATTTTGGAGGGAGAGGAGAGGAAAACTAATGAAAGATAACTAAACTTTCATAGAATTTTGTCATGGCACCAGGTTCAAATTCTGTTATATGGTCACTTCTGATTCTGACTATAGAGCAGTTCAATTTGTTCTGAATTTGCCTAACAAAATTAGTGAAGGAGTCATATGTATCTGAATTGTGTTTCAGAAAGAACACCCATGCAAACCGTGAGTAATCATCAACGATAACCAATGTGTAAGCTTTGCCTCATAAACTAAGAATAGGGAAGGGACCAAATAGGACCATATAGGGAAGATATAAGCACCTAGTAGAATCTTTTCCAACAATGCTTTTAAAGGTAGCCCATGTCTGCTTGCCCTTTTGGCATGAATGACAAGGTCTCTCCTTAACACACTTAATGGTGGGGGCATAGCACACTAGGTTGTGAGAAAATAATATCTTAATATATACTATTCTCTTCTACCATTGGTCATAGAGAGACACACTATCTTTTGCTAAAATGCACACTGGTGTAGAACCGTCTAAACAAAGTAAATTCAAACAGAAAATATTTTTACTCCGTATGCCTGTTAAAATAATTTCTGAGCTATCAGATGACTTTATCAGATGCTTATCCTTGTATAACTCTAACATATAGCCTTTGTCACATAACTGACTTATGCTAATGAGATTATGTTGTAATCTCTTAACATACATCACGTCTGTGAAAGAGACTATACCGTTAGTAATCATACTATTGCCTTTTGTGATTCCCCTGTCTGAACTGCAAACATAACTTTTGGACCATCCTCAATTGGGGTATACTCTTGAAGTACGCTTCTTGTCCCGGTCATATGCCGAGAGCATCCATTGTCCAAATACCAAATAGGAGTTTTGTTGGCCTTTGGACATACATATATTTACAAACAAATTTCCCTTAGGAACCCAAATAGATTTGCGTCCTTAGTTCCGTGTTAGCCTCACACCACTTGGTGTACTAACATTGCGACTGGTCGTTCTAGCAGTGTTAACTTGTGGAGTTATATTTATAATATAATGAGACCAACAATCGGTGGCAAAGTGACCAATCATGACACAACAACAAGAGTCAAACCTGTTGTTCTTCTCTTGTTCTCCTGCTTTACCTTTTGAATGGGTGGTCTTGCAGGAGCAACTGACTTGGATGTATAAGCCTCATGATTACAACATACATAAGACTTCTTCATCTCCAGTGGCTTGACAACAACATGCTTTACCTTTGCTGTCCTCTTAACACGCGATCCATGAATGAATGGACCATAATCTTTAAGGAGGATTTCTTCGTGAGGTGCTTTTAGAGCTCTCGTTCAAAAATCTCTAGTGCGGCTCCATCCTTGGTAGTTTTTGTTAGAGTCAACATATGTTGGTCTAACAAAGTGAGTGTAGGAAGCCTCAAAGTCATACCTGTTTGTAGGAAAGATAACTTTCTTGAAGGTGGTTTGACTTTGAATGGCCTTCCATTTAACCTTAATGGATTTGTACCCACTCCACTACCCATCTTGGGAGCATAAAATCCATCTATGACAGGAAGGATAATGTTTGGCTTTAAGAAGCTTGCTACAAGCTTCTTCTTCGCTAGTAGCTTTTGTTACAGTTCATCGATGACTTTCTCTTTAACCCTTATTAGTTCAGTAATGATCAAGAGTTCCTCTTTAAAGGATTGGACTTCGTCTCTGAGAGGAGTTAAATTTTCAATTTCTTCTCTTAGATCAGATTCCACTGCCTTGAGAGAGTTAATCTCCTTAGCCTGAGTTTTGACTACCTTATGACATTTATCATAACCTGCCAATAATACCTTATACTGAGCTAATAATTCCGACTCCACCTCAGAAGAATAGTATTCATGACCTTCTGAGGTAATTTCAAACTTAGAGAGAGGTGTGTGAGAATTTTCTTTCCCATTATACTTGGAGTTGCCTTCATCCTCATCTAACTGATCCATTAGCGCAAAATAGGCTTCTTCATCTGAGCTTGACTTATTTGAGTCATTGTCGCTCAGAGTCTTTGGCTTCTTTGAAAAGAAGCTCTTTTCTTCTTTCTTCTTACCTTTGAAAGGTCTCCTTTCTTCCTTCTTAGATCCATCCTTCTTCTTGTAAGAACATTAAACGATCATGCGCCATGACTTATTACAGCAGTAGCACACAATGTTAGATGAATTATGTTTTTTTGGTTTCGATTTATACCTGTCGTTGCTCCTGTTGCTTTTCTTATAGTGATCACCATAACTATGTGATCTCCTGAAATTTGATGAAGATGTCTGATTTCACATATGTCTTCTTTTGCTCAGCATCTTCTTGAATTGTTTGGAGAGTAAAAAGAACTCTCAATATGATAATTCAGAGCATAATGTGTTTAGTTCTGAGTCTTCCTGATCACATGAGGTTTGTGTTCTGGCAGGAGGCACAACTTTACTCTTCCTTGACCCTTCAGCCTTCAGGGTTACTGACTTTCTCTGGTTGAGGATTTGCTTCCTTCTTCATCAACTTTCCTCGTGTTGATCTGAAGCTCATAGTAAAGCAGCTTCCCAAATAGATTCTTAGGGTCATTGTTAGAGACTTTACCAAACTCCCTTATCACACAAACCATGCTATCCCATTCTTTCATCAGGAATCTCAGGAGTTTGTCGTTAAGTTCACCATTTGTGAATGCCCGACCATAGTTTTCACAACCCGCATTTTCTCCACATTTAAATGATATATCAGAGTAAGAGAAAACAAGCGTCATGATGCCATATCGTGCAGGGGATAACTGTAGGCGCTCAGGCAAGAACTCTAACCTAACACTTTATATGAAATTCTTAAGTTATTAAGAAGAAACTATAATTTGAATTATGTTTTGACCACCGTAACCCTCAGCTTAGTGGATCAACTAGTCGACGAGTAAAAAAATGAATATACGCAGCGAAAAATATTTTATTTGTATAGATTGACATCCTACATAAACATAAACATCCAAATAGGACAACTCATGATATGAATTTCTCTAGATTTAATATAAGTATAAAAAGAGTATTTTACGTCATTAAAATATAATGACTTTGGGTTTAAAAGATGTTATGCATAAGATAGTCATAATGAGAATTTTATAATTTAAAATAACTAACATGCAATCCCAGTATAATACCTTCCCAGAGAGCAAGTAACCCAACAAATCATCAAATAAAAGAGTTAGCAGCTAGAAAATAACTTAACATTCTTCTAAATCTCCATTGATCATCAACAACATGACAAGAACCTACCAAAAAGGCATGTATTTCTGAACTAAAATAGAAAAACAACAAAACTACCTCATGACCATGAGGACAGGACATCTGCAATAGCTGCAGAACACCAGCAACAACCAACCCTAGCCGCTCAACCGGCTACTGCTCCGAGCCTGAGGCATTCAAAAGAAAAGAATAACTCAGCACAAATATACAAGTGGTAAATAAAGATCATTAGTAGAAATAATCAAAAAAGACAAAAGGGTTACAAACCCTCATAAAAGAAAAGCTGTTCAATCACAACAAATAAGTCATACTTTAATAGGCAGAGAAGAATTCTTAAATAGTGTAATAAGAAATGGTGCACCAAGTGCAAAATGAACCCGTGCTTCTATAAAATCTGCATGTGCATGCATAAGAACATATGCACATATATATAGACAAAAGAGAGTGATCGCTCAAAATACGTGAATCATTTACACCAGTAAACACAGTACTAAGTTGGGGCCACATTGTCCAACACCAACCTTCAGACCAAACATCTCAAAAAGGCACTGTGGTGGTGACCACATTGTCCAATACAAACCAACAATCCAAAAGAAGAGAAGTAAACCCACCAGGTGTAATGATTCACAAACCAGCATCAAGTTGGTAGTCCCTTATCCACTGCCAACCTAGCTACAAATAACCATGCAATGTATAAATAACCAAGGCCACCGACAGCCATGCATTATATTAATAAATGAAAAGAAACCCAAGGCTTAGCAACGGGTTTTCATGACGATGCAAAGAGAAGAAAATCAAAAGTTACTAAGGTATACTTGACGAATATGACTTGATGAACTCAAAGTCACTTGACGAATACATCAAAATTGCCAAAACACAAGCTCTGAGATCACACGATGCCAAAACCCAGGCTCTGAGTTCACTCGATGTCAAAACACAGTCACTAGATGGCTAAGAAGCTATACTCAAAGCACTCGATGCCAGAGGTTGAACACTCACACACTCAATGCTTTTCACTCAATGCCAAGCCTTCACTCAACACACTCAATGCTAAAGGTTGAACACTTAACGCCAAGGAAGATTTAGTCAACTCACTCAACACTAATGGCTGAACAATCAACGCTCTCGATGTTTTTCACTCAAGTCCAAGCCTTCACACGACGCACTCAACTTTAAAGGCTGAACAATCAACACCAAGGCAAATTCAGTCAACACACTCAATGTCAAAGGCTGAACACTCAACATTCTCGATGCTTTTCACTCAATGCTAAGACTTCACTCGATGAACTGAACGCTAAAGGCTGAACACTCAATGCCAAGGTAGATTCAGTCAACACACTCAATGCCAAAGGCTGAACACTCAATGCCAAGGCATATTCAGTCAACATACTCAATGCTCTCATCACTTTTCACTCAATGCCAAGCCTTAACTCGACGCACTTAATGCTAAATGCTAAACACTCAATGCCAAGGCAGATTCAGTCAACACACTCAACGCCAAAGGCTAAACACTCAACGCTCTCAATGCTTTTCACTCAACACCAAGCCTTCGCTCGACACACTCAATTCTAAAGGCTGAACACTCAACGCCAAGGCATATTCAGTCAAAATAGTCAACACCAAAGGTTGAACACTCAATACCAAGGCAGATTCAGTCAACACACTCAATGCCAATAGCTACACTCAATGCACTCGATGCTTTTCACTCAACGCTTAAGGCAAAAATTTGACAGGAATTCTATCTTACCTAAACAGAGGTTAATAGACTTATAATAATTATTTTTTTGTCAACAACTAAACCTAGACCAAGACTAAGTTCCATAAGCTAAGGGAAAGAGAGGGGTAGATAAGGCATGAGCACAACACAGGAGAAAGAATTCTACCTCATCACGACAAGAAGAGAAAATCAAGGTTACTGCTATGCTAAGTAATATACAGCCAAGAGTAGACAAAAAATATTTTAGATGGGATAATAAGGAAATTAATGAGAGGCTTGGCAAGGGTATAAACCACCAGTTGCCTCACGATCTTCAAAAATCCGGCCTCACGAGTGCTCCAATTCAAGGATCGGCCGCAAGAACTCTTAGGGAATGATTCCCGAAACTTTACAGGGAAAAAAGAGAGTCAAGGTCAAAAACCCTAACACTAAAAGTCCAAGAAAACAAAAATACCTACCACTAATGCTTAGATCTCGACGTGAGATTCCTGGATCTACCCTCCGTCAATAATTCCGAGCACCAGCACTTCTATAAGCAGCGGTCGAAGGCCTTGTGAAACCTGTCGCAGTCTTTTCTTCCGCACTCTCGATCCGATGACTTAGGGAAGAAGACAGTGAATAGAATTCTGTCTTGAGTATTTAAATATATATTATAATATTACACATAATATATTATATATTATATACATATAATATAACATATAGTATATTATCTATTAGATAAATACAATATAATATATACATAAGGTATAATATAATATACTTATTAATAATGAAACGTCCAAGCGACCCAAAAACTCGAAACAACTCTGATTTCGATGGAATTCGTACCGAATCTAAATATCGATGCTACAAATCCAACGACGAAGTCGAAATCGAAATCTGACAACCCAAACTCTGGTAAAAACTCCCTGAATTCTAAAACACTAAATATCCCAAAAAGCTCCACCGAGTTCCAAAACAACCCGGCTCGCAAGAGAAATCTCAAAAACACACTAGAAACTAGCCAAGGTAATATTCTAAGTCAAAACCCCGAATACCAATGAGCAAAAGTCACACTGCAACTACGGTGCCTGTCAACTACGCGTCAACATAACACTCTGACGTCATAAATACACAACTAAAGAAATTAAAATAAACATCGAAAAATCAGGGGCGTTACAATAGTTACTTAGGTCATTGATGATCTTGAATAATCTCTCATCGCAATCATATATTGAGTCTCTTTTGTCATGCTTGAAAGCCTTATACACCTGGTTGAGGAGGGATTTTCGATCATCCTTAACCTCCTTCATTCCTTCCATGAGGACAATCAGAGAGGTCTATTTTTCTTTGTCCGACTTTCAGTGGATTAAATTTTATAACATGGAGTCATCCACAACACTTATAATAATGTTCTTTACTTTTTGTCCAGAGAGACAAGAGTAATCTCATATTTACTTAGGTACAACATTTTCTTAGGAACCATCAGACTTGGGTTGATGGTTGAAGTAATCATGGGCACACGAGGACCTTCTTTAACAATCTGAAAAATTCTTGGATCGGCGGCTTCCATGAAGAACATAACTCTTTCCTTCCACATAGGGTAGTTTTTATTATAACACACAGGAGGCTTCATGGGGGACATAACCTTGCTTCTGTCCATATCAGAATATCTTGTGCTTTGACTTCGACAATTTGATTGAGATCTTGTTCAAGGTGTTAACCTTTTAACGAACAACCTCATTTTGATACCAGTTGAAAGTATCTAGTTGTCTACCTAAATTACCTAGCGGGGGGTGAATAAGTGAGTTTTGTGGCTTTTTTCGAAATAAAAATAATGATAAACAAGCACAAGGAAGCACATCACATACTTAAGGATTTATAGTGGTCCCCCAAAATGGGTACGTCTACTTTCCCGCCTCGCCTGACTAGCACTCCGGGCTAGGCTCAGCTACTTCACCAAAACTCAGATTATAATAATCTTACACCTCAGAGCCACAACTATACAACTTGGAGACAATGCTCCTACAACTTGGAGAACAACCTCTCCTACAACTCGATCCACAAAAAATAGATCTACAAACTCAGAAGTAGAAACTTCCTACAATAATAAAAATAATTTTTACGAGTTTCTGGATTGATAACAATCTACTTCTTCAGGTCTGAATGGATTCAATCTTCTTCCTTCTTAGACAGTAGAACTTGAAATGAAGGTTGAGGGAGAAGACTTGAAAACTTGAAAACCTTGATGTGAAAACTTTGGAATCCAACAAGAACTAGAACACCTTTGTTGAATCTGAAAATAGTGATTGTTGAATCTATTCTTACTAGGAATCACTAATAGTGAACTTTGAAGACGTCAGGTTGATCGATTCCGAGCACATTAAATCGGGAAAGGGAAAGTTCTCATCCGTTCACAATTTCAAACATTAGTTTTAGAGAAATTAGCGATTCTTATTATTCTTTGCGATCCGTAAATCTGAAATGTAATCCTTGGTGTTTATATAGGATTTCACCTACAACGGCTAGAAATAATCTTGCAGAAAATCGAACCAAAACGAGCTTCCACGTGAACTATATATGGTCGTCATTTGAAATAGAGCCCGTCAAAAAAATTGAACCAGAAAAATCATTAGGTCTATTCGTCGAGATGACTCGTGACATAACCAAAACACTAGACGAATCATCTTGTCACTCGGCAAATTCCACGGGAGCATTTTGATGAATTACACGAGATCATTCGATGAATTTTACTTTGTCAAAAATGGGACCAGAAGAAAATTTTCTGTTAACTGTCACTGGACCACTCGAGAACATCTGACGAATTCCACGAGATTTCATGTGATGTCTCGACGAATGAAACAAGACATCACGTGAATACTCGATGAATTTAACTTAGTCGTTCTTGAAGAAGTTTTGTGAAACCATCAGAAATTTCCCGAGTAAACTCAACGAATTTTATGAGTGTTCACGTGATGTCTCGATGAATGACACGCGACTTCATGTGTATACTCGATGAATTTTACTTTGGAAAATTTCTGATTCTTCCTAAACACAGCAACCTTCTTTTCCTTGATTCATATGCACTTGAAAATGAAGTACACTCCAATCGAGAGATTACACATGAGTCAACACCATGTCCTACATAATGAGGGATTATATTGCATAATCTTATGTTTGATGACCGATTGTAATCTAACATATGTGTATACTGGGCAACTAAATTCTGCAAGAACGTAACTCAAAAGTAATGTCAAATACAAGCCCAATACATCTTAGTTTAAGGGGAACTTCTTCAAATTAGGGTTATTGTGGGAACAATACCCAATAGAAGTGAATCCAGCAGTTAGACAATGCTTACCAATCTGAGAGTTATGCGGAAGCAGTGGAAGTTGCCTTGAAGGTCAAGGCTATTGACAATGCCAAGAATAGTGTCATGTTGATTTGGAAAGAAAAGAGAAAGGATGAGGATCGTGGAAACCCATGTGCATCTGACCCTGCTCCAAACAAAAAAGGAGAAAAGAGGCCTGTAAATTTCGTAGTCATCCAGCCCACCCTTCCGAAAAGTGTTTCAAGAGGTTTGATGCTCATAAGCAGCATCTGGTGCTTGCAATTTAGAGTGCACCCAATGGAGATCTAACCTGTACTTTTTGTAACCGAAAGGGGCATGATGTTTCCCCATATTTGTTAAAGTATAAGGCTTGCTTCTAGTTTCGGCAGAAAGGGCATAGAAGTCTAGGTGCCCACTGTCCCAGCCCACGATGCAGACAGTTCCTGTAACGCCCCTGCTTTTTTCGGCATTATTGTCTCCCCTGGTTGGCATATTTGTGACGTAAGGGCGTTACTCTAGCGTTCAGTTGGTGGCGCGTCGCCGTTAGTGCGCTTTCGCGTCTCTTCGATTCAGTCGGCTGAATTCTTGAATATTTGGCAGAAACGGAAATTTTCACGTTTGGAAAAACTTAATTGATTGATCTTTTTTGTCTTGCTCGTCCAGTTCGTCGAACCGACCTCGCTATGTTGATTTTATCTTATTTTAATCGTCTTGGTTCGAGCTCGACGATTGTTAGTTTTTCTGGGCGCTGTTTGGAGGTCGACGATCGTCGAGCTCCACGCTTGCCGTGCTGGCTCGACGAGTCGTCGAGCGGGGCCGTCTGTTGTCGACACATTGTGTCGACACTGCTGGCTGTCGGTGTCGACACTGCTGTGTCGACACTGCCGGTCGGTGTCGACACAGTGTGTCGACACCGCTGGCTGTCGGTGTCGACACTGCTGTGTCGACACTGCCGGCCGGTGTCGACAGAGTGTGTCGACACCGCTGGCTGTCGGTGTCGACACTGCTGTGTCGACACTGCCGGCCGGTGTCGACACAGAGTGTCGACACCGCTGGTTGTCGAGTGTCGACACTGCTGTGTCGACACTGCCGTCCGGTGTCGACACATGTGTGTGTCGACACCACTGGCTGGCGGGTGTCGACACTGCTGTGTTGACACTGCCGGCTGGTGTCGACACAGGCGTTTCGACACCGCTGTTCTGTGGTGCGTCGGCACCGCCGGGCCGGTGTAGTTGAACCCGGTCCTTGCGGCTGTTGGGTATTTATATCCTGCTTATTCTTATCTTTAGCCGACCTAGGTTTATCCTGCTTTCCATACCAGAGCGGCGTGTGCGGAGAAGTTTGTCGTCCGTGCCTCTCCCGGCGATCACCGACGGAGCTCCGGTGCTCGGTTTTTCCCACCGATCGTGGATCTGGAAGGCTCTCGTTGAGAGCTGCGCCCTCGGGGTAATTTCTTCCCCGTTCCTCGAGTTTTCCTTGCTAGGGTTTTCGGCCCTAACCGTTTCTCCAGTCATCTTTCGTCCAGATTTCGCCTCCTATCGCGACGCGTGGAGATTTGGAGAGTTTTGCCGGTAAATCGAGGCAAGTAGTGTTCTTGCTCTCCCTTTTGTTCTTGATTCTAAATTCCTACCTTCCTTTTTGTTTCTACACTTGTTGAGTTTATCATATTTCGATGGTAGAGATACTTGTTCTGAACTCCTAACTTGTTTTCCCCTCTATTTCTGGAATTTGTGACTTGATGTTCCTTAAGTTTTAAATCTCAAAATCTTGCTGTTCTTTGAAACGCCCTTGTGCAGCCCACTTGGTCGGCTATCCCTTGAGTTTATGGTGATGAATAAGCATAAATGAACACTGCTTGTATTATGCAACTAAGGAAATTCAGATGAACTATGCGCGCTGGGGTCCTCCCTCGGCATAGCGTCTTATATTCAGATGAACTATGCGCGTTGGGGTCCTCCCTCGGCATAGTGTTTTATATTCAGAAGAACTACGCGCGTTGGGGTCCTCCCTCGGCATAGTGTTTTATACTCGGATAGGCTGTGCGTGTTGGGGTTCCTCCCTCGGCATGGTAATTACTAATGAAAGATTGGACTTTGGTTACTGGTGCTTGTTTTTTTTGTATATATAAAATGCTTAGCATTTCTTGCTCGGCTAGTTTTACTGTTGCTCATTTTTACTCTGTTGACCGTTTTGTTGCAGTCACCTTTTCTTTCATTCTCCTCTACTTAGAGGTTTGTGTAGTCTGCTTTTACTCTTGCTCTACTTGTGACTTGCTTCTGAGGTGTTCTTCTTTTGAATGCCTCAGGATCAGAGCTATAGCAGGTTTAGCTGACAGACTTGGGCTTCTGGTGCTGCTGGTTCCTGTGGCTGTTTGTTTCCACCTCTGAGTTTGAGGTAGTTGTCTTGTTTAGACTTGGCTGTTTCTTCTTCTTTCTATGGGTTCGTGTCAGTTGTTGATGCCCATAGACTTTAGCCTTTCTGTGTTAGACTGCTTGCTGCTCTCGCTACTGTTACTTTTTACCTGATGGTTCTTGCTCTTCTGGGAAGGATTTATGCTAGGGTGCATTCTAGTTATTTTTAACCCTAAAATGTTTCTATATGTACTCATGCATTTCATATTTGTAAAACTAAAGCACTATTTTTCCTTATAGCGTAAAGACTACCTTTTTATGTATATTATTTTCACCTTAGAGTCGTGCATACCATGGGTCGTCCCCCGGGGACACTTATGCTCGTTTAGGGTGTCAACTTAATTGAACCAGAGTATTTTCTACTGCGTATAAATATACTGTTATCTGTGGACTAGCTGATCTACCGTGCCGAGGGATACGACCTTTCAACATAACTGTTTTTCTACCATAATTAATCAACATTTTTCCTTAAAAACAAAGGTCTGGAGTTTTGCCTGAGCGTGTGCAGTTATCCCCTGCACAACGTGGCATCACGACACGTGTTTTCTCTTGCTCTAATACGATTTCATCGTTGAGAAAATGCGGGTTGTGACAGCTGGTATCAGAGGGAGGTTTTGCAAGAGGGTTGGTTGGTTGACCAAACCAGTCGAACAACTTTCCCTTAAGCAAAACCCTAGTTGTATCATTGCATTGCATACACACACCAATATGTCATCAGTAGATTTTGATGGAAGCACGAACACTACACTCATAGCATGATAAGAAGTATACGGGGTATACTATGTAGTATGGGATGCATAACATGTGTATGTATATGGATCCACCATAGGTGGCAACATGTGACGGTTATGTAGTATGGGATGCATAACCATCATCACATGGATGCCCATTAGCGCGTTTTCTTTCTTCGTTACATACAATATTATGTAGTATGGGATGCATAACATTGAATGTATACACCGCTCATAACATGCACTAAGGCCTTATTGTAGTATGCATAACACTGCATACATAACATATCATTGCATAAGCACACGTGCCAAGTTAAAGATCTGCATTATGACATATGTACACTCATACCTTGGGATGAAATTTATACATTCATGCATTCATATTGTAGGCACAAGCTAGAAACATAACATCATTTTATGATTTCCCAGGGCAAGGTAACAGTAGGAGCAAGTATCGGTTCTTTTTCGACCTGATCTGAGTTTGTCCGTTCCGGATCTGAACTGTGTCAGGGTATGCTAGTTTTCTAGCTTCAGTGTCCTAAGCTAGGTCCCTGATAAGCCTTTTGTTCATATCAGTCAATGTAAATCCGAAATAGTGTGTTTTAGGGAATGCTTTCCCAGTTTGTGGTGTCTTAGGCAAGGTCTGACTAGATCTCCGTTTGTTCTGTAGAATGCTGCCTAAGCGCGTTGCGACGAGGTCGACCCCCCAGTCAGAGGGTGAGTCTTCAGGTTCCCAGAGCGAAGCGGTGATCGAAGCGCTGAGGCTAAGTAATGAGACCCTGGCAAAGCAGATGGTGGACATGCAGTCCCAGATGCAATCGTTGTTGGCTGTCATCTCTGGGCAGCAGACCAGAGCACAGGGTCCTGCTGTGGACCAAGCGGTTCCTACTCCCCCTGCTGCTCTAGTTCCCCCAGTTGTGTTGCCGCCTGAGATGAATTTCATTTCTCACTTCCAGCGTTTAGGACCCCCGTCTTATGACTGTAGGGCAGACTTCATGGCATTGGATGACTGGATTATTGCCATGGAAGAAATGTTTTCCTACTCTGGCGTTTCTCCCAATCAAAAGGTGATGATTGCCGCTTATCAACCCAAGGGCCTCGCGAAGAGTTGGTGGATCAGAGAAAAAGAGAACCTTTCGGAGGGGTGCTCGTGGGAATCATTCAGGAGTTTGTTACTAAAGAAGTTCCTACCATCGGTCGAGCGAGACCGCCTCATGAATAGTTTCCTACACCTGAAGCAGCGGCAACTCACTGTTGGTGAGTACGAAGTCGAGTTTGGCAAGCTCAGTCGTTTCTCCCCAGACCTGATAGCATCTGAAGAAGGCAGAGTGAAGCGTTTTTTGGGTGGTTTGAGGTATGATATCCAGCAGTTGGTTAGCGCCTACAAGTCGGAGACCTTTGCCAAAGTAGTTGAAGCTGCCTTAAAGGTTGAGGCGATAGAAAATGCGAAGAATCGGGGATCGCTTGTAAAGAACGACAAGAGCAAATCTGACGATGGAGGAAGTGCGAGGGCATCTGGCCCTGCAGTGAAGAAGGATAGAAGAGAGGTGTGTAGCTTCTGTGGTAAGCCGGGGCACTCTCTCGATAGGTGTTTTAAGAGATTGGATGCGCAGAAGCTGTCTCAGGTGCATGCGATCCAAGATGCTCCCAAAGAGGGTCCTGTCTGTTCTTATTGTCAGAGGAGTGGACATGATGTGGCCCGTTGTCGCAAGAAGGCTGGAGCTTATTATCTCTATGGCCAAAGAGGACACATGAGGGCTAATTGCCCTCAGAGCCAGCCTGCGCTGCATGCAGTCCCGTTGCAGACCTTACCGCCGCCCCCGCCTCTCGTGGATAAAGGAAAAGGAAAGTTGAATGTGCTGACCAAGGAGGAAGCCCAATCATCGACTCAGGTGATCGCAGGTGAATTTAAGGTTAAGAATAAGTGGGCGCGTATTTTGTTCGATTCGGGTGCTACTCATTCTTTTGTGGCAAGAAGTTTTGTGGACCGTCATCGTTGGGCTCTCGACCAGTTAGACACCTCCATAGATGTCAAATTTCCTTCAGGAGAGTTGGTGAGGTCAAGCCAGGGTATCCAAAAGTGCCCCATCTCCCTAGGCGGGTTTCTAGCGATTGCGGATCTGAAGGTGCTAGATCTGGTGGACTTTGACGTAATTTTGGGCATGGACTGGTTGCCCAGCTATGATGCTGTCATTCAGTGCAAGCTCAAGCGCTTGGATTTCAAGGGTAGCAATGGCCAGCCCATGAGTGTGTATGGTTTGCCGCGTCTGGAATCTCCGATCATTTCTGCGGTGCGTGCTCATTTATTTCTAGAGTCTGGCTGTGATTCTTTTCTTGTCTCTGTTTCTGTTCTGGGAGCTGCACCGGTTGAGCCTCGGGTAGAGGACGTTTCTGTGGTGTGCGAGTTTCCGGATGTTTTTCCAGACATCCTGCCTGGAATTCCTCCTGAGAGAGAGATGGAGTTTGTTATAGACCTCGAGCCAGGCACTCGCCCTATTGCCAAAGCACCGTACCGCATGGCGCCGCACAAGTTAGAGGAGCTGCGTACTCAACTGGATGAGCTATTGCAATGCGGATTTATTAGACCCAGTTCTTCCCCCTGGGGTGCACTAGTGCTCTTCGTGAAGAAAAAGGATGGGACGATGAGACTATGCATTGATTATCGAGAGCTAAACAAGGTAACAATTAAGAACAGATATCCATTGCCTAGGATCGATGATTTGTTCGATCAGTTACGGGGTAGCTCTGTGTTCTCGAAGATTGACCTCCGTTCAGGTTACCATCAGTTAAGGATCCGGGAGTCAGACATTCCGCGTACTACTTTTCGTTCTCGTTATTGTCACTTTGAATTTCTGGTGATGTCTTTTGGATTGACGAATGCACCGTCAGCTTTTATGGACATGATGAACAGGGTGTTTAAAGATTTTCTGGATAAGTTCGTGGTGGTGTTCATTGATGATGTCCTAGTATATTCTTGAGATGCAGATGAGCACGCCTTGCACTTGCGCTTGGTTTTGTCTACTTTGAGGGAGCACAAGCTGTATGCGAAGCTTAGCAAGTGTGAGTTCTGGATATCTCAGGTGTCTTTCCTAGGACACATTGTAAATAAGGAAGGTATCTCAGTGGATTCTGCAAAGATAGCTGCGGTTTTGGACTGGAAGAGACCTGCATCGCCTAAGGAGATAAGGAGCTTCTTAGGGTTGGCAGGCTACTACAGAAGATTTGTGGAAGGGTTCACTGTCCTCTCTGCGCCGTTGACCAGGCTTACACAAAAGAGTGTAGCTTTTGTTTGGAGCGATGCCTGTGAGGGAGCTTTTCAAGAGCTCAAGAGGCGTTTGTGTTCTGCTCCAGTGTTGGCATTGCCAGTGGAAGGAGTGGAGTATGCTGTTTATGTGGACGCCTCGCGAGTTGGACTCGGTTGCGTGCTGATGCAGGACGGCAAGATGATTGCGTATGGATCAAGACAATTGAAGGTGCATGAAAAGAATTACCCTACGCACGATCTAGAATTTGCTGCCGTCATTTATGCCTTGAAATTGTGGAGACATCTTCTATATGGAGTGTCATGCAAAATTTATTCGGATCACAAAAGTTTGAAATATATCTTTACTCAGAAGGAACTGAATTTGCGCCAGCGCCGATGGTTAGAGTATGTTGCGGACTACGAAGTGTACATCCTTTATCATCCCGGCAAGGCTAATGTAGTAGCAGATGCGCTGAGCCGGAAGCCCGCACACATCTTTAACCTCTCGGTGCAATCCCTTGTCGAAGAGTTCTTGCTCATGGACATAACCGTAGGGAATAGCGCTTTGCCGTGTAGCCTATAGAGGTGGATGAGCCTTCGTGGATTACCCTGACTAAGCTTCATCAGAAGGACGATCCTGACTTGCAGCACCTCCGCAGTAGGACTGAGAGAAGGGAATTACCCGACTTTACAATTGACGACGTGGGTACCTTAAAGTACCGTGGCAGATACTGTATTCCTGCTGTTGGGGACATCCGATCAAAAATATGCAGTGAAGCGCATGGTTCCAGTGTTGCATATCATCCTGGCTCCACGAAAATGTACAGAGATTTGAAGCAGATTGTTTGGTGGTCAGGCATGAAGAATGACATCGCAAGATTTGTGTCTGAATGTCATACCTGTCAGCGTGTGAAAGCTGATCACAGAAGGCCGGGTGGTAAGTTAACTCCCTTAGATGTACCGAGTTGGAAATGGGAGAGTGTATCAATGGATTTCATAATCGGTTTGCCCAGATCTCCCCGAGGGCATGATGCAGTGTGGGTCATTGTGGACATGCTAACTAAGTGTGCCCATTTTGTGCCTTTCAAGATTAGTTATTCCATGGAAAAGATAGCTGAGCTTTATCTGAACGAAGTTATCAGACTTCATGGTGTACCGATGAGTATTGTGTCCGACCGAGACTCCCGATTCATGTCTCGATTCTGGCAAAGCTTACAGGGAGCTCTAGGTACTGACCTTAGATATTCTACTGCCTATCATCCGCAGACAAATGGTCAGACGGAGAGAGTGAACTAGATCTTGGAGGATATGCTTAGATGCTATATCCTGGACCATGGCAGAGCTTGGGATAAACGCCTCGGATTAATGGAGCTTGCATACAATAATAGTTATCAGGAATGTTTGCAGATGGCGCCCTTTGAAGCTCTTTATGGAAGGCGTTGTCGAACTCCCCTGTTTTGGACAGAAGTGGGCGAGAAGCCGTTGCTCGGACCAGAAGTGCTGGAGGATATGAGTACTTCAGTAAGGCACATTCGCGAAAAGCTGAGGTTAGCTCAGGAGCGATACGAGAAGTATGCAAACCAGCGCAGAGTTGACCAGGCGTTTGCGGTTAGGGACATGGTATTTTTGAAGGTCTCCCCGATGCCGGGTGTTAAAAGATTTGGAAGAAACCATAAGCTAGATCCCAGGTATGTGGGGCCTTTTCAGATTTTGGAGCGCATTGGAGTTTCTGCCTATAGACTAGAGTTGCCTGATTCTTTCCCTGGTGTTCACGACGTGTTTCACGTGAGCCTGTTGCGAAAGTGTGTCCGTAGTGAGCGACATGTCCTTGTATCAGTACCCCGGTTGCAGCCTAATCTCTCGTATGTTGAAGAACCTGTCCGTATTCTGGAGACGCAAGACCGTGTGCTAAGAAAGAAAACAATTCCAATGGTTAAGGTTCTCTGGCGAAATCAGGATGCAAGAGGTGCAACTTGGGAATTGGAATCTGCGATGAGAGAATCTCATCCTCAGCTATTCTCTTAATCTCTCTGGTTAGTATTCTACTTTCAAGAATTCTTTTGTCTTGTCTTGTTCTCTGTCCTCTCATTCGTTTGTGTTTCAAGTTTCGGGACGAAACTTCCTTTTTGGAGGGGTGACTGTAACGCCCCTGCTTTTTTCGGCATTATTGTCTCCCCTGGTTGGCATCTTTGTGATGTAAGGGCATTACTCTAGCATTAAGTTGGTGGCACGTCGCCGTTAGTGCGCTTTCGCGTCTCTTCGATTCAGTCGGCTGAATTATTGAATCTTTGGCAGAAACGGAAATTTTCACATTTGGAAAAACTTAATTGATTGATCTTTTTTGTCTTGCTCGTACAGTTCGTCGAACTGACCTCGCTATGTTGATTTTATCTTATTTTAAACCTCTGGGTTCGAGCTCGACGATTGTTAGTTTTTCTGGGCGCTATTTGGAGGTCGACGATCGTCGAGCTCCACGCTTGCCGTGCTGGCTCGACGAGTCGTCGAGCGGGGCCGTCTGGTGTCGACACATTATGTCGACACCGCTGGCTGTCGGTGTCGACACTGCTGTGTCGACACTGCCGGCCGGTGTCGACATAGTGTGTCGACACCGCTGGCTGTCGGTGTCGACACTGCTGTGTCGACACTGCCGGCCGGTGTCGACACAGTGTGTCGACACCGCTGGCTGTCGGAGTCGACACTGCTGTGTCGACACTGCCGGCCGGTGTCGACACAGTGTGTCGACACCACTGGTTGTCGAGTGTCGACACTGCTGTGTCGACACTGCCGGCCGGTGTCGACACAGGTATGTGTCGACACCGTTGGCTGGCGGGTGTCGACACTGCCGGCTGGTGTCGACACAGGCGTGTCGACACCGCTGTTCTGTGGTGCGTCGGCACCGCCAGGCCGGTGTAGTTGAACACGGTCCTTGCGGCTGTTGGGTATTTATACCCTGCTTCTTCTTATCTTTAGCCGACCTAGGTTTCTCCTGCTTTCCGTACCAGAGCGGCGTGTGCGGAGAAGTTTGCCGTTGTCGACCTAGGTCTCCCCTGGTTTTCGGCCCTAACCGTTTCTCCAGTCATCTTTCGTCCAGATTTCGGCTCCTATCGCGACGCGTGGAGATTTTGAGAGTTTTGCCGGTAAATTGAGGCAAGTAGTGTTCTTGCTCTCCCTTTTGTTCTTGATTCTAAATTTCTACCTTCCTTTTTGTTTCTACACTTGTTGAGTTTATCATATTTCGACGGTAGAGATACTTGTTCTGAACTCCTAACTTGTTTTCCCCTCTATTTCTAGAATTTGTGACTTGATGTTCCTTAAGTTTTAAATCTCAAAATCTTGTTGTTCTTTGAAACGCCCTTGTGCAGCCCACTTGGTCGGCTATCCCTTGAGTTTATGGTGATGAATAAGCATAAATGAACACTGCTTGTATTATGCAACTAAGGAAATTCAGATGAACTATGCGCGTTGGGGTCCTCCCTCGGCATAGCGTCTTATATTCAGATGAACTATGCGCGTTGGGGTCATCCCTCGGCATAGTGTTTTATATTCAGAAGAACTATGCGCGTTGGGGTCCTCCCTCGACATAGTGTTTTATACTCGGATAGGCTGTGCGCGTTGGGGTTCCTCCCTCGGCATGGTAATTACTAATGAAAGATTGGACTTCGGTTACTGGTGCTTGTTTTTTTTGTATATATAAAATGCTTAGCATTTCTTGCTCGGCTAGTTTTACTATTGCTCATTTTTACTCTGTTGACCGTTTTGTTGCAGTCACCTTTTCTTTCATTCTCCTCTACTTAGAGGTTTGTGTAGTCTGCTTTTACTCTTGCTCTACTTGTGACTTGCTTCTGAGGTGTTCTTCTTTTGAATGCCTCAGGATCAGAGCTGTAGCAGGTTTAGCTGACAGACTTGGGCTTCTAGTGCTGCTGGTTCCTGTGGCTGTTTGTTTCCACCTCTGCGTTTGAGGTAGTTGTCTTGTTTAGACTTGGCTGTTTTTTCTTCTTTCTATGGGTTCGTGTCAGTTGTTGACGCCCATAGACTTTAGCCTTTCTATGTTAGACTGCTTGCTGCTCTCACTACTGTTACTTTTTACCTGATGGTTCTTGCTCTTCTGGGAAGGATTTATGCTAGGGTGCATTCTAGTTATTTTTAACCCTAACATGTTACTATATGTACTCATGCATTTCATATTTGTAAAACTAAAGCACTATTTTTCCTTATAGCGTAAAGACTACCTTTTTATGTATACTATTTTCACCTTAGAGTCATGCATACCATGGGTCGTCTCCCGGGGACACTTATGCTCGTTTAGGGTGTCAACTTAATTGAACCAGAGTATTTTCTGTTGCGTATAAATATACTGTTATCTGTGGACTAGCTGATCCACCGTGCCGAGGGATACGGCCTTTCAACATAACTGTTTTTCTACCATAATTAATCAACGTTTTTCCTTTAAAACAAAGGTCTGGAGTTTTGCCTGAGCGTGTGCAGTTATCCCCTGCACGACGTGGCATCACGGCACGTGTTTTCTCTTGCTCTGATACGATTTCATCGTTGAGAAAATGCGGGTTGTGACAGTTCCACTTTAGGCTATGCCATCGCTGC
The DNA here is from genome assembly GCA_039583875.1 of Platanthera guangdongensis. NCBI lineage: Eukaryota > Viridiplantae > Streptophyta > Magnoliopsida > Asparagales > Orchidaceae > Platanthera > Platanthera guangdongensis. Next base: position 66,403,109 of record CM077165.1, read on the forward strand.
AACTGTAGCATCTGGATAGGGGAAAAGGTAAACTAAATGTGGTGACCAAGGAAGAAGTTCAGTCTTCCACCGAGGTGTTCTCAGGTTAGATTTTGATCTAGTTGTTAACATGTAAATGTGAATTCAATTTCTATCACGTTAGTTATGTGTATGATTTTACAAGCAAGTTTAAGGTAAAGAATCATTGGGCGCGTGTTTTTTTCAATTCATGTTCCACTCACTCTTTCGTGGCTAGGAATTTTGTAGACCGACATCGTTTAGATATCAATCGAGTTAACGACCCGCTTCATGTTAAGTTTCCTTTTGGTGATTCGGTAGTCTCAAATAAGGGTATCCAAAATTGCCCTATTCTTTTAGGCGGATTTCTAGTATATGCTGATCTGAAGGTGGTATATTTGGAAGACTTTGATGTGATCTTGGGTATGGATTGGTTGTCCAAATATGATGTTGTCATTCAATGCGAATTCAAGCATTTGGATTTCAAGATGGACAACGACCAATCCATGAGCATGTTTGGCTTTCTGTGTCAGGATACCCCATTCATATATGCGATGCGTGCTCAAAAATTTTTAGAGTCCTGTTGTATTAGTTACCTTGTCTCTCTATTGGAAGCTGCTCGTGATTTGCCATGTGTCGAGAATATTTCCATAGTGTGATTGTTTTCCGATGTTTTTCCTGTTAGCCTTCTTAGTCTCCCACCTGAGAGAGATGTAGAGTTCATTATAGACCTTGAGTCTGGTACTCGTCCTTTTGCGAGGGCACCTTACAGCATGGCTCTGCGCGAGTTGGAAGAGTTGCATTAGTTAGATGAATTATTACAATGCGACTGTATTAGGCCTAGTTCTTTGCCCTAGGGCGCTGCAGTTCTTTTTGTAATGAAAAAAGATGGTTCGATGAGATTGTGTATAGATTACAGGGAGCTGAATAAAGTGACTATCAAGAACATATAATCATTGCCAAGGATTGATGATTTGTCTAACTAGTTGCATGGTAGTTCTATGTTCTCGAAGAATGAACTTTGTTTAGGCTGTCATCAGATGAGGATCCATGAGTCTGATGTATCGCAAAATGCTTTTTGTTCCCGATATAACAATTTTGAGTTCTTGGTAATGTCCTTTGGATTAACGAATACACCCTCTTCTTTTATGGACATGATGAATAGAGTATTCAAAGATTTTTTAGATCATTTTGTGGTTGTTTTCATCGATCACATTCTAGTATATTCTCGTAGTGCTAAGGAGCATGCTTTGCATTTGCGATTAGTATTGTCTACTATAATGGAGCGGAAGTTGTATGTGAAGTTGAGTAAATGTGAATTTTGGCTTTCTCATGGATCTTTCTTGGGGCACATTGTGAATGAAGATGGAATTTTTCTGGACCCAACAAAGATAACTATTATTTTGGACTGGAAGAGACCAACAACGTCTAAGGAGATAAGGAGTTTCTTAGGGTTGGTAGGTTACTATAGGAGATTTGTGCAAGGATTTTCAATACTGTCTGCGACATTGACCAAGCTTAGGCCGAAAAGCGTAGCTTTTTTTAGAGCAATGATTATGAGGAAGATTTTTAGGAATTGAAGAAGAGGTTATGTTCCGCCCCCGTATTGGTGTTGCCCACTGAGGGAGTGGAGTTTGCTATATATGTGGATGCTTCATGAGTTGGGCTCGGTTAAATTTTGATGCAAGGAGGTAAAGTGATTGCGTATGGTAAAAGGCAACTAAAGATTCTTGAAAGGAATTATCATACTCATGACTTGGAGTATGCATAAGTCATTTATGCCTTGAAGTTGTGGGAAACCGTTTATATGGATTGTCATGCATGATCTATACAGACCATAAATGTTTAAAATACGTTTTCTCTCAAAAGGAGCTGAATATGCGCCAACGCAGATGGTTAGAGTATGTCGCGAACTATGTGGTTGATATCCTTTATCATACGAGTAAGACTAATGTGGTGGCTGATGCTTTGAGTAGAAAAGTCGTGTATGTCTTTGGTATTTCCATGCAATCTTTGGAGGAGATCTTATTGATGAATATAATTATTGGGAGTGGCGTCTTGTTGATTAGCTTGGAAGTTGGAGAGCCTTCATGGATCTTACTTACGAGGTTATATTAAAGAGATGATCTGAATTTGCAGTGCTTTCGGAGTAGAGTTAAAAAGGAGAGAACTACCAAACTTCTCTATAGATGGTGATTGTACCTTAAAGTACCGGGGTAGATATTGCAATCCCTCTTTTGGGGATATTCATGCAAAGATTTATGATTATGCGCATGGTTATAGTATTGCCTATCATCCTGGTTCTACGAAGATATATCGAAATCTGAAGCAGATTGTTTGATGGTCAGGTATGAAGAATGATATAGTAAAGTTCGTATCGGAATGCCATACCTATCAGCATATTAAGGCAGATCATAGAAGTCCTGGTGGATAGTTGACACCCTTGGATATTCTGAGTTTGAAATGTGAGACTATTTCTATGGATATTATTACTAGTTTGCCGAGGTCTCCTAGAGGACATGATGTCGTATGGGTTATATCTGATAGGATGATGAAGAGTGATCATTTTTTGTCATTCAAGATTGATTATCCCATGGATAAGTTGGCGGAGTTGTATTTGAATGAGGTTATCAGGTTGCATGGTGTGCTCGTGAGTATTGTGTTAGATCGGGATTCCAGATACATGTCTCATTTTGGCAGAGTTTTCAGGGAGCTTTGGGCACTGACCTTCGGTTTTCTACCGCTTATCATCCACAAACTAATGGTCAGATGAAAAGGGTAAATCAGATTTTAGAAGACATGATTAGATATTATATCTTGTACTATGGTGGAGCCTATGACGAGCGTCTTTGACTCGTGGAGTTCGCATACAATAATAACTATCAAGAGATTTTGCAGATGACACCCTTTGAAGCTTTGTATGAGAGGTATTGCCGAACTCTCCTGTTTTAGGCTGAGGTTGGTGAGAAACCATTATTTGGTCCAGAGGCCTTAGAAGAGATGAGCATTACCGTGTCTCATATTTGTGAGAAGCTTCGTATGGATTAAGAGTGTTATGAAAAGTATGCAAATCAGCAAAGAGTTGATTTGGAGTTTGTTGTTGGGGACAGGATTTTCTTGAAAGTTTCTCTAATTCTACGTGTTAATAGAATTGGAAGGAACCACAAGTTGTACCCCAAGTATATGAGATCTTTCAAAATTGTTGAGCGTATCAGAGTATCTACTTATAGGCTGATGTTGCCTTCTACTTTCCATGGTGTTCATGATGTATTTTATGTGAGCTAGTTGTGTAAGTGTGTACGTAGTGATCATCATGTATGTTACCCTGTGCCCAAGTTACATCCCAATTTTGTTTATGTCAAAGAGCTTGTACATATTCTGGAGACGCAAAATCGAGTGTTGTGGAGGAAGACGATTCCTATGGTTAAGGTACTTTGGTAAAATGGGGATGTCAGGAGCGCGACTTGGGAATTAGAATCTGATATGAAAGAATCTCATCCTTATCTTTTCTCTTAGTTTTATTCGGTGAGTATTTCTAGCCAACAAATTTTAATTTGTCCCTTTATACTTCTTAGGTTCGAATTGTGTTCCATGTTTCAGGACAAAACTTCCTTTTAGGGGGGGGGGGGGGTGGCAGTAACTCCCCTGAATTTTTGATAACTAATTTTCATCTTCTTTTGTCATAATAATGACATAAGGGCATGGCGTTAACACGTAGTTAACAGAGCGTAGTTGTTAGTGCATTTCTGTGTCCATTTGGTCAAGTCGACTGAATTTCAAACTTCCCGGAGGGTAGATTTTCATTGTGATTATTAACTTTCGTTGCAATCCGAGTTATATTGGAAGCCCGGTGAATTTTCAAATATTGAAGGGATTTATCATTATCGTAAATTGTGGAAATAAATCGTAACTCGAAGTCAACTCGTCAAACACTGATTTCGTCTTCGTCGTTGGATTTCTACCACCGATATTTACCTTCGGTGCAAATTTCGTCGAAAATCAAGTTGGTCGTAGTCCAAATCATCAAATGAAATGTTAAGTTATATATATATATATTATATTATATACATATTTACATGTAATTTCTATTTAAAAGAAAAACCGACCCAGCCTAGGAAGGAAGTCCCCATTTTCTTTTTCCTATTCTGTCGAACCAGAGCACGCGAGGGAGAGGGAGAAGCATAATTCCGGGAGATTTTCGATGGCCAATGCGAGAGCCCTAGTGTGTGCATTCTTTGTCAGAGTATATATCTGGAAAGCCCTCGTAGAGATCTATGTGTGTGCGGTGAGTATTTTATGTTTCGTGCATTTTGGCATTGGGGTGAGTAGCCCTAACATTCATTTTCGTCCAAATCCTTCCTTATTTAGTGGTCATTGTTTTTTTTGGCTGATCCTGGATGTAGAGTGCTTAGGAGGCTGGAAATTAAAAGATTTGAGACAATGGTGGACCATCCCTCTTGCTTAGTCTTCTTTTTTGTTGGATCCCTAGTTGGATTTGGGCTAGGTTTACTAATTAGGATGTCTGACCCACAATGTATAGCCAGGGTCATGTCTTTGAGTCTTAGAGTTTAGGCTAAATCTTTAGGTTCAACCTTGATAGACCAGCCAGCAGAAGACTTTAGGAGACTCAAGACTTAGAAGAAATCAAAGTTCAGAATTTAAGTTCGACGTTCGTCGAACTCAGCTCGATGATAGTCGTACTTACGAGGTTATATTAGAGAGATGATATGAATTTGTAGTGCTTTCGGAGTAGAGCTAAAAGGAGAGAACTACCAAACTTCTCTATAGATGGCAATTGTACCTTAAAGTACCGGGGTAGATATTGCAATCCCGCTTTTGGGGATATTCATGCAAAGATTTGTGATTATGAGCATGGTTCTAGTATTGCCTATCATCCTGGTTCTACGAAGATATACCGAAATCTGAAGCAGATTGTTTGATGGTCAGGTATGAAGAATGTTGGAACACCCTATTACTAATTTGGGTCAGGATCACTATGTCTTTAGGAAACCTATCTTTGACCTCCTTGTATAGATCTAAAGGTCAATTAGAATTGAGTCTAAGGGTTAGTATTTAGGTTTGGAAGCTGCCCTCAAGACCAAGGTTTTTTCAGTTTGGAGACAAAGTCATTTCGTCGAGCTCAGTACGACGAATCGTCGAACTCCAGTCGACGATCATTGAGCTCACTTTGACGGATCGTCGAACTCCATTCGACGATCGCTTAGCTCAACTTCAACAAATCGTCGAACTCCATTCGACGATCTTCGAGCTCAGTTCGACGATCTTGACTCCAGTATTGATTCTCTATCTCTGAGCTCAGTTCGACGATAGTTGAGCTCAGATCGACGATCTTTGTTGCTGTATAAATCCAAATCACTGAGCTCAGTTAGACGATAGTAGAGCTCAGTTCGATGTTTTTCTGAAGAGTCAAATGATTTTCAAGATTCAAATTCAGACAATTAAGGAGTTATTGTCAGCAATTAATTCAGAAGATCTTGTAGCCGTTTTCATTTATTCTGGACCAAGTTTCAAGGAATTACCAAGGAATGTTTCATTGGACTTTCTCCAGAAGGCAATTACAATTAAGGAAGTCATTTAATGACAGGCTAACGACTATTCTTGACAGAGGATCATTTTTTATTCAGAACAAAGGAATAAAAGACAAGATTTTTTTGAATCTCTGATAACAAGCAATCAAAGAAGAAGAGAGTGCACAAGAAGAAGCAGAACAAAATATTTTCTGCAACAACTCTTCTCTGGAACAACATCTCTCTCAACAACAATCACTCAAGAGAAAAAGAAAAAGAGTTGTAGACATTCTCTGTCTCAAAGATTCATACAAGAACACCATCACCAAAAGGAGATCAACAAATCTGAAATCTTCAGATCTCTTTTAATTCAAGTGTTCAGGGCCATCATCATTCAAGACTCCAGACACCTCACATTTCAGCTGTTGCTGAAATCATCAATTGCTGGAGATCAACTTTCTGAAGGCATATCACCCTACTGCAAAGCTTCATCTCCTGAACAACTACAGATCTCAGGGGGAGCTTTGACAACATCATATCCACTTAGTCTTCTCAACTGCTTTGAGAAAGAGAAGACTTCCATCACTCTCTCATCCCCACCTCTATAAAGGGTTTTTCAAACTCCCTTCAAAAGTTTGTGCTTGGTTTTTGAGCACCTTATCAAAAGCTCATTGGTGGCAAGACACCTGATCAAAAAATCTGATTTGGTTTTTGAGCACCTTATCAAAAGCTCATTGGTGCCCAGGACACCTGATCAACTCATCCTGCAGTGGATTCCTACCTAGGGTGGTAGAAGAGTGGATGTACCCAAGTTTAGGGGAACCACTATAGCTCCTTGCATCTTCTGGTTGCTTGTCTTTACTTTTGTTTCTGGCTGTGATCTGTGATTAGTTTCTTTTGTAGATTGTGATTAGATAACTGTTGTGTTTAGATTTACCATTTGCTTCCATGTTCACTCAGATTACAACAACTGTTGTAAATATTTTTTTAAGCACCATACTCTATTCACCCCCCTCTAGAGTATATCAGATCTAGCTTGCACTTTCAATTGGTATCAGAGCGAGGTTGGTTAAAAATACCACATCTCAGTGGTTGCACAGGCTAACACCTGAACCCAAAGATTCCTAGTTAGATCTGCTTGTTGTAGATTTTGTTATTAGATTAGTTCTTCACAAATCATGGCCCAAAACAATGATTATGCTAGCACCAGACCTCCAGTGTGCAATCTGTCTAAGTTTGCACTTTGGAACGCAAGGATTAGACTATACATGAATTCTATTGACGAGGACATTTTTAATTCTGTTTTGACAGCTTGTCCAAGACCTCTAGAGAATACAAGTACAAGTGCCGTTCCACCTCCATCTGGAACATATGCTGATATCAAGAAGTGGAAGGTAGGAGATACAAAGGCTATGAACATCTTAGCCCAGACTATGTCTGATGACATTTTTCAAAAGGTGGCTGAATGTAATTCAGCAAAGGAAATATGGGATAAGCTCTCTGAAATAGTCTCAGGATCAGCAGATGAAAGAAAGGATAGGAGATCCTACCTAATATCCCAATATGAGAACTTCAAGAAGGGAGAAGCTGAGTCAGTTGGAGATATGTATAATAGACTCAGTCTGATAGTCAATGAACTCAAGACTTTGGATAAAGAGATCTCACTGGCTGAACTAAATGATAAAATCCTAATGTGCTTCCCAAGCACTTGGGACTCAAGGATCTGGCCAATCAAGGATGCCAGAAGTCTGAATGAGATCACCACAGAAGCTCTCTTGGGCAAGCTCAAGTCATATGAGCTGCTCATCAAAAATATAGAAGAAGAGCAGAAGGCTGCCTCACCAGCCATAAGAAAAGAAAAGACAATAGCATTCAAAGCAACTGAAGATCAGCCTGAAGACAAAGTCACATGCAATGATGAGCTGCTTAGTCTATTGGCCAAAAGATTTTACAAGATCGCCAGAAAGGACTTCAGAAAGAGATCATACAAAAAGTATGATAAGCCAAGGTATGATAAGTCAAATAATAAAGAAATTGTTTGCTTTGGTTGCAGGAAACTAGGGCACATTGTACCTGACTGTCCAGAGAACAAAAACAAGGACAGAAGAGACAAGAAAGAAAGAAGAAGAGATAAGGACTTCAAGAAGAATGGCAATGGCAAACCCTCCTCCAGCAAGAACAAACACACAAGGAAGGGATTTGTTGCTAAATCTTGGAGTGACACAGAAGAAGAATCAGAATCTTCATCCAGCTCAAGTGATGATGAAGATGATGCTGAAGAGAAAGAGTTCTGCATGATGGCAATCAATGCCTCTAAACACAATTCTGATGAAGAAGAGTCAGAGTCAGACTCAGAGACTCAACTTGAAGAGGACCAGGTAATTAGTTCTTTTGATTTCAATTCAGAGGACTTTAAGTCTGAGTTTAAAGCATTATGTTTAGACTTACTAAAATCCGAGAAGGAAATTATTTCTCTCAGAAATCAATTATCTGAACATAGTATCTTAAAGTCAGAAAACCTCAAACTCTCTGAGGAGTTGGAGTGCTGTAGGGAGCAGATAGGTTCACTGAAAGGTGAGCTATTAGAGGCCAAGAAGCTTGAGGAATCCCTTAATGGGAGAAGTATCAAGCTGATGGACATCACAAGCACAGTGAACTCCAGATTCAATAGTACACTGGGCTTGGGTGCTTCATCCACAGTTTTTTTCTGATAAAGGGAAGGGAGTTGTAGAGGTAGCTAGGAAAAATTCTGATCTGCCTAAGAAAACCAAGTTCCAGCAGAAATCATCGAACGGAGCTTGACGATCGCCGAACACAGATCGACGATATCAGGCAAAATCGTTGAAATCATATCGACGATCTCTAATTCCTGAACTCTGCCACAATCGACCGTCGAACGGAGCTCGACGATCTGACCTAAGATCGTGGAACGCAGCTCAACGATCATCGAACAGAGATCAGAGCTTTGGAAATTCTTTCAAGGGCAAATCAAAATCCAATCCTAGGGGTCCTTCATCCAGAAGCTTTAACCCTTATACTGAATGGATAATACCTCCAAGGAGATATCATCCTGAAGGTTATAAGAGTCAACCTGGGATGTCTTTTATTTCTGAATTTAAAGGTTATCAACCTAGGCCCAAGGTAAACTGGGTCAAAAACAAATGAATTATTTTATGTGCAGGTGAAGACCTATCCAACATCAAACCAACAATGGTATTTGGATAGTGGGTGTTCTAAGCACATGACAGGAAATAGGGACAACCTCACATCCTTTAAAGCCAAGCTTGGACCCAAAGTCATATTTGGTGATTCAAACTTTGGACAAACTAAAGGATATGGTGCAGTCCAGATTGGGACAGTCACATTCAAGAAGGTAGCCTATGTGGAAGGACTGAAGCACAATTTGATCAGCATCAGTCAGCTATGTGATGAAGGCTACGAGGTGACTTTCAGCAAAGCCTTATGCAAGATCAAGTCAGAGGACAACACAACTGTGTTGACAGGTAAAAGGAAAGGTAACATCTACTTAATAGATTTTCTTTCAATAGATGTAGACATTTGCCTGTTTAATTCTGTTAGTAAACCTAATGTTTTATGACATAAGAGACTAGGACATTTAAACCTTAGAACCATTGCTAGGCTATCCAAGGACAACCTTGTTAGAGGACTACCTTCTGGCCCCTACAAGAGGGAAGGACTCTGCAGGGCTTGTCAATTAGGAAAGAAAACTAAAAATAGTTTCAAATCACTTAATAAGAGTGATTCACCTAGGATTTTGTATCTGTTACACATGGATCTTTTTGGACCCATTACAGTACAAAGCCTAGGAGGGAAATCTTACACTTTAGTTGTTGTAGATGACTTCTCTAGATTCACATGAGTGTTCTTTCTGAGGAAGAAGTCTAATAACTTTAAGTGTCTGACAGAGTTTCTCAAATATATACAGATTGAGTTCAATACTCACATTGCCCTGATCAGAAGTGATCATGGGACAGGGTTTGATTCTCTTCTTATGCAAGAGTTTTGTCAGAGTGAAGGGATCATGCATACTTTCTCAGCTCCTAGAACTCCTCAACAAAATGGGGTAGTTGAAAGGAAAAATAGAACTCTTATTGAATCTGCCACTACATTGTTGTCAGATGCTCACCTTCCTCTATCTTTTTGGGCAGAGGCAGTAAACACCTCCAACTATGTGCTGAACAGAAGTTTAATACATAAACTAAAGGGCAAGACTCCCTATGAATTACTCAAAGGGAAGAAACCTAAAGTTGATTATTTTAGAATTTTTGGTTGTATTTGTTATATACACAATAATGACAAGAGATATTTAGCAAAAGTTCAAGCTAAAGCTGATGAAGAAGTGTTTCTGGGATACTCCATGATCAGTAAGGCTTATAGGATTTATAATAAATCATCTCTTAAAATTGAAGAATCTGTTCACATATCATTTGATGAATCTAACATGTCTTTCAAGGAGAAGAATACTTCTACCATAGAACCCTTGCAGGTACATTCTCTTGCTGAAGATTTGAACAGGTTACAGATTACTCAAAAAGAGGAAAGCAGTGAAGATGAAGAAAGCATTCAACATATTGAAGAGAAACAAATTGAAGAGCAAGTTGTTGTACCACAAGAGGAAACAACAATACAGGTTGGTGAACAATCAACACCCCCTGTTGATTTAGTAACATCAAGAGACCATCCAATTTCCCAAGTAATTGGAGACATCTCAGCTGGTGTGCAAACCAGAAATCAGGTCAACCAAAACCTATTGCACACTTGCTTCCTATCTCAAATTGAACCTCAATCCATTCAAGATGCAGAGCAAGATCCACACTGCATCATTGCAATGCAAGAAGAGTTGCATCAATTTGAAAGGAACAAAGTTTGGGAACTAGTGCCAAGGCATAAGGATCACTCCATTGTTGGAACAAAGTGGGTGTTCAGAAACAAATTGGATGATCAAGGAGTAATTGTAAGGAACAAGGCAAGGCTAGTTGCTCAAGGATACTCACAAGAAGAAGGCATAGTCTATGACCAGACTTTTGCACCAGTTGCAAGATTGGAAGCCATCTGAATCTTCTTAGCTTATGCATCATATAAAGGCTTCAAGGTATATCAGATGGATGTAAAAAGTGCATTTCTAAATGGAGACATAAAAGAAGAAGTCTATGTCAGACAACCTCCAGGTTTTATCTCTCCAACCCATCCTGATTATATTTTTAAATTGAACAAAGCATTATATGGTCTCAAGCAAGCTCCTAGAGCATGGTATGAGGCCCTAGCATGCTTCCTTCTGGAAAATGAATTTTTAAGGGGTAGAGTAGACCAAACTCTTTTCATTAGAACCCATAAGTCCCATACCCTACTAGTACAGATCTATGTAGATGATATTATTTTTGGCTCTACTGATTTAAATTTGTGTAGAAGGTTCTCCAACCTAATGCATTCTAAATTTGAAATGAGTAGCATGGGTGAGCTATCCTTCTTTCTAGGATTGCAAGTCAAACAACATGCTGAAGGCATCTTTATTTCTCAAACCATGTATGCAAATGAATTGGTTAAGAAATTTGGTATGTCTGAAGCATCTTGCATGAAAACACCTATGCCTACCAATGCTGTATTGGATGCTGATGAACATGGGAAACCTGTTGATCAGACAACATATAGAGCAATGATTGGCTTTTTGCTGTACCTTACAGCTAGTAGACCTGATATAATGTTTGCTACATGCATATGTGCTAGATTCCAAGTGAGCCCTAGAGAGTCACACCTAACATTAGTAAAAAGGATTCTCAGGTATGTTAAAAGTTGTCCAAATCTAGGTCTCTGGTATTCAAAAGATTCATCATTTGAATTAACTGGATTTTCTGATGCTGATTATGCTGGATGCAGAATTGACAGGAAAAGCACCAGTGGAACTTGTCAGTTTCTTAGTGACAGACTTGTCTCTTGGTTTTGCAAGAAACAAACATCTGTGTCAACTTCAACTGCTGAAGCTTAATATATGGCTGCAGGTAGTTGTTGTTCACAAATATTGTGGATTCAAAACCAACTCCTAGACTATGGCTACAACTTAGAGAAGTCAAAAATATTTTGTGATAACACTAATGCTATTTCTATAGCTCAAAATCCAGTTCTCCATAGTAGGACAAAACACATAAAAATTAGGCATCATTTCTTAAGGGATAATGTTGAGAAGAATAAAATTGAACTTCAATATATCCCAACTGATTTATAAAGGGGAGATATCTTCACCAAACCCTTGGATGAAAAGAAACACACCTTCTTCCTAAATTAATTAGGAATGTTAGATGGAGGAAGTCTAAAATAATATCCAAGATTTTAAAACTATAAAAATTGACGAAGACTAGGCAAATTTCCTGATTTTTATAGTGTCTAGAGTGTGTTTCTGGTCTCTGAACTGCGCTCGACGATTTTCCCCCAGATCGTCGAACGGAGATCGACGCTTTTCGAAATCGTCGACCTGAGTTCAGCGCTTCTCAGATAGTGTTCAACTATCTCTCCAGGTCAACGATCGTCGAACGGCGCTCGACGATTTTGTTCTCTGAACTATCGTCGAATGGAGCTCGACGCTCTCCAATATCATCGAACGGAGATCGACGATATTGAAGACCTTTCAGATTCCTTTAGAAGCCCCGATCGTCGAACTGATTTCAACGATCTTTCCTTTTCTGCGTCGAACCCTAATATAAAATTCATTTTTCGGCCGTCGTTCTCCTCTTGCGCTTTCAATCTCTCTGCAAAAATTCTCTTTCCCTCCAAACATCTCTACACTTGGTCGTTTGTTTGTTGATTTTTGCAGGTAACAATGGCCGTCTCAGTTGCCGTTCTAGCCGCAATGAAGTTTGATGCCGGATTCGATATTGACATGGAGTCTTTCAACACCAGTGATCAGATTTTCCAAGACATTCTGGAACTGTTCAAGGAGCAAAAATTAGCTACGATCATGTCCACCAGAATCAAACTGCCTGCAGATGAAATTAAGGAGTGGGTGTATACGGCCCACAATCAGGACCAAAATACAGTGGTTGGTTCAATTTCTGGAACTCAGGTACCTCTGACACCTACCATTCTGACAGAGGTTTTTCAATTAAATTCTGGAAGAGACTCTGTTGAATTGTCTGGAGAAGAATTTTCTGATTTACTTGCTAGAATGGGTCACTCTGATGCTAACCCTAGCAAGATGCTGAAAAAGAACTTAGCTGTGGAATATAGATTTTTAGCTGATGTAGTGGGAAAGGTTTTGTTGGCCAAGCATTCAGCACATGATACCATCTCCAGGTATCAGCTGTGCTTGATGGGAGCTCTAGTGGATAAGAAACAATTAAACTGGGGAGAGGACTTCTTTTACCTGATTAAGAAGAAAATTAATAAGAATTTTGTTAATTTTGGAAGGATACTAGGGCTGTTTATCCAAAACAGATGCCCTGCACTGCTAGTCTCATCTGGGATGCATATCAATGCCTCAAAGAGGCTATCCTATGCCCTGTTTGGCAAATGGGATAGACAGATAGTGAAGCCCAACAGGCCCTCTACAAGCACAATTTCAGGCACAAGGACTGTAACAGTCTCTTCCCCTCAAGTCTCTGCCCCTGCAGATGACTTGCCTGCTGCTTCTCCTCCTCCTCCTATTTCATCTCCACCAGCCACTTCCACCATTCAAATTTCATCCACAATCATTATTTCCAGCCCATCTCCAACAGCTATTCCCTCTCCAACACTTCCAATACCAGAAGAAATCTTTCACCCTCTACATCACTACCCTCAACCAGACATTGACACATCATCCCACATTCCATCTTTCATACTTCTAGATGATTCCTTTATGGATGATTCACCTTCATCCCCTCCTGATCTACCCTCCTCATCCACATCATACCAACAACTTCTGCAAGATATCATTGATCAACCCTCCTTCACACCTTCTATCTCCATACCACTGTCTTCCATTTCCACAATCCCCACACCTCAACCTTCACTTCTACCATCCACCAGCTCTCCACCACCATCTCCAATTGATCCTCCTTCCTTTTCTACCTCTGCTCAAGTCCCTGCTGAGCAAGTAGATATTCCTGCCTTAGCTGACAAACTATATGAGCTGATAGCTCCCAGGCTGTCACTTCTGTTGGAGACCTCCTTGGCCTCCACTACTCAAGTCAGTTGCAGACTTATCTGCCAGGCTCTCCTCCATCTTTCCTCCTCAGGTAATCCCTTCATTTGGGTGCCTTGATCCAGCTGTCTCTGAATCTAGGCAGGGAGAGATGCCTCATGAAGATGTGGGATTGCCTGCTGCTGCTGCTGTTACCTCAGTTCCTGCTGCTGCCATTTCCTCAGTCCCTGCTGCTGCTGATGTTACTTCAATTCAAGCTCCAATTTCAACTCCTCAAGTTGCAGTCTTCTCAGTGGACCTCAGGTCCTTATTATAAGTTTATGATTCAATTTATTTCAGCTGTCTTCCAGTAAGCACTGCAGTCCAGCCATCAGAGGATCTTTCCAAGGCCATTGTGCCCTTCTCAAGTTGTGACACCAGTGTTATAAATTCATTTGTAAATTCAGTTTATGCTGCTGAAAATGTTGCTGTATCTGTTAGTTCTGATGTGGCTGATGTTTCAGTTTCTGACGATATGCAGACAGAGGCATATGATTTTGAGCCTACTGTTATTGCTGATGTTGTTGTATCTGAAACTATTTTATCTGAATATGTTGCTACCCCAGCTGCTACTGTTATTACTGCTGCTGTATCTTCTGAAAATGTTGCTCCTGAAAGTTCTGTATCTGCTGTTACTGCTGCTGCTACAACTGCTGTCACCACTGCCTCATCTGCTCCAACCCAACAACAGAAAGATTATCTGAAAAAGATTGATGCTTTATATGATGAGCAAAGCTCTGAAAGTGATGAATATAGGACTGATTCTGATGATTCCTCAGCTATTATAGCCAGGAAAAGAAAGGCAGGGAGTAAGGCTATGAAAAGAGTTCCCCCAGCCAAAGTCAAAGATACAAATGACATACCCTATTACATTCTTCATGACTGCCCCATTACTGAACATTGGATGCAATATTCTAAGAATCAACTTAAGGCTATGAAAAAGAAGAGGAAATATGAGAAAGGTTCTTCACAGTTCCATCATCCTCCTCCACATCCTCCTCCTGATGCAGGTGCAGGTGGTAGTTCTTCTACTCATCCTTCTGCTAGAAGCCAAACCCCCTATCAGCCTTATGGAAGATCTCAATATAGGGGAGGCCAATCCAGAGGTTCTCAATCTAGGAGAGGAAATTATAGAGGAAACCAAAGGGAATTCCAAGTTTATTCAAAAGGCTATTCAAGGCAACATCCATACTCAAGGGAAGGACAAGCTTCATCTGACACTACTTCAGGTCCTTTTCCCTACAAGCTGAAAGAAGTATTCTCATCCAGAGCTCCTCAAGATAATCCTTCCAACAGATATGAGCCTCCAGTGCCCTTTGAAGATCCAGAAAATAATCCTACTGCATGGACTGCCAGAATGAAAGAATTAGCTGCCTTAGATCAAATTAAGAAAGCCAGAGAGTAAGGCAAGGACACCTCCAGCATTACTACATTGTCAGAGCAAAGAAAGAAGGAACTTGAAAGATATTCCTCCAGCAAATTTTTTGATTCTGAAAAATACATGGAGGTGCACCCTGAAGCTGTGGTACCAAGGCCTAAACAACAAACTTCTCTAGGTGCAGCTGATGACAGAAGATCCAAAAAGGAAGCTCTTAACCCCAATAGAGAAATTAAACTTATAAAGAGCAAGGAGAAGGAATAATTCTGTAAGGTGACAATTATTCTGATTTCTGTCTGAGATATTATATCTGTGATTCTGCAATGTTGTTGTGTGTTATATTGTTGCTTTGTATAATGTTTTTAATTTCTCCAATTTTTGTAAATAGTAATCCTAACCCAAATAGGGTGAGATTGTTGGAACACCCTATTAATAATTTGGGTCAGGATCACTATATCTTTAGGAAACCTGTCTTTGACCTCCTTGTATAGATCTAAAGGTCAATTAGAATTGAGTCTAAGGGTTAGTAGTTAGGTTTGGAATCTGCCCTCAAGTCCAAGATTTTTCAGTTTGGAGACTAAGTCATTTCGTCGAGCTCAGTACGACGAATCATCGAACTCCAATCGACGATCGTTGAGCTCACTTCGACGGATCGTCGAACTCCATTCAACGATCGCTGAGCTCAACTTCAACAAATCGTCGAACTCCATTCGACAATCTTCGAGCTCAGTTCGACGATCTTGACTCCAGTATTGATTCTCTATCTCTGAGCTCAGTTCGACGATAGTTGAGCTTAGATCGACGATCTTTGTTGCTGTATAAATCCAAATCGCTGAGCTCAGTTCGATGATAGTAGAGCTCAGTTCGATGTTTTTCTGAAGAGTCAAATGATTTTCAAGATTCAAATTCAGACAGTTAAGGAGTTATTGTCAGCAATTAATTCAGAAGATCTTGTAGTCATTTTCATTTATTCTGGACCAAGTTTCAAGGAATTATCAAGGAATGTTTCATTGGACTTTCCCTAGAAGACAATTGCAATTAAGGAAGTCATTTAATGACATGCTAACGGCTATTCTTGACAGAGGATCATTTTCTATTCAGAACAAAGGAATAAAAGACAAGATTTTTTTGAATCTCTGATAACAAGCAATCAAAGAAGAAGAGAGTGCACAAGAAGAAGCAGAACAAAATATTCTCTACAACAACTCTTCTCTGGAACAACATCTCTCTCAACAATAATCACTCAAGAGAAAAAGAAAAAGAGTTGTAGACAATCTCTGTCTCAAAGATTCATACAAGAACACCATCACCAAAAGGAGATCAACAAATCTGAAATCTTCTGATCTTTTTTGATTCAAGTGTTCAGGGCCATCGTCATTCAAGACTCCAGACACCTCACATTTCAGCTGTTGCTGAAATCATCAATTGCTGGAGATCAACTTTCTGAAGGCCTATCACCCTACTGCAAAGCTTCATCTCCTGAATAACTACAGATCTCAGGGGGAGCTTTGACAACATCATATCCACTTTGTCTTCTCAGCTGCTTTGAGAAAGAGAAGACTTCCATCACTCTCTCATCCCCACCTCTGTAAAGGGTTTTTCAAACTCCCTTCAAAAGTTTGTGCTTGGTTTTTGAGCACCTTATCAAAAGCTCATTGGTGGCAAGACACCTGATCAAAAACTCTGATTTGGTTTTGAGCACCTTATCAAAAGCTCATTGGTGCCCAGGACACCTGATCAACTCATCCTGCAGTGGATTCCTACCTAGGGTGGTAGAAGAGTGGATGTACCCAAGTTTAGGGGAACCACTATAGCTCCTTGTGTCTTCTGGTTGCTTGTCTTTACTTTTTGTTTCTGGCTGTGATCTGTGATTAGTTTCTTTTGTAGATTGTGATTAGATAGCTGCTGTGTTTAGATTTACCATTTGCTTCCCTGTTCACTCAGATTACAACAACTGTTGTAAATATTTTTTTTAAGCACCATACTCTATTCACCCCCCTCTAGAGTATATCAGATCTAGCTTGCACTTTCAAAGAATGATATAGTAAAGTTCGTATCAGAATTCCATACCTATCAGTATATTAAGGCAGATCATAGAAGTCCTGGTGGATAGTTGACACCCTTGGATAATCCGAGTTTGAAATGTGAGACTATTTCTATGGATTTTATTACTAGTTTGCCGAGGTCTCCTAGAGGACATGATGCCGTATGGGTTATTTCCGATAGGATGACGAAGAGTGCTCATTTTCTGTCATTCAAGATTGATTATCCCATGGAGAAGTTGGCAGAGTTGTATTTGAATGAGGTTATCAGGTTGCTTGGTGTGCTCGTGAGTATTGTGTTAGATTGGGATTCCAGATACATGTCTCATTTTTGGCAGAGTTTTTAGGGAGCTTTGGGCACTGACCTTTGGTATTCTACCACTTATCATCTACAAACTAATGGTCAGATGAAAAGGGTAAATCAGATTTTAGAAGACATGGACTTGACTCTCCTAAAGTCCTCTACTGGTTGGTCCATCAAGGTTGAACCTAAAGACTTAGCCTAAACTCTAAGACTCAAAGACATGACCCTGGCTATACATTGTGGGTCAGACATCCTAATTAGTAAAACTCGCCCAAATCCAACTAGGGATCCTACAAAAAAGAAGACTAAGCAAGAGGGCTGGTCCACCATTGCCTCAAATCTTTTAATTTCCAGCCTCCTAAGCACTCCACGTCCAGGATCAGCTGACAAAAAAGCAATGACCACAAAATAAGGAAGGATTTGGATGAAAATGAATGTTAGGGGTACTCACCCCAATGCCAAAATGCACGAAACGTAAAATACTCACCACACACACATAGATCTCTACGAGGGCTTTCCAGATCTATACTCTGACAAAGAATCCACACTCTAGAGCTCCCGTAGTTGCCATCGAAAAGCTCCCGGAATTATGCTTCTCCCTCTCCCTCGCGTGCTCTGGTTCGACAGAATAGGAAAAAGAAAATGGGGACTTCCTTCCTAGGCTGGGTCGGTTTTGCTTTTAAATAAAAATTACATGTAAATATGTATATAGTATAATATATATATAAATCACTTAACATTTCATTTGATGATTCGGACTACGACCAACTCGGTTTTCGACGAAATTTGCACCGAAGGTTAATACCGGTGGCATAAATCCAATGACGAAGACGAAATCAGTGTTTGACGAGCTGACTTCGAGTTACAATTTATTTCCACAATTTACAATAACGATAAATCCCTTCAATCTTTGAAAATTCACCGGTCTTCCAATATAACTCGGATTGCAACGAAAGTTAATAATCACGATGAAAATTTACCCTCCGGGAAGTTTGAAATTCAGTCGACTTGACCAAATGGACACAGAAATGCACTAATGACTACGCTCTGTTAACTGCGTGTTAATGCAATGCCCTTATGTCATTATTATGCCAAAAGAAGATGAAAATTAATTATCAAAAATTCAGGGGAGTTAGAGCCACCCCCCCAAAAAGGGTGTCATCCATAAACTAATGGTCAGATGAAAAGGGTAAATCAGATTTTAGAAGAGATGATTAGATATTATATCTTGGACCATGGTGGAGCCTGGGACGAGTGTCTTTGACTCGTGGAGTTGGGATACAATAATAGCTATCAAGAGACTTTGCAGATGACACCCTTTGAAGCTTTGTATGAGAGGTATTGCCGAACTCTCCTATTTTAGGCTGAGGTTGGTGAGAAACCATTATTTGGTCCGGAGGCCTTAGAAGAGATGATCATTACCGTGTCTCATATTCGTGAGAAGCTTTGTATGGATCAAGAGTGTTATGAAAAGTATGCAAATCGGCGAAGGGTTGATTTGGAGTTTGTTGTTGGGGTGATGATTTTCTTGAAAGTTCCTCTAATTCCATGTGTTAAGAGATTCGGAAGGAACCACAAGTTGCACCCCAAGTATATGGGATCTTTCCAAATTGTTGAGCGTATCAGAGTATCTACTTATAGGCTGATGTTGCCTGCTACTTTCCATGGTGTTCATGATGTATTTTATGTGAGCCAGTTGTGTAAGTATGTACGTAGTGATCGTCATGTACTTTACTCTGTACCCAAGTTACATCCCAAACTTTTTTATGTCAAAGATCCTGTACATATTCTGGAGACGCAGAATCGAGTGTTGTGGAGGAAGACGATTCCTATGGTTAAGGTACTTTGGCAAAATGAGGATGTCAGGAGCGCGACTTTGGAATTAGAATCTGATATGAAAGAATCTCATCCTTATCTTTTCTCTTAGTTTTATTCGGTGAGTTTTTATAGCCAACAAATTTTAATTTGTCCCTTTATACTTCTTAGGTTCGAATTGTGTTTCATGTTTCGGGACAAAACTTCCTTTTAGGGGGGGGGGGTGGCTGTAACTCCCCTAAATTTTTGATAATTAATTTTCATCTTATTTTGGCATAATAATGACATAAGGGAATTGCGTTAACACGCAGTTAACAGAGTGCAGTCGTTAGTGCATTTCTGTGTCCATTTGGTCAAGTCGACTGAATTTTAAACTTCGCGGAGGGTAGATTTTCATCGTGATTATTAACTTTTGTTGCAATCTGAGTTATATTGGAAGCCCGGTAAATTTTCAAAGATTGAAGGGATTTATCATTATCATAAATTGTGGAAATAAATTGTAAATCGAAGTCAGCTCGTCAAACACTGATTTCGTCTTCGTCATTGGATTTGTACCACCGGTATTTACCTTCGGTGCAAATTTCGTCGAAAACCGAGTTGGTCGTCCTCCAAATCATCAAATGAAATGTTAAGTGATTTATATATATATTATATTATATACATATTTACATGTAATTTCTATTTAAAAGCAAAACTGACACAGCCTAGGAAGGAAGTCCCCATTTTCTTTTTCCTATTCTGTCGAAACAGAGCACGCAAGGGAGAGGGAGAAGCATAATTCCGAGAGCTTTTCGATGGCCACTGCGGGAGCTCTAGTGTGTGTATTCTTTGTCAGAGTATAGATCTGGAAAGCCCTCATAGAGATCTATGTGTGTGCGTTGAGTATTTTAGGTTTCGTGCATTTTGGCGTTGGGGTGAGTAGCCCAAACATTCATTTTCGTCCAAATACTTCTTTATTTTGCGGTCATTGCATTTTTTCGACTTATCCTGGACGTGGAGCGCTTAGGAGGCAGGAAATTAAAAGATTTGAGGCAAGGGTGGACCATCTCTCTTGCTTAGTCTTCTTTTTTATTGGATCCCTAGTTGGATTTGGTCTATGTTTACTAATTAGGATGTCTGACCCACAATGTATAGCCAGGGTCATGTCTTTGAGTCTTAGAGTTTAGGCTAAGTCTTTAGGTTCAACCTTGATGGACCAGCCAGCAGAAGACTTTAGGAGACTCAAGACTTAGAAGAAATCAAAGTTCAGAATTTATGTTCGACATTCGTCGAACTCAGCTCAACGATAGTCGTACTCTACTCGACGAACTCAGAATCAATTCTCTGAGTTGAGCTCGATGATATTCGAGCTCAGGTCGACGAAGTCCGGAGTTCAGCTTCAATGCATTCTTTCTAGATTAATTTCTCTGAGCTCAGCTTGACGAAGACTGATTATCAGCTCGACGAACTTGGAGCGCAGATTAGGCAAGTTATCTCCAGAATGCAGTTTGCTGAGCTCAGGTTGATGAACAGGATTTCTCAGCTCGACGAACATGGATCTCCAATCGATGAAATCTATTCAGAGGTCGACGATTTCTGTCCAAGCCTGACTTAAAGTTTTTCCCCCCGTTTCCGTCCTTATTTTCTAGAATATTTAACAGTAATTTCCTGAGTAATTAATGCATATATTCCCCTGAATATAGCCGTTAGTGGTAGCACTGATTATGGTCTTCATCAGGGTTAATTACTTGCTTAATTTATTAGGACAGTTGGGAAAATCATTAAAGATAATATTCTCCAACCTATTTTATTCTCCAAACAATCAACAATCAATGCTTCAGATTCAAATTTCAAAGGAGAATTCAACTGCAGAATAAAAAAGAGATTTTCTTTTTTCAGAAAGATAGAAATAACAATATATAAAACAAGAGAATACAAAAAAACTCTCAGAAATTCTCTGTGTAGAAAACAACCTGTTTTCACCTTGATCTTACTGAAGACTGAAGAAGAACAACAAACACAAATCAAGAGTCTTCTTCAACTTTAACTCTAGGAGCTTTCAAGGACAACATAATTTGAATCAGTCAGAAGTTCCTGGATTACTTCAAGTCAAGGCTGAAGACCTACACCCTGAGCAAGGCTCCAAGTGATTTCTGAAGAAGTCTTAACAACAGCAATCCACTAGTTTTCTCTGTTGATTAGAGAAAGACAAGACACATCAAATCTCTCTCCCCTACTTGTAAAAGGGTTTATTAACTCCCTTCAAAGTTTATGCTTGGATTTTGGGCACCTGATCAAAAGCTCAAAGGGTTGTGATATCTTCCTTCAAATAGATCTTATGGTGGCAGGGCACCTGAGAAAAAACCTGTTAGTGGCAGGGCACCTAGTCAAAAAACTGTAGTGGATTCCTACAAGGGTGGTAGAAGAGTGGATGTACCCAAGTTTAGGGGAACCACTATAAATTTCTTGTGTCATCTGGTTGCTCTTTGTTTTCTTATTGCTGTGTGCTGAATGCTATGGTAGTTTTTCTTAGACTATTTTCAATTGTCTGTTACTACTATAATATAACCTATTTTATTACTTTGATATATTTAAAAATAGCCAAAAGTTTTAACATACTCTATTCACCCCCCTCTAAAGTAATCAGATCTATCCCCTATCTTTCAATTGGTATCAAAGCATAAGGTTATTTTGGTTTTACAGATTAACATCTGAACCAAGATCCTTGATATATCTTTTTCTCTCTAGCATCATGTATAAAACATGACACAGAATAAGGAATATTCTGGCACTAGACCTCTTGTGTGCAACTTGGAAAAATTTGCACTCTGGAAGGTAAGAATCAAACTTTATGTGAATTCTATTGATGAGGGAATTTTCAATTCTATTTTGACACATCCTCCATAACCTACAGATGCTACTATATCTACCAGTATACATGCAGTTCCACCACCTGAGTGGACTGATGCACAAAAGAAAGCCAAGATGGCTGATGCCAAAGCAATGAACATTCTGGCACAGACAATGTCAGATGACATCTTTTAGAAGGTGGCCGAGTGCATCTCTATAAAGGATATTTGGGACTCACTGAACCAAATAGTTGCTGGCTCATCAGATTAAAGGAAAGACAGGAGATCCCTCCACATATCACAATATTAGAATTTCAGGAAGGAGGAATCATAGACTGTTGTAGACATGTACAACAGACTCAGTGTCATCATAAATGAACTAAGAACCATGGACAAGGACATCACATTAACTGAGATAAATGATAAAATCCTAATGTGCTTCCCCAACACTTAGGATTCCAGGATATGGCCAATTAAGGAGGCAAGTAGTTTGAATGAGATTTCTACAAAATCTCTTCTTGGCAAGCTCAAATCTTATGAGCAGTTGATCAAGACAAGGGAGGCTACTGATGAGAAGGCCTCCACATCATCAAGGAAGGAGCAAAACATAGCTTTCAAAGCTTCAGAAGAGACAGAAGCCCCAACTACCAGTGAAGAACTTCTGAGTCTCTTAGCCAAGAGATTCTACAAGATGGCAAGGAAGGACTTTAGAAGAAAGTCATCTAGGCAGGATGACAAACCAAGGTATGACAAAACACCCACTAAAGAGATTGTTTGTTTTGGGTGCAGGAATCCAGGACACTTTATCTCAGAGTGTCCTGAGAATCAAAAGAAGGAGAAAAGAACAGAAAAAGAAACCAGGAAGCATCACTACAGCAAGCCTTCCTCCAACAAGCTGATTGCCCGTGGATAAACGCTTATGTGGGTGGTTGGTTCGATTAGTCATATGTCGCGGGCTTGCTAAAGGAGGTAAGTGCACCTATCACAAGTAGTAAGGCAGAGATTTTAATTAACTAAAGGCAAAAAGAAAAGAAAGTGTGAAAACGATCTTAGAAAATTCGATGATGAGTTAACGCTCGGTACCGAATCAAATTAAGATGAAAATAAATTTTAATAATTATTGAAATTAGTTTTCAAATTAATAAAAGGCAACTTGGCCGTGGAGTTTCCACAGATATAAGCTCACCTAGCTATAGGGATGTCGCTCACCTGAACGCTAAGACTATTCAACCGAATGTTAGTCCAACAAAGGATTCCTTTTAATGCCTGCTTTATGCTAAGAAACCCGCTATTTGGTGGGGAACCCAATCCGGAAGAATTACGCTTGTCCCGTCTCAAGGGTATGCACACAACTCTCTTTACCCTGGGGTGATCTGTCCATATGCACGGCCTCTAAGCTAGCTAGCATATGGATAACGAAAATAGGGCCCACACATCGATATGTGGTCCTATGCGTCGTTAACTAGTGGTAAACCTTAAGTCCTAAAATTAAAGTGAAAATAAAGAACTTTAATTATTTCAAATCATTTTAAAAGTCCCAAAGCTCTTCGATGTCGAGGCTAATAACGATTAGCCACTCATCGATATGGGGACGACTTTATAATTTGATGAGGCGCGAGTTCATAACTAAACGGAAAAGGATTATAAGAAGAAGACATGAAAATAACAAACTTTTAGAAAGCTTAAAAAGTTAGCTAAAACGAGAACTCACACACACTTCAAATTATAAATAAAAAAACCAAGTTACAAAAAAGGAAAATTACAAGTCCTACTCAAACGAGTAGGCGGGAAATAAGGGCGCGCCATTTAACTCTTAACGAGCAGGAGGAAAAGAAAAATAAAATAAAATTACAAGTACTACTCAAACGAGTAGGCAGGAAATAAAAGCACACCATTTAACTTTTAACAAGTGGGCGGAAATAAATGCGCGCATACACACAGTCTACACGAATTAAAAGAAAGCAATAAAACTATCTCCTACACACAACACACTCTACATAATTTGAAGAAAGCGATAAAAAAAAATCGTGAAAATTTATCTCCTACACACAACACACTGTACATAAATTGAAGAAAGCATTAAATAAAGCATGAAAAATTATCTCATAAACTCACACACACAACATGAAAATTTAAAGAACAAAATGAAAACCTAACTCCTACACTCACACACACAAACTAAAAACAAAATGAAAGTTATCTAAAAATTAAAACAACTAATTTTTTATACTTAGATTTTATCAAAAACACATAGAAAGAACAAATTAAAAAGAAAGAGAACAAAAGTTTTTCAAAACAAATCAAAAACTAAAGCCTTTCAAAAATTAAAATAACAACTTTTTCATTCTTAGGTTTTCATAAAAGTGATTAAAAAGTGAAAAGAAATTGAAAAGAACAAAAAAAAAGTTTTACAATCCTAAAACAAAACTAAGTAAAAAAATTTCAAAATCACTTTAAAACTTCTTTTACAAATTCCTAAGAATGAAATTTAAATACATTAAGAACATGGAGAAAAAAAAGATAAACATATTATACCATATTTGAAAATAATATCTATAATAAACTCTAACATTGAGACAAGTAAAAAAATAGAAAATGAACAAGTTACACTCATACACACACACACAAACACATTTCATAAAAGAGAAGAACAAGGGAACATAAAAAAAATTAAATATCATTGAAATTGGGCCACTCAAATACATTCCATAACATCATGAGGAGAGAAAAACTACCAAATTTATTTAAGGGAAAAAGTTGGATTACAAAGCAAAAGCAAAAGCTAAAACAAACATGAAATGGAGGGGGTGGAGAAATCTCCTTACATTGAACAAAAAGCACCCAAGCGGCCCTCAAATAGCAATATGGTCCAAAAAAAGTGAACCCTTGGTTCTTACAGAAATGACCTATTTATAGAGAAAATTTCCTAAGAACACGCCCTCCGATATGGGCGTGTCGGGTGGGCGTGTCACTACTGTTCACGAGGTGATCGTCGAATTGACGGGAAAGTTGACTTCACGGCTGTACACGAGGATATCACGCCCCCAATCATGGGCGTGACTCTGGGCGTGTCGGGGAGGTCGAACTGGGCACGGGTTGCGTCAAAAGTCGCCGGGGCGTCTTGTCGGCCAAGTGGAGGAGTCACGCCCCTGGTCACGGGCGTGACGCTGGGCGTGTCGGCTTGGTCGATGATCGTCGAGCAAATTTCGTCGAGCTTGAGTGTCACGACCATGGTCACGGGGCGTGTCAAATGACACGGGCGTGACCCCGGGCATGTCAAACATTTCTCATCAAATTCTTCTGATTCCACGGGAAATGAAATGTCACGGCCTGGTCAGGGGCTTGACCCAAAGTACACGGGCGTGTCAGGTCATTTTTTTGACTTTTTCCTAAAAATAAAATTAAGCTAAGTTAGGTAAATATTTAAAAAAAGGAGCAATTTATTAAATAAAACTAACTAAAAAAACAAATCTAAACTAAAATATCATAATAAAAATATAGAAAAATTCGTATAATTACAACTTATCAAATACCCCCATACTTAAGCTTTTGATATTACAGAGCAAAGGTTTTAGGTGAACTTATAAGGAATAAAAGAAACTCTAGTTTAGCTACCGCTTAATTAATTATAAGAGAGATCTAAATAAATATACGTGGTGTAAGAGTTTAGTCATAAAATTATGTAGTTGATTTAAATAGAGAAAAAGTTTTGTCCAAAAGACTTCTTGATGTAATCAAATAGAAAGCAATAATTGTAATGGTTAGATTAACAAAAATAGTTTGGAATTATATGAACTTTAGCTTATAGGAGTTTTATTGAAAATAATGCAATTTACAAATTATGCTCTCAAAAAGATTTTTGAATTAATTATAGAATCGTGAAATTGGCTAAGAGGTTGATGTTGGTTTATGAAGCGGGTTTTGGATGTTGAGGTGAGGAGATTTTTTCTCGAACCTCCATTTTTTTTCTTTTTGGATTATTAGGAAAATGAAATCTTATTTTCCTGATATCATTTTTTTGAGCTTCATAATAATAAAATTAACCCAAAGTATATGTGTGGGAGTAATGAATTTTATTCTCTTACTCCGTAACATATAATCTTTTTAATTTATTGGGTGCCTATGTTTACGGAACGAAATCTTATTCCCATTGACATAGTATCTTTTAAGGGTTCAAATTTTTATCATGTTAAGTTAGTCATGATAAATAAGGGGAGAAAAGAAAACTAGATTTTTAATTAAAAAAATTTTTTGAGAGCAACCTTAATAAATTATACGTTCCAATTTTTCAAAAAGCTAAAAGTAAACATAATTGAATTCTATAGTCGTTATTTTCTAACATAATACACGTGCTCCTATCAATAAAAAATTAGAAGTAGTGCCTAAAACGAGTTCGCTATTTTTAACAAAGCATAATGAATTCTTTAAATCTTAACCCTGACTATTTAAATTTTTCAATCAATAATTAACAAATGAATAACAAACAAAGAATTAATAAGATTCACATATAAATAAACTCAAAATAGAATTTTTGGATAGCAAGAAAATTAAGAATGGTATATTTGATTTATTTGTTTCAAAACTTTTTTTTGGGATTTTTATAGTTTTTATCATCATTTTGTTTTGTTTTTAACTTATTCTATATTTTTGTTTTGTTTTACTCAATTGTTTTTTGAATTTTTGACTTCTTATCTTTTTAGTTTTGTTTTTAAATTTGTTATTATATACATACAAAAAAAATGATAAGAAATATATATTTTTCGAACTATTTTTTCTTTCTTTTCTAACTTTTTTTGAATTTTGTTTTTTGGTTTTTATAAGTAAATATTTACAAAATAAGGAAAGAGAAACGATAATTACAAAGAAAAGAAAGAAAGGAAGAGGAAAAAGAAAAAAATATTTACAAAATAAAACAAAATTTTTTTTGGAATTTTTGTTTTATAATTTTTTTGGAATTTTTGTAATAAAAAGAAAGGAAAAGAAATTTTTTTTGGATTTTGTGTTTTATAATTTTTTTGATTTTTTTTTAAAAGAAAGGAAAGGAAAATTTTTTTTGGATTTTTCATTTTAAAATATTTTGTTTTGTTGTTATCTGTTTTTTTTTTTGGGTTTTTGAAATGCAGAAAATAGAAGTGCAGAAAATAAAGCATGAAAATTCCCCCATACTTAAGTCCAACATTGTCCCCAATGTTGTAACGTAAGTATGCGGAACAAAAAGAAAATGCAATATTTATAAAGAAAAAAAAGAGAGGGGGGGGGGGGGGTAGAAGCTTCCCTGAAACGCGTTAGGGGAGGCCCATCAGAAACCCTGCAGGTATTAGAAAAAGTAGCAAACATAATAAATAAAGAGCAAAAAAAGATAAGCGAGGGGTGCCTCCCAGGAGCGCTTTGTTTATACTCGTGTAGCTTGACTACTTTGGCGGTTTATAATATTGAGGAAAGTTATGGTTTCGTTATGCTCGATCACTGGGTCGCCCGCTATATAAGACTTTAATCGATGACCGTTTACTTTATACGAACCTTTTTCCGGGTGGGAGACGAGTACGGTCCCATATGGAAAAACTTCTTCGACTAGGAAGGGGCCAGACCAATGTGATTTTAGTTTACCCGGAAAAAGCCTAAGACGTGAATTGTAAAGAAGGACAAGATCGCATGGAGAGAAAATTTTTGGGGATTTTATTTTTCGATCGTGATATAACTTACAATGCTCCTTATAGAACTTATTGCTCTCGTAAGAATTCGCAGTCCATTCATCGAGCTCGTTTAGTTGTTGTTGTCTATTTTGAGCTGGTAAGTTGGCGTCGAGGTTTATGAGTTTTAAAGCCCAAAGAGCGCGATGCTCTAGTTCTATGGGTAAATGACATGCTTTGCCATAGACTAACCGGAACAGCGTACAACCAATTGAGGTTTTATATGCCGTCTGATACGCCTACAATGCATCGTCGAGTTTAACGAACCAATCTTTCTGATTTAGTGAAACGGTGTTTTCTAATATTCGCTTAATCTCTCGATTGACTACCTCTAGTTGGCCACTAGTTTGCGGGTGGTAGGGGGTGGCGACTTCGTGCTTGAGTATGTATTTAGCTAACATCTTAGCCATAAGAGTGTTACAGAAATGCGTTCCCCTATCACTAATAATTGCGCGAGGCGTGCCGAAGCGAGAAAATAATTTTTTAAGAAATGTAACGACGACTCACCCATCGTTGGTGGGGAGAGCTTGCGCTTCCTCCAACCTCGATATGTAGTCGACCGCCACTAAAATATACATATTTTTGAAAGAGGGAGGTAGGGGGCCAACAAAATCTATGCCCCATAAATCGAAGACTTCACATTCTAAAAACATGTTTTTGGGCATCTCGTCGCGACGAGAGATGTTATCGGACCACTGACAGCTATCGCATGCGCGCACAAAAGTGTGCGCATCTTTGAAGAGAGTGGGCCAAAAATAGCCCGCCTCTAGCGCCTTCCAAGCGATCCCGTTGTCTTGATAATTCCCACCAGCTGGACCCTCATGGTAGTGCTTAAGAATTTTCAAGCACTACACACCCGCAACGCATCTTCGGACCGCTTGGTCCGCGCAGATATGAAAAAGAAATGTTGTCCTCCCAAAAGAATTTTTTCAAGTCAGAAAAGAATTTCTTCTTTTGATGACTTGAAAATTCTTTTGGAAGCACCCGCGCTACTAAGTAATTTGCTAAATCTGCGAAACAAGGCGAAGATGACGAAGAATTATGAATGGCTAGGAGACGTTCCTCGGGGAATCTGTCATTTATTTCAGATTCGACAAGCGCTTCCGCACCCGGATTTTCTAAACGGGAGAGGTGGTCTGCCGCTAGATTTTTCGCGCCCCTCTTATCTCGGATCTCGAAATCAAACTCTTGTAGGAGGAGAATCTACCGAAGAAGGCGGAGCTTCGCATCATTTTTAGCTAATAAATATTTAAGGGCGGAGTGATCGGTAAATACGAAAACATTAGAAAGCATTATATACGAGCGAAACTTATCAAAAGCGAAGACGACGGCTAAGAGTTCCTTTTCCGTCGTCCTGTAATTTACTTGTGCGGAAGTGAGCGTCTTGCTAGCGTAATGAATTGGGTAAAAATGTTTTTCTACGTGTTGTCCAAGAACGGCATCTAAGGCAATATCACTAGCGTCGCACATAATTTCGAACGGATGGGACCAATTAGGGGCCACTAAAATTGGAGAGGTGATAAGTTTTTGTTTTATTAAATTAAAGGCAGACTCACATTCGCTACTAAAGATGAAACATGATTCCTTTTCCAAGAGTTGAGTCAGCGATTTTTTTATTTTTGAAAAGACTTCAATAAATCGTCGGTAAAAGCCCGTATGGCCTAAGAAACTCCTCATAGATTTTACGTTTGTTGGTTGCGGAAGTTTTTCTATGATTTCTATCTTGGCCTTATCCACCTTCATCCCCTTAGACGAAATCATATGGCCGAGGACCAAACCTCCTCAAACCATAAAGTTGCATTTTTCACAATTTAAAACAAGGCTTGTGTCCTCGCACCATTGGAGGACACGATCTAGATTGTGAAGGCAATCAGAAAAAGAGCATCCGAAAACAGAAAAGTTATCCATAAAGACTTCCATAATGTCTTCTACTAGCTCGCCAAAGATCGCTAGCATACATCTTTGGAATGCAGCTGGCATATTGCAGAGTCCAAATGGCATTCTTCGGTATGCGAAGGTGCCAAACGGACAAGTAAAAGTTGTTTTCTCTTGATCATCTGGGGAAACGGGGACTTGGAAAACCCTGATAAACCATCAAGAAAACAATAATATGGATGACCGGATAAACGCTCTAAAATCTGGTCCAGAAACGAGAGTGGGAAATGGTCCTTGCAGGTGGCATCATTAAGTTTTCTATAATCGATGCACACTCGCCAACACGTAACAGCACGAGTTGGGACGAGCTCGTTATGCTTATTCGCCACTACGGTTAGACTGCCCTTCTTGGGCACGACATGCACGAGACTAACCCATGCACTGTCCGAAATAGTGTAGATAATCCCCGCATCTAATAACTTAATAATCTCAGCTTTAATGAAGTCTTTCATGTTTGTGTTAAGACGACGCTGCGGCTGAATCGTTTTGCGGCAATTATCGTTAAAAAATATCTTATGGGTGCAAACGAAGTGGTTGATCCACTTTAAGTCAGAGATTTGCCATGCAATTGCTTGGCGATGTTTAAGTAAAACTTCCAATAAATCGGAAGTCTCTGAATCACTCAAGTCTGAAGAAATAATAATGGGAAGCGTATCACCTTTTCCCAAAAAAATGTATTTGAGTGATGCGTGTAAGGGCTTGAGGTCTTGGATGGGCGATTCTTCTAGGGAGGTTTTAATTCCTATGTCTTTCTTTCCAATTGGTTCGAAAGGCCAATTTATAGAGGTATCCTCATCGCATTTAAAATTTTCAAGCGCATAAATATCGTCGTTTAAAAATACTGACTCGAAAACGGGAGAAGAACGATCTCCAAAAAAGGTATCTAAAGAATAGCAAAAATCATCACTCGATGACAAATTGTCCATCAAGGGATTAATAGAGAAAGTAACTTGATCATCTCCTACCCAGAGGATAAGACGACCTTTACTAACATCTATTAGTGCGCGAGATGTGGCGAGAAAAGGGCGACCGAGTATTATTGGTACCTCGGCGTCCTCCTCGATGTCCAAGATGACGAAGTCTACCAGAAAGGTAAACTTGTCTACTCGGACAAGGATGTCCTCCACAAACCCGATAGTGAACTTAACCGAGCGATTTGCTAAATGGATGAGCATATTCATAGGACTAGAAGTACCCAGACCTAAACATTGAAAGAGCGAGAACGACATCAGATTAATGCTAGCCCCTAAATCAGCTAAGGCGTATTTTACTAATATTTTGCCAAAAAGGCATGGGATGGAATACCGTCCCGGGTCATTTTGTTTTGTGGGCAATTTATTAGTTAGGGCCGCCGAGCAGACAGCTTTGAGAGATACATGCGAAATATCCTCTAATTTATGTTTATTAGAAAGTAATTCTTTTCAAAATTTCGCATATTTGGGCATTTGCGAGATAGCCTCGCAAAAAGGAACATTAATATGGATTTGTTTTGATAATAAAATAAATTTTTCGTATTGCACATCCTTACGCTCGTTATAATTTATGCGAATACAGCAAGACCTTGTTTAAACTAATTTTTTCATTTAAAATTAGTAAAGGAGGCGTAGTCGAAGAAGGGGAAGAGGGGTCGGAGGTGAAATATGTACCTGCGGATCGATCCATTTTGGATCGATCACCTCTTTTACGTTACGGAGGGTTATAGCATTGGAGTTCTCCGGAGGGTTGGGCTCCGTTTTTCCCGTTAGTGCCACGAGCGCACGCTCGGACATCATCCTCGCCATTTGTCCAACCTGTTGTTCAAAGGTTTTTAGCGATCCGGTGATGTTCCGGATATTTGATTCGTTGGATGCTATATATTTAGAAAACTTCTCCTCCATCGGGGAGGGTTTTGGAAGAGGGGGGAGGCTGCAGAAATCCGGGCGCAAAAGAAATATGGGGCACTGTGCATTGTTCGGGTTGCTCCGAGAAAAATTGGGGTAATTCCTACAACCCGGATTATAGTTATTACTATAAGAGTTGTTGTTGGGGTTGAAGGAAGGACGACCCTAATTTCCTAAGGAGTCCACGAACTCTTCAGCCATGCAGATGTCAGGGGGAATAAAATAAGGCGGAGTGGAGGAGGCAGTAGACATCTTCGCCACCTGCTTTTTTAACCTTTCAACTTGAAGGGTTAAGTGAGCAGTGGCATCCACTTCAAAAAGACCTGCTGCCGCTTTGGGCGTCCCCGCGGGATGTTTAATTGGTAGACATTCATAGCCATTTCTTCGAATAAAGCCTCGGCGTCCTCGGGTGTTTTGTTGTTAAGGGTACCCCTGGCAGCCGTGTCAATTATTTGACGCGTCGGAAAATTCAGGCCATTATAAAAAATTCATACCTACAACCATGTTGGCAGCGCGTGGTGCGGGCACTGGTGGAGGAACTCCATAAACTATTCCCAAGTCTCATATAGAGAGTCAGGATCGTTTTGCACAAACGAAGAAATGTCCGCCCGCAACTTTGCAGTTTTTACGGGCGGAAAGTACTTCGTTAGGAACCGTTCCGTCAACTCAGCCCACGTGGTGATACATCCTCACAGGTGGGAATTCAACCACGCCTTGGCTTTGTAATTAAGGGAAAAAGGAAATAGGCACAAGTGAATGGCATCATCAGTGATGCCATTAATCTTGAAGGTGTCGCATATTTCCAAAAAGTTGGACAAGTAGACATTCAGGTCCTCATTCAGTAGTCCATCGAACTGCACAGCGTTTTGGACCATTTGAATGACACTTGATTTTATTTCAAAATTATTATTCGCCGCCGTAGGGAGAACAATACTTGTCCTAGTATCATCCAGGTTAGGCCGGGCGTAATAAGACATAGTACGCTTGGCCGCCGTTGCAGGGTTATGGGCAACCATAACTACGACAGGGGGTTCTCCGACAGATTCTTCGGGGTCTAAAAAAGGAATTCGGTGTTCAGATCGGATACGCGCAAGAGAGCGTTCGATCTAAGTGTCGAAGTCAAAATATTCAGACTCCGAGGTTTGTCCACGGGTCATATACCCAAAATAAGAATAAAACAAAAGAAATACTTTTTTTTTATTTTATTGAAAATAAAGTAATTTTTTTATAGAAAAATACGTAAAAGTAATACACTCCAGAATTCGTAATAATAACTCATAGGTATTCCCCAGCAACGGCGCGAAAACTTGATGGCCCGCGGACAGACTCTTATGTGGGTGGTTGGTTCGATGAGTCGTACGCCGCGGGCTTGCTAAAGGGGGCAAATGCACCTATCATAAGTAGTACTTGATATTAGGGGGAATACTGAGGTCGTATTGTTTTCGGGGTCAGGTTGATTATTCTTACTCCTCCAGGAGTACTATTATTTTACTGAAAGTAAGGCGGAGATTTTAATGAACTAAAGATGGAAAGAAAAGAAAGTGTGAAAATGATCTTAGAAAATTCGATGAAGGGTTAACGCTCGACACTGAATCAGATTAAGACGAAAATAACTTTTAATAATTATTGAACCTAGTTTTCAAATTAATAAAAGGCAACTTGGCCATGGAGGTTCCATAGATTTGAGCTCACCTAGCTATAGGGATATCGCTCACCTGAACGCTAAGACTATTAGATCGAACATTAGACCGACAAAGGATTCCTCTTAACGCCCGCTTTACGCTAAGAACCCCGCTATTGGGCGGGGAACCAAATCCGAAAGAATTACGCTTGTCCTCTCTCGAGGGTATGCACGCAACTCTCTCTACCCAGGGGTGATCTGTCCATACGCACGGAATCTCGGCTAGCTAGTGTGTGGATAACCGAAATAGGGCTCACACATCAATTTGTTGTCCTACGCGTTGTTAACCCGGGTAAACCTGAAGTCCTAAAATTAAAGTGAAAATAAAGATCTTTAATTTTTTCAAGTCATTTTAAATGTCCCAATGCTCTTCGATGCTGAGGCTAATAAAGATTAGCCACTCATCGGTATGGGAACAACTTTATAATTTGATGAGGCGTGAGTTCGTAACTAAATGCTAAAAGATTATAAGAAGAAGACATGAAAATAACAAACATTTAGAAAGCTTTAAAGTTAGCTAAAACGAGAACTCACACACACTTCAAATTATAAATAAAAAAACTAAGTTACAAAAAAGGAAAATTACAAGTCTTACTCATACGAGTAGGCGGGAAATAAGGGCGCGCCATTTAACTCTTAACGAGTATGCAGAAAAGAAAAATAAGAAAATTACAAGTCCTACTCAAACGAGTAGGCGGGAAATAAAAGCAAGCCATTTAACTCTTAACGAGTGGGCGGAAATAAATGCGCACACACACATACACTCTACACGAATTAAAAGAAAGTAATAAAACTATCTCCTACACACAACACACTCTACATAATTTGAAGAAAGCAATAAAAATAAAGCGTGAAAATTTATCTCCTAAATACAACGCACTCTATATATATTGAAGAAAGCATTAAATAAAGCATGAAAAATTATCTCATAAACTCACACACACAACATGAAAATTTAAAGAACAAAATGAAAACCTAACTCCTACACTCATACACACAAACTAAAAACAAAATGAAAGTTACCTAAAGATTAAAACAAATATTTTTTTATACTTAGATTTTATCAAAAACACATAAAAAGAACAAATTAAAAAGAAAGAGAACAAAAGTTTTTCAAAACAAATAAAAAACTAAAGCCTTTCAAAAATTAAAATAACAACTTTTTCATTCTTAGGTTTTCATAAAAGTGATTAAAAAGTGAAAAGAAATTGAAAAGAACAAAAAACGTTTTACAATCCTAAAACAAAACTAAGTAAAAAATATTCAAAATCATTTTAAAACTTCTTTTACAAATTCTTAAGAATGAAATTTAAAAACATTAAGAACATGGAGAAAAAAAGATAAACATATCATACCATATTTGGAAATAATATCTATAACAAACTCTAACATTGAGACAAGTAAGAAAAATAGAAAATGAACAAGTTACACTCATACACACACACACACTTTTCATAAAAGAGAAGAACAAGGGAACATAAAAAAAATAAATATCATTGAAATTGGGCCACTCAAATGCATTCCATACCATCATGAGGAGAGAAAAACTACCAAATTTATTTAAGGGAAAAAGTTGGATTACAAAGCAAAAGCAAAAGCTAAAGCAAACATGAAAGGGAGCTGGGAGAAATCTCCTTACATTGAACAAAAAGCACCCAAGCAGCCCTCAAACAACAATATGGTCCAAAAAAAGTGAACCCTTGGTTCTTACAGAAATGACCTATTTATAGAGAAAATTTCCTAAGAACACGCCCTCTGACACGGGCGTGTCAGGTGGGCGTGTCAATAATATTCACGAGGTGATCGTCGAATTAACGGGAAAGTTGACTTCACGGCTGTACACAAGGATGTCACGCCCTCGGTCACGGGCGTGACTCTGGGCGTGTCGGGGAGGTTGAACTGGCGAGGGTTGCGTCAAAAGTCGCCGGCGGCGTCTTGTCGGTCAAGTGGAGGAGTCACACCCCAGGTCACGGGCGTGACACTAGGGGTGTCGGCTTGGTCGACGATCGTCGAGCGAATTTCGTCGAGCTTGAGTGTCACGGCCATGGTCACAGGGTGTGCCAAATGACACGGGCGTGACCCCGGGCGTGTAAAACTTTTCTCATTAAATTCTTCTGATTCCATGGGAAATGAAATGTCACAGCCTGGTCACAGGCGTGACCCAAAGTACACGGGCGTGTCGGGTCATTTTTTGACTTTTTTCTAAAAACAAAATTAAGCTAAGTTAGGTAAATATTTACAAAAAGGAGCAATTTATTAAATAAAACTAACTAAAAAAAATAAATCTAAACTAAAATAACATAATAAAACATAGAAAAATGCGTATAATTACAACTTATCAAATACACCCATACTTAAGCTTTTGTTATTCCAGAGCAAAAGTTTGAGGTTAACTTATACGTTCCAATTTTTTAGAAAGCTAAAAGTAAACATAATTGAATTCTATAGTCGTTATTTTCTAACATAATACACGTGCTCCTATCAATGAAAAATTAGAAGTAGTGCCTAAAATGAGTTCGCTATTTTTAACAAAGTATAATGAATTCTTTAAAACTTAACTCCGACTATTTAAATTTTTCAATAAATAATTAACAAACGAATATCAAACAAAAAATCAATTAGATTCATATATAAATAAACTCAAAACAGAATTTTTGGATAGCAAGAAAATTAAGAATGGTATATTTGATTTATTTGTTTCAAAACATTATTTGGGATTTTTATAGTTTTTATCATCATTTTATTTGTTTTTAACTTATTTTATATTTTTGTTTTGTTTTACTCAATTTTGTTTTTGAATTTTTAACTTTTTTTCTTTTTTGTTTTGTTTTTAAATTTGTTATTATATACATACGAAAAAAATAAGAAATATATATTTTTTGAACTATTTTTTCTTTCTTTTCAAACTTTTTTTGAATTGTTTTTGTTTTTATAAGCAAATATTTACAAAATAAGGAAAGAGAGAAACGATAATTACAAAGAAAAGAAAGAAAGGAAGAGGAAAAAGAAAAAAAATATTTACAAAAGATATTTACAAAATAAAACAAAAATTGTTTGGAATTTTTGTTTTATAATTTTTTTGGAATTTTTGTAATAAAAAGAAAGGAAAAGAAAATTTTTTTGGATTTTATGTTTTGTAATTTTTTTGAATTTTTGTTTAAAAGAAAGGAAAATAAATTTTTTTTTGGATTTTTCATTTTAAAATATATTTTTTTGTTTTGTTTTGTTGTTATAACTTTTTTTTGGGTTTTTGAAATGCAGAAAATAGAAGTGTAGAAAATAAAACACAAAAATACCCTCATACTTAAGTCCAACATTGTCCCCAATGTTGTAACATAAGTATGCGGAACCAAAAGAAAGTGCAATATTTACAAAGAAAGTAAAGAGAGGTGGGGTAGAAGCTTCCCTGAAACGAGTTTGGGGAGGCCCATCAGAAACCCTGCAGATATTAGAAAAAGTAGCAAACATAATAAATAAATAGCGAAAAAGATAAGCGAGGGGTGCCTCCCAGCAGCGCTTTGTTTATATTCGCGTAGCTTGACTACTTTGGCGGGTTTATAATATTAAGGAAAGTTATGGTTTCGTTATGCTCGACCACTAGGTCGCCCGCTATATAAGACTTTAACCAATGACCGTTTACTTTAAACGAACCTTTTTCTGGGTGGGAGACGAGTATGGTCCCATATGGAAAAACTTCTTCGACTAGGAAGGGGCCGGACCAACGTGATTTTAGTTTACCCAAAAAAAGCCTAAGACGTGAATTGTAAAGAAGGACAATATCGCCCGGTGAGAAAATTTTTGGGGATTTTATTTTTCGATCGTGATATAACTTAGAACGCTCCTTATAGAACTTATTGCTCTCATAAGCGTTTGCACGCCATTCATCGAGCTCATTTAGTTGCAGTTTTCTATTCTGAGCGGCTAAGATGGCGTCGAGGTTTACGAGTTTTAAAGCCCAAAGAGCGCAATGCTCTAGTTCTACGGGTAAATGGCACGCTTTGCCATAGACTAACCGAAACGGCGTATAACCAATTGCGGTTTTGTATGCCGTCCGATACGCCCACAATGCATCGTCGAGTTTAACAGACCAATCTTTCCTATTTAGTGAAACAGTTTTTTCTAATATTCGCTTAGTCTCTCGATTGACTACCTCTACTTGGCCACTAGTTTGCGGGTGGTAGGGGGTGGCGAGTTTGTGCGTGACTCCGTATTTAGCTAACGTCTTAGCCATAAGAGCATTACAGAAATCCGTTCCCCTAACACTAACAATTGCGCGAGGCGTGCCGAAGTGAGAAAATAGTTTTTTAAGAAATGTAACGACGACTCGCGCATCGTTGGTGGGGAGAGCTTGCGCTTCTGCCCACCTCGATACATAGTCGACCGCCACTAAAATATACATATTTTTGAAAGAGGGAGGTAGGGGGCCAACAAAATCTATGCCCCATAAATCGAAGACTTCGCATTCTAAAAACATGTTTTGGGGGCATCTCATCGCGATGAGAGATGTTACCAGACCACTGACAGCTATCGCATGCGCGCACAAAAGTGTGCGCGACTTTGAAGAGAGTGGGCCAAAAATAGCCCGCCTCTAGCGCCTTACGAGCGGTCTGATTGTGTTGATTATGCCCACCGGCTGGACCCTCGTGGCAGTGCTTAAGAATTTGCAAGCACTCCACACCCGCAACGCATCTTTTGACCGCTTGGTCCGCGCAGATACGAAAAAGAAATAGGTCCTCCCAAAAGAAAATTTTCGAGTTAGAAAAGAATTTCTTCTTTTGATGACTTGAAAACCCTTTTGGAAGTACCCGCGCTACTAAGTAATTTGCTAAATCTGCGAACCAAGGAGAAGATGACGAAGAATTATGAATGGCTAGGAGGCATTTCTCGGGGAATCTGTCATTTATTTCAGATTCGACGAGCGCTTCCGCACCCGGATTTTCCAAACGGGAGAGGTGGCCTGCCGCTAGATTTTCCGCGCCCCTCTTATCTCGGATCTCCAAATCAAACTCTTGTAGGATGAGAATCCACCGAAGAAGGTGGGGTTTTGCGTCATTTTTAGCTAATAACTATTTAAGGGTGGAGTGATCGGTAAGTACGATAACTTTAGAAAGCGTTATATACGAGCGAAACTTATCAAAAGCGAAGACGACGACTAAGAATTACTTTTCTGTCGTCGTGTAATTTACTTGTGCGGAAGTGAGCGTCTTGCTAGCGTAATAAATTGGATGAAAATGTTTTTCTATGCATTGGCCAAGAACGGCACCTAAGGCAATATCACTAGCGTCGCAAATAATTTCGAACGGAAGGGACCAATTAGGGGCCACTAAAATTGGAGAGGTGATAAGTTTTTGTATTATTAAATTAAAGGCAGACTCGCATTCACTACTAAAGATGAAACGTGATTCCTTTTCCAAGAGGTGAGTTAGCGGCTTTGTTATTTTTGAAAAGTCTTGAACAAATCGTCGGTAAAAGCCCGCATGGCCTAAGAAACTCCTCATAGATTTTACGTTTGTTGGTTGCAGAAGTTTTTCTATGATTTCTACCTTGGCCTTATCAACCTCCATCCCCTTAGACAAAATCATATGGATGAGGACCAAACCTCCTCGAACCATAAAGTTGCATTTTTCCCAATTTAAAACAATTCTTGTGTCCTCGCACCGTTGGAGGACACGATCTAGATTGTGAAGGCAATCAGGAAAAGAGCCTCCGAAAACAGAAAAGTCATCTATAAAGACTTCCTTAATGTCTTCTACTAGCTTGCCAAAGATTAGTAGCATATATCTTTGGAATGTAGCTGGCGCATTGTAGAGTCCAAATGACATTCTTCGGTATGCGAAGGTGCCAAACGGGCAAGTTAAAGTTGTTTTCTCTTGATCATCAGGGGAAATGGGGATTTGGAAAAACCCCGATAAACCATCAAGAAAACAATAATATGGATGGCCGGATAAACGCTCTAAAATCTGCTCCAGAAACAGGAGTGAGAAATGGTCCTTGCGGGTGGCATCATTAAGTTTTCTATAATCGATGCAAACTCGCCAACCCGTAACAGTACGAGTTGGGACGAGCTCATTATGCTCATTCGCCACAACGGTTAGACCGCCCTTCTTGGGCACGACATGCACGGGACTAACACATGCATTGTCTGAAATAGGGTAGATAATCCCCGCATCTAATAAATTAATAATCTCGGCTTTAACGACGTCTTTCATGTTTGGGTTAAGTCGACGCTGCGGCTGAATCGTTTTGCTGCAATTATCGTTAAGAAATATCTTATAGGTGCAAAAGGAGGAGTTAATCCCCTTTAAGTCAGAGATTCGCCACACAATTGCGTGGCGATGTTTATGAAAAACTTCCAATAAATCAGAAGTCTCTGAATCACTCAAGTCCGAAGAAATAATAATGGGAAGTGTATCGCCATTTCCCAAAAAAACGTATTTGAGTGATGCGGGTAAGAGTTTGAGGTCTAGGATGGGCGGTTCTTCTAGGGAGGTTTTAATTCCTATGTCTTGCTTACAAATTGGTTCGAAAGGCAAGTCTATAGATGTATCCTCATCGCATTTAAAATTTTCGAGAGCATAAATATCATCATTTAAAAATACAGACTCGAAAACGGGAGAAGAACGATCTCCAAAAAAGGTATCTAAAGAATAACAGAAATCGTCACTCGATGACAAATTGTCCATCGAGGGATTAATAGAGAAAGTAACTTGATCATCTCCTACCCAGAGGAGAAGACGACCATTACTTACATCTATTAGTGCGCGGGAGTTGGCGAGAATAGGGCGACCGAGTATTATTGGTACCTCGGCGTCCTCCTCGATGTCCAAGATGATGAAGTCTACCGGAAAGGTAAACTTGTCTACTCGGACAAGGACGTCCTCCACAACCCCGATAGGGAACTTAACCGAGTGATCCGCTAATTGGATGCACATATTCGTAGGACTAGAAGTACCCAAATCTAAACGTTGAAAGAGGGAGAATGACATCAGATTAATTCTAGCCCCTAAATCAGCTAAGGCGTATTTTACTAATATATTGCCAAAAAAGCATGGGATGGAAAACCGTCCCAGGACATTTTGTTTTGTGGTCAATTTATTAGTAAGGTTCGCCGAGCAGACAGCGTTGAGAGATACATGCAAAATATCCTCTAATTTACGTTTATTAGAAAGTAATTTTTTTAAAAATTTCGCATATTTGGGCATTTGCGAGATAGCCTTACAAAAAGGAACATTAATATGGATTTGTTTTAATAATAAAATAAATTTTTCGTATTGCGCGTCCTTACGCTCGTTATCTAATTTATGCGGATACGACAAGGCCTTGTTTAAAATAAATTTTTCAATTAAAATTGGTAAAGGCGGCGTAGTCGAAGAAGGGGGAAGAGGGGTCAGAGGTGAAATATGTACCTGCGGATCGATCCGTTTTTGATCGATCACATATTTTCCGCTATGGAGGGTTATAGCATTGGCGTTATACCGAGGGTTGGGCTCCGTGTTTCCTGGCAGTACCCCGAGCGCGCGCTTGGACATCTTCCTCGCCAGTTATCTAACCTGTTGTTCAAGGGTTTTTAGCGGTCCGATGATGTTTCGGATATTTGATTCGTTGGACGCTATGTATTTAGAAAAATTCTCCTCCATCGGGGAGGGTTTTGGAAGAGGGGGAGGCTACAGAAATCCGAGCACAAAAGAAATAGGGGGGCGCTGCGCATTGTTCGGGTTGCTCCAAGAAAAATTATGGTGATTCCTCCAACCCGGATTATAGTTATTACTATAAGGGT
The DNA here is from genome assembly GCA_039583875.1 of Platanthera guangdongensis. Classification (NCBI taxonomy): domain Eukaryota; kingdom Viridiplantae; phylum Streptophyta; class Magnoliopsida; order Asparagales; family Orchidaceae; genus Platanthera; species Platanthera guangdongensis. The sequence goes on from CM077165.1 coordinate 66,444,137, forward strand.
TGTTGTTGGGGTTGAAGTAAGGACGACCCGAATTTCCTACGGAGTCCATGAACTCTTCATCCACGTAGACGTTAGGGTGAATAAAACAAGACGGAGTGGAGGAGGCAGCAGACATCTCAGCCACTTGCTTTATTAACCTTTCACTTGAAGGGTTAAGAGAGAAGTGGCATCCACTTCAAAAAGACCAGCCGCCGGCTTTGGGCGTCCCCGTGGGACGTTCCATTGGTAAGCATTCATAGACATTTATTCGAATAAAGCCTGGGCGGCCTCGGGGGTTTTATTGTTAAGGGTACCCACGGCAGCCTCGTCTTTCATTTAACGCATCTGAAAATTCAGTCCATTATAAAAAATTTGTACCTGCAACCACGTTGGCTGCGCGTGGTGTGGGCACAGGCGGAGGAACTCCTTAAACCGTTCCCAAGTCTCATATAGAGACTCAGGATCGTTTTGCACAAATAAACAAATGTCCGGCAGCAACTTTGCAGTTTTTGCGGGCGGAAAGTATTTTGTTAGGAACCGTTCCGTCAACTCAGCCCATATGGTGATACATCCTCGTGGGAGGGAATTCAACCACTCCGTGGCTTTGGACTTAAGGGAAATAGGAAATAGGCGCAAGCGAATGACGTCATCAGTGACGCCATTAATCTTGAAGGTGTCACATATTTCCAAAAAGTTGGACAAGTGGACATTCGGGTCCTCATCCGGCAGTCCAACGAACTGCACGGCGTTTTGGACCATTTGTATGACACTTAATTTTATTTCAAAATTATTATTCGCCACCGTAGGGCGAACAATACTAGACCCAGTATCATCCAGGTTAGGCCGGGCATAATAAGACATAGTACGCTCGGCCGCCGGGGCAGGGTTAGGGGTGGCCATAGCTACGCCATGGGGTTCTCCGATAGATTCTTCGGGGTCTAAAGAAGGAATTCGGCATTGAGATCGGATACGCGCAAGAGAGCATTCGATCTCAGGGTCGAAGTCAAAATCTTCAGACTCCGAGGGTTGTCCACGGGTCATATACCCAAATTAAAAATAAAACAATAGAAATTCTTCTTTTTTTTGATTTTATTTAAAATAAAGTAAGTATTTTTATAGAAAAATATGTAAAGTAATAGACTCCGGAATTCGTAATAACAACTCAAAGGTATTCCCCGACAACGGCGCCAAAAACTTGATGGCCCGCGGACAGACTCTTATGTGGGCGGTTGGTTCGATGAGTCGTATGCCGCGGGCTTGCTAAAGGAGACAAGTGCATCTATCGCAAGTAGTACTCGATATTTAGGGGAATACCGAGGTCATATTATTCTCGGGATCGGGTTGATTATTCTTACTCCTCCAGGAGGACTATTATTTTACTGAAAGTAAGGCGGAGATTTTAATTAACTAAAGATGGAAAGAAAAGAAAGTGCGAAAACGATCTTAGAAAATTCGATGAAGGGTTAACGCTAGGCACCGAATCGGATTAAGACAAAAATAACTTTTAATAATTATTGAACTTAGTTTTCAAATTAATAAAAGAAAACTTGGCCGTGGAGGTTCCACAGTTTTGAGCTCACCTAGCTATAGGGATATCGCTCACCTGAACGCTAAGACTATTCGACCGAACGTTAGTCCGACGAAGGATTTATCTTAACTCCCAGTTTATGCTAAGAACCCCGCTATTGGGTGGGGAGCCCAATCCGGAAGAATTACGCTTGTCCTCTCTCGAGAGTATGCACATAACTCTCTTTACCCAGGGGTGATTTGTCCATACGCACAATCTCTCGGCTATCTAGCGTATGGATAACAGAAATAGGGCCCATACATCGATATGTGGTCTTACGCGTCGTTAACCCGGGGTAAACCTTAAGTCCTAAAATTAAAGTGAAAATAAAGAACTTTAATTATTTCAAATCATTTTAAATGTCCCAATGCTCTTCGATGTCGAGGCTAATAACGATTAGCCACTCATCGGTATGGGGACGGCTTTATAATTTGATGAGGCGCGAGTTCGTAACTAAACGCTAAAGGATTATAAGAAGAAGACATGGAAATAACAAACATTTAGAAAGATTAAAAAGTTAGCTAAAACGAGAACTCACACACACTTCAAATTATAAATAAAAAAACTAAATTACAAAAAAAGGAAAATTACAAGTCCTACTCAAACTAGTAGGCGGGAAATAAGGGCGCACCATTTAAACCTTAACGAGCAGGCGAAAAAGAAAAAAAATTACAAGTCCTACTCAAACGAGTAGGCAGGAAATAAAAGCACGCCATTTAACTCTTAACGAGTGGGCGAAAATAAATGAGCACACACACACACACACTATACACGAATTAAAAGAAAGCAATAAAACTATCTCCTACACACAACACACTCTACATAATTTGAAGAAAGCGATAAAAATAAAGCGTGAAAATTTATCTCCTACACACAACGCACTCTACATAAATTGTAGAAAGAATTAAATAAAGCATAAAAAATTATCTCATAAACTGACACACACAACATGAAAATTTAATGAACAAAATGAAAACCTAACTCCTACACTCACACACACAAACTAAAAAAATAGAAGTTACCTAAAAATTAAAACAACTACTTTTTTATACTTAGATTTTATCAAAAACACATAAAAAGAACAAATTAAAAAGAAAGAGAACAAAAGTTTTTCAAAACAAATAAAAAACTAAAGCCTTTCAAAAATTAAAATAACAACTTTTTCATTCTTAGGTTTTCATAAAAGTGATTAAAAAGTGAAAAGAACTTGAAAAGAACAAAAAATAGTTTTACAATCTTAAAACAAAACTAAGTAAAAAAAATTTAAAATCACTTTAAAACTTCTTTTACAAATTCTTAAGAATTAAATTTAAAAACATTAAGAACATGGAGAAAAAAAAAGATAAACATATCATACCATATTTGGAAATAATATCTATAACAAACTCTAACATTGAGACAAGTAAAAAAACAGAAAATGAACAAGTTACACTCATACACACACACAAACTTTTCATAAAAGTGAAGAACAAGAGAACATAAAAAAAAATAAAATATCATTGAAATTGGGCCACTCAAATGCATTCCATACCATCATGAGGAGAGAAAAACTACCAAATTTATTTAATTGAAAAAGTTGGATTACAAATCAAAAGCAAAAGCTAAAACAAACATGAAAGGGAGGGGGGAGAAATCTCCTTACATTGAACAAAAAGCACCCAAGAAGCGCTCAAACAGCAATATGGTCCAAAAAAAGTGAACCCTTGGTTCTTACAGAAATGGCCTACTTATAGAGAAAATTTCCTAGGAACACGCCCTCCGACACGGGCGTGTCGGGTGGGCGTGTCACTACTGTTCACGAGATGATCGTCGAATTGATGGGAAAGTTGACTTTACGACTGTACACGAGATTATCACGCCCCTGGTCACGGGCGTGACTCTGGTCGTGTCCGGGAGGTCGAATTGGGCGCGGGTTGCATCAAAAGTCGTCGGTGGGGTCTTGTCGGCCAAGTGGAGGAGTCACGCCCCAGGTCACGGGCGTGACGCTGGGCGTGTCATCTTGGTCGACGATCGTCGAGCGAATTTCATCGAGCTTGAGTGTCTCAACCATAGTCACGAGGCGTGTCAAATGACATGGGTGTGACCCCGGGCGTGTCAAACGTTTCTCATCAAATTCTTCTGATTCCACGGGAAATGAAATGTCATGGCCTGGTCACGGGCGTGACCCAAAGTACACGGGCGTGTCAGGTCATTTTTTTTACTTTTTCCTGAAAAACAAAACTAAGCTAAGTTAGGTAAATATTTACAAAAAGGAGCAATTTATTAAATAAATCTAACTAAAAAAACAAATCTAAACAAAACTTTAATAATAAAAACATAGAAAAATGTGTATAATTACAACTTATCACAAACATAAGAGAAAAGAGAAAGGATTTGTAGCTGAAACCTGGAGTGATACTGAAGATGAATCCTTATCTTCTAGTTCCAGTGAAGAGGAAGGAGAAGCTAAGGCAAGGGAAGTTTGACTTATGGCTATCAATGCCTCTTGCAGCCCATCTGATGTTGATGAACAAGCAAAAGAGTTAGATAATGAAGAAATATCTGAATCAGAGGTAGATCAGATATTATCTTCCTTTGATTACAGTTCTGACAATTTCAAAAATGAATTCAAATCACTATGCATTGATTTAATAAACTCTGAAAAAGAAATCAAAATACTTAGAGAAAAATTAACTGATCATGAAAAATTTATTTCTGAAAATATTAAGTTAAAAGATGAATTAACTTTAGCTCAAGAACAAATTATATCACAAAATACTGAATTGGCTGAGGCAAGGCAACTTGAAGAATCCCTAAATGGGAGAAGCATCAAGTTGATGGACATCACAAGCACAGTGAATAGCAGGCGAAATGGCAAGCTGGTCTTAGGTGCTTTATCATGCCAACCCCCACTAATTCAGAAGAATATACTAACAACTCCTATAAAATTTGTTTCAGAAAAAAGGAAAAAAAGGTAGATGATAATAATAATATTAAACAAATAGAAGTAAAGCAAAAGAATAAGAAAAAGAAAAAGAATAAGAAAAGTCCTAATTATAACAATGTTCAACAGATTTCGTCGAACTCCGATCGACGAAGTGTGTATATTTCGTCGAACTACAGTCGACGAACTCCGAACACAAATTTTCATCATAATTATTCTTTGAACTACGATCGACGAAACCAGTATGGTTTGCTGACCCGAGATCGATGATATTGGGGCCCAAAAAAATGACTACTTTCATTCTCTGAGTGGAGTTTGATGAACTAATCCCCATTCGTCGAACTCAGATCGACGAACTCACTTGAATTCATCGAACCTAGTTCAAGTTAACATAAACTTTAATTTTTCTAAAACTTATAATCAACCAAGATCTTTTTTTAATCAATTCAATCAATGGATTATTCCACCTATAAGATATCATCCTTTAGGTTATAAATGCCAACCAGAATATTCATATATTTCCAGTTTTAATTATGTGAAGAAAGAAGGACCCAAGGTAACTTGGGTCCAGAATAGCTAATCTGTTTCATTACAGGTGAAAGACTATAGCACCACAAAACAACGGTGGTATCTGGATAGTGGTTGTTCAAAACACATGACTAGAAACAAGGACAACCTAATCAACTACAAGTCAAAGTTAAGACCCAAAGCAATATTTGGTGACTCCAACTATGGCTAGACTGAAGGATATGGAAAGGTCAAGATTAGAGTAGTCGCCTTCAGGAATGTTGCATATGTAAGTGGACTGAAGCACAACCTGATATCCATAAGCCATTTATGTGATGAAAGGTTTCAGATATCCTTTAATAAAACTTCCTGCATTATTACTATAGTAGATAACCATGTAGTATTGACAGGAACTAGAGTAGGAAACATTTACATAGTTAACTTTAAGTCTGCAAAATCTGAAATATGTTTATTTAATCAAACCAATAATAATGACCTTTGGCATAAGAGGTTAGGTCATGTAAACCTAAAAAACATTGCTAAACTGTCTAGGGACAACCTTATTAGAGGATTGCCTTCTTGCCCCTACAAGAAGGAAAGCCTATGTAGGGCTTGTCAGTTAGGAACGCAAACTAAAAGTAGTTTTAAATCTGTAAATAAAAGTGACTCACCTAGAATATTGTACTTGCTACATATGGACCTTTTTGGCCCTATTGTTGTACAAAGTCTAGGAGGGAAATAGTATACTTTAGTGATTGTAGATGACTTTTCTAGATTCACTTGGGTATTCTTTCTGAGATCTAGGTCAGATAACTTTAAGGTTCTTAATGATTTTCTCAAGAACATACAGATTGAGTACTCTACACCAGTTGCATTGATCAAAAGTGATCATGGTACTGAGTTTGAGTCTCTTATTATGCAAGAATTTTGTGAGAAGGAAGGTATCAGTCACTGCTTCTCAGCTCCTAGAACTCCTCAACAAAATGGGGTTGCTGAAAGGAAAAATAGAACCCTAATTGAATCCGTAGGCATATTACTTACAGATGCTTACATGCCTCTATCCTTTTGGGCAGAGGCTGTGAGCACAATAAATTGTGTACTGAACAGAAGTCTAACACACAAGCTTAAGAATAAGACTCTTTATGATCTACTTAAAGGGAAGAAATCTAAAGTAGACTATTTTAAAATATTTGGTTGCTTATGTTACATTCGCAAAAATAATAAGAAACACATTAGAAAATTTGAAGCCAAGGCTGAAATTGGAATTTTTCTTGGATATTCCCAAGTAAACAAGGCTTATAGTGTCTATAATAAATCTACCATGAAAATTGAGGAACTATCAATATTTTATTTGATGAAACTAACATATTTTACAAGGAGAAGATTCCTTCTACCAGTGAGTCTTTGCTGGAACCACATTTGTGTGAGAAGCTGAATGAATTAACCCTCACTAATGAGGTTGTTAGCCATCCTACTCCACAAATTGCTGACAATAGTGAAGATGAAGACACTGAAATCAGTGAAGAACCAACAACACCTGTAATTCCACAAGAGGAATTAATTACCCAAGATGTTGCTCAACTGACTCCACCTACTGAATTTGTCACACTTAGAGATCACCCTGTATCTCCGGTGATTGGAGACATTTCAGTTGGTGTACAGACCAGACATCAATTCAACCAAAACTTGATGCATGCCTGCTTCATATCTCAAATTGAGCCCCAATCCATTAAAGATGCAGAGCAAGATCACCACTGGATTATTGCAATACAAGAGGAGCTTAACCAATTTGAGAGATGTAGAGTTTGGGATTTAGTTCCAAGACCAAAAGACTACCCAGTCATTGGAACTAAATGGGTATTTAGAAACAAATTAAATTCCCAAGGTATTATCATAAGGAACAAGGCAAGGCTGGTTACTCAAGGCTATAGACAAGAGGAAGGCATTGACTATGAACAGACACTTGCACTTGTTGCAAGGCTAGAAGCAATCAGAATCTTCTTTGCATATGCTGTCTACAAAGAGTTCAAAGTATACCAAATGGATGTCAAGAGTGCATTCTGTAATGATGAACTTAAAGAAGAAGTTTATGTGGAGCAACCACCAGGTTTTATCTCTCATACTCATCCCTCTTATGTCTTCAAATTGCATAAAGCTCTCTATGGTTTAAAGCAAGCTCCAAGAGCTTGGTATGAAACCTTATCTAGCTTTCTTCTAGTGCATAACTTTTTAGGGGCATAGTAGATAGGACATTATTCATTAGATATCATAAGGATCAAATCTTATTAGTACAAATCTATGTAGATGACATTATTTTTTGGTCTATATATTCCAAACTATGCAAGAGATTCTCTATCCTCATGAATTCCAAGTTTGAAATGTGTAGCATGGGTGAGCTCTCCTACTTCCATGGTCTCCAAGTGAAGTAGCTACCTGATAGCATCTTCATATCCAAGTCTAAGTATGCTAAGGAGCTAATCAAAAAGTTTGGGATGTTAGATGCCTCAGCCAAGAAAACACCTATGGCTACAAATGCTGTAATTGATTCTGATGAACATGGTAAACCTGTAGATCCGAAATTATATAGGGCCATTGTTAGGTCCTGTTATATCTTACAACAAGTAGACCAGACATCATGTTTGCTACATGCCTTTGTACAAGCTTCCAGGTGAACCCTAAAGAATCTTTCCTTATTTCCTTAAAAAGGATTCTAAGATATATAAAGAGTTGTCCTAGTCTAGGACTCTTTTATCTAACTGAGTCAAAGTTTGAGTTGACTGGATACTCAGATGTTGACTTTGCTGGATGTAGAGTAGACAGAAAAGCACCTCAGGGACCTGCCAATTCCTTGGTGTTATATTAGTGTCTTGGTTTTGCAAAAAGCAGTCATCTGTGTCTACTTCAACAGCTGAAGCAGAATATATAGCAGCTAGCAGTTGTTGTTCCCAGATGATGTGGATTTAGAACTAACTTTTAGATTATGGATTCAACTTAAATAATTCAACCATACTATGTGATAACAAAAGTACAATTTCCATTGCATAAAATCCAGTGCATCATAGTAGAACTAAGCACATAGACATCAGGCATCATTTCATTAGAGTGTGTGTGGACAAAAATAAAATTAAGCTTGTCTACATCTACACTGATTTACAAAGAGTAGACATCTTCACCAAACCCTTGGATGAGAGGAATAATCTGTTTTTTATAAATTAGCTAGGTATGATCAATGAAGAGGCCTTAATTTAAATTTCTGTCTGCGTTTGAAGAATTTGCCACAGTTCGTCGAACAAAAATTGACGAACTGAGAAAAGTTCTTGAGAACTTCGTTGAACTGAGATTGACAAACTCTCTATGTGTGAAGTTCTTTTCATTGAACGGAGATCGACGATAGTGCTTCAGAAAATTTTCGTCGAACTGAACTCCACGAAATGTTTTCACTTCTTCTGACTGAGATCGACGAATTCTTTTATCAATAAAATATTGCGTCGAACCCAGATCGAAGAATTTTTATTTTTTATCGGACATAGTCTGCCGATTCATATTCTGAAAACCATATATATATATGTTTTCTTCGAGCTCCGTCCCGTGCTTTCTGTTCCCCTTGCACTTGATCTCTCTATTTTCTTTTGCAGGGGAATAAATGGCGATTTTGGCAAACTCCCTGGCGACGATGAAGTTCGATATGGGTTTTGACATCGATTTCGATTCTTTCCAAGATTTAAACCAGATCTTTTTAGACATTCTAAAACTCTTTGAGGAACAAAATCTGAAGAATTTCATGACACACAGAATCAAGATAGCAGCGATAAAGATTAGAGAATGGGTGTTCACTTACACCACTCCCGATGCAGATACAATGACCGACACCATATCCGGTAATCAAGTTTCTCTTTCCCCCGCAATCCTAACAAGAATTTTCGGTCTGATGAATTGAAATGAAGATATAGAGATTGATAGTTCTGAATTTGATAATATGCTGATAAAAATGGGACATACTGGAGAAAACCCAAATAAACTACCAAAGAAGAATTTTTTGTCTGCATACAAATTCTTATCCAATGTAGTGGGCAAGATTTTGCTGGGAAAACATACCGCTCACGATTACATTACCAGGCACCAGTTCTTGGTGATGTGTGCCTTGGTAAATAAGAAAGAAGTTAACTGGGAAAAACTGATGTTCGATTTAATAAAGAAGAAGAATAATATGAAGGAAATATGTTTTGCGAGGATTCTGGGAATCTTCCTTCAAGAAAAGGATCCTGAACTACTGGTCTCCACGATAGCGTTCATCAATGCTTCTAAAAGGCTGACATGTGCTTTGTTTGGAAATTTGTTTTCCTCCTCTTCCACACCTTCTGGGGCACAAGGGCTGTACCAGCCGCTCCCCACCCTACTGTTGAAAAAGTTTTCATTCCTCCTCCTCCTTCAACAACACCTCTTCCTACAACAACTCCTCCATCTCCTCAATCACCACCTCCTCCTCAGTAACCACCTACTTCACCAATACATCTACCAACACCAGTTCCATCTCCTGAGCACATCACTCCACCTCCATATCCATTTCCACCTCATCTAAATGACATACATCCTAAAACATTCCTCTCATCCCCCACTTTTGATCTGCTCACTCCTTACCATCTACAACTACTTCACCTGTACATGACAATTCCACTCCAATACCATCTCCTGCTGCATCACCTTCACAGGATGACATCATTCTAGATGTCCCTCCATCTGATGTTATTCATTCTCCTCATCCATCTGTATCCACTCAAACTCCTCAAGAGTTTATCGATATAAATTCTCCCTCCCTTTCCACCATCCTAGAGCACATCACTCCAGTGATCAGGCAACTCATAGCAGAGGCAATCTCACCTCTTGCTGCCTCCATTTCTTCTCTTGCTGCTCTCCTAGCTACCTCTTCTATCCCTTCTTCTTCTACGGGCCTGGTTCTAGTATCCACTGAAATCAGGCAGGGGGAGATGCTCAATGAAGAAGCAGTTCCAGCTCCAGCAGTAACAACAACAGAAATTTTGCAGATAGTTGAGCCTGTAGATGCAGAGACAGATGTATATATGCTTATAGAGGTTGTGACAGTTGCAATTGATATACTTTGTACAAATAAAGAAATTCTAGAAGTTTTGCTTATTGGTGATTGTCTTATCAATCCCACAATAGATATTTACAGCTTATTAAATTCTTTTGATACATTTCATCTGAATCTTCTTCCAGAAGTCTGCTCAAAGCCTTCTATGGCTATAGTTCCCTATTCTTCTCCAATAAGTCCTGCAGTTGCTAAGCAACTCAAGGCCAGTTTTGCAGTTCCTGTGTTCACAAAAGAACACATCATTGAAAATGTTCTTGAACCAATTTCAGCCCCCAAGGCTATTTCTCCTCAAAAGGCTATCTCTCCTCCTACATATAAGATGGATGATAGTCCCCTACCAGATCTAGATGAAATTATTATTGCTGATATAACAGAATAAAGTTTAACTGCTCTTGAAAGTGTTGCTGAAACAGTAGTTCTAGAAGTTGCAGAACCTCCAGTACAGTCTCAGGCTGAAAAGCAGATATCTAGAGATATTCTGAAAGCCATTGATGCCTTATATGACAATCCTCAAGGATCTTCTGATGATGAAGTTGATGATGAAGATGATGATGATGATTCTGATGCATCTGACAGTTCTAAGGCTAAGAAGAAAGCTATGAAGAAAAGAAAGGCTGTTCCTAAAGCTGCTCCCAAACCAAATCTCACCCACGATACTCCCTACTACACCTTGTAGAATTTCACTCGTTGCCCAGGGATGCCCTCATGGATGTGGCTTTCCAAGAATGAGCAAAAAGCTAGGAAGAAGAGTAGAAGGTACTCTTCTCCTCCTCCTTCTCAAAGGAACTGGAGAGGTCCTCCTCCTCCTCCTCTAGTTTCTGGTGCTTCTGGAAATATCTCTCAAAGATCTACTTCTTATACCAATACTTATCAAAGGCAACCAGGTAGATCCTTAAGATATCATGGAAGTAGTTAGCACAGACATACAAGCAGCAGCAAACAGCAACAATAGCAAGCATCTGAAACTGAAAAAGTTGAAAGTCCAAAAAGGCCAGAATCACCACCAATTCCATTTGTAGATCCAGAACAAGAAAATATTGCAAGAATGGACAGATTTCAAGAACTTGTTGGACTCTCCATGATTAACAAAGCTAAAGCTGAAGGCAGAGATCCATCACAGTATTCTACAATGTCAACCTACAGGAAAGAAGAACTTAAAAGGTATGACAAGGCTAATAGATTTTTCAATGTAGATGCTTATATGAACTTGCATCCAAAGGCTGTGGTACAAAGAGCTATCTCTGTCAATATAATTGGAGCTGCTGACACGACAATGTCTAGATGAGAAGCAGCCAATCCCAACAGAGAAATCAAATTCACACAACCCTCTGAGCAAACTGAAAAAGCTGATAGAGGAAAGGCAAAGAAGAACAAGTGATATTTTGTCTAGTTTTCCTTCTGATCTTTATTTGTTATAACTGTCACAAAGCTACTGTGTATGTACATATCTGCTGAATGTTTCAGTTTTCTTCCAAATATATTTTATTTTGCTTTGTGATCTTTTTCTTTTTATATTATTAGTGACCTCACTGAAATAGGGTGAGATTGTTGGATCCCTAGTTGGATTTGGGCTAGGTTCACTAATTAGGATGTCTGACCCACAATGTATAGCCAGGGTCATGTCTTTGAGTCTTAGAGTTTAGGCTAAGTCTTTAGGTTCAACCTTGATGGTCCAGCAGGCAGAAGACTTCAAGAGACTCAAGACTTAGAAGAAATCAAAGTTCAGAATTTACGTTCGACGTTCGTCGAACTCAGCTCGACAATAGTCGTGCTCTACTCGACGAACTCAGAATCAATTCTCTGAGTTGAGCTCGACGATATTCAAGCTCAGGTCGACGAAGTATGGAGTTCAGCTTCAACGCATTCTTTCTAGATTAATTTCTCTGAACTTAGCACGACGAAGACTAATTATCAGCTCGACGAACTTGGAGCGCAGATTACGCAAGTTATCTCCAGAATGCAGTTCACTGAGCTCAGGTCGACGAACAGGATTTCTCAACTCGACGAACTTGGATCTCTGGTCGACAAAATCTATTTAGAGGTCGACGATTTCTAACCAAGCCTGACAAAGTGTTTTTCCCTCCATTTCTATCCTTATTTTCTATAATATTTAGCAGTAATTTTGTAACGCCTCCATTCGTCACATGGAATATAACGGTGGGTCCGACCGGGGCCCCACACCATATTTCACAGACAAACGACGGAATTACGTATGAATATCAGATCACATTCTATATAGATCCTAACTCAGAGCATTCTAGTGCAGCATTTTAAGTTGTAAGAACTCATCACAGCTAATGTACACTAAATATATAAACCATACATTTATATATATCACCATGAATGTATACAAATATACATGCTCATGGCCTTAAGGCCTTACAAGTTGCTCTTTATAAAATATACAGCTTCAAAGATCGGCACGTAGTCCGACCACACATGAAATCTAAGAATTCTTCGCACGGCCTTCAAGGGCCTTTAAGAAGCAATTGCTTCATTCCGCTCAATTCAATTCAACCCATCAGCACCTGTAATTAGACATCCACCCCAAGAGCGGTAAACAAAGCAATGGTTAGCAGAATCTGACCTATTTTAATGACCCTACCCCTTACTCGGGGCATTTGTTCCTTCCCTATATGTATTGCCAAAACATCTAGCTAGCAACTATCACATCAGTATCATAAATGTCAGTGTTGGATCCCTAGTTGGATTCGGGCTAGGTTCACTAAACTAGGATATTTGACCCACCTTGTATAGCCAGGGTCATGTCTGTGTCCTAGAGTGTAGGCCATGTCCTTAGATTCAACATTGCATGGACCAGCCAACAACAGACTGCAGAAGACTCAAGACTTAGAGAAAAATCAGTTTCAGGAAAGTGAGTTCGATGTTCTTCGAACTCAGCTCGACGAAAGTCGTGCTCAGCTCGACGAACTCAGAGACAATTCTCTAAGTTGAGCTCGACGAACTTAGTTCTCAGGTCGATGATTTCTGGATGCTCTACTTCAACATTCTAAGTCCAGAAACATTTCTCTGAACTCCAATCGACGAAGTTAGATTACCAGCTTGACGTTCTTAGTGCACAGAATTTGCAAGTGTTTACCAGAAAGCAGTTACATGTTCTCAGGTCGACGATCTAGGATCTCAGGTCGATGAACAACAATTATCTAGTCGACGAACATGACTTCTCAGCTCAACGATCTTGGATCTCAGGTCGACGAATTCTATTCTTTGCTCGATGATTTCTGTGCAGTTCCAGACTTGGATTTTTTCCTTCCTTTTGTTCTTATTTTATTGCAGTAAATCCTGAATAATCAATGCTTAATATTCTCTGAATATTACTGTTAGAAGTAGCATTGATTATGCCATTCATCAGAATTATTACATGCCGCTTTTCAATAGGACAGTTGGGGAACTCAATTAATGCCGACATTCTATCCAGCCGTATTACATTCTCTAGGTCGTCAGCAATCAATGATCGAAGGGAATTCAAAAATTCAAAGGAAAAATTCCATTAAACATATAAAAGTGATTTTCTTCCTTCTTCTAGACAGATAGTGATATAGAAGAGCAAGACACAACATGTAGAGAAGACACATAGCAACATTCATTCAAATTCTTCTCTGTACAGAAAAGGAATCTGGTCTTCACCATGACACTATTGAAAAAGAAGAAAAACATCCATCCAAATCAAGAGTCTTCTTCATTCTTCACTCAAGAACTCTTCAAGGAAACAATATTCATCAGTCAAGAAGTTCCTGGATCTCTTCTGAATCAAGGCTAAAGACATAAGAACTACTCACTCTGAAGCAAAGCTCTAATCTTCCTGAACATCTCAATAACTCAGGGGGAGCTTTGATAACATCAAAGATCCACTAGTCTTATCAGTTGTATTTGAGAAAGAGAAGACACCATAACTCTCTCACGCCCTCACTGTACAAAGGGTTCTTTAACTCCCTTCAAAAGTTATTCCATGGTTGCAAGTCACCTGATCAAAAGACTTGGGTTGGTTTTTGAGCACCTGATCAAAAGCTCATTGGTGGCGGTCATCTGATCAAAACTGTTAGTGGATTCCTATCAGGGTGGTAGAAGTGTGGATATACCCAGGTTGGGGAACCACTATAAAAATTCTTGTGTTGTCTGGTTGCCCTCTTTCCTTTTTGTTCTTGCTATGCATGTACTTGCTAGTTTTGCTGATCCTGTGTTAGGTAGTTTAATTTTGCTGTACCCGTGGTAGATTAGTTTATCTTTGGATTGCTTTTTTACTTACTGTAAAAAATTGGTATCAAATAGCTGCCCTAGTCTATAGATTATATCAACAACAAAAAGTTTTTAAAGATTCAAAGATACTATATTCACCCCGCTCTAGAGTATTTCAGGTCTAACCCTCACTTTCAATTGGTATCAGAGCCGTGTTTCTTTGGTTGTACAAGCTAACCCTTGATCCAAAAGATCCTGTGTTAGATCTGACCTCTTATTTTTCTTAGGATTATATTCACAGCATGACATAGAACAAGGACAATTCAAGCAACAGACCTCCAGTGTGCAACTTAAATAAGTTTGTCATCTGGAAGGAAAGAATAAAACTATATATGAATTCCGTTGATGAGGTCATCTATAACTCTATTTTGATAGGTCCTCCTCAATTAACTGCCTCTACATCTACAGCAACCTCAAGCACGCATGCTGTTCCACCACCTGAGTGGACAGATGCACAGAAGAAGGCCAAGATTGCTGATGCAAAGGCCATGAAAATTCTTGCTCAGACTATGTCTGATGACATTTTCCAGAAGGTAGCTGAATGCACATCATCCAAGGCTATTTGGGACTCTCTCAACCAAATGGTGGCTGGCTCTACTGATGAGAGGAAAGACAGAAGATCAAATCTCATATCCCTGTATGAGAACTTCAAGAAGGATGAGTCAGAATTTTGTTGCTGACATGTTCAACAGACTGAGCTCAATAATAAATGAGCTGAAGACTTTGGATAAGGACATCACCCTTACTGTAGTAAATGATAAAATTCTCATGTGCTTCCCAAGCTCATGGGAGTCCAGTATATGGCCAATCAAGTAGGCCAGGAGCTTATATGCGATTTCCACAGAATCTCTATTGGGAAAGCTCAAGTCTTATGAGCAACTAATAAAGTCCAGAGAAGCAGTTGAACAAAGGACTCCTCCACCAGCAAGGAAGGAGCACAACATAGCATTCAAGGCTGCTGAAGAGACTGAAGCTTCAACAGTAAATGAGGAACTAATGAGTCTCTTTGCCAAGAGATTTTACAAAATGGCACGAAAAGATTTCAAGAGCAAATCATCCAGGCAGGATGATAAGCCAAGGTATGATAAAACTCCTACTAAGGAAGTAGTATGTTTTGGCTGCAGGAAACCTATACACTTTATCTCAGAGTATCTAGAGAATCAGAAGAAAGAAAGAAGAAGAGAGAAGGACTCCAAAAGACAACAAAGTAGCATGCCTTCCTCCAGTAAATATAAAAAGAAGGAGAAGCGCTTTGTTGCTGATACCTGGAGTGAGATAGAAGATGAATCCACATCTTCCAGTTCCAGTGAAGAGGAAGAAGAGGCAAGGGCCAAGGAAGTCTGCCTCATGGCCATCAATATCTCCAGCAGTCAATTAGATGATGAAGTATCTAACAATGAAGGAGCTTCAGAATCAGAAGCTGATCAGGTACTTTCATCTTTTGATTATAATTCTAACATTTTCAAAATTAAAGTTAAAACTATATGCATTAACTTAATTAACTCTGAAAAGGAAATCAAAACACTTAGGGAAAGACTATCTAATCAAGAAAGATATGATTTCTGAAAACAAGTTAAAAGATGAACTAACTCTAGCGAATGAACAAATCATTTCTTTAAAAACAGAGCTATGTGATGCTAAACAACTTGAGGAATCTCTCAATGGGAGAAGCCTTAAGCTGCTGAACATAACAAGTACAGTCAATGACAGACTGAATGACAAACTGGGCTTGGGTGCATCATCAAATTTACCCCCCATACTTAAGAAGAACATATTATCAACCACCATTCGATTTGTTTCAGCAAAGGGTAAAGAGGTAATAAACAATAAACAAACCACAGAAGAATTACCTAACTCTAGAAATTAAAATAACAGAAACCAAAAAACTTTAAGTAAAAACAAAGTTCAACAGATTTCGTCGAACTCAGGTCAACGAAATGCGTCCAGTTCTTCGAACTCCGATCTACGATCTATGAACGCCAACATTAGCTATAATAAATCGTCTTACTGCGATCGACGAACTGTGTATGGTTCGTCGAGCAGAGATCGACGAACTTGGGGCACAGAAAATGAATATGTTCATTCTCTGAGCAGAGATCGATGATCACATCCCACTTTGTTGAACTCTGGTCGACGAACTTACAATTTTTCATCGAACCCAGTTAGACTTAATAAAAATCATAATTTTGGCAAAAACACTAATCAATCTAGAAAACCTTTTAATCCACTTGCTGATTGGATAATCCCTCCTAGAAGATTTCACCCCTTAGGTTATAAACGCCAACCTGAATGTTCATATATTTCTAGCTTTTCTTATGAAAAGAAACAAGTACCCAAGGTAATCTGGGTCAAGAACATCTATCTTTTTTCCATGTAGGTGAAGAACTATCCTATCACTCAAAATAAGTGGTTTCTAGATAGTGGGTGCTCCAAGCACATGACTGGATGCAAGGAAAGCCTATTCAACTTCAAGGCAAAGCTGGGTCCAAAATTGATCTTTGGAGATTCTAGCTTTGGACAGACTGAAGGCTATAGAGACTTCAACAGTGGTGCTGTCACCTTCAGAAAAGTGGCATATGTCAATGGTCTCAAACATAACCTAATATCCATAAGTTAATTATATGATGCAGGTTATCAGGTTTGCTTTACCAATTCTAAATGCATTATTTCTTCAAATAATCAAACTGTTTTAACAGGGTGTAGACAAGGGAATATATACTTAGTAAATTTTAATTCTGCTAACTTAGAAATATGTTTATTCAACCAAGTTAGTAATAACAATATCCTTTGGCATAAAAGACTAGATCATGTGAACCTTAAAAATATCTCTAAGCTATCTAGGGACAACCTTGTTAGAATATTGCCTTCTGGCCCCTACAAGAAGAAAAGCCTATCCAAGACTTGTCAAGAAGGCAAGCAAACTAAAAACAGCTTTAAGTCAATTAATTAGAGAGATTCACCTAAGATTTTGTACTTGCTACATATGGACCTCTTTGGACCCATTGATCTACAAAGCTTAGGAGGGAAGCCTTACACCTTAGTTATTGTAGATGACTTCTCCAGATTCTCTTGGGTTTTTTTCTTAAAAAACAAGTTAGATAACTTTAAAGTCCTTACAGACTTTCTTAAGTGCATAAGGATTTAGAATTCTACGCCAGTTGCATTGATCAGAAGTTATCATGATACTGAGTTTGAATCTCTTCCCATGCAAAGATTCTGTGAGGAGAAAGGTATCATGCATTGTTTCTCTGCTCCTAGAACTCCTCAACAAAATGGGGTAGCAGAAAGGAAAAATAGAACACTCAATGAATCTATAGGAACATTGCTTGCAGATGCACACATGACCCTATTCTTTTGGGCAGAGGCTGTGAGCACAGCAAACTATGTGCTGAATAGAAGTTTGATACACAAACTAAAGGGCAAGACCGCCTATGAATTACTCAAAGGGATGCAACCTAAAATTGATTACTTTAGAATCTTTGGGTGTAGGTGTTTCATTCATAACAATAACAAGAAAGACATTAGAAAATTTGAAGCTAAAGCTACAGAGGGAATGTTTCTGGGATATTCCCAAGTTAGCAAAGCTTATAGGGTATTTAATAAGTCATCCTTAAAAATAGAAGAATTTGTACATATCTATTTTGATGAAGCTAACATGTCTTATAAGGCGAAGGACTCTTCTACCTCAGATCTTTTGCAGGTACCTCACTTATGTGAGAAATTGGGTGAGGTGAACCTTCCACAAGAGGTTATATCACCTCCTCCTCCACAAGCAGATGAAGATAGTGAAGTTGAATTTTTAGAAGTGGCTGAACCTACTCCAACAACAGACATTATTCCACAAGAGGAATTAATTCCAAATGTTGTTGCTGAAGTAACTCCACCCACTGATCTTATCACACTAAGGGATCATCGTAGATCTCAAGTGATTGGGGACATGTCAGTAGGTGTATAGACAAGGCATCAACTCAATCAAGATGTAATGCATGCCTGTTTCCTCTCTCAAGTTGAGCCTCAATCCATAAAAGATGCTGAGCAAGATCCCCACTGGATCATTGCAATGCAAGAGGAACTCAATCAATTTGAGAGATGTAGAGTTTGGGGTTTAGTTCCAAGACCCATAGACTACCCAGTCATTGAAACTAAATGGGTATATAGAAAAAAGCTAGATGCCCAATGTATAATTGTGAGAAACAAGGCTAGGCTTGTTGCTCATGGTTATAGGCAAGAAGAATTAATAGACTATGACCAAACGTTTGCACCTGTTGCAAGGATAGAAGCAATCAGGATCTTCCTTGCTTATGCTGCATATATGAAGTTCAAAGTCTATCAAATGGATGTCAAGAGTACCTTTCTGAATGTAGTACTTAAAGAAGATGTTTATGTTGAACAACCTCCAGGTTTTATCTCTCCAACTTTTCCTTCATATGTCTTTAGATTGCATAAAGCTCTTTATGGAAGCAAGCTCCAAGAGCTTGGTATGAGACATTGGCTAGCTTTTTGATAGAGCATAAATTTACTAAAGGAATTGTAGATAAAACAATATTCACTAGGAACCATAAGGATCAAACTTTGTTAGTACAAATTTATGTAGATGACATTATATTTGGGTCTACAGATTCCAATCTATGCAAGTGATTTTCTGACCTCATGCATTCAAAGTTTGAAATGGGTAGCATGGGTGAGCTCTCCTACTTCCTTGGACTCCAAGTGAAGCAGCTACCTGATGGCATCTTCATATCCCATGCTAAGTATGCTAAAGAGGTCATTAAAAAGTTTGGGATGGTTGATGCCTCAGTAAAGAAAACATCCATGACCACTAATGCTGTAATAAACTCTGATGAACATTGGAAACCTGTAGATCAGAAATTATACAGCGGAATTGTTGGGTCCCAACTATACCTTACAGCTAGCAGACCTGACATAATAATTGCTACATGTCTTTGTGATAGGTTCCAAGTGTAACGCCCCGAATTTAGAAAGAGCAACGGGTGGCATTTCGAGCCAAGTTTGGAATTTGCCAGGGGTCACACGGCCTAGGACACGGGTGTGTCCCAGGGCGTGTCATGCTCGGGTCGATGATCTGGCCGAGAGGTCGATGAATTTTGGAGTCGACTATCATCGAGCAGCAAACACGGCCTGGGACACAGGCGTGTTAAAATGATATCTTGTTTCTATATGCTTAGTCCTACTATGTGAGACAGGATTCCTAGCAATAGAAATAGCACTTGTAGAATAACCATAAAGAGGAGTTCTACTTACCTGCAGGTTGTAATCCTGTAGCTAATGTGAGATCCACAACAGCTGAGCATAGCAGCTGCCTATTGATATATATTCTGATTCAACAGTGGATATAGGCACACAAGTTTGCCTCTTGCTGCTCCAAGAAACTAGCCTTCTTCCAAAGAACTGACAGGTTCCAGTAGTGCTTTTCCTGTATTCTTAGCAACCTGCAAAATCTGCATCTGAAAATCATGTTAGATTAAAATCCCTTTTTTTAGGGTACCATAGGCCAAGATCTGGTGTGCCCTTAAGATATCTCAAGATTCTCTTTGTAGTAGAGTAATGAGATTCTTTAAGGCAATCCTGATACCTAGCACAGACACATAGAGCACACATGATGTCAGACCTACTAGTAGCCAGGTATAGAAGGGAGCCAATTATACCTCTATACAAAGACTCATCAACAGGTTTCCCTACCTCATCTTTTCCTATAGGCATACTTGATCCCATGGGAGTTCTCATGGGGGAGGCATTCACCATACCATACTTTTTGATTAGCTCCTTGGTGAACTTGGACTGGGATATGGACAAGTAATCATCAGTCTGTCTTACTTGGAGTCCCAAGAAGAACTTGAGCTCACCCATGCTCCTCATTTCAAACTTTACTTGCATAATTTTATCAAACTTCCTACAAAGGTTGTCATCAGTAGATCCAAAGATAATGTCATCGACATATACCTGGACTAGGATAAGCTTGCCCTTTGATTCCCTTAGAAATAGGATCTTTTCTATCTTCTCCCTTGAGATTTTATTCTCAATGAGGAATCTCGACAAGGTTTCATACCAAGCACTAGGGGCTTGCTTTAGCCCATTTAGAGCTTTCATAAGCTTATACACAAAATTAGGAGAGTTAGGATCTACACAACCTGGTGTCTGAGCCACATATACATCCTGTTTGAGATCCCTATTTAGGAATGCTGATTTGACATCCATCTGGTAGGCTCTGAATCCCTGATGGGTAGCAAATGCAACGAAGATCCTTATAGCTTCCAGTTTGGGTACTGGGGCAAAGGTCTGGTAAAATTCTATTCACTCTTCTTATCTGTAGCCTTGAGCCACCAGTCTAGCCTTATTCTTCACAATAATGCCATCTTGATCGAACTTGTTCCTATAGATCCACTTCGTCCCTATGATATTTTGTCCTTGATGTCTGGGGACCAATTTTGAGACCTTACATCTCTTGAATTGGTCCAATTCTTCTTGCATTGCTCCAATCCAGAAATAGTACTTGATTGCTTCTTCAAACTTCTTTGGCTCTTCTTGATACATGAAGCTTAAGTGTGACCGGCCTGCGTGCCGTGGTATGGAAGACACATTTTATTTAAGTAAATAATTGTAAGGCCTTAAGGCCATTGTACTTGTGTATTGTACTTCAATCCTATTGGGTTTTGTAGTGGACATTCATGCTTGTGGTTGGGTTCTTTAATTCACAACTTTTAATAATTGATTCCGCTAGTACGACTTTGTGTAGGACGTTGGTAATTAGTTGGATGGTTTCCATTGAGTAACCACACGGTCTGTCTGTGGTATATGGCGTCGGGCCCCGTCCGAACCTAATGCTTAAAATAAATTCGTGGGCGAATTCTTTTTAAGGGGCGGTGAGCACATATGTGTGCGTCATCGTTATAACATCAAAAGAACCCATGAATGTCCACTTAGAAATGAAAATACACGTGTTTGAGAAACCTGCGTATTCCTATAATTGTGTTTTGCAATTTTTTTTGGTCGATTAACGAGGTTTTGTACAACTATAGGTGACCACGAGTGGTGCAGGACCGTCAGAACATCTGGTTTCTGAGGATTTTAGTGCACCCAGTGGCATGCCTGCAACCCTTCCCTCCGCTGAAACCATAAGAATGGTCGTGGAAGCAGTGTTTGCTACGATTGGTGCGTAAAATGAAAGATATGTGTTGTCCTCTTGATGACACATATTTTGACTAAAATATGTTCATCATTATTTTTATATTTATATTATAAATTATATGTATTTACTCTTAATTTTAATATAATGATCTAATTATTAATATATCATAATTATTTATACTAATATCATTTTATTTTGTTTTGTGACAGGCCTGGGGGGAATTCAGCACGATTCGACGTAAAACGCCCGCTATCAATTTTTGTACGAGAAATATTTCCCATGCAAATAAGTTTCGCATGCATGTTGCTTTCCCACCACCTTTTCTCTCTCCTCCCCATACATGAATAGTTATAACTATCAATACATGTAGCCTCCTTTCCCATGCAAGCCTCTTTACAAAATTATTTCATGAAGCATCTTCTTATTTTATTTTTATATAATCATCTCCCATAAATACATCATGTCATGTTGTCACTCATTTTATTTTCTTATCTTCATTTACATGTGGCCGGCCACGTTCCTTCCTCTTCTCTATTTTTAGTTTTTGATTTCTCTCTCCCTTTCTCCCCCCATATTTTATTTTCTCCACCACTATTAATAGCAAACCTTTCATTCATAACCGCCCACCTCCAACCATTTAATTAAAACTGGCCATTCATAACCTCCACCATGCAACCCACCACCTATTCTTAACCCCACTCATAACCTCCTTATTCAAAACCGCCCACCTTAAGTTCCTCCTTCATTTCTTAATTAATCACATTACTCCAATCAATTAAAACCCCATATTCATTAATTCATCACCATTTTATGTGGCCGGCTACCTCCATGTTAAACTCCCTCATGCATTCACCTTTTCACATTCCTCCACCTCTTCATTTCCCCACATTTATTCTCACCAATTAAACCCTATGTCCTTTCATTTTCTTCTTTATCTAGATCCTTCCATGGTTGCTATAAAAGGAGCATGAAGCCAAGGCTTTTAGGATAGAGGAAAAAAGTTAGAGTTGGAGAAGAGAGCAAGTTCAAGAGAGAGAGAGAGAGAGAGAGAGAGAGTTCTACCTTGTATGAGAGTTTCTTTTATGTTGTCTCTTATGCTTTAATTTTCATTGTGTTGTGTACTTTTGTTATTTCCCTTCTAATGAAGATGCAAACTTTTTATTTCATTGTTGTTGTTTTCTTTATCACTAGTAGCTAAATCCTTTCTTAGTACTTGATTGGTTAGTATTAGAATGAAGATTTAATTATAATCTTTCGTCTCTAATTTTTGAATTTCTCATTGCGATTTATTTCCGATTAAAATTTGGCGGCGGGTTTATATTGCTAGTATATAAAATTTCGCTATCCAATTGGTAGTCTAGTTAGCCGAGAGGCTCGTGAATGTCATGGATCGCTCGAAAATAAAGAGATTTTGATATTATTCTTTGAGAATTGAGGATATCAAATCTTTTGGATTTGGTATTTATCATTCATGCAATTTTAAATTACTTTCAAATTTTAAGAGATTATGTTTGAAATGTTTTTAAAATTAGGCGGTAGTTGTCTCTAGCGAGTTGCTATTGTATTTTTCAATCCCCCAATCGAAACGGATTCTCAAGAATTAGAACGCATCTTTTATAATCGGATTCCCAAGAAAGCCCAATCAAGTGCTAAATCATGAATTTTCTCGTTAGTCAACTCTCTTCGTTTTTACAAAAACCAAAACCAATTTTCACTCGATAAGTTAATTGTTCCACCTTGTGAGTAGAAATACTCAAAAGACCCGGGAAATACGACACTTGATCATACTACAAGCGATAGGTGCACTTGCCTACTGCAACAATCAGATTTTAAGCATCAAGTTTTTGGCGCCGTTGTCGGGGACGTAATTTTTGATATTTTGAAAGCAAGGTTCTATTACTCTTATCATTTTCTTATTTCTTTTCATAAAAATTTTGATTTTTAAATTTTTATAATTAAAACTTCTAGCGAAAGGGTCGTGTTGGGTTTTCATCCCACAAGACCGCCTAGTACCTCAAGAGCCCTTCACCGGGTATTCCTTGGGAAGTCCTAGAATTTTTTATTTTATAAATTTTTAATCTTAAAATTTTTATGTGTGGTGTATGACCCGAGGGAATCTGTCACATCTTTTTGATTTGGATCCGGAAATCGAGCGAACCCTTCAGCACCGCTTACGATTTCGAGTTCCGAATTTTCAAGATATAGAATCCTTAGGTGACATTCCAAATCCTTCATTAATTCTCTCTTCGTCACCGCCTTCTTCTTCTCCTTCTTCATTTAGTTCTTCTTCCCATTCTCCTAGATCTCCTTCTTCTTCTTCTTCCAATATGGGTGAGCCAAATTTGGTCGAACAAAGGACTATGTCCTATTATGCCCGTCCAAACTTGGATGAGGCTCAATCTAGTATTGTTCGCCCCGCTATTGCCCCCAATAATTTTTAGTTGAATCCAAGCATCATCCAAATGGTACAACAATATGTACAATTTGATGCGCTTCAAGATGAAGATCCAAACGCGCATATTTCTAATTTCTTAGAAATATGCGATAGTTTTAAAATTAATGGTGTATCCGATGATGCCATCCGGCTAAGGTTATTTCCATTTACATTGCGCACTAAATCCAAGCAATGGTTGAATTCTCTACCAAGAGTATCAATCACAACATGGGCTCAAATGACGGAAAGATTTCTTACGAAATACTTTCCGCCGGCTAAAATGGCTAAATTGCGCAATGATATTACTTATTTCTCCCAACTTGATTCGAAAATGTTATATGATACTTGGGAGTGTTTCAAGGAATTGCTTCGACGATGCCCTCATAATGCAATTCCGGATTGGTTACAAATCCAAACCCTCTATAACAACCTAAATTCTCAAACTAGGCAACATATCGATGCCGCCGCCGGTGGAATGCTTAATAACAAAACACCGGCGGCCGCCCAATAGCTTATAGAAGGTATGGATTTGAATACCTATCAATGGAGTACACCTCGGTCTAAACCACCTAAACCGGCCGGGATGTATGAAATTGATACGGTCTCCAATCTATCTCTCCAGGTTGAGATGCTAAACAAACGATTAGAAGAGATGTCTGCTTCCTCTTCTACACCTACTTGGGATCGTACTTCTTCCCCTCTCCCACTACGTTGGCCGAGAATGTGGATTATATGGGAAATCCGAATCGGCCACCCTTTAATCCGGGTAATACTAATTATGGTGATACCTATCACCCGGGTTATAGAAACCACCCCAATTTCTCTTGGAGCAATCCGGGGAATGCTATGCGTCCCCCAAACGCAAATCCACCCGGATTTCCTCCACCGCAAGCTCCAAAACCTCCTTCTTTGGAGGAAGTTTTCACCAAATATACGGCAACTAATGATGCAAATATCCGGAATCTCACCGGATCCATCCGTAATTTGGAAAACCAAATTAGGCAAATTGCAAAAATGCACTCCGATCGCCAACAAGGAGCATTACCAGGCAATACGGAGGCCAACCCAAAGGAGCAAGCGAAGGCCATCGCGCTTCAGAGCGGTAAAGAGGTAAGCACTCATGAAAAGCGGGTTGAAAAGGAGGTACCCATCTCTTCTTCCCCTCCTCCTACTCCTCACGTTTCAAATTCTAATTCTAGTAAAATTAAGGAATATCAACCGCCTCTTCCGTATCCGTCAAAATTAGCTAAAGAACAACTAGATGCGCATT
The DNA here is from genome assembly GCA_039583875.1 of Platanthera guangdongensis. Taxonomy (NCBI): domain Eukaryota; kingdom Viridiplantae; phylum Streptophyta; class Magnoliopsida; order Asparagales; family Orchidaceae; genus Platanthera; species Platanthera guangdongensis. Next base: position 66,469,331 of record CM077165.1, read on the forward strand.
ATGACAAATTTTTATCTATGTTTAAACAAATTCATATCAATTTACCTTTAAGTGAAGCGATAGCTAATTTGCCGAAGTATGCAAAATATTTGAAAGATCTTTTAACTAACAAAAAGAAATTGGAAACTCTGTCTCATGTTACTTTAAATGCCGAGTGCTCCGCAGTTTTAACAAATAATTTACCTAAAAAAATAAATGATCGGGTAGCTTTTCTATTCCATGCATTTTTGGTGATTTATTTGTGAAACGTGCGTTGGCCGATTTAGGAGCGAGCATCAACTTGATGCCTCTTTCTCTTTTTAAGAAGGTAGGATTTGGCACTCTAAGCCCGACTAGGATGAGTATTCAACTTGCGTATAGGTCCATAAAGTATCCGTTAGGAATAGTTGAGGATGTGCTCGTAAAGGTTGACAAGTTTATCTTTCCAGTATACTTTGTCATTTTGGATATTGAAGAGGACGTCGAGGTTCCCTTAATCCTTGGCCGCCTTTTTCTTGCCACCTCTCGTGCGGTAATTGATGTAAGCAACGAAAAACTTTTTCTATGAGTAGGTGATGACGAAGTTTCATTTTCCATCACCCCTTCTATGAAAAATACTTCATCCAATGACGACTCTTGTTTTTTCTTAGACGTTTCTCAAGACGAGCCAAATTTTCCTTTTGAAAATTCTTCTAAAAAAAGTTTTTCTTCTTTTTTGGAACTCTCGCATAATTTTCCACCTAATACAATTATGTCCATCAACAATATTTCTGAAAGTGGGCCAAAATCCAAATCTTTTGAAGAAATTAGTTTAGAAAAAGATAAAATTTTAAAATCTTCTTATGAGGAGCCACCCACTTTGGAGCTTAAGCAATTACCCGATCATCTCAAATACATATTTTTAGAAAATAATTCTAATTTACCGGTTATAGTCTCGGCCTTTTTAACGGAATTCGAAAATGAAAAATTATTAATCGTAATATAAAAGCACCGTCGGGCTATAACTTGGCAAATTTCAGATATAAAAGGCATAAGCCCATCTCTTTGTACACATAAAATACTTTTAAAAGATAACTCCCGCATTGTCGTTCAACCTCAACGCCGATTAAACCCAAATATGAAAGACGTAGTAAAAAGCTAGGTTATTAAATTATTAGATGCGAGGATTATCTATCCAATTTCGGATAGCAAATGGGTGAGCCCGGTTCAAGTAGTTCCTAAGAAAGGGGGTATAACCGTAGTAAAAAATGAAAAAAAATGATTTAATTCCAACACGAACGGTAACCGGATGGCGGATGTGCATAGATTATCGCAAATTAAACGATGTCACTAGCAAAGATCACTTCCCAATACCATTTATCGATCAAATATTAGAGCGCTTATCCGGTCATAGATTCTATTGTTTTCTTGATGGTCTCTTGGGATATTTCGAAATTCCCATAGCACCCGAGGACCAAGAGAAAACAACGTTTACTTGTCCCTTTGGCACCTTCGCCTATCGAAGAATGTCATTTGGCTTATGTAATGCGCCGGCTACATTTCAAAGATGTATGTTGGCTATTTTTGATAAGTACGTAGAAGATATTATGGAAGTATTCATGGACGACTTTTCAGTTTTTGGAGTTTCTTTTGATTTATGTTTGAAAAATTTAGAAAAAGTTTTAAAAAGATGTGAAGAAACAAATTTTGTTTTAAATTGGGAAAAGTGTCATTTCATGGTGCGTGAAGGTTTAGTTTTGGGTCCTAAGATTTCTTCTAAGGGTATCGAGGTAGATAGAGCAAAAATAGAAGTAATCGAACAACTTCCTCCGCCGACTAACGTAAAAGCTATTAGAAGTTTCTTAGGACATGCTGGTTTTTATCGCCGCTTTATAAAAGATTTTTCAAAGATCACTAAACCTCTCACTCATCTCCTTAAAAAAGATACACCATTTTTATTTGACGACGATTGTCTATACGCTTTTAACTTAATTAAGGAAAAACTTATTAATGCGCCGATCATGATTGCTCCGGTTTGGAAACTTCCATTTGAGATTATGTGCGATGCGAGTAGTTTTGCCGTTGGTGCGGTTTTAGGCCAACGTATTTCTAAAAACTTTCATCCAATCTATTATGCAAGTAAGACACTCACTTCGGCACAAGAAAATTATACCACAACGGAAAAGGAAATTTTAGCCGTTATTTTTGCGTTTGATAAGTTTCGTCCTTATATCACCCTCTCGAAAGTTATTGTTTTTACCGATCATTCGGCTCTTAAATATTTACTTTCTAAACTGGATGCCAAGCTGTGTGAAAGTGCAAGCTAGATTTGATATACTCTAGAGGGGGGTGAATAGAGTATGGTGCTTAAAAATGTTTTACAACAGTTGTTGTAATCTGAGTGAACGGGAAAGCAAATAGTAAATCTAATCACAGAAACTATCTAATCACAATCTACAAAAGAAACTAATCACAGATCACAGCCAGAAACAAAAATAAAGACAAGCAACCAGAAGGCACAAGGAGCTATAGTGGTTCCCCTAAACTTGGGTACATCCACTCTTCTACCACCCTAGGTAGGAATCCACTGCAGGATGAGTTGATCAGGTGTCCTGGGCACCAATGAGCTTTTGATAAGGTGCTCAAAAACCAAACCAGATTTTTTGATCAGGTGTCTTGCCACCAATGAGCTTTTAATGAGGTGCTCAAAAACCAAGCACAAACTTTTGAAGGGAGTTTGAAAAACCCTTTACAGAGATGGGGATGAGAGAGTGATGGAAGTCTTCTCTTTCTCAAAGCAGCTGAGAAGACTATGTGGATATTGATGTTGTCAAAGCTCCCCCTGAGATCTGTAGTTGTTCAGGAAATGAAGCTTTGCAGTAGGGTGATAGGCCTTCAGAAAGTTGATCTCCAGCAAATGATGATTTCAGCAACAGCTGAAATGTTAGGCATCTGGAGTCTTGAATGATGATGGCCTTGAACACTTGAATCAAAAGAGATCTGAAGATTTCAGATGGTTGATCTCTTATAGTGATGGTGTTCTTGTATGAATTCTTTGAGACAGAGAATGTCTACAACTCTTTTTCTTTCTCTTGTGTGATTGTTGTTGAGAGATGTTGTTCCAGAGAAGAGTTGTTCCAGAGAATGTTTTGTTCTTATTCTTCTAGTGCACTCTCTTCTTCTTGATTGCTATCAGGAGTTCAAAAATCTTTTCTTTTATTCCTTTTGTTCTGAATAGAAAATGATCCTCTGTCCAGAATAGTCGTTAGCCTGTTATTAATTACATCCTTAATTGCAATTGTCTTCTGGGAGAAAGTCCAATGAAACCTTCCTTGATAATCCCTTGAAACTTGCTCCAGAATAAATGAAAACGGCTACAAAATCTTCTGAATTAATTGCTGAGAATAACTCCTTAACTGTCTGAATTTGAATCTTGAAAATTATTTAACTCTTTAGAAAAATGTCGAACTGAGCTCCACTATCGTCAAATTGAACTCAGCGATTTGGACTTAGACAGCAACAGATATCGTCGATCTGAGCTCAACTATCGTCGATCTGAGCTCAGAGATAGAGAATCAATACTGGAGTCAAGATCGTCGAACTGAGCTAGAAGATCGTTGGATGGAGTTCGACGATTTGTTGAAGTTGAGCTCAGCGATCGTCGAATGGAGTTCGACGATTTGTTGAAGTTGAGCTCAGCGATCGTTGAATGGAGTTCGACGATCCATCGAAGTGAGCTCAACGATCGTCGATTGGAGTTCGACTATTCGTCGTACCGAGCTCGACGAAATGACTTAGTCTCCAAACTGAAAAACCTTGGTCTTGAGGGCAGCTTCCAAACCTAACTACTAACCCTTAGACTCAATTCTAATTGACCTTTAGATCTATACAATGAGGTCAAAAAAAGGTTTCCTAAAGACATAGTGATCCTGACCCAAATTAGTAATAGGGTGTTCCAACAATCTGCCCCTATTTGGGTTAGGATTACTATTTACAGAAATTGGAGAAATTAAAAACAACATACAAAGCAACAATATAACAAAGAACAACATTGCAGAATCACAGATAAAATATCTCAGACAGATCAAAAATCAGAATAATTGTCACCTTACAGAATTATTCTTTCTCCTTGCTCTTTATAAGTTTAATTTCTCTATTTGGATTAAGAGCTTCCTTCTTTGATCTTCTTTCATCAGCTGCACCTAAAAAAGTTTGTTGTTTAGGCCTTGGTAACACAGCTTCAGGGTGCAGCTCCATGTATCTTTCATAATCAAAGAACTTGCTAGAGGCATATCTTTCAAGTTCCTTCTTTCTTTGTTCTGACAATGTAGTAATGTTGGAGGTGTCCTTGCCTTGCTCTCTAGATTTCTTAATTTGATCCAAGGCAGCTAATTCTTTCATTCTAGCAGTTCATGCAGTAGGATTATTCTCTGGATTCTCAAAGGGCACTGGAGGCTCATATCTGTTGGAAGGATTATCTTGAGGAGCTCTGGATGAGACTACTTCTTTCAGCTTGTAGGGAAAAGGGTCTGAAGTTGTATCAGATGAAGCTTGTCCTTCCCTTGAGTAAGGATGCTGTCTAGAATAGCCTTTGGAGTAAACTTGGAATTCCCTTTGGTTTCCTCTATAATTTCCTATCCTTGATTGAGAACCTCTGGATTGGCCTCCCCTATATTGAGATCTTCCATGAGGCTGATAGGGGATTTGACTTCTAGCAGAAGGATGAGCAGCAGAACTACCACCTGCACTTGCATGAGGAGGAGGAGGAGGCGGAGGATGATGGAACTGAGAAGATCCTTTCTCATATTTCCTCTTCTTTTTAATGGCCTTTAGTTGATTCTCGGAATATTGCATCCAATGTTCAGTTATAGGGCAGTCATGAAGAATATAATAGGGAATATCATTGGTATCTTTGACTTTAGCTGGGGGAACTCTTTTCATTACCTTGCTTCTTGCTTTTCTTTTCCTGGCTATAGTGGCTGAGGAATCATCAGAATCAGTCCTATATTCATCACTTTCAGAGCTTTGCTCATCATATAAAGCCTCAATCCTTTTCAAATAGTCTTTCTGTTGTTGGGTTGGAGCAGATGAGACAGTGGTGACAGCAGTTGTAGCAATAGCAGTAGAATCAGAAACAGTACTTGAAGAAGTTGTAGCAGTAGCAGTAGTAACAGCAGATACAGAACTTTCAGGAGCAACATTCTTAGAAGATACAGCAGCAGATTCAGAGAAAACATTTTCAGATATAACAACATCAGCAGGGCCAACATCAGCAGTGACAGCAGGCTCAAAGTCATATGCCTCTGTCATATGTATATCCTTAGAGATTAACTCATCAGCAGCATCAGAACAAACATAAATAACAACATTATTGGCAGCAGGAGTAGCAGCAGTAAGATCACTGGAAACAGAGGGCTCAGCAGTATATAGGGAATTTATGTAGGAGCTTATTAAGCTAGAATCACAGCTTGAAAAGGGCACAATGGCCTTGGGGAGATCTTCAAAGGGCTGGATTGCATTACTCACTGGAAGACAGCTGAAATAAACTGAGTCAAAATCTGATAATAAGGACCTGAGGTCCACTGAGAAGATTGTAACCTGTGAAGGTGTTGAAGCTGGAGCTTGAGCTGAGGTAACATCAGTAGCAGCAACAGGCAATCTAACATCTTCATGAAGCATCTCCCCCGCCTAGATTCAGAAAGAGCTGGATCAAGGCACCCAAAGGAAGGGATTGCCTGAGTAGGAAAGATGGAGGAGATCCTGTCAGATAAGTCTGCAACTGACTTGAAGAGTGGAGCCAAGGAGGTCTCCAACAGAAGTGAGAGCCTGTGAGCTATCAGCTCATATAGTTTGTCAGCTAAGGCTGGAATATCTACATGCTCAGTAGGGACTTGAGCAGAGGTAGAGAAGGATGGAGGAGCAATTGGTGATGGTGGTGGAGAGCTAGTGGATGGTAGAAGTGAAGGTTGAGGTGTGGGGATTGTGGAAATGGAAGATAGTGGTATGGAGATAGAAGGTGTGAAGGAGGGTTGATCAATGATATCTTGTAGAAGCTGTTGATATGATGTGGATGAGGAGGGTAGATCAGAAGGGGATGAAGGTGAATCATCCATGAAGGAATCATCTAGAAGATTGAATGATGGGAGGTGAGATGATGTGTCAATGTCTTGGTGAGGGTAGTGATGTAGAGGGTGTAAGATTTCTTCTGTTACAGTAGGGATTGGAGATGGAATTGATGTAGGAGATGGGCTGGAAATAATGATGGTGGATGAAATTTGAATTGAGGAGGTGACTGGTGGAGATGAAATAAGAGTTGGAGGAGCAGAAGAAGCAACATGCAAGTCTTCTGCAGGGGCAGAGATTTGAGGGGAAGAGACTGCAAGAGTCCTTGTGCCTGAAGTGGTGCTTGCAGAGGGCCTGCTGGGCTTCACTATCTGTCTGTCCCATTTGCCAAACAGAGCACAGGACAGCCTCTTACAGGCATTGATGTGCATCCCAGATGAGACTAGCAGTGCAGGACATCTGTTATGGAGAAACAGCCCTAAAATCCTTCCATAATTTACAAAGTTCTTATTTATTTTTTTCTTAATCAAATCAAAGAAGATTTCTCCCCAGTTTAACTTTTTCTTATCTACTAAGGCTCCCATCAAGCACAGATGATACCTGGAGATGGTATCATGTGTTGAATGCTTGGCCAACAGAACCTTTCCCACTACATCAACTAAGAACCTGTATTCAACAGCTAAGTTCTTTTTCAGCAGCTTGCTAGGGTTTGCATCAGAATGACCCATTCTATCAAGCATGGTAGAAAATTCCTCTCCAGACAATTCCACAGAATCTCTTCCAGAATTTAATTGAAAAACCTCTGTCAGAATGGTAGGTGTCAGAGGTACCTGAGTTCTAGAAATTGAACCAACCACTGTATTTTGGTCCTGATTGTGGGCAGTATACACCCACTCCTTAATTTCATCGGCAGGCAGTTTGATTTTGGTGGACATAATGGTGACGAGCTTTTGCTCCTTGAACAGTTCCAAAATGTCTTGGAAAATCTGATCACTGGTGTTGAAGGAATCCATGTCAATATCGAATCCGGCATCAAACTTCATTGCGGCTAGAACGGCAACTGAGACGGCCATTGTTACCTGCAAAAATCAACAAACAAATGACCAAGTGTAGAGATGTTTGGAGGGAAAGAGGATTTTTGCAGAGAGAATGAAGGCGCAAAGAGAGAACGACGGCCGAAAAATGAATTTTATATTAGGGTTCGACGCAGAAAAGGAAAGATCGTTTAACTCAGTTCGACGATCGGGGTTTCTAAAGGAATCTGAAGGGTCTTCAATATTGTCGATCTCCGTTCGACGATATTGGAGAGTGTCGAGCTCCGTTCGATGATAGTTCAGAGAATAAAATCGTCGAGCGCCGTTCGACGATCGTTGACCTGGAAAGATAGTTGAACACTATCTGAGAAGTGCTGAACTCAAGTCGACGATTTCGGAAAGCATCGATCTCCGTTCGACGATCTGGGGGAAAATCGTCGAGCGCAGTTCAGAGACCAGAAATACAATCTAGACACTAGAAAAATCAGAAAGTTTGCCTAGTCTTGGTCCATTTTTAGAGTTTTAAAATCTTGGATATTATTTTAGACTTCCTCCATCTAACATTCCTAACTGATTTAGGAAGAAGGTGTGTTTCTTTTCATCCAAGGGCTTGGTGAAAATATCTCCCCTTTGCAAATCAGTTGGGATATATTGAAGTTCAATTTTGTTCTTCTCAACATTATCCCTTAAGAAGTGATGCCTAATTTCTATGTGTTTTATCCTACTATGGAGGACTGGATTTTGAGCTATAGAAATAGCAGTAGTATTATCACAAAAGATTTTAGACTTCTCTAAGTTGTAGCCATAGTCTAGGAGTTGGTTTTGGATTCACAATATTTGTGAACAACAAGTACCTGCAACCATATATTCAGCTTCAGAAGTTGAAGTTGACACAGATGTTTGTTTCTTGCAAAACCAAGAGACAAGTCTGTCACCAAGAAACTGACAAGTTCCACTAGTGCTTTTCCTGTCAATTCTGCATCCAGCATAATCAGCATCAGAAAATCCAGTTAATTCAAATGCTGAATCTTTTGGATACCAGAGACCTAGATTTGGACAACTTTTAACATACCTGAGAATCCTTTTTACTAATGTTAGGTGTGACTCTCTAGGGCTTACTTGGAATCTAGCACATATGCATGTAGCAAACATTATGTCAGGTCTACTAGCTGTAAGGTACAGTAAAGAGCCAATCATTGCTCTATATGTTGTCTGATCAACAGGTTTCCCATGTTCATCAGCATCCAATACAGTATTAGTAGGCATGGGTGTTTTCATACAGGATGCTTCAGACATACCAAATTTCTTGACCAATTCTTTAGCATACTTGGTTTGAGAAATGAATATGCCTTCAGCATGTTGTTTGACTTGCAATCCTAGGAAGAAGGATAGCTCACCCATGCTACTCATTTCAAATTTAGAATGCATTAGGTTGGAGAACCTTCTGCAAAAATTTGAATCAGTAGAGCCAAAAATAATATCATCCACATAAATCTGTACTAGTAGGGTATGAGACTTATGGGTTCTAATAAAAAGAGTTTGGTCTACTCTACCCCTTATAAATTCATTTTTCAGGAGAAAGTATGCTAGGGTCTCATACCGTGCTCTAGGAGCTTGCTTGAGACCATATAATGCTTTGTTCAATTTAAAAATATAATCAGGATGGGTTGGAGAGATAAAACCTGAATGTTGTCTGACATAGACTTCTTCTTTGATGTCTCCATTTAGAAATGCACTCTTTACATCCAGCTGATATACCTTGAAACCTTTATGTGCTGCATAAGCTATGAAGATTCTGATGGCTTCCAATCTTGCAACTGCTGCAAAAGTCTGGTCATAATCTATGCCTTCTTCTTGAGAGTATCCTTGAGCAACTAGCCTTGCCTTGTTCCTTACAATTACTCCTTGATCATCCAATTTGTTTCTGAACACTCATTTTGTTCCAACAATGGAGTGATCCTTAGGCTTTGGTACTAGTTCCCAAACATTGTTCCTTTCAAATTGATGCAACTCTTCTTGCATTGCCATGATCCAGTGTTGATCTTGCTCTGCATCTTGAATGGATTGAGGTTCAATTTGAGATAGGAAGCAAGTGTGCAACAGGTTTTGGTTGACCTAATTTCTGGTTTGCACACCAGCTGAGATGTCTCCAATTACTTGGGAAATTGGATGGTCTTTTGATGTTACTAAATCAAAAAGGGGTGTTGATTGTTCACCAACCTGTGTTGTTGTTTCCTCTTGTGGTACAACAACTGGCTCTTCAAGTTGTTTCTCTTCAATATGTTGAATGCTTTCTTCATCTTCACTGCTTTCCACTTTTTGAGTAATCTGTAACCTGTTCAAATCTTCAGCAAGAGAATGTACCTGCAAAGGTTCTATGGTAGAAGTATTCTTCTCCTTGAAAGACATGTTAGATTCATCAAATGATATGTGAACAGATTCTTCAATTTTAAGAGATGATTTATTATAAACCCTATAAGCCTTACTGATCATGGAGTATCCCAGAAATACTCCTTCATCAGCTTTAGCTTGAAATTTTGCTAAATACTTCTTGTCATTATTATGAATATAACAAATACAACCAAAAATTCTAAAATAATCAACTTTAGGTTTCTTCCCTTTGAGTAATTCATAGGGAGTCTTGCCATTTAGTTTATGTATTAAACTTCTGTTCAGCACATAGTTGGAGGTGTTCACTGCCTCTGCCCCAAAGGATAGAGGAAGGTGAACATCTGACAACAATGTAGTGGCAGATTCAATAAGGGTTCTATTTTTCCTTTCAGCTACCCCATTTTGTTGAGGAGTTCTAGGAGTTGAGAAAGTATGTCTGATCCCTTCACTCTGACAGAACTCTTGCATAAGAAGAGAATCAAACTCTGTCCCATGATCACTTCTGATCAGGTCAATGTGAGTATTGAACTCAATCTGTATACATCTAAGAAACTCTGTCAAACACTTAAAGTTATCAGACTTCTTCCTCAGAAAGAACACCCATGTGAATCTAGAGAAGTCATCTACAACTACTAAGGTGTAAGATTTCCCTCCTAGGCTTTGTACTGTAATGGGTCCAAAAAGATCCATGTGTAACAGATACAAGATCCTAGGTGAATCACTCTTATTAAGTGACTTGAAACTATTTTTAGTTTGCTTGCCTAATTGACAAGCCCTGCAGAGTCCTTCCTTCTTATAGGGGCCAGAAGGTAGTCCTCTAACAAGGTTGTCCTTGGATAGCCTAGCAATGGTTCTAAGATTTAAATGTCCTAGTCTCTTATGCCATAATACATTAGGTCTACAAACAGAATTAAACAGGCAAATGTCTACATCTGTTGAAAGAAAAACTACTAAGTAGATGTTACCTTTCCTTTTACCTGTCAACACAGTTGTGTTGTCCTCTGACTTGATCTTGCATAAGGCTTTGCTGAAAGTCACCTGGTAGCCTTCATCACATAACTGACTGATCAAGTTGTGCTTCAGTCCTTCCACATAGGCTACCTTCTTGAATGTGACTGTGCCAATCTGGACTGTACCATATCTTTTGGTTTGTCCAAAGTTTGAATCACCAAACATGACTTTGGGTCCAAGCTTGGCTTTAAAGGATGTGAGGTTGTCCCTATTTCCTGTCATATGCTTAGAATACCCACTATTCAAATACCATTGTTGGTTTGATGTTGGATAGGTCTTCACCTGCACATAAAATAATTCATTTGTTTTTGACCCAGTTTACCTTGGGCCTAGGTTGATATCCTTTAAACTCAGAAATAAAAGACATCCCAGGTTGACTCTTATAACCTTCAGGATGATATCTCCTTGGAGGTATTATCCATTCAATATAAGAGTTAAAGCTTTGGGATGAAGGACCCCTAGGATTGGATTTTGATTTGTCCTTGAAGGAATTTCCAGAGCTCTGATCTCTATTCGACGATCATTGAGCTGCGTTCGACGATCTTGGGTCAGATCGTCGAGCTCCGTTCGACGGTCGACTGTGGCAGAGTTCAGGAATTAGAGATCATCGACCTGAGTTCGACGGTTTTGCCTGAGATCATCGATCTACGTTCGGCGACCGTCGAGATCCGTTCAACGATTTCTGCTGGAACTTGGTTTTCTTAGGCAGATCAGAATTCTTCCTAGCTACCTCTACAACTCCCTTCCCTTTATCAGAAATAAACTTGATTGGGGTTGTTAGGACTATAGGTTGGCTGGATGAAGCACCCAAGCCCAGTGTACTATTGAATCTGGAGTTCACTGTGCTTGTGATGTCCATCAGCTTGATACTTCTCCCATTAAGGGATTCTTCAAGCTTCTTGGCCTCTAATAGCTCACCTTTCAGTGAAGCTATCTGCTCCCTACAACACTCCAACTCCTCAGACAGTTTGAGCTTTTCTGACTTTAAGATACTATGTTCAGATAATTTATTTCTGAGAGAAATATTTTCCTTCTCAGATTTTAGTAAGTCTAAACATAATACTTTAAACTCAGACTTAAAGTCCTCAGAATTGAAATCAAAAGAACTAATTACCTGGTCCTCTTCAAGTTGAGTCTCTGAGTCTGACTCTGACTCTTCTGCATCTGAATTGTGTTGAGAGGCATTGATTGTCATCATGCAGAACTCCTTCTCTTCAGCATCATCTTCATCATCACTGGAGCTGGTTGAAGCTTCTGACTCATCTTCAGTCTCACTCCAAGATTCTGCAACAAACCCCTTCCTTGTGTGTTTGTTCTTGCTTGAGGAGGGTTTGCCATTGCCATTCTTCTTGAAGTCTTTGTCTTTTCTTCTTTCTCTCATGTCCTTTTTGACCTTGTTTTTGTTTTCTGGACAGTCAGGCACAATATCGCCTGGTTTCCTGCAACCAAAGCAAACAATTTCTTTATTATTTGACTTATCATACCTTGGCTTATCATGCTCCTTGTATGATCTCTTTCTGAAGTCCTTTTTGGCCATCTTGTAAAATATTTTGGCCAATAGACTAAGCAGCTCATCATTGCCTGTGACTTTGACTTCAGGATGATCTTCAGTTACTTTGAAAGCTATTGTCTTTTCTTTTCTTGTGGCTGGTGAGGCAGCCTTATGCTCTTCTTCTCTATTTTTGATGAGCAGCTCATAAGATATGAGCTTGCCCAAGAGAGCTTCTGTTGTAATCTCATTCAGACTTCTGACATTTTTGATTGGCCAGATCCTTGAGTCCCAAGTGCTTGGGTAGCACATTAGGATTTTATCATTTGTTCAGTCAGTGAGATCTCTTTATCCAAAGTCTTGAGTTCATTGACTATCAGACTGAGTCTGTTGTACATTTCAGCTACTGACTCAGCTTCTCCTTTCTTGAAATTCTCATATTGGGATATGAGGTGGGATCTCTTGTCCTTTCTTTCATCAGCTGATCCTGAGACTATTTCAGACAGCTTATCCCAGATTTCCTTTGCTGAATTACATTCAGTCACCTTTTGGAAAATTTCATCAGACATGGTCTGGGCTAAGATATTCATAGCCTTTGCATCTGCTACTTTCCACTTCTTGATATCAGCATCTGTTCCTGATGGAGGTGGAACAGCACTTGTACTTGTATTCTCTAGAGGTCTTGGACAAACTGTCAAAACAGAATTAAAAATGTCCTCGTCAATAGAATTCATGTAGAGTCTAATCCTTGCTTTCCAAAGTGCAAACTTAGACAGATTGCACACTGGAGGTCTGGTGCTAGCATAATCTTTGTTTTGTGCCATGTTTTGTGAAGAACTAATCTAATAACAAAATAAAAAAAAACAGATCTAATTAGGAATCTTTGGGTTCAGGTGTTATCCTGTGCAACCACCAAGGTGTGGTATGTTTAACCAACCTCCCCCTGATACCAATTGAAAGTGCAAGCTAGATCTAATATACTCTAGAGGGGGTGGGTGGGGGGGGGGGTGAATAGAGTATGGTGCCTAAAAACTTTTTACAACAGTTGTTGTAATCTGAGTGAACAGGGAAGCAAATAGTAAATCTAATCACAGAAACTATGTAATTACAATCTACAAAAGAAACTAATCACAGATCACAGCCAGAAACAAAAATAAAGACAAGCAACCAGAAGACACAAGGAGCAATAGTGGTTCCCCTAAACTTGGGTACATCCACTCTTCTACCACCATAGGTAGGAATCCACTGCAGGATGAGTTGATCAGGTGTCCTGGGCACCAATGAGCTTTTGATAAGGTGCTCAAAAACCAAACCAGATTTTTTGATCAGGTGTCTTGCCACCAATGAGCTTTTGATAAGGTGCTCAAAAACCAAGCACAAACTTTTGAAGGGAGTTTGAAAAACCCTTTACAGAGATGGGGATGAGAGAGTGATGGAAGTCTTCTCTTTCTCAAAGCAGCTGAGAAGACTATGTGGATATTGATGTTGTCAAAGCTCCCCCTGAGATCTGTAGTTGTTCAGGAAATGAAGCTTTACAGTAGGGTGATAGGCCTTCAGAAAGTTGATCTCCAGCAAATGATGATTTCAGCAACAGCTGAAATATTAGGCGTCTGGAGTCTTGAATGATGATGTCCTTGAACACTTGAATCAAAAGAGATCTGAAGATTTCAGATGGTTGATCTCTTATAGTGATGGTGTTCTTGTATGAATTCTTTGAGACAGAGAATGTCTACAACTCTTTTTCTTTCTCTTGTGTGATTGTTGTTGAGAGTTGTTGTTCCAGAGAAGAGTTGTTGCAGAGAATGTTTTGTTCTTTTTCTTCTTGTGCACTCTCTTCTTCTTGATTGATATCAGGAGTTCAAAAATCTTATCTTTTATTCCTTTTGTTCTGAATAGAAAATGATCCTCTGTCCAGAATAGTCATTATCCTGTTATTAATTACATCCTTAATTGCAATTGTCTTCTGGGGGAAAGTCCAATGAAACATTCCTTGATAATCCCTTGAAACTTGCTCCAGAATAAATGAAAACGGCTACAAAATCTTCTGAATTAATTGCTGAGAATAACTCCTTAACTGTCTGAATTTGAATCTTGAAAATCATTTAACTCTTCAAAAAAACGTCAAACTGAGCTCCACTATCGTTGAACTGAGCTCAGCGATTTGGACTTAGACAACAATAGAGATCGTCGATCTGAGCTCAACTATCGTCGATCTGAGCTCAGAGATAGAGAATCAATACTGGAGTCAAGATCGTCGAACTGAGCTCGAAGATCGTCGAATGGACTTCGACGATTTGTTGAAGTTGAGCTCAGCGATCCTCGAATGGAGTTCGACGATCCGTCGAAGTGAGCTCAACGATCGTCGATTGGAGTTCGACGATTCGTCGTACTGAGCTCGACGAAATGACTTAGTCTCCTAACTGAATAACCTTGGTCTTGAGGGCAGCTTCCAAACCTAACTACTAACCCTTAGACTCAATTCTAATTGAGCTTTAGATCTATACAATGAGGTCAAAAACAGGTTTCCTAATGACATAGCGATCCTGACCCAAATTAGTAATAGGGTGTTCCAACACCGCGCTTAATTCGTTGGATTCTACTACTTCAAGAGTTCGACTTGGAAATCTGAGATAAGAAAGGAGCCGAAAATCTTGCGGTCGATCATTTATCTCGTTTAGAAAATCCATTTATTGAAGAATTAAATGAAAAATCTTTTAACGACTCTTTTCCGGATGAAAAATTTTTAAAAATCAATTATTCATCTTCTACGCCTTGGTTTGCCAATATTGCCAATTATTTAGTGGCATGTATGCTCCCAGAAGATTTTTCTTTTCAACAAAAAAAGAAATTCTTTTCTGATTTGAAATATTATTTTTGGGAGCACCCATTTCTCTTTAGAGTATGTGCGGACCAAGTAGTACGAAGATGTGTTTCGTTTGAAGAAGGTCAAAATATTTTGAAACATGTGCATGAAGGACCAACTGGTGGCCATTATCAAGCCAATCGGACCGCTCACAAAGTTCTTAGTGCAGGATTTTATTGGCCTAGCCTTTTCAAAGATGCTCAATCTTTGGTGAGATGGTGTGATAGTTGCCAACGGACCAGAAATATTTCTAATAAAAATGAAATGACACAAAACTATTTTCTTGAATGCGAAGTTTTTGATCTCTGGGGAATAGATTTTGTAGGCCCCCTTCCTTCAAGTTGCGGTAATAAATACATTCTAGTTGCGGTTGATTATGTTTCCCGATGGGTGGAAGCCCAAGCTCTTCCTACGAATGATTCTCGTGTTGTTTTTTCTTTTCTTAAAAAATTATTTTCTCGATTTGGCATGCCTAGGGCGATCGTTAGTGATAGGGGTGCGCATTTTTGTAATGCCCAACTTTCAAATATTTTATTAAAATATGGCGTTACGCATAAGCTTTCCACTGCATACCACCCCCAAACTAACGGCCAAGTCGAAGTTGTTAACCGAGAAATCAAGCGTATATTGGAAAAAACTGTTTCTTCTTCTAAAAAAGATTGGTCTTTAAAACTCGACGACGCTCTTTGGGCTTATCGAACGGCTTACAAAACCTCCATCGGTTGTACTCCGTATCGATTAGTATATGGAAAATCGTGTCACTTATCGGTAGAACTAGAACACCGTGCTTTTTGGGCCTTAAAATTTTTAAATATTGATCCACACTCTGTCGCCGAACATTGCAAATTCCAACTAAACGAACTCGACGAGTGGCTCTCCAACGCTTATGAAAATAACAAGATTTATAAAGAACGAACGAAGCACTTTCACGATAAAAATTTAATGCACCCAAAAACATTTAAACCGGGAGACCGAGTCTTACTTTATAATTCTCGATTGTGCTTATTTCCCGGAAAATTGAAATCACGTTGGTCTGGTCCTTTTATGGTGAAAGAAGTTTTTCCATATGGCACTGTGTTGCTTTCACACCCTGACAAGGGTGATTTTAAAGTTAATGGTCAGCGTCTTAAACTCTATTATTCTGGTTATGTTATTGTCGAGGACAATGAAGTTATTTTTCTTCCAAACACTTAGTAATTTTTGTTATTCTTCTCTTTCTTTTGTATTTTTTTTGCACTTTTCTTTTCTTTTTATCTTTGTTCCGGCGGCTCCTACGAATTGGTCACTTGATCATCTGCTTCAACGTTGCTGATTTTTATGATGATTCAAGCCAAGTTTCAAGATGTTCTACAAAGCAAGCATGAGGAAGCAGAATCAACCTTCAGACTCGCCAATTCAGGGAAGTGCCTGTTTTATTTATTTTCAATTTCTTTTATTTCTTCTTTTTAACATCGAGGATGATGTTTTCCCCAAGTCCGGTGGGATTGAGTTAGTTTGAATTTTGTGTTGTTTTGTTTTGTTTTGTTTATATTAGAAAATTTCAAAAAGAAAATCATATCAAATTTAGGTAAAAAAAATTTCAAAAAAAGAAAAGTTTTATGTTCTTTCATTATCTCAAATATATATAAAAATACAAAAAAAATAGAAAAAAAAATTATTTAATCTTATGTTTATGTTATTATGTTATAAAAAAACACAAAAAAAGATAATATTTTAACAATAAAAAAAAATTAGGAAACTTAAAATTTGAAAACCATCAAAAATTATTTTCTATCATTATTTTACTATGTTTCTTTGAGTGTTGTGTAGGCTCATGTAGTATCCTTAATCATTGGTAGTATGTTAGGATAGAGTCTAGTTTAACTATATTACTCTTTCATATCTTAATTTTGTCATTTTCTCTTTCATAAATTTTGGCATCATTTTTATTTTAATGGAATAATGATGTTGTAGTTATCTCTTCTATTATAAGTGTAATAGCGTGCTTATTTTGTTAGACGATATTATTAGACACTCACTCGCAAGGTAGTCTTTCTTGGTGGCTAAAACTTGCCTCAAGCTACTCTCGAAACATTTGCATAAGTTTGTCATGATCGTTTAGAAGCTATTTAGGCCTCCTTTTGGATCGTTTGTACCTTTTTGCCCACCATGAAAATTCACTTTGTTAAACCATTTTGGGCCTTTCCTAATTTTCTTTGTTAGCTCCACCTTTCATTTTCACCAAAGCCAAAACATCTATCCCATGATCACACTAAATATTTGAGTTTTATTAAAATGTTGTGATGTGGTTTTTATTGTGAAAAAAGGGGGAATTTTCACATTTTTATTTGGAGCTGTTTTGTATGAAAAATAAAGTATAAATGAAAAAAATAAAAAAAAATCAAGTGAAAAAGAATTTCATTGGCCAATTTTGAAAGAAAAATATTCATGGCCTTATGTTTCAAAAAAAAGGGAGAGTTTGTTGTAAAATTTTCTTTTTTGATTGAGGGTTTTATTTTAAACTATTATAAAACTCTCACCTTGATTTAGTGTGATCTTGAGCCTTTGTGTTTATCTTTTGATTTCCAAATCCTTATCATTTACCTAAGCCAAATTTTATTCCTAATGAAAGCCCTTTTGATCTTTAAGTCATGACATTAGCTTGTGTAGTGGAGAGAGTGTGACCGGGCAAGCCTATGGTCACCATCATTGATGGATTTCTTTGGAGGTTATCTTGGAGTGTTTTGTAGAATAATCGAAGTCTAGCAACATGTTGTTTGTTCAATGCACTTATTTTGGTTGAATCGCTACATTTGTTATGTTTGTTAGGTAACATGTTGATGCCTTATTTTTATGTTGGTAGAAAATTTACAATCTAAGTATATGCCATAGTAATATTTTTAATCTCTTCTTTATTCTCCTCTACATTGATTTCTATCACCGCACTCATTGTTAGCGTATTAATTTTGATAGTTTAATTCTTGTTTTGGTGTTCTTAAACAAAAAAATTGTTAATTTAACTTTTATTTTAAGTCTTGTTTTGCTTGAGGACAAGCAAATGCTTAAGTCTGGTGGGATTTGATGACACATATTTTGACTAAAATATGTTCATCATTATTATTATATTTATATTATAAATTATATGTATTTACTCTTAATTTTAATATAATTATCTAATTATTAATATATCATAATTATTTATACTAATATCGTTTTATTTTATTTTGTGACAGGCCTGGGGGGAATTCAGCACGATTCGACGTAAACTTCCCGCTGTCAATTTTTGTACGAGAAATATTTCCCATGCAAATAAGTTTCGCATGCATGTTGCTTTCCCACCACCTTTTCTCTCTCCTCCCCATACATGAATAGTTATAACTATCAATACATGTAGCCTCCTTTCCCATGCAAGCCTCTTTACAAAATTATTTCATCTAGCATCTTCTTATTTTATTTTTATATAATCCTCTCCCATAAATACATCATGTCATGTTGCCACTCATTTTATTTTTTTATCTTCATTTACATGTTGCCGACCACATTCCTTCCTCTTCTCTATTTTTAGTTTTTGATTTCTCTCTCCCTTTCTCCCCCCCCCCCATATTTTATTTTCTCCACCACTATTAATATCAAACCTTTCATTCATAACCGCCCACCTCCAACCATTTAATTAAAACCGGCCATTCATAACCTCCACCATGCAACCCGCCACCTATTCTTAACCCCACTCATAACCTCCTTATTCAAAACCGCCCACCTTCAGTTCCTCCTTCATTTCTTAATTAATCACATTAACTCAAATCAATTAAAACCTCATATTCATTAATTCATCACCATTTTATGTGGCCGGCTACCTCCATGTTAAACTCCCTCATGCATTCACCTTTTCACATCCCTCCACCTCTTCATTTCCCCACATTTATTCTCACCAATTAAACCCTATGTCCTTTCATTTTCTTCTTTATCTAGATCCTTCCATGGTTGCTATAAAAGGAGCATGAAGCCAAGGCTTTTAGGAGAGAGGAAAAAAGTTAAAGTTGGAGAAGAGAGCAAGTTCAAGAGAGAGAGAGAGAGTTCTACCTTGTATGAGAGTTTCTTT
Source organism: Platanthera guangdongensis (assembly GCA_039583875.1). Lineage (NCBI taxonomy): Eukaryota > Viridiplantae > Streptophyta > Magnoliopsida > Asparagales > Orchidaceae > Platanthera > Platanthera guangdongensis. The sequence goes on from CM077165.1 coordinate 66,488,218, forward strand.
TATGTTGTCTCTTATGCTTTAATTTTCATTGTGTTGTGTACTTTTGTTATTTCCCTTCTAATGAAAATGCAAACTTTTTATTTCATTGTTGTTGTTTTCTTTATCATGAGTAGCTATATCCTTTCTTAGTACTTGATTGGTTAGTATTGGGATGAAGATTTAATTATAATCTTTCGTCTCTAATTTTTGAATTTCTCATTGCGATTTATTTCCGATTAAAATTTGGCGGCGGGTTTATATTGCTAGTATATAAAATTTTGCTATCCGATTGGTAGTCTAGTTAGCCGAGAGGCTTGTGAATGTCATGGATCGCTCGGAAATAAAGAGATTTTGATATTCTACTTTGAGAATTGAGGATATCAAATCTTTTGGATTAGGGATTTATCGTTCATGCAATTTTAAATTACTTTCAAATTTTAAGAGATTATGTTTGAAATGTTTTTAAAATTAGGCGGTAGTTGTCTCTAGCGAGTTGCTATTGTATTTTTCAATCCCCCAATCGAAACGGATTCTCAAGAATTAGAATGCATCTTTTATAATCGGATTCCCAAGAACGCCCAATCAAGTGCTAAATCGTGAATTTTCTCGTTATTCAACTCTCTTCGTTTTTCCAAAAACCAAAACCAATTTTCATTCGATAAGTTAATCATTCCACCTTGTGAGTAGAAGTACTCAAAAGACCCTGGAAATACGACACTTGATCATACTACAAGCGATAGGTGCACTTGCCTACTGCAACAATCAGATTTTAAGCATCACCTCTAATGTTAAGGTAACTCCAACGACGGGTGGTGTGATGGAGAAAATGACATTTATAGGACCTTTGGGTCGCAGTTGAACATGCATTTAGTGCAGGGTACACATTCAACTAATAAGTACTTGCAGGTGTTTCTTATGATAAGCCGCTACCCATGCTTTGAGTTGGAGAACGAGCAGTCTATAGTTGATAGATTCTATAATGGTCTGCGTGGCAAGTTGCGAATTCTACTACTAGGACCAAAACTCTTGGGATTTCGAGCCTTGCTGGAGTCGGCTAGAGCTTTGGAAGCAGATTTGAGCAAGACTCACCAGATGCCAGTGAGCAGAGTATCGAACTCTGCAAGCCCCATAAGAGTTGCATCCTGCGGAATGCTGAAAAAGGGTGCTAGATAATCGACTAGCAAAGCCACTTACAATTGTCATTCTTGTGGCAAGGAACGACACCCTGCCCGAGATTGTCGGGATGGTGCTCAGAAGGCAAAGAATGCTATGTCAGGAGCGGTGGAGGACTCTTGTGCAAAGTAAACGGTGTTCAAAATGCCAAACTCCTCAAAGTCTGTGTACCGTAGGTGGTATAAGAAAGCTAGGACTTCGGGTCCAGCTAGTTCTCCTGGTGCTTCTGGGGAGACTACGGGTCGAACCCCGGGCGCATGCTTTAATTATGGAAAGCCCTGGCACTATGCCCGAGACTGCTGGAGCGGACTGATGCGTGTAAATCGACAAGCACACCGGTCGCACAAGTAATAAATTTTGGGAATAAATCCCCGAGTGTAGGTCTCTTGAGGAATGCAATTAGCATAGAGCGGAAACAGTTCAGAAAATTTTGTTATGAGGGTTATACTTAGAAAAGAGTAAAAAGGGGGCTTGAGAGATTGTGGTTTCTTGATCTACTAAACTAATTAAAGCTATGCAGGTCGAAGGCACCGATTCACAAGGAGAGGTGAGTGTATCGGAGGCGATGCCGAACTTCGATTGGGCGAGTGGACGGAAAGCTAGGGGGTGGAAGTGTTCTTGTGCGGAGTGCAATCAGGTGAAACAAGGGTATGAAGTGGATGTGGAGTGGGCGAGGCTCATTCACAACACACAACTCACAAGCAAATGCAAACCACAAACATCCACTTAGACATATAGTAGAAAATGTAGCTCATTACAATAGCAAATTATTCCATACAACAGAGGAAGAGGAAGAGGAGTAAACCACTAGAGGGTGAAGGTCCACCACAGGTCGTGGCCGGAATAGCGAGTTGTCAATCCGCTTCTGGGATCAGTCCAAGGAGGCTTCCGGTACTAACGAGCTGTCACCTCGAAGGCCTTTGAGTCCGTTCTCTAGGTCGTCTTCTTCACCAACTTCAGTGGAAAGCTTGGAGTTGAGGTCATCAATGGCCGGGAGCTTCGCCGGAGGGTTTGGAAAGCTTCGGAATCACCGGCTACGGACTCCTGATGAAGGTGGAGGTGGATGGAGCAGCTGTAGAAGTAGAATGGCACTTCCCGCGTACTCCCCGATCGAAGAAATGACGAATGTTCACCTAAATCACGGAGCAGGCCCTTAAATACGAAGGCAGCAAAAGCAGCGTGCACGATCAGTGGCGCACGATCAGTGGTCGTGCGCACTGTCGGTAGATGATCGTGTGCAATTTCCAATTAAACCTAAAACTTGGAAAGAAACATCAGCAGATATGCGCACGATCAGTTGCGCATGACCGGTGGTTGTGTGCACTGAATCCACTGATCGTGTGATTAGCTAAGATAGATTTGCAGAAAGCAAGAGGTAAACCCGCACGAGCATTGGCGCACGACCAGTGGTCGTGCGCACTATGGCCAGTGCTCGTGCGATTACCCGGGCAGAATTAGGCAAAGGAGAATGTAATGCACACGAACAGTGGCGCACGACCAGTGGTCGTGCGCAGTCATTCCAGTGATCGTGCGCAATGTTCCTGTATCGTCGGGGTCTCCCGAGCGGTTTCGGAGCATGCACACGACCCATGCACCAGCAGAAGAGGTAGATAGGCCACCAAACGTGCACGCCACATTCTCAAGACATGGCTAAAGAACAAGTAAAACAACAAAAACAAAGAAACATATAAAGCACACAGAAGACGGGCCTAAAGTGCACTTAATCATGAAGTAGACAAGTAAGCAAATATAAGCAGTTATAGCTCTCAAGTGCAGTGCTAAGACGATAAAACTTACCCAGATGAGTCCAAAAATCAGTGTAAAATTTGGACTCATCACACCCCCAGACTCAACCATTTGTGCGTCCCGCACAAATCATTACTTCGTGGACTATAAAAACAGCTAGCTGGCCTAGAAACTTCAAAATAAAGTAGGACGAGAAATCAAATAAATCATACGCATAGAAAATAGAATAGAAAAACTTTTTAATTATACTACGGAGCTTAAATTATTCGACAGAAGTAAATAAATATTGTGTCTACTTAAAATTAGAATTCTGGAGAATCGTTCGGTCATGTGTACGGAGAAAGTAGATAGGCCACTATGGTGAGCATTGCCCAAGACCGGGGCTCGTGATCACCTCCAAAGAAATCCATCAATGTCGGGAACCATAAGCTTGCCTGTAACGACCCGGGTTTAGGCCCATTGGGCCGCCCCCCGGCGTCGCCGGCCTACCAGTGGCCCGGGTTTAGAGCTTAGAGGCCCACCGCACGCTTTCCTGGGCCGGCGGCTTGTCTCGCCCCACGACACCACTGGTAGTAATCCTAAACATCAAGACCTGCAGGCCCATTGCACCCCAACCAAATCTCCGCGCCTATTTATCAGCTACGGTAGGTTGTTTCCACGGGGTCTCGAACCTGCAACCTTGATAGGAGAGTCTTATTACTACTACTCATCACCAACTGAGCTGCACGATGCTAAGTAGACTAAAATGTGGATCAGCAGGTCTTGTAGGTTGAATGGGGCTAAGGCTAAGGTGTGGTAGTCAATGATAAACAAGGAGGCTACACGCAACCAAAACGAGCCAACACGAGCTTAACCCAAACAGCCACTAAGAAATGCATGTGTGACACACCCCCAGACTTGGCTTGAAAACCGGGTGTGCACACGGCCTAGCCCGACCAAAAACAAACACACAAGATGGGGATTGCAATTCTCCTTGTAATAATTTTAAATTTTGTTTTTTTTATTCATCTTTGTTTCTTTTTCATTTTTTTCTTTTTCAATCAGCAATCGCCAAATCCAAAAATTAGCAAATCATGAATTCATCTCCACATCACATGAATCCCAAATAACGCAACATATCAAATTTGTGAAATCGATCTAGCTCAAGGTTTTGGTTGTGACAAAAGGGTTGGCTTTTAGGCTTTGGTGAAAATAGGTGGAGCTGAAATAAAAGGAGGGTAGGCGCAAATTTGGCTTGCAAGGGTTAGCTGCTAGGACTAGGTACAAAAAAGCTCAAACTAGCCAAAATGATGGCCTACCTCACGCTCACACTCGACTAACCGGGCACCAATGCTTCGAGAGTAGCTTTGGGAAAGTTCTCAGACCCCGAAAAAGACAATCGTTCCCTCCGACTCGAGCAATACGAGTATAGTGATGGCTACACTCATCTCTACTCTACCGTTCGATTACTCTAGATTCTATAATTTTAAGTAGCACAAACAAAATTTACTTTTGCAGAATAAATTTAAGCCTACGAGCATGAAAAAAGTAATCCTATACTATTTCTATGCAAATCATGAGTACTTGATTAGGTGCACTGCATGAGTTTCGAACTACTATATCCCAAAATCCAAAGTCAGCTCCACTTTTTTAGAGTTGACACAAAAGTAAAACATTTGCCCTGAGCCGTGCTCATGGTTAAGTGCGCACTCAAGTGGGTGATTCTGTGTGTGCAAATAGTGAGATGAATAAATAAATGCAGACTAGTATGCAATAAACTGTGCTGTGTAGTGATCACCGGCAACTCCACCCCCAAACTAGAATGTGATAATACGAAAAAGTAAAATATGTAAATAAAAATAAAGGGCGAGGGGAAGAAGTACCCATGCTCAAAATTGAGCATACCGGTCATGTGACGAGATATCCAAGTGCGACAAAGTTGCCCCGCCTCAAAAATTCCTGCGCCTGCGATTTAAATACATACGCCAAACAAAAGATGGACATATATATATATATATATATATATATATATATATATATATATATATATATATATATATATATATATATATATGGAAAAAGAGTTCAAAACACAGCACAGGACCAAATAGTCCAACTTGGGTTGTCTCCCAGAAGTCACTTTTGTTTAACGTCCTTAAGGTGGACCAAATACCTGTATTAGCAGTTATAATAAAGAGTTCTTTGCAGTTTAAAAAGGAAGAAATAAAATAGAGTGAACTAGAGTTCCATATGCAGCGAGAAAACGGAAAGAGGTGGGTAAGTGGAATGATGGTATTGCAATCAGCTATAAGCGGATTTGTGGTAAGTCTCGCCGGTGGGGTGCGAGAGGACGGCAGATTGCCTTTTTACGTTGGGGCAAGGGGGATTCCCCTTACTCCGATTGCCCTCTTCCTCGCGCCGGAAGGCAGCGTAGTGCTCGTCGCGTAAACGCTTTGCCTCTTTCAGTTTCTCCACCGTGGGAGACTTCCAATGGATGTAGTTTGCGGGTTTTACTATTTTTGTGGTTGGTGGCATCCTGGTCGGCACCGTGACGGCGATCGGATCTGCCCAAGCTACAGATCGCTTAACAGAGTTATCAGTAGTGTTATACAAATAAGTGTCTATGGATTTCTCCCGGATAAAACTTGGTTCTCCATGATCAAAAATAGAGTTGGCGTGAAGTAGAAAGGCAGCCGTGGCTTTGGTGCACTCGATCCCTTCTTTGACTAATAACTCTTGATTCTTATCTATCTCCTGGGAGAGTCCTTTCTTTATCTTCTCTTCTGGATGTGCTTCTTCCAATGTTGGGAGTCCTGAATCTATCTTGGTATCTGTGACACTCAGAAAATGGTTATTTTGGATGGGAGAGGGATGTATGGATGTGTTATCGTGGGCGAAATCTTCGACCAGCCAAGTGACGTGTCCTTTGGAATAGTCGAGGGATGCGCCGCTGGCCGTCAGGAATGGGACTCCTAATATAGGAATAGAGTTATTTTCCCTTTGTCCCAAAACCTTGAAGTCAGTGGTTATACTTTTTCCGTTGGCCTCGATTTTGACTGCCCGAACACCTCCCTCGGTGTCAACCAAATTGTCATTCGCTAAGATAAGCGACTTCCGGTTTTCAGTGTCGACTTGTAGGTGCATCTTTGTAACATCTTGCAGGGTGAGGATGTTGTTGGACGCCCCAGAGTCACATAATGCTGGGGTTTCGAAGTTGTTTATTTTACAATTGATGATGAGTTCGTTGCTTTTTTCAAATTTTCCTCCCCAAGGATTTTACCTTATTCATGGGGGTTCTTTTCGGTGTTACTAGGTAAGGTGCCTTGGGTGCGCTCGGAGACCACTTGTGACAATTGACCCAACTGTGCCTCCAGTTTACACATCGAGGCGGCTTGATTTGTCATGTTGGTTTGGGAAATTTCAACGAATTTCTCGAACATATCTTCCAAAGAACTTTTTTTAACGACGGGGGGCCCTTGGGAATAATTTGGTTGAGGCGGCCGCACTTGGATTCCGGAGGCATACACATCATTTTGATGCTGCCCCGGTTGCCATCTTTGGCGAGATGCATTAGGATTCTAATAAAAGTTGGGGTGGTTTCTCACCCCCGGGTTGTATGTGTTTCCGTAAGGCACTCCCCTATTTTGATTTGCTACAAAATTAACTAACTCATTTAGAAAAGAAGATTTGTCTGGTACCTCGACTCCTAGGCATTCGAAGCTGTGGTGGTCGGTGCTTCAGCAACCTTGGCATGAGATTGCCATCACTGGGGAGGCGGCGGCGGGCTTGGGGATATACACGGAGAATACTCCGCTTGTGCTTCGTAGGATGTTTCTTCCAGCGGTCTAGTAAGCGCTGTGGGTGGCGGTGTCTTGTAAGATTCTCAGAGCATCATCTGGAGCAAGGTTCATGATTGTTCCTCCGGAGGCGGCATAAATCATGGCTCGGTGGTGAGGATCAATAGAGAAGTAGAAACTTTCGACGAGGTTCCACGTTTGGAATGCATGGTTAGGACGCTTCCTCAGCAGCTCGTTGAAATGCTCCCAAACTTCGGCTAAACTTTCTTGATCGGCTTGCCGGAAGTTGGCTATTGCTCGCCTCATGCTCACGATCTGATCTACCGGGTGGAACTTAGCTAGGAATTTTGTGGTCAAAGCGTCCCAGGTGGTGTCTGTTCCAGGTGGGAGGGAGTGAAGCCATGTCTTGGCTTTGTCCCTTAGTGAGAAAGGGAAGAGGCGGAGCTTGACTGTGTCGTTCGGGATTCAAGCGCAGCGGAACGTGGTGCAAATTTCAGATAATTCTGCCAGGTGAAGATGGGCGTCTTCAGTGGCCATTCCTGAGAACTGAGCGTTGTTCTGAATGATATTCAAGATAGTTGGTTTAATCTCGAACTATTGGTTGGTGATAGCAGGTCTGAAACCATGGTATATGCTCCCGATGGTAGGTGTAGTGTAATCCCTCATGGTGCGGACCTGGGGAGGGTTTACTTCATTTTCGTCGCCATTTTCGTCGCCATGAGGTATCCCTCCAACTCGGTTGCCGACATCGATATTCAGCTGGTCTCCCATTGGGGCTAAAGTGTTGGCTGCGGTGCGTCTTCGCGCTAGGATAGTACGTTCGATCTCTGGGTCGAAGGAGATAAGATCTCTTGTGGCTCAACCCTGCATTCACTGCGGAAAACTACACAAGGATACAACAGTCAAAAACACTAACTCTTATAACAATATTTTCAGTCATCCTGAGTCGCTCTATTGTTGCATTCCCCGGCAACGGCGCCAAAAACTTGATGCGTGTAAATCGGCAAGCGCACCGGTCACACAAGTAATAAATTTTGGGAATAAATCCCCGAGTCTCGGTCTCTTGAGTAATGTAATTAGCATAGAGCGACAAAAGTTCAGAAAATATTGTTATGAGGGTTATACTTAGAAAAGAGTAAAAAAGGGGCTTGAGAGATTGTGGTTTCTAGATCTACTAAACTAATTAAAGTTATGAGGGTCGAAGGCACCGCTGCACAAGGAGAGGTGAGTGTATCGGCCGTGATGCCAAAATTCAGTTGGGCTAGCGGACGGAACGCTAGTGGGTGGAAGTGTTGTTGTGCGGAGTGCAATCGGGTGAAACAAGGGTATGGAGTGGATGTGGTGTGGGCGAGGTGCATTCACAACACACAACTCACAAGCAAATGCAAACCACAAACATCCACTTAGACATATAGTAGAAAATGTAGTTCATTACAATAACATATTATTCCATACAACAGAGGAAGAGGAAGAGGAGTAAACCACTAGAGGGTGAAGGTCCACCGCAGGTCGTGGCCGGAATAGCGAGTTGTCAATCCGCTTCTAGGCTCAGTCCGAGGATGCTTCCGGTACCAACGAGCTGTCACCTCAAAGGCCTTTGAGTCCATTCTCTAGGTTGTCTTCTTCACCAACTCCGGTGGAAAGCTTGGAGTTGAGGTCATCAATGGCCGGGAGCTTTACCGGAGGGTTTGGAAAGCTTCGGAATCACCGGCCATGGACTCCCGATGAAGGTGGAGGTGGATGGAGCAGCTGGAGAAGTAGAATGGCACTTCCCGCATACTCCCCGATCGCAAAAACGATGAATGTTCACCAAAATCGTGGAGCAGGCCCTTAAATACGGAGGCAGTAAAAGCAGCGCGCACGATCAGTGGCGCACGACCAGTGGTCGTGTGCACTATCGGTCGATGATCGTGGGCAATTTCCAATTAAACCTGCAACTTGGAAAGAAACATCAGCAGATATGCGCACGATCAGTGGAGCACGACCGGTGGTCATGCGTACTGAATCCACTGATCGTGCGATTAGCTAAGATAGATTTGCTGAAAGCAAGAGGTAAATGCGCACGAGTAGTGGCGCATGAGCAGTGGTCGTGCGCACTATGGCCAGTGCTCGTGCGATTACCCCGGCCGAATTAGGAAAAGGAGAATGTAACGTGCACAATCAGTGGCACACGACCAGTGGTCTTGCACAGTCAGTCCAGTGATCGTGCGCAGTGTTCCTGTATCGTCGGGTTCTCCCGAGCAGTTCCGGAGCACGCACACGACCCATGCACCAGCAGAAGAGGCAGATAGGCCACGAAAAGTGCACACCACATTCTCAAGACATGGCTAAAGAACAAGTAAAACAACAAAAACACAGAAACATCTAAAGCACATAGAAGACAAGCCTAAAGTGCACTTAATCATGAAGTAGGCAAGTAAGCAAATATAAGTAGTTATAGCTCTCAAGTGCAGTGCTAAGACGATAAAACTGGCCCAGATGAGTCCAAAAATCAGTGTAATATTTGGACTCATCACACCCCCAGACTTAACCATTTGCATGTCACGCGCAAATCATTACTCCATGGACTGTAAAAACAGCTAGCTGGCCTAGAAACTTCAAAATAAAGTAGGGCGAGAAATCAAATACATCGTGCGCATCGAAAATAGAGTAGAAAAACTTTTTAATTATACTACGGAGCTTAAATTATTCGACAGAAGTAAATAAATATTGTGTCTACTTAAAATTTGAATTCTGGAGAATCGTTCGGTCATGGGTACGGAGAAAGTACACAGGCCACTAAGGTGAGCATTGCCCAAGAACGGGGATCATGATCACCTCCAAAGAAATCCATCAATGTCGGGAACCAAAAGCTTGCCCTTTCACACTCTCTCCACGATGCTAAGTAGACTCAAATGTGAATCAGCAGGACTTGTAGGTTGAATGGGGTTAAGGCTAAGGTGTGGTAGGCAATGATAAACAAGGAGGCAACACGCAACAAAAGCGAGCAAACACGAGCTTAGCCCAAACAGCCACTAAGAAACGCATGTGTGACACACCCCCAGACTTGGCTTGAAAACCGGGTGTGCACACGACCTAGCCCGACCAAAAATGAACAAACAAGATGGGGATAGCAATTCTCCTTGTAATAATTTTAAATTTTCTTTTATTTTTCTTTTTTTTATTCATCTTTGTTTCTTTTTCATTTTTTTTTCTTTTTCAATCTGCAATCCCCAAATCCAAAAATTAGCAAATCATGAATTCATCTCCACATCACATGAAGCCCAAATATCACAACATATCAAATTTGTGAAATCAATCAACCTCAAGGTTTTGGTTGCGACAAAATGGTTGGCTTTTAGGCTTTGGTGAAAATAGCTGGAGCTGAAACAAAAGGCGGGTAGGCGCAAATTTGGCTTGCAAGGGTTAGCTGCTAGGACTAGGTAAAAAAAAAGCACAAACTTGCCAAAATGATGGCCTACCTCACGCTCATACTCGACTAACCTTGCACCAATGCTTCGAGAGTAGCTTGGGGCAAGTTCTCAGTCCCCGAAAAAGATAATCCTTCCCCCCCGACTCGAGCAATACGAGTCTAGTGACGCCTACACTCAACTCTACACTACCGTTCGATTACTCCAGATTCTAATATTTTAAGTAGCACAAACAAAATTTACTTTTGCAGAATAAATTTGTCTACGAGCATGAAGAAAAAGTAATCCAATACTATTTCTATGCAAATCATGAGTACTCGATTACGAGCACTGCATGAGTTTCGAACTACTATATCCCAAAATCCTAAGTCAGCACCACTTTTTTTAGAGTTGACACAAATGTAAAACATTTGCCCTAAGCCGCTTGCATGGTTAAGTGTGCACTCAAGTGGGTGATTCAGTGTGTGCAAATAGTGAGCATGAATAAATAAATGTAGACTAGTATGCAATAAACTGTGCTGTGTAGTGATCACAGGCAACTCCACCCCCAGACTAGAATGTGACAATACGAAAAAGTAAAACATGTAAATAAAAATAAAAGGCTAGGGGAAGAAGTACCCATGCTAAAAATTGAGCATACCGGTCATGCGACGAGATATCCAAGTGCGACCAAGTTGTCGCGCCTCAAAAATTCCTGCACCTGCGAATTAAATACATACGCCAAACAAAAGATGGACACACACACACACACATACACATATATATATATATATATATATATATATATATATATATATATATATATATATATATATATATATATATATAGAAAAAGAGTTTAAAATACAGCACAGGACCAAATGGTCCAACATGGGTTGTCTCCCATAAGCCACTTTTGTTTACCGTTCTTAAGGTTGACCAAATACCTGTATTAGCAGTTATAATAAAGAGTTCTTTGCAGTTTAAAAAGGAAGACATAAAATAGAGCGAACTAGAGTTTCATATGCAGCGAGAAAATGGAAAGAGGAGGGTAAGTGGAATGATGGTATTGCAATCAGCTATAAGCGGATTTGTGGTAAGTCTCGACGGTGGGGTGCGAGGGGACGACAGATTGTCTTCTTGCGTAGGGGGAAGGGGGTTTCCCCTTACTCCGATTGTGCTCTTCCTCGCGCCGGAAGGCAGCATAGCGCTCGTCGCGTAAACGCTTTGCCTCTTTCAGTTTCACCACCGTGGGAGACTTCCAATGGATGTAGTTTGCGGGTTTTCCTATTTTTGCTGTTTGTGGCATTCTGTCCGGCACCGTGACGGCGACCGGATCTGCCCAAGCTACAGATCACTTAACAGAGTTATAAGTAGTGTTATACAAATAAGTGTCTAGGTATTTCTCCCGGATAAAACTCGGTTCACCATGCTCAAAAATAGAGTTGGCGGGAAGTAGAAAGGCAGTTGTAGCTTTGGTGCACGCGATCACTTCATTGACCAATAGCTCTTGATTATTATCTATCTCCTGGGAGAGTCCTTTCTTTGTCTTCTCTTCCGGATGTGCTTCTTCCCATGTTGGGAGTCCTGAATCTATCTTGGTATCTGTCACACTCAGAAAATGGTTATTTTGGATGGGAGAGGGATGTATGGATGTGTTATCGTTGGCGGAATCTTCGGCCGGCCAAGTGACGCGTCCTTTGGAAAAGTCGAGGGATGCGCCGCTGGCGTCAGGAATGGGACTCCTAATATAGGAATAGCGTTATTTTCCCTTGGTCCCAAAACCTAGAAGTCAGTGGTTATACTTTTTCCGTTGACCTCGATTTCGACTGCCAGAACACCTCCCTCGGTGTCAACCAAATTGCCATTCGCTAGGTTAAGCGACTTCCGGTTTTCAGTGTAGATTTGTAGGTGCATCTTCGCAACATCTTGCACGGTTAGGATGTTGCTGGATGCCGCGGAGTCGCATAATGCTGGTATTTCGAAGTTGTTTATTTTAAAATTGATGATGAGTTCATTTCTTTTTCCCAAATTTTCCTCCCCAAGGCTTTTACCTTGTTCATGGGGGTTCTTTTCGGTGTTAATAGGTAAGGTGCCTTGGGTGCGCTCAGAGACCACTTGGGACAATTGGCCCAATTGTGCCTCCATTTTGCGCATCGAGGCTACTTGATTTGTCATGTTGGTTTGGGAAATTTCAACGAATTTCTCGAACATCTCTTCCAAAGAACTTTTTTAAATGACGGGGGCCCTTGGGAATAATTTGGTTGAGGCGGTCGCGATTTGCTTCCAAAGGCATACACATCGTTTTGATGCTGCCCCGGTTGCCATCTTTGGCCAGATGCGTTAGGATTCCAAGAAAAGTTGGGGTGGTTTCTCACCCCCGGGTTGTATGTGTTTCCGTAAGGCACTCCCCTGTTTTGATTCGCTAAAAAATTAACTGACTCATTCAGAAAAGAAGATTCGTCTGGTACCTCGACTCCTAGGCATTCGAAGCTGTGGTGGTCTGTGCTTCCATAACATTGGCATGAGATTGCCATCACTGTGGCGGAGGGCTTGGGGATATCCACGCCGAATACTCCGCTTGTGCTTCGTGGGATGTTTCGTCCAGCGGTACAGTAAGCGCTGTGGGTGGCAGTGTCTTGTAAGATTCTCAGAGCATCATCTGGAGCAAGGTTGATGATTGTTCCTCCGGAGGCGGCATCAATCATGGATCGGTGGTGAGGATCAATAACAAAGTAGAAACCTTCGACGATGTTCCACGTTTGGAATCCATGGTTAGGACGCTTCCTCAGCAGCTCGTTGAAACGCTCCCAAACTACGGCTAAACTTTCTTGATCGGCTTGCCGGAAGTTGGCTATTGCTCGTCTCATGCTCACGATCCGATCTACCGGGTGGAACTTAGCTAGGAATTTTGTGGTCAAAGCCTCCCAGGTGGTGGCTGTTCCAGGAGGGAGGGAGTGATGCCATGTCTTGGCTATTTCCCTTAGTGAAAAAGGGAAGAGGCGGAGCTTGACTGTGTCGTTCCGGATTCCAGCGTAGCGGAACGTGGCGCAAATTTCGTAGAATTTGGCCAGGTGAAGATGGGCGTCTTCAGTGGCCATTCCTGAGAACTGAGCGTTGTTCTGAATGATATTCAAGATAGTTGTTTTAATCTCGAACTGTTGGTTGGTGATAGCAGGTCCGAAACCGTGGTATATGCTCCCGATGGTAGGTGTAGTGTAATCCCTCATGGTGTGGACCTGGGGAGGGTTCACTTCATTTTCGTCGCCATTTCGGTCGCCATGAGGTATCCCTCCAACTCGGTTGCTGGCATCGATATTCAGCTGGTCTCCCATTAGGGCTAAAGTGTTGGCTGCGGCGCGTCTTTACTCTAGGATAGTACGTTCGATATCTGGGTTGTAGGCGACAAGATCTCTTGTGGCTCGACCCTGCATTCACTGCGGCAAACTACACAAGGAAACTACAGTCAAAAACTCTAACTCTTATAACAATATTTTCAGTCATCCTGAGTCGCTCTATTGTTGAATTCCCCGACAACGACGCCAAAAATGTGATGCGTGTAAATCGGTAAGCGCACTGGTCGCACAAGTAATAAATTTTGGGAATAAATCCCCGAGTATCGGTCTCTTGAGGAATGCAACTAGCATAGAGCAACAACAGTTCAGAAAATATTGTTATGAGGGTTATACTTAGAAAAGAGTTAAAAGGGGGCTTGAGAGATTGTGGTTTCTTGATCTACTAAACTAATTAAAGCTATGCGGGTCGAAGGCACCACTTCGCAAGGAGAGGTGAGTGTATCAACCGCGATGCCGAACTTCGGTTCGACGAGTGGACGGAAAGCTAGTGGGTGGAAGTGTTCTTGTGCGGAGTGCAATCTGGTGAAACAAGGGTATGGAGTGGATGTGGGGTGGGTGAGGCGCATTCACAACACACAACTCACAAGCAAATGCAAATCACAAACATCCACTTAGACATATAGTAGAAAATGTAGTTCATTACAATAGCATATTATTCCATACAACGGAGGAAGAGGAATTGGAGTAAACCACTAAAGGGTGAAGGTCCACCGCAGGTCGTGGACGGAATAGCGAGTTGTCAATCCGCTTCTGGGCTCAGTCCGAGGAGGCTTCCAGTACCAACGAGCTGTCACCTCAAAGGCCTTTGATTCCGTTCTCTTGGTTGTCTTCTTCACCAACTCCGGTGGAAAGCTTGGAGTTGAGGTCATCAATGGCCGGGAGCTTTGCCGGAGGGTTTGGAAAGCTTCGGAATCACCAGCTACGGACTCTCGATGAAGGTGGAGGTGGATGGAGCAGCTGGAGAAGTATAATGGCACTTCCCGCGTACTCCGCGATCGCAAAAATGATGAATGTTCACCTAAATCATGGTGCAGGCCCTTAAATACGGAGGCAGCAAAAGCAGCGCACACGATCAGTGGCGCACGACCAGTGGTCGTGTGCCCTGTCGGTCGATGATCGTGCGCAATTTCCAATTAGACCTCCAACTTGGAAACAAACATCAGCAGATATGCGCACGATAAGTGGCGTACGACCGGTGGTCGTGCACACTGAATCCACTGATCGTGCGATTAGCTAAGACAGATTTGCAGAAAGCAAGAGGTAAATGCGCATGAGCAGTGGCACATGACCAGTGGTCGTGCGCACTATGGACAGTGCTCGTGCGATTACCCGGGCAGAATTAGGCAAAGGAGAATCTAATGCACACGATTAGTGGAGCACAACTAGTGGTCATGCACAGTTAGTCCAGTGATCGTGCGCAGTGTTCCTGTATCGTCGGGGTCTCCCGTGCAGTTCCGGAGCACGCACACGACCCATGCACCAGCAGAAGAGGCAGATAGGCCACCAAAAGAGCACACCACATTCTCAAGACATGGCTAAAGAACAAGTAAAACAACAAAAACACAGAAACATCTAAAACACACAGAAGACGGGCCTAAAGTGCACGTAATCATGAAGTAGGCAAGTAAGCAAATATAAGTAGTTATAGCTCTCAAGTGTAGTGCTAAGACGATAAAACTGGCACAGATGAGTCCAAATATCAGTGTAATATTTGGACTCATCACGTACGTCCCAAGTCCGAGAAGAAGCACACTGTCGTGATGACAGGTACAGCTTAAAGTTATAACAGTTTAGCCTTAAATACTTGTTGCCCTTGTGCATGTTAGCTTAGAACTACTTGTGCTAAGCTTTGTTCCGATTTTCGATTAATTCAGCGAGAGCATCGTTCGTTTAGGTAGCTTTGTATTCCCTACCATAGGATTTGTATTGCGCGTCGGAGTACCTCCTTCGATGGCAAAAGACAAATTGGATGCGTTGTTGTCTAATGGTGCTCAATGCGCGCGAGTAGAATGTTTAGGTACGGATTGGGATTCAAGAGTTTGACATACAAGCGTCGCTACTACCACTAGGGTAGCTCGACGTCATCTTTGGTATGGACTGGCTTTCAGAGCAACAAGCATACATTGATCGAAATCGCAAGGAAGTCAAGTTGGGAGTTGGTCATGAGACGACATTTGTGAGCTTGAAAGGGGTCATGCATGATGTTGATGTCTGCTCTTCATATGGTTAAGGCGGTTCAGTGTGATGCCAAACCGGTGTCACGCTCTTCGTATTGGCTAGCGCCTAAGGAGATGGCGGAGCTGAAGGTGCAACTTCAAGAGTTGTTGGAGCAAGTTTGTGTGCGTCCAAGTTCGTCGCCTTGGAGCGCACCGGTCCTTTTTGTGAAGAATAAGGACAGAAGCTTGAGACTTTGTATTGATTATCGAGAGCTGAACAAGATAACGGAGGAGAACAAGTACCTGATCCCAAGGATTGATGATCTATTCGATCAGTTAGTTAGGTCATCAGGGTACTCTAAATTGGATCTTAAGTCCGGTTACTATCAGCTGAGAATAAGGGAGAGTGATCTCCCTAAGACAACGTTCAATACGAGATATGTGCATTACGAGTTTACAGTCATGTCATTTGGGCTGACTAATGCGCCGTCGGTGTTCATGGATTTGATGTACAGGACTTTCAGGGAGTACTTAGACCACTTTATGATCGTCTTCATCGACGACATTTTGGTGTACTCACAAAGGGAGGAGGATCACTTTAAGCATCTGCATTTGGTGCTGGAGACACTGAGGAGGAATCAATTGTATGCCAAGTTCTCCAAATGCGAGTTTTGGTTGTCCTCAGTGGTGTTTCGTCGTCATATAGTAAGTGGAGAGGGCATTGCGGTGGATCGGCGAAGATTGTTGCGATACGAGAGTGACTTGTGTTGTCTACGGTATCAGAAGTACGGAGTTTTCTGGGGCTTGCCGGCTATTACAGGCGCTTCGTGGAGAACTTCTCGTGGATAGCATTAACCCTCATGACTTTGACGAGGAAAGAGCAGAAGTTCGTTTGGATGCCGGAGTGCGCGCGATCTTTTGAGGAGTTGAAGTGTCAGTTGACCACGACGCCTATGCTAAGTTCGCCGAGTGGGTCCGAAGGTTTTGAGATCTATAGCGATGCTTCGGGCAGTGGCCTGGGTTTGGTGCTGCTGCAGCATGGAAGTGTGATAGCGTATGGCTCGCGACAGCTGAAAGTGCACGAGAGGATTTATCTGGTCCATGACTTGGAGTTAGCGGCCGTGATTTTTGCCTTGAAGCTGTGGAGGCACTACTTGTATGCAGTGAAGGTCGATATCTATAACGACCATAAGAGCCTAAAATACTTGTTGGATCAGAAAGATCTAAACATGTGACAGAGGAGTTCCTTGGGGACTACACGTTCAAGATCCATTATGTGCCTGGGAAAGGCAATGCGGTTGCGGACGCGTTGAGCCGCAGGGCCCCAGCTAAAGCCAATTGGCTATCGGTCCATGATGAGCGGTTGGTTCGGGAGTTGGAGGCGTTGGAGATCTCTAGCGTAGACAAGTAGTCGAGTGCTGAAGCGCTATTGAACTGGATGGAAGTTCAGTATGACTTGGCTGATCGGATTCGGCAAGCTTTAGATATGGATAGCAGTATGAAGTAGCTCATGATAGAGGCTTTGTATGGGTCAAATTCCTAATATGAGGTCGTGGATGGATTGCTTTTGAAAGACCGTCGTCTGTGCGTCCCAAATGTGGGCATCATACCAAGTACAAGATTCCCCCGGGGAGCATGAAGATGTACCGTGATGTGAAGAAATTATTCTGGTGGCCAGTATTGAAGAAGGATGTGGCACTGTACGTGGAGAAGTGTCAAACATGCGCTTTAGTGAAGGAGGAGTGCCAAAAGCCGGGAGGATTCTTGAAGTCCTTGCCTATTCCGGAGTGGAAATTCGACGACATTACTATGGACTTTGTGTACGGGTTGCCATGTTCGCAAAAGGGGAATGACGGCATTTCGGTTGTCGTAGATGGTCTAACGAATGTATCGCACTTCATTCCGCATAGGAAGGATGTTCCGATTGAGAAATTGGCAAAAATGTATGTTGACAATATTGTGCGACTTCATGGCGTGCTACGCATCATTGTGAGTCACCGAGATGGGCGGTTCACGTCCAATGATTGGAGACTGGTGCAGCAGATGTTGAGAACAAAGCTGAGTATCAGTAAGGCCTTTCATCTGCAGACGGATGGTCAGACAGAGAGAGTCAATAGGACAATGGAAGAGATTCTTCACATGTGCTTCCTGGACTTGGGAAGCAGTGGGAAGATCACCTATACTTGGTGGAATTCGCTTACAACAATAGCTACCAAGCGAGCATTAAAATGGTGCCCTTCGAGGCCCTTTATGGTATAAGATGTCATACGCCATTGTCTTTGTTGGAAATGGGCGAGTCAAAGTTATACAAGTGATAAGAGGTGGAAGATGCTACTTCGTTGGTGCGAACCATTCGGGAAAGATTGCTAATCGCGCAGGACCGCCATGCTAAGTACTATAATGCCAAGCACAAGAACGTGGAGTTCGATATTGGCGACTGGGTGTACTTGAAGATCAAGAAGTTCAAGGGTGTCTCGCGGGTGCGGCGCTTGAAGAAGCTAAACCCGAGGTACCTTGGACCGTTTGAGGTTCTGGAGCGGATTGGCGAAGTAGCGTATCGGTTGAAGCTATCAGTGGAGCTTAGTGGTCTAGACGATGTATTCCATAATCTGTGCTACGAAAGGCGGTGCAAGAGCCTTCGCATGTGATCGCGGTGGATCAAGTGCCGGTGGATAATGGGTTGATGACGAAGGTCAAGCCCGTTCGAATTGAGGACTCGGAATTCAAGCGACTACACAACAAAGAGATCAGGATGGTCAAGGTCCGTTGGGACAATTGCGGTCGGGAAGAGCTCTCTTGGGAGCGAGAGCAGACCATGCTTGAGGAGCACCCGGAGTTGTTTCACTCAGGTACCGTTTAAGTTTTGTTTTATCTTTCCTTTATAATTTCAGGATGAAATTCTTTTAAGGGGGAGAGAGCTGTAATGCCCCGAAACTCAAAAGAGCGACGGGTGGCATTTTGAGCCAAGTTTGGAAATTGGCAGGGGTCACACAACATGGTACACAGGCATGTCTTAGGGCGTGTCATGCTCGAGTCGACGATCTGGTCGAGACGTCGACGAATTTTGAAGTTGACGATCGTCGAGCAGCGAACACGGCCTAGGGCACGGGCGTATCACAGGCCGTTTCCTTCACGGGATGAAGCCGGGCTGTTTCTTTGGAGACACACGGTTTTGGAACACGGGCCCTGTCGGATAGACACGGGCGTGTTAAATGGGACACGGGCATGTTAAATGGGACACGAGCATGTCCAAGACCCGTGTCCATCTCGTGTTGGTGTTGGGCGTGTGTCGATGGTGTAACACGGCACAGTACACAGCCGTGTTCTGGAAGACACGGGCGTGTCATGTTTGACACGGGCGTGTCGGGTACCCGTGTGCTTTTCGGGACGCGTCGGTTTCGACAGCGAATGGGGAACACGGCCCTGGATAAGGGCGTGTCACAGGCCATGTTCGGCCCAGATTTTGGATTTCAATGGCGAATCGTGGCCGTTCGTTTCATTATTTTGGGATCCGACGGCTGGGGATTTTTCTTGCTGGGATATACTCGGGAATAGGGTTTCAAATCCCTCATTTCTCAAACTCTATCTCTTTCTAAAGATCTATAGAGAGGGGAGAGCAAGGAAGAAGAAGGAGGATAGATCCGGTCACCGGCGGAGCTTCGGAGCTCCAAATCGCGAGCCGACTTCGTATCTACGGAGGTAGGGAGATTGCGGTGCTTTTCATCTGCATAGATTTCCATGGCACCAAGGAAAAGCGCTAGGGTAACTATTCTCATCCTAAGACATGTGAAGTCCTCCTTTCCTTTGCATAGGAAGCCCGCTCTCGCGAGTTTGCGGTGAGTTGAGGCCTTCCTTCGGGTGGACATGAATAGTCCCCGTTGTGTATATCTAGAGTACATAAATGAGAACAGACATAGACATGATGTGTGAAGCCTACCCAGACAAGTTGGTCTGGATCGGTGATGTTGCATTGCATAAATGGCCGGAGAAGACTTCGTGCGGATGGTTGTTTTTCAGGTTTTCTACGCAGTAGATTGCAACAGGGATCCTTAGGGACTAACTCCAAGGTGCACTCGGAAAACTCGCCAGATGCGTGATTCTGCCAACATGGTGGCCTGGGAGCCAACTTGAACATAACCGGGTTATGTGAAGTGTGTGATGGAAACGGGACTCGGGGAGGTTTGACCCACGCATATGACTTAAATTGACGTTGCGATTTGAACAACGGGTCAGGCGGAACCGTACCCTCTCTATGTCGTTCGGTGGTAGCCGTTGGCATAGATGAGGGTCTTCGGAAGTCTATGGCTTAAATTGACGTGACCCATGCCGGGAAGACAAAATTCTCGCAAGATTGGTCGTCCTAGTGGCGGTGGTGAGACCGGGATATCTATGGCTTAAATCAACAAGACATTGACCGGTTCACCGAGAATGTGCCCTGAGTGCACGGGGTGTGTGGCCGTGCGTGCCCACACCTGTGGTGAAGTGTTTATTCACTATGCTGCTTAGTTATGCTAACAAACTGCAGGGAAAGAGCATCACCGTCCCGATTATTGGGGCGGGATCGTTATAATTTGGTCAGCATAGCTGACCGTTGCTTTTGTTTGCCACCGTTGCGGTGGATTGTTGCTTGCAGTTGCAGCGGAGCCGAGCGGTAAATAGCAAGCTAAAACCCAAGTGCTGAGCCAGCCCTCGAAGGCCAAATTTTGATTGTTTACTGGTTTTATTCATGTGTGACCGGCCTGCGTGCCGTGGTATGGAAGACACATTTTATTTGAGTAAACAATTGTAAGGCCTTAAGGCCATTGTACTTCTGTATTGTACTTCATTCCTATTGGGTTTTGTAGTGGACATTCATGCTTGTTGCTGGGTTCTTTAATTCGCAACTTTTAATAATTACTTCGGCTAGAATGACTCTGTGTTGGATGTTGGTAATTAGTTGGATGGTTTCCATTGAGTAAACACCCGGTCTGCCTGTGGTATATGGCGTCGGGCCCCGGCCGGACCTACTGCTATATGCAATGTGACAGATAGGGGGTGTTACACCAAGTGAACCCTAAGGAATCTCACCTAGTATTCCTAAAAATAATTTTGAGATATATAAAGAGTTGTCCTAGTCTAGGACTCTGGTATCCTACCGAGTCAGAATTTGAGTTAACTGGATACTCAGATGCTGACTTTACTGGATGCAGGGTCAACAGAAAAAGTACATAAGGGACTTGCCTGTTCCTTGGTATGAGATTAGTGTCTTGGTTTAGCAAGAAACAGTCATTTGTGTCTAAATCAACTGCTGAAGTAGAATATATTGCAGCTGGTAGTTGCTGTTCCCAGATGCTGTGGATTCAAAACCAACTCTTGGACTATGGGTTCAACTTAAATAATTCAACTCTATTATATGATAACACAAGTACTATATCTATAACATAGAATCTAGTCCATCATAGTAGGACCAAGCATATAGACATTAGGCATCATTTCATTAGAGAGTGTGTAGACAAAAATAAAATTAATCTTGTCTATATCTACACTGATTTACAAATAGCAGATATTTTCACCAAACCACTGGATGAGAGAAATCACTTTTTCATTATAAATCAGCTTGGTATGATAAATGGAGAAGTGTTTATTCACTATGCTGCTTGGTGATGCTAACAAACTGCAGGGAAAGAGCATCGCCGTCCCGATTGTTGGGGCGGGATCGTTATAATTTGGTCAGCATAGCTGACCGTTGCTTTTGTTTGCCACCGTTGCGGTGGATTGTTGCTTGCAGGTGCAGCGGAGCCGAGCGGTAAATAGCGAGCTAAAACCCAAGTGCTGAGCCGGCCCTCGAAGGCCAAATTTTGATTGTTTACTGGTTTTATTCATCTGTGACCGACCTGCGTGCCGTGGTATGGAAGACACATTTTATTTGAGTAAACAATTGTAAAACCTTAAGACCATTGTACTTGTGTATTGTACTTCATTCCTATTGGGTTTTGAAGTGGACATGCATTCTTGTGGCTGGGTTCTTTAATTCGCAACTTTTAATAATTACTTCCGCTGGAATGACTCTGTGTAGGACGTTGGTAATTAGTTGGATGGTTTCCATTGAGTAAATACCCGATTTGTCTGTGGTATATGGCGTCGGGCCCCGGTCGGACGTACTGCTATATGCTATGTGACAGATAGGGGGTGTTACACCAAGTGAACCCTAAAGAATCTCACCTAATTTTCCTAAAAAGAATTTTGAGATGTATAAAGAGTTGTCTTAGTCTAGGACTCTGATATCCTACTGTGTCAGAATTTGAGTTAACTGGATACACAGATGCTGACTTTGATGGATGCAGGGTAGACAGAAAAATTACATAAGGGACTTGCCAGTTCCTTGGTATGAGATTAGTGACTTGGTTTATCAAGAAACAGTCATTTGTGTCTTAATCAACTGCTGAAGTAGAATATATTACAGCTGGCAGTTGCTATTCCCAGATGTTGTGGATTCAAAACCAACTCTTGGACTATGGGTTCAACTTCAATAATTCAACTCTATTATATGATAACACAAGTGCTATATCTATAGCACAGAATCCAGTCCATCACAGTAGGAATAAGCATATAGACATTAGGCATCATTTCATTAGAGAGTGTGTAGAAAAAAAATAAAATTAATCTTGTCTATATCTACACTGATTTACAAAGAGCAGATATTTTCACCAAATCACTGGATGAAAGAAATCACTTATTCATTATAAATCAGCTTGGTATGATAAATGGAGAAGACTTAAATTGATTTCTGTCTGTAGTCGACAAATTTTTCTAAGTTCGTCGAATGGAGATCGACGAACTATGAAAGGTTCTAGAGATAATCGTCGAATGGAGATCGACGAACACTCTGTGAGTGAAGTCATTTTCGTCGAACGGAGATCGACGAATCTGCTTCAGAAAATTTTCGTAGAACAGAGCTCGATGAAATAGTTTCAAATCTTCAGACTAAGATCGACGAATGTTTTAACTACAAAATATTTCATCGACCTCAGATCGAAGAATTCTTTAATTTTCGTTGAACGGAGTTTGTCGATTCATATTCTTAAAAATCTTATATCTAGCTTTTTCTTCGACCTCCGTCCCCCACTTTCAGTTCCATTGCCCTTGATCTTTCTTGTTTGTTGCAGGAGCGCTCATGGCGATTCCCGCAGGCAGTCTTGGAGCCATGAAGTTTGATACTGGATTTGATTTAGAGTTTGAGTCATTTCAACATTCGGATCCTATCTTCCTGGACATTCTGAAACTGCTTGAAGATCAGCAGTTGAAGAATCTCATGACCACCAGAATAAAGATAGCCGGTGCAGAGATCAGAGAATGGGTTTACACTTCCGCCTCCCCAGATGAGAACACCATGACTGGAATAATATCGGGTAATGAAGTATCTCTTACCCCTGCAGTTTTAACAAATATTTTTGGATTAGCTAATGGTGCAAAAGAACTGGAGATTGATAGTGAAGAATTTGATGAAATGTTAAATAAGATGGGTTATTCTGGAGCAACACCCAACAAACTGCTGAAGAAACATTTATCTGCTGAATATAAGTTTCTAGGAGATATTGTGGGCAAGGTACTGCTGGGTAAGCACACAGCCCATGACTACATCACTAGGCATCAATTCCTGGTGATGTGTGCTGTGGTGAATAAGAAGTCTGTGAATTGGGCTAAGATTATGTTTGGGATGACCCGGAAAAAGAACACCAAGAAAGAGGTGTGTTTTGGCAGGATTCTGGGAATCTTCATTCAGGAAAAGGCTGCTGAATCCCTGGTCACACCGACCATATTCATTAATGCCTACAAGAGGCTCACTTGTGCCCTCTTTGGTAGGTGGGAGAGGAACATCACCAAGCCATCCAAGGCACCTTCCTCTTCCTCCAGGCCTTCTGAGAGTACAAGGGCTGCTGTAGCCACTCCCCACACTATTGAAGATGCTCCATCTTCTCTTCCACCACCTCCAGCCATCCAGAGTCATCCTCGGATGGTACACCAACTTCCCTCACCAGTTCATACCCCAGTCCATACTCACACACCAGATGGTACACCAACTCCACCCCCTCCATCATCTCAAGTACCTCCATCACAAACTCATACTCACTCTCATACTCCATCACCCCATGGTACACCAACTCCATCACAAACACATATTCACACTCATATACCAACTCAATCACCAGATGATACACCAACTCCTCCTCAATCTCCTCTTCCATCCCACCTTCTAGACATCACAAATGAAACATTATCTCATCCCCTACATTCAATCCGCTCACCTCCTTACCATCCATATATACCTCTCCAGTTCATGACATTCTCAGTCATTCACCATCATCTCCTCCACTATCCTCTTCCATTAACCCTTCTGTTTCCTCTGAGACACCTCCTGTATTCCTACAACTGGATCCCTCCATCATAACACCTCTTCTAGCACTACTCACTCCCCTCCTCAAAACCCTCATAGCAGAAGCTATTTCACCTCTTGCTTCTTCCATCTCTTCTCTTGCTGCTCAAATCTCTACTCTCTCCATCCCTCCTTCTTCAGTCAGGGGCATGGCTCCAATACCCACTGAAACCAGGTAGGTGAAGATACTCTGTGAAGAAGTAGCAGCAGAAGTAGCAGTAGTAGAAGCAGCAATAGCAGAAGCATCAACAGCAACAGCAGAAGCAGAAGTAGCTGATGATTTGATTCATTTAATTAATTTTATAGAATCTGATATGGATTTGGATGAGACAGTCACAGAGGAAATAAAAAATGTTGGTGATTACATTATAAATCCCACAGTAGATCTTTGAATTTGTTGAATATTATTGATACAGTTCATTTGAACTCTCTTCCAAAATACAGCATAAAGCCATCCATGGCGATAATTCCCTATACCTCCACAATAATACCCAAGGTTGCCATGCAACTCAAGGCAAGTTTTGCTATTATAGAGGCTCCTATTATTCCATCTCCACCAATAGCTGATTCCCTTATTACTTCATCCCCTCCCAGAGTCATCTCTGCTCCAACCTTCATTATGGATGATAGCCCATGCCTGATCTTGATGAGTTGATCATGGCTGATATTGAAGAAGAGAATAAATCAGTTGCTGAAAGCACTGATGTGTATAATTCTCCAGCTACAGCTCCAACTCTTCCTCCAGCTCCTCCCCAGGCAGAAAAACTTTTGATATCTACAGAGGCTTTGAAAGAAATTAATGCTTTATATGATAATCCACAAGACTCCTCAGATGATGATGATGATGATGATGATGATGAGGATTCAGATGACAGTCCCTCTGCTAAGAAAAATAGAATTTCTAAGAAAAGGAAAGTCCCTCCAGCTCCTGCTCCAAAACCAAACACAACATATGACACCCCTTACTATATTCTCCAGAATATCACTCCATACAAGGGCATGCCAGCTTGGATGTGGCTGTCCAAGATTCAGCAGAAAGAAAGGAAGAAAAGTAGGAAGTATTCACCTCCTCCACAGATATACAGGAAAGACCCTCCTGCTCCTCCTCCACCTACTGTTGGTGCTTTAGGCTCTTCATCTCAGGGGACTACCCAATATAAAACCTATCAAAGACAGCAGTGTTGGATCCCTAGTTGATTTGGGCTAGGTTCACTGACTTAGGATGTGACCCATCATGTATAGTCTGGGTCAAGTTTGTGTCTGAGAGTCTAGGACAGTCCTCTATCTCAACTTCAGATGGACCAGCCTTTTTCAAGACCATCAGGAACTCCAGATCTATCAATTTTTCAGACCAAGTGAAATGAGTTCGACGTTCGTCGAACTCAGCTCGACGAAGGGAGCTCTGCGCTCGACGATCGTTAGACAATTCGCGGTGCTGAGCTCGACGAATTATATTCTGAGCTCGACGAACTTGGACCTCAAGTTCACATCTTCTCAGGTCGACGAATGCTAATCTGTACTCGACGATTTTTGTGCTCAGAGAATTTCAGTCGACACCAGGCGATTTGTGTCGACACCCAGGATTTCAGTCGACACCAGGCGATTTGTGTCGACACCCAGGATTTCAGTCGACACCAACTTATGTCGACACCAGCTTATGTCGACTCCAGAGGATTTGTGTCGATACCTAGATCAATCTGTCGACACCAGAGGATTTGTGTCGACACCAAGACCAATCTGCCGACACCAATTTATGTCGACACAACATTTCAGCAGATGCAGAGTATTTCGTCCAAGTCCAGAACTTTTCTCAGGTCGACGAAGTTTATTCTCAGCTCGACGAATTTGGTTCTCTGCTCAACGAATAATGTTTGTCTGATATTGAAGATTGTCTATTCAACGAATGAAGACTGTCAGCTCGACAAACTCAGCTTAGCTCGACGAACTCTTAACTCTGTTCGACGAATTCTGTTCTACGGTCGACGATTCCAGACTAGGTCTTCATCTGTTCCTGTCTCATTTCATGGCGCTGATTCCTGGACAATTAATGACAGTTCTTCACAGTATACTACCGTTAGGATGCGCAGTTAATTCTGGATTATTACATGCCATTTTCCCATGGAAATAGTTGGGGAAATAATTAATTGCTGCTTCCTTTCCAGGCCGTCTGTCATTACTGCTCGAGATTCAAAATTCTAATGTTCTCCATGACAGACAGACACACAGAAATAGTCAGTAATATAGAGACAACAGGAGTACAAAAAAAAAGAATAGACAGTGATTCAGACAACACAAGAAAGAAAAAGAATTCATTCTTGGCCCAGAGAGAAATTGATCTAGAAGAAGAAGAACATTACATCAATATCAAGAGTCTTCTTCATCTGCTTTTACTCAGGAGAACTTCAAAACAATACATTCATATCAGTTGCAAGAAGTTCCTGAAGACTTTCTCTGGACCTAGAATTCTAGGTCTTTGAAGACCTATCACCCTGAAGCAGTGCTCCAGTATTCTTCCTGATCCATTCTACATCTCAGGGGGAGCAAAGCTGCTAAACAACATTCCACAAGTCTTCTCATGTGACTTGAGAAAGAGAAGACCTCATCACCCTCTCACTCCACCTCTGTACAGGGTTTTAATTCCCTTCAAAATTATTCTGGTTGCAAGTCTCCCACCAAAAGACTTGAGGGTTTGGTTTTTGGGAACCTGATCAAAACCCCATTGGTGCCAGGACACCTGATCAACCCCTTCCTGCAGTGGATTCCTACCAGGGTGGTAGAAGAGTGGACTACCCAGATTTGGGGAACCACTATAAAATTCTTGTGTCGTCGGGTTGCTCTCTTTTCCTTTTGTTTTCTGGCCTTGCTCTGTGAATGTGCTATGATTAGTCCATTGCTGCTTTTTGGTTTATTTTATTTGCTTCCCTGCACACTCACACACACACCTAAAATACAACAGTAGTTGTAAAAGTTTTAAAATCACCATATACTCTATTCACCCCCCTCTAGAGTATATCAGATCTAGCTGCACTTTCAATTGGTATCAAAGCGAGGTTGGTTAAACATACCATACCTGCTTGGTTGTACAGGCTAACACTTGAACCCAAAGATCCCTTAGTTAGATCTCTTTTCTTTTCTATTCTGTTATTGGACTTATCCTTATCACAGACATGGCCCAAAGCAAGGATTATACAAGCATCAGACATCCAGTGTGCAATCTTAATAAGTTTGCCATCTGGAAGGCAAGAATCAGATTATATATGAACTCCATTGATGAGGATATTTTTTCTGTCATTTCAACAGGTGTTCCTCCAGCTCCTACAACTCTTGCTAGCACATCAACTAATCTGAGTGCATTACCACCTACAGACAACACTGAAGCCTATAAGAAAGCCAAGATGGCTGATGCAAAGGCTTTGAATATTCTGGCCCAAACAATGTCAGATGACATATTTCAGAAGGTGGCTGAGTGCACCTCAGCCAAGGCCATTTGGGACTCTCTCAATCAAATGGTAGCAGGCTCAGCTGATGAAAGAAAGGATAGAAGATCCAGTCTCATTTCTCTCTATGAGAATTTCAAAAAGGATGAGACAGAATCAGTGGCTGAGATGTACAATAAATTAAGTTCAATCATTAGTGAACTCAAGACTCTTGACAAGGACATCACCTTAATTAAGGTGAATGATAAGATACTGATGTGTTTCCCCAGTTCATGGGACTCCAGAATCTGGCTAATCAAAGAAGCCAGAAGCCTCAATGAGATCTCAACAGAATCTCTGCTAGGCAAGCTGAAGTCATATGAGCAGCTTGTCAAATCAAGAGAGGCAGCAGAACAGAAGACAACTACCCCAGTTAGGAAGGAGCACAGCTTGGCCCTCAAAGCTTCTGAAGACAGTGAAACATCTACCTCCAATGAAGAGTTAATGAGCCTCTTTGCCAAAAGATTCTACAAAATGGCAAGAAAGGACTTTAGAAGAAAATCATCCAGGCAGGATGATAAACCCAAATATGACAAGACACCAACTAAGAAGGTTGTGTGTTTTGGATGCAGAAAGCCTGGGCACTATATTTCAGAATGCCCAGAGAATCAAAAAAAGGACAAGGGCAGGGACAAGGATTCCAGAAGAAAACATAGCAGCAGACCCTCCTCCAACAAGTATAAAAGGAAGGACAAAGGATTTGTTGCTGAGTCCTGGAGTGACACAGAAGAGGAAACATCCTCCTCCAGCTCCAGTGAAGAAGAGGAAGAAGCCAGATCCAAGGAGGTGTGCCTAATGGCTATAGATGCCTCCAGAAGCAACTGTGGATCAGAAGAGGATTCTGAAGATGAAGGTGCCTCAGACTTAGAGGCTGATCAGGTGATTTCTAGTTTTGATTTCAATTCTGATTTGTTTAAAGTAGAGTTTAAAACCATGTGCATGGATCTAATAAACTCAGAGAAAGAGATAAAAACCCTAAGGAATAGACTAGAAAACCTTGAATCTGTCAGCACAGAAAATAGAAAACTAACTGACCAATTGACTCTAGCTAATGAACAAATAATCAAGTTAAAATCTGAATTATGTGAGGCAAAACAACTTGAGCAATCTCTCAATGGGAGAAGCCTCATGCTGATGGATATCACAAGCACAGTAAATGCCAGATTAAATGGCAGGCTGGGCTTGGGTGCTTCATCAGGTTTACCCCCCATAATAAAGAAGAATATACTTTCCACTCCCATAAAGTTTATCACTGCTAAGGGTAAAGAGAAACTAATTGAAAAACCCAGATTACAAAACAAGTCAATTCTCCTAGACAATAGCAACAGAAAACAGAAGAAAGCTATTAAAAACCTAGTTCAGCAGAATTCGTCGAACATAGATCGACGAAATCCTGCAAGATCGTCGAACCCCGATCGACGAACGCTGAACGCAAACTTAAGAAATAATTATTCGTCCTACTGCGATCGACAAACTGTGTATGGTTCGTCGAGTAGAGGTCGACGAACGTGGGACGCAGAAAATGACCATGGTCATTCTCTAAGTGGAGGTCGACGATCTCATCCCCATTCGTCGAACTCTGGTCGACGAACTTACAATAATTCGTCGATCCCAGAACGACCAAATATAAATAATTTCTCCTATAAAAATGTTAAAACAGCTAACAAGACATTTAATCCAGTAGCTGATTGGATAATCCCACCTAGGAGATATCACCCTCTAGGGTATAAGTCTCAACCTGCATTATCAGTCATTTCTAGTTTTACTTTTCAGCCAAACCAAGGACCCAAGGTAACCTGGGTCAAAAAATTGAGCTTTATTATTTAATGCAGGTACATGTGAAGAACTGTCTAAGGCTAAGTCAGACATGGTACCTGGACAGTGGCTGCTCCAAGCACATGACTGGCAGTAGAGCAAATCTCTCCAACTATAAGTCCAAGCTAGGACCAAAGTGATATTTGGAGACTCAAAGAGTGGTCAATCAGAAGGCTATGGAAGAGTAAGCATTGGAGCAGTGACCTTCAAAAAGGTGACATATGTAAGAGGACTGAAACATAACCTTATATCCATAAGTCAATTATGTGATGAAGGTTATCAGGTACATTTCAACTCTACCTCTTGTTCTATTATAAATGATAAAAACCAAACTGTTTTAATTGGACTTAGACAAGGAAACATATATTTAGTAGATTTCATTTCTGCCACAACTGATATTTGTTTACTCAATATCACTAGTAACCAAAATGAGCTATGGCACAAAAGGCTAGGACATGTAAACCTTAAGAACATATCTAGGTTATCTAAAGACAACCTTGTTAGAGGTTTACCTTTTGGTCCCTACAAGAAGGAAAGCCTATGCAGGGCTTGTCAACTAGGCAAGCAAACTAAAACTAGCTTCAAATCCATTAATAAAAGTGATTCACCTAGGATATTTTATCTGCTTCATGTGGATCTTTTTGGACCCATTGCAGTACAAAGCCTAGGAGGAAAGTCTTACACCTTAGTTATTGTTGATGATTTCTCCAGATTCAGTTGGGTAGCCTTCCTGAGAGCTAAGTCAGATACATTCAAAGTTCTTACAGATTTTCTCAGGACCATACAGATTGAGTTCTCTACTCATGTTGCATTGATCAGAAGTGATCATAGCACAGAGTTTGAGTCTCTTCTTATGCATGAGTTCTGTGAGAAGGAAGGTATCAGACAGTGCTTCTCAGCTCCTAAAACTCCCCAACAAAATGGGGTAGCTGAAAGGAAAAATAGGAAACTCATTGAAGCTGCAGGTACATTGTTAGCAGATGCTTACATGCCTCTATCCTTTTGGGCAGAAGCTGTAAACACAGCTAACTATGTCCTGAACAGATGTCTTATACATAGACTAAAACACAAGACCCCCTATGAATTACTTAAAGAAAAGAAACCTAAAATCACGTACTTTAAAGTTTTTGGTTGCATATGTTACATCCACACTAATGACAAAAGATACATTAGAAAATTTGAGGCTAAGGCCGAAGAAGAGATTTTTCTAGGATATTCCCAAGTAAGCAAGGCCTATAGGGTTTTCAACAAATCATCCCTTAAAATTGAAGAATCTGTCTATGTGTCTTTTGATGAAGCTAACATGTCTTATAAGGAGAAAGACATTTCTACCAATAGTCCTTTGCAGGTTTCACCAATGTGTGAGTCTATGGATGGACTAAACCTTACCCAAGAGGTTCCAACTCATCCCACTCCACAGGCTGCTGAAGATAGTGAAGAAGAAATCCAAGAGGAAGTAACTGAACTTCCATCAACAGCCAGTACCATTCCTCAAGAGGAATTATTTGTAGAAGTTGTTGCTCAATCAACTCCACCAATTGATCTTGTCACACTTAGAGATCACCCCAGATCTCAAGTGATTGGGGACATTTCAGTTGGTGTATAGACAAGACATCAGCTCAATCAAGACTTGATGAATGCCTGTTTTCTCTCTCAAATTGAACCTCTCACCATCAATGAAGCTGAGCAAGATCCCCACTGGATTCTTGCAATGCAAGAGGAACTAAATCAATTTGAGAGATGTAGAGTTTGGGATTTGGTTCCAAGACCCCATAACTACCCAGTTATTGGAACCAAATGGGTCTATAGGAACAAATTTGATGCACAAGGGAACATAGTAAGGAACAAGGCTAGACTGGTTGCCCAAGGATATAGGCAAGAAGAAGGAATAGACTATGACCAAACCTTTGCCCTTGTTGCAAGGTTGGAGGCCATTAGAATATTCCTAGCCTATGCAGCATACAAAAAGTTCAAGGTATTCCAGATGGATGTTAAGAGTGCCTTTCTGAATGGTGTACTTCAAGAAGAGGTTTATGTAGAACAACCTCCAGGTTTTATCTCTCTAACTCAACCCTCTTATGTTTACAAATTGCATAAAGCTCTATATGGTTTAAAGCAAGCTCCAAGAGCTTGGTATGAGACCCTAGCTAGCTTTCTTTTAGAGCATAAATTTACAAGAGGAACCCTAGATAAAACCCTTTTCACTAGACATCATAAGGACCAAATCTTATTGGTACAAATATATGTGGATGACATTATTTTTGGGTCTACTGATCCCAAATTGTGCCAGAGGTTTGCTGACCTCATGCATTCTAAATTTGAGATGAGTAGCATGGGTGAGCTTTCCTACTTCCTTGGTCTCCAAGTGAAGCAGCTCCCTGATGGTATCTTCCTCTCCCAATCTAAGTATGCTAAAGAGCTTGTTAAAAAGTTTGGGATGGGTGATGCCTCAGAAATGAAAACACCTATGCCTATCAATGCTGTTGTGGATTCTGATGCAGCAGGGAAACCTGTAGATCAGAAACATTATAGGGCAATTGTTGGATCCCTATTATACTTAACAGCCAGCAGGCCTGACATAATGTTTGTCACATGCCTTTGTGCTAGATTCCAAGTGAATCCTAAAGAATCTCATCTTCTTTTTCTAAAAAGGATTTTGAGATATATAAAGAGTTGTCCTAGTTTAGGACTCTAGTATCCTGCAGAGTCAGAATTTGAGTTAACTGGATACTCAGATGGTGACTATGCTGGATGTAGAGTGGACAGGAAAAGTACCTCTGGAACTTGCCAGTTCCTGGGTATGAGACTTGTCTCTTGGTTTTGCAAAAAGCAGACATCTGTGTCTACATCAACTGCTGAGGCAGAATATATGGCTGCTGGCAGCTGCTGTTCACAGATGCTATGGATACAAAACCAACTCCAAGATTATGGTATCAACTTAAATAATTCAACCTTATTTTGTGATAATACTAGTGCTATTGCTATAGCTCAGAATCCAGTTCATCATTCTAGGACTAAACATATTGAAATAAGACATCATTTCATTAGAGATAATGTGGACAAAAAGAAAATTAACTTGATCCACATTCCTACTGATCTACAGAGAGCAGATATCTTCACCAAGCCTTTGGATGGGAAAACCCATTTGTTCTTTATAAATCAACTGGGAATGATTGATGGAGAAGAGTTAAATTAATTTCTGTCTGCATTCGACGAATTTTCCAGAGTTCGTCGAACGGAGTTCGACGAATTAGGGAAAGTTTGAGAGATTCTCGTCGAACGGAGATCGACGAATTCTCTGTGTGGAAACAATTTTCGTCGACCGAAGATTGACGAACCTTGCTTCAGAAACCATTCCGTCGAACGGAGTTCGACGAACTGCTTTCAATTCTTCTAATTGGGTTCGACGAACTACTCTCCTATAACTTATTTCATCGATCTCAGTTCGAAGATCTGTCTCTTTTCGTGGAACGGAGCTTGTCGATTCATATTCTGAAAATCTTATATCTAGGTTTTCTTCGACCTCTGTCCCACGCCTTCAGTTTCTTTGCTCTTGATCCAATTTTTCACGAACTGCATTCTCCATGGACTTTGAGTCCTTCCAGCATTCCGATCCAATTTTTCTGTATATCCTTGAATTACTTGAAGACTTGCATCTCAAGGACTTCATGACACGCAACATCAAGCTACACTCAACCGAGATCAGAGAATGGGTGTACACTGCCACAGTTTCTTACGATGGAAATCTGACAGGACATATTGGAAACACTGCAGTTTCCCTGTCCCCAGCAGTACTCTCTGAAATTTTTGGTCTGATCAATGGGGAAGACAGCTTGGAAATGGACACTGAGGAATCTGCTGATATGTTGAAAGTCATGGGTATCTCCGGCAACAACCCTAATAAGCTTCTGAAGAAACAACTGTCCGCCGCTTATCAGTTTTTGGCTGACATTGTAATGAAAATTCTAATGGGCAAGCACTCGACACATGACTATATCACTCGCCATCAATTCCTGATCATGTGCGCAGTGCTCAACAAGCGTCAGGTTGATTGGGGCATGGTTTTCTTTGACCTTATCAAGAAAAGAACTAGCAAGAAGGAAGTCTGCTACGGCAGAATCCTGTGGATTTTCCTCCAGGAAAAGGTCAGTGAATGTTTGGTCTCCCCGACCACATTCATCAACGCCAGCAAGCGCCTCACCTGCGCCTTATTTGGCCAATGGGAGAGGACAATCTCCAACCCCTCCAAGGGTTCCTCCTCCTCCATCAATGCTTCTGAGAGCACCAGGACCGTCAAGGTCACTCCCCACCCTGACCCTTAAGAGGCCATTCCCCCTACCATCTCTCTTCCCACTCCTCTTGCACCTCAATTGCCTCTACCTCAACATCAATCTCCACCGCCTAATCTTACACATATCCCTACACCTCCAGTTTCCCCCACTGAAACACATATTCCCTCACCCCCTCAATCCCCTCTTCCACCACACCTATCCACTATTCCATCCCACACTATACCCACTGAATCACAATTTGTTCTACCTCCCTTA
The DNA here is from genome assembly GCA_039583875.1 of Platanthera guangdongensis. Taxonomy (NCBI): domain Eukaryota; kingdom Viridiplantae; phylum Streptophyta; class Magnoliopsida; order Asparagales; family Orchidaceae; genus Platanthera; species Platanthera guangdongensis. The sequence continues at coordinate 66,522,044 of CM077165.1, forward strand.
TCCCCTCCACATATTCTTCCTTCCTCCTCTACTATTCTTTCTCCACTTATGGATTCTTCCACCATTCCCACCATCATCTCTCTTCTGACTCCTCTTATTAAATCACTCATCACAGAGGCCATTACACCTCTGGTGCATTCCATTGATTCTTTATCTACCCAAATCTCAGCCCTCTCTGCTGCCCCCTCTTCATTCAGGGGCCTGGCTCCAGGCTCTCCTAAACCCAGGCAGGGGGAGATGCTCCATGATGAAGCTGGTGCAGCAGCTGCAAAAGTGAATAGAGTTGATATAGATACAGATATTGCAGATACCGCTCTTGACACCACAGATACAGTTAATACAGTGCTTGATAATGCAGTTTCAGATTCAGCAATAGATTTTATTCAATTCATGGACACTGATAGTAGCTTTGATGAGTCAGTAGATTCAATAACAACTGCTGGTGATTTCCTTATAAATCTCACAGTTAATTTATCTGAGATACTTCAGATCTTTGATCCTGTATATATGAAGCTTCCTTCAGTAGAGCTTGCTAAGCCATATTTGGCTATTGTCCAGTATACCTCTCCAACAAGTCCAGCAGTTGCCGGGCAACTTTGTGCATCCTTTACTGCTCCTACTGCTGCTCCTACTGCTGTTCCAACTCCTGTGTCTATTCCAGACATCTGCCCTATCCCAGATTTTGTCATGGATGATTCTCCCATGCCTGATCTGGATGAGCTCATTCTGGTAGACATTGAAGAAGAGAACAAGGCAGCAGCTGCAAGTTCTGTCTCTACTGCTGTTGAACCCTCTCTCTCTGAACCTTCTATTCCACCTCAAGACAAACCTCTTATCATTCCTGATGCTACTCTGAGGAAGTTGAATGCTTTGTATGATAACCCTCAGAGTTCAAATTCTGATGATGATGATGATGAATCAGATGAGGAGGCTGCTAAAAAGAGAAAGAAGTTGCTCTCTAAGAAAAGGAAGGCTCCTCCTCCTCCTGCTCCCAAGCCTAATCCCACTGCAGACAATCCATACTATATTCTGCATAATGTTGTTCCTTACAAAGGGATTCCTGCATTGATGTGGTTATCTAAGAACCAGCAAAAAAAGAGGAAAAGGAGTAGGAGATACTCTCCTCCCCCAGTTCATAGATACAGAAAGGATCCTCCTCCTCCTCCTCCAGCAGCAGGTGCCTCTGGCTCTAGCTCTCAAAGATCTGCTCCTATTCAAACTTATCAGAGACAAACAGGGACATCCTCTGGTGGTAGTCAGCCAAGGCCACCATCTTCAGGTAGTCAACACCATCAACAACAACAGCAGCAGCCCCAGGAATCTAAGGAACATGAAGCTGAAAGGCCCTATTCCCCTCCTGAAGATCCAGAAACAGCCAACACAGCCAAAATGGCAAGATTCCAAGAGATCATTGGCTTATCTCTAATCAACAAAGCTAAAGCTGAAGGCAAGGACACAACAAGCTTAACTACTATGTCTCAGTACAGAAGAGATGAAGTAAAGAGATTTGGGAAAGCAAACAAGCTACTCAATGTTGATGAGTACATGCATCTTCACCCAGAAGCAGTTGTCCCCAGAGCCACTTCACTGAACATCATAGGGGCAGCTGACATGACTATGACCAAGGCTCAAGCTTCAGATCCCAATAGGGAAATCATTTTCAAGAAGTCAGGAGACAAAGCACCAGAAGTCAAGCCGAAACAGAAGAAATCAAAGAAGTAATTTTGTGTTTTCTTTTCATTTCTGCTTCTGTTTCAGTCTATATTTTGCATTAAAACAAAGCCAGTATGTATATATATAACTGTTGCATGTGTTGTAAATTCTCTGCCAGATATATCTCTTAATTTTGCTTTGTTTTTCTGTTTGTTCTTTGCTTGGAGTTTCTGTTAGTGACCTCACCCAAATAGGGGGAGATTGTTGGATCCCTAGTTGATATGGGCTAGGTTCACTGACTTACGATGTGACCCATCATGTATAGACTGGGTCAAGTTTGTGTCTTAGAGTCTAGACAGTCCTCTATCTCAACTTCAGATGGACCAGCCTTTTTCAAGACCATCAGGAACTCCAGATCTATCAGTTTTTCAGACCAAGTGAAATGAGTTCGATGTTCGTCGAACTCAGCTCGACGAAGGGAGCTCTGCGCTCGACGATCGTGAGACAATTCGCGGTGCTGAGCTCGACGAATTATATTCTGAGCTCGACGAACTTGGACCTCAAGTTCACAGCTTCTCAGGTCGACGAATGCTAATCTGTACTCGACGATTTTTGTGCTCAGAGAATTTCAGTCGACACCAGGCGATTTTTGTCGACACCTAGGATTTCAGTCGACATCAGGCGATTTGTGTCGACACCCAGGATTTCAGTCGACACCAACTTATGTCGACACCAGCTTATGTCGACACCAGAGGATTTATGTCGACACCTAGATCAATCTGTCGACACCAGAGGATTTGTGTCGACACCAAGACCAATCTGTCGACACCAATTTGTGTCGACACAACATTTCAGCAGATGTAGAGTATTTCGTCCAAGTTTAGAACTTTTCTTAGGTCGACGAAGTATATTCTCAGCTCGACGAATTTGGTTCTCTACTCAACGAATAATGTTTGTCTGATATTGAAGATTATCTATTCAACGAATGAAGACTGTCAGCTCAATGAACTCAGCTTAGCTCGACGAACTCTTAACTCTGTTCGACGAATTCTGTTCTACGGTCGACGATTCCAGACTAGGTCTTCTTCCGTTCCTGTCTCATTTCATGGCGCTGATTCCTGGACAATTAATGGCAGTTCTTCACAGTATACTACTGTTAGGATGCGCAGTTAATTCTGGATTATTACATGCCATTTTCCCATGGAAACAGTTGGGGAAATAATTAATTGATGCTTCCTTTCCAGGCCGTCTGTCATTACTGCTCGAGATTCAAAATTCGAATGTTCTCCATGACAGACAGACACACAGAAATAGTCAGTAATATAGAGACAATAGGAGTACAAAAAAAAAGAATAGACAGTGATTCAGACAACACAAGAAAGAAAAAGAATTCATTCTTGGCCCAGAGAGAAATTGATCTAGAACAAGAAGAAGAACATTACATCAATATCAAGAGTCTTCTTCATCTGCTTTTACTCAGGAGAACTTCAAAACAATACATTCATATCAGTTGCAAGAAGTTCCTGAAGACTTTCTCTGGACCTGGAATTCTATGTCTTTGAAGACCTATCACCCTGAAGCAGTGCTCCAGTATTCTTGCTGATCCATTCTACATCTCAGGGGGAGCAAAGCTGCTAAACAACATTCCACAAGTCTTCTCATGTGACTTGAGATAGAGAAGACCTCATCGCCCTCTCACTCCACCTCTGTACAGGGTTTTAATTCCCTTCAAAATTATTCTGGTTGCAAGTCTCCCACCAAAAGACTTGAGGGTTTGGTTTTTGGGAACCTGATCAAAACCCCATTGGTGCCAGGACACCTGATCAACCCCTTCCTGCAGTGAATTCCTACCACGGTGGTAGAAGAGTGGACTACCCAGATTTGGGGAACCACTATAAAATTCTTGTGTCGTCTGGTTGCTCTCTTTTCCTTTTGTTTTCTGGCCTTGCTCTGTAAATGTGCTGTGATTAGTCCATTGCAGCTTTTTGGTTTATTTTATTTGCTTCCCTTCACACTCACACACACACCTAAAATACAACAGTAGTTGTAAAAGTTTTTAAATCACCATATACTATATTCACCCCCCTCTAGAGTATATCAGATCTAGCTGCACTTTCAAGCAGGGTAGATCTTCTTCTGGAAGCAGCTAGCACATGTACTCCTCCTCAGGCAAGCAGCATCAACATCAATAATATCAACAACAACAGCAACTTCTATAGCAAGCACTAGAATTTCAGAAAGCTAAAAGTCCAAAGAGACCTGCATCCCCTCCTATTCCTTTTGAGGACCCAGAAATAGCTACTACTGCAAGGATGGCCGGGTTCTAAGAATTGGTCGATCTATCTATGATCAACAAAGCCAAAGCTGAAGGAAAGGATGCCTCTCAATTCTCAATAATGTCCAAATACAGGAAGGTGGAACTTAACAGGTTTGCCAAAGCAAACAAATTCTTTAATGTTGACGACTATATGAAATTACATCCAAAAGCTGTGGTGCCAAGTGCTACTTCCCTAAATATTATTGGAGCTGCTGATATGACCATGACAAACACTCAAGCAGCCAATCCAAATAGGGAAATCAAATTTACTCAGCCCGTTGATAAAGCTAAAGAGGTTAAGCAAAAGGAGCCAAAGCAGAAGAAATGAATTTTATCTATTCAGTCTTTTTGTTGTCTTAAAACTGTTTATTTATTTCCTGATACAAAGCTTACTGTATATATATATATATATGCTACATATTTGAAAGCTTTCTGCCATATATATCTTTCTCTTGCTTTGTAATTACTTTGTTTCTGTGATTAGTGACCTCACCCAAATAGGGGGAGATTGTTGGATCCCTGGTTGGATTTTGGGCTAGGTTCACTAAACTAGGATATTTGACCCACCTTGTATAGCTAGGGTCATGTCTGTATCCTAGTGTCTAGGCCATGTCCTTAGAGTCAACATTGTATAGACCAGCCAACAATAGACTCCAAAAGACTCAAGACTTAGAGAAAAATCAGTTTCAGGAAAGTGAGTTCGACATTCGTCGAACTCAACTCGACGAAAGTCGTGCTCAGCTCGAAGAACTCAGTGACAATTCTTTGAGTTGAGCTCGACGAACTTAGTTCTCAGGTCGATGATTTCTGGATGCTCTACTTCAACATTCTAAGTCTAGAAACATATCTTTGAACTCCAGTCAACGAAGTTAGATTACCAGCTCGACGATTTTATTGCACAGAATTGACAAGTGTTTACCAGAAAGTAGTTAGCTGTTCTCAGGTCGATGATCTTGGATCTCAGGTCGACGAACAACAATTATCTGGTCGATGAACATGACTTCTCAGCTCGACGATCTTGGATCTCAGGTCGATGAATTCTATTCTTTGCTCGGTGATTTCTGTGCAGTTCCAGAATTGGATTTTTCCTTCCTTCTGTCCTTATTTTATTACAGTAAATCTTGAGTAATCAATGCTTAATATTCTCTGAATATTACCGTTAGAAGCAGCATTGATTATGACATTCATCAGGATTATTACTTGCCGCTTCCTATTATGACAGTTAGGGAAATCAATTAATGTAGACATTCTATCCAGCCATATTACATTCTCTAGGTCGTCAACAATCAATGATGGAAGGGAATTCAAAAATTCAAAGGAAAAATTCCATTAAACATATAAAAAGTGATTTTCTTCCTTCTTCTTGACAGATACTGATACAGAAGAGCAAGACACAGTACACAGAGAAGACACATAGCAGCTTCATTCAAATTCTTCTCTATGCTGAAAAGGAATCTGGTCTTCACCTTGACACTACTGAAGAAGAAGAAGAACATCCATCCAAATCAAGAGTCTTCTTCATTCTTCACTCCAGGACTCTTCAAGAACAACAAATCTTCATCAGTCAAGAAGTTCCTGGATCTCTTCTGAATCAAGGCTAAAGATATAAAACCTACTCACCCTGAAGCAAAGCTCCAATCTTCCTGAATATCTCAATAACTCAGGGGGAGCTTTGATAACATCAAAGATGCACTAGTCTTCTCAGTTGTATTTGAGAAAGAGAAGACACCATAACTCTCTCACCCCTCACTGTACAAAGGGTTATTTAACTCCCTTCAAAAGTTATTTCTTGGTTTCCCATCCCACTCAGAGGTGCTAACCTCACTGCAAACTTGAGAATTTAATCGCATTTAGATCGACCCACCATTGTGGTGTAGCAAGACGAGTCTGCCCCGCATTCTCCCAAGCGTTACCACCAATTAATCTCCTGAATAACCAGGTGTAGGTCAACATTTTCCCGTTGCTCAATTCGTCAATAGCGCACCACATGATGCGGGTCAGCTTTCCCTCCTAATCAGCCGCAGCATTCCGCTCTCTCAGAGCAAAGCATACAGTTACAACACAAGGAGATTATATTCACAATTCATATCACATAATCCACGGTGTCTTCTTCGGTTCACAACATAACCATCACCAATCCGGACTAATAGTTAAGATTGGCTTTACACAGCATGCCTATGTCGTACTACATATTTCCGGCTCTAAATGCAGACTCAACCTGGAATCACTTATGCTTTCCACCTCTTGGTGGAGGATTCCATGCATATGCATAAAGAAAGGACTTCGCTTGTCCAAGAAGGAGATCATTACCCTTGACGATTGCTTTGGCACCATGATCTCGCCGGATGGAAATCACCGCCACGGCCTTGCCTCCACGAATCCGCACTCAGCTCATGATTCAGCACGCTGAAGCTCCTCCGGCAGCCATCCCCCTTCTCCTTCTTCCTCCTTGCTCTCCTCTCTCCCTAGCTTTGTAGAAAGAGAATGGCTAAGAAGAATGAAGATTATCTTCTTACTCTCAGCCTTATAATCAGCAGGGAAGAGTCTGAACCCTTTGATCCAAGATGAAAGAAATGAACGACCACGATTTGCCAGAAATCTCCATTTTTGGGTTGACACACCCTGTGACACACTCGTGTCTCAGGCTGTGTCCCTTAAGCGGTACACAAACTGCCTTACCCCAAACAGGACATGGCCATGTGACACGCCCGTATCACATGGCTGACAAGCCCCTGTCACATAGTACATGACTGTGTGGCATAGCGTGTCCCACAAGCAACACACCACAAACTTAACCCGAGCGGGACACGGCCTGGGACACGCCCGTGTCCCAGGCCGTGTACCCACAAAACACACCCGTGTCCACCAGCACATATCCCTGTCTGACCTCGAGAAGAACACGGCCCTGTGACATGCCCGTGTCATAGGCTGTGTACTCACCTTAACTTGCGGCTTGACGATCGTCGAGCACCGTTCATCGACTAGAGGGGGACACGCCCTCTGACATGCTCGTATCGCAGGGTTTGTTCCATCTCAAGAACTTCTCGAGTGCATTTCGTCGAGCACTTGAGAGGCTGCTCAACACGAGCAGGACATGCCCTGGGACATGGCCGTGTCCTAGGCCGTGTCACCCAAACTTAACCCAAATTATGATTTAGGGTGTTACAACCCTCCCCTCCTTCAAAAACATTTCGTCCCAAAATTTAGTTATCAACATATCCACACCTTTCCTTGGTAAAATGATCCGGGTTAGAGCTCAGAGACCGCAGCTTGTCTCGCCCCATAATATCACACACAAAAAAAACATAACACACATACATACCAAACATAACAGACATCCATATATCCACCATATTCATGTCTTTTATCTAGATATACATACATCAACAGAACCATTCCTCTATTACGCCTTGATCAAATAAGTACCCGGATAAAATAAGGCATTCACCAACATCGCATCTTTTTTTTCTACATACAACAACTTTTTAAAACACCAAAGTAATACAATTCACGCTTCCATTTTACTTCCGCTCATCCGCATCTCGCATAATTCGCTTTATAGCCTCTTGTACTTCCAAACTAAACACTCGAGGCTGCTGTACTTCACCGATTGAGCTTTGCTGCTCCTGCAATTCAAGATTATGCACTCGAGGTTGCATCCGGGATGCAGATGACTCGGCCACTGCCTTACCCTTTTCTTCATTATACACACCTATCTTTTTATCACTCCTTGGAGGGCCAATCCAATAATCACGTGCTATATGTCCCTGTTTCCCGCACTAAAAACATATGCGTGTTTCAACTCGTTCTTGTCCATAGGTTTCTCCCGAAGAAACAGTCGATTGAATTGGTTCAGCAGGCCTGAACCTCTTCTTGTCTCGTCTCCTAACCTTCGATTGTTCCGACTATGGGACTTTGAATTCCGGCATCTCCACCGCCAGGCTCTTCTTATCGTGCACCCATTTCAAATCCTTCTTCAGTGCACGGGCTGTATCTACTAACGTTTGGAAGCCTTGTTTCACCGAACTCGGGAGTGCCAATCTCAACTCATCACGCAGTCCCTCATAGAATCTATTCGTCTTTTGTGCCTCCTCAGCGAAGGTAGACCCCTCATGGCGCCCCAGCCTAGTAAACTCATGTAGGTACGTATCAACATTACTCTCACCCTGCACCAGACGTAGAAACTAATTTTCCATGGAAATCCGCTGCGACACTGGCACATACTTGGCGAGAAATAATCGTGAGAATTATTCGATCGACATCTCTTCCAATACTCGACCTGCCAAGTAGTGTAATTCCACTTCGTCCCACCAAAGCCTTGCATCCCCTTCCAACAAAAAAGTAGCTAAGGTCACTTTTTGCACCTCTGTAGTCTGGATTGCTGCCAAGATCCTCTTCACCCTTGCGAGCCAATCTTCCGCCTGCGTTGGGGAACCTGTTCCTCCAAATGTAGGTGGATGAAACTCCATAGACCGCTTCAATTGCTCGTCCGCTTCTTGCTCATCCACCACAGCTTCAACACATTCTTGCCTTACACCAGGCCGTACTGGAGCGCCTGCAGGCCTTGCCTGCCCAGTAGGCTCTACATGTAATACTGCGAGCACCGTCTCAGTAACCACATGTATGGTCTCCGCCGAGGGAGGTGTAGGCGCCTCAGCTGGTGCCGCACTCTCATCAGACCGCTGGGGCTCAGACTGCCCAGCACCACTCCTTCTCACCTATTAATGTACAAAACAATAGTTTCGTCCCGTCCATAAAGACAAACATACTTTGACCACACGCTCACGCTCCTCACTTGCATGTATTACATTACTAGTGAAAATTCTTGAGTTCAATTATGTTCTCCCTCCCACAAATCTCAAAGCTGGCTCTGATACCACTTTGTAATGCCTCCATTCATCACATGAAATATAACGGTAGGTCCTGCCGGGGCACCACGACATATTTCACAGACAAACGACAGAATTACGTATGAATATCAGATCACATTCTACACGGATCCTAACTCAGAGCATTCTAGCACAGTATTTTAAGTTGTAAGAACTCACCACAACAAATGTCCAGTAAATATATAAATCATACATTTATATATATCACGAGGAATGTATACAAATACACACGCTTATGGCCTTAAGGTCTTACAAGTTGCCCTTTACAAAATATACAGCTTCATATATCGGCACGCACGCCGGCCACACATGAAATCCAAGAATTATTTGCACTGCCTCAAGGGCCTTTAAGCAGCAATGGATTCATTCTGCTCAATTCAATTCAACCCATCAGCACCTGCAATTAGACATCTACCCCAAGAGCTGTAAACAGAGCAACAGTCTGCATTAGCTGACCAATTATAACGACCCTACCACTTACTCGGGGCAATGGTTCCTTCCCTGAATGCATTGCCAAAACATCTAGCTAACAACTATCACAATAGTATCACAAACGCCGGCTTCCGCCAGACTCTCCGTGCACTCAGGGCACATTATGGTGGGCCGGACTCCTTGACACCACCACCGAACAGAGGTTTTTAACATGTTGGTTGGCCGGTCCTAGTCCACGAACACGCATGTTGGCTACATTCCGCCCATCCCACTCAGAGGTGCTAACCTCACAACAAACTTGAGCATTTAATCACATTTAGATCGATCCACCATTATGGTGTAGCAAGTCATGTATGCCCCGCGTCCTCCCAAGAGTTGCCACCAATCGATCTCCCGAATAACCAGGTGTAGGTCAGCCTTTTACCGTTTCTCAATTCGTCAGAAGCGCACTACATGACGCGGGTCAACTTTCCCTCCTGATCAGCCGCAGCTTTCCGCTCTCTCAGAGTAAAATAGTGCTTACAACGCTCAACCACAGGGAGCTTACGCAAAGCATCCAAGATTAGCATACAGTTACAATAAAAGGAGCTTATATTCACAATTCATATCACATAATCCACGGAGTCTTCTCCAGTTCACAACATAACTATCACCAATCCAGACTAACAGTTAGGATGAGCTTCACATAGCATGCATATATCGTACTACCTATTTCCGGCTCTAAATTCAGGCTCAACCTGAAATCACTTATGCTTTCAACCTCTTGGTGGAGGAATCTATGCATATGCATAAAGAAAAGACTTTGCTTGTCCAAGAAGGAGATCGTTACCCTAGACGATCACTTTGGCGCCATGATCTCACCGGATGGAAATCACCGCCACGGCATTGCCTCCACGAATCAGCACTCAGCTCACGATTCAGCACGCTGAAGCTCCTCCAGCAGTCATCCCCCTTTTCCTTCTTCCTCCTTGCTCTCCTTTTTCCCTAGCTTTATAGAAAGAGAATGGCTAAGAAGAATGAAGATTATCTTCGTACTCTCTGCCTTATAATCAGTTGGGAAGAGCCTGAACCCATGGATCAAAGATGAAAGAAATGAACGACCATGATTTGCTAGAAATCTAAATTTTTGGGCTAACACGCCCTGCGACACGCCCGTATCACAGGCTGTGTCCCTTAAACGGTCCACGAACCGCCTTACCCCGAACAGGACATAGCCCTGTGACACGCCCGTATCACATGGCTGATACGCTCGTGTCACATAGTACACGCCTGTGTGGCATGGAGTGTCCCACATGCAACACACCACAAACTCAACCGAAGCGGGATACGACCTAGGGATATGCCCCTGTCCCAGGCTGTGTGCCCCCAATACACACTAGTTTCCACAATCACACATCCCTGTCTGACCTCGAGAAGAACACGGCTCGGTGACACGCACGTGTCACAGGACGTGTACTCATCTTAAATTGCCACTTGACGATCGTCGAGCGCCGTTCGTCGACCAGAGGGGGACACGCCCTCTGACACTCCCGTGTCGCAGGGCATGTTCCCTCTCAAGAGCTTCTCGAGTTCCTTTCATCGAGCACTTAAGTGGCTGCTCAACCCGAGCATGACACACCTCGGGACACGCCCGTGTCCTAGTCCATGTCACCCAACCTTAACCCAAATTTGGATTTGGGGTGTTACAAATTTCCCGAGTAATTAATGCATATATTCCCCTGAATATAGTCGTTAGTGGAAACATTGATTATGGTCTTCATCAGGGTTAATTACTTGTTTAATTTATTGGGAAAGTTGGGAAAATCATTAAAGATAATATTCTCCAGCCGATTTCATTCTCCAGACAATCAACAATCAATGCTTCAGATTCAAATTTCAAAGGAGAATTCAACTGCATAATAAAAAAGATATGTTCTCTTTTCAGAAAGATAGAGATATCAATATACAGAACCAGAGAATACAAAAAAACTCTCAGAAATTCTCTGTGCAGAAAATAACCTGTTTTCACCTTGATCTTATTGAAGACTGAAGAAGAACAACAAACATAAATCAAGAGTCTTCTTCAACTTTAACTCCAGGAGCTTTCAAGAACAACATAATTTGAATCAGTTAGAAGTTCCTGGATTACTTCAAGTCAAGGCTGAAGACCTACACCCTGAGCAAGGCTCCAAGTGATTTTTGAAGGAGTCTTGACAACAACAATCCACTAGTCTTCTCTGTTTATTAGAGAAAGAGAAGGCACCATCAAATCTCTCCCCCCCCACCTATAAAAGGGTTTATTAACTCCCTTCAAAATTTTATGTTTTGTTTTTGGGAACCTGATCAAAAGCTCAACAGGTTGTGAGATCTCCCATCAAATAGATCTTCTGGTGACAGGGCACCGAGCAAAAACCTGATGGTGGCAGGGCACCTGATCAAAAACTTGTAGTGGATTCCTACCAGGATGGTAGAAGAGTGGATGTACCCAAGTTTAGGGGAACCACTATAAATTTCTTGTGTCGTCTGGTTGCTCTTTGTTTTCTTATTGTTGTGTGCTGAATGTTGTGGTTGTTTTGCTTAGACTGTTTTCAATTGTCTGTTACTACTATAATATCACCTATTTTATTACTCTGATATATTTAAAAATAACCAAAAGTTTTAACATACTCTATTCACCCCCCCCCCCTCTAGAGTAATCAGATCTATCCCCTATCTTTCATTTTAGTTTCTCATTCCACTTTTAAATCCCTATATATGTTAATATTTCGTTTTTTTGGTGTTGATCATATCATGTTGTTGGTCTTACAGACTTCTTGCTGCATCAAGTGTTTTTTGTTAAATTTGTCAAGTGTTCTTAGTTAAATTTGTCAAGTGTTTACGTTATTTATCAAGTGTTCCCGTAATTCGTCGAGTGTTCACATTATTCGTCGAGTGTTCACTTTAAATTCATCGAGTGTTCACGTTAAATTCACCGAGTGTTCACGTTAAATTCGTAGAGTGTTCATGTTAAATTCGTCGAGTGTTCGTGTTAAATTCTTCAAGTGTTCATGTTAAATTCATCGAGTGTTCACGTTAAATTTGTTGAGTAGTCACATTAAATTCATCGAGTAATCACGTTAAATCCATCGAGTAGTCACTTAAAATTCCATGAATTCGTCGAGTGCTTACATCGAGTTCGTCAAGTGGTCACACCAAATTCGACATGTGGTCATGACAAACTCATCGAGAAGTCCTGTTTATGCTTGAAATTTCTGGATTTTCCTTGTATCATCAGGATGACCTGATGCCAAGTCTTTTATAGTGGTAGTAGACTTTATATGCCCTTCTTTTATAAGATTAATGTTATTTTCATCTAATTTATATTGTACTTATGCTTTTCAATTAGGAACTATGGTTTTTTGTTCTTCTTTTTCTAAATTCCTGGAATTTGGTGGTTAGTTGGTGAAAATGGAAATATGCCACCAACACAATACTAGTTTTTTGTTATGATATTATTTGGACTGTGGGAATTAGTGGATTGGACCACCACTACAGTGCCTGTGGTGAATCATTATAGCCGGTGGTTTTGTTATGGAATGTTGTGTTGGGTTGGATGGAAGACCACCACCACATTGCCTTTTTTGAGATATTTTAATCTGATGATTTATGTTGGAAAGAATGCCACCACCTCAGTACCGTTTTATGTCCGGTGTTCATTATTCATTATTCGAGCCGATCAGTCTCATTCATTATTTGCAAAAATATATATATTTGAATACTAGTATGAATCCTTATGGCACTTGGTGCAAGTCTTTCACTTATTTAGCTAATTCGTGCTGACTTAATCATACTTACCGCATATGTGGTCTTTGGTTGCTGTTATTTCACAACTATTTATCATTGGGTTGGTGATCTTCTGAAGCTTATTAACCATTTGAACTCTATTTGAGCCACCCTTTGCGCCTTTTGTGTTGAGACAATCTTTTCTTTTGAATGCCTCAGGTTCAGGACACTAGCAGATAGAGCTGGCCGAGTTCGTTTCTCCGAGGCTTCAGTGGTTGTTTTCCTTTCCTCTGATTAGTTGAGAGGTAGTATGTTGTTTTTCTTGACTTTGTAGTGAACCTTAGACTTTTATTTTTGGTGTTATGAGTTCATGTCAGATTGTTGGTTCCGATAACATTGATTCTTTATGTGTTAGACTATTTATTTGTTGTTTCTGCTACTACTATTCTGCTTATGATGCATTGCTCTCTGAGAAGGTTTTATGTTAGGTTGCATATTAGTTATTTTAACTATATAAAAGTTGCATACTAGTTTAGATAATAACATCTGTAACATCCCCCTCACATCTAGATCCCTTTCGGTTAGGGTTAGGACTTGAATTGTGAGTAGAGGTCATGGTATGAACCTAGGTTAGCTTGAACCTAGGAAAGTTGCTATAAGCACCTCAATAGTGCACAAGTCAACCTAGGCTAATTCACTTCAAATTGGAGTCACCAACTCAAATTGAACTTGCCAATAGATCTCTAACCCTAAGAGAAACCCAAGTGACCCAAAATCCCTATTATACAGTCACCAAATTGACCAAATTGACCAAAGTACCCTTTAAGTCAACAAAGGTCAATCCTTCACTAGTATGTTCAATTTAACCCCAAAACATGAAATTGACCTAACCCATAGTATTAGGACATCATAAACGACCCATTTGACCTAAAAGCACTATCATGGGGTCAACAATTGGTCCAATTTGACCAAAGTCAAACTTCGCCCAATTTTGGTCAAAATCACACATATTGGCTATATTAGCCAAATTAGGGCATCACCATGACCCAATCAACATTGGGTGGTATAAGGGACTCTAGACACATATTTTAGACCAGTAAACCCACCAAATTGACCAAGTAAACCTCAAGGTCAACCATTCTCAAAATAAGCCCTAATTATGAAATTTAAAAGCCCAAACCAAATCCAAATGGACTAAGGCCTTACCCAAGGCCCATACTGCAAGCCCACACGCCAAATGACTCTGTAAGCCCCTCTAGATTTGAATGGAGGAATATCATGGAGGGGAAATTAGGAATTTCACCTATTTACAAGATAAAGAGGAGGAATTCATGGAGTGTATGCCATTTGGCACCTCCTCTTCATTCCCAAAGGCTACTAAGTGAGTTCCCCATACATGGGGACTGTTCTCCCATTACTCCAGCCAGCTGACATCAAGGAGAGAGGGAGTGAAGAGCATTCAAACTAATGGCCGACCAACCACATTCATAGCTTATATATATACACCCACTCAGCCCCAAGTAAGCTTTACACCATCTTCTCAATCTCACAAGCTGTCGAACCCGACCTCTTGAGCAAAGTTTCTGCTGGAGGAGCACTATTTTGGGCAAAATCACTGGTGGCACACCCACACAACACCCGCCACCAAGCTCGGATTCAGGTCCGTTTCTGCTTCGCTCCCTTAATATTAGTATCTTAGATCCATTAGGAGAGAAATCGAGATCAATTGAGCCCGATCGTGTGAGAAAAATCTTAGAATCTTATGGAATTTGGACTTGTTGGGTTTGCCAAAATAGTCACCTTCGGTGGCCAATCCACCGCCCGACGATTGCCACCGCCTCAATGGAGGTGGTGGTGCCCTGCCGTGGAGGTGTCCAATTGGGCAGGAAAAGACACATGAAAGGGCTCTAGGACGGTGAAATCTCGACTCTTGGCTCATTAGGGAAGGCGATGCTGGGGCAGTCGATCTGGACATTGTAGGAGTTGTCGGTTCACATATCTTCAGTTTGACAATATCAAATCCCAGGTTTTATTTGATCAAAACTTGTGATTGGTAGAGTGTGCAGGTTTAAAACTTCAAGAAAAGCGAGAAAACTCTCCTCTAGCACCTACCGCCAAGCGGTAGCCGTTACCGCCAGGCAGTAGCTCTACCACCCGCTGTAGACTAAGGATTTTCTTTAGTTAGGCACTTAGGATGCTATCACACAGTGATATCTTCCTACCGTACGCTCTAGATCACTCAATGCTTATCGAGATGGAGTTGTCGAGAGTGTCGAGATGGATGCATCAAAAGTGTGGAGACAGAGCTACCACTGAGTGATAGCTTGGTACCACACGACACTAGCACGAAAAATTGGAAAATATTCTTTTTGGATATCTTTCTAAATTTGCAGGACAGCTGTCAGCATCAAGCGCGTCGACCTACCATCGGGTGCTACTCTTACCGCTAACCATAGCCTATCCTTACAAAGTCGTATACAAGGCGTCTCATTTTCTGATTTCAAAAGGCAGACGAATAGAGACTCAGAATTTTCATTCCTAGGGTTCGGTAGCCGCCTTTGTGCTACATTCCACCATCTCCGTCGAAGGAAATGAAAACCGCCTCCCTCCCATCACGCACGAAGAACTCCTGCGAGCTAAAGACAACAATTACTACGAGGAGTTTATCGGTTGCATCCACACAAAGATCTCAAGCATCGGTCCCAAATTGCTCAACGGATAAATCGTCTTGAGGGAGATTCAAACTTTAATCTTTTTATAACCTTGTTGTACTTTTTCTTTTCTCTGTATTCGTGTGGTGAGGAAAATCAACATGTGAAGGTCATTGAAATCCGAGGAGGATTCTAGGAAAAATCATCTTTGGGAAGGGAAGTCTTGATCGTGGGATCTAGCGAGGCTCTAAGACACTTCCTTGCGTGAAGGTGAAGAGCCGGCTCGATGACCTTTCTTGGAGGAAAAGGGAGATAGCCAACCAGTCCGGGAAGTGGGTCGGTATAGAAAACAAAAAAGGGATTTGATTTTCACCGCCCCTGATCTCCGACATCATGGAGATTAAGTTTTTGTAATTATAATAACACTCATTGATTTAGCTTGAATAAAATTCATTTGATGTTCTCTTTACTTGCTTGTAATGTTGTGGTTGTTAGCCGGCGATGTACAACCCCGTGTTCGCCGAGTTGGTCCTCCAGGCCAGACGAGTGGAATAAGGCGCCCTGTCCGCGCCAAAACGACATGCGGGCAAACTCAGAACGGCAAGCTCGCTCTCGCCTAAGCTAGGCGGGCGAGCTACGCGAGCTGGCACACCCAACCTACATCCGCCTAGATTTCTTCGAACTGAGTCGAGCTTTCGCCGAACTTATCTCGAGTTGAGGTCGACGTTCGTCGAACGGAGATTGACATTCGTCGAACGGAGCTCGGCAGTTTAAAACCATAATTCGTCGAACTAAGCTCGATCAGTTCGATTCCTCTAGAATTCCTTCTGTAGAAATAGTCCCAGATCATCCAGGTTTGCACTCACCCAGGGACGGGCAGATGCGGTGAGTGCCATCTCCATCGAGCACTCACCGCCCTGGGCGAGTGAAGGTATCAGAGGGCCACTCACCCCGCTATTTTATGATGCTTCATCTAAATTTTACCCCCACTGGCGCCCTCCTGGCTTTGGTGATGAGTGATGTTTCTCCACTAAACGCTCTCGGCGCCATCCTTGCAATGACATTGAGTGATGTTGCTCCACTCGATGCTCTCGGCACCCTCCTAGAAATGGCGTTGAGTGATGTTGCTCCACTCGACGCTCTCGGCGCTCTCCTGGCAATGGCGTTGAGTGATGTTACTCCACTCGATGCTCTCGGCGCCCTCCCAACAATGGCGTTGAGTGATGTTGCTCAACTCAACTCTCTCGGCACCCTCCTGGCTTTGGCGTTGAGTGATGTTGCTCCACTTGACTCTCTCGGCTCCTTCCCGGTAATGGCATTGAGTGATGTTGCTCCACTCGATGCTTTCGACTCCCTCCTAGCAATGGCGTTGAGTAATGTTGCTCCACTCGACGCTCTCGGTGCCCTCCTAGCAATATCGTTGAGTGATGTTGCTCCACTCGCCTCCCCTAGGAGAGTAAAGTCTTTAGAAGGCCACTCGCCCAGTCTCCTATGAGGTGTTATTACCATTTTACCCCCGTTGGTCTGCCTATAGACTGTTAGAACAACGAAGTAACATTGTTGGCAGACCTAGATGGGATGCATATAGCATTTCAAAATAGCAGAGGTTGGCTATTTGCAGGCAGTTTTCAAAAAACTATAAATAGGACCCAAGGGCCACCTTAGAAGGCATGCTTACGAGTATTTAGATCTTCTTGCACTTTCTGAGGTAGCCTTTGCTATGCCTTTGGCTAAGGAGGGAAAGCGGTCCATGATCTTCCAGGTGTGTGGTGGGACCTCCACGCCAAGCCCTTAGGTCAGTTCCCATTTCTTTTTGCTATTTGGCTTGCAAGAGATAAGTAGGTGTGCGATCGCCCCTTCCCCAAGGGTGAAATCCATAAGAGACCGAGATTTTGGTTTCAACATTTTAGTGCAGTGAGCATGAAGAGTGGTCAGCACAGATAATCTTCAACAGGGTAGATGGTTGGAGGAGAAGGACAGGGCTCGGATAGGTCCGACTCGCCACTCCCAACACCTCTGGCCATGGTGGGGATGTTCGAAGACTTCAGACAGGAGCTGATCAACCTCATCAAGTTCACACTATGCGCACGAGACGAGTGCTCAACTCCAGGATTTCCAGTCAGAGTCACCCCATCTCTGGGAGAGGACACTCCCGACATGCGAGTTGGGAAGGAGGTCTCCGAGGAGGGGAGAGCCTGCGAGCTCCCTGGGCGCACGCTCTTCACGGGCTCGGCAAGCGGGCGACGGTTCGGCGAGATTGGTGCACGAGACCCTCCAGCTCACCTAGCAGGGGGAGAAAGCGCCTTCAGCGAGCTGGATTCTTCTGCCGTAGTTCCAGAGGGGTTCAGAGAGCTCGAGATGTCCTACTACATCGGGAAGGGAGACCTGGTCCAGCACGTCCAGTGGTTTAAGGACGTTGTATCGATCTGACGATGTTGGATGGCTTCAAGTACAGGATCTTCGCCATCACCCTCAAGGAAAAGGTGAGAGAGTGGTTCAACCAGCTACTAGCCAGCTCCATTTACTGCTTCGAGGACCTACATCGGGGGTTCATGTTGAGGATCACCACCTCCAAGAGGAGGAAGAAGGAGTCAGACTCCCTGTTCCACATCAAGCAGGGGGTGAATGAGACTTTGGGGAGTTACGTTGACCGGTTTCAGGAAGAGTGATGCAGGACCACACATTGACACCGTAAAATCTTTGAACTTAGCACAATTGTCTCTCAACGTTCGAATTCTACACTCTCACAAATTTCAACGCAGCGCACACGCAAGCAATTTATTTCAATTATATGCTAACGTACGAGTAGACAAACCGATTAGGATTGAATAATAGGCTATAGGCCAATATTCTTTCCGGCTAAAAGGACCCACCCGGTCCGATCGAGAGAAGGTTGTACCAAAAGAGATCTACCAAAAATTATGATTCTGAAATGGTAGATCTCTCCCAACAAAAAGTAGACAAGGTTCGCCAATCCTCTCAAAAAATAAATCAATCAAGATAAACATAAAATCGTTCGAAGAAAACCACGATTATTTAAAGCTATCAAGAATCAACGTTAAAGTTTTCCACCATAAGAAAATATAGGAAAAGGAACACACGAAGATGGAAATTTCATTACCCAATCGTAATGGATGATTCTGATTTCTCTAACCTGGATCACTCTTCAAAGGCTCCGTCGGAGTTGCACCGGTTGAAGATGAAAACTTGTCCGCCTTCGTCGCTTCACGCCTTGGCCGAATTTCACACAAAGGTTTGAAGGCTGGCCAACTTGGATGAGGTTGCTATTGGTCGAATTTTGGGGTGATGGAGGTGGCCTTATATTGAGAAAAATGGTGGAGAGAGAAAAGGTGGAGGCTAGGGATGTTAGAGAGGAGGTCGGGTTATGAGAGAGGGGATGGCGTTGGGTTTGGTGATGAGGAAAGGGGATCGGGTATGAGAACGGGGTGGCTTGAAGGTGGTCTGCTAGGATGAGGGGAGAGGTTGGCGGCTTTTGATGAGGGAAAAAGAAAGGCGGCGGCTAGGGTGAAGAGGAGGGGTTGGCGGCTAGGGTGAGGTAAGAAAAATATGCTTCGCCGAAATATTGAAAGACGAGCAGAGGAAGGGAGGGATTCTCAAAGGAGGATTAGGGTTCAAAATATTTTCATTCAACTTAATAAAAATTTAACATTGTATGGCCTTATATAGGCTCATCACATGGTTATGCTACATGCATCGCAAATAAATAAAAAACAAACAGTCAAAATGTTTAATGATGAAATTAATGAAATAAAACACTCCTCAAAATAAAAGAAATAAAATATTAAAAGTTTGATTATCGCCGAGGGAGGAGATTGTAACGTCGCTCCACAAGATCACCACGGCGCCATAAGTCTTTCACTGGAGACGAAGAACAATCTTCTGTAGGCATGTCGTTGCCTTCTTCATCTTGTTGGGGGCCGTCGTTTCCATCAATCCTCCCATGCTCAAAAGTACTCATCACCGATGAGTTGGCATGCAGGTCGCATCACAGAAGAGCATCATCCAAGAGAGCCACCTCTGATTCTGGAAGCCAAGAGTCATCGGAGGCCGGTTGATCAGCTATTGAATCATGTAGTGGCGAACATCACCACTTGGAGAGGAAAGCACATCATCCTTGATGATCATGTCTGGCAAAAAGTTGGTCCTGGGAAACCTGGGAAAAGCATTAGGAAATAAAGTAGGAAATGTTTCTTCATCAACAGTAAATGTACCTCCATTGGAGACCGATGGAGAGAGCGATCCAGAAACAAACTCACCCCCTCCAACCCATTAGAAAATGCAGTGGAACCAAACAGGCAGTTAGATAATTCAAGTGGTGGAGAAACATATGACATTAAATCAGAAACATTAAAAATAGGGGAAATACACCAATCAGTGGGTAACTCCAAAATATATGCGTTTTCTCCTAATTTCTTTTAAATACGAAAAGATCCAGCTCGCTGATTCGCTAACTTTTATATAGTGCCCAAAGGCATCCGTTCAAGGATGCCATGCAACATGACTAAATCGCCAACCTTAAAGTGAGACTCTCTTTTATGTACGTTAGCATGAACTTAATAAGATGCATATTGTGTGGTTAGCGATTGATTTATATGTTTATGAAAATTATGAATATGAGAGGCGAAATCCTGTGCAAATTGACTTGACTTATAAGATATCGGTAATAGAATCAAGTCAAGTGGCACTATTGCTTTATATCCGTGCACGATCTCATTTGGTGATAAACCAGTGGACCTATTTTTCGAGTTGTTGTACGCTAATTGAGCATGGGGAAGGATGAGGTCCCACGTACCCTTGTGGTCACCCACAAGACAACGTAGCAAACTACCCAAACTTCTGTTTACCACTTCCGTTTGCCCTTCCGTCTGTGGATGGTATGCCGAAGAAAATAATAATTTGGTGCCCATAATTCTCCACAGGGTCTTCCAAAAATAACTAGTAAATTTTACATCCCTATCGATCACTATTGTTTTTGGAATGCCCCTATGCCCAACAACTTGTTTAAAGAATAGTTTTTCTACGTGTGACGCATCGTGGGTCTTACTACATGCAATAAAATAGGCCATTTTAGAAAATCGATCTACTACCACTAAAATGGAATCATGACGTTTAAACGTGACTTGTAGGCCTAGAATAAAATCCATGCTAATATCTTCCAGGGAATGGAAGGAATCAGAAGAGGGGTATAAAGTCCAGCATTCATTTTATTACCTTTTGCTAATTGACACGCGCGACAAATCCCCACAATTTTATTAACCGTAGATTTAAGACATGGCCAGTGAAACTTATCTTCTACTAACGTAATGGTCTTATCTCGTCCGAAATGTCAACCTAGACCACCACTATGTAATTCCCATAAAATAAAATGCCGAAGGGAAGAACGAGGAATGCAAAGCTTTGATTGTTTAAAAAGATAACCGTCCCGAATATAATATGCTGAAATGGTAGTGGGAGAGTTGATTTGAGTGGAATAATAGATGTACTTGAAATTCGGGCAATTAACATACTCATCCTTTATTCTATCAAAACCAATCACTTTGACCTCTAGCATAGACAACAATAAAGAGACACGACTAAGAGCATGCGCTACTTGATTTAAAGTTCCCTTTAGATGTTTAATGATGAAGGTATACTCCTGAAGATAGGAGACCCACTTAGCATGCATTGGGCTAACTTTATTTTGAGAATTAATAAATCTCAATGCCTTGTGGTCGGAAAGAATGACAAATTCCTTAGAGATCAAATAATGTCGCCAATGCTGTAAACACCGAATAACCTCATAAAACTCTCTGTCATAATTAGAATAATTCAATCTTGGTCCCGAGAGTTTCTCACTAAAGTATCCAACAGGATGTCCCTCTTGACACAAGACACCACCAATACCGACTCCAGATGCGTCACCGGAAAATTCAAAAACTTTATTAAAATCTGGAAGTCGTAGAAGAGGAGCTTCCGACATTCAGGATTTAATTATTTCAAATTCTTTGGCGGCCGATTTAGTCCACGTAAAATGTCTCTTCTTCATGCACTCTATGATTGGTGCAATGATACTACTAAAATACTTGATTAATCGGCGGTAAAACATATCTAATTCGGGAAAACTCCGAACATTCAGTATATTAGTTGGGTCTGGCCAATCCTTGATGGCTTGGACCTTCTTAGGGTCAACATGGATGCCCTCCAAACTTACAATATAACCTAGGAACTCCACAGATGGCACATTAAACGTACACTTCTTAAGATTAACAAATAAATTTTCCGTACGCAATGTGGTAAATACGGTCCTCAAGTGAGACTCATGATCGTTCGGTGAAGAGCTAAAGACTAGGATATCATCGAAGTAAATAACCACGAATTTTCCAAAATAAGGCTTGAATACTAGGGTCATCAACCTCGAAAATGTACTCGAGCCATTAGTGAGCCCTTCCCCAAGCACTAACCACTCATAGAGTCCATTCTTTGATTAAACTGATGTTTTCCATTCGTCTCCCTCCATAAGCCTGATTTGATGGTAGCCACTCTTAAGATCTAACTTGGAAAAAATCGTGGCCCCGGCTAACATGTCCAATAAGTCATCCAATCGAGGGATGAGAAACATATATTTAACTGTGATTTTATTGACGACCCTATAATTTACACACATCCTCCAAGAACTATCTTTCTTAGGGACCAATAATGTGGGTACAACACAAGGACTCTTACTATGATGAATGAACCACTTAGCAAATCCGAAATTAACTTTTGTAACTCTAAGGGTACGGAGGCATTTTGTCGATAATGGGGAAGATTTGGCAACGAGGAACCCAGGACAAAATCAATTTCGTGTTGAGTTTCCCGCATGGGGGAAACTCGGGCGGTAAATCATCCGGGTAGACATCCTTAAATTTGTCTAGAAGGGCCTTCAATGTTGGAGGCAAATTTTCAAAAGAGGGACTATCTTTCTTGATTTGCAAACAAACTAGCGCATATATGACACCATCTATAAAAGAATCCTGCACAAGCTCCTTCTTACCTATCAAACTTAACATCTTCTTCTCTATAGGTACAATAGTGTCTTTGGAAAAAAAATGATGGATCTTTAGGCCGAGTGGGTTTAAAAATAATGGTCTTACCATTAAATTTAAACTCATAGGTATTAGCGTACCCTAGCGAGTAACGTCTTGGTCATAAAGCCATGGGCGTCCAAGTAAACATGACAAGCATCCATGGGGATGACATCACACCATATCTTTTCAGAATAAGCCTTGATGGTAAGTGGTACCAAACAATGCTTCGACACCGGGAGGGACATTTTGTTTACCAATGCCACCTTATAAGGGTGAGGGTGCATCTCAGTAGCTAATGACATTCGGGTGTCCGTATTTTCAGAAATTACATTCATATAACTACCAATGTCTATAATCATCTTACACCACTTCTCTTCACTCTTAAAATTTAGCGAAAAGATATTTGTCCTATTTCAATCATCTAAAGCTCATTGAGTAGCCAGAATACACCGCATGACCATCATATGGGAATCATCCTCTAAATCACTCATTACTCCTTCTGACTCGGTATCTTCACCTGCCTTATATACAAGGTCGTCAGACTAACAAGTGGAATCTAAGAGGGCTAAGGGCTTGTGCTTAGTAGCACACTCACTAGCGTAATGACCCTGAATCACGCAAGCGAAACTTGTAATGTTCATTTTGCTAACCCTTCCTACCGGAACTCTCTCACTCGTTGGGTTTCTACTATTCCTGGCAGTCACGACTATAGAGTTTGAGTCAGTGGATCGAAACTTCCCCTTGTCCTTATATGTGGAAGTGGGAGGTGGTCCTAAGATGGACTTTCCCTTCTAATACGAGCGAGACTTTTTTTAAGAATGTTGTGCTTCTCAATATCTAATACAACATTAAAAGTGGCGTTTAGGTCGGTGTGACCATAACGCAGTAATTTTCCCTGGATGTTGGTGTTTAACCCCTCACGAAATCTAGAGAGGGTGATCTTCGGCATCTCCTTCATGCCACACCTAACCATCATATCCTTAAGAAGACTCATATACTCAGAGACCGACCTATTCCCTTGCTTAAGGGTAGAAAAATAATCAAACATCTACGTTCTATGGTACTTAGGAACGTACTGTTCTGTCAGCATTTCCTTCATGGCTGCCCATCCAATGAGTAATTCACCGTTCTCGCCTGTCAGACATCGTTCCTCATTCAACCAGAATAATTTTGCTCTACCTAAAAACTTCATTCTCATCACTCGCACCTTATGCACGTCAGTCAGATTGTACCACTCAAAGTAGCACTGTATTTCCATAACCCAGTCTAGGAAAACTTGGGGTTCTCCCAATCCATTGTATGATGGGGGTTTGACCCGGACATCCCTAGTAGTATCAAACTCGTACGGTGCTCGTGGAACTTATTCATTATTATTGTTAAGATAATGGTTATTATTTCCTTCCGCACGTTGGTTGGTGGGTTGATTACGGGGAGCCGCAATACTTAGTCTCAGATCGTGAAGCGCCTCCCTAATAGCCGTCATTTGTTCAGTGAAATCCTGACGGAGTTCTTCAAGCGCTGTGAGACTGTGTCCCTCATCCCATTCATCCGCCATATTGGAAGAAGACGGGGAATACTCCATACCTAATCTAGTGTGGATGTAACCTACACAGTAGTTCTAGCCTAATGATAAGGAGAACAGAAAGAATTGTTCCCGCTTACTATCTAGGGTGAAAATTTTTTTTTGATTTTATTGCTGGAAATAAATAAGAGACTATTAAAAAAATGATTTTTTTTGCAGAAAAATAAAAATATAGGCCGCTATTGGTAGACCAGAAATTTTTTTTTTGTTATTTAGTCAAATAAACGTGCAAGACAAGTGCGTGTAGACGTACTAAGTAAGAGGGGTAGGGTGTCAAATAGGAAATTGACGTGAACCTCCCTCTGATACCAAATTGATACAGGCCCACACGTTGACACCGTAAAATCTAAGAACTTAGCACGATTGTATCTCAACGTTCGAATTCTACACTCGCAAAAATTTCAGCGCAGCGTACATGCAAGCAATTTATTTCAATTAGATGCTAACGTATGGGTAGCCAAATGGATTAGGATCGAATAATAGGCTATAAGCCAATATTCTTTCCGGCTAAAAGGACCCACCCGGTCCGATCGAGTGAAGGTTGTACCAAAAGAGATCTACATAAAATTACGATTCAGAAACAATAGATCTCTCCCAACAAAAAGTAGACGAGGTTCGCCAATCCACTTGAAAAATAAATCAATCAAGATAAACAAAAAAATCGTTCGAAGAAAACCACAATTATTTAAAGCTATCAAGATTCAATGTCAAAGTTTTCCGCCACAAGAAAATCTAGGAAAAGGAACACACAGAGGTAGAAATTTCGTTACCCATCAAAATGGGTGATTCCGATTTGTCTAACTTGGATCTCTCTTCAACGGCTCCGCAGGAATTGCGCTGGCTGAAGATGAAAACTTGTGTGCCTTCGTCGCTTCACGCCTTGGCCGAATTTCAACCAAAAGTTTGAAGGCTGGCAAACTTAGATGAGGTTTCTATTGGTAGAATTTTGGGGTGATCGATGGAGGTGGCCGGATATTGAGAAAAATGGTGGAGAGAGAAAAGGTGGTGGCTAGGGATGTTAGAGAGGAGGTCGGGTTGTGAGAGAGGGGATGGACGGTTGGGTTTGGTGATGACGAATGTTGCTCGGGTATGAGATGTGAGTGGCTTAAAGGTGGTCGGCTAGGATGAGGGGAGAGGTTGGCGGCTTTTGATGAGGGAAAAGAAATGTGGCGGTTAGGGTGAAGAGGAGGGGATGGGGCTAGGGTGAGGGGAGAAAAATATGCTTTGTTGAAATATTGAAAGAGGAGGAGAGGAAGAGAGGGATTCTCAAAGGAGAGTTAGGGTTGAAAATCTTTTCATTCAACTTAATAAAAATTTAACATTACATGGCCTTATATAGGCTCACCACGTGGTTAGGCTACATGCAGCCCAAATAAATAAAAATAAACACTCCAATTGTTTAATGATGAAATTAATGAAATAAAACACTCCTTAAAATAAAAGCAAATAAAATATTTAAAGTTTGATTATTGCCGAGGGCGGAGATTGTAGCGTCGCTCCACAAGATCACCACGTCGCCGCAAGTCTTTGACTAGAGACGGAGAACAATCTTCAATAATCATGTCGTCGCCTTCTTCATCTTCTTGGGGGCCGTCATCTCAATAAAGGAGGTCACCCAAGTCCTGGAGTTGCCCGGGCATATCCTGATGACGGCCTTTACCTTAGGGCTACAACATGGTTTCTCCAGTATGGAACTGAAGAGAGTGCCACCTTTCTCCTACGAAGAGCCGATGGAGAGGGCGGCAAGGGAAGTCGATGGGGAGGCGTTGAACCATGAATTTGCCTGGATGCTGGACAGGTGGGACATAGAGGACGAGAAGGAGCCAAGGGGTGGCAGAGGTCAGGAGGAAAGGAGAGCTGAACCCCGATAGAGCGAACATTGGCAGCAATAACAACCCCGGTGGGGGTGTCAGGAGTCGGACCGCCGTCTGGGTTGGAGGCTAGAGTGGCAAGACAAAGGGCCGTAGAGATGTTACCAGGTAAGGATAACCGCCAGGGCTGCTAGGATTAGTTCCATCCCCTAGGTTGGATGCAGGCCCAAAGACCTCCCCTCACCGATGAAGGTCAGGCTATGGCTATAGCCATGAGGGAGTGGAGGAGAGCAGCATGGAGAAGGAGGAGAGAAATCAGGGTGGACTTGCCCTACTATGACTTCCACCAAGAGAAAGGTCACGCTACTACCACGTGTCCGGAGTTCCTCGAGATGAGGAAATTGGGAGCAATATCAGTAGCAATGTCGTCAGGAGGTGAGGATTGATGAGGTCCTACCTCGGGCGAAGGAGGATATGTGTGAAGATCAGGTGGATGTTGGAACCTGAGGAGGGATCAGAGTGATCCATGGATGGGCGAGGATAGAGGCTTCCTGGCAGGCGAGACTCCATATTATGTACCACCGAAGTGTTGGCTACACATCCCAGACCCCACCCCTAGAGGAGAAGATTACTTTCTCCAGAAGTGATATGCCAGATCATGAGGATCCCTTCGACGATGTGCTGGTCCTCCAGATTGCCATTGAGAATTTCACAGTCTCCAGGATTCTCATTGACAATGAAAGCTCCGTCAATGTCATGTTCAAGAAGGCATTCGGCGCGATGAAGGTGGAGGCAAAGAGGGTACTGGCTTCAGATGGGCCCCTGTTTGGGTTTTCGGGAGAGAGGAGGTATGTAGAAGGAGTGGGGCTCCACGTCACTTTGGGAGGGTAGTCCCGAAATAGCAGATTTGTCATCGTGGATGCTCCCTGTAGCTATAATGCCATCTTCGGAATGACCCTCATCACCGCCTTCCATTGCGTCCCCTCGTCCTTCCACCATTGCTTAAAGTTCAGTACCGAAGGGATCCGGGTCCTAGTTCGGGGGACCCCAAGGTGGCAAGGGAGTGCTACGTCACCGCTGTAAACTATATCTCCTTGTAGGAGGGGTCCGAGGAGATGGAGAGGAGAATGGAGGATGCGGATCAGGAAGCCGGTGGAGAGTATATGGAGGTAGAAGAAGGCTCCACCCAGGTGGTGATAGGAGGAGACCAGGAGTTGGCCGAGGTGATGGCTATAGAGGAGGAGTTTCAAGCTGTGGAGGTTCTTCTCCCGGAGGAGAGGGACGTCAGAGAATGGGGGGGAGCAGTCTAGGCTGGAAGCTGCGAAAGATGTCATGGAGATGGAGGTTCTCACCCTTGGAGGTAGGGTGGAGAAGGTTCGCATCAGCGGAGGGCTGACCCCGGAGGCTCAGGGCAGGTTGCTGGCATGCATCCAGAAGAACGTGGGCATCTTCACATGGAGTGTGCAGACGATGCAGGGGATTGAAGCGGATGTGGCCTGCCACCGCCTCAACCAGGACCCGGGAGCTCGCCCCATCCAGCATAAGAAGAGGTCCACCGCAGACAAGCTGGCCGAATATATGAGGGAGGAGGTGGCCAAACTCCTCAAGGCCGGTTTTGTATCCGAAATTGAATACCCCGGTTGGGTCTCCAATGTAGTTATGGTTAAAAAAGGAGACGACCGGTGATGTATTTGTGTCAATTTTTCCTTACTTAATAAATCATGCCCTAAGGACTATTATACTTTGCCTCGGATCGACGTGCTGGTTGACTCAACCACCAGTTTTCCTGTAATGAGCTTCTTAGATGCATTTTCAGGTTATCACCAGATTAGGATTCAACCCCTGACATCAAGGATGTCTTGCTCATCACGGGGGATGGGTGCTACTGCTACAAGATGATGCCCTTTGGGCTAAAGAATGCAGGGGTGACATACAAGAAGATGATGGATAGGGTCTTCCGTAAATAGAAGGGGAGGAACCTGGAGGTTTATGTAGATGATCTCATAATCAAGAGTCGAGATGTGGACTCTCACCTCTAGGACCTGGAGGAAACCTTCACCACCCTATGTAAATACAAGATGTGGCTGAACCTCCTGAAGTGCATTTTCGGGGACAGCAGGGAGAAGTTCTTGGGACATCTTCTCACGCCCATACGGGTCGAGCCAAATCCCGATAAGGTCAAATCCATCATGGAGCTGGGGTCACCTCGGAATGCTAAAGAGGTGCAGTGGTTGACTGGGAAGCTGGCAGGATTGAGCAGGTTCCTCTCCAGGGTCGGGGAGAAATGCTCCCCCATTTTCAAGACATTGAGGGGAGGCCAGAAGTTTGAGTGGACAAAGGAGTGCGAGGAGGCATTCCAGGCCCTAAAGAAGTAGTTGACTCAGGATCCCCTGCTCCAAGGGCTGCAAGAGGGGGAGGACCTGTATTTGTATCTCGGGGTTGTAGTAGAGGCCTTGAGCTCCGTCCTGCTTCGAGAAGAAGGGAATAAGAAGCTCCCCATATATTATGTATGCCAGGTCCTGGGGAAGGCCGAGCTTCGGTACCACATCTTAGAAAAGCTGGCCTTCTCCCTAGTCATCTAGGCTCAGAGGCTCCGCCACTAGTTCCAGGCATACTCCATCCGAGTGGTGACTGACCATCCCCTCTGCAACATCTTTGAAGGGGTGGAGAATTTGGGCAGGTTGGCTAAGTGATCGATGGAACTAAGTGAGTTCGACATCTCCTTTGTCCCCTGCCTCTCGATCAAGGCCCAAACAATGGCCGAGTTTTTGGCCAACTACGTGGTCGAGGTGGTGGAGGAAGAGCTCACTCATCCAGCTTCGTGGAAGGTGAAGGTGGACAGCACTTCGGGGAAACATTCCTTGGGGTTAGGGGTAATCTTGGAAATCCCCCAAGGTATGAGAATCGAGCAAACAGTGGTGGTGCACTTCCCCATCACTAACAACCAGGCTGAATAGAACACCGTAATAGTAGGGTTGCGCCTGGCCAGGGAGATGGGGGTGCTTGACATGGAGGTCCTCACTAACTCCATGGTGGTGGCTTCCTAGATCAATGAGGAGTTTGAGGCAAGGGTGCCTAACCTATGATTATACCTAGCGAAGGTGAAGGGGGTAATCAGTATGTTCCAGACCTTCTCTATCCCACATGTACCCAGGGAGAAGAATGAACAGGTAGATCAACTGGCAAAGCACGGTATCCTGGTGGGTGGTACCATAACTGACCTAATCCGCCCTTGCATTGAAGAAGGAGAGCTAATGGAGGTGGATCACCACTCCTCGTGGATGGACCCGTTCACGACCTTCCTTTCCATATGAGAGTATCTGGAGGGGATGGACAAAAAGAAGTTCAGATACAAGTCGGCATACTATCTCCTCCAGGTTGGACAATTATATCGGAAGACTCTCTCAGGGATGCTGGCCCATTGTCTGTAAGAGAGGGAAGTGCAGAGGATTTTGGAAGAAGTCCACTTCGGGGAGTTTTGGTGTCACTCCGGGAGTCGGTCCCTGGAAGGGAGGATTGTCAGACAGTGATACTTCTGGCCTACCCTAGGCCACGACGCTGCAGAGTTCGCAAGAAGGTGTCATAAATGCCAGTTGTTTGCCCCCCTCCAACTACAACCGGCCCAGCATCTCAGGAGCATCACGGCCCCATGGTCCTTTGCCATCTGGGGGATGCACTTGGTAGGGTCGTTCCCCTAGTCCAGCGGGTAGAGGAGGTTCTTGCTCTTCATGTTATATTATTTTTCTAAGTTATTGGAGATGAAGGCACTGGTAGAGCTGACCTCCCAGGTCATCAGAAATTTTATTTGGGGGGAGATCATCTGCCGCCAATGGTACCGCAGGACATCGTCACGGATAATGTGCCTCAGTTTGCCATCGTAAAATTCATTAGCTTCTATGAGCAGCTCGGAATTGACCTCATATTTGCCTCGATTCACCACCCTAGGAGCAACGGGCAGGTGGAGGCGGTGAACAAGTTTATTGCGAACCTCCTGAAGAAGAATGTTGGAAACCTAAAGGGGAGCTGTGTGGAGCAGCTTCCCTCGGTCCTATGGGCCCTGAGGACCACCCCTAACACAGCTACAGGGGAGACCCCGTTCAAGCTCTCCCATGGCTGTGAAGCAGTACTTCCCATAGAATTTGAAGTCCAGACACCTCGGGTGGCAGAGGCCCGGGAAGGAGGGAGGAATGGCAGGCTGGAAATGAGGAGTAGCTGTGGTTCTTCCTCGATATGGTGGAGGAGCTGCGTGATGTCTCCGCAATCTGATAGGAAGATATGAATAGGAGAATGGCTAAGTACTTTGACAAGCACGTTAGAGTCAAATAATTTGCGGAGGGGGACTTGTTCTTTAAGAAGATTGATGCAGCGGGAAGATCAGAAACTGTGGGAAAGCTCAACCTGAACAGGGAGGGTCCATACATTGTGAAAGAAGCATTGAAGTCAGGAGGTTATCACCTCCGAAATATGGAGGATGAGACCTTAAGTCTCACCTGGAGCGGTGATGACCTGAAATGTTTTTACCCTTAAGACATGTGAGTGGTGCCTTGTTTTTAATAACGCTTCTCGATGTGCCGATTCTCCGGTAGTGATGTGTGAGTAGGTCAACTATTCAATTAATAGACCCCGAGCAGATCCCGCTGTCAGGCTCTCACCTAGTTGGTAGGGTTGGATGTCACTCGATGTCGTCTACCTAGACACCGAGTAGATCCCGCAGCTAGACACTCACCTAGCTGGCAGGGCTGGATGTAACTCATGTGTGTCTACCCGAACCCCGAGCAGATCCCAATACCAGGCTCTCACCAAGCTGGCAGGGCTGGATGTCGCTCGTGTGTGTCTACCCGGACTCCGAGCAAATCCCGCTGCCAGGCTGTCACCTAGCTGGCAGAGCAGGATGTCACTCATGTGTGTCTACCCGGATCCCGAGCAGATCCCGCTGCCAGGATCTCACCTAGCTGGCAGGACTGGATATCACTCATGTGTGTCTACCCGGACCCCGAGCAGATCCCGCTGCCAGGCTCTCACCTAGATGGCAGGGCTGGATGTCATTTGTGTGTGTCTATCCGGATACAGAGTAGATCCCGCTTCCAGACTCTCACCTAGCTGGCAGGGATGGATGTCACTCGCGTGTGTCTACCTGGACCCCCGAGCAGATCCTGCTATCAGGCACTCACATAGCTAGCAGGGCTGGATGTCACTCGTATTCGTTTACCGAGAACCCGAGCAGATCCCTCTGTCAGGCTCTCACCTAGCTGGCAAGGCTGGATGTCACTCATGTGCGTCTTCCCAGACCACGAGTATATCTAGCTACCAGGCTCTCACCTAGTTGGCCCGGCTGGATGTCACTCGTGTATGTACCCAGATCCCGAGCAGATCCCGCTGCCAGGTTCTCACCTAGCTGGCAGGGCTGGATGTCAATCGTGTTTGTCTACCCGGACCTCGAGCAGATCCCGCTTCCAGGCTCTCACCTAGATGGCAGGGCTGGATGTCACTCGTATGTGTCTACCCAGACCCCGAGCAGATCCCGCTGTCAGGCTCTCACCTAGCTGGCATGGCTGGATGTCACTCGTGTTTGTCTGCCCGGACCCCGATCTGATCCCACTGCTAGGCTCACACCTAGTTGGAAGGGATGGATGTCACTCGTGTGTCTCTGCCCGGACACCGAGCAAATCTCTCTGCCAGGTTGTCACATAGCTAGCAGGGCTGGATGTCACTCATGTGTGTCTACCCGGACCCCGAGTAGATCCTGTTGCCAGGCTCTCACCTAACTGGCAGGGCTGGATCTCACTCGTGTGTGTCTACACGGAACTCGAGCAGATCCTATTGCCAGGATCTCACCGAGCTGGCAGGGCTGGATGTCACTCGTGTGTGTCTACCCGAACCCGAGTAGATCCCGGTGCCAGGCACCCACCTAGCTGGTAGTGTTGGATGTCACTCGATGGCATCTACTCAGACACCCAACTGGCTAGTAGGATAATCCTTGACGAATGAAATGAGGTCGGCAAGCCGGGAGTGTCGAGTCGAGACTCTGGCGGGTCGGCGAGCATAGACTATTGCTCGACGACGCGAGCTCTCGGGATCCAACATGGTCGTTCGACACCCAAAAAAGAAGCTACAAAGGTTGCGAGAACTCAAGCCACAACACGACCTCATAGGGGCCAACTCATACGAAGCCAGGCGACTTGGGTGTGAGCCAAGCCGGCCCGCTCCAATCGCACAAACAACATAGAGAATCTGGACTAGGGATGCTGTTATCCACTCGCGGTTCATCTAACTAAGACCCCTATATTTCCTTAGCTAAGTCCATAATCGGCGCGCGACCTCGCTAATGAGACACGGGCACGGAGGCAGCGAGCAGGAGAGTCGGGCCTAGCTGCTAGTATGAAGCTGAAAGAGAGAAAATGACATCAAATCAAAATAAGAACATACATATCATTGATTGGTCAAAACGAGTTACAAGATTAGGGGCTCAGCCCACATTTTTATTAAGAACAAAATGTAAAATAGAGGCGAGGAGCAGGGATTCAGCGAGGCGAGATCTCGGGCGAAAAGTCCTAGAGGGGCTGGTAGGACTTGTCTCCCGGCTTCGCTACCGGAAGGAAAAGTGCCAGTACCACGTAACTCGCGAAAAGGACCGCGCTCTCGCTCTTATTGAGGTCCGTCTGCCGCAATGTCTGGAGGGTATACTTCGTCGCATAGGTAGCATTCTTCTGCATCATTTCATCCAGCTCGTACTCGATATAGTGCATGAGCTGACAGCCGCGGCTGAAGGGCAGGGAGGGAGCTACCGCGTCTTCCAGCTCTCCAACCCATACTTGTAAAGCCTCTTTTTCTCTCTCCAAGGTGGCGTGGATGACATCAGCCACGTCCACCCTCTCTCTCTAACGCTCCGCCTCCGCTTGGGAGAGATGGCGGGACTCTTCCTTCTCATCCACCCGCTTCTTGAGCAAGGGGCATTCTTATCAATCTGGCTGCATCATTGGCCAACCATGTGGGCCAGCTCCAGGTTGTGGAGCTGGGCCCGCACGATTTCATGAATGAGCACATGTGTTGCCTCCTCATCATAGATCGCGACATCATCCCGCGAGTAAATGCCAAATGAGAAGTTGTAAGTGTTGATGCGCAGAAAGTGGAGGAGAGGGGAGCCGCGGGCACCAGCGGCTAACAGGTGTGTTCGGTCTCACAGGAAAGGTGATAAGGTTGAAGGTTGCGGGGATAGAGAAGAGGAAAATATTTTGAGTGCACGAGAGTGGAGCAAATGCTTGATCAAGGGTTGCAGGGATAGAGGAGAGAAGGATGTTGATCCGAGTGCAGAGATGACAGGGAAGGTTGTTCAGGAACTGTGGAGCAGATGGTTACTTTGACGGTTGATTTTGCAGGTTGATTCCAAGAGAGGTGAGTTGAGAAGAATAGGGACCGCTAGCAGTGACAACAACAGACTTCGCCCGCCACGGCTTAAATGCCACTCTTACGACGGGCTTTCCTTTGATTAATATTCAGTGTTACAGCTTGAGTTTCACCTAATGCGGGTTAAAACTCCAAAAAATTATTACGAGCTCGAGGCGCCCCGAGCGGTTTTATTTAAGAAAAGCGGATTTGGTTTTATTTAGAAAACGGGCGCGCAGATTTATTATTTGGATATAAAATAGATGAGATCGAGTTTTAACGAAAGGAGGCAAGTGCAACTATCGTGTCTAATACAGGATATTCCGGTGTGGAATATCGAGGTCGAATTGTTCACGGGGTCGGGTTGATTATTTGTACACTTCCCTGGAGGGGACTATTATTTTACCGATATTATCTTATCAGGATATTTTTAATTATATAAACAAAAAGGCAATAAAAATAAATGCAATTAAAAGATGAAGACGATGAAGAGCTTAGCGCTACCACATCAAATAAAATTTGAACTAAAATAAACTTTTAATAAAAAATGATCCTAAGTTTCAAATTAATTAAGGCGGAGACTTGGCCGTGGAGGTTCCACTAAAATAAGATCACTTATCTCTAGGACTATCACTCACCTGAACGCTAAGACTATTGGACAAAATGTTAGGCCGATGAAGGATTCCTCTTAACGCCCGCATTACACTAAGAACCCCGCTATTAGGTGGGGAACCCAATCTGATAGAGTTTGCACACCTCCTCTCTCGTGGGTTAGTGCGGAACTCCATTTACCAAGGGGCGATCGGTCCATATGCACGGCCTCTCGGCTAGCTACCGTATGGACTACAGAAATAGAGCCCACACATCGATTATGTGGTCCTACGCGTCGTAAACCCGAGGCAAACCTTAAGTATTTTTAATTAATTACAAAAACAAGACCTTTAATTATTTAAAGCTATTTTATCTGTCTCAATGCTTGATGAGTTGTAAATATACCTATTTTTATGTTAATTAGTTAAGTAGTTTTCATTTTCTTTTGTTGTTTTAGGTTCAATTTCTTTAATAAAATGCTCCTTTTATTGTTTATATTTTGCTAACTTAGTTTATCTTATTTTTCAGAAATTTTCTGAATTTTTCCAGAAAAATTGTGTGTCACGCCCGTGTACTGTTGGTCACTCCCGTGACAAGGGCGTGACACATCAAAACCGTGGAAATCAGCAATTTTTGGATGAAATTGATGGACACGCCTGACCACATGCCCGTGTCAGATGACACGCCCCGTGTCCCGAGCCCGTGTCCATCCCGCTCGACGAAATTCTCTCGACGTTCGTCAACCAACATGACAAGCCTGTGTCATCCAACCCGACACGCCCGTGTCACTTGCTCTCGACATTTTCCGCTCGACAATTTCAGTCTCGACACAATTCGCTCAACGATCGTCGACCAAGCCAACACGCCCCCAATCACGCCTGTGCCCTAGGGTGTGACTCCCCCACCTGGCCCGACAAATTGTCGCCGACGACTTTCGACGCAAATGACGCCCAGTTCAACCTCCCCGACACGCCCATCGTCACGCCCGTGACCTGGGGCTTGACCGCCGCATTTTCAGCCGCAATGTCAAATCACCGTAAACCACCGAAATTTGCTGATAAATAGTGCTGACACGCCCCCTGACACGCCCGTGTCAGAGGGCGTGTACTTGGAAAATTTTGCCTATAAAAGGCCAGCTGCTGTATGTGTTCAGGGTTCCACTTTTTTGAACCACTTTGCTTAGGATAGGGCTGTTCTTGGGGGCTGTTTATGCAATGTAAGGGAACTTTCTCTCCCCCCTTTTTATTTATTTGTTTTTTTTGCTTCATTGTAACCCTTTTTTACTTAATAGAAATGTTTGTTTTTCTCCACTATGTTGTATGAAAATCCGCCAAAGCGCCCTACCTTAAGTAATTTTTAGTTCCTCTTTTTGTGCTTTTTATGTTTTTCTTTAGCTTTCGTAACTAGTTTAACTTAAAAATTTATCAATTTTCTAGCCGTTATAATCGCAAAATAATTTTCATGCACCGTACTTGTTTAGGTTTAGTTTATTATTTTTACTTTGTTTTCATTCCTATAGGTTTATAAAAATGTTTTAAAAGGTGGTTTTTACTTTTCTTTAACTTGGCCTGTTTAGGATCGTAAAACTTTTCGTTTCCTTTTTAGTTTTATTTACACTTTTTATGTGTTTCTATAAAGTTATAAGAATGAAAACATAGCTATTTTGCTTTTTCAAGCACTTCATTTTACCTTTTATTTTCAAAAACGTTTTGCTCTTTTTATTTTTCTGACTTCATTTTATTCATTTCTACCACATTCTAGCGGTAGAAATGTAATCGTTTTAATTTTCCGAGCACTTTGCATTTATTTGAAAACTTTTTTGCTCCTTTAATTTTTATTTTCACTTTTTATGTATTTCTAGTGCATTCTAGAGGTAGAAATGTAGTTGTTTTAATTTTTCATTCACTTAGTATTTCCAATTTTTTATACGTATGCGTGCATGTATGAGTTAGTTTAAATTGCTTTCTTTCAATTCTGTAGAGTGTGTGCGTATGTTGCATTTATTTTCGCCTACTCGTTAAGAGTTAAATGACGTGCTTTAATTTTCTCCTACTCATTTGAGTTGGACTTGTGTGCGTGTTTTTTACTTTCAAGTAGAGTGCGTGAGCGTTAACATTTATTTCTGCCTACTCGCTAGGAGTTAAATGGCAGGATTTTAATTACCTCCTACTCATTTGAGTTAAATTGCAGGTCTTTATTTGTCTGTAATTTTTTGAGTACTAGTATTTATTTACCGCCTTCTCATTTGAGTTAAATGACAAGTCTGTGTATGTGTTTACTTTTCAGCAGAGTGCGTGCGTGGATGCATTTATTTTCTCCTACTCTTTTGAGTAGGACTCGCTTTATTTCTCCCGCCCACTCATTTGAGCCGGGACTTGTAATTTTACTGCTTTCATTTCAGTCCTACTCGTTTGAGTAGGACTTGCAATTTACTGCTTTCCTTTTACTGCTTTCTTTTATCGCGTTCATTTACTACTTTATTTATCGCTTTCGCCGCAAGCCGTCCACATTTCGATGAGTGGATAACCGTTCGTAGCACTCAGTATCGAAGATCATTTGGACAAATAAATAGCTTTAAATAATAAAAGGTCCTGTTTTTCTAATTAATTAAAATTAACATAAGGTTTACCTAGGATTTACGACACGTAGGACCACATAATCGATGTGTGGGCCCTATTTCCGTAGTCCATATGCTTGCTAGCCGAGAAGCCATGCATATGGACCGATCGCCCCTTGGTAAATGGAGTTCCGCACTAACCCTCGAGAGAGGAGGCGCGCAAACTCTACCGGATTGGGTTCCTCACCCAATAGTGGGGTTCTTAGCGTAATGCAGGCATTAAGAGGAATCCTTCGTCGGACAAGAGCCCGGTCGAATAGTTCTAATATTTAGGTGAGCGATAGTCCTAGAGATAGGTGAGCTCATTTTAGTGGAACCTCCTCGGTCAAGTCTCTGCCTTAATTAATTAGAAATTTAGGATCTCTTTTTATTAAAAGTTTATTTTAGTTCAAATTTTATTTGGTGCCATCGAGCTAAGCTCTTCATCGGCTCTACCTTTTTTAATTTCTTTTATTTTTATTTCCTTTTTTATTATATATAAAAAATTACCCAACAAGTAAATATCGGTAAAATAATAGTCCCTCCAGGGAAGTGTAGAAATAATCGAACCGAACCCGAAAATAATACGACCTCGATATTCCACACTGGAATATCCTGTACTACAC
This sequence comes from Platanthera guangdongensis, assembly GCA_039583875.1. NCBI lineage: Eukaryota > Viridiplantae > Streptophyta > Magnoliopsida > Asparagales > Orchidaceae > Platanthera > Platanthera guangdongensis. Next base: position 66,559,383 of record CM077165.1, read on the forward strand.
ACGATAGGTGCACTTTCCTCCGTTTGTTAAAAAATGATTTCACCTGTTTTATATCCAAATAATAAATCTGCGCCCCCCGTTTTCTAAATAAAACCAAATTCGCTTTTCTTAAATAAAACCGCCCGGGGCGCCGCGAGCTCGTAATAACTTTTGGAGTTTTAACCCGCATCAAGTTTTTGGCGCCATTGTCGGGGACAATCTTTGAGTTGTTATTTCGAATCTGAAGTCTATTACTTTTACCTTTATTTCTAAAAAACTAAAAAAAAATTTAAATACTTTTCTTCAAAATCCAAAAAAAAACAAGTTAATTTTCTACTTTATATTTTAGGGTGTATGACCTGTGGACAACCTTCGGAGTCCGAAAATTTGGATTTCAATCCTGAGATCGAACGCTCTCTTGCGCGTATTCGGTCTCAATGCCGAAATCCCTCTTTGGATCCCGAAGAATCCATCGGAGAACCCTCTGTCGTTGCTATGGTCGACCCCTATCCGAACGCGACCATCGAGCGTACAATGTCATATTACGCCCGACCAAATTTGGACGATACTGGGTCCAGTATTGTTCGCCCGACGGTGTCGAACAATAATTTTGAGAGCAAATCGAGCGTTATCCAAATGATCCAAAATGCTGTGCAGTTCGATGGACTGCCGGATGAGGACCCGAACATTCATTTGTCTAGGTTTTTGGAAATCTGCGATACTTTTAAGATTAATGGTGTCACTGATGACGCCATTCGTTTGCACCTTTTTTCCATTCTCCCTCATATCCAAAGCTAAGGCGTGGTTGAATTCACTCCCACGAGGATGTATCACCACCTGGGCCGACCTTGCGGAACGGTTCTTAATGAAGTATTTTCTGCCCGCCAAAACTGCAAAGTTATGGGTGGACATTTCTTTGTTTGTGCAGAACGATTCTGAGTCTCTATTTGAGACTTGGGACCGCTTTCAAGAATTTCTCCACAAGTGTCCTCACCACGCGCTGCCTGCGTGGTTGCAGGTCCAAATGTTCTATAATGGGCTTAACTATTAGACGTGTCAAATGATTGACGCGGCTGCCGGGGGTACCTTAAATAATAAAACCCCCGAGGCTGTCCAAGCTCTTATTGAAGAGATGGCTATGAACGCCTACTAATGGAACGTCCCGCGGGGACGTCCCAAGCAGGAGGCCGGCCTCTTCGAAGTGGATGCCACTTCCCACTTAGCCCTTCAAGTTGAAAGGCATACGAAGCAGGTGGCGGAGATGTCTGCTGTCCTCACCACTCCTCCTTCGGCGATTCCCCCTAATGCCGGCTTAGTCAATGAATTCGTAGACTACGTGGGAAATGCTGGGCGACCTTCCTTCAACCCCAACAACAACCCTTATAGTAATGACTATAATCCGGATTGGAGGAACCACCCCAACTTCTTATGGAGCAATGCAAATAATGTGCAGCGCCCGCCCAATTCTTTCGCGCCCGGATTTCTGCCGCCTCCCCCTCTTCCAAAACCCTCCCCGATGGAGGAGAATTTTTCTAAATATATCGCTTCCAATGAGTCAAATATCCAGAACATCACCAGATCGCTAAAAAACTTAGAACTCCAGGTTGGACAGCTTGCGTGAATGATGTTCGAGTGCGCGCTCGGGGCACTGCTAGGAAACACGGAGCCCAATCCGCGGGAGAATATCAACGCTATAACCCTCCGTAGCGCAAAGGAGGTGATCGATCCAAAACGGACCGATCCGCAAGTATATATTTCACCGCCGACCCCTCTTCCCCCTTCTTTGATTACGCCTCCTTTACAAATTGCAAATGAAAAAATTATTAAAACGCCCTTGCCGTATCCGCATAAACTCAATAGCGAGTGTAAGGATGCACAATACGAAAAATTTATTTTATTATTAAAACAAATTCATATTAATGTTCCCTTCTGCGAGACAATCTATCAGATGCCTAAATATGCGAAATATTTAAAACAACTTCTTTCCAATAAACAAAAATTAGAAAATATTTCGCATATTTCTCTAAATGCTGACTGCTCAGCGGCTCTTACTAATAAATTGCCCCTAAAACGAAATGACCCGGGAAGGTTCTCCATCCCGTGCCTTTTTGGTAATATATTAGTAAAATACGCTCTTGTAGATTTACGCGCGAGCATTAATTTGATGCCATTCTCGCTCTTTCAAAAATTAGGTTTGGGCACTCCGGCCCCTACTAGAATGCAAATCCAATTAGCGGATCGCTCGGTTAAGTTTCCAGTCGGGGTACTAGAGGACGTACTTGTCCGAGTTGATAACTTTATCTTTCCGGTAGACTTCATCATCTTGGACATTGAGGAGGACACCGATGTACCAATTATACTCGGTCTCCCTTTTCTTGCCACCTCCCGCGTATTAATTGATGTCAATAACGGTCGTCTCCTCCTTCGTGTAGGAGATGACAAAGTTACTTTCTCTATTAATCCCTCCATAGGAGACTCATCATCAAGCAATGACTTTTGTTATAATTTAGACACATATCTCGGAGATTGTTCTTCCCCTATTTTGGACTCTACTTTTTTAAACGACGATATTTATGCGCTCAAAAATTTTAAATACGATGAGGATACCTCTATAGGCTTGCCTTTCGAACCAATTGGTAAGAAAGACATAGGAATTAAAACCTCGTTAGAAGAACCGCCCTGCATTGAACTCAAACACCTACCCGATTCACTCAAATACGCCTTTTGGGAAAAGATGATACCCTTCCCATTATCATTTCTTCGCATTTGAGTGAATCGGAGACTTTCGATTTATTGGGAGTTTTGTTTAAACATCGCCACTCAATTGCGTGGCAAATTTCTGATCTCAAAGGGATTAACCCATCTTTCTGTACCCATAAGATTTTCCTTCTCAATAATTGCCACAAAACTATTCAGCCGCAGCGACGACTTAACCCAAACATGAAAGACGTCATTAAGGCCGAAATTATTAAATTATTAGATACAGGGATTATTTATCCCATATTGTATAGAACGTGGGTTAGTCCCATTCACGTGGAGCCCAAAAAGGGCGGTCTTACCGTAGTGGAGAATGATCACAATGAACTCGTCCCAACTCGTACTGTTACGGGTTGGCGGGTGTGCATCGATTATAGAAAACTAAATGACGCCACCCGTAAGGATCATTTCCCACTACCATTCTTAGACAAAATTTTAGAGCGTTTGTTCGGTCATCCGTATTTTTGTTTTCTTGATGGATTATCGGGGTTTTTCCAAATCCCCATTTCCCACAGTGACCAAGAGAAAACAACTTTTACCTGCCCGTTTGGTACCTTCACATATCGAAGAATGCCATTTGGCCTCTGCAACGCACCCGTTACATTCCAAATATGTATGCTGGCAATCTTTGGCAGCTGGTAGGAGACATTATGGAAGTCTTTATGGATGACTTCTCTGTTTTCAGAAGCTCTTTCCCGTCCTGTCTTCGTAATTTAGATCGTGTCCTCCAGCGATGCGAGGACACGCATCTCGTTTTAAATTGGGGAAAATGTAACTTTATGGTTCGAGAAGGTTTGGTTCTCGGCCATATGATTTCGTCTAAGGGGATGGAGGTCGATAAGGCCAAAGTTGAAATTATCGAAAAATTTCCCCCTCCTTCTAACGTTAAATCTATTAGGAGTTTCTTAGGCCACGCAGGCTTTTATAGGCGTTTCATTCAAGATTTTTTAAAAATAACAAAGCTGCTTACTCGCCTCTTGGAAAAGGAATCAAATTTTGTCTTTGATAGCGAATGCGAGTCTGCATTTAATTTTATAAAATAAAAACTTATCAATTCACCTATTTTAGTGGCGCCCGATTGGACCCTTCCGTTCGAGATTATGTGCGATGCTAGTGATATTGCCATAGGAGCCGTTCATGGCAAACGTATAAACAAATATTTTCATCCTATTTACTACGCTAGCAAGACGCTCACTTCCGCAGAAGGAAATTACCTGACAACGGAAAAGGAACTTTTAGCCATCGTTTTTGCATTCGATAAGTTTCGTTCATATATTACGGCTATCCAAAGTTATTGTATTTACCGACCATTCTGCCTTAAAATATTTGTTAGCTAAAACGGACGCCAAACCCCGCCTTCTTCGATGGATCCTCCTCTTGCAGGAGTTCGATTTAAAGATCCGGGATAAGAGGGGCGCGGGAAATTTAGCCGCCGATCACCTCTCCCGCTTAGAAAATCCTACTGCGGAAGCGCTCGTCGAATCTGACATAAATGACAGATTACCCGAGGAACGCCTCCTAACCATAACTACTAGTTCATCTTCCCCGCCTTGGTTTGCAGATTTTGCGAACTCTTTAGTTGCGAGTGTGCTCCCAAAAGACTTTTCAAGCCAACAAAAGAAGAAATTCTTTTCTGACTTGAAATATTTATTTTGGGAGGACCCTTTTCTTTTTTGTATCTGCGCGGACCAAGCGGTCTGAAGATGTGTCGCGGGTGTCGATTGCACGCAAATCCTTAGGCACTGCCACGGTGGTCCGGCTGGTGGGCATTATCAAGCTAACTGGACCGCGCGGAAGGCGCTAGAGGCGGGCTTTCTTTGGCCCACTCTATTCAAAGACGCTCACAATTTTGTGCGCTCATGCTATAGCTGTCAGCGGTCGGGTAACATCTCTCGTCGCGACGAGATGCCCCAAAATATGTTTTTAGAATGCGAAGTCTTCAATTTATGGGGCATAGATTTTGTTGGCCCCTACCTCCGTCTTTCAAAAATATGTATATTTTAGTAGCGGTCGACTACGTATCGAGGTGGGCGGAAGCGCAAGCTCTCCCCACCAATGATGCGCGAGTCGTCGTTATATTTCTTAAAAAACTATTTTCTCGCTTCGGCACACCGCGCGCTATTGTAAGCAATAGGGGGACGCATTTCTGCAACACCCAGATGGCTAAGACGTTAGCTAGATACGGAGTCACGCACAAACATGCCACCCCCTACCACCCGCAAACTAGTGGCCAAGTAGAGGTAGTCAATCGAGAGATTAAGCGTATATTTGAGAAAACTGTTTCACTTAATTGGAAAGATTGGTCCATCAAACTCGGTGATGCGTTGTGGGCATATCATACCGCATACGAAACCGCAATTGGTTGTACGCCGTATCGATTAGTCTACGACAAAGCGTTTCATCTTCCCGTAGAATTAGAACATCGCGCACTTTGGGCTTTAAAACTCTTAAATCTTTACTCTAACTTAACCGCTCAAAATAGAAAACTGCAACTAAATGAGCTCGATGAATGGCGTGCAAACGCTTACGAGAGCAATAAGTTCTATAAGGAGCGTTCTAAGTTTTATCACGACCAAAAACTCAAGCCCCAAAAAACTTTTTCTCCGGGCGATCTTGTCCTTCTATATAATTCACGACTTAGACTTTTCCCCGGGAAACTTAGATCACGCTGGTCCGACACATTCAAAGTTGAAGAGGTTTGGCCATATGGGACCGTACTCGTCTCCCACCTGGATAAATGCTCGTTTAAAGTGAACGGTCATCACTTAAAATTATACATATCAGGCGATCCTGTGGGCGGTAATTTCGAATCCATAACCCTCCTCGATATATAAACCTCCAAAATAGTCAAGCTACACGACTATAAACAAAGCGCTCCTGCGAGGCACCCCATGTTTATCTTTTTCACGATATCTTTACTTTTTCTTTGTTATTTTCTTAATAATGCAGGGTTCCTAAACTGCGCCTTCCCAACCTCCTTTCAGGGAAGCTTCTACCCCCCCCCCCCTCTCTTTCTTTTCTTTGTACATATTGCCTTTATTATTTGTTTCGCATACTTACGTTACAACATTGGGGACAATGTTGGACTTAAGTATGGGGGTATTTTCTCGCTTTATTTTTTGCACTTCTATTTTCTGCACTGTATTGCTATTTTGTGCACTGTATTTCTATTTTCTGCACTTAAAAAATTAAAATATATATATAAAAAAATATATAACAACAAAACAAAACAAAAAATTTGAAAATAAAAATCCCACAAAAAAATTCCTCTTTATTACAAAAATAAAAAGATTATGAAACAAAAATTCCAAAAAAATTATAAAACAAAAATTCCAAAAAAATTATAAAACAAAAATTCCAAAAATATTTAGTTTCATTTTGTAAAAATCTTCGTAAATATTTTTGTAAATAATCTTCTCTCTCTCCCCCATCCTTTTCTCTCTCATTCTTGTAAATACCGTCTCTTTTTAAGTATTTTGCTAAACTTCAAAAATCTAAAAAAAAGATAATAAGTTAAAAAAATTCAAAAAAAGGAAAACTAAACAAAAATTCAAAAAAGATAATAGATCAAAAACACAAAAAATGATAAAAACTCTAAAAATCCAAAAAAAAATGTTTTAAAACTAATAAATCAAATATTCCATTTCTTGGTCTTCTTGCTATCCAAAAATTTTGTTTAGTTTATTATATGTGAATTTTATTAATTCTTTATTTGTTATTCGTTTGTTAATTATTGATTGAAAAATTTAAATATTCGTGGTTAAGTTTTAAAGAATTCATTATGCTTTGTTAAAAATAGCGAACTCATTTTAGGCCCTACTTCGAATTTTTTATTGATAGAAGCACGTGTATTATGTTAGAAAATAACGACTATAGGATTCAATTATGTTTACTTTTAGCTTTCTGATAAATTGGAACGTACAATTTATTAAGGTTGCTCTCAAAATTTTCTTTAATTAAAAATCTAGTTTTCTTTTCCCCCCTTATTATGCCTTACTTGGCATGATAAAATTTTTATCCTTAAAAAATCCTATGTCAATGGGAATAAGATTTCGTTCCGTAAACATAGGCACCCAATAATTTAAAAAGATTATAAGCTACGGAGTAAGAGGATAAAATTCATTACTCCTACGCATATACATTGGGTCAATTTTATCATTATGAAGTTAAAAAAAAGAAGATATTAGGAAAATAAGATTTCATTTTCCTAATAATCCAAAAGAAAATAAAATGGAGGTTCGAGAAAAAATTACCTCACCTCAATTTCAAATCCTCTTCATAAACCAACATCTACCCCCTTAGCCAATTTCACGATTCTAGAAATAATTCAAAAATCTTTTTGAGAGCATAATTTGTAAATTACATTATTTCCAGTAAAACTCGCATAAGCTAAAGTTCTTATAATTCCAAACTATTTTCGTTAATCTAACAATTATAATTTTTGCTTTCTATTTGATTACATCAAGAAGTTTTTTGGCAAAAACTTTTGCGCTATTTAAATCATCTTCATAATTTTAGGACTTAACTCTTAGTTTATTTAGATGTCTATTATAATTAATTAAGCGGTAGCTAAACTTAGAATTATTTCTATTCCTTATAATTTCACCTAAAACTTTTGCTCTGGAATAGCAAAAGCCTAAGTATGGGGGAATTTGATGAGTTTTAAATATACCTATTGTTATGTTAATTGGTTAAGTAGTTTTCATTTTCTTTTGTTGTTTTAGGTTCAATTTCTTTAATAAAATGCTCCTTTTATTGTATATATTTTGCAAACTTAGTTTATTTTATTTTTCAGAAATTTTCAGAATTTTGCCAGAAAAATCATGTTTCACGCCCGTGTACTATTGGTCACGCCCGTGACAATGGCGTGACATGTCAAAACCGTGGAAATCAGCAATTTTTGGATGAAATTGATGGACACGCCTAACCACACGCCTGTATCGGATGACACGCCCCGTGTCACGAGCCTGTGTCCATCCCGCTCGACGAAATTCTCTCGACGTTCGTCGACCAACATGACACGCCCGTGTCAGCCAACCAGACACGCCCGTGTCACTTGCTCTCTATATTTTCCCCTCAACAATTTCAGTCTCGACACAATTCGCTCGACGATCGTCGACCAAGCCAACACGCCCCGAGTCACGCCTGTGCCCTAGGGCGTGACTCCTCCACCTAGCCCGACAAACTGCTGCCGACGACTTTCGACGCAAATGACGCCCAATTCAACCTCCCCGACACCCCCACTGTCATGCCCGTGACCTGGGGCGTGACCGACGCGTTTTCAGCCGCAATGTCAAATCGCCGTAAACCATCGAAATCTACTGATAAATAGTGCTGACACACCCACTAATATGCCCGTGTCAGAGGGTGTGTACTTGTCATATTTTGCTTATAAAAGGCCAGCTGCTGTATGAGTTCAGGGTTCCAATTTTTTGAACCACTTTGCTTAGGATAGGGCTGTTCTTGGGGGCTGTTTATGCAATGTAAGGGAACTTTCTCTCCCCCTCTTTTTATTTATTTGTTTTTTTGCTTCATTGTAACCCTTTTTTACTTAATAGAAATGTTTGTTTTTCTCCACTATGTTGTATGAAAATCCGCCAAAGCGCCCTACCTTAAGTAATTTTTAGTTCCTCTTTTTGTGCTTTTTATGTTTTTCTTTAGCTTTCATAACTAGTTTAACTTAAAAATTTATCAATTTTCTAGCCGTTATAATCGCAAAATTATTTCCATGCACCGTACTTGTTTAGGTTTAGTTTATTATTTTTACTTTGTTTTCATTCCTATAGGTTTATAAAAATGTTTTAAAATGTGGTTTTTACTTTTCTTTAACTTAGCCTGTTTAGGATCGTAAAAATTTTCGTTTTCTTTTAGTTTTATTAACACTTTTTATGTGTTTCTATATAGTTATAAGAATGAAAACATAGCTGTTTTGCTTTTTCAAGCACTTCATTTTACCTTTTATTTTCAAAAACTTTTTTGCTCCTTTTATTTTTCTGCTTTCATTTTATTCATTTCTACCACATTCTAGCGGTAGAAATATAATCGTTTTAATTTTCCGAGCACTTTGCATTTATTTGCAAACTTTTTGCTCCTTTAATCTTTATTTTCACTTTTTATGCATTTCTACCGCATTCTAGCGGTAAAAATGTGGTTGCTTTAATTTTTTTGTCACTTAGTTTTTCCTATTTTTTATACGTGTACGTGCGTGTATGAGTTAGTTTAAATTACTTTCTTTCAATTATGTAGAGTGTGAGCGTGTGTTGTATTTATTTTCGCCTACTTGTTAAGAGTTAAATGGCGTGCTTTAATTTTCTCCTACTCGTTTGAGTAGGACTTGTGTGCGTGTGTTTTACTTTCAAGTAGAGTGTGTGAGTGTTAGCATTTATTTCCGTCTACTCGCTAGGAGTTAAATGGCAGGATTTTATTTACCGCCTACTCATTTGAGTTAAATGGCAGGTCTTTATTTGTCTGTAATTATTTGAGTACTAGCATTTATTTACCGCCTACTCATTTGAGTTAAATGGCAGGTCTGTGTATGTGTTTACTTTTCAGTAGAATGTGTGCGTGGATGCATTTATTTTCTCCTACTCTTTTGAGTAGGACTCGCATTATTTTTCACGCCCACTCATTTGAGCCGGACTTGTAATTTTACTGCTTTCATTTCAGTTCTACTTGTTTGAGTAGGTCTTGCAATTTACTGCTTTTCTTTTACTTCTTTCTTTTATCGCTTTCATTTACAGCTTTATTTATCGCTTTCGCCGCGAGCCATCCCCATTCCGATGAGTGGCTAACCATTCTTAGTCCTCAGTACTGAAGAGCATTGGGACAAATAAAATAGCTTTAAATAATAAAATGTGCTGTTTTTCTAATTAATTAAAATTAACTTAAGGTTTGCCTACGGTTTACTACGCGTAGGACCACAAAATCGATCTGTGGGCCTTATTTCCATAGTCCGTACGCTAGCTAGCCGAGAGGCCATGCGTTTGGACCGATCGCCTCTTGGTAAATGGAGTTCCGCACTAACCCTCGAGAGAGGAGGCGCGCAAACTCTACCTGATTGGGTTCCCCACACAATAGCGAGGTTCTTAGCGTAATGCGGGCATTAAGAGGAATCCTTCATAGGACGAGAGCCCGGTCGAATAGTCTTATCATTTAGGTGAGCGATAGTCCTAGAGATATGTGAGCTCATTTTAGTGGAACCTCCACGGCCAAGTCTCCTCCTTAATTAATTAGAAATTTAGGATCTCTTTTTATTAAAAGTTTATTTTAGTTCAAATTTTATTCGGTGCCATCGAGCTAAGCTCTTCATCGGCTCCACCTTTTTTACTTGCTTTTATTTTTATTGCCTTTTTTATTATATATAAAAAAATACCCGACAAGTAAATTTCGGTAAAATTATTGTCCCCTCTAGGGACGAGTAGAAATAATCGAACCGAACCTGAGAGCAATACGACCTCGATATTCCACACCGTAATATCCTGTACTACACACGATAGGTGCACTTGCCTCCTTTCGTTAAAACTCGATTTCACCTGTTTTATATCCATATAATAAATCTGTGCGCCCCATTTTCTAAATAAAACCAAATCCGCTTTTCTTAAATAAAACCGCCCGGGGCGCCACGAGATCGTAATAATTTTTGGAGTTTTAACTCGCATCAATGCTCTTCGATACTGAGAGCTAAGAGCGGTTAGCCACTCATCGGAATGGGGACGGCTTGCGGTGAAAGAGATAAAAAGAAAGCTGAAAATAAAGCTGGAAAGAAAGCGGTAAAATAATGCAGTAAATGAAAGCTATAAAGGAGAGCAGTAAATTGCAAGTCATACTCAAACGAGTAGGACTGAAATGAAAGCTGTAAAAGACAAGTTCCGGCTCAAACGAGTGGGCGGGAAAAATAAAGCGAGTACTACTCAAACGAGTAGGAGAAAATAAATGCACCCACACACGAACTCTACTGAAATTGAAAACTCACACACGCGCTCGACTGTAAATGAAAACTCTCACACACAAGTCCTACTCAAATGAGTAGGTGGAAAATTAAAGCGGGACCTACTCAAACGAGTAGGAGAAAATAAATGGATTCAACTGTAAATGAAAACACACCCACTCTATTGAATTGAAAACGCACACACACTGCATGAAGTAAAATAATGTGTCATTTAACTCTTAATGAGTAGGCAGAAATAAATGCGCACACGTACACACTCTACATGAATTAAATAAAGCGGTAAAATCTATCTCATACACGCACGCACACGTACAAAAATTAAGAAAAACTAAGTTCTTTAAAAATAAAAACAACTACATTTCTACTGCTAGAATGCGGTAGAAATGCATAAAAAACGAAAATAAAAATTAAACGAGCAAAAAAGTTTGCAAATAGATCCAAAATGAAAGTGCTCGAAAAATTAAAACGAATATATTTCTACCGCTAGCATGCAGTAGAAATGAATAAAATGGAGACAGAAAAATTAAACGGGCAAAAGTTGAAAATGAAAATTGAAATGCTCGAAAAATTCAAATGACTATATATTCATTCCTATAACTCCGTAAAAGTGATTAAAAAGTGAAAATAAAGTGAAAAGAACGAGAAATTTTACGAGCTAAACAAGTCAATCTAAGTTAGAAAAAATTAAAACCACTTTGAAAATGTTTTACAGATTCATAGGAATGCATAAAAGGCTATAAAATAGGCATAAATGCTAAAGAGCTAAGTAAAATAAATGAAGAAAAACACAAATTTACCAAACTATACTCATACACACACACACACACACATACACATAGAAAACTAAAACAAGAAAAAAACAAAACAAAAAAATAAGATTGCTTAGGGTGGGTACACAGATGATGTCCAAAACCAAGTAATGAGGAAAAAACTACATTTGTATTAATGATACAAGATGATTATAAAGTAAAAAATAAAATAAAAGAGAGAGAGAGGGAGAAAATTCAGTTACAAAGCTTGGAAATCCATCTAGGCAGTACCTCCCCTTGCAAAATGGATCCAAAAAAAGGGAGCAAGAGTTCATACAGCAGCTGGCTATTTATATGAAAACTTTTCATGGGACATGCCCGCTGACACGGGCGTGTCAGGGGGGTGTGTCAACACTGTGCATGGATTCAATCCGGCGATTTGAGTACAAAGTTGACTTCGGCTGAAAATGTGGAGGTCATGCCCTAGGTCACGGGCGTGACGCTGGGCAAGTTGGGGAGGTTGATCTAGGCGTGGGTCGCACCGGAAAGTCGTCGTCGCTGTCTTGCTGGGCCAGGTGGAGAAGTACACGCCCGTTTGGCATCTTGACATGGGCCTGTCCGGTCGGGTCGACGATCTTTGAGCGTGATTTCATCGAGCTGGAAGCCTTGATCGTCGATCGGGAATGACACGGGCGTGTCAGATCATTGGACACGGGCATGTCCCGGTCAGGTTGACGAACGTCGAGTGCAAAACGTCTAGCGCGGTGATACGGGGCTCGGTCACGGTCATGTCATATTTGACATGGGCGTGTCAAGTCATTTTTGGTCATTTTCTAAAAAATTTCAGAAATCAAAATTAAGTTAAGTTAGGTAAATATTTACAAAAGAAATATATTTATAAACAAAAATAACTAAAAACTATGAATAAGAACTAAAATGATATAAATAAAATACTAAAATATGCGTATATTTACTACTCATCAAATACCCTCATACTTAAGCTTTTGTTATTCCAGAACAAAAGTTGGAGATTAATTTATAATGAATTAAAGAAATCCAAAGTTTAGTTACCGCTTGAATTAATTTGAAAAAAAGATCAAAATGAATATCTGGGGTATAAAAGTTAAATCCGAAATTATGAAGATGATTTAAATAGGGAAAAAGTTTTGGCCAAAATACTTTTTGATGCAATCAAATAGAAAGCAATAATTATAATGGTTAGATTAACAAAAATAGTTTCGAATTATATGAACTTTAGCTTATAGGAGTTTTCCTGGAAATAATGCAATTTACAAATTATGCTCTCAAAAAGATTTTTGAATTAATTCTAGAATCATGAAATTAGCTAAGGTGGGTGATGTTGGTTTATGAAGAGGGTTTGGATTTTGAGGTGAGTTAATTTTTTCTCGAACCTCCATTTTTTTCTTTTTGGATTATTAGGAAAATGAAATCTTATTTTCCTAATATGATTTTTTTTTTCAACTTCATAATAATAAAATTAACCCAATGTATATATGTAGGAGTAATGAATTTTATCCTCTTACTCCGTAACATATAATCTTTTTAAATTATTGAGTGCCTATGTTTACGGAACAAAATCTTATTCCCTAAAAACTTGATGAGGTTTAAAACTCCAAAACTTATTACGAGCTCGCGGCGTCCCGGGCGGTTTTATTTAAGAAAAGCGGATTTGGTTTTATTTAGAAAACTGGGCGCGCGGATTTATTATTTGGATATAAAACAGATGATATCGAGTTTTAACGGAAGGAGGCAAGTGCACCTATCTTGTGTAGTACATGATATTTTGGTGTGAAATATCGAGGTCGAATTATTCTCAGGGTCGGGTTGATTATTTCTACTCATCCCTGGATGGGACTATTATTTTACCGATATTATCTTGTAAGGATATTTTTAATTATATAAAAAAAGGCAATAAAAATAAATTCAATTAAAAGATGGAGCCTATGAAGAGCTTAGCGCAACCGCATCGAATAAAATTTGAACTAAAATAAACTTTTAATAAAAATAGATCCTAAGTTTCAAATTAATTAAGGCAGAGACTTGGCCGTGGAGGTTCCACTAAAATGAGCTCACTTATCTCTAGGACTAACGCTCACCTGAATGCTAAGACTATTCGACTGAATGTTATTCCGACGTAGGATTCCTCTTAATGCCCACATTACGCTAAGAACCCCGCTATTGGGTGGAGAACCCAATTCGGTAGAGTTTGAGCACCTCATCTCTCGAGGGTTAGTGCGGAACTCCATTTAACAAGGGGCGATCGGTCCATATACAGGCCTCTCGGCTAGCTAGCGTATGAACTACAGAAATAGAGCCCACATATCGATTATGTGGTCCTACGCGTCGTAAACCCGAGGCATACCTTAAGTAATTTTAATTAATTAGAAAAACAGGACCTTTAATTATATAAAGCTATTTTATTTATCCCAATGCTCTTCGATAATGAGGGCTAAGAGCGGTTAGCCAGTAATTAGAATGGGCACGGCTTGCTGTGAAAGCGATAAAAAGAAAGCAGGAAAGAAAGTGGTAAAAGAAATCAGTAAAAGAAAGCTGTAAAGGAAAGCAATAAATTGCAGGTCGTACTCAAACGAGTAGGACTGAAATGAAAGCTGTAAAAGACAAGTCCCTGCTCAAACGAGTGGGCGGGAAAAATAAAGCGATTCATACTCAAACGAGTAGGAGAAAATAAATGCACCCACGCACGCACTCTACTGAAATTGAAAACTCACACACACGCTCGACTGTAAATGAAAACTCACACACATAAGTCCTACTCAAATGTGTAGGTGGAAAATTAAAGCGGGTACTTCTCAAACGAGTAGGAGAAAATAAATGCACTCGACTGTAAATGAAAACAAACCCACTCTACTGAAAAGAAAACGCACACACACTGCATGAAGTAAAATAACGCGCCATTTAAGTCTTAACGAGTAGGCGGAAATAAATGCGCACACGTACACACTCTACATGAATTAAATAAAGTGGAAAAATTTATCTCATACACGCACTCACACTTACAAAAATTAAGAAAAACTAAGTGCTTCAAAAATTAAAACAACTACATTTCTACCACTAGAATGCGGTAGAAATGCATAAAAAGTGAAAATAAAAATTAAACGAGCAAAAAAGATTGCAAATAGATGCAAAATGAAAGTGTTCGAAAAATTAAAATGAATACATTTCTACAGTTAAAATGCGGTAGAAATGAATAAAACAAAGACAGAAAAATTAAATGGGCAAAAGTTTAAAATGAAAATTGAAATGCTCAAAAAATTATAACGACTATATATTCATTCCTATAACTTCGTAAAAGTGGTTAAAAGTGAAAAAAAAGTGAAAAGAACGAGAAATTTTACGAGCTAAACAAGACAATCTAAGTTAGAAAAATGAAAACCACTTTGAAAATGCATTTACAGATTTATAGGAATGCATAAAAGGCTATAAAATAGGCATAAATGCTAAAGAGCTAAGTAACATAAATGAAGAAAAAACAAATTTACCAAACTATACTCACACACACACCCATATAAAACTAAAACAAGAAAAAAACAAAAGAAAAAAAATAAGATTGCTTACGGTGGGTACACAGTTGAACTCCAAAACCATGTAATGGTAAAAAAAAACTACATTTGTATTAATGATAAAAGATGATTACAAAGTTAAAACTAAAATAAAAGAGAGAGAGAGAGAGGGAGAAAATCTCATTACATAGCTTGGAAATCCATCTAGGCAGCACCTCCCCTTGCAAAATGGATCCAAAAAAGTGAACAAGAGTTCATACAGCAGCTGGCTATTTATACGAAAAAATTTCATGGGACACGCCCTCTGACACGGGCATGTCAGGGGGTGTGTCAACACTGTGCATGGATTCGATCCGGCAATTTGACTGCAAATTTTACTTTGGCTGAAAACGGGGAGGTCACGCCCTAGGTCATGGGCGTGACGCTGGGCGTGTTGGGGAGGTTGATCTGGGCGCGGGTCGAGTCGGAAAGTCATCGGTGCTCTCTTGTCGGTACATGTGGAGAAGTACACGCCCGTGTGGCATCTTGACACAGGCGTTTTCGGTCTGGTCGACGATCTTTGGGCGCAATTTCATCGAGCTGGAAGCCTTGATCGTCGATCGGGAATGACACGGGCATGTCCGATCATGGGACATGGGCGGGTTCGGGTCGGTTTGACGAACGTCGAGCGCAAAATGTTGAGCGCGGTGACATGGGGCTCTGTCACGGTCCTGTCATATTTGACACGGGCGTGTCAAGTCATTTTTGGTAATTTTCTGAAAAATTTCAGAAATCAAAATTAAGTTAAGTTAGGTAAATATTTACAAAAAGAAACATATTTATAAACAAAAATAACTAAAAACTATGAATAAGAACTAAAATGATATAAATAAAGTACTAAAATATTCGTATATTTACAACTGATCAAATACCCCCATATTTAGGCTTTTGTTATTGCAGAACAAAAGTTGGAGATTAACTTATAATGAATTAAAAAAATCCTAAGTTTAGCTACCGCTTGAATTAATTTGAAAGAAAGATCAAAATGAATATTTGGGGTATAAGAGTTAAATCCGAAATTATGAAGATGATTTAAATAGGGAAAAAGTTTTGGCCAAAAGACTTCTTGATGTAATCAAATGAAAGGCAATAATTGTAATGGTTAGATTAACAAAAATAGTTTGGAATTATATGAACTTTAGCTTATAGGAGTTTTACTAGAAATAATGCAATTTACAAATTATGCTCTCAAAAAGATTTCTGAATTAATTCTAGAATCATGAAATTGTCTAAGGGGGGTTATGTTGGTTTATGAAGAGGGTTTGGATTTTGAGGTGAGGTAATTTTTTCTCGAACCTCCATTTTTTTCTTTTTTCATTATTAGGAAAATGAAATCTTATTTTCATAATATGATTTTTTTCTTTTTCAACTTCATAATAATAAAATTAACCCAATGTATATGTGTAGGAGTAATGAATTTTATCCTCCTACTCCGTAACATATAATTTTTTTAAATTATTGGGTGCCTATATTTATGGAACAAAATTTTATTTCCATTGACATAGGATCTTTTAAGGATAAAAATTTTATCATGCCAAGTAAGTCGTGATAAATAAGGGGAGAAATGAAAACTAGAGTTTTAATTAAAAAAATTTTGAGAGCAACATTAATAAATTGTACGTTCCATTTTTTCAGAAAGCTAAAAATAAGCATAATTGAATTCTATAGTTGTTATTTTCTAACATAATACATATGCTCCTATCAATGAAAAATTAGTAGTAGTGCCTAAAATGAGTTCGCTATTTTTAACAAAGTATAATGAATTTTTTAAAACTTAACCCCGACTATTTAAATTTTTCAATCAATAATTAAGAAACAAATAGTGAACAAAGAATTAATAAAATTCACATATAAATAAACTCAAAACAAAATTTTTGGATAGCAAAAAAATTAAGAATGGTATATTTGATTTATTTGTTTCAAAACATTTTTTTGGATTTTTAGAGTTTTTATCATCATTATTTTGTATTTGTTTTTGATTTATTCTCTTCTTTTGTGAATTTTCTAAAGGTGTTTTATCTTTTTGTTAATTTTTTAATGGTGTTTTATCTTTTGTTTTGAATTTTTTGATTATTATCCTTTTCTTAATTTTTTTAGAGTTATTCTCTTTTTTTGGGATTTTGGGTTTTTCTAGATTTTTTGAGTTTTTTAGTATTTTTTTGATATGTTATTTACAAGAAAGGGGATAGAAAGAAGTATTATTTATTAAGAAGATATGAGGAAAAGAGAGATTTTGTACAAAAATATATTTACAAAGAAGAAGAAGAGGGGGGGGGGAAGAGAGATTTTTGTACAAAAAATGTACAAAGTAAAAACAACAATTTTTTGAATGTACAAAGTGTTTTTTTGTGATTTTTGTGTTTTATGAGTTTTTGATTTTTTGTTTTATAGGTTTTTATTTGAAAATTGTTTTTTTGTGACTTTTATGATAATAAAAACAAGCAAAAAAAAAATTTTTTTGAAGGTTTTAATTTTTGCAATTTTTTTGTATTTTTGATGAGTTTGATGTTATTGCAGAATATAAAAGTGAAGAAATGAAAAAAATAAGAAAACACCACCATACTTAAACCCAACTTTGTCCCCAATGTTACAATCGAAGTATGCGGAACGATAATAGACAAAATAAAATATGTACAAAAATAAAAACGGAGGGTAGAAGCTTCCCTAAGACGAGTTCGGGGAGGCTCGTTTGGAACTCTGCATTATTTAGAAAAAATAGCAAAACTATAACAGAAAAAACAAAAACGATAAATTCGGCCAAAAGGTTATGGGTGGTAGGGGGAAATTGTGTTTGCGACACGTAAGCTAACATCTTATATATATGTGTGCAACAGAAGTGCATTCCCTAAACGCGCACAATAGTGTGACGTGCGCCGAAGTAACAAAATAAATATATAAGATTTTAATAATAGAAAAATTTTAGTTTTTTAGTTTGTTTTATTTTTAGTTTTTTTGATTTTTTTGATTTTTAGAGTTTTTAGTTTTATAGATTTTAGGTTTATGGATTTTTAGTTTTTAGGTTTGTTTTTAGTTTTGTTTTTTTTAGTTTTTTTTGTGTTTAATTAGTTATTTATGCTTTTTTGTTAGTTTTTAGATTTTTTTTTTGTTGTTTTTAGTGTTTTCAAAAAACAATAATGAGAAATTTTTTAGATTTTTTAGTTTTTTCATCTTTAGTGTTTAGAATTTTGTGTTGGTTTTATAGTTTTTTTTAATTTTGTTAAAATGACGTCAATTAAAAAAATATTTTTCTCTATAGATAATAATAATATGATAATAATTTTTTAGTTTTTTATTTATTTTTTTAAAGTAGTTTATTATTAATAGTAGTATTATTATTGTACAACCCCGTAGCCGGGCGAGTGGGACCCTCCCCAAAAATCAGCCTAGGGGCGTGTTATGGGCGACGAGTTGGTGCGACCCCGTGCGGGTCCTCGTGCGTGCGTGTGTGCGGAGGTTCTATGCGCATAGGCTCATATATTATATATATATAATATATATTATATATTATATTATAATAAATATAATATATTATATATATATTAGATATAAAATATGAGATAAAGGAGGCAGGGGGGGATTTTGGAGCAGGTAGACGGGGGTACAGCGGGAGAGAAAAAAAAAGAAATGGGATAAAATAAAGGGAAGACGGGTGGGGCTCGGGAGAGGAGGAAGCAGAAAAAAGAAATGGAGGCAGGGAGAAATCGGGGGAACCCTAGCCGCCGCCCATCTAGAGCCCAGCTGCCGCCGCACCTTTCTCCCTCTCTCCCGTCGCCGGCAAAGCAGCAGCCTGGCCGCCTTCCCCCGCTCTCTCCCGTTGCCGGCAAGGCTATGGCACGGCCGCCCCTTCCTCTCTCTCTCTCCCGTCGCCGGCGAAGCTAGGGCACGACCGCCCCTTCCTCTCTCTCTCTCTCTCGTCGCCGGCGAAGCAGCAGCCCGGCCGCCCCATTCCCGCTCTCTTCCGTCGCCGGCAAGGCAGCAGCCCGCAGGACCCTCTCTTCTTCCCGACCTGGAGCAGCAACCACACCCCGGTCGATCCTCTCTTTCTCTCGTCCTGGAGCGGGGCTCGGCCTGGAGCGAGGCTCGGCATGGAGCGAGGCTCGGCCTGGAGCGAGGCTCGGCATGGAGCAAGGCTCGGCCTGGAGCGAGGATCGGCCTGGAGTGGAGATCAACCACTGACGCGGCCGTATGCAGTAGGATCGAGTCGGAGCTCCTCTCCAATCCCCACCGCCAAGCACGCGACAAGGGTAATGATGTTTTAACATGGGCATGTGAAGCCTTCAGTTTACATATTTGCATGGAAGTCCCTCTCCACCAACGGGTGGGGGGAAGGGAGCTTCCCGACGGGTTGACGTGTACGTCCCCGCAGTTAATTGCATTAGTACCCGAAAGCGTGAGTACGGGTTTAGGCATGCTGTGTGAAGCCCATCCGGACGTGTGAGCCGGATTGGTGATGTTCTGGGGTTCCCGGAGAAGACTCCGAGGATGTTGTTTATTAGCCGCTTGCAGTGAACGCGCACCATAGCCCCAATAAAAGGCGGTGTGCGCAATATGTTTGGTCCTCTTATGTTGGCCGACCGATGACTAGTTGGCCGCCGCTCGTCGAGACGTTGGCGTACAGGTGTTGCAGTACCAGGCGGGGAGTAGCGGGCTTAAGCCCAAACTTGTGCTGGCCCTCGAAGGCCTTTTTGTTTATATTTCCGGCCTGCGTGCCGAGTATGGAATTTATATTCCTGTAATATTTTTTCATATCTGTGATGCTCTGTGAATATAGTTTACTCCTCCTGTCTTGGGCAAGCGGTGTGTTCGTGAACCGCTCCCCCCGTGTGGGCCCCGAGGTATAGATGTCGGGAAGCCCCTGATGGCCCGTTGTCATCCTTTCAGAGTAGCGGAGTTCCGCTATTAGCGGCCCAATTGGGGCTGCGTAGAGTAGGGCTGCTGGACGGTTTTGCGCCAATAGTAAGACGGGCGGGGAACATTTTATATAGACCCGAGGTGGCACCTCTAGTTTGGGAGTGGATCTCGAGATCCTCCTTGGATGTTCCGGTCGGCCAAGAGAGCCCTCTGAAGGTGCCTTAGCTCAGCCCTTGGCTTGGGAGGGGAAGAGTTAGTTAGTCTTCCGGGTATGCGGCGGGTCCTCCACGCTGAGACCTTGGGTCTGTCCCTTGTGTTCCTAGTCTTGTGCCTAGATCGTTCGCTTGAGGGTAGTAGGTGCACGGTCACCCCTTCCCCAAGGGTCGAACTCCACAGGAGACCGATTTTCGGTTTCAACATTTTGGTGCGGTGAGCGTGGAGAGTGACCAGCACAGAAGAACTCTGGCGAGCGTCATGGCTATAGAAGTGGAACCAGGTGGCGACTAGGGTCATACATTGATACTTTGTGTAAGGTCCTCATACTCAGAGTTGTCCCCTCCCATAGCTATTGTTTGAATCCCATAGTATTTGGAGTAGGATTTGCACCTATTTGAAGCGCTTCTACCTATGAAAACCCGTGTATCCCAACTTATTACATCAAGGAGAAGCCTTGAGGTTATTGTCTTCAAGATCAAGTAAGAGAGCAGGTGAGAGGTGTTAGGAGCCGGGGTGACCGAAAAGGGTTCCCTCCCTAGCGGTAATATGTTATCTCTTCCTTGTAATTCAGTAGCGGTCAAGTTTTCTCTTTATTACCAATTCGCCTCGAGCTTCTGAGGTCTTCAAGGGTTAGCCTCGCGATCGACTCCGCAAGCCAAACGTCCAACCCGTTCCTTTTAAATAGCCTGTTGGGTATTGTATCCACAACGTACCTGATTTGAAGAAGCCCCTGAACAAGCTAAGGTAAATAGGCAATGTTTTTGACAAAATATTTCAAGTTGTGCTTGCAGTTATTCCACGCTAAGTGCACACCAATGTCAGGGTGCAGTAGGTCAATATACACGGGTCTGCACGACGTAATCCCTCGTTGAGCAGATCAGTGTGTTGGCCTACGTGTACTCTCTCTATTGGAGTGCACTTACTTTCAAGTACAGGGCTGTGTTTATGCAAGAGCAGACAAGGAGCAAGGATGAGTCAAAGAGCAGCTCAGAGGGGTAAGACGAAAAATCATCTAAGTAAGAATCGACGAGAATCACGAAGTGATTCTCGCCGATTCGGCGAGAATCACTAGTGATTCTCGCCGAATCTTCGAGAATCACTGGCTGATTCTCGCTGGCTAAATCATAGTGCAATCAAGTCAAATTTGACAAGAATCACCTTGTGATTCTTGACGAATCGTCGAGAATCACTTTGTGATTCTCGCCGAATCGTCGAGAATCACCCTTGATTCTCGACGATTCGACGAGAATCACAGGTGATTCTCGCCGATTTTTACTTGGGCAATTTCCTGGAAACCGCTGGACCGGATTCTGCCGCTGGCACTGTTCTGAACCGGGGTTAGGGTTTCTTCAGGTGGGACCCATAACGGTTATAATGGGGTATTTCCACCGTATATATATACGCATATTTTGAACAGAACAAATACACAGAAAGAAGCCGAGCGTCGATCTTGACCTAAAATCGCGAAACTGCTCCGCCGCCGCCGTTGCCGCTTGCGCTAGTTGGTCGCCGCACTTGATCGAGATTTCTTCCTGATCTTTCGGCGACAGAAGCTTAGCCAAGCTTAGAGTCTCACGCGTCTATCCAGAGATCTCTTGTCTCTTGATTTGTTGATCGGGAAAATCTTCCCCGTCTGAATCAATCGAGACGACCGATCATAGTGTGACCGTTGGAAGAGCTAGCTAGCTTTGCTACGAAGTTTGGATCTCCAAAGTACAGCAGCCGCACACCGTTGTCGCTGCCGATCCCGTGAACCAAGCCGCCGCCAATCTTGCCGCCGCCGGTTCTGGGGAGATTCTCTCCAAGAGAGATCTAGGGTTGTGGACTCTTCGTGGACTTCAAAAACACGTCGTCAACGAAGAGGGACACCTTAGTCTCCAAACGTAGTTTGTATCACTTGTACATTCTAGCTTTACTTTTGTTTTAAAGGAACGTTGGTTCCTATTTGTAAGGGTTGGGTGCAACCCGTGTGTGGGAGTGTTGACTCCTACGTGTGGAAGGGTTCCTTCCGATAGTACAAGGATTGGATTTCAATCCTGTTGATGAAGAGACCGAGTCGTCCCTTGTTTGGAGATAGGTCGAAGGGGGAAAGTGGATGTACCCAAATCGGGGAACCACTATAAATAGCTTGTGTATTCTGTGTGCTGTGCTGTTTATTTTTATTGTGCAGGTACAATTTTAAATTCCGCAAAAACGCTGCACGTCACCTATTCCCCCCCCCCCCCATAGGTGAAGATAGTTGACACTAGGTGGACTTTCAAGTGGTATCAGAGCGAGGTTCCTCATCAAAAAGGTTAACACCTTGAGTTGAATCCTGCCGCTAGTCTCAAGGAGGCAAACATCTACTATGGACGGGCTCAAGTTCACAGGCAAGATCCCAGTGTGCACCAGGCTCAACTTTCCTATCTGGAAGGAAAGGATCAGGTTCTACATGGAAGCAGTTGATCCTCGACTCTTCATGATCGTGGAGGAGGGGCCTTATGTCCCCACTAAGGTCTCCACCATTGATCCTACCAAGAAAGTGCCGAAGAAACTTTCTGAAATGGACAAGGACGAGATGGTACTAGTGGGACTTGACAAGAAGGCGCAGAACATTCTGGTCAGCGCGGTTGATGACTCAATGATGCAGAACTTCTGCAACTGCAGGACATCACAGGAGATCTGGCATTGCCTGATCATCCTAATGGAGGGCACTGATGAAGTGAGGGATGATCGGAGATCCCTCCTGAACCAGAAATATGAGGCCTTCAGACAAGGGCCTAAGGAAGAGATCGGAGTCACCTACGAGAACTTCCTCAAGATTGTCAACGCCCTCAAAGGCTACGGAAGAGTGTTCACTAATGGTGAACTCAATGATAAATTCCTTAGGTCCCTCACTAAGGAATGGGACACAAAGATCTGCGCCATCCGAGAGTTTGGGAGACTAGCTGAAACAGACCCGCAAATCCTGTTTGGGAAGCTGATGTCCTATGAGCTTCAACTGAACACCAGGAAAGCTGAAGAAGAAGCAGAGAAGGCTGCAGCCAAAGAAAAGACTGTGGCTCTAAAAGCCAGTCACTCCAGAAAAGGCAAGGGTGCGATTTCATACAGTGCCAGGAAAAAGGATGAGGAGGAGGACTCCGAGCTATGCTCCTCCAGCTCAGAGCTGTCGGAGGATGATCTCTCCCTCATCACCCGAGAATTCAAGAAGTTCCTCAAGATGAGGAATCAAAGAAAGAGAGACGGCTCCTCCTCCAGGCATCAGAAGAAAAATTATTCTTCTGACAGGTATGCTTCTAAACCGAACAAACATCGCTCCTCTGACTTTATTTGCTTTGATTGCAATAAGCCAGGACACGTCGTGGCTGACTGCTACCAAGGCAAGAGAGAAAAAGGGAAAGAAGAGGAGCACAAATCCTCGAGAGATAAGAAGAAAGAGAGGAGCTACATCGCCAAAAGGCCAAAGACACTGAGTGAGTCTGATTCCTCAGACTCCAGTGATGATGAGGAAGCCTACTTCGGGCTGGTGGATCGCTCCGACTCAGAAGGAGAATGCCCCCCATTTACTGGGAAGGTAAAAGCTCACACCCTCTCTCCGACTCCGACTCTGATCCTGAGTCTCAGGATGATGACCCTGAGGATAGCCTTTCGGCCCGTGAAGCGGAGCTCCTCGATAAGTATGAGCTTCTGCTCAACACTTTCGAGGAGTGCCGTAAGAGACTGAAGGCTGAGAAAAAGGAAGTGAAATTCCTTAAGGGTGAGTGTGTCTCCCTAAGGGAAGAGGTCACCAGTTTGATTTCTCTCCGACAGGAGCACCTTGACCTGACTTCCAAGCATTCAGAGTCTCTTAAGCTCCTTGATCTTAAGCAGGAGGAAGTCGACAAGTTGGAATAACAGCTTGCGGCAGAAAGGAAGATCGTCAAGAGCTTCTCTATGCCAAAAACAGTTCTTCCAGTTGTTGATACCTTTTCTGCTCAGGCCAAAGGAGCTGGCTTGGGGCAAGTAGGGGTATCTGGTTCCTCATCTAGGGGAAACAGGAACCAGAGGAAGAATAAGGCCGCCAAGAAGGCCTCTGCTGATGAAAAGGGAAAGGCTCTGCTCAGTCCTGTTGCGTTCAGAAAGCCTAGCTTTCCTTGCAACCAACATGACTTTGAATCAACATTTGGTCATCATTTTCGGCCCACGGTTGCAAAGCCAAAGAGCCGATATGACGGTTAGACCTTTCCCCGGAACTTCGGTGAGAGTGCCCTCAAGGCACCTTATGAGGAAATCCACATGGGAAATTATGGTCAATTCTCAAGCGGCCATAATGGAAAGCAGGCACCAAGAGCCAAGCCTGTTATACTGAAGGAACAGAAGGTGAAGAAGTCATGTGACTGCAATCACTATGAGTCCTCCGCCTCCAGATCCAAGGCCCCAGCTGTACCCACCATTCCCAGGGTAAGGCAGGAGCCTAGGAAGAGGTACAACAGATTTGACTGTTGGTGTTGTGGCAAAGTCGGTCACTTTGCCGTGGATTGTTGGTTTAATCCAAGGTATCTCGAGACTCCCTATGTTAGCAATGCGAGGCCGACCACTCGTAGGGTTAACCAACCGAGGGGGAGTATGTAACCAGGAATCTAGGACCCAAGTTCGATTGGGTTCCTAAGGGAAATTAATTTTGTTTTGCAGGAATGTCCAAAGGCCACCAAAACGCCGATCTGGTATTTGGACAGTGGATGCTCCCGGCATATGACTGGGACTAGAAGCCTGATGCGTGATTACACTCCAGTCGAGAATGGACCCAAAGTCATCTTTGGAGGGTCAGATCGAGGAGTCACCAGAGGTTACGGTATGATTTCCAACGGTATAATCTCTATCACCGACGTGGCTTATGTTGAAGGGTTAAACCATAACCTGATCAGTGTAAGTCAGTTATGTGACAAAGGTTATGACATTAAGTTCTGCAAGGATAAATGTCTGATAATTTCACGTACCTCCTCTGAGACGGTATTATCAGGCATTAGGAGCAAAAATATCTTCTGCTTAAATTTTCTTAGTTTAGATTCATCTACCCCCGTATGCCTAGTGGCAGCTGGCAGTGCATCTCTTTGTGATCAATGGCACAAGAGATTGGCACATATTAATTTCAAGATAATTAGTATGCTGTTTTCTAAGAACTTAGTAAGGGATGCTCCCATTATCAAGTGCATCAAAGATAGCCCTGTCCTGCATGCCAGATGGGCAAACAGACTCGGGCTACCTTTAAGAGCATTGCAGACAAAGACTCTTCCCGGTGTCTTTATCTTCTACACATGGACTTGTTTGGTCCAATGCAAGTTCATAGCTTGGGAGGCAAGTCCTATACGCTAGTGATAGTTGATGATCATTCTCGGTTTACATGGGTGTTCTTCTTAAAACGAAAGTCAGATACGTTTGACATCTTCACTAGCTTTGTCAAGCAGGTTCAGAACGAATTTAACTGCTCAGTGGTCAAAATCAGAAGTGACCATGGAACAGAATTTGAATCTGGTGCTATGACAGAGTTTTGTGAAGAACAAGGTATCTTTCATGAGTTTTCCTCCCCGCGCACTCCTTAGCAAAATGGAGTTGCGGAGAGGAGAAATAGAACTCTCATTGAAGCTTGCACGACAATGTGACAGACGCTTCTCTCCCAGAATACTTCTGGGCAGAGGCGGTCAATACAACTTGTCATGTACAAAACTGAGCATTGATCAACAAGCATCATCGTAAGACGCCTTACGAGCTACTGAAAGGCAGGAAACCAACCATGTCCTACTTGAGGATCTTTGGTTGCAGATGCTATGTACTGAATAATGGGAAGTACCCGCGTACTAAATTTGGTGAAAAATGCTTCGAAGGCATACTCATGGGCTATAGTTCCCACAGTCGGGCATTTAGGGTCTTCAATAAGAAAACCCTAGTGGTAGAAGAATCAATTAATGTTGTATTTGATGAAGGAAGTTTGCTTAACAACAATTCTTCCAGTGGTATTCTTGAAGATGCAGGTGTACGACTTGAACAGCTGGATCTCGATGAGACCGCTAAAGATGAAACTCCTAAGTACGTCAAAGTTTCCACCTCCACGTCATCTGGGAATGTTGAAGATCAAAATGGAACAAATCTCTTAGAAGAAGGAGAAGCCCAAGAAGTAGTCGAAGCTCCAAACGCCCGACTTCTAGAGCTCCGGCACGTGAGGGATCATCCTAGAGATCAGATCATCGGAGATCCTCATGTCGGTGTCAGAACTCGAAGAGGTACTATTAACGAAGTTTTGCATCTTAGCTTCCTGTCACAGGTTGAGCCAAAGAAGTTCGACGAGGCAAACAAAGACGCGGCATGGATTTTGTCCATGCAAGATGAACTACATCAATTCGAACGAGGCAACGTTTGGATGCTGGTTCCCAGACCACACAAGCAGAATGTGATTGGCACCAAGTGGATCTTCAAAAACAAACTAGATGAACATGGTGTCATCATAAAGAACAAGGCCAGGCTGGTGGCTCAAGGTTACAGACAGGAGGAGGGGATTGACTTCGACCAGACCTTTGCACTAGTGGCAAGGCTCGAGGCAATCAGACAGTTCATGGCGTATGCTTCGCACAAAGGATTCACAGTCTATCAAATGGACGTGAAATCAGCATTCCTGAACGGAGACCTGAAAGAGGAAATATACGTCGCTCAACCCCCAGGTTTTGCCAATCCTACTTATCCCAATCATGTGTATTTTCTCAATAAAGCTTTATATGGTTTAAAACAAGCTCCACGAGCTTGGTATGAGACTTTATCTAGTTTTCTTCTTGAGAACAAGTTCTCTAGAGGTAAAATAGATAAAACATTGTTTCTCAGGGAAGTCAAAGGCAAGATTTTGCTGGTGCAAATCTATGTCGATGACATTATATTCGGCTCAACGGACAACAATCTTTGCAAAAAGTTTTCTAGACAGATGCAAGGAAAGTTTGAAATGAGCAGTATGGGAGAGCCCAAGTATTTCTTGGGACTTCAAGTGAAACAGTCTGAGGATGGAATCTTCATCTCTCAGATGAAGTTCACAAATGAACTCCTTAAGAAATTCGGTATGGAGAATACAACCTCTATGAGGACTCCAATGGGATCCACTATGTCTCTGGATAAGGATGACAAAGGTAAACCTTTCGATGAAACCAAATACAGAAGCATCATTGGATCCCTGCTCTACCTTACTGCCAGTAGACCGGATATCATGTTCTCCACATGTGTCTGTGCCAGATATCAGGTGAACACTAAGGAATCTCACTATGTCGCTGCAAAGCGAATTCTAAGATACCTTAAAGGTACTCCAAATATTGGCTTGTGGTACCGGAGAAATAATGATGTCGAGCTAATAGGTTTTTCAGATGCTGATTTTGCAGGGAGTAGGGATGACAGGAAAAGCACCTCCGGGACGTGTCAATTCCTCGGACGAAGGCTTATTTCATGGAATAGCAAGAAACAGAATTGTGTTGCAACCTCCACAGCAGAGTCTGAGTACATCTCGGCAGGCAGCTGTTGCGCACAACTCCTATGGATCAGAAACCAGTTAGCCGACTACGACCTTCAGTTCCAGGAAGCTCCAATGTACTGCGACTCCTCCAGTGCAATTGCAATTGCCAACAATCCGGTATCGCACAGCAGAACGAAGCATATTGAAGTGCGATACCACTTCATTCGGGAGCACGTGGAGAACAAGGACATCTCTCTCTGTTATGTCCCCACGGATAAGCAGATTGCAGATATATTCACAAAGCCCTTAGACGAGGCCAAATTCAGTCTTTTCAAAACTGAATTGGGGATGCTAAATTATGAGGAATGAAGACTACAGAAGCTCCAGGATCATGCCTCTAGGGGGAGCCTCTGCCAGGAACTCCATTGTGAGCACAGGTGCAAGAACTGAGGGGGAGCAAGGGGTCAAATGCTACAGACCCAGATTTGCAGAAGCCGAAAAGGGGGAGATTACCCTCTCAGCTAAGGCTAAGGTGGCTCCAAGTTTGCTCTCAAGAAATTGGTATTGGTAATGAATATCTCTCTCAGCTAAATTTCAAGGTTATGATTTTCATTCCCATAAGCTTTATTCACCTTAGCTTGTAGGGTTTAGGCTTCTTCAAATAGGGGGAGATTGTTGGGTATTGTATCCACAACGTACCTGATTTGAAGAAGCCCCTGAACAAGCTAAGGTAAATAGGCAATGTTTTGGACAAAATATTTCAAGTTGTGCTTGCAGTTATTCCACGCTAAGTGTGCAACACCCCCTATCCGTCGCATAGCATATAGCAGTAGGTCCGGCCGGGGCCCGACGCCATATACCACAGACAGACCGGGTGGTTACTTATAGAAACCATCCAACCAATCTCAACGTCCTACACAGAGCATTCTAGCGGAAGCAGTTTATATAAGTTGTAAACAAGAACCCAGCAATAGAGCACGAATGTCCACTATTACAACATTAGGAATGTTACACAAAATACCCAAAATCGGCCTTAAGGCCTTACAGAATGTTTCACTTGAATAATACATGATTTACAAACCTCGGCACGCAGGCCGGTCATACATGAATAAAACAGAAAACATTTCCACTTGGGCCTTCAAGGGCCAGCTTCGCAAAAAGGGCTTTAGCCCGCTATTGACCGCTTGGTCCAGCTGCACCTGCAAGCAACAAACCACCGCACGGTGGCAAAACAAGGCAACGGTCAGCAATGCTGACCAAATTATAACGATCCCGCCCCCAACTCGGGGCGGCGATGCTCCTTCCCTGCATTTCATTAGCATAAGCGAGCAACATAAAAACCATAGCCATTTCATCACAGGCGTTGGCTCGCACGGCCACACGCCCCGTGCTCTCAGGGCACATTCTCGGTGAACCGGTCTATGTCGCGTCAATTTAAGCCACCAACATTCCGGACTCACCACCGCCACTTAGACGGCCAAACCTATGAGCAATTTGTCTTCCTGGCCTGGGTCACGTCAATTTAAGCCATCGACCGCCGAAGACTCACATCTATGCCAACGGCGAGTGCCATGTAACTTTAGGTCTCTCTAACTCGAATGACATAGAGCGGGTACGGCTCCATCTAACCCGTGCTCACATCGCAACGACAATTTAAGCCATATGCGCGGGTCAAACTTTCACCGAGTCCCATTCTAACACAAGTCACATAACCCTGTTATGTTCAAGTTGGCTCTCAGGCCACCAAGTTGGCAAGATCTCATATCCGCCCAGTTTTCCGGGTGCACCTTTGGGTTAGTCCCCAAGGCTCCCTACTGCAGTCTACCGCGTAGAAAACCCGAAAAACACCCAATGGCACGGAGTCTTCTCCGGCCTTATGCAATGCAACATCACCGATCCAGACTAACATGTCCGGGTAGGCTTCAACCAAAATGCCTATGTCCGTTCTCGCATACGGACTCTAAACAATGGGGACTTCACATATCTACCCGAAGGAACGCCTCCAACTCTCCGCAAACTCGCGAGAGCGGGCTTCCTATGCAAAGAAAGAGAGCGACTCATGCTCAAGATGAGGATCGTTACCCTTGCGGTCCTCTTTGGCGCCACTGAAAAGTAATCGGATGGAAATCACCGCACTTGCGTTGCCTCCGTAGATCCGGAGTCGGCTTGCGATTCGGAGCTCCGAAGCTCCTCCAATGGCGGATCTAGCTCTTCTTCTTCTTGCCTTAGCTCTCCTTTCTCCAAGGATTTAGAAAGAGGATAAGTGGAAAAAGTGAGGGTTTTCTAAGTCAAAACCCGGGTATATCCCTTCAGGAACAACCCCCAGCCGTTGGGTCTTCAGTCAAAGAAATGAACGGCTTCGATTCGGGGCTGAAATGCCCAATCTGGACCGAACACGGCCTGGCACACGCCCGTGTCCAGGGCCATGTGCCTCATTCGCCGTCAAAATCGAATCACCTGGAACCTCACACGGGTATCGAACACGCCCGTGTTCGAGCTGACACGCCCGTGTTCCAACTGACACGGCTGTGTAGCCGGCCGTGTACCCCATGATTTTTCCCCGTTTTCAACCCGAGCACTGCACGGGTTCTAGGACACGCCCGTGTCCTTGCCCGTGTCACCTTGACACGCCTGGGCTCCAGGCCGTGTACATGGTCTCGACACTTCGCGGCTAAGTGTCGACACGGGTCGACACGCCCTGCGACACGCCCGTGTCGCAGGCTGTGTGCCATGTCTCGACACATTGTCGACACCAAAGTGTCGACTTCGCGGGACGAGTGTCGACACGGGTTGACACGCCCTGCGACACGCCCGTGTCGCAGGCCGTGTGCCATGTCTCGACACAACGTCGAAGCACTGTGTCGACTTCACGGCTAAGTGTCGACAAGGGTCGACACGCCCTTCGACACGCCCGTGTCGCAGGCCGTGTGCCCAGTCTCGACACAATGTCGAGACCAAAATGTCGACTTCGTGCCTTAGTGTCGACACAGGCTTGACACGCCCTGGGACACGCCCGTGTCCCAGGCCGTGTGCCTGCTGCCAGAACTTAAACTGGCCCAAAACATCCCCTTTTGCTCCTCTAAGTTTCGGGGCGTTACAACTCTACCCCTCTTAAAAGAATTTCGCCCACGAAATTACATAAAGGGAAAAATATGTACAAAAACAAAATTTGTACCTGAGCGGAACAACTCCGGATATTCGTCAAGCATTGTCTGCTCTCGCTCCCAAGAGAGCTCCTCACGACCGCAATTGTCCCACCGGACTTTGACCATCCTGATCTCTTTATTGCGTAGTCGCTTGACCTCCGAGTCCTCAATCCGCACGGGCTTGACCTTTGTCGTTAGCCCACTATCCACCGGCACTTGATCGACAGCGATCACTTGCGTAGGCTCTTGCACCGCCTTCCGAAGCACCGAAATATGGAATACATCATGTAAACCACTTAGCTCCACTGAAAGCTTCAGCCGATAGGCCGCTTCTCCTACTCGCTCCAGAACCTCAAACGGTCCAAGGTACCTCGGGCTTAGCTTTTTCAATCGCCGCACCCGCGAGACACCCTTGAACGGTTTGATCTTTAAGTATACATAATCGCCCACAGCGAACTCCACGTTCCTGTGCTTGGCATTATAGTACTTTGCTTGCCGGTCCTGAGCGATAAGTAATCTCTCCCGAATGGTTCTCACCAAAGAAGTAGCATCCTTCACTTCCGATCGCTTATACAACTTTGACTCACCCGTTTCTAACCAAGACAACGGCATGCGACATCTTCTACCATATAGGGCCTCGAAAGGCGCCATCTGAATACTTGCTTGGTAGCTGTTGTTGTATGTGAACTCCACCAAATAAAGGTGGTCTTCCCATTGCTTTCCGAAATCCAAGACACACATGCGAAGCATGTCTTCCATGGTTCTATTCACCCTCTCGGTCTGCCCATCCGTTTGCGGATGGAAGGTTGTGCTAAACTTCAGCTTTGTTCCCAACATTTGCTGCACCAGCCTCCAATCATTGGACGTGAACCGCCCACCTCGGTCACTCACGATGCTGCGGGGCACACCATGAAGCCGCAATATGTTATCCACATAAAGCTTCGCCAGCTTCTCCACCGGATCATCCTTCCTATGCGGAATAAAGTGCGACACCTTCGTTAATCGATCGACCACCACCCAAATGGCGTCGTTCCCCTTCTGCGACCTTGGCAAACCATGCACAAAGTCCATAGAGATGTCGTCGAATTTCCACTCCGGAATAGGCAAGGACTTAAGAAATCCTCCCGGCTTTTGGCACTCCGCCTTTACCAAGGCGCAAGTTTGGCACTTCGCTACGTATAGCGCCACATCCTTCTTCAAACCCGGCCACCAAAACAGCTTCTTTACATCACGGTACATCTTCGTGCTCCCCGGGTGAATCGAGTACTTGGTATGGTGCGCCTCGTACAACAACTCCACCCGTAAATTGCCCACACTTGGGACGCACAAACGACCATCTTTCCACAACAATCCGTCCTCCACGACGAATTGGGAATTTGACCCATCCAGAGCCTCTATCATGAATTGCTTCATATGAGCATCCATATCCAAAGCCTGCCGAATACGATCAGCCAGGTCATATTGGACTTCAGTCCAATTCAGCACTGCTTCAGCACTAGACTGTCTGTCCACACAAACAATCTCCAACGCCTCCAACTCCTGCACCAACCGCTCATCATGCACTGATAGCCAGTTTGCTTGAGCTGGGGCTCGGCGACTCAACGCGTCCGCAACCGCATTCCCTTTGTCAGGCACGTAGTGGATCTTGAATGTATAGTCCCCCAGGAACTCCATCCACCTACGCTGCCACATATTCAGATCTTTCTGATCAATTAGATACTTTAGGATCTTGTGATCGGTGTAGATATCAATCTTCACACCGTACAAATAGTGTCTCCACAGTTTCAAGGCAAAAATCACGGCCGCCAACTCCAAGTCGTGGACCGGATAATTCCTCTCGTGCACTTTTAGCTGTCTCGAGCCATAAGCTATCACGCTTCCATGCTGCAGTAGCACACAACCCAAACCGCTGCCCGAAGCATCGCTATATATCTCATACCCTTCGGTTCCACATGGCGAACTCAGCACAGGCGCCGTGGTCAACCGACACTTCAACTCCTCAAAAGCTCGCGCGCACTCCGGCGTCCAAACGAACTTATGCTCCTTCCTCGTCAAAGTAGTGAGAGGTAACGCTATCCGCGGGAAGTTCTCTACGAAGCGCCTATAATAGCCGGCAAGCCCCAAAAAGCTCCGGACTTCTGCTACCGTAGCAAGCTCAGGCCACTCCCGTATCGCAACAATCTTCGTCGGATCCACAGCAATACCCTCTCCACTCACTATATGCCCGAGGAACGCCACTGAGGATAGCCAAAACTCGCACTTCGAGAACTTGGCATACAACTGATTTCTCCTGAGTGTCTCCAACACCAAATGGAGATGCTTGAAGTGATCCTCCTCACTTTGCGAGTACACCAAAATATCGTCGATGAAGACGATCACGAAATGGTCCAAGTACTCCCTGAACGTCCTGTTCATCAAATCCATGAACACTAACGGCGCATTAGTCAGCCCGAACGGCATGACCGTAAACTCATAATGCCCGTATCTCGTACTAAACGCTGTCTTCAGGATATCACTCTCCCTTATTCGCAGCTGATAGTACCCAGCCTTGAGATCTAACTTCGAGTACACCGTTGACCCGACTAACTGATCGAAGAGATCATCAATCCGGGGGATCGGGTACTTGTTCTTCTCAGTCAGCTTGTTCAGCTCCCGATAATCAATACACAACCTCAAGCTTCCGTCCTTCTTCTTAACAAAGAGGACCGGTGCGCTCCAAGGCGAAGAACTCGGGCGCACATACCCTTGCTCCAACAACTCTTGCAGTTGAACTTTCAGCTCCGCCATTTCCTTAGGCGCTAGCCGATACGGAGATCGCGACACAGGCTTTGCACCTGGCACTAGCTCGATCGTAAAATCTATCTCCCGTTGAGGCGGGGCTCCAGGAAGATCTGCGGGGAACACATCAGGGTACTCCGATACCACTGAAATACAATCCATTGCGGGCTTCGGCTTTGCAACCTCCACTAGTGTAAAGAACAGTTCTGCTCCAGCACGAACCGCCTTCACCACCTGAAGATCAGACATCAACGTCTTGCTCGACCCCTTTAAGCCCGTAAAAGTCGTCTCATGACTTGCTCCCAGCTTGACTTCCTTGCTACCGCAATCTATATGGGCCTGCTGCTCCGAGAGCCAGTCCATGCCAAATATGACGTCGAACTCCACCAACGGAAGTAAGGACGCCCGCAGGTCAAACTCCTGCTCTCCAATACGAATCTTAACATCGCAGATCCTATCCGCTCGCATCGAACACCCATTTGGCAACAACACATCCAACTTGTCCTTCGCCATCGAAGAAGGGACTCCGATGCGTAATATAAATCCTTCGGACAAGAAGGAGTGTGAAGCTCCCGTATCAAAGAGTGCTCGTGCCGGATTTTCACAAATCAACACAAATCCTAAACAAGTAGTGGTAAGGTAACATGTGCATAACAAGCATATAAAGGAATTGACTTGCTATAAATTAAACCGTACCTGTCACCACGTCAGCTTGTTTAATGGCCTCCTGTTGGCCAAGATTGTAGACCCTTGGTTGGGCCGGAGCATAATGGGATGCGGTCGACTCCACCGCCTTGCCCTTCTCTTCATAAGTAGCTCCCGGCTTCCTCTCGGACTTAGGACGTCCGCTCTAACAGTCACGAGCGAAATGCCCCATCTTTCCACATGTAAAGCACGCACCCGGGGTCCGACCCGTAGTCGCCCCAGAAGCGCCAGAAGGAGCTGGACCCGAAGTCCTATGCTTCTTGAAAGACCTCCGATAGCCGGACTTTGAAGCAGTCGGCACTCTGAACTCAGATTTCTTTTCACTCAAGCTTTTCTTCGCTTGCACGCTCTTCATGTCCTTCTCCAAGGACCGGGCAGTATTGACCAAGGTCAAGAAACCCTGCGTCATCGGCCCCGACAGTAATAATCTCAGCTCATCCCTCAGGCCTTCATAAAAACGATTAGTCTTGCGCTCCTCATCCATGATGGTGGAGCTAGCATAACGACTCAACCGCGTAAACTCGTGGAGATATTCATCCACGCTCCTCTCACCCTGTACTAACTTCAGGAACTCATTCTCCAACGCTATCTTCTGCGTCGAAGGGAGGTATCTAGCCAAAAATAATCTCGAGAACTCCTCCATCGAGACATCACAAAGTTGCCTACCTCTCAGTAAGTGCAGCTCCAAACCTTCCCACCACAACCTCGCTTCACCGTCCAGCAGGAACGTAGCGATGGTGGTCATTTGCCACTCCTCCGTCTCTGTTGCTGTCATGACTCTCTTCACCCTGGAGAGCCAGTCTTCAGCCTGAGATGGGGTTCCCAACCCCGAGAATAGCGGAGGGTTAAAGCTCATTACATGCTTCAGCTGCCTCTCAGTTGCCCTCCTTGGCGCTATTGGTTCCACAATCACTTGCTCCACCCTCCTCGGCTCAGCCTCTTGCAGAGGTACTTGCTCCATCACAGGAGCGGGCTGCTGCGCTTGCCTTCCAGGCTGCGCATTGATCACGGCCAACACCGCTTCAGCAACCAATCGTATATTTTCAGCCGACAGAGATGTTGCAGGAGCAACATCCGGTGCACTACTAGCCTCAGAAACTCGGCGTTCTGACGGCCCAACACCACTTCTGGTCACCTATAGTGATACAAAAACACCGTTAAGCGACCAAATAAATTGCAAACAGCAATTATAGGAACACGCAGGTTCCTCAAACACGAGTATTTTCATTCCTAAGTGGACATTCATGGGTTCTTTTTACTGTTATTACGATGACGCACACAATGTGCTCACCACCCCTTAAAAAGAATTCGGCCACGAATTCAGTTTAAGCCCGACCAAAACCAGGAGTCTGATACCAAATTGCAACACCCCCTATCCGTCGCATAGCATATAGCAGTAGGTCCGGCCGGGGCCCGATGCCATATACCACAGACAGACCGGGTGGTTACTTATGGAAACCATCCAACCAATCTCAACGTCCTACACAGAGCATTCTAGCGGAAGCAGTTTATATAAGTTGTAAACAAGAACCCAGCAATAGAGCACGAATGTCCACTATTACAACAATTAGGAATGTTACACAAAATACCCAAAAATCGGCCTTAAGGCCTTACAGAATGTTTCACTTGAATAATACATAATTTACAAACCTCGGCACGCAGGCCGGTCATACATGAATAAAACAGAAAACATTTCCACTTGGGCCTTCAAGGGCCAGCTTCGCAAAAAGGGCTTTAGCCCGCTATTGACCGCTTGGTCCAACTGCACCTGCAAGCAACAAACCACCGCACGGTGGCAAAACAAGGCAACGGTCAGCAATGCTGACCAAATTATAACGATCCCGCCCCCAACTCGGGGCGACGATGCTCCTTCCCTGCATTTCATTAGCATAAGCGAGCAACATAAAAACCATAGCCATTTCATCACAGGCGTTGGCTCGCACGGCCACACGCCCCGTGCTCTCAGGGCACATTCTCGGTGAACCGGTCTATGTCGCGTCAATTTAAGCCACCAACATTCCGGACTCACCACCGCCACTTAGACGGCCAAACCTATGAGCAATTTGTCTTCCTGGCCTGGGTCACGTCAATTTAAGCCATCGACCGCCGAAGACTCACATCTATGCCAACGGCGAGTGCCATGTAACTTTAGGTCTCTCTAACCCGAACGACATAGAGCGGGTACGGCTCCATCTAACCCGTGCTCACATCGCAACGACAATTTAAGCCATATGTACGGGTCAAACTTTCACCGAGTCCCATTCTAACACAAGTCACATAACCCTGTTATGTTCAAGTTGGCTCTCAGGCCACCAAGTTGGCAAGATCTCGTATCCGCCCAATTTTTCGGGTGCACCTTTGGGTTAGTCCCCAAGGCTCCCTGCTGCAATCTACCGCGTAGAAAACCCGAAAAAACACCCAATGGCACGGAGTCTTCTCCGGCCTTATGCAATGCAACATCACCGATCCGGACTAACATGTCCGGGTAGGCTTCAACCAAAATGCCTATGTCCGTTCTCGCATACGGACTCTAAACAACGGGGACTTCACATATCTACCCGAAGGAACGCCTCCAACTCTCCGCAAACTCGGGAGAGCGGGCTTCCTATGCAAAGAAAGAGAGCGACTCATGCTCAAGATGAGGATCGTTACCCTTGCGGTCCTCTTTGGCGCCATTGAAAAGTAATCGGATGGAAATCACCGCACTTGCGTTGCCTCCGTGGATCCGGAGTCGGCTTGCGATTCGGAGCTCCGAAGCTCCTCCAATGGCGGATCTAGCTCTTCTTCTTCTTGCCTTAGCTCTCCTTTCTCCAAGGATTTAGAAAGAGGATAAGTGGAAAAAGTGAGGGTTTTCTAAGTCAAAACCCGGGTATATCCCTTCAAGAACAACCCCCAGCCATTGGGTCTTCAGTCAAAGAAATGAACGGCTTCGATTCGGGGCTGAAATGCCCAATCTGGACCGAACACGGCCTGGCACACGCCCGTGTCCAGGGCCGTGTGCCTCATTCGCCGTCAAAATCGAATCACCTGGAACCTCACACGGGTATCGAACACGCCCGTGTTCGAGCTGACATGCCCGTGTTCCAACTGACACGGCCGTGTAGCCGGCCGTGTACCCCATGATTTTTTCCCCGTTTTCAACCCGAGCACTGCACGGGTTCTAGGACACGCCCGTGTCCTTGCCCGTGTCACCTTGACACGCCTGGGCTCCAGGCCGTGTACACGGTCTCGACACTTCGCGGCTAAGTGTCGACACGGGTCGACACGCCCTGCGACACGCCCGTGTCGCAGGCCGTGTGCCATGTCTCGACACATTGTCGACACCAAAGTGTCGACTTCGCGGGACGAGTGTCGAGACTGGGCACACGGCCTGCGACACGCCTGTGTCGCAGGCCGTGTGCCATGTCTCGACACAACGTCGAAGCACTGTGTCGACTTCACGGCTAAGTGTCGACACGGGTCGACACGCCCTGCGACACGCCCGTGTCGCAGGCCGTGTGCCCAGTCTCGACACAATGTCGAGACCAAAATGTCGACTTCGTGCCTTAGTGTCGACACAGGCTTGACACGCCCTGGGACACGCCCGTGTCCCAGGCCGTGTGCCTGCAGCCAGAACTTAAACTGGCCCAAAACATCCCCTTTTGC
Organism: Platanthera guangdongensis; assembly: GCA_039583875.1. Taxonomy (NCBI): domain Eukaryota; kingdom Viridiplantae; phylum Streptophyta; class Magnoliopsida; order Asparagales; family Orchidaceae; genus Platanthera; species Platanthera guangdongensis. The sequence continues at coordinate 66,597,179 of CM077165.1, forward strand.
TCCTCTAAGTTTCGGGGCGTTACAAAGTGCACACCAATGTCAGGGTGCAGTAGGTAAATATACACGGGTCTGCACGACGTAATCCCTCGTTGAGCAGATCAGTGTGTTGTCCTACGTGTACTCTCTCTATTGGAGTGCACTTACTTTCAAGTACAGGGCTGTGTTTATGCAAGAGCAGACAAGGAGCAAGGATGAGTCAAATAGCAGCTCAGAGGCATAAGACGAAAAATCATCTAAGTAAGAATCGACGAGAATCACCAAGTGATTCTCGCCGATTCGGGGAGAATCACTAGTGATTCTCGCCGAATCGTCGAGAATCACTGGCTGATTCTCGCCGGCTAAATCAGAGTGCAATCAAGTCAAATTCGACGAGAATCACCTTGTGATTCTTGACGAATCGTCGAGAATCACTTTGTGATTCTCGCCGAATCGTCGAGAATCACCCTTGATTCTCGACGATTCGACGAGAATCACAGGTGATTCTCGCCGATTTTTACTTGGGCAATTTCCTGGAAACCGCTGGACCAGATTCTGCCGCTGGCACTGTTCTAAACCGGGGTTAGGGTTTCTTCAGGTGGGACCCATAACGGTTATAATGGGGTATTTCCGCCGTATATATATACGCGTATTTTGAACAGAACAGATACACAGAAAGAAGACGAGCGTCGATCTTGACCTAAAATCGCGAAACTGCTCCGCCGCCGCCGTCGCCGCTCGCGCTAGTTGGTCGCCGCTCTTGATCGAGATTTCTTCCTGATCTTCCGGCGACAGAAGCTTAGCCAAGCTTAGAGTCTCACGCGTCTATCCAGAGATCTCTTGTCTCTTGATTTGTTGATCGGGAAAATCTTCCCCGTCTGAATCGATCGAGACGACCAATCCTAGTGTGACCGTTGGAAGACCTAGCTAGCTTTGCTACGAAGTTTGGATCTCCAAAGTACAGCAGCCGCACACCGTTGTCGCCGCCGATCCCGTGATCCAAGCCGCCGCCCATCTTGCCGCCGCCAGTTCCGGGGAGATTCTCTCCAAGAGAGATCTAGGGTTGTGGACTCTTCGTGGACTTCAAAAACACGTCGTCAACGAAGAGGGACACCTTAGTCTCCAAACGTAGTTTGTATCTCTTGTACATTCTAGTTTTACTTTTGTTGTAAAGGAACGTTGGTTCCTATTTGTAAGGGTTGGGTGCAACCCGTGTGTGGGAGTGTTGACTCCTACGTGTGGAAGGGTTCCTTCCGATAGTGCAAGGATTGGATTTCAATCCTGTTGGTGAAGAGACCAAGTCGTCCATTGTTGGGAGATAGGTCGAAGGGGTAAAGTGGATGTACCCAAATCGTGGAACCACTATAAATAGCTTGTGTATTCTGTGTGCTGTGCTGTTTATTTTTATTGTGCAAGTACAATTTTAAATTCCGCAAAAACGCTGCATGTCACCTATTCCCCCCCCCCCCCCCCCCCCGCCGCCCATAGGTGAAGATAGTTGATACTAGGTGGACTTTCATAGCCTAGTTCGGACGATGGGACGGTGCCGCGGGACTTTAAGCGTTATTGTAAGACCGAGCCTCTGCACTGACGACCGAGATCAGCTCCCCCCTTGCACGCCGGCCTATGCCCTCCCGACCGCACCTCTCCTCCGACTAGAGGAATTATCAGGAACGAGCCTAGACGCTACACTCCCATATTTGATAAAGGGCCGATCTCTCCAAGCAATCACGAGTGACATGGCGGAAAGTGATCTTTGTCATTAGATCAGGATACGAGCCTCCGACCTGTTCCTTCTAAATAGCCCAGTTCGGAAGATGGGACGATGCCTGGGGACTCTAAGCGCTATTGTAAGACCGAGCCTCTGCACTGACGGCCGAGATCAACTCCCCCCTTGCATGTCGGCCTATGTCCCCCCCATTGCATCTCTCTTCCGATTGGAGGAATTATTAGGAACAGGTTCGGACGCCAGCTTCCCGATTTGACGACTTACAGATCATCTCTCTTATGAATAGAATGCGTCCTCCATTTGTAAAAGCATCGGTGCAATTAACTCTCTAGCACCTCTTAAGTAAACAGGATGTCTCCACCTCGAGCAATGTCAAGTCCTCAGGTAGTAGTGGACCCCGAGCAGATCCCGCTGTCAGGCTCTCACCTAGCTGGCAGGGCCGGAAGTCACTCGGTGTCATCCGTGGGCCTCGAGCAGATGCCGCTGTCAGGCTCTCACCTAGTTGGCAGGGCCGGAAGTCACTTGATGGCGGTAGTTTTGGACCCCGAGCAGATCCCGCTGTCAGGCTCTCACCTAGCTGGCAGGGTCGGAAGTCACTCGGTGTCATCGGTGGGCCTCGAGTAGATCCCACTGTCAGGCTCTCACCTAGCTGGCAGGGCCGAAAGTCACTCGATGGCGGTAGTTTTGGACCCTGAGCAGATCCCACTGTCAGGCTCTCACTTAGCTGGCAGGGCCGGAAGTCACTCGGTGTCCTCCGTTGGCCTCGAGCAGATCCCGCTGTCAGGCTCTCACCTTGCTGGCAGGGTCGGAAGTCACTCGATGGTGGTATTAGTGGACCCCGAGCTGATCCCGCTATCAGGCTCTCACCTAGCTGGCAGGGCTAGAAGTCACTCAGTGTCATCCTTGGGCCTCGAGCAGATCCCGCTGTCAGGCTCTCACCTAGCTGGCAGGGCTGGAAGTCACTCTATGGCGGTAGTTTTGGACCCCGAGCAGATCCCGCTGTCAGGCTCTCATCTAGCTGGCAGGGCCGGAATTCACTCGGTGTCATCCGTGGGCCCCGGGTAGATTCGCTGTCAGGCTCTCATTAGCTGGCAGGGCTGTAGGCAGACCCGAGGGGAAAGGGTTGGTTTGTGGAGACTTTTTGCAGGACCCCGAGTGATGTTCGGCCCCGGGTAGACCCGCTGCCTGGCTCCTACTAGCTGGCAGGTCCGTAGGCTCGCCTGGGGGGGTAAGGGACCCCGAGTGCTGCTCGGCCCCGGGTAGAGTCGCTGTCAGGCTCTCACTAGCTGGCAGGGCTGTAGGCACACCTGGGGGGAAAGGATTAGCTCAGCGTGTACGAGAGGATACAGAGGATACGGCTTTGTTGTTTCACGATATCGCGAGAAATTATATACTCGTTGTAAGTAATGATATAAGAGCAATTCAATAGCAGTGAGCCAAAGGGTATCGAGTGATTCAAAAGGTTCAGAAAGGTCATGGAGAGATTGATGCTCCAAGCGCAGAATTCAGTTTCTCTCAAAATTTTTTTGGGTCGGCTCCCACTCGCCGGATACGTTGGGTTGGATGATTCTTTCTGAGCTTGTGCCAAGCTTGAAAAGAGCGGGGATTGTGTACAACCCCGTAGCCGGGCGAGTGGGACCGTCCCCAAAAATCAGCCTAGGGGCGTGTTATGGGCGACGAGTTGGTGCGACCCCGTGCGGGTCCTCGTATGTGCGTGCGTGCGGAGGTTCTATGCGCATAGGCTCATATTATTATATATATATATATATATATATATATATATATATATATATATATATATATATATTATTATATATATTATATATTATATTATAATATATATAATATATTATATATACATTAGATATAAAATATGAGATAAAGGAGGCAGGGGGGGATTTTGGAGCAGGTAGACGGGGGTACAGCGGGAGAGAGAAAAAAAGAAATGGGATAAAAGAAAGGGAAGACGGGTGGGGATCGGGAGAGGAGGAAGCAGAAAAAAGAAATGGAGGCAGGGAGAAATCGGGGGAACCCTAGCCGCCGCCGCCCATCTAGAGCCCAGCCGCCGCCGCACCTTTCTCCCTCTCTCCCGTCGCCGGCAAAGCAGCAGCCCGGCCGCCTTCCCCCTATCTCTCCCGTCGCTGGTGTAACACCTCCCCTGTAGTGAACGTATAATATGGGTCCGGCCGGGGCTCCACAACATACGAACGCCACAGCTTTAGTATTATAAGTTGATATGGCTACCCAAACTCAAAACACTTGCACAACACAGCGGAAACAAAACAGGACTAGAAGTTATCCACCAACTAAAGAGTAAAACAAATGGCCTTAAGGCCTTACATCATGTGTCCAAAAAGAAATAGTACATCAAACATGAATGTGCTCAGCACTCCTAGTCTACCTCGGCATGCAAGCCGGACAAAGATAGTCTCAAACAAACATCATCATAACTGTAGTGCTACAAAAAGGGAAAAACACTTCATGGGGCTTAGGCCTTTCTGGCCAGCGTGCTAGCTTCTGCATGCGATCCTTGCCCTGTAAAAATTATTAGTAACGTGGGTCAGCAAAGGCTGACCTCAAACTGTGTAAGAACACATCCCCTCCCGGCCGCCCCTAACGGACCCCGGGGAACCCTCCAACCTGCAAGTCAGCACTTCGTATACAATATAATCATCTATAAATAGAAAAGCATTAAAATAGGCTTGGATGTCTCAATCATCAAACACGTTCTCTACTGGTTGAGCATGTAATAAAAGGGCCTACTATGCAACATGTATGCAACACTCGAGCTTCGCCCAAGGCACCCTACTGCATGTGAAACTAGCACAACATCACAACATTTGGGTACTCACATTTCCCCAATGGCATAAAGCCGCAAACTATGAGGGAGACACAACTCCCTCAAATGGCGCACAGGCCGCCACATGGAATTCTTGCCAAGACCCCACCCGCGCGTGGGCTTAGCCCCGGGCTTGCCTGCAAACTCTAACGTCTCATGTCAGGATTCCAACAAACACAGACCGATCGATTCTAAGAAGCCTTGTTGGACCCCACCCGCTCATGGCCTCTTTGCCCTGGCTTGCCCCAAGCTTGGCATTCTCGTCAGTCTCACAGAAGGGGACTAGTCTCGCCGTGACACTCTCCACACATGACGCACATGTCACGGGATAGCCAGCCGACCACAGAGACATAGCCACGCCTTGGCACAACACAAACCAAGACTACATACAACATAATCCCTCATTGTACTGCAGCGTTCCCGCGCACCAAGGAAACCATCTCCAACTCGTGCGGAGCTAACCTTGTCCCTCAAGGAAACCATCTACCGCCACGAGGAGCTAACCTTGTCCGGGTCCGACTACACGTACCTTTGCAAATAAACGGGACAATCACCATCACAACACAAACGACATCTTGCCGCAACGGAAAATCTCTACGAATCCCTAAGTTCGTATGCAACATCACCGAGTCGGACTAACGGTCGCGACTACGGCTTCACCCACCATGCCTAATCCACTAGCCAAGCGGATCTCTAATGCAAAATATGCCGGGGACGGACTCAATCAACCCGGAAGTTCCTCTTGAAACTTGGCAAACCAAAACCCCTCTCATTTGAGAGTTCGGTGCCCAAACATTAGGGAGAAAGAAAACTAAATGATGCTAATACATGCATCCTAAGGACCGAGAGGAGAGATGTCGTTACCTTCCGACTCCTCTTCCTTGCCATGGCAAAATAGCCGGATGGAAATCTTCGCAACGCTCCAAGCTTGACGGATCCGGACTCGGCTCGCGATTTGGAGCTCCGAAATCCTTCCTACAGCCCAAGACCTTCTTCTTCTTCCTCCTTGCTCTAGTATTCCTCAAGAACTTAGAAAGAGAAGACTTGGAAAACAAATGAGGGTTTCCAACCCTAGAATCGGACTTAACTTCCCAAGAACAGTCCTGAGCCGTCAGATCCCAAAATCTGGGAAAGAATGGCCACGATTCGCCTGGAAAATAAAAGACCTGGGCCGAACACGGCCTGGCACACGCCCGTGTCCAGGGCCGTGTGCCTCATTCGCCGTCTCAAATCGACGCGCCTGGAACAGCACACGGGCATCCGACACGCCCGTATCCAACCCGACACGCCCGTGTCCCCAGTGACACGGCCGTGTGGCCGGCCGTGTGGCCGGCCGTGTGCCTCCAACAACACGGCCCCGAAACCAACCCGAGAGATGATACGGCCTGGGACACTCCCGTGTCCCACGCCGTGTGCCAAGTCTCGACACCCGTCGACAGACTTTGTGTCGACACCGCGGAAAAACGTCGAGCGAAGATCGTCGACCAAGCGGGACACGCCCTGTGACACGCCCGTGTCACAGGCCGTGTGCCCCAGTCTCGACACTTTGTCGAGCGAATGTGTCGACACTTGGGCCGAGTGTTGACACGGCCTCGACACGCCCTGCGACACGCCCGTGTCATAGGCCGTGTGCCCCACTCTCGACACTTTGTCGAGCGAAAGTGTGGACACTTGGGCCGAGTGTCGACACGGCCTCGACACGCCCTGCGACATGCCCGTGTCGCAGGCCGTGTGCCCCACTCTCGACACTTTGTCGAGCGAATGTGTCGACACTTGGGCCGAGTGTCGACACGGCCTCGACACGCCCTGCGACACGCCCGTGTCGCAGGCCGTGTACCTCCTGCCAGAAACCCAAAAATGTTCAGAGCTGCAGACTGAACCTCTTGCAAAAACTGGGGTGTTATAGCTCTCCCCCACTTAACAGAATTTCGTCCCGAAATTACAAAACAAAAGGGTACAAAACTTAAATTGTACCTGACATGAAAAGTTCTGGATAATCTTCTAGCATGGCCTATTCTCGTTCCCAAGAGAACTCCTCACGAACGCAGTTGTCCCATCGAACTTTCACGAGTTTGACTTCTTTATTCCGCAACTGCCGAGTCTCCGAATCCTCTATAGCAATTGGGAGGACTCGCGTCCTCAAGTCTTCCTCAATCGGCACCGATGTTGGCTCTATCACCACGCTAGCCTCCACCAAGGCTTTCCTCAAAGCGGAGACGTGGAAGACGTCGTGTAATCCACTCAAGTCTGCGGACAATGCCAACCGATATGCTGCTTCTCCTACCCGCTCAACAATTTCAAAAGGCCCCAAAAACCTTGGACTCAACTTCTTGAGTCGGCGAATCCGTGAGACGCCTTTGAACGGCTTGACCTTCAGATAAACCCAATCACCAACTATAAATTCCAACTTCCGGTGACGAGCATTAAAATATTTTGCTTGCCTGTCTTGTGCCACCTTCATACGCTCTTGGATGGTCCGTACCATCTCACAAGCGTCAACTACCGCACCCTTTCCCAAAAGTTTGGTGTCTCCCGCCTCTGCCCAAGACATTGGCGTTCGACACCGCCTTCCATACAAAGCTTCGTATGGCGCCATCTTTTTACTAGCTTGAAAACTGTTGTTGTACGCAAATTCTACCATGAAGAGGTGATCCTCCCACCTCTTGCCAAAATCAAGAACGCACATCCTCAACATGTCCTCCATAGTACGGTTCGTTCTCTCCGTTTGCCCATCAGTTTGAGGATGGAACGTCGTACTAAACTTTAGCTTCGTGCCCAAGCTCTTCTGAACCAATCTCCAGTCCTTGGACGTAAATCGTCCATCTCGATCACTGACTATGCTCTTAGGAACTCCGTGCAGTCGCACAATGTTGCGAACATACAACTCCACCAGCTTCTCCACGCTGTCCTCTTTCCGATTTGGGATGAAGTGAGCCACCTTGGTTAGGCGATCCACGATCACCCAAATAGCATCATTACCATGCTGCGATCTAGGCAAACCATGCACAAAGTCCATGGAGATGTCCTCAAATTTCCATTCAGGAATTGGAAGGGGCTTCAAGAACCCGCCCGGTTTCTGACATTCGGCCTTCACCAAGGCACATGTTTGGCAACGACTCACATACAAAGCTACATCTCGCTTCAACCCCGGCCACCAAAAGGATTTCTTCATATCCAAGTACATCTTTGTACTGCCCGGGTGAATGGAGTACTTTGAGAAGTGAGCCTCAAACATCAACTCCTCACGGAGATTGCCAAACTGCGGTACACAAACCCTTCCATCCTTTCTCAAGATTCCCCCAATCATCTCCCAGGCGCTGCTCTCGCCCTTTTGAGCCTCCAACACAAAAGGTTGAAGCTCCACATCCAATCGAGTCGCTTCCCGAATACGATCGGACAAGTCACTTTGCACTTCAATCCAGTTCAACCGAGCCACGCTAGACTCGCCTCTCGCAACACATTCCAACCCAAGGGACTCCCATTCCCGAACCAACCGCTCATCATGAGCTTCGATCCAATTTCCTTGCCCCGAGTACTTTCTACTCAACGCATCCGCCACCACATTGGCCTTACCCGGCATATACTGAATCGCCACTTCGTAGTCTCCAAGAAATTCAACCCATCTGCGTTGCCGCATGTTCAAGTCCTTCTGATCCAAGAGATACTTCAGGCTTTTATGGTCCGTGAAGATCTCCACCCTTGCTCCATACACATAGTGTCGCCATATTTTCAACGCGAAGATTACCGCCGCCAACTCCAAGTCATGGACGGGGTAATTCCTCTCATGAGGTTTCAGCTGTCGAGACCCAAAAGCTATTACCTTGCCATGTTGCACCAACACGCAACCCAAGCCGCATCCAGATGCGTCACTGAAAATCTGAAATCCATCTGTCCCTTGCGGTAAACTCAGGATCGGAGCCATCATAAGCCTCTCCTTCAGTGCTTCGAATGCTTGGCTGCACTCTTGGGTCCACACAAACTTATGGTCTTTACGAGTGAGTGAGGTGAGGGGTAGAGCTATCTTCGAGAAGTTCTCCACGAATCTCCTATAGTACCCGGCAAGTCTAAGAAAACTTCGGACTTCCGCCACGGTCCTCAACACCGGCCAGTCTCTGATGGCCTCCACTTTCGCCGGATCCACGGCCACCACATCACCACTAATCACGTGGCCCAAAAATGCCACCTTCTCCAGCCAGAACTCGCATTTGGAGAATTTTGCATACAACTCATTCTCCCTCAACACTTGCAGAACTATTCTCAATGGGCCTCATGCTCCACTTGCGATTTGGAATACACCAAAATGTCGTCAATGAAGACAACCACAAACGAATCCAAGTATTCCCGAAATACCCGATTCATAAGGTCCATGAACACCGATGGTGCGTTCGTCAACCCGAACGGCATCACTGTAAACTCAAAGTGTCCATACCTTGTACCAAAGGCAGTTTTGGGTATGTCCTCATCTCGAATTCGTAGCTGATAGTATCCTGACTTCAAGTTCAACTTCGAATATACCACTGACCCTACCAATTGGTCAAACAAATCGTCTATCCGAGGGATCGGATACTTATTCTTGACGGTCAATTTATTCAGCTCTCGGTAGTCTATGCATAGGCGCATGCTACCGTCTTTCTTCTTTACAAACAACACCGGTGCGCTCCACGGTGAAGAACTGGGTCTAATATACCCTTGCTCCAACAGTTCCTGTAGCTGTACCTTAAGTTCCGTTAACTCCTTTGGGGCCATCCTGAATGGGGCACGCGACACCGGTCTAGCCTCCGGCATTAACTCGATCGAGAAGTCGATCTCCCGCCGAGGAGGCGCTCCAGGAAGTTCATCCGGAAACACATCCTTGAACTCTGCTACCACAGGCACTTCCTCAATCGAAAGTTGGGAGAGACGAACCTCCAACAACGCTACCAGCGCCACACCTCCCTGGTTAACCGCCCGCATCATTTGCATGGCCGTAATTAGGGAATGGGCTACTCCACAAAGGCCCATAAACTTGACTTCTGCTTGCCCCTTACTCTTTAGGGTCACTACCTTGGATAAACAATCAATGCTGGCGCGCTGCCCTGCAAGCCAGTCCATGCCCAAAATGACATCGAACTCTACTAACGGCAACACTGCCGCTTCCAAAACGAAGTCAACTCCGTCTAGCTCCCAACGGATGCGCCCTTTAGCCCCGGTGGTCATAGATGACCCATTGGGCATGCGCACTTTCAGTTCCGCGTCCGCCGAGAAAGTCTCGACTCCTACCCTTCGGATGAAACTCTCCGCAAGAAAAGAGTGCGAAGCCCCAGTATCGAACAATACCCTAGCGGGGTATCCAGAAACTAACACGAAGCCTACAACAAGACAACACACGGAAAGGGGGTCTAAAAGTATGAAGCACAAATGCAAACTTAAATTTTCTTCATACCTGTCACCACATCGGTTTGGCGGATCGCTTCTTGCTATCCAAGGTTGTAAGCCCTTGGTTGCACCGGTTGGAACCGAGAAGCGCTCGACTCCGCCATCTTTCCTTTCTCTGCAGCACTGGGGCCCGAGCACACAGACTGCTCCTGCTTTGACTCTTGCCCCGCTCCCCCTTGCTGACAAGCACGGGCTATGTGCCCTACCTTCCCGCAGTTGTAACACGTCGGCGGTCCCCTAGAGTGAGAACCCCCAGGCGTCCAAGTGCTCCTCTCACCCGAACTGGAAGGGTGAGGCTTCCTCCTCCACCTGCTCCCATAAGACTTTACATGAGATTGGGAGGGCTTCCCTTCCCCATGCTTGGGAGTAAAACCCTTTCGACGCTGGGTTCGCTCCAGATCTCTCTCCAAACTCCTGGCGGCTTCAACTAGATCATTAAATCCCGCCCTCTTCATGGAGATGAGAGGCTGCCTCAGATTCTCCCTCAAACCTTGGTAGAAGAGGTTATCCCTCTCTACATCATCCGCCATTGTCGTTCCCGCATAACGACCCAAACGGGTGAACTCTTGCACGTACTCATCGACTGTCTTGTCTCGCTGCATTAGATGCAGAAACTGCCTCTGCAGGGCCAACCGTGTTGAAACTGGAATATACCTCTTAAGAAAAGCGTCCCCAAACTCTTCCACTGACGGGGTGCGCCCCGGGAACAGGCGGCCGCTATGGCTCACCCACCATAATTTGGCGTCTCCTTCCAACATGAACGCCGCATACTCGGATTTCTTCTCCTCTGGAGTCTCTGCCGCCCTTAACAGTTCTTGAATACGAACCCACCAATCCTCCGCGTCCGTTGGCGTTCCTACACCCTTGAAAGACGGGGGATGGAAACTCAGGAAATACTTCATGTGTCGGTCTCCATGCCCTACCACCACCCTTTCTGCCAAAGGCTCCACTCGCCTGGCTTCTCCGCCTGGCACGGCCGTCGCCGTGTCCGGTGTAGCAGGGGTTGCTACCTGGGCTGCAGCCACCGCTTGCGCCGCCACCAACGCTTCTGCAAGCATACGGCAGAAGTCAGCCGGGTTTACACCCGTGCCCAGAAGGCCTGGAGCAGTTGCACTGCTCGCCGAGAGATCATCCCTTGCTCTTCAAGTGCCCGCCTCGTTGCTTGCACTCTTCAGGAAAACAAGAAATAAGGGATTAGTCTCCAATCTCAAGACTAGAACATAAGGACACTCACGGTCCCGCATTACTCTTATGTGGATAACTTCTCTACGCACTGACCTTGAATCTAAACTGGCTCTGATACCAAATTGTAACACCTCCCCTGTAGTGAACGTATAATATGGGTCCGGCCGGGGCCCCACAACATACGAACGCCACAGCTTTAGTATTATAAGTTGATATGGCTACCCAAACTCAAAACACTTGCACAACACAGCGGAAACAAAACAGGACTAGAAGTTATCCACCACTAAAGAGTAAAACAAATGGCCTTAAGGCCTTACATCATGTGTCCAAAAAGAAATAGTACACCAAACATGAATGTGCTCAGCACTCCTAGTCTACCTCGGCATGCAAGCCGGACAAAGATAGTCTCAAACAAACATCATCATAATTGTAGTGCTACAAAAAAGGGAAAAACACTTCATGGGGCTTAGGCCTTTCTGGCCAGCTTGCTAGCTTCTGCATGCGATCCTTGCCCTGTAAAAATTATTAGTAACGTGGGTCAGCAAAAGCTGACCTCAAACTGTGTAACAACACATCCCCTCCCGGCCGCCCCTAACGGACCCCAGGGAACCCTCCAACCTGCAAGTCAGCACTTTGTATGCAATATAATCATCTATAAATAGAAAAGCATTAAAACAGGCTTGGATGTCTCAATCATCAAACACGTTCTCTACTGGTTGAGCATGTAATAAAAGGGCCTACTATGCAACATGTATGCAACACTCGAGCTTCGCCCAAGGCACCCTACTGCGTATGAAACTAGCACAACATCACAACATTTGGGTACTCACATTTCCCCATTGGCATAAAGCCGCAAACAATGAGGGAGACACAACTCCCTCAAACGGCGCACAGGCCGCCACATGGAATTCTTGCCAAGGCCCCACCCGCTCGTGGGCTTAGCCCCGGGCTTGCCTGCAAACTCTGACGTCTCATGTCAGGATTCCAACAAACACAGACCGACCGATTCTAAGAAGCCTTGCTGGACCCCACCCGCTCATGGCCTCTTTGCCCGGGCTTGCCCCAAGCTTGGCATTCTCGTCAGTCTCACAGAAGGGGACTAGTCTCGCCGGGACACTCTCCACACATGACGCACATGTCACGGGATAGCCAGCCGACCACAGAGACATAGCCACGCCTTCGCACAACACAAACCAAGACTACATACAACATAATCCCTCATTGTACTGCAGCGTTCCCGCGCACCAAGGAAACCATCTCCAACTCGTGCGGAGCTAACCTTGTCCCTCAAGGAAACCATCTAACACCACGAGGAGCTATCCTTGTCCGGGTCCGACTACACGTACCTTTGTAAATAAACGGGACAATCACCATCACAACACAAACGGCATCTTGCCGCAACGGAAAATCTCTACGAATCCCTAAGTTCGTATGCAACATCACCGAGTCGGACTAACGGTCGCGACTACGGCTTCACCCACCATGCCTAATCCACTAGCGAAGCGGATCTCTAATGCAAAATATGCCGGGGACGGACTCAATCAACCCGGAAGTTCCTCTTGAAACTTGGCAAACCAAAACCCCTCTCATTTGAGAGTTCGGTGCCCAAAATTAGGGAGAAAGAAAACTAAATGATGCTAATACATGCATCCTAAGGACCGAGAGGAGAGATGTCGTTACCTTCCGACTCCTCTTCCTTGCCATGGCAAAATAGCCGGATGAAAATCTTCGCAACGCTCCAAGCTTGACGGATCCGGACTCGGCTCGCGATTTGGAGCTCTGAAACCCTTCCTACAGCCCAAGACCTTCTTCTTCTTCCTCCTTGCTCTAGTTTTCCTCAAGAACTTAGAAAGAGAAGACTTGGAAAACAAATGAGGGTTTCCAACCCTAGAATCGGACTTAACTTCCCAAGAACAGTCCTGAGCCGTCAGATCCCAAAATCTGGGAAAGAATGGCCACGATTCGCCTGGAAAATAAAAGACCTGGGCCGAACACGACCTGGCACACGCCCGTGTCCAGGGCTGTGTGCTTCATTCACCGTCTCAAATCGATGTGCCTGGAACAGCACACGGGCATCCGACACGCCCGTGTCCAACCCGACACGCCCGTGTCCCTAGTGACACGGCCGTGTGGCCGGCCGTGTGCCTCCAACAACACGGCCCCGAAACCAACCCGAGAGATGACACGGCCTGGGACACGCCCATGTCCCAAGACGTGTGCCAAGTCTCGACACCCGTCGACAGACTTTGTGTCGACACCGCGGAAAAATGTCGAGCGAAGATCGTCGACCAAGCGGGACACGCCCTGTGACACGCCCGTGTCACAGGCCGTGTGCCCCAGTCTCGACACTTTGTCGAGCGAATGTGTCGACACTTGAGCCGAGTGTCGACACGGCCTCGGCACGCCCTGCGACACGCCCGTGTCGCAGGCCGTGTGCCCCACTCTCGACACTTTGTCGAGCGAAAGTGTCGACACTTGGGCCGAGTGTCGACACGGCCTCGACACGCCCTGCGACACGCCCGTGTCGCAAGCCGTGTGCCCCACTCTCGACACTTTGTCGAGCGAATGTGTCGACACTTGGGCCGAGTGTCGACACGGCCTCGACACGCCCTGCGACACGCCCGTGTCGCAGGCCGTGTACCTCCTGCCAGAAACCCAAAAATGTTCAGAGCTGCAGACTGAACCTCTTGCAAAAACTGGGGTGTTACAGCCGGCAAGGCTAGGGCACGACTGCCCCTTCCTCTCTCTCTCTCCCGTCGCCGGCGAAGCTAGGGCACGGCCTCCCCTTCCTCTCTCTCTCTCTCTCCCGTCGTCGGCGAAGCAGCAGCCCGGCCGCCCCATTCCCGCTCTCTTCCGTCGCCGGCAAGGCAGCAGCCCGGCCGACCCTCTCTTCTTCCCGACCTGGAGCAGCAACCACACCCCGGCCGATCCTCTCTTTCTCTCGGCCTGGAGCGGGGCTCGGCCTGGAGCGAGGCTCGGCCTGGAGCGAGGCTCGGCCTGGAGCGAGGCTCGGCCTGGAGCAAGGCTCGTCCTGGAGCGAGCCTCGTCCTGGAGTGGAGATCGACCACCGACGCGGCCGTATGCAGTAGGATCGACTCGGAGATCCTCTCCCGTCCCCGCCGCCAAGCACGCGACAAGGGTAACGATGTTTCAACTTGGGCATGTGAAGCCTTTAGTTTACATATTTGCATGGAAGTCCCTCTCCACCAACGGGTGGGGGGAAGGGAGCTTCCCGACGGGTTGACGTGTACGTCCCCGCAGTTAATTGCATTAGTACCCGAAAGCGTGAGTACGGGTTTAGGCATGCTGTGTGAAGCCCATCCGGACGAGTGAGCCGGATTGGTGATGTTCTGGGGTTCCCGGAGAAGACTCCGAGGAAGTTGTTTATTAGCCGCTTGCAGGGAACGCGCACCATAGCCCCAATAAAAGGGGGTGTGCGCAATATGTTTGGTCCGCTTATGTTGGCCGACCGATGACTAGTTGGCCGCCGCTCGTCGAGACGTTGGCGTACAGGTGTTGCAGTACCAGGCGGGGAGTAACGGGCTTAAGCCCAAACTTGTGCTGGCCCTCGAAGGCCTTTTTGTTTATATTTCCGGCCTGCGTGCCCAGTATGAAATTTATATTCCTGTAATATTTTTTCATATCTGTGATGCTCTGTGAATATAGTTTACTCCTCCTGTCTTGGGCGAGCAGTGTGTTCGTGAACCGCTCCCCCCATGTGGGCCCCGAGGTATAGATGCCGGGAAGCCCCTGATGGCCCGTTGTCATCCTTTTAGAGTAGCGGAGTTCCGCTATTAGCGGCCCAACTGGGGCTGCGTAGAGTAGGGCTGCTGGACGGTTTTGCGCCAATAGTAAGACGGGCGGGGAACATTTTACATAGACCCGAGGTGGCACCTCTAGTTTGGGAGTGGATCTCGAGAGCCTCCTTGGATGTTCCGGTCGGCCAAGATTGCCCTCCGAAGGTGCCTTAGCTCAGCCCTTGGCTTGGGAGGGGAAGAGTTAGTTAGTCTTCCGGGTATGCGGCGGGTCCTCTACGCTGAGACCTTGGGTCTGTCCCTTGTGTTCCTAGTCTTGTGCCTAGATCGTTCGCTTGAGGGTAGTAGGTGCGCGGTCACCCCTTTCCCAAGGGTCGAACTCCACAGGAGACCGATTTTCGGTTTCAACAATTATTATTATTAATAGGAGTAGTATTATTATTAGCAGTAGTAATTATTTGATTGGCCATTTTTTTTATTTTTGTGATATATATAAAAATAGGTAAAATTAATAGTTTTCCAGAGTTCAAAATAACGACTCGAAAAATCCCCAGCAACGACGCCAAAAACTTCATGCGGGTTAAAACTCCAAAAATTATTACAAGCTCGCGGCGCCCCGTGCGGTTTTCTTTAAGAAAAGCGGATTTGGTTTTATTTAGAAAACGAGGCGCGCAGATTTATTATTTGCATATAAAATAGATGAGATCGAGTTTTAACGAAAGGAGGCAAGTGCACATATCGTGTGTAGTACAGGATATTCCTGTGTGGAATATCGAGCTCGAATTGTTCTCGGGGTCAGGTTGATTATTTCTACTATTCCCTGGAGGGGACTATTATTTTACCGATATTATCTTGTCAAGATATTATTAATTATATAAAAAGGCAATAAAAATAAATGCAATTAAAAGATGGAGCCGATGAAGAGCTTATCGCAACCGCATCGAATAAAATTTGAACTAAAATAAACTTTTAATAAAAAGAGATCCTAAGTTTCAAATTAATTAAGGCGGAGACTTGGCCGTGGAGGTTCCACAAAAATGAACTCACTTATCTCTAGGACTATCGCTCACCTGAATGCTAAGACTATTCGACCGAACGTTAGTCCGACGAAGGATTCATCTTAATGCCCGAATTACGCTAAGAACCCCGCTATTGGGTGGGGAACCCAATCCGGTAATGTTTGCGCGCCTCCTCTCTCGAGGGTTAGTGCGGAACTCCATTTAAAAAGGGGTGATCGGTCCATACGCATGGCCTCTCGGCTCGATACCGTATATACTACGAAAATATAGCCCACACATCTATTATGTGGTCCTACGCATCGTAAACCCGAGGCAAACCTTAAGTAATTTTAATTAATTAGAAAAACAGGACCTTTAATTATTTAAAGCTATTTTATCTGTCCCAATGTCCTTTGATACTGAGGGCTAAGAGCGGTTAGCCACTCATCGAAATGGGGATGGCTTGCGGTGAAAGCGATAAAAAGAAAGCAGAAAATAAAGCAGGAAAGAAAGCGGTAAAAGAAAGCAGTAAAAGAAAGCTGTAAAGGAAAGTAGTTAATTGCAAGTCCTACTCAAACGAGTAGGACTGAAATGAAAGCTGTAAAAGACAAGTCCCGGCTCAAACGACTGGGCGGGAAAAATAAAGCAAGTCCTACTCAAACGAGTAGGAGAAAATGAATGCACCGACGTACGCACTCTACTGAAATTGAAAACTCACACACGCGTTCGACTGTAAATGAAAACTCACACACACAAGTCCTACTCAAATGAGTAGGTGGAAAATTAATGCGGGTCCTACTCAAACGAGTCGGAGAAAATAAATGCACTCGACTTTAAATTAAAACACACTCACTCTACTAAATTGAAAATGCACACACACTACATGAAGTAAAACAACGCGTCATTTAACTCTTAACGAGTAGGCGGAAATAAATGTGCACACGTACACTCTCTACATGAATTAAATAAAGCGGTAAAATCTATCTCATACATGCACGCACACGTACAAATTTTTTAAAAAAATAAGTGCTTTAAAAATTAAAACAACTACATTTCTACCGCTAGAATGCGGTAGAAATGCATAAAAAGCGAAAATAAAAATTAAACGAGCAAAAAAGTTTGCAAATAGACGTAAAATGAAAGTGCTCAAAAAATTAAAACGAATACATTTATACCGTTAGAATGCGGTAGAAATGAATAAAATGAAGACAGAAAAATTAAACGTGCAAAAGTTTAAAATGAAAATTGAAATACTCGAAAATTAAAATGACAATATATTCATTCCTATAACTCCGTAAAAGTGGTTAAAAAGTGAAAATAAAGTGAAAAGAATGAGAAATTTTACGAGCTAAACAAGACAATCTAAGTTAGAAAAAATAAAAACCACTTTGGAAATGCTTTTACAGATTTATAGGAATGCATAAAATGCTATAAAATAGGCATAAATGCTAAAGAGTTAAGTAAAATAAATGAAGAAAAACACAAATTTACCAAATTATACTCATACACACACACCCATAGAAAACTAAAACAAGAAAAAAACAAAAAAATAAGATTGCTTAGGGTGGGTACACAGATGAAGTCCAAAACCATGTAATGCAGAAAAAAAACAACATTTGCATTAGTGATAAAAGATGATTACAAAGTTAAAACTAAAATAAAAGAGAGAGAGACAGAGGGAGAAAATCCCATTACATAGCTTGGAAATTCATCTAGGCAGCACCTCCCCTTGCAAAATGGATCCAAAAAAAGGGAACAAGAGTTCATACAACAGCTGACTATTTATAAGAAAACTTTTCATGGGACACGCCCGCTAACACGGGCATGTTAGGGGGCGTGTCAACACTGTGCATGGATTAGATCCGGCGATTTGACTGCAAAGTTGACTTCAGCTGAAAACGTGGAGGTCACGCCCTAGGTCATGGGCATGACGCTGGGCATGTTGGGGAGGTGGATCTGGGTGCAGGTCGCGTCGGAAAGTCACTGGCGCTGTCTTGTAAGGCCAGGTGGAGAATTACATGCCCGTGTGGCATCTTGACACGGGCGTGTCCGGTCGGGTCGACGATCTTTGAGCACGATTCGTTGTACTAGAAGCCTTGATCGTCGATCGGGAATGACATGGGCGTTTCGGATCATGGGACACAGGCGTGTCCCGATCGGGTTGTTGAACGTCGAGCGCAAAACGTCGAGCGCGGTGACACGTGGCTCTATCACGGTCGTGTCATATTTGACACGGGCGTGTCAAGTCATTTTTGGTAATTTTCTGAAAAATTCCAGAAATCAAAATTAAGTTAAGTTAGATAAATATTTACAAAAAGAAACATATTTATAAACAAAAATAACTAAAAACTATGAATAAGAACTAAAATGATATAAATAAAGTACTAAAATATGCGTATATTTACAACTCATCAACACCTTTACATGGAGAGCAAATAAAGGGTACAAAGGGGTCAGCTGGCGGCTAAGGAAAGTAGGTACCAGAGAAGGCCGCGTGGACTGAGAAGAAAGCTCGGCACGCCGTGCGGTTAACTGATCCCGCAGCTCGCCGAAGCAAGTCGAGCGGGCTGTACGATCAGGCAGAGAGGACCGAAGAAGCCGTGCAGACTGAGAAGAGGAGTATGTAGGGGTTGATGGCTTGAGCTTGTCATCGTTGGTCCTTGAGTGTATGAGCTTGAGTGCGTCCCCCCGAATGAGAGGTATGGGGGGCTATTTATAGTCCCGAGCAGTTAACGACTTTTGGTAACGTCACCCTGGTGAGTCGGTAAGTTGTGTGAGCAGGAGGAGAAGTCCGCCGAGTCCATGCCAGGCCGCGCGGTCTGGGAACCTGTCTTCTAGAGTTGATATTGCTGTTGGCGGACTGGGACAAGTCCGCTTCTAATGTTCTGAATGAGCCCGCACTAAGGTATGTGGTCTGAAGAGTTGTCCGCCTCTTACTTGGAAGAGGCCGGAAAGCTGAGCAGCGGAATGGAAAGCTAGTCTACCTCTGCTGCAGGGAAGGGTGACAGGTGGAAAGCTGGAGGGCCAAGTGGCAGACTGGGAGAGTCTGCCCAGCCCGCGACGGGCGAGATAAGTGCACCTCTACTCGAGGCTTATTATGTGGTTGGCGACCTGGCAGACTGAATAGGATATGTCGAACTCCCGCTGAGGGAGGAGTGGATCTACTGCAGGAGGACTGAATGTTCGAGCGGCATAACGAGTCCACCTAGCCCGCGGCGGACATGATGAGTTGGCGGAGAGGAGCAAGTCCATGCTAGTTGGGCGGACTGAGATCAAGTCCGAGAACTATAAGCGGATGAGCTGGTTGACTGGGTAACCTGGCGGACTGAAGGAGGAGGTCGCTGCTTTTGTAAAAGGAGGGTTGTCGACTGCTGGGTAGAGCGTGGTGGAGCAGGCGCACCCGGTGGTGGGAGATTGCGAGAGTTGTCTCCTGATCGGCGACCTAATGTTCGTGGCTTTGGGCGACCTGGAGGTAGGTCGACAGGTGATGTGGTGGTATGTGTGGATGGCAATGGGAGTCCGCCACTTAGTTTTATATTTCGCACTTGTTGGGGCACAGTGAATCTTGTGCGATTAGCTCATCAAACTGTGCGGACTGCAGGGGCGGACTGAGGAAGCAGTCTGCTCCCCTGCAGAACAAGCGGCTGCTGCGCTACCTAGGCAGACAGACCGGGGAGACCGCCCTAGCCGCACGGCCTGAGCAGACTGAGAAGTTTGTCTGCCCATCCTTGGACTTGTCGCGACCTCCAGGGCAAACCTGGAGTAGGCCGCGACTAGCAAGCTGGCCACCTTGGGAGGGATCACCGACTTCTTGGTTAAAATAATCCCCACACTTTTTTAAGTTCCGAAGGGAACTTCAAAAAAGTAGGAGACCCACGAAAATCATGATCCACCCTTAGAAAAAGGAGGAGGCAAGGAGAGATAGAACCTGATATCTCTCCTTAGAAGGAATTTGTGAATGCTTATCTTTTTCCTACAAAGGAAAGTTAATGTAGGCAAAGAAGGAGGGTACATCTTGTTTGTACCTGAGCTGCCTTTGCAAAATGGAGAAGACGTGAGTGTCTTCCACTGAGCTCTGCAGAACATAGATGACAGGAATGCATAAAAGAATAATAACTTGCAAGTACCTGATGGAGGCTTGTAAGCACCTATTATTCTCTGCAAAAGGAAGAGTAAGCAGTATGCGTGAAAGAAAAATGAGTTGCAAGTACCTGAAGGGGACTTGCGAGCGTCTGCTAGTTTCTGCAAAAGAGAAGTTAGGGGCAGAAATGAAAGTAAAGTAAGTTGTAAGTACCTGGATGGAACTTGCAGGTATCTGCTAATCTCTGCAAAAGATAAGTGAGCAGCATATATAACTTAAAATGTAAGCGGCAAGTACCTAAAGGGGACTTGCAAATACCTGCTGATCACCGCAAAAAAAAAGTACGCAACAGATATAAAAGAAAAGAAGGTTTCAAGTACCTGGATGGAACTTGCAAATAACTGCTAATCACTGCAAAAGGAAGAGTAAGATGGAGATATGATATGTAAAAGTAAGCGGCAAGTACCTGAAGGGAACTTGCGATTACCTGTGAATCTCAGCAAAAAGGAAAGAGCAAGAAGCAGATATTATATAAAAATAGGTTGCAAGTACATGTGAAGAACTTGCAAACATCTGCTAATCTCTGCATGAAAAGAGTTTGAAGTAGATATGATATATGAAAGAAAAGCTAAGCCGCAAGTACCTGGATGGAACTTGCGAATGATAACTGCTGATATGACAAGATGAATATGATCGGATAGCAGAAGAAATGTCCGATGAATTCTGCTGATAATCGAATGAAGGCCAAACCGTAATAGTAATCTTTTCGCGAGATTAGACATGATATCTTTAATATGAAGTCCAGATCAATAAGAAAAAACATCTTAATTACACTCCAATAGCACGGCTTGTTAATGAAGGAGAATCAGATTAATTGATTAATGATTGATGTCATTAACATTTGATAAGAGTAATAAAGAGCTTGTAAATCGTCATCTGATAGAGCTTCATGCAAGCAATGCATAATAAGATGAGCATAAGCAAAATGAATGTTGTAAATCCTTTTGGTAGGTCGGATTTAACCTGTCAACCTATGAAAGAGGCAGTTGATAAAAAGAGTTCTATACTCGGAGATGACCAAGAAAGGCCGGATGCTGCCACAGGAGATCTACTGTGGGCTTTATGAATCGCTTGCCAGAGAAAGATCATTTCGAGTATAGTCCTACTTAGAGCGGGCTGGCCGCGCATCCTTAAGAAGGGCACAAAAGAGAAAAGTATAGGAAATCCTGAGAAGGATCGTTAGATACACTACTCTCATGCCTCAGGTTACACCATCACTGATCAGCCAGGCCAGGTGCGCCAAGCAGTCTATTGCAATGCTCGCATGTGGAAAAGATCAGCGTAGTTGTGGGCTCCGCGAAAGCACGGTTTGAGAGTACCATAGAGTGTTCTACTATTACAATCATGAGATGATCGAAGAGACAAAGCTACACTTGATCGCCAATGCTTGTCAAGAAAGGATCATCGTAACTGTAATATATCCTTAACAGAGAACAATAGAGCTAACATATGGGACCTCCCATGATAACTGCTTTGTGTTAGATACCGGCCAGGATCCGAAGTCCTAAAGTTCACCTTATAGATTGAGTGGCACCCACTGCACATATGCGAACACTACCCGCTATATGTGGTCATCGTGGCCTTAAGCCGAGAACATTCTATTGAAGGAAACAACAAGACTCGGCAATATCTCAGTGGTTCAGTTATCTCTTTGGCAAAGAGAAAATAGAGGAAGAAGCATTCCAAAAAGTGAGATGTGTTAGTATGGTATCTCTGACATAAACTTCATTGATAAAGCAACACTTAGAAGTATTTTTAGAAAGAAAATGTTTGAAACATGTAAAGTAAAGAGTAACCAGCAATGGTTGCGATGAGCTTTGAGGAGCTGTGATGTCCTTTTAATCCCCAAATAGTCTTCCAAGCTTGCCCTCGTCATGGGCATCATAGGTAATGAGGGCAGGGTATTTATTGATTTCGCTCATTCATTTTGAGCAACAAGGAGTGTTGAAACAGAGAAATTGGTCTCTGTGGAGTTCGAGGTCCCTTGAAAGGGGTGACCTCACACTTACTACGCTTAGTGGGATGTCACAGACCAAAGGCTCAGGAAACTAGGAACAGACCCTCAGCTCTAGCATGGAGGTCCCACCTCACACCCAGAAGATGTTGGAGATCTCCACCTCCCTAGCCAATGCTGAGTTAGGTGGCTTGGAGGATGAAGAGATAGTGCCGAAAATGCTCCTCTCCAAGGCACCCCTAAGGGCCTATTTATAGTTTTCTGGGAATGGCCTACAAATAACAAACCTCTGCTGCTCTAAAAATTACTAAAATGCCCCCGGAAAGGGCTGCCAACAGCCAAATCCCAATGTACTAAGCGGCTAATTGCAGCCCACCAGGCGTAGTCCCACAAGCCGGGCGGGCTGGCAGTCAAGCGGGAAGCGAGGGGCAGCTTGGGGGAACAGGCGTCCTGCGAGTGGCGACCTGGCGGGCTGAGTCGACTAGGCGAGCTGAAGCCTGGCGAGATGGGGCCGGGCGAGCTGAAGCAGGGCGAGCTGTGGCAGGCCGAGATGAAGCGGGGCGAGCTGGGGCCGGCTTGGCGAGCTGAGGCCTGCTTGGCGAGCTGCGGCCTGTCGAGACGCGGCCTGGTGAGCTGGCGGCCTGCTTGGCGAGACGGCAGACTGGCGTTGCTTGGAGAGACTGCAGTCTAGGGAGACGCGGCCTGGCGAGTTGGCGACCTCCTTGGCAAGACGGCGGTTTGGCGTTGCTTGGCGAGAAGGAGGTCTGGCGAGATGCAGCCTGGCGAGCTGGCTGCCTCCTTGGCGAGATGGTGGTCTAGCGTTGCTTGGCGAGACGGTGGTCTGGCGAGACGCGGTCTGGCGAGCTAGTGGCCTACTTGCCAAGACGGCGGTCTAGCGCTACTTGGCGAGACGGCAGTCGGGCGAGATGTGTCCTTGCGAGCTGGTGGCCTTCTTGGCGAGATGGCGGTATGGGGAGATGCGGTCGGGCAAGCTGGCGGCCTGCTTGCTGGCTGGGGCAGCCTGGAGAATTGGGGCTTGGGTGACTCATCAAAGGGGCCGAGGGGAGACAAATATTTCCTCCCCCTACTAGTATATTATGCAGGTCCCCCCAAAATTGGCCTCCAGTAGTGCAAAACTCCCGAAAAGCTTAAAACAGTGCATCAAGTCTTGCGCCTTGTTTGGGGTCCTACTCTGCGAATACGGGGTTGTACACAATGCCCGCTCTTTTCAAGGTTGGCACAAGCTCGGAAAGAAACATCCAACCAAACGTATTCACTGAGTGGCCTTCTTAGAGCCGAAAATACTTTTCCCCTCCCCGGGGAGTCAACCTGTCATGCCAGCTAATGGGAGCCTTGGTGATGAGACGACCTCGCAGTAAAAAACACTTGGCCTCTCCAAGGGGTCAACCTGTCAAGCCAGCTAATGGGAGCCTGGATGATGAGGCAGCCTCGGGGTAAAAAACACTTGGCCACCCCGAGGGGTCAACCTGTGAAGCTAGCTAAGGGAGCCTGGATGACGAGACGGCCTCGGGGTAATGCCTACTCACCCCTCCGAGAGATCAACCTGCCCTGCCAGCTAGTGGGATCCTGGCAGCGGAATCATCTCGAGGTGAGACCTACTCCCCCTCCGAGTGATCAACCTGCCCTGCCAGCTAGTGGGAGCCTGGCAGCGGAATCATCTCAATGCGAGACCTACTCCCCCTCAGAGAGATAAACATACCCTTCCAGCTAGTGGGAGCCTGGCAGCGGAATCATGTTAAGGTGAGACCTACTCCCCCCTCCGAGAGATCAACCTACCCTGCCAGCTAGTGGGAGCCTGGCAGCGGAATCATATCGAGGTAATACCTACTGCCGCCTCCGAGAGATCAACCTGCTCTGTCAGTCTAGTGTGAGCCTGGTAGCGGAATCTTCTCGAGGTGAGACCTACTCCCCCCTCCGGGAGATCAACCTGACCTGCTAGCTAGTGGGAGCCTAGCAGCGGAATCATCTCGAGGTGACACCTACTCCCCCTCCGAGAGATCAACCTGCCCTGCCAGATATTGGGAGCCTGGTAGCGGAATCATCCCGAGGTGAGACCTACTCCCCCTCCGAGAGATCAACATGTCGTGCCAGCTAGTGGGAGCCTGGCAGCGGAATCATGTAGAGGCGAGGCCTTATCCCCCCTCAGAGAGATCATCCTGCCCTGCCAGCTAGTGGGAGCCTGGCAGCGGAATAATCTCGAGGTGAGACCTACTCCCCTCTCTGAGAGATCAACCTGCCCTGCCAGCTAGTGGGAGCCTGGCAGTGGAATCATCTCGAGGTGAGAACTACTCCCCCTCCGAGAGATCAACCTGCCCTGCCAGCTAGTGGGAGCCTGGCAGCAGAATCATCTCGAGGTGAGAAATCCTCACCCCTACGAGAGATCAACTTGCACTGCTAGCTAGTGAGAGCCTGGCAGCGGAATTTTCTCGAGGTGAGATGTACTCCCCCCTCCGAGAGAGAAACCTGCCCTGCCAGCTAGTGGGGGCCTGAAAGCGGAATCATCTCGAGGTGAGACCTACTCCCCACTCCGAGAGATCAACCTGCCCTGCAGCTAGTGGGAGCCGGACAACGAAATCATCTCTAGGTGAGACCTACTCCCCACTCCGAGAGATCAACCTACCCCGCAGCTAGTGGGAGCCGGACAACAGAATCATCTCGAGGTGAGACCTACTCCCACCTCTGAGAGATCAACCTGCCCCGCAGCTAATGGGAGTCTGGCAGCGGAATCATCTCGAGGTGAGACCTACTCCCCCTCCGAGAGATCAACCTGCCCTGCCAACTAGTGGTAGCCTGGCAGCAGAATCATCCTGAGGTGAGACCTACTCCGCCTCCAAGAGATTAACCTGCCTTGCAAGCTAGTGGGAGCCTGACAGCGGAATCATCTCGAGGTGAGGCCTTCTCCCCCCTCCGAGAGATCAACCTGCCCTGCCAGCTAGTGGGATCCTGGCAGCGAAATCATCTCGATGTGAGATCTACTCCCCCCTCCGAGTGATCAACCTACCCTGCCAGCTAGTGGGAGACTGGCAGCGGAATCATCTCGAGGTTAGACTTACTCCCCCTCCGAGAGATCAACCTGCCCTGCCATCTAGTGGTTGCCTAACAGCGGAATCATCTCGAGGTGAGACCTTCTGCCCCCTCCGAGAGATCAACCTGCCCTGCCAGATAGTTGGAGCCTAGCAGCGTAATCATCTTGAGGTGAGACCTACTCCCCCCTCCGAGAGATCAACCTGAACTGCCAGCTAGTTAGAGCCTGGCAACGGAATCATCTCGAGGTGAGGCCTACTACCCCTCCGAGAGATCAACCTGCCCTACTAGCTAGTGGGAGCCTGGCAGCGGAATCATCCCGAGGTGAGACCTACTCCCCCTCCGAGATATCAAACTGCCCTGCCAGCTAGTGGGAGCCTGACAGCGGAATCATCTCAAGGTGAGACCTACTCCACCTCCGAGAGATCAACCTACACTGCCAGCTAGTGGGAGCCTGACAGCGAAATCATCTCGAGGCGAGATGTACTTCCCCTCCGAGAGATCAACCTTCCCTGCCAACAAGTGGGATCCTGGCAGCGGAATCATCTCGAGGCGAGACCTACTCCGCGTCCGATAAATCGACCTGCCCTGCTAGCTAGTGGGAGACTTACAGTGGAATCATCTCTATGTGAGACCTACTCCACCCTCCAAGAGATAAACCTGCCTTGCCAGCTAGTGGGAGCCTGGCAGCGGAATCATCTCGAGTTGAGTCCTACTCCCCCCTCCGAGAGATCAACTTGCCCTGCCAGCTAGTAGGATCCTAGCAGCGGAATCATCTCGAGGTGAGACCTACTCCCCCCTCCGAGAGATCAACCTACCCTGTCAGCTATTGGGAGCCTGACAGTGGAATTATCTCGAGGTGAGACCTACTCCCCCCCCCCCCACTCCGAGAGATCAACCTGGCATAGCAGCTAGTGGTAGCCTGGCAGCGGAATCATCGGAAGGTGAGACCTACTCCCCCTCCGAGAGATCAATCTATCCTGCCAGATAGTGGGACCCTGATTGCGGAATCATCTCGAGGTGAGATCAACTCCCCCTATGAGAGATCAACCTGCCCTTCCAGCTAGTGGGTGTAACGCCCCCTATCCGTCGCATAACATATAACAGTAGGTTCGGTCGGGACCGGACATCATATACCACAGACAGACCGGAAGGTTATGTAATGGAAACTGTCCTGCCAATAAACAACGTCCTACACAGAGTACATTCTAGCGGAAGCAATTTAAAAGTTGTAAATAAAGAACCCAGCCATAAGCATGAATGTCCACTAAACAATCCCAAGAGGAATGAACGTACAATACACCAGTACTTGGCCTTGTGGCCTTACAATAGTTTACTCAAATTAAAGTATTTTCCAAACGTCGCCACGCAGGGCGGTCACACATGAATAATACAAGTAAACATTTAATAATTAGGCTTCTAGGGCTGGCTCAGCAACATGGGCTTTTGTCCTCTATTTACCACATAGCTCCGCAGCACCTGCAAGCAACAATCCACAGTAACGGTGGCAAACAAAAGCAACAGTCAGCTATGCTGACCAAATTATAATGACCCCTTCCCCGAACTCGGCACGGCGATGCTCCTTCCCTGCACTTTTATTAGCATAACAAAGCAGTATAGTTTAAAAACACTTCATCACAGGCGTGGGCACGCACGACCACACACCCCATGCTCTCAGGGCACATTCTCGGTGAACTCGATCAAAGTATGCGGTCTCACCACCGCCCCCAGGACGACAAATCTCGTGAGCACTATGGCCTTTCTGGACAATGCCTAAAAACCTCCATCTATGCCAATGACAAGTGCCAAGTACCTTTAGGTCTCTTTAACCGAACGACATAGAGCGTGTACGGTTCTGCCTAACCCGTTGCTCACACCACCCTGTCACCTTAAGACATGGGCGCGGGTCAAACTTCCCCGGGTCCCAATCCGATCACACAATTCACATAACTCAGATATGTGCAAGTTGGCTCCCAGGCCACCAATATTGCAGAATCACGCATTTGTACAGTTTTCTGGGTGCGCATTGGAGTTAGTCCCAAGGCTCCGTGTTGCAATCTACCGCATAAAAAACCCGAAAAACAACCATCTATACGGAGTCTTCTCTGGCCATTCATGCAATGCAACATTACCTATTGAGGCCAACTTGTCCGGGTAGGCTTCACACATCATGCCTATGTCTGTTTCTCGATTGCGGACTTTACATGCTAAATAATGGGGATTATTCATGTCTACCCGAAGGAACGCCTCACACTCACCGCAAACTCGCGAGTGCAGGCTTCCTATGTAAAGGAATAGAGAACTTCACATGTCCTAGGATGAGAATTGTTACCCTAGCATTCCTCTTTGGTGCCATGGAAATCTATGCGGATGAAAAGCACCGCAATGTCCTCGCCTTCGTAAATCCTAACTCGGCTCGCGATTTGGGGCATCGAAGCTCCGCCGGGGCCGGATCTCACTCCTTCTTCTTTGCTCTCCCCTCTCTGTAGAACTTTAGAAAGAGATTGTTTGAATGAAATGAAGGCATCCAAACCCTATTCCGGGGTATAACCCAGCAAGAACAGCCCTGAACCGTTGGATCCCAAAATAAGGAAACGGACGGCCACGAATCGCACTTAAAATCCAAAACCTGGGCCGAACACGGCTAGTGACACGCCCGTGTCCAAGGCCGTGTGACCCATTCGAAGCCGAAACCATCGCTTCCGGAAAAGAACACAGGCTCTCGACACGCCCGTGTCAGGCTTGACACGCCCGTGTCAACCAGTACACGCCCGTGTAGCTAGGCGTGTTCCTCCATCGACATAAGACCAACACCCACCCGAGAAGAACACGTGTATTTGACACGCCCGTGTCGAATTTGACACGCCCGTGTCAGGTTGAATACGCCAGGGCTCTAGGCTGTGTTTCAGGCCCGACACAACTTGTAACGCCCCGGTTTTTCTTTATTTTGTTTGATATTGGATTGGTGTTACGATGATGCATTTCCGGCCCTTCTCCGTTGTAGAGCGTGGTCTTAGCTCTTTAGGTTCCTGGTGTAGCCTGGTCGTAGCCTGTTGGCAAATTTCCCCAGCTAGCCAGAGTCTATTTTGGTGACTCAGTTGGGCCTCTTAGGGAAATGCTTGTGTTTTTGCTTCGGGAGGTGTTAGCCCGAGCGTGCGATCGTCGGATGTTGTTTTCGACCTCACCGTTGTTTTCGTAGCTTGGGTATTTTAGCTACGGTGCGAGTTCTGGTCGAAGTCCGAGATCGATTGTTTTCGCGTCGTTTCGACGATTGTTTTTGGTTAGCTGTAATATTTGTAATGTTTCATGTACTGTGCGTGGTCTGCTGTGGCTGAGCTTGTAGGCTGGTGCCTTAACTTTTTGCTAAGGAGTTAGCAGGTTTCCTTTTTTTGTGTAAGTTTGGGTGACACGCCCTGGGTCACGGGCGTGACCCAGGGCGTGTCGTTCTCGGGTAGAGCTCTTTTCCCTGTGGTCGACGGTTTCTGGCCGACGAGCGCTTTTGGTAGGAACACGGCCTGTGACACGGGCGTGTCATAGGGCGTGTCCCCCTTCGGTTCGTCGAGCTGCGCTCGACGGTCGTCAGGCGGTGTTTTGGTGAGAACACGGCCATGTCACGGGCGTGTCGTATCGGACACGGGCGTGACACGGGGCGTGTCTCTCTGTTCGACGATCGGCGCTCCACGATCGTCGGGCGGTGTTCGAGTTGGTACACGGCCTGTGACACGGGCGTGTCACAGGGCGTGTCACCTGTTTCGTCGAGCGGAGGTCGACTTTCGTCGAGTGGGTAGGTGTGTGAGTACACGCCCCGTGACACGGGCGTGTCGGGCCGTGTCACGGGCGTGTCAGGGGCGTGTCCCGTTTTCCGTCGAGTGGAGGTCGACGTTCGTCGAGTTAGTACACGCCCCGTGATACGGGCGTGTCGGACCGTGTCACGGGCGTGTCTTGGGCGTGTTCCGTACTTTTCTCCTGAAATCATCTTTTGTTGCCGTGAACCATTTTTCCTCCTCATTTTTCTTCGTTCCCAAGTCTGGAGAGCTTCCAGCAGAAGGGTTTTGAGAGCAGGCGGTGGTTGTTTTGCCCGGCGATTTCGGGAGGTTTAGAGCCCGTTTTTCTCGTGTGATAGCGGATTTGGCTTTCTCTCGTCTAGATCTTCCCTTCCATGTAAGTTTTTTTCTTGATTTAGGGTTTGATTCCAGGAATTGTAAATATCTGATTTCTTTTCCTTCCTCAAGTTTCAGCTTTGATCTTCTAGGTGTCCGATCTTGCCGCCGGAGCCAAGCGGTGGTGTGGCTGTTGTTTTTCCGGAGAGGTAAAGGCAAGTGGCTCCCTTGCCCTTGCCAAATTATTCTAACTCTTGCTCTGTTTCCATTTTCCTCTGCAATGATTCTGTATTCTTCATTTTTTTCCTCCTTAGAAAGTTAGAACAATAGGATGCTTTTCTTTTCCTTCATTTCAGCCATGGGCTGTTACTTTGTTTGTCTTTTATTAAATCACTGTTCTCGCTTTTGTCTGAGGTTTGGTGTACAGTGGGTAGTTAGAGTTAGGGTGAGGCTGCGGTAGTGGTAATTTAGGTTTAGTTGTGGTAGTCCCGAGTTGTTAGGATGGAACGGCGGGTTGGGATTAAATTTTCAACTCTCAGTTTTTCACGTGTTGAGAGGGTGTAGGTTGCGGTCTAACTAAAACTTACGTTTACCCTAGGTGGAAAGAGCCGACAGCGTCGAGTGAGCCGAGTTCGCTCAACGTCGTCACCCAGTGTAGGATTTGCGGCTAAGTATCTTGACGTCATGAGAGTGGAGCTTACTCAGCGCCGCGTCGGGTAGGCTCGACATTTCTGTCTTGGGCTCATGTGTTCCTTAGGATTATTAGTGTGACTTTTCCCTTTCTCTAGGGGGTGGTATTGGGTGTTCGACTAAGTTTTGCATGCCGACTCTTGGGTTGTGGCAGGTGGTGGAGTTTTGGTGGCCTCTAGAGGGGTGGTTTTATGTGGAGAGCTGTGGCCACCGCCTTTTGCCCCGGTTTGGGTTGGCGGGTGTGGGACCCTAGTGCTGCCACTGTTTGACCCCTTAGCCCTTTTTGGATCTGGTTTTGGTTATGTATTCAGATCCATGTTTTGACCACTGCCACTTACCCACGTGTTAGGACTGTTAGTCTCTTTCCTGTTTATGATTTCGGTTTATGTCATGTTGCTGTTGCAGACTCCTTGTAGGGCATGTTGCTTTTATTGCTCGCACTTGGTGTGCTTTGCTGTGCTTTAGATAGTACTCTTTTCTTACTGTCATGACCTCTCTTTTGCTTATAGCAGTTTGTTATCGGGTTGGTAAACCCTTCTTTTATTTGCTCATTAATCTAATGCTCTATTTACCTTTTGATTATTTCTTGCTGAGGTGTTCTTTTCTTGAATACCTCAGGTCCAGGTTGTAGCCAGTTCTGCGGCTAGTTCTTTGGAGGGGCTGGTTGGTGGCCTCTTGGGTAGCTGAGACAGCGGATCCCCGATTTTGTGAGGTAGTTCTTTACCTTTCTGTATAGACATACATACTCACCAGTGGGTTCGTGTCAGGTTGTTGGCGCCCACTGGTGGCTTCTTGCGATGCTGGGTATGAACTTAAACTGCTGTTTTTGCCTGTTTGTGGTTGTTTACTTGCTTTTGGGAAGGATTTATGCTAGTTTGCATGTTAGATATTTTAAACCCTAAAAGTATTATTATATGTACAACATGCATAACATATTTATAAAACGAAGACACTATATTTCCTTAGCGTAAAAAAGACTATCTTTCCTATATATATTATATTCACTTTAGAGTCGTGCATACCATGAGTTGTCCCTCGGGGACACTTATGCTCATTTAGGATGTCAACTTAATTGAACCAAAGTATTTTTTGCTGTGTATAAATTTACTTTTTATTTGTGGACTAGCTGATCCACCGTGTCGAGGGATACGACCTTTTAACATAACTGATTTTCTTTCATATTTAATCAACGATTTTCCTTAAAATCTAAGGTCTGGAGTTTTGCCTGAGCGTGTGCAGTTATCCCCTGCACGACATGGCATTACAGCACGTGTTTTCTCTTGCTCTGATATGATTCTATCGTTGAGAAAATGCGGGTTGTGACAGTTGGTATCAGAGGGAGGTTGCTTGACAAATGGTCGGGCAACCTTTCCCTTGTTTGCATTAGTGGTTAGCGTCATACCATACACACACCGATATGTCATCAGCACGTCTTGGCTAAAGCACGAACACTACACTCATGAGCATAAAGAAGTATACGGGGCATATTATGTAGTATGGGATGCATAATATGTGTTCGTATATGGATCCACCATAGGAGGCAACAAGTGAGGGTTATGTAGTATGGGATGCATAACCTCACCACATGAATGCGGCTAGCACGTTTTCTTTTCTCGTTGCATGGGAATGTTATGTAGTATGGGATGCATAACATTTTCATGTGTACACCGCCCATGGCATGCATTAAGGCCTTTTTTTAGAATGCATAGCACATCATGCATAGCATAACATTTCATAATCACAACGTGCCAAGTTAAAGATTTGCAAGATGACATATGTACACACATGGTTTTGAGTCAAAAAAAAATACAAATACATGCATTCATGGTTTAGGCACATGAGTTAGTATGATGGTGGTGAACCATCTTAGGTTAAGCATAACATCATCATGGTAAAAACAACACCCAGAGCAAGTTTTGGAGTTGAAGTTCATATTTAAGTGTGTTTGTCTGTACCGGGTAGTTTTGTTCTAGCTGTTGGGATAGGTTTTGTCTAAAGCTTGTGCGATTATAGGATGGCGAGACGTCCTGCGACGAGATCGACCCCCTAATCTGAGGGTGAGACGTCATGAGCGCAGAGCGAGGCATTGGTAGAAAACCTGCGGCAGAGCAATGAGGCCTTATCGAGGCAGGTGGTGGCTATGCAGGCTCAGATTCAGTCCCTTGTAGCAGTGGTGGCGGGACAGACCCCGAGAGTTCCGGACCCTGCTGAGGGGGCAGCTGTTCCTACCCCTCCTGCTCCTCCCGTGCCTTTGGTGGTGGTGCCCCCGGAGATGGCATTTATATCCCAGTTTCAGCGGCTGAGACCCCCTACTTATGATGGGCAAGCAGATTTCATGATTTTGGATGACTGGCTGATTACCATTGAGGAGATGTTCTCTTACTCAGGGATTACGGACGATCAGAGAGTGATGCTCGCTGCCTACCAGCTCAAGGGCTTAACAAAGAATTGGTGGCTGAGGGAGAAAGAAAGCTTGGTGGCAGGATGCTCTTGGGAGTCATTTAAGGTGATGCTGTTGAGTAAGTTTTTGCCTTCAGTCGAGAGGGACCGGCTGATGAATGACTTTCTCCATTTGAAGCAGAGGAAACTCACGGTTAGTGAGTATGAGATTGAGTTTAGTAAGTTGAGTCGGTTTGCCCCTGGTCTGGTGAGTGTTAAGGCAGACCGAGTTAAGCGATTTCTTGGTGGACTCAGAAGCGACATTCAGCAGTTAGCAAATGCCTACGGAGCAGTCAGTTATGCCAGCATGGTTGAAGCTGCCTTGAGAGTTGAGGCCATTGAGAATGCCAAGAATAGAGGCCAGCAGTTGAGGAAGGATAAGCAGAAGTCTGTTGGAGGGAAGAGCCCTCAGGAACCTGATGCTGTCTCGAGAAAGAGGAACAAAGAGGTTTGTAGTTTCTGTGGCCGGTCAGGCCACCCATTTGAGAAGTGTTTCAAAAGCTTGGGAGCACAGAAGAAGGAACAGGTGCATGCGATTCAGGGTGCTCCCAGAGGAGACTTGGTATGTGCCTTATGTGGAAGGAAGGGGCATGAGGCTGCCCGTTGCTGGTTAAAAGATAAGGTCTGTTTTCAGTGCGGTCAGAAGGGCCATCTCAAGACAAAGTGCCCACAGTTCCAGCCTGTTCTGCAGCCAGTTTCCCTCCAGGATTTGCCACCGCCTCAGCAATTGGATAGAGGAAAGGGGAAGCTGAATGTGCTCTCGGCAGATGAAGCGCAGACTTCGACCCAGGTTATTTCAAGTTTGACTCCTCCCCAGTCATTTCGTTATGTTTCCCATTTGGTTGTAGTTTCGTTTTTGCGTTTGTTTCCTTAGATGCGTGCGCTATTTGTAGGACTATTTAAGGTAAAGAACCGCTGGGCGCGCGTTCTCTTCGATTCCGGCGCTACCCACTCGTTTGTGGCTAGAGCCTTCGTTGAGCGGTTCAGTTTGGGCCTAGATCATGTTGGTGGTGCCTTTTGCGTTACGTTCCCCTCCGGTGACTCTGTGGTTACGGACCTGGGTGTCCTTGATTGTCCGATTTTGTTGGGGGATTTTCTAGCCAAGGCAGATCTGAAGGTGATTGACCTGGAGGACTTCGATGTTATCTTGGGCATGGACTGGTTGTCAAGGTACGATGTTGTGATCCAGTGCAAGGGTAAGCGCTTGGACTTCGTCAAGGACAACGGCCAGCCAGGGAGCGTTTATGGGTATTCTCTCCAGGAGTCTCCAGTCATTTCTGCGGTACGTGCTCGGAAGTTGCTTGATTCTGGTTATTCTGCCTGTGTGGTCTCTCTGGTAGGGACAGTTGTTAGAGTGCCGCGTTTGGAAGAGATTCCTGTGGTTTGTGACTTCTCTGATGTGTTTCCTGATGATCTCCCTGGTCTTCCACCCGATCGAGATGTCGAGTTTGTTATAGATTTGGAGCCAGGCACGCATCCTATTGCAAAGGTGCCGTACCGGATGGCCCCGCGAGAGCTGGAAGAGTTGCGAATTCAGCTGGATGAGATGTTGGCAAAAGGTTTCATAAGGCCGAGTTCTTCACCTTTGGGTGCACCAGTGTTGTTCGTTAAAAAGAAAGATGGGTCGATGAGGCTATGCATTGACTATAGAGAGCTGAACAAAGTTACTATTAGGAATAGGTACCCTTTGCATCGAATTGACGATCTGTTTGACCAACTGCGTGGTAGTGCCGTGTTTTCCAAGATAGATCTTCGTTCGGGCTATCACTAGTTGAGGATTCGGGAGTCAGATGTTCCGCGGATGGCGTTCCGCTCTCGTCATGGGCATTTCGAGATTTTGGTTATGTTATTTGGTTTGACTAATGCGCCCTCAGCTTTTATGCATCTGATGAACAGAGTTTTCAAGGACTTCCTGGATAAGTTTGTGATTGTCTTTATAGACAATGTTTTGGTGTATTCTAAAGATGCGGAGGAGCATGATCGGCATTTGCGACTGGTTTTGACGACTCTGAGAGACCATAAGCTATACGCCAAGCTGAGCAAATGCGAATTTTGGTTGCCTCAAGTTTCTTTTCTCGGCCACGTGGTGAATAAGGAGGGAATATCGGTGGACCCAGAAAAGATCGCTGCTGTCATGGAGTGGGCGAGGCCTGTTACTCCCAAAGAGATCAGAAGCTTCTTGGGCTTGGCTGGATATTATAGAAGATTTGTAGAGGGATTCTCTACCTTGTCTGCGCCGTTGACCAGGTTGACGCAGAAGAATGTAGCCTTCATATGGGATGGCAAATGTGAGGAGGCTTTTGAGGAACTAAAACGAAGGCTATGTTCAGCTCCAATTTTGTCCTTGCCTACTGAAGATAGTGAGTATGATATATATGTGGATGCGTCGCATGTCGGACTGGGCTGCGTATTGATGCAGGGCGGGAAGGTGATTGCGTACGGGTCGAGGCAGCTAAACACTCACGAGAGGAATTACCCTACGCATGACCTGGAGTTTGCAGCTGTGATCTATGCGTTGAAATTGTGGAGGCATTTGCTATACGGCGTGCAGTGCAAGATTTTCACGGATCATAAGAGTTTGAAGTATGTCTTCACTCAAAAAGAATTGAATCTGCACCAGCGGCGGTGGTTGGAGTACGTGGCCGACTATGATGTTGAAATTCAGTACCATCTGGGTAAAGCGAATGTGGTGGCCGATGCCCTGAGTCGGAAGTCAGGTAAGATTTTCAATCTCTCCACCGAGCGTCTAGTGGAAGAGTTTCTTTTGATGGACATTTCTGTGGGAAGCTGCGATTCGCAGAGTAGCTTGGCAGTGGCAGAACCTTCATGGATTGCGCTTACGAGACTGCATCAGAAGGATGATCCCGAACTTCTGCATTTGTACCTTCGAGCTGAAAAAGGTGAGCTACCAGATTTCTCTGTAGATGATGCGGGTACCTTGAAGTATCGTGGTAGGTTTTGCATCCCCGCAGTTGGAGATATCCGGGATATGGTGTGCAGAGAAGCCCACGGATCTAGTGTTGCCTACCATCCAGGGTCTACCAAGATGTATCATGATTTAAAGCAGATCGCCTGGTGGTATGGGATGAAGAAGGACATAGCCAGATTTGTTTCAGAGTGTTTCACTTGCAGGCGTGTGAAAGCCGACCATGGGAGGCCTGGTGGCAAGCTGACTCCCTTGGAGATTCCGATGTGGAAGTGGGAGAGTATCTCGATGGATTTCATTATAGGCTTACTGAGATCTCCTAAGGGGCATGATTCAGTTTGGGTGATCGTAGACAGATTGACGAAGTGTGCTCACTTCGTACCATTTAAGATCGATTATCCGATGAGGAAGATAGCCGAGCTGTATCTGGATGAGGTTATTAGATTGCATGGTGTACCCGTGAGTATCATATCAGATCGAGACTCCAGGTTTACGTCTCGTTTTTGGAAGAGCCTTCAAGAAGGGTTGGGTACAGATTTGAGATATTCCACGGCTTATCATCTGCAGACCAATGGTCAGACGGAGCGAGTGAATCAGATTGTGGAAGATATGATCCGATGCTATATTCTGGACCACGGAGGAGCGTGGGATGAGCGCTTGCGGCTTATGGAATTTGCGTATAACAACAGTTATCAAGAAAGCTTGCAAATGGCTCCTTTTGAAGCTTTGTATGGGAGGCGCTGCAGGACCCCCTTGTTTTGGGCTGAGGTTGGCGAGAGACCTTTGTTGGGTCCAGAAGTGCTCAAGGAGATGGATTCTTCTGTGAAGCTTATAAGTGAAAAGCTTCGGATAGCCCAGGAGAGATACGAGAAGAACGCAAACCAGCGTAGATCGGACTTGGAATTTGTGGTGGGGGACTCAGTGTTCTTAAAGGTCTCCCCGTTGATCGGAGTCAAGCGTTTTGGCAAGAACAGGAAGTTGGACCCGAGGTTCGTGGGGCCGTTTCCGATTGTTGAGCGGATTGGGATATCAGCTTATAGGTTGGCTTTGCCCGCAAATTTCCCTGGCTTGCATGATGTCTTCCACGTCAGTCAGCTGCGGAAATGTGTGATGAATGGGAGGCAGGTTTTGGATTATGTGCCTCAGTTGGAGCCGAATCTTTCTTATGTGGAGGTGCCTGTCCGCATTCTAGTTTCTCAGGTTCATGTGTTGCGGAAGAAGTCTATTCCTATGGTTAAAGTTTTATGGAGGAATCAGGATGTAGAAAGCGCGACTTGGGAATTGGAGTCGGCTATGAGGGAGGCTCACCCTCATCTGTTTCCCTGATCTTGTGCCGGGTATGTTCTGTTTTATTTATTTACATATAGCCTTTTCCTGGCTCTTTCTCTCTCCTTCTTCATAGGAGTGTTGTGAGTAAAGTTTCGAGGCGAAACTTTCTTTTAGGGGGAGTGGCTGTAACGCCCCGGTTTTTCTTTGTTTTGTTTGATATTGGATTGGCGTTACGATGACGCATTTCCGACCCTTCGCCGTTGTAGAGCGTGGTCTTAGCTCTTTAGGTTCCTGGTGTAGCCTGGTCGTAGCCTGTTGGCAAATTTCCCCAGCTAGCCGGAGTCTATTTTTGTGACTCGGTTGGGCCTCTTAGGAAAATGCTTGTGTTTTTGCTTCAGGAGGTGTTAGCCCGAGCGTGCGATCGTCGGATGTTGTTTTTGATCTCACTGTTGTTTTCGTAGCTTGGGTATTTTAGCTACGGTGCGAGTTCTGGTCGAAGTCCGGGATCGATCATTTTCGCGTCGTTTCGACGATTGTTTTTGGATAGTTGTAATATTTGTAATGTTTCATGTACTGTGCGTGGTCTGCTGTGGCTGAGCTTGTAGGCTGGTGCCTTAACCTTTTGCTAAGGAGTTAGCAGGTTTCCTTTTTTTTGTATACGTTTGGGTGACACGGCCTGGGTTACGGGCGTGACCCAGGGCGTGTCGTGCTCGGGTAGAGATCTTTTCCCTGTGGTCGACGGTTTCTGGTCGACGAGCGCTTTTGGTAGGAACACGGCCTGTGATACGGGCGTGTCACAGGGCGTGTCCCCCTTCGGTTCATCGAGCTGCGCTCGATGGTCGTCAGGCGGTGTTTTGGTGAGAACACGGCCGTGTCACGGGCGTGTCGTATCGGACACGGGCGTGACACGGGGCGTGTCTCTCTGTTCGACGATCGGCGCTCCACGATCGTCGGGCGGTGTTCGAGTTGGTACACGGCATGTGACACGGGCGTGTCACAGGGCGTGTCACCTGTTTCGTCGAGCGGAGGTCGACTTTAGTCGAGTGGGTAGGTGTGTGAGTACACGCCCCGTGACACGGGCGTGTCGGGCCGTGTCACGGGCGTGTCAGGGGCGTGTCCCATTTTCCGTCGAGTGGAGGTCGACGTTCATCGAGTTAGTACACGCCCCGTGACACGGGCGTGTCGGACCGTGTCACGGGCGTGTCTTGGGCGTGTTCCGTACTTTTCTCCTGAAATCATCTTTTATTGCCGTGAACCGTTTTTCCTCCTCATTTTTCTTCGTTCCCGAGTCTGGAGAGCTTCCAGCGGAAGGGTTTTGAGAGGAGGCGGTGGTTGTTTTGGCCGGCGATTTCGGGAGGGTTAGAGCCCGTTTTTCTCGTGTGATAGCGGATTTGGCTTGCTCTCGTCTAGATCTTTCATTCCATGTAAGTTTTTTTCTTGATTTAGGGTTTGATTCCAGGAATTGTAAATATCTGATTTCTTTTCCTTCCTCAAGTTTCAGCTTTGGTCTTCTAGGTGGCCGATCTTGCCGCCGGAGCCAAGCGGTGGTGTGGCTGTTGTTTTTCCGGAGAGGTAAAGGCAAGTGGCTCCCTTGCCCTTGCCAAATTATTCTAACTCTTGCTCTGTTTCCATTTTCCTGTGCAATGATTCTGTATTCTTCATTTTTTTCCTCCTTAGAAAGTTAGAATAATAGGATGCTTTTCTTTTCCTTCATTTCAGCCATGGGCTGTTACTTTGTTTGTCTTTTATTAAATCACTGTTCTCGCTTTTGTCTGAGGTTTGGTGTACAGTGGGTAGTTAGAGTTAGGGTGAGGCTGCGGTAGTGGTAATTTAGGTTTAGTTGCGGAAGTCCCGAGTAGTTAGGATGGAATGACGGGTTGGGATTAAATTTCCAACTCTCTGTTTTTCGCATGTTGAGAGGGTGTAGGTTGCGGTCTAACTAAAACTTACGTTTACCCTAGGTGGAAAGCGCCGACAGCATCGAGTGAGCCGAGTTCGCTCAACGCCGTCACCTAGTGTAGGATTTGCGGCTAAGTATCTTGACGTCACGAGAGTGGAGCTTACTCAGCGCCGCGTCGGGTGGGCTCGACATTTCTGTCTTGGGCTCATGTGTTCCTTAGGATTATTAGTGTGACTTTTCCCTTTCTCTAGGGGGTGGTATTGGGTGTTCGGCTAAGTTTTGCATGCCGACTCTTGGGTTGTGGCAGGTGGTGGAGTTTTGGTGGCCTCTAGAGGGGTGGTTTATGTGGAGAGCTGTGGCCACCGCCTTTTGCCCCAGTTTGGGTTGGCGGGTGTGGGACCCTAGTGCTGCCACTGTTTGACCCCTTAGCCCTTTTTGGATCTGGTTTTGGTTATGTATTCAGATCCATGTTTTGACCACTGCCACTTACCCACGTATTAGGACTGTTAGTCCCTTTCCTGTTTATGATTTCGGTTTATGTCATGTTGCTGTTGCAGACTCCTTGTAGGGCATGTTGCTTTTATTACTCGCACTTGGTGTGCTTTGCTGTGCTTTAGACAGTACTCTTTTCTTACTGTCATGCCCTCTCTTTTGCTTATAGCAGTTTGTTGCCGGGTTGGTAAACCCTTCTTTTATTTGCTCATTAATCTAATGCTCTATTTACCTTTTGATTATTTTCTTGCTGAGGTGTTCTTTTCTTGAATACCTCAGGTCCAGGTTGTAGCCAGTTCTGCAGCTAGTTCTTTGGAGGGGCTGGTTGGTGGCCTCTTGGGTAGCTGAGACAGCGGATCCCCGATTTTGTGAGGTAGTTCTTTACCTTTCTGTATAGACATACATACTCACCAGTGGGTTCGTGTCAGGTTGTTGGCGCCCACTGGTGGCTTCTTGCGATGCTGGGTATGAACTTAAACTGCTGTTTTTGCCTGTTTGTGGTTGTTTATTTGCTTTTGGGAAGGATTTATGCTAGGTTACATGTTAGATATTTTAAACCCTAAAAGCATTATTATATGTACATCATGCATAACATATTTATAAAACGAAGACACTATATTTCCTTAGCGTAAAAAAGACTATCTTTCCTATATATATTATATTCACTTTAGAGTCGTGCATACCATGAGTTGTCCCTCGGGGACACTTATGCTCATTTAGGATGTCAACTTAATTGAACCAAAGTATTTTCTACTGCGTATAAATTTACTTTTTATTTGTGGACTAGCTGATCCACCGTGTCGAGGGATACAACCTTTTAACATAACTGATTTTCTTTCATATTTAATCAACGATTTTCCTTAAAATCTAAGGTCTGGAGTTTTGCCTGAGCGTGTGCAGTTATCCCCTGCACGACGTGGCATCACGGCACCTGTTTTCTCTTGCTCTGATACGATTCTATCGTTGAGAAAATGCGGGTTGTGACACAACTTGGCCAACCTCTCGAGTAGGACACGACCTGAGACACGCCCGTGTCTCAGGCCGTGTTCGCTGCTCGACGATCGTCGACTGCAATTCATCGACCACACGACCATCGTCAAACCCGAGCACAACACGCCACTGGGACACGCTCGTGTCCCAGGCTGTGTGACCTCTACCAAGTCCCAGACTTGGCTTAAAATGCATCCCGTCGCTCTTTTGAGTTTTGGGTATTTACAACTCTCTCCCTCTTAAAAGAATTTCATCCCAAAATTACATAAAGGAAAGATAAAAACAAACTTAAACGGTACCTGAGTGGAATAACTCTGGGTACTCCTCAAGCATGGTCTGCTCTCGCTCCAAGGAGAGCTCCTCCCGACCGCAGTTGTCCCAACGGAACTTGACCATCCTGATATCCTTGTTATGCAATCGTTTTACTTCCGAGTCCTCAATACGAACAGTCGTGACCTTCGTCGTCAACCCATTATCGACTGGCACTTGATCGACCGCAATCAGTTGTGATGGCTCTTGCACCGCCTTCCGCAGCACCGATATGTGGAATACGTCATGTAGACCACTTAGCTACACTGATAGGCTCAATAGATAAGCTGCTTCGTCAATCCTCTCCAGAACCTCAAACGGTCCAAGGTACCTCGGGTTTAGCTTCTTCAAGCGCCGTACCTGCGAGACACCCTTGAACGGCTTAATCTTCAAGTACACCCAGTCGCCGACAGCGAACTCCACGTTCCTATGCTTGGCATTATAGTACTTAGCTTGGCGGTCCTGAGCGATTAGCAATCTCTCTCGAATCGTTCGAACCAATGACGTTGCATCTTCCACCTCTTGCCGCTTGTATAACTTTCACTCACCCGTTTCCAACCAAGACAACGATGTGCGACATCTTCTACCATAAAGGGCCTCGAAGGGCACCATTTGAATGATCGCCTGGTAGCTATTGTTGTAAGCGAATTCCACCAAGTATAGGTGATCTTCCCAATGTTTCCCGAAATCCAGAATGCACATGCGAAGCATGTCTTCCATCATCCTATTCACCCTCTCGGTCTGACCATCCATCTGCGGATGAAAGGCTGTGCTAAAACTCATCTTTGTTCCCAACATCTGCTGCACCAACCTCCAATCATTGTACGTGAACCGCCCATCTCGGTCACTCACAATGCTGTGGGCACACCTTG
The DNA here is from genome assembly GCA_039583875.1 of Platanthera guangdongensis. Taxonomy (NCBI): domain Eukaryota; kingdom Viridiplantae; phylum Streptophyta; class Magnoliopsida; order Asparagales; family Orchidaceae; genus Platanthera; species Platanthera guangdongensis. The sequence goes on from CM077165.1 coordinate 66,638,203, forward strand.
AAGCCGCACAATATTATACACATAGAACTTTGCCAATTTCCCCACAGAATCATCCTTCCTATGCGGAATGACGAGCGACACTTTCTTCAAACGATCTACGACCACCCAGATGGCGTTGTTTCCCTTCTGCGACCTTGGCAAGCCATGTACAAAGTCCATAGTAATGTCGTCGAACTTCCACTCCTCAATAGGCAAGGACTTCAAGAATCCTCCAGGCTTCTGGCACTCCGCCTTCACTAAGGCGCATGTTTGACATTTCTCCACGTACAGTGCCACATCCTTCTTAAGTCTTGGCCACCAGAACAATTTCTTCATATCACGGTATATCTTCGTGCTCCCTGGGTGGATCGATTACTTGGTATGATGAGCATCGTACATCAAATCGGCCCGTAGATTGTCCATGTTTTGGACGCACAGACGACCGTCTTTCCATAGTAATCCATCCACAAACTCAAATTGTGAATTTGACCCATCCAAAGACTCAACCATGATTTGCTCCATGTGGCCATCCAAATCCAGAGCCTGGCAAATCGGATCAGCCAGGTCACACTGAACTTCTGTCCAGTTCAATAGCGCTTCGGCACTTGTCTGCTTGTCTACGCAAGAGATCTCCAACGTCTCCAACTCCCAACCAAACGCTCGTCATGAAACGACAGCCAATTGACTTGAGCTGGGGCCCTGCGACTCAACATATCTGAAACTGCATTGCCTTTCTCAAGCACATAGTGAATCTTGAATGTGTAGTCCCCCAGGAACTCCATCCATCTACGCTGCAGCATGTTTAGATCCTTTTGATCCAACAAGTATTTCAGGCTCTTGTGGTCGGTATAGATATCGACCTTCACCCCGTACAAGTAATGTATCCACAGCTTCAAGGCAAAAATCACAGCCGCTAACTCCAAGTCATGGACCGGATAATTCCTCTCATGCACCTTCAACTGTCGCGAGCCATATGCTATTACGCTTCCATGTTGCAGCAGCACACAACCTAATCCACTGCCCGAAGCATCGCTGTAGATCTCAAAGCCTTCGGTCCCACTCGGTAAACTAAGAATCAGCGCTGTGGTCAACCGACGTTTCAACTCCTCAAAAGCTCATGCACACTCAGGCGTCCAAACGAACTTCTGCTCTTTCCTCGTCATAGTCGTGAGGGGTAACGCTATCCGTGAGATGTTCTCTACGAACCGCCTGTAATAGCCGACAAGCCCCAGAAAACAACGGACTTCTGCTACCGTACATAGCACAGGCCAATCTCATATCACAACAATCTTCGCCAGATCCACCGCAATTCCCTCTCCACTGACTATGTGACCAAGGAACCCTACTGAGGATAACCAAAACTCACATTTGGAGAACTTGGCATACAATTGATTCCTCCTCAGCATCTCCAACACCAAATACAGATGCTTGAAGTGATCCTCCTCACACTGCGAGTACACCAATATGTCGTCGATGAAGACGATCACAAAGTGGTCCAAGAACTCTCTGAAAGTCCTGTTCATCAGATCCATAAACATCGACGACGCATTAGTCAGCCCAAACGACATGACCGTAAACTCATAATGCCCGTATCTCGTGCTAAAAGCTGTCTTGGGGATATCACTCTCCCTTATCATCAGCTGATAATAACCGGACATAAGATCCAATTTCGAGTGTACCGATGACCCAACTAACTGATCGAATAGATCATCAATCCTCGGGATCGGGTACTTGTTCTTCTCCGTTAGCTTGTTCAGCTCTCGAAAATTGATACAAAGTCTCAAGCTTTTGTCCTTCTTCTTAACAAAAAGGACCGGTGCGCTCCAAGACAACGAACTTGGACGCACATAACCCTGCTCCAACAACTCCTGAAGTTGTACCTTCAGCACGGCCATCTCCTTAGGAGCTAGCCGATACGGGGAGTGTGACACAGGTTTTGCACCTGGCACTAGCTCGATGATGAAATCAATCTCCCGTTGTGGTGGGGCTCCAGGAAGATCGCCAGGGAACACATCAGGGTACTCGAATACCACTGAAATACTGTCCAACGTAGGCTTAGGCTTTGCAACCTCCACTAGCGTGAAGAACAGCTCTGCTCCAGCACGAACCGTCTTCACTACCTGAAGAGCAGACATCAAAGTCTTGCTCGAGCCTTTCAAGCCCATAAAAGTCGTCTCACGACCTGTTCCCAACTTAACCTCCTTGCGACTGCAATCAATATAAGCTTGCTGCTCCGAGAGCCAGTCCATGCCAAATATCACGTCGAACTCCACCAGCGGTAGTAACGACGATTGCAAATCGAACTCCTGACTCCCAATACGAATCTTTAGGCCAGAGACTCTATCCGTGTGTATTGAACACACATTCGGCAACAACACATCCAGTTTGTCCTTTGCCATCGAAGAAGGTATTCCAATGCACGATATGAATCCTTCGGACAAAAATGAGTGTGAAGCTTCTATATCAAAGAGTGCTCTCGCCGGATTCTCATAAATCAAAAGAAAGCCTACACAAGCAGTGGTAAGGTAACTCGTACATAATAAGTATTTAAAAATTAACTTGCTATAGATTTAAACCGTACCTGTCACCACATCTGCTAGCTTGATGGCCTCCTGCTGGCCAAGATTATAAACTCTAAGTTGAGCATAATGGGATGCGGTTGACTCCACCGCCTTGTCCTTTTCCTCATATGTTGCTCCCAGCTTCCTCTCGGACTTGGAACGTCCGCTCCAGCAATCTCGGGCAAAGTGTCCCTGCTTTCCACAAGTAAAGCATCCGCCCGGGATTCGACACGTAGTTTCCCCAGAAGCACCAGAAGAAGGTGTTGGACCTAAAGTCCTAGCCATATTCGACCACCTACGGTACGCAGGCTTTGAGTTAGCCGGCACCTTGAACTCTGTCTTCTTATCACCAGAGTTTTTATTTGCTTGCACATTCTTCAAATCCTAAGTGGACATTCATGGGTTCTTTTATGTTATAATGATGACGCACACATATGTGCTCACCACCCCTTAAAAGAATTCGTCCACGAATTCATTTAAGTTGACCGAAACCAGTAGTTTGATACCAAATTATAACGTCCCCTATCCGTCGCATAAAATATAGCAGTAGGTCCGGCCGGGGCCCGACGACATATACCACAGATAGACCGGAAGGTAACGCAATGAAAACCATCCTGCCAATAACCAACGACCTACACAAAGTACATTCTACCGGAAGCAATTTAAAAGTTGCAAATAAAGAACCCAGCCATAAGCATGAATGCCCACTAAACAAACCCAGGAGGAATGAACGTACAATACACCAGTAATTGGCCTTATGGCCTTACAATAGTTTACTCAAATTAAAGTGTTTTCCAAAACTCGGCACGCAGGCCAGTCACACATGAATAATATAAGTAAACATTTAATAATTAGGCCTTCGAGGACCGGCTCAGCAACATGGGATTTTTCCCGCTATTTAGCACTTGGCTCCGCAGCACCTGCAAGCAACATTCCACCGCAACGGTGACAAACAAAAGCAACGGCCAGCTATGCTGATAAAATATAACGACCCCACCCCCGAACTCGTGGCGGTGATGCTCCTTCCCTGCACTTTGTTAGCATAACCAAGCAGTATAGTGTAAAAACACTTCATCACATGCGTGGGCATGCACGACCATACACCCCTACTCTCTGGGCACATTTTAGGTGAACCCGGTCAAAGTCCGCGGTCTCACAACAGCCCCCTGGACGGTAAATCTCGTGAGCATTATGGTCTTTCTGTCCAATGGCTAAGACCCTCCATCTATGCCAACGGCAAGTGCCAAGTACCTTTAGGTCTCTTTAACCGAACGGCATAGAGCGGGTACGATTCCGTCTAACCCGCTGCTCACACGACCCTGTCACCTTAATACATGGGCGCGCATCAAACTTCCCCGAGTCCCAATCCGATCACACTCTTCACATAACTTGGTTATGTGCAAGTTGATTCCCAAACCACCAAGATGGCAGAATCACACATCTGCCCAGTTTTCCGGGTGCACCTTGGAGTTAGTCCCCAAAGCTACCTGTTGCAATCTACCGCGTAGAAAATCCGAAAAACAAGCATCGAAGCGGAGTATTCTCCGGCCATTCATGCAATGCAACATCACCGATCCAGACCAACTTTTCCGAGTAGGCTTCACACATCATGCCTATGTCTGTTTCTCGATTACGGACTCTACATGCTAAACAACGGGGACTATTCTTGTCTACCCAAAGGAACGCCTCACACTCACCGTAAACTCACGAGAGCGAGCTTCCTATGCAAAGGAAAAAAGAACTTTGGTCATCCTAAACTATTGTTTAGAATTCTACTATTTGCAGACCATGGAGATTTCAAACTTCATGCCTAAACTCATTTGGTCTTCTTGGGCTTCCTAGGGTTTTGTCGTGACCTAGTCAGGACAAAACCAATCTTAGGGGTCTAGTTGGAAATGAGATGCTATAAATCCCAATAAAGAAAATAAAAATTTCGTTCTCGAAATTCAGGTTAGAATGCGGGGTTTCTACTAAGAGTAACTGAATGTAACATCCCATAGGAAGTCGAACGTATGCTTTATCCAGAGAGATCTAGGTATCTCTGCGGCATCAGATCCGGTGGATCCCAAGTATGCTCCTCCTGCACATGGTTCCTCTACAGGACCTTGATTAGTGGGACCTTCTTGTTCCACAAGACCCGCACCGTTGTATCATCTATCCTGACTTTCTCACAACAGACCGATTGATCAAAAGTTGTCGAGCCATCAATACTAAGAACCTGCTGTTGCGGCTGTAGTACAGCCTTCCAAAGAGAGGATACATGGAATACATCGTGCAAAACCGTTAACTCTGGCAGTAGCTCTAGTCTATAAGCCAATGGGCCGATCCGCTCTAGGATCCTGTAACACCCCATATTCCTTGGACTAAGCTTCTTCCACCCACGTACCCGCGAGACTTCATGCACGAGACGTATCTTCAGGAATACACAGTCTCCATCCTGAAACTCTACTTGGTAATGTCACACATCTTAATATTTGGCCAGTCTGCCCAAGCCCTCCAGCATCCTATCTCAAAACAGTGACACTTGGGTATCTGTGTTCTTCACCAATTCCGAGCTGAGTGCTTTTGGATCCTCGTCCTAGATCCATGACATTGGAATCCTGAACCTCCGTAGGAGGGTGGAGAGTTGTGTTTAATGTCGGCCGAGAGCCAAGATAAGACTGGATTGATGTTCTCTCCTTGGACTTACACTATCCATCCTGATTCGACACAATCATCTTGAGCACACCATGATAACAGATAACTACTCACAAATTTCATGAAACACCTATGAGAGTTTTCTTTCAGGTCGGGGTGACCCCAGCTATCTCGGCCAGTCTATCATTGATTTTCTAATTATAATTATGCCCGGAGTGGGGATGAGGAATCCTATGTATGAAAATCCCTATTTATATCCTCGAAGTTCCACACTAACTCAGGCAATGACTGTAACAATTCCACAAAAATTCTTGCACTTAACCTTCATCGAGCGACAGACCTCACCGTGCATCACAAAATCCATGACGCCCTTCTTCACTCCAGGGAGATACACGTTCCGAGATACACCAAACTTCTGGTGATTAAATTTCTCATTTGTATGGGTAGACAATGACTCTATAAAATCTCCACTTCACAATCAGATTTTTATCCCTAAAAATATGCCCGAGTAGCACCGGATACGGTTTACGTCCATTTCTCTATATTCACGATGCAAAGTTCTGTAGATGAGGTCTAAGGGATACCCAAGTCAATAACTAATTTGCACAATAAATAAAAGACAAGCCCCCAATAAACAAAAGATAAGCCCCTACCTCCCTTGGGCTAAGTATCTTCGATATTGCCATGTTGTATCCGTCCTAGCTGGGTGCACAGTTCCTAGTGCATCAATCTTCGACTTGGGGTTCCAACCTGAAACTTGTTGATATACTCCATACTTTAAACCCTCCGAGTCAGATTTACGACAACCTTATCCGGGTCAAAAAGTTTCCAATCCCAACCGAGTCTCTTCCGAACTTGAATTCCTATCCGACCCTCGGTGCTTGTCGTGGTGGTTGTCTCCAGGTAATATTTTTACTGATACGAGGGTTGAGTCTATGTGTCTTCTACCATTCTGCTAATGGATTTTTGGTTCCAATTCTCCTTAAAGCAGTCCTTCCGGTTTGAGTAATCCTTGATAGGGACCGTAGGGCCACCTGAGTTTATGGCTTAGGTAGCCATTCTCGTGTTATACTCCTCCTTTATTCTCTTTAGGTATCTCCTTATCTTAACCAAGTCCATACCCGAGGTCTAATTCAGATTAGGGCATACTATATGTTATCGTGATTAGTCATGTTTCCTAGTGGGTTGAGTTTAACTCTTTGACAAGAGAATTATAAGATGGGAACTTCGCAGCCGGAGGTGCTCCCTGCTAGGTACAAGGTTTGCCGCATGCTACAAAGAAGAATTCCAATTGTTAGCTAGCGTACAAATGGAATGAATGGAAGGAGAAAAATGGACTTCTACATATGATTTCCCTTATGGGCACACCACTTCTTCAGCTTCTAGTTTATCCACAAACAAAGCTCGCGTGAGGGTGGCCTATGGTTTTTGTGGACTACTTCTCTTTCGATCGAGGTTTGCTCTGAACACACAGGTCTGAGGATCGAAACCTCGCTCTGATACCACTTGTAAGACCCCTTTTTTCAAACCCCGGGTCTTATGCCCAGAACCGCCGTTTTGCAGTGGCCCCGACACTCGGGAAAGCCGGCAGTACAATACACCGATTCTGCCAGCCTTTTCGATCATCACAGAGAGAGCAGTAATCATAAACAGAGTTATAATCAGGTTCACAAATACCATAAATAATATGAGAAATCACAACAAGTCCATAAGTAGAAAAGAGAGTACTACAAAGTAACAAAGTCGAAAATACAAACAGGTTTAAGCTCGGTACATCAGATCCTCACTACAATCTCTCGCGGATGCTATAAAAGACTCACTCATGGAGCTGGTCGCTGGTGCTCCGGTACTAGACTATCCCACCTCCATGCGCACCGTACTCTGCTTTATGGTGGTCCCTATGCTGCTGGTCCATGTCTCCCCTCCAGAGCCCTTGTAATGTTGTGGTCCGAAAACCATTAGTCATAAAGACTAAGCCCTATCATCCCCTACCCCTACCCCATGGCTCCTAGGCACCGAGAGGGGAGGAGGAAAGGGAAGCTACAAAGGTGGAGAGTAAGCAAGTATGTGATAGTGGAACTAGTCTAGCAGTTATTTATATTTTATAAACAGCTAAGCAAGAAAAGTACATGCTAGCAGTTCTATAATAGTACGTAGTAAGGTATGCAAGTAGAGTAAAGTAACATATGTAACAATGACAAGGTAAAAAGTAAGTAACCTTAATTTATATGAATGGCCATACAAACTTATAAGTTAAGGCATCTTCTGCAAGGCTCCCATCGTATAAAAAGTCACATACCAATTTATACGTTGGGGTGACGGTTGTATGCAAGTATGAGTGTAGTGATATGCTTTGCCATGATTCATGCAAGTACAACACACGCACACGACTCTATGCGCACAGACCTTTAGTTCCCCCTATTTGGGCAGGTAGCTTCACTCCCAGGAACCTCTGTAGTGGCAAACAGAGACAGTGGGTTGGGCCCCCCACTCCTAGGAGGGTATCCACATACCAGGCCTAGCCCTCCCGTATGCCCCTAGAAGAACACAACCTAGAGTATCTGCGTACTAATGTTGGCCATATCCACCAAACTTTCTTTGGCTAAGTGTCCCACACCGCCGAGTCAATGTATCGACGTCGGTGTGAACGATCGTCCAATTTCGAAGACCCACCACCTTATTTTTTATCCAAAACCTTCCGAGCCACCGACTCCCCGGACTATCCCGTCCGTGCATCTACCTTCCAAACATACCGTCCGGATGACAATCAAACCAACCTAATCAACCTCTCGAGCAACCGGGGTGTGTGAATATGAAACCCTATTTATACTAGTTGCTCTTGTAGTTTATTATTCTTACTGTTTAGGTTAGCCCAGGACTTCCCAAGGTATTCCTGGTGAAGGGATCTCGAGGGCACTAGGAACTATGATGGTAGCTGGATCCCATCATTCCCTTTCGCAAGGCACTTACTATTATTGATTGTTAACCAACTCCCAATCCCTTAAATGTTGTACTGGATCTAACCCTAGTGTATTTGACACTTTATCTCCTATGGGGAAGATGATGTTTCGTCGACCCCGAGCACCTCTTAACATTAGCCAAACTTCTCACTCCTCATCACGACTCCTGATGATAATCTCATTTCCCTTACCAGACCAACACACTAATATCCCAACTCCCTAAGTTCATTTTGCACCATATTTTGATTTCTGCAATTTTTACTAAACGCAGAACATCCTAAGCCATATGATGTGTACAATGGGAGGTACTCTAATTATCATACAAAATCCCTATATATTTATTGGGGGTCTATCATGACTTGATTAGCATAAATTCAGAATTTTATAATTTTCCTAATTTATTTGAGAATTTATTTAATTTCCAAAGTGATCTAAATGCCATAGTTTGAACATGAAGTACTATTTTCAGGCATGCAAAATGTTCCACAAAATGATGGTAAATAAAAGACTACCATTTATCAGTAAATCCAAGGTCTCCAAATTTTTCAGTAAGACTTAAACCTCTAGACATATTTTTTGAACCAAACCTACATTACCCAAATTAGAGAGGCAAGTGATGTCAATACTCTTCTAACAATTCTGAGAAAATTCAAGGACGAATATAAAGACATATAAATACTTCAGGTCAAGTTTCACAATTTATCAGTGAATAATGAACTCTATAATTGAATTTCTCATGATATTCCAAGTAATATGTAAATGAACTAAGTACATCAATTATTCATCTAAAAATTGAAATAAAATTCCCATATGAACATATTGACCACGAAACACTACCGATCAATTTTCATAATTTTCCAATAAAAAGGGAGCTTTAAATCTATCAGTGATCATATTCCCGTTTTTATGCATTTGTGAAGTAAGTACTGGAAATACACATCCAAAAATTGTAATAAAATTCAAGTAAGAGTAAATTGACCTAAAACATTCTCTGCCCAAATTCCATAACTTCCTACTAAACAACGTGATCATAATAATAAAAAGATTAGAAGGGAAATTTCATGTACTATAAGGGAGGTACTAAGTGAAATGTTCCTAAATTACTTATAAAATCTCCAGAGGCTATAATTAACCCTATGACCATACCTACACAGTTTCTTAACTTTTCATTAAGTTTTGGTGGCTTATCTTGCATGTATAAGGGATGTGCCCCAAACTAGCGTTAGAGTTTTTGAGGGGTTTATCCATCTCTAAATCTACTAAGACTTTCACCAGAGGACTTCAGCCACCCTAGAGTCCTCTCTACCAAATTTCAAATCCATACTAGGGAATTTGACCACATGCCCTTCACAAACCCCCAAAGACCAACCTTTCGGTTTGGTCTTGGGTCCTAGGGCAAATCTACCCTAAACCACACCATAATCCATAAGAGGGTGTTAAATGTCATGTCAAAGCAGAGGCCAAAATTTCAACCTCTGTTGAGGTGGTTTGGTCACTCAAACCCACAAGGGGCACTTTGACCTAAATACCCCTCTAAGGGCAAGGCTAGGGTTTGCTTATTTCCAAACTAAATAATAACCAAATGGGATGAAAATTTATACACGGCCTTATGATGACCACAAGGACCACGCGCCAAATTTTGGGAGGGTTTGGAGGTCATTAGACCTATTAAATAATTCTTACATGGATTATTAAATTCGTACAAAAACTTTAGAAAAATGTTTTCCAAAAATTCCCAATTTTGGATATGTTCTAGGTATAGGTAAGGATGATCCCCATCCAAAATCTCAGGTTATTTGGATGGATGGATTGATGGGGGCACTCAAAATAGTCTTTGGTCTAGCCTAGGTATAGTCCTCACCAAAATTATTGCTGTGCACCTAAGTACTTTTAATAGTTAATTTAAAACAGCCCAGTAAACAGGACAGAAATACAAAAAATCAAAATAAATAATTATGATCCAGCACGAAACTTGAAGTAGATCCAACGGCTCCTGGTCATCTTCTTCCTCTAGCCAAGGGCTGGGAATGCCCGAAACTGGAGCAACTTACAAGCCCTTTTCCCGGCCACCCGGCTACCTCCCTGGCCGGCCACCACCGCCACCACCTTTGTTGAGGTGGTGGCTATCGCCGGGCGGTGGCACGGCTGCCGGAGGGGCGGATTCCGACGAGCCTGAGTGGTTGAAAACCATGAAATTTCTGAAATTTCTCTCACCTAATACGGCTGAATTGAGCCCGATTTCTCTCCTAAAGGATTTAAAGTTCTAGCCCACGAAGAGAGGAGTAGAGGAGAACCTATGTGGGGGGTTGTTTCCTTGCCGGCCTCCGCGTCGCCATTTCTAGCGGTGGAGCTTTTCGTGCTCAACAACTGTACATCCAACTACCTCTGCTCCTTAAGTGGGATGGTGGAAACGATTGCTCTTTGTCTATGGAAGCTTTTAAAAGAGCCAAATGAGGGGATAGGGAGGGTCATAGCTTGAAGTCTCATTTCCACCATTAATGGGGAATTTTGTGAAACTGAATTCTCATTGAATTTAGCCGCTTGGTGACCTGAAGAATGCTGGTAACTACTCCCCTACTCCTAAGGAGTTGAATCCAGCCATCAATGGGGTGGGGGGGAGTGGGGGGGAGTGGGGGAGTGGGGGGGAGTGGGGGAGTGGGGGGGGGGGGTTGTGGGGTTTCACCTTCCATGCAATTATTGACCCATCTTTATCTCTCCTCCTTATTGAAAAAATTGATTTCAGCCACCTTGGGTGGCTGGCCATGGCTATTTAACTCCTCAAAACTTATGAGGGGGAATGTATTCAGCCTTTGGAATCAATTGGAGAGGCCCTTGGTCTCCCTTGGCCATGAATGGCCTCCTTTTCTCACTTTCTCTCTTCCATTAAAGGGAAAAAATGGAGCTTGCTCTCTCGTACTCACCATGGCCGAATTTTGATGTCTCCTCCAGCCTATTAGTAGCCCACTAACTCATATTAATAATAACAATGAGGTTAGCCCAAGTGGTGGAAAAGGGTTTGAGCTTGGGTTAGTCAATTTGTGCTAATTTGACTTAACACTAGAATAGAGTTTACCTTGGTCAACATGACCATTTGGGTTGACTCCAATGGGTCCTTGGTGACACATTGGCCTCCCCGAAGGTCTAGGAAGGCTTGGGTATGGTTGGTTGGGCACCTTGGTGGTCACTTGACTCTTAGTTAGGGTACTTGACCTTTTTAGGGCAAGTGTTGACTTGGGTCAACTTAGTCTCTCTAATTGATCCCAATGGGTCCTTGGTGACACATTGGCCTCCATTAGGGCTCTGAAAGGTCTTGGTATGGTCACTTGGGCATATTAGAGGACAATTGCCCTTAGTTAGGGCACCTTGCCCAATTTAGGGCTATGGTGGACTTGGGTCAATTTGACCACTTGGTCTTCTTGGATTTCCTAAGGTTTTGTCACTCTTAGGGGTCTAATTGGAAATGGGATGTTACAAATCCCAATAAAAAAAATAAAAATTTCTTCCTCGAAATTCAGGTTAGGCTGCGGGGTTTCTACTAAGAGTAGCTGAATGTAACATCCCATAGGAAGTTGAACATATACTTTACCCGGAGAGATCCGGGTATCTCTACGACATAAGACCCGGTGGCTCCCACGTATGCTCCTCCTGCCCATGGTTCCTCTACAAGACCTTGACCAGTGGGACCTTCTTGCGCCGCAAGACCCGCACCGCTGTATCATCTATCCTGACGTGCTCACAGCAGACCGATTGATCAAAAGTTGTTGAGCCATATATACAAAGAACCTGCTGTTCCGGCCGTAGTAGAGCTTTCCTAAGAGAGGAGACGTGGAAGACATCATGCAAAACCGCTAACTCCGACAGTATCTCCAGTCTATAAGCCAATGGGCCGCTCCGCTTCAGGATCCTGTAATACCCCATATTCCTTGGACTGAGCTTCTTCTGCCCGCATAGCCGCGACACTTCATGCACCAGACGTATCTTCAGGAATACACAGTCTCCATCCTGAAACTCTACTTGGCAATCACACACATTGTAATATTTGGCCAGTCTGCTATAGGTCTCCAACATCCTATCTCAAAACAGTGACACTTGGGTATCTGTGTTATCCACCAATTCTGAGCCGAGTGCCTTTGGATCCTCGTCCTTGATCCATGACAGTGGAATCCTGAACCTCCGTACAAGGCTGGAGAGTTATGTTGAATGTCTGCCGAGAACCCAGATAAGCATGGACTGATGTTCTCTCCTTCGACGTACACTATCCATCCTGATTCAACACGATCATCATGAGCACACCATGATAACGGATAACTACTCACAAATTTCATGAAACACCTACGGGAGTTTTCTTTCGGGTCAGGGTGACCCCAACTATCTCGGCCAGTCTATCATTGATGTTCTAATTATAATTATGCCCGGAGTGGGGATGAGGATTCCTGTGTATGAAAATCCCTATTTATATCCTCGAACTTCCACTCTAACTCGGGCAGTGACTGTAATAGTTCCCCAAAAATTCGTGCACTTAACCTTCATCGGGCGACATACCTCACCATGCGTCACAAAATCCATGACGCCCTTCTTCACTCTAGGAAGATACACGTTCCGAGATACACCAAACTTCCGGTGATTAAATTTCTCGTTTGTATGGGTAGACAACGACTCTATAAAATCTCCACTTCACAATCTGATTCTAATCCCAACGAATACGCCTGAGTAGCACCGAATACGGTTGACATCCATTTCACTATATTCACGATGCAAATTTTTCTAGATGAGGTATAAGGGAAACCCAAGTCAATAACTAATTTGCCCAATAAACAAAAGAAAAGCTCCCAATAAACAAAAGTAAGCCCCTACCTTCCTTGGGCTAAGTATCTTCAATATTGCCATGTTATATCCGTCCTAGCTGGGTGCACAGTCCTTACGACATCAATCTTTGACTTGGGGTTCCAACCTGAAACTTGTTGATATACTCCATACTTTAAACCCTCCGAGTCACATTTACGATAACCTTATCTGAATCAAAACGTTCCCAATCCCAACCGAGTCTCTTCCGAACTTGAATTCCTATCCGACCCTCGGTGCTTGTCGTGGTGGTTGTCTCCATGTAATATTGTTACTGGTACGAGGGTTGAGACTATGTGTCTTCTACCATTCTGCTATTGGATTTTTGGCTCAATTCTCCATAAAGCAATCCTTCCGGTTTGAGTGATCCTTGATAGGGAACGTAGGGCCACCTGAGTTTATGGCTTAGGTAGCCATTCTCGTGTTATACTCCTCCTTTATTCTCTTTAGGTATCTCCTTATCTCAACCAAGTCCATACCTGAGGTATATTTTAGATTAGGTCATACTACATGTTATCGTGATTAGTCATGTCTCATAGTGGGTTGAGTCTAACTCTTTGACAAGAGAATTATAAGATGGGATCTTCGCAGCCGGAGGTGCTCCCTGCTAGGGGCAAGGTTTATCGCAGGTTACAAAGAAGAATTCTAATTGTTAGCTAGCGTACAAATAGAATGAATGGAAGGAGAAAAATGGACTTCTACATGTGATTTCCCTTCTGGGCACACCAATGCTTCCGCAGCTAGTTTGTCCACAAACGAAGCTCACGTGGGCGTGGCCTAAGGTTTTTGTGGACTACTTCTCTTTCAAACGAGGTTTGTTTTGAACCCACAGGTACGAGGATCAAAACCTCGCTCTGATACCACTTGTAGGACCCCTTTTTGTTTTTCAAACCCCGGGGTATTATGCCCAGAACCGCCATTTTGCGGTGGCCCCGATACTCGGCAAAGCTGCCACTACAAAATGCCAATTCTGCTGACCTTTTCGATCATCACAGAGAGAGAGCAGTAATCATAAATAGAGTTATAATCGGGTACACAATTATCATAAATAATATGAGAAATCACAACAAGTCCATAAGTAGAAAAGAGAGTACTACAAAGTAACAAAATCGGAAATACAAACGGGCTTAAGCCCGGTACATCGGATCCTCACTACAATATCTCGTGGAAGCTATAAAAGACTATCACTCACGGAGCTGGTCGCTGGTGCTCCGGTACTAGACTGTCCCACCTCGATGCGCACCATACTCCGCTGGTGCTGGTCCCTTATCTCCCATCCGGAGCCAGTGTAATGTTGTGGTCTAAAAACCATTAGTCATAAAGAGTAAGCCCTATAATCCCCTACCCCTCCACCATTGCTCCTAGGCACCGAGCGGGGACGAGGAAAGGGAAGCTACAAAGGTGGAGAGTAAGCCAAGCAGGTGACAGTGGAACTAGTCTAGCAGTTATTTATATTGTATAAACAGCTAAGCAAGAATAGTACAGGCTAGCAATTCTATAATAGTACGCAGTAAGGTAAGCAAGTAGAGTAAAGGAACATATGTAACAATGACGAGGTAAAAAGTAAGTAACCTTAACTTATATGAATGCCCATACAAACTTATAAGATAAGGGGTCTTCTGCAAGGCTCCCATCGTATAAAAAGTCTCATACCAATTTATACGTTGGGGTGTCGTTTGTATGCAAGTATGAGTGTATTGATATGCTATGCCATGATTCATGAAAGTGCAACTCACGCACACGACGCTATGCACACAGACCTTTAGTTCCCCCTATTTGGGCACCTAGCTTCACTCCCAAGAACCTCCGTAGTGGCAAATAGAGATAGTGGGTCGGGCCCCCCACTCCTAGGTGGGTATCCACACTACTAGGCCTAGCTCTCCCGTACGCCCTAGAAGAACACAACCTAGAGTATCCGCGTACTAATGCTGGTCATATCCACCAGACTTTCTTTGGCTAAGTGTCCCACACCGCCGAGTCAAAGTATCGACGTCCGGGTGAACGATCGTCCAATATCGAAGACCCACCACCTTATTTTTTATCCAAAACCTTCCGAGCAACTGGCTCCCCGGACTATCCCGTCCTTGCATCTACCTTTCGAACCTACCGTTCGGATGGCAATCAAACCAACCTAATCAACCTCCCGAGCTACCGGGGTGTGTGAACGTGAAACCATAGTTATACTAGTTGCTCTTGTAGTTTATTATTCCTATTGTTTAGGTTAGCCCAGGACTGCCCAAGGTATTCCCCGTGAAGGGCTCTTGAGGGCACTAGGAACTATGATGGTAGCTGAAGCCCATCATTCCCTTTCGCAAGGAACTTACTATTATTGATTGTTACCCAACTCCCAATCCCTTAAATGGTGTACTGGATCTAACCCTAGTGTATTTGACACTTTCTCTCCTATGGGGAAGACGATGTTTCGTCGACCCCGAACACCTCTTAACACTAGCCAAACTTCTCACTCCTCATCCCGACTCCCGATGATAATCTCATTTCCCTTACCAGACCAACACACTAATATCTCAACTCCCTAAGTTCATTTTGCACCATATTTTAATTTCTGCAGTTTTTACTAAACACAGATAATCCTAAGCCATATGATGTGTATAATGGGAGGTACTCCAATTTATCATCCAAAATCCGTATAATATTTATTGGGGGGTCTATCATGACTTTATTAGCCTAAATCCAAAATTTTATAATTTTCCTAATTTATTTGATAATTTATTAAATTTCCAAAGTGATCCAAATGCCATAGTTTGAACATGAAGTACTATTTTCATGCATGAAAAATGTTCCAAAAAATGATGGTAAATAAAAGAAAACTATTTATCAGTAAATCCAAGGTCTCCAAATTTTTCAGTAAGACTTAAACCTCTAGACATAATTTTTGAATATAACCTACATTACCCAATTTAAAGAGGCAAGTGCTGTCAATACTCTTCTAAAAATTATGAGAACATTCAAGGATGAATATAAAGACATATAAATACAACATGTCAAGTTTCATAATTTATCAGTGAATAATGAACTCTATAATTGATTTTCTCATGATATTCAAGTAATAGGTTAATGAACTAAGTACATCAATTATTCATCTAAAAATTGCAATAAAATTCTCATATGAACATATTGACCTAGAAACACTACTGATCAAATTTCATAATTTTCAAATAAAAAGTGTGCTCTAAATCTATTATTGATCATATTCCCATTTTTATACATTTGTGAAGTAAGTACTGGGAATACACATCCAAAAAATTGTAATAAAATTCAAGTAAGAGTAGATTGACCTAAAACATTCTCTGCCCAAATTCCATAACTTCCTACCAAACAGTGTGATCATAATAATAAAAAGATTACAAGGGCAATTTCATGTACT
Source organism: Platanthera guangdongensis (assembly GCA_039583875.1). Lineage (NCBI taxonomy): Eukaryota > Viridiplantae > Streptophyta > Magnoliopsida > Asparagales > Orchidaceae > Platanthera > Platanthera guangdongensis. The sequence continues at coordinate 66,654,567 of CM077165.1, forward strand.
ATTGGGGAGGTACTAAGTGAAATGTTCCTAAATTACTTATAAAATCACCAGAGGCTATAATTAACCCTATGACCATACCTACCAAGTTTCAAAACTTTTTATTAAATTTTGGTGGCTTATCTTGCATGTATTAGGAATGTGCCCTAAACTAGGGTTATAGTTTTTGAGGGGTTTATCAATCTCTAAATCTACTAAGACTTTCACCAGAGGACTTCAGCTATCCTAGAGTCCTCTCTACCAAATTTCAAATCCATACAAGGCCATTTGATCACGTGCCCTTCATAAACCCCCAAAGACCAACCTTAGGGTTTGGTCTTGGGTCCTAGGGCAAATCTACCCTAAACCACCCCATAATTCATATGAGGGTGTTAAATGTCATGTCAAACCAGAGTCCTAAATTTTAACCTCTATTTAGGTGGTTTGGTCACTCAAACCCACAAGGGCCACTTTGACCTAAATACCCCTTTAAGGGCAAGGCTAGAGTTTGCTTATTTCCAAACTAAATTATCACCAAATGGGATGAAAATTTATAAAAAGCCTTATGATGACCACAAGGTACACTCAACAAAATTTGGGAGGGTTTGGAGGTAATTAGACCTATTAAATAATTCCTACATGGATTATTAAATTCCTACAAATACATTAGGAAAATGTTTTCCAAAAATTCCCAATTTTTGATATGTTATAGTTATAGGTAAGAATGATTCCCATCCATAATCCCAGGTCATTTGCTGGGATGGATTGATGGGGACACTCAAAATAGTCTCTGGTCTAGCCTAAGTATAGTCCTCACCAAAATAAGTGTTGTGGTCAAACCACTTACCCAAATAGATTGAACTAATTTTAAATTAAAGTCGACCCATATAGCTACAATTTTTATGCTGACAACTTGTCCTAAAACAGCTTTTATGTATTTTTAATAGTTAATTTTAAACAGCCCAGTAAACAGGACAAAAATATAAAAAATCAAAATAAATAATTATGATCCAGTACGAATCTTGAAGCAGATCCAACGCCTCCTGGTCATCTTCTTCCTCCAGCTAATGGCTGGGATTGCCCGAACCTGGAGCAACTTACAAGTCTTTTTCCCGGCCACCCGGCCACCTCCTTCGCCGGCCACCACCGCCACCACCTTCGTTGAGGTGGGGGCTATCACCGGGCAGCGGCACGGCCGCCGGAGTGGCAGATTATAGCGAACCCGAGTGGTTGAAAAACCATGAAATTTCTGAAATTTCTCTCACCCAATCCGGATCAATTGAGCCTGATTTCTCTCCTAAAGGATTTAAAGATCTAGCCCACGAAGAGAGCAATAGAGGAGGACCTGTGGGTGTGTGTGGGGGGGGGGTGTTTCCTTGCCGGCCGCCGCGTCGCCATTTCTGGCGGTGGAGATTTTCGTGCACAACAACTGTACAGCCAAATACCTCAGCTCCTTCAGTGGGATTGTGGAAACAATTGCTCTTGGCCTATGGAAGCTTTTAAAAGAGCCAAATGGGGGATATGGAGGGTCATAGCTTGAATTCTCATTTCCACCATTAATGGGGAATTTTGGGAAACTGAATTCTCATTGAATTCAGCCACTTGGTGACCTGACAAATGCTGGAAACTCCTCCCCTACTCCCGAGGAGTTGAATCCAGCCATCAATGGGGGGGGGGGGGGTGTTGTGGGGGTTTCACCTTCCATGCCATTATTGACCCCTCATTCTCTCTCCTACTTATTGAAAAAATTGATTTCAGCCACCTTGGGTGGCTGGCCATGGATATTTAACTTCTCAAAACTGATGAGGGGGAATTTATTCAGCCTTTGGAATCAATTGGAGAGGCCATTGATCTCCCTTGCCAAGAATGGCCTCCTTTTCTCACTTTCTCTCTCTTCCATTAAAGGGAAAATGGAACTTTCTCTCTCCTACTCACCATCAACGAATTTTGATGTCTCCTCCAGCCTATTCCACTAACTCATATTAATAACAAAAATGAGGTTAGCCCAAGTGGTGGAAAAGGGTTTGAGCTTGGGTTAGCCCATTTGGGCTAATTTGACTTAACATTAGAATAGAGTTGACCTTAGTCAACATGACCATTTGGGTTGACTCTAATGGGTCCTTGGTGACCCATTGGCCTCCCCTATGGTCTAGGAAGGCTTGGATAGGGTTGGTTGGGCACCTTGGTGGTCACTTGACCCTTAGATAGGACACTTTAACCTTTTTAGGGCAATGGTTGACTTGGGTCAACATAGTCTCTTTGATTGACCCAAATGGGTCCTTGGTGACCCATTGGCCTCCCATAGTGCTATGAAAGATCTAAGTATGGTCAATTGGGCATATTAGAGGACAATTTCCCTTAGTTAGGGCACCTTGCCCAATTTAGGGCTATGGTGGACTTGGGTCAATTTGACCACTTTGGGTTGACCCCAATGGATCCTTATGGCTCTAATGGACCCGTTAATGAGTTAGGGATATTGTTGTGGGGTCATGGAGTCATGTTTAATCCCTATGGTCATCCTAAACTATTGTTTAGAATTCTACTATTTGCAGACCATGGTGATTTCCAACTTCATGCCTAAGCTCACTTGGTCTTATTGGGCTTCCTAGGGTTTTGTCATGACCTAGTAATGACAAAACCACTCTTAGGGGTCTAGTTGGAAATGGGATGTTACAAATCCCAATAAACAAAAATAAAAATTTCGTCCTCGAAATTCAGGTTATGCTACGGGGTTTCTACTTAGAGTAACTGAATGTAACATCGCATAGGAAGTTGAACGTATACTTTACTCGGAGAGATCCGGGTATCTCTGCATCATCAGATCCGGTGGCTCCCAAGTATACTCTTCCTGCCCATGGTTCCTCTACAGGACCTTGACCAGCGGGACCTTCTTGCGCCGCAAGACCTGCACCGCTGTATCATCTATCCTGACCGACTCACAGCAGACCGATTGATCAAAAGCTATCGAGCCATATATACTAAGAATCTGCTGTTCCGGCCGTAGTAGAGCCTTCCTAAGAGAGGAGAAGTGGAAGTCATCATGCAAAATTGCTAACTTCGGCAGTAGCTACAGTCTATAAGCCAATGGGTAGATCCGCTCCAGGATCCTATAACACCCCATATTCCTTGGACTGAGCTTCTTTCGCCCGCGTACCCGCAAGACTTCATACACCAGACGTATCTTTAGGAATACACAGTCTCCATCCTAAAACTCTACTTGGCAATGTCACGCAACGTAATATTTGGCCAGTCTGCCCTAGGACTCCAGCATCCTATCTCAAAATAGTGACACTTGGGTATCTGTGTTCTCCACCAATTCCGAGCCGAGTGCCTTTGGATCCTTGTCCTAGATCCATGATAGTGGAATCCTGAACCTCCGTATGATGGTGGAGAGTTGTGTTGAATATTGGCCGAGAGCCTAGATAAGCCTGGACTGATGTTCTCTCGTTGGACGTACACTATCCATCCTGATTCGACATGATCATCTTGAGCACACCAAGATAACAGATAACTACTCACAAATTTCATGAAACACCTATGGGAGTTTTCTTCCGGGTCGGGGTGACCCCAGCTATCTCAGCCAGTCTATCATTGATGTTCCAATTATAATTATGCCCGAAGTGGGGATGAGGAATCCTGTGTATGAAAATCCCTATTTATATCCTCGAACTTACACTCTAACTCGGGCAGTGACTGTAAAAGTTCCCCAAAAATTCTTGCACTTACCTTCATCGGGTGACAGACCTCACCGTGCGTCACAAAATCCATGACGCCCTTCTTCACTCCAGGGAGATACACGTTTCGAGATACACCAAACTTCCGGTGATTTAATTTCTCATTTGTATGGGTAAACAACGACTCTATAAAATCTCCACTTCACAATCAGATTCTTATCCCTACGTATACGCCCGTGTAGCACCAAATACGGTTTACGTCCATTTCACTATATTCACGACATAAAGTTTTTTAGATGAGGTCTAATGGAAACCCAAGGCAATAACTAAATTGCCCAATAAACAAAAGATAAGACCCCAATAAACAAAAGATAAGCCCCTACCTCCCTTGGGCTAAGTATCTTCGATATTGCCATGTTATATCCGTCCTAGCTGGGTGCACAGTCCCTAGGGAATCAATCTTCGACTTGGGGTTCCAACCTGAAACTTGTTGATATACTCCATACTTTAAACCCTCTGAGTCACATTTACAACAACCTTATCTGGGTCAAAAAGTTCCCAATCCCAACCGATTCTCTTCCGAACTAGAATTCCTATCCGACCCTCAGTGCTTGTCCTGGTGGTTGTATCCAGGTAATATTGTTACTGGTACGAGGGTTGAGACTATGTGTCTTCTACCATTCCGCTAATGGATTTTTGGTCTCAATTCTCCTTAAAGCAGTCCTTCCGGTTTTAGTAATCCTTGATAGGGACCGTAGGTCCACTTGAGTTTATGTCTTAGGTAGCCATTCTCGTGTTATACTACTCCTTTATTCTCTTTAGGTATCTCCTTATCTTAACCAAGTCCATACCCGAGGTCTATTTCAGATTAGGTCATACTACATGTTATCGTGATTAATCATATCTCCTAGTGGGTTGAGTCTAACTCTTTGACAAGAGAATTATAAGATGGGATCTTCGCAGCCGGAGGTGCTCCCTGCTAGGGACAAGGTTTGCCGCAGGCTACAAAGAAGAATTCCAATTGTTAGCTAGCGTACAAATGGAATGAATAGAAGGAGAAAAATGGACTTCTACATCTGATTTCCCTTATGGGCACACCACTGCTTCCGCTGCTAGTTAGTCCACAAACTAAGCTCGTGCCAGGGTGGTCTAAGTTTTTTGTGGACTACTTCTCTTTCGATCGAGGTTTGCTCTGAACCCACAGGTCCGAGGATCGAAACCTCGCTCTAAGACCACTTGTAGGACGACCCCTTTTTTTCAAACCCCGGGGTCTTATGCTCAGAACCGCCATTTTGCGGTGGCCCCGACACTCGGGAAAGCCGCCACTACAAAACGCCGATTCTGCCGTCCTTTTCGATCATCACAGAGAGAGCAGTAATCATAAACAGAGTAATAATCGGGTCCACAAATATCATAAATAATATGAGAAATCACAATAAGTCCATAAGTAAAAAAAGAGTACTACAAAGTAACAAAACCGGAAATACAAATGGGCTTAAGCCCGGTACATCAGATCCTCACTACAATCTCTTGTGGAAGCTATAAAAAAGTATCACTCACAGAGCTGGTCGCTGGTGCTTCAGTACTAGACTGGACCACCTCTCTGCGCACTGTTCTCCACTGGTGCTGGTCCATGTGCTGCTGGTCCCTGTCTCCCATCCGAAGCCCCGGTAATGTTATGGTCCGAAAACCATTAGTCATAAAAACTAAGCCCTATCATCCCATACACCTCACACATGGCTCCTAGGCACCGAGCAGGGAAGAGGAAAGGAAATCTACAAAGGTGGAGAGTAAGTCAAGCAGGTGATAATGGAACTAGTCTAGCTGTTATTTATATTGTATAAACAACTAAGCAAGAAAAGTACAAGCTAGCAGTTCTATAATAGTACCCAGCAAGGTAAGCAAGTAGAGTGAAGAAATATGTGTAACAATTACAAGGTAAAAAGTAAGTAACCTTAACTTATATGAATGCCCATATAAACTTATAAGTTAAGGGGTCTTCTACAAGGCTCCCATCGTATAAAAAGTCTCATACTAATTTATACGTTGGGGTGTCAGTTGTATGCAAGTATAAGTGTAGTGAAATGCTATGCCATGATTCATGCAAGTACAACTCACGCACACGACTCTATGCGCACAGACCTTTAGTTCCCCCTACTTAGGCAACTAACTTCACTCCCAGGAACATCTGTAGTGGCAAACAGAGACAGTGGGTCGGGCCCCCTACTCCTATGCGGGTGTCCACACTACCAGGCCTAGCCCTCCCATACGCCCCTAGAAGAACACAACCTAGAGTATCCGCATACTAATGCTGGCCATATCCACCAGACTTTCTTTGTCTAAGTGTCCCACACCGCTTTGTCAACGTATCGACGTCGGTGTTAACGATCGTCCAATACCGAAGACTCACCACCTTATTTTGTATCCAAAACCTTTCGAGCCACCGGCTCCACGAACTATCCCGTACCTGCATCTACCTTTCAAACCTACTTTCTGAATGGAAATCAAACCAACCTAATCAACCTCCCGAGCTACCGGGGTGTGTGAATGTGAAACCCTAGTTATACTAGTTGCTCTTGTAGTTTATTATTCCTACTATTTAGGTTAGCCCATGACTGCACAAGGTATTCTCCGTGAATGGCTCTCGAGGGCACTAGGAACTATGATGGTAGCTGAAGCCCATCGTTCCCTTTCATAAGGCACTTACTATTATTTATTGTTACCTAACTCCCAATCCCTTAAATGTTGTACTGGATCTAACCCTAGTGTATTTGACACTTTCTCTCCTACGGGGAAGACGATGTTTCGTCGACCCCGAGCACCTCTTAACACTAGCCAAACTTCTCACTCCTCATCACGACTCCCGATGATAATCTCATTTCCTTTAGTAGACCAACACACTAATATCCCAACTCCCAAAGTTCATTTTGCACCATATTTTGATTTCTGCAGTTTTTACTAAACGCAGACCATCCTAAGCCATATGATGTGTACAATCAGAGGTACTCCAATTTGTCATCCAAAATCTCTATCATATTTATTGGGGGTCTATCATGACTTGATTTGTCTAAATCCAGAATTTTATAATTTTTCTAATTTATTTGATAATTTATTTAATTTCCAAAGTGATCCAAATGCAATAGTTTGAACATGAAGTACTATTTTCATGCATGCAAAATGTTCCACAAAATGATGGTAAATAAAAGACAACTGATGAATTGTAAATATACACATATTTTAGTACTTTAGTTATATCATTTTAGTTCTTATTCATAAATTTTAGTTTTTTTTTGTTTATAAATATGTCTCTTTTTGTAAATATTTGCGTAACCTAACTTAATTTTTATTGCTGAAATTTTTCAGGAAATTGTCAAAAATTGACATGTCAAGCACAGAGTCACGCCCGTGACCTGGGGCGTGACTCATCTCTCCGCTCGACGAATTCTCATTCAACGATTTCAGCTCGACTTTCCGTTCGACGTTCGTCAATTCCTCCGCGACACGCCCAGAGTCGCGCCCGTGACCTAGGGGGTGACTCAAACTCGGCTCGACGATTTCAACTCGACACTTTCCGCTCGACGATTGTCGAGTGTCGACACCAACCGACACGCCGAGCATCACGTCGTGACCTGGGGTGTGACCATTCCACCTGGCTCGACAAGACCCGCGCGGCGACTTTCGATGCAACCCGCGCCCAGTTCTACATCGCCGACACGCCCACTGTCACGCCCATGACCTGGGGCGTGACCTCGGCGTGACAGACACGTGTCCAGCCCGAAGTCAACTTTGCCGTCAAATCGCCGGCCGCCTTCGCAAACAATAGTGACACGCCCGCCGACACGCCAGTGTCGGAGGGCGTGTACTTAGCTTTTTTCCCTATAAATTCCCCACTTCTATAATGAGCAAGGGTTCACATTTTTAAGCCACTTTAGTGTTTTTGTGGGCTGCATCCGTGGATTCCCTTCCTATGTAAGGAGATTTCTCCCCCCTTTTCTTTCATGTTTGTTTTTTGCTTTAGCTTTAGCTTTGTAATAGTCTTCTTTAATCAATAAAAAATGTTAGTTTTCCTCTTCTTAAATGGCTTTGGAATGAACTCATGTGCCCACTTTTCTTCTCATTTTATCCTTAGTATTTCCTTTGTTTTTTTCTCTTTATGAAAAGTGTGTGTGTGTGTGTATGAGTGTAACATGTTTATTATTCATGTTTTTAAATTGTCTTCATGTTAGGTTTTGTAGTAAATTTCATTTCCAAATCAAATGTGGTATGATAAGTTTTCCTCTTTTTTCATCATGTCTTTTACTTAAGAGCCTTATGCTTTCATTCTTATGTATTTATAAAAGAGTGTTGAAAGTGATTTTGATTTTTTTTACTTAGCTTTTTTTATAGGATTGTAAAACCTTTTTTGTTCTTTTCATTTTCTTTTTCACTTTTTATCACTGTTATGAAAACATAAGAATGGAAATCTTGTTATTTTAATTTTTCAAGAACTTTGGTTTTTGATTTGTTTTGAAAAAAACTTTTGTTCTCTTAAAATTTTATTTTGTTCTTTTTATTTGTTTTTGGTAAAACCTAAGTATAGAAAAGTAGTAGTTTTAATTTTTAGGTAACTTTCATTTTGTTTTCAAATTTGTGTGTGAGTGTATGAGAATAATCTTTATGTTTTCTTTAATTTATGAAGAGTGTGTGAGTGTAGGTGTTAAATTTTCATGCTTTATTTTCATGCTTTATTTTATTGCTTTCTTCAATTATGTAGAGTGCGTGTGTGTAGGAGATAAATTTTCATGCTTTATTTTATCACTTTCTTCAATTACGTAGAGTGAGTGTGTGTAGGAGATAGTTTTATTGCTTTCTTTCAATTATGTAGAGTGTGTGTGTTAGCGTTTATTTCCGCCTACTCGCTAGGAGTTAAATGGCCGTATTTTGTTTACCGCCTGCTCATTTGAGTTAAATGGCTAGTCTTTTATTTTTCTGTAATTATTTTATTAGGACTTGTAATTGTATTTATTTCCGCCTACTCGTTAAGAGTTAATTGGTGTGCCGTTTATTTCCTGCCTACTCGTTTGAGTAGGACTTGTAATTTTCCTTTTTTGTAACTTAGTTTCTGTTTTATTTATAATTTGGAGTTTGCGAGAGTTCTTCCTTTAGCTAACTTTTCAGCTTTTTAAATGTTTGTTATTTTTTATGTCCTCTTCTTATAATCATTTAGCGTTTAATTTAGAACTCGCGCCTCATTAAATTATAAAGCCATCCCCATACCGATGTGTGGCTAATCGCTATTAGCCTTGGCATCGAAGAGCATTGGGACATTTAAAATAATTCGTAATAATTAAAGCTCTTTATTTTCACTTTAATTTAAGCACTTAAGGTTTACCCCGGGTTAACGACGCGTAGGACCACAAATCGATGTGTGGGCCCTATTTCCGTTATCCATACGCTAGCTAGCCGAGAGGCCCTGCGTATGGACAGATCACCCCTGGGTAAATAGAGTTGCGTGCATACCCTCGAGAGAGGACAAGCGTAATTCTACCGGATTGGGTTCCCCACCCAATAGCGGGGTTCTTAGCGTAAAGTAGGCGTTAAGAGGAATCCTTCATCGGACTAACGTTCGGTCGAATAGTCTTAGCTTTCAGGTGAGCAATATTCCTAAAGATAAGTGTGCTCACATTTGTGGAACCTCCAAGGCCAAGTTGCCTTTTATTAATTTGAAAACTAAGTCCTCTAATTATTAAAAATTATTTTAGTCTTAATCTGATTCGGTGCCGAGCGTTAACCCTCCATCGAATTCTCTAAATCTTTTTTAGCTCTTTTGCTTTTTCTGTCTTTACTTAATTAAAATCTCCACCTTATTTTCAGTAAAATAATAGTCCTCCCGGAGGAGTAAGAATAGTCAACATGACCCCGAGAACAATACGACCTCGGTATTCCCCCGAATATCGAGTACTACTTGCGATAGGTGCACTTGCCTCCTGTAGCACGCCCACGGCGATCGACTCACCGAACGAACCACAGTAAGAGTCTGTTCGCGGGCGCACCAAGTTTTTGGAGCCGTTGCCGGGGAATCTTCGAGTTCCTATTTCGAATTCCGGAGTCTATTACTTTTACTTATTTTCTATAAACTAAAAAAAAACTAAAAACTTTATTTTAAATAAAATCAAAAAAGAGTTTATATTGTTTTATTTTTTTCTCTTTCGGTATATGACCCGTGGACAACCCTCCGAGTCTGAAGATTTTGACTTCGACCCTGAGATCGAACGCTCCCTTGCGCGTATTCGATCTCAACGACGAATTCCTTCTTTAGACCTCGAAGAATCTATCGGAGAACCCTCTGTTGTAGTTATGGCCGCCCCTAACCCTGCCCCGGCGACCGAGCGTACTATGTCTTATTACGCCCAGCCTAACCTGGATGATACTGGGTCTAGTATTGTTCGCCCTGCGGTGGCGAATAATAATTTTGAAATAAAATCGAGTGTCATTCAAATGATCCAAAATGCCGTGCAGTTCGATGGACTGCCGGATAAGAACCCGAATGTCCACTTGTCCAACTTTTTGGAAATATGCGACACCTTCAAGATTAATGGCGTCACTGATGACGCCATTCGCTTGCACTTATTTCCTTTTTACCTTAAGTCCAAAGCCATGGTGTGGTTGAATGCCCTCCCGCGAGGATGTATCACCACGTGGGCTGAGTTGACAGAGCGATTCCTAATGAAGTACTTTCCGCCCGCAAAAACTGCAAAGTTGCGGGCGGACATTTTTTTGTTTGTGCAAAACGATCCCGAGTCTCTATATGAGACTTGGGAACAGTTTAAGGAATTCCTCCACCGGTGCCCGCACCACGCGCTGACAACGTGGTTGTAGGTACAAATTTTTTATAATGGGCTTAATTTTCAGACGCGTCAAATGATTGACGTGGCTGCCGGGGGCACACTAGACAACAAAACCCCCGAGGCCACCAAGGTTTTATTCGAAGAGATGGCTATGAACGCCTATCAATGGAACGTCCCGCGGGGACGCCCAAAGTCGGCGGTTGGTATTTTTGAAGTGGATGCCACTGCTCTCTTAACCCTTCAAGTTGAAAGGTTAACAAAGCAGGTGGCGGAGATGACTGCTGCCTCCTCTACTCTGCCTTATTTTATTCCGCCCAACGTCTGCATGGCTGAAGAGTTTGTGGATTTCATGGGAAATTCGGGTCGTCCTTCCTTCAACCCCAACAACAAACCTTATAGTAATAACTATAATCCGGGTTGGAGGAATCACCCAAATTTCTCTTGAAGCAACCCGAACAATGCGCAGCGTCCCCCTCTTTCTTATGCGCCCGGATTTCTGCCTCCTCCTCCTCTTCCAAAACCCTCCCCGATGGAGGAAAACCTTTCTAAGTATATTGCGTCCAACGAGTCAAATATCCGGAACATCACCAGTTCGCTAAAAACTCTCGAACAACAGGTTGGACAACTGGCGAGGATGATGTCCGAGCGCACGCTCGGGGCACTGCCGGGAAACACGGAGCCCAATCCGCGGGAGAACGCCAACGCTATAATCCTCCGTAGCGGAAAGGAGGTGGTCGATCCAAAACGGACCGACCCTCAGGTACATATTTCACCTCCGGCCCCTCTTCCACTTTCTTCGATTACGCCGCCTTTACCGATTTTAAAAGAAAAAATTATTTTAAAAAAGGCCCTTCCATATCCGCATAAGTTAGATAACGAGCGTAAGGACGCGCAATATGAAAAATTTATTTTATTATTAAAACAAATTCACATTAACGTTCCTTTTTGCGAGGCTATCTCGCAAATTCCCAAATATGCAAAATTTTTAAAAGGCTTACTTTCTAATAAACATAAATTAGAGGATATTTCGCATGTATCTCTCAACGCTGTCTGCTCGGCGACCCTTACTAATAAATTGACCACAAAACAAAACGACCCGGGACGGTTTTCCATCTCGTGCCTTTTTGGCGATATATTAGTAAAGTACGCCTTAGCTGATTTAGGGGCTAGCATTAATCTGATGCCGTTCTCGCTCTTTTCGCGTTTAGGTTTGGGTACTCCTAGGCCTACGAATATGCACATCCAATTAGCGGATCGCTCGGTTAAGTTCCCTATCGGGGTAGTGGAGGACGTCCTTGTCCGAGTAGACAAATTAACCTTCCCGGTAGACTTCGTCATCTTAGACATCGAGGAGGACGCCGAGGTACCGATAATACTCGGTCGCCCTTTTCTCGCCACCTCCTGCGCACTAATAGATGTTAGTAATGGTAGTCTTCTCCTCCGAGTAGGAGATGATCAAGTTACTTTCTCTATTAATCCCTCGATGGACAATTTGTCATCGAGCGATGATTTCTGCTATTTTTAGATACCTTTTTTGCAGATCGTTCTTCTCCCGTTTTCGAGTCCGTGTTTTTAAATGACGATATTTATGCGCTTAAAAATTTTAAATGCGATGAGGATACCTCTTTAGACTTGCCTTCCGAACCAATTGGTAAGAAAGACATAGGTATTAAAACCTCCCTAGAAGAACCGCCCATCCTAGACCTCAAACCCTTACCCGGATCACTCAAATACGCATTTTTGGGAAAAGGCGATACGCTTACCGTTATCATTTCTTCGGACTTAAGTGATTCGGATACTTCCGATTTATTGGAAGTTTTATTTAAACATCGCCACACAATTGCGTGGCAAATCTCTGATTTAAAGGGGATTAACCCCTCCTTCTGCACCCATAAAATTTTTCTTAACGATAATTGCCGCAAAAAGATTCAGCCGCAGCGTCATCTTAACCCAAACATGAAAGACATCGTTAAAGCCGAAATTATTAAGTTATTAGATGCGGGGATTCTCTACCCTATTTCAGACAGTGCATGGGTTAGTCCCGTGCATGTCGTGCCCAAGAAGGGGGTCAAACCGTAGTGGCGAATGAGCATAACGAGCTCGTCCCAACTCGTACTGTTACAGGTTGGCGAGTGTGCATCGATTATAGAAAACTTAATGATGCCACCCGCAAGGACCATTTCCCTCTACCTTTTCTGGACCAGATTTTAGAGCATTTATTCGGTCATCCATATTATTGTTTTCTTGACGGTTTATCGGGGTTTTTCCAAATCCCCATTTCCACCGATGATCATGAGAAAACAACTTTTACTTGCCCGTTTGGCACCTTCGCATATCGAAGAATGCCATTTGGACTCTGCAATGCGCCGGCTACATTCCAAAGATGTATGCTAGCGATCTTTGTCGAGCTAGTAGAAGACATTATGGAAGTCTTGATGGATGAGTTTTCTGTTTTCGGATGCTCTTTTCCCGATTGCCTTCACAATTTAGATCGTGTCCTTCAACGGTGCGAGGACACAAGACTTGTATTAAATTGGGGAAAATGCAACTTTATGGTTCGAGGAGGTTTGGTCCTCGGCCATATGATTTCGTCTAAGTGGATGTAGGTGGATAAGGCCAAGATAGAAATCATAGAAAAACTACCGTAACCAACAAACGTAAAATCTATTAGGAGTTTCTTAGGCCATGCGGGCTTTTACCGACGCTTTATTCAAGATTTTTAAAAAATAACAAAGCCGCTTACTCACCTCTTAGAAAAGGAATCACGTTTCATCTTTAGTAGCGAATGCGAGTCCGCCTTTAATTTAATAAAACAAAAACTTATCACTTCACCAATTTTAGTGGCCCCTAATTGGTCCCTTCCGTTGGAAATTATGTGCGACGCTAGTGATATTGCCTTAGGTGCCGTTCTTGGCCAACGCGTAGAAAAATATTTTCATCCTATTTATTACACTAGCAAGACGCTCACTTCTGCACAAATAAATTACACGACGACGGAAAAGGAACTCTTGGTCGTCGTTTTCACGTTTGATAAGTTTCGCTCGTATATAACGCTATCTAAAGTTATCTTATTTACCGATCACTCCGCCCTTAAATATTTATTAGCTAAAAATGATGCGAAGCCCCGCCTTCTTCGATGGATTCTCCTCCTACAAGAGTTTGTTTTGGAGATCCGAGATAAGCGGGGAGCGGAAAATCTAGCGGCAGTCCACCTCTCCCGTTTTGAAAATCCGGGTGCGGAAGCGCTCGTCGAATCTGAAATAAATAACAGATTCCCCGAGGAACGCCTCCTTGTCATTCATACTTCTTCGTCATCTTCACCTTGGTTGGCAGACTTTGCAAATTACTTAGTAGCGCGGGTGCTTCCAAAAGAGTTTTCAGGTCATCAAAAGAAGAAATTCTTTTCTGACTTGAAAAATTTCTTTTGGGAGGACCCATTTCTTTTTCGTATCTGTGCGGACCAAGCAGTCCGAAGATGCGTTGCAGGTGTGGAGTGTTTACAAATTCTTTAGTACTGCCATGAGGGTCCAGCCGGTGGGCATTATCAAGCCAAACGGACCGCTCGGAAGGCGCTAGAGGCGGGCTAATTTTGGCCCACTGTCTTCAAAGATGCGCATACTTTTGTGCGCGCATGCGATAACTGTGAGCGGTCGGGTAACATCTCTCGTCGCGACGAGATGCACCAAAACATGTTTTTAGACTGCGAAGTCTTCGATTTGTGGGGCATAGATTTTGTTGGCCCCCTACCTCTGTCTTTCAAAAATATGTATATTTTAGTGGCGGTAGACTACGTATCGAGGTGGGCGGAAGCGCAAGCTCTCCCCACCAACGATGCGCGAGTCGTCATTACATTTCTTAAAAAACTATTTTCTCGCTTCGGCACGCCTCGCGCAATTGTTAGTGATAGGGGAACGCATTTCTATAACGCTCTTATGGCTAAGATGTTAGCTAAATACGGGGTCACGCACAAGCTTGCCACCCCCTACCACCCCCAAACAAGTAGCCAAGTTGAGGTTGTAAATAGAGAGATTAAACGAATTTTAGAAAAAACCGTTTCACTAAATAAGAAAGATTGGTCCGTTAAACTCGACGATGCGTTGTGGGCGTATCGGATGGCAAACAAAACCGCAATTGGTTGTACGTCGTTCCGGTTAGTCTACGGCAAAGCGTGCCATTTACCCATAGAATTAGAGCATCACGCTCTTTGGGCTTTAAAACTCTTAAACCTTGACTCCAACTTAGTCGCTCAGAATAGAAAACTGCAACTAACGAGCTCGATGAATGACGTGCAAACGCTTATGAGAGCACTAAGTTCTATGAGGAGCGTTCTAAGTTATATCACAATCGAAAAATCAAGTCCCAAAAATTATTTTCTCCGGGCGATCTTGTCCTTCTTTACAATTCACGTCTTAGGCTTTTTCCGGGTAAACTAAAATCTAGATGGTCCGGTCCCTTCCTAGTTGAAGAAGTTTTTCCATATGGGACCTTACTCGTCTCCCACCCGGAAAGAGGTTTGTTTAAAGTAAACGGTCATCGGTTAAAGTCTTATATAGCAGGCGATCCAGTGATCGGTTTTAACGAAACCATAACCATCCTCGATCTATAACTCCGTCAAAATAGTCAAGCTACATGACTATAACCAAAGCGCTCCTGGGAGGCACCCCTCGTTTATCTTTTTCGCTCATTCCTTATTTTCTTTGCTGCTTTTTCTAATAAATGTAGGGTTTCTAATGGACTTCCCCGAACGCGCATCAGGGACGTTTCTACCCCCCCCCCCCCTCTCTTTACTTTTGTACATATCGCATTTTATTTAATTTTTGTTCTGCATACTTACGTTACAACATTGGGGACAATGTTGCACTTAAGTATGGGGGTATTTTCATGCTTTACTTTCTGCACTTCTATTTTCTGCATTTCAAAAACCCAAAAAAAAATATATAACAAAAAAAACAAACAAAAAAACTTTAAAATGAAAAAACAAAATTTTTTTCTTTTCCTTTCTTTTTATTAAAAAAACAAAACCAAAAAAAAAAATTCCATAAAATTATAAAACTAAAATCCCAAAAATATTTACTTTCTTTTTGTAAATATTTTTGTAAATATCCTTGAAAACAAAAATTCCAAAAAAAAAACAAAACAAAACTCACAAAAAAAATTATAAAACAAAAATTCCAAAAATATTTAGTTTCATTTTTTAAATATTTTTTTTTGTAAATATTATTTTTGTAAATACTCTTTTCTCTCTCCCCCTTCCTCATTCTTGTAAAAACCTCTCTTTTTCTCCCATTTTTTGTACATAGAATGAAAATTTTCTTAAAAAATACAAAAAAAAACTTTTTATGTATATATTAATGACATAAACTTAAAAAAACCAAAAAAAGATAATAGTTCAAAAAAACATAATTCAAAAAAATTGAGTAAAACAAAACAAAAATAAAAAAAAGATAATAAATGAAAAACACAAAAAAATGATGATAAAAACTATAAAAATAAAAAAAAAATGTTTTGAAACAAATAAATCAAATATTTCATTCTTAACTTTCCTGCTATCCAAAAATTCTGTTTTGAGTTTATTTATATGTGAATTTGATTAATTTTTTGTTCTCTACCCGTTTGTTAATTATTGATTGAAAAATTTAAATTACCGGTGTTACGTTTTAAAGAATTCATTATGCTTTGTTAAAAATAGCGAACTCGTTTTAGGCACTACTTCTAATTTTTCATTGATAGGAGCATATGTATTATGTTAGGAAATAACGACTATAGAATTCTATTATACTTACTTTTAGCTTTCTGAAAAATTGGAACGTACAATTTATTAAGGTTGCTCTCAAACATTTTTAGGATTAAAAATCTAGTTTTCTTTTCTCCCCTTACTTATCATGACCTACTTGGCATGATAAAATTTTTATCCTTAAAAGATCCTATGTCAATGGGAATAAAAATTCGTTCCGTAAACATAGGCACCCAATAATTTAAAAAGATTATATGTTATGGATTAAGAGGATAAAATTCATTACTCCTACACATATACATTGGGTTAATTTTATTCTTATGAAGTTGAAAAACAAAAATCATATTAGGAAAATAAGATTTCATTTTCCTAATAATCCAAAAGAAAAAAATGGAGGTTCGAGAAAAAATTACCTCACCTCAAAATCAAAACCCACTTCATAAACCCACTACCCCCTTATAGCCAATTACACGATTCTAGAATTAATTCAAAAATCTATTTGAGAGCATAATTAGTAAATTGTATTATTTCCAGTAACACTCCTATAAGCTAGAGTTCATATAATTCCAAACTATTTTCGTTAATCTAACCATTATAAATATTGCCTTCTATTTGATTACATCAATAAGTCTTTTGGCCAAAACTTTTGCCATATTTAAATCATGTACATAATTTTAGGACTTAACTCTTACACCCCGTATATTTATTTAGATCTCTCTTATAATTGATTAGGCGGTAGCTAAACTTAGAGTTTTTTTCCTATTCCTTATAAGTTCACCTCAAACTTTTGCTCTGGAATAGCAAAAGCTTAAGTATGAGGGTATTTGATGAATTGTAAATATACACATATTTTATTACTTTAGTTATATCATTTTAGTTCTTATTCATAAATTTTAGTTATTTTTTGTTTATAAATATGTCTCTTTTTGTAAATATTTGCGTAACCTAACTTAATTTTGATTTCTGAAATTTTTCAGGAAATTGTCAAAAATTGACATGTCACGCCCAAAGTCACGCCCGTTGTAACACCCCCATCTGTCGCATGGCATATAACAGAAGGTCCAGCTGGAACCCGACGCCATATACCACAGACAGTCGGAAGGGATACTAAATGAATAATCAAACCAACCAATTAAGACTACTCGTCCTAATCACAGAGCATTCTAGCGGAAGGTTTTAAAGTTGAAAGAACTCAAAATTAAATCCAACTATATGAATGTCCACAGCTACAATAACAGGAATGAAACCCCAAATACACAGAAACGGGTACATGGCCTTATGGCCTTACAAATGTTCACATAAATAAGAGTGTTTTACATACATCGGCTCGCAGGCCGGCCACACATGAAAAATATAAAAAAAACAGCTATTCTACGGCCTTCTAGGGCCAGCACAGCAACATGGGCTCCAGCCCGCTATTTGGCGCTCGGCTCCGCAGCACCTGCAAGCACATACCACTGCACGGTTGCAAATAAAGCAACGGTCAGCTAAAAGCCGACCAAATTATAACGACCCCGCCCCTTACTCGGGACGGCGGTGCTCTTTCCCTGCATAACATTAGACCAACAATATATATAGCGCAATTATAATTCGCCACAGATGTAGGCTCGCACGGCCATACACCCCGTGCACTCAGGGCACATTCATGGTGAACCCTGACCCATCAGTTCATTCACCACCACCCCCAGGATGGCAACAACATGTGAGCATTTAGCCTTTCTGACCACCGTCTAAGGCTCCTACTATGCCAACGGCCTGTCCCCGTCTTCGGGTCTCTCGCACCGAACCACATAGCCTAGGTCCAATTCCACTTGCCCGTTGCTCACGCCGCATGTCCAATTTAAGTCCTTTGCGCGGGCCAAGCTTCTCTCGGATCCCAAATTTTCCAAAACAATCTCATAACCCAGTTATGATCAAGGCCGGTTCCCAGACCGCCAAGTTAGCAGAACACGTTTCCGCTCAGTTTTCCGGGTGCGCCTTGAAGCTAACCTCCAAGGATCCCTGCTGCAATTTACCGTGTAGAAACCCGAAAAAAATCCAAAGCACGGAGTCTTCTCCGGCAAAACCACATCAAATGCAACATCACCGATCCAGACAAAACACGTCCGGGTAGGCTTCACACACAATGCCTATGCCCGTACTTACGATTCCGGGCTCTATATGCAACACAAGGGGGACTATTCCCGTCAACCCCAAGGAACACCACGCACTCACCGCATACTCGCGGGAGCGGGGTTCCCTATGCAAAAGAAAGAGCTTCAAACGCTCAAGTTGAGAATCGTTACCCTTGTAGTCCGTTTTGGCGCCATGGAAAAACTATGCGGTTAGAACTCTGCGCAATGACCTTCCCTCCACGGATCCGCTCTCCGATTACGAAACGGTGCTCCGATGCTCCGCCGGCGGCCGGAAACCTCCTTCTTCTTCCTCTTCTCTCTCACTTTGGAAGGGGAGAACTTTGGAGAGAAAATGGGGAATTAACCCCCTATTCCCGGCCTTAACAGAGCAGGATTTCATCTGGGCCGTCGGATCATAATTAAAGAAAACGAACGGCTCAGATCTGCACAAAATTCTCCAGACCTTGGCCGAACACGGCTTGGCACACGGCCGTGTCCCAGGCCGTGTGCCTCGATCCAGGCACGATCGTCGAACTGAGAAACGCACACGGGCCAAGACACGCACGTGTCTGACCTGACACGCCCGTGTTGGGTTCCTTGACACGCCCGTGTTTGTGGGCGTGTCACGCATAACCGCCACGGCAACGGACACGACCCATCAGGACACGGGTAGGGACACGGGTTGGCACACGCCCGTGTCGGATGACACGCCCGTGTCATCAGGCCGTGTTTCTGGCCGTGTCCTTCTCGGGTTGAAAACGGCCAAAAAAATCACCAGCCAGACGCGGCCTTGGACACGCCCGTGTCCTAGGCCGTGTACCCCTACATGCACCAAAAACCCTTTTTTCGTGACCGACTCGCACACAACTTTCGTGGCGTTACAAATCTCCCCCACTTAAGGAATTTCGTCCCGAAATTAAGCAAAGGTACACAAAAGCTAAATGATACCTGAGTGGAATAACTCGGGGTATTCCTCCAACATAGCCTGCTCTCGCTCCCAAGAAAGCTCCTCACGTCCGCAATTATCCCAACGAACTTTAACCATTCGGACCTCCTTGTTGCGGAGTCGTTTGACTGCAACATCTTCAATTCGTACTAGCTTGACCCTTGTTGTTAACTCATAATCAACCGGTACCTGATTGTCCATAACGATCTGCGAAGACTCTTGCACTGCCTTACGCAACACCGATACGTGGAATACGTCATGCAGCCCACTCAACTCTGTCGACAGCTTCAACCTATACGCCGCCTCGCCAACACGCTCCAGGATTTCAAATGGTCCAATGTATCTCGGACTCAGCTTCTTCAAGCGTCGAACCCTCGATACACCCTTGAACGTCTTGATCTTTAAATATACCATGTCGCCAACGTTGAACTCCACTTTTCTATGTTTGGCGTTGTAGTACTTTGACTGTCTATCCTGAGCAATCTTCAGCCTTTCCTGAATTGTCTGTATCACTGAAGTGGCATCTTCCACCGCTTGACGTTTATACAGCTTTGATTCGCCTGCTTCCAACCAAGACAACGGCGTACGACACTTCCTCCCGTACAAGGCTTCGAAAGGTGCCATTCCAATACTTGCCTGAAAACTGTTGTTGTACGCAAACTCCACCATGTACAAGTGATCCTCCCAATTCTTCCCGAAATCTAGGACGCACATGCGAAGAATGTCCTCCATAGTCACGTTGACTCTCTCGGTTTGGCCATCTGTCTGCGGGTGAAAGGCTGTGCTGAACTTTAGCTTAGTACCCAACAGACCATGCACCAACCTCCAGTCATTTGACGTGAAGCGTCCATCACGATCACTAACGATACTGCGAGGCACACCATGCAATCGTACAATGTTATCCACGTAGAGTTTGGCTAACTCTTCCACTGGATCCTCCTTCCTCACTGGGATAAAGTGCAACACCTTTGTCAATCTATCTACCACCACCCAAATGGCGTCGTTTCCCTTCTGCGATTTCGGCAAACCGTGCACAAAATCCATAGATATGTCGTCAAACTTCCATTCTGGGATAGGAAGGGATTTCAAGAAACCTCCGGGCTTCTGGCATTCCGCCTTCACTAATGCACAAGTACGACACTTGGCCACATAAAGTGCCACATCCTTCTTCAAACCCGGCCACCAGAATAATTTCTTCATGTCTCTATACATTTTTGTGCTTCTCGGGTGGATTGAGTACTTGGTATGATGAGCCTCATACATCAATTCCTCCTGAATACTATTCGCACTAGGAACGCATAGACGACCGTCCTTCCTTAGCAACCCATCTTCAACCACAAACTGGGAATTTGACCCATCCAAAGCTTCATCCAAGATTTGCTTCATGCTGCTATCCTGAACCAAAGCCCGCCGAACTCTATCCGCTAGGTCACACTACACCTCTGTCCAAAACAGTTTCGCCTCGGCACTAGACTGCTTATCGACGCAAGATATCTCCAATGCCTCCAACTCTTGGACCAATCTCTCATCATGTACTGATAACCAATTGGCTTGTGCGGGAATCTTATGACTCAACGCATCCGCCACTGCATTTCCCTTTCCAGGCACATAGTGTATCTTGAAGGTGTAGTCCCCTAAGAACTCCATCCATCTCCGCTGCCTCATGTTCAGATCCTTTTGGTCCAATAGGTACTTCAAGCTCTTATGATCGGTGTAAATATCGACCTTCACACCGTACAGATAGTGCCTCCAAAGCTTTAGAGCAAATATCACGGCCGCTAACTCTAAATCGTGGACCGGATAATTCCTCTCGTGAATCTTCAGTTGTCGTGAACCATAAGCTATCACTCTCCCATGCTGTAGCAGGACACAGCCCAAACCACAACCCGAAGCATCATTATAGATCTCGAACCCTTCGGTTCCACTTGGCGAACATAAAATGGGTGCCGTGGTCAAGCGCCTCTTCAATTCTTCAAAATCCTGTTCGCACTCCGAAGACCACACAAACTTCTGATCCTTTCTTGTCAACATCATGAGTGGTAGTGCTATCCGCGAGAAGTTCTCTACGAAGCGCCTGTAGTAGCCAGCAAGCCCCAGAAAACTCCGGACCTCTGCCACTATAGACCAAGTAGGCCACTCCCGTATCGCCACTATCTTCGCCGAATCTACAGCTATTCCTTCTCCACTGACAACATGACCAAGGAACGCTATCGAGGATAAC
Organism: Platanthera guangdongensis; assembly: GCA_039583875.1. Lineage (NCBI taxonomy): Eukaryota > Viridiplantae > Streptophyta > Magnoliopsida > Asparagales > Orchidaceae > Platanthera > Platanthera guangdongensis. Next base: position 66,676,059 of record CM077165.1, read on the forward strand.
CAGAATTCACACTTGGAGAACTTTGCATACAACTGACTTCTCCTCAATGTCTCCAACACCATGTGTAAATGCTTGTAATGATCCTCCTCGCACCGCGAATACACCAGAATATCATCGATGAATACTATCACAAACTGATCCAAGTATTCTCTGAACGTCCTATTCATCAGATCCATAAACACGGATGGCGCATTCGTCAACCCAAACGGCATAACCGTGAACTCGTAATGCCCAAACCGCGTACTGAATGTTGTCTTTGGGATGTCGCTCTCCCTTATCCTCAACTGATAGTAACCGGACTTCAAATCTAACTTTGAATATACAGTTGATCCAACCAACTGATCAAATAGATCGTCAATCCTCGGGATTGGATATTTGTTCTTCTCCGTAAGTTTGTTCAACTCCCGATAATCGATACAAAGCCGCAAGCTCTCATCTTTCTTCTTAACAAAGAGAACTGGTGCGCTCCAAGGCGATGAACTTGGACGCACATAACCTTGATCTAGCAATTCCTGCAGTTGCACCTTCAACTCTGCCATTTCTCTTGGGGCTATCCGATAGGGGGAGCGTGACACCGGTTTGGCACCTGGTACCAGCTCTATAGTAAAGTCTATCTCCCGCTGAGGAGGGGCTCTTGGGAGATCATCTGGAAACACATCAGGATACTCGGACACAACTAGGATGCTGTCCAAACTAGGCTTAGGCGTCGAAGTCTGCACTAGAGTGACATATAGTTCTGCCCCAGACCGAACTGCCTTGAACATCTGAAGGGCCGACATCAGAACTTTCCTTGACCCCTTCATGCCCGCAAAAGTAGTCTCTTGATCAGTGTCCAGACCCAACTTATCTTCTTTACGGCTGCAATCAATACATGCACTTTGCTCCGAGAGCCAATCCATACCGAAAATTACGTCGAACTCCACCAACGGTAGAACCAACGCCCGCAAATCAAACTCCCGGTCTCCAATCCGAATCTTCACAACACAAACCCTATCCGCACGCATTGAGCACCCATTAGGCAACAACACATCCAACTTGTCTTCTGCCATCGAGAACGGAACTCCGATGCGCGATATAAGCTTTTCAGACAAGAAGGAATGAGATGCTCCCGTATCAAAAAGGGCTCTCGCCGGAAACCCAAAGATTAACACAAAGCCTAGCACTAACAAACGTAAGCTTACAAATACAAAGGCAACAACTATAAAAGTTAAATCACTGTAATTTAACTCATACCTGTCACCACGTTTTCTTGCTTAATGGCCTCCTGCAGACCAAGGTTGTAGACTCTAGGCTGGGCTGGAGCATGATGGGATGCGGTTGACTCCACCGCCTTCCCTTTCTCCTCAAAAGTCGCTCCAGGTCTCCTCTCGGACTTTGAACATCCGCTCCAACACTCCCGAGCAAAATGCCCTGTCTTCCCGCAGTTGTAGAAAGCTCCGGGGACTCGACTTGTAGTTGCCCCCGATGCATCAGCCGAAGGGGCTGAGTTCGAAGTCCTCCGCTTCTTGTTCCATCTGCGGAAACCTGTCTTGTTACTTGGCACTTTGAACTCGGTCTTCCTTTCTCCTGGGTCCTTCTTCTCTTGAACTTTCTTCGCAACCTTTTCCAACGATCGGGCCAAATTGACCAAGGCTAGGAAGCCCTGCGCCTTAGGCCCAGCAAGGAGTAACTGTAAATCGCCTCGAAGGCCCTCATAAAATCGGTTGGTCTTCCTCTCTTCTTCTGAAAACATAGCACCAGCATAACGACCCAACCGTGTGAACTCGTGCAGATATTCGTCCACGCTTCTGGATCCCTGAGACAACCCAAGAAATTGATTCTCCATCTCCAACTTCTGAGCAGAAGATACAAATCTGGCTAGGAACAATCTTGAAAATTCTTCCATCGGCACATCCGCAAGTTGTCTTCCCACTAGAAGATGAAACTCCATCTCGTCCCACCACAGCCTCGCTTCACCTTCCAAAAGAAAAGTCGCTATGGTGGTCTTCTGCCACTCCTCAGTCATTTTGGCCGTGAAGACCCTCTTTATGGAAGAAAGCCAGTCCTCAGCTTGAGTTGGCGTTCCAACCCCATTAAACCTCGGAGGATTAAAGCCCATCACATGCTTTAGCTGCCGCTCCGTAGTTCTCCTCGGCTCTAGTAACTCAACTGCTGCACGTTCCACCACTCTCGACTCTGCCGCCCTAACCGGTTCTTGCTCATTCGCAGGAGGTGCGCGATGCATTTGCCCTGCAGGTTGGGCATTTATCACTGCGAACACTGCTTCAGCCACCATCCTGATGGTTTCCGCTGAAGGAGGTGTAGCAGGTACGTCCCTTGGTGCACTACTTTCCGCTGATTGCAGACGCTCTGACTGACCAGCACCGCTCCTAGCTGCCTAAATTAGCAAAGACACAAGATTAGACAACACACAAATTGCTAAAAGCAATCATTGGAACACTCAGGTTCCACAAAACAAGTATATTTTCCATTCCTAAGTGGACATTCATGGGTTCTTTTGATGTTATAACGATGACGCACACATGTGCTCACCACCCCTTAAAATAATTCGCCCACGAATTCATTTAAGCTTGACCGTAACCAGAAGTCTGATACCAAATTGTAACACCCCCATCTGTCGCATGGCATATAACAGAAGGTCCAGCTGGAACCCGACGCCATATACCACAGACAGTCGGAAGGGATACCAAATGAATAATCAAACCAACCAATTAAGACTACTCGTCCTAATCACAGAGCATTCTAGCGGAAGATTTTAAAGTTGAAAGAACCCAAAATTAAATCCAACTATATGAATGTCCACAGCTACAACAACAGGAATGAAACCCCAAATACACAAAAACGGGTACATGGCCTTATGGCCTTACAAATGTTCACATAAATAAGAGTGTTTTACATACATCGACTCGCAGGCCGGCCACACATGAAAAATATAAAAAAACAGCTATTATACGGCCTTCTAGGGCCAGCACAACAACATGGGCTCCAGCCCGCTATTTGGCGCTCGGCTCCGCAGCACCTGCAAGCACATACCACCGCACGGTGGCAAATAAAGCAACGGTCAGCTAAAAGCCGACCAAATTATAACGACCCCGCCCCTTACTCGGGACGGCTGTGCTCTTTCCCTGCATAACATTGGCCCAACAATATATATAGCGCAATTATAATTCGCCACAGATGTAGGCTCGCACGGCCATACACCCCGTGCACTCAGGGCACATTCATGGTGAACCCTGACCCATCAGTGCATTCACCACCACCCCCAGGATGGCAACAACATGTGAGCATTTAGCCTTTCTGACCACCGTCTAAGGCACCGACTATGCCAACGACCAGTCCCCGTCTTCGGGTCTCTCGCACCGAACCACATAGCCTAGGTCCAATTCCACTTGCCCGTTGCTTACGCCGCATGTCCAATTTAAGTCCTTTGTGCGGGCCAAGCTTCTCTCGGATCCCAAATTTTCCAAAACAATCTCCTAACCCAGTTATGATCAAGGCCGGTTCCTAGACCGACAAGTTAGCAGAACACGTTTCCGCTCAGTTTTCCGGGTGCGCCTTGAAGCTAACCTCCAAGGATCCCTGCTACAATCTACAGCGTAGAAACCCGAAAAAAAATCCAAAGCACGGAGTCTTCTCCGGCAAAACCACATCAAATGCAACATCACCGATCCAGACAAAACACATCCGGGTAGGCTTCACACACAATGCCTATGCCCGTACTTACGATTCCGGGCTCTATATGCAACACAAGGGGGACTATTCCCGTCAACCCTAAGGAACACCACGCACTCACCGCATACTCGCGGGAGCAGGGTTCCCTATGCAAAAGAAAGAGCTTCAAACGCTCAAGTTGAGAATCGTTACCCTTGTAGTCCGTTTTGGCGCCATGGAAAAACTACGCGGTTAGAACTCTTCGCAATGACCTTCCCTCCACGGATCCGCTCTCCGATTACGAAACGGTGCTCCGATGCTCCGCCGGCGGCCGGAAACCTCCTTCTTCTTCCTCTTCTCTCTCACTTTGGAAGGGGAGAACTTTGTAGAGAAAATGGGGAATTAACCCCCTATTCCCGGCCTTAACAGAGCAGGATTTCATCTGGGCCGTCGGATCCTAATTAAAGAAAATGAACGGCTCAGATCTGCACAAAATTCTCCAGACCTTGGCCGAACACGGCTTGGCACACGGCCGTGTCCCAGGCCGTGTGCCTCGATCCAGGCACGATCGTCGAACTGAGAAACGCACACGGGCCAAGACACGCCCGTGTCTGACCTGACACGCCCGTGTCGGGTTCCTCGACACGCCCGTGTTTGTGGGCGTGTCACGCATAACCGCCACGACAACGGACACGACCCATCAGGACACGGGTAGGGAAACGGGTTGGCACATGCCCGTGTCAGATGACACGCCCGTGTCATCCGACCGTGTTTCTGGCCGTGTCCTTCTCGGGTTGAAAACGGCCAAAAAAATCACCAGCCAGACACGGCCTTGGACACGCCCGTGTCCTAGGCCGTGTACCCCTACAGGCACCCAAAACCCTTTTTTCGCGACCGACTCGCACACAACTTTCGGGGCGTTACACCCCTGACCTAGGGCGTGACTCATCTCTCCGCTCGACGAATTATCGTTCAATAATTTCAGCTCGTCTTTCCGTTCGACGATCGTCAATTCCTCCACGACACGCCCAGAGTCACGCCCGTGACCTAGGGCGTGACTCAAACTCAACTCGATGATTTCAACTCGATACTTTATGCTCGATGATTGTCGAGTGTAGACACCAACCGACACGCCCAGCGTCACGCCGTGACCTGGGGTGTGACCATTCCACCTGGCTCGATAAGACCCGCGCGGCGACTTTCGACGCAACCCGCGCCCAGTTCTACCTCGCCGACACGCCCATCGTCATGCCCATGACCTGGGGCGTGACCTCGGTGTGACCGACACGTGTCCAGCCCAAAGTCAACTTTGTCGTCAAATCGTCGGCCGCCTTCGCAAACAGTAGTGACACGCCCGCCGACACGCCCGTGTCAGAGGGCGTGTACTTAGCTTTTTTTTTCCTATAAATTCCCCATTTCTGTAATTACCAAGGGTTCACATTTTTGAGCCACTTTAGTGTGTTTTCTGGGCTGCATCCGTGGATTCCCTTGCTATGTAAGGAGATTTCTCCCCCCTTTTATTTCATGTTTGTTTTTGCTTTAGCTTTAGCTTTATAATAGCTTTGTAATAGTCTTCTTTAATCAATAAAAATGTTAGTTTTCCTCTTCTTAAATGGCTTTGGAATGAACTCATGTGCCCACTTTTCTTCTCATTTTATCCTTAGTATTTCCTTTGTTTTTTCTCTTTATGAAAAGTGTGTGTGTGTGTGTGTGTGTGTGTGTGTGTGTGTGTGTGTGTATGAGTGTAACATGTTTATTATTCATGTTTTTAACTTGTCTTCATGTTAGGTTTTGTAGTAAATTTCATTTCCAAATCAAATGTGGTATGATAAGTTTTCCTCTTTTTTCATCATGTCTTTTACTTAAGAGCCTTATGCTTTCATTCTTATGTATTTATAAAACAGTATTGAAAGTGATTTTGATTTTTTTTACTTAGCTTTTTTTTTATAGGATTGTAAAACCTTTTTTGTTCTTTTCATTTTCTTCTTCACCTTTTTATCACTTTTATGAAAACATAAGAATGAAAATCTTGTTATTTTAATTTTTCAAGAAGTTTGGTTTTTGATTTGTTTTGAAAAAAACTTTTGTTCTCTTAAAATTTTATTTTGTTCTTTTTATTTGTTTTTGGTAAAACCTAAGTATAGAAAAGTAATAGTTTTAATTTTTAGGTAACTTTTATTTTGTTTTCAAATGTGTGTGTGAGTGTATGAGAATAATCTTTAAGCTTTCTTTAATTTATGAAGAGTGTGAGAGTGTAGGTGTTAAATTTTCATGCTTTATTTACATGCTTTATTTTATTGCTTTCTTCAATTATGTAGAGTGTGTGTGTGTAGAAGATAAATTTTCATGCTTTATTTTATCGCTTTCTTCAATTATGTAGAGTGCGTGCGTGTAGGAGATAGGTTTATTACTTTATTTCAATTATGTAGCGTGTGTGTATTAGCATTTATTTCCGCCTACTCGCTAGGAGTTAAATAGCCGGATTTTGTTTACCGCCTGCTCATTTGAGTTAAATGGCTGGTCTTTTATTTTTCTGTAATTATTTTATTAGGACTTGTAATTGTATTTATTTTCGCCTACTCGTTAAGAGTTAAATGGTGTGCCCTTTATTTCTCGCCTACTCGTTTGAGCAGGACTTGTAATTTTCCTTTTTTGTAACTTAGTTTCTGTTTTATTTATAATTTGGAGTTTGCGTGAGTTCTTGTTTTAGCTAACTTTTCAGCTTTCTAAATGTTTGTTATTTTTTATGTCCTCTTCTTATAATTATTTAGCGTTTAATTTCGAACTCGCGCCTCATTAAATTATAAAGCCGTACACATACCGATGTGTGGATAATCGCTATTAGCCTCGGCATCGAAGAGCATTGGGACATTTAAAATAATTCGTAATAATTAATGCTCTTTATTTTCACTTTAATTTAAGCACTTAAGGTTTACAACGGGTTAACGACGCGTAGGACCACAAATCGATGTGTGGGCCCTATTTCAGTTATCCATACGCTAGCTAGCCGAGAGGCCGTGCGTGTGGACAGATCACCCCTGGGTAAATAGAGTTGCGTGCATACCCTCGAGCAATATTCCTAGAGATAAGTGCGCTCACATTTGTGGAACCTCCAAGGCCAAATTGCCTTCTATTAATTTGAAAAATAAGTCCTCTAATTATTAAAAATTATTTTAGTCTTAATCTGATTCGGTGCCGAGCGTTAACCCTTCATCGAATTCTCTAAATCTTTTTTTGCTCTTTTACTTTTTCTGTCTTTACTTAATTAAAATCTCCACCTTATTTTCAGTAAAATAATAGTCCTCCCGGAGGAGTAAGAATAGTCAACACGACTGAAAGTGAAAGCTAGATCTGATATACTCTAGAGGGGGGTGAATATAGTATGGTGCAAAAAAAAAAATATTTACAACAGTTGTTGTAATCTGAGTAAATAGGGAAGCAAATGGTAAATCTAAACACATCAGCTATCTAATGACAATCTACAAAAGAAACTAATCACAGATCACAGCCAGAAACAAAAGTAAAGACAAGCAACCAGAAGACATAAGGAGCTATAGTGGTTCCCCTAAAATTGGGCACCAATGAGCTTTTGATAAGGTGCTCAAAAACCAAACCAGATTTTTTGATCAGGTGTCTTGCCACCAATGAGCTTTTGATAAGGTGCTCAAAAACCAAGCACAAACTTTTGATGGGAGTTTGAAAAACCTTATATATAGGTGGGGATGAGAGAGTGATGGAAGTCTTCTCTTTCTCAAAGCAGCTGAGAAGACTATGTGGATATTGATGTTGTCAAAGCTCCCCCTGAGATCTGTAGTTAATTAGGAAATGAAGCTTTGCAATAAGGTGATAGGCCTTCAGAAATTGATCTCCAACAAATGATGATTTCAGCAACAGATGAAATATGAGGTTCCTGGAGTCTTGAATGATGATGCCCTTGAACACTTGAATCAAAAGAGATCTGAAGATTTCAGTTGGTTGATCTCCTTGGTTGTGTGTTCTTGTATGAATTCTTTTAGACAGAGAATGTTTACCGCTCTTTTTCTTTCTTTTGTGAACAGTTGGTGTTGAGAAAGATGTTGTTCCAGAGAAGAGTTGTAGCAGAGAATCTTTTTCTCTTCTTCTTCTTGTGCACTCTCTTCTTCTTGATTGCTTGTTATGAGAGATTCAGAAATCTTGTCTTTTATTCCTTTTGTTCTGAATAGAAAATCATCCTCTGTCAAGAATAGTTGTTAGCCTGTCATTAATTGACTTCCTTAATTGCAATTATCTTATGGGGGAAAGTCCAAAGAAACATTCCTTGATAATCCCTTGAAACTTGGTCCAGAATAAATGAAAACGGCTACAAGATCTTCTGAATTAATTGCTGAGAATAACTCCTTAACTGTTCTGAATTTGAATCTTGAAAACCATTTGACTCTTCAGAAAAACGTCGAACTGAGCTCTACTATCGTCGAACTGAGCTCAGCGTTTTAGACTTATACAGCAACAAAGATCATCGATCTGAGCTCAACTATCGTCGAACTGAGCCCAGAGATAGAGAATTAATACTGGAGTCAAGATCATCGAACCGAGCTCGAAGATCGTCGAATAAAGTTCGACGATTTGTTGAAGTTGAGCTCAGCAATCGTCGAATGGAGTTCGACGATCCGTCGAAGTTGAGCTAAACGATCGTCGATTGGAGTTCAACGATTCGTCGTACTGAGCTCGACGAAATGACTTAGTTTCCAAACTGAAAAACCTTGGTCTTGAGGGCAGCTTCCAAACCTAACTACTAACCCTTAGACTCAATTCTAATTGACCTTTAGATCTATACAATGAGGTCAAAATCAGGTTTCCTAAAGACATAGTGATCCTGACCCAAATTAGTAATAGGGTGTTCCAACAATCTCCCTCTATTTCGGTTAGGATTACTATTTATAAAAATTAGAGAAATTAAAAACATCATACAAAGCATCAATATAACAAACAAAAACATTGCAGAATCACAGATATAATACCTCAGACAGAAATCAGAAATCAGAATAATTGTCACCTTACAGAATTATTCCTTCTCCTTGCTCTTTATAAGTTTAATTTCTCTATTGGGGTTAAGAGCTTCCTTTTTGGATCTTCTGTCATCAGCTGCACCTAGAGAAGTTTGTTGTTTAGGCCTTGGTACCACAGCTTCAGGGTGCAGCTCCATGTATCTTTCAGAATCAAAGAATTTGCTGGAGGCATATCTTTCAAGTTCCTTCTTTCTTTGTTCAGATAGGGTAGTAATGCTGGAGGTGTCTCTGCCATACTCTCTGGCTTTCTTGATCTGATCCAGGGCAGCTAATTCTTTCATCCTAGCAGTCCATGCAGTAGGATTATTCTCTGGATCCTCAAAGGGCACTGGAGGTTCATATCTGTTGGAAGGATTATCTTGAGGAGCTCTGGATGAGACTACTTCTTTCAACTTGTAGGGAAAAGGACCTGAAGTTGTATCTGATGAAGCTTGTCCTTCCCTAGAGTAAGGGCGTTGCCTTGAATAGCCTTTGGAGTAGACTTCGAATTCCCTTTGGCTTCCTCTATAATTTCCTCTCCTAGATTGAGAACCTCTGGATTGGCCTCCCTTATATTGAGATCTTGCACGAGGCTGATAGGGGGTTTGATTTCTAGCAGAAGGTTGAGCAGTTGAGCTTCCACCTGCACCTGCATCAGGAGGAGGTAGTGGAGGAGGATGAGGATGATGAAACTGAGAAGAACCTTTCTCATATTTCCTCTTCTTCTTCATGGCTTTAAGTTGATTCTTGGAATATTGCATCCAATGTTCAGTAATGGGGCAGTCATGAAGAATGTAATAAGGTATGTCATTTGTATCTTTGACTTTGGCTGGGGAAACTCTTTTCATATCCTTGCTCCTTACCTTTCTTTTCCTAGCTATTGTGGCTGAGGAATCATCAGAATCAGTCCTATATTCATCACTCTCAGAGCTTTGCTCATCATATAAAGCATCAATCCTTTTCAAATAATCTTTCTGTAGTTGGGTTGGAGCAGATGAGGCAGTAGTGACAACAGTTGTAGCAGCAGCAGTAACAGCAGATACAGATCTTTCAGGAGCAATATTTTCAGAAGATACAGCAGCAGTAATAACAGTAGCAGCTGGGGTAGCAACAGATTCAGATAAAACAGTTCCAGATACAACAACATCAGCAATAACAGTAGGCTCAAAATCATATGCCTCTGTCTGCATATCCTCAGAAACTGAAATGTCAGCAGAACCAGCAATAGAAATAGCAACAATATTGTCAGCAGGAGTAGCAGCAGCATCACTGGAGACAGAAAGCTCAGCAGTATATAGGGAGGTTATATAGCAGCTAATTAAGCTGGTATCACAGCTGGAGAAGGGCACAATGGCCTTGGAGAGATCTTCTGATGGCTGGACTGTAGTGCTTACTGGAAGACAGCTGAAATAAATTGAATCAAAAACTGATAATAAGGACCTGAGGTCCACTGAGAAGACTGCAACTTGAGGAGTTGAAACTGGAGCTTGAGTTAAAGTAACATCAGCAGCAGCAGCAGCAGGGACTGAAGAAATGGCAGCAGCAGGAACTGAGGTAACAGCAGCAGCAGCAGTAGCAACAGGCAATCTCACAACTTCATGAGGCATCTCCCCCTGCCTAGATGAAGAGACAGCTGGATCAAGGCAACCAAATGAAGGGATTGCCTGAGGAGGAAAGATGGAGGAGAGATAAAACCTAGAGGTTGTCTGACATAGACTTCTTCTTTGATGTCTCCATTTAGAAATGCACTTTTTACATCCATCTGATATACCTTGAAGCCTTTGTGTGCTGCATATGCTAAGAAGATTCTGATGGCTTCCAATCTTGCAACTGGTGCAAAAGTCTGGTCATAATCTATGCCTTCTTCTTGAGAGTATCCTTGAGCAACTAGCCTTGCCTTGTTCCTTACAATTACTCCTTGATCATCCAATTTGTTTCGGAACACCCACTTTGTTCGAACAATGGAGTGATCCTTAGGCCTTGGCACTAGTTCCCAAAGTTTGTTCCTTTCAAATTGATGCAACTCTTCTTGCATTGCAATGATCCAGTGTGGATCCTGCTCTGCATCTTGAATGGATTGAGATTCAATTTGAGATAGGAATCAAGTGTGCAACAGGTTTTGGTTGACCTGATTTCTGGTTTGCACACCAGATGAGATGTCTCCAATTACTTGGGAAATTGGATGGTCTCTTGATGTTACTAGATCAACAGGGGGTGTTGATTGTTCACCAACCTGGGTTGTTGTTTCCTCTTGTGGTACAACAATTGGCACTTCAAGTTGTTTCTCTTCAATATGTTGAATGCTTTCTTCATCTTCACTTCTTTCCTCTTTTTGAGTAATCTGTAACCTGTTCAAATCTTCAGTAAGAGAATGTACCTGCAAGGGTTCTATGGTAGAGGTATTCTTCTCCTTGAAAGACATGTTAGATTCATCAAATGATATGTGAACAGATTCCTTAATTTTAAGAGATGATTTATTATAAACCCTATAAGCCTTACTGATCATGGAGTATCCCAGAAACACTCCTTCATCAGCTTTAGCTTGAAATTTTGCTAAATATCTCTTGTCATTATTATTAATATAACAAATACAACCAAAAATTCTAAAATAATCAACTTTAGGTTTCTTCCCTTTGAGTAATTCATAGGGAGTCTTGCCCTTTAGTTTATGTATTAAACTTCTGTTCAACACATAGTTGGAGGTGTTTACTGCCTCTGCCCAAAAGGATAGAGGAAGGTGAGCATCTGACAACAATGTAGTGGAAGATTCAATAAGGGTTCTATTTTTCCTTTCAGCTACCCCATTTTGTTGAGGAGTTCTAGGAGCTGAGAAAGTATGCCTGATCCCTTCACTCTGACAGAACTCTTGCATAAGAAGAGAATCAAACTCTGTCCCATGATCACTTCTGATCAGGGCAATGTGAGTATTGAACTCAATCTGTATACATTTGAGATACTCTGTCAAACACTTAAAGTTATCAGACTTCTTCCTCAGAAAGAACACCCATGTAATCTAGAGAAGTCATCTACAACTACTAAAGTGTAAGATTTCCCTCCTAGGCTTTATACTGTAATGGGTCCAAAGAGATCCATGTGTAACAGATACAAAATCCTAGGTGAATCACTCTTATTAAGTGATTTGAAATTATTTTTAGTTTGCTTGCCTAATAAACAAGCCCTGCAGAGTCCTTCCTTCTTGTAGGGGCCAGAAGATAGTCCTCTAACAAGGTTGTCCTTGGATAGCCTAGCAATGGTTCTAAGGTTTAAATGTCCTAGTCTCTTATGCCATAACACATTAGGTCTAGAAACAGAATTAAACAGGCAAATGTCTACATCAGTTGAAAGAAAATCTACTAAATAGATGTTACCTTTTCTTTTACCTGTCAAAACAGTTGTGTTGTCCTCTGACTTGATCTTGCATAAGGCTTTGCTGAAAGTCACCTGGTAGCCTTCATCACATAGTTGACTGATGCTAATCAAATTATGCTTCAGTCCTTCCACATAGGCTACCTTCTTGAATGTTACTGTCCCAATCTGGACTGCACCATATCCTTTAGTTTGTCCAAAGTTTGAATCACCAAATATGACTTTGGGTCCAAGCTTGGCTTTAAAGGATGTGAGGTTGTCCCTATTTCCTGTCATGTGCTTTGAGCACCCACTATCCAAATACCATTGCTGGTTTGATGTTGGATAGGTCTTCACCTGCACATAAAATAATTCACTTGTTTTTGACCCAGTTTACCTTGGGCCTAGGTTGATAACCTTTAAACTCAGAAATAAAAGACATCCCAGGTTGACTCTTATAACCTTCAGGATGATATCTCCTTGGAGGTATTATCCATTCAATATAAGGGTTAAAGCTTTGGGATGAAGGACCCCTAGGATTGGATTTTGATTTGCCCTTGAAAGAATTTCCAAAGCTCTGATCTCTGTTCGACGATCGTGGAGCTGCGTTCGACGATCTTGGGTCAGATTGTCGAGCTCCGTTTGATGGTCGACTGTGGCAGAGTTCAGGAATTAGAGATCGTCGACCTGAGTTCGACGATTTTGCCTTAGATCGTCGATCTGCGTTCGGCGATCGACGAGCTCCGTTCGACGATTTCTGCTGGAACTTGGTTTTCTTAGGCAGATCAGAATTTTTCCTAGCTATCTCTACAACTCCCTTCCCTTTATCAGAAATAAACTTGATTGGGGTTGTTAGGACTATAGGTTGGCTGGATGAAGCACCCAAGCCCAGTGTACTATTGAATCTGGAGTTCACTGTGCTTGTGATATCCATCAGCTTGATACTTCTGCCAATAAGGGATTCTTCAAGCTTCTTGGCCTCTGATAGCTCACCTTTCAGTGAAGCTATTTGCTCCCTACAGCACTCCAACTCCTCAGAGAGTTTGAGGTTTTCTGACTTTAAGATACTATGTTCAGATAATTGATTTCTGAGAGAAATAATTTCCCTCTCAGATTTTAGTAAGTCTAAACATAATGCTTTAAACTCAGACTTAAAGTCCTCTGAATTGAAATCAAAAGAACTAATTACCTGGTCCTCTTCAAGTTGAGTCTCTGAGTCTGACTCTGACTCTTCTTCATCAGAATTGTGTTGAGAGGCATTGATTGCCATCATGCAGAACTCCTTCTCTTCAGCATCATCTTCATCATCACTGGAGCTGGATGAAGCTTCTGACTCCTCTTCAGTCTCACTCCAAGATTCAGCAACAAATCTCTTCCTTGTGTGTTTGTTCTTGCTGGAGGAGGATTTGCCATTGCCATTCTTCTTGAAGTCCTTATCTCTTCTTCTTTCTTTCTTGTCCCTTCTTTCCTTGTTTTTGTTCTCTGGACAGTCAGGTACAATGTGCCCTGGTTTCCTGCAACCGAAGCAAACAATTTCTTTATTATTTGACTTATCATACCTTAGCTTATCATGCTCTTTATATGATCTCTTTCTGAAGTCCTTTCTGACCATCTTGTAAAATCTTTTGGCCAATAAACTAAGCAGTTCATCATTGCCCGTGACTTTGACTTCAGGCTGATCTTCAGTGGCTTTAAAAGCTATTGTCTTTTCTTTCCTTGTGGCTGGTGAGGCAGCCTTCTGCTCTTCTTCTCTGTTCTTAATGAGCAGCTCATAAGATTTGAGCTTGCCCAAGAGAGCTTCTGTGGTGATCTCATTCAGACTTCTGGCATCCTTGATTGGCCAGATCCTTGAGTCCCAAGTGCTTGGGAAGCATATTAGGATTTTGTCATTAAGTTCAGTCAGTGAGATCTCCTTATCCAGAGTCTTCAGTTCATCGACTATCAAACTGAGTCTATTATACATATCTCCAACTGACTCAGCTTCTCCCTTCTTGAAGTTCTCATATTGGGATATGAGGTGGGTTCTCCTGTCCTTTCTTTCATCAACTGATCCTGAGACTATTTCAGAGAGCTTATCCCAGATTTCTTTTGCTGAATTGCATTCAGCCACCTTTTGGAATATGTCATCAGACATGATCTGGGCTAGGATATTCATAGCCTTTGCATCTGCTACCTTCCACTTCTTGATATCAGTATCTGTTCCTGATGGAGGTGGAACAGCATTTGTACTTGTGTTCTCTGTAGGTCTTTGACAAACTGTCAAAACAGAATTAAAAATGTCCTCATCAATAGAATTCATGTAGAGTCTAATCCTTGCTTTCCAAAGTGTAAACTTAGACAGATTGCACACTGGAGGTATGGTGCTAGCATAATCTTTGTTTTAGGCCATGATTTGTGAAGAAATAATCTAATAACAAAATCTACAACAAGCAGATCTAACTAGGAATCTTTGGGTTCAGGTGTTAGCCTGTGCAACCACCAAGGTGTGGTATGTTTAACCAACCTCCCTCTGATACCAATTGAAAGTGCAAGCTATATCTGATATACTCTACAGGGGGGTGAATATAGTATGGAACAAAAAAAATATTTACAACAATTGTTGTAATCTGAGTGAACAGGGAAGCAAATGGTAAATCTAAACACAGCAGCTATCTAATCACAATCTACAAAAGAAACTAATCACAGATCACAGCCAGAAACAAAAGTAAAGACAAGAAACCAGAAGACAAAAGGAGCTATAGTGGTTCCCCTAAACTTGGGTACATCCACTCTTCTACCACCCTACGTAGGAATCCACATTAGGATGAGTTGATCAGGTGTCCTGGGCACCAATGTGCTTTTGATAAGTTGCTCAAAAACCAAACAAGATTTTTTGATCAGGTGTCTTGCCACCAATGAGCTTTTGATAAGGTGCTCAAAAACCAAGCACAAACTTTTGAAGGGAGTTTGAAAAACCCTTTGCAGAGGTGGGGATGAGAGAGTGATGGAAGTCTTCTCTTTCTCAAAGCAGCTGAGAAGACTATGTGGATATTGATGTTGTCAAAGCTCCCCCTGAGATTCTGTAGTTGATCAGGAAATGAAGCTTTGCAATAGGGTGATAGGCCTTCAGAAATTGATCTCCAGCAAAAGATGATTTCAGTAACAGCTGAAATATGAGGTGTTTGGTGTCTTGAATGATGATGGCCTTGAACACTTGAATCAAAAGAGATCTGAAGATTTCAGTTGGTTGATCTCCTTAGTTGTGTGTTCTTGTATGAATTCTTTTAGACAGAGAATGTCTACAGCTCTTTTTCTTTCTTTTGTGAACAGTTGGTTGAGAAAGATGTTATTCTAGAGAAGAGATGTAGCAGAGAATCTTTTTCTCTTCTTCTTCTTGTGCACTCTCTTCTTCTTGATTGCTTGTTATGAGAGATTCAAAAATCTTATCTTTTATTCCTTTTGTTCTGAATAGAAAATGATCCTCTGTCAAGAATAGCCGTTAGCCTGTCATTAATTGACTTCCTTAATTGCAATTGTCTTCTGGGGGAAAGTCCAAATAAACATTCCTTGATAATCCCTTGAAACTTGGTCCACAATAAATGAAAATGGCTATAAGATCTTCTGAATTAATTGCTGAGAATAACTCCTTAACTGTTCTGAATTTGAATCTTGAAAACCATTTGACTCTTTATAAAAACGTCGAACTGAGCTCTACTATCGTCGAACTGAGCTCAGCGATTTGGACTTATACAGCAACAAAGATCGTCGATCTGAGCTAAACTATCGTCGAACTGAGCTCAGAGATAGAGAATCAATACTGGAGTCAAGATCGTCGAACTGAGCTCGAAGATCGTCGAATAGAGTTCGATGATTTGTTGAAGTTGAGCTCAGCGATCGTCGAATGGAGTTCGACGATCCGTCGAAGTTGAGCTAAACGATCGTCGATTGGAGTTCGAGGATTCGTCGTACTGAGCTCGACGAAATGACTTAGTCTCCAAACTAAAAAACCTTGGTCTTGAGGACAGCTTCCAAACCTAACTACTAATCCTTACACTCAATTCTAATTGACCTTTAGATCTATACAATGAGGTCAAAAACAGGTTTCCTAAAGACATAGTGATCCTGACCCAAATTAGTAATAGGGTGTTCCAACAACGACCCCGAGAACAATACGACCTCGGTATTCCCCCGAATATCGAGTACTACTTACGATAGGTGCACTTGCCTCCTGTAGCACGCCCGCGGCGATCGACTCACCGAACGAACCACAGTAAGAGTTTGTTCGCGGGCGCACCAACAACCATTTATCAGTAAATCCAAGGTCTCCAAATTTTTCAGTAAGACTTAAACCTCTAGACATAATTTTTGAAAATAACCTACATTACCCAATTTAAAGAGCCAAGTGCTATCAATACTCTTCTAAAAATTGTGAGAAATTTCAAGGATGAATATAAAAACATATAAATACTCCAGGTCAAGTTTAACAATTTATCAGTGAATAATGAACTCTATAATTGATTTTCTCATGATATTCCAAGTAATAGGTTAATGAACTAAGTACATCAATTATTTATCTAAAAATTACAATAAAATTCTCATGTGAACATATTGACCTAGAAACACTACTGATCAAGTTTCATAATTTTCCAATAAAAAGGGAGCTCTAAATCTATTATTGATCATATTCCCATTTTTATACATTTGTAAAGTAAGTATTGGGAATACACATCCAAAAATTATAATAAAATTCAAATAAGAGTAAATTGACCTAAAACATTCTTTGCCCAAATTCCATAACTTTCTACTAAATAGTGTGATCAAAATAATAAAAAGATTACTAGGGAAATTTCATGTACTATAAGGGAGGTACTAAGTGAAATGTTCCTAAATTACTTATAAAATCACAGAGGCTATAATTAACCATATGACCATATCTACCAAGTTTCATAACTTTTCATTATGTTTTGGTGTCTTATCTTGCATGTGTAAGGGATGTGCCATAAACTAGGGTTAGAGTTTTTGAGGGGTCTATCCATCTCTAAATCTACTAAGAATTTCACCAGAGGACTTCAGCTACCCTAGAGTCCTATCTACCAAATTTCAAATCCATACAAGGGCATTTGACCGCATGCCCTTCACAATCCCCCATAGAACAACCTTAGGGTTTGGTCTTGGGTCCTAGGACAAATCTACCCTAAACGACCCCATAATTCATATGAGGGTGTTAAATGTCATGTCAAACTAGAGGCCAAAATTTCAACCTCTGTTGAGGTGGTTTGGTCACTCAAACCCACAAGGGCAACTTTGACCTAAATACCCCTTTAAGGGCAAAGCTAGGGTTTGCTTATTTCCAAACTAAATCATCACCACATGGGATGAAAATTTATACAGAGCCTTATGATGACCACAAGGACCACTCACCAAAATTTGGGAGGGTTTGGAGGTCATTAGAGCTATTAAATAATTCCTACATGGATTATTAAATTTCTACAAAAACGTTTGGACAATGGTTTCCAAAAATTCCCAATTTTGGATATGTGCTAGGTATAGGTAAGAATGATCCCCATCCAAAATGTCAGGTCTTTTCGATGGATGGATTGATGGGGGCACTCAAAATAGTCTCTAGTCTAGCCTAGGTATAGTTCTAACCAAAATGAGTGCTGTGGTCAAACCACTTACCCAAATGGATTGAAACTAATTTTAAATTAACGTAGACCCATATAGCTACAATTTTAGTGTTGACAACTTGTCCTGAAACAGCACCTAAGTATTTTTAATATTTAATTTAATATAGCCCAATAAACAGGACAGAAATACAAAAAATCAAAATAAATAATTATGATCTAGCACGAATCTTGAAACAGATCCAACGCCTCCTGGTCATCTTCGTCCTCCAGCCATGGGATGGGATTTCCGGAACCTGGAGAAACTTACAAGCCTTTTTCCCGAACACTCGGCCACCTCCCTGGCCGGCCACCACTGCCACGACCTTTGTTGAGGTGGGGGCTATCGCAGAGCGGCGGTACGGCCGTCGGAGGGGCGGATTCCGGTGAACCCGAGTGTTTGAAAAACCATGAAATTTTTGAAATTTCTCTCACCAAATCCAGCTCAATTGAGCCCGATTTCTCTCCTAAAGGATTTAAAGATATAGCTCACGAAGAGAGGAGTAGAGGAGGACCTGTGGGGGGGGAGGGGGGGTGTTTCCTTGCCGGTCGCCGCGTCGCCATTTCCGGCGGTGGAGCTTTTCGTGCTCAGCAACTATATAGCCAACTACCTCGGCTCCTTCAGTGGGATGGTTGAAATGATTGCTCTTGGCCTATGGAAGCTTTTAAAAGAGCCAAATGGGGGATAGGGAGGGTCATAGCTTGAATTCTCATTTCCACCATTAATGGGGAATTTTGGGAAACTAAATTCTCATTGAATTCAGCTCCTTGGTGACCTGAAGAATGCTAGAAACTCCTCCCCTACTCCTGAGGAGTTGAATCCAGCCATCAATGGGGGGGGTGTGGGAGTTTCACCTTCCATGTCATTATTGACCCCTCTTTCTCTCTCCTCCTTATTGAAAAAATTGATTTCAGCCACCTTGGGTGGCTGGCCATGGATATTTAACTCCTAAAAACTGATGAGGGGGAATGTATTCAGCCTTTGGAATCAATTGGAGAGGCCCTTGGTCCCCCTTTGCCATGAATGGCCTCCTTTTCTCACTTTCTCTCTCTTCCATTAAAGGGAAAAATGGATCTTTCTCTCTCCTACTCACCATGGCCGAATTTTGATGTCTCCTCCAGGCTATTGGCAGCCCACTAACTCATATTAATAATAAAAATGAGGTTAGCCCTAGTGGTGGAAATGGGTTTGAGCTTGGGTTAGCCCATTTGGGCTAATTTGACTTAACACTAGAATAGAGTTGACCTTGATCAACATAACCATTTGGTTTGACTCCAATGGGTCGTTGGTGACCCGTTGGCCTCCCCTACGGTCTAGGAATGCTTTTGTAGGGTTGGTTGAGCACTTTGGTGGTCACTTGACCCTTAGTTAGGGCACTTTGATCTTTTTAGGGCAAGGATTGACTTGGGTCGACTTAGTCTCTTTGATTGACCCCAATGGGTCCTTGGTGATCCATTGGCCTCCCTTAGGGCTTGAAAGGTCTAGATATGGTTAATTGGGCATATTAGAGGACAATTGACCTTAGTTAGGGCACCTTGCCCAATTTAGGGCTATTGTGGACTTGGGTGAATTTGACCACTTTGGGTTGACCCTAATGGATCCTTATGGCTCTAATGGACCCCTTAATGGGTTAGGGATGTTGTGGTGGGGTCATGTAGTCATGGTGAAACCCTATGGTCATCCTAAACTATTGTTTAGAATTCTACTATTTGCATACCATGGTGATTTCCAACTTCATGCCTAAGCTCACTTGCTCTTCTTGGGTTTCCTAGGGTTTTGTAATGACCTAGTCATGACAAAACAACTCTTAGGGGTCTAGTTGGAAATGGGATGTTACAGAATACATCTTGATATACGATGAGAAGGACTTAGTGAAAACATCCCAGGCCGGCTGGTCACTCAACGCCATGGCGAAGAGTCATACTCAATGAATTCCTCAAGTGTCACCAGGCATACTCAACACATTCGTCGAGTTTAGGTGAACTGACTCAATGCACTCAATGCTGTTGCACTCAATGCTTTTTGCTCACTCAGCGTCATGAACTGCATTCGTCGAATATCGTCGAGTTGACTGAACGCACTCAACGCTTTGATATTCGACGAATTCAACTTGGAAAAATCTAGAGAAGAAGTGTCGACTGGACTCGATGAATTCGACATGTATCACTTAGCATATTCGACGAATTCGGCGAGTATCGTTAAATATATTTGACAAATTCGATGAGTATACAAAATGACACTCCACAAATTTTACTTAGTAGATTTTTCACTTCTCCAATGAATTTACTGTAAGTATATACGACGAATTCGACGGGTATTGGTAAGTACACTCGACGAATTCAGCGTGTATCAACGACGATACTCGATAAATTCGACGTGTATGCTTAACCATACTCCCCGAATTTTAATTAGGTAAAGTTCATATTTTTCCTGGGTCTAACCCTTGACCATCCTTGAGCCTTCTCTTATACTTGGGATAAAAGTACACTCCAATAGAGAGATTACACGTAAGTCAACACATTGTCCTACACAATGGGGAATTACATTGTATAGTCCTTTGTTTACTGACCCACTATAACCTGACATTGGTGTATACTTGGCATTGTAGACCTGCAAGTACATAACTAAATAATGGCATCAAATACAATATCTATTCATCTTAGCTTGACTGGACCATTCTTCAAATCCGGGTTATTGTGGATACAATACCCAACAATCTCCCCATATTTGAAGAAGCCAAAATCCTACAAGCTAAGGTGAATTGCATATAAAGAATAATAAAACTTTAATGCAAGCAAAAATATAAATGTAATTAAAACAACTACGCATTCCAGACAATTTAAGGAAATCATATATATATATATATATATATATATATATATATATATATATATATATATATATATATATATATATATATATATATATATATATATCAAAATGTTTATAGTTTTGGGAGGGCAGCCCACAACACTTAACAATTAAAGTATGATTTTCAAATCTGCCTGTTCTGCCTCTTAGCTCGTTGTCTTTCAAAATAAGGCCTTGGCTTTGGATAATATCTAGGAGGAGCTAGAGGCATTGGATCAGCACAGTGGTTGTTCCTGAAATGTATTCTCCTCTTTGTGCATGCCACCTTGTATTTGTTCCATTCCACTTGGTCATAGTGATGTTGATGCTTTTCCGCTCCAAGATTGACCAAGGAGAATGTGTCCAATATGATTCCTCTAGAGATAGGGCTCCAGACCTCTTCCATTTCTATGAACGGTTCTTCTCATGCTGGTTCTGGCCTTAATAGTTCTGACCTGACTTCAGACGTGCCTTCCCAATATTTTCTTCTCTTATAAACTGGGGGAGCAGGGTCTTCTGTCTCCTCTGAACCTCTGGGAATAATGTAGTAGCAGCTGCAATATCCTGATCAACAATCTGTAGATTCTGAGGGTCTGACCAGTATTGAGAGTAATCCTAGGGAGGATGAACCTCGCCAGGTGCTGGTACAGACACAACATGAACTTGATTTCCGGTGAGCTGATTATATAGCCACTCAGTATTATCATACATGTAGTCATTCGTTGCCTTGAAGTTTTGTCCCATAGAAGTTCCCAGCAAATCCACCTTAGCTGTAAGGGCATCCTCCCCCTTTTTGGCTTCAGCGGCGATGGAATTGGCATAATTGTGCATGCAAATATCAAAATGTGTCATTGATTTGTTGTGGACATCAATCATTGATAGAACATTTGAATCAACATTCTTCAATACCACCATGTTATTTTGCATTCCTAACACAATGTGAATGATGGCTTCGCCACCCTGAACAAACCACGAATCCAGCTTCTTATCCAGCTTGCTTATTTCAACTTGCCATTCAGCATATATTTTTCACACTCCTTAACTCTTTTGACAACCTTCTGCAAAGAAGCCTCAAACTGAGCTTGTTGCTTGGACAACATCAGCTCGACGGCTTTCTGAATAGTCTTTTACATTGGAAGATGGAATATCAACAATCTGTGGTACTAGAACATAGGCTGGGATCTCAAAATCACTAGAGGACTCTTTGACCGGAGAAAGATGAGCTTTAAAGTCAGTACATGATCCTCAGCAGCTATAATAGGAGTATGCTCTTCTGCATCTCCTTCCTCATCAGAAATATCAACTACGTCGTCAGGCACCGCTGACATCCTCCCAAGTCTCTTCTCCAGGTTGCGAAAGAGCCGATCAACATCAATGGAGATAGAGATCAGGGACTGAGTTGCGTCCCCATCAGAAACTACAATAGGAGTCATCTTTGGGAGAGGAACTATTAGGTTGTCCACTGACATGAGCTCAGCAACAGTAACACTTGTACTCCCAGCAGCAGCAACATCAATAACAGCAGTAATGTCTATATCAACTATATTCTCTTCAACAGCAATCTCAGACTCATTAGCAGGAACATCAATCTCATAATCATCAACCCTTTGGTCATCATCATCAGTAGTCTCAGCATTTAATTCATCAACATCCTCTTGATCTGATAGAGCTGGAACCACTTTGTCAGCAGCCTCTTCTAAAGCATCAGCAGACACTAACTATGGGGCTGGAAGCGCTGTATCCTGCATCTCTATCACTGTCCCAGTGGGTACACTCAAGGGCACTATGATAGTTGCCACTTGTGTCTCAACAGACTCCCCCTCAATTCCTGCACTTAATCCTTCAGGAATTTCACTAGGGTGTGGAGTGGGAGTCCTGTCCTCAGGAGCCTGATCTTCATCCTCCACATCCACATTAGGGGCTCCCCCTTGCCTAACAATCCTCCTATCCCATCGAGTGAAGATTGTGGAGTCTATTTTCTTCTGGTGATGGATAGGTAGTCCTTTGGTCATTTCGAACTTGTCACTATCCATTTGATTCAAGTACAGACTGATAATCCTTCCAAAGTTGGGTGTGCGGCGACTATACTTTATTTTCTCAAATAGTATCACACCCCAGTCCATTCTTTTTGTGCAGATGATCGTTACAAAAATCTTGAACATTTCTGAAGATAGATAGTCGTGTGAACCAGTCTTGCATATCATCACTTTTCTGATGATATCTGACAGTAGCTTACCTTCTTCATTCATCCCTTTCCTCTTGACGGCCTTGGTGCCTCCGGGCAGTCCACAGAATAGAAGAGCTCTTGCAAAATTGTCCTTGTTGAGGTAATCGACTTTTTTACACGCTGGAAGCCTCAAATACCGAGTGAGGAGTGAAGCTTTAAGTTTAAATTTAGTCTTCTGAACTTTACTTTTGATAAATGTATCCTCATGGCTGAGTTTGGCATTATGGTAAAATTCTATAACATGAGAATGACATTTCAAAATTCATCTGACGCATGAGCAAATCCTAAGCGGACCAACTCTCCTCCCCCTAGCACTCCACTAGTACATCTAGGAGCCATGGAGAATCAAGAACAGGAATCTGGAACTGGAAATATGTAGAACTGCTACTTGTCGGAATCGGCGAAACCGAGTTATTGGAATCCAGCACTGCACGATGCCGGATGGAAAACCTTATATCACTGTCGCCTAGGGCTTGGAAGGAGTTAACAACCATTATCGAGGGAGAAGAAGCACACATTGCAGAAATTTTTTGACGGGAACGACGACTGTAGCGCGGGAGCCGAAGGGTCAAATTTCTGATTTCGGCAAATCGGCTGAACTTTGACGAATGGACTTTGCGGTTGCTCCCAAGACTATATATATAATTTTAATTTGTCTAGAAGGCGCGTACCTTATTTGTCGTCGGTTCTTCAGATCCAATATAGTAAGAAAGAAATTTCCTTGCAAGTTAAATTCAGTGAGATTCACTGGATGTAGAATATGATTCGGCGAATATCCCGAGATATCCGACGAATCAGCGTGATTCCCATCGGATATACGCCGAATTTTCCTTTGGAGAAATTTCTACTTTTTTGAAGTAGTTCCTGTGAGATCTTCTGCTTGCTTGGACTTCTTCAGGAGTCAATATTCAGCATACATAGTTCCATTTTGAAAAATGAGAACTTGGCCTCGCCT
This sequence comes from Platanthera guangdongensis, assembly GCA_039583875.1. NCBI lineage: Eukaryota > Viridiplantae > Streptophyta > Magnoliopsida > Asparagales > Orchidaceae > Platanthera > Platanthera guangdongensis. The sequence continues at coordinate 66,699,754 of CM077165.1, forward strand.
AGCGGCATCGTGAAAATATCTGCGACCTGCTTGTCCGTCGGGACAAAGCTGAGGGCTATGTCCTTGTTCTCCACATGCTCCCGAATGAAGTGATAGCACACCTCGATGTGCTTTGTCCGGTTGTGGGAGACTTGATTGTTTGTGATTGTTATCGCATTGGAAGAGTCGCAATACATTGGAATCTCTCTGAACTTCAAATTATAGTCTTCTAGTAGATTCCGGATCCATAGAAGCTGTGCACAACAACTACCCGCAGAGATATACTCTGACTCGGCAGTACAAGTTGCCACACAATTCTACTTCTTACTGCTCCAAGAGATAAGCCATCTTCCGAGGTATTTACACGTCCCGGAAGTACTTTTCCTGTCATCCCTACTTCCTGCAAAATCGGCATCTGAAAAACCAATTAACTCGACATTTATATTTCTCGAGTACCATAACCCAAGATTGGGTGTATCCTTAAGGTATCTTAAAATTCGCATTGCAGTAACGTAATGAGATTCCTTAGAGTTCACCTGAAATCTAGCACAAACATATGCATAAAATATTATATCTGGTCTACTGACAGCGAGGTAGAGCAAGGATCTAATTATGCTTTTGTACTTGGTTTCATCAAAAGGTTTTCCTTTCTCATCCTTGTCTAGAGATACAGTTGAACCCATTTGAGTTCTCATAGAGGTTGCATTCTCTATTCCAAATTTCTTAAGAATCTCCTTGGTGAATTTCGTGTGAGAGATGAAAATTCCATCTTCAGATTGCTTCACTTGAAGTCCTAAGAAATACTTCAAATCTCCCATACTGCTCATTTCAAACTTCCCTTGCATTAGTTTGGAAAATGTTTTGCAAAGGTTGTCTTCCATAGAGCCAAAATAATATCATCAACAAAGATTTGCACTAGCAGAATCTTGCCTTTAACTTCCCTAAGAAATAATGTCTTGTCTATCTTCCCCCTTGTTAACTTGTTCTCAAAAAAAAAGCTAGACAACGTCTCATACCAAGCTCGAGAAGCATGCTTTAAGCAGTATAATGCTTTATTTAAAAAATAAACATGTTTATGGAATTGAGAATTTAAAAAACCTGGGGGGTGCACTACGTATACTTCCTCTTTCAGATGCCCATTGAGGAATGCTGACTTTACATCCATTTGGTAGACAGTGAAGCCTTTGAGGGAAGCATACGCAAGAAACAACCTGATCTCCATGAGCTGAGACACTGGAGTAAAGGTCTGGTCGAAGTCGATTCCCCCTTCTTGACTGTATCCTTGTGCTACAAGTTTGGCCTTATTATTGATGATTATTCCGTGTTCGTCCAGCTTGTTTCTGAATATCCACTTGATGTCGATCACGTTCTGTCCCTTTGGCCTGGGCACCATCTCATATACTTTGTAATGTTCAAATTGATTGAGCTCCTCTTGCATTGGCAATATCCAAGAAGCATCCTTGTTTGCTTCTTCGAATTTCTTTGGCTCAACCTGCAACAAAAAACTTAGATGCATAATCTCATTAGCTAGACCTCTTCTGGTTCTGACACCGTCGCCTGACTCTCCTATTATTTGATCAGCTGGATGATCTCATAGGTGTCTGAACCCTAGATTCCTTGCTCCTTCTCCAGCAGACTCTCCAACACCTGGTGTATCCTCTGTAGGTTGTGGAAATTCTTCCTCTAGGGGTTCTTCATCTACCAGGCTTGGATTGACGAGCTTGACTGAGCTTGGAGTTTCTACCTTGATAGCTTCATCCAAGCTTAGATCCTTGAATCTGGTACCTGTATCTGCACCAATAATACTAGACGAGTTGTTTGTAACATGCTTGTCTCATCAAATATAACATTTATTGACTCTTATACCACCAAAGTTTTCTTATTAAAAATCTTATATGCCTTACTATGACTACTATAACCTACAAAAAAACCTTCAAAACACTTTTCACCAAACTTTGTGCATTAATACTTCCCATTATTTAGTACGAAGCATTTACTGTCAAAGATTCTAAAATAGGACACCGTCGATTTTTTGCCCTTCAATAGCTCATAGGGGGTTTTACGATAGCTTTTGTTGATAAGTGCTCTATTTTGCACGTGAAAAGTCGTGTTGAATGCTTCAGCCCAGAAGTACTCCGGAAGTGAAGCGTCGTTCAACATAGTTGTACATGCTTCAAATAGGATTCTATTCCTTCTCTAAACAACTCCATTTTGCTGTGGAGTTCGCGGGGAGGAAAACTCATGAAAGATACCTTGACTTTCACAAAATTTTGTCATGACGGCAGACTAAAACTCTGTTCCGTGGTCACTTCCGATTTTGACCACTGAGCAGTCCAATTCATTCTGAATTTGCCGGAAAAAATTAGTGAATGAATCAAAGGTGTCTGACTTGTGTTTCAGAAAGAATACCTAAGTAAAACGCTAGTAGTCATCAACAATTACAAGCGTATAGACCATACCTCCTAAGCAGTGCATAGACATAGGATCGAATAAGTCCATATGAAGTAAGTATAAACTTCTTGAAGAATCCTTTTCAATAATGCCCTTGAAGGTAGCCCTTGTCTGCTTACCCCTTTGACAAGAGTGACATGGACTCTCTTTAAGGCACTTAATGATTAGGGCATCACACACTAAATTGTGAGAAAATAACATATTTATTATTTTGATCTTAATATTTACTAATCTCTTGTGCTATTGGTCACAGAGAGACACACTACTTTTAGCCATAAAACACATTGGGGTAGAATTATCTAAGCAAAGAAAATTCAAACAGAAAATATTTCTGCTTCGAGTGCCTGTTAAGACCGTCTCCAAATTTGTAGACGATTTTATCAAACACTTGTCCTTGCAGAACTCAACGATGTAGCCTTTATCATATAGTTGACTTATGCTTATAAGATTATGGTGTAATCTTTAAACATAAGCTACGTCTGTGAAAGAGACTATGCCGTAGGAAATCATACCATAACCTTTTGTTTTTCCCCTGTCTGACGCTCCAAAGATCACTTTTGGTCCATCTTCAACTGGGGTATACTCAAGTAAAAGTATTCATGTCCCGTTCATGTGCCGAGAGCATCCACTGTCTAAATACAAAATCAGATTTTTTGTGTCCTTTGGACATACCTGCAAAAGCAATTCACTTTACCTTAGGAAACGTGTTGGGTATTGCATCCACAATAACCCTGATTTGAAAAAGGGACCACAAAGCTAAGATGAATTGAGATTGTATTTGATGCTGCTATTCTAGTTTTGTACTTGCAAGTTTACTTTGCTAAGTACACACCAATATCAGGTTACAGTGGGTCAGTAAATACAAGACTATAAAATATAATCCTTCATTGTATAGGCCAATGTGTTGACTCACATGTAATTTCTCTATTTGGGCGTACTTCGATCCTAAGTACAGGAGAAGGACCAAGGAAGGTCAAAGACATGGACTCAGAAAAATAGTAATTTTACCTAAGTAAAATTCGGCGTGTGTGGTGAGGCATAGTGATAAGTTGTAAATATACGTATTTTCACATACATTAAATAAATCGTTTTAGTTTTTTTTTGTCATTTTAGTTAATTTTGTTCAATAAAATGCTTCTTTTTTGAATATTCTTCTCTAACATACCTTTATTTTGTTTTTCTAAAATTTTATAGAAACTATCAAAATTTCAAAGTATACGCCCGTGTACTTCTCGGTCACGCCCGTGACCTGGGCGTATGACTTTGATTCCAATAGAAGTTGCTGCTTTTATAGAAAAGTCAAGTACACGCCTGCATCCCAAATTACACGCCCGTGTTCAACCTGTGACACGCCTCGTGTCACGCCACTCGACATTTGTCGAACTTAATTTGACGATCGGCGCTCGACGATCTACTGAACCTGCACGTGTCCCGATTCGACACGCTTGTGACACGCCAGCCGCCACTCGACGCCATCGCCACTCGACGTCATCGCCACTCGATGCCATTGCCAATCGACGCCATCGCCACTCGAGGCCATCTACACTCGATGCCATCGCCAATCGATTCCATCGCCACTCGATGCCTTCGCCACTCGACGCCTTCCTTAGTTAAACCGCCCAGTCATGCCCGTGTCAAGTCAAAAGCACACCCATGACCATCATGCCACCTATCCCTGACAAGACGTCTCTAACATTTCAACCAGTCGACGCCTTCCCCAGTTAAACCTTCCGGACACGCCCGTGTCGATTCCATACACACCCGTGACTGCCTCGAAATTCCTGACAAGATGCGCCAGCGATGTGTAATGCCCAAAATTTGAAAGAGGGACGATCAGCGTTCTTTGCCAAGTTTTGGTCTTAGTTCGGGGTCACACAGCATAGGACACGGGCGTGTCCCTGTGGGTGTCCCGCTCGGGTGGCATAGTAAGGCGCGTGGTCATCGAATTTCGGTCGACGAAATGTTTGAGAGGTCATGCCCTGGAACACAGGCGTGACAGGGGGCGTGTCCCCTCGGTTCGACGATCGTCGAGTGTCGATCGTCGATCGCCGAGTAGTGATCATCGAGTAGGGGTACACGTCCTGGGTCACGGGCATGTCCCAGGGCAAGTCAGTGCTGTTCGACGATTTCCCCAGCAAACTGCATTCGACGATTTCCCTTCGTTCGACGATTTTGCCAGGGATCTGCATTCGACGACTCCCTGCATTCGACGATTTTGCCAGGGATCTACATTCGACGATTTCCCTGCATTCGATGATTTTGCCAGGGATCTGCGTTCGAAGATATCCCTGTGTGCGACCATTTTGCCAGGGATCTGCGTTCGACGATTCCCTGCGTTCGATGATTTTGCCAGGGATCTGCATTCGACGATTTCCCTGCGTTCGATGTGAAAATGCAGGTTAGATCTGAAAAACTCTAGAGGGGGGGTGAATAGAGTATTGTGCTTTCTTCAAACTTTTTACAACCTTTGTTGTAAGCCTAGGTGAACAAGTCAGCAAATAAAATAAACTAAGCACAGCAACTTAAACAATCATAGATCACAGCCAAAACAAAAATAAAGGGCAACCAGATGACACACGAAATTTTATAGTCGTTCCCCAACCTGGGTACATCCACTCTTCTACCACCCTGGTAGGAATCCACTCAGGTTTTTGATCAGGTGCCTGACACCAATGAGCTATTGTTCAGGTGCTCAGAAACCAAAACCTCAAGTCTTTTGGAAGGAGACTTGCAATCAGAATAATTTTGAAGGGAATTAAAACTCTGTACAAGAGTTGGAAAAGAGGCAATGGTGTCTTCTCTTTCTCAATAATAACTAAGAAGTCTGTGGATTGATGTTAATAGATTTTGCTCCCCCTGAGATCTTGAATATATCAGGAAAGCTGGAGCACTGCTACTGGGTGATAGGTCTTCAAAGACCTAGAGTGCCTGGACTAGAGATGCTTCAGGAACTTCTTTGACAGATTGATTAATTTGTTGTCCTTTGAAGTTGTTCTGAGAATTGACAGAAGAAGACTCTTGATAGTGATAGATTGTTCTTCCTCTTCTTCTTCTTCAAGATGTTCTCTAGTCTGGGCTAATTGCAGTAGAACTTTTGATTTGAGTATGATTGTTCTTCTGTGCAATCTGAGTTTGTCTGTCTGATCGTCTGTATTGCTAGCAGTATGTCTGTATGACTGTCTAGTAGTACTTGATCCTTTCTTTTCTTACTTCGACTGACTGAAGAACACACTGGAAATTTGAAATCTTAAGCAGTAAATGCAGTCAGCCTGGGAAGGAAGGGGCAATCAATGAATTCCCTAACTGTCCCATGGAAAAACGGCATATAATAGTCCAAGATTAATTGCACGTTCTAACGGTAACATTCTGAGAAGATCTGGCATTAATTTTTCAGTAATCATCGCCAAGAAACGGGACGGGAAAACTGAAGAAGACCTAATCTGGAATCGTCGAACGAAGAATGCAATTCTTCGAGCTGAGTATGAGTTCGTCGAGGTGAGCTTGAGTTCGTCAAGCTGAGCTTGAGTTCGTCGAGCTGAGCTTGAGTTTGTCGCGCTGAGCTTGAGAGAGTTCATCGTCCAGACAATCTTCATTTGTCGAATAGACAGTCTTCATTCGTTGAGCTGAGATCCAGATTCATCGAGCTGAGAACATTTCTGGACTTAGTCAAAATATTCTGTGTAACTGATATTCTGTGTCGACATAAGCTGGTGTCGACTGATTGATCTTGGTGTCGACTCAAATCTTCTGGTGTCAACATAAATTGGTGTTGACTGATATCCTGGTGTCGACACAAATCTTCTGGTGTCGACATAAATTGTTTGGTGTCGACACATTCTCTAAGTGTCGACAGAAATCCTCTGAATTTAGAATTTGTCGAGTAGAGTACTGCATTCGTAGACCTGAGAAGCTGACTTTGTCGACCTGAGAAGTTGAGAACTTGAGGTCCAAGTTCGTCGAGCTCAGAAACTAACTCATCGACCGAAGCTTGAAGTTGGACTTAGAAAAATTCTGAAGTTATCCTGGCTTTAGCTTGATGTAGAATCTCTGTCTTCATCGAACAGAGAACTAAGATCATCGAGCTCAGCACCAAGAAATGTCTCACGATCGTCGAGCGCAGAACACCTTTCGTCGAGCTGAGTTCGACGAACGTCGAACTCACATTACTTAGTCTTGAAAACTTCTAAATCTGGAGATTCTGATGGTCTTGACGATAGTTGGTCCATCTGATGTTGGCTCTAAGGACTTGGCCTATACTCTAGGACACAAACTTGACCCTGGCTATACAGGTGGGGTCACATCATAAGTCAGTGAACCTAGCCCAAATCAACTAGGGATCCAACAATCTCCCCCTATTTGGGTTAGGTCACTAACAGAGACAAAACAGAAACAACCAGAAAAACAAAGCAGGAAAAGAAATATATCTGGCAAAGAATTACTAACACATGCAACAGATATATATATATATGCACAGCTTTCTTTAAACACATAGCATAGTTTGAAAACAATGCAGAAAGAAAATGAAACAAAATAAAGATTACTTCTTCCTTTGCATAGGTTTGTCTTCAGTTTTTTTTTTCTCCTGGCTTTTTGAAGATGATTTCTCTCCTTAGATCTGAAGTCTGAGCCTTTGTCATAGTCATATCAGCTGCCCCAATAATATTCAATGATGTAGCTCTGGGGATAATTGCTTCTGGATGGAGCTTCATATAGTCATCAACATTAAACAGTTTTTTGCCTTTGTCAAATCTTTTTAACTCTTCTTTTCTGTATTTTGACATTGTTGTTAACCCTGATGTATCTTTGCCTTCAGCCTTTGCTTTATTAATCAGAGATAAGCTAATTAACTCCTGGAATCTGGCCATTTTTGCAGTATTTGCAGTTTCAGGATCTTCAAATGGAATTGGAGGAGAGTATGGCCTTTTTGGACTGTCAGCTTTCTGTACTTCAGAGGTTTGTTTGCTGCTGCTGATGCTATTGATGTTGATTACCTGAGGATGGTTGCCTCTGCTAGCTGCTTCCAGATGATCTCCCGGACTGTCTCTAATATGTTTGCATGGGGGCAGATCTCTGAGAGCTAGAGGAGCCAGTGGCACCAGCTGCTGGAGGAGGAGGAGGAGGATCCTTCCTGAATCTGTGCACTGGAGGAGGGGAATATCTCCTACTTCTCTTTCTTTCCTTCTGCTGGTTCTTGGATAGCCACATTCATGCAGGCATTCCCTTATATGGAGTTACATTATGCAAAATGTAATACGGGGTGTCAGCAGTGGGATTAGGCTTAGGAGCTGGAGGAGGAGGAGCCTTCCTTTTCTTTGACAACATCTTCTTTTTCTTACTGGCAGCATCTTCATCTGAATCATCATCATCATCTTCTTCATTGTCAGAACCCTGAGGGTTATCATACAGAGCATCCAAAGCTTTTAAAGCTTTATCAGAAATAACAGGTTTTGCTGGAGCAGGGGCAGAAGAAGAAGTTTCATCAACTGGAGTTTCAGCAACAAGAGAGGAGGGAACTGTACAGGAAACAGAAATACTGGGGACAGAGCTTTCAGCTGCTGCCTTATTCTCCTCTTCTATATCAGCCTGGATAAGCTCATACAAATCAGGCATTGGTGAGTCATCCATAACAAAGACTGGGACTGAAATATCTTCTGGAATGACTGTAGATGATGGAGCAACAACTGGAGGAGCAAAACTGTCACAGAGTTGCTTAGCACCTGCTGGACTTATTGGGGAGGTATAGGGGACAATAGCCAAATGTGGCTTAGTATAATCCGTTGGAAGAAACTGCATAAAAACTGTATCAAAACTTCTTAATAAAGCAGACAAATTTACTGTGGGATTTAAATGGAAATCACCAACAGTTTTTATTTGCACAACTGACTCATCTAGGTCAATGTCAGTATCCATAAAATTAAACAACTCAATCAATTCAGAATCAAAATCTGTATCTGTATCTGAAACTACTGCTGCTGTAGAGGGAGCTGCTACTGTGTCTGCTGCTGCATCTGCATATGCTGCTGCTTCTTCATAGAGCATCTCCCCCTGCCTGGGTTCAGGAGAACCTGGAGCCAGGCCCCTGAAAGAAGAGGGGGCAGCAGATAGGGTAGAAATCTGGGCAGATAAAGAATTGATGGAGGTCACAAGAGGTGTAATGGCCTCTTGGATGAGAGATTTGATGAGGGGAGTGAGCAAGGATATGATGGTAGATGGATCAAATGGGGAAGGGGAAGAGGATGGAATGGAGGATGGAATAACATGAGTGTGATGAGTGGATGGAGATGAAGATGGAATGGTGGCATCTGGCATGATAGAGTCTGTGGATATGTTGTAAGAGGGAATGGAGGACAAGTGAGGGGGAAGAGGAGACTAAGGAGGTGTAGGAATATGAGTGTCATGAGGTGAAGCTGGAGGTGTGGGAATATTGGTGAAGTCCAGAGGTGGAGATGGAGGTGGAGTAGGCATAGAGGTATGCTGTGGTGATGAAGAAATATAAGTGGGGGAAGTTGGAGGAATTTGAAGAGTGGTTAATGATGGAAGATGGGTTTCTGGAAGAGGTTGTGGAGATGGGAGGACCTCTTCAGTAGGGAGGGGAGTGGCCTTCACAGCCCTGGTGCTCTCAGAAGCTGGGATGGAAGAGGAGGAAGCCTTGGATGGCATGGAGATAGTCCTCTCCCATCTGCCAAACAAGGCACAGGTGAAGCGCTTGCTGGCATTGATGAAGATGGTCGGGGAGACCATGCATTCACCAGCCTTATCCTGGAGGAAGATCACCAGGATTCTTCCGAAACAAACTTCCTTCTTGCTGTTCTTTTTCTTTATCAACTCAAAGAAGATTGTGCCCCAGATGACATGTATCTTGTTAACTACTGCGCATATGACAAGGAATTGGTGACGGGTGATGTAGTCATGTGCAGAGTGCTTGGCCATCAGTACCTTGCCTACAATGTCTGCCAGAAACTAGTAGGCGGCGGACAGTTGCTTCTTCAACAGCTTGTTAGGGTTGCTTCCTGTAAACCCCATTAACTTCAGCATGTCACCAAATTCTTTAGAATCCAATTCAATGTAATCTTCTCCATTTACTAATCAAAATATTTCAGAAAGAATTTCGGGAGATAACGGAACAGCAGTATTCCCGATAGTTCCTGTCAAAATATCATCCTCAGAAACTGATGATGTATATACCCATTCTCTGATTTCAGTTCCATGGAATTTCATCCTTCTGGTCATGAAGTCCATGAGATGAAGTTCTTCTAGCAGTTCCAGAATATAATGAAATATGGGGTCAGAATGTTGGAAGGAATCGAAATCTATATCAAAACCAGTATCAAATTTCATTGCGGCCAAAGCTCCTGCTGGAATCACCATTGATGACCTGCAAGAAAGACACAGAAAATGGCGATCAAGAGCAAGAGAATTGAAAGCGCGGGACGGAGTTCGAAGAAAACCTAGATATAAGATTTTCAGAATATGAATTGACAATCTCCGTTCCACGAAAAGAAACAGTTCTTCGAACTGAGGTCGACGAAATAAATTATAGACAAATAATTCGTCGATCTCATCCAGAAGAATCGAACATAGTTCCTCAAACTCCGTTCGACGAAATATCTTCTGAAGCAAAGTTCGTTAATCTCTGGTTGACCAAAATTGTTTCCACACAGAGAATTCGTCGATCTCCATTCGACGAGAATCTCTCAAACTTTCCCTAATTCGTCGAACTCCATTCGACGAACTCTGGAAAATTCGTCGAATGTAGACAGAAACTAATTTAACTCTTCTCCATTAATCATTCCCAGTTGATTTATAAAGAACAGATGAGTTTTCTTATCCAAGGGCTTGTTGAAAATGTCCGCTCTCTGTAAATCAGTAGGAATATGGATCAAGTTAATTTTTTTTTGTCGACATTATCTCTAATGAAATGATGCCTTATTTCAATATGCTTAGTCCTAGAATGGTGAACTGGATTTTGTTCTATAGCAATAGCACTAGTATTATCACAAAATAATGTTGAATTATTTAAGTTGACACCATAGTCTAGAAGTTGGTTTTGTATCCATAGCATTTGTGAAAAGCAGCTGCCAGCAGCCATGTATTCTGCTTCTACAGTTGATGTAGACACAGATGTCTGCTTTTTACAAAACCAGGAGACAAGTCTCATACCCAGGAACTGGCAAATTCCGGAGGTACTCTTCCTGTCCACTCTACATCCAGCATAGTCAGCATCTAAGTATCCAGTTAACTCAAACTCTGACTCTGCAGAATACCAGAGTCCTAGATTAGGACAACTCTTTATATATCTCAAAATTCTTTTTAAGAAAATAAGGTGAGATTCTTTAGATTTCACTTGGAACCTAGCACAAAGGCATGTGACAAACATTATATCAGCTCTGCTAGCTGTTAGGTATAATAGGGATCCAATAATTGCCCTATAATGTTTCTAATCTATAGGTTTCCCTGCTGCATCAGAATCCACAACAGCATTAGTAGCCATAGGTGTTTTCATTCCTGAAGCATCACCCATCCCAAACTTCTTGATAAGATCTTTAGCATACTTAGCTTGGGAGAGGAAGATACCATCATGGAGGTGCTTCACTTGGAGACCAAGGAAGTAGGAAAGCTCACCCATGCTACTCATCTCAAATTTGGAATGCATTAGGTCAGTAAACCTCTTGCACAATTTGGGATCAGTAGACCCAAAAATGATGTCATCCACATATATTTGCACTAACAAAATTTGGTCCTTATGATGTCTAGTGAAAAGAGTTTTATCTATGGTTCCTCTTGTAATTTTATGCTCTAAAAGAAAGTTTGCTAAGGTCTCATACCAAGATCTTGGAGCTTGCTTTAAACCATAGAAAGTTTTATGCAATTTAAATACAAAAGAGGGTTGAGTTAGAGAGATAAAACCTGGAGGTTGTTCTACATAAACCTCTTCTTGAAGCACTCCATTCAAGAATGCACTCTTGACATCAATTTGGAAGACTTTGAATCTCCTGTGAGCTGCATAGGTAAGGAAGATTCTTATGACCTCTAACCTTGCAACAGGGGGAAAGGTTTGGTCATAATCAATTCCTTCCTCTTGCGTGTAGCCTTGAGCAACAAGCCTATCCTTGTTTCTCATTATGTTTCCTTGTGCATCCAGCTTGTTCCTATAGACCCACTTGGTTCCAATAACTGGGTAGTTATGAGGTCTTGGAACCAAGTCCCAAACTCTACATCTCTCAAACTGATTTAGTTCCTCTTGTATTGCAATGATCCAATGGGGATCATGCTCAGCTTCACGAATGGTGAGAGGTTCAATCTGAGGGAGAAAACAGGCATGCATCAAGTCTTGGTTAAGTTTATGCCTTGTCTGTACACCTACTGAAATGTCTCCAATCACTTGAGATCTGGGGTGATCTCTAAGTGTGACAAGATCAGTTGGTGGAGTTTGTTGAGCAACAGCTTCTGTAATTAATTCCTCTTGTGGAATGGTACTAGCTGTTGAGGGAAGATCAACCACTTCCACTTGAAGTTCTTCTCCACTATATTCAGCAACTTGTGGAGTAGGATGGGTTGACACCTCTTGGGTAAGGTTTAGTCCATCCATAAACTCACACAGTTATGGAACCTGCAAAAAGCTATTGGTAGAAATCTCTTTCTCTTATAAGACATGTTAGCTTCATCAAAAGATACATGAACAGACTCTTCAATTTAAAGGGATGATTTATTGAAAACCCTATAGGCCTTGCTTACTTGGGAATATCCTAGAAAAATCCCTTCTTTAGCCTTAGCCTCAAACTTTCTAATGTATCTCTTGTTATTTGTGTGAATGTAACAAATGCAGCCAAAAACTTCAAAGTATGTGATTTTAGGTTTCTTCCCTTTAAGTAATTCATATGGGGTCTTATTTTTCAGCTTATGTATAAGAATTCTATTCAGGACATAGTTAGTAGTATTTACAGCTTCTGCCCAAAAGGATAGAGGCATGTAAGCATCTGCCAATAATGTGTCTGCAGATTCAATGAGTGTCCTATTTTTCCTTTCAGCAACACCATTTTGTTGGGGAGTTCTAGGAGCTGAGAAGCACTGTCTGATACCTTCCTTCTCACAGAACTAATGCATAAGAAGAGACTCAAACTCTGTGCCATGATCACTTCTGATCAATGCAACATGAGTAGAGAACTCAATCTGTATGGTCCTGAGAAAATCTATAAGAAAATTGAATGTATGTGACTTAGCACTCAAAAAGGCTACCCAACTGAATCTAGAGAAGTCATCAACAATCACCAAAGTGTAAGACTTCCCTCCTAGGCTTTGCACTGCAATGGGTCCAAATAGATCCACATGAAGTAAATACAAAATCCTAGGTGAATCACTTTTATTAATGGATTTAAAGCTAGTTTTAGTTTGCTTGCCTAATTGACAAGCCCTACATAGGTTTTCGTTCTTGTAGGGGCCAGAAGGTAAACCTCTAATAAGGTTGTCTTTAGATAACCTAGATATATTCTTAAGGTTTACATGGCCTAATCTTTTATGCCATAGCTCATTTTGATTACTAGTGATATTGAGTAAACAAACATCAGTTTTGGCAGAAATAAAATCTACTAGATATATGTTGCCTTGTCTAAGTCCAATTAAAATAGTTTGATTTTCACTATTAATAATAGAGCAAGAGGTAGAGTTAAAGTGTACCTGATAACCTTCATCACATAATTGACTTATGGATATTAGGTTATGTTTAAGTCCTCTTACATATGTTACTTTCTTGAAAGTAACTGCTCCAATCTTTACTGCTCCATATCCTTATGACTGGCCATTGTTTGAAACTCCAAAAATCACCTTTGGTCCTAGCTTGGGCTTGTAATTGGATAGATTGCCCTTGCTGCCTGTCATGTGCTTGGAGCAACCACTGTCCCAAGTACCAGGTCTGACTTACCCTTGGACAGCTCTTCACCTGTACCTGTAATGAAAAACAAAACTCAATTGTTCTTGACCCAGGTTACCTTGGGTCCTTTATTTGGTTGAAATGAGAAACTGGATATAACAGATAGGGAGGGTTGAGATTTATAACCTAAGGGGTGATATCTCCTAGGTGGAATTACCAAATCAGCTACTGGATTGAATGTCTTATTAGTTGGCTTGGAATTTCTGTAAGAGAAAAAGTTTAAGTTTGGTCCTTCTGGGTTCGACGAATTATTGTAAGTTCGTCAACCAGAGTTCGACAAATAGGGATGAGATCATCGATCTCTGCCCAGAGAATAATAGTAGTCAATTTCTGTGCCCCAAGTTCATCGACCTCTGCTCGAAGAACCATACACAGTTCGTCGATCACAGTTAGATGAATTATTATAACTAAAATTTGCGTTCAGCGTCCGTCGATCTGAGTTCGACGAACTGTCCATATTTTGTCGATCTACGTTCGACGAATGCTGCTGAACTTTGTTTTTATTAACTGTTTTTTGATTTCTATTTCTCTTGTCTATAGATTTTGGATTGTTTACAGACAATGGTTTGTTTAAAATCTTTTCCTTTCCTTTAGCAGAAACAAATTGAATAGGTGTTGTAAGAATATTTTTCTTAATTATGGGGGGCAACCTTGATGAAGCACCCAAACCCAGCTTGCCATTTAATCTGTCATTAACTGTGCTTGTTATGTCCATCAGCTTGAGGCTTATCCCATTGTGAGATTGCTCAAGTTTTTTGGTCTTACATAATTCAGATTTTAATTTAATTATTTGTTCATTAGCTAAGGTTAGTTGATCTTGTACTTTAATGTTTTTTGAATTAACTGATTCACGATTTCCCAGTCTTTCTCTAAGGGTTTTTATTTCTTTTTCTGAATTGATTAAGTCTAAGCACATAGTTTTGAATTCAGTTTTAAATAAGTCAGAATTAAAATCAAAACTAGAAAGAACATGATCTGCCTCTGAGTCTGAGGCTGCTTCATCTTCAGATTCTCCTTCTGATCCAGAATTGCTCCAGGAGTCATCAATTGCCATTAGGCAAACCTCCTTGGATCTAGCTTCTTCCTCTTCTTCACTTGAACTGGAGGAAGATGTTTCTTCTTCTGTATCACTCCATGTCTCAGCAACAAAACCCTTGTCTTTCTTTTTGTATTTGCTGGAAGAGGGTCTGTTGCTATGACTTCTCTTGGAGTCCTTTTCTCTGCTCTTGTCCTTCTTCTGGTTTTCTGGACATTCTGAGATGTAATGTCCAGGCTTTCTGCACCCAAAGCACACAACATCCTTGGTTGGTGTCTTGTCATACTTGGGCTTATCATCCTGCCTGGATGATTTCCTTCTAAAATCCTTCCTAGCCATCTTGTAGAATCTTTTAGCAAAGAGTCTCATGAGTTCCTCATTGGAAGTTGAGGTCTCACTTTCCTCAGATGCTTTGAAGGCTATGCTGTGATCCTTTCTCACTAGAGTAGCTGCCTTCTGTTCTGCTACTTCTCTTGATTTGATCAGTTGCTCATAGGATTTTAATTTACGTAGCAGAGATTCAGTTGATATCTCATTTAGGCTTCTGGCTTACTTGATTGGCCAGATTCTGGAATCCCAGGAGCTAGGGAAGCACATCAGTATTTTGTCATTCACCTCTGTCAAGGTGATGTCTTTATCCAAGTTTTGAGCTCATTGATGATTGAGCTTAACCTATTATACATTTCAGCCACTGATTCTGTCTTATCCTTTTTGAAGTTCTCAAACAGGGAGATGAGATTGGATCTCCTGTTTTTTCTCTCATCTGCTGAGCCAGCTACCATTTGGTTGAGGGAATCTCAAATGGCCTTGGCTGAGGTGCACTCAGCCACCTTTTGAAATATGTCATCTGACATAGTTTGAGCCAACATATTCATTGCCTTAGCATCTGTAATTTTTGCTTTCTTGTAGGCATCATTATTTTCAGGAGGAGGCACTGCAGTCATGTTGGTGGAGGTGCTTGTAGAAGTTGCAGGTGCTGGAGGTACACCTGTCAAGATAATAGAAAAAATATCCTCATCAATAGAATTCATGTATAGCCTGATTCTTGCCTTCCAGATGGCAAAGTTGTTAAGATTGCAAACGGGAGGTCTGATGCTTGCATAATCTTTATTTTGGGCCATTTCTGTGAAGAAATAAATTTAATAACAAAAACAAACAAACAGATCTAACAAGACGGATCTTTATGGTTCAGGTGTTAGCATGTACAACCAATTAAGGTGTGGTATTCTAACCAACCTCGCTTTAATACCAATTGAAAGTGCAGGTTAGATCTGAAATACTCTAGAGGGGGGTGAATAGAGTATTGTGCTT
Source organism: Platanthera guangdongensis (assembly GCA_039583875.1). Taxonomy (NCBI): domain Eukaryota; kingdom Viridiplantae; phylum Streptophyta; class Magnoliopsida; order Asparagales; family Orchidaceae; genus Platanthera; species Platanthera guangdongensis. Next base: position 66,715,458 of record CM077165.1, read on the forward strand.
TCTTCAAACTTTTTACAACCTTTGTTGTAAGCCTAGGTGAACAAGTCATCAAATAAAATAAACTAAGCACAGCAACCTAAACAATCACAGATCACAGCCAAAACAAAAATAAAGGGCAACCAGACGACACAAGAAATTTTATAGTGGTTCCCCAACCTGGGTACATCCACTCTTATACCACCCTAGTAGGAATCCACTCAGGTTTTTGATCAGGTGCTTGACACCAATGAGCTTTTGTTCAGGTGCTCAAAAACCAAAACCTCAAGTCTTTTGGAAGGAGACTTACAACCAGAATAATTTTGAAGGGAATTAAAACCCTGTACAAGAGTTGGAAAAGAGGTGATGTTGTCTTCTCTTTCTCAATAATAACTGAGAAGACTGTGGATTGATGTTTGCAGATTTTGCTCCCCCTAAGATCTTGAATGTATCAGGAAAGCTGGAGCACTGCTACATGGTGATAGGTCTTCAAAGACCTAGAATGCCTGGACCAGAGATGCTTCAGAAACTTCTTTGACAGATTGATTAATTTGTTGTCCTTTGAAGTTGTTTTGAGAATTGACAGAAGAAGTCTCTTGATAGTGATAGATTGTTCTTCTTCTTCTTCTTCTTCAAGATGTTCTCAGGACTGGGCTAATTGCAGTAGAACTTTTGATTTGAGTATGATTGTTCTTCTGTGCAATCTGAGTGTGTCTGTCTGATCGTCTGTATTGCTAGCAGTATGTCTGTATGACTGTCTAGTAGTACTTGATCCTTTCTTTTCTTACTTCGACTGACTGAAGAACACACTGGAAATTTGAAATCTTAAGCAGTAAATGCAGTCGGCCTGGGAAGGAAGCGGCAATCAATGAATTCCCTAACTGTCCCATGGAAAAATGGCATGTAATAGTCCAAGATTAATTTCACGTTCTAGCGGTAACATTCCGAGAAGATCTGGCATTAGTTGTTCAGTAATCATCGCCAAGAAATGGGACGGGAAAACTGAAGAAGACCTAATCTGGAATCATCGAACAAAGAACGCAATTCGTCGAGCTGAGTATGAGTTCGTCGAGCTGAGCTTGAGTTCATCGAGCTGAGCTTGAGTTCATCGAGCTGAGCTTGAGTTCATCGAGCTGAGCTTGAGAGAGTTCGTCATCCAGACAATCTTCATTTATCGAACAGATAGTCTTCATTCGTTGAGCTGAGATCCAGATTCGTCGAGCGGAGAACAGTTCTGGACTTAGTCAAAATATTCTGTGTAACTGATATTCTGTGTCGACATAAGCTGGTGTCGACTGATTGATCTTGGTGTCGACTCAAATCTTTTGGTGTCGACATAAATTGGTGTTGACTGATATCCTGGTGTTGACACAAATCTCTTGGTGTCGACATAAATTATTTGGTGTCGACACATGCCCTAAGTGTCGACACAAATTCTCTGAATTCAGAATTTGTCGAGTAGAGTACTGCATTCGTCGACCTGAGAAGCTGACTTCGTCGACCTAAGAAGTTGAGAACTTGAGGTCCAAGTTCGTCGATGAAAGATATGGTACCTAAACACCTAGAGGGGGGGTGAATAGGTGACCTAATCCTTTTTCTAACTTTGTTGGCAGTCAAACAGTTATATCACAGATTTCTACCAAGTCAATTTCAGCAATCAACAATAATCAAACAAACACAGATCATCCACAGCACAAACACAGCACAGCACACAGTGATTTATAGTGGTTCCCCAAGATCTGGGTACATCCACTTTCCCCCTTCGCCTATCTAGCAGTGTACTAGATTCAGCCAAACTTCTCCACTGTCTCAGAACCCAAATAGGTTCCTACACCCCAGGCCCAAAGCCTTACACCTCAGCTTTCTCCAAAGCCTACACTCAGCCACAAAGGCCTACACTCAGCCACCCAGGCCTACACTCAGCCAATCAAGGCCTACACTCAGAGTTCTTTAACTCCTACACTCAGGCTATCAAGCCCTACCCTCAGCCTTTATAAATTTAGGCTTACAATCACTCAGATCCAATAGATCCTACAAGTTAAAATAGTATTACAACAAATAACTCAACAACTCAGAAAATAAGAGAGGAGTTGAGAGTTTCTTGCTGAGTTCTTGGAAGAACTCAGATAGATCCAAACTGACTTAGCTTCCTTCAAAGCTTCTTGAGTAGAACTGAATAAGTCTGAATCCTCTGCAGTTGTTCCTTGACCTCTGCTTCTTAAGATCCAGATGCTTCTGAATCCTTCTTCTCAGCCTAGTTCCAAAGACTGAATTCTTGATTGGAGCTCTCTCTCTCCAACTTCTTAGATCTGCCGTTGGACAGCACGATCTTCTTGATTTGTATCACTTGGATAACTTGATCAGCAACCACTTGAACAAATCTCTTAGATTAATCTGAACTCAATCAGAACTTAATCTTCTTCTGTTAACTCTTAACAACAACATTTGTTTCTGTAAACAGTCTGTGCCTATTTATAGGCCTTCTTCATGGTAACCGGCTGGTCCGGTTCATAACTGACTTCTGAGATCTCTGACAAGTGCTGTAGACCGGCTGGAACGGCAGCTGTCATGTCATCCAATCAATTCTTGAAATTCTCTAACTGTCTGATAGTGTCGAGACTTTCTGTTCTTAAGTGTCGACACTTATAGACCAAGTGTCGACACATGTTGTGTAAGTGTCGACACAAGTCTACAAGGTGTCGACACAACTCCTTGTATGTCTCGACACAGATTCTTATTCAGGTGTCGACACTTGGAATTGAGTGTCGACACAAGTACTTGATCTTCTGTAACTTGTTAAATTCTTCTAAGTGTCGACACATCTCCTTTGTGTCGACACATCTTCATGTGTTGAAACTGTCAAGTGTCGACACTGCTTCTTGGTGTCGACACAAGTCTTTAGTATAGATTCTTCAGCTGAGTGTCGACACATTCCCTTAGTGTCGACACTTGTACTTAGAATATTTTTGTAGATATTTCTGTTCTTTGCTAAGTGTCGACACAGCTTCATGTGTCGACACTTTCTTTGAGTCTTCAACTGAGTGTCGACACATTGTGCTGGGTGTCGACACTTTCTTCAAGTGTTGACTCTTCTGGTTGTGTGTCGACACATTGTGTTGAGTGTCGACACATACTTCAAGTGTTGACTCTTCTGGTTAAGTGTCGACACATTGTGCTAGGTGTCGACACTTGCACTTAGTCTCTGCAGAATTTTGCTGAGTGTCGACACAACTCCAAGTGTCGACACTTTCTGGTGTAGACACAGCTCTTCTAGGTGTCGACACTTCTGCTAAGTGTCGACACTGCTTCTCTGCATTCTTCTTCACTGAGTGTCGACACAGCTCCTTGTGTCGACACTTTCTGTCTGGTGTCGACTCTGCATCCCAGGTGTCGACACAATGACTCCAAGTGTCGACACTGCTTGTCTGGGTGTCGACACAAGCTTTCTCAAGTGTCGACACTTTCCCTCTGGGTGTCGACACATGGACTTAGAAAGTTTTAGCTTCAGTCCAGTGAATACCTAACCTGCACAAGTAACTCAAACATACATCAAATACATTATGATGTATATCATTGAGTTGGGTGAGGCTTCTTCAAATCAGGTACATTTGACCAATGTACCCAACAATCTCCCCCTATTTGGAGAAGTCATAACCCTTAGTCAATGATATACACCACTCATAATTAAAAATTATAAAATGATGTAAAGCAGGATTATGTCAATAGGGTAAACTTAAACATGTAATAATGCACACATGTATACACATTCATCATTGCAGAACAAACAAGAAATAGAAACATTCTTCTGAACAATCATGAAATATATTTATCATATATTGTTCTCACATTTTTTTAATACATCTTCAATGATTTACAAAAATGTTTATATGTAAAATATTACAACATTCTTCAAGTCTATTCTTAGTTTAGTTCTGGTCAGGTTCTTTAATAACAATTCCTTTGTCAGGTTGGACTTGAGCTTTGACAGCAGCAGCAGCAGGCTCAGTATCAGCAGGCTTCTTGCCTTTGAGATCTTTCTTCTTGAGTTCTTCAACCTTGATTTTCTGCCTCTCAAAATAATGATAGGGCTTAGGAAAGTACTTGCTAGGCTCCACTGCAGTAGGAGGTAGCTTTCCTAACTTAGCCTTTCTTCTGTACTGGACAATGGCTTCCTGCCTGATCTCATGCTTCCTCCATTCTGCTTCTGAGAACCACTTGTTCCTGTCATTCATGTTGTCTTTGGCAGCTTTCCAGGCAGTTAGAATTATATTCCTAGAGGTAGGGCTCCACTGTTCAAAATCTGGCTTTTGTTCTGCTAGTTCCCTAAACCTCTTCTTTGACAGCCTTGTCTCTTCTTCTTTTTCTAATGCCTCTTGCATAGCTTCAGTAATAGGTTGAACAACCTTTTCCAGAACAACATTTGACTTTCCTGCAGTTGGGCTATACATTGTGCTGACATCTGCATGAATCATTTCAAAATCTGGAGGTGGATAAATCACTTGAGCTACCTCTGGTTGCTCACCTCCAAGATATGCACTTTGAATCCGTGATTCAGTAACATTATCTTCATCACAGAGTGGAGGATAGCCTAGAGTAGCTCTGATGGAGTTAGAGATCCATTTGGCATGGTCAGAGCTAGCCTTGACTAATACTCTCTCCCCCTTTATGACTTCTTGGGCCACATGGTCTCTTACATCATCCTTTTGAAATCTAATCTGACTATCCAAATACCTGATTCCATCTTTAAAGTAAGGTTTAAGCTTTGTAAGCTGTTCTGAGATGGCTTTCTGGGAATCCTGTATTGCAGTCTTTACAGCTTGGATTGCTTCTTGGAAAACTTTGTCAAAGCCAGCCTTAACATCAGCAGATGTAGAAGATTCAGCAGTCTTATTCTTCAATTCAGTGATTATAGCATTGTGGGAGGCAGTCAAATTATCATTCATTCTTAACTGATTCTCCAGCACATATCCTTGTTTTAATGCTATATCATCTACCTGAGTCTTGATCTTCTCCTGGTGAGTAGCCAAATAAACTACTGCATTCCCACCCTTGTGGAAGCAGTCAGTCATTTCTTTCTTATTGAGATTCATCTCAAATCTTATATATTTTATATCTTGAGCAAGATCAAACTGTAATGATCTGTGCCCTGCATCAACATAAGCCTCTATGGCTTTCCTTTGTTCATCCATTTTGATCTGTAGTGCAATCAGTAAAGCACTATAATCAGCAGTTGGAGCTTGCAGAACTATAGGCTGTGGGGCAATGGATTGTAGGGCTTTCTTGTAGCTCTGACTTCTTCTCTTGAATACAAAGAGTTTCTTCTTTTTAGCCCTAGCACTCTCCTCATCTTCAGAGGCAGAGGTGCGTGCAATATCAACTCTATTCTTAGGGCTCTCTGGTTTTTCAGCTTGCACATCAAGTGCTTTCTCAGTTTCCAGCCTAATAGGCTCTTCTAGAATTTCCATGTGCTCCCCCTCAGTAGCAGCAATCTTATCTTCAGCAGCAGCAACCTTGTCCATATCAAAGTCCTCTTGATCTAGATTTAAGAATAAATCCTCCATTGTATATTCAGGTTGAGATGGAGCTGGAGACAGTCGTTGCTCTTCAATCACTGATTCAGGTACCACTCCTTGTTCAGCAGATTTGTCTTCTAAAACAACATCTGGAACTTGACTGTCTAGCTGAGTTTGCTGATGGACATCAGACAAATTAGCATCTTCTATAATATAGTCTAAAGTTTTTAAGTCAGTGAGTACCTCTTGAATAATGATGGTTGCTTGCTCACTGGCCAGAGTAGATGGTTCTTCTACTACTGGAAGCTCCCCCTGGCTGTGATCCCTATGGATGGGGCTAGCATGAGGCAGCTCCCCCTGGATCTCAGCAGTCTCTTGAGGAGCAGGAGACTTGACTACTGACTCTTCCTCCTGATCATCAGGTGTGAACACCACCTGTTCTTCACTCTCAGAACTGCTTGAGGACTCTTGTGCCACTTGCACAGTCTTTCTCTTCTTCTTAGGAGGAATTTCTTTTGCAGATACTGGCTTTTCTGGGGTTGCCACTTCCTTGGACAACACTCTTTCCCACCTTGAAAAGATCCTCATATCCATCTTTCTCATATGGTTGATTTTGCTACCTACAGCAGTGCTCATTACCTCTGGTATTGTTCCAGCCAGGTAGAGACTAAGTATTCTGCCCAGATTGGGCTTCTTCAGACTTTCCTTTATCTTCTCATAGATAACCATTGACCAATCTGTTTTTAGGTTGAAGATAATTCTAGTCATAACATTGAACATGGAGGCTGACACCCTGTCATGCCCTCCAGTCTTACTGAGAATGACCTTGCCCACTATCTCTGACAGAAATTTTCCTTGATTGTTCATGCCTTTTCTGTTAAAGACAGAACCTAGCTTCATCTTAGAATCAAGACCACACAAGACCAAAGCTTCCCTGGTCTTGGATGTAGAAACTTCTTCTTCTTCTTAAATCTTAGGTAGCTGAAGTACCTTTCTCAGACTTTTGGGTGATACCTTGACCTTGGTTCCATGCACTCTGGATTTGATTCTGTATCCAGAGTCATCCACAGTTGCTCCAGTAAGGAATTCAAGCACTTCCTTCTTCCATATCTTGGTTGGTTCTGAAACCAAGTATTCTAGTCCTGAATCGCTGACTAGGGTAACCACTGACTTGATATCTTGATCGCCATCGTCGAATGCGCCGCGCACAAGTTCGTAGCCTTCGTTGACGTTTTCCTCGAGCTTGGGAGCCATTAGGGTTTGAGAATTTGTCTTTAGAAGAGAGAAATGTCGACACAAGAGTTTTGGTCTCGAAACTTTGAAAGCGTGTCGACAATCAAAGACAGAACCCTATTTATACCTTTCTGATTTTGAAGGTGAACAGGCGGGACAGCTAGCTTAACATGTGTCGACACTGGCAATAAGTGTCGACACTGACTTATAATGTCTCGACACACATGTGTCGACACAAGTTTAGTCAACAGATAATATGTGTCGACACTTGGTTATGTGTCGACACAACATAACTCGACACATCGTCGAGACTTTACTTAGAAAATTCTGAGTAAAACATAAGTGTCGACACCATATTTGATGTATCGACACCTACTTGACATGTGTCGACACTAACATTCTGAAGTGTCGACACTACATTCCTTGATGTCGTCGACACGTTTTTCCTGAAGTGTCGACACTTTTATTCTGTGTCGACATAGACTTGTCTATGTGTCGACACCTTTTGACTTAGCCAATTTTCTATTCTGTAAACTTAGTCTAAGTTTATCATTCCTAGTTCAATTTTGAATCTATTGAACTTAGCTTCTTCTAGGGGCTTAGTAAACATATCAGCTACTTGTTCATCTGTTTTAACATATTCAAGTGAAATATCTTCTCTTTCTACATGTTCTCTAAGAAAGTGATATTTAATCTCAATATGTTTTGTCCTACTATGAGATACAGGGTTATTAGCTATTGAAATAGCACTTGTAGAATCACAGTAAAGTGGAGTTCTACTTACCTGAAATCCATAGTCCTCTAGCTGATGTTGAATCCACAGAAGTTGAGCACAGCAACTTCCTGCAGCCACATACTCTGACTCAGCTGTGGAGATAGCCACACTAGTCTGCTTTTTGCTGCTCCATGAAATTAGTCTTCCACCTAGGAATTGACAGGTTCCAGTAGTGCTCTTTCTATCCTCTTTGCATCCTGCAAAGTCTGCATCTGAATAACCTGTTAGATCAAAGTCTCCATTCCTAGGGTACCAGAGGCCTAGATAGGGAGTGCCCTTTAGATATCTCAAAATTCTCTTGACTGCAGTCAAGTGAGACTCTTTGGGGCAGGCTTGATACCTGGCACAAACACATGTAGCATACATGATGTCTGGTCTACTAGCAGTTAAGTACAATAGGTAGCCAACTAACCCTATATACAAGGTTTCATCCACAGGTTTCCCTGCATCATCCTTGCTAAGAGACATACTTGACCCCATAGGAGTCTTCATGGTGCTGGATGAATCCATACCATACTTCCTTATGAGTTCTAGGGTGAACTTGGACTGACAAATGGACAAACCACTTTCAGTCTGTTTAACTTGGAGACCCAAGAAAAACTTCAGATCTCCCATACTACTCATTTCAAACTGACCTTGCATAAGTTTTGCAAACTTTTTGCAAAGACTGCTTTCAGTAGACCCAAATATAATGTCATCTACATATATTTGGACAAGTATGACTTTGCCTCTAGATTCCCTAAGGAATAGAGTCTTATCTATTTTCCCCCTTGTGAACTTGTTCTCAATGAGGAAACTAGATAGGGTTTCATACCAAGCTCTAGGGGCTTGTTTTAACCCATACAATGCTTTCCTAAGTCTATAGACATAATGAGGTTGAGTTGGATCAACAAAACCTGAAGGCTGCTCCACATAGACTTCTTCCTTAAGATTACCATTTAAGAATGTTGACTTGACATCCATCTGGTAAACCTTGAATCCTTGATAGGTTGCATAGGCCAAGAACATCCTTATGGCCTCCAGTCTGGCTACTGGGGCAAAGGTTTGATCAAAATCAATACCTTCTTCTTGCATATATCCTTTTGCAACCAGTCTTGCTTTATTCTTAATGATGACCCCTTGTTCATCTAACTTATTTTTGTAGATCCACTTAGTTCCTATAACATTGTGGTCTTTAGGTTTAGGAACCAGTTCCCAAACCTTGCACCTTTTGAACTGATTAAGTTCTTCTTGCATAGCTTCAGTCCATTGTGGATCTTGTATAGCTTCTTCAAATTTCTTAGGTTCTATTTGAGACAGAAAACTAGAATATACTGCAGCATTCTGATTTCTGCTCCTTGTCTGAACTCCTTGTCTTGGATCTCCAATAATCAGCTCTACTGGATGATCTCTTAGATGCCTGTTGGCTGGTGGCATCCTAACTTCAGGTTGAACTTCTTCAGCATCTGCATCATGCTGTACTTCTTGTATTTCTTCAGTTATTGGTACATGTAGTTCTCGCCCTGGACAACTGCTATTGCCTTCTACTTGCTGTCTTGCAGCAGGCATCTCTTCTATAGTAAGCTTGTCCAATTTCTTTGTCAAACCTGTGGGGTTGCATACATTGCTAGACAACTCATTGTTAATAAGTTTTGTCTCATCAAAAACTATATGCACTGATTCTTCTACAACTTGTGTAGTCAAGTTGTAGACTCTATAAGCCTTACTATTATTGCTGTACCCAACAAATATTCCCTCTTGGGACTTGGCAGCAAACTTTGTTAAGTAAGACTTCCCATTGTTAAGTATGAAGCATTTACAACCAAAGATCCTAAAATAGGATAGGTTTGGTTTCCTGCCTTTCACTACTTCATAGGGGGTCTTGTTTAGCCTTTTAGTGATGGTAGCCCTATTTATCACATGGCATGCAGTGTTAACTGCTTCAGCCCAGAAATACTCTGGCAGTGAAATATCACTAAGTAGGGTTCTACCAGCCTCTATCAAGGTCCTATTCTTCCTTTCAGCAATGCCATTTTGCTGAGGTGTTCTAGGTGAAGTGAATTCTTGAAATATCCCAAAGTCTTCACATAGTTTTGTCATGCTTTCAGACTGAAACTCAGTACCATGGTCACTTCTAATTTTGACCACAGTACTATTTAGTTCATTCTGAATTTGCTTGACAAAGCTGTAGAAGACACTAGGTGTTTCAGATTTCTGCCTTAAGAAGAACACCCAGGAAAACCTTGAGTAGTCATCAACAACTACAAAGGTATAGACCTTCCTACCTAAGCTGTCAACTGGCATTGGACCAAATAGATCCATATGCAAGAGGTATAAACACCTCACAGCATCTTTGTTATCTATGCTTCTAAAGGTGGATTTAGTCTGCTTGCCCTTTTGACAAGCTGAGCAAATACCATCTTTGACACACTTAACTTGAGGACCATTCCTCACTAACTCTTTGCTAAAGAGTTTGCTAATAGTCTTGTAGTTAAGATGAGCTAGCCTCTTGTGCCACTTGACACAATGAGAGACTGTCTCATCAGCTACAAGACAAACAGGAGAACCATTGTTCTCAATCATAATGTCTAGACAGTAGACATTCCTCTTTCTATATCCTGTCAAAATGATCTCTTGATCACTTGACCTCTTGATATGACAACCATTTTTAACAAATGAGATGTCATACCCTAAATCACTTAACTGACTTATACTAATAAGGTTGTGTTTCAACCCTTTAACATAAGCCACTTGAGTAATGGTAACAAGGTTTGAAGAAATGTTACCAAACCCTTTGATGATTCCTTTTTCAGAACCACCAAAGGTCACTTTAGGACCATTTTTGATTGGAATATAGTCCTTCAGTAGTCCCCTTGTTCCAGTCATATGTTTGGAACATCCACTATCCAAGTACCATGTTGGGGTATGGCCACTTGGATTCACCTGCAAAACAAATTAATGAACCTTAGAACCCAAAGTAAACTTGGGTCCTTGGTGATTGTTAGTTTGCAACATGACACAGCTACCTACTGGCTTTCCACCAGGTAGCTTGCTACTCCCTTTGGCACTTGCATTGTGCCAACAATCCAAGGCAAAGTGGCCAACCTTGCCACAACACCAACATTCAAACTTATTGTACCTTTGTTTAGGTACAGACTTTGCTGTCTTAACTGCAGCTGACTTATTGAATGTTGGGGTCTTGCCCTTGGGCTTGGACTGATCCTGAACAGTCCTGGCAGGTTTAACAAAACCCAGTCCAGCCTTACCTTTGTGATGAGTAAATCATCAATCAAAGGTAGAACTGATTTAGGCTTTGAAAACTTTGCAACCAGTTCTCTCTCTTTCTGAAGATTTGTCTCCAGTTTCTTAATTTGATCATTCTTAAATGTGATAGTACCCATCTGAATCACTGTAATGTGTTTCAGCCTAGCTACCTCATTCAGTTTTTGATCAAATTGCTTCTCAAATTCTGTTACAGCAGCCTTGAGATCAGCAATCTCCTTTGCCTGACTTTTGGCAAGGGACTTGCTTTTCTTATAAGCCTGTAACAGCACCTTATATTCATCTATGAGCTGATGAATATCATCCTCAGACTCAGAACCACTTCCATCATTTGATGAAGATGATTCTGATTCTGAACTAGAACAAGAAACTGAACTTAGAGTTGGACTTTGTACCTGACTAGGTCCTGGCTGCTCCAGGATCTTGGCACTCTCTGTCAAAGTCATTAGTCCTTGGCAATGATTGTCTTCTTGTTCATAAATTGACTCCAAGATCTGTATGAAGTCTTCTTCTTCTTCTTCAGCAAATAGCCCTATGTAGGCTTCAGCCTCAGACTCAGTTTCTGAAGAAGAGATGTCTGATAAAGTCTTCTCCTTCTTAGCCACAAAAGACTTTTCTTTCTTCCCTTTGAAGTGAGTCTTTTTCTTTTTCACCTGATTCCTTTCTCTTCTCAGGACAATCTGCAATAACATGACCCTGTCTATTGCAGCAGTAGCACACAATCTTTGATCCAGTTGCCTTGCTTGTCTTTGTCTTTTTCCTGTCCTTCTTTGAAGGCTTTTTCTCCTGATACAAGACTTCTTTTCCCTTGTAAGTAGATGGTCTGGACCTCCACTGTTTCTTCTTCAGGAATTTCTGAAAGTGTCTAGTGAAGGCAGCAAAGTCTTCATCACTTTCACTACTTGTAGACTTTGTACTGACAGACTCTTCTGACTCAGATTCAACTACCTCTGGAGGTGGAGTTGATGACTTAGTCCTGCATTTTCTGGGAACTTCTGTCTTGAAAGCAACAGTCCTTTCCTTGTGCTCAGTCCTAGTAGATTTTTCTTCCTCTTTCCTCACTGTCAGCTGCATCTCATATGACAACAACTTGCCAAATAGTGTAGGAGGTGGAATTTCTCCCAACTTTGCCATTTCTCTTATGGCACAGATCTTGGTGTCCCAATCTTTGGTTAGGGACCTTAGGAATTTGTCATTCAGTTCATAGTTGTTGAACTCTCTTCCATAAGACATGAGTTCATTAACTATTCTATAGAACTTCTTGTAGCATTCAATGATGCTATCTCCCTTTCCTTGCCTAAAGCTCTCATACTCCTGATTAAGCAAGGACTTCCTATCTTGCCTAACTTCTTCAGAACCTTCCATATAGACAATGAGAGTATCCCACATCTCTTTTGCTGTTTTACAGTGAATTAAGTTCTGGAAGGTGGCATCATCAATGGCACTAACTATTATGTTCTGTGCTCTCTTGTCCATGGTTGCTAGGACAATCTCATCCTTGGTCATCTCAGAGAAATCCTTTGGAGTCCTCTGATTTGCATCCAATACTGAAATCTTCATGGGCACATAGGGCCCTTCCTTAACTGTGATGTAGATTCTTGGGTCTGAGGCCTCCATAAATAGCCTTACCCTTTCTTTCCAGATCCCAAAAATTTCCTTTCTGCAAATAGGTAATTTCATGGAACCCAATTCTTTATGATTTTCAAAGGAACTCATGGTTCTTGATTTTCTTGAAGCTGTTTTCTGTCTTAGACTATTTCTGCCAAACAGGATCTCCTTAGACTGTTAGTCCTTGTTTTGAGGAACCTCGCTTTGATACCACTTGAAAGATATGGTACCTAAACACCTAGAGGGGGGGTGAATAGGTGACCTAATCCTTTTTCTAACTTTGTTGGCATTCAAACATTTATATCACAGATTTCTACCAAGTCAATTTCAGCAATCAACAATAATCAAACAAACACAGATCATCCACAGCACAAACACAGCACAGCACACAGTGATTTATAGTGGTTCCCCAAGATCTGGGTACATTCACTTTCCCCCTTCGCCTATCTAGCAGTGTACTAGATTCAGCCAAACTTCTCCACTGTCTCAGAACCCAAATAGGTTCCTACACCTCAGGCCCAAAGCCTTACACCTCAGCTTTCTCCAAAGCCTACACTCAGCCACAAAGGCCTACACTCAGCCACTCAGGCCTACACTCAGCCAATCAAGGCCTACACTCAGAGTTCTTTAACTCCTACACTCAGGCTATCAAGCCCTACCCTCAGCCTTTATAAATTTAGGGTTACAATCACTCAGATCCAATAGATCCTACAAGTTAAAATAGTATTACAACAAATAACTCAACAACTCAGAAAATAAGAGAGGAGTTGAGAGTTTCTTGCTGAGTTCTTGGAAGAACTCAGATAGATCCAAACTGACTTAGCTTCCTTCAAAGCTTCTTGAGTAGAACTGAATAAGTCTGAATCCTCTGCAGTTGTTCCTTGACCTCTGCTTCTTAAGATCCAGATGCTTCTGAATCCTTCTTCTCAGCCTAGTTCCAAAGACTGAATTCTTGATTGGAGCTCTCTCTCTCCAACTTCTTAGATCTGCCGTTGGACAGCACGATCTTCTTGATTTGTATCACTTGGATAACTTGATCAGCAACCACTTGAACAAATCTCTTAGATTAATCTGAACTCAATCAGAACTTAATCTTCTTCTGTTAACTCTTAACAACAACATTTGTTTCTATAAACAGTCTGTGCCTATTTATAGGCCTTCTTCATGGTAACCGGCTGGTCCGGTTCATAACTGACTTCTGAGATCTCTGACAAGTGCTGTAGACCGGCTGGAACGGCAGCTGTCATGTCATCCAGTCAATTCTTGAAATTCTCTAACTGTCTGATAGTGTCGAGACTTTCTGTTCTTAAGTGTCGACACTTATAGACCAAGTGTCGACACATGCTGTGTAAGTGTCGACACAAGTCTACAAGGTGTCGACACAACTCCTTGTATGTCTCGACACAGATTCTTATTCAGGTGTCGACACTTGGAATTGAGTGTCGACACAAGTACTTGATCTTCTGTAACTTGTTAAATTCTTCTAAGTGTCGACACATCTCCTTTGTGTCGACACATCTTCATGTGTTGAAACTGTCAATTGTCGACACTGCTTCTTGGTGTCGACACAAGTCTTCAGTATAGATTCTTCAGCTGAGTGTCGACACATTCCCTTAGTGTCGACACTTGTACTTAGAATATTTTTGTAGATATTTTTGTTCTTTGCTAAGTGTCGACACATCTTCATGTGTCGACACTTTCTTTGAGTCTTCAACTGAGTGTCGACACATTGTGCTGGGTGTCGACACTTTCTTCAAGTGTTGACTCTTCTGGTTGTGTGTCGACACATTGTGTTGAGTGTCGACACATACTTCAAGTGTTGACTCTTCTGGTTAAGTGTCGACACATTGTGCTAGGTGTCGACACTTGCACTTAGTCTCTGCAGAATTTTGCTGAGTGTCGACACAACTCCAAGTGTCGACACTTTCTGGTGTAGACACAGCTCTTCTAGGTGTCGACACTTCTGCTAAGTGTCGACACTACTTCTCTGCATTCTTCTTCACTGAGTGTCGACACAGCTCCTTGTGTCGACACTTTCTGTCTGGTGTCGACTCTGCATCCCAGGTGTCGACACAATGACTCCAAGTGTCGACACTGCTTGTCTGGGTGTTGACACAAGCTTTCTCAAGTGTCGACACTTTCCCTCTGTGTGTCGACACATGGACTTAGAAAGTTTTAGCTTCAGTCCAGTGAATACCTAACCTGCACAAGTAACTCAAACATACATCAAATACATTATGATGTATATCATTGAGTTGGGTGAGGCTTCTTCAAATCAGGTACATTTGACCAATGTACCCAACAGTCGAGCTCAGAAACTAATTCGTCGACCGAAGCTTGAAGTTGGACTTTGAAAAATTCTGAAGTTGTCCTGGATTTAGCTTGATATAGAAACTCTGTCTTCGTCAAATAGAGAACTAAGATCGTCGAGCTCAGCACCAAGAAATGTCTCACGATCGTCGACCGTCGAGCTGAGTTCGACGAACGTCGAACTCACTTTACTTAGTCTTTAAAACTTCTAAATCTTGAGATTCTGATGGTCTTGATGATAGCTGGTCCATCTGATGTTGGCTCTAAGGACTTGGCCTAGACTGTAGGACACAAACTTGACCCTGGCTATACAGGTTGGGTCACATCCTAAGTCAGTGAACCTAGCCCAAATCAACTAGGGATCAAACACGACGATTTTGCCAAAGTCTTCGTTCGATGATTTGGCAGCGTTCGATGATCTTGGCTCGACGATCGTCGAGCGCAGGGCGGATTGTGGCGTGTTTGACTCTGTCGACGCGGAGTGTCGACATAGGGGTTTTTGGCGGGATCTTGACTAAATGTACCGACACAATTTGATTGGTCGCGGACGTGGCCTACTCCGGTTTGGTGAACTGTGCGGTGTTCAGCCCCTTTTGTCCAGGTCAGACCTGGATCATAGCCGTGCATTTGCCTTTTGTGGGAATCACCGGCTGGTGGTTAATCCGATTGGGATATACCTGTGTAGAGGGTTTCAACACCCTTATTTTTCTGTCGCTGGTTCTCTGTCTGAGTTCTAGAGAGAAGGGAGAGCGAAGGAGGAAGAAGATATTGCGGTGCTTTTCATTCGGCTATTTTTCCATGGCTAGGAAGAGGAGTTGGAAGGTAACGACACTTCTCCTCTTGGATTTAGGATTCATGTTTTAGCATCTTTTTTTCTAGTTTTTTGGGCACCAAACTCTCAAATGAGAGGGGTTTGGGTCACCAAGGTTCAAGAGGAACCTCCGGGTCGATTGAGTCCGTCCCCGGCATGTTTTTGCACTAGAGATCCGCTTCATTAGTGGATTAGGCATGGTGGGTGAAGCCGTAGTCACGACCGTTAGTCCGACTCGGTAATGTTGCATACGAGGTTTAAGGATTCGTAGAGATCCGTTGTGGCAAGAGGCCGTTTGTGATGTGTGATGTTTGTGGTGTTCTTCCCGTTATCTTGCGTGAGTACATGTGGCCGGTACCGGACAAGATTAGCTCCTCATTGGCGGTAGATGGTTTCCTTGGTGGACAAGGTTAGCTCCGCATCGGTGGTAGATGGTTTCCTTGGTGCACGGGAACGCTGCAATACGAATGAGGGATTAGGGTGGAATTGTCTTGGATTGTGATGTGCCAAGGCGTGGCTGTGTCTCCGTGGTCGGCTGGCTATCCCGTGACGTGCAAGTCATGTGTGGAAAGTGTCCCGGCGAGAGTAGTCCCCTTTTGTGAGACTGACGAGAATGTCGGGCAATAAGGCCATGAGCGGGTGCGGTCCAGCAAGGGTTCTTAGAATCGGTTAGTGTGGTTGACGAAATCCTGACATGAGAATTCAGAGTTTGCCGACAAGCCCGGGTCTACAACCGTGAGCGGGTGGGGCCTTGGTAAGAGTTCCGTGTGGAGGCTTGTATGCCATTGGGGGATTGTGGTTCCCCTTTGTTTGCGGCTTTATGCCAATGGGGAAATAATGAGTACCCAAATGATGTGATGTTGTGCTAGATGCATACGCTATAGGGTGCCTTGGGTGAAGCACGGGTGTTACATTCATGTTGTATAGAAGGCCCTATTATTAAATTCTCAACAGTAGAGAACATGTATGATGTTTGAGACATCCAAGCTTGTTTCCTTAGTTGTTTTTCTTTCTTATGAATATTGCATACGAAGTGCTAACTTGCGGGTTGGAGGAGTACCCCGGGGTCGGTTAGGGGCGGCCGGGAGGAGATGTGTTGGTTACACAGTTTGAGGTCATCCTTTGCTGACCCACGTTACTAATAATTTTTACAGGACAAGGATCGCAAGCAGCAGCTAGCTCGCCGACCAGAAAGGCCTAAGCCTCATGAAGTGTTACCTTTTTGCTGCTTCTCTACTTTTATGACATTGTATGTACGATGCCCATGTGACCGACTTGCATGCCGAGGTAGACTAGGTGTGCTTATGCACTTTTATGACTGATGTATTATTTGAGTTTAGACTCACTCTTGTTGTAAGTCCATAAGGCCATCTTGTTACTCTTGTAGGAGTGGATAACTTCTAGTCTTGCTTGTTGTTTCCGCTGTGTTGTGTTATGAGATTTGGGATTGGGTAGCGATATCATCTTATAATACTGAAGCTGTGGCGTCTGTATGTTGTGGGGCCCCGGCTGGACCCATATTATACGAACATTACAGGGTAGGTGTTACTGAAAGAAAACTGCTGTCGACCTAAATCACGTAGAGGGGGTTGAATAGGTGGTTTGTGCATCTTTTCCGGAATAAAAAATAATTAGAGCACGACACAGAACTAACTACCAATATCACAGACGACACAAGGTTTATAGTGGTTCCTCAACCTTGGGTACATCCACTTTCCCTCACCGATCTAGCAATCAACTAGACTCGGTTACTCCACTATCTCGGATAAAAAATCGATCCTACCCTCGGAACAAAGTTCCTACAAACTCGATCCAAACAAAAAGGATCTACACCTCGGAAGATAGCACTTCCTACAAACTCGGAGTGAAAGACTCCTACACTCGGAGAAGATTTCTCCTACAAGAATAAAATAAGGTTTACAAGAATACAAACAGTAAATCACTCAGATCTGGATGAAACGGCCAGGATCTTCTTCTTTTCAACTTTGTAGCACTTTCAGAAATCGATAAAGAAGTTCTCAGCTTTGATCTGGAATTACTCGCTTTTACAAAAATCGAGAGAGAATATGATCAGCGAAGTCGATCTCAATCTGTACCTTTCTTTAGAATGATCCTCTGAAAGTAGAAGCTTTGGCCGGAGAAGAAGGCGGCGGCGGAGACTTCCGTTTTGCAAAAATCAGAGAGGAGTCGGCTGAAGAACTTTCTTAAAATGAATTGACAATGAAAGCTTGGAGAATACTTAGGGTTTGTCATTTTCTGATAAGACCTTAATAAGAGAGACTAACGGTCATAATCGGTAATAATGATATACACGTGGACCAATCATGTCGCGTGATTTGAAAAATCCCGTCAGAAAAAGGACTTAGCAAAATTTCGGAAAGATCAGCCAACTACACAAGTAAGTCAATAACTACTCGAGTAGTTGAATAACTACTCGAGTATATGATGGAGAACATACTCGGGTTTGTATAGATAGACTACTCGAGTATATAGAAATTAACTACTCGAGTAAGCAGACAGAACTACTCGAGTATGTGTAGAGACCTACTCGAGTACATAGAGGATCTACTCGAGTACTGGAAAAGCTACTCGAGTATATTACATAAACTACTCGAGTACAAGAAGTACTACTCGAGTGGAATACTTAGAAAAATTCTGAAGAGGTCAGTGATGAGTTGTAAATATACGTGTTTTTATATACATTAAATAAGATGTATTAGTTTCTTTTTGTAATTTTTAGTTGTTTTTCCTTAATAATTTGCTTCCTTTTTGTAAATATTTTCTAACTTAGATTTATTTTTATTTTCTGAATTTTTCAGGAAAAATTGCCAAAAACTCAAAGTACACGCCCGTGTACTGTTGGTCACGCCCGTGACCAGGGCGTGATACGTCAAATTCCCGAGAAATGACATATTATTGAAGAAATAGCGTGACACGCCCGTGTCACGCCCGTGTCACCCAAGTCACGCCCGTGACCCATGCCCGTGACCATCCAGATCAACGGAATCGCGCTCAACGATCGTCGACCCAGCTGACACGCCCGTCGACACGGCCGTGTCACCTGACACGGGGCGTGACCCAAGCCGTGACCACTCCTTTCGATGTTTTTTCGCTCGACGTTCGTCGAGCCAACCCGACACGCCTAGAGTCACGCCCGTGACCTAGGGCGTGACTCCTCCACCTGGCCCGACAAACTGCCGCCGGCAACCTCCCGAAGTCACAACGCCATTAATCGCCGCACGACACGCCCACCGTCACGCCCGTGACCTGGGGCGTGACCGCCGCGATTTCCGCCGCAATGTCAACTCGCCGTCAAGTCACCAAAATCTGCTGCTTAACAGTGTCGACACGCCCATAGTCACGCCCGTGACCTGGGGCGTGACAGCCGTGATTTCAGCCGCCAAGTCAAATCTCAAATCAAATCGGACGGCCGCCATACGTACAGTGTCGACACGCCCTCTGACACGCCCGTGTGAGAGGGCGTGTCCGATGAAAAATTTTCTCTATAAATTGAACCCTTATGTTTTGAGCTGCTGTTCCACTTTTTTGGTACCATTTTGTATAGGGGCCGGATGTTAGATGCATTTCCATGCTATGTAAAGTTACTTTCTCCCCCTCTCTTATATTTGTTTTTAGCCTTCTGTAACTCTCGTTTTAGCTTAATAAATGTTTAGATTTTTGTCTCTTCATGTGGTTTTGAAATGGATCTAAGCCTCTCTTATGCAATCTTATTTCTTTTATTTTGTTTTAACATTATTTTTGTTCTCTTCTACGTGTGTGTGTGGGTGTATGAGATTAATTTTCATGTTATTATACTTAGTTATTTTTTAGTTAGTTTTGGTTAGACTTAGGCTTTTTATAGCTTTTTATGCATTCCTATAAACCAGTAAAAGCGTTTTCAAAGTGGTTTTGATTTTTCACTAACTTAGATTATCCTTTTAGGTCGTAAAACTTTTCTTCATTTTCACTTTATTTTCACTTTTTAATCACTTTTGCGAAGTTATAGGAACGTTTATATAGTCGTTTTAATTTTTCAAACACTTCATTTTGCTTTTATTTTCAAAAACTTTTTGCCCGTTTAAATTTTATTTCTTCATTTTATGCATTTCTACCGCATTCCATCGGTAGAAATGTATTCATTTCAATTTTTCGAGCACTTGCAATTTTCGTTTATTTTGCAAAAACTTTTGCTCCTTTTAATTTTATTTTCACTTTTTATTCATTTCTACCGCATTCTAGCGGTAGAAATGTAGTTTGTTTTAATTTTTCAGTCACTTAGTTTTTCTTAATTTTGTACGTGTGTGTGCGTGTATGAGTAGTTTTTATAGCTTTATTTCAATTCCTGTAGAGTGTGTGCGTGTGTTATTTTTATTTTACCGCATATTCATTTGAGTTAAATGGCTGGATTTTATTCAAACAAGTGTGTGTATTTTAATTTTCCGCCTACTCACTTGAGTTAAATGGCTGGATTTTATTTCAGTAGAGTGTGTTTACTTCTTGTAGAGTGGGTGTGTTTTAATTTTATGTCGAGTGCATGAGTTTTAGCTTTTATTTACCGCCTACTCACTTGAGTTAAATGGTCGGTCTTTATTGGACTGTAATAATTTGGAATGCCCTTGTAAATGCATTTATTTTCTCCTACTCATTTGAGTAGGACTTGCTTTCTTTTTCCCACCCACGCATTTGCGCCGGGACTTGCAATTTTACTGCTTTCATTTCAGTCCTACTCGTTTGAGTAGGACTTGCAATTTACTGCTTTCCATTTACTGCTTTAATTTTCCTGCTTTATTTTCTGCTTTAATTTTATTGCTTTCAATCGCTGTCGTCCCCATTCCGATGAGTGGCTAACGTTCTTAGCCCTCAGTATCGAAGAGCATTGGGACAGAAAAAATTCCTTTAAATAATTAAAGGTCTTATTTTTCTATTTAATTAAAAATCACTTAAGGTTTGCCCGGGGTTTACGACGCGTAGGACCACATAATCGATGTGTGGGCCCTATTTCCGTAGTCCATATGCTAGCTAGCCGAGAGGCCGTGCATATGGACCGATCACCCCTTGGTAAATGGAGTTCCGCACTAACCCTCGAGAGAGGAGGCGCGCCAACTCTACCGGATTGGGTTCCCCACCCAATAGCGGGGTTCTTAGCGTAATGCGGGCATTAAGAGGAATCCTTCGTCGGACGAGAGCCCGATCGAATAGTCTTAATGTTCAGGTGAGCGATAGTCCTAGAGATAGGTGAGTTCATTTTAGTGGAGCCTCCACGGCCAAGTCTCCGCCCTAATTAATTAGAAACTTAGGAGCTCTTTTTATTTAACGTTTATTTTAGTTCAATGTCTTTTCAGTGCCCTCGAGCTGAGCTCTTCATCGGCTCCACCTTTATTATGCTTTTATTTTCTGCCTTTTCTTTATATAAATAATATCCCGACAAGATAAAATTATCGGTAAAATAATAGTCCCCTCCAGGGAAGAGTAGAAATAAACGAACCGGCCCCGAGAACAATACGACCTCGATATTCCACCCGGAATATCCTATACTACACACGATAGGTGCACTTGCCTCCTTTCGTTAAAACTCGATTTAACCCGTTTTATATCCAAATAAATAAATACGCGCGCCCCGTTTTCTTAAATAAAATCAAATCCGCTTTTCAACTTAAATAAAATCGCCCGGGGCGCCGCGCTTCGTAAATCTTTTTGGAGTTTTAACCCGCATTAAGTTTTGGGACTTGATGCGTGAAAATATCAATCAAGTTTTTGGCGCCGTTGCCGGGGAGTTTTCGAGTCGTTATTTCGAACTCTGGATTACTATTAATTTTACCTATTATCTATATTTCAACAAAATAAAAAAAAATGGCCAACAAAAATAATAATAATAATAATCATCATATTATTACAAAATTATAAAAAAAACAATTTTGACAAATTTATAAAACTAAAAACTTTGAAAAATCTTAAAAAATAAAAATTTGAAAAAACTATAAAACGAG